>HG995176.1:2362500-7362500 GCA_905333005.2 Lycaena phlaeas
TTAAGTCATATTAGAATGTTAAGTCATATTAGAATACGTTAGAATGCAATTAGAATGGCTAGTTGAATTTAAATTAGAATATTAAGTCGATAAGAATAAGTAAATCAAATGTAAATATTATGTCGATTCAAAGTATAAGGAAACGTATAAGGAACATGAATAATTGAACGCCAGAACTAATGCGATCCCTATTCGGTTGTGAGACAACCGAGGTAATGACATAGCTTGCTGTCTCTTTCGTTTAGGATAGTTAAAAAAGAAATAGCGAGCGTCCTATAAGAAAGCTTATTAGAAAGATGTAAATTAGTTTAATTTTTGATAGATTTTGTATTAATTTGCGTGATAATTAGTGTTTTTTAGTAATATTTCAATGTAAAGTATGATATGAAAGCATTAGATAAGTGAATAAGTTATAAAATTGCGAGTAATTGCACTGAAAACCTTTGATATAGAAAGTGTTAATTTTAGTATGTTTTCATGTGTTAAATGAATGTTAAGTTATGTAATTCATTAGTTTTGAACGTAAGAAGTGAAAATAACATAAGAAATGTATAATTTTATAGGTAAAATTAACCATAAATGACCTTATTATTAGCTGAAACTATAATGTGTAATTTCTATCATTTTTTATAGTTCGATTGATTTGTGTCATACATCATTGGAAAGGTCTTTTTGAAAGAAATATGACACAAAAAGAACTATCTCAATATCGTTTATAGTTTAGGAAAAATCGACAAGAATTTACTTTGTGTTTTGGCATATAACTTTACGCGTTAGTTTAAAAATGTTTCTGTTGACCGATTGTTTTATATTATGTATCGTTAGAAAGGTCTTTTTATGTAGAATCTAACGCAAAAAGATTCATATTGATAGCATTTATAGTTTAAAAGTTATTAGCGAGAATGTCATGAAAGTACGTAGGTTTCTATGAATATTGTACTGTTTTTATGTAATAACTTTTTATTGCATTATGTTACATGTTTATAATTTATGTTAAAATATGAAGAATATTGTTAATTTTTATAGGAATATAAAAATATTGTAATTTGTTGAATGAAAAATAAATAAAGGGGGCTTTAAGGTTTCGGCTCTTCGCAAAATCTAATAGGAAAAGTCAAGCGTAAAGCGCACGACGCGTATATGGCATAGACCCGCGCATATAAATATCGGGCCGAAAACGGGCTCGTCAGTCAGTCGCAAGCAAGCCGTTGAAGAGGCAACATCGGGCAGAAGAGCCGAAATCCGCGAAGCCTTAGTGAAGAAAAGTAATAAGTGGTTTCATTTTCGTCTCCCTACACCCCGGTCTTGTTTCATTCGTAATTACGAACTCGTATCTGTTTCAATTCGAGAACGTCCTCCGAGGTCGGTGTGCCTAAATATCTACGCATTCAGGGGTGCGTGGTGGCGTACGTAACCAGCGCGAAGAAACGTACGTCAAACTTTTACGATTGGGAGATTGTCCCAGGCACGACAGCGCGGAATTTTGTTAGGCATCGTCCCCCCGCCTGCCGCGTCCGAAACACTATTATTACGAATGTTTCAGAAGTACACTTACCCCAAATTTCGTTCGGACATAGCAATATTTTCAGTTTCTTATTTAAATGGTCAAATTCAATTAGTAGAGGTTGGTCGAATTATACAACGGAACACACAACGTAATGTTTTTGAGAATTTCACCATTGTAGTTTGTATGACGAATACATATTATCTGCAGTTCGTTATAGATCTGTATATTTTAAATATTTTTTAAACAGTAAAATAACTTTCAAATTTCTTGTAATTATTTTCCTTTAGACAAGTTCTTACGAGAGCCTAGCTTGGCATAAGTGTAAGAAGGGTTGTGTTCTTAAAAATATCACAGAATATATAAAATCGAGACGACTTTTAATAATATCGAAAACTCGTGGTAGGAGCGAGTGGAACGCTTCGTAAAAACGCAAATAATTTCCCATCACGGGTGGTTAGTAAGTCTTTCCAATTTTCTTAAATAAACATCGGTATGATCGAACCCATTGTGCAGATCTAACGTGAGACGGAGATAAATGCGCGGAGATGAATCTTCGATGGGACGGAACGGAGGCTGGAGTGCATGCATTCGTTTACATTGATCCCATCCAATCTGGATTTAAAATTTAAAATGTTCTTCAAATATTTATTTTAACAGATACATATTATAAAAAAAAATCTGACGAATTATTGAAAACCTCCTTTTTTTAAAGTCAACTTCATATATGTCCCACCGCTGGGCCCGGGTCTCCTCTTTGAAATCAGGCGAGGGTTAATGGGCCATAGTTCTAAGATGCGCTGGCCCAATGCGTGTTGGTGAACTTCACATACCTTCAAAGACTTTCAATCTAATCAAGCATGCAGATTTTCTCATGATGTTTGTTTCACCGGTGAGCGAGCGATTCCGTGTTCAGGGTAAACTTAGAATTTTAGATAAACCAATTTTAACCCACCACAGGAGGGGGGCGGGAGTCAGGATCGAACCCGGACCCTCTCGTTGAAGAGACCGAGTTCAAACCCACTGGACCATCGTCGCTCGTACCAGATACAAATCTCATGTGTACTTAACGTTTTTTTTTATTTTCGATTTGAAAACAATATGTTATCTTGTTCTAATCTGCTAAGCTTACAACTCGGTCCTAGCACTACTACTGCCGTATAGCAAGGATCGATATTGGGAACTACTAACAACCCTTCTGGAACCCTGATCAGTAGGGCTATTCTGTAAGAAACTATTTCAATATCGAGCTTCACCTGAGTGATAGAGCTCACATTACGTCACTTCGAAAATGATCTTTATTAATATAGATAGAGAGTCGAGTTTTGAAGAATACAAATCCGTCAAATTCGTCATATTACCGCGAATTCCGCTTTCGAGATTCGAAAACAACCTTACAGAATAGCCCTACTGAGGCAGCAAGTCATGTATTAAAACTTCCGCCCGCAACAGGGTTCAAGTGAACGAAATCATTAAAACGCCGTTGCCTCAGTCGATCAGCTGTCGAGACATGAACTCAATTACCTTGTATTGCGCACGGGCGCTTGAATGCAATAGATTGAATTTTTGAAGGGAAACTTTTTTAGAATTAGAATCGTTGTGATTTCAAACCAGATGCAACGCAAAAACGACAGGTAAGAGACACAAATACAAAAATGTGTAGGATGAAGCCGGCAAATAATGAGACAGAAATATACATACTATTTTATATTATCGGTCTCTCCTCTTTGTCCCATATAGTCGCCTATAATTAGTGAGTCAGAGCGAGAGAGCAAATGTCGGTTTGTATGTATATTGCACACTGTTTAATACTTGTATTTGAGCATTTAACATGTGTTTCACTTCTATCGTGTGTGAATCGCACACACAACTTTTTTTTACCTAAACGTCTTTACGAAATCAGTAGATCACGTGCCCAAAGTGTTCTTAGTTGATTTTATCACACCTTATATTATATTGACGGGAATGAGAAGTACTCGGGGAAGTGACGCGCTGCTAGTATAGTAGTCTGCAATATACACACATACCGACAATATATATACACACCGACATTTGCTCTCTCGCTCTTTTGTACTTGTGTCTCTTACCTGTCGTTTTTTCCGTTGCATCCGGTTTGAAATCACAACGATTCTAAAGAAGTTTCACTTCAAAAACTTAAAATAATCACTGCCGTCGTTGCCCTTTTTATCTTATCAAAGAAGGAAAAAATAAGCCTGCAAAAAATATTGTATCCTACGCTTAAAACGTAGGCACTTATCGTAACAACAGACATGCAAACCAAATTAGCTCGGACTGGGTCCCTTCTACCCCATTACCATATCTATTTATTTTATATCTAAACCAGGTAAGGAATAAACTAACATGAGCGTGAAATTAGGTGTATTTTAACATCTTTATTACTAGATGTACTGTTTTAGTATATTATAGTTTCAAACATGATAACATATAGGAATTTCATGGACATCTTTTTGGTAATTTCCTCGGAGCAGCCGTGATATTTTTATGTATCGGTACGTAAGTAGGATATTAAAGATCAATATTCTTATGTATTTAATACCCTTTTACAGAGATTTAATGCATTAAAAGTAGGCTATTACTAGACATTAAATCAGTGTTAAAGGTTATCTTCTATACATATAATAAATTTGTAGAGGAGTCGTTTCTGTACATTGAAAATATTTAAAAAAAAAAATAGCCTGGGTGTTAAAGGATTACTAACAGAATCCATTTCCAGAATTTTTGGAATTTTTGTCTGTTTGTCTGTTTGTCTGTATGTCTGTTTGTCTGTTTGTCTGTTTGTCTGTTTAGTTGTGCACGCATCACGTGAAAACTACAAAACCAGTGTAAATAAATTTTATCCATAAAAATTTAGCGTAACTTAGAGTAACATTTAGTTTTTGTTTCATCGCAATCGATTCACTCTATCAAAAGATATATGTATTTGAAATGTAGCTAAATAAGATACTTAACAAATAGGATCAGATCAACGCCATCTATTGACCATTTACGGTGGCTTTCAATATCATATCTATCATAAAATTTTCTTATCTATCTTGAAATTTTGACACATTTTCTTAGAAAATCTGTCAAAATTTTAAGATATATAAGAAAATTTTAAGATAGGATATTGAAAGCCGCCGTTAAAGTACCGATTTATTGACGATTTACAGTACCGACTTATAAGTAAGTATGTAGGTTGCCAACAGATGGCGTTGCATGTATCTGATCCTATTTGTTAAGTTTAACGAATTTGTTATTATATTTTGTTAAAACCTTAAAACGTTGGAAAGGAATAGTAATCCTTACTAATATTATAAATGAAAAAGTAACTCTGTCTGTCTGTCTGGCTGTTACGCTTTCACGCCTAAACCACTTAACCGATTTTGATGAAATTTGGTACAGAGATAAACTAGAGCTTGGAAAAGGACATAGTCTATTTTTTATCGCGAATAAAAGCTTAGGGGGGTTTAAAAAGGGGAATGGGATGAAAGTTTGTATGGAAGTTTGTCATTATACATAGAAGATGTCGCCTTAAAACTTTGTATTTAGGCAATTAATAAGATTTTAATAACCATGATTAATTAATTGTTCCACTGTTTTTAAGGTTTTCGCCTATATGAGCATTACATAGGAGATGAAATTTTTTAGGGTAGCTCAAAAAAAATCTGGGTTGCGTTGGCGCAGTGCGACGTAGTGAGGGAAATGTCGCTATATTGCTACCCGAACAGGCAGACACGTGAGGGCATTTTTCAGTTGTAACAATTTCGATTTGTCCATAGAATTTTGCTTTCGTTAATGTTCTTAATATATTCGGCGAAATACAATGTTTCGTGTATTGTTATTTGTATTTAATTATTTAATTATATGTTATTGAATGGAAAAAAGGGGGCTGCTATATGTGCACGTTCTAATAAAGCTTAAAAAAGAAGATGCGTCCCATCCAAATAGATAAAGAATTGTATGACACTATTATCCAAAACATGGTACACGGTCCCTGTGGTGTTAGAAATTCAGCCTCGCAATACATGAACATTGGAAAATGCACAAGGATTTTCACTAATCAGTTGATAAAAGAAACTGTGCAAAATGACAATGGCTACCCGTTGCACAGGCGCACAGCGCCCGAAGACGATGGCCGATCAGTTACAATTAAGACTCGATCTGGAACGAACGAAACCTTAGACGTCCCATATTTGCCTATTTCATATAAAATTTTCAATGCTCATATTAATGTAGAAGCCTGTAGCTCTGTCCGCGCATTCAAATATACAAATATATAAACAAAGGAATTGACAGGCTATAATATTTAATCTCAGGAATGAAGGTGGAGCACATCTTCTGAATGAAGTGCAAACATTTCAAGCAGGACGTTACGTCAGCAGTAATAAAGTAGCGTGGCGGCTCCTTAGCTTCCTCTTGCCTGAAAGACATCCAACAGTAACCTATCTTGCTGTACACTTAGAAAATGAAGAGTGCATATATTTTACCGAGAACAATTTCCAAGAAAAAGTATCTACACCGCCCAAAACAACATTAACAGCCTTTTTCCATCTTTGTCAGGGCGATTCCTTTGCCAAAACGTGTTTCTGTGCTAAAATATCCCGTTGTTATACCTGAAACACATCTACAAAGGACTGCGAACGCCGTTTTCAATGTCTGTTGATAAGTGGCCCAGAATGAAATCATCTGATGCCCTTGGTCATGTGTACACCGTCCATGATACTAATTTTGAATGTTTCTGTTTACGTTTGCTGCTATAGTGATCAGGATCCTATATTAAAATTGTCAGGAATTCGGAACATATAGAGAAGCATGTGAAACTCTGGGTCTGTTAGAGAATGATAATCACTAAGACGAAACTATAAAGGAAGCTGTCCAGTGCAAATCACCAGCCAAAATCAGAGACCTTTATGCAACCCCTTATAATATTATCATCTTGCGGGCTATCTTATCCTAATGAATTATGGAACAAATATAAAGAGTACATGGCGGAAGACATTTTGCGTAGGCTACATTAGACACATACGGACATGATATACAATGAACACATTTATCATCATCAGCATAACGAAGCCCCTGGAAAAATTTAAGACAAAGTAATGGCTATAGTGGGTAAGCGTTTGAATGAATTTGAAATGATTAGCCCTCGGAGAACGAACGAAAATGAACTATCAGATGAGATTATACGAGAAATAAACTATGACATACCAGCTTTGCAGCAGCAAGTAGCTGAATTGATACCCAAATTACTACCAGAACAAAAACGAGTATTTGACGAAGTGTTGCAACTAACAGAACCTGGGAATGGCGCGCTACTCTTTGATCTCACCGAGGAAGATTCACCTATCTGTAATTTTAGTAAAAATAGCGCATGGCATGCTATTGCACGTCAGTGCAAAATCTTGGTGTGGGATGGGAGTACTATGGCGCACAAAAAAGGGTAGAAACACTAAATTGAACGCTCCGGGATTTGCGCAACAGTACCTGTTATTTTAATTTTAATTTTAATTTATGGGAGAGATGGTGGTTTTATTGGCTGGTGATTTCCGCCAAACGTTAGTAGTCATTCAGAAGGGGACACTTGCAGACGAAATTAAAGCATGTCTCAAGTCGTTCACTATATGGGCCACCGTAATGAAGTTCAGTTTGACTACAAATATGATGACACAAATGCTGGCAACCATGCCGAAACACTATTTAAAATAGGAGATGGTCGGCTAGAAACTAATGTAGAGGGCTGATTCAATTAGTACACAGTGGTTTAGAATTAGTTGCAAGTGTTTACCCAGACTTACAAAACAATATACAAGAAAATCAATATTAATGTGAATTTCATTGAAAATATTAATGTCAATTTTAGCACCTAAAAATGATATTATCAACTAAGTAAATCCTGACATATAAGTAAGAGTAAAGTACCAGGACAGGTACAACAGAGTATTTATCAATAGACACAGTTACGGTACAGAAAAGAGCATATCATATCCCGTAGAGTTTCTAAATTCGCTTGAGCTGTCAGATGTATCCTCACAAAAGCTTAAATTAAAACTAGGTGTCCCAGTCATGCTCATGCGAAATTTGGATGCCCAGAGACTATGTAATGACAATTTTTCTAATTGACAATTGTATGTAGCATGTTCGCGTGTGTCCAATGCCCAGAATCTCTACATTCTATACCCAAATGGAAAGACAATATATAATATTGTTTACAATAGTTTATTAAAATAATATTCTGTTCCGAGTTGTCTTCTTTGTTCTAAATCAGGAAAGGGGAACTGCGCTATTCCAAATTTTACGCGAGCGAAGCCGCGGGCAACAGCTAGTACATAATATATATACAGCTTTTAAAATATTAAAAGCGCATAAAAGCAAATGACAAACAAACAAAGAGAAATTCTTTCCGCCAATCTGCTTTGTTACTGGCGGATTATATGAGCGTCTGCGGATTATTGATTATTACGTGTCCCGATGGAGATTGGACTCTATCGAATTCCCTTGACGGGTCATAGTAAGTGTAAGAGTTTGTCAACGTTTAAAATGAAGTCTTCAAGGTATACGTCATCACAATTTCAACTTTTAGCCATTTATATTCAGCGGTTTTGCCATAAAAGTGCATCAAGCATCCAAACTTAATAAAGTTAATTTTAAATGAAAAACCAAAACCGACTTCAAAACTATACCTTCAAATTATGTACAACTAAAAAATTTTAAATAATATTTAAATACTTCGAGTACTACTTTTTAAAATTAGTCATTTTGGGTGTCGGTGCCAGCCAATAAGGACAGTCTAATCATAATTCACAGCATTTGAATACATAATATTATACTCTCACATCTATTATAAATTCCTTTGCAATTATTGATTTTGTACTCATACGAGTACACCCAGTATTGAATAGATGTCTGTTAAGGTTATCTTTGATTTTACTGATACCGACTCCAAAAATAACTAATTTTAAAAAGTAGTACTCGAAGTATTTAAATATTATTTAAATTTTTTTAGTTGTACATAATTTGAAGGTATAGTTTTGAAGTCGGTTTTGGTTTTTCATTTAAAATTAACTTTATTTTGTACTTTTAAGTTTTAAGTATAGGGCCAGTAAGGCTAGTAAACTTTCTTAGAGGGCTTACACAAATTTATCAAGGCTTAATGAAAAACAAACGAAGAAAGGATTTAAATTAACACACAGCCAAAAGCGATTTGGAAATAGGTATGCAATACATATATTATCATCGACATCAGCCTTTCTCCATCCACTGTTGAACATAGGCCTCCCTCAATGAACGCCAAGACCACCGATCAGAGAATGATGATGAGATGATGATGATAATTTTATGTTTTGCATACACAATTTTACAGAGTGCATACACAAATTAGTTAGAATTTCTGCCACAGACCGCATCCTTACAGTAAGCCGTTGAGGAATTGATCATCATATTTGGCTACGACAATTACTTGACCACTGGACCATAAAGACGTTACGTTAGCCAAATATCCTGATGGCCTATAAAAAATTCAGCCGAGTATCGTTAATTTGCTCCTAAGAATTGAAGAGTTCCGTCACTTTATTATGGATCCCATGATCAGAACCTAACCAAGTTTTCACCAAACTATCCTTGAACTACATTCTTTCATATAAACTAATAATCATCGAAATCGGTTGGCGTGATATTCAGTTATTCATCTATTTGTCGCGTACATGCCTAATGCAAATTTATGACTTTTATGGTTTTCTCATGGATACCATCATCAGAACTGGACTAGATTAAAATGGGACCACATGGGGAGCATCAGATTTCTAATACAAAAAGAATCATTAAAATCGGTTCACCCAGTCAAAAGTTATGAGGTAACACTTATAAAAAAAAAAAAAAAAACATACAGTCGAATTGATAACCTCCTCCTTTTTTTTGAAGTCAGTTAAAAATAAAACACATGTATAATATTATTTAGTAGGATAATTAAGAATAATATAGAATTACTAATAAATAGAAATAACGATAACTAAGTTTGACAAAACTGTCACACAAATGAAATTCAAGTCTACGAATTACCAACTGCTGTAAATAAAATTTAATTTGCCCGATCAAATTTTATTTACGTCTATAACTAAGAAGGTTACATTCAAAAGTGATTAATTATTTAATTTTCTGAAAATAATACTATATCATCGTCAATAAAATTATACTGCCAGTCCAACTGGGACTAACTTCTGCTTGGAGAACATCACAATTAGTTAAGATCGACAAACTCCATGATAGACTTCCAAAGGTCGAGTCTAGTCTGTCAGATGGACTGACTATTAAATCCTAGTAATTTCTGTTACTATTTTAGGACCAAAACCCTGACGTTATTTTCCAGGCAATGCCTAGCTGCTAGGTACCACTATTATTAACTTATTCATGAATAAGGTACATACTTATGATAACTTTGCGACGTAATAACGCATTAAACCGCATCTGCTGTGAAGTATCCAAAACGTCAGGAATGTAATAATTTTAATTAACCGCGATTTTATCTGTTACTTTTTTTACATGCAACTTAAAGCCAGCAAACGTTTTCTTGTCGCCACCCAAAAATGTTAAGCGTCATCATATTTCTTCATATTATAAACCTTATTCTGATAATCAATACAATAAAAGATTTATCAAATTTGGTGCAGTGGTTTTGCGGTTATGTTCGATGATAGATTCGATATAGAGACAGACATTTCGTCACTCATTTTTATTTATATAGATCATATCTAGTAGGTTGTATTTAAATAGTTAAGTGTGTGTTTTGTTACCTTGGCAACACTTTACCTTCTCTCAATATTAGGAACCTTTGAAATCGCTCGCCCCAGTGTAAATATCATACACGCTAGACAAACATAAATAATTTGGGCAAACATTAAAAACCCTCGAGCAAATGCTAATATTCTAAACTAGCTGTAACGCGTGGCTTCACTCATAATTAGGATCATCAGTATTTGTTAATCAATTGACATATTTATTATTGTACATTTATATAAAACTAATTCAATTAAAATTAAATTGCCTTTCATTAAATGTCATTTTGATAAATGCTTTGCTTCAATCCAATTATTTTACATATTTTAGAAGTTATATTTACAGTCACTGTACAGTATAAAACTTTACAGTGACGTGTATAAAAATACTGTTAAAAACTGACGACGCCCGCGACTAAAAACAATAATCAATTCACTGGTGCCTAGTGCGAGTAATAAGACATAAGATGTTAACTCTCTGCACCAGTAATTACGCTGCCTGTTTTGCCCTTCCAGAAATACTGCAAAGCCACGGGAGAAAAAAGCAGGATAGTGGTACTCATGCAGCCAGGAGCACAGAGCATCCTTCCCACCGTGTAAACGTAGCCTATGAGATTGCCTACCCTCCAGGGACTGGGAGATCCCTATTCCTATTACGACATGTAATAAAACTTGTTCCTATTGATGGCTTATAGCTTAGGTATCCTTGGTTTTAAAAACTTTACCACTTTTTATTGGTTTTTGGTCTGAGAAGTTTTGAAGGATTATTTGTAGCTTGATGTAAGCTATTCGCTATTTTGAAATACTCTTGTGTTATGTTTAGTTAATTAAGTTAGTTAAAAAATCGGTAGTCTGTATAGTCGGTTTACTGACGATAGTTGAACGTGAAAAAGTCATAAGAATAAAAATACTGATGGACCGATTGTGCCTCTTTGTCGCTCGTTCCGCGCTCTCGCTTGCACTTCTAGCCTTAAATGGAACGCCTAAGAGCGAGGTAACGCCGCATGAGTCATGTTTTTTCGTGCGTGCAGCCGGCTCCATCGAATAAAAAGACGTTGTTACGTCGAAATTTATTTCACCCTCAATTATAAATTAGCAGTATCCCGCGGTTTTATCCGCGTACTTTATCAACGATAAATCATAGCATATATATTTTTTCGATATAAAGTTTCATTAAAATCCACTCATCAGTTTTTGCGTCAAACATCCACACCTCTATACATACTGTTTTACAAATTTGTGCATTTATAATATAAGTAGGATTCGCTGTATATTGAAATATATTTTTAATACACCATCATTACCTGTAACCGACTATTATCGGGATTATAGCATTTACAATGAACTCCAAGATGGCTTAAAAGGGATGTTATGTAAATCAGTAATAATAAATTATTATTAAAATATCACACCACGTTAACTTAGCCTCCCGATAGGTTCGTAAAATCTTGTTTTACATGTACTAGGAACTAAGAACTCAAAAGCAGCAGTGGGACATAATATAAGGGTTGTTATTTTTTTTCACGTCCATGGGTAAGGGCCAATCTATAATCAAACTCTAAAATCAAACAAATTATTTGAATTTGGCAGGATTTGAACCTGCAACCGCTGCGTAAAGTGTCCTGTAGAACCACTCCAAGGAAAACAAGCTAGACGTCTTTCCCCCGTTTATCATGCCGTCGACTGCTCATCGATTAGGGAAAACATAGTACGGTGACGCTTTTGAAGGTGCTTATGGCTTGCCTAGTAGCCTCGCTCATAGCTTCGCACCTCGCCTGATTTTGAGTACATAATATTTGAAGGTGTATAAAGCTTTCTAGATCCTAGGTTCGCACCTCGCCTGATTTTGAGTAAATCGACATCTGACACGACGTTACAAGGTCGCTTCTCCATAAGAAAGTATTTTGATCATGATAAGGCAGATGTCTAGCCTTTTCACAACTATATTTTCGGGTTGGCTTCCATTGTAACCGGATTCAGCTGAATACCAGTATTTAAAATGGAGCGACTGCTTACCTGACCTCCACTACCCAGTAACTGGGTGATACGGTATCCCAAGATAAGACGTCAAACTCTCGGGCTTCTGACGACCCATAACGACTGTCAAAGATCCACTAATGACAGCCGGGACCGATGGCTTAACATTTCCGAGGCACGGAGGAGTCTCGGCATATAAAGATGGTCACCCATCCACGGACTAACCGCACCACGCGTTGCTTAATCTGGTGAATCGATCCATGCGGCTATTACTACTGAGCCACGAGCTCCTATATAAGAAACTATTTAGATATTACAAACTATTATAGAAAAGCCAGTTCCTTGGCTTCATGGTGGCATCCTTCCACCGTCGCTGGTGGTTTTTAGGTACCTGTCACAAATCAGTCAGCGCGGTAATTAGTACACATTTAGAACACGAAAAGAGTTTGAGCTTAAACGCTTACTGATGTTTCTTAAGATATCATGTAGAAATATTTTATTGTTTTAAATATTATTTATTGATCCTGAAGAGTGAGAGATGCGTTCTGATTATATTTACAACTTTTTATTGCGATTTCCTCTGGGCGTAGGCTACTGTTTTCTTCGATGTTATTGATTGTTATAAATTATATTATTACTAGCAGACCCGACAGACTTCGTTCTATCAAAAAGATTTGGTATGTAGCAGTTTTTTGTTCCTATTTATTTTATCTCAAATTCGAGAAATAAACTATCCAATCTTTTAAGTTAGAGAAAAGCACACATTTTAAAAGAAAAAAACATTAAAATCGGTTTTTCTTCGGAGTTCATCCCGGACAAACATCGTGACACTGGAATTATGTATAAATATTAGTGGCAAGGGATCGGTCGTCTTGGCGTTCATTGAAGGAAGCCTATGATCAGTAGTCGACGGATAAAGGCTGATGATGATGATGTTGATGATAAAATATTAGATGTCTCACATCTGCCGTGCGACCCATGACGGGATTTTTGTCAGTTATTTTATTTTAATCCTCCCTCACAATTATATCCAAAAATAGCTATTTAATCGATTCAAAAATAACTTGACGCGTGATAACCCTTACCATTGATCAACCATCATGCCCTTAGTCATCATCCTCCCCCCGGGGAGGGGCGGCCCTTCCTGGAGGGGGGGGGGGGGGTTCCCCAGCACGTGCTGTGTATTTTTGGAACGGAAGCGTGCCATCCGCTGGGGGTCCGAGTGCGTTGACCGGCATTTCAGGGGTTCTGGTGTATTTCCAGTGCAATTGAGGGAATTTCAGTTTCTATTTCCGTCGAAACAAATGATGAATTGATAACTCGTTTCCTGTTTCGTTGATTTATGATGTGTTGACTTATCATCAATTGATGCAGTTCTAGAGGTGGAATGAAGGTCCAAGTCTAATTTCCGGATCGTGAGCGAGCGATGGTCTCGTGTTTGGGGTGCACTTAGAAATTTAGAAAAACCCATTTCAAGACACACACGGGGGGGTGAGGATCGAACCCGGAACCTCTTACATAGGCCGAGTCCATCCACCACCGGACCATCGTCGCTCATTCCAAATATACTCGGTATATATAGGTACAGCACCAGACATGTTAATAACTTGCAGTAACAAATCAGTCATCGCTATAACCAATTCCCTTCGCATCCGCGGCTGATCGAGTTTGCTCGCTCCAGCCGCGGCGGGGCTCTTCCTCCGCCACTTCCCGTGACGTAACGACTCATCTACGGAACCCAACTTGCACCGACGATTTGTGCAACTTGTCGTGTCAGTTTCATTATTTTATGTGAATTTATTTTATCACTCCCATCAAGAAAAAGATATTAAATTAAGTAATAATATTGTTCGCTAGGTGTGTCCGTGGCAGGGCTTACTGGCGCTATGGCTATACCGATTTCGATGCGGCTTTGGTGATTTAAAAGCTAGTTTTACGGAGGTGATTCCTATGAATTTTATCATGGGCTATTAAGGTTGTTACAAGTTCCACTTTGTATACGTTTTCGCAACCTATGTGTCGCGACCTATTACTTATCTATAATCATCATGATCAACTTGAAACCGTCAACGGATATGCCTCTTTTCAGTGAACGTTAGATCTACTAACACTTCACACTAATATTATAAATGCGAAAGATTGTGTTTGGTTGTATGTAGCCGGAGGTATACTTGTTACTCTTTTACACAAAAAATACTGAATGTACTTAAATGAAAATTTTCATAACTTAGGGATCCAACAG
This sequence comes from Lycaena phlaeas, assembly GCA_905333005.2. Taxonomy (NCBI): domain Eukaryota; kingdom Metazoa; phylum Arthropoda; class Insecta; order Lepidoptera; family Lycaenidae; genus Lycaena; species Lycaena phlaeas. Next base: position 2,376,992 of record HG995176.1, read on the forward strand.
AATGAAACGAATGGCAATGAGAAGAACAAGATAATATATTTTTTAGGTTTTAGGTTCAAGAGTGGAGTCCGGGTTTAGGTAGACGAAGTGTTGGTCGGCCATTAACCAGGTAGGAAGACGATCTCCGTGCCGTGGCAGGTCCGTGTTGGATGCGAGTTGCAAGAGATCAGACTTATCGGCGTTCATTGAGGGAGGCCTATGTTCAGTACAGGACGAATAAAGGCTGGTGATGATGATGTTACGCGAGCGACACTGCGGGGCGCCGCTAGTGCATTATACACTAGTTATTTTATATATAAACTTTATTTGATAAAGAAGAAACAAGGTAAGAAGCGTAATTTATGTTAATTTTGTACACACTCATTATCTCTGTCTCAAGACACCTACGCATATTCAAGTTTGAATTAATTTACCCACGAAGTTAATTTGTCAAAATTAATTTTGAGCGCCTTATATAATACAAGCAGCGTCCCGCGGTTTCACCCGCGTATTTCCCATTCCGGTAAACCAGGCGAAACAGAGGTATAATATTGTACTAATTTACCTTTTTTATTTTTACCCAGATTTCGTTTATACTTATGAGTATCTGATCAACAATAGCCCGAAAATCTAAGAAAAGTAAACATCGGTGTGATAGAGAGACGCGCGGTGCAGCATCCGTCTTCCGTCTGACGAGCAGAAATAAGATTTACGTTCGACGATTTACTGCGAACACTACGTCGTTCGATCGATTGATTTTTATCCTTTGGTTTTCTTAATGTGGACTATAATCAAAGATTATTCTTATGGTAGCGCTCAGTCACAGACACTATCTTTATATATATAAAGTAATCTTACACGGAAAAACTATACGCAGCATTTTGGGTAAAGAGCGTGGTAAGGTGTCAGGTGTGGCCGTTAATCGGGTAGGAAGACTCCACGCAGTGGCCATTCCGTGTTGGATGCGAGTGGCAGGGGATCGGTCGTCTTGGCGTTCATTGTGGGCGGTGGATAATGGCTGCTGATGAAGAGCTATAGCTGCTAGTTTCAGAAGGACCACTAAATGGCTTCGAGATTTTTATAGATAGCTTGGTAAACTAAGCCTCGGTAGGCTTCTTGATAGTCTAACAAATTATTTCTTGGCTGTTTGCCCGTTTGCCTATCATCATCATCATCACCATTATCACCACAACCAATACCACTGCCATCATCATCATCATCATCATCATCATCATCAACAACAACATCATCATAATCATAAGCATCATGTTTAATTGGAACGCCAAGACGACCACTCCTTTGCTATCCGCATCCAACACGGACCGGCCACTGCTCGAAGATAGTCGTTTAAGATAGTTGCCTGTGGTATGTGGTAATTCGTTACCATTCTATTATTTAACAGTTTATTACAGTGACTCAATACCTCCATTGAGACGGTTAAAGTTCCGCTTACATCCTTCCGTCCTTCAACACGATACAATTTAATCAATTAGCCGTTTCAGTGGGCAATGCTGCGTATGTCAATAGGGATGTTGACACATGTTACAAATTCATGTAAAGCTATGTTTTACATATTAAATACAGTATTTGAAAAGCTAAAATAACATTTAAAAAGTCTACTTATTTGTCTTAAAATTAAGAAAAATAATTTAAAATGCCTTATTTATCATGCATTATCACGTGACTAAACGCCAATAAGGCGATGACGTCACTGAACATTGAGCTAAGTACAAACTCACGTAACATAGCGCGAGCTCTGTATGCGGTGTGTGACGTAATGACGCTTGGAGCGTTTTAACGGCAATTTTAAAAACTATTTTTCTTTATTTAATTTTTTGTTAAAATTGGACATATTTCTTTACAAAAATATTTTTTCGTGTTTATCTATAGTATATCTATCAAATATAATCAATTAAAAAAAATAGTCAACATTTCTATTAAAGCTTTGTCATCCAAAAAAGAAAGAATCGTTTATTATACTGGTGGGAGGGATGCGCTGTGCTGCGCTCCCGGCTGCATCTTCAACCACCATGGTGGGTACCGCCATCTTGATTTCCCGTTAAACAGCTTTGCTGTGTTATAAAGAAACAAATTTACGGATTTTATCGCGGTTTATTAAATTTACAAAAAGCTTTGCTGTGTTACAGAAGAGAGCAAGACAGACATGCAATTACTAGAAGAGACTCCTCATTTTATGCTCAATTAATAATGAGTTGCAAGTCCTAGTACCAACAGATAGGCTTAGTTTATGGCCATGGGTTATGCGGTCGGCATAACCCATCACCAGTTACCATCACATCTGCCAGTTTCTGTCTAGCTATACATATAACGATGGTCCAGTACATATGGTCTCTGCTCGTTCCGGGTTCGATCCTGACTCACTGAGATGCCTTAAAAGGTTTTTATAAATTTATAATTGCACCCTAAAAAACAAAACCATAGTTCGCTCATTGGTGAAGGAATACATCGTAACCGGCATCTCTGACGAGATTGAAAGTCTTTGAAGGTGTGAAGTTCACCAACCCGCATTGAGCTAGCGCCTCGAGGAACTTTGGTTTGATACCCTTCCTCGCCCGATTTCGAGGAGGAGACCCGTCTGGTAGTGCACTCTAAGCTGCTAGAATCTAGTTTATTTCTACCTTATAACAAGAGTTTAGTTATAATTATTCTCAATAACTTGGGAGCGCTACATTAATAACAGTGAGAGAAAATAAAAAAATCTAGTAGTTTTTGAGTTCAATTTTAAAAAACAAACAATCAAATATTTCATCTACATAGTATTGATAATTGATGACTAAAACTAAGACCCTAGACCCAATTCTAATGATTATCAGCCTGCATCTCTCTAGATAACATTTGTTGATAACCCCAAGTACATGTCAGGCTTACAAACCGTCCTAAGAAGGGCATCTGATACGGTAATCTCGATTCGTAAGCAACCTTGTGTAACAGAGTCCCCCCTTGCATATAAATAGTCTACATTTGACTCAACTTTTCTGTTTGCTAGATAAGGGCTTAATATTCTGCCTTGGATTTTCGAGTCACATTTGAATTGTATAATGTAGTTTAATACTTATTTTTAAGTTCTCAGATTAAACTGTAAGCTAGCTGATATTATCTGGCTCTTTAGTCCGCCGTCTTGGCGTTTGTTGAGTATGGCTTTTGTCTAGCAGAATGTTAATTGGTAACAAAAATAAACTTACAAGTGTTGTAGAGTATATCTTACTAATTTATATACGTATACGTGAACGTTTGTAAGTATGGATGTTTGTTACTCTTTCACCTAAAAACTACTGAATGGATTTTAATGAAACTTTACAATAATAAAGCTTATACATCAGAATAACACATAGGCTATAGTTTATCCCTGTACTCCCACGGGAATAGGAAGTACGCGGGTGAAACCACGGGCGCTACTAGTACTATATAGATTAAGATAAGATACAATCTACTCTCATAAAAATAAGTTAGTGACCTCAAAAGAGCATTATAATGTAGGCACAAGTCTCTGCCGTTCGAATAGCACAAAATAAACAGAAGTCAAAAGTAGTATTTATAGGTTCTCTCTTAACGCGATAGCCAAATTATTTGATTCATGATCATCATCGGCGTTTATCCACTGCTGAACAAAGGCCTTATTATTTGATAAGGAACATGTTTTCAATCGTGTCAAGCTTTGATTAAAATATAAATTTTTAAATAATAGTCAGCCGTACCACAAGGGGGTTCCGTGAGAGACACCGAGGGCAATAGTTAGTAGAATAATCAATAATAATAACGAAAATTTCTAATAGGGTTTATAACATACCTTTCAACGTCGATTAGGAACTAATATGATCTGGAAGAGAAAATAAACATCATTAGTGCATTTATATGTTTTAATGGTACAACAGAAAACACTTTAAAATACATGGAAACATAAAGCTAACAATAGTTCCCCACATACAGAAATAACATTTACAACAGAGATATATCAAACACATAATATCGCATTTTATCGCTAAGATTTATCACTATCTATTTAACGATGACTAATAAATGAACTTAAAAGAGGGTTATAACTTATAGAATGAGTCGCTAATCATCTAACTAATACGCATAGCTAGTATTAAAGCGATTTAAATATAATGATATTTATTGCTCACTCGTCAAATCTGGGGGCACGGCAGTGCCCCTGCGAAGTCGAGCGCAAAGCAAGCACTGCCGTACCATCTTTACTGGAACCATTTCGCCGCATAAAAGTATTTTGTTTTTATTTTGAGGAGATAACCATCATCATCATCATTAGCATTTATACGTTCACTGCTGAACATAGGCCTTCCTCATTGAACGGCAAGACGACCGATACCTTGCGACTCACATCTCACACGGCCCGGCCAATACATGGTGATCGTCTTCTCACTGGTTAATGGCCGACCAATACTTTGTCACCTAAGCGTGGCTTACACTTTTGAACCATCTTAGCCATGGCACATCGGCCGTTCGACTGAGTGTGTGATCAGCCCACTGCCACTTAATTTTGAGGAAATATACTCAAATTATATTGTAAATAGAATTTTTCTAAATTAAGTCCAACTTATATAAATTAAGTCAAGCTTATCTAAATTTACAACAATCAAATATGTAGACTTTGCCATTTTTAAACGACTACAAGGAAGGAGGCGTTTCTCAATTCAACCGTATATAATATGCTTTTAATTAGTTAGGACTCAAAGCATTTAATCTGTTTTGTATCTAGAGGTACAGGTAATCTTACAATTGTATGAGTGAATAATCGTTGGCCAACTTCTGAACAGAAGTTAAATTTCAAATATATAAGCCCATAAAGTTTAACTTAATATCATCTTTATTGTTTCAGCTACACGAGATAGTTTTTGTCTGCATTCGATGTGAGCTAGGTCGTTAGCTTGGTCCCGTGGACGTGTGGCTTAATGGAAAAAATATGACCGGCGGCCATTAATGGAGTTCTTTATTAAAAGCACTAAATCTGTTTTACATTCCTTTTTTGTAGCGTTAAAGTTTGTCATTTACTGGGAGAAAGCGCCCCCATATTGCTTATTTTGTCAATAAACTCAAGAGTTTAAGTTTAAGGTTAAGATTAGTATTCTCTGATCGCCTAGACCCTAGATGTAAAAAAGAATCGCTCAAAACGGCACACTCACACAAACACGCGCATTGATGGGACTCCAAAGCGGTTCTCGCGGTGCTAACAGTAACAAACGTGGCGGGCGCTCGTTGCGCATGTTGGTGTTTGTGTGTGTGTGTGTGTGTGTGTGTGTGTGTGTGTGTGTGTGTGTGTGTGTGTGTGCGTGTGTGTGTGTGTGTGTGTGTGTGTACGCAACTATGTGGGTATAAAAAGTTGAGAAGACAGTAATTATGTTTCTTTATGGGATAATAAATTATATTTAATAAAAAAACATTACTTGTTTTTAAAGCATAATAACGTAAGATTAATATACACATTAGTACTGATTATAAAATCTTTCATGGATGGTCCAAGTTAGCTAGACATTTTTTGTCGCAGTGGAAATGCTTTAATATGGGACTCTACACCGAGGACCTAAGACGCCTTGCCTTCAACTGCTTGGAGATGAGACTCCCGGATCTGATTGACACAGGACAACCCCGCGACCTTCCCGTTCCCTTATAATGGCTAACCGGAGTCTCCCTAGTATGGGGAAAATCCGAAAACCTGGAGCATCCCCGACGACGCTGGAATTTTTCTGCAATGGCAGTTACTCAACCTTCCCTCGAGTCTCGTTAGACGGAAAGCAAGAGGCATTGTGCCTCTCCGTACGTAGACTAACCTTAGACAGGTTAGCGGTCATTGAAAGATACTTATGTCTAGTAGCGAATAAAAAAAAGTTTAAAAAAGGTAATACTTTGAGCTTATCATGATTTAAAGGACACAGGCGACAGAGCATATATTTCAGTGGCTCCCTTTGGTCACAGTATTAAGGTCTTCGATTCGAACGTATCTGTACCGTAGTCAATAAAATCCGGTCGTCACGTTGCTCACCTATACACATACCCGGTACACTCAGGTTATCAGATCCTGTAAACTCACTACGTGACCCAACTCCGAGTATCGGGCTGTAATAGGCGTTTTAAAGTAGTTTATATCGGGGGATTTAATTTAATGTTACAGCTACATGATAATCATCATCATCATAATCACCACCACTACCACCATCATCAACATCATCATCATCATCATCATCACCACCATCACTATCATCATCATCATCAGACTCCATCAGTCACATGATAACGAGGATGATTTTTTGTAATAGTCCAGATGGTGATCGTCACCCATGAACATAGTTCCTCGAAATTAAACAACTGTACTAGCCTTTTTTCCGAAACACAGCAAAACTGCTTCACCGAAGAATTATGCAGGATCGCACCGCAGTAGACGAGAGTATCGCACAGCGTATCCTCTCACCGGTAAAATATGCTCTCATCTATACTTCATATTATAAACAGGAAAGAATTTGAAAAAAAAAAAAAATTTGAAAAAAATTGATGCTTTGTTTGTATTGAATAGGCTCTGAAACTACTTGGCCGATTTGAAAGATTATTTCACTGTTGAGAAGCTACACTACCCCCGGTGAACATAGGCTATATTAAATTTTCATAAAAGTTAGGGACCCGTTTATATCTTAGTTGACGCAGGCGAAGCTGCGTGCAACAGCTAGTAAACTATAAAAGGGAAAATACTATTTTATTTGCGTCTTATCTGTGGGCTAACTTAGTCTTTCGGCGTTCAGTAAGTATTTATTTATACTCTTTTAGTGTATAATTGAAAACTAGATGAACCCTGCGCGCGTTGCTACCGACTAAAATAAATTTGATGGAAAGACATTACATAAATATTGAAATTCATTGGAATGACAGTAGCGCCATCTGTTGAAATTTCGTCGTAACAACTCAGGAACATTCTGAACTTATGCACAATTTTGCATAATCATTTATATGATCCAACGCATAATTTACGACTGTATAAAATACATACAGACAAATATTTATTTTTCTATACAAAAATTTCATGTTCTTTTAATATTAATTATCGTTGCAAAATGACGACATTTTACTTCAATATTCTATTTTACTTACAAGCTATAAGATATTTAACAGGAGATTGGAAACGCGGTTATTACGTCCCTAGTAGCGTTAGCGCTAAAGGACGCACTAATTATAATAGATTATACTTAAAATATATTTTTTAATGTAATTGGCTTATTTATGAGACATGGTAGACCAGCTCAAGCTAAGTAATCAATATCGATATGTATAAAAACGAAATCAATCCGTACTAGCCCAAGTGCGTTACTTATCCGGGTCCCTCAAATAGTGGCTGAAGCGTGGCTGAGTGCACCCAATGACCCGCCCCACACACGCCAGCGCGCCTGGCCAAGGCCCTGGTATGGTCCGAGGAGGATTTGCGCTGCGTCATCAAAAAAAAAAGTGCGTTGCCTACCCGGTGACGTGAGATTGTAATTTTTATCTAGGCATACTTTACGTAGGCAAACTCATATGCCTGGCATATCCTGGGACATGAGATGTTAACGCAAAGTTTCCGAAAGGCTGATCAACGCAAAATTAACTACTCTACTCTACTACTACTATACTAAAATCAATTGTCAAGTCTCTTGTTGAGTGTCAAATCAGTGGCTAGAAGCGTGGTTAAATTACTCAATTTGATCAGTCTGTCAGTTGACATAGCATCTACGATGAAAAGCTGTCAAATGTTATTTTAGAATCGTATGTTAACAGCCATGTTAGTTGACATACACTTTGAACAACGTTTCAAAAACCGGGCGTAAGTTTTGATGTCAGTGATTAAACTGTCTTGTCCTGCTCTCTGAAACACAGAAAACCTGTTTGAGGCAGTGTTGCCAACACTTAGAAATTTACTAAAATGTAATCGCCCTTTTCTCCTCAAATTTAAGGGAAAACTTTTAAGTTGGCAACCCTGGTTTTACGGCAGAAACAAGCAGGATCGTGGTACCAGTGCGTGCATCATAAGCACTTCTCGATTCCTCCGAGAAGAGATCACTATTTTAAGCTTAGCATATTTTGTGTGGAACCACACGTACAAATTAAAACTCGAGATTCATTATACAAATACGGTTCGTTTGCTTTGAAATGAGCAGCCTTTGAATGTTTAGGAGGTTAAAGGGAGAATAATTTTTATTAAAATAGTTGAGAATTTGCGTCACAGTCGAGTTGGTTTCAGTATTTTAAATGCTGATTTATAGCAGTTTTCTAATGTTTACGCGAACACCACTCGCTAGATTTTTAAAGGCTACAGTTTCGGATACTTCACTGCAACCATGGTCACGGGAGATTAAGAGGCTGGGCAGTCGAAAGGTCGCTAATTCGATTCCTGTCAAGGGCAAACAATTTGTTTTATGAATATGTCAGACACATGGCTACATTTCAGGGCCCCAATTAATAAGTTAGTTAAATGTCGTCATCCGGTCTGCGTTGTACCACTCATACAAGTGACATAATGAACGAGTGAGTTTGTATCTTATTATTGTGTGTGTTTAGTATCTTATTATTTCCAGCTTGGCTGTCACTGTATCGCCACAAAAAGACAAGATGTATTCCTCACTTAGTTTCGAGGTAATAATGAAATCCAGATTCTGAAATCGACTTATATTGTGACTTATAAGTCAAAGGAGTATAATCAAAATATGGATGCAGAATTTGGAGTTCCCGTTGTTTGAACTCGAAATTGGCGATTTTTATCAATGTCAAAAATTCATGGAAATTGAAACTATTTTTTTTAATAAATAATTTATTACTTATGTCAGTATTAAATAAAACGTAATATTAGAATCTACCCAAACTATTAACTACTAAGCTACATGAGAATATAAGGAAGCTTGACGAAGATCAAAAACTTATTTTACTTTGAACTTCGTCAAACCGCATTGAGTCGATGTCTGATTGGATGCCTCGTTATATTTCCTAAATTTACCGGGAAATATTTATATTAGCTTTGAGATTCAAAATTGGCTATGTCCTCCTCGAATAATTTCGAGGAGAATATTCCTCTAAAACTTCGTATCTACAACGTAAAAAACAATTTTATTGATTTATTGATTCATTATAATCAATAAAATTATTTTGCACAATTTTTTTGTACATTGTAGGTTTCTTTACAATGTTTTCTTTTTGCCATTAATTTCATAACCGTCTTGGCTATGAAAGAGGCTCGACTGGAACCATTTTGTGTCTCAATATAGGCAGCTATTGAATTGCATAGTATACGTTCAACTCTTTTGCGTGCGATATTGATCATCTCTCTATGGATTCCAGTTTGCTTATCAAAGAAGAACTTATTGTCCATGAAATAGTTTTTAGACAAAGTTTTGGAGTATGGGTTTGTCATATTTTGATAGCCTGTGTTTTAGAACTAGATTGAAAGGCCGTCTCCATGCTACTATATCATTGAATTCGACAAATTCGGACTTCTTATTTTTTTTTTATAGAAATGAAAATACAGTCAGATAAAGGGAAAACCGACAGTCAGATACACAGGGTTTTCTCAGTTTGATGGTGATGTTTTATCCACGCATTATTTATGATTGAATTGTAGATAAATATCGAATAGTGTTTGAAGGTAATTAATGCTAATACAAATAAAGCTTAAAACCTCCGAATTACTCGAATAATCACTAATTATAGTGGGCGGCAAATTGCTCATCTAATCACTAATTGTGTGATTAATCATTGAATTGCATTACATATTTAATCAATACGCTGCCGATCATATTATTTGCCTAATATGCTCAAAGCGACAGTAATTTGCTCTTAGGCGACTGTTCAATTAATATGAAAATAATTATGATTAATTGAAACATCATTATTATCATCATTAAATGGGTAATTAATAAGCTTAAATAGTAGACTTTTTTTAGAGAAACCCTTTTCAAAGCACCACAGGTCGGGATCGCTCGCTCAATAGGCTAGGCTCATACCCATTAATAATAATAATAATATCTATGGACGCTTTTACACCACGTCAATCTGGTCCTTGTGTTACGGGTACCAGACAACGGAAATACATATATTTAATACTTTTATATTAATACATATATTTAAGATTTTTATTATATAATACGCATATTTAATTTACATCCATGACCCAGGAACACAGCATTTTTTTGTTCTCTATCGAGATTCGAACCGGCTAGCCCCGGGCTTGAGCGCCAACGCGCTGACCACTGAGCCACAGAGGTCGGCAATTGGACCATTGGCGCTCATATGAATAAGATATTTGGGATAATCTCTCTACCATAACACTTAGCCAGATTTCAATTCAGCACATCCTGATTTAGGCTCCAAAGCAAAGAAGGCAAATAAATGTTCTAGAGTTCATTTAGAAATTCATACATACACTAACAGCAGGAGTTGTAGTACATTTCTCAACAGTGACGTTAGTAACGACGAAGTTGCGCTAAAGTACATACAGTGAACACACAAGTGAGCATTTGATTGAAATTAATTTAGGAGTTACAGGCAAACAGTGTCACACGACACATAATTAAAACACCGGTACTAGTGAACATACTATTTTTATAACTTTGATGTGTGCTGGTCTCCTTTCCTCAGCATCCCCAATGAGAGATCTATTCTATAGCCTGATCGATGCCATTAAAATGGATTTTTTTCTAAATTTTCGTGCAACTGAACACCGAAAGAACAGAAAGAAAACATCTGAAACCTGGATGCTTAATTATGACACCGCATCGGGCCAACGCGTAGGTGAACTATTCCTGACCAACTTTTGCTTGATTTTGAGAAGCCGAGCCGTGAGGATATTAAGAGTCGGTGATGATGAAGAAGAAGATAATGATGATTATAAAGATGATGAAGAAGAAAACGATGATGATGATAAAGATGAAGATGAAAAAGATGAATAAGATGATGATTATAATGATGAGGAAAAAGATGATGATAAAGATAAAGATGAAGAAGAAGATGATGATGATAATGATGATGATGATAAAGATGAGGAATAAGAAGAAGATGATGATGATTATAAGATTGTTTTATCAGAAGTATTGTCTCGTGTCTGGGTGTCTATGTCTCCGATTGTGTTAATATTTTATGAAAATACCACCTCAAATTCCTTTGAGATGGATAGATCTTATTTATACATAAGTTTATTTTTGGATGTACAAATATGATATTTGGAAATTTAATCGTAAGTTTAGGTAACCTTAAGATGTCTGGGACCTTGTTTAGTCGAATGAACTGATAAAGTATGATTCATCATCATCATCATCATCATCATTAGCCTTTATCCGTCCACTGCTGAACATAGGCCTTCCTCAATGAACGCCAAGACGACCGATCCCTTGCTACTCGCATCCAACGCGGACCTGCCACTGCACGGAGATCGTCTTCCCATCTGGTTAATGGCCGACCAACACTTCGTCTACCTGAACGCGGCCTCCACTCTTGAACCTTAATAGCACATCGGCCATCCGTTCTTCTGAGTGCGTGACCAGCACATTGCCACTTCAACGTGCTTATTCTTCGCGTGATATCGGTAACTTTAGTTCTCGGGCGAAGGTCTTCGTTTTGAATCCTATCTGCCAAAAAAACACCCAGCATAGCACGCTCCATAGCACGTTGAGCTACGGCAAACTTGCGGACCAGTCGTAAATTAAGAGGCCACGTTTATAATTATCGTTTTTTTATTATTTATTATCAAAGTATATCGCAGATTTATAAAGGGGAAAAACACTAATTACTAGTGGCGAGACTTATGTCTCCTAATTAGCAGCACATGCTTGCCTGCCTCTTGCCTGAGCTTGTCCCGGATCAAATCAAATAATATTTATTTTGTAGTCAAATTACATAGCACTTGAAACATGTCAATGTTTTTTATAAGCTAATGCAAGATTCGCAAAAGTAGCAATTTTCCTCAGAGAAGAATCTAGCAAGAAACTCTGAGGGCTTGCTCTTTTCAAAATATAGTTTCACAATTGTGTATATTATAGTCATGTGTGACGTTGACTATTCACCACCAGGTATGTGAGAACCGGAGGCGGGGGATCTGGTGAATGCAAGAGTGCGTACCCCGTACCCCGCCTATAGGTTAGACGAGAAACACCGGGGTGCTTTTAGCAGGTTAGTCCTGCACACCCCCCCGCTGGGCCAATGTGGAGGGATAGTACATGAGGATTTTACACCTAGAAAAAAAAACGGTAGCACTAGTCAGCAAATGCAAGATAAATATTTTTGCTGCTCAGTGTTGAGTATCAGTTCACTGCATCCGATTTTAGAATGCTGTCTTTCTGATCGAGCAATTTCAGGTTCTAAATTTAAAAAAATGCACATCAGTTCATTATTAAGATGAGCAGCCATTTTTATTAGTGTAACTATAGTAGGTATCAGTGTGCGTGTGTACGTACATATAGCAACCCACATATTGTCCAGATAAAATGTTTGGAGTCACAGACCTTCACGTCAAAAATAAGTAAAACAAAGCCTCTCCAAAAAGTACTCAAAATACCTCTGGATACTGTTTTGGGAAAGCTTTAGGAATCTGCCGTCTTGGTGTTTATTCAATGAGGCCTATGTTCGGCAGTTGAAGAATAAAAATAATGGTACATAGTTTTCACATTAAAAAATCTTTAAACAATCCACTTTTCAGCGATAACCTATTCCCGCCTGAAGAATTTTTAAAACTCCATACGCCATTAGGGTTGGCACGTGTTCGTTCAATCACTATTAAATTTCGCTCAGCCCTGGGGTGAATGACCTTTAATGTTCACCAGCTGAACTCTCAGTAAACCCCGTGTTGATGTTTACGCTTGTATCACGGGAGGAGGGCTCCAGCCTCCAGGGCCAGCTGTACATTAATAATGATAATAAGCCTATTATTTCATCTTACTAATATTATAAGCGTAAAGATTTGTAAGTATGTATGTTTGTTACTATTTCACGAAAAAACTGCTGAATGGATTCTAATGAAACTTTACAATAATATAGCTTATACATCAGAATAACACATGGGCTATAGTTTATGCATGTACTCCCACGGGAATGGGAACTACGTGGGTGAAACTGCGGGGCACTGCTAGTTATTTATATTTCATTACCTGTTGCACGCAGCTTCGTCTGCGTCAACTAAGTTTTAATACGGGTCTCTATTTTACAAATTTAATATAGTTTATGTTCATATTTTCAATACAAACAAACAATCAAGTGTTTCATCTTTATAATATTTAAGTATAGATTAATAATTCTATTTCTTTTTTTTTTTTCTTTTCTTAAGTTTACGCGAATTTCACTCATTATAATGAAACAACTTTTACGGATTTTATCGCGGTTTATTTAGTTTTTTACAAGCCCGACGTTTCGGAAACTTTACAGCAACCATGGTCACGGGAGGACTGAGGTGTCAGACGTCCTACTGTTACAAAGTTATTCGAAACTACCCTATGATACAACAATATTTTATTTAGTCCTATCTATGCAGAAGGTGCTAACTAAGTCTTTAGTCTGTGACATGTTATGCTTGGATTTTGATTTTATTATATTTATTATGGGATCCCAAGCAGGTGGTAATGGCCAGCCATCTTCTCTATTGAAATTAGGATGTTTTTTAATTTCAATAGCCTCGCGAATCATCCTTGGTTGGAATCGGTGTTCTTTTGCGAGGACTTGTGGTTTATCAAATCTAATATAATGGCGAGCGTTGTCTAGGCTATGGTCACAGATTGCTGACTTAGTATAGCGACGGTGTTTTAAGTCAGCTATATGTTCTTTAACGCGAGTTTTTATTGATCTTTTTGTTTGTCCTATGTATGAGAGACCACAGTTGACACACTGTCAACGGTAGCACAGTGTGCTACCGTTTATGAAGGGAGTCACTGACAAAATTGGCTACATCCTAAAGCGAGCTTCTATTAAAACATATTTCAAGCCGCCAAAAAAGATAGGTCAATTCTTACCATCTGTCAAGTGTCATATACCCTTACAAGATGCAGGAGTATACAAACTTGATTGTGACTGTGGTCTCTCATACATAGGACAAACAAAAAGATCAATAAAAACTCGCGTTAAAGAACATATAGCTGACTTAAAACACCGTCGCTATACTAAGTCAGCAATCTGTGACCATAGCCTAGACAACGCTCGCCATTATATTAGATTTGATAAACCACAAGTCCTCGCAAAAGAACACCGATTCCAACCAAGGATGATTCGCGAGGCTATTGAAATTAAAAAACATCCTAATTTCAATAGAGAAGATGGCTGGCCATTACCACCTGCTTGGGATCCCATAATAAATATAATAAAATCAAAATCCAAGCATAACATGTCACAGACTAAAGACTTAGTTAGCACCTTCTGCATAGATAGGACTAAATAAAATATTGTTGTATCATAGGGTAGTTTCGAATAACTTTGTAACAGTAGGACGTCTGACACCTCAGTCCTCCCGTGACCATGGTTGCTGTAAAGTTTCCGAAACGTCGGGCTTGTAAAAAACTAAATAAACCGCGATAAAATCCGTAAAAGTTGTTTCATTATAATTCTATTTCTTTTAATATAGGTATGTTCTAGTGATTTCTTGGTATAGGCTTCTCCTACATAGCTATAGTATATCTAGTTATCCCACGACTTCGCACGTTCTAAATTAATCCTTAATAATGAAACATCTTTTACGGATTTACTAAGATTCTTACATGATTGACATTTTGATTAATTTACAACCATGGTCCCGGTATTGAGGTCTCAGCTATCCACATTATGTTATTAAGTTCTTCGAAACTACTCATCAATATTTTATGTAGTCCTATCTTTATAGGCGAGAAGCTTAGAAGTGCGATACACCTTCAATCTCAGTAGGAAAGTGCACAAATAGCAATCAACTAAATTGTCTAATAACCTTTTAGACAAATTTATAAATGTAAATTTAAACTGTCCTAAAGCGAAGTAGAGTAACGGTATAAATTAAATAAGAACAACAAAGATAACCAGATTCTGTTTATTTGTACAAGAAGGTCCTCTAAACCCTATTTGCCTCCTAAGGCGAAATAAACTGTCTAAATTGTGAGAGTCTTGGCAAAGATCAAACAAGCTATTTTTGCAAGTATTATGCCTACTAGCAACTTCTTTATCTGGGCTTAATGTAAAAATTAAGAGCTATAAATAATTATCAAAGTTTCTTAATCTTAAACACACCTATATTCTGAACCAAACATTCGCCAATATTCAACACAATTTTGATGATTATTATTCATAAACATATAAATTCATTTTTTTACGTTTTCTCCAATTTTGCTATGGTAATAAAACGAATTTTTATAAAGGCCTTTCTTTGTGTAACTATTTATATTATACTGACGACAACTATTCAATCATCTATTTATTATAGTGATAAAGTTAGACCAAAATAATTGGAAGTACGTGAACAAAACAGCAGCATACACATTAATAAATAAAATATTGATTTCTCGTGCATTTTTACGACACATCGATTTTACATTTTGTAGCTCCAGTGGGATTTACCACCATTTGGACGTTATACGTTTTTAATACCGCTACCTTTTTACGACTTTATTCATTACCATCGTCAGACGTATCGTCTGTCGTCACAAGACAGATGTGAAACATATTTGTCAACATCAGAATTCACAATTAATAACAATCTATAACAAAATAAATAATAAAATACGCGTGTGCACACAAAGGATTCGAGACCTTTTTTTCGGATAGAGCTATGCTAATGGCCCCAATGCTTTTTCGGAAATGGGGTGAGCCGGGTGGTATCACCCAGTGATGTAGTAAGTGGAGGGTTGCCCCCCGCCAGCCGTGGAGTGTGACTTCCACTGTGTCGGGTTTGTACCTGTGGCAGGTCTCTGCCTCACCGCCGTCGGATAAACTGAGCCCAGGCGGACTACCCCCACCAGTTGATTCTACAAATTCGAGAGCAGCGTAGTATATCGCATATGATAGATACATATGATAGAGTCATATCGTTAGGCGTCACGTCAAGGCGAGGCGCGCCAATATATGTTACACTAAAAATAAAACTGACTTGAGGAGTTGTCGTATCTACATTTATTTTACTCTATGTTCTATATTTTCTTATTAAACGCCGCATTATTTATGTGGCCCCGTATATTTATATTCGTAATTTTATTTCCTCGCACCTGTACGGAATTATATGAGTTAGCGTAATTCAATTCTAGCCTTTTCTAAACTATATATTGGGGTCGGCTTCGGGTCTAATAGGATTCAGCTGAATACCAGTATTTTATATGGAGCGACTGCTGCTGGGCCTCCACAACCCAGTAACTCGGTGATACGGTACCCCGCGGTAAGACTGGTTGTCAGATTCTCTCGCTTCTGACGACCCGTAACGACTGTCAACGAATCCACGATCTACGAATGACAGCCGGGACCAACGGCTTAACGTGCTTTCCGAGGCACGGAGGAGTCTCGGTATGTAAAGATAGTCACCCATCCACGACCAACCTCGGCAAGCGTTGCTTAACCTGGTGGATCGATCCGCGCGTCTGTTACCACTGCGCCACGAGCTCCTCTATTCAGTATAACACTGATTAGAAAATATTATTGGATTTTTTATATTTAGAACAGTAATTGCAAGTTAATATAACAGTTCTTATATATTTTGTATACATGCTTCGACTAACATAAGAGATATGTAAATATCTGAGCGCGCCGCGTGTACTAATTACTTATGTTCTCATAACGGCGCCATTACGTTTTTATTAGTAATTTGCTTAAGCTAATGATGAATTTTACTCTCGCCCGTATTTATTATGACATACATATAGTTAATGCCCGTAGCTTTGCTTGCTTTCTAAAATCCAATAATGATCGGTTTATCGTATGAATAATCAATGAATTATAGAAATTTGAATCCTAAGGCCTAAGACCATTTTAGTTAAAAAAATCAATTTTAAAAAAAGCTTATCAACTGTCGATAGAATTGAAAACCTATCGTATACTAATATGGAAGAGTTTGTTTGTTTAAACTCGTTAATCTCAGGAACTACTGGTCGGATTTGAATGGTTCTTCCATTGTTAGCTTTATTTATCAAGGAAGGCTGAAATCATCCCGCTAAGATGCAGTTATGTATCTTAGTTAAAGCAGGCGAAGCTGCGGAAAACAGCTTATAAGCTATAACTTGAAAGTATGATAATATTATGATGACATTTAAATATCAATACAAAGAAATTACTTGCCGCTTTTTGTTCACGTAAAAGTACACAACCCAGTATATGCTCATGAAAAGCGTTCGGTGATAAACATCTTTAATTATAATCTCCTCTTTAAGGTTTCACTTCAAAAACACTAAAAAACATTTTCTTTAAAAATAATTATAACTATAACGTTTAAATTGTTCAAAAATAATTTCCATAAAATAAAAATCTTCTGATAAAGATAAGCTATGCTGTCATGTCATATAACGTTTGTTTAAAACGCGAAGAGTTAAGAAATGTGTTTGAATTGTTTTTATATTTTTCATTGATTATAAACCCTTTGAAGCCGTCTCTAACAGTAAGGTTCAGATGTAAAAATCTGAATTGTTTTAGACAAAATTTGAAATCTCTTTGATGTAACGAAAACTAATTAAGAAAAGATGAAAAGGTTGTAAACGCTTTTTTTTCGTATTTGATTTTGACATAGTTATGCCTTTGACATTTTTGATAGCTAAATTGGTAATTTTGGTAATTATGTTTAACGATTTGCTTTTTGTTACTGGCAGTTCTGTTCTAGACAAGTGGCACTAAATGAATAGAATAGAATAGAACACTTATTGCATGGGAATCATACAATAGGTATTCTATTCTATTTATTTAGCGTTTCGATAAGCAAGCGAACGCGAAATCAGGCGAGAGAAGTATCGGGCCATAGTTCACCGACGCACCGGCCCAATGCAGAGTGAACTTTACACATCTTCAAAGACTTTTAATCTTATTTGACATGCAGGTTTCCTCACGATGTTTTCCTTCACCGGTGAGCGAGCGATGGTCTCGTGTTTAGGTGCACTTAGAAATTTAGAAAAACTTATTTCAAGGCACCACATACGTCGGGAGGGAGTTAGGTTCTAAACCAGACTCTCTCGCTAAAGAGGAGGAGCCCATATCCTCTGGGGGGCTAGCCAAAATGCCATTAAGAAAGCGTTAGCGAAGTTCGAAATGATAAAATGTAGAGGATGGACCACGTGATTAAGCGCGGTCTTATGTCAATCCCATACATTTTATCATTTCGAACTTCGCTAACGCTTTCTTAACGGCATTTTGGCTAGGCCCCCTGGACCATCGTTGCCTGAGTCGTTATCGATACGACTTTACGTTTTATAATGGCTTCACCTGATGGTAAGACATCGACACACCGACCGATCTGTGTGTTTGCGATGGTATTGTATAATCGTTGCAGACGTTACAAGTGTTTGTTATGGCCAGACCCGCGCCCACGCGTGGCCGAGTTTCTCTAACCGTGTCAATTGCTGCTAAAAAAAGGCCGACCGATGCCAAGTCTACGGCTGGATTATATTCATTTTTTTGCATTGATATAATAATCTAGACTCGTCATTATTAATTTATTTTTTGATAACTTCGCTTTGACCACATATTTGTCTGTGTCTAAACGTGTTAATTGAAAACTTAGATTTCGATGCTTTCATCTTTCAGCATAAGTACATTTTTGTATTGCTACTTAAAAACGCTTAAATTAATTTTTGGTTCTTTACTCTATCTAGGTACCTAATTAATAATAATAATATCTGTGGACGCTTTTACATCACGTCGATCTGGCCCCGTGCTAAGTTTCCGAAGAACTGGTGTTACGGGTACCAGACAGCGGAAATACATATAAGTATTTAATACTTTTTATATTAATACATATATTTAAGATTTTTATTATATAATACACAAATTTAATACTCATCCATGACCAGGAACACCGAAAACTTTTTGTTGGCGAGATTTAAACCCGCTACCTCCGGCTTGAGCGCCAACGCGCTAACCACTGAGCCACAGAGGTCGTCAATTAAAAATAAATACACATGATTTTCATTTTTATTTGATCACTATTATCAACAATCTTTATCCGTCCTGCTGAACATAGGCCTCCCTCAATGAACGTCAAGACGACCGATCCGTAATCGAAACCATGCAAAGACAAGTAACGGGTGACGATAGGCCAATAAGGTTTAAGAATAGAGGCCGCGTTATGGCATACGAAGTTTTGGTCGTTTACATAATATATTATTTATAAAAAATATGGTATTTTATTTTTTTAAACATGACTCTAAGGTACGATGTATGAGATACTAAGTCACATTTTATGCATGCATATGCTTTCAAACATTAACCATAGACTGCATGATTCGCAGAATGTTGCTAACAAGTAACGGAAATCCATTTTCCGCATATCGATGCCAGATTCTATTAACTCCGTTCCACTTTTGCGTAAAATATATCTAATACAATTCTTATAAAGCCAAAGTAAATTTCGAGAATTTCAAGTTAATTAAGTAGCAATTGCTTACAAAGTTGGCAGTTAGATTATAGATAAGATAGGACGAAGAAGGAAGGGAATTAAGATGAGATTTATTTGCAGAGTCCGCTAAGCAGATGTTTATCAGAGTACATGTGGTTCGCCTAGTTTGGTGATTAAGCGGAAAATGTAGGAATTTAATTTTCCTGTGGATTTTACTTGAGAAAATGGGACGTGAAAAGTGTTGAGGTGTTCGTCGTAGATTTTCATTTTATTATCTACTAGCTGTTACCCGCAGCTTCGCCCGCGTGAACTTAGGTTTACGGATTTATCATGTCTGATGATGATAATTTTCTATTTTAATAATTACTAAGTTTTTGTATTAAAATGAATATATATGTCATCTGTAACATAAAGACATATATCCCTTCGCAGATTTACTGTGGGCATATTTAGGATATATAATACTATTATTATATATTCCACCATACGTTGATCATATTATTACGTCTACCAGAGTTGATACACTACGGCCTTAGACAGCAGACAACCGCCCGCGTCCGTTCGTATCACAGCAACACGATTTATTTTCTTCTGCATTATTTTGATTTTGCCATATCTCCTAAAGTATTCATTTAATTTGCATGATGTAAAGGGCAAAAATAATCTTCATAAAATGCACATGCTAATTAACTGATTTAAAATGATAATGATTCATACCGTATTTGTGTAAATAACTTTCAAATTATCACGTTATAATTGCCCATTTTTTTAAGTATTAAATGGATATAGTATGATATCCCTAAGAGATAGACATATGCCATCGCGGACTTTTTTGTAGACCTATTTAAGATACACAATTCCACCATACATTATTTTGTTATATCTCAAAGGGTTTAGGCAGCGTTTTCGTTGAAAATTCCCAAGCGGCCTATTTTTTCCCGACACCTTCATCAATTATTGTTATATCTTAGCCAATGTATATAAAAACTTAATAAATTATATACATAAACCTTCCTCTTGAATTGTCCTATCTATTAAAAAAACCGCTTCAAAATCCGTTGCGTAGTTTTAAAGATTTAAGCATACAAAGGGATATAGGGACAGAAAAAGCGACTTTGTTTTATAATATGTAGTGATTAGCTGTTTCCCGCAGCTTCACTCGCGTTAGCAAATAAAAATAACTTTTTTTAATGTATCCTATGTTACTTCTACTACCTCCGAGAATATGTGTACAAAGTTTTATGATGATCGGTTGAGTAGTTTTCGCATGAAAGCGTAACAAACATCCCTACTTTTACATTTATAGCATTAGTAAGGATATATTATGACATAATATATCTACCTATATAATAACTAGCTGTCCCGACAGACTTCGTTCTGTCAAAATTAAAATTTCAATTCAAAAATAGGGGTTGATCGTAGAAGGGTGAAAATTGAGGATTGTATGTATTTTTGTATGTTGTATCATAAAATAAAATTAGAAATTAAAAATTTTGTCTAAAAAATAAAAATAAAAATTTAGGGGTGGACTACCCCTACAATTTAGGGGGATGATAATATATAAATAGATGTTGGCCGATTCTCATAGATACCGGATAAGCACAAAAAATTTCATCAAAATCGGTCAAACCGTTTCGGAGGAGTATGGCAACGAAAACTGTGACACGAGAATTTTATATATTAGATAGTATCATGTAGCGAAAATAAGAAGCGATTAATGTTGAAACAGCTTGTTTTTATAAAACTGTAAAAAAACACGTAAACTTTGCTTCATCCGTGCCAGTAATTAGATGTCAAAATCGATTTTTTATAATCATGTTATGATCCTACGTGAGGTGAGGTTGGGTCAGTCCGAAAGGTCGGAGGTAAATAACTTAATAAGCGATAATCCTCCTAATATTATAAACGCGAAAGATTGTTAGTATGGATGTTTGTTACTCTTTCACGTAAAAACGAATGAATGGATTTTAATGAAACTTCACAATAATACAGCTTATACATCAGAATAACACATAATATAATTTAACGGTAAGTAAGGTACGAGGCGCAGCTAGTACTAAATATTTGATAAATAAAATAAATATTTTATGCGAAGTATTCACAGCTCCATAATATGTATATTAATTGCGATCAAATAAAACATCACAATATTTCGCGAATTAGTAAAATATCACTTTTCTATTTTTGAAGTGAAACTTCTTTAGAATCGTTGTGATTTCAAACCGGATGCAACGGAAAAAGCGACAAGTAAGAGACACAAATACAAAAGAGCGAGAGAGCAAATGTCGGTGTGTATGTATATTGCATACTGTATAATACCTGCTTGTATTTGAGCATTTAACGTGTGTTTCACTTCTATCGTGTGTGAATTACACACACACATCTTGTTTTTGATTTAAAAAAATAAGTCTGTAATATAACATATAATTATTATTGCTAATCCAAAATGGTCACTCAATAGCAAGTGTTGCCTGTTGCCATCCAAAACAATACATATAAATATTAGAGTACTTATCATACGTTATGTGCGGTAATTGCTGATTTCATGATATCACCAATGGTTACATGAAAACACCTGTCTCAATAAATTCGCTAACACTTTCTTTTAGTGTGTCTATTTATAATGTTTCAATGATGTTTACCGTTTGTTCCTCGTTTAGTAAAGATTAGTTTTAGTCATTACTTTAAATACTAGCTGTGCCCTAGATTTTTTATGCTCAGATAAATTGTTGTTATGTAACTGATGGCCGATGGGCCAATAAGGTTCAAGAGTGGCCACAAGAGCCACCTAGTAGATGAAATGTTGGTCGGCAATAAGCCAGATGGGAAGACGATCTCCGCGCAGTGGCCGGTCCGTGTTGGATGCGAGTGGCAAGGGATCGGTCGTCTTGGCGTTCATTGAGGGCTTATGTTCAGCAGTGGACGGATAAAGGCTAATTATGATGATGATAATAGTTTGTCTAACTTACATAAAAAGAGAATGTTTTGGTGAAATTTAGAAAATAATACATTTTTATAATAAGTAAGTAGAGTCAATAAGACAAGCACATAATATTATATGCTTACCTACTAAGAAAATTAGGAATTTCTTCACGAAAAAAAACTGTAAAGTAAAGTAATCACTGATCTTTTTATAACTCTACCCTAGTTTCTTAGTCATTTATTTATATATTTATCTTTAATCATCATCATCATTATAAACCTTTTCCGACCGCTGCTGGACAAAGGTCTCTATTGAAGAACGCCAAGACGGTTGATCTTTCAGCCACAATCAACTAAGACCAGCAGTGCTTGGAGGCCGTGCCATATAATTGAAGGTCGATCTACCTCCGTGTTCCAAAGACTTCGGTCTAGACTACAGAACTTCATAGCCTGAAGAAACTTGTACTTAAAATTAAACAATCTCCGACTAAAGACATCATATTGTTGCAATAACTATATAATCTAATACTAATATATAAAACTGAAAAGTTGGTTTGTTTGAACGTGCTAAGCTCAGGAACTACTGGACGGATTTGAATGATTCTTTCAGTGTTAAATAGCCCATGTATTGAGTAAAGCTTGGGTTATATTTTATTTATACTAATATATAAAGCTGAAGAGTTTGTTTGTTTGAACGTGCTGATCTCAAGAACTACTGGTCAGATTTGAAAGATTATTTTAGTTTTAGATAGCTGATTTATAGAGTAAGACTTAATAAATGAGCTTTTAATTATTTTCCTGCTAAGATGCCGTTGCAAATCTTAATATACGCAGGCAAATCTGCAGGCAACAGCTAGTTATATGTTTAATTTAAAATAATCCAAACCCTTGTCAAGCTAGTCTTGGGCCTCAAGCATCTCATTATTGCAGGACTACAACAATCCAGGTGAATCTGGAGTCATCTTACGACAGCTTGTCCGGTTGTGCTGTATATTACACCGTAGCGAACGTTTTTAATAACTGTCAATACTCACTACTGTCTCTCAGGAACCCCCTAAACAAGTGGCACAAATGCTAAACGAATAGAATAGAACACTTAGTATATGGGAATGACACTAGCTTACGACATGTAATTTGACAGCTAGTGTCACTCCCATATAATAAATATTCTATTCTATTCTATGCATTCAGCGTTTGTGCCACTGATCTTGTGGTCATCGTTTCATTTAGTTGGTCCCTTTGACTTCCCGCAAGTGGCTACCACTTTAGAAATATGTTTCCAGAACGTTCTTTGGCGTGACCGGCCACAGTCATTTTAACAGTTTACTAATATAACGATTTATAAGTTATAATACATATATAATTTTGTAGTAACATTACGATATCTGGTGACTATGGCTCCTGTAAGATATAGATAGGAAAATCTTAGTAAGCAGTAACATTAAATAAGTTTTCTTTATTTTTTGTTACGCTACGATGTAACAAGTTATTTGAGTGCGCGCAAATCTGAGTTTCCGAGATAGCTTTAGACTTTTATAAGTTGTGATAGTTTTAAAAGCAATTTGTATGTTTATAATAAGCCCTTTACGAAGCTTAAGGGTACTGTGCCTCAATTAAGGCTCCACTAAATGCCACTAAGCGAAGATGGTCCAGTGGTGGATGGACTCGGACTACAAATCCTTTTCGATCGATCCTGACCCCCCGTGTGTGCCTTGAAATGGGATTTTCTAAATTTCTAAGTGCACCCCAAACACGAGACCATCGCTCGCTCACCGGTCAAGGAAAACATAGTGAACCTAAACTAACATAGGAAACCTGTATGCCTGATGAGATTGAGCCTTTGAAGGTATGTGAAGTTCACCAACCCGCACTGGGCCAGCGCGGTAAACTATTGGCCCATTACCCTCCTCGCCTGATTTCGAGGAGGAGACCCGTGCCCAGCAGTGGGACATGGAGGGTTGATATTTTACTTTACTTTTTTTAAATGCCACTAGTTGCTGAACCTGGTTCGAACATGACCGGTTATACAAAAAAAGGCTTCTTAATCAGCGTGCTAGGAGTCTGCGATAACGATTGACGAAGTGAGCGGGACTTATGTCAATCCCATACATTTTATTCTTTTCGAACTTAGTTATCGTTTTTTTTTACTTTACTTTGTCTAAGCCCTCAGTTGTTGTCCGCTACTTCGTTTGCGTTATTCCCGATTTATTCGTATTTGAATCGGAGCAGATGGTGATTATTATGGCGTGTGTATTATTGTAGTTTTCATGTGATTTTTTAATCCTTATAAATGATCCATATTTTGGTGCCGAATTCTCTCCCATTAGCAGTTATGACATAAAGAGTTAATAGCTATCAAAGAGGTAGTGCCATGCTGCTTTGCAGCCGAATTGGGCCGGCACGACCGGGGTGGTACCTCTCGCTCAGTGACAGTTATGCTGTCGCGTTTCGTGCGGGTTGTGAGTTTTCGGTGGCCCATTGAGGGGGATAGGGAAAAGGCGGGCAACGCATCTGCATAACCTTTGGCTGTGTGGATGTTAATGGGCGTCGATAGTCGCAAGGCTTCGACTGTTCGTTTGCCCTCCTATGCTATAAAAAAAAGAGAAGACGACAGAGTAACGTTTGCGTTTATCATAACATAAATACTTTATTATACCCAAAACCAAGGTAGTGCACGGTAAATGTATGCTGTAATACCTAAAATATTTACGCCCTCAAAACGTTTTAATAAAAATGAGTAATATATTCATTCATTATTCCTACATTATTACTAGAGATTTATCTGTAATATTTCATTTTTGTTCTGAACATTGCGGCCGCAAACGTTAATGATTGGCCATAAATATTCGTACAGTGTTGTATTTAGCGGAATCTTAGTGTATTTTATATTTCCCATTGTTTCTTTGTTTTCCCAATCTTCTAATAAAAGCTTATTATACACATTAAGCCAGACATGTACCAAAATATTGAAATAAAACATGGGGGGTCTCAGTGACGTTTCTAAGATAAAATATAAAAGGCATGAAATCGGCGTAAAGTGTAAAACTTACGGCTGTTTTCAATATCCTATCTATCTATAATTTTCTTTTGGAGGAGGCCTATACCCTATCAAGGGATTCCTATATAATAAATAATTAAATAAAGAAGAAAAAAAAAAAAAAAACACCTGCATTTAAAATATACTAACATAGATATTATAAAACACAAATTTGTAACTACTAACCATAAGATTTATAGGAAATAAAAAGGCTTTATTATTATTATTATATTATTATCTATCTATAATTTTCTTATCTATCTTAAAATTTCGAAAGATTTTGTAAGAAAATTTCAAGATAGATAGGAAAATATTAAGATAGATAGTATATTGAAAACCACCGTTAGCTGTCTATGCTGTCTGTTTGGTGCGATTTGATAGTTTCCGGTAGTCCATTGGGGTGGGAAAAGGAGGGCAACGCATCTGCATAATACTGGTTGTGTAGATGTTTAAGGACGTCTATAGTCGCAAGGCTTAGACTGTTTGTCCTGCCCTCCTATGCAATAAAAAAAGAAAGAAATGAATATAGTGAAGAAGAGTGAACCAACCCTTGGAGGTCTCCTCCTCGAAATACGACGAGGAGAATATTGGTAGATACTTCAACGATGAGTTAGCCCAATGCGGGTTGGTGATCTTCACACACCTTTAAATACTTTTAATCTAATCAGGCATGCAATTTCCTTACGATGTTTTCCTTCACCACAAAGCGAGTGATGCTCTCGTGTGCAGATGCTCTTGGGAATTTGGGAAAACAAATTTCACGGCACCACGGGGTCAGCTTCGAACCCGCAACCCTCACCCTCACTCAAGATACAGAATCCATACCCACTAGACAGTTGTCACTTTGAAAAATATTTTTTTGTATTTAAAATCTCACGTATTAAATAAATTTTAATAAACCGCGAAAAAATTCGTAAAAGTAGTTTCATTATAAAACACACCATGATTAGCTAATTTCCGTCCAATGCTGACGTTAGGTCTTTTGTATGAACGCTGAGATGACAGTAAAGAGATATCCAATCTCGCTGAAGCTCGACCGTCTTCCTTCGCAATCTCATCTCGGGTCTCGTAGAATCATTAAAATCCTTTACAACATAATAGATTCACATTTTCATAAATCCAATTTCTCAAGAAATTCCATGATAGCAATCCGTTTTTACAGGCCAACGGAAGGGACAGGATCTGAAGCGGAAAAATACCACCAATAAGTCCGTATTTGCATAATTGTCCGTACAATGTCCAGGGGTCTTTATAGGAGCGGAAAATTCTTATAGACCTCAAAATAAGATGCCGTAATTGCCTTTCTCCCTTCAAAGGCGTATCGCGATGCAGAAGAAATCATTTAACTTCAAATACAGCTGACAGTACGTAAATCTAATGCTTCTATACCCCACCGTAAAAAAAAAAACAAAACGTCAAACGAAAGTCATTTCTTTTTTTTTAATATCATAGGAGGGCAAACGAACAATCAAAGCCTTGCGAGTATCGATACCCATTAACACCCACATAACCAGAGTTTATCGCGGTTTATTTAGTTTTTTATGAGGAGGAAAGTCCTCCGGTGAGTATGATTGTTGTAACGTATCCGAAACGTCGGGCTTGTAAAAAACTTAATAAACCGCCATAAAATCCGTAAAAGATGTTTCATTATAATGAGTGAAATTCGCGTAAACATAAGAAAACAACACATAACCAGAGGTTATGCAGATGCGTTGCCCTCGACGAGGTCAGGGACACGGCCGAACATACCATCACGGCGTGTCCCTCTTGGACAGGACAACGTGCTGCCCTAACGGCTGTTATCGGACAGGACCTCTCACTGCCAGCCATCATCTGCGCTATGTTGAGCAGTGAGACATCGTGGTTCACGGTGGAGACATTTGCGCAGGAAGTTGTCTCCAGCAAAGAAGAGGCCGAGCGTCGGAGGGAGATAGAGGCGCTCGATCCCAGAAGAAGGCCGAGACGAAGACGTCGTGCGGTCAATCACGACGACCGCAACGTCCCGCCTTAGGGGGTGATCTCGGGGCGGCGATGTGGGGACGCCGTCGCCCGCTTGATTCAGTTCCCGAGCGAACCGAGATGCGCAAAGTACTCCTGCGCATCGCGGCAACAGAGAGGAAACGAGAGGGGCATACTTAAAACCCGCAGAAGAAGGGTCTGTACCATCCGGCAGACAGCCGTCAGCAGAGTCGCGGAGTACGCCAACGCCATCCCGCGGCTCAGCAGTACGACGGAGAGAAGGAGTACCGCCGGGTTTTAGTGGGTAGAGGTTGCGTCCACCCAACATCTTTCGGGCGCAGCGAGTCCCACATACCCGCCTGGGGAGTTCCCCCGCGGGATGCGTAAGAGCATTTCCCGGCGTAAAAAAAAAAAAAAAAAAAAGATGCGTTGCCCTCCTTTTCCCTATCCCAATAGGCCATTGGAAACTAACAAACTATAATAAAGTCGTAACGTATTATAATATATTATGTTGTGTGACATAGTTATTATATTAAACCTTTGAATGTGTGCATTTAATATAGTAGGTATGCGTTTAATTTTATTTGATGAATTTAATGTTTTTATAATTTATATCTTTATATGTATAAAATTAGAGGCGTGTGTTCCTATATTTCACTTTGCAGGCAAAACTACACATCGCAGACAAAAAGTGTTTGTATGTGGCAATAGGTACAGGGTGCTCATTGTGCACTATGGTGGTTGCAAGTTGATAATTATAAAGGTGTAAAAGATACGAAGGTTGAAAGATGTCTATTATTGATCTAAAATGTTCTGGATTGTTCAGAAAACTTCGGTAATGTTTTAGAAAGCTTTAATATGTATTTACCAATGTTCTGATCAATCGAGAATGTTCTAGAAAATTCTAAAATGATCTGGGAAGTTCTATAATCTACGCTTGGATTCTGATCGAATGAGAATGTTCTAGAAAATTTTAGAATAATCTAGAATAACTCCGGGCAAACCAGAAAGCTTTAAAATGTATATCAACATTATTATCGGTCAAAAATATGCTGAGTGTTTTAATAACTTTTTAAACATTCCAAAAAATTCTAATATCAACAAATAATTGCACTATTAAAAATTACCCAGCAAAGCGGGTTATATTATATATAGTTAGTAGTACTAGTTATATTAAACAATTGCGTTGCAAGCTATATATAGTAACATAGCTTGTAATATTAAAAAAATGCGTTGTCATAAGTAAACCTTTTTATATTATATAGCTGTTCGTATATATACATTACCTTTAAAATAACGGTTTGAAATCAAATTGGAACATGCATATGTGTAACCAAAGGCACTTCCGTACGTATCTCGCGGGGTTTGGGACCACTTTGATATCTTATGTACGTCTGTGTGTACACACCTGCTACTTTGACTGTAATTGTATCGGCGGTAAATAATTCCATTTTTAATTTAATATCAAATAACTTCTAAGCTCTCGAGATAAATTGTTTGAAATTGGTTAAATTGTGTTTTTGGGCATGACTTTCTCGATTCATAAGCAGAAAAAAAGTCGTTTGAAGATAATAGCTGAAATATTGAGCTCCAAATAATATCTTTCTTGCTTCCTACTTAATATTATAAACGCGAAAGTTTGTAAGTATGGATGTTCGTTACTCTTTCACGTAAAAACTACTGAATGGATTTTAATAAAACTTTACCATAATATAGCTTATACATCAGAATAACACATGAGCTATAATTTATCCCTGTACTCCCACGGGAATGGGAAGTACGCGGTTGAAACCGCGGGGCGCTGCTAGTCAATGAAATACGTTAAGGATTTTTTAAAATTTAAACAAAACATACTGGGAAAGCTTGTTAGGAATCGAATAAAGATATAGAACGAAAATAAAATTTAATGCAAATGTTATATAAAATATAGTCTGGAAAATTCTTCTATAACAAGTATTTTTATGGATAAGAAAAACCGGAAAGCAACTTTCCCCTCTATATTTTCCTTCATCGGTCGAACAATGGTCTTGTGTTCAGGTCAGGATCGAACCCGGATCCTCTCGCTCAAGACGCCGAGTCCATACCCACTGGACCATCGTCACTCGATGGTCATCATAACCAGGCATTGGACATTTATCATACAAATTCAAAAAAAGATTCTAATCCATGTTATTCGACTACATTTTCACAGCCGGTTATTCGATTTTGCTTATATATGTGTGTGTTATAGTTACAGATACAAGTCGTTGTACTTGTGTGCGTGTTTGGACATATGACAGTCGAGATTGATGGATGTGTGCGAGCGCTGTTTATTAACATTCGGCCATTACGTCCACACACTAATTTATTGCCTAGGTGTAACAGTAATCAAAGTTGTTTGCAATAATCTAGACTACAGGCTAGAGCGTAAACGAAGAATAATTTATTTAGGTAGTTTAATGTCATTCGAATAAACATGTTCCATTTGGATTATCTCCGACAAATATTATCCGCGACAAAACTTAGCTGGTTGATTCCGCCATTTCGTGCAAAAAGCAATTCCACTCTAATTTACGAATAAGATTTTATTTTTATCTTAAATATTATTTTAATAGTTGGTATAAACATAAAACCTTTAGAAGTTGCATATTTAAAATTTCAAATTAATTACTTAGTTTCCGAAAAAAAAAACAAAAACTGCCTCAAAAATCATTCCCCTCTGTTTCCAGATGGGGTCCTTAGCGGGTGTTTCATCATTTATTAGTCTGCATTTCAATGTATGACTTAAATTTATGTGTAATATTAATCTCAAACTTATAGCCTTTTTATTAACAATTTTCATTATATTCTAAATATAATATTAATACAAGAAAAGTTAACGTTTAAAATTGTCACGAAAAAATCTTCATTGCCATCCGTATCCAGAAACTCTTTAACTTCATCGATAATAGTGACATCCCTAACGTAATTCACGATCCAACGTGTTCTTACGGGTCAGTCGGTTGCGGTAACTGTATTGAGGTGGGCGTATGCCTATCAATAGCAAAATTATTTACGTTCTTCGTTTTGTTGATAGTGCTTCGTAAAGAAATATTTTCATTACATTCCTGGGATTTTATAAGGTATTGTGGCATATGGAATATTATATGTACTTTATACGTTATCCTCTACAAATCAATTTGATACCTTTTTACTGTCAAGTTTGTAATAAATTAATAAGTAAAGTTATTAAAGAAAATGTTTGAATTTCTCATTCATCTCCATCTCATTACCATCCGCTCCTTCCGTTTTTTTTCGGGAAGGTAATTAACCGTTTTGGAAGGTAATGAAGTATTTGTTATGTTCTTATTTCATTGACTTCTAACTATTTGATTAAAGCAAAAAATTGAAAGTAGTCCTATTTGGAATCAAGTTATTTGGGTTTTTCACAAAATATATATAATATGTATTATAAAAGTATGATTTTTTGCAGAAATAAAATGGGGAAACCTCGTAAAAAGATGACAAAAGAAGAAAAGCTGGCTAAAGATAGATTACGTAAACGAGAAAAATATGCGTTACTAAAAAGCGACCCTGAGTTATATTCACTTCAGAAAGAAAAGGAGAGAAGCAGATATTTAGCGAGGAAAGAAAAGAAAAAGATTTGTAGCATTAAAGACATGACTCCTAGAGCACAAAGAGAACAAAGAAGACGTTGGCGAAAAAATACACAAAATTACTTACGGAGAAAGGAAGAAACAAGTAAATTAGAGAAAATATTGATAGAAAACCCACCGCCTAGTAGTAATTTAGAAAATAATATTGATATAGAACCTTCTGGATCAGATCCGTTAATGTTAGCAGAGGCTGGTGCAAGCACAAGCAAACAAAGTCATATATCTGTAAGATTATTGAACTCCAATAAACTATTGAGGCGTATGCGTTATAATCATACTAAGATAATAAGGAAACTGAACAATAGGATTCGTAAACTAGAAAAAGAAAAGGATGTATTACGTAA
This sequence comes from Lycaena phlaeas, assembly GCA_905333005.2. NCBI lineage: Eukaryota > Metazoa > Arthropoda > Insecta > Lepidoptera > Lycaenidae > Lycaena > Lycaena phlaeas. The sequence goes on from HG995176.1 coordinate 2,408,381, forward strand.
ACGTTGTACTCTAACTGAAAAATTAAGTGACACTATCGAGAAAAAAGTTGATGGAGTGTTGATAAATATTCAACCAGAAAAGAAGGAAGCAGTAAAAAAACAACTACTATTCAGTGAAACTATAACACAAAATCTGCAAAAAAGCTATCAAACATTAACCAAAAAAGACAAAAGAAGCTTCGTCGACAAAGTTATTAATGATGACAAACGTTTAAGAAAATATAAGCTACTTCACAAATTGCCATTTTCCCGAAGGCAGAAAAAGATTGCAATAGACAAAAAACAAACAGTAATAGATCAAATCCAGCAATTTTTTGAAGAAGACACCAACAGTAGATATGCAGCAGGTAAAAGAGAATTTATTCGGAAGAAAGATATAAAAAAACAGAAGCGGTACTTAAATGATAATTTAAAAAATCTACATGAAAAATTTTTAAAGGAAAGATTTAGGATTAGTTACTCAACCTTTTGTAAATATAGACCCTTCTGGGTGCTTTTTCCTGCAAAAGATCGAGATACTTGTCAATGCAAATTACATGCTAATGTTAACTTTTTGATCAAAGCATTGAAAACTGCGGACATTATTACCGAAAGTTCGGGGACAGATGTTATTAAAAGTCTCTGTTGTGATATGACGCAAACATGTCTCGATCGTACATGCAAATTATGCGCTAATAATGTATTGAACTATCACAAATTTGATAATGCCAAAAAAATTTTTTTCAATCAGTGGGTTGTAGAGAAACAGACATATACGGTTAAGGAAGGTATACGAAAAGCTAAAATAGTCACTGCAAAAAAAAATTTGAAGATTTTCCGCGGAACATCATTCATAAGCTAGAATCAAATTTAAACACATTTTTAAAACATAATCTAAATATCACAGTGCAATATAAAGTTATTAAGGAACTCAAAGAAAATTTAAAAAACGGAGAGATACTTGTTCACGTAGACTTCAGCGAGAATTATAATTTAAAGTATAATGAAGAGATACAATCCTTTCACTTCGGTGGAAGTAGGGAACAAGTATCCCTACACACTGGAGTTCTTTACTATAAAGACAATGACGCAATTAATAGAATTAAATCATTCTGTACTATTAGCGATTGTTTGAAACATGACGCCGGTGCCATTTGGGCTCACCTATATCCTATTTTAAAGATGGCTCTAGGGCTAACACCATATGAAATAGTACATTTTTTATCAGATTCCCCTTCCAGCCAATATCGGAATAAGAATATATTTTACTTGATTACTAAATTACGAAATATTAACCCAAATATAAGACATGTAACATGGAATTATCAAGAATCCGGTCACGGTAAAGGGGCTCCGGATGGGATTGGTGCAATTGTTAAAAGAACAGCTGATAATTTTGTTAAATATGGTGGAGATGTTGGTTGCTATGAAGATTTTTGGGCGTTAGTAACGAAAAATATACCAAACGTACATTTTGATATGGTAACAGAGAGCGATATTGAAAGAATATCGTTTCCACCCAATATCCCAAGCTTTAAGGGATCAATGCAAGTTCACCAAGTCGTCTGGGCCGCTGATAATAATAAAACTTTAGCTTTTCGAAGGCTTAGCTGTTTCGATTGCGAAGGTTGCAGTTATTGTATACATAACAAGCATATAGGCTTTCTTCAATCAGATACCTATGGCGATGTAGAGAGAGACCAATTCAGTAATCAGTGTGATCAAAATGAAGACGTTTGTATCAATGATAATCAGTCTGTGCTAAGTATAGATACGTCAACAATTTTGAACAACCTAGATGAATCAGATGTTTTCAAGAACCTACAATCTCTACAAGGTCCAATAGACTTACAACTCTCACCGTTGTTAAATACAGCTGCTGCATCTTCTACTGCACCAAGATCTCCAAAAGTCAAAATATTAGCGGACGTACGCTTAAGTTGGGAGAACCAAAAATTTTATAAAATAATTCCAAAACAATTAGATTTGGCGTATAAGAATTCTAAACACCAACAGCAATTTGAGACTTTCATACAATTGAATCAACCAGAAAAAGAAAACAAACAGGACAATTATTTTGATGAATCAGACAGTGACGACTACAGTATTTTTTAAAATAGGTTATTAATAAATAATAAGGAAAGTAAGTAAGAAAGAAAACTTAAACTAAAATTATGATTAAAACAATATATTTTTTAGTTCGTAGGTAAATTGTGATTTTGTACTCAATTGAGTCAGCTATCCAAAATTTTCTTTTCGATTCGTTTTTTTTTTAAATATAATAGTTTTTTAAGTTTATACTGTGATTTTGCAACCGGGCCCAAAACAATAATTAATAATAATAGTTTCGTATTTGATTGTTTTAGACAGTAAGTCAATGATTGTGTACATGATTAAATTGGTTGGCTACCTTAAGCCAGTCTTTTATTAGGTTTATTTGTTAAGACTGAACTAAATTAAAAGGCTGAATAGAAATAAACACGCTAATTACTAAAATATTGTAGTTTGGTATTAATTCTTTCTTCATTATTTATTTACGAAACAGGTGTTTTTTATTCTATATTTATATTTATATTTTTACAAATTACCGTCTTATTTGATTCATTACAATCCCATCCTAATTTAGTGTTGTTTTACGGCATTTCATTGCCATCCCGACTTAAATCATTACCGCCGCGTACAATTCATTACATTCCTTACACTTTTCATTACCATCCAGTTGTCAAATTTTAATTGTGATTTTCTACGTATCTAAATAAGATACAAATGTGCCTTCTTTTTTTTTTTAAATCTGGCAGTCTTCTTAGTTGGATCATTTTATAAAACAAACATAAAATCGATATTTTATTTTATTCTGCCGAACGTCGTTTTTTGCACGAAATGGCGGAATCAACCAGCTGTCTTTTAGAGAATAAAATCAAATCAAAATTAAAATATTTCTATTTTACATAGGCCTTGATAGGCACTTACAAATCCTTACCATGGTTCAAGCCTTGTCGTGGGGTTTGGCTCAATAGCCTAGAGTGAAGCGAATTGAGGGGGTTCATATAAGAAGAGGGAGCAAAAGAGCAGAGGTGAGAGGACTGGAACTTCACCTGAGGAACTGACTAGCTTGCCGATCCGGGGCGCCTTATCAAAGGCGGCATTGGTAGCACTCGCCGGGTTTTAGTGGGTAGAGTTGCGTCCACTTACCAGCTTTCGGGTGCAGCGAGTCCCACATACCCACTCCCACGCGGGATGCCTAAGCGCATTTCCCGGCGTTAAAAAGGTGCACAGTTCGGGTTAACCGTTTGCATGGAGAACCGACAAGAAACTCCATGGTCACTCATTGCATGTGAGGAGGATAGCCTGCTCCCACCAAGGAATATACGTGATGCTAGAGAAATAAAAAAGCATCCTAATTTAATAGAGATGACGGCCAGTTTTTTGCTGCTTGGAATCCCATAGTTAAGATAATTAAAACCTATATAAATCAAAATCCATGTAATTTATGTCACAGATTAAATAATCAATCCTTCTAAAAACATAGTTGCTGCAAAGTGTCCGAAAAGTCGGATATGTATAAATCTTAATAAACCGCGATAAAACCCGTAATAGTTGTTTCGTTCCATAGTTCAACTTAGTTTATCCAAAAGTTGTGGAATATAACTTAAAAGTTTTGTAATAGAATTAAGTTATTTATATGTTTAAGTTATCTTCAATAATTGTTATCGACTCCAACTTCAGTGCATTAGGAGTAAAATTATGGAAGCGGAGTCTCCTCCCGAGGCACATTCACTTCGGAGTTAACGATCTCGCAGCTAAAATTAGATAGAAAAGTATTCCGACATTCTCCGGAGACTTTTAACCGAATATAAGGGAGTTTAAACTATTGTACACCATCTCCGGAATACACTACTGAAATATGTTCAAGAAAAGACTAAGCACAGATATCATAATACTTATGAACGAAAATATGTCAAATATCAGGGGTTTTTAACCTTTCAGTAATGTACAGCTTGAAATAGTAAATGGTACTGATTTCTATTTCATTGAATACTTTCCCTGTAACGGACCAAAAAAAAATAGATTTGTGCAATCCTATAATAATAAATAATAATATCTATAAACCCTTTTACACCACGTCAATCTGGTCCCGTGCTAAGTTCTCGAAGAGACTTGTGTTACGGGTACCAGACAACGGAAATACATATATTTAATACTTTTATATTAATACTTATATTTAAGATTTTTATTATATAATACACATATTTAATACACATCCATGACCCAGGAACAAATAAACTTTTTTTTGTTCCCTGGCGAGATTCGAACCCGCTACCTCCGGCTTGTGCGCCAACGTGCTAACCACTGAGCCACAGAGGTCGTCAACCTATTATCCTACTAATATTATAATCCTAATAATATTCCTACTAATTATGAACGTGAAAGTTTGTAAGTATGGATGGATGTATAAACGGATGTTTGTTATTCTTTCACATAAAAACGACTGAATGGATTTTAAAGAAAATTTACAATAATATAGATATGTCAAAATAATACAAAGGCTATAATTTATCACCGTAATCTCACGCAGATGGGAAGTACGCGAGTACATGGGAACCCGCGAGGCGCTGCTAGTAGTTACATAAAACGATAAGTAATTGTTTCATGTAACTATTCAATAATTTTCAGAGTATAGTCTTACCCCTTTAAGGGCTTCGACCAGTTTCCGACACATTGGGTAATGATATCATAAAAATAATTAGTTGGTTATAGAAAAAAAATTGGTTATAGAGCAGAATTCTTACGTTTGCATAAGGAACCCAAAGCGAATGTGAACATAATATAATTGAGTATTTAGCTAAGAAGGAAAAGAGCTGATTACTTTAAAAAAAGCTTTCATAAAACTTAAAAAAAATGTAAAAAAATGTCATTCAGTTGTGATATGATTACCCTTAACAAGCATAATATTTTTAAGATTTGTAATAAGTGAATTTCAACCATTATTATAAATAAAATTTGTGCAAATTTATTTCTATTACTTTTAATAATATTTTTACATTCCAGATTCGGTCGGGAGGACCTAAGCCACATTCTTACTATAAATTAACTAATAATAATAACAAATAATAATAAAAACAAATGAAAAATATCATTGACGAAGGTATTAAATAATATAATGCAAATAACGATACCCAAAAATAGTTACAATAAAAACACATATTTCATTTTCATTCAATACATCGTGTCTGTATTGTATTTAATAAATTCAATAATTATTGAAATAAAAGCTACCAGCGTTTTATTTATTATTCGGCGAGTTTCAATTTGGTGAAAACTGATATATCTTTTGAATGGCGATCGTATCTATAGCGATAAACTTTATTCAGAAAGAAATTTATCAATTTATTACATGATATTTTTATTGCTTGTTTATAGACTAGATTAATGAACGCTAAGACGGCGGATCCCTTTGGCACTTATGTTAGACACTGAATATATATTTTTAACGAGACATATTTGCTGAAAAAAAAATACTTCTGCCAAATATTAGTTCATTTCTCGCTTGAATTGTAATAAAATATTCCAATGAAGTGACAGCCGAGATAAGATAAATTGACTGCTCGAATATTGGCGAGGAGAAGTTCGCCTTTGATACAGCCTTGTTAACAATACTTACAATTCTGTTCGGCATGTTTATTGTGTCTTCATTCCGAAATTATGTTGTTTACTTGTTATTAAACATATTTTTTTAAATTTTATTGTAAAAAACAAAATGTCTTATGGTTTATATTATATAAATTGAATCAGTTATGCTTTAACGAGATATTATTATTTTGCAGACAAAATACAAACGATTGTTTGATAAGAGTTTTAAGAAATAGTGTTATTAAAGACGAAGATGGCTTTAATTCTGGCATTTGTGATCACAACTGTGATAATAATAATTGTGATGATGTTGATAATGACAATAATGATAGTGATAATAATGGTGAGAGTGATAACATCACCGCTATTCAAGGCACTATTTTCAATAGCAATATGACTTAGCTCATAGTCGTTTTAGTATGTAAATTTTTCCATCGCGAAAATACATAAAAGCGATCGTGTAAAGAAACGTAAAATTTTGTGTCAACTGTTATCACCCCCGTAACTGTACAACATAACCATATAGGTTATATTGATACAAGAATACAATTTTTATATAGGAAACTTTACAAGTAACACATTTTGTAGGAACTATTTTTGCTGAATTTTATCGTCTCTCAACAGTATAAGAATTTAAAATAACATTGTTACACATTATAATGAAACTATAAATGAAGTATTATAATGAAACGAATTTATCGCGGTTTATTTATATAACTTTGTAACAGTAGGACGTCTGACACCTCAGTCCTCCCGTGACCATGGTTGCTGTAAAGTATCCAAAACGTCGGGCTCATAAAAAAATGAATAAACCGCGATAAAATCCGTAAAAGTTGTTTCATTATAATGAGTGAAATTCGCGTAAACATAAGAAAATTCATTATCATATTTTTCTAACGATAGTTCGCGGCTTAAGTGATTTCAAATTGATAAATCCAAATACTTAGCGTAGCTTACCTTACGTAGCTCAACGACACAGAAATTCCTTAGTCACGATATTCTACCTACCTCAGTTATATAAGTCAGCGTTTTGAGTTCAATCTATACGTCGCATATTCTCGAAGAATCCTTTAATAAAGAACTACGGGTCATTGGAGGAGCTTCGCGAATGAATAATTCAAAGTTGGAACGCACGTACTTCCTCACTGGAATCGCCTTTGAAATTCATATGTCCGGGGAATGTGGAATTCCAAAAGACAAGTCTAAAGTCTAAAGCTGATCTAAATTGGGCAATTTATTGTTCTTTTTAAGTTAGTAGTTAAGGCACACGTGTAGAAAAGTAACATAAGTGGCTAATCGCCCAGGTTGCAAACCAGTTTAATCAGAACCTGCTGTAAGGGCTCCCACACAAAACCGCGAATTCGCATCGCATCGCAAATATCTGCGAATTCGCACGAACGCACCGCAAGAATTTCCGATCTGCTTCGCATCGCACATTCCTACGATATTATGTCGTCCAGTACGGCTGACTACACTTGAAGGAATGGTCGCCCTACCAAACGGTTTGCCACACTAAATCGTATCGCAGAAATTCGCATTGCAAGTTTCTGCGATGCGAATTCGCATCGCAGTTTTGTGTGGGAGCCCTAAAGAGGTAGTGCCATACTGCAGCCGAATCGGGCCGGCACGACCGGGGTGGTATCTCTCGCTCTCATAATACCGGCGTAAAGTGACAGTTATGCTGTCACGTTTCGTGTGGCTTGTGGGTTTCCGGTGATCCACTGGGGGGATAGGGAAAAGGAAGGCAACGCATCTACACAACCTCTGGTTGTGTGAATTATTATGGGCGTCGAAACAAGAAAAGGAGTAACTAATTTTATGAAGCCTTGAGTTAGGCACAGTGAGTTTATTTTTATTTCTGGAATTGATATTGTGTTGATCACATGTCTGTTGATTAGGACATTGGTGCAAAATCGATATCGTTGCTATATTCCTGACAGCTATTTCTTAGCGTGAATTCATATTTTTTGTGACACTTTTTTATGCGGGAAGACAGAACTGCTATTGCCTTTTTAATACGGCTTATATGTAACAGCGTATATGAAAAACCAGCAAAATATTATATGGTTTTGTAAAACTCATTTCGAAATATAACATTGTAAGAATTTCGCCCCTCGAGCATAAGGTTTAATAGTATGGAAATGAACGCACCGGATATGCGGGGGTCGTCAGTTCTAATCGAGTTGAAAACGTGATAAGGTTGTAAGTGCGCAGATAAATTCGGGAACTTTCGAGAACTTTAAAATTGTTTTAGAAAAGGTGCACTGGGGTTCACTTATTACTAGTCCCAGAGTGAAACGGAATTTTGATATTTGAAATAGCTGTAGTAAGATAAAATCATTTATCATGATCATCATCATCAACTTTTTCAGTGTACTGTTATGTCGATAATGATGACGGTAATAGCCAAACGCCATCCTAATAGCCATAACGCTATCCTAATTATTGGTTCCGCCTAACAGCGTCCACTATTTCATGAGGATAATTTGAAGCGTAAATTATTTTTGCCGTTGTATTATATCTCTAGATGAACCGATTACCTATTTTCTTCCTTTTCTATAAAAAAAAAACGTTTTTTTTTTATCATAGAAGGGCAAACGAACAGTCGAAGCCTTGCGACTATCGACGCCCATTAACATCCACACAACCAGAGGTTATGCAGATGCATTTCCCTCCTTTTCCCTAGCTCTCCCAATGGGCCACCGGAAACTCACAAACCGCACGAAACTTGACAGCTTAGCTGTCAGTTTACGCCGATTTTATGTGAGCGAGAGGTTCCTCCCCGGTCGTGCCGGCCCAATTTGGCTGCAAAGCAGTATGGCACTACCTCTTACTAAAGGTAGATTAAGTTTAAAATAGGGAATTCACAACTTAGATTTAAGTAAGTTTTAAAAATCGAATTAAAGACGTTTACTGTTTGCTTGGAGTCGTCCCGATAAACGACGATGGCGGTTGAACCATTGCTGAAATATCGGGACCTCAAATTAACTAAGAACGCGATAAGAACTAAAAGAAAAAAAAACGAAGAATAGGTATTGCGTTATTTTACAACAGTATAATTGTGTTAAGTAATTTTTAATTAGTCATATTCTCACGTCGTCTATACCGCAGAGTTTATTCTCTCCGTGATGACCTACGGGGCCGAAACGTGGCCGTTAATTTATGTCTGACGATCTCCATGCAGTAGACAGTGCGTGTTGGATGCGAGTGGCATGCGATCGGTCGTCTTGGCGTTCATTGAGGGAGGGCTAGGTTCAGCAGTGGACGCCATATTGTCCATAAAAATAACTTCGAGAAAAAATATACGTGATCTTAGATACGTGTTTCTTGCTTTCATAACAACATGTAAATAATTTCATCTCGCAGTCAATAAATCTCGTGCAATTTTTCTTTTACAAGGACAAATTACTCGCATCATGTAATGACACATTGACACACTTTGCGCTTCAATTTCACGGTGACCCACTTCCAGGGTAATTACTGCTATAGTGTAATGACACATGAAATCGGTGGACTCATGTAAAATACTGCTAAAGGAAATGTTAAGAAGCTCTTTGAGAACGCTAAGCTATGTATAATGCTAAGCTCTGAGGCCTGGGATAAAAAGGAATTCTTGTATATTTCCCTGGCGCATATAATATCATCATCAGCCTTTATCCGTTCACTGCTGTTATATGACTGTTTTAATAAGCGAAAATACGATTCCTTGCTTCTCTGTTCTCTCTATCTGCTGCATGTTACTCCCGTGAAACAGCTTTGCTGTGTTTCAAAGAGAACTAGAGAAAGGCAAGACATGGATAAGTAACGAATAGTCTAACTAACAAAAAAAAAATTTTTTGATATCGATATCTCGTACCTTGAGATTAATATCTCGTTAACTATATTATGGTCTGTTTCACAATCTCCAGATAAGTTCCGAATAGGCTATCGGCAATGTACTTGACAGATAGAGTATGGAGTATCTGTCAAGTATCTGTCAAATATGTTGCCGATAGCCTATTCGGAACTTATCTGGAGATTGTGGAACAGACCCTAATATAAATAAAAGTCCAATATTAAATGTAAAGTGATTTTATAAATTACCGGTGAAGGGAAACATCGCGAGGTACCCTTTTTTTATATAAATGAGAGGTCAAACGATGTGAACATGTCTAAGAGGGCCTTTTAATAACATAGGGCTTTTTAATAAATACCAACCCAGAAACCCAATAGTTGAGGCCGGCCTTATATTAAGGGTCTGTTTCACAATCTCCAGTTAAGTCCCCAATAGACTATCGGCAACATATTTGACAGATATTTGACAGATAGAGTATGGGGTATCTGTCTGGAGATTGTGAAACAGGCCCTTAGTATATAAGAATACTGAGAAATAAATGTAGTAGAAGTTATAATGCAAATTACAATGGCTGCAAAATCCATGTTACGTTGCATGTCAGCTCCGAGACCTGTCCAACCCCGCTAGGATTTACCAAAATCCCCGTTTCGGATACCATTATTAGAGTCTCACCTCACGTACTTTGCTAATGCCATCGAATTATATCAGTATCCTGTGAATTATCCGATGGACTGGATAACGTTGGTGACGACTGAGATAACCTAATATATAAAATTCACGTGTTTTAATGTTCGTCTCCATACTCCTCCGAAACGGTACGATTTTTATAAAATTTTGTGAGCACATCGGGTAAGTCTGAGAATCTGCGAACATTTTTCACCCGCTTAATGTTAAACCCAACCATATTTCTTTTAATTTTATTGACAAAATTTTCCATTTTTATTTTTTTATGATACAACATACAAAAAAACATACAGCCCTCAATTCCCTCTACGATCATCCCCTATTTTGTAATAGCAATACTTTGGCAGAACGAAGTCTGTCGGGACAGTTAGTATGTTCATAATTACGTGATAAGCTTTTGAAATGATGGGTGCCAAATAAAAGACAGTTGTAACATTTTTTCCTTCTAGCTTCTTAGCAAAAAAAAAAAAATCCTTTTGTTTCCTATGTTACTTCAAGTACTTCTTCTACCTTTAAGAATATTATGTGTACAAAGCGTCATAATGATCAGTTGAGTAGTTTTCGCGTGAAAGTAAAAATATCACTACTTTCACATTTATACTAGTATCCAGGATCTCTTCTACGAAAATCTCATGGACTACCGTACTATACTTTTATTTCTTCCAGGAAAAGCCCACGGACCTAATCAATTTTTCCGTTCGTTTCATCCTTTTTATTTCTTCCACATTAACTCTATTATGTTATGAATTTACAACTCAGTATGATATTCCAGTTTGTAAGGACGTATGAATGTATATACACTACATATTTACCTTTTCACCATAAAACTAATAAATAGACTTTGATGAAACTTTATAGTAATAATATAGCTACGTACACAAGAATAGGAAGTACAAAGGTTAAACTGCAAGGCGCTGCTCGATATCAAAATACAAGAGTGGGTTTTTTATAGCATAGGAGGGCAAACGAACAGTCGAAGCCTTGCGACTATCGACGCCCATTAACATCCACACAACCAGAGGTGTGGACGAGGTACGACCCCGGTCGTGCCATCCCAATTTGGCTGCAAGTAGCATGGCACTCTTACTACTATTTTTCGGCTCCACATTTAATTTGATTATTCGAATTCATTTAAAATCTAATGTGTCAAAGGATGAGTACCAATTGACAGATTTCCAACCCAATTAAATCGTATTCGTATTTGGTGACAGTGATTCTGGGAACTGTCTTAAACTTACGTGAAGTTATAGTCATCAGAGTACATAGTGTCATATCCATCGATACGCTCTTGGTTAATTAGTTTTACGATCGATCGCCCGCCTCCTGGGATTAGGAGATGAAATATTAATATGTATGGAACTTGTATATGAACCAACAGACCAGAACCAACAGCAACCCAACAGAGTTTCTTACTGAATTCTTCTTAATATACTACACTACTATAGTTGTATGAATTGTTTGTATTTAAATATTTTTTGTAATAGAATATGTATTTAAAAATAGTTCCACTGAGTTTGTTTCGCCAGTTCTTTTCAGTGGACTTGCTTAGAACGTGGTAGACTCAATTAACGTTCAAAAAGATACTATTATGGTAATATTTTGAATTATTTTTTTTACTTTTGACTTTTGGACCAGGTGGCAATATCTGTATTGAGTTTTGTGTATCGAACTGGGTTTTAAAAAGGGGACAATGGTTGAAATAATGTCGTGCGTCTTTCTGCTAAATCGTCTCAGTCACAGATGTAGGTGGCAAAGAGGGATGGAAGAAATCCTTCACATCCATCGCTGAAGAGATCGCCCGGAGAAGAGCATATCCCCCCTCTTATTAACAGGGCTTAACAGAGGCCTAATACAGTTTCGCAAAATCAGTGTTGTTTTAAGAGTCTTGTAATTACAAGCATGCGAAGCGTTCTCGTATGCCCCAGATTTAATTACGAAGTACCTAATGAAATACGAGTGTTACTGTCCTACCCTGAGGAGAGCAGATCGCTGAAGACCAGCGCCAGCTGTCAGGTTTATGGATGTTGTACGAAAGCGTTTCCACGACTCCGGCAAAAAGCGGAAGTCGTGGGGCTTTAGCCCTCGTCCCACGTGACGACAAATATATGACATTTTACTGCGTTTGGAAGTCTTGAATCTGCTAAGGTTTATTTGAATTGTGCTAGGTTTATAATGTCTACAAGGAGTCAATTTTTAACATGTTCACTTTCATATAAATTTCATTATGTCTAAAAGAAGTTTCGTGTAAATATTTCCATAATTGACTTAGTTTAAATATATTTATATTAAGCCTGGTTTGAAAATGTATACATTGAGATAAGTTTGAGTTTAATATTGAACAAGGTTTAAATATGCCTTCGTTGCTACAGTTTAAACATGCCCAAGTAAATTTTAACGTCTACATTAAGCTAGAAACCATGATTTATAAATGAAGCTCAAAAAGAAGGGGAAACGGGGTCTTTTACCTTGTAGTAAGATTAAAGTCGAATTCAAAAAAAATTTTTTATTCAAAATAGTACCACCAAAGTAACTTTTTGTGTCTGTCTAGGTTGTAAGACACCAACTGAGAAGGACCGGCGAAATAAACTTAGTGGAACTAAGTGATAGTGACTTTCATAGACATCCCCTGGACCAGATGACGCCCAAGGGGTTGGGTTCACCCTAGGCTACTGAGCCCCAACGCCAGTCGCCACGACAAGGTTTGAACCATGGTGGGGACTTGTCTATTTACTTAAAATTCCTTTCCAATTGAAAATTTTCCGACGGTAATTAAATATTTACTATGACTATTAAATATCCAAGGACCATCCTAAACAATAAACAATATTTATTGTTTATCTGAGTACAACTTAGAAAACTGAGACTATCCTCTAAGGTCCACTTTGCAGAATTGAAAGTATGAGCGAGTGTTCATAAAAAAACCCTATATTTATTATTCAAAATTTCAATCTAGATTTCAGGGTTCAAGATTCACTTTTTTTACATTCAGACATATAAAAGGTTTTATTGTAAGTTAGATTATTGAGATGAGTCGCATTAGACGGACCTAAATTGGACCTTTTTGATTTTTACAGTTGAAAGAGTAGTTAGATAAAGATATCAAGTAGTAAGTAATATTTTATTGTGTTTTTATTTTTACGAGTTTTAAATGTACACTTTGTGTACGAAATAAGTATATTTTAACATGATTTTATATTTACAAAAAATCATATCAAAATAATCTTATTGCGACGATGGTCCAGCGGTGGATGGACTGGGCCTCTTATGCGAGAGGTTCCGGGTTCGATCCTGACCCGTCCGTGTGTGCCTTGAAATGGGTTTTTATAAATTTCTAAGTGCACATACGAGACCATCGTTCGCTCACCGGCAAAGGAAGTGAGGAAACCTGCATGCCTGATGAGATTGAAAGTCTTTGAAGATATGTGAAGTTCATCAACCCGCATTGGGCCAGCGCATCGGTGAACTATGGCTTATTGGGACGAAGTTCCTTACGGCAGGCTTGGAGGGGATAAGGATTTTGCTGCGCGACCGAACTGAAAAAAATGTGATAGTAAAACCGTAAGAGAAAGTGCGTGGAATAAAAAGCGTTAAATGAGACGTGCGCAGGCGCGACAGTCGCATACACAAGCGAGTAGTGTATATAATACCTTTCTTTTTAGCCGAAGGAACTTCGTTCCTACCTGGTGTCCCACGACACCACATTTCTTTAATAATTTATAAAATAAAGGCTGATGATGATGATAATGATACATAGCCTCTTTGAAGCAAACCACACTGTTATCAAACAAAATATCTATGAAATATTCAAACGACGGTGTTATGAGCACGTTTGATAACAAAAACGTCCAAACTTATGTTATACAGTTGTACCCTCATCAACACCATTTTAATACTGAATCAATGGTCAAGCGAATTAGAACTCTGTTACTGAAACATATTTATCATATTCGCGTATCTATAACCCTCGCGGGAGTTATAAACTTTCGGGCCATGCCCTGCATGCATCAGCGGACTTTATTTTGGTGTTATTATAACATCAGACCTTGAAGTTTGACTAGTCTGCTATACACATCCAGCTACTTTACCCGGACGGGAGAACAGACCAAAACAAACAGTTTTCAAAAGCAACGTAGTGGAATTAATGGGAAATTTATAACAACACTAGGAGTGCCCCGCAGCTTCACCCGCGTCATTTCCATTCCCGGGAACAGGGATAAATTATAATCTATGTGTTATTCTGATGTATAAGCTATATTATTGTATAGTTTCATCAAAATTCATTCAGTAGTTTTTGCATCAAAGAGTAACAAACATCCATTTTCACAAGTTTTCGCTTTATAATGTTTGTAGGATTAGTAGGATGCATATGCATATACCTCATGGCTGATTTTCACATATGTTTTAGACAATATTGTTAGAAATTTTACGCTTTACGTGAAGTTAAATAATTATTTTAGAAGCTTTAGAGCGAGAAGCAATATGGCCGACGGAAAGTGTCTGGGACTATTGACTAGTGACGACATATTTCTAACGCTAAAATTTTTTTAATCAAACATTATAATAATTATTTTTCACCTTTCGTATCATAGAAAATATTCGTTCAGTAGAAGCGATGACTGCTCCGAAGCTGATAAAGATAATAATGACTTGGCGTAAACATTTCTCTATCATAATGGGGCCAGGCGTACTAATATAGGCCATAGTTTTCATCGCTGTATTTTAATAGATTTTTCATCACGACGACTTTTCCGATTTTATTGTAACTGGTATAATAGCTGTTGTCAGTGCTTGCTAGCATGTATACAAATCCGTAAAAGTTCTTTCATTACTGTAGTTAACTTGGCTAATAACGAAACTGTTTTTATAAGTTGGTTTAATATTCTTAGAGACTGTAAATAATCCTTCTTCTTATTATAATTTTAAAACACATTTTGGACAATATTTTCTTGATAATCATCAACATAATGAACGCCAAGACGGCCGTATATACTTTCTTATATCAAGAAAATCCACTCTAATTGTCGATTGTGATATATTTTATAATTTTCGAGTGAATGATTCTTTAATAATTACAACCTATGTGTAATTTATACTAGATAACGTATTACTTATGATGAATTAATAATTTTGATTATAGAAAACCATAGGTTTAAAAATGCGGTCCACTTTACTTGGGAGTACTAAAAGTTATATAATGAAACTTTTTATACACCTATACACCTTTACTTTATACACCTTTTAGGGCCTGTTTCACAATCTCCCGTTAAGTTCCCTATAGGCTATAGGGAACATATTTGACAGATGTTTGACAGATAGAGTATGGAGTATCTGTCAAACATCTGTCAAATATGTTGCCTATAGCCTAAAGGGAACTTAACGGGAGATTGTGAAACAGGCCCTTAGACTATTTATTTTATATATTATTAACAGTTACAATTTAAATACGACCGGTTTCGACAGTCATCATCAGGTGTAGGTAGATAGAAAATTACAAATAAAATATAAACATTGTGCATTTTAAATTAATGTTATATAATCAATTATAAAAGTAATATTTATATTGCATAAATACTAATTAAATATAATGTTATGAACTAACTATATTATACACATAATATCCCTTTTATATTATTAATATATTACTTCAGCGTATAAAGGCAGAATTTTAATAAACTGATGAAATTCTTTGAAATGCCTTTTATGTAAGCGTAAATCCAGCAGATGAAGGAAATTATTTTTGAATTTAAATATTGCATTTATGTTAAATTAACATCACAAATTAATTATGGTGATGCGGGGAGGATTCGAGTACTGAGTATTATTAAATACTACATCATATTGTGTTTCTTATTATTAATACGTGTATATTTAATTATTTTAAATAGTACTAATAAGTATAAGCCCATTAGAAACTTGATATGAATTTTAAAACCAAATATAATTGTGCAACATTATGGGGCATATTATAACAACGGGCAAAAATATGAAAAAATATTTACTTAAATATATTTAAATATACTATTGTATATTTAAATAATATGTTGCTCCTAAAAATGATCAATATGAAATAAACGAAACACGAACGAAGCTAAGAATATTTTTAAAACGAAGACGGGCCAAATATTTACACTATGTACACACAAAAACTCACCGAAATTTATCCGAAATATTCACAAAACCACTCACAAACCAACCACTATCGTTGCGCACGCGCCGGCGCGCAGCCCGCCACTGACTCACCCTTCACGTCTATTTTTCGACCAAAAATGAACAAAAGGGGCTGCCCTCCTCGCCGAAAATAGACCAGACCGTGCGTTCACTCAGGAAAGCGTATTGAAATTTCGTTTATTACCTTGTTACCAGTTAAAATAACACTATTTTTGGACGTCCGGCCGTTTAGACAAGATCCGAATGTCATTAACTGTTGATTGTAATCGGAAACACACTTACAATACAGTTAATTAAATTATCATTGTGATTAGAAAAACATCTGTTCCTTTTGTGTTTATAATTTTATTGCTAACTGAAAACGGAATGAAACATGTAAGTTATCTGACGCTTTTGTGTACTACGGGTTTCCTTTGAATTCTTTTATTCATTTTGGTCAAATTGACGATATTAATTGTAATATATTTTTATTAAAGAATTATTATAACATTGATGTTATAAGTTCTTAAATAAAAGGTATATTATATTCAATCAGAATCCATTTGATTAAATTAATTCAATCACAAGAATTGGTTTGAATAAAGATTATTAAAGACATGTGAAAATTATAATGCCTCGCCGTTTCTGCGTTTCGGGTTATTTCACACATTCAAATTAATTCTGAAGACTTTATTACAAAATGAGATAGCTTTTAGGAGAACCTAAATAAAAGTATTTAATTAAAACTTACCATACTGCTGCTGTACAAAATGAGTTAAAACGAATCAGTCCCCTGGTGGTCGTTCGTTCGAGTCACGATTTCCTCAACAATCATAAAATTGTGGATATTGTACCGGAAGGAATGGCTTTACAAGAATTAATAATAAGCTGGCAGTGTGTCATGCTTTTTAATTTAAGATCGTTCAAACTGTGTCAACATTGTGATCCTCTTATTCATTACTAAACTAGCTGTTAGCCCGCTTCAACTACGATTTAAAACGGGTTCCTAACTTTTTGGAAATTTAATATAGCCTATGTTCACCGGGGATAGTGTAGCTTTCGAACAGTGAAAGAATTTTTCAAATCGGTCAAGTAGTTTCGGAGCCTATTGAATACAAACTAACAATCAAATCTTTCCTCTTTAAAATATTAGTATAGATTATTTGACTGGCTGAAATCAGCCATTTTGAATTTTTTGTCTTTCTGTTTGTGGTCCCATTATAACACAAAAACGGGAATCTCATTCAAATTTGTAGTCGCGGGTAACACTATAAATTCAAAGTATTAAAAATTGCAAAAAAAAGAGTATTTAAATAGATGTTTTATTGATAGCAAAGTACTCTATACTTTTTACAAAAAATAATAATCTTTTTAAGATTTAAATTCACACGATATATTTTGTGAATAGGTGGACAGGCAATAAAAGCGTGTTAAAAATTTCTGAATTTTCTATATCACATCAACTGTCTACTATATAAATAATATCAACCCTTTTATGTCCCACTGCTGGGCACTGGTCTCCTTCTCGAAATCAGGCGAGGAGGGTAATGAGCCATAGTTCACCGATGCGCTGGCCCAATGCGGTTTGGTGAACTTCACATACCCTCAAAGACTTTTAGCCTCATCAGGCGTGCAGGTTTCCTCACGATGTTTTCCTTCACCAGTGAGAGAAGGTCTCGTGTGTGCACTTACATATTTAGAAAAATCCATTTCAAGGTACACACGGACGGGTCAGGGTCGAACCCGGAACCTAAGAGGCCGTCGCTCTATATAATTCACCATATACAACGGTACCCCAATTTGAAATAGACACGTTTTATAGCGACATCTTAAAGTAAACGTCTCAACAGCAGATCCTAATCGGGCGTCAGAGTTAATTCCGTCTAGACTTATCTCCTTATCTGATGCTGGGATTGATGTTACAATTCCAGAGGATGGGATGACAGTGATTCAGGCTGCAATTTAATTTGACATTTTTGTGAATGTCGCCATTTTTTCCACAAAATTTTCTCCCGAGAAGCTTGTTAAGATAAGCTTGTAGTGTCAGAGACGTATATGACAATGTTTATATTTTTACATAACTGTATGCGCTATGTGAGCTCCATTTGTTAACATTATATTAGTACTACTAAAGCTATAATGTTAATTTATTTACGTAAAAAATTTTTTAGATAAAATACCTAATATTATAGAATATGTAAAAGTAAGAATGTTTGTTGCGATTTCACGCGAAAACTGTTCATCCGGTCATCATGAAACTTTGTTCACGTATTTTCGGAGGTATGTACTTAAAGTAACATAAGATACATAAAAAAAAATTGCTAACACGGGCGATGCCGCGGGCAACAGCCAGTATTAGCTCTCTTCTCTATCTCTATCGCTCTTTAGTAATATTAAAATACTAGCAGGGTCCCGCGGTTTCACTCGCGTACTTTCCATTCCATAATTTTGTTAAAATAAAATGGAATATGTATATGGGAGAAGCCACTGACTCCTGAGATACGGGCTCCTAGCCTAGTTTAGGTGTCAGAGACTTTATAAAAATTGTAAAAAAATCATGAACTAAATAAAGAAATTATTATTATTATTATTATTATTATTATTCCCGTGGGAGTACGGGGATAAATTATAGCCTATGTGTTATTCTGATGTGTAAGCTGTATTATTATAAATTTTCATTAAAATCCATTTACTAGTTTTTACGTCAAAGAGTAACAAACATCCATCCATCCATACAAACTTTCGCATTTATAATATTAGTAGGATTTATAGGATATACTCGACTAGGTTATTCTAAATTACATTGTTCTAATTATGGAACTATTAACTTAACTTTTAATTAACAAATTAAATATTAGTTCTTCACTTTTACTAAATAACAGAA
This sequence comes from Lycaena phlaeas, assembly GCA_905333005.2. Taxonomy (NCBI): domain Eukaryota; kingdom Metazoa; phylum Arthropoda; class Insecta; order Lepidoptera; family Lycaenidae; genus Lycaena; species Lycaena phlaeas. Next base: position 2,427,541 of record HG995176.1, read on the forward strand.
TCAAAATCAAAATTTCTTGAAAGTCCAATAAATAACACAAAGTAAAAAACATATCCCCAAACGTAATCACATAACATAAAATCCGCCATTAACAGCCGTAAAGGGAATTAGAAATAAAACATTTTAAAGAATGCACCCCGAGTGGCACTAACTTAGTTTGAATTCACGAAAAAGTCGTTTTCCATATAAATAGTGATATCCAGATACTTGTAAGTGATAGGTATAAAAAAAGGTGATCTCTAAAGCGCAGTTGCGACACAAATTTAGAATCCGGATATCGGGGGAGTGACATTTTTTACATCGTGTGACGACTGACGACACAGATGCTAGTCATACTAGAAGAGTTTGTGATAAAAAATGTGGTGTCGTGGGACACCAGGTAGGAACGAAGTTCCTTCGGTTAAAAAGAAAGATATTATACACTACTCGTTTGTGTATGCGACTGTCGCGCCTGCGCACGTCTCATTTAACGCTTTTTATTTCACGCACTTTTTCTTACGGTTTTACTATCACATTTTTTCGGTTCGGTCGCGCAGCAAAATCCCTATCCCCTCCAAGAATGCCGTAAGGAACTTCGTTCCGATAAGATTGGGATTTACATTTCAGATTTATGGATCACGAATCATTGAGGCGTATGAATTAAAGTTACTAACGTATAAACTATAAGTGTATTATTTAAGATTATGTTCTAATTCAAAAGATGAACTCATTGTAATAAAACTATATTTGGTATTATAATTGAATTGGGTTTTAACATGACCTTCTGGATTTTAGATGACAGTTCACAAAGTAAAAAGACGATAGTAAATAGAGTAAAAATAATGTAGAATTTTTTATATATTAAGATATTTTATCATTGAGACATTGAAAAAACAGATGTATTTAATGTCTCAATGATAATGAAATACAGATGTATTTAATGTCTCAATGATAAAATATCTGAAATATATAAAAAATTCTACATTATTTTTACTCTATTTACTATCGTCTTTTTACTTTGAGAACTACAATTATTCTAAAATCCGAATGATTAAAACTGATATTCGTCCTCATTTCGCAATCTGTTTATTTAATGGCACATCCAGTAAACAGCCATCTCTGTTCAGTTTTTTTCAGTATCTTTTTTAGTCACGCCCAATGTATTAAAGTACTTAATTTGTTTCCTTCGATAGCTAAGACGTATGCCTTGCTGATGCTCGGATGATGTACGGTTTGGGATGCTGATTGACATCGTCTCTGGAAATAGACGTCTGCTAATGTATCGCACGCGGATGTAGCCGACTGCGGCGGATTCTTGGGAGGTTATGTCATTTGTATTTCTGTAAATTTTTTCGCTACCCAGAAGGGTATTAAGATTTTTATAATAAATTATCGGATATACGCTTTTCTGTCCTAATATAGTTTTTTAGTTGGATCTTAGGATAATAGTTAAAGCGATACTAACATTTTCATATAGGTATGAAATTTGCCCACAATCGATAAAAATTTTAAACTTATATATTATGCACTATATCTAGTAAACTATTGTATCTAATATAATTTTTTTTTTTTTTTTTCGGTTGGATCTATGCTAATGGTCCTAGTGACCGTTATGCGTCATCGGAAATGGGGTGATCCGGTTGGATCATCCTATGACGTTAAAAATTTGGGGGGTTGCCCCCCGCCATGTTCATGGCGTCGGGTTTGTACCTAACTTGGTCAGCTACGGTCGACTGGTTTGGAACGGGTGACGTTAGAAACCTATCGTGAGGGCCGGCCCTCCCCTCCCCCGGTAGCGGGGGAGGCGGGTCAAGCGCGGGACCCGAGCAAGCTGCCGATAGCAGAGTGCTATCGGTGATTACACGGTCTATATTGGTGTCGACTCGTAGCTGATCTGAGCCTATGCTGTCGCGGTTGATCCGGATCAACTTGTCAACGGAGTGTAGGGTTCGACGTCGCATACGACCCCGGGGCCCATGCGGTGTGAATGTGTGCCTATCACCGGCTGTGTTATGTCTGAGTGTGAGTTGCAGCTTACGTCGCGCTTCAGCGTCGCGCTTTAACAGTTCTGTGATTTTATCAACAGGATCGGTTATGAATCTAATATAATATAAATTATATAGTTCATGGTAGTATTATCTGAGACTTCTATTTACTGTGCACTATAGTATTTTCAAAACAATGTATAGACATACATACATAATATAACTTTTTATTCCGCCGTTGAAATAGGATAGGTTTGGGCTGGGGTTACATACACACATACAGATTAATTTTATAAGAACAAACAACATATATCTAATTGCTTAAACTTGCTTATATTTAACTAGTGTTAAATTTAGTTGATTGGTGAAACTGATAACTAACCCTCATGTAGCTTGACTACCCGTTTACCTGCATCAATAATACAATCTTTTTATAATAAAAAAGATATTAAATTTATATTAATTAGCAATATCCCGCGAACCATGCAATCTTTACAGTAAATGTGTGAGTGCACGCATATGCATGCATATTTAAAATAAATTTCCGCAATGTAACGCCTGATTCTATTAACTATCTTTTGATAATCTCCAAGACAGCCAAGCTTCGAGTTCCAGTTAGATTGGTGATGGAAATAGTCATCCCACCTTCCCAACCACGAAGTACAAGGAGTCAAAACGGCAAAGGCTTTACCATAGTATTCATATACACGATAATAAACCCAGATCTTAGTTCTCTTTTCTGCCACCGACTGCGCTAGAATCGAGTACGTACTGATTCTATGGCAGCGGACTAATCAGCGCCACAATCCTGCGTAAGGATTTAAGAGAGTACTTCTTTTAAAAGGCGCGTGCTACCGGCAAAAATTCTGTTTCCTAAATTGAGACTTCAACATTTCTTTCGGACTCCTTGTATCCTTCATGTCCCCAACCATCAACTCACCTTTTATAAAAGTAACTTCAAAACCACTATCGACAATTTTTTGACTAAATATATATTAGTGTGAAAGTTAAATGAAAGGCTCTGAGATGATACGCTCGGTCAGTCTAAAACCCACTTTATATGATATCAGCTGCTGCATATATCGCAGCGAACTATGAAACTCCGATAGCGCGATTTAGGATAATGGTGTAGATTGGTCCGTCACATAAGTATATTTTTAATATACTTTTTTTAATAATTACCACCATTGGTTTCTTTTAATAGAACCCTTAGCACCTAAGCCTTTAAGCTATTTTAAGTTTGTCAAGTATAACGCACAAACAACTATTCACTTGTTAGTCCGTCAGCCCCTAAACCCCAGAAACAATCACAAATCGCGGAACTTCAAACAAACTTTGAGGATAATCTCATGGATTACAAGTTTGAATTGTTAAATATATTTCTTGTTTGCTAAACTAACTTAGCCTTGGGCTATTAGTATTAAATTTCGATCGTCTCGAGGCTTAAAGTCAAATTCGTGGATTTTCCGGTGTGGTATTCGGTGAGCCCTTCTTCAAGAGTACCATCGCGCTCATGTCTTAGGGCAAGAAATAATAGAAGACAGACAGTAGTATGTGTGTAATATTTCGCGTGATGGTAACTGGTACTGCCGAGTTAGTGACTGCTGGGCTAGTTTCCTACTACTTGGCATAGCTGCTAATTTCCCATTTCGTCACATGTTTAAACCTGAAATACTGCTCTCACCTCTGGGACGGAGCGCCCCAATATCAGCTTGAAGATCTCTCTGATCGGCTTTATTCTTTGGCGCTGCGTAAGAATGTCGGATCACTCTGCATTTTCAACCGCATCTACCAAGGGGAGTGTTATGGGGAATTGTTCGGACCTACAGCAGACTCCACTGGACATCCCGATCTTCGACCGAGCGAGGTGCGATGCTTGGCTAGACCGAAGCCCTCTAGCTATTGTGTCGGGTGTTGTATATATAGCGCGCGCTCTGTAAAATTCCGATAGCGCGATTCAGGGTTGTAGCTGATTGGTCCATTACATCAATCCCCACGGAAGACCGAGGTCAAATTCTTGTTTTCTGCTTGAGTCGCCAGTGCCAGTGACCAGTGAGTCGGAACTGTCGAAGCCGTCGTGGTAGTGAAATTCCCCGTTGAAGCCAGTGAGGGTACGACCAGGCCGCGGTGCATTAAGGCTTATGGTCGAAGTACCCGAAGAAGGGGGGGGGGGGGTGATGATGTATTTCCAGAAGGGTTTCAGAAAGGGAAATCTCTGACCGAGCCAGAGGTGCAATGCTCGGCCACAAGGCGTTCTTGACTCGCCCTAGTGTTTGCCCCCGTCTTCTATGTAAAAAGATTTCCAAATAGCTTTTGTAAGAGAAAACTGAATTTACTCTAGTTAAATATTTCTCTTATTCCACGAAACAGTTTTGCTGTGTTTTGTAAAGAAGAGCAAAACTGGCTGTACTTTGATAAGCTGGAAACCTCATTACTGGAGGATTAGCGACTTGTGTCTCAGGATTGGCAACATGAATCAGTTGACTGGGCGAGCACCAACTCCTTTATAATGACCACTTTTAGGAGTATTATTACCATTAGGTGTACCGTAATTCTGTCTAAATAATAAAAATATATACTAAGGGTTTGTTTCACAATGTCCTAATTTCACAATGTTCCAATTAAGCTATTTGCAACATATTTACCACATAACTACAACGTTTTTGTTTCACAATTGACAAATAGCAATATTTGGCTAATAAAGTTCCCTGTAAACTATAGGTCGGATCAACTGGCCATTAGCAAATTTATCTGCCACATAAATTAGTTGACAGATATATACGCGTTTGACAGCTTCACGACATTTGACAATTTTACGATCCGGTAACAGTAATATAAAAATAATTTAAATTGTGTTTTGAACGTTTAATAATTAAGGGATAACATTATATACAATGTCTATGTAAATAAAAGGTATAAAGATGGTATGATACATACATTTAAATTATAAAAACATATTTTCATGTATATTTACAACATGGAATGTTTTTCTAAAACATATTTATCGTAAAATAGAACTATAAAATGCGAGGTTGCCAAGCCTACTAACCAGTAAGTGCCAAATAGGGATCTGCCAAATAAATTTACAGGGATGGTGAAACCCAATCAAGACTAACTAGAAGATTTATGTGTCAGTTAATTTATGTGTCATATAGCTATAGGGTACTGTACTAGTACATTGTGAAACAGACCCTAAATATATAAAAAGATAAATATTACCTTCCTCGCCTGATTTCGAGGAGGAGACCCGTGCCCAGCAGTGGGACATAAAGGGTTGATACTTTAATTTTTTTAAGTATATAAAAAAAATTGGTTGTCTGTAAAGTCGGTTTACTGACGATAGTTGAACGTGACAACGTCAAAATACTGATGGGCCGATTGTGCCTCCTTGTCGCTCGTTCTGCGATCTCGCTTGCACGTCAAGACTTAAATGGAACGTCTCAGAGTGAGGTAACGCCGCATTAGTCATGTGTTTTCGTGCGTGCAACCGGCTCTATCGAATTATAAGTCATGTCAAAAAAAAACTTAATTTCTACCTCAGAAACAAAGAAATTCTAAATCATTATTATTCAATGAGCATAGCCTAACTAAAAAGGGCATTAAATATGCCCTTTTTAAACAAAAATTAACAAGATTGAGAAGGGCCAATGTAAATGAAATTGGGGTGGAGGGAATTACGCTTTGAATGGAAACAAAAAAGTAATTCATTAATTCAGCGAATAAATAAATGGCGCGAATGAGTCGAAAAAATTCAAAAACCCCATAAACAATATAAACGGGTCCACCGTTTATATTGTTACTTCATCATTATCATTGTCATCATCATTATCATTATCATTATCATCATTATTCACCTCCATCACATCACTATTCTCATTATCCTTAGTAAGAGGTAGTGCCATGCAGTTTACTTCAACGAGTTTATTCTTCGCGTGATGGTACTCGTAACTTTAGTTAACTGGCTGCTGTCGAAGGTTGAAGAAGAAAAAAATATCAACGGCATACCAAAAAATTTACATTATATATTTTTTTACCCACTGAAAATGTTTTACTTCTACTCTAAGTATAAGAATAAATATCTAACTACATGTATCTATTCAAAATGGTTTAGACAGGTAGAAAAAAAATGTATTTTGAACTTTGTGTACAGTCCATTGGAATCCATTTTTTTTATTACATCACCTGATGTCCCACGATCATGAGATATTTGATAAGGATAAATTCCATCAATTACAGATTTCCATCTCATTGGAGTGCTGGCATTTGATTAAATGGTATTTGAACAAAAATCATTTTGGCTATCGCATCGTAAGTCATTTTGTTAATGGATTCTTTAAACATTTGCAGAAAATAATAAATGGGGATTTCTTAAAAAATATCGGATTACTTTAAACTAGTTGTAATCCGCGGTTTCAGACGTCCTTTTATCGAAAAAACTTTTATCTTCAGGAAAAATATAAATTATTTATAGCAATGAAAGATAACGTCTTGTTCGTTGCGAGGGCGCTTCGGCGTGCTTTCGTCTGCATACACATCGCCATTTTGTTTATTTCTTGTGTCAAATATCTTTTGACACAAGAAATAACTATTACAGTTAAGTGTCTCAAAAAAGGGAATAACAGCCTGTTTAATTTTCTGGCACTAAGAATTTATTATTATTATTATTATTAAGCCTTGTTTCGGACATGACTGTTTTTGTTATTGTTATTCATACAGTTTTCTTTTATCCCATTTTTGTGTGTCCGTTTGCCAGGTGGCAAAGGCCTCCTCCAATCTTCTCCATTCAGGCCTTTCTATGGCCACTCTACTCCCTGATGTTGTTCCCGCAACTTGTCTTATGTCATCCTCCCACCTACTTTGTGGTCTGCATCTCTTTCGTTTCCCCTCCCTTGGGTACCATTGTGTTATTATTTTACTCCATTTATCCTTTCTTCTAATCATGTGACCTGCCCATTTCCACTTTTGCCTTCTTATTTTCAAAGTTATGTCCTGAACCTTTGTCTTATTTCTGATGTTGCTTTTCTTTATCTTATCTTTCCGTTTGAAACTTATCATACTTCTTTCCATGGCGTGTTGGCATGTGGAGAGTTTATTTGTTAAGTTTTTTTGTTAAAGCCCATGTTTCACTCCCATATGCCAATACAGGCAAGATACATGTGTTAAATAATTTGCTTTTCAGGGAGATATGTAGGTTATTATCTTTCATTATTTCTTTATGACCCCAGTATTTTTTCCAGCTATTTGCAATCCTCCTTTCGACTTCTTTGTTTCCGTTATCTTCTGGAGACATCAGTTGGCCTAGGTATATATATTCTTCGGCATAGGAGATTTGAGACTGTTCAACTGTTATAGGGACTTTAATACTGTTGGTCATAATTTTCATTTTCTTTGGGTTTAACTTAAGTCCGGCCTTTGCACTTTCTGATGCTAGATCGTTTAACATCTTGCTTAGATCATCTGGTGCTTTTGCCAATAGCACAATGTCATCAGGAAATCGTAGGTGCGTTAACATGCGGCCATTAATATTTATGCCTATATCTCTCCATTCCAGATTCCTGAAGATAATTTCCAATACCGCCAGAAAAAGTGTTGGTGAGAGGGGGTCACCCTGCCTCACACCTTTTTGTATTTGAAACATTTTTCCTTCCTTTTCTAATCTAATACAAGCTGAACTATGCCTATAGATATTTTTTATAATTCTTATATATTTGTGCTCTATACCACTAAGAATTACCATTTTATATTTTAGGAACAGTGCTCATTTCAGGGCAGACTACGCAGGAATGAGATACTAATCCTACGTGATCTAATTAGTTAGGCAACAACGACCACTTACTATTAGGTAGCTCTGCCAGTTTTTATCCAACTAAAATATTGGGAAAAATGCCTTTATTGTAGCTGTTGCCAACAGCTTCGCCTGCGTTAAGAAAGATTAACAATATAATATTGTAATACAATTTGAAAGAAAGAAAGAAAGAAAAACACTTTTATTATTCACAACAACAACACACACACACACAAAATATACATACAGCTTATGGTCTTGATATTGTGAATAATTGAGGCAGTCACTCAGCATTTGTCACACCATTACAGCAATGGTGAGACGCTGATTTTCAGTGACTCCTCGTGATCACTCGCTCAGCGCGACATCACTGACAGAACGATTTCATATTCAAAATTTCGTAAAAAAGTAGCTTAGCTACTCCTTATTATAAATCCACGAATGACAGCCGGGACTAATGGCTTAACATTTCCGAGGTACGGGGAAGTCTCGGAATGTAAAGATGGTCACCCATCCACCAACCCCAGGACCAATCTCGGCACACACGTTCAATAACCTGGTGAGTCGATTCGCACGGCTATAGCTAAGCCACAAGCTCCTCGAAGACAGTTAAGCGTGAAATGTTCAATAAAAATGTTTGGATAGTACTAAAATCGGTGTATAAAATTGTGTAATTTTTAGGATATTAAGCCCAATTCCGAACCTCCGGGATATTACGGGTTTAATTAAAAATGGTCTGAACAAATTTGAAGAGGCGACCTTTAATAGAGGCTTCGACCTACTTGATGACATCACCGCATACAGTATGCCCTCGTTACTAAAGGAGTTTTGAAATGTATTTCTAGAATTATCTCTTAATTTCTATTATTAATACGATCTGCTCATTTGTCCTTTCCGCTGGGCTGCTCCTTGATATTAAACGACGAATCACAAAGCCTGGTACTTATACATTTAATAACTGTTAATTAATTAATATGTGTAGATTGTCGCGCGAATGTGGTGATTATTGACTTAGGATAGGAACATTATTACAATACATAGTTATTAATAATACAAGAATTAATCTAAAACTAAAATATATTATTAAAAGGAGTCCCTTTAGGTTCCGAAGATGTTGGCAGCGTTCCTCCTTTGAATAGTTAGACTAATTCTTTGTCCGAGGTAGCTGCCAGCTCTTCGTCGGTTTCCTGTAATGTCGACTAACCTTACCGCTATTTTTTGAAAGAGCTTCACAGCGCTAGGACTACTACTACTAGGTCTCGACACGGAATGGGACAAAATCATATTCAGCCTAGACCTCTATGTTTGCATGTTTTAGCTTTTTGACTTTATAATATGTTGTCGAAGAAAACAATCTCGAGGGAGGCCTATGTTTAGCAGTAGACGGATAAAGGCTGATGATGATTAAATGTTATCGAATTTTATAATCTGTGTATATGTAATGTATATTTATATACACGAACACATTTTTCTTTAAGAGATGAGAGAATTCTTTTAAATAAGATAATACAATTTTAAAGCAACTCTTTGGACGACCTTCAAATGCAAAATGAGTCTAGACAAACGTAGGATCAAACAAATCCACAATACGATATGGCTGGAATCAAAAGTGACATCAAAGAAAACTTAATCAAACCGTTTGTGCGGCTTATACTTAACCATCACTACATATTATAAAACAAAGTCCTTTTTCTGTCCCTATATCCCTTTGTACGCTTAAATCTTTAAAACTACGCAACGGATTTCGATGCGGTTTTTTTAGTATATAGGACAATTCAAGAGGAAGGTTTATGTATATAATTTATTAAGTTTTTATATACATTGGCTAAGATATAACAATAATTGTTGGAGGTGTCGGAAAAAAATAGGCCGCCTGGGAGTTTTCAACGAAAACGCTGCCTTAACCCTTTGAGATATAATAAAATAATGTATGGTGGAATTGTGTATCTTAAATAGGTCTACAAAAAAGTCCGCGATGGCATATGTCTATCTCTTAGGGATATCATAGTATATGCATTTAATACTTTAAAAAATGGGCAAATTTTAACGCGATAATTTAAAAATTATTTACACAAACACAGAATTAATCCTTATCATTTTAAATCAGTTAATTGGCTTAAGCACTCCATGAAGATTATTTTTCCCCTTTACATCGTGCAAATTAAATGAATACTTTAGGAGATATGGCAATATCAAAATAATACGCAAGAAAATAAATCGTGTTGCCGTGATTCGAACGGGACCAAACGGGAAGCGTTCAAGATTACGTATATCCATTTTAATACAAATACTTAGTCATTAAAATGATCATCATCAGACATGATAAATCCGTAAATCTAAGTTCACGCGGGCGAAGCTGCGGGTAACAGCTAGTCCTTTATATATTATAATAACTAATAAACCAAGTTGAAATTTATGTATGTTTCTCACTTTAATCAATGATTATGTTTTTATTGAAAAAATACAATATTTTGAAAAAGGAAAAGGAAGCAAGGAGCGAAAATCATGGGCACCATTACTCTGCTGCATTATAAATTGTTTATACTTTAATATCCTACCAATTTTACAGAGGCGACAGTTTGTACGCATAAATATTTTTTTACTCTAGTACTACGATCGAAAATACTAAGTGAATTTAAACGAAACTTTAAAATATAGCTCATAACACACAAGTCCACACATGCAGACGAAATCGCGAGCACACCATTTGTAAAATATAATCCTTTCCAAATCGACTGTGAAAACCTTCACAAAGGACTTTGTGTGAAAAGACTAACTTTAATAAAAATATATTTCGTATATTCGTATTTAAACTGCACTAAAAAGTTAAACAGATAATAAAGTTTAAAGTGTCCGACCTTTTTGGAAACTCGAGTAATTTGATTGTGTCTCATCGGTATTCTGTCTGCAGCCAGCCTTATTCCTCCATCACGGTCCAAATTGGGGTGGTTATAATAAGGTTTCTGCCTATTCCATAAATTTCTACCTTCTATTATTTTTTTGACAGATTGATTACTAATCGATTACATTATATGGACTGCATTTCAGCGTTTTAAAATACTTAATTGATACTTTTCTCAATTTTTCCACCTTTTTTATATAAATTATTCACAGTTTTTTACAAATAATATTATCTTCTCCAATAAAATAGGTTTACTAACAGTTATTAAGTTTGATTTTTTCCTTCACTTATGCGCACAAGTTAGTATCCACCCCGACTCTCACTGAATCGCTTTTTTAGGGTGAGGCGGAGAGAGTTGGTAAGATGCTGTAAGACGGTTAAATGGTAATATAAAAGGACGCTATCGTTATTTACGATTACAGGTATCCTATAATGATAGGTAAATCTAGTGAGACATACACACCTATTGTTTTAGTATCATGATCAATTACCTTTACCTGTCCACTGCTGAACATAGGCCTCATTCAATGAAGGCTAAAACGACCGATCAATATCAGCCTTTACCTGTCCACTGCTGAACATAGGCCTCATTCAATGAAGGCTAAAACGACCGATCAATATCAGCCTTTACCTGTCCACTGCTGAACATAGGCCTCATTCTATGAACGCTAAAACGACCGATCAATATCAGCTTTTACCTGTCCACTGCTGAACATTGGCCTCACTCAATGAACGCTGAAACGACCGATCAATATCAGCCTTTACCTGTCCACTGCTGAACATAGGCCTCATTCAATGAAGGCTAAAACGACCGATCAATATCAGCCTTTACCTGTCCACTGCTGAACATAGGCCTCATTCTATGAACGCTAAAACGACCGATCAATATCAGCTTTTACCTGTCCACTGCTGAACATTGGCCTCACTCAATGAACGCTGAAACGACCGATCAATATCAGCCTTTACCTGTCCACTGCTGAACATTGGCCTCACTCAATGAACGCTGAAACGACCGATCAATATCAGCCTTTACCTGTCCACTGCTGAACATTGGCCTCACTCAATGAACGCTAAAACGACCGATCAATATCAGCCTTTACCTGTCCACTGCTGAACATTGGCCTCATTCAATGAACGCTTAAACGACCGATCTCTTGCATGTAATGCGTTCTCCCCATAATGGCCTAGGGGGTCGATACGTGGCCTCTAAATTTACGATTGCACTGAAGCCGTTTGCTTGGTTCATTCAAAGTGGTCTGAAGCGTGCTATGCTTGGTGTTTTCTGGCAGATAAGATTCGTAACAAAGACATTCGCCAGAGAAGTAGAGGTATCGATATCACAGAAAAAAGAAGCTCGTTGAACTGGCACTGTTTGGGCATGGTAAGATAAAAAAAAGTAGTAATAAGACAAATAATATGTTTACGGGAACTTTATTTGTTTCACAATCGGTCGCAAATAAAATGTTGCATTGTGTTTATAGACTTTCATCAATTTTATGTCCTCTATAATGGCGTCCTTGCGGAAATAACACAGCTTGTGTTTGATAACTAGTTGCCAACTATAAAGGAACTTTACCAATTTTTGTTCTCTTATTTTTAAATTGCTTCAGATTCGGACGTTATGGTCAAGTTTCATTTCATATAGTATTTTATATTTTGCTGATATATCATGCTGTTTGTGGTGCATATGTTTATAAATTTTATTGTTCTGTGCGTATGTCTATGATTTTCTCGTAAACATCTGGACCGATTTTGATGATTTTTTTTGTGAATTCGAGAATAGTTTAGTTGTACAAGTTTCTATTTTTTGTTAGTTTGATAGGAAAACTGGCAAACGTGGCAGTCCTCCCATGAACTTAAACTAGTTTATCTGAAACTAGTCCAGGCAACTCATTCATGTGTTACCCATCCTGAGACATAAGACATAAGATAAATGAAGTCTTGGTGCCTGTATTAACACAGTATTTACCACCCCCGATAGCTTAGCACCTAATAAGTCTAGGTTACCTAAGAATGTCATAACCGATCCTGTTGATAAAATCACAGAACTGTTAAAGCGCGACGCTGAAGCGCGACGTAAGCTACAACACACACTCAGACATAACACAGCCGGTGTTAGGCACACATTCACACCGCATGGGCCCCGGGGTCGTATGCGACGTCGAACCCTACACTCCGTTGACCAGTTGATCCGGATCAACCGCGACAGCATAGGCTCAGATCAGCTACGAGTCGACACCAATATAGACCGTGTAAACACCGATAGCACTCTGCTATCGGCAGCTTGCTCGGGTCCCGCGCTTGACCCGCCTCCCCCGCTACCGGGGGAGGGGAGGGCCGGCCCTCACGATAGGTTTCTAACGTCACCCGTTCCAAACGGTCGACCGTAGCTGACCAAGTTAGGTACAAACCCGACGCCATAAAGCCGTGGAAGTCACACTCCACGGCTGGCGGGGGGCAACCCCCCAAATTTTAACGTCATAGGATGATCCAACCGGATCACCCCATTTCCAATGACGTATAACGGTCACTAGGACCATTAGCATAGATCCTACCGAAAAAAAAAAAAAAGTATTTACCATGTTTTTTATCATTAATTTGTGAAGTTCGATATTTCGACATTGTCTACGAATATCATGTTCACGAGAACACAGCAAAGCTGCTTCACTGGAGTAAGAAGCATGATGGTACCACCATACCGAACTGAGCCGATCGCTCGAGCCGATCATGCCTCTCTCTCTCGTGCCGCGCTCTCGCTTTCGGAACGCTACATGACGTCATCTTTATCGTGCATGTTGCCCGTAATATCGAGTTGCTAGACTTTGACACGGGAAAAACATTACATGAATTAGTCGCGTTTTACTATTTTAAAACTTCCGACGTCTCTGACAGTGCTAGATTACATTATAAAATATAATTTTACTTAATAATACTTCTGTTAACGTTAGAATTCAATATGGGTGTATAATTAGGCTGGTTATTCGGTATTTATCACCCATTAGCCATATTAGAGGACGCAGGTAGCATCGACCAGTCGTTAATTACGGGTCACAGGCCTATTTGCGGTCGTTTTGGTCTGTTTAGCTAATATAGACATACAGCCATTACATAATCTGCTAATATAATAAAGCAGTTTGTTCACGAGAACTAACGGTATTGCAAAAATATTTAAAAGCATTTGATTGCCTATTGAGGATAATAATAATAATAATAATAAAATTCTTTATTAGAGATGATAAGGATGGAAAAGACTATTTCTTTTAGAGGATATTTTTGTTAAAGTGAAACTTCTTTAGCATCGTTGTGATTTCAAACCGGATGCAACGGAAAAAAACGACAGGTAAGAGACACAAATACAAAAGACCGAGAGAGCAATGTCAGTGTGCATGTATATTGCACAATGTTTAATACTTGCTTGTATTTGAGCATTTAACATTTGTTTCAATTCTATTGTGTGTGAATCGCACACACACCTTTTTATCACAAGTTTTTGAAGTGATATTTTCTATAATCGCGTTGAGTATTTTTGGTAGGGGGTAATTGTAGAGATTATACACCGATATGCTAATGTGACATTAAAGTAAGTATCAACCCTTATATGTTCCACTGCTGGGCAAGGGTTGCTCCTCCTCGAAATTAGGCGAAGAAGGTAATGGGCCATAGTTCACCGATGTGCTGGCCCTATACGGGTTGGAGAGAATGAGTCTTTGAAGATATGTGAAGTTTCACATACCCTCAAAGACATGGGCCATAGTTCACCGATGCGCTGGCGAGAATGGGTCTTTGAAGATATGTAAAGTTTCACATACCCTCAAAGACCTTTAATCTCATCAGGCATGCAGGTTTCCTCACGATGTTTTCCTTCACCGGTGAGCGAGCGATGGTCTTGTGTTTAGGATGCACTTAGATATTTAGAAAAACTCATTTCAAGGCACATATGGTGGGGTCAGGATCGAACCCGGATCCTCTTGCATAAGAGGCCGAGTCCACCCACCACTGGACCATCGTCGCCGTTGATATGACGTCATTAAGAAATTATTAGGCCTAAAAATAAAATTTTACGTAATGTGAAAGTTTTTATTTCCGTTAGAGGTCCCTTAACCCTTTGACTGCCATGTTTATACTAACCGAGTACATCACGTTGACCTGGCCCTTTGCTAGGCTTAGAATTTTAAGGATTCGAACCTTCGACCGCTGAACGAAGTGACCGAACTAGACTCGCCCGCATTTATTAAGCAACAATGACACCTCTTTCAAAAACCAATAAATAAACAAAACCAATAAATAAATTAGAATGGTACACATTACTGTAAATAAGAGTTAATAATTATATCTTAAATAATTTCACAATTTCCATACGCTTGAGTCTTGAGATTTAATTCGTAAAACACATACGTACAAGCATTCCGCCGAAAGTAGATAGATACAAATGTGAGTTATATCTGAGCGAACTTAAAAATTGTACTCGCAGAGCGAAATAGAAAACGTGCTTTGGGTTTTAAAGGAACTTTATTACGGCGCTCAAACTTGTTACTTTGTTTCATTACGATACGTGTACAGGTTATGAGTTTAAATATTGTAAAAATTGTTAATATATGGTTATTTCTAAAAGTTATTTTATATGTTAAAGTTAGTAGTTAGTTTTTTTTTAATTACAGTTGAGCCAGTAATTGAAAGGAATATTTTTAATGTTAACTTTTATTACATCGTCTCCTACTTTTTCGTCTGCGTGTTGCATGTCGCGTGACGGTCGGCGCGGTGTAGGGATAAGGTGAAAGGCGCTCGTCAGCAGACGAGGCCAATATGGCGGCGTCTATTGTGTTCCACGCTATTTTGTTTGCTTTTTAATTAAATGTATAATAAGTGAAAAAAAGGTTCACTTTTGCCGTGGTTTCAAAACTTTTTTTACATGGTTTTAATATTAGAACGTTTTAGGATGAATTAAGGCGTGGCTCCAACCAGCACGCGTCAGTTAATGCGTAGCATGTTCGTGGGTTTCGGTGGACACAATCACATACATTTTTTTTCAAAGCGAAGTTTGGAAAATGTTTGCGCTGCGTGCTACGTGCTACTACTACTACGTGCTGCTAAATGCTACGTGGGCTACGGAGGAGCTTCGCCTTTAGGCATTCGTAGAAAATTCCAAGTAGTAGTAGAGTTATCTGAAAAATCGTGATCATTTCTTTCTCGGATTATATCAGCAGTTTAAAAAACACTATAATCTTTATAATGAAACAACTTTTATGGATTTTATCGCGGTTTATTAAGTTTTTACATGCTCGACGTTTCGGATACTTTACAGCAACCGTGGTCACGGGAGAACTGTGAAAGTTGTTTCATTATAATAAGTGAAATTTGCGTAAGAGAACAATATCACTGTAATCGGTTTAAGTAGTATAGAATATCTAGTATTTTTCAATAAATATGCTTATAAACTAACCTATAACTTTTTTGGTAAATATTTATAATTTGAGAACCGCTCATTTTTGTGGGAAATCTTAGAATCCTAGATCCTAAATCCTAGAAATCTTACATCTTGGGATCTATCCCACATCGTATCCTAATACGCACGTATGAGTTGTCTGGGCCAGTGCCGGCGAACTCGATTATTGAGACTATAATGATCTACTAGTTACCTAACAGTTAAATAATTTTAAAAGTGTACCTAATAAAGAAACCTTTAATACCCGGTTTTCACGATGAGTAAGTCACGAATATATCAAAATCAAAAGTACTAGTTAAATATTATAGCTAGGGAGCTGGCGAGCAAAAACTCTATATGATATGCTTATGTGGCAGATAGCGATAATACAATAAGAAATATCAAGAACCGCGTCTGC
Source organism: Lycaena phlaeas (assembly GCA_905333005.2). Taxonomy (NCBI): domain Eukaryota; kingdom Metazoa; phylum Arthropoda; class Insecta; order Lepidoptera; family Lycaenidae; genus Lycaena; species Lycaena phlaeas. The sequence goes on from HG995176.1 coordinate 2,444,032, forward strand.
CATCACCGTAGCGCTGCGTTAGAAATGTAAAAAAAAAAGGTATACTATATAATTTGCTCGCGTCTGTCTCTAAGGCTGATGTTTAGAAACCTTGTCAAATTAAAAAAAAAAAAAAGGCTGTTGGCGACTGACTGATTTGCTCGACGACTGGCTTGGGCTCGTGTTATGCGTGTGCGCAGACAAGGCGGACATCCTAGGTCTCTGACTTTTGAAGTTTTTTTTTAAAATATATATGAAAGGCACGCTTGGCATACCTGCCGTGTTCATTTAAAAACGTTCCCGAGATTAGCGCGCTCAAACATTCAAACTCTTCAGCCTTAGATTTTAGTATAAAAAGTATAAGATATCTTACAAGCTCTGACAGAGGTCTAATGAAGATCAAAGCAAAATTTACAACACGTATAAATATGAATGCCTCCAGTTTTATTAAGCTGTGAGTGCATGCCCGAGTATTACGAACGCAGACCACGTGCCAGGGTCTGCTGAATATGATGAAATTGAAAAATCCTCTCCAATTCCGCTGACGACCGATCACAGTTTCCAGTCATTTAATGAGCAACGGTGGTTTTTTATGTAGGTGTGTATGATGGCAAACGGACGAACCACCTGAAGTGGTTAGTCCATAATATATTAGCATATCCACTATAATATGATACTTAATATGGTTGTGCCAGGTTTCCAAAGACTGATCAATTCAAAAATTAACTAATCAACTGTCAAATCTCTTGTTAAGTGTCAAATCAGTTGCTAGAAGCATGGTTAAATTACTTAATTTGATCAGCCTTTCAGTTGACATAGCCACTACAATAAATAGCTTTCTTTGACTCTCGAATCGTATGTTAATCGCCATTAACAGCCATGTTAGTTGAATTACATTTTGATAGGGCATTAGACAATAGAATATGCAGCAAGTAAAATAACAAAAAGCGAAAGTTATATGTACATCGGTGAAGGAAAACATCGCGGGGACCTACATGTCTGATGAGATTACAAGTCTTTAAAAGTATGTGGAGTTCCCCAACCTGGCCAGAATTGAACACGACTGGTTTGACATCTCTCTAATACTATCTACCACAAATTTTGTGATAATACAGTTTCAGAGTGACGGCTATTTTGTGGCGTTCCGTGCAGTTTGTGAGTTTCCGGTGGCATTTTCTGGAATGGGGAAAAGGAGGTTGGATTAAAAGAGACCATAAAAAACAACATGCAGTGAACAAACGTCTTACCACGGTAAGTGAGGAAACCTGAATTCCGCTTTGGGAAATTCACTCGCATTGGGTTAGCGCAAGGATGAGAGAATCTAAAAATCCGTGCCCAGCAGTGGAGACTCTTCTTATTCTTCATCTTATAAAAATATTGTGAATCAACGAAGTAATTTCATTTTACAACAATTTAGACCGAGCTCTATAAATTGTCAAATGTTAGCGCGTTGGCGCAAAAGCCCGGAGGTAGCGGGTTCGAATCTCGTCAGGGAACAAAAAAAGTTTATTTGTTCCTGGGTCATGGATGTGTATTAAATATGTGTATTATATATAATAAGAATCTTAAATATAAGTATTAATATATAAAGTATTAAATATATCTATTTCCGTTGTCTGGTACCCGTAACACAAGTCTCTTCGAGTACTTACCACGGAACTAGATAGACGTGGTGTAAAAGCGTCCATATTATTATAAAAAAAAATGCTAGAAGAAAAAGGAGTTTTTTAATTATTAAAAAACAAAGTATATAAGTTCATGTTTATTCAATTTTTTGCTAAAATCCTTATAATGGTAGCTCAGTCATGTTTTTGATGGAAGGCTGGAAAGTAAAAGTGGCATACTTTTAATGACTTTCAGGGTTTTATCTTAACAGCGATTAAACTTAAAATCACTTTAGACTTTTTTCACAGTACCCACCATATGTGCTCGTAATATGTTTTGCCTTTTAGTAAGTACAACATTTAATATTTAACAGTCTTTAAATATTTATATGAAATAAGGTCTTTTCTTAAATTTTTTTTTTCAAAATTCGCTTTGGCTTTTAGTTATAAACTCGCTGTTGGACAAACAGATATTTTAAAATAATAACGGAAGATTTCAAAAAACTAAAAAAAAAAACATGGAGATTAACCGATGCCTACATATTTAACAGATATTACCTTGACGATTCATCATGCAGATCTCATAGACGTACCTTGCTCCACATACCATCCCATAAAACAGATTTCTATTCTTACTCCTTCACTGTACTTTCAGCCAAACTCTGGAATGCCTTGCCCCACGAGATCCGTGATTGCAGAACACTTGGACTATTTAAAAAGAGAGTGAGAGAGCATTTTTTAAATCAAGTTTAGTTATTATTATTTTTTCGCATTAATTAAATCACTAAATATGCAAGCACCTTTATTTATATATGTATATATTATATTATTATTAATTTATTCTATTTTATATATTATGTGTATTGTGTATGTATGTTTATGTATGTATATATTTGTATTATATATGAAATTTTTTGGAAATCTGTTTTCGTATTGTTTGTTAGTGTTTTTGTAATTTTATCTTTTAATTAATGTACACCCTTTTATTAAATTATTGTTCTTCTTCTCCTCTATTAGGTCAGCTGGAAGAAATTTCATTATGGAATAAGCTGTACCTTTGTACTGTTTTCTCTTAATTTAATAGTTTTGTGTTAAAATCTCTTGTATACATAAATAATTAAATAAATAAATAAATAAATATTATTAAGACATAGTCATATTTTTAATTTCAATTATGTTTATTACTTAATGGAAAAATACCGTTACTCTTCTAAATAAATAGCAAAGAATGCTAAAAATACATACAAGATTGTATCATCCTTGCTGTAAAGTATACTTCGTCGTATCCTACGAATGGTGCCATAATTACAAATGACCAATTTTTCAGGGGGAGGTTTTTTGTGTTTTATATCAATACTAATTGATATTTTCAAAATGTTAATATATAATACATACGTAAAGGCATCTAGGCTTAATATAAAATTGATTATGAGGCTTATAGTCCCATATTTATACTAAAATTATCCCTTAAAGCTTTATTCGCGGGAAAATAATAGACTATATTAGCCATAATTGACATTATGCCCTTTTTCTTCGGAATACTCAGGGTCGTAAGAGCACTAAGGGCTTTTCTAATAATTATGAAACGTACATACAAACTCTAATAAGTACCAAAAAAATCAATAAATATAAAGTGCACATGGAATAAGGACACAAAAGTAATTAAGGCTCCACTTTTCTCTAGCCACTACAGCCATAGTGACCCTTTTCGGCGGAGTTAAGTAGAACACACTGAGTGCTGCACTAAATTACAAATTAATCTATTTATTTTATTAGTTTCATAGTTTTACGGGTTATTTTGGTTTAAAATACTCCCATGTCTACTATCTTGTATCTTCGTATATTCCTTTTGTTTTGTTTTGTGGTAATATTTGAATGATGCGAGTGAAATCATAAGAAGTACACACATCACGCAAACACGGCGAAAAGTGGCGGTATGGCGCTTGCGACCCGCTCCGCCCCCTCAAACACTCGTGGAAAACAGTTACTGTGGCCATTGTGGCCGTTTTCGGCGAACGATTTTAGCGGCAACAATTGTGGCTTATTTTAAAACATTTTTTTTCTTGCTGATATAATTAGTTTTTTCATGTTTTTTTTAAAGGGAGTTATGTAAACTAGAGTGTAGATTTGGAATCTACAATAATAATAAAAAGCCACTTTGGCTTTTGTGGCACTTTTCGTAGGATATGACAACTTAATGTCGAGAATGTAAAAATCATCATAAGCCGCGATATAATCCAGAAAAAATGATACGTTATATAGTACGTATATACATTGGAAAACAATATAAGAAAACTTCGCCTTTCCGCGATACGTGCAATAATAGGCCTTGTATATTAGGCACAAATGAGGCCTGTATATGAAACGGTGTTGATTGGCGTATGATAAGGACCTGCTTCCATATATAAAATAATCCAAACTTAGGTACAGCTTAGGGTTGCCAGTAAGATTTTATTTATTATCACACAGCGTCTGTCCATTGGTGGATTTCTTATTTGGATAGCCCCACGTGCAGATGAGCAAACAGCTTATGATCACCGTAGTCTTTGAACTCAAGTTAACTTGAGACTTCATGAATCAGCGTCCGTTTGACGTGGGCACTCACCGGGTATGTTTTGGTGAGTACCTACATCTGCTGGACGGACCACAGAAGGTGGCAGTATGTGATTATGGCGCGGCGGTGGTCTCGCCCCAGCTCAGTGTACACTCGAGGTATGCCCGAGAATGGCGCGCTGCGTCACAATCTGATCCCTTTTCAAGAAGTAATCTAGCCTTTCGCGGGGGCCAGATCGTCGGTAAGATGATTCTGTTGCCTGCAGATATGGAAATTCCAAGAAGCGGCTAAATGAACTCCCAGATGCCATCCCCACACAGGGACGGGGTTATCCGAAGATCCTGGCATACGTAAAGGATTTCCATACATTATCAAAAAAAGGAAAATGGCGATTTGGTTATAGAATAGAAATATCCTTACCGAAATTTTAAATATATGTATTATCGTGTTAAGGCGACCTGTATGCGTTTCACTGATATGCACGGGCCTCTTCCTCGAAATCACTCGAGGAGGGTGTTGCTAGTCACAGTATTAACACAAGTACTTACAAAGATTTCACGTGAAAAGTGGACAACCCTTTAGCCCTTATTATATCCGAGTGTACCAGTAACACAAAACTTCAGTGGCCATAAGAATATACTTTTAATATGAACCCTTATTAACATCAATGCAATAAGCAAAATTAGATGAAACTGCTTATTACCGGATACTGACCGTCTTGGTGTTTATGTAGCATTTATATAATTTGTACCGTTTATCTTCTGCGTTTATGATAACTATAAAGTATTATGTAATAATAAAATTTGTATTATTACATAATACAATGTGTTGTCACGTTGACAGAACGACGTGAATCTAATTTCTAGAATATTATCATCTTTTAATATAGGTATCATTTGATTAAATTTTGGAACGTTTAGCTTCCAAAATTTAATCAAATGATAGAAAGTGATAGAAAGGTCTAGAAAGATATTGAGTTGTCTACGAAAAGTAAATAAACGTGATCTACCAATTTAAGCCCCTCACACAAAATTTTGCCCTGGCTGGAAATCGAACCCACGACCTTCTTATTTACCAGCCAGGGTCATTAACCATAAGACCAAGGCCAGTCGAATACAGCAAGTTATTTTTTTGCCGAAACAAAAACAATACACCTTTTGCCTTCACTGTGCACTCGTAAATAATAGTCTACGGGCCATAAAAAGTGAGTAACACCAGGTGCGAATGATATAGCGTGAAAGGGGTCGAGTGGCCTCCATAAAGTTGGTCCATTGAAAGATCACGTGATGGGAGCGCCACCGTGTAGGCGTCTAGTTGAGATGGGCACACACGGGCGGGAATTGTGCCGAACAAGTTTTTAAAGTAATAAGTAAAAAGTTTAAAAACCGAGACACAAGTATTAAAAGTAATTACGTAAAGTGAGCTTTAAAAAAGTAAAGTAAGAACACAAAGATTTAAATCGGTAGATACGCCCTTGCCATAGTAGGACCGCTCCAAAATGGGTCCAACCTCAAATGAGTGAGCTCACTCATTTGCAATCAGTGCGACTGAGGAAGTAATATTACACAATTTGTAATAAACAGAGTCGACACCATTGTCTCAATACCGGCTCATAACCAATTACAATGTCCACAAATTGTGACAGCTAGGGCATATCTAACGATTTAAATCTTTCTAACTACCCATATACTATTGTCCCTTTGCTGGGCACGAGTCTCCTTAAATGAGGCGAGGAGGGATTACCCTCTCCCATAAGGGTCATAGTTTACCGATGGTCTGCTGGTCCTATGCCGCTTGGTGACCTTCAAAGACTTTCAATCTAATACATGCTGGTTTGTACACGATGTTTTCCTTCACCGATGAGCGAGCGATGGTCTCGTGTTTAGGGAGTACTTAGAAATGTAGAGAAACCCATTTCAAGGCATACGGGGGCCCAGGATCGAACCCGGAACCTCTCGTACAAGAGGCCGAGCCTATCCATACCCTCTGGACCCACGTCGCTTTATTTAATCGAAAACATAGCCTATTTCAGCTGGATCGCAATAACAAATTGCTTTGAACATTTTAGAAACTACGCTAAAAATACCTAGATACAAAATATTAAGATACTATGCTCTCTTTTTTGTTTAGCTATAGTCGGTTGAAAACTGTCGAGGGTCCTTTCCCTTCAAAATAAGGGTGTTTTCGCCACAAGTTAGCTGGACGCTTCTTATGCGTCATCATCATCATCATCATTATCCTACCAAATGAAAAAAAACAGGTTACCAAATTGAACCGGACAAGTTCGTGAAATTTATAACCCGTACATTTGTAAGAAGTTGCTAAGTCAGAGATTGTAGGAGGTAAGTGACTCTATTCTTTCCCCGTCGGGTTATAATTCATTTTAAATGGAAAAAAAGATCGCGGACAGACGCGGGAATGAATGTATGATATCATTCAATGTGAAATTGACAAATGATACACAGATGGATCCGTGACCATTCCAAAAAATATATTATTGTTAGCATTTTATTGTACGCTTGGATGTTGTGAAAAATTCTGCATTTTTTTGCCTATTTTTAGCCTCTGCTATTGTGGTATTTTTTGTGTGAAAGGGTAACAGGCATATATTCATACATTCTCACAACCTCATTTTTTAGAAAATTCCACCAATATTCAGATCAGAGAAGAAACATAAAACATAATTCAATATTATAAGAAAAGACAAAACATGAACATATAATATTTAGTAAAAGCTTTACAAAGCTACAGACATAGCTTTAAGCCTTACGTTTCTAAATCTAATATTTCCTTTTGTTTTAATAAAACTTCCATTGGAAAGGTCATTGAACTATTTTTACTTTGGAAGTTTGTGAGCATGAAAAAGCTCTATGGATAAGACTTGAAACGTCTCACTTAGGCCGTTTACACGAGCGCTTTTTACTGAGCGTTAAAAAAACGTTTCAGTGAGACAAATGGATACTGGATAGTGGTATTTCATTTTCAGAACAACGCCAATAGGTAATAACAAAACTGAAAAACAAAAATAATAAAACTAGAAATTAATAATTTATATTAATAATAATTAAGTAATTTTATTTAATTATTCATTAATTACTACATGTTATCACACTAACATAGATGTTTCATATGTGTATAATGTCCCTTGACGGCCGATTTTACTTTATTCTAGATTTTAATATAGGCCACATATTATCAAGCTATTCAGTCAATTTGCCAACCTCTTTCAACAAAAGATAATCTTATAAGAATACTCATAATTCAAAGTAACATAATTTCGAAAACATCAAAACACGTTTGTTTGTTTTACAATAAAGGGAGGGCCCTTAGATTAAGGGCAATAGTAGAATGCCGCAGATTTGAAACGTCCTTGAAAGGGGGTCTCGTCTCGGGAGTGACACTTGACTGAGGAGCGAGGACTGCCAGAATACATTATTATAACATTTTCTTATTTTCTCCAGATTGTTTCGCATGTTGGAGTACCATTGTATATTTTGCTGTGTGACATATATATTAAGAAACCAAAAAACGTCTTATTGGATTGGAGGCACCACAGAAATCTAAATAATAAGGTAATAGAAGTGTACGTCACCTTGTCGTCACTGGTGACGTGGATGGCACCAATGCACGTACTTACGATTAGTCGCTAATAGAACCTGTTAGCAAGTGAAGTAAAAATGGTGTTTTGTAGCAGTTTCAATAGATCACCGCGCTATATGCCATCTCTATTAACCTATTATTTAGATTTCTACGGGAGACCCAAACTTCTAAGAGCACCGAAACGAGACCATCACTCGCTCACCGGTGAAGAAAAACATCGGGAGGAAACCTGCATGCCTGATGAGATTATTTCTTTGAAGGTATGTGAAGTTCACCAAGCCGTAGTGGGCCAGCGCGGTGAAATATTGGCCCATTACCCTCCTCGCCTGATTTCGAGGAGGAGATCCTTGCCCAGCAGTGAGTGAGTTTCGATTAGAAAGTCAAGCTCGCGTGAATATGCGATTTCTGTGAGAATATCTATGCTTAAATAGCACAAGAGTTTTTAAGGTAGCATGCGTAAAATCATAGATTAACCTCCTTGTTTTCCATGTCTCAACTATTAACATTTATTTACACGCTTACCACATGAAACCATAACATAGATCAAAGGAATACCAAATGCATACGCCATTTCTTCAAGATTTGTAATACTCTGGAGATTATTCTAAAATTCTATTAAGTGTAAGCATCACGACCAAATGGGACTATTCCAGTCCAGTGAACCGTCCAACAAAATGGCCGCCCATTTTTATAGACTCTAGATTTATCTACGTACGTTTCACGGTGGAGTTGGTATGATCATTTTCGTATGTTAACTTTATCGTTCTATGTATGTATTAATTTTATTATTATAATATATTAATTGACGCCCAGAAATCTAAGTTAACGAGGGCGACACGACCAATAGCTAGTAGCAGCTGTTGGTCGTGTCGCCCCCGTTAATTTAGATTCCCGGCCATATCCGGATTGATGATGATTATTTTTATAGTCTAAGTTACGCCTTGTGACATCAGCTATCTGCCAGGGAAAGTCCCGTCAAAATCGGTCCAGCTATTTCAGAGATTAGCCAAAATAAACAGACATACTGGCAGACCGAAATACCAAATAGAGGAAAAACTCCTTGAGTTTCTTCACTATTAATTTATAAACTGTTTTCATAAAATTATAAGTGAAGCTCAAACACGAGATCATCGCTCGCTCACCGGTGAAGGAAAACATCGGGAGGAAACCTGCATGCCTGATGAGATTAATTCTTTGAAGGTATGTGAAGTTCATCAAGCCGCAGTGGGCCAGCGCGGTGAAATATTGGCCCATTACCCTCCTCGCCTGATTCCGAAGAGGAGACCCGTGCCCAGCATGGGACATATAAGGGTTTGATACTTTTTTAAGGATGAAATAATGTATTGGCGTTCATTAAAGGCTTAACATCGGCTGTGGACGGATAAAGGCGGTTGATAATGATGAAGTACCTATGAAATATTGACATTTTGGGCAAATACGTTTCTAAATGAACAAGGATAGCGAATTCTATATGGAATTAATTCCTTTGAAGCTTATAAGCACCTTTATAGTAGAGCCAAGCTGGCACCGATCAGAGAGTTCGACGATTCACCCATAAGATGATAATATGATTTAAGCATGAAAGCTGCACTAAGTATATTATGTCAGTATTAAACGATTTAAATACGCTGGATTCATACAAAAATGTCCTTTATCAAGGCGACACAATTTTTATCCATTTTCAAGCCTTTTTGTATTTTTTTTTGTGTAAATGCTAATAAAAATTATTAGTTTGAAATTTTCCTAATTTCATTAAAAATCGGTTGTCTGTAAAGTTGGTTTACTGACGATAGTTGAACGTGACAACATCATAATACTATTGGGCTGGTTGTGCCTCTTTGTCGTTCGGTCCGTGCTCTCGCTTGCACTCAAAGCCTTAAATGGAACGCCTCAGAGCGAGGTAACGCCGCATGAGTCATGTTTTTTCGTATGTGCAGCCGGCTTCATCGAATTATAAGAAGCGTTAACGGTTCCATCAAAAAGCCGTGACTCATGATTTCACATCATGCCCAATTCCATGTCTATTCCAATGATTTTCATGCCCATTGAAATCCGCCATTAGCAATCAAATGCCGAATCAAAGAAAACGTGTAATGCCCTTTGTGGCAGCTGAAAGGCTGCGTTTGAATGCAATTAACAACGTGCTCTGCAACGGCCAGGCCATTTTCAATTAAAGCCTATCTTTGAAATTATAGGCCATTATTAGTTTGGACTCGTCAATGCAATACGTGAAATTTTAGCTTTAGCATTTGTAGTTAAATGCATCGAATATATTCGTCTTTATCACGTAGCTTTTTGGTGTGAAAGCCAAGCAAAGTTCAATAATTGTAATGACAAATTATTTTTATATTTTAGATCGAGTATCTAATATAGTAAACACGAGTATTAATATGTAACATTATATTTGAAAGATTTTAATAATTTTTTATATCAATTTTGATTTCTTTTTGACATAAATGCTTTTTGAGTCTACTCTAGTAAGTACTATTCGCGCTCGACTTGGCGGGGGCACTGCTGTGCCCCCAGATTTATATAGGTTATTAAGAATGATAAGACACATTAGTGTTATAAAAGTACAGTAAAAAGAACAATAAAAAATGTATTACGAATTCACAGTTTAACTTAGGGCCTGATTCACAATCTCCCTTTAAGGTCCCTATAGGCTATTAGCAACATATTTGACAGATGTTTGACAGATACTCCATACTCTATCTGTCAAACATCTGTCAAATATGTTGCCAATAGCCTATGGGGAACTTAAAGGGAGATTGTGAAACAGGCCCTTAACAAAGTATTTTATATTATCTAGTTTTATTTTAAGTTTGATATAATAATAAAAATGTATGAGTGCGACTTGTTATTCACGCTAGCAATAGACTGTTGCAAACGCTAGACGTAAGATACTGTCTTTAAAACCTTCATAGCCTTTCTTTCGAATTAAAATATATTCTGAGAAAAATTTTAAGATTGAACTTTGAGCGAGAGCGAACATCAGCTTGGCTTAAAAATGAGAAAAATATTAAGTATGAATCTCTTACAGCGGATCCTAGTAAAAACAGTGCGATGAAAACGTGCGGTTTTGCACATATCATTTGTAGAGTAGAGATGTTGTTTTTAATAATAATATGTTGGGACGGCTAACACGTGGCCATTTGATCCCAAACTATGTAGAGCCTGTATTATAGTAACCAGACAACGGATACAGAGTCATATTATGTATATTTCTAAATTTATGAAATATACTTATAAGTATATAGAATTTAGTAAAAAGCCATTATTGTAATATTAGAAACATACACTCCAATTTTATTTATCTGTATAAACTATAAAGTAATAAATAAAAACAATCTAGTTTTTGTTACAACAGGTTCACAACAGCGTCAAAAACGTCAAAGTGATGACCGCAAAGCCCCGTGCACATTTTCCGTAGCATCGACAACAGCCACTTGAAAGCAATTCACAAAGTCAACTATAACAAAGGCTTTTAATTGATATGCCATACTTTACAGTTTGTTAGTGTTATAGTCCGCTTTATCAATGACCTGGTGGATCAGTGATTTGCTGGCAGGGGGATCAGATAGACTTCTGTGTGTTGAATGAAAGTCTTTATAAAGAAGAGGGTTCAAATGGATAGTCAGTTCAGCTAGATGTGAGTAATCAGTGACTATCAAAAACCATAAACACCAGAAAATTAAGAATTACGTTGCTGAAAATGTCTCTGATAAAATTACCGTTACCAAATTTTCTCGCTCTCTCTCGCTTAATATTGTATTGTACTTGTTCATGAAAGAAAAATCTAAGCTAAAAAGTATTGGGCTGGGCGGGGTACCGTTGAACAGAGTTCAATAGAACAGAAAGATGGCGGGATTACCTGTACACACTTTGAAAGGACTGGCAGTGCGGCAACGATATACGCGCGAAAAAAATTTCATATATAATGCTATATTCAGCTTACAATGCTCTTGCAATAGTTAATATGCAATACGAATTAATAGAAGATTGCTCAACGTATTTGTTCAGGCGTTAGATTAATTAAAACGGAAACGTCCACTGTGTTTAATTGATGAATAAATAATTGGAAAGGAATGTATAAAGAAGGTATATAATATTATGGACCCTATTTAAGATAATATATTTCCCTTGAGGATTTACAAGAAAAGGTTTTGACGTAAACCGTGGTTCATATTTATTAACGGCTAAAAACGGACGAGTGACAGATTTGATTTTGAAGTGGCAGTTCAAATCTGGCGAAATAAGTCTTATTTATTTTAGAAAATTATTTCCTAGATCCTTTGAGCTTATAATCGATTTGTGCCATTTGAGATTAAGTAGATTCAGCATATCTGCTTAAAACTAGGTATGGCAATTCTTTTCTAACTTTCCCAATCGCGACGTGAAATAAGAATAAACTTTAACTGATTAATGTTGCAAATTTATATCTTTTTGTACAATAAATCAAAAGTAACCTGTGATAATTTGTCATAGAAACTGATTCTCAAACTTCTTTCGAGAATTTCAGAAAGCGCCGCGGCTCCAAATACTTACATAGAGCTGTCTGAAAGTTGAAATGGTTCGAAAGATATTAATTGACAATAAGCGCGAAAATTAATATCCCTTTATTCATAATTTGTTTTCTATTAGAAGCGGCAACTTTCACCTTTCTAATTAGTAAGCTATTAATTTGTATAACATAATAATTTGTCATCAAAGTGTTTTGATTCTCAGGAATTGTTGTTGGAACGGAAAATTTTAATAAAATATTTATAATCGATATATTATAATATCATTGAATTAAATTGGTGATAACGTTTAGAAACTGGCCTTTTAGTTATTGATTTTCTTATGCTTAAGTAAAGAAAGAGAATCTGCCAGAAGAAGGATATTAAAAATACTAGCGCCCCTAGAATAGAATAGAATAGAATAGAATACTTATTGTATGGAAATGACACTAGCTGTCAAATATGTCGTAAGCTAGTGTCATGTCCATAAAATAAGTATTCTATTCTATTCGTTTAGCGATACGCGTTTGTGCCACTTGTCTAGGGGGGCCTGGGAGACTTGTAAACATAATATTATTATTTTCTATTGAAAGATATTTTTGGCTATTAGTGGCTTACAAAATCACGTGTATTGGCAAAAAATAAATAAATATGAAACTTGTTTCGTTTTTCTTCATGCATGATTTTTTCAAATTTCGAATCCAGTGTTTTCACATCAAAACCACAAAACTTATAAACTACATATTGTCAGATTCTACTGTCAGAATCTATGTAATATTGATTATAAACTTTTGTAATATTCTAAAACTCCCAAATGAACGTAAATCTTATAAACGTGACTTTCTTCGAACAAAAAATATTTGTGGATAGTTTTAATCCGTAACCGAAGTCACGTTTCTAGTGGTTTTTTGTTGACTCGAAACTTTGGGAGGCGGTGTAAGTTGGAACAAACTAGAAACTCGGTAAAATAGACCGTTGTTTGTACGGTATACTTAAAGGTATTTGGAGTGTTTCGGTAATAATGCGATTTCCGATATTGGCAAGGTGATTTTTTTATTAAATCTCTTTTAGGCTTTGTCAATTCACGTCAAAATGTGTATCAAAATATGTTGTATGCTTGTTAATTTAAGTCAAAATATGTTGTGATAGATTTTAAGTAAAGTTCCTAATAATAGGACTAGTAGGACTCAGAAGTTGGCAAATTTATTTAAGTGAGTAAAAATTTAAAAGTGAAGAAAGAATAACAATAAAAAAGAATTGTGGTGTCGTGGGACGCCAGGTAGGAACGAAGTTCCTTCGGCTAAAAAGAGAGGTATTATACACTACTCGCTTGTGTATGCGACTGTTACGCCTGCGCACGTCTCATTTAACGCTTTTATTCCACGCACTTTTTCTTACGGTTTTACTATCACATTTTTTTCAGTTAGGTCGCGCAGCAAAATCCCTATCCCCTCCAAGCCTGCCGTAAGGAACTTCGTTCCAAAAATGTATATTTTTCTTTATTTATGTGTAACTTCTTAGTATTACCATCATTATTTATTGAGAAATCTTTATTATTGCTTAAATTTTGAGAACAAAGATATTTCTACACTAACTAGATACCCAACTTCAAAAAAAGTTTTAGCCGACTTAAAAAAAGGAGGTTCTCAATTCGTATGTGTTTTTTTTTGTTATGTTTCTGTTTTTTGTCACAGACCTTCCGGCCGACATACTAATACAAAGAAAAATAAAGCCGAGGTAGGTTGAGACTTGAGAGTTATGATGCCACACACATACACTTGGCATCCAAACCTATGACCGCCAAATTTTTTCTCAGGTCCTTGTTTGTCTTTTTAACGGGTTTACGCTTATGCGTTAGAAGAACTAATACATTTTTAAATCACATCGCAGTCGCTAACTAGTGTTAGCATATTTAATCCAGAATCGCCATTACATTTCCAAACCGAACAAACATCCATTAACCGACACATCCCACTGAATTTCCATTTGGTGAGCGGAAAATATGGAAATTAAACACAAAAATAGAATTAGATTATAATCGTCTTTGACTATTAGTCTGGTGAAAATCATTGGGAAAAAATGGTTAAAGCGCTATGGAGTGTTAAAAAAATTGTAAAAAAGTAGACCTACACAATATGTTACAATTTAAATTCACTAAAGTTGTAATATTTTGGAAGCTATTATGTGAATGACGTGGAAGCTAATATTATAGAATACTAAATAAAATTAATTTTAAATAAAAAACCAAAAACCGACCTCAGAACTATACCTCAATTTATGTAGTACAACTAAACAATGTATGTACATAAATTGAGGTATAGTTTTAAGGTCGGTTTTTGGTTTTTTATTTAAAATTAATTTTATTTTGTACTTTTTAGTTTTACGTTAATTGAGGGAACCTATGTTCAGCCGTGGACGGATGAAAGTTGATGATGATGACCTCACAATACTTTGATACTTTCCAAAGTATCCTATTCAGTGGTTTTTGTTCATATTATTCATATTACATCGACAAGTAATAAAATGAGTAAATCGTCTGTGTATACAAAACCAACCAAATAAGCATTATTGAAAATAACTTCAAAACCGCTGATTAGATGTCGATCAAATTAATATGGGACCAATTCGGAAAGATAGGCTTCCAAACAAAACAAGAATAACTAAAATCCATCCACAAACAGTGGAGTAATCGTGTAACAAACATACAAAAAAAAAAACATACAGACGAATTGATAGCCTCCTTATTTTTTTGAAGTCGGTTAAAAATAAATTGCAACTGAAACAACGCTACGATGTGACGCTACGATGTGATGCTACGACGTGACGCTACGACGTGACGCTACGACGTAACGCTACGACGCCAACGCAAGCTCCGCGCGCCTGGTTCAAGTTTTAATTTTACCAACAGCAATGGCTTTGTATGGTATCATATTCTTTAATTAATGTTTAATATTTACATAGAATACATATTATATTACATGCAACTACTTTTGCATACCACGAAACTAGATTCGGAATCTTTCAAAATCAAATCAAAATCAGAAATTTTTATTCAAAGTCGTATATTTATATTATATAGTATATTATTCATAGTAGTGTCCAAAAGATATCGTTTTCATTTCCTTTGAAACCAGTTTCCAATAATAGTTTTAACTTTACAATGGTTAATTCCATACGAAGTAGGAATCACAGTATATTAGTTCAACCTACAGCAGATGAAGCTCTAGAGACTTAGAGACTTAGAGATAGGGGTACAATCATGGGGTTGGCATATTCATAGGAATAAGACCCCTAAATAAAATAAGAATAATAAAAAAAATTGTTAATGTTCCATAGTTAACATGGAAATGCTATATAACCTAACCGAAAAACATCGCTAAAGAAGAATTTAAAATAACTTCAAAGCTAGAATTGCAAGTACAAATCCTTTTGAAAGTCGATTCGCATTTCATGCTTGGACGCGCTCGCAGAACGAGTGGTAAGAGGTTATGGACCGTGAGAACGTGTCCTGGGGTCGGGATGAGCGGATTGGGTGACAACTGTGTCCACGTGAATAGTATATGACGAAAAATAGTAGAAGTATCGTACATCCTAGGTTTTATATTAACGCGGCACCTCACACCTGGTCAAAAATATTAAAATCTAAAAATTCTTTGAGCCTATTCATTACAACCAAACCAACAAAGTTTTCCTCTTTATAATATTAGGGTAGATACATCAGAATAACACACAGGCTATAATTTATATCCGTACTCCCAATGAAACGGGAAGTACGCGGGTGAAACCGCGGGGCGCTGCTTGTAGTATATAAGTATGTTAAGGTCTGATTTCACCGTTTGTATCCGAAATAAAGCTTAATAGAACTACGTTTTGCTTAATCAAGGTTCGATGATAATCTTGGTTTTCCTTAAATGGATTTCACCAGCTGTAATTCAATAGCGCTTACGAAAACAAAGTTTAGATACCTTTAATGTAAACTTCACCTTAAATCTAAGCGAGAGATGTCACTTATTATGAAGCTATGAAATATTGACATCTCTAGTTTTATTTTTAAATGTTGACATTTTGCTCGTGGAGTTTTTATTTGAAAATTGTTTTCTGCTTTATTTGATTTTTATAATACATATTATATTATCTCATGCATTACAATAATGTCGAAACGAAAATAGGACACGACCTTCACCACTAGCGAGAAAGAGGCTCTTCTTGAACTTGTTACCACAATTTTTTCTATTATCAAGTTCAAGAAGACAGATGCCGTAAACATAAAACATAAAACGAAAGAGTGACGTAATGACGTAAATAAAATTAAAGGCAAAGTGAACTATATATTGCCTATATTATCGAGCGCGCAAACACTATCCCAACAGGCAAATATAGGCAATATAGGCACTTTGCCTTTAATTTACGTTAAAAGTTACTTTTGTGAAAAAGGGGTTTTGAATATGGGTGATTGCCATTAATATATTCATTATTTATTTTTAAAAATTATCTAGTCTACAAGAATAAGAACTCTACTAAAAAAATAATGAAATAGAATGTTTAAATCTTTCTCACCTTGCGTACAAAAGATAATCAAAATTGTTCAAAATGAGTTAAAAAGGAGAAGGGGTTCTTGAGTAGGCAGTTTTTGTTATATTATTACCATATTTTTCACTTTTTATTAAAATGGTTGTTTATAAATTCATCATCACCATCATCATCAGCCTTTATCCGTTAACTGCTATAACACTACTAACTCAACAACCGATCATTTGCCACTCACGTCCAACACGGACCGGCCACCAAATCATTTAATACGCAGTTTAAATATACGAGTATAATATTAACTGCTCCAGTTTTCAGCTCTCATGAGTCGAGATGAGTTTTTCAAAACTTATTAATAATCAGTATCCTGTAGTTTAAGTATGGGTTGCAAATAGTGTTGTTAAGAGGGATAATCAAAATAACTTCCGCTACTATACACTTTAATGAGTTTGCTGAAGTAGTATAAGAGGGGGTTGCTAAATACTATGAGTCGTATCCGTTAAGGTTACTGTCGCTACTAATACATTTTCAACCCATTAAAATACTTCTTGTCCTCAAATGACAACTTGTTGTCTTGTTGTCATTTGAGAACAAGAAGTAGATAGTGTGAAGAGTATACTTATCTTCTTGAATATTTACAAAGCTGCGTAAATCTGCGATAAAATAAATTCTAAACGCATAGCATGCAGCGTACGTTTATGTTCGATGTGATTGGCAAAAGATCAACTGTCTTGGCGTTCATTGAGGGTCTGTATTAAACAGTAGACGGCGAAAGGCTAAGGATGAGGAGGAGAAAGTAAGAGACAGACAAAGTAATTATTCAACTGAATTAATAAAAAAAACTAGTTATTATCATCATGATTACACTACACTGTAAGTAATTGACGTGGACAATGGAAATGATCATTATTAGTGCGTTAGGCTATGAAATATGTATGAGGTAGCTCTTTCAATTCTACGTAGAGCGACAGTGACTTTTAAGGGCGAATCGTCCCGAACTTCATTTCCGAGTACATTTAAAATTTGCCTATTCACCGCGTCTTATCGCGTCCCTCGGGCTACCTGAGACTGTATCAAAGGGCCATCTGGTGATCACTCCTGTCGATACTCCGCACAGGAGTTGCGATGCCAGCCCCTAAAAAAATGTATTCTTTACAAAATTATTCTGAAAAGTCCAGCTTCATATTTGAGAAATCTAATAAATAAGGACAATATTATTAGATATTATATTTTGAGAGAGTGAAAACTTCTGAGCACTTTTACGTAGAGAAATATTTTATAGGTTCGCGCCACCGATACTCAAACGTGACGTCATTAATTTAGCATTTATTATTGTAATCTTATACTACATCGAGAAGCTTGAATTCGTTGTTCTTATTAACACTTTTACGAAGTAATGAATTTCATGGAATCTATCTGAATTTAACTAATCATATTAATATCTTATATCTTTAAACGAGCAATTCTTGTATATTATATATATAGAATCTGAATTTCGGAAACGGCTCCAACGATTTTCATGAAATTTTGTATACATGGGTTAAAAACGGCGATAAATAGATCTAGCTAGGATTGATTCTAAACTTTTTTTTATCTGTCTTTTGAGGCAAAGATAAAATATGATTAGAATACGAACGTAAATTTCGCTGTTAAATAGTATGTCATGATAACTTAGTGGTGAAATTAGGCAGTTTGAATCAAAAGGAGCATGGTTCGTATCTCCAGTCCGAATATTCTTTTTTTTTTTTTCATTCTTTTGAAAGAAAAAAAAAATATTATATAAAAAACCAAGTCAACCAGGTACTTTGATTAAGTGTCTAAGAAAGGCCATCACAGCTAGGAATAGCTCTCCATGTATTATATTGTAGCATCGATGACGGACGTGCGATTGACTTTACCGAGCCGGGGTTAGAATCGTTCCTCTTATTGTTTTATGTTTACGCGAATTTCACTCATTATAATAAAACAATACGGATTTTATCGCGATTTATTTAGTTTTTTATGAGCCCGACGTTTCGGATACTTTACAGCAACCATGGTAAACGGGAGGACTGAGGTGTCAGATGTCCTACTGTTACAAAGTTATTCGAAACTTCGAAAAATTGTGAGGTTGTGGGGGGTAATATCTGGATCTACTTAACCGATTTTGAAAATTCTTTTACCAGTAAAAGGCTACGTTATGTGTGCGTGACATAGACTTTATAAATTAAGCCCGGAATGTGAAGTACGCGAATATATTGTAACTGCCAATTTTTTAGGTATTTATACTCTGCTTTATTCTAAAAACATAAATATTATAAGCAGGATTTTTAAGGTAAAATTGTATAAAATGTGCTCTTTGCAAAGTGCACGAGTAATTCTATCATTTTCATCCTACTATAATAAAACAATGTTTTCGTCTCTCAGATATAATCCTATTTAAGCCGATACTTACTTGTTAATCTGTTTTGCTACCTGAAAGTATTTTGCAGATAATTCTTTTCTTTTAGCATATTATATTATGTTTTTGAAAGTACTTTAAATTAAGCGACGATGGTCCAGTGGGTTTGCAGGACCTCTTGTGCGGGAGGTTCCAGATTCAATCCTGGCCCCCGGGTACCTTAAAATGGGTTTGGCATCGTACAATGCAAAAATTGGTTGTCTGTAAAATCGGTTTACGGACGGCACTTTGACGTGACAACGTCAAACATTACATGCAGCACGAATCGTGCTGAGCCGATCGCTCGAGCCGATCATGCCTCGCTCTCATTTGTGCCACGCTCTCGCTTTCGGAACGCGACATGACGTCATCTTCTTCGCGTATACTGCCCGTAGTCATGACAAAAGCATTTCATTACCAAAGGCTAATTTACTTGTTTAGTTGAAAGGTTTGAGAAATGTATCAGACTACCAGATAAATACATTTTTTATATTTAATCTATTAATATTAAGTAGCATACTTGACACCTTCTCAATTGTATACTACTACGAGCTCATAAACTCAACCACCCCCTAGCCTATCTACGGTAAGCTCAAGTTCGCAACATCCTACACCTCAGGAAAGTAAGCGAGCGGAGTAGCGGCGTAGCGGGTAGTCGAGATTTACAAAACGTGCGGGGGTAATTAGGTATCATGTTAATTAATACTTTGTTCGCTTTACCTTGGGAGAAACTGCGAGCGTATAGTGTAGACTGTAGAATCTTTTATATAATTAGGAACTCTATGAGCGAAAATCTTTGAAACATTGAAAAATGACATGTGCAATTAATAGTAAGTAGTAAAAGCTTTGATGTTATAGTCTAAGATACAGTATAAAACGACCTTCGCCGAGATGCTTATTTCATGAAACTTGTTTTATATTCAATTTAATATGTCAAACATATTGCATATGGGTTGCTTATTTTTTTTTAATTATTAATTAATCAACATGTTTCAAACATGTTTATTGACATATTAAATTGAATATAAAACAAGTTTCATCAAATAAGCATCTCGGCGAAGGTCGTTTTATATACTGTATCCTATGCTATTAGAAATATGTCAAGAATTGAACTTGCCACTTGAACATAGGCCTCCCTCAATAAACGCTAAGACGGCCGATTGCCACTCGCATCCAACACGGACCGGCCGCTGCACGGAGACCCTCTCCCCACCTGGTTACTTGCTGATGAATACTTCGTCTTCGTATACAAATAATCAGTCTATAAATAAATAGATAAAGATAACAGAATGCTTATCAACTTGGTTTGCGAACGGTTGAATTGAATAAGCTTTTGATGTGATCTGGAGTTATCAAGATGTTATATATTTTAATATTTAAAATAATATACGTAATGAAACAACGTGCATTTATGTCGGACTATTTATTCGTTGCCTAGCAACTCACCACAGATCCTACACAGACTATACATATATAACATTTTCTCCCCTCATAAAAGAACTAATTAAGAATTATATAAAAAAAGTATCAATAATAAAAATAATAACCAAACAACTTCTGCACTTTTCAAACTTAACATATAACTACATTACTAATCAAACACAAGTTACAAATATTTTTTATAGTCCACTCTAGGAATGTCCCTTAGCAACCTAGCGGAGTTCCTAGAGGGCAGGGTATCGTCTGTTTCCCCATTATCTGAAAGCTGTACAACATCTCTCTCTTCTCCCCCTGTTGAAACCTTGGTTTGTGGACCAAGTACATCGTCCACGTATCTTGCCTTTGTAAGTAGAACAATTTGATTTTTATGTTTTTTTACTGGAGATGATGTTTCGCGGTCAAAAATCAAATAAACAACCTTACCGATTTTTTTTAAAATGGTTCCTCTCTCCCATATAAATTTGTTATTAGTAACATATTTTTTGAAGAAAATTTCGTCACCCGTTTCCAAACTTTTAATTTTTTGACAACTTTTGCCGTTATTCTGCAAACAAAATTTTTTGTTTGTCTTAGAAGAAGATGGCAAGAAAGACGACTTGGGATTAATTAAGTCTAGTCGACTTCTTAAATTTTGACCATACACCAACTGAGCTGGTGACAAACCTGTGGCAGAATGTACAGAATTCCTGTAATCGAATAAATATTTAAGCAACAGCATTTTTTGTTGTGCCATGTTAGACGTTGACAACAACGCTGACTTAATCCCCTTTTTAATAATTTTTACAAAACTTTCCGCTTGCCCATTACTAGCGGGGTGATAAGCCGGCGACGTTATATGTGAAATACCATTACTGTTACAAAAATTCTGAAACTCGTACGATGTAAACCCCGTACCGTTATCGCTCACTATTGTCGTTGGCAATCCAAAGCGTGACATGTAATCATACATTTTTGCTATCACCTCAGACGAACCGGTATTGCTACATTGATACACTTCTACCCATTTTGTGTGTGCGTCGACAACTACTAAATACATGCGTCCATGTACTGGCCCTAAAAAATCTATATGAACTCTTTCGAAAGCATGTTGTGGATATGACCATGGCGCGGGAGAGACTCGCGGCGGAGACGGCCGTAACTGCACGCACACCGCGCACGATCTTATCATTGACTCTATCGTTCCGTCGATACCCGGGAACCACAGCCTCGACCGTGCCTCAGCTTTGGTTTTCACCATACCTAAATGAGATCTATGTAGCTCTGTTAACACCTCCGATTTCAGTGTCTCGGGTATGACCACCTTGTGACCCCGCATAATACAACCATTTTCAACAGATAGTTGTGCTCTACACAAATGGTATGGCTTAATACGTACATCTGAAATATTCCTAGGCCAACCCTGTAATATGTAAGTTTTTACCTTTTGCAACAATAAATCTTTTGAAGTCTCGACGCGGACTCTGTTTAAAGTTACAGGTAAATCGCCGTTAATTATAAAATTAATATAAGATGCCCGATCGATGCCATCTTCTGCAACTGTCGACCTTGCCGCAGCTGACTCTGGTAGACTAGCCCGAGACAGATAATCGGCACAATTATTAGCACTGCGAACGTATTCGATGTTATAATTATATGCGCTTAAAAACATCGCATACCGTTGCAACCGATTAGCGGAGACCTCTGGAATACCTTTATACGGCCCGAAAATAGAAATTAAAGGTTTGTGGTCTGTGCGTAAAGTAAAAGGCGTCGATCTACCGTATAAATATTGATGGAAACGCCTAACTCCAAAAATAATTGCCGTCGCCTCCTTTTGAATCTGAGAATATCTTTTCTCAGCAGAGTTGAGTGTTCGAGACGCGAAAGAAATAGGCCGCTCCGAGCCTGTCTCGTCCGCCTGCGACAACACCGCACCGAGGCCGCTTGGACTAGCGTCCACCGTCAAAATTAAATTGGCTTTAGGATTATAATGTGTCAACACATTATCTGATGCGAGCCGATTTTTTATTGTATTAAATGCTTGTTCATGCGCTTTCATCCAGTTCCATTTAGTGCCCTTTTTTAAAAGTTCGTATAGTGGTGTGAGCAACGAAGAAGCCCCCGGAACAAAATTTCTATAATAATTGACCAAACCTAAAAACGACTGTAACTTGTTGACATTGTCTGGCCGTGGAGCATTTATAATAGCTTTAATCTTATCCGGGGATTTTTTTAAGCCATTCTTGTTAATAATATATCCCAAATAGCTTATTTCATCTTTGAAAAACTCACATTTACTCCTTTGCAAAGTTAACCCCGCGTCCTGCAACCTTTTCAGCACACTGTGTATCCTTTTAACGTGCTCTGCCCTGTTTGGAGCTGTAATTAATATATCATCAAGCAGACACAATACTCCGTCCATGCCAGCGAGAACGCCTTCCATTGCGCGCTGGAAAATAGATGGCGCGCTGGTTAGCCCGAACGACATGCGAGTGTATTTGAACAATCCGCGATGTGTATTGATGCACGTTATCTCCTGACTATCTTCATCAAGTATAAATTGATTGTATGCCATAGATAAATCGAGCTTAGAAAATTGCTCACCCCCATACAAACGTGAAAATAATTCGTGCACCGTTGGCAAAGGATAATGCTCGACGACCAACTGTTTGTTAATGGAAACAGAATAATCGACGCACAATCTCACTGATCCGTCGCGCTTGAGCACTGGTACTATCGGCGATGCGTACCTAGAATGCTGGACGGGTTTTAAAATACCTAACTCGACTAAGCGCTGTAATTCTTCATCAATTTTATCTCGTAACGAAAATGCCACTGGACGAGCTTTGAAAAAAATTGATTTCCCATTATCCCTGAGCCTTAATTTAATTTTATATTTATTAAATGCACCTAATTTATCGGAAAATACTTTAGGATATTGTCGTTCTAAGTCTTGTATACAATTATTTTCACTAGATACAAAGTTAAAAGTTGTTAATTGTAAACGAAATAAAGATATAAAATCTCGACCTAAAAGCGGCGGTCCTCCCCCGCGCACCACGTAAACGTCGAGCTCGTGAGTGCGCTGCATGTACGTCATTGTTAGCCGTATCATACCTATACAGCCAATCTTACCACCAGTGTATGTAAACAAACGTTTATTTGCTTCCATTAACGACCTATCCCCAAAATATTGCCTATAGGTATCCTCAGACATTACAGTAACAGCCGACCCGCTATCGATTTCAAATTTTAACCTCACTTTACCTATTGTAATGTATTCTGCCATAGGTTCGCCATGCTCAGAACGAATGTTAAATAACTCACCAACATCGTCATCGTTGTCATCCTCATTGACCTCATCGGTTTCAATGTAATTATTTACCTTTTTGCACATCTTCTGTAAATGACCCTGAGAATTACATTTTTTGCACCTATATTTCTTAAACCGACATTGATATGAGGCATGGTTCCTAAGTCCACATACCGAACACTTCTCTCTGTTGATGCTCCTGTTGCTCTGCTCGTCCTGCTGCACGCTGCACACCTGGCCGGTCCCGCTCACGGCCGCCGCACCGACTGCGCCCGCATTCCGCGCGCATCGCACGCTCTCGGCTAACTCTACCGCCTTTGTTATTGATAATGTCTCGATATCCTGTTCGAACAACTTCATTCTTTCAGGACACGCAGCCATTCCCATAACGAAACGATCTCTCAGCGCCTCCTCTACGTCGTTGAAGCCGCAGTTTGCCGTGAGCCCTCTTAGTCGGGCCGCCCATTGAGCATGTGTCTCGCCTGCTTGCTGTGTCGCCGTATAAAATCTATGCCGCTCGCTAAATCCATGAAACTTAGTGATAAAATGCTTATCGAGCAGCTTTATGATTTCTTCGAAGGGGACCTCCTCGATTTTCTTTGGCAATGCGAGATCCGCCGTCAACTTATACGTAGCATCGCTTAATGCACTTAATAAAATAGCACGCCGCTTAATCCCGGCTTCATCACTTTTCTCTATGTCGTTCGCTATGAACCATTGCAATAAGCGTCCTTTAAAACTTTCCCAATCCTGTTCTAGATGTTGAAAATTTGGTAAAACTCCAAATGTACCAGACATATTAAGTGATTTTATTGCTATTTTACTTGAATCCTCGTCGCCACTGTTATATATTTTAATATTTAAAATAATATACGTAATGAAACAACGTGCATTTATGTCGGACTATTTATTCGTTGCCTAGCAACTCACCACAGATCCTACACAGACTATACATATATAACAAAGAAAAGTACAGTTTACAACTGATGCACTTTATTTCATTCCATCTCAGTTGACTTTCATCTTTTTAGGGTTCCGCAGTAAATTTATTATTATTACTATTACTACTTATTGACTACTTATGTTTTGACTTATTTCAAGTGCACAAGTTGTACCTACGTAATAAAGATATTTTTGATTTGATTTGATTTTGATTTGATTTGAATTGGCAAAAAAATGGAACCCTAATGAATTCGTCGTGTCTGGCTGTCTGTCCGTCCGTTTGTCACAGCCATTTTTTTCCGAAACTATAAGAACTGTTGGAACTTGGTAAGTAGATGTATTCTGTAAACCAGATTATAATTTTCACACAAAATGTGTGGGGTATCTACAGACAGGCCTTCAAAAATGATAGTGAGGTTTCTGATATGTTTTTTTTTAAACTGAATAGTTTGCGGGAGAGACACTTCCAAACTGGTAAAATATGTGTCCGCCCCCTTCCCCCTGTAACTTTTAAAATAAGGGAATGATAAAACGATAAAAAATAAAATATTACGTACATTACCAAGCATACTTTTACTGAAAATTGGATTAAACAAGATCTAGTAAGTAGTTTTTTAATACGTCATAAACTGTACACCGCATTGCAGTATTTTTAAAACATCGATCAAAATCAAACGAACTACAAGAACTTTTATATTATGTTACTTGCTGCTACGGAACCCCTCATGAGCGAGTCCGACTCGCACTTGGCTGCTTTTTTATATAATTTTCTCTTACGACACAAGTCCCTGGTGAGCTCACTATAACGGGGGCCAGCCACAGTGTTAAATGGGGATTAACTTGAGCATCGTGAGGACCTATTAGTTTAGGGTTTAGAGTTTAGACGATAAAAAGAAAAAACGTTTTTTAATGAAAATAAAAAATATCATCTGAAGATTTAAAAAAAGGCTCTCATTCAAATATGACGATTTTGCTGTTATGCATATTGTCGGTAGTTATTGAAATTTCCAGAAAAAATGGTCTTTTTGAAATAACTGAACGCGTCAGTGTAAGATTATACAATTCATTCTGGTGTTGTAGACTTAAAGTAAAGTAGCCCATGTATGTCCCACTGCTGGGCACCAGTGGCGGCTGGTGGGTTATCGAACTGGTAGTGCACTTTACTTGCTCACTAAGTATTAAGATTAGAAATAACAACAAAACAACAATTTATCTAAAATATGTTAATTTTTTATTATTTCTGGTACAATAAATCAATAAGAATTTTTTCTGAAGCGAAATGTTCGCTCGTTCACATCCACACAACCATTTCTTTCTATTAAACAACTTTTATAATCTCTGTTTAAGATCATTTTAACTGACACCAAACACTGTACACAATATACACTGTACACGAAAATACGAATATTACGAATTTACTATTAATAATTTACACAGAATATTACGAAAAGAAAAATAGTAATTGTTTTTACAATAACTAAAACAAACAATAATTAACGCAGAAACTCAACATGCAAACATCATGTCCGCCGTAGTCGTACGCCCGGCGACATTCGTTAAACATCGGGTGCTCTCGGCAAATTCGGCTTCGGACGCCGCGCGCGTGCGGCGCACGAAATCAGAGTAATTTCTCGGTACATTTCTATGAACTATCTTTTGTTTCACGCGTCAGGCGTATAGCGCGTAACTCATACAAGTTATATTAGCAGTCCTCGTGCGCTCGCGGAAGCGCACGAGATTTTTTCTATTATGGAAAATAAGTCTTAATACTTTAGCAAAGCGCTCAAATTGTGTCGTCATAATTGGAAATTTTATTAGTTATAAAGATTTTTGTATGTACTTATAAAAATACTTAAATATCTATTAACATGGTTAACATGGTTTATAAATAAAGATCAAGTAATGTTTGAAATTTTTAAATCTTAAATTGGTGGTTCAGCGCACGAGCGCACTTAAGGTACAGCCGCCACTGCTGGGCACGGGTCTCCTCGAAATCAGGTGAGGAGGGTATCAGGGCCACAGTTCACCGAGGCGTTGGTGAAATTTTAGTCAGAAATTTAGTCTCGAATTTGACCATCACCCACCATTTCTTCACGTCACCTGAGATCGTCAGATTATTAGAAGACGCCACATCCTAAAGGATGAAATACTTAAGAACGATACTTACTCTACCTTATTTATAACGCGTTCGAGAATTTCTAATGATCTTTTTTTTACAATTCTGATCCTTCATCTTAGACAGTCGGCTATAGATTAAGAGCTCCACTGGCTGTAAGGTATCCCCTCCATCCAAATCCCCCCTTCGGCTTCCCCTACTACTACTCCCATGACATTTAATGATGCTTAGAAAAAAAAATGTGGTATCTTTTTTACCTTCATATAAATAGATTATTCAAAACCCTTTCAACTTCCGTATTATTAAATATCGAATCAAAATCCCCTCCAGGCATTCTCGGTTTGTTTTGGGACCCGTAGAAAATTAAATTTGGGGGAACAAAAGTAGGTATGACATTATTCATGTTAATTCTGAGGTCGAAAAGTGAATTCGTGAAAATAACGTGTCACTGTGTTTATTTATATCGATTCCCTTATATCTCTTCTTATCCTTGAAAAGGTCAAGACTGATGAAATCTGGTTGGTATATTGTGGATGTAGCCTTAGGTAAGCGAGGAAGATAAGTAATAAAAGGTAAAAATATATTATAGCTTCTTCTTATGTAAATTGCTTTGCAGAAGGCAATAATAGCAACAATAAAAAGTAATAATAGCAACAATGGTACCAAGAAGATCGCAGGACAGCGAATTCGAAAATATACCCCTTAAATTATTGAATTCCTTGCATAATCAAAAAAAAGTAGGTGAAGCGTTGTCAACTTTTTTCGCACGAGCGTTTCGTAAGCGTAGAGGCTCGACGATAGCGCGTGTCAAAAGCTCGGCATATTTAATTTGATCTACGTTAAGCTCGACGTCGAAAATCCAACAGTGCTTGATAAAAAAGCACAGCGATTTAAGAACGCTTTCGTGTGAACAAATACACAAGTATCCATATAATATCGTGTCTTTTATTCGTTTTTAACGCTCGAGAAAAAAAGCGTTCGTGCGTAGAGACCCTTATATCTGTTACCTCTTCGACGGCAGTAATTTTATATCATTTGCTCATGCAAAAAAACATTGTAAACAAGAAATTACCCATGATGTGACCGAGCCTTACTAATGCATAATAATAGGTAAATACTACAATTTTAATAAGCACATGGAAAATGAAATTAATAATATAAATATTATGAAACATTCTTTATCCAATTGTACTTGGCCTCGTTCGAGGCATCTGAGAAATAAAACCTAAATACCAGTGCATTTTATTTTAACGACGATATTACTGGAACATTCCGTAATACAAAACGACAGGTATAAATAAAATTGAAAATATAAGTGAAGGTATCGGAAATTCATAAAAATGGTAATGTATTCAACAGGAGGCAGAGCCAAGGGAGATGGTTTTAAAATTCAAATCTGAACAATTATTATTGTCTCACCTACAATATAATATTCAATAAGGAAGCCTCCAAAGTATACTCTGTAATTGGATAGTTGAAAGTATTTTTATGTAAGATAAACTGGCAGACTTGCTAGTTGCTGTACAACCGGACTATCTAACTAATGCGTTGGTACTGTTGATGCCAGACACTTTGTGGCAAAGCCACATGATGTTAAGTGCTCAGCGTTGCCCATCAACACAAACCAGTTAATTTCAGACTAGCCCAGGCTACTCTGAATGAGTTGTCCATCCTAAGACAAGATGTTAAGTCTCTGTACCAGTAATAACACTACCATTGTCTCCTCTCTCTCTCTTTCTCTATTTAAGAGCTTTGCTCTTATCGGTGAAGTATTGGCCACTCATTACACCCCTCCGACAACACCTTCACCTCTTGATACGACATAACCTGTACCTTCTCCTTTATTTGTTGCATATAACTCCTTCTTGGTCTACCTCTTCCTCTTTTTCCATCAATATTTTCCTCTATGAATATTTCCTTGTCTCCTAAGCACCACAAAAGCTGATTGAGGGGAAAATTAAGCAAGATGGTGGTTGCTGCTGTTAGCGTGGAGCAGTCTGTTCCTTCCACCGGTGTTCTCTGTCGGTCCTGCCCTTCTTAACCAATTATAGTAAAGCCTTTCACAGATAAAACAAGCAAACAGTGATACACATTCAGACGATGAAGTAAAATGTATGAAGATGTCGTAACAATATTTTTATAACATACCTAAGTAGTGTCACCACTTTGGTGGTAAGGGAGTCCCTTTCCTCTGATGTAAGCACTATGGTAATTAAAAAAGGGAAAAATTGTGTGTGGTTTATTATAAATTCTGGCAGGATTCTAACGTACCGACATAGTATTTTAGGGCAGTTTCAAAGCAATCTTAAAGGAAGTTGTCGGAGCCGATTATGTTAAGTTCAAGCTCAGCTGAGGAGGTTAGATTATAAAGCCAAACACTCCTGCTTCTAATGAAATTTTAATACATTAAATTACAATAAAGTTTTATAATGCGTAATTTAAATATGGCGCGGTTATGTCTCTTCGCGCGTCTGTGTTGGTCGGCGGGCGATCGGCTCGCGTCGGCATATACCCCCCGTCCGCCTCTCCCCGCTCGTCCCCAAGCCGGGCGACTCACTCGTGGCGCGAACATCCTGCCCCCCTTGAAAGCTCCTGCTTTCAAGCTCCTCGGTGTTGGGTAGAGGACATACTCGGTTGAGTGCTCTCCTGACCGTGCCTCTTTGAGTAAATATATCTGCTACTCTAGAGATTCCATCAGCTCCAGGATGCAGTTGAATAATTCTTCCTAGCCTCCATTTAAGTGGGGGTGTGTTCTCCTCTTTTAAGACCACCAAGTCTCCAAACTTCAGCTCCCTCCGTTTATGGCGCCACTTCGTGCGTTGTTGCAGCTCTGCCAGGTATTCGTTGCGCCATCCTTGCCAGAAATGTTGTCGTAACTGCTCGATCCTTTGATACCTGTCAGGGGTTTTGAGAGTAATGGGAGTTGACGGCAGTGAAGTCATGGGCCGCCCCACCAGAAAGTGCCCTGGAGTCAGAGGTGACAGGTCATTAGGATCTGACGAGTAAGGAGTCAGGGGTCGGGAGTTGAGGACTGCCTCAATTTGTGCAAATAAGGTACTCAGCTCCTCAAACGTGAGACTAGCATTACCCATAATACGCTTTAGATGAAATTTTGCCGACTTTACAGCAGCTTCCCAAATACCACCGAAAGTGGGAGAGTAAGGTGGAGAAAAGATAAATTTTATTTGTTCATCATTGCCAAACTCGCAAACTGAATTTTGAGCTGATCTAATAAACCTACCCAATTCATTACTTGCCCCAACGAAATTGGTGCCATTGTCACAATAAATCGTATGTGGTCTACATCTGCGCCCCACAAAACGACGTAGACTCAAAATGAAGGCATTTGTGCTCAGATCGCTGACTGCTTCCAAATGTACGGCCTTTGATGCGAAACACACAAATATATTTAAGTAGCATTTTGTAATGCGGTTACCCCTACCCTTTTTGCTGGAAATCATGAAAGGCCCCGCGAAATCAAGGCCGCACACCTGGAAGGGGTAGAATGAAGTAACCCTATCTGCAGGCAGATTGGCCATCAGTGGCTCCAAAACTTTGCCACGGAGTCGCGTGCATATAACGCAATTACGAACGACACCACGAGCTAGCGCTCTGCCGCCTACCGGCCAAAATTGATCGCGTAGTGAGCTGAGGAGCAACTGAGGACCAGCGTGTAACAGCCGTAGGTGTTCGCTTTCCATTAAGAGCCGTGTGAAGTAATGCTTGCCGTCCAGAAGGATCGGGTGTTTTTTATCATAATCACATTCGGCGTTATGAAGGCGACCACCTACTCTGATCACACCATCACCGTCAACAAATGGAGACAGCTGTAATAGGTACGATTTAGGTTTAAGCTCCTTTCCTTTCATAAGTGTAGATAGTTCTGTAGCATAAGTTTGATTTTGACATAGTTTTATCAAGTAAATTAATGCATTTTTTATTTCATGTAAATTTAAGGGACCCTTTATTTTAGTTTTTGGATTCTTACAATTATGAATAAACCTTAATACAAATGCAACGGTTCGTTTTAATTTATTTACCTTAGAGTAATTTTCAAATATAATAATAGGTGTTTGTTCAATGTTAACGAATGATAGTGTTGGGCAATCACCCTGTGTTTTTCTTTCAGGTAAATTCGCGTGTACAATACCTAAGTTTTGCGGCCACGTACCCTCATCATGCAGCAAAAATGATGGTCCGTGCCACCATAACAACAAATTCGGTAACTGACTAGTTTCGACGCCGCGGGATCCCAAATCCGCTGGATTCAATGAAGTGGGTACATGTCGCCAAGAATCCCTAGTCGTTAATTCGTGAATCTCGTTTACGCGATTGCACACGAATGCCTTAAGCGTGTTAGGTTTACTTCGGAGCCAACCCAGGACTACGGTTGAGTCCGTCCAGAATACCTTGCGATCTACAGTGCAACGTAACGCGTTTTCGACCTTAGCCGTTAGTCGTGCGCCTAGTAACGCACCAGAAAGTTCAAGCTTCGGAATTGTCAATGCTTTAAGAGGTGAGACGCGTGTTTTAGCACACAATAGGTTAATTGTAATATTACCAGCGCTGTCTGTAGACCGCAGGTATAAACAAGCCGCGTATGCAGCCTGAGATGCGTCTACAAAACAGTGCAGCTCAATCGTGTCTGGGCTGGAACACAAAACATGTCGAGGTATCCTTAAATCTGCCAGTACATGCACATTCGAAAGAAATTTATTCCAAATCTTTTTTATTTCTAATGGAACTTCATCGTCCCAGCTGAGATTCAAAAGCCAAAGTTTTTGTAGTAATATTTTAAGCTTAATAGTGCACGCACTGAGAACCCCAAGCGGATCAAAAATCTTGCATGTATTAGATAAGATTATTCGCTTTGTTATTTTGTCCGTATTTTTATCCAATTTGACAGAAAACTGTAAAATATCCTGATCAGGCAGCCATAGCAACCCCAAAACGCTTGACTGTTTATTAAGATCAAGTGACTGTGTTGTACAGTCATCATCGAAGATTTGTGGGCAGTTTGTTCTGAATTTATGAATGGGAAAACAAGCTGAAGCGAGTGTATTTGTGACCACTTGATAAACGTGCTTCAACTCGTTTTCGCTCGCTGCGCCACTCAGAAAATCATCATAGTAGAAATCATGCCGTATTACGACTGATCCCACCCTATCATTGCATTCATCTGCCAACTGAGCAAGACATCTTGTGCTCAGAAACGGGGCAGAGCTGGTTCCGTATGTTAGAGTCGCTAACTCAAGTATCTCCAGTGGTTTATTTTTGTCATCCCTCCAAAGGATTAGTTGTAGATGGCGCTGCGATTCATCCAGCATAATTTGACGGTACATTTTGCGAATATCGCCTGACAAAACGTAATTATGTTGCCTGAAACGGATTAATATATCAAACAAGTCATCCTGAATAACCGGCCCAATATGCTGGATGTCGTTGAGCGACTTTTGGGTGGTAGTTTTAGCACTACAATCAAAAACCACCCTTAATTTTGTACTTTCACTACTGTCGCGAATAACTGCATGGTGCGGAGCGTAATAACCAAAGTCCGGTTTGCTGACCTTATGCAAGTGACCTAGTTCTGCATATTCGCTTATAAATTCGCAATATTTTTTTTTAAGGACTAGATTTTTAGCTGCCTTTTTTTTCAAAATGCCGCGCGAAAACCCTTAAACTTATTTGCACAAAATCTAGTCCTGTCACGGTCGCCAATATGTCGGAGCCGATTATGTTAAGTTCAAGCTCAGCTGAGGAGGTTAGATTATAAAGCCAAACACTCCTGCTTCTAATGAAATTTTAATACATTAAATTACAATAAAGTTTTATAATGCGTAATTTAAATATGGCGCGGTTATGTCTCTTCGCGCGTCTGTGTTGGTCGGCGGGCGATCGGCCCGCGTCGGCATATACCCCCCGTCCGCCTCTCCCCGCTCGTCCCCAAGCCGGGCGACTCACTCGTGGCGCGAACAGAAGTTGAAAATTGATTAAAAAAAGAACATTTGGAATAATAATCTGATCAGGGTCGAATTTGAAAATATTCGACATTCCATTCCATTACTATTCAGCTGCATACATGTAATTAAGCTACAAATAATTTTATCACAATTGGTATATTATTTTTGATGAAAATTTTCATTTATATTTTGGAGCAGGTAAACTATAAAAAACAGGTATATAATATAGTAACATAAATGCAATATGTTTACTTTAGTTTAATATGATGTTACTGACTACTATTGTTATGAATTTACTGGTGCAGTTATAAAATGTGTACATAACAATGTCAGACCGACGATTCATAAACTGTGAAGCGTTTAATTAAATCGGCTTTGCAATTAATTTCGCAAGTGGATGCAGAATGAAGTTAGTTTTCATTATTATCAATATTAACATCATCATAGTCATCAATATGGTTATCATCATTATCGCTATTGTCATCCTTATTATCATTGAGGTTGACATCATCATTATGATCTCAAATCTTTAAAAAAGAGAGAGAGTAGACCTTGTTAACAATGCATCTCTTACTACTGTTATATTAAATTGTAAAAAAAAAAACGAATTTTACTATACTTCGGATTTTTTTAGCAGTGGCCACGGATGGACTAAGGCATCTAACCTAATACGTATATTAATAAGGTGTAATAAAACCCTTATTCGAATCCGCATTCGAACTTAAAGAACCGAAAAGATGGAAAAATATTTTCATTTGATCTAAACAGACAATTGAGCGGCGATGGTCAAGTTGGTATGGATTCGGCGTCATATGCGAGTGATTCCGTGTAAGATCCTGACCCCCTGTGATGCCTTGGAATAGTTTTTCTAAATTTCTAAGTGCATCCTAAACACGAGACCATCACTCGCTCATCGGTGAAGGAAAACATCGCGAGGAAACCTGCATGCCTGATGAGATTAAAAGTCTGAAGGTGTGTGAAGTTCAACACGCAATGGGCCAGCGGTAGCCTGACTGGATACCCTCCTCGCCTGATTTCGAGGCGACCCGTATCCACCATTGGGACATATAATAATTATATTATGGTTTTAGCAGTTATATTGATACTTTTAGCAGAAAATTCTTTATTCTGCAAACGTTGTTTCATCAAAGTAAAATGCGTAAACATACTAAAAAGAACATTACACCGTCCTTATTATCACTACCATCAAGGCCTTCTGAGTTTTTCAATAAGAAAAATTATCAAGATTAAAATAGATTGTTGAAAAATCTTCCAGAATGATCAGGAATACTTAATCTTACATCAAAAGTGAATTACGGGGTCCAATAGGCCCGCCCGCCTGCAATGAATAAATTACACATCTATCTTAATGGTGGATCATTTTAAAAAACACTTTGATTTGCATTTTGAATAATACTCAGAGGCACCTCATCTTGCATTTAGATAATGTGTAAATGAGTATTTATGTATGTTATATTTCTCACAGATTTATAAATAGAGATAGAAAGAGCATGTCGAACATGCGAGTGACGCCACCGATGCGAATACAAATTCTAAAGCGAACACAATCTAATAAACGTTAAGACGTTATGTCAAAAACTTGAGCGTGCTTTTGAATTTGTATTCGCTTTGAAGCGTCACTCGGTTGTTCGGCATGCTCTATCTGTCTTTATTATTAAATCTGTGATATTTTTGTATTGAAATGATTTTAAATAATTGTCTCGTTCTATTGTTAACGATATTATTGCAGTGTCTGGTCCTGCTGACTTAAAAATGTGTGGTGAGAGATCGGCGGTCTTGGCGTTTATTGTAGAAGCCTTACTACAAATAAAGTAGAACAATGATAAGGATGATAGTTATTTAGCAAGATCATAGTTGCGAAGTTTTATCTTCAGGTATTGAATGTTGATAAAACTTACAAAAATTACATCGCCTAAACACATAATGTAACAACTTTTAAGGATTTCATCACGGCTTATTAAGTTTTTACAAGCCCGACGTTTAGGATACTTTACAACAACCTTGGTCGTCATAGCCAAAGCATATAATTGTGTCTATATCATGTTCAGATATTAGTTATTTACGACTTTCAAGTGCTTTTTAATATAACTAGTTTTAAAACTGATGATAATTCGAAATGACTTAAGACCTTCTAAGCCTTGTTTTGCAAAAGATACCTAACATTATGACGCATAGTTAAGGTGCATGCGTTTTTAGATTGTAAAATATTCACTGCATATTATACAAGTTTTAGAAATATGCATCACATATTTATTATATATGTAGTTGGAAATAGGTTCAAGAAACAAAACGGTACATAATAATATATTGTATGGTCTGGAGTAGATAAAAGTAATTCGTACAACCAATTCAAAACATTAAAGTTGACAGCTATAAATATTTCCGCGAAAAATTCGTCATAACATTTATCAAATTCAGCGGAAAAAATTGCAGATGGCCACCAGAGAATGGAGCGAATGGGAGGGGTGAAATGAGTGAACGGTATTGACAAAACGCAGAAATAAGGAAATTTCGAGAGATACCGTTAAGGCTGGAGGGAAATACTAGTACTCGTAAGCGTGAACGCTGCGTGAAATTTTGTATTAGTATGTTCCATCAACTCGCTTCCAATGTTTCAAATCAAGACATAAAACGTGGTTTAACAGCCTTCAGTCGAATAGTTTATATAGTATATATTATTTTTTTTTATTTATTTGGGTCAACAAACAGTTTCACAATAAGAATTTTACATAGAATATATATTTTACTATACATTATAATCATGTATTATATATTATCATAACATATTGTACTTAATTATACATAAACATCTTTTAATATTTAGTCTAAATATTATAATGCAAATGTCCTAAATGTGTGTGACCTAAACTATTATAAGTGCGAAATCTTTTAAGTTAAAAGATTTTTCACATAGAATGTAAGGACTTTTGGAGTGAAACAACATTTTGTCTTAATATTACCTGACGGCGTGAACATAAAATAAATTATAAACTTGTTTTTATTTATTTATTTAACAATTTATGTACACAATAAAAGAATTTGTACTAACTGTAAAAAATAAAATTTAGAGTAGGTACAAAGGTACAGCTTATTCCATAAAGGAATCTCTTCCAGCAGACCTGATACTGGAAAAATTCAAACTTAAAGCCATTATTAGCCATAATATTATTATTGTAAATGATTTTTAATGCTTTAATTCCATACTTCACATATCAAACAAAGTGTTTATACAATCTATTTCACAAAATCGCATTGTATTTTTTCATTTCAATGAAAATTGGAAAACCGATGATGCGATACATCTAAAACGGTTTTCGGCTAAAAATAAATACCGGTGCAAATATAATTCGGCCAATTTATATCCGCCGATTGGAATCAAACTCGCGGAGTGGAAAAATAAGTGAAGTGAGTACGCCTCGAATTATCTGCGGATAAAATTAATATAAAACGATTTACGGAATCGCGTACGTGGAAAGGGCGTGGGTTAAACATCGATTACCTATGGGCTGAGGGAAAGTACATCTATTTTTTCAAAAAGAAAGAAATTCATGACAGCAGGCTATTGAAGATCTTCTTATCTTTAATAGGCAAACTGGTCGACAAGGAAGTTCCAGGTAAATGTAATAGTAATTGCCTGCCTGACTTTTAAGGAGAACATAGCGTTGGATGCGAGTAGCAAGGGATCGGTCATCTTGGCGTTCATCAGGCCTATATACAGCTATGACCTATGCTGATGATAGCGTATAACATAGAAGACGTATTTCTCGATATACATCAGCGCTGAACAAAGACCTTCCAATGAACGACAATACGACCGATCCCTTGCTACTCGCTATCATCTGCTGCATCCAACATGGACCGGCTATTGCTCGGAGATCGTCTTTTTATCTGGTTATTGGCCGACCAACACTTCGTCTACCTAAATGCGACCTCAACTCTTGAACCTTATTGGCCCATCGGCCGTCCGTTCTCCTAAGTGCGTGACCAACGCACTGCCACTTCAACAAGCTTATTCTTCGTGTGCTATCGGTAACTTTAGTTCTTTGGTGGTGGTCTTTATTTCGAATCCTATCCGCCAAAGAGACGCCCAGCATAGCACGTTGAGTTACAACAAACTTTTGGACAAGTTTTCTTTTCAATTTCTCAATATTTATAATACACTAGCGGACTCGACAGACTTCGTTCTGTCAAAACAATTAATTTGCAATTTTTGGATGACATATTCTTTTTGTGAATATTTATATAGTCCTAGCCACTTTAGAAGTCCGATAGACGCGGCGCTGCGGTCTCATAACTCAATGTTGCCAATTTATAGTGTAATGATTTTCCACCAAGTCTAGTATAATAAAAAATTTAAATAATTATAGGGCCTATGGTCAGTAGTGGATTGTTAAAGACTGATGATGATAATAATGACAAAAATAATTATAGCAGCAAAATAAAAATCTCCCTGCCAGGTTTTAGTAAAATAAAACATTTTTTGTATATATTTCGTTCGTATTTTTTACGTATAACCGATTAGTAGAATTCATCTAAAACAAGCTTCTTCAAATGTGTTCGGCTTTTGCCAGGAGTGACGATTTTCTCAGAAGTAATTGCCATTGTTACTTCTTTTGTTATTCGACCTTTTTTACAGAAACTCCTGAAAATATAATTCCTCTAAGCAAGGATTTAATTCTTTTACCTTGTATTTATATTCATATAAAATATCATAAGATAAATGTAGGTATAGAGTTAATGATAATATTTTAACCATAAATAAGACAAAAATGAGTGACTCTGGCATCTCTAAAATTTACCTCATGTCAGTGACATTTATAAACATATTATTCAACGGGTTTAATTGTTGTTTATTTTTACTTTCTAATTCACAAAATTATTTTAGTTTAATGATCATTATACGGCCTTCACTTTTTACAAAACAATTTAAAATATCACAACTTCTTACTCCAGACAGACGTCAAGATGTCAATGTTGTCAAATTTAGTTTGGGCATTAGTCGCAGGACTTCAAAAGTGGCGATGACTCTATGAATATTTTAGAGTTAATTTTTAATTATAAGTTTTTAGTTTGATATTGTTGTTTATTGTTAATATTGTTACGTAGATATAATATAATATTATTTAGCTTACAAGAACTTCATTAATTAAGTCATTTAATTTAAGTTCATTTGCAATAAATAAAATTGCAATCTCAAATTTGAGAAATAAACTATCTTTTAAGTTGGAGAAAAGCACACATTTTAAAAGAAAAAACATTAAAATCGGTTAAGTGGTTTAGGAGTCCATTGAGGACAAACATTGTGACACGAGATTTATATATATTAAGATTTTGGATTGTAAGTTTTAGCCACAATATTACAATTTACATTTACATTGACTATTAGACTACAATTATAATATTCTTATCGTATTAGATAGGCCATTTCATAAGTTGCAAATGTAACCCTCTCTAAATTACATCTATTTTACATATTGGGATCAAAAATTACACTCCATTATATTTTACCAGGGATAAGGTGTCCCCGAGGTAT
The DNA here is from genome assembly GCA_905333005.2 of Lycaena phlaeas. NCBI lineage: Eukaryota > Metazoa > Arthropoda > Insecta > Lepidoptera > Lycaenidae > Lycaena > Lycaena phlaeas. The sequence continues at coordinate 2,482,518 of HG995176.1, forward strand.
GCTTCGTGTTATCTTCAATTTAATAACTTATTTTATTATGGCCATAACAATAATTATTATTACTATAGGTATACAGCAACTTCTGTAAGTACTTGGAGAAAAATTTCATTATAATAATATGTTTGATATTTTCCAATATAAATTTGACTATAATATACCTACATAATATTATATTGTTGACTGATGTTACGCGAATTTTACTCTAATGAGTGAAAAAATTGGCTTTTGAATTCGCCAAGGGAAAATTATAATTCAAATATTAACAAATATAATGCAGATAATTCATTGATCGTTAATATGTAGAAAGTTATCTGTTACTAGCTGTTACCCGCGGCATCGGCTATAGCAAAAAATCCACTTTCTTAAATGTATTCAATGCTACTAGTACTTCTAGTACCTCCGAGAATATGTGTATATTTCACGATTATCGGTTGAGTAGTTTTCGCGTGGAAGAGTAATAAACATCCTTACTTTCACATTATACTTAAAGATTATTGTTATACAATCATAGATATAAAATCTTTTTAGCTTGTACCAGCATATTATATCAATATGGCATTTATATTGCTTAGTAACTGTATAGGCGTGTATCGTTATGTATAATGGCCCACAAATTGGCGAAGCTACGAATCGGCTGTCCCGCCAACTTGCTTGAAGACATCCCGTACATGACAAATTGATTGACTAGTCAATAATCTCAAGCCAAAAGCCGTGTCAAGCTAAAATAACTCATAAGATAGAATTTAGTTTCCCTTGGAATTACTCAAACTGGTAATGACCACTTTCTCCCAACCAAACGGTAGAGCTTACCAGGTACTGTTCATATATTATTAAAAAAAAAGAAATGTGGTGTCGTGGGACACCAGGTAGGAACGAAGTTTCTTCGGCTAAAAAAAAGGTATTATACACTACTCGCTTGTGTATGCGACTGTCGCGCCTGCGCACGTCTCATTTAACGCTTTTTATTCCAAGCACTTTTTCTTACGGTTTTAGTATCACATTTTTTTCAGTTCGGTCGCGCAGCAAAATCCCTGACCCCTGCAAGCCTGCCGTAAGGAACTTCGTTCCAATAAAGTCTAAGTAAATTGGTGTCTATTGAAGGGGGCTTTGTTCAACTCTGATCTTTCTGAGATCTGAGAGATGTGAGAGAGATGTTTGATGAAAACGTCGGTGATGAAATAGTGTTTAAAACAAATATCCTTTAATATAACAGTCAATTCTAGGATTTATAATAAAATGGAAGTAAGTTACGGCAACGCCTAGTATATAATATATTCCTGTGAAAATATCTTACGGAGCTTGGCTTACGTAAATATTTGAATGTCCTTGAAGGCAGTATGTCGCCTGTCAGGTCTGGAGACGGGAAATTTTGCGGAAAATTTAAATCTGCTCTTAGAGTAATCCTCACGTAGTGGGTGGAATTGATGTGAGATTTATTAAATAGAGGTCAATTTGTTCGGGACCGGAATATTAAATGACGTCATATGCTAGTTGATTGTGGGTTCGTGGGAAAAATTGAGTCCATCAAAACATTTTTGGTAAGACAGGAAAAAAAATCAGCTGTTTTTTGTGCATGATTACAAACAATTACTGAAAATCATATCATGATTACTAAGTCAGCGAAATCATCATTTTGTCGTTATGTGTTAATAAAAAGTAATATTACTATGAAAATGTTTATTTAGGGAACTTATTACTTAATAACTTATCGGTACAATACACAGCTACAGCCACATCAGATCAGAGAGAGCGGGAAGTATAGACTATAGAGTACAAGACATTTTTAATGCATAGACATCAATTATTATAATATTACATTGTCTATTACCAACACCCCCTTTCAATGTAATATTAATTTTAAATTTTACTGTTTCAAATTACACATACACATATTGACAAATTTTAACAATGATAAAGCATTCAAAGGTTTAGTTAATGCATCTGCTAGCTGATTTTCAGTTTTAATATAGTTTAGTACAATTTTTCCTTTCTTTATTAATTCTCTTACATAGTGGTAGCGTATATCTATATGTTTTAGTCTTTTTATACAATCTGTACTAGCCACTTTAATAGCAGATTGATTGTCACAAAACATAGTAACTGGACACATTTTTTCATTTGGATATAAATCTTTCAATATGTTTATTATCCAACATGCCTCGCTAGCAGCCATACTCATAGATATATATTCTGATTCGGTTGAAGATAGACTAACAGAACATTGTTTCTTAGAACACCAAGATATCAGGCAATTTTTAAACATAAAACAAAACCCTGTGGTAGATTTCCTATCAATTAAATCTCCACCCCAGTTAGCATCACAATAACCAATTAGTTTTCCTTTGTCATCACATTTATAAACTAGCTTATAGTCTAATGTATGTTTAATATATCTTAACACTCTCTTCAATGCTGACAATAACATACTATTAGCTTTGTTCTGGTACCTACTTAGAATGGATACAGATATAGACAAATCAGGCCTTGTACCACACACTGCATACATGAGACAACCTATTATTTGTCTACATAAATTTTCAATGTCTTTATCTGGCATTTCATTACACTTCTGATTAAATACAAAATTTTGATCAATAGGGGATGATAGAGGCTTACAATTTTCCATATGAAAGCGTTTTAAAACATTTTCTAAATATTCTTTTTGGGATAATTCAGTTACACCTAATTGTAAATTTTGTTTTACATTAATACCAATGAATTCTGATATAAAACCTAAATTCTTCATTTTAAATTCTTTACACAACATACTTTTAAACTCATCCACACAGCCCTTGTCCGTTCCAAAAATCAAAATATCATCGACATATAATAATACATAAATTTTATGTTTACTATTGTTTTTTACATAGAGACATGAATCAGCTTTAGATTTTATAAAGTTTTCCCTAATCATTATTGAGTTAAACTTATCATTCCAGTCTTTAGGAGACCTTTTTAAACCATATAGAGACTTATGTAGTTTAACAATATTTTTATTTCCACTAAATGCCCCTTCTGGTAATTGCAAGTATACATCATCATTAATTTCTCCATAAAGAAATGCTCCAGTCACATCCATTTGATATATTGGTAAGTTTAACATGGTTGCGACAGACACAAACAATCTAAAAGTGGTTAGTTTTGCTACTGGTGCATAAATATCATTATAATCAAAATCATCATTTTGCTCAAAGCCTCTAGCTACTAATCTGGCCTTGAATTGTTTTACCCCATTATTATACTTAATTTTGAATACCCATTTACTAGTAATTACCTTACAATTATTTGGCTTTTCACAGTATTCCCATGTCCTATTTTCTGCTAGTGTGTTCAACTCTGTTTTGATTGCCTTCTCCCATTCTGATGCATTTTCATGTCTCATAGCTTCTTGATATGTTCTTGGTTCATCCTGATCTAACAAGACCACATTATTACATCTGTAAAATGATGTTTTCTTTCTTGTACGCTGGCTATGCTCTCTCACAAGTGGCTGTGTAGTGTCCATTGCTTCATCATCACTACACTCTTCACTTGTACTTGGTTCATACACACTACCTATGTCAGAACATTCAGAACTTGTAGTACTGGAGTCCTCCTCTAGCAATGTTTTATTAAAATTTTTGTTTGACATGTCTCTCTCTTCTTGTTCATCTTCCAATATTATATTATTATTTAATTCCTTTGAGTTCCTTAAAAATATGACATCCCGCTTAATCTGAACAGTATTGTTTTTGTCGAAAAATATTCTATATCCTTTTGTTTCCTCTCCATAACCCACCATAAGTCCATTTTCACCTTTAGGGTCCCACTTTCTTCTCTTTTCATCCGGAATGTGTATGAATACAGGTGTTCCAAAAACCTCTAAATTTTCTATATTATAGCTTCTTCCTGTCCATGCTTCATATGGAGTTTTATCTTTGTCAGTACTCAATCCTGTTCTGTTTATCACAAAGCATGCAGTGTTTATTGCCTCAGCCCACAACTTTTTTGGTAATTGTTTGGCATACAATAATGATCGAGCTGCTTCAACTAATGTCCTGTTTTCACGTTCAGCTTTTCCATTCTGCTGTGGAGTATATGTAACAGTTGTCTGATGAATAATTCCATACTGGGTAAACATTTCTTTCATTTTCTTATTTATGAATTCCAAACCATTATCACTCCGAAAGTATACAATGTTATTACCTGTCATATTTTGACTCATCTTAATGAATTTCTCAACATAAGTCTGGACTTCATATTTCCCTTTCAAAAAATAGACAGTCCTAAAACATGAATAATCATCTTTCAAAAGAAGGAAGTACTTGGCTCCTCCAATGGACGCCTCCTCCATTGGACCACACACATCGGCATGAATTAACTCACATGTCCTTGAGGTTGTTGTTAGACTTATATTAAAAGGCAAGCGATGTGCTTTGCCCCCTAAACATCCTTTACAATTTCCAAGGTATTCATCAGTAGCCTCAATATTATTTCTTGCAAGCACCTTTTTCACCTGCTGTATATTTTGGTGCACTAATCTTTCATGCCACTCACTTAGTTTCAGTTTCACTTGAGTTGTATTTACAGCACTTTCTTTCAGTCGCAATTCCATAATATACATATTTCCATGACGATTTGCAATTGCACAAAGTATTTCATTTTTATAGAATTTGCATTTGTTTTCATCAGTTCTCATAAAATAACCTTTATCTGTCACACAATTCACAGATAATAAATTAGCCTGAAGGTCTGGTACAAACAAGACATTTTGGAACGTAGTGTCAATCCACTCATGTTCATTGAATACCTGTGCTACCACCTGTCCACAACCTAGGGCGCTAATTGCCATTCCGTTTCCTAGTATAACAGACTTCTTTTCAAGAGGCGAAAATGATCTAAACAATTGTCTTTCACGGCACATGTGTTCACTGGCACCTGTGTCTACCACCCACTTTGAATGCGAATAATGTTCAATTAATTTATCAATTTTTCCTGACACCACAAATGCATTGCTCTCTTTACTTAGCCGATATCTACACTCATGTTTAAGATGTCCAACCTTGTTGCAGTAAAAACACCTTCTACTACCTGATCTGTTCACCGAATCAGTTTTATTATTATCTTTGACCTTGCTCTTACACTCTGACTGATAATGTCCCAGTCTGTTACATCTGTAGCACTTTACATGTTTCTTGTTTAATGTATTCTTCGCAACAAAGGCAGATGTTTGCGGTGTTTCATCAATTTTCTCCTTCATACGTTCCTCCTCAACCAATAGTCTTGCCACCAAGTTGTTATAAGTTTGTTTTTCATCGGGTGCTGACTCCCAGGCTGAGACAAAATGTTTATAACAATCAGGCAATGACATAAGCACTTTAGTCACAGCAAATTTATCTGATATTTCTTCTCCTAATTGTCGCAATTGATTCTGCATTTCCTTGACTTTAGATAAGAATAGAGACATCTGGATACCCTCTTCATACTTAAACTGGAAAAAGCGTTGATGCAAAATATGTATATTCGTTTCACTTTTTTGTTCAAACACAGCAACCAACTTGTTCCACATATCAGCAGCCGTGCTACACGATATTATATGTATCATAACTTCTTCGCTTATTCGTGTGACGATTATAGTTTGTGCTTTCGCATCTTTTGTCTGCCATGCCTGCGTATTTTCTTCAGTCTTTTTAAACTTTCCCTCAACCACATCTAACAATTCTTTCCCTCTAAGTACAACCGTTATTTGGAACTTCCACGTGTTCCAGTTCTTCGGCCCCTCCAACTTAATTACACTGATATTTCCATCCATATTTACTCTTTAAATGCTTTCCTGCCTGCTCGTGATCACGCGTTTTTCTTAACCTCAAAAGTGCCGCGTGCCGCTTACACTCACGTGCAGTATTCTTCTTACTTTTTATTTTCTTATTAACGAATCTGGGCCCATAACCTGTCGTTATGTGTTAATAAAAAGTAATATTACTATGAAAATGTTTATTTAGGGAACTTATTACTTAATAACTTATCGGTACAATACACAGCTACAGCCACATCAGATCAGAGAGAGCGGGAAGTATAGACTATAGAGTACAAGACATTTTTAATGCATAGACATCAATTATTATAATATTACATTGTCTATTACCAACACATTTTTATGTCCCATCAGTAAAGACACAAGACAAGACAGCCACACAATTACATTTTTAATAGAGAATCAAACGAACTTACCTGTAAGTGAAGTTCGATGATTATTAAACGAGTGATTCGCCCAAGAGATTACAAGTATTCACAAGTAGTACCACGCGTACGTGCTGCCATCATACACACTTTTAAAGCAACTCTGGATAAAGAAAACTTGTTTTCTCCCCACTCACGCCTTCCTTAACAGCCCGTCGTCGTCTGCAGTCTCATACACGTTTCTGTCGTGTACGGCTTTCCTGTTAGCTATTTCGAAAGGGCATTACATCAATATAAATAATATGTATGTAATTAGGGTTTGGGAGGGTTTGTAATCTCTTGGGCGAATCACTCGTTTAATAATCATCGAACTTCACTTACAGGTAAGTTCGTTTGATTCTCTATTAAACTTCGTGATTCGCCCTTCGAGATTACAAGTATTCACAAGTAGTTGTTTAGAGAACTACGAAATAGCTCACTACACCAGTGAAAACACTAGTGTAGTTAGGTAATATTATAACAACAGTTTTTTAGATAATATTACAAGGCTTTTATTAAAATAATCGGAAAATATGTTTCATATAGTAAATAAAATCTATATATTGTGTATATATATAATACATACATTAGAATTGACGTTTACCAATAGAAGTTGAAAAAACCCCAACCTACAAGGAAAGTGAGAAAAGGAATCAAATGTTTTGATACCAGTAGTTACTTCTCAGTTTTAAAATTTGACTTAAGTTTGTGACATCTAATCCATCCAGCGGTTCGTTTGATAACATCCATGTTGATACCAGTCATGCGGCAACAGATCAAGTAGCTGCATGTCTCGTACTATGTCGCCCACTATCCTGGACGGTAGCTTTTATTCATCGGCTAAAAATCTGTGAACTTACAGGCTCAAAAGTTTCCTGAAAAACTAACAAAGGGTAAATAACATTTGAAAGGCATTCTCTCAGAAGACATTTTCAAATAATAATCTAAGGTCCTAGTAAGGTAAATAGAAGGCGTCTCATATTAATGTATATTTAAAATTGGTTGAGTTCTAATAAACCCAGATTTTATAATATAAAATTTTTTTAATTTTGAATATTATTTGATAATTGAAATTAAGAATATTTGAACACGATACCCATACTTAATATTAAAAAAAAAAAAAAAAAGAGCACAATTTTTCAGTTGTATTATAATATTTTGGACGCGGAGTGCTTAGTCATATATACTGCGTACTATTTTCATAAAATAATTCTTAAATCGTTTACAATATTTGATATTACATTTTCAAATCGTATTATTTGAATACAATTAGTGCTAAAGCTCATTTAACGAAGTTAATGGGGAATAATTTAAAAATTAACTATTAGTTATCAATCCTAATCCTATAAAATGTATATTATTGACGATAAAAAATTGTACCATTGATAGAAACAATGGACAGATATTGTCTTATGGTATTATCCATAATAGACGCCAAAATAACATTACTTAACCCTTAATAAATGTTTATTATTATTATCTTTATGCATATAAGATACTCACAAAATTTATAGTAAAAATATTATTATTAATATTATTAATATCAGTTGTATTCGACGGCGTTTCGGGGCCTGCGAATGCTGCCCTGATAATCCTTATGTTCTGTAAAAAAGGCTGGCTAGACTATCAGGTACAATTACGACTCCCGAAGACTTATATTTTATTTATTTTTTACTTTGACTACTTTTTAAGAGTACAAGTCGTCACGTTTTTGAAAAGATTAGTTCCACTGAGTTTGTTTCGCCGGTTCTTCTCAGTGGGCTTGCTTTGGAACCGGTGGTAGACTCAATTGACTTTCAAAAAGATACTTTGATTGTACTATTTTGAATAAAAATTTTGACTTTGACTTTGACCTATGAAAAATGATATCGTGATTTGATTTGCTAACCAGCTGGCAAGAATATCTACTTCAGGTTTTTCGAAATTATTAAATTTTGAAAAGCATAGTCGGCTAACTCCTATTCTATATCAGAATTAACGCAAACGGGATTCTGCGTCGGCCTCATAGTTGTCTTGTGAGCTAACGTAGGATGCGAACACATTATCATATAGATATAGACCCTTTTGATACCACTTCAAGTGTGTCGGTTAATATCATCCTATTTACATAAATATTATTTGTTTATGTATATAGCAGTGGAGTTGTCAATTCTCAACGGAACGTTTAATTTTATGTCTTGCATAATCTACTGATTCCGAATTACTATGCGACAACAAAATGCACCTTTAGCTATAAGTAATCGATGTGATGGTAGAATCCTGCTTAAGAATAGCTATTTCATCCCCTGTACCTGTACGAGACTAGTCAGAAAATAATGCCGTTCGACAAACGCCTAACCGTATGGGCTAAAACATTCATCATTATTATTAATCTAATAGTGGAAATCGTAAATAAACATATTGGTAAATAGATATATTGGTCGTAATCATTTTCTTGTAAATAAAGATAAATTAACCCATAAGTTTTTTGTATATAACCAGCCATATTGTAATGTTAAACAAACCGATATTAGTGATTCTATCAAGTGCGTAAAGCGTCGCAATTTCTTTAGTCTCTTAAAAAATGTTTAAACTAGATTATTAATAATATAATTATTATTATTATTGTAGTAATATCTATGGGCGCTTTTACACCACGTTAATCTTGTTCCACGCTAAGTTGTCAAGGTACGTATTTCGGACAACGAAACATATCTTATACTTTTTAATATACATAAGATATGCAAGATTTTCACATCCATGACCCAGGAATACAAAAAACTCTTTATTCCCAGGCGGGAATCAAACCCTCTAACTCCACCTTCCGTGCAACCCGCTAACTCAATGGTAAGCGCGTTGCTCAAGCCATAGAGGTCGTTAAATAAATAAATCGTAGAGGCTCTTGCTTATTTTTGTTTGTCTAAAAAATATATATAATAAGTCCTGGTTACGTAAAAATTGCACAAGCTGGTTGCATGATTTCTGTAAAATGTAAGGCGACTCATTGATCCTTTTTAACCACTGAAAACGCAAGTATTTGTTACACTGATTATCACAGATTTATAAATATATATTAATAAATCTGTGCTGATTATGAATAGCTATAGAAAAAATTTTGGCATGTTTATGCACATTTGACATTTGACAATTATTAGAAATAAGTTTTAAAGCTGTTCTATAATCAAGTTTGAAAGTGTGGCGCGGATATACATCAGTTGAAATAAACCATTATTTCGATTACTCTTTTTTATAAGAAATATGCCATATAAATTGACCAGAACATGGTTTACATTCATGTATCGCATCTAATGAAAGTAAATAATTTATTTCCCTAGTCATTTCCCTGTCATACGCAATATTTGTGGGTCTATTGACTGGTATGTTAGTCTGGGTAACAGCAGAAAGAAAAGGTATACGTAAACCTTGTACTCAAGGCAATATCAAGAATCAATATCTGCGCCTACGCCTTATTTAAAAAATTTAAGTCTACCTGCTTCCAGCGGGTGTTGGTCAGGAGCGCCATCTACCGATCCACATGAAACCGCCGCTTTTTTCAGCACCGGTGTCCGCTTGTTGTTCTGGCGCCGCTCCGCTGCTGGCTGTTGCTGGCACCGCCAGCCGGCGAGATTAGCTCGGATTCGGTTGCGTGTACCGAGCACCCGGAGTCGGTGGCGGCTCTTACCCAAGTTTAAAGCCTAACCTGTACTAGAGGTGGAAAAGTTAGTTACGACTCGTGGTCGTTAGCGACCTAGTCTTTGTTATAGCAGACCTACTCTGCGTCAGTCGTAAGAAATGGCTTTTATAGATGTCAACTTTTCTTGTAAATCTCCTCCGAAAAAGCTGAGCTGGTCCCGTTTAAGATACTTCGTTATCTTCTACGCTCTTGTCTAGAGAAGCCGTTAAAGTATTCCCATATAGTCAACATAGCATAAAAAACGACTTACCTCACTCGATATTTTTTATTGATTATCGCCATTGTTGCGAGACATGAAGATCATTAATTATGAGGTTAGAATTTGAGTCACACCGTACATGGCAACAGCTAGTGGATTTTCTAATAACATGTTATGCCTTTTAAACATTTTCCAAAATGTCTTTAATATCTTCTCTAATGTAATTTACCTTAATATAGGCTTATCGGCTCTAGCTGTATTTATGTACCTATTAGTCCCCAATGTTTCTCTGATTTTTTGGCTCATAGCCTTGATGCCAAGGATAGCCAGGATAGGGTGCTGATCTTCAGACGCGAGATAAATTTGAAAGATTATTACCCACTACTACTCAACAGATTGAGGGTATCAAAAAAAAAAATATATAAATATTAAATACTGTTAATTCCATCTTTGTCGATGATCATTAGCTTCTAGTATAGTTTTTGTGATACAGTCTCACGGGCTGTACTCTAAAAAACATCCAATGTATTCACGACGCAGTCTCACGGATTTTGTGTTCAGGGCACAATCTCACGGATTTGTGTTCACGACACAATCTCACGGATTTGGGCTCACGAACAATCTCACGAGTGCGTTCTAGAATAAAGTGCATCAATAAAAAACCACACAACGCCCAGTCCAGAAAAGTAACTCCATTATTGTTGAGTGTGGTTATGTAAGCTCATCTTTGTCAACGATCGTTAATGCTTGGTATCATTTTTGTGATACAGCCTCATGGGCTGGCTGCACTTCGAAAAAACATCCAGTGTATTCACGACGCAGTCTCACGGATTTTGTGTTCAGGGCACAATCTCACGGATTTGTGTTCACGACACAATCTCACGGATTTGGGCTCACGAACAATCTCACGAGTGCGTTCTAGAATAAAGTGCATCAATAAAAACCACAACGCCTAGTCCAGAAAAATAACTCCATGATTGTTAAGTGTGGTTATGTAAGCTCATCTTGTCAATGATCGTTACTGTTTTGCATAGTTTCTGTGATACAGTATCACGGGCTGTACTCTAAAAAACGTCTAATGTATTCACGACACAACCTTCTAGGCTGTTTTTTTTTTTTTTTTTGTTTTTTTTTGTTAGTGGGTAATAATTTTTCAGATCAATCTCAATATCGCATTAAGAAGAAAAAAAAAATTACAAAAGATAATATTAACTGAATAAATAATTTTTGATTTACCTTCATTTATTGTATTCGCTCGTGTTATTATTTTGAGCATGACGAATAAAACTATGGAGACCTATTTTGCGATCTCTAGCCATTTTTCGTTCCAATCCTTTATTTTTCCTTTTCATCGTAATTCTTGCGTTTTTCCATGTCTAATATTCTATAGTGACACAGCTACGAACTTTCAGTATGCTAACTTCACTTAGAAAGAAAAATGCGTGTGCGATGGCCGGCACACAAAACGTGTATGAGACTGCAGACGACGACGGGCTGTTAAGGAAGGCGTGAGTGGGGAGAAAACAAGTTTTCTTTATCCAGAGTTGCTTTAAAAGTGTGTATGATGGCAGCACGTACGCGTGGTACTACTTGTGAATACTTGTAATCTCGAAGGGCGAATCACGAAGTTTAATGATTTCGTTACGTGTGGTACACGCAATATTAGTTCAGACGAATTTACCGTTGGGCTAGGTTAATGTATTGTGATTGTTGAATAATATTTATTATTTAATTTAAATAAAGAGCCATAGATGGTTTTCGTGGAGAAATGTTATTTAACATAAAAATCGTGATATGCAGGCAAACTAGCAACAAACTTTGTAAATTATCTCCACTAAGAAAATTAAGTACTCGTAGGTAAAGCGCACACTTTATTTTATTTAATGAAATATTTTTTATTTTTTTAGATGATAATTATAAATGGTCTTTAAAGGGTTCAATTTTCATGAATATTATATGCTCCTTCTGAAGAGTTTTAATGAAATTAACAAACCATCATACTTTTAATTTGTCAAGTTAATTATATTATACACATTTTAATACACATACATGCCTCAGAAACACAGTTTTTTTTGTTCCCTGGAGTCGAACACTTGGGAAGGTTACCAACCAACGCGCTAACTATTGAGTCACAGAGGTCCTTAGAGGCTACCTACTCTTTAGCACTTTCATACTTCACAAACTACACTACAAATCCGCTTACAGTAATACGAGTCATAACTGATTACTTTACAAATGCAGATTCAACTTACCACAGTCATTTTACCACTATGACCAGTGTACGCCGCCTTACGTGTGACATGGTTCATGAATTTGACATGCAATTTTAAGTTGTGTCAAACAAAATAAAGATAGCGCAAGTTTGTAAAGTTAAATTGCCTAGGCGATAAAATATCACCTAAAGAACTTATACTCGCACGATGTTCGCCTGGGGAGCACTGCTGAGCTAATTCCACGTAATTCGTATATTCCCGTGAAAATGGCTTCGATGGTTGGTGAAATAGTGGAGTATAATTGGTGTACTAAGTACCAATTATCTTGGTAGTTTAATATGATATGATTATTTTGAATTTTATGAATGTAAGTGGCCAAACAGGGAAGACGATTTCCGAGCAGTGGTCGGTCCGTGTTGGATGCTAGTGAACATCTGCCATCTTGACTTTTATGAGGCAGGCTTATGTTCAGCCGTGCAGTATAAAGGCTTGGCATTTCCAGATGTGATGCCATCCATTTCCCTATTCAAATGGACTACAGAAAACTCACAAACTGCACGAAACAGTATAGCTGTCTCTTTACGTCGGTATTATGTGAGTGAGAGGTACCATCCCTGACATACTGGCCTATATCTCCTGCAAAGCTACATGGCACTACGTAACTAAATAATAATTTAGACAATGTCTACTAATAGCTTAATATTACTTTCTTTATAATAAATATACTAGAAAAAGGATATATTATGAAAATATGACGAATAAAAATATCTGTTCTGTGTCCCGTAACATAATCTGACTTATATCAGCCGCTGACGCCAAACAGCCATAATATAACTTAGTGAACCGAACAAAGAAAACGTGCCATTAAGTTAAATTGAGAATTCATACCTTTATCGCTGACATCTAAATGGAATAAAGATTGATTTCATTTCCATTTTAGGGATCCCTAACCAAAAAATGTGTTTTCAAAACGGTCGATGTTTAAATAAAACATTTTTTTACGGATCATCATGTCTCGGTAGAGGAGCTCATGGCTCAGTGGTAATAGCCGCGTGGATCGATCCAGCAGGTTAAGCTTGCCGAGGTTGGTCTGTGGATGGGTGACCATCTTTACATACCGAGACTCCTCCGTGCCTCGGAAAGCACATTAATCCGTTGGTCCCGACTTTCATTCCTGGATCTTTGAAAGTCGTTACTGATCTTCAGAAGCCTGAGAGTATGACAATCAGTCTTACCGTGAGGTACCGTATCACCCAGTTACTGGATTGTGGAGGTCAGATAAGCAGTCGCTTCTAAAATACTGATATTCAGCTGAATCCGGTTAGACTGGAAGCCGACGCCAAAATATAGTTGGGAAAAGGCTAATTATTTGCACGATGTCCCGAATACTTTGGAGCAACCATGTACATGGTCTGAGCTGCCAGACGACACCAAGTCCGTCCCGCGCCATCTACGTAGGACTTCTTGGACTATCTTGGTGAGGATTTTTAAGTAGTGCTTTTTATGTTAGATAGACAGATGAGCTAGCGTCGCCCATTATAAGAACATAAGCAATTTAAATCTAATCTAGGCAATTCACTTATAGAATTCTATAATTCAATAATAGGTACAATATGATTCTAGCTTAGGTATATCTAACTTAGGTATTACGGTGAAGGAAAACAACGTGAGGAAACCTACATGCCTGATGAAGTCTTTGAAGGTATGTAAAGTTCACCAACCCGCACTGGGCCAGCGCGGTGAACTATTGGCCCATTACCCTCCTCGCCTGATTTCGAGGAGGAGACCCGTGCCCAGCAGTGGGGCATAAAGGGTTGATACTTTACTTCACTAAGATATGCTAACTTATAAAAAATCATAAGAAAATAACTTTATAACATGATATTGATACAAACAAAAAATATTTAAACACTAAAAAATATTGAAATCCAAACCACAAATTTATAAAATTCAAGACTTTTGAACCTTGAAAGGCAATTATTATTATCATTATAAAAGTAATCAAAGCTTAAACACTTCGATTATACTTTCATTATGTACTTTCAAAGGAATAAATATTTTAATGATTTCAGTCTAGACTAAAATCTAAAATACCTTTGTCAACAGCTTTATTAAAAAAAAACTTAAATAATTATCTTGTCATATTCTATTAAGCGTCTAGACTAAGTGCTATATAATAGTATGTTCATAATATTTCTATGGTCTAGACTCTAGGTGCATACTAAGCTGGCTGGTCTGCAGGGGCGCAGGACTGCAATATGTGATCATCCACATATCTTACGCATGTCCTCCATGCGCAAGATATGTGGATGATGTGGGCTAGCAGATATTTCTCATTAAACAAAAGTGAGCGACAATGGTCCAGTGATGGATGGACTCGGCCTCTTATGCCAGAGGTTCCGGGTTCGATCCTGACCCGTCCGTGTGTGCCTTGAAAAGGGTTTTTCTAAAATTTCTAAGTGCATCCTAAACACGAGACCATCGCTCGCTCACCGGTGTTAGCTTTTTATTACAAACCATTATTATTGATGAAGTATTGACTGTTTATTTTAAGTTGTAATAATTGTTCTATTGATTATACCTTGCAACATCCGCTGTCACGTACTGATATCTGATTGGTCGATTAATAAACTTCCGATTAGGAATTGGAGGGTAAGAAAAGTATAAAAGGAGATATCATTGCGTGGCACGCGGCCATTCTGTTGAAGATAGTTTGAGAGTTAAGAACCTGAAAGAAATATAAGAAGAATTGTTAAAGCAACAAGGTGGTTTGATTACATTAATTTTGGTGCATTTAATACCGGTGAATGAAAACATCGTGAGGAAACCTGCATGCCCGATGAGATTGAAAGTCTTTAAAGGTATGTGCAGTTCACCAACCCCCACTGGGCCAGCGTGGTGAACTATGGCCCATTATGATCCTCGCCTGATTTCGAGGAGGAGACCCGTGCCCAGCAAAGGGCCACTTTTTTATCGCTTTTTTTTCTATCTAAACAACTTTATATTAGCTTACCATTAAGCTGTATTTAAACTAAACATCTGTTATAAGCGATATATTTATATATTACTGTTTTTCAGCTCCGCAGTTAGATTTATAGACGTATTTTTTTTTCATCTAAAGTATTCCATATTACTTCGCTTACCTAAAAGAATATGTGTAAAAAGTTTCAGGATGATCGGTTAAATAATTCTCGCGTGAAAGCGAAACAAACTTACTGTTAGAAAAAGGTATAAATTAGTAGGGACGAACCTGGTTCCCGTTGCCCCGCGCAAGATGTTAAAGGCGCCTCGTCATCTTTATACTGTTTTCCACACCCGTGATGATGTCGCACCGCGAATAAAACTATACGCGTCGACGGGATGATGAGTCCAGACTGTTTTCGGTATTTATTTGAGGAGACACGCGAGAGCTCGACTCGACACGGCGAAACGTCAACTCTCTTGTCGTTATGTGTTAATAAAAAGTAATATTACTATGAAAATGTTTATTTAGGGAACTTATTACTTAATAACTTATCGGTACAATACACAGCTACAGCCACATCAGATCAGAGAGAGCGGGAAGTATATACTATAGAGTACAAGACATTTTTAATGCATAGACATCAATTATTATAATATTACATTGTCTATTACCAACACCCCCTTTCAATGTAATATTAATTTTAAATTTTACTGTTTCAAATTACACATACACATATTGACAAATTTTAACAATGATAAAGCATTCAAAGGTTTAGTTAATGCATCTGCTAGCTGATTTTCAGTTTTAATATAGTTTAGTACAATTTTTCCTTTCTTTATTAATTCTCTTACATAGTGGTAGCGTATATCTATATGTTTTAGTCTTTTTATACAATCTGTACTAGCCACTTTAATAGCAGATTGATTGTCACAAAACATAGTAACTGGACACATTTTTTCATTTGGATATAAATCTTTCAATATGTTTATTATCCAACATGCCTCGCTAGCAGCCATACTCATAGATATATATTCTGATTCGGTTGAAGATAGACTAACAGAACATTGTTTCTTAGAACACCAAGATATCAGACAATTTTTAAACATAAAACAAAACCCTGTGGTAGATTTCCTATCAATTAAATCTCCACCCCAGTTAGCATCACAATAACCAATTAGTTTTCCTTTGTCATCACATTTATAAACTAGCTTATAGTCTAATGTATGTTTAATATATCTTAACACTCTCTTCAATGCTGACAATAACATACTATTAGCTTTGTTCTGGTACCTACTTAGAATGGATACAGATATAGACAAATCAGGCCTTGTACCACACACTGCATACATGAGACATCCTATTATTTGTCTACATAAATTTTCAATGTCTTTATCTGGCATTTCATTACACTTCTGATTAAATACAAAATTTTGATCAATAGGGGATGATAGAGGCTTACAATTTTCCATATGAAAGCGTTTTAAAACATTTTCTAAATATTCTTTTTGGGATAATTCAGTTACACCTAATTGTAAATTTTGTTTTACATTAATACCAATGAATTCTGATATAAAACCTAAATTCTTCATTTTAAATTCTTTACACAACATACTTTTAAACTCATCCACACAGCCCTTGTCCGTTCCAAAAATCAAAATATCATCGACATATAATAATACATAAATTTTATGTTTACTATTGTTTTTTACATAGAGACATGAATCAGCTTTAGATTTTATAAAGTTTTCCCTAATCATTATTGAGTTAAACTTATCATTCCAGTCTTTAGGAGACCTTTTTAAACCATATAGAGACTTATGTAGTTTAACAATATTTTTATTTCCACTAAATGCCCCTTCTGGTAATTGCAAGTATACATCATCATTAATTTCTCCATAAAGAAATGCTCCAGTCACATCCATTTGATATATTGGTAAGTTTAACATGGTTGCGACAGACACAAACAATCTAAAAGTGGTTAGTTTTGCTACTGGTGCATAAATATCATTATAATCAAAATCATCATTTTGCTCAAAGCCTCTAGCTACTAATCTGGCCTTGAATTGTTTTACCCCATTATTATACTTAATTTTGAATACCCATTTACTAGTAATTACCTTACAATTATTTGGCTTTTCACAGTATTCCCATGTCCTGTTTTCTGCTAGTGTGTTCAACTCTGTTTTGATTGCCTTCTCCCATTCTGATGCATTTTCATGTCTCATAGCTTCTTGATATGTTCTTGGTTCATCCTGATCTAACAAGACCACATTATTACATCTGTAAAATGATGTTTTCTTTCTTGTACGCTGGCTATGCTCTCTCACAAGTGGCTGTGTAGTGTCCATTGCTTCATCATCACTACACTCTTCACTTGTACTTGGTTCATACACACTACCTATGTCAGAACATTCAGAACTTGTAGTACTGGAGTCCTCCTCTAGCAATGTTTTATTAAAATTTTTGTTTGACATGTCTCTCTCTTCTTGTTCATCTTCCAATATTATATTATGATTTAATTCCTTTGAGTTCCTTAAAAATATGACATCCCGCTTAATCTGAACAGTATTGTTTTTGTCGAAAAATATTCTATATCCTTTTGTTTCCTCTCCATAACCCACCATAAGTCCATTTTCACCTTTAGGGTCCCACTTTCTTCTCTTTTCATCCGGAATGTGTATGAATACAGGTGTTCCAAAAACCTCTAAATTTTTTATATTATAGCTTCTTCCTGTCCATGCTTCATATGGAGTTTTATCTTTGTCAGTACTCAATCCTGTTCTGTTTATCACAAAGCATGCAGTGTTTATTGCCTCAGCCCACAACTTTTTTGGTAATTGTTTGGCATACAATAATGATCGAGCTGCTTCAACTAATGTCCTGTTTTCACGCTCAGCTTTTCCATTCTGCTGTGGAGTATATGTTACAGTTGTCTGATGAATAATTCCATACTGGGTAAACATTTCTTTCATTTCCTTATTTATGAATTCCAAACCATTATCACTCCGAAAGTATACAATGTTATTACCTGTCATATTTTGACTCATCTTAATGAATTTCTCAACATAAGTCTTGACTTCATATTTCCCTTTCAAAAAATAGACAGTCCTAAAACATGAATAATCATCTTTCAAAAGAAGGAAGTACTTGGCTCCTCCAATGGAGGTCTCCTCCATTGGACCACACACATCGGCATGAATTAACTCACATGTCCTTGAGGTTGTTGTTAGACTTATATTAAAAGGTAAGCGATGTGCTTTGCCCCCTAAACATCCTTTACAATTTCCAAGGTATTCATCAGTAGCCTCAATATTATTTCTTGCAAGCACCTTCTTCACCTGCTGTATATTTTGGTGCACTAATCTTTCATGCCACTCACTTAGTTTCAGTTTCACTTGAGTTGTATTTACAGCACTTTCTTTCAGTCGCAATTCCATAATATACATATTTCCATGACGATTTGCAATTGCACAAAGTATTTCATTTTTATAGAATTTGCATTTGTTTTCATCAGTTCTCATAATATAACCTTTATCTGTCACACAATTCACAGATAATAAATTAGCCTGAAGGTCTGGTACAAACAAGACATTTTGGAACGTAGTGTCAATCCACTCATGTCCATTGAATACCTGTGCTACCACCTGTCCACAACCTAGGGCGCTAATTGCCATTCCGTTTCCTACTATAACAGACTTCTTTTCAAGAGGCGAAAATGATCTAAACAATTGTCTTTCACGGCACATGTGTTCACTGGCACCTGTGTCTACCACCCACTTTGAATGCGAATAATGTTCAATTAATTTATCAATTTTTCCTGACACCACAAATGCATTGCTCTCTTTACTTAGCCGATATCTACACTCATGTTTAAGATGTCCAACCTTGTTGCAGTAAAAACACCTTTTACTACCTGATCTGTTCACCGAATCAGTTTTATTATTATCTTTGACCTTGCTCTTACACTCTGACTGATAATGTCCCAGTCTGTTACATCTGTAGCACTTTACATGTTTCTTGTTTAATGTATTCTTCGCAACAAAGGCAGATGTTTGCAGTGTTTCATCAATTTTCTCCTTCATACGTTCCTCCTCAACCAATAGTCTTGCCACCAAGTTGTTATAAGTTTGTTTTTCATCGGGTGCTGACTCCCAGGCTGAGACAAAATGTTTATAACAATCAGGCAATGACATAAGCACTTTAGTCACAACAAATTTATCTGATATTTCTTCTCCTAATTGTCGCAATTGATTCTGCATTTCCTTGACTTTAGATAAGAATAGAGACATCTGGATACCCTCTTCATACTTAAACTGGAAAAAGCGTTGATGCAAAATGTGTATATTCGTTTCACTTTTTTGTTCAAAAACAGCAACCAACTTGTTCCACATATCAGCAGCCGTGCTACACGATATTATATGTATCATAACTTCTTCGCTTATTCGTGTGACGATTATAGTTTGTGCTTTCGCATCTTTTGTCTGCCATGCCTGCGTATTTTCTTCAGTCTTTTTAAACTTTCCCTCAACCACATCTAACAATTCTTTCCCTCTTAGTACAACCGTTATTTGGAACTTCCACGTGTTCCAGTTCTTCGGCCCCTCCAACTTAATTACACTGATATTTCCATCCATATTTACTCTTTAAATGCTTTCCTGCCTGCTCGTGATCACGCGTTTTTCTTAACCTCAAAAGTGCCGCGTGCCGCTTACACTCACGTGCAGTATTCTTCTTACTTTTTATTTTATTATTAACGAATCTGGGCCCATAACCTGTCGTTATGTGTTAATAAAAAGTAATATTACTATGAAAATGTTTATTTAGGGAACTTATTACTTAATAACTTATCGGTACAATACACAGCTACAGCCACATCAGATCAGAGAGAGCGGGAAGTATATACTATAGAGTACAAGACATTTTTAATGCATAGACATCAATTATTATAATATTACATTGTCTATTACCAACATCTCTTTTCCCAGTTCCCCCAGATTCGTAGGAACGGAATAGATTTAGGATGAGGGTAGTAGGAAATGTTGCGTTCAGGAAAGCTAAATTCATTGCGTTTGGAAAGTATGAATGCGTTCGCCATTTAAGTTATATTATTACGAAACACTTACATATTATTTTAAACATCAGAAGTGAAAATGCGTTTTTTAAATATAAACATTTATTATATTATCCATAAAATAACAATATTAAGGTTCACAGGTACATATTTTAAGATACATTCTTACTCACACTGCCCATACATTTACACACACTATATTACACTTTACACATTAAAATAAACAATGGCTTACGTGACCTTACAATACAATTCGGGCAGAGCTTCGTCCTCCTCAAACTCACAGACGCGAATGACCCCTCTAACAATTATACTCCACTATTTAAAGGCAAACATAATGACCTTCCTAACGCTCGGCCGTCCTACCCACACTTTGACAATGCCTACGCCACACGCAGGTAAACTGGAACCTGTTCCCCGTTTCCGACTTATAGCCGCCAGATGGCGCTACGGTTGCTAACATTATATATGTATAAGTATGTCTTTGTGCACAAAGCAATACCAAATACAGATAAAAATACGAGTATATGCTATATTCTCACATCAAAACAAAAGTGTACCGTATTAAAGAGGGTATTTTGGAATGGGAGTAACCGCGGGCTGACAGATGGAGCAGTTGAATAGTTGTGGACTGAGTTGGCGTAAAATATGAATGCTCAGCGTAGTGCGACGGGACAAGATGGGAGGGGGGATACATATATCAATGTTTCCTTAGTATAAGGTTCATGTTATGTAGTCATTGTTGTCTTATTGTAACGGCCTACTGGCTTTAAAAACGCTACTCATCATCATCATTAGCAACCTCCACTATATTTAAATAATATAATATTATATAAGTCCCAAATTCGAACTTTGAAATCCGAAATATGAGTCAGAACCTACCCACGTAAAGCTCGATATGGTTGTGGCGTATTTTTTTTTCTAAAACAAGGCGTACGTAACCATGAAACATATTTTTTTTAGATCAATAATTATTGTTGTGGCTATAAATATTACTAATTATTCTACCGGCCGGCTACTCCTTGGAGATCGTCTTTTCACCTGGTTAATAACCAACCAACCTTTGTCTGTCCAAATGCATACGAAGCATAAATAAATGCTTACGAAGAGTATAGTTTAATGAGAAGAGTTGTCCATAATATGGCAGTTCGTGCAATTAGTTGGAAGCTATCACGGAAACCAATAGACCTGTAAACTCAAAGAGCTTGGAAGCTAGCAGCGGGAAACATCATCATCATTATCAGACTTCATTAACTGTCATTCATTGAAGTGTGTATGTAGGGATTTTTTACTTTAACGCCGAGAAATGCACTGAGGCATCCCGCTGGCGAATGGTTCTCCCCAGGCCTCAGGAGAATGTGGGACTCGCTGTCTCTGTAAGTCTCTGGAAGTTTTCGTGGCATTAGTATTAAGTTTTCAGCTTTGAATTTCAGGCACGTATTATAGTCTATACTTACATTTGAAGCAAATTACATTGTTTGTCCGCAAATTCGCAAACTGCTGAAATATGACAAGGAACAAGACATCTTTAATATAAGGTATTGTATACTATGTTTACTCGAGTTTAGTATTTTTGGAACGAAGTTTCTTACGGCAGGCTTGGATAGGGATTTTGCTGCGCGACCGAACTAAAAAAAATGTGATAGTAAAACCGTAAGAAAAAGTGTGTGGAATAAAAAGCGTTAAATGAGACATGCGCAGGCGTGACAGTCACATACACAAGCGAGTAGTGTATAATACCTTTCTTTTTAGCCGAAGGAACTTCGTTCCTACCTGGTGTCCCACGACACCACATTTCTTTTTGATTTTATGGATGCGTTATCATGAGCAGATTTAAGAATAATATGAAACTGTGTTGCGGAATTATGGATATTAGTCTTATGTAATTTTTGTCCCTTGCCACCGTCAACTGTCCGTTTGATAAGCTTCACATACCTTCAAAGACTAATAATCTCATCAGGCACGCAGGTTTTCTCACGATGTTTTCCTTCACCGGTGAGCGAGCGATGGTCTCGTGTTTAGGGTGCACCTTAGCAAAGGCAGTAGTCAAGGCACACCCACTCAACCATCATCACTCAAAATACATAATACATATTTATAGTTAATTATCTTATTTCAAACAGGCTGTTGCATACAGCTTTGCCAGCGTTAACTAAGTTTTAATACGGGCCCCTAACTTTAAAAAATATAGCCTATGTCACCGGGGATAGTGTAGCTTCCCAACAGTGAAATAATTTTTCATATCGATCAAGTAGTTTCGGAGCCTATTCAATACAAACAAATAATCAAATCTTTCCCCTTTATAATATTAGTATAGAAAAAAATCCGGACCCGAAAACAGGCAACCCGGAACCAACATCCGTATGTCCCTCTAGAACAGCGATTCCCAAAGTGGTCTATATCTACCCCTAGGGATCTATGACAACCTGAAAGTAGAATTGGGGGTCCATGAAATGAAAATGGGGGTCTATGAGAATTAATAAAATTAATTTGGTTTCCATAGTGAAGAACCAATGAGCCATTTAACCAAGAAGAATTTTACTATTATAATGAAATATCTTTAAAGGAGCAAAAAAAACGTCAGCAAGGGGTTCACCTGATGCAGGAAAAGTTTGAAAGGGGTCTATGAAGAAAGAGAGTTTGGGAAACACTGCTCTAGAATATAAAACCCATAAGCGAAGCTCGACAACGAAATCATCATTAGCGCTGACAAATAGCTATTTCAGTGGACCCTCACCTTTTGTTTGATTCATTCTTCTTTTATTCTTTACTTGTGGATATTAATATCGTTTTCGTTCAAAATGAAAAACGTGCTCGTCATAAAATATCTCTTGAAGTTTTTAGGAAAAAGTTACGAATTCCACCGATGGATTCACTTTTTATGCATTATCGCGGTTTATTAAATTATTACATACGTTTTTTATGAATTATTTAATGTGTGAGCCGTAAATGTCGAGACGCTCAACCATATGACATCGTCATGTGATGCCACGCCAGCGCCCTCTGTGAGTGCAACTCATTATTAATAATGAACGCTTTTATTAAATAATACGGTAATGCTGATAAATGCGGTTTCTATCTAGCTGAGTTTTTTTTATTATTATAATAAATTTAGAACCCGCAATATCCGAAACAAACCAAAGGATGTTAATATTTTATAATAATATTAAAAAAATATTTAAAAAAATCTAATCTTTAATTTTTTTATTTCTAATTTTTTTACTTATTTATCTTAGGCTAATGTGTATTAAATGTATGAAACTAGCCCAACAGAGTTTCTTGCTAGATTCTTCTCATAATATACTAGTATAGTAATATGTATTTCGTTTTTTCCAATAAAATATTTGAAAAGGTTAGTTCCACTGAGTTTGTTTCGCCGGTTCTTCTCATTTGGCTTGCTTTGGAACCGGTGGTAGACTCAATTGACGTTCATAAATATACTTTGATGGTACTATTTTGAATAAGATTTTTGACTTTGACTTAATATTTTTTTCCGCCCTCAGTGCCTCAGCCGAAGGTATCGGGTTCGAATCCCGCCACGTAACAAAAAGTAGTATTGAAACGTGCCTATATTTAGTGGATGGCGGGAGGCTTGATGACGATCTTACCTCGTAAATGGCTCTGGCGATGTGGATGACAATTTTATTTGATATATGAGTTTTTCCTGAAAAATAACGCAATGAAATATTTTGTTTGACGTTGTTTTATGGCCATTATGGCCCACTGAAGCTCAGTCAGCCATGTGAAAATGTAAATTCTGGTAGTAGCTTTATGTCACTATGTAGAAAAGGCAAAATGTTAGATGAGCTATTCGATAATCAAAGTCACGATTGATAATATCTCGGGATAAGTATTTTAATTGCACAGTATATCCCCACTATTATATATGATACAAATCAAGTATTTTTATATTTTCATTTCATTAATTATTGTCATCGATATTAAAACATATGAATTCCTCTTTAATTAATTCGTAGCTTTCCTCATCTTTAAGAAGTTACTAGGATATATTTCACTTTCGTAAGCGAGATTATTTAGAATTCGATTTTGCGAGAGAGATTATTTAGATCAGACAGGTTATATAGATTTAGTGAGATTGAAAACGAGGTTTGTAAGCCTAAATTCGAAGCCTAGATATAACATCGACAGATTGTACAGAACGGGAGAATGAGGATTTACTCAATAGTCAATGGGTCTTTCGTAATCAACAAATTCGAAGTGCGATTCTGATGATTACGAATGTACGAAAGCGATTGTGCCACGCGGTCAGATCATAAATATGGGTACCATAAAATAATGGTGGGTGTGTGTGTACGATTCACACACGATAGAAGTGAAACACACGTTAAATGCTCAAATACAAGCAAGTATTAAACAGTGTACA
Source organism: Lycaena phlaeas (assembly GCA_905333005.2). Classification (NCBI taxonomy): domain Eukaryota; kingdom Metazoa; phylum Arthropoda; class Insecta; order Lepidoptera; family Lycaenidae; genus Lycaena; species Lycaena phlaeas. The sequence continues at coordinate 2,507,221 of HG995176.1, forward strand.
ATATACATACACACCGAGATTTGCTTTTTCGCTCTATTGTATTTGTGTCTCTTACCTGTCACTTTTTCCGTTGCATCCGGTTTGAAATCACAACGATTCTAAAGAAGTTTCACTTCAAAAGTAAAGTATCAATCCATTTACATCCCACAACTGAGCACGGGTCCCCTTCTGAAATTAGATGAGGAGAACTTCATAATTTTTCGGAGAATTTTCTTTCTCATCAGGAAAAGAAATCTCATCAGGCATGCATAATATGTCCCACTGCTGATCACGGGTGTCCTCCTCGAAATTAGGTGAGCAGAGAGCCATAGTTAACCAATGCGCTGGCCCAATACGGTTTGATAAAGTTCACATACCTTCAAAGACTTTTAATCTCATCAGGCATGCAGGTTTCCTCTCGATATTTCCCTTCAGCGATGAGTCCGATGTCATGATGTATATATATATATATATATATATATATATATATATATATATATATATATATGTGTGTTTAGGGTGCATTTAGGAATTTAGATAGCCCCTTTCAAGCCTCCATATGGGGTCAGGATTGTACCCGTACATCTTATTTAAGTTTATCTTTGCCCTTAACCACTGGAACTCGCTTCTACAAATGACTTATGGTTTGTCCTAATTTCTTCAGTGAAATAGATTACTTATTCATAAAGAAGAAGAAAAACAGAGAGCTGGCACTGAGACAAACCTCAACCTCAAGATAGATAACAGACCACTTAAGTACTTCTTCATCTACACTAATATTATAAAGAGGAAAGATTTGATTGTTTGTTTTTATTGAATGAGCTCCGAAACTACTTGACCGATTTGAAAAAAATGTTTTACTGCTGGGAACACATATATAATGTGAAATAAATTCTTAATATTTCTATGGTTGGGAAGCTACACTATCCCCGGTGAACATAGGCTATATTAAATCTTGTATTGAAAATTAAAAATATGGCCTCAATTTTGACATTTCCTTTGCATTAAAATTAAAAATGTTTTCATTCATACTGCATCTTCTCGAAGGCTTCTTTCATATCTATTCCTTATTCATTTTTACTATTTTATGCAAGCCTTTGATGAATGCAAAGCTTACAGGCGTTAATAAAAGTTTCGTAAAATTATTTCACTTGTAAAAACATCCATGCAACATGGCTCCCAGCAATATTTATGTTCGTTCAGAAATAACAGAAAGCTTACGATAAAATATCAATTTTATATATTTTCTCCGCTGAAAGGGTAATTGGCTTTAATATCTATTTGTGTATTATAAATTTTACTTCTTGTGTTGCAAATGTTTCAGATCATTTTAATAATTTGCTTTTAAAAACTTTTTTATGTCATTTGGATTGGTAAACGGATCGCAATAGCTTGTAAGTGGTAAGTTTTCTTAAACTGACGACCTCTATGGCTCAATGGTTAGCGCGTTGGCGCAATCCTAGAAGGTTCGAATCTCGACAGGGAACACAAAAAAGTTACTGAATTCCTAGGTCATGGATGTGTGTTAAATATGTGTATTATATAATAAAATCTTAAATATAAGTATTAATATAAAATTATTAAATATATGTATTGTCTGGTACCCATAACACAAGTTCTTCGGAAACTTAGCACGGGACCAGATCGACGTGATGTAAAAGCGTCCATAGATATTATTATTATTATAAGTGTAACTCATAAACGAAAAAAAAGTAAGCCTAAAATTTTGCTGCAATTACGTGTCACTTATCCACGAAACACAGCAAAGCTGTTTCACAGGACAAACAGGGTGGTAACGATCAATAAGACGAAAACGCGTCACAGCCTAACCTTCCTTCTGATATGAGGTTTTCTAGCTTTTTGCATGCATTACTTGCCCTTACGCGACGGTGGTCCAGTGGTGGACGGACTTGGCCTCTTACGCGAGGGATTCCGGGTTCGATCCTGACTCGTCCGTGTGTACCTTGAAATAGGTTTTTCTAAATTTCTAAGTGCACACGAGACCACCGTTCGCTTACCGTTGAAGGAAAACATCGTGAGGAAACCTGCATGCCTGATGAGATTGAAAGTCTTTGAAGGTATGTGAAGTTCACCAATCGGCACTGGGCCAGCGCGGTGGACTATTGGTCCATTACCCTCCTCGCCTGATTTCGAGGAAGGAGACTCGTGCCCAGCAGTGGGACATACAAGGGTTGATACTTTACTTGCCCTTGGCACATACAAAATTAAAGCCAATTAGACGGTAGCGCAGCGGAAACGCATAGCAATGGTAGTAACCACATTTATTGGAGAGCAAGATAAACAGTGGTAGAAGGTAGCACCAACCAAACCATCTTCTTGATATAGATAATTTAGTAACCAGATTCAGGGAGTTCTAATTGTGATAACGTATTAGAAATCATAATTAACCGCGATTAAATCTATTAAAAAAATTGTTTCATTATCATAAATTCAAAAATGTTTCTCAGCTGGTTACCCAGTTACATAATATTTTACCCTATTCACATAACCAGAGGTTAAGCAGATGTGTTGCCCTCCTTTACCCATTCCCCCCCCAATAGGCCACCGGAAACTCAGAAACCGCACGAAACGCAACAGCATAGCTGTCACTTTACGCCGATTTTATGTGAGCGAGAGTTACCCGGTGGTGCCGGCCCAATTTGGCTGCAAAGCATAACGCTCTTACTAAAACATAAATTTGATGTTGAAGACAAGTGTTCAAATCAACGCTCTAAACTAATTTCATATGTCAGATCCAGTCATTACGCCATCTATTGTAGGTATTTCATGAGAATCATGCAGGGAATAATAATTAAACATGAAAGATAAGACGTGTACGATTATTAATTTAATATAGCCTGACAAGGATCGTTCTGTGATTGACAGGGGGAGGGGGTTGATTTTCTCGTCTTCATCACTCAACTTTCTTTCTCGCTTACGGCAAATCACCTCGATATCAAGCGAGGAGGATATTGTGGCATAGTAGACTTGACATACCTTCAAAGACTTTCTTCTTATCTGACATGCAAGTTTCCTTGCTATGTTATACTTTATCGGTGAGCGAGAGATGGCCTCGTATTTAATTGCACTTAGAAATTTCGAAAAACCCACATCACGGCACCATAGATAGATAAACTTTTTATTCACAATTCCACATTAAACAGGTGGGTTAGAATCGAACCTAGACCCTTTCGCTCAAGAGGCCGAACCACTAGACCATCAACGTCTCATAAAAATAAGTAAAATAAAACTAGCTTTAAATCCAAGGATGATACAATCTAGGCTGTAAAATTCGACAGCCCTCGTCGAGCAGTAGGTATATGACCACAATAATATAGGAAAGGCTGTACCGTTAAATATATCCTAAAAGACTCTTGCAAATATTATATACTTTAAAAGCTACGTAACGCAAGATATTATTTATTCTCATATTTTATTACCTTCCTGTGAGGAATAGATATTTCCCAGGATAAAAAGAAGCTCATTTTAGTACCCGGCTCCTCAGATGGAGATAAAAATAATGTTCATTTTTTGCGCTGGTTGAAAGAGACAGTAGTACACTCTAACATTATAATAATTTGTATTTAAAATTGTATTATGCAGTTAAAAAAATGAAGTTTATTGAAGTTAATTAACCGCAAGTAAAGCGTTTAATTAAAAAACATTTAATTGAAAATATTTATTTACGTTTGCAATTTCTAGAAATTCCACTAATATATTATTGAACTGGAAAAATTATTTCAATAACCTTAGCAACATTAAAAATTAAAAATGTTAAAAGAATACCAAAAAAAAACCCCCACGCAAATATCTAATAACAACCGCTAAAATATGCATTCAGATAAAAAACCTCGACCAAATCACTGCACAAACGTGCCACAAACGCTTAGCGGTCAAACTAATAAAATTTAAGTTTTGACTGTTAAAAGTTACATAAAAGGAAAATTAACTTAAATTTCTCAACCCAATTATTCAATACGAAAACAGATTAAGCTATTATAACAGCTCGGAATTTGAGCAAACATAATGTAGCAGGACTTACTAATTGCGGTCTCGTCAATCTAACGGACAATGAGAACACCTAAGCTCAAGCGATAGTGGCTTTCAACAAAAGGTTTCTCAACGGTAATGTCGTTATGGAAATTAACATGGAACCCACGGGATTCTCGACCGTGAGCGAAAAGGTATAAGGGTACCAATAGAGTGAGCAATTTATTAGATTTTATATAAACAATTTGCACACCGTACGCCCGATGAGGTGGAAAGCTATTGTACCGATATAAATTGTTTGGAGTATTCAGGAAGACTTATGTTGGAAATCAGGGAATTGGAAGCACTTGATAAATTGGATTAAAATAAATATTCATTTTTAAAGGTAAACGTGACTTTTGTATTGGCTGTAAGTCATTTTGCTTTTTTAGTATTGCTTTTTACTATAAATCATTCAAAAATATCTGAGTAATAATAATATTATTGTAAAATGTTTATCGTATGTACGGACATACGTAAGAGATTAATAAATTAGAAAGTTATTTATGATAATATATCAGACCCACTTCCCCGTGGGATGTCTCAGTGAATTTCCCGGCGTTAAAAAAAAGGCAATTAATTCATGACTTAAATTCATGAAATATCTTAAGACATACCATGCTAATGACCAAATACTCAAACTCAACTCTTTGGGAGCTGCTTACATTTTGATGACATATAGATTTAAGGCGTGCTTAGTAGTTTGAGGAGCTCCGAAATATTTAAGTGCCGTTTGAGAATTCGGCCATAAGTCTCTTGTGACTAATTAGACTGACTTTCCTTTTTTCCTGTTTTTCGTAAAAAAGAATGAGAGGAAAATTATTGTGTCTCTCCTGATACGTAGGTTTTCGATTTCATAAATATCAATTTTAATCAAAACTATATAATAGGTTTGGGAGATATGGTGTTATGATTATTTGATTTAAGCGCATGTGATTCGCGATGATCATGATTGTAACTAATTCATCATCATCATCATTACCTATTGTGGTAAAAATATCCTTCAAGCAAAAAACCTCAGCAACGAAAAGGAAAATATTAATCCCTGTTTTAATATAACAACATCTGTTTTAGTTCCGCAAGTACTGTTTTTTTTAAATAACCTTTTATCTGTTTCAAGATAACACTTACTTTTAACGAGTTCACCTTTAACTCTAATTACGGAGTCTGCAAGTTTTAATTATTATCTTCCCAGCGATCCGGAATTGTACAAGAACTTTCAAAGTGTCAGTAACTTAATATTATATTACGTCCTATAAGATGTAGTTTTCTATAAGAGTTGTTTTACGGTTTTTTATTTGTTTAAAAATGATACTCGAATTTGAAAGTTATTTTTCATCAAACACTATAACAGCCCTCCTAGACAAGTGGCACCAACGCTAAACGACCAGAACAGAATACTAACACCAGTATTCACAAACAACCCCACCATGGTTCAGGCCTTGTCGTGGCGGTGGGGCTCAGTAGCCCAGGGTGACCCCAACACATTGCGAAGCAAATTGAGCCAAGGGGACTCTTTGTACCCCTCTTATAAGAAGAGGGGACAAAAGAGCAGGGGCAAGGGGTGAGGTTAGGAACCTCACCTCATCGTACTGTCCCGACGTTGGGAGTGGTTGTTCTGTGGTGCTGAACAACCGCTCTGTGGAGGTGGCGTCAGTCCCCTGAGGGACTGACTAGCCGTCGAGGTGCCCTGTTGCTTGCAGATCCGGGGCACCTCACCAAAGGCGGCAGTGGTGGCACTCGCCGGGTTTTAGTGGGTAGAGCTGCGTCCACTTACCATCTTTCGGGCGCAGTGAGTCCCACATACCCGCCTGGGGAGACCCACTCCCCAGCGGGATGCATCAGCGCATTTCCCGGCGTAAAAGAAAAAAAAAAGTATTCACAAACAATACTTTAATGTGTCACAGTACTCCCGAACGCATAGGGTTATTGAAACCAATTATTCATAGAAAATACTTAAATGAAATCCGCAACTGTCTGTCAAACCCATATAAAACCCGACTATTGACACCAGGAGCGCATAGATAAAAGCGTTCTTTGCTAAGTGTTCTTTTTTTTTTGGCTTCTTCCTCCCGTGACCATGGTTGCTGTAAAGTATCCTAAACGTCGGGCTTGTAAAAACTTAATAAACCGCGATAAAATCCGTAAATTTGTTTCATTATAGTGATATAATTTTTTATACTTTTACCGCTTATGTCGCATTGCATTTATGTTTATTATTCTTTCGTCTCTTTTGTTTGCGCACGGATTTAAATTAAGGTATCTCATCAAAACTATGTGAAATCGGAGGAGCGAGCTTGGAAATTATTTTCCAGCGCCTCTTCCAATAACAAGCACCAATATTTCAACTATTATAATATGAAAGACATTGTTGAGGGAAATTACTGGATGTGAAGGTATCATGGAATTTTTGATAAAACATGAGTAGGCGGAAATAATCGGGCTCGTATATATCACCTTAAATTTAGGTTTCTAGCCTAGTTTTCCCTTCAATAGGGATTATTCCAAGTCCATATGTATATGACCTTGCCAATGTCGCTTGCTCACCAGTGATAGAACAATCTTGTGGAAACCTGCATTCTTGACAAATATTCAAATCATTGAGTGTGTGTGAGATTGACTAATCTATATTCCTCACTTTATTTTATGGACGAAATCCATAATATCTAGCCGAGCTCATAAAAGTTGTTTTTGCTGCAGAAATGAAAAAAAGCGTGCATACTTCTTTATTAGATTCTTCTACGACTCATGTTCTTTTTCGATTTGAATCCATATACCTAAATACTTTACGCATAATATCCAAAGCATCATGACGTCACCAACAGAAAGCATCGCTGATTGGTCGCATTTATTCGCGTGATGTCATTGCATACATATTTGCATAACCAGTAAATTCATGTAATCAAACGTACACGTTATAATTCAGAAATATTGCCGTGAAAGCAATATTACCATACACAAATAGTGCAGTAATGTAATTAACGGATGATGAATTCCCGCGGTTAACGTCAACCACACGTCAAGGTTTTGTTGGAGTCATCTGCATAAATATGCCACGCAAAACTGTTCACTGTCATAGGCAGAGAGATGACTCGGTTTTGGTAAAGATAGATAAAATCATAACAGTAATGTCAGATTTTTGTTTGTAGGATTAGTAATCTGGTAAGTCTCCTGCATGAGCGACGATGATGGACTCGGCCTCTTATGTGTGAGGTTTCGGGTTCGATTTTGACCCCCCCGTGTGTGACTTGAAATGGGTTTTTATAATATCTAAGTGCACTTCAAACACGAGATCATAGCTCGCTCACCGGTGAAGAAAAACATCGTGAGCAAACCTGCATGCCTGATGAGATTGAAAGTCTTTGAAGGTATGTGAAGTTTACCAACCCGCACTGGGCCAGCGCGGTTACAACAGCCTACATTCGACTCAGATCTTCTGACTTGATCGGACTTACCAACACGCATCCTCTCAGGGTAAAACAACTAGATAGCATTGATTAAACTATACATATTTGTCAAAACCTGGCAACCGGCTACAGTTCATCAAAGCGCTGGCCCAATGCGAGTTAGGGAACATCACACACCTCCAAAGACTTTTAATATCATAAGCCATGCAGGTTTACCCACGGTGTTTCCTTTCACAGGTATGCCAAATCAGGAATAGTATAATTCTTCGTTAGCATCACATCTCTATATGACTACTGGGTATAGGTCTACATCAAAAAAGATGGCTGGGATGACGAGTATACCTTTAAAGACTTTTAGTATCATTAGGTATGCAGGCTTCCTCACGATCTTTCCCTTCACCGATGATCGAGTGATGGTCTCGTGTTCTCACACTTAGAATAACATACAGCATGGCAAGAAGTGAACTATTGGCCTGATTTCGAGGAGCAGACCCGTGCCCAGCAGTGGGACAAAAAGGGTTGATACTTTTTACTTTACAGCATGGCATTACAGGGGTCAGGATCAAACCTGGAACTCTCATTCAAGATGCTGAACTCATACTCACTAGTCCATCGACGCTCGTAAAGTTTAGAGAAATAAATTTCTGAAATTATATAAGACGCACATGTCGGTAATTATTAAAAATGTGGGATTCGAAAACCCGCTACGGATGTAGGAGAACTTTTCGTATAAAGTTGTTAAGGTACTTATGATTCCTGTACAACTTTTGACTCTTTTCAGGCGTATTTCGAAAATAATATACCGAAATCCCATATAAATATTGATGGAATTTATGCATGAAGGCTGGTGGTAGCGGTGCACGGTGCCGCTCTCCCATCTGTATGGGTACCAGCATCTTGGTCGTTTATCCTTTGAAACAGCTTTGCTGTGTTTCGGAAGAACAAGAAATGCACAATTATTACTGTTTTATTAGTCAAGTTCAAGTATTTTAATTCTATATTTACTCACAGAAAAGATTGTTTTCTCAGTTCACTGTATGCGTAGTAGCTCTGTACGTTTAGAGACACAACGTAATTTTGATCCATTCGTTTTTTTTAAACATTAATTCAAACGCTGCGTTTTATTGTAGTTTTAAAATAGTCACAGAAAAAATAGCAACGAATAAAAAAACAATATAAAACTACAACTTGAAATTTCGCACTCAACTCTCAGTCTACAAATGCTAATGAAAGCGTTGTTTCAATGGATATTTTTTCAGGTTTCCAGCGCAATGTGAATATTATACATACAAGAGGACACAACCCTCGTCTTCGTCATGTCAGATTCTATCTTCGTGTGGAGGATGGACATCTTTGTTAGAATAAATTCACAATAGTTTTAAAGAGATACAAAGAGTAATCGTTCCCAGTTAAGATGTCTAACACAAAACGATTCTTTTGTTAAATTCTGCTTGGGAGATATTGTTGAGCTTAACTTGCTATCACTTTATGCGTTGGTGTTTCAGTTACAATAGAGACATTTGAAATGTATTTGGCTCTCGTAATACGATAGTAATAATAAGAGGAAATTTGATTGGTCACCTGTTACGACATGACTTGTTTATAAAAAATATCACAGAGGGAAAGATTGATGGAAAAAGAAGAAGAGGTAGACCGAGAAAGAGATATATGCAACAAATAAAGGAGAAGGTGCAGGTTATGTCGTATTGGGAGGTGAAGGTGTTGGCGGAGAGGAGGAATGAGTGGCGAATACTCCACCGACAAAAGCAAAGGTCTTAAGTAGAGAGTGAGAGAATAAGTGGTATGTCTCAATGATTTTACTCAGTTATGCACACTTATCATAAGCGCGGCATGATTGTACTTGAAATAAATGAATAAGATGGTCCTCGGACAGATAAAAGAATCCATCCACTGCATGCCTCTACTATATGGAGTTGCCTGGACCAGTTCTTAGTGAAACTAATTATATTCGACGTTCACCACTTGCCACATGATTTTATTTTCTTTTAATTTGCTAACGAATAAAAAAAACAAAGCATTGGAGCATTGGCTATATTCCTTTTTCAAATATCTCTATTAATATAAAATCCAAATTATAGTGAAACTATCTAATTTAGCCGTAGGGCACCATTACCCACAAGGCCCTTATCAAAAAGTTTCAAAGGTCTGGAATAAATGGAAACTTATTTTAGTTATATTTTACCTATTAGTTGTGGGTTAAAATAGATTTCCAATCCGCTCAGACGTTTTAAGAGATGGGTTAACACATCCCTACATTTTGAGCTCTAAACTTGGGTGATTAACATTTACGAGAACAATGCAAGATTTATTCTCGGTTTCGCTGTTTCATAATTAATTTTATAAGTTTAGTTTAGGGATCGTGTTGGCAATGTTTCGGGATAGCATAAAAGAAACTCGATGTGGGATTTTATTTAACATCTGGATACTACCATTGACTATAATGAAACAACTTTTTATGTTTACGCGAATTTCGCTCATTATAATGAAACAACTTTTACAGATTTATCGCGGTACTTCGCATTGAGGTTTTTACATGTCCGACGATTTGGATACTTAAACCTTATACATTTTAAGCGAGATCTTATATCTTTCATCGTCATCATCATCAGCCTTTATCTGTCTGCTGAACATAGGCCTCCCACAATGAACGCCAAGACGACTGACGTCTTGATAATCTTATTGGCTTACTTAGATACTGTTTTGTAGGTTTGGTTAATGCTAAGCAACAGAACTAACTTTCAATCAGTAAGTGGTCAAGATTGCCTATTTACATGAACGGTTAGAAAAGAAGAAAGATCCTGGTGTCAACATTTGCCATCAGCGACTTATATGGTTGTACTAATAAAGTTTACCCAATCAATAACTTAATCATGAAACAATTTTGGTCTTTGTTCTTAACTAGCTCATTACCTTAAGTTATTTCAGCTAATCAGACATTATATACAGGGTGTCATAAATACGTTTATTTTACGTCGGTTTAATTAGGAGCATTATACAGGGCCATTTCAATGTGTAACGTCAGGCCGGGACGCGATCTGGCTGCTGATATACTCACAATATGCGATAAATGGTGTTAAGGCCACAAACAAACTTGCGACTGGATTAATAATTTCATTGACGATAAAAAAAAAATAACTCCTTTTTCTTAGAGACAAATCCAATTCCACTGTAAAAAAAGAGAATATTTTTTTTCGAACAGTCGGTTCTTCTGGTAAAAAGTGATTATTGACAAGCGAATGTCCTTTTGTTGGAGGTCCCTGAGCCATATCCGTTTAAAAATATCACAGGTATATGCGCGTGATTTGATTCGGACAAAGAAGTGGAGATCCAGGAGAAAATATATATTTATTTGCCTTAAAGTTATATTATACCAGCGAGTGTCACGTTACCTGTTTGTCGTGCTGAAGTCGCATGTCAGTTGTCCGTCTGTGGTTTTCCTTATTCCATTCCTCATATATTTGTATCGAAAATTTGGTTCGGTATCGCAGCAATTTAGCAGGTGAAGGCTGATTATGAACGGGGTATTTAATAAATGCCAATTAGCGTTCATTAAATATTTGATGATTTAAAGATGTGGTGTAATATAAACCTTATGCGTCGGGGATATGATCTAATATACATGTATGAAGATATATTTAATATTCTAAGTTCATTTTGTTAAGCTTGGTTAATAAGTATATATTCGTCAAATACACATTTATCTTGGTAATAAAATCATTATTAACCTGTTGGACTGCCAGGTTAGGATGAAAAGTCGTAGAACAAAGTGGTTTGATTCTAGGGCATTCTTAAGGCAAATAGTGCACCATTTGATAGATTTCTCTGGAAACGTGTGTGAAATAGTACCTCAAAGTGGTCGGTATCTCCAGCTACGAACGATAGGCAGGACAGATAATATAATTACTGGTCCTGAAAATTACTACTTTATATCTTACTACAGTGCATTTTTTGCATTCATTGTTCTAGTTCAAAAATTTTTACAATTCTTTGTATATGCGGGTCTGCATTAGGATTGAGTAAATATGCATGATGTAAAGGCATTGGCGTCTTGTATGCGGTCGCCGCATTATCACATATCCAAATACAATAAAAGTTGATCATATTAATGGAAATGCGACATACCCACATACATATCCGGCACGAAGGACCAATGTTCATTCCGACTTGCAATAAGGGATACATAATTTATTCAAAGCTATGAAGATTTGCGATGTTATTGGACATTGATAGTTATCCTGGATCCCGGTTTCAGGGTTTTATGAGCCCTATTAATGAGAAGGTTGACTAATTTCGCTTTGATTTGATAAATTGTATGATTTAGATTAATTGTATTTGCCGGCTTTTGTTAGCTCTCATAATAGATTTGATGAATGTTTATATAAAGACTCGCAGAGGAGGGGAAATTATTTGGCCTCATTTAGATATTTGAATTGGGAATCATTGAGTGTTCTAGCATTTTTCGCCACAAGTTCAAAGGTAATATTTTTGAATTAAAACACAAAAGCTATCTATAAGATATAATTCATTTACTTCGACTTTTGTAATATTATTTTTTTACCGGAAAATATTTTTTTTTGGAAATAATATATAGTCCATAAAAGTAAAGTAGTAACGCATAGTATATGTCCTACTACTGGGCACGGTTATACTCCTTGAAACTGATATTCACCTCAAAGACTTTTAATCTCATTAGGCACTCAGAAATCACTCACTCACTCACTTAGAAATTTAGAAACCCACTAGAAAATCGACATTCGACGATATAGCTCATAAATAACTTGAATTTGTGAAGCAAATAAACTAGTCTTTATAATTTAGACTTAATATGTTGTACAGTCTATTGATTTTAACAGATGGCACTTATGAATAGAGTAGCGTTTCAATTTGCAAAAGAGCCTGGAATAGCATACGTTTAATGTTTTGTGTGTTTTATTTTTAAGCTGTGTCTTAATGGGTGGTTTTGATTGAATTAAATAGCTTATGTTATGATTTATAGGTATAAGGTGGGTCTCTTGTGTTGATCCTAACCCCCTGTGCCTGTGTCTAAATTTCTAAGTTCACATGTACACGAGACCATCGCTCACTTACAGATGAAGTAAAAATATCGTGAGGAGACCTGCATGCTTGATGAGATTGAAAGTCTTTCAAGGTCCGTGATGTTTCAACTTGCATTGGTCCACGCATCAGTGAATTATGGTCCAATATCCACCTTGCCTGATTTCGAGGAGGAGACATATGCCCAGTGGAGACTTAATAATATAAGGGCTGATGCTTATTTTGTTCAGATTTATGTAATCATCATTTCGATATTATGTTTCATTTTTCTTCATAACACCCTTAGTTAGTTTGTGGTTAATATTTTCTTTTGATGACGTAATTATAATTAAGCTGAAATAGAATACATAGAAGTGAATTACCAAATAGAAACGCAAATATCGATTTGTAATTCTGACTGTCCCGTGGGTCAACGTGAATTAACGTAATGTTTGCCGAAGTCCTCAATCATTGAATCGTTTTATATTTATTATAAATCAATATATTTTTTTGTTATTTTTGAATTATCTGAGATTAGCATAATAAATTTCCATCTTCTGCTGGAAATAAACTAATTTTAATGAACCGTAAGGACAGGGCCAATAAAGCGTAAACTTTTGAGCTGTAAGTCGCGTAAAATCCGTCGCGGAATTAAGCTAAAATCGGTTTCATACAAAATTTCTACTTCATTGCACTTAGACATAAATTTTGTGTTTAGTAGAGACGTGCGATGCAAACAGGACTTTAGAATGAAACTGAAGGCAGCGTAAATTACGCGACGGATTTTACGCGACTCACAGCTTATAATTTTACGCAAGTTTGGAAACACCATTAGGTGGACGACTTTCTGCCACTTGCCTTGAAATAATAACGTCGAAGGATCATCGTCTAATGTATTTTATAGGTGGATTTAACCTCGTGGTTGGTTCATTCTTATGAAATCATATTTTTTTTTACATTCATTGCTTAATATTGCTTACATTCTATAAATATCTGACTGACTTTATAACTACCACTACTGACTATATAAGCAAATCCGCCGGTAAAAACTAGTTAAGAAACTAAGTCGACTCAACTTTCGCCTCGTCAGAACCTTTTCATGAACAAATCCTTACGAAGTCTTGACGCCCTAAAATTCCCAATAACATTTTTAATTAAACGCAAAGTTATAAAATGTTTCATAAAAAACTAATTAAGACGTTACAAGAATCAAAATCGAGGTTTTTTTAAGAAAAAAATAATACGCTTGGAAACTAAAAGTAGAATATTGTATTTACTGTTAATTTCCTTTCATCATTAGTATGAGCTGGATTTGGGCTGCGGCATTTAACTAGCACCAAGTAGACCCTCGTTTAGTAATAAATGGAGAAGTCGACTGGACTCTACAGAATTTGAATGCTCCTCAGTTTATAAATCCCAGTGTCACTTAAGCTTAGACTAAGAGGACTAGACGTCTTAGTGAGAAGTCCACTGATTCTCCTTACACTTCGTTTCTAATTTTTCACTCAATTTGAGTTTGCCTTACGTAAAAGAAACATACCATACCAAATACGATTTTTTCTTTAGCTTTATTACTATTAGAGATTTTCACTTACGAAGAGAAAAACTTTATCATCATTATTAATATCAAAGAATCTCGTCGTCTGCTAGACAATTAAAGTGAACAATAAACATCAAGACTAACTAAGATCAACCACCAAGGGAGCTCATTCAGTCAAATGTCGACCCACCTGCTGTCTTTTGTGGCCTCCACTTCAGCAAACTGCAGCATACGTACATAATATACTTCTTTAATTACTTACAAAGAAACAAAATAACTATGACTGATAAGTTTGTCTATAGTAACGCTGCTCTAGTATGCGGCATCTTAACTCGCGAAGGGATGAACCGATCTTTCATTTTGTTTTTTCTTTTATTTGAAAGGTGAATAATATTAGTCGCAAGTGTTCTTGACTGTGTTCAATGAAAATAAGTTTAAGATGTCTGCAAACGGATCATTATAGGTAGGCTTAATGGTTTCTTACATTTTAATTTAATTTATATTTAGTCAAAATAGATTTTTAAACGAACAAATCTAAGGATTAGTTTTAAGCATACAAATGAATGTAGCGGTAAAATTATTAGTGGTTCATTTTTACGTCAGGGTTGAAAAGGGCTCAAAGCGGGATATTGTTACATCATGAGGATTTCCTCAGGTCCCAGCGCAGCCTCCCGCCGGCGGTAAATCCGAGAAACCTTCGTACAAATCAAACGGAAGCGGAAGTGAGATTTACTTTACGAATTTACGTATGTTGCCGGTGTTTGGATTGTTTGTTAGGGTAATTTACTTTCCTGCTCGCTGCTTTTACTATACATTATAAGCAAATATGTTATGGGCACGTTACAGAACGTTTTAAACGGTATGATTGAGTATTTTTTTTTATCTGTGTCAAAGTGGATGCAATGATGATATTTTTAAAATTATAATTAGGACAACTCACACACGGCCATCTGATCTCAAACTAGGCTGAGCCTGTATTATGGTAACCAGACAACTGATACACTATTTATATATTTCTAAATATACACATATTATAGATAAATTACGCCCAGATACAGAACAAAATATGATATAATAATCTCGTTACACAAACATATTTTGTCTCCTTCTGGTTTAGTAGTCAGGGTCAGTAACCACTAGACCAACAAATCATATTCATGCTATTTTTATAGATACGAGGGCAAATGGACACCTGATGGTATACGATTAATGGATATCCTTTACACAAGAGGATTATAAGATCTTTCTCGAATGTCCCTAAGTCTTATCGATTGGAAAATACCATGTCTTTTTTTTTTCATAGGACTTGTTGTATATATCTGGACGTCAAGGTGGTGTGAATTATAATAGGCAATAAGAGCCCCCTCAGCTCAATTCACTTCGCTCAAGGTGTTGGGCTCAACCAGGGGTACTGAGCCTCATCGCCACGACAAGGCCTGAACCACGGTGCGAGCTACCATACTCCATCGAAACGGGTTGACCGATTTTTATTAAATTTTACATGCCTATTCAGTAGGTCTGAGAATCTGAAAAAAATGAAGTCTGTTGCGACAGCTATTATTTATCTACATCTACACTAATATTATAAAGAGGAAAACTTTGTTTGTTTGTTTGGTTGTAATGAATAGGCTCAAAAAGTACGGGACCGATTTCAAAAATTCTTTCACCGTTTGAAAGCTACATTATCCACGAGTAACATAGGCTAAATTTTATTTTGAAAAAAAAGGGTTTCTAAAAATATAAGATATTTGGGTTTTTCGGACACAAAGTGTAAAAAATCATCCAGAAAAGTTACTTATTTTGCGTACTAAGATCCCATTGTAGATCTTAGTGAACGCAGGCGAAGCTGCGGGCAACAGCTATTATGGTATTAATTAGCACAAAAAACCTAAGTCCGCTACCAAATATTTTGGACATTGTCTTTCAAATCCGCTAGGTGATTATAATATGGTTTTAGTAATCGACAGATATGTATATTGATTGTTGATAAAACTCATTATCATGCATGTAATAATTACTTAATTGTGTACTCATTTTGTGCTAATTAATATCTTTAATAAGGCTTTAAAGGCCTGTTATTATAAAATATTTCCTAAAATAATGATTAAATAGGTTATTGAATTTCATAATTAATTATCTAAATACATAAGCTGTGTTGTAATGCTGTTTTATGGAGTAGCACAATTTTATCATAGAATATGTTAAATACATTATTGCAGCTTATGGATTACGCATGCCCAATTCTCATAGAAATTCCTTTCCAGCCAGTTTTGAGTTCATCACAGAGCTACGCGGCTTAAACATTTTAAATTAATTAACATTAATTAATTAATATTTTTTTATCGTTGTCATTAACATAATCTATATGTATATGTTGTTGTCTCTAGTGTGTGGTCAAATAAAGGATTTTTTTTCTTCTTCTTCTTTTATGAAACTAGAGTTAAATACATAAAAATGTACAAAATGAAGTTTAGAAATAAAACAAATCCAAGTGCAGTCATGGCCGATTTAATATCAAAAGTTAGGCTCCGGCCACCATCGAGACAACCGTTTGTTCTGGACGAAACAAATCTTTTTGTTCCAAAGGAAACTTTTAAGAAAGTAGGAAGGAAGGCATTTATTGCGCTAAAAGCCTGGCCGAACTTACTTTAAAATGGATTCAACTTTGTCCGTTGCATTTAAGTACCTTCTGTCACACCGAACACCTATGACAAATACGGTAACGTTTCCAAAAATTTCGAGATTAAAATCTTGACTATTTTTTTTAATTGATTTTATTTGATAGATATACTACAGATAAACACGAAAAAAAGATATTTGTAAAGAAATATGTCCAATTTTACCAAAAAATTAAATAAAGAAAAATGTTTTTTAAAATTGCCGTGAAAACGCTCCAAGCGTCATTATGTCACACACCGCATACAGAGCTCGCGCTATGTAAGGTGAGTTTGTACTTAGCTCAATGTTCAGTGACGTCATCGCCTTATTGGCGTTTGCGGTCACGTGATAATGCATGATAAATGACGCAATTTAATTTAATTTTCTAAATTTTAAGACAAATAAGTAGACTTTTAAAATGTTATTTTAGGTTTTCAAATACTGCATTTAATATGTTAAACATAACTTTACATGAATTTGTAATATGTGTCAACATCCCTATTATACAATTCCCATGTCGGAGTATTTGTTGCCAAATTCTTGAAAGCTTGACCGATTCTTCATGTCTGTTGGGTCTGGAAATCGGTCAACATATGTATATTTTTGATAAGCGTAAATGTTAAGTCCATCCCGTATTATTTATTGATACAACTTCAAATTATAACTCTTTTACAATGAACCCCTTTTTTTATTTAGCTATGCTGTCCCACTGCTGGGCAAAGGCCTCCCCAAGCTCTTCCAACTTAACATCGCTTAACTTCAACTTTAACAACGATTATAGTATTTTTGGCAGAACGACAGTCTGTCAGGGCAGCTAGTGTAATACGAGTATATTATAATATTATGTAGAAATACAACGTTATGTAAAAAGTGGATTAAACAGGCAAGTATTATTATACTTACCTGTGTAAGCCATTTAATACAAATAAGTACTAACATTTCTTTTATCCTCAGCCTATATTCAGCAATGGATGGTTAAAGGCTGATGATGATGATTATGATGAATGTTAATAGTTTTGATATTGTTTTATGTTTTATTCATAATCTATTACACATAATATACATTTTATTTATAATATAATATTATAGTAAATTCACAAAAATTTAGCTTTATTTACCAGTAGTTTTCATGTGTCCTTTCAAACTTTTCTATAACTCTACATTAAACAATTTTCGTCACAATTTTCCTGGTAAAACTTACATAATATATTTTAATTATAATTACAACATCAAAAGCTATGTGTTAGAGTGTAATTAAACCGGTTTCGAGCTGAATATCATAATATCATAAACCTCATTATCAATCTTCCACCATTACACATTATGAAACCGTGGTAATATGTCGCGAGAAACGCCAAGTGATACATGCGAAATTGGTAGCATCCGTACATAAAAATCTTTGATAAAAAATCTGGGTCTAAATTATATTTTTTAAGATACTGTTTAATAATGGTTTTCATTTCAGTCAACTATTGTTTATAATATAATATTTATTCATTCAAATTTGCAATTTGCAATGAGGCGAGGACGGGAACCTCGCCTCATTGCACTGTCCCGACGGTGGGAGGGGTTGTTCTGTGGTGCGAGGCAACCCCTCTGTGGAAGTGGTATCGGTCCCTTAAGGGACTGACTAGCCGTCGAGGTGTTGTTGATAGTAGATCCGCAGCACCTCACCAAATGCGACATAAGTGGAACTCACGGCGTTTTAGTGGGTAGAGCTACTTCCACTTACCATCTTTCGTGCGCAGTGAATCCCACATATGCCCCTGGGGAGGCCCACTCCCCCGCGGGATGCCAAAAAAAAAAAGTTTACCAAACGAAGACGAAGAAGAACTCAGGGAAAAGAGCAAAGTTAGTGAAATGTAAGTAGGATCAAACGACCTCATGATTTGCAGGCTCGTTACGGGCCCATTGTCCCCACTTCAAGTTTTTATGACCCATATATTATACCCATATATATAGCTGATTATAAAGGTTTTTGTGGTACTTACACCTTTTAGGGTTTTGCTAAGTAAATGAGCAAGTACCTATATAATATTTTAAAATAACATTTTTATGCTAAATATATTATTATAATACTATTTATAAGGTATATTTACAATGTGTCTCATATTTCGTTTGGAAATCGGAATAAAAAAAAGTTCAAAAAGACAACCAAAAAAAAAATAAAATTATTTCGCCTTTTTTCACTTGTATCATGTCAGGCCATGCCAAAACTATCATACCTCTTCGTTTTCGCAAGCGTTCCAAATACACCTTGTATATTACAATATCCGAATCGTGAGTTTTTACCCTTTTTTAAAAAGTATAGCTTGTTTATATTTTATAGATACGGTCGATTCACTTAATGGTAAGAGTTTAACGACATCCATAGACAATATCTACACCCGCGGATTATCAGGCTAACCTTGCCTTTGAAATATAAGTATTTTCTGCTTCATCATGATCAGCACTTTTAATCCTGTCAAAATCAGACTATATGAAGAGACAGTGCCATGCTGCTTTATAGCCGTATTGGGTTATCACGGTCGATAGGGTTAGAATCTCTTGCTCAAATGTTACCAGCGTAAAGTGGTAGCCATGCTGTTGTGATTAATGCGGTTTGTAAGTTATCGGTGGCCCATTGGGGGAGATAGAAAAAAAGAAGGCAACGCATCTGCCTCATCCCTGGTTGAGTAAATGTGCTTGGGCGTTAATAGTCGTCAAAAGGAGACTCCCTATTTGCCACGTGTAGTGTCGCTCTCGTGCTCATGGTACGGGCGGGGCGCGCGTCACTACAGCGAGAGCCATGGGCGAGTGCGGACGTGCGCCTGCGACTAAGAAGTGTGCTGTCGAGCCCGTGTAATTGTGGTGTCGGTAGTGTACTACACCCCGCTTTGCTATAAAAATCTTGTTCTAAATCACACCTCTTAGCTCCGTTCTAGATTCACCCACCTGCTTAATTGTTCTGTATATTTTACCGGCTCATATTATACTAAAATGTTACGCTTCGGTGTGACACAAGTTTATGATATACAGAAGCGGAATCTCTTTGGAAGCGGAGCTCTTAATCTTATTGTTCTTTGCTGTTTTCTTAGAATAGCTATCGATATGTCTCCGCTGACTTTGAATATCAAATGCACTTAAGTTCAGATATTTGACTCGAATGTACTTCAAATGTAAAGGTAATATTTTGTGAGACATTTATTTGTGTGGAATATGATACAACATGAACTATAAAATACTTCGGTCTGACGTAGATTCGTTCTTGTGAATAAATACCTAGGGGCTTAGACAAAGTAACAATAAAAAACGATAACGAAGTTTGGAAAGAATAAAATGTACGACATAAGTCGCGCTTAATCACATGATCAATCGTTATTGTAATAGAATCACAAACTGTCTATTGGTTATCGATCGTTATTTATTGTTAACTCAGAGACGATGACGAATTTCGGTATCTTTCGGCTACAAAACGATGTTACTTTGACTTACAGATAATAGTAATTTATACATTTGTATAGCCCATGTGTTGTTGGTTATTGACACAAGATAGAAACGCACCATGGCACGTCGAGCTAAGGCAAACTTCAGACTAGACGTGAATTGAAAGACCGCGTTTCATCTTCCGAGCTATGTCGATTTAGCTACAACGTATGAAAAATAACATACTAAAATTTTGTTCACGTAACTTACTTTGCTTATAATATCGAAAGGTACATGAAACCAATAATAAAACTTTCAATGTTTCGTCTTAACAAAAAGTCAATGTTAAGGCCGAGCAACTTGTGTTTAAATCAATATAATATTAGATTATATAGATAGAAGGAACATTTCTATTATGAAAAAATTTCAAACCTATAAATATATTTTCGCAATTATATGTCTTATCTTAGTTTCTTAACTGCTAGCATTTTGAAGTTTAATAATTCTAAGTTAGCTAAGTTGGGATCTAAGGCGGAGGAAAGGGATAAGGGACTGTGACTTAGAATGTTGGTAAGAGCTAAATATTGGCTACGTCATCGTACGAGTTGATTGCATACCGATACTTAAAAGCACTACTCCGTTGACCTTACATTTGTATTTAATTAATTAATATTTTGTATTTAAAAAAATCAAGTAAATTATACAGAAGTCTGTTTAACATTTTCCGTAATTTCGTTTATTGCTGGATCTTGTTTTATTTCAATCCCTTTACTTTATGAGTCCCGATCCGCTTCGCGAGTCGTAAGCAGGTGTTTGCGAACTAATATAAAATTCTTTGTCGCGACTTTCTTACTTTGTAGGAGTAAATTAAGTAATATTTCTTGAAACATGAAATCCTTACTAATATTTTAAATTCTTCGATATTAGAAGATACACGAGTCTGTCTACCATCTAACTCATATCTTGGGACTCATAAAAGTATGTCTATAAAACATATCATTATATCTGTCTTGTCTGAAATTATAAAAATATGTTAGGTGAAATTCATGAGCATGGTAGAAATTCGTATAATATGTATTATAATCCTTACTCATATTATAAATGTGAAATTAGGGATTTTTGTGAAAACTACTCGACTGATTATCATGAAACTTTATATTTATATTTTCGGAGGTACTAGAAGTAACATAGGATACATAAAAAAAGGTTTTTTTTTCGATAAAGTAGGCGAAGCCCCGGGAACAGCTAGTTGTATATAATGATTTAATATTGTAAAAATAGTGATGGCACCGACTCCAAAAATACCCAATTTTAAATAGTATACTTCTACTTCACTTCGAAGTATTAATATTATTTTAAATTTTTTAGTTTTTCATAAATTAAGGTATAGCTTTGAAGTCGGTTTTTGGTTTTTTATTTAAAATTAATTTTATTCTTTTTATACCTGATCGGTCTAATGATACACGGCACGGCGCATCCCTGCCACCGATTTTCTCCTCCCCAAGATTTACTGACGAAGGGCAAGAACAAAAATGAAATGATAGTTATATAATAATAGCGTAAATCTGGGCAACAATAACTAGTACTTACTAGTACTAATTTAGTCACGGGAAAATACTAGAATTTACTTAATGTAGCAACACTTATTAAATGTCCCACTGCTGGGCGTGGGTCTCCTTTTCGAAATCAGGCGAAGAGAATTTTGGGCCATAGATAGTTCCCGAGGTTTGGTGAACTTCACACACCTTCAAAGACCTAATCTTATATATAAATAATCAGCCATGCAGCTTCTCTCACGATGTTTTCCTTCACTGATGAGCGAGGGATGGTCTCGTGTTTAAGGTGCACTTAGAGACTCAGAAAAAAACCCACTTCAAGGAACCATAGGGCAGGGGTGAGAATTGACCCCGGACCCAGAGCAAATGAGCTCATACCCACTTTACCATCGTCGCTGAGTTGACTTAAGATTTGTTTAAATCATGATATTATTATTAATATGACGACCTCTGTGGATCAGTGGTTAGCGTGTTGGCGCACAAGCCCGGAGTTACCGGGTTCGAATCTCCCCAGGAAACACAACAAAGATTCTGTGTTCCTGGGTCATGGATGTGTATTAAATTTGTGTATAAAAAAGTATATATTTGTGTATATATACTTTTTTATACACAAATTTAATACACATCCATGACCCAGTATAAGTCTTAAATATATTATGTATTAATATAAAAAGTATTAAATAATAGTATTTGCGTTGTCTGGTACCTGGTAACACAAGTTTCTTCGAGAACTTAGCACGGGACCAGATTGATGTGGTGTAAAAGCGTCCATAGATATTATTATTATTATATATTTTTTAACGACGCACTTAGAGAAGTACGTTTGAATCTTTGTAGTAAAGGTCTAAGATGGGAATAGCTAAGTTTATTTGCAAAGGTCTTAGAAGATAAAGTTTAGAAAAAACGTAATCCTGTGGGCTCTGGTGTTTGTGAGGCGAGGCACGTATGCAATCTTGCTTTCAATCATCTTTGATGCTCAATCAATATATTTACGTTAAAGTACGTGCAACATACGAGAGAGAGCTGTAAAATGGATAATACAATTTGATTAATATTATATAACTTATGAAATTTTTACGATATAATAATTTTGTTTCTTAAATAAACTTTCTTATTGTTTCCCGCTTTTTAGAGTAACTGCATATTTTTTTTATTATTAGATTTTTTTTATGATTAGATATTTGACAGATACTCCATACTCTATCTGTCAAATATGTTGCCGATAGCCTATTGGGCACTTAACTGGAGATTGTGAAACAGGCCCTTAAGCAAAAACATGATTAGTTTTTAGACTTCAACAATTAAAGGTAATGATTTGTTATAAGCCCTTTGATGTCAGCTATTTTTATTAAATTTTATTTAGTTATCGGGAGGTTTGTCGTCTTGCTGTTCATCCAAGGTACCTTCTTTACTGAGTTAGATTAGCTATACCGTGATAGTTAATTAATATATGGACTAGCAGCGTTTCGCTTTTTCCCGTGGGAGTACGGGGATAAATTTTTACATATGTGCTATTCTGATACGTAAGCTATATTATTGTATAGTTCCATCAAAATCCATTCAGTATTTTTTGCGCGGAAGAGTAACAAACATTCATTCATCATTCTTATAATTTTTGCGTTTATAATAATTACTTGATATTATGTTCATTCAATTGCACAGATAATACATTATTTAAATATCTTATAATAAGTATTTCCGTCAAATTCCTATCTATTAAGCGAATTCAGGTCCAATCTTAGTTTATACACTTTTAATTGCAAAAGCAACACCAGATAGACGCGCGCTGATGATGTTGATACAGTTAACAAAACGAAGCCTGTTATTGGTAAAGTTTCGAAGCCTTTCGAACGCGCTCGCCCACCAGAACTAATACTAAACTATTCGAGCGCTATACATGCTTAGAAGTTTTAAAATATCGAAAGCAATTACAATAGTAAATGGGCTAGCATTCCAAATATATTGCTTACGAGAATACACAAGGGTAATGACCGGGCGTGAAGGAATTTTAAGGGTAGACAAATGACTACGCATCAAAGATAGACTCTCAAGGACCGTGCAATTACAAAACCTGTTCCTTGGTCATAAATATAGGAAAAGATTTTTGCATACGTGACTTTGATACCCGGATATCAAGTCATACTTGGCTACCTTTTCATTCTCATAAGCTTTTAGGCATAAAAATACTTTTTTCCACAAAATCTCTCTGCCATAGACACAACGGGGTATAATAAGATTTAGCTTTAAGCTCTCTTTTATTTTTAGCATGGTAAATGTTTTCTCTCTTGGGTTCAACTTTTGAAAATTTTATTAGCAAAACTAAATCTGAATTCCTAACTATTAAATAGCACAGCTTATTTAAATATAAATAGAATCAAACTGAAACACGAAAACAAACTTCAAACCGTAAAATAAACAGAAAGCTGTTTGTACTTTATAAATATGGAAAGCACTTGAACAACGAAATCTAAACTATATAAGCGGGACATTCATCGTGTTTTTCACTTTTTAACGTGATAATGTCTTATGAATCGATGAACGGCGGCTGCATGCACGAAAAAGCATGACGCACACTCACGTTCCGCTAAAGTAGAGCGTGCAAGCCAGAGCGTCGAACAAGCGATCGATTGACAATATCGGCCTATGCGTTCGGCTTGTGACGTATTATGACGTTATCGAGTAAAATTATCTGAAATGCAGCATGAGATTACCTCTACACTTAGATCATTAATATGTCTAGATGGAGTGTCGCCCTACAATCAAAACAAAAAGAACAAGCCAACATTTTCAAACATGTGTTCGTAATTAGTGATACCAGCTACTACAGTTCTCCCATAAATCCTTTTTAATCTTGTCACACTTTTACAACACAAACCTTCATTATAAATAAAAACAATAATGCGTAGCAATTCATGCGTATTCTATGACAGCGGGACGGATACTAAACACGGAGAAAGCATTTAGAGGCCAACAGCTGGACGCTATTTTTTGGACGTGTTTTCCGCGCGACACTCTATCTAGACATATTATTGATCTAAGCCTCTACACATTAACATGAAAGTTTTAATATTGAGAGAATGTTCATTTAAAATCAAAAGCTCTATAAGCAAAAAATTCAGGTTGACAAACAAAAGAATCTATAGTAAACATATGAGACAATAGGCTCTTCGTCAGCTATTCATCCCACGGTTATCAGGACTGCGATGCGAGTACAATCGCGGACAAAGCCGTGTCATATCCAGGTATCATGTAGGCTGAAATCGCCTTTGTCAGAAGGCCCATAACCCAATTGAATATGTACTTGTAGGTAATGGTTTTTATCGCTTTTTAATATTCTTTAAACGAAGTTTTTTCATATTCTGGATTAGTATTTTCTGTTAGTCTAGATGTTTAGCTTTGCCCATGGTTTTCGAATTAATGAAGCTTATTTTTACAGTCTTAGTCATTCTTATAGCATCGGCTGTCTGTCAGTGAAAGTCGTTTGTTAGTCGGAACAAAGGCAGAAATTTAAAAAATTGTGTTTCCCCTTCAAGTTACCGTTACTTTTATATGTATTTAGTTAATTCAGTTAACTTAAAACTACAAACATTCAAATATAATATAATAAATAAACTACAAATATTCAAACAACTACAAATCATGAGCGACGGTGGTCCAGTGGTGGACGGACTCGGCCTCTTACGCGAGGGGTTCCGGGTTCGATCCTGACCCGTCCGTGTGTGCCTTGAAATGGGTTTTTCTAAATTTCTAAGTGCACACGAGACCATCGTTCGCTCACCGGTGAAGGAAAACATCGTGAGGAAACCTGCATGCCTGATGAGATTGAAAGTCTTTGAAGGTATGTGAAGTTCACCAATCCGCACTGGGCCAGCGCGGTGGACTATTGGCCCATTACCCTCCTCGCTTGATTTCGAGGAGGAGACCCGTGCCCAGCAGTGGGATATGTAAGGGTTGATACTTTACTTTTTTTTACAAACATTCACTTCAGTTTATTTTATTGTTATAGATGAGAAATGCAAATTTGTGAAAAATTATTGGCAAGTGGTAATGAACGCCAAGACGACCGATCCCATGCCACTTGCATCCAACAGGGACCGGCCACTGCACGGAGATCGTCTTCCCATCTGGTTAAAGGCCGACCAACACTTCATCTACCTAAATGCGGCCTCCACTCTAGAACCTTATTAACCCATCGGTAAATTTAATTATTCCAATCACTTAAAACAACGTTTTTATTGTTTTTTGTTTACGTTCTCAATATTTCTAGCCTTTTTAATTGAATTTTAAAGCATCGCATAACATTGTATATATACATGAAAACATTAATTAGAATAAATTTAAAAATACATTCTAAAAATTTACGCATCAACCATTAAAATTTCGGCGAAATCAACCCAACGACTAGTATTTACGGTAAATTAGAGGGCACGCAGGCATGCATGGGGAGGGGGGAACATGCAATACTAGGGGGGGACATGCAATGTGGGAAATATTATACTCTGTGCTTGGGTTCCAATTCGAAATTTAATTCACCCATGAGTGCCCCTGTATTGGAGCGGACGGATTACGCGATGTGAGAATTCTATTCTCATCTGCTTTTCGGACAATTACATACTTAGTTATTACTCATGTAAAATACTGAATTGATTGGAAATTTATATGGGACATATAAGGGTTGCTACTATACTTTTTAAGTGTTGGTCTGCCATTAAGCAGATGGAAAGACGATCTCCGTGCAGTGGCAGGTTCATGTTGGATGCGAGTGGCAGGGGATCGGTCGTCTTGGCGTTCATTGAGGGAGGCCTATGTTTAGCAGTGGACGGATAAAAGCTGATGATGATGATAATGATTATGATGAAAGAAAATATTTAAAAGGGGATATTTACCATGTTTTTTATTTTATTTCGCGGTGCTCGATATTTCGTTAATATTGTCTACGAATGTCTTGTTCGCGAGTCTGAGTCTCAGGTCTCTCAAACTGGCTTTCTTTATTTAAACTATTTAAAACGGGACATGACATTCGTAGACAATGTCGAAATATCGAGCTCCGCAAATTAATATTAAGAACATGGTAAATATCCCGTTTTAAATAGTTTAAATAATGAAAATAACCATGTTAATTTAAAATCCTGTCTTCCTTTAGTTAGGTTTTAAATTATCATTCTGGAATAGAATCCACATTCATCATCATCATGTAGCATCAGAAACGTTCGCCACATGCTGTTCAGGCTTTCAAATATTCCGTACATACAGACCGATTTATGTCTTCTATTTGCGTTTCGGCTCGATATTTATGAAAACAATGAATTATTCATGGTATGAATACCAAGTATCAATTGTTTTTGTTTTTTGTTAGTTTTAATAAAGGATCAAAATATTTATGACTGTTTCATGTTGAATTTATTGAAATTAGACTATTTTGTGCATAATAATGAAACCACGAGCGACTATGGTCTAGTCACTAGCCCACTAGTGGAGTGGAGTATGGAGTCGGCATCTTGAGTAGTCTTGGTTCAATCCTGACCACTTGTGGGTTAAAATGGGTTTTTTAAATTTTTAAGTGCACCTGAAGACTATCGATTGCTTACCGGTAATAGTATCGTCCATTGGTCGTCTCCACATTGTATATTATTGTGCCCGTAACATCAGAACCGCCGCAGTAAATAAATTATTTTTTTGATATACCTATTGTTTATGGTCAGGACAGAGTTTGTTTCAAAATGAAAAAGACTACGCTGGCCGGGTTCAACCTGTATATTATATACTAGTTGCCCCGACTGATTTCGTTTCGCCAAAAGTACTACTAGTAATTATAATGAAACAAATTCGGAGGTAGGACCATGGTTGCTGTAAAGTATCCGAAACGTTGGGCTTGTAAAAAAATTAATAAACCACGATAAGCTCCGTTTTTATTTTATAAAAAAAATATAATAATCGGTCGAGCCGTTTCGGAGGAGTATGGGGACGAACTTTGTGACACGAGAATTTTATAAATTAGATTACACCAAAATTAAAAGCCAAAATTATTATCACAAACGAATCAGTGACTAGCACATAGTATTCTCCGTTCGGTAGATATTCCTTTGTAATAGGTGTGTCAATATGTCACTCGCATGGACCCGTGTAAGGCTGTCAATATCACCCATTGTTTTTTGACCCTGTACCCTATTACTTACAATCGAATGTGCAAACAATCTCTCAAATGGATATCAAATGACCTGTCAATTTAAATTACTCCGTTTGAGGCTGTTTTTGATTGGAGTTTGGTGTGAAATAGGCCTGTATAGACCTCTGGGAGGTTTAGAATAGCAAAGACTAACGCCCGGTTTCCGAAAGGCTGATCAACGCAAAAATTAATAAATCAACCGTCAACTCTCTTGTTAAGTGTCAAATAAGTTACTATAATAGAAGCATCGTGAAATTACTTAATTTAATCAGCCTGTCAGTTAATATAGCCACTACAATGAAAAAGAAAGTAAAAAATGTTAACCGCTATTAACAGCCATGTTAATTGACATAATATATAGACCAACATTTTAGAAACAGGGCGCACCCATGGGAAAAGCAAGCTAAAGAGTTTGATACAATAGCTCCCGTTGCTTACATGTTTCTTCTAATAACTGGTAGACTTGTGTGATTGTGACTTGTTTAAGGACAACTTGACCCTAATTGACCTAGGATTAACTTAAACTCATTCAAGATCTATGACGTAAGATGTCAAGTCTTAGTGCCAATAATCCCGTTCTGCCCCCCGGATACCTACACGCGAAAGCTATTTCACGGGAGAAAAAATCATATTGGATTCCTTCTACCCCTAAAACGTGTTCACGTGATTCCAACATTAAGAGTAATGGTAGATCGGTTCCTGGAAGGAATCAGCAGAATATAGGTACAAATGGTACGAAAAACCTGTCCATTTCTGCAGTAGAAGGTTAATAAAATTGCGATTGCCGATAGATATGAAAACTTACATAACATAAATCATATATCTTTTAACGAGCAATTCTTGTATATATAATCTGATACTCGAAAACGGCCCCAACGATTTTAATGTTGGCACGGGGTTTCAGGGCGATAAATAGATCTGGCTAGGATTCATTTTTGGAAAATATTGTTTTATCCGCGTTATCAATAATCAACTTTGCCTAACAAAGCTCGGCCATTCGAGTACTAAGGATTATGATATTAGGAAATATTAAAATTTTCATGATCTCGTGACGTCATAATGTCGCGTGTCGGTGACGCGAAACTATTAGATTATTTATCCCTACCGCAGTGCTCAACGCAGCTGAAAAATTCTTCACATAAAAAACAAGAAGTTTATTTTATATAATTTATATTTTTTTAATTTGCGGCTCACATCAAACACGCCTCATCGGTGAGATGGTTCCAGACCAGTTTTCTTGTGTCTATAACACCAGTCGATTTCACAAAGTCGATGGCTTTTTTGGTAAGTTCAGGGTTCATCTTGCGATCACGAGACATGATCCAGCAATAATCTGAAAAAATATATTTCTTAATAGATATTTTTTTTACGTTTTGCCTATTCTGAGCCCTGTGCTAGTAACTCC
This sequence comes from Lycaena phlaeas, assembly GCA_905333005.2. Taxonomy (NCBI): domain Eukaryota; kingdom Metazoa; phylum Arthropoda; class Insecta; order Lepidoptera; family Lycaenidae; genus Lycaena; species Lycaena phlaeas. The sequence continues at coordinate 2,536,421 of HG995176.1, forward strand.
ACTGCCTGTTAAAAAAGGTAAGGTATATACATAGTATAATATACCCAAATATTTTTTTTACAGAAGCTAACCAAACTAACGCGGGCAAAGTCGGCAATAGCTAATTCTAAATATTTTTTTTTTAATTTTCTTGGTCATAAAATTATCATTTAATAAAGGAAATCAAATATAGATAAGTATTATCATCATCATCACTAGTTTTTATCCGTCCACTGAACATAGGCCTCCCTCAATCAACGCAAATACTGATTCCTTGCCACTCGCATCCAACACTAGCTGTATGTTAGTTTTAGGTATATCTAAAAATAAACTATACTGCCCCCTATATCATTATAAGATACCCCACTGTTTAATTAATAGAAAACATTTACCCTCCTATTGTGCCTTATTCTTTTATTAATATAATAATTATTATATAATATACTTTAATTAACTTCACGTTTCATATAGCGCTCAATATAGTTTTATTTACTTTTTCTTTTTCATAAGGGTAAGACCATACGGAGCAAAGCAACGCAGCGATTTAGATGTATTTTTTCATTATCAGTAGAGGTGTTATAAAACATACAAAAATCTTCTTAACTTTAAATTTCGAGTTCCCTTAATTCTTTTTACAAATTAGACACGGATAAAGTTTTTAAAGGATGGTGATTATATTTTAAAAACATAATATTTTTATTTGAGCTATGCTAATCGCCCTAATGGCCTTAATGCGTCACCAGACGTGAGGCGAGCTAGTGGGCTTCACAAAGTTAAAAAAAACATGAACTAAATATGTAACCAGGCATAGTACTATATTATGTTACGTGGCAAATCCTGAAATGTAAAATGGTAAGTCGTTGCAAGAATACAGCTATCGCGGGATTCTTTTATAACTCAGTATTAGCTAGGCAAAAGAGATATAGAAAATGGAAAATAGAAAACTATATCAAGCCCAAACTTGTAACACATATTCCTCTAATATAGGTTCGTGTTTTCTCGTCTAAGTATTACGAGGCAACTTCGTATCGCTGATGCGGAATCGCAGCGACAAGTCATCGCGCCACGTGTGGCATGTCCTTTAGCTATTATATTACATGTAACACACTCGTGGAACAGAGCGTTATGTGGTTGTTATATGGTTCCTTTTAACCGAATTAGGAAACTTAATTGATTAGAAAGGAAATATGTTTTAAGATGCTAAGAACGGTCTAGATTTTCTCGATGTTTCGGCCTCACTTATATCTTCAAAGCGACGATGGTCCAGTGGGTATATGCTCAGCATCTTGAACGAGAGGTTCGATCCTGACCTATGGTGCCTTGAAAGGGGTGTTTTCTAAATTTTATAAATGCACTCTGAACACAACACGTTCGCTTGCTCATCGGTGAAGGAAAATATCGGGAGGATATAACCTGCATGCCTAATGAAGTGTTTGAAGGTGTGTGAAGTTGACCATCCCATTGGACCAGCGCACCGGTGAACTGTGGCCCGATACCCTCCTCGCCTGATTTCGAGGAGGACGCCGGTGCCTAGCAGTGGGAGTTTTATAAGGATGTCAGTAATATTTAGATATTACTAGTTACTTACCGTGCCTCGCTTCAATATCATCTTTATACATGCACTCGTATATTACTGCGTATCGGTCATAGTCAACTGCGATGATATTCACAGGAATCACGTTCGTACCCTCCGCTCCTGAAATACAAAGGTTAGTATTAGACATTGATTAGTCTAGAATACTAGTCGCTTAGTAAAATAATTAAAACTATCGTTTCCTTAAGCAATGAGAAAAAAACGATTAAAATCTAGCACGATAATTAGATTATTATTGGCTTATTGTTGGTGCGACGATGGTCCAGTGGGTATGTACTTGGCCTTTCGAATGAGAAATCAGGGTTTTGTCTTGACCCATCCCCTATGATGCCTTTCAATGGGTTTCTGTACATTTCTAAGTGCACATGAAAACGAGACCATCGCTCGCTCACCGGTGATGTATGTCTAAGTTATGTGAAGTTCACCAACCCTCATTGGGCCAGCGAGATAATGACCTATAGCCGAATATACACGACCGGTCCCATATTAGAAGGTCGTGCGGTCAACGACTTCACAGCTGGAGAAGACCCTAAGCTAAAAACCTAAAGATGTGCCATCTGCTCATTTACTCCTCCGATTAAGCGTAAAGGCCCTTAGACAACAGCATAGCTCATTCTGAAGAAAGAGTCTTTGTTGTAAGGAATATTACCATACAAAGGTACTTACGCTTGAAATCATCAGACTTATGATATAAGACCCCTCCCTCTACAGTTATGGTGCCAGTAACTGCAGAGCGCTGTTTGTTGACGACGTTGCTCAAATTGAAGGCGTTGGGGCTGTTGATGTCATACTCCATCACTCCACAGTCTCCCTTCTTCTCCCAGTCGTCTGGGTACTTGGCGATCTCATACCATATTCCTTTGTACTGAAATATTAAGAAAAAACTTTTGTTTATGGTGCTTATTGAGGTAATACGAAAAGAGAAGTTCGGTTATCCTTAAAATTAAGATTAGGCATATCAGATTCCAAGATACGGAAGTGGCAAGGGATCGGTCGTCTTGGCGTCATTGAGGGAGACCTATTTTCAACTGTGGACGGATAAAGGCTGATGATGATGATATCAGATTCCTCTCCTGCTTTTCTGTTGTCCAGAGGAAGTAATATTAATTTTAGCTCTATTTGAACATTAAGGAATATAGGAAGAAGCAGTGCTATGCTGCTTTGCAGCCAAATTGGGCTCAAATAAAATCAGGGTAAAGCGACATCTAAGCTGTCGCGTTCCGTGCGGTTTGTGAGTTTCCGGTGGCCCATTGGGCGGATTGGGAAAAGGAGGGCAACGCATCTACATAACCTCTGGTTATGAGGATGTCAATGGGCGTCCATAGTCGCAAAGCTTCCACTGTTCGTTTGCCCGCTTATGATTTAAAAAAATAAAAAATAAAATAAACAATTTCATTAAAATGGATATCTAAGGGGATATCAATGGTTTATAAGCACGGGTTCTGGTTCAGTGATGGGGTTCCCACTCTCTTCTGGCCCGCGCCTTCTGCAATGAAAACGGAAATACTTTCCGCACTCACCCGGGATTGGTTGACTCTGGATATGTTCTTGTGGAATATTTGGGGGGAAACAAGGTGTAGAGACGCATTACAATTACATATGCTGATTACGCATATGCAGATTCATAACCTTTACGTTTGATTTTTTTTTTTTTTGATTGAAAATGCTTGATGTTTGTTTGTCGCTATGAACTACTATTTCTTACCTTCTAAACATCATCATCATCTGCCTAGCCTTTTCCCAACTATATATTGAGGTCGGCTTCCAATCTAACCGGATTCAGCTGAATACCAGTATTTTACATGGAGCAACTGCTGTCGGATCTCCACAACCCAGTAACTGGGTGATACGGTACCCCGCGGTTAGACTGGTTGTCAGATTCTCGGGCTTCTGACGACCCGTAACGACTATCAAAGATCAACGAATGACAGCCGGGACCAACGGCTTAACGTGCTTTCCGAGGCACGGAGGAGTCTCGGTATGTAAAGATGGTCACCCATCCACGGACCAACCTTGGTAAGCGTTGCTTAACCTGGTGGATCGATCCGCGCGGCTGTTACCACTGCGCCACGAGCTCCTTCCTTCATGACCTTCTTAACATTTGAACATAATATACTTACTGCTGTGAAATTGAAGTTGGCAACTGGTTTTATATCAGGACACGGGGCCTTCACTATAACAGTGGCTGAGGCGTATGTAACGCTTGATGCGAACAAAAATATAATATTGTATAAGATACTCATGTTTGTTTTTTCGGCGACTGATGTTAGAATAAAAATTATGTTATTATATATATTTCTTGTGATTTAGTTGAGCGGTTTCAGTTTGATAATTTTACATAAGTAATGGCCAGAGTTTAAAAAAATAAAGCTAAAAAACATATTAATGTCGCATTTTATTCACCGAATCTGCATATTGTAGCCATTAAATAAAAATAAACTCATTGAACAAATAAGTATTATAAAATATAGTAGTACTATTTTCTTTAATGAGATTTTTTTCCTTCAAATAACTTTATTCAGAAATAAAATATTTTTTTAAAACAAATACGAGTATATGACAAAGACTAAGGATATTCATAGACCAGACCAGGTAAAAAAAATTAAAGTATCAACCCTTATATGTCCAACTGCTGGGCACGGGTCTCCTCGAAATTAGGCGAGGAGGGTATCGGGCCACAATTCACCGATGCGCTATGCATGCATGTTCGTGAACTTTCAAATATCTTCAGAGACGTTTATTCTCATCAGACATGCAGGTTTCCTCACGAAGTTTTCTTTCATCGGTATACCAGACTAGGTGTAATATGATAATGGCTTCATTAGCATCACATCTATATAATATAACGACCTCTGTGGCTCAGTGGTTAGCGCGTTGGCGCACAAGCCGGAAGTTGCGGGTTCGTATCTCGCCAGGGAACAAAAAAAGTTTATTTGTTCCTGGGTCATGGATGTGTATTAAATATATGTATTATATAATAAAAATCTTAAATATACTTTAATATAAAAAGTATTAAATATATGTATTTCCGTTGTCTGGTACCCGTAACACAAGTCTCTTGTACTTATCACGGGACCAGATTTACTTGGTGTAAAAGCGTCCATAGATATTTTAAAAAAAATATGACTGCTGGACATAGGTAGCTATAAAAAAATGCCAAAACGGCCGTTCCCATTGTTTCAAGTTGAGCAACTCCAAGTATGAGCAAGCAACCTTTATAAGCTTTAGACAGACATAGGCAAAGATATAAAGGTTTTGATTTGATTTGACTGAGGAAAGCGTATCGGTTGTTTCTCCATACAAACGTAACTTCGTCTTTTTCCTCTCTAGATAATGACACTACATCAAATATTTTGGTACCATAAAACCTTTAGCTGCCGTGATTATACATGGCAGCTAAAGGTTTTTTATTTTTTATTTTATTTTATTTAAAAGGCACGCCAACAACATAAAAACATACATATTTACAATAAACCTGATTTATAACTATCTAGTGTTTATGTCAATTACAGACATGCACAACATTGTTTGATTTAAAAACACAATTTTCATTAAAAAAAAATATAACATTAAATAACACAAATTTTACGAATTTATAAAGGTAGTACAACAGTTTGGAATTATAATTTTTACTTACGTATTACAAGATTATTCATTTTCGTTGAGATTGTCAAGATGATGGAGAAGACTTAAAAAATAAAAATAAAATATATATATTTGGGATTGAATTAAATAAATTATGTGTATAAGATGTCAACATAAAAATAACAATAATTAATGATATACCTACATTCATATTTTCTAATGTCAAATCAGTAAAGTAAAATGTATAAAAGTCAATATTATAATTATTAAAATTGCAAAATTTTTTTCTTAAATGACATAGACTGGTCATGAAATATATCTAAGTCAAAAATTTTATGCCAATTATTATATGTGTTGCTAAGTCTTAAGATAGGATTATTCATGCCAAGATTAGTTCTGTGCCTTGGAATGTTGAAAAATGGTTTCTGCCTCGATCTAGTATGAATCCTCGGTACAACTAGTTCAATAGACTGTAATAATTCCTGACAGGGAGTGGAGCCTGTAACCACATCTCTAAGAAAGACCAGATCCAACATGCGTCTGCGCTCGGATAACTTGGTTAATTTGAAAGTTGAAAGTCTTTCATCATATGAAAGTCTGTTGTTGATGTGCGGGGTAACAAATGCTAAATGCCTAGTAAAGGCTCTCTGAATTGACTCAATACGTTGGGAATGAGTCTCATAAGAAGGGTTCCAAATTATACTTCCGAATTCGAGAATGCTCCGCACTGAGTTTTTAAACAAAAGTATCTTAGTTTCAGGGCACCTAAAGTCCTTCGTGTTCCGCCTGACAAATCCCAATATTTTTGAAGCTTTCTTAATCATTTGGTCAAAGTGACTCACAAAAGTTAGTCTGGAATCAATTATAACGCCTAGATCCCGGATTTCAGTTGTAAGACTAATAGGACTCCCATTGATGTTGTATTGGGTTGGTATTATCCTCTTTTTTCTCGAGAACTTAATGTGCTGGCATTTTGTTGCATTCAGCCTCATATTATTATCTTGGCACTATTTAAAGACGCGGTCTAGGTCCAATTGAAGCAGTAAGGAGTCGGCATGTGACCTTATCAGCCGGGAAATTTTCATGTCGTCAGCGAACAAAGAACATCTACAGTGATAAATACAGTTGACAATGTCATTTATAAATAAAAGAAATAGAATTGGTCTTAAATGAGATCCTTGTGGTACTCCTGAGGTTGCGATATACTTAGGTGATTCCTGACCATTCACCACCACTATCTGTTCACGCTCGCCTAGGTATGATACGAACCAGTCGAGCAGCCGACCAAACACCCCATATTGATCGTACAGTTTTTTGACCAGAATACTCTGATCGACCAAGTCAAAGGCACTAGCGAAGTCAGTATAAACTGAATCAACCTCGCCTCCGCTGTCAACCGCTTTGAAAATGGGGGCCAGATAAGATACGAGATTTGTTATCACCGACTTCTTTCTTTGGAAACCATGTTGCTGGACCGCAATTGAACGCTTGCAGTGATGGGTCAGGATATTGCAAACTAAGGTCTCAAAAATTTTCGCAAACGATGATAAGATTGCTATGGGCTTATAATTCTTAACATTGCTTGAGTCACCTTTTTTAAATACCGGGAATATTCTAATTTTTTTTCACTCTTTAGGGAAGACACCTGAGTCAAGCGACTTGTTAAATATTAGCATAAGTGGGAGAGAAAGAAATTTGGCACACCTTTTGATGAAGAGTGGCGGGATATTATCCGGTCCAGCGCCCTTGTTTAGGTCAATAGTTTTAAGTTTTGTAAATATCTCAGATTCGGAAAGCACTATGAAATGTAGGTATTGCCCATCAATATCTGGTTGACAGGAGATATCGGGATGAAAGCCCGAGGAGAAATTATTTGTATACACGGAGCTAAAATGTGAAGAAAAAAGATTAGCAATATTCATGTCTCCAGTTGCTGATGTATTATCGTCGTTCATAGATGAAGGTAAGCTTTGAGAAGAAGATTTATTTTGTTTAATATAACCCCAAAATGCCTTAGGATTCGACTTGATACTATTTTCAACGGTTTGGATATAATTATTATAGCAATATTTTAAGAGTTTATTGCATCGATTACGCAACAACTCAAACTCATGTCTATCACGAGGATTTCCAAATTTACGCGATTTTTGTCTCAGCTTTTCCTTTTCTTTTAAAAGATTAACGAGGTCATTGGTGAACCAAACTGGGTATTTGGACTTGCGAGGTTTTCGTCTGGGTACATACTTTTTAATAATTTTATTTAATTCGGAGTAGAAGGAAGAAACCATTTCGTCAACATTGTTACAATTTCTAAAGGTATCACGCCAGTCAATGTCGTTCAGTGCACGTTGTACACTGGAATAATCAGCTTTGTAAAAATTAAGATCTACTCGTTGTGATTTTTCCATAGGAACGGATTCATTTAAACATAGTATTTCAATTCAAAGGTTTTATGGTACAAAAATATTTGATGTATATTGGGTTTTTTTTTCATAATATTATTATTTTCATAGGAAATTATAAGTCTTCAAAAACTAAAAATAATGCTTAATTTTTGAGACATATTCAGAAACTTATTTAAAGCGAATACGCATTTTAGAAAACGAACGAGAACACGAAGGCATAATAATTCAAAGTTTATTTTAGTTAGTGTATTAAAAAAAAACTAAACAATTGAAAATCTTTTGGGACAGTACTTATTTAAATTATTTTAATATATGTTAAGGATCGATATTTTATACACAATTTCATGGGAATCATATTTTTAAATATTTGCAGTTTTATTTAATTCGGAGGTAGTGTTTTGGACACTATATTCGTCTGCGGCGAGAATTATTATTCTTGTAAAGGAATATGTAAATAAAATTTCCCCACCATGGTTCAAGCCTGGTCGTGGCGGTGGGGCTCAGTAGCCCAAGGTGACCCCAACACCTTAGGCGAAGCGAATTGAGCCGAGGGGGCAAAAGAGCAGGGGGCAAGGGGCGAGCACGGGAACCTCGCCTCATTGTTCTACCCCGACGTTGGGAGGGGTTATTCTGTGGTGCGGGGCAACCTCTCTGTGGAGGTGGCGTCGGTCCCCTGAGGGACTGACTAGCCGTCTAAATGTCCCGTTGCTTGTAGATCCGGGGCACCTCACCAAAGGCGGCATTGATGGCACTCGCCGGGTTTTAGTGGGTAGAGCTGAGTCTACTTACCAGCTTTCGGGCGCAGCGAGTCCCACATACCCGCCTGAGACCTACTCCCCCCGGGATGCCTAAGCGCATTTCCCGGCGTTAAAGAAAAAAAAGTGTAAATAAAATAATCAATAATAATCATAAATCTATTATTTTATTTTACATTTCCTTGCATTTTGCCATAGTAAATTATTCATATCTACTTTGTACCTGACTTCTCATGAAGCTCTTTTAAACGAAGGATGAATAGAGCACAACACGTTTAAGCCTCTTTTCGCAGAAAATGTTTCTCTTATTGATTTCTCTTATTCAATTAAATGCTGGCGCAGACGTGTTAATCATTATTGAATTCCTAGAAGGTACAGCTTAAAGTCACATCTCTATTTATTTTACTGACAAAATGTAACGCAATATTTGGATTCGTTTCGGTCCCGAATTATAATTATACTAGCTGTTGCCCGCAGCTTCGCCTGCGTTAACTATGATTTACAACACATCTTAGCGGGATGATATATCTTTACCGATAAATGGGCTATCGAACACTGAAATGTTTCATTAAAATCCGATCGATAGTTCCTTAGATTAGCGCGTTCAAATAAACAAACTCTTTAGCTTCATATCTTAAGGATTAAAAGCATGAGTAAAATAAACTCGTTTAAATGTAGTCCAAAAAAATCAAAATTTCTGAATAAAATATGTTGTTGTGCCTCACTCGACATAGATAGGTATAGTGTGTCGTGGAATTTTTTGTAAATAATTATAAGATCTACAATTAATTAGAACATTCTATGGTTCTATCTTTTATAGTTTAGGCAGCGTACGCAAAATAAGTAACTTTTCTGGTTGATTTTTTACACCTCGTGTCCGAAAAACTCAGATATCTTACGGAATCCTATTTTTATCCAGAATAAAATTTAGCCTATGTTACTCGTGGATAATGTAGGTTTCAAATGGTAAAAGAATTTTTGAAATCGGTCCAGTACTTTTTTAAGTCTATTCATTACAACCAAACAAACAAAGTTTTCCTCTTTATAATATTAGTGTAGAAGTGTAGATATATAGTATAGATAGATTTCGCCATAACTTCAAAACAGAACGTCCAATTTTAATCATTCAAAGTCGAAATATTATCTACATAAACTGTACTTAGTGATGAAATAATTTATTTTGATAAGGATCCAAAGCATGAGTAAAATAAACGCGTTTAAATGTAGTCCAAAATACAGAATTTATTTTTATTTTTAAGGATTTTTTTTTTTTTTTTTTATGATACAACATACAAAAATACTTAAAACTCTAAAATTTGATATAAAAAACGATCAACCCCTATTTTTTAATAGCAATATTAGTCCTTTTGGCAGTACGAAGTCTTTCATTGCCGTAAAACGACACGGTCTTTTTTGCTTTTTGGTCAGGGCAGCTTGTATTCTATAATATATTATAAGCAATATATAATATAATAATATAATAAGTATATTTTATAAGCAATCATATTGCTTATAAAATATACTTATAAATATTTATTCACTTTATCAATAGCGATTAGTATGTTTCCCTCTTGTGTAGACTAAATAACTAAAAACCCACTAGTTTTCGTAAATAGCGCACCCTTTTAATGTATAATATTGAATGCAAACATGTAGGTGTAGTCAAGGGTTTGGAGCTCAGCCCACAAATATGTGTGGGTCTATTTACTTGGGTAAATGTCAAAGATGTGTTGAAGAAGGTTGCAAGTGACAGTTGATGGTAACTGATTCGAATATGCTTAAGGCTCAAATCACACCGAAATGGCAGCGGCTGGCAGCGCGGCGGCGAGCATTTTCAGTGTCATATGATTTTAAACTTTATCTTCATTATTGTAATACATAGTATCGCTTGAGAAACTTGGAAAGTCTCGCAGCCGCCCGCGACGCTGCGAGCACCTGACGACTCCTACTACTCCTCAGTCGCGCCGCTACCCTGCGCTGCCATTTCGGTGTAATTTGAGCCTAAAGCTAATCTTAGATGAAGCTAAAGATAAGCTAAAGATGCTGTAAAAATATGGCCTGATATTATATTCTTTAAGTTGAGACTTTTTTTTACTTTACTATGCGAGTGGCAAAAAACAGCGATATCAACGGACGGATGGATGATGATGATGATGATGATGATTACTTATAGGTCAATGAATGACACAAGAATCTTACATATAAAATAAACCTTTAGAAACTGTTTGTTGTACTAATTTCCTCCTGTTTTCATTAAGCTGTTACCTACATTGAATACGAGGTCATGAATAAATTCTTCGCATCCATACAGAAACCGGGATAAACAATAAAATCTGTAAAAAAATATTTCAATATATTTTGGAATTCCATAAACATACGAAAAACATTGCAAACAATAAATTATTGCTAATTTAAAAAAGAATTACATTTGGCTCAAATAAGTTGCATGTAAAATATATTCTAAACATAATACCGTACAATTCCGTAGTTATCCATCATTAAAATATATATTTTTGTTTAATAATTAATAAGTATAAAAAAGTATAAAATTGAGGAGCTCGTGGCGCAGTCGTAACAGCCGCGCGGATCGATCCACCAGGTTAAGCAACGCTTGCCGAGGTTGTTCCGTGGATGGGTGACCATCATTACATACCGAGACTCCTCCGTGCCTCGGAAAGCACGTTAAGCCGTTGGTCCCGGCTGTCATTCGTGGATCTTTGACAGTCGTTACGGGTCGTCAGAAGCCCGAGAATCTGACAACTAGTCTAACCGCGGGGTACCGTATCACCCAGTTACTGGGTTGTGGAGGTCCGACAGCAGTCGCTCCATGTAAAATACTGGTATTCAGCTGAATCCGGTTAGACTGGAAGACGACCCCAATATATAGTTGGGAAAAGGCTAGGATGATGATGATGAATTAATAAGTATAAATAAAAAAAATAACAATGTTTTTTCTAATAATATTATGTTAAAAAAACCTTTTGTATTCTGGCTGTCACCTAAGTAAAATGTGAATTTCTACAGCCTCAAGATGAACGAGAAAAGAACACAGGTCTTCAGCTTCTTTGTCGACAAACTATCCTACTAATATTATAAACGTGAAAGTTTGTATTAAATTATACATCGTATTAAAAAAATAACGCGCTTTGTTAGTTTTTTATTAGATTTTCGTTTGGGGTGGACTTAGATATTTAGAAAAACCTGTATCAAGGCACACACATGTCAGTATAAAACTCGAAACCTCTCACATTAGAGGCTGAATCCACCCACCACTGGACCATCGGTTTTTTTCTTTTGTTTTATATACCCTTAGTAATAATATAATAAAGTTTTTCTTTAAAAAAATGAACTTGAAAAAAAAAAGACAAAAATGTCTTAGGATTGGAGAAACGAACTAGGCTCAACTCTAACTCTAACTGTCGAATTTTCCGACTGACATAATATTTGACAGCGAAATTTTAGTTCGTATTCTAATGATATTTTATCATTATAAAAAAATCTAAAAATTTATCCTAGCTAGATCGATTTATCGTTTTTAACCCGTGTATACAAAATTTCATGAATATTGTTGGAGCCGCTTCCGAGATTTAGATTATATATAAATACTAGCGGACTCGACAGACTTCGTTCTGTCGAAACAATTAATTTGCAATAAATAAAATTGAAATCTCAAATTTGAGAAATAAACTATCCTATCTTTTAAGTTGGAGAAAAGCACACATTTTAAAAGAAAAAACATTAAAATCGGTTAAGTGGTTTAGGAGTCCATTGAGGACAAACATTGTGACACGAGATTTATATATATTAAGATATATACAAAAATTGTAAAAATATTAATGATACTAAATATTATATTACACTTATTTTTTAATTTGAAATATTGTACGTACTATATAAACATTAACCACTCCAATCAGAAGTGGATACTCAAATGTCGTTCTTAATTTAGCGCCAATACATCTTTGAGTATGTGCGAAATTTCCTCGAACAAACTTTTATATTAGCTTCCCACATGACATCCCTCGTTTGAGGAAAAACTGCTGGTAACACGTTCACAGCAGTATAAGCAGTAACACCAGTAGGAAAGGAAATGCCAATTACGCAGCGAGCAGTAATATCACTCGAAACTATGGGGCTGTGTTTCTGTTTTTGTTGCTCTTTCGGACAAAATCTGCAATTTCCTGGTTTGTAAGTTAGATACTTGCAATCAGGATTTATATATTAGCTGGATGGGCATCCTAGAAGGCTGAATAAGGTTATTATAGCCTCCCACCATGGTTCAGGCCTTGTCGTGGCGGTGGGGCTCAGTAGCGCAGGGTGACCCCAACACATTGCGAAGCAAATTGAGCCAAGGGGGCTCTTTGTATCCCTCTTATAAGAAGAGGGGATAAAAGAGCAGGGGGCAAGGGGTGAAGATGGGAACCTCACCTCATCGTACTGTCCCGACGTTGGGAGTGTTTGTTCTGTGGTGCGGAACAAGTGTGGAGCTGGCGTCGGTCTCCTGAGGGACTGACTAGCCGTCGAGGTGCCCTGTTGCTTGCAGATCCGGGGCACCTCAACAAAGGCGGCAGTGGTGGCCTCGCCGGGTTTTAGTGGGTAGAGCTGTGTCCACTTACCATCTTTCGGGTGCAGCGAGTCCCACATACCCGCCTGGGGAGACCCACTCCCTAGCGGGATGCGTCAGCGCATTTCCCGGCGTAAAAAAAAGGTTATTATTAGCCGAGGTGGCCTCGCTCACATGATATCGGCGTATAATAACAGTTATACTGTCGCATTTTTTGTGGTTTGTGAGTTTCCAGGGGCCTAACAGAGGATAGGAAAAAAAGGGTAAATCATCTGCATAATTTCTGATTGTATGGATGTTTGTGAACAGCGATAGTTATAAAAAGAACATTTTTAAGGCAATAAAATTAAGAAACTCTACAACTACATTACTTTATACTCGTTTAGAATTTTTTAATTATATTTTATAATTAGGCATTACACGTGTATTAATTTCTTTCAAATTAATTTTAACGTGATGTGATTTGTTGTACATGTCATGTAATTATTTAGGTATTTACTGAAAACAATTTAAACAAAAAATGGAACTACAATACAAGCTATGAAGATTTTGGTTTACTTCATAGACGAAAGTTCACTCACAATAAGTGCTCAGGCCACTGACCTTAAAATTATAGACGACTTAGTACAAATAGCCGGAAAATTATAGTCCGGCGCTGGAAGACAAAAGCTGTGAAACTTTGGACAAAGCTTTCAGTGTAGCCGGTTCTTACACAACTCATTATAATACATAAATATAAAATTTATTAAAATTTTATTATCATTAACATAGAATATTGCTTCAGCTGGACATGAAATCGACTCGTCCGCCGTGACGCAATTATTTGCGTTTATGGCATGATGTCTGACCATTATCGGGCGGCTTCTCTACCTGTTTCCAAATGTTAATGACATAAATAATATTATATACCTAAGATTTTAATAGAACGTTTTCACTAAGAATTGTCGTCTTAGTGTTCATTGGGCGAGGCCTGCCAACAGTGGATGGATAAAGGCTGATGATGATGTTTCAATGTGCGGTCAACCTAATACGCGAACAGTTCTCGTAGCGCAAGATATACCGAGCTTCCTCGAACTGGGAAAGGCTAAGTTAGTTTTACCCGGGGCTCAACCGAGCTAGAAGTTTTGTAACCGCAGCATCGAGTAGATACTGTATCTATAATATTTACGTAATTTATATAATACTACATCTTTATCCAAATAAGGTTAATCAAAACCTAACCTATTAACCTCATTAGTATCTTAAGCATGATTAGAACTTACCATAATCATAAATAATGAGACATTTTTTAAGCGAAGCTTGTATACGGATGTTCTAGCCGCTCTCATGTAGGCGTTACCGCGCGGCAGCTCTATCCATGCTTAGCGGCTGACTTCACCGCACCGTCCGTTTTTTTAACGCTTCTACGATCCTAGATCCTACGGTTAAGGCTCCGTACGCAAGAGCGTTTTTTTACCGAGCACCCATGTATCTGTTCACACGAAGGTGTTTTTAAAACGCAACGTTTTTTTATCGAGCACTGTTGCATTTTCGGCGTTGTGTTTTACGTTAAATCTAATTTAGCATGCCATACTCACAATTCAAGCCGACGCGACGTCAGGTTTTAGCGCGACGGCTTTTAAACGCTCGTGCAATCGGGGCATACTTTAGGCTTCGCATTGATATTTTACTTGTGTTTGTTAGAAGAAATTTTATTAAATGACACAGATTTATAGGTCGAAAGTCAATTTCTATTGCGTATGATATTGGAAATGTTGCTTATTGCCATGTCTGTGGCTGTCTTAGCCCTAATATATATTTGTTTTATTTTTGCCTGCCTTCGCTAGCGTAAACTTAGATTTACAGATGTATCCGGTTTAATGATGATTATTTTATAGCCTAAGTTACGCTTCTTATAGCAGCTAACTGTCAGTAAAAGTTCCGTCAAAATCAGTCCAGCTATTTCAGTGATTAGCCGGAACAAACACAGATAAAAATTGTAAAAAAAATGTCGTTTTGGTATACGAGTTTATACCGTCCGTATATTATAACGCATGTAGTAAAAATAGGTTATTTTAATATTACAAACATATATACAAATTTTATTTATATATACTTATAGATATTCAAACAATTTCACAACGTTAACCTAGGTAAGTTTTTAAGGACTTGGCAGGCTGGCGGACGACGCATTCGATCGTAAATAGTGTACGTCGCCATAAATAATAATAATAATTATATCATATGGACGTTTTTTACACCACGTCAATCTGGTCGTAAGTAAGTTTTCGAAGAACTTGTGTTATGGGTACCAGACAACGGAAATACAATATATTTAATACATATTTTTAAGTTTTTTATTATATAATAAAAAAATAATAATACACATCCATGACCCAGGAACACAAAAACTTTTTGTTCCCTGGCGAGATTCGAACCCACTACCTCCGGCTTGAGCGCCAACGCGCTTACCATTGAGCTATAGAGGTCGTCAAAATAAATGAAAATAAATGGCATAGTTTACCTGGAATTAACCCAGGAAACTTATTTGTGTTGCCTATCCCGAGAAAGTGAGTGTCGGAGCCAGCAATTACACTACCTCTCTCCGAAATACAGCAAAGCTGCTTCACGATAGAATCAAGCAAGACGGTGGTATATACTGGATGGTAACGGAGTCACGATGATGGTATGAAGATTATTTTTATTACAAACTCAAAGTTAATAGCTACATTATGAGTAATTAAAATGAAGCTTTTACGAGAGCTTTAAATGATAACATTAAAATACGAGTTATTGCCTTAATCGTAGCAGGTATGTCTGAATTTATTGTATAATTACCTATAATTAAAATCATCAATCAAAAAAAAATCAAAAAAAAAATATATACACTGTTACCTGCAAATTCAAGTCGGAAAAGTGTCCCATGCTACGTCATTGCTAAGTTGCAAGTCAAATAGTAAAAGTCAAATTCTTTTTCTTCTATTTACCTCCTTATTCCTCAACACTACCGTTCTATTTTCAATACTGGTGTTTCGCGCTTATGGAATTACAGAATGCGCTCATCGCGGAAGTCGTAAAAATTTATTACTACCACACTCACAATTGTGCTTAGAACAGTTTTAAGCACAATTGGATCGAGACACTTTTTAGCATTCGCGCGGTATCTCGGGTATATTTGATCGATGATTGACTAACCTAGACAACAGTTAGTATAATATTAAAAACCTCAAAACTATTGGTAACTTTTGTCATAAACTAAAAATGACTGAAATAAGTGAAGACATATTTGTTTTGTCTATTACCTACTAGATTATAATATTTTTCCTGGAAATCGAATCCATGACATTCTGGCTTAAAATAACGGTTATTAACCACTAGACCAATAGGCAGTCATTACTACAAAACTCTGATATGAATTTTAATACGTTAATAAAAAGTATCAACCCTTATATGTCAACGTCCTTATTTGGCATGGGTCTCCTCGAAACCAGAACCAGGCGAGGAGGGTAATGGGCCATAGTTCACCGATGCGCTGGCCCCATGCGGGTTGGTAAACTTCACATTTCAAAGACTTTCGAATCTCACCAGCGTGCAGGTTTCCTTACGATGTTTTCCATCATAAGCGAGCGTTGCTCTTGTGAGAAAAACCCGTTTCAAGGCACACACGGGGGGTCCGAATCGAACCCGGAACCTGTAGCATAAGAGGCCGAGTCTGCCCACCACTGGACCATCGTCGCTCACTATTTCAATACGTAAAATAAAAAAATTATATTGTCTGTGTTGATGATAGTGATTAATGGAAGTGGCTTTAGAGAAGTGAAGTTTAACAATTAACAGCGAACAACTTGTTCTCGCCTTTATTATACTGGACTTGAGGATCTCTACTTGATTAGGGATAGTTTTCATGAAGGCTTAGGGGTACCGAGTGACGATGGTTCAGTGGATATGGCCACTTGAGAGTCCGGGTTCGATACTGACCCCCTCCCTCCCCTAACACTCGTGCTGCCTTGAAATGGGTTTTTCTAAATTTCTTAGAGCATCCAAAACACTAGACCATAGCTCGCTCATCGGTTAAGGAAAACATCGAGAGGAAACCTGCATGCCTGATGAGATTAATTCTTTATACATAAATTCATAAAGTTTTTGAAGGTGTGTGAAGTTCACTAACCTGCTTTGCGACGGCGCATCGGTGAACTATGACCTCATACCCTCCTCGCATGTTTTCTAGGAGAGCCGTGCCCAGCAGTGGGACATATTATACTTTTATAGCCTTTGTCCTAATCTAAGGTACAAACTATCACCATTCCAACATTCAGCCTAGTTGGTTCAGCTGTTAGACAGTACAAGCAACAGGCGTCTATTTAAAAACTTTTGCCTTTATAATAATTTGTAAGATTTTATGACGCGGCTGATGAAATTGAAAATAAAATTGATATTGTACTACATAATCTTTATCATCATTATCATCGGCTTTTATTCACCCACCAAAAAAATGTCCTGAATAAATGAACGCAAAGACGACAAGAGCAGTTTGTACTTTGTAGTAAAAAAAAATGTGGTGTCGTGGGACACCAGGTAGGAACGAAGTTCCTTCGGCTAAAAAGAAAGGTATTATACACTACTCGCTTGTGTATGCGACTGTCGCGCCTTCGCATGTCTCATTTAACGCTTTTATTCCACGCACTTTTTCCTACGGTTTTACTATCACATTTTTTTCGATTCGGTCGCGCAGCAAAATCCCTATCCCCTCCAAGCCTGCCGTAAGGAACTTCGTTCCAAAAACATACTTTTAAATAACATTAAAAATGAATAAGCTTTTAATTTATTTTTTCAACCTAAGTTTCACTAAAAATAATTAAGCCAGCGTTATAAACTTTAGGGGTAACATTCAGATCCCAGATTAAAAAAAAATATTCAAAATTGGCACATTCTGGTAATCAATATATGATTGGGAAAGCCGCGATAGCTGTTTAATATCCGGAGAACCGTTGAATCCGATTACAAACCGATCAATCTTGTACGAGTATAAAAAGGACCATAATTTTTTTGTCATTCGTTTGAAAATTTATTTAATTGGCCATTATATATTACAACATGTATTTGGTGTATATGGTGACACCATCTGCAATATTTTCCTACCTAATAAAAAACTGACTTATTTAAGTAAGTTTTTTATTCGTCTATTTAGTCGAAAACTGACTTAAATAAGTCAGTTTTTTATTCGTCTATTTAGACGCGATACAAAAAGCTCCATTGAAAACCACAGGACATAAAGACAAAGCAAGATCTCAGGATTCAAAAGATGAAGATATAAAATATTCCATCGAATTCTTTCCATTCAACTCAAAACGCAGGACTGCTAGAAAATAAATGAATTCTTTTTTTAAATCTTCAAATCTATTAGCCACATATCATTTTAAATCTAGAATCCTAGAAATGGTGTTAGAATATATTAATCATTGAACAGTCTTGGCAGGCTCAAGTCGTTTGGCATGTCTTATTTCCGTCTGGAAATAAGTTCCATTTCACGCCAATATAAGAAGTGTTAAGATGGCCGCACATTCGACTGAAATTTTAACGCCAAGGCGGTATAACTTTTAACATTTTACCCGAGTTAATTTTATTATTAATGCACTACTGTGCTAAGTTTTAAAATATAAATCATTTGGGGTGTAGCAGACCAATGGGCGCCAAAGTGAATCGAGCTATATTAGTTAGTTCGTCCGCTATAATAATATATTATGCTTAGATCTGTAGTGCCCTGACATGTATGTAATTAGTATATAAGATGTATTCATTCAATAAAGAGTATTGTACCGGCACCCGAACCATACACACGCCATCCACCTCTCTCCTACATTACATGGCGACCCTGCCAGTGCTGCCTCGCGGCAGCGCTGAGTTTTTGTTTAAATTAATATAATTAAAATATATAAAATAATATGAATATATAATTAAGCCATACTAAAATAGGAAGATAAAAATATAATAATGACTTAAAATATTATATTAAATAATTAAAACATATTATTATAATGAAGAAATAAATAAATCATATGAGAAAATAACATAGCAATGACAAATGGCGAACCATCAAGACTATTAAATTAACTGAATAAATTACAAGAAGAAGAAATACAGAAAAGATAAAATAAAATTGAAGAAAGAAGAATTTAAAAAAAATGTTAAATTAAAAGAAGTGAGAAGAAAAAAAAAATAAAGAGATA
This sequence comes from Lycaena phlaeas, assembly GCA_905333005.2. Lineage (NCBI taxonomy): Eukaryota > Metazoa > Arthropoda > Insecta > Lepidoptera > Lycaenidae > Lycaena > Lycaena phlaeas. The sequence continues at coordinate 2,555,509 of HG995176.1, forward strand.
CAGGGAAAAAAGAAATGATGTCCAAGGAATCCAGAGGAATGGCGCCGGGAGATATTGCTGTCCAAGGAATCCAAAGGAAAGCTGCCGGGAGATGTTACTGTCCAAGGAATCCAGAGGAAAGGTGCCGGGAGATATCAGAGAAAAAGAAGCTGTCTACCGAAAGAAGTTGGCCCATCCATTACCTTCTTAAGTTGATCAAACATTGGGTATAATTTTTTTTTTCTATTATGGTTTTAAAAATAATTTTGTAAAATAAAATAAATAAATTAATTATTTTTAAATTTTGTAGGAGGCATAATATCATGATCTATTATAATAATTGAATTATTTCTAAAAAAAATGTCATCAACATTTTGTCAGTTTATATTCATATTGTAATGATATAAATCTCTTAGAAGATTATTAATGCAACGTAGTACATTCTTGTGTTGGATACTTGCTAGACATTGATATAAAATAATATAGATATTATTTTCTCATGTTGTTAATTAAATAGAAAATAATGGAATTCATTGAATAAATTAATCATGAGTAAATTAAGGTTCAACTTAGCACTTATAACTTTCATAGTTTTCTTGATTTAGAAAATTGCGTAGATTTATTACGTATTTAACCGGACTGACATGGAAATGGAGAGTATATAGTTATGATTAAAAGAGTTGGCTAGATTTATGAATAATGTGGCTGCAAACGCTTTATTACGATAAATAAAGAGCGCTAGGAATAAAAGTAGGAAAAATTGAATTGACAAAATATACATTCTTAAATAACATTTCCTTCGATTAACGGATTGATCACCCGCCCATCGCTTGGAAATGCTAAGAATTGTATTAAACTAAAGGAGAAGAAAGAGTCCTTAGAAGATTTCTTTATGATGATAGTCCACATACTTGATCATGTCAAACGCGAGACGTTTTCGTGAGAGTTTTGAGGATTATTTTGAGAATAAGGGTAAGGTATAAAAAGAAATAAAGAGGAAAGATTGATAGAAATGTTGATATAGAAGATTAGGAGACATTTAAAATGTCTAGATTTGTGTGTTAAATCCTTCCATTCGATCATGGTGCGAACGAGCTTTCCTCCGTGAGATATGTTGGAGTCCAAAGAGACTTAAATGATGACCACAAGTTACGTAGAAAGAAAGTATATTATGTTAAAAGATATTATGAGAATGTATAAGGGAATATACGAAGAATAAATAAATAAAATGTAAAGTGAATACAAGAGTAAGAAAATGAAAGAATAAATGAGTTAGTGTAGCCTGTATAGGTTGAGAAATAAAATAAAGGAATAAAAGATAAAGATATTATGTAAGGGTTATAATATGTAAAACCCATTGAAAAAATATGATAGGAAAGTAGGTGTTTACGAGGAATAAATAAAGGATTAAGGAGAAATATTATGACGATACTGATGATGAAATAAAGTAGGAGATTAGTAGAAGAAGAAAGAAATAAAAAGATCCAAAATATGTATAATTCACTTATGTGTATGTAGATAGGAAAATGACTATGTAAAAATAACGTAAAAGTTATTTAAATGGATATAGAAAATGACTATGTAAAAGTGATTGACGCAAATGATGATGATGAATGTTATAAGTGAGTTGTAATATCAGTAACGAGAACCTTAAATAGTTAAGTCATTTGAAACATTGTTATTACTTATAGTTGGACAGATGTATTTGATATCGTTACCTTTTAGGTATGGAATTAATAAACAAACTCTCATCTCATTACGACCTCCTAAGTTGTCATTCTATAACATACTATAAATAATTATTATCCAAGTTATAAAATGTTTGTTCTGTTCATATTATATTTGTAATATTATCGAATGTTAAAATTATTATTATCATTTGTCATTGTTATTGTTGTGCTATTGTTATTATAAAAATATGTTATCAAAACATTAGAAATTAATACCTATTGTAACAAAAAAAAAAAAACTATAAAATATATTTAAGTTTTTTTTAATTTTAGGAAGGGAAATGTAGTGCCCTGACATGTATGTAATTAGTATATAAGATGTATTCATTCAATAAAGAGTATTGTACCGGCACCCGAACCATACACACGCCATCCACCTCTCTCCTACATTACAGATCATTAATATCTCTAGATGGAGTGTCGCCCTACAATCAAAACAAAAAAAACAGGCCAACATTTTCAAAGATGTGTTCGTGAATAGTGATACCAGCTACTACAGTTCTCCCATAATCATCCTTTTTAATCTCGACACACTTTTACCACACAAACCGTAATTATAAATAAAAACAATAATGCGTAGAAATTTATGCGTATTCTATGACAGTATTCTATAACAGTTAGCCGCTATTTTTTTGGACGTGTTTTCCGCGCGACAAGAGTGTCGCGCGGAAAACACGTCCAAAAAAATAGCTAATGTAGATAGAGATCTAGGCATATTATTGATCTAAGACATTAAGTTATACAGCATCTGGTAAGTGGGCTTCGACCTGGCCGAGAATAGCATCTCCATCTTTTTTTTTGTCCTATGCTGTTGGCCTTGAGCCCTTTAAGCTTCATCGGAACAGTAGATGAGCAGATGGCTCATCTAAGAGTTGCATCTCCATCTATCTCCTTCACTTGCAATCCATAAATTACGTCACACGAATTTCATGATATTTCGATCCCTCCCCCATCCTTGTGACAAGTGGTCACATTGTGAGACTCCGCCCTCTCTAGTGTGACGACACGTAGGTATTTGAGTTACTTTTAAATTATTTTTATTTCTTAGTTTTAATGGGTGTTCGACGTAGATATGTGATGTCATAAATCTAGGATCACAATGTGACATTTGGTCGAACTATTCCTTCCCTCTTAGCGTGTGATGTAATTTGTGGATGTATGTTATTAATATATAATTTCGCAACAAACTTATACAAGTAAGATCAAACCTTACAATCTTTGTTTCAACTTTTGATATTTATTTTTTTTTGTATAAAAAAATACGATTCGCAAAAAAGTCTAAACATGTTGCAGTATCTACCATACTTGCGATGACATAAATACGACAAAAGCAATTAATAAACATTATTCAACAATGACAACACGTTAACCTAGCCCCGTTATATTTTCGTAAGAACTGAAAAAAAACCATATAAATACACATAAACACGTCTGTGACAGAGACAGATATTCATCAACAAGTTAATGATCTGCACCTAGCTTCCGCTAGCCTGAAAGTTGTATGATATTGCAGGATTCTCTTAGCCTATTCTAAAATATTCTATCGCACCTATAAACGGTGACCTCAAATTGCAACATTTAAAAAAGGCTGTGCATTTTTTTTTTAATTTCGTTTTCTTCCTTGAATTTGTCGTATACAGAGTGTTACGCATATGCGTTTCCGATTTTCCGATAAACGCTACACCATTTGTAAATGTGCAAATGTACGACCGTCTTAATACTTTATCTGTAGATCGGGGAGTATTTTAACGAAGATTGAATTTACGATAATGTTCATTTAAAGCAAATCATAAAGATTTTGATGATTCATTAAATTGTTATGACCATTTCAGATTTTGTCTTGTTGTATATTTACGTCAATAAAACTTATTTGAGTATATTATTAAAGAGTCATTTGGCTAGGTAGTAATCCGTTTACTTAATTGTGTAATTGATATCTAGAATTATTAATAATTTAGAACACGATACCTATAATAAGTCACCTGGCTCTGTACGTCAGAAAAGCTTCGTTATTATTCACAAAGTGATCTATCTGAATAAAAAAAGGGATTTAGCAAGCAAGATAATTGAATCTTTTATAAACTGAAATTGAATAATTGTTTTGTCTTCTATTCCGAGTTTATCTAAGTCACTTTATATTATGTCTTATTATCCTAATTAATTAAGCTATAAGCATGTAAATGCATTTCTACCTCATGGTTAGGGCGCGGTGAGGCAATAGAAAAAAAAAAACGATATGTCGAATCGTTACACGGTGGCAATCAGTATAGTGAGCAATGTTTCGACTCTATCATTGTTCACTGTGTCGAAATATAGCCAAATTAATGATTATAATAATACAATAATTATGCACAATTATTTATACTTATTTTCAATATGTGTTTTTATCTATTGCAACACACGTATTTGGCTTTAAAATATTCCACCTTCGCGTTTTATAGGTTGACGTAAGCGTTTTCTCGAGATGTTTTTCCGACTACCGATTTCGCTCCGGAAAATATTGGTGAAGGCGAATCGATATAAATTGCGAAGGCTACATTTTCAGAGTGAATTCTGCATCCAGTATCATGCTAATATAAGTGTAAAGGTTTTTTGGGGTTAGGTTTTATTGTATTTTTGTGACTCTATCCATCCTTATTTGCTTTATCAAAAGTGATTATTTTTAACAGTGCATACATGTTTTTAGACGATTAGGTACACGGTAGATGGTGGAGGGTTGATCAGCCATTAACCAGGTGGGAAGACGATCTTCATGCAGGGGCTGGTCCATGTTGGATGCGAGCAACCAACTATCATTCTTCATTATCACTGAAGGTAGCTTGTTCGAATCCGTCCTTAACAATTTAAAAGTTTTTTGTGTTCATAGATGTATTATCAAAAAAATGTTATGGGATTGAATATGTGAATAAAAAAAATCTTAAATATGTGTAGGTATTTCCATTGTCTGGTACCCGTAACACAAGTTCTTCGAGAACTTACCACAGGACCAGATTGACGTGGTGTAAAAAGCGTCCGGAGATATAATTATTATTATGTTTATGTGAAATGATCACCAATAGCCTTATAACCTTACCATCAAAACAATGATAAAACAACGAATAATAAATACTATTACGGATAGGAATATAAGAGCGTATTTCTTATGTAAACGAACGCGAAGGCTATGTACGTATCCACACAGTCCTCATGAGGGTAGAGAATATTATAGCCTTTCATTATTATAATGCTTTTTATCATCGCATATGTAACAATGTTGGATTCAGGTTTTATTTTACTGATATTAAATCCACTTTTATGTATTTCTTTTATGTCGACTATCGACGCACAACCAGAGGTAATGCAAATGCGTTGCCTTTTTTCCTAATCGACCACCAGAAACTTATGTCACGAAACGCGACAGTATAGCAGCAGCAGCTGCTACGTTGTGTGGGTATCACGTAGCGAGAGGTACCACCCCGGACTTGTCGGCATAAAATTCTTAACATATCATTAAAAGAAAAAATTAAAATTGATAGGAAGACTTCTTCACTGTAGCGTCTTAAAAAAAGGCTCCCGGAAAACTATTGGAAAACCTTGGTCGTCAAATCAACCTAAATGTAGTGACGGCAAATGTCATGATGGGGTCATGACGTGATGACTTTTTTGACGCAGGGAAATCCTTAATGGATGATAGTCAGGATCGGGATAGGAACGGGAGTGATCCGAGGGGGCTCTTTGTACCCCTCTTATTAGAAGAGGGGGGCAAGGAGTGGGGGAGGGAACCTCACCTAATTGACTATCCCAACGTTAGGAGGGGTTGTTCTATGGTGTGGGACAGCCTCTCTAAGGAGGTGGCGTCTGTCACTTAAGGGACTGACTAGCCGTCGAGGTGCCCTGTTGCTTGTAGATCCGGAGCACCTCACCAAAGGCGGTAGTGTTCGCACTCGCCGGGTTTTAGTGCGTAGAGCTGCGTCCACTTACCAGCTTTCGGGCGCAGCGAGTCCCACATACACGCCTGGGGGATCTAGCCAAAATGCCATTAAGAAAGCGTTAGCGAAGTTTGAAAATGATAAAATGCCGCGCTTAATCACGTGGTCGATATATAAATTTTATCATTTCGATAAGTGATGTCTTACCTATATGTAACTCAACCCAAAATAAAACCACTTCTCTTCCTTCAGAATCTTTCAGGCAATAAGAGCACCTCAGTGAAAAAAAAAAAAGATCCGGCCAAAAACCAGACAATAGGGGGAGGACTTACCAGGCCGTGGCGTGATGCTCAAAGCCGCTCTCAAATATTTTGTAAGTGCGTTTGATGTCTTCTAATAGTTATTCTGACAACTGTTTACATACACAATACTGTAGGGCTATTCTGTAAGGTTGTTTTCAAATCTCGGGTTCGGAATCCGCCACTGCTGATATGACGAATTTGACGAATTTGTATTCTCTAAAACTTGACTATCTATCTATCAATAAAGTTTACTTTAGAAGTGAGCGTAAAGTGAGTTCTATCGCTCAGGTGAAGCTCGATATCGAAATGGTTTTTACGGAATAGCCCTACTGTTTCTAAATTCTATTTCGACGAAAAAATAAGGTTATTGCGTAATAATTTACAAACGCCTCGTTACTTGTATTAAGTTTCGTTTCTTATTCCAGATTCTCATCTGAACTTTTAAATATAAAAATTACGGCATCGTCATTTCGCGACATAACCTGTTTGAAATTTGTTCGAGCGGCAATTCCTGTAACTTTACCCCGAGTGAAGTTATAAAAGGTGGAATTAAAAAGGGCTGGATTCCGTCACATCGTAAGGGCCTAATTTTGGAAGTTGCCGAGTAAATTCCGCGAGTCATTTCGAAAATGGACCGCTCACGACTCTTTACATGTTACGATACGGCGATAAAATATTTATAGTTTTAAGACCTTAGCGTTTTTGGGTCCCGTAAAAAATACCTATACACCACTATTGCAATCTGGAAATACCACTCCATGGCGGCTTCTACTGTGTAGCCAGGATCGTCAAACAAAATAACTTTTAATTTCGGGGAAATTGCGGTATACGTTACAACTTTCATGTAAACCTATGGTATTTAATCAGGAGAATTCAGTAGTGAAAATACGAATAGGAGATTAAAGAAATAATCACTTTAAATATCTAAAGGCAACTAGAGATGTACAATTTGGCAAAACTTGCAAAATAAAATACTTTTTGTGACAAGCATTTAAAGAATTTTATTAATTAATTAATTAATTTATTTATTTATTGATAATCCAAGAGCTTTACATTTGATCTTATTCTAGTTAACATATTTTATAGCTATAATGAGCCAACATAGGATTACAACCTAATAACAAGTCCAAAAAAAAGAAATTACATTAGGTATGATACTAAGTTTAATGTTTATAAGTAAGTTGTCAGTGTGATGTGTGTTAAAGAATGAGCATGTATGCGTGTGTTTGGTTGTGTGTGTTGTTAATTTGTTGAAAAAATCTTACAAACAGAAATTATTCCATTAAAAACTATCCCAAAGAACCCAAACTTATGTTACGGAACCCCCCATGTATATCCCACTTGGCCATTCTATCTATTCAGTCCTCCACTTGAGTTTGACATTGATATCACGAGGCTGTAAAGACCATTTTTAATACGCTTTTAAATAATCTTTTTATAAGTATAGATGCTGCCTTACAGTTTGGCCTATCTATTACTGAGTATATATTCTCCTATTATAACTAAGAGGTAATGCTTGTGAGTCTCGTTAGTATTCCTTAAATCGTTTTCATCCAATGTAGGAGCCAACCGGCTCATCTCACGTCCGATGAAGCATTAAGGCCACTAGAGCAATGACCCTAGTAGCCCTAATGCTTCAAAGCATAGCTCCATCAAAAAAATCCTCGAATCGAATCTTCTCTCTTTGTGATGAAAATGATCATTTATAATTTGTTCTGTCTAGGCGTAATTCATTTACAACGTATTTATGTATGTATCAGTTTTCTGGTATAATATAGGCTCTATCTAGTTTGGGATCAGATGGCCGTGTGGGAGTCGTCCCAACATATTACTACATTTTCTTTGTATAATTATTGTATGTTTATGTATAATATATGATATGTTAATTATTAACACATACAATATAATATAATATGTCCAATCTTCCAATGTATTGTTCCTTTGTTGTTTGATATCTTCAGAGATAAAGCCGCTTATTGTGTTAATACAGTTTAACTTGTCAATGCTCTAGTAATATTCATACACATAGGGAAAGATCTGGGTATGTTCACATCGCTTCATCATCGATTGAGCAAAACCATTGTGAATAAGCTTGCATGATAGATAAATAGATAGAAAAAATAATATATTTTAGGGGTGTATGAAGTTCATCTAATTCTTTTTGTATTGCAGGAAAATCCTTTATGAATGTAGCTAGGATCTTCAGGTAGATACTGACCCTATGTGAGTCTAGCATCTAAGAGTGCCCTATCCAAACTCAAACCACTGCAGCCTTCAGCTGCTTTTTAGCTTTTCGGGCAACAGGATCACCTCAGCGAGGTGTGTACCGTGTAGTTAACACTACATATTTTCTCCGCGTTCCTTACAGCCTCCTCGAGTGAATTCGAGGAACCACCACAACGGCGTGTGCAGGTCGCTCTACGTTGCGCCGCGTTCCTTACATCCTCCTCCAGTGAATTCGAGGAGCCACCTCAGCGACGTGTAAAGTTTACTCTACATTGCACCGCGTTCCTTACATTCTCCTCGAGTAAATTCGAGGATCAACCTCAGCACCGTGTGAAATTCACCCTACATTGCACCGCATTCCTAACAACCTCCTCAAATGATTTCGAGGAGCAATATTGGATTCACAGTATTAAAATTAGTATGTATTTGTTAAGATCACGTCGGTATTTTATCGCAAACGTCTCGCCCTCAACAAGATGGACGTCTTGGCTTTTGTGAAACAACAATAGTGGTGGTTAGATTAAGAGGCATTGTACTGTTTAGCTCCAAAGCCGGGATAATGACGCGATTTAAGATTAAATTCTGGATGACGTCATTAGTGACGTCACGATGCCTCATTTAATTTATACCTCGTTGATGGCTGTCAGAGTAAAGTGGTAACCTATAAAATATTATGTCCCCCTGCTGGGCACGGGTCTTCTCGAAATCAGGTAAGGAGACGCTGGCCTAATGCGGGTTGGTGAACCTTACACACCTTCAAAGACTTTTAAATCTTATCAGGCCTGCATTATGTCATGTAACATATCATGTGCCATATGCCATTATCATTCACCGTCAAGAGCTAGCCTGGAATAGATGTTTCACATCTGAAATAAAAATCATTTACTTAAATTGATATTAATCCGATACATGCGAGTGGCCAGACGTCATGGCGTTTGTTAAAATAAGCCATCGACCACACAACCCATAGACTCCTAATGTTTGATTTTCCGTATTAAATGCATTCTGGCAACTAGCTGAGGTGAGACGGAAGGGGTTACAATGCTGTGATTAGCTAATTCAATTTCATACATTACCAATCACGGAACGTTAAAAAGAAATGGATATATTTCGCAACGAGAAAGAATGAGACGACACGATAGTTTGAGTACTTCGTCTTAAGATCCGACCATCCGCTGTTATTAGGAGTCTATGGGTTATGTGGTCGATGAAATAAGCGTATGTCCAACAGTAAAGTAACTGAAACTTTTGATTAGGCGCGCGACGTCCTGCGGAGCAATCCAGCTGCTAACGCAAAGCAGCTGGAGCGGCGCGGCGCGAAGACAACAAACTGTCAAACCCTATTGAAGTGTCTTATATGACCAAACGCACGTGGGGAGCGGCGCGTAATGACGCGAACGCGATCAGTTTTGATGACGTGCCAGCATCGGTGGCGGTTATTCAAGACAATTCGTGTGCTCGTAGGAGATAGCCGCCGCGTCGCATCGCATTGAATTCGCGTATCATCGCTTTATAGTCGCGTTCGCTTTGAGCCGTCTATGTAGGACGTAGGCTTAGTGATGAAAAGGTTTATTTTACAACCGAAAAACAAAAATATGCACCATTTAATGGTTGAAATCACAACATTTTGAGAAGGCTTTCGGCTTAAGGCATCAAGTTTCGAATGTCACGCGAATAAAAATAAAAATTCAATTTAATCTCGCGGAAATGGAGTATTTATTTTTGAATTCACGAAAATCTTTTATAAAATTTGTTGAAGTTTTTGTATGCTGACCCATATATCACATCGACCATACTAATATATGTGGGGTTGTACAGAAACTATTGAGTTTTTAAATGTTTTAGAATATTAAACGCCATTTTTTTAAAGTAATCGTTATTAATTGTTTAACTTATCAGGGAATATTTTTTTTTAAATACTGTACCTACTATAATTTAAGGTGAGACAGGCTAACAACACATAATAATTAATAATAAATAATTTTATAATAATATAATTATTATTATTGTAAAGGATGATGTAAATAAAATTTCCCAACCATGGTTCAAGCCTTCTTGTGGCGGTGGGGCTCAGTAGCCTAGGGTGAGCCCAACACCTTGGGCGAATCTAATTGAGCCAAGGGGGCTCTTTGTACCCCTCTTATAAGAAGAGGGGACAAAAGGGGCAAGGGGCGAGGATGGGAACCGCGCCTCATTGTACTGTCCTGACGGTGGGAGGGGTTGTTCTGTGGTGCGGGGCAACCCGTCTGTGGAGATGGTGTTGGCCCCCTGAGGGGACTGACTGGCCGTCGAGGTGTCCTGTGCTAGTAGATCCGGGGCGCCTCACCAAAGGCGGCATTGGTGTCACTCGCCGGTCTTTAGTGAAAAAAAGGCTAACAATGCTGTGACTGTTAGATATAGGATATTTTTGTATGTGAAGTACATTTTGAAGCATATTTGTAACTAGCCCATGCCACCAGCCACTAGCTGTAATAACCGTTAGCCAGTATTCGAGTTGTTATGGTAATGTATATATTTTTACACCATCAGAAAGTAGAGATTTTAACGAACCAAAAGGCCACCGACTTTTTGAAAAAAGCTGATATTTTGACACAAGAATTTTCAATTGAAAATCAGGCTTCCTTTTCTAATGTTAAGTTGAAATAAGGTGAACAAATAAATATTTTCTTTCAAATCAGTGTATTTAGAACACAAAAATGTACAAAAATTTCGTATAAAAAACATTTTTTTAAATTTTTTCACTTTTTACCTTTATTTGAAAGCTTTCGCACCGGTCTAGCTATTACATAGACGTTAAGACAATAGAGGTTTGATGAAGCTAGTGGCAAGAGTTAGGCCGTGTTGGTGTTCATTAAATGAGGCCTATTTTCAGCAGCGAACGGATAAAAGCTGATGATGACGCAACACATAAACTATATTAATAAACCTAGTCGTATAAGTCTTTAATCCTCTGTCTGAAACCTCTCTAGTGTAAAACCTACGTTCAAATGCGTTTAATCTAGATTAAAGCATAGAAACTCAATAAATAGGATATTGCAAGTTATTGATAGCAGCCTGGCGTCATGCGTGCGTGCGTGCATGTTTCCGTGCATGTGGGCATGCGTGTATGCGTGCATGCGAACGTGCGGGCGTGTATCTAGTCACTTAACTCCTAAACGGTTGGGCCATTATATATTTGTTTTCTTCAGGATAATATCTGTAGATGTTATTGTTATTATTTAGTTAGTCCCTATATAAATAACTTGAAGCAATAAAACATATAGTTCGAAGATATTTGTATCTCATACGGAATTTACGGATTTATGTGTAAGATATTTTCGGACTATCGGTAAGTAGTTTTAGATTTATGTTGACGGACACAAATAAAAGTATTGTTTGTCAGTCAACAAATACGGATTTTATCGGGGGCTAAATTTATATAGGTTTACGGATACTTTCATCCGTAAACGCGATTGTGAACAATAAATTCCAGGTAAACTAGGTTATGTCGTAGCGAGTTTGACCTACCATCAGCTAGCGTCTGCTAGTTGCCTATCCAACTTACAGAAAACATAAGTCTCATCATCATCATCATCTTCAGCTTGTATCCGTCTACTGCTGAACATAGGCCTCCCTCAATGAACGCCCCCCTTGCCACTCGTATCCAACACGGACCTGCTACTGCACGGAGATGGGATGACGTCTCACCTGGTTAATGGCCGACAAACACTAAGTCTACCTAACGACCTCCACACTTGAACCTTATTGGCCTATCGGCCATCCGTTCTTCTGAGTGTGTGATCAGCCCATTGCCACTTCAACGTGCATATTCTTCGCGTGATATCGGTAACTTTAGTTCTCATAGTCTGATGATGTATAATAGGATTCCATTCGCTCATTGCTTGACGTATCCCAAACGACACAATTTGATCATACAGTTGAGCCCGGTCAACGAATAGCCAAACCTAATGGCCTAGCGCATTAAGGGCGCCATTGGAATTCGACCTTATTCGAACTTGAAGAAGTTATTAATAAATATTTATATGATATTAAATATAATGCTGCGTTTGGGGCTCAAAGTTTGGGAACCTCTAAAATAGTGGCTTTTGTATTTATAGGATAGAATAGAATAGATACATCAATGCATTGTCGAAGGCAAATGTCGATGTCTCTGTTGTATTGATGATGTGCGATTGATGTGTGTGTTTGTACTCTCTTCTATTCTATAAAGCTAAGAGCCACTTGTCAAAAGGATTGTACGTAGGACTATGCACCTAAAATAGGTTTTCGAATTTTCCCGTGCATCTAAATGACAAAATTGTTTGCACCATTAGGAATGGTAAGGAATTCTGCATGCCTGATGCCTGATCACGTTATGCCCGAAGCCAAAAATACCCGATTTTAAATAGTATACGTCTTCTACTTCACTTCGAAGGATTTCAATATTATTTTAATTTTTTTAGGTAAGTATACATAAATAATTAATTAAGGTATAGTTTTGAAGTCGGTTTTTGGTTTTTTATTTAAAATTAATTTTATTAAAAGTCAATTGAGTCTACCAAAAGTTCCAAAGCAAGCCCACTGAGAAGAACCGGCGAAACAAACTCAGTACACAACATCCAATGGGCTATACCTGTACTTAAAAATGATCAGTCTGGATTCGTCTGTTTTCCCGAATTGTATTAAGGCCTTGGTCTTTTCATTATAAATTCAAAATTCAAAATAAAAAGAAGCATCACGAATAAAAATATTATATTGATGCTTATTGAAAGAAATCCAACTGCGTAGACGCCTAAGATAAAAAAGTTAATATGTTGATATTCTACAACACGAGAACGATCAGAAAATGGAAACGGCTCTGCTATTCCATTTTATCGCCACTTAAGAGGAAAACAATTGGCATGCATATGCTCCCAGCTTATACACTTCGTCGAGATTTTTTGGCTCTATCTTATATCGTTAAAATCTTATAGCATCAATAGTTTCGTTATTGTCTCTTCTAAAAATAATAACGTAAACCTTGAAGCAATTTCGACTAAGATTTCCGTGCAGTGGTTATTCCTGGTCGTCCTGATGTTGATGATGTACTATAATTTGAACATTTTATTTCCCTACGATATATCCCACAGTGCCCTCTAGTATAATTTATTTTATAATTTGATTGATTGCTACGCACAGTAATACAATTTAATAAACAATGCTGACATTTTGTGTGATTATAATAGTAAGAGAGACGTGGAAGAATGTCCTTCACCGATCTGATAACCAGGTGAGACATATTTTTTATCAAATAAAATATTTGATTGTTTCTTAATAATATGACTTAAATGGCGAACGCATTCATACTTTCCAAAAGTAATTAATTCAGCTTTTCTGAACGCAACATTTCCTACTACCCTCATCCTAAATCTTTTCTATTCCTACGAATCTGGGGGAACTGGGAAAAACGAGTTGACGTTTCGCCGTGTCGTGGTCGAGTCAAGCTCTCGCGTGTCTCCTCAAATAAATACCGAAAACCGTCTGGACTCATCATCCCGTCGACGCGTATAGTTTTATTCGCGGTGCGACTTCATCACGGGTGTGGAAAACAGTATAAAGAAGACAAGGCGCCTTTAACATCTTGCGCGGGGTAACGGGAACCAGGTTCGTCCCTAATAATTTATATCTTTTCTTAACATTGATAAAAAATAAACAAATATGCCTTTAATTACTTGCCTAGCCAAAAGTGCTCATGGCTATTTTTAATTTAATTAACTTTGATTAATTTGAGACCATAAATGAAATTTATTTCCTTGCGAACTAAAATACATGTATAGCGCAACAAAAAGTATTACAACACATTTTTACAGATATTATAATATTATAATATAATAGTAGTTAGTCATTATTAAGTGCCTTGACTTAACGATTATTGATATTATCCTGAGGAGATTGGATCGTGGTGGTCTTTTATGGTGGTGTGTGGTGCTGTAGCATGCTAATGTACGCATATGGAGTGTGCGAATGTGCAGTGCTATGTGCGTTTCACATTTGCTGTAAAGACATAATTCGCGGAATTATTGCTAATTAAAATCTATTTCGATATGTTATAAATTTCCTCCAAGTAATGTCTGTATCAATTGAATAAAATTTTACAGTCTTTATATAGATAATATAAAGAAAAAAGATATGTACATATTATTATGTTTACGCTATTACACCACGTCAATCTGATCCCGTGGTCCCGTGATAAAGCCCGCGAAGAACTTGAGTTTCGGGTACCAGACAACGGAAATATATTTGATACTTTAAATTGTACATATATTTAAGATTTCTAGTATATAATACATATATTTAATACACATCCATGACTCCGGAATTCAGAAAACTTTTTTATTCCTTGACGGGATTCCAACCCACTACCTCCGGCTTCAGTGACTCTAACCATTGAGCCGCAGAGGTAGTCTAATAAGCAATTCTTACTAATTATATTATTAATCTATTATATAATTGTATATTTGTATGACGTGAATTCGATTGGGAATGATAGAAAGATTTCAAAATGTAATAACTATAGTCCTCGCCACTTTTAAAGTCCTGCGACTAATGCCTGAACTAAATTTGACAAGATTGACATCTTGACATCTGTCTAGAGTAAGAAGTTGTGATATTTTAAATTGTTTTACGTGAAATATGGAGCATATAATATAAAGTAAGGTGTAAAAATTTAAGGCCGTATAATGATCGTTAAAGTGAAATAATTTTGTGAATTAGAAAGTAAAAATAAACAACAATTAACCCCGTTGAATAATATGTTTATAAATGTCACTGCCATGACAGGTAAATTTTAGAGATGCCAGTATCACTCATATTTGCCTAAATTATGGTTAAAATATTATCATTAACTCTATACCTACATTTATCTTATGATATATAATATGAATATAAATACTAGGTAAAAGAATTAAAACCTTGCTCAGATGAATTATATTTTCAGGTGTTTCTGTAAAAAAAGGTCGAATAATAAAAGAAATAATAATGGCAGCAATTACTTCTGAGAAAATCGTCACCACTGGCAAAAGCCGAACACAACCGAAGAAGCTTGTTTTAGATAAATTCTACTAATCGGTTATACGTAAAAAATACAAACGAAATATTAAAAAAAATGTTTTATTTATAATATATATTACTATAATTATTTTTGTCATTATTATCATCATCAGTCTTTATCAGTCCACTACTAAACATAGGCCCTATAATTATTTAAATTTTTTATTGTACTAGACTTGATGGAAAATCATTACAATAGAAATTGGCAACATTGAGTTATGAGATCGCAGCGCCGCGTCTATCGGACTTCTAAAGTGGCGATGACTCTAATTTGGAATCTAACGACACGTCTAAACCCATTAAGATGTTTAAGAGGATGTCAAAGACATAAAACACTCGAAGAACGCCCGCTGGCACAGTCGGGTAATAACATTATAACATTATTCAATATAGAAATTGGAAGATTAATATTGACTACCGTTAGCGCAAATACATTTTCCCCCAAATTCGTATCCGATTGATTTCTTACCATATGTGATTCGGTTACGGCTCTCGAAGGTTCTTTATAAATCACCGACAGCTTTCACTTATGTATCAATGCTTTGAGGGTTTATGTGGCATTTCATAAAGGATATGAATTATCTAATAACGTAATAGATTTTATTGGCAAGTATTAGATTTGATTTGCTTTTATGTTTCGATGTAGGATGCGAGGGGGCACTAGGCGCCTCTTGCCTCCCGTCCATAGGGACTCGGGGTAAGATTGGATGCCTGCCCTGGTAGAAATATTTTGGCGTTGGTGAGGTAGCTCCAAGTTCTTGGAGTTCTCCCATATTGGCAAGGCGCCCGGTTAGCGGTTCTGTTAGTCAGATCCGGTTTACCCTTTCAAGCGGCCGAAGACAAGTTGTTTTACGGATATATATCTGCGCTGGGTTAGAATCCCATCCCCCGGGAAGAAACACCCCTATGTGCCATGCATTTCCACTGCAAAAAAAGTTTTTTTTTTATGTCAGTTGGATAAACAAATACGAGTCATCTTTCGGTAAGTCATCAGCGTGGATTAACTTAAACAATTATAAAATATGAAGTGAGATTGTAATCACTCATACATGATGAGATGAAAGATGTCCCACCAGCCAGCAATGACTGCCTGTCCTGTTAGAAAACACAGCAAAGCTTTTTCTGAGCATCAATGACCTTCGGATAGCACTCTTCATGCAGTGGCGCTAGTAACAATCAAGCAACGGATCGCTTATGTTTGCGTTATACAATATAAAGAATCGCATCTCTTAAAGGTTTCGAACCGCTACTAAGCCATCAACTAGTAAGAGCTATATCCAACAATTTTACATTTATTATTATATATCTTTCCATATATTATGTCCCATTGTTCACCAAGGCGCTGACCCAATGCTGGTTGGTAAACTTTACACACCTTTAAATACTTTCAATCTCATCAGGCATGCAATTTTCTCACGATGTTTTCCTTCACCGATGAGCGAACGATGGTCTCGTGTTTAGGGTGCACTGAGAAATTTAGAAAAACCTATTTCAAGGCCTTTAAGGGGATCAGAATTGAACCAGTACCTTCTCGCTTAAGATACCAAGCCCATATCTTCTGGACCATCGTCGCACGCATTAGTAGTGTCTTTATCTCTCTTGCTCGCTGGATGCGGACAGCGCAGGACCGATCGTTGTGGAGATCCTTGGGGGAGGTATAACCAGCAGTGGGCGTCGATTGGCTGACATGATGATGATGATTATCTCTCTCAGAAAAACGAAAGCTTTAAGCATAAATGTACCTACACTAGAACAAAATTTAATAGATACAAAAGCTCCATAAATACAAGACAAAAGAAAATATAATAAAAACACTTCCTCCGACAAAATCCTATATTTTTACAATCAATATTTGAGATCCCTTATTTCGTAAAATATTTTTGTATCCACGCCACTAAGGTTTCCTTTTAACGATCAAAATCAACAGATAATACGTGGGCTTTTTTGTACATGTGAAATAACATTATTTTTTACTTAAAATCGTCATCATCATCAGCCTTTACCCATCCAATGCTGAACGTAAACCTTCCTCATTCAACGCCAAGACGACCGATCCCTTGCCACGCGCATCCAACACGGACCGGCCACTGCACGGAGATCGTCTTCCCATCTTAATATCCGACCAACACTTCGTCTACCTAAACGTGGCCTCCACTCTTGAACACCATAATGTGCATAAGTACGGCTGATGATGATTGATTGATTGATGACCTTATTCACAAAGTGAAGGTGAAGTCAGACCTCCAATAATACGTGCAGAAACGATTGAGAAAATACGTTCTCGGTTTTATAGCCTTTCAGTTCGTTTGATCTTCATAAAAACGTCTCTCACTCAGGACTTACTATGTACTGATTCCAACTGATATTATAAATGAAATGAAAATGTTCCTGAGACGTTTCTTGGTCCTTATATTCGGTGAATAATGTGTACTTAATGTTTTTAAATGTTTACTCAAGCTTAAGGGTTAAAAGAACATTTTTTTAACTGTTTTATATTTTTAAATGAAACTCAAAATATCATTATAATTAGCCTTTATCCGTCTCTATCCTAGATAGGGTATTATTATTTATTATACTATATATATATTCAAGGTAAACTAACGACCTCAGATGGAAACACAACTTTACTGCACAACGTAATTATTTCACGAAAGCAATGAAAAATGAAATAGCATTACAAAATCCGGTCATTAATTTGATATTATTTTCTGAGTGCTCCACTCGAATTTCATCAGGATTCTTGGAGGCGAAAAATAATCCGTCGACCCGTGAAATGCGCAGTTCTGTTGACTTGGCGTTTTTTAGCAAGACAAAATACTTACGATGGGTCAGAGGTCCTTAAGTTTTAAATTATGGTTTGAAAATAGCTACAAAATTGACGGATATTATAGCGGTTTATTAAGATTTTTACATGCTTGACGTTTCGGATAGTTCTGAATCCTCAGAACTAGACTAAAATAGAATTCAATTCGCGTCAATATTAGGAAACAACGGGTAGATAATATCATGATCTCCGTATAGTGGTTAGACTTAGATATTATTGGCGGAGGATCCGCGGTCTTGGCGTTTAATAAAGGGACCATGTCCAATGGTTAATAATTATTATATTGTAGCAACGTAAATTGTATAGTGATTGGTTGACAACATTTAAAGACAATTTTGATTCCCGATAAATGTTTTTTGTGCAATATTACTTTTCTGTAGCATATGAGGGCAAACGAGAAGGCGAAAGCTTTCAGAAATATACTTTTAAGAGGTATTTCATGAGCGATAGTACAACCTTCGGCTACGTTTTGTTATAACTTAAACGCAGAGAATCTTAAAAATTGCCTTTTATTAATTCCTTAGCAAAGCCGAAATTCAGTATTATCTCAAATTGTTGAATGTTAGACCCGAACTGCTGGAGAAAGTCTTGAAATATGATGGCTTCGGGTGGGCTTATGCGTACATTATAATAAGTCAGCATTTATCCCTTCAAGCTACATTTAACAGTTCAAGACACAGTCAAGGAACAGTGCCTATTGGTAGATTAGTCGATAGTATTTTAAGATCATGACCGGTCAAGGAAAACATCGTGAGGAAACCTGCATGCCTGATGAGATTGAAAGTCTTTGAAGGTATGTGAAGTTCACCATCCCGCACTGGGCCAGCGTGGTGAACTATGGCCCATTACCTTCTCAGGAGGAGACCTGTGCCCAGCAGTGGGACATAAAGGGTTGATACTTTACTTTACTTTTAAGATCATGCTATGCGGGCCGACGTTACATTGATCTTTATAAAGAATAACATTATTGTAAGTCATATTATTCATAGCATCCTAAACATTATAAAATTCATGTATACTCTTATTAAACCTCATCAAGTCAATAATACGCCAAAAACCATTCAGTGTCCTCGTCAAAAAGGTAAAGAATCGACATGAGAAAATAAAAGAATCCATCGTCAGAAGAGTTTATCTTAAGAGGCGTAGCCCTGTTCTGTATCAGCCATTTTTATGTTAAACCTTACTTGCCTCCGAGATTTTGTTTGAAGATTCGTATGAGGACCATACAGGGCTCTTTTCTTTTATCATACAAGAATTTCCCTATTGTTTTCAACGCTTTTTATGTTAAGGCATGTGTTTCAATGTGCTGATTCAATATATTAAAAATGCTATACCAAAAAATATGAAAGATGAATTTATCCGCCGCTTACATTGTACCTGAACCTTAGTGTGACTGTGATTATAAAGTAATTATAGATCTATACTATAAATATATTACTAGCGACAATAAGAGCTCCGGGTTTGATTCTGTCTGGAATTTTCCAGCGCACCTGAGCATGAGACCTGCATGCCTGATGAGAGTCCTTGAAGGTGAGAAGTTTCTGCATTGGGCTAGCGCATTTGTGAACATACAACACCCTCCTCGCTTTATTGCGAGGACACCAGAGTCCAGCATCGTGACATATAAGGGTACAATATTAATTTTTTACCCTTCATTTTTACTAATTTTTAATAATAATTTTATTAGTGTTTTGAGCTTTTGAGACTACCAAATAGTGAAAGTATCAAATTGTCATAATGTTTGCGCTTTGTACGAAACTAGAGAACCTGTAATTAAACATGTCACGAAGAAGAACGATAGCTGACGGGAACATTGGGAAAATCTTCTGTAGTTTATGAGCAGCCTATATATTCATTTCATCACTATCCGCCCTTATCCATCTACTGATAAACAGAGGTCTGCTTTACTAACGCCATGACGGCCTATCCCATGCCACTTCAACACGCGGCGATCTCTGCGCGAAGATCGTTTTCCTATCTGGTTAATGGCCGACCAACACTTCGTCTACCTAAGCGCGGCTTTCACTTTTGAATCTTAATGGCCCATCTGCCATCTGTTCTCTTGAGCGTTTGACCAGCCTGTCTCTTCTCTGCCACTTCAACGTGTCCTTCGCATGATGTCGGTAACTTTAGTTCTCTGGCGGAGGACTTCGTTTCGAATTCTTCTATCTGCCAAAGAAACACCGAGCATAGCATAGTCATATACTCAATCTTATTAGACGAACTCTGTAGCTCAATGGTTAGCGGGTTGGCACTCACGCCGGGGGTAGCGGGTTCGAATCCCGCCAGGGAACAAATAAGTTTCTGTGCTCCTGGGTCACTGATGTGTATTATAATATAATTAAAATCTTAAATGTTTTTATATTAATATACAAAGTATTAATTAAATATAATATGTATTTCCGTTGTCTGGTACCCGTAGCACAAGTTCTTCGAGAACTTAACACGGCACCAGTTTAAGGTGATATAAAAGCGTCCATTGATATTGTTAGTATAATCTCATGTATAAAATTTAATATGTTGTGCTGTTGGTGTATCTTATAACAATAAATAAATATATAAAATATTTTTTCACTAATGATACAAGGCTTTCATGTTTCATATTCAAAAGTATTTCTCGTATGAATTGTATAAAGGAATATATTTCAAATAGTACAATTTAAATTGGAAATAAATTGATATTTGGTAACATAATATAATGTCGTCAATCAGAAATGTTCACATTATTATTGGCTATGAAATGTTTTATTGAATTTCATATTGACATAATGTAGAGGGTGAAATAGATACTTTAATAGAGACTTTAATGGATTGAATGTCAGTAAATAAACGACTTTTATCATCATCATATAATAAAGTACAAATTAAATTGAGATAAATGTAAAGGAGTGAATTGACTTGTGACTAAAAAATAGTTACCACGCCAAGAACATGTCTTTTGCAATGAAATTAAGCCCTGCGGATTATCAAAACGATGCATGGCACTATACATCAGTAGTTCTCAACTCTCATTATCATTAACATGGACCACAAGTTAAAAAAATAGTAGAAGCATCAAAATCATACAGACTCCTATCTATACATTTAACGTTATTGGTTATAACATCTTGAAAGTTGCTTCAGTTAACATTATTTCAATAAGACTTTTGCACCCGGTTTCTGAAACATTGGTCGGTTAAAATTCGAGAGTCAAATTTGGCAGCTTTTCATTGTAGTTGTTATGCCAACTGACAGGCTGATCAAATTATGTAATTTAACAATTTAACCATGCTTCTAGCAACTCATTTGACAAGAGACTTGACAATTTATTTGTTAATTTTTGCGTAAATCAGCTTTTCGATAACCGGGAGTTGAGCTTGTGTCTATGTTATTCATTGTCAAACCGGTAAATTTCGCTGACCTTTCCTTAGTTCTTGTGGATCACCGGTTGGGAACCCTAATATCCACTAGTTAAGCTCAATCGGTGTTGCGAATGTGATTTATGTAATAATAATAAATAATAATGAAATCATTTATTGTCAGGCACTATGGCCCGGCCCATAGATATTACATACTAACAGATAAATATTTTTTTAATACTAGCCGTTGCACGCATCTTCGCCTGCGTCAACTAAAATTTAAAACGGGTACCTAACTTTTTGAAAATTTAATTTAGTCTATGTTCATCGGGGATAGTGTAACTTTCCAACAGTGAAAGAATTTTTCATATCGGTCAAGTAGTTTATGAGCCTATTTAATGCAAACAAACAATCAAATCTTTCCTCTTTATAATATTAAGTATAGATAATACATTGTTTCAAGTATAAAATCTAGTAATAAATGCGTATAGTAATTTCCATCGAAGGCAATATCTGCACCGCAACGTACGACCGCATAAAAACTTTTACCGCAAACACTTTGATGTGACAACTTTCCCAATAATCAGTCAAAATGTATACGGCTTTATTGCTCTCATACACTGACATACATTTTTGTATTTATAGTTAACCATGTATGGGTTACATGGGTACTCCAACGCATAGGGTCATTGAAACTAATTCATAGACAATAATGAAATCCGCATCTATGCGTTTGTCAAATCCATATAAAACCCGACTATTGATATCGAGCACATAAATAGAAGCGTTCTTTGCATAGTATTGTTTCATTATTTACTGACACCTCAAAGTATTCTTTGTGAATACGTGTGATAAGCATTTGAGGAGCTCGTGGCTAAGCAATATCGCGCGGATCGATTCTCCATCGAATTATAAGACGTTGTCGCGTCAAAAAAGAGGAACAAGCAAGCCATACCCTTGCAGCCAAAAGCGCAGCACAGCTTGTCCAACTGGTAAAATATTAAATGTTATACCTACAAGCATCCATTTTAAAAACTGAAATCTTTAGTGTTTGATTTTGTACAATAAGGAGAGCTTTTATCCATACTTACAGTTGATTGAGGGCGATGGCTTGAGCAAATTTCTTAATACAATCTCAGGCGAACTCATCATCATCAGCCTTTATCCGTCCACTGCTGAACATGGCCACTCATAGCTTAATACATATTAATATAAATACGACACTATATTATATTGTTATAACAAATATACATGTACACCCCACCACGGTTCAGGCCTTGTCGTGGCGGTGGGGCTAAGTAGCCCAGGGTGACCCCAACACCTTGAGCGAAGCAAATTGAGCTGAGGGGGCTATTTGTACCCCTCTTATAAGAAGAGGGGGTAAAAGAGTAGTGGGCAAGGGGCGAGGACGGGAATCTCGTCTCATTGCACCGTCCCGACGTTGGGAGTGGTTGTTCTGTAGTGCGGAACAACCGCTCTGTGGAGGTGGCGTCGGTCCCCTGAGGGACTGACTAGCCGTCGAGGTGCCCTGTTGCTTAAAGATCCGGGGCACCTCACCAAAGGCGGCATTGGTGGCACTCGCATTGTTTTAGTTAGTTATCCCATCCGATGCCATAAATTCGTACGGTCGATGACCTCACGGCTGGAGGGGGAGACCCCACCCTTAAGCTTTTTAGTTCAGCCATTCGCTCATCTATTACACCGATTAAGCGACTCTAGACCAATAGCATAGTCCATTTCGAAAAAAAAAACGATAATGATTGTTTCAATCTACAAATAAATATAATTGAATCGTCTGTTTGTATTTTCAAACAGTTAAAGTAAATATGAAAGTGCGGTATTTACATTATCTTGACGAAATTTGCGAAATTCTCTTTTTTAAATTGACTTAGACAAGGGACTATATACTCTGCTGCTTCTATCCGTAATTTTCCGTAAGAACTACATTTGGAACGTCTATTAAAAAAAATCTAATTTGAATGATATCAACACGAGATTAATTCTTGTCATAGTAATAAATTTAAATTGATTACAGAGCGCTTTATAACGATTGAGTTGAAAGGTCAAACTTAGTTATAAAATGCTTACATTGGGATAGGAATTCATCAAAAAATATCTCTAGGACCCTAAAAGGCAATGAAAAAATCTTTCAAGATCATTTCACAGGTAATTGGAAAAGGATGGCTCGAGATTTCAGACGTCAGCGTTATATCAAATGGTAATTTATTTAATAAAGATTGATACAAGATAAAATGTTACAAATAAAAACGTAGGTATTTAATAAGGCCCTTATTTCGAAAGATGACTTTTTATCGAACGTTAAAAAAGCGTTTGAATAAGACAATGGAAACACCCATGTATTAATTATGTTCATACAATAGCGTTTTTAAAGCGCTTTTTTTATCGAGCACTGTTTGAGTTTTGACGTTGAGCGTTAGACTTCGTCAACGTCAAATTGAACTTTGCATGAGGAGCTCGTAACTCGGGCTAAAATCGGGATTTAGCTCGACGCTTTTAAAAATAAATTAATTTAAGTCACGTTGAATACTTTGAGAATATGTTTTTAATATATTTAATAGTTTTTATTTCTGTCTCATTATTTAATTAGATAATACGTGTATTAAATTGTTGTCAACAAGAGTTTGAAATTATTTATATTCATGAATGCATGGAAAATTCTTAAATTTTTAAAACTATTCAAGTGGATATTTTCACCTTATGGGTCAAAATCACCAAGGTGGAGAATTAGCTTTTCCAGCAGATAAATATCTAAATTTCTCTTGTTTAGGCAAACCGTTAGTATAATATTACTTAACTGTTCACATTAAATGTACCTAATATTAATTACTGCAAAAGTAAGGTACAATCATTTTTATTTGAAGAAATAACTGCAAAAATCATTTCCGGAACGCGTCTTCAAATATAATGATTGGAAATATTCATTAAAAAAAAATACAATAATACACTTTAATTTGAGACATTCGATACTTCGACATTATCTACGTCTTGTAAACGAGATTTCCACACACGATATCTACAAAAGAAAAACATGATCAAAAACATAAATCCATACAATAACAAAAAAGCCTGAATGTCACGACTTCAAACGAATTCGGCCTGTTATCTTGGCTTGATAACAAATATCGACATGAGAGTCCAACGGAAGCTTCACCAAGATCGTAAAAATACTTTACTAGGGAAAAACTTATACGTGTTGTTTCACCGCATTTTAGTGCTTTTCCTTAGAGACGTTTGTTTCAAGAATAGTGCTGAAATTACGTAACTTTATTATATCATCTTGGCGTTCATTGATAGAGCTCTAGGCCCTTTTTTATTTGAAAAAGCGGTTAAAGAACTGAGACTCAATTTTTACATAATATCATCTCCAAGCCTTTTTCCAAATATATTTTGAGCCCGGATTTAAGTCTAACCGGATTCAGCTGAATACTAGTATTTTAAATTGCGATTGCTTATCAGCTGACCTCAACCCAGTAATTGGGTGATACGGTATCCCGTGGTAAGACTGTTTGTCAGACTCTCGAGCTTCTGGCGACCCGTAACAACTGTCAAAGATCCAATGACAGCCGGGACCAACGGCTTAACGTGCTTTTCGAAGCATCCCCTATGCCTCTCGGTATGTAAATATGGTCACCCATCCACGGACCAACCTTTTTTTTTTCAACGCCGGGAAATGCACTGACGCATCCCGCAGTGGGTCCCTCAGGCGGGTATGTGGGATTCGGTGCGCCTGAAAGCTGGTAAATGGACGCAGCTCTACCCACTAAAACCCGGCGAGTGCCACCAATGCCGCCTTTGGTGAGGCGCCCCGGATCTACTAGCACAGGGTACCTCTACGACCAGTCAGTCCCCTCAGGGGGCGAACGCCACCTCAACAGACGGGTTGCCCCGCACCACAGAACAACCCCTCTCACCGTCAGGACAGTACAATGAGGCGAGGTTCCCATCCTCGCCTCTTGCCCCCTACTCTTTTGCCCCCTCTTCTTATAAGAGGGGTACAAAGAGCCCCCTCGGCTCAATTAGCTTCGCCCAAAGTGTTGGGGTCACCCTGGGCTACTGAGCCCCACCGCTGCGACAAGGCCTGAACCCTGGTGGGGATCCACGGACCAACCTCGGCTAACGTTGCTTAACTTGGTGAATCAACCAGTGCGGCTATAACTACTGAGCCACGAGCGCCTCACATATAATTTTATTTTATTTTCATATAATATTGAATATTAGGTATTTTATATTAGTTAGATAGATCAGGTGATGGCAAGTGGTTGAAGTCGCACATCAACGTAGACTAGTTTCTGTCTCACGGGAGAAACGAGCAAGATGGAACTCATGTAGCTGATGACCCAGCGCATCCCTTTAACCGGTAATTAATATTAATTATATTATATATAAAATAGTGTGTAATATTAATTAATATTCCAATTAATTGAGACCGCAAATTATTTTGTGGAAAGCGTGTTTTAATTAATTAAGTCCACTATTAAATAAAAAATTCCAATAGCGATGTTGAGCATTTCAATTTAAAATATAAACATTTATCTAAAAATTGTTTACATTTTTTTATGTAAAAATAATATTTACCTAAAATAGTAGACAAATTTTAACGATTTTATTTAGTTTAACTGTGTACTGACATGCCCCCAATATTTTACAATCTATACAAATATTAAAAATGTTAAAGTTTATTACGCTTTCACGAGAAAACTACTCAACCGATCATCTTAAAACTTTGTACACATATTCTCGGACGTAATAGATGTAACATTCTTTGCTAACGCGGGGGAAGACACGAGCAACAGCTAGTATAATGTAATATAATACAGTTTTAAAAAGATCCCGATCTTTTCAAAGAAGGTTGATAACATAAGCCATGTATGAGCTCACGAACAAAATCGACTGGATCAGATCATTTTATAATATAGTCTAACTGCATCAGGCTAACGCATATACGTCACATCTGATTTGAGAAAGATGAACTCGCATTTGTATAATCCTTGCTAGTTCAGGCCTTTTTATAATGCAACGATAGGTGGCCTTTTAAAAAAAAATTAAAGTATCAACCCTTTATGTCCCACTGCTGGGCACGGGTCTCCTCCTCGAAATCAGGCGAGGAGGGTAATGGGCCAATAGTTCACCGCGCTGGTCCAGTGCGGGCTGTGTGAACTTCACATACCTTCAAAGACTTTCAATCTCATCAGACATGCAGGTTTCCTTACGATGTTTTCCTTCACCGGTAAGCGAGCGATTGTCTCGTGTTTGGGTGAAAACCCATTTCAAGGCACATACTCAGGATCGAACCCGCACCTCTCGCATAAAAGGCTGTCTCCATCCACCACTGGACCATCGTCGCTCCACAGGCCTTTAAAAGTGTTTTCTTTTTAAAGAAAGTTGACAAATAAGCGATAAACATAAAAATTAATAAACAAAAGAAAAACCCCGTTAACAAAGTAAACGTTCTCTCAGTATGCACGGAGTTTCATCGCAAAAAATTTATTAGTCTACATGAGCCATCTCCGATCGCATCAGCTCTGAATTCTCTGCCAGGATTCATAAGTGGTCGCCATGGCCGAAATCGGTCGGACAGATCGATCAATCAATCAAATATAAGAATTACTATAAAAATATATAAATTTAGAATATATATAAAACAATATTGTAATAATCAATTCAAAATATTACATAGCAACTAACAAAACGTAATTAATAGAAGCAAATGAAATAGTGGAAGATTAATTTTAATTTGAAACATTAGAATTAATATAACAAAAGAGTAACAAATGATAGAACGAAAACCTTAGACGGCAATCATTTCCCGCTAATTGGCTCCTCGAGGAATAAGCGACGGGAATAAATAAATCATTGTTACACAAATAATGTCGTGAGTTCTGATTAATAATGTCGGGGAATTGGGGGGAAGAACCTTAATAAATGAGTCTTAAATCAAGAAGTATCATGATCTTTTCGTCATAGGATCTTTTTTTGAAACCGATCAATCTTTACTTTAAGATGGGTTTTTAACTCAATAGGACTCAAAATTGCGCAGTACGTACCGAAAATCTGCGAGCGCCTTAAAAGGGAGAAGCACGTTAATGACAGACTAGCCCCGGTGAAGGAGCAGGCAATTTCTCGTAGCAGTACAGTCCCGACGTTCTACTAAACTCTGCCCGGAGCCTGAACCTGTCAGAAGCACAGGGGTGTTACTGGTGGCGCATCAAGTAGCACCTCTAGTAGAGGCGCTAGTTCAGGGTTAAGTGGGCAAAATAAAAAGGAAATAGCAGTTTTAGTTTGACGACCTTTGTGGCTTAAGCCGGGAGGAATCGGGTTCGAATTCCGCCAGGGAACAAAAAGTTTATGTGTTGCTGAGTCATGTATGTGTATTTAATATGTGTAATATATAATAAAAATCTTGAATATAAGTATTAATATAAAACTTATTAAATATTATATTAGACCTATTTCTGTTGCCTGGTACCTGTAACACAAGTTCTTCGGAAACTTACTACGGGACCAAATTAACGTGGTATAAAGGCGTCCATAGATTTTTTATTATTATAGGGATTGTTAATAGAAGTGAAATAATGAAACTTAGAATTATTATGACTTAATATTTTTAAATATTAAATTTTAATAGTAAAAATTTGTTAATTTATAATGACGTCATAATTAATATCACATTAGATCTCGGTGACGCAGAGGTATAAGATATTTATCTACAAAGAAAGTGCTTGACGTAGCTAAATAAATTTTACATTTTAAAAATATATTGTTAACTTTAATATTGATATTATTTTAAGATGATGTGGCGTTGAGATTAGATATTTAAAATACAGACCTGTCCCGTTCTCAGTTCTCTTGATTCAAATTTAATTTCAAAAAGGAGTAAAAAATATGCAATGTAAATTTTCACAGAGAAAATAACAAAATATCTTACTTTATAAATTACCAAACATTTGCAAGGCAAAATTATTTGCACTATAGAATTAATTAGCGACACTGTTTTATCAAAATAAGCCGTTCAACAGACTGCAGACTTGAAAACAAGCTTACCGAGTTAGCCATAACTAACCAGGCATGTGGTTCACTTGAATCTCTACCTTACTGACCGGTAATACAATCCCAAGTCATTTTGACCGTACAATAGTAGTAAAGTAGCAGAGTAATTTAGGAAACTCCGCGCTCTCAGACCTGATGCTAACGTCTTAATTACACCATGAAATGTGGAACATATCATCGCTAAATGTTCCTTGAGTTTCTGTTCATGCTTTTGGTAGGTCACGTTATGTACGTACGGTTTTAATGTTTTTATTTTCGAGATGAAACATTTGTATTTTTGATTGGTTTAATTATTGTACGTTAATGTACAAAATTATGAGGTTGTACAATCTTGGTTGAAAGCACTCGCTATGTATTATCAGACTCTCGGTGCGACTATATTATAAATAACATGCCGAGGTAATCAAGCTCTTTTATACCGCAGTCGTCCTGCCTCGGACTGTTACGGGGAACGAGTAAAATACGATTTCGGCAGCGCGGACTCCCAAAAAAAACCAATTAATATACTTATACTTTATTAATTAACTTATTACTAATTTACAATTATATGCTCTGTCGATGCTAGATCAGAGTAGAATGACTTTATTTTATTATAACAAAGAAATATTGAAATATGGTAAAATGCTACAACTGCAGAATGTATTCCTTGAAGCCGGCACGTTGTCCATACACGTGCCGCGGCGTCAGCTATCTTCATTAGGGTACCGTATGTAATTCCTCCACCCTCAGAACAGCAACTATTTGAGCACCTTGAGGGAAAATGTTGCTGGTACTCCAGGGTTTGCAGAGCTATCAGGAACTGTATATATGGGGTTGCTTCTTGGTTCTTCTTCTGGCGGAGCAGGACTCTTTTTTAGGTATCGCCGAAGAAAGAGGATCAGGAAAATTATAACTATACCAATTACAAGTGCATAGAGAGGCAACGTTGTATGGTACAGTGAAGAATCAAAATGGGTAAGACTCACGGGGTTCTGTAGTAGAATTTTATCTTCCAGGTGGTGAAGGCTATCAAGATTCAATGAGTTAAGAGTAATATGGGGGATCTTGTCATTTTTAGTTTCAGTAATGTAACTTTTGATCTCGGTGATTTTCAGCGGCTGTCCCTTGACCTCATCTTCACTGTTGGTTATTTTAAATGTATCTGTTCGTAGGGAGCATTCATGGGGAATTGTTGCCAAGTAACTGCCAGATAAAGATACATATTCCTGCCGTTCGCATTGAAGTTCGACTTTAGTAGGCTTCGGGAAGACGATAGTGTAGTGTCTATCATCTAGTTGTTCCATGGCTTGTCGTGTGATTGAGACTTCAGTAGGGCTGCATGACTTGTCTATAGATTGATTAATTATGATACTTTGTATACAATCTGCTTGTTCTCGTGGCTGGTAAAAAGTGCTTTCTTCACAGAGAAGGTACTCGCCAATCTTTGGGCATTCGGTTTGTAAGTACATGAAAAATTTCCCATTGGTTGCTATGAAAGGATGTATAGGTATAAAGGTCTGTTGGAATTTATTAGGAACAATGGAAAGCCTAAATAAGTCGAAACTATCTTTAGTTATAATAGGAACTCTAAAAATTATAACAATTCTTTTACCTATAAAATAACTAGCTGGTTTTATAAGATTATAATATTCTCTTAAATCAATATCTAAAATTTCATTATTACTATATATTTTTCTAAGTCTATTTATCATATACGCTAAGTTATCTATGCTTATCATACTATGGTGCGTGCTCGCTGCACGTATAAATCCTAAAATATTCTCTATTCTTATTAACTCTAAATATAAATCATCGGTGTTTTCCGTGATAATAGCTAATAATTGCGCGAATTTAGCGAACTTAGCTTCATAAAGATAATACTTATCTATAACTAATTTTAATGTTTCATTAATTTTTATTTGGTTTTCTGCTAGATTATTAATAACTTGCGAATATTGACTCATCCATTCTTTATTAACACTTATATGTTCGTTTAATTCATACACTAATTTATTTTCATTTACTTCTAATAATTCTATGGCTTTATTATATCTTTCTGCATCTGCATAATCTAGATTACCCGTAAGACCTTTAATTAACGATCCTAGTCCATTAATAAGTCCTCTTTTTACTCTAGTTGGTTCTAAGGTTTTTAACTGAGAATCAATTTTTGACAACTTAGTATAAAGATAATCAATTTGAATTTCATAAATAGGCAAAGTAGTATTATCGAGTTTAGTTTTAAAATAATCTAATTGTACGTTAATGGAATTAATACGATCTTCTAAATCTGAAAGTTCTAAATACTGTATAAAAGTATGATAATGAGATATCAGTTTCGCTTCTCCAAGTTTAAAGGGTAAAAGTCCAGGTCCGTTCTCCAGAGTCTCAAGTTTTATCTCTGCTGCCTGCGTCATTGTCATTATCAGTATTAGTCGGTACCTGTAACAATTTTGATGACTTTGGTACTCGTTTCAGGCGACATTTAGCAACAGGTCCTTTTTTCTTTGAAGTGTATATGTGTATGGGAAGGTCTGCAAGGACTGTGTCGTGAGTGTATCGTGGTGCTAATTTCTGCCTACTAGCTAAAGGGTTTTTAATGTAAACCTGCTGGTCCGGTACATATTCAGTCTCAGGCTCACGATTTTTATTTCTATTAGTCATTAAGTTCGTACGGTCAGTGGTAGTGGCTTCATTAATCATCTCGTATACTGTTTTCATCTTATCTCTATGGGTTATAATATACTGTTGCAAGAGGTGTTCGGTCAAATTAAAGTCCAAAGGGTCACGAGGGTCGAAATGACCTCTTATGATATCATGTGGTCTACATTTGGTAAAACTGTGAACTGAACTATTATACGCTAAAATTGCATAAGGCATTTGGTTGATAGTCGGTTCATTTTTATTTTTCAGGTTAAGGATGCGAAGATGTTCTAGTAAAGTAGAATGGAATCTTTCGATAATTCCGTTATCATTAGGTGAGTGTGCTAGTGTTCTATGATGATTGATTTTATGTAATCTAACGAATTCTGAGAAGAGTTGATTAGTAAATTCAGTCCCGTTGTCAGTCACAATAGTCAAAGGTAGTCCATGGTGAGTACTAAAATCTAATAATCCTTGTATAATGCTTACAGCTGTACCGTCACGTAAATGATATGCTTGACCATACTTAGAAAAGGAATCTACAAAGGTAAGATATTTTTCAGCTTGTGCAGTAAATAAGTCAAGGTGAACTATTTCAAAGGGCTTAGTCGCGGGTGGAACTATGTTAAATTGTGGTTTAATCGGGTTTCTGTCGTATTTAGTCTGTCCACAAATTGTACATTCATTTATATACTTAGTAATTTCTTCTCTCATTTTAGGCCAGTAATGACGTGACAAGGCGAGATAGCATTCATTGATTCCCCTATGGTTGGTTTTGCCTTCATGGTAATGTTTTATAATTTCCTGCTGCCTTAAGTACTCTTTAACGTCTTCTAGTTCGTTTTTTGTTAAAACTAGATGCATAGAATTAGATTTAAAATTATTTTGCAATATAGGAATTATAGAGTACATACCTAATGGGGGAGATATTTTAATGGCGGTCTTTATTTTAGGGTTAATATATTCTTTGACTGCGTTTAAAACGTCCTGTTCTAATGAAGATTCTGATATCTGTATGTGTGTTCGTGTGTGTGTATCAAAGGGTTTAGTTACTGTCGGTCTTCTTTTAATGTCACCTACTATTGTGAAACAAATCTGTCGATGGAATTTATTTAAAGGTTCGTCTGTGATGGGTATTTCAAGGATAGGATGTTCAGCTGATGTGTGTGCGGTAATAGTAGTAGATCCTGAAGGTTCAGGTCTTACTGAAACGTCAATGCCACATTCTTTGAGAAGAGATTCTATTTCCTCATTATTAATCTGTACTCGGGATAAGGCGTCGGCATTAGTATTATATTTGCCTTTTTTATAAATTACGGTATAGTCAAATTCACTAAGTTAAAGTCTTCATCGTGTCAGTCTCGAGTTTGGTTCTTTCAGGTTCATGATCCACTGAAGTGGTTTATGGTCAGTAATAATTTTGAATTTCCTACCAAACAGATAGGGTCTGAAATATTTAGTTGCCCATACTATAGCCAAAAGTTCTTTTTCTATCGTACTGTAATTTAACTCAGAGTCACTTAACGTTCTAGAGGCATAACAAACTGGTTTGTCGGAACCTACAGTCCCTTGTGAAAGTACTGCACCTATTGCTACGTTTGAGGCGTCTGTCGTCAGTATGAAATCCTTGGTAAAGTCAGGATATTGTAAAATAGGGTCGTTAGTTAGTAAGGTTTTGCATTTCTCGAAACATTTAATATATTCTGAATCTATGATAATTTTGCTAGTCTTTTTAAGGCACTTAGTTAATGGTTTAGTGATTCGAGCGAAATCTGGTATGAATTTCCTATAATAACCTAATAATCCTAAAAATTGCTTAATCTCTTTAGTTGTTTTCGGTACGGGGTACTTTTCTATGGCTCTAATTTTATCTGGGTTCGGTTTAATTCCTTCGCTACTAATTATATGACCAAGATAAGCGGTCTCGAGTTTCAAAAATTCAGATTTATCCATCTGGATTTTGAAATTCGACTCTCTTAATCTGCTAAAAACCTTTTCGAGATTAATCATATGTTCTTGCAAAGATGTACTAAATACTATTATGTCATCAAGATAAACTAAGCATATCTCGTTCTGTAGGCCTCTTAAAATGTTGTCCATTACGCGTTGAAACGTAGATGGAGAGTTCTTGAGTCCCATAGGCATTCTTAAGAACTCAAAGTGACCGTGTTCAACGTTAAATGCGGTTTTCGATATGTCGTTAGGGTCCATCTCTACTTGATAAAAACCAGATGCCAGATCAAGGGTAGTAAAATACTGACATCTACCTAGCTTGTCCAAAACGTCTGTAATATTAGGGATGGGATATTTGTCGTCAACTGTCTTGTCGTTCAGTTTCCTAAAGTCTACTACAAGTCGCCATTTTTGTCTACCCGAGGCGTCAGCTTTCTTTGGGACTACCCAAATGGGTGAGCTCCAAGCAGAGTCTGAAGGTCGAATGATACCCTGTTCGAGCATCTTCGAAATTTGTTGTCTAACTTCCTGACGGTGAACGAAAGGATATCTGTAACTTTTGGTGTAGACAGGATTCTCGTCATGAGTCTTTATACTATGTTTAATTTTGTTAGTGAAAGTTAATGGTTCGCCTTCGATATAAAATATGTCAGCGTATCTTTTACATAAAAGTTCTAAGTTCGTTCTTTCCTCGGTATTTAAATGGTCAGTTCTAAGTTTTTCTAAGACTTGTTTAACTCTATCCGGGTCGGGTTCATTATAAGCACTTTCAAAATTAAATATGTTAAGCTGTATAGGTCTATCAAATGAAAATAGAATGTCTTCATCTGTCATGTTTTCTACTTCTACTATTCCAGTCTGGTCGGTTACAGTAGTTATGCATTCATGAATTATACAATTAGACATAAGTTGTTCTGGTATGAATACGTCGCCATCGTCATGATGAATTGGTATGCTAACTAAACGAGATGAATTTGCTGGTATTATTTGTTCTGATTTATGCCTTCTACATTGATAACGTAAAAGTGGAATTTTCGCATTTTCAGTTATTAGTACATTGTCTTTAAGGTCGATTCTACAGTTCTCTAATAAGTCTAGGCCTATTAAACCATCAAAGTGATTATGAAATTTATAGATAAATAATTTTATATTTTTACTGCTATTAAATTCAGAAAAACTAGGAATTAATATTGAATAATTATGAACGCTTGTTACTCTAGAATTAGTTACTTCGAAAGGATCGTACATTTTTTTAATATTAGTGAAATATTTTTCTACTGCCTCAGGACTTATGAATGACTGATTTGCTCCTGTGTCAATAAGAAGTTTTAAAGGAGGATTATTAATTTTTATATAAGGCAGTTCTTTTTTTGACTGTATGTTTAATTCTATTCGGGTGCGGATTTTTACGGTTCTGGTGAAAATCCTGATTTTTCCTACTATTACATTGTCTAGGTTGAATCATTTTACTAGTGCTAGGCATATTACTGTCATCGTGCGGATTATCTTCTATCGGCGGTAAGTCTTGTTGTTCATAGTATTGATTATCGTCATAGTCATAACTCATGTATTGTCCGTGATAGTCGTTGTAGTCATAGTCTGTATTACAGTAATTATAGTCAGTATAATAGTTATCATCATTACCGTATTCATAATTATTATAATCATAAAATTCATTAAAATTAAGTTCTCTAGATTTAAAATAATTAGACGGAGGAGGATTGCCAAATCTTTGCCAATCATGCCCATGAATTTTAGGCGGTAAGGGTTTTGTCGAAAAATGACTCACCCCACTCATAGGCTTAGGGCCTGAATTATTCTGTGGAGGATTCCTGTTAGGTATCCTAAAACCACTATTATAATTGGGCAACGGTGCTCTGAACATTTGCTGAGTACGCGTTGGTTGCATATGCACACGCTGATGATTATTAAACTGAGGATTAAAATTAGGTTTTTGCCAATTAGGTCCAGGTAAAAATTTAGGAGGATTAAAGTTATTATTAATAGGAGAGAATCTGGGCAGTGTAAATTGTTGGTGTGAGTTGTGTGGTGTTGATGATGATGATGGTTTTCTATGATCTGTTGCTAAATTATTTCGCTGCTGCAAATACATGACATTAAGTTCATCTTGAACAAATTCCAAAACCTTCTCTGGTTTCAGGTCTCATACACCGTATACGGGACCCGAGAGGATCTTTTAAACCTCTAACAAAAGCTTGTAAAGTTAATTTACGGTATAAAATTCTTTTAGCTTCTACGGTCGTCTCTAATGTCTCGTGCAAAGATACATAGGACATTATTGTACTAAAAAGGTTTTGGCATTTGTCATAAAATTCTTGCGGTGTCTCATTACATTGTGTTGCTAACGCTAAGTCATTATATAGGGCGGTCTCGTCCCTCTGGTCAGAAAAATTATTTATTAACGTATTCCTAATACCGATCCAATTCTCAGGAATTCCGTTCGAATTTATAGTACGAGCTGCTGAACCAGTAATTTTATTTAGAATGCCATTAATTACACATAAATTTGATAGTTCGTAGCCCTGTTCGTCCTTCACACATTGAATCACTATTTGATCGCAGATTCTTATAAATCTGGGAAGAATGTGTGGGTTCCCGTCAAATTCCGGGACAGGGCGGAGAGCCTTATATACTGCATCGGGATCCATTTTATGAATATAATCTAGGTTATCTAAACTTAAATTTAAATTATTAGCTAAACTATGAGGGCAATTCGAGCTCTCAGAAAATTTATTTAAATCTATATCTAATAAATCTGAATTGTTTAAATCTATAGGAGGGCGATTCGAGCCTTCGCTTATTCGACGATTCGAGTCAGTTAAACTAGACCTACGAATTTTAAACCTGGAGGATACAGGACTATTTTTCATAGGACGGAAAATTGTGACGAGGAGAAAGCAACACTGATGGAAAAAAAATCAATGTACTCACATAACTCGTCGACTTCCCTGGTTTCTTCTAGGCTGCACTGATGTTTGAGTACGCCCGGCCGCTCTCTCTCGTGATTTTCGGATGCTCGGTGAACGCTTGAAAGCGATAGCTAGCACGACCGCGCGCGAAGTCGATTCTAGAGCCCTCGGATATCTTCCAAATTACGCGATCGCGGTAGCCCCGTAGCTATCCTACCGACTGCGCCAAATACGATTTCGGCAGCGCGGACTCCCAAAAAAAACCAATTAATATACTTATACTTTATTAATTAACTTATTACTAATTTACAATTATATGCTCTGTCGATGCTAGATCAGAGTAGAATGACTTTATTTTATTATAACAAAGAAATATTGAAATATGGTAAAATGCTACAACTGCAGAATGTATTCCTTAAAGCCGGCACGTTGTCCATACACGTGCCGCGGCGTCAGCTATCTTCATTAGGGTACCGTATGTAATTAGTACGACCACCATAATATTATTAAACACTATATTGCTAGCTATATTTTTGTAAGGCTGTATTAAAATCTATTCAGTAGTTTTTGCGTGAAAGAGTAACAAACATTCATCCATCCATACTTACAAACTTTCGCGTTTATAATATTAGTAGAATAAACTTATAGGCGTCACAAAAGTCGAATTAAACGATTTTCTCAGATAGTAAATTAAGATTATAAAAACAATTGTGTGTTATATTAAATGCGTCTTTAAAGCAGTAAATCACTAATCATATTTTTTTATTTGTACCATATTTTTGTATAATACGATATTTTGTATGTTTGG
This sequence comes from Lycaena phlaeas, assembly GCA_905333005.2. Classification (NCBI taxonomy): domain Eukaryota; kingdom Metazoa; phylum Arthropoda; class Insecta; order Lepidoptera; family Lycaenidae; genus Lycaena; species Lycaena phlaeas. The sequence continues at coordinate 2,592,265 of HG995176.1, forward strand.
CTTTATGTGTATGGGTGAAACTTTGAAATAATAATTAATCTTAAATACTATTGGACAGAAGTGGATTCATGACACTAAATGAAGAAAAAATAATCATTATTAGACAAATTAAATATTATACTTTTAGTCGCATATAAAATTTTCAACAAATTTAGAAAAAAATGTAATCTTTGAATATATTTTGAAGTGAGAAGAAAACTAGGGAGCATAAGCTCGACTAAATTGTATCAACGATTCAACAAAGAAACCTCCTTAGACCACTTCCGAGTCTCTTGCTTAGTCACATACCTTGAGATCTCGGTGTTTAATTACCATTACCGATCTAACAAGAATAAAGCAAACTGTTTGGTAAAGGGAATAAGCAATGGAAACTTGCTTCTAAGCTTGGCGTTTTGGCACTTAAGGACCGTCGTATATAACAATTTTACATTACCACAGTATTCGTATGTAGCTGGTATGTACAATACGAACAAACGCTCGATACGGTACATTTATACAGATATGCGCATCGACGAGGCCTCAAAGCGGTTCTCGCAGTGCGGACAGTAAGGGCTTCGTAGCGTAGGCCGTCAATGCACATGTATAATATGACGTATACCGTTTAGCAGTTACCATACTGACTGATACTTATACTGTGCCATGCCATGCCATTTCGCTTAACATTTAAAGTTTTGCAAAAATCATTTCAAAATGCTTAATCACCTTCTATACTAGTGTTAAACAATGATGTCTTTACATGTAGAAAGTAACGTATTTTGAATGTCTCTACTTTATCAATGAGTGAAATCTTTACTAATATTAATGGGAAAGTAGGGAAACATCCCTTCTTTCAACATGCTTTCAAGCGAACTACTTAACCGATCATCATACATATTCTTGGAGCTAAGTACTAGAAGCATAGGATACATTAAAACAAGGATTTTATTTTGCTCACGCAGGCGAAGCCGCTGGCAACAGCTACCTAGTAGTTTATTAATTATTACTGGCTCAAATTAGTTGCAATTTTTCAAAGTCTGAAACTTTGTGCTGGCTTTTGTTAAATCATTGATAATGTCGCAGGCAACGACTTGTATGTTATAAGATATCTTTCATAAATCACCACAGTCTCCAAGATCATATATTCTTAGGTCCCAGCTTACACTGCGACCATAATTTCATAACCCAAGCCCTAATAGAGAAGGGTGTTAATATCATTAGATTTATTATCACGAAAGTCTTGGCCGGTGATAAATCTTGGAGAAGACAGGGTCTTACCATCGAGGACATGATGTTAATGTGAAATATAGTCACGTCTATCCGGTGGCTTATGTGGGGATCGTTCTGACAGTTTTATACTCATTCGCTTTTTTTTTTGGGAAAATGTACAAGCTTTTGTTGATTAAAATGGATTCCTCTGTTTTTAACTTTTTTATTGCTTGGTCTTAATGTTTTTCGAGGGAGTTTCTATGACCAACAGTATCTGCTACTCAGCAGAGGAAACTGCAGATTCTCACTGATTACACCAACCTAATGCATTAGCTCTATTCTAGGGAAGCATGTATTGCACCCAGAAGAGATCAAATCTCTTGGTGCCAAAAAAGTCCTAGAGTTCATAGAAACCACAGGGCTTGGACCGGAACTGTAAATAGTGGCGATCACAATAGATCAACCCTGGTCGCAGTGATACGAAGGCAGGCCTTGCCTGGAACAGCCGCTTTTTGAATAATAATAATGACCAACAGCCGATGGGGAAAATTTTATTTTATTTATTTTAATGGGATATAATAAACTGGCATCCGCTTTTTTTCTTATAAGCAGACAACCGAGCAGTCGAAGATTTATCACTACTGACGCCCATAGACACCCGCACAACCAAAGTTTATGCAGATACACCCTTCTTTTCCCTATCCCCATAAAGGGCCACCGGAAACTCACAAACCGCTAACGCGACTAACCTTTTGAAACGCGACATCATAGCTTTACGCCGGGATCATGTGAACGAGAGTTATTACCCTTGTCGTGCCGTTCCAAGTCGGCTGCAAAGCAGCATGGCACTATCTCTTAACAAAGTGTGTTCAGTATTGGCTAACAAAACCAACAAATCAACTTATTCATATTCAGCCTATCTTCAGATGTAATATACTAAATCTCTGTGCTAGTAATTACATTTCATATCTTGCCCTTCTTTCCAAAACAGATTTAATCAATTTTACAGAAGGTATTTAAGTATAATATACATTCCTGTATCACAATGTTCGTTGCTATAGTCCCCCGAAACGGCTCAACGGATTTTTATAAAATTTTGTATGTATATCAGGTAGGTCTGAGGCCAACATCTTTTTTCATGCTAGGTGGATGAAAAAAATGAATGCTAAGGGTGACCCACCCCAAATTTTATTTTTGAAGTGAAACTTTTTTAGAATCGTTGTGATTTCAAACCGGATGCAACGGAAAAAACGACAGGTAAGAGACACAAATATAAAAGAGCGACAGAGCAAATGTCGGTGTGTATTTATATTGCACACTGTTTAATACTTTCTTGTATTGAGCATTTAACGTGTTTCACTTCTATCGTGTGTGAACTGTGAATCACACACACATTTTATTTTATTTTCATTTTTTTATGATACACCATTCAAAAATACTTACAACTCTAAATTTTCATTCAGTACTAATGCATGTATACAATGACTTTGATTTAGATATATTATGTATTTTTTGTATTCTGTATTAGTTGTTACCAGAGATTTACACAAAACTGGCATAAAACTTATTTTAGAACCCTAGATTTAAGGAAGAAAAATTTAAAGAACTTAAACCGTACAAAACCTCGGAGGATAGTTGTACACAGGTTATCTAAGCGTTTCTTGGCACAATGAAACATGGATTATGCAAATTGGCACTCCAGGACTTACTCCATTTAAGATTTCTGTTCAAATATATTTACTTTATGAAATGACCTTATTAAATTTCGATGAGTTGCTTTCACATACAATGGATTTTTCTTTATAATAGAAAGATGTATTATTATTTTTTTGCTGTTTCTACAGTTCCTTCAATGTTTTCTTCAAGATTTATGAGGAAGTTCTTTTAAGCCTTAGGTGGGAGTGAATTTATGTATATCATAAATATTAATTTTTGAAGTAAATATTCGATTATAATCGTATTTTGTACATTCCATATATTTTTTTTACCCATAATAAGAGTTCGAGTTAGTTAACTTGCAAATGCTACAAGACCATTTCTTCATTGTTACTGAACAAATTAGTATCTGTTATCCTTATAGCATCATTTTAATCTTTAAAGCGAAAACAATATTTCTCGTGCAGTTTTTTTATGGATTCCATTCATTGTAACAATTTACTTCTTACCCTTTATACCCATTGCATTATTATAGTATTCCAAGCAGGAAATATAAACTCTTATAAAATCTATTAAAGGTTAGTTTATTACACGAATACAATAGATAGAATTTACAATAAAATTCCACATTTGAAGCAGTTAATATTAAGCAAGCGAAGAAATTCCACGGTACTTTTCAGTTCGTAAACAACTGTACCCATGAATCTTGTTAATACGCCTCTAGATACCATTAGTCTGATGTATAATTTCGTTTCGCGAATTTGCTGAACCTTTTTAGAAATATTGGCTTACATAATGTGGATAATATTTTGTTTTTTAGGCTCTGTTAACAGACACAATATAAAAAGCTTCCATGATTACATAATACGATGTCTGTATACTTAATCTTAATATATATAAATCTCGTGTCACAATGTTTGTCCTCAATGGACTCCTAAACCACTTAACCGATTTTAATGTTTCTTTTAAAATGTGTGCTTTTCTCCAACTTAAAAGATAGGATAGTTTATTTCTCAAATTTGAGATTGCAATTTTATTTATTGCAAATTAATTTTTTTGACAGAACGAAGTCTGTCAAGTCCGCTAGTATTAATATAGAATGTGTTTTAAAAAATAACTTAATATTAATATACAATGTGGAGACGACCATACGACATTAAATCAAAGTAGCAGTTATACTCTATGTCTATACTAGTATTTTAATTCTATCAGAAATATCCTGAGGTGGATATAAAAAAAGTTTTTTTTAAGAAAAAGGAAATCAAATATTGAAATAGTAGTAGTAATAAAAAATTAAAACAATCGCACACAGATATTTTAAATAATTTTATTTATATTATACAGACTCTTATGGTTGCTTGGCGTACGGAGTATAATTTAATGTCGTATGGTCGTCTCCGCCGAATGTATGTATACGCAAAGAATTGAAGGCCTATGTTCAGCAGATAATCTTGATACTAAAGGGGTAAAATATAAAGAGGGGGAAGAAGGAGGGCAATGAAACTGCACAACTTCGTCAAAAGATTTCGAGTATTCGTTTGCCCTCCAATGCCATAAACATTGTAGTATTTTATTTGGAAACTAAGAAACACTTCACGTAGAGTATTGGTGTTTTCCGAGACATGATCTTCTGCCATCATAGCGAAACTGATACCGTAAATAATTAGCTCGACGATGATAGATACGCGGACAACTATTTTGTTATCTTTTTTACTTTATGTTACAAAAATTAAGACTGGGACACTGCTGATAGAAGTGAAAAAGTACAATAACTTAGAATTTTATCACTACGAAATTTCAAAATTTTGCCGGAATAGTAATGATAATATATTTTATAATGACGCCATAATTCACATTAGCATGTCAGTGACGTGATCCTGTAACGTTTTTCCCCACCAAAAAGTGCTCAACACGGATAAAGTATTCTTCACTCCGGTTTAGATGTTCTTAAATACAGGCTACATTGCTGACACAGCATGCCAATATCTATTATAATTATGTTTTATATTATGTCAATTATATCAGGAGGAGCTCGTGGCTCAGTAGTACCGCACGGATCGATTCACCAGGTTAAGCAATGCTTGCCTTGCTTGGTCCATGGATGGGTCCATCTTTGCCATGCCACATGCCGAGACTCCTCCGTGCCTCGGAAATGTTAAGTCGTTTGTCCCGGCTGTCATTTGTGGATCTGGATGTTACGGGTCGTCAGAAGCCTGAGAGTCTGACAACCAGTCTTACCACGGTCCACCGTATTACCTAGTTACTGAGTTGTAAAGTCAGATGAGGAGTCGCTCCATTTAAAATATTTTCACCTGAATCCGGTTAGACTGAAAGCTGAATAAAATTGTTTTGGAAGAGATGATGTCAGTTATGTTTGATGTTTATTGGATGTTTGTCGGAGGATAATATTTTTTATTAATATACGTTTCCAATATACGATATATTGTTCAAACGCCGAAAAACGTGGGCGTCGTTAGGTACTGATTAAATGTCAACTTGAAATATTTTACTATACAGAAGTATTTTCGACTCACGACGTAGAAAGACACAGTTATCAAGGGCCACCCTGATGCCCTGTAACGGGCGAACCGATTTGAATGTTTTTTTAAATTTTTATTTGAAGGTCAAGAAAGTTGTACCAGCTGTAGGGACATAATATATCTCAAAAATTAATTCAGTCTTTCTAAGTTTATCGTTTTTTTTTCACGTGACAACGTCTAATAACTCGAAATTACGGGCAGAATTCAAGAAGAAGATGACGTCATGTAGCGTTCCGAAAGCGAAAGCGCGGCATGATCAGCTCGAGCCATCCATCGGCTCAGTTCGGTTGTGCTGCATGTAATGCACGTTGTCACATCAAACTACCGTCCGTAAACCGACTTTACAGACAACCATTTTTTTTCATACAATGAAGAAGAACTCGTCTGGGTGCGAGAGTTCATTAATATCAGCTTAGTATTACAGCGTAGACAATAATTAATCTGTGACACATAAGATTAATATTAACCTAAAAATAATTAATTATGAACATGATGTACATAATAAAGATGGTACCTTCGATTCTCTCTTGTATCCAAGATTATAGTTCATCATCATCATCATCAACGTCTATCCTTATTTATCTCCCACTGCTGGGCACGAGTCAACTCCACGAAGTTATGCCCTCGATTGTTGGACAAACAATACTTTTATGTTTACGCATGGGATAGTTTAGAAAAACGAATTGTAGCTGTAACCTATCTTACGACCTCCGGCTGCCGTAAGTAATTGGCCTGCAGGATGTAGGCCAGTCCATCGTCCCAAAATCAAGCAATCCCGAGAAAGTGATCACTGCGTTCCGCGTGCGCCGCCCTAGGAAGGGATCTGCCAATGATATGTCAGGACTTGGGTGAAAGATGGGGAAAACAAGAGTGCGTACCACGTACCCCGATTATAGACCAGACAAGGAACAAAGGAAAGCAACGGGATCATCTATGAGGGGGAAAAAAAGGTGCACCCGGTCAAAATAGAACCTACATTTCTTATTCAAGAGGCTGATCGCAAACGGCGCTCGCTTCATTACAGATATCAAAGAATATTAAATTAATAAATTGTTTAAAGTTTTAAAATGTTACGAGCTATATTCACTTTTATCTCAAATTTAATATTCGTTTGAAAACAACTCTTGTTTGCAGTAATTAATTATTGTCTTCATGTCTTTATTAATTTAGATTAAAAAACTTAAATCTTTTTAATTAATACCCTCCGAGTATATTATATTTTAATTATAGTAGAGTATTTATAAGCGTGTTGAATGCGATTGCCATGGATCGGTCGTCTTGGCGTTCACTTAAGGTATATTATGTTCAACCATAGATGGATAAAGACTGATGATGGTGATGATGATGATGATGATGATGAAGAAGAAGAATAATATAAAGCAAAAATAAATTAATATTTTTTGGATTTATTATTAAAACAGGTTTGTGAGATCTTGCATTATCAAACTGTCATGACTCTAGTGCAGTGTTTCCCAAACTCATGCTGAGCCTTTTTTTTTAAGAATTGCTCGTTTAAAGATATAACATTATAATAGTAACATTCTCTTAAGAATATCGATAGAAGTCATCATTTTGGTTCTTCAAAATCGAAACCAAATTCATTTTCATGGACTTACTTACATGGGCTTACGATTGTGGATCCCCATTTTTTGTCACGCTCATTAAAGACCCCCTTCAAGTCTTCCGTGGACCCCTGGGGGTCCACCTGGATCACTTTGGGAATCTCTGCTCTAGTGAAATAGACTACATACCACCGTATAGATAACGATTCGACCAGGCAGACAGTTGGACAAAAGTAATCCTATACAGATTAAGACGTAACCTAAAACCGTAAAACTTTACCTGATATCAACGATGGTCCAGTGAACTCGGCCACATGTGAGAAGTTCCGAGTTCCGGGCTAAATAAGCTTCAAAAACTCATAAAAAAGGAAAATGAATAAAAGCCAGCATTCTAGATTGTAATATAATCGAGAATTTTCGACAGCAATTATGAATATCAATACCAAAACAACGGGGGTAATATCCAGTTTCGAAATTACCGCGATGCGGTTTCAATATAACGTCTGTGCAATGCACACAGCACAAATCAAACTGTCCGGTTTACCATTCAACGGTTTCTTCGGGCGTAATGTCAGCGTTATCATAAATGGCTTTGTTTGAATTTGCGAAAGGTATTTGCTTTGTCATCATCATCATCGCCAGCCTTTATAATGAATGAAAAAATGTGTGGCTAGTGTATGGAGATCGATTTCTCGCGGGGGAATGGGTCTGCCTAGGGTATGTGGGACTCGCTGCGCCAGAAAGCTGGTAAGGGGACGCAGCTCTACCCATTAAAACCCGGCGAGTGCCACCAATGCTGCCGTCAGCCCCTTAGGGTACCGACGCCGCCACCACAGAACAGCCCCTCCCAACGCCGGGACACAATGAGGTGAAGTTCCCGTCCTCGCCCCTTGCCCCCTCTTTTTATAAGATGGGTATAAAGACCCTCCTCGGCTTAATTCGCTTCGCTTAAGGTGTTGGGCTCACCCTGGGCTACTGAGTCCCCAGACAAGGCTCAAGCCTAGTCGTGGCGGTGGTGATCGACTTTAAGCCTGCTTAATGGTCGACAACACTTCGTCTACCTTATTTTTTCTTGACGCAGGGAAATTTTATTAGCACCTACCACGACTTTGGGTAGGTACACAGGCGTATAATATGGGGACGTTCATTTGGAATGCATACCCACTAAAAGCACTGCAAGCACCTTCAGCCGCTTTGAGAGTGTCCTGGATCGATAGACAACAGGATCGCCTCAGTGACAGGCTGACCACGGCGAAGTCCAGACTTTAAATAGGGGGACTGACCAACCGCTATAAAGCAGTCCCCACGACGTCGTGTCCTTAGCGGGGCTCGAATAAGCACTTCTACTTCGAAGGTCAAGGTGTACAATGATTTAAATATTTTAAAACTTGTAAAGTGGCTCTTTTTTTTAAACTTTAAAGCCTATTTTGACTTATACAATGCTACGAATTTAAAGTTACAGATCCGTTTTAATTTTTATCACAGAAATGTATCTTTTAAAAGGCTGTTACAGTGCACGTCTTTAACATAAAATGTTACCAAGTGTATTTTTGCGCGGCGTCATTTTACACGAGTCGAGATGAAAGATCTTAAAAAGTCCTCAAATTTAACAACTAGACGACTCCCGGATCTTGGATTTAACATGCAATTTTGAATTTTATATTTCTTAGGAAAGATTTTGTCAAATCTTTCTCTCAAAATGTTTAGAGTTGCTGGGGTGGGAAAGCGTAAAATTCATGGAGTTAAGCTTACCGTATCGACAGTAATTTAGCTGTGGCAAAGTTTGCGTTAAAGTTACTTTGGACTTTAAAATAACAGTAAAGCAGGTTAAATAATATTACAAATTTCTCGACAAATGTTGGGAATATTTAAATTCCTTTTCTGATGAAATCTGTAGCAGAGGTGAGCTGGCATGGTTCAGTTTCTTAACTGAAATTTGCCACGTTAAATGAGATATGCCAGATTAGCTGTGATATGCTACGTTAGCTGAGATACGTCACTTTAGCGGAGATACGTCACTTTAGCTGAGATGCGCCACGTTAGCTTAGATGCGCCAGGTTAGCTGAGACTAGTCCAGGGTGATCCCAACTTCTTGGGCGAAGCGAATTGAGCCGTGGGGGCTCTTTGTACCTCTTTTATAAGAAGAGGGGGCAAAAGAGTAGGGGGCAAGGGGCGAGGATGGGAACCTCGCCTTATTGTACTGTCCTTAACATTGGGTGGGGTTGTTTTGTGGTGCGGGGCAACCCCTTTGTAGAGATGGCGTCAGTCCCCTGAGAGACTGACTAGCCATCGAGGTGCCTTGTTGCCTGTAGATCCGGGGCACCTCACCGAAGGCGGCATTGGTGGCACTCGCCGCGTTTTAGTGGGTAGAGCTGCGTCCACTTAAAAGCTTTCGGGCGCAGCGAGTCCCACATACCCGCTTGCGGAGACCCACTCCACCGCGGGATGCCAAAGCGCATTTCCCGGCGTTAAAAAAAAAGGGATAAGGTTAGCTGAGATACGCCACGCTAGCTCAGTGTGCGCATAGTTGAGCTACACCAAGCTAGCTTAGCCACTATAAGGTTCTTACACGTCACATATTTACACCCTGTCACCAATATTTAAACTAACAAACAGTTTGTTACACTTTCTTCGGCGAAAGGACGGTGTGAGAGATACTCGCCGTTAATATTAATGCCAATGTTAACATTAACTGCATTACATTAATATAAATATGCAGCCCCGCGTTTGCTTTATTAATCTTATGTTTATTAATTCCCTTGTCTACGAGCGACATTCGTGCTGTCTACAATCAAATATATTGCAATGTCTGTATTTCGTAATATTCCGAGGGTCAGTATTTACACTGCTTTGTCATCGTGGCCATGTTACGAATTTATTAACAGAGCGATAGCATAACAAACTCGTAAAACGTTGTGTCGCTTTTTCCTTTGTTTTGTAAAACAATCATAAAAACAATGATGTTGACAAAAAATATTATGAAAATGTTTTCAGTATCTTTTTTTTTCTTGTTTCTCTTCTTCTGTCTTGTTTTCAGATGATGATCAATATTATTGCATGCCTACTTCTCCTATAAAACAGCAATACTGTGTTTTCGCCAGGAAGAAGGGATTATTATTTTGTTAGCACTCATTATGATAGACAGTGCAAAAATCAATTTCCTGGCCGAATTCCATGTTCATTTGAGTTCATAGGCGACTAATAATTAATTTATCACCAGATACATCTTCAAAGCATATACCCCTGACCTCTTTAGCTACTCGTAAATAAGGTTTTCATGTTTGGGAATAATAATCTGTATAAGCTACAATACCGTCATCTCAGTAATAACATTAGCCTCATAACTGAGAATTCGGTGGCCATTAAAAACGTAATTTTTCATTTTAAAGCTGGCAGTCATTACCATTCATGACCGCTATCATTACCGGGACAACTGACATCGGGGTAACTCACTGCAGCGAGATATCGCGGTTGCAACGCAATCGTTTCTCAGTACCATAACTGGCGTCTCGCCAGCTGTTAGTGATGTTACACGTGTCGATAGATATTTCTTTTTCTATATTACGAGTTGAATCCGGCAATAGTTGCCCTGCCCTTACTTAAAAGTATGATGTACCATTGGATTTTTTTATAAAAACCTTGAGCTGACACTAACACATTTTTTTTGCAGGAATTAAAAACTACACACTATATACGTAAAGTAACATAAAAAAATATTTTTAATTTAATCATTTAAGGGTACAAATATAGCATTTGCTGTATACCTAATTCATTATGTATTGATTTGGTTGCGTATTGTTATATTATAATATATTGTCTACCGTCGACATTCCTGCTAATTTAAAATAAAAATATGTAAATACAACACTGATGCTAGGATTAAACCCAGAACCTCTAGCATAAGAGACCGAGCTCACTCATCACTGGACCATCGTCGCTGAGATTTTTAGCTTTAGACAATTTTGTATTGTTTAGTTGAATCAAATTTAAAGCACACATACTTCATCAACAATACACAAAGATTGCCTCTTGTTCGACCATCGATATAACTGATTTGACCTTAAAATTTTAAGTTAAGATAATTAGTATGGTATCGAATAGTAACGTGACAATGATCGCATCCCTTTCCCATAGCTTATTATTCCCAATGTCGATAGTAATTATAATAATTACTAGCACATCACTAAGTGATATAACCTCCAAGCAACTGTGTGAAGCGATAACAGAAGTGGGCGTTAAAAATGGCATAATATTTTATGTTCACATGGACAATTCCTTACCACTCCTAGTGTACACAGATTTATTCGCAAACTTAGTATTTTGCAATATCAAAGTTTCGCAAAGTTAGAAAATAAAAAGTGTGTCCAGTTTTATACGAAATACTTTTTGTGGCGCCTCGTAAGAACATGGTTCTTATGTAACTTTTGGGGTCAAATATTATTGTGTTAGTCCTGTGGTGGGTGGATTTGGCCGTGGATTTGGCCACTTATGCAAGGTTCGATCCTGACACCCCGTGTGTGCCTTGAAAAGGGTTTTTATAAATTTCTAAGAGCACCCAAACACGAGACCATCGTTCGCTCACCGGTGAAGGAAAATATCGCGAGGAAACTTGCATGCCTGATGAGATTGAAAGTCTTTGAAGGTATGTGAAGTTCACCAACACGCACTGGGCCAGCGCATCGGTGAGCTATGTCCCACCCTCCTCGCCTGATTTCGAGGAGGAGACCCGTGCCCAGCAGTGGGACATAAGGGTTGATAGTATATATATACATAATATTACTTTCTTAATATCTTATTACAATTGCCATGAGAACAATAAAAACCTGAACAGTTCAATTTACTCTAAATGCTTATATCTAAAGTATTCATAAATGTTGTATCTGGCATATGAAAGTCTGGCAGATAGCCAGGCCTGCTCTTTCATTTCTGAATTGGCAAGTGCTTATTGAGTGTATTACTCCACTCTGTCCTTAGGCGCTTCAATTTTAAGATAAGGAAGTTGTACATTTCGACAAACGGCCGGAATTGTTTGGTTTTTCTGTGAAACTGATAAGACAAAGGAAATTATAAAAGCTTGTTAAGAATTTGCTTTAAATCAAAATCAAACTATTGTCATGTTTTATCAACTACATATTGAATTTGGAAATAGTCTTATCAAAAGTTTCTTCTTGAACAGCACTCCAGCATAAGCTACATCGCACACTCCGCCAAGCATAGTTACAATACATAGTCACGAAAGAGACAGTGCCTCTAGACTCGACCAAGACACGACCACGACGCTCGGCCAAGTATCTCTTCCTTCTGTAGTCAATACTTAGTGTTTGAGTTACTAACGCGCATATTCTCAAACGCCACTTAAATATTTGAGGGCTACTCAACCAACTAAGAACGCCTTAAATACATATGTCATTAAAATGTAAGCAGCTCTCAAAGAGTTGCGTTTGAGTATTCGGCCATTATGCTAAAATATGCCGCTAAAATGCCAATTCAACCAATCATTAATCCGCGTGTCATCCCATCGGCTAATCATCCATCAATGGTTATCATCAACTGGCCAATCAGAGCACGAATTCGGTGGAATTTGTTTTCATAAAAAAAAACATTTTTTTATACACCTATCATAGAAGGCCAAACGATCAGTCGAAGCCTTGCGACTATTGACTCTCATTAACACTCCTTCCTCCCTTTCCCTATCCCCCCATTGGGCCACCGGAAACCCACAAACCGCACGAAACGCGACAGCTTAGCTGTCACTTGACGTCGATTTCATGCGAGTGAGAGGTTCCTCCCTGGTGGTGCCGGCCCAATTTGGCTGCAAAGCAGCATGGCATTACCACAAAAGCTATTTATTTATTTTTTACTTCGAGAAATCTTTATTGATGCATTTAGGCACTTGGGTCTTCCTGACCTTATATGGGACGCACTTGGGTTAGTGCCTAAACTAAAACCACTGCGAGCCTTCAGCCACCTTTTAAGGACCCAGCCCTTGCGAAAGGCCAGAATACTCGTAAGGTACCTCATTTTAGCCCCACCTTTATCGCCCTTTAGCTTTTTGTTGATATATAACCTTTATTTAGCCTACAAGCCTGAAGTCTACTAACATAAATAGTTATAAAAGGTTAAGTTATATATTTCACTTGGTTTTGATATGATAATTTTATTTTATTAAAATAATATGACACGCTACATTTGTGTTCGAACTTTCTAGAGAGTTGTGAAATTCACCATCTGTCTATGATAAACAAAGATTTTTCGTCTTTATTATGTTAGAATAATACCGCTTAATAATATGTATGAACTATTTTGAAAAGAGCTACCCATTTCTTGCTAGATTCTTCTCATGTACTATACTAGTATAGTAATATGTATTAAATTTTTTTTTGTAATAGAATATTTGAAAAGAAAGAAAGACGGTTCTTCTCAGTGAGCTTGCTTTGGAACCGGTGGAAGACTCAATTGAAGTTCAAAAACATACTTTGATGGTACTACGTTAAATATTTTTTTTTGATTTTGACTTTGTTTGATATTCTTTTTTTGTGTAAATAAGCTGTAACAGTTGCCGAGTGCCAGTGGCAGGTTCGAATCCATGACAAGTGTTGGTAGTTTGTATTATATCTGTTTCATAAGTTTTTTTCTTAAAATTTTCGTTCTTAGTGGCCGAATTCTTGTGATGAACTTAACAATATATATCAACAGAAAAATGAGGTATAGATTAAAAATGATTTCAGTTCGATACTCACTTGTTTTTATTGAAAATATTTTCTAAAGTTCACCTCCAGCCTTCCATCGTGAGTAAACCTGCATGCCTCATTATATTGAAAGTTATTGATGATGCGTGAAATTGAACCACAGGTTGGTGGTTAGTGGCTTTGCTAATTACTTGTGTCAGACGGCCCGTAAAGAGCTGACAACGGAACATCACGATGGTGGCGTGGCGGTGGACTCTGCCCAGCACATCTTCGATGTGTGCCCGAGAAGGGCGGCGTTGCATCACAATTTTACGTCTGTTGTTGGACGGTTGTTGTCTTTGTCGAGCCTCATCACTGCGATGCTCATCTGTGACGAGTCCTGATCAGCAATGGCCTCTTTCTGCGAGCAGTAATATCCTAGAGGGAGGCTGATGAACGGGTCAGAGATTTAGCCGCCAATGAGGCCTCCACTCGTGCTCATGCTTCGGAGACGCTACTTAATACGCTTCCAGTAATGCCCCTGTGCTCGTCTCAGGCTCGAGATGGGTACCCGGGCCCCGCTAGAAACGATGTCGTGGGAACTGCTTAATAGCAGCCAGGCAGTCTCACTTTTATTGGAGAATCTGGTCTTGTCGGGTCCAGTCTGTCACTGAGGGTTCCTGTTGTCTGCAGATCCGGGTTCCTCAAATAGCGGCTGAGGAAGCTCGCAGTAGTTTTAGTGGGATAGTTCACTCCAATGTTAGTCCCCACATATGCCAGTGCGCCTATCCGAGGCCCTGGTATGGTCCGAAGGGGGTTTCCATTGCAACATCAAAAAAAAGGTGGGTGTTTAGTGGGCCAGCGCATCGGTGAACTATGGCCTAATATCTCACATGATTTCCAAGAGGACACCAGTACCCAGCAGTACTGAACCGATTTCAATAATTCTTTCACCATTCGAAAGCTACATTAGCCACGCGTAACATGGGCTATATTTTATTGTGAAAAAAAATATTTGGGTTTTTCGGACACAAGGTGTAAAAATCAACCAGAAAAGTTACTTATTTTGCGTACTAAGATCGCGTTGTAAATCTTAATTAACGCTGGCGAAGCTGCGGGCAACAGCTAGTATTATATAGTTAATAGAATCAGGCGTCACTTTGCGGAAATCCATTTAAAAAAAAAATGTGTGAGTGCACGCATATGCATGCATATATGGAGGGCGGTGCTATATGCATGCATATGCGTGCACTCACACATTTACTATAAAGACTGCATGGTTCGCGGGATATTGCTAATTAATATATAATTTAACATCTTTTTTTTAGTATTATATAGATTAATACTTTACTTTTTATCAAGATACTGACTTTGATAACGACAACTTAACAATCGATGCTGTATAACTTGTTTGTATCAAAAACCCCTAAACGTATTGAAAGCTGTTTTAAATTCATTTCAACCGTAATTAGTAACTCGGAACAAAATGTATAGACCATTGGGCCGGTATTTTTAATTAAACTCCTATACTGAAAGCGTTGTTTAGTAACGTTTAATATTCACTTAACGAATTATTGAATTTTAGATCCTTGGAGTTATTTTATGCACTTCACTTCCTGTTAGGATTTTTTGTCATTAGCAGGTTAGTAGGTTAGTAGATTTATTATTTAGGTATACAAATATTATTAAATAATATGCTAGAAACTGGTCTCCTCCTCGAAATCAGGCGAGGAGTGTATCGGGCCATAGTTCACCGATGCGCTGGCCCAGTGCGGGTTGGTGAACTACATACACATTCAAAGACTTTTAATCTCATCAGGCATGCGGGTTTCCTCACGATGGTCTCGTGTTCAGGATGCACTTAGAATTTTATGAAAATTTATTTCAAGGCACCATAGGGGGCCCCACCCAGCAACCCACGAACCCAGCATCTTGGGCGAAGCAAATTGAGCCAAGGGGGCTCTTTGTACCTATCCTATAAGAAGAGGGGGCAAAAGAGCAGGCGCAAGGGGCGACGACGGGATACGCGTCTCATTGTACCGTCCCGACGTTGGTAGGGGTTGGTAGGCGTTGTTTTGTGGTGCAGGGTAACCTTTCTGCGGAGGCGGCATCGGTCCCCTGAGGGACTGACTAGCCGTCGAGGTACCCTGTTGCTTGTAGATCCGGGGCACCTTACCAAAGGCGGCATTGGTGGCACTCGCCGGGTTTTAGTGGGTAGAGCTGCGTCCACTTACCAGCTTTCGGGCGCAGCGAGTCCCACATACCCGCCTGGGGAGACCCACTCCCCCGCGGGATACCTCAGCGCTTTTCCCCGCGTTAAAAAAGGGAGGCGGGGGGGGGGGGGGGGGGGGAGGATGGGGGACGACGACGATCGAATTCGGACCTTCTCGATAAAAAACACTGAGGCCATAACCACTGGACCATTGTCACTATATATTATTATAAATTGATTTTGAAAATTCTTTCACTAATATCACGCTACGCTATTTGTGAATATTAGACAATAATAATTTATACACAACCAAAAGTTATGCAAATGCGTTGTCCGCCTTCACTTTGACCGCAATGGGCATCGGGAGACTCGCAAACCGTGTTACAATGATGATGATGTATTTTTAAACTATAGATCTATTTTAGTCCAGCTAAAAAAATATTGAACAAAACAACGCTTGACAAAGAGTGGAGCAGTCTAAAGAGAACTCAGTCTTTTCAAGCTTGCCCCTTCAAACTTACAATGATTTGAAAATTTATAAAATGCCAATCTCTTTAAATATTCGAGCCAATTAGGTCAAGTAATAATTAGTTCATTTTTAGTTCAAAAGTTGAAGTTTTTACATGGCCTTTCATCTTGTTTTAGTAGATTTGCAAAGGGGATTTTGAATTCCTTCCAAGATGTGATTAAAATGTTACGTATTTTTTTTATAGAATAGTTTGTGTCCAAATGCAGTAGGTCCCGGGTTATCATCCAGTTAATAGGAAATTTTTCTAATCAATAAAACGTATGTTGGTTATGTAATCTTTACACGTCATTGCAAAACTCCATCTATACCAATATTATAAAAGATTTGACTGTTTGTTTGCATGGCTCCGACTATGAAAAACCGACCGATTTAAAAAATTCTTTCACTGATGGAAAATACACTATACTCGGTGAACATAGGCTATATTATTTATATTATAGAAACCCGCTTTAAAACTTAGTTGATGCAGGCGATTCTTTTCTTACGGAACCCTTACAAATAAGGCTCGTGCTTGTCGTTATTTTATATTTTTCCAGCCTACGGTATCACCCACACAGACTCTAGGAGGTTTCGAGAATTTGTAAGGCTTTTCCAATACGCAGCCTGTGGCAAAGTGAACAAAGACAACTCACACACTTTTGCTGTTAGGATAATTAATAAAACCTAATACAACCATACGGCCATGAAATCGAAAGTAAACTTTTTTCACAGATTTCATCGGGCTTATCTGAAAAACTCCATCTATTCCGCTGCTTTCGTGTGATACGCATTTATATTGTTATTAGTACAAAATTAATAATAATAATATTATTACCTATAGACGCTTTTTTACATATTATGTCTATCTGGTACCGCGGAAGTTCTCGAAGGACTTGTGTTCCGGGTACCAGGCAACGGAAATATTTAATATTTTAATAAGCTTTTTAATATATTTGATATATTATGATAATATTAAATATTTGATACACATTCATGACCGAGGAACACAGAAAACTTTTTTAGTCCCTGGCGGATTTCGAACAAGCTACCTTTGGCTTGAGGGCTAGCGAGCTTACCATTGAGCCACAGAGATAGCTAAATTAACATTCCCTACATTTCGAATTAAGCTGAAAGTTATTTATTCATTTAATTATTTATATACACAGGAAACTTAAGCACAAACTATTAAACTAAAAGAAAACAGTACAAAGGTACAGCTTATTCCACACTGAATTTTTTTCCAGCTGACTTAATACAGGAGAAGGAAAACAATAATATAATAATAGGGTGTACATTAATTAAAAACTTATTTAAAATTATGATTTCCGTGGTCCCTCTGTATATCCACTTCATGTTTTACAAATAAATTATTTTCAACACAAATTTCATTAATGAATATTTTCGCTTTAAAAACTTTTTACTAATAACGTGAGCTATGACGGTCTAGACTCTAGGTATAGGCTGATGGTGATGTTGATGATGATGATGATGATAGATGTATTGTATAACAACAATAACTTATTCTGCATACATACATACAGTTCTACAAAAACACTTATCATTACATAAAATGTATCCCAAATTTCATTATGACACAAATAATAAAGGTTTGAATACAAAATGGCGTCCGCGATGTTAATGTTCGTTTGTCACAAGCAGTTCCGACCCACCTGACGAGGGTGAGACAAAACCCTAGAACCTTGTTTCTACAGATTTTTATATAATAATATGTTAGAACAGCTTCATTGCTACGATTTTATTCAAGTCAAAACTCGTAAGCGAATGTACTGAGTTATTCGTATTCGTAAATGATCATTATCATCGTCATCATCGGCATTATCGTCGTCGTCGTCATCATCATCATCATTATCATCAACACCACCACCAACATCATCATCATCATCATCACCACCACCACCATACTCATCATCATCACCATCATAATAATCAGCTGCGATGATTCTTAGATTTTTTTATCAAAATAATTTCAATAGTTTTATCATCTATTGGAGATTTTTCTCCAATAGATGATAAAACATTACAACAAAAAGATAAAATACTCCGTTGGAGATTTTTCTCATTGAATAAAAAATTTGTAAATACACGAAAAAAATGTTGTAAGTATAGATTAATGTTACTGATACAGTTAACGCCATTTTAAAACAAGTTGACTATTCAAACCCTAGTCTATAGCCTGTTTGAGTTTATACATTTTCCTAGAAAACTTTAACTAAGCCTCTTTTGACTAAGCACTCGCGCATCTATCCTAAATGCAATGCCTTAACCTTAGATTATTAATATTTCTAGATGGAGTGTCGCCCTAAAATCAAAACAAAAAGAACAGGCCAACATTTTCAAAGATGTATTCGTGAATAGTGATACCAGCTACTACAGTTCTCCCATAATCATCCTTTTTAATCTCGTTACATTTCAACACAAACCTTCATTATAAATAAAAACAATAATGCGTAAAAATTCATGCGTATTCTATGACAGCGGGACGGATACTAAACACGGAGAAAGCATTTAGAGGCTAACAATTGGACGCTATTTTTTGGACGTGTTTTCCGCGCGATCTATCTAGATATATTATTGATCTAAGGCCTTAACAAAGAATTTAGGATAGATGCGCTCTGTATCTCGACAAGTCGCATACTAGAGGCGCATGATAAAAAGAATCAATCAAAAGATACGTTAGAAAAGACTCATGTTCTGCGGTGAACGCTGATGATCAACATAATGAGTTACCACATCAGCAAATAATGGTCCATGACTTGAAAGTACCAACTATCGTAATTTTAAAAGATCAAGAAAGTCAAAAAAACAAAAAAGTTTTTATTTGTATGTATATTTTGTTGACTGTAATATTTTGTTGTATATTTTGTATGCGGACGGTATCTGGGTCAACGACCTTGACTTCACTCTGTGGAGCAAAATCGAATTAAAGTTATAATTTAATTTGTTACCACGTTTATTAAGGAGTTTCGTGGAATTATTTTATTGAAGCAACTATTAATGAATATTTTTATGTGAGCAATTCGTTTTATTTGGTAAATAGTTTATTGAATTTATTAATATTGAATATTGAAAACAGTTTTTGATATATTATCGACATTTTTCGATTTAAATAAAATGTGTGCATATAATATTACATGGGTCTAATATGGTTATTTTCTGACCTGACAACGGCGACTCTTGCTATAAATTCCTTTGATGGAAACGGATTTGACTTGCAAGCCCTATCTTTTTTTAAAATATTCTGTCACACTGTGCGGAGGAAAAGGGAACCAGAACCTGTAGGAGGGCTTTGGACGGGTTTTCCGTATCAAACGCTTAGCATCTAGGTCTAGGTGTCTTCGAGACACGATTCTTCAAACTTTCCGGCCTCATCGGGACAAACTCCTCCCACTTGTCTGGGGAAATGCCACATTCGGTCAGATGGCACTTAAGCAGGTCTCTGTATCTCAGGAATTGTCCTCCTGGGTTCCGTTTTCCACATTTCAGTTCTGAATAGAACGGGGATTTTGGCATTCTGGTATCGAGCATATTATATAATATATAAAAAACTATACTTGTTATATGAAAAGCAGGTTTTCCCGCAGTGAAATTCTTCAAGGATAATAGATAGATATCTAGATGAAGCTTCTACTAGGATAGCACTTTAAGCTGGTCTTTCACTCATGTCCTCTAATGTAAATCTTAGCGAACACCAGAGTATACGAATTTTTATCCATTTTTTAATTTTGATTTTCTTAGTATTACATTAGCTACGACAGTATAGGAGCTCGACCACTTAAGTGAGAAATCCAGATTCCATCCTGACGTTCGGACGGACGTCGTTCTTTGATAAAGGAAAACATCGTGAGGTCACCTGCGCACGAGTGTTGAGAAAAAGTCTTTCACCAACCCGCATTAGTCCTGCTACTGTAAGCTACGGCTCAACACGGTAAATTAGGATATCACATGTCATGTATTTATTTTTCATTAACTTGAAAATGTCTGCCTCGAAGTATCTATCTCGAAACATTTTTTTTTTCAAAATTTTACTATATTACACTAAAAAATGTCGATATATTTTGTACCTAGAAATACTGCTGATTAAGGACGGGAGAATGGGAGAATCCCCCCTTCTCCCGTCCTTAATCAGCGGTATTTTGCGGTGTATAAACCATACAAAGGGGGGAGGGGATTAAAAAGTTGAACGGTCATCCGTAATCCAATACAAATTTAATTTAATTTGTGATGCCGACTTAATTTTCTATACACACATACATTCATAATTATCAACTCTAGGTATATGTCGTTGGGCAGAGGTTTCTTGCTCGAAATCAGTCGAGAAGAGTGTTGGGCCATAATTCATGCGCTCTACCAATACGGGTTAGTGAATTTACACATCTTCAACGTTTTTATTATTATCCTGGGCAACGCGTTTTCATCATTATCAGTCTTCTCATCTAATGTAGGACATTGATCTCTATCAATGAACGACAAGACGCAAATTACACCCCCTTATTTAAATCCTATAAAAGGGCATCTCCCTGTAGTTTTAGTTGTAGTACATATACCTTAAAAATAAAAATAACAATAAAACCACATAAATCATTTATATTTTTATTCGCTTAATATCTATGAATATAAACAACGCGTTTACATTACCTATAAACCTATTAAATAATACTATTTACCATTATTATGTTATAAATACTATATTATGTATAACTATTATAATGTACCTACTTTGAATAGGTAACTCATTTAAAATAAATTATTACAGATAGATTAAAGTATCGAAATAATAGCATGTTTATTTAGAATGTTTAATTACAATGGATACTTTATTAATACTTTATGTACACTTTAGGCCAAAAAAACAGGGAGTGAAAAATTTACAAGATTAATTCCATTTCTTTTGAAACGATAAAAGAAAAGTTTAAAACAACCCGCTTTAATCTATTAATTTATCATTTAAAATATCGAGAACAATATATTTTTTCTAATTTTAAACAAAGTTACATATTTTTTACAGTTTATCCTTTATTATCTTTTAATTATATGTTTGCTTAACTTAAAAAAAAACATATAAAATATCTAAATTTAAACATATTTTGATCAAATTTGTCTTTATTACTTAAAAAAAAAGATGATATTTTAAATACATATTTTAACAAAATATCTAGTGATTTAAAATTATTTTTAGCATAATAATATCCAACAAAATATCTACTCGAAATCACATATATAAAACCAATATTCTTACAATTATAAATGTTTATTTAACAACTCTTCAACTTTCTAAGCAATGACCACAGAGTTTGATACCAGAAGATATTGACTTATAACAAGTCGAAACATTTGGTAAGCTGTTTATTATTACTATTACAAAAAAAAAATCTATAGTTATTATATTGTACAAATTCAACATAGCGACTTAAAGAAGAACGTCTCGTCCCAGAACGCCTGTCATCAAATGTTACTATCAAGATTCATAATCAATAATCACACAATGCGTAACATGACAGCGTCATACCTTTTCCGTCACGTCATTTGATTATCCTTCCAAGGCGCACCCATATTTGTATCTCATCAAAAATACTGTTATCAATCTCTTTCACTACATATATATTAAACGTAACAATAACTAAACGTAAAATTATTTAGCGTCAACAGTTTTACCCGATTTACGTGTCAGGCAGTGTAACGAACGGCGTCGATATGCCGACAATCTGGTTGGAGCACTGCTTGTGCGCCTGTCCAGCGTGTGGCACCAGCACCATCTGTTCAAGGTCGCCCTGTGAAGAGAAAATCAATTACAAGTATGAATAAAATATTTACGCTCTGATGATAGAAAAGATCAAAATAGGCAACACTTGAATTAGTAGCCTTGGCTAGTTTCAGATAAACTAGCTTATGTTCATTGCCCACGCTGATTATCGGGTGGTTCGACTACTAGTTTTCTCATCATCATCAGCCGTTTTCTGTCTATTGCTGGACATAGGAACATAGGCTACCTTTAATAAACAATATCTATATTAAATTTCTAATAAACAATATCTATATTAAATTTAGGTAGATGACGTGTCGGTCGGCCATCAGCCGAGTGGGAAGACATATAATATAGCAGCGTCCCTCGGTTTCACTCGTGTATTTCCCATCCCCGTGGGAGTACGGGGATAAATTGTAGCCTATAGTTATTCTAAAGTGTAAGCTATATTATTGTAAAGTTTCATTCAAATCCATTCAGTAGTTTTTACGTGAAAGCGTAACAAATATCCATAATCACAAACTTTCGCATTTATAATATTAGTAGGATAGGATAATATTTAAACAACGGCAGCCCCGGAAACGGGTCAAGTGTGCCCTTATGGTAAACATCAAACACGATTTACATAAATAAGCAAGCTATTTCCAAAATGGCGGCACCTATTCAAATGCAATATTGTTTACGTATAGAAATTTTTCATTTCCCGTTCATCTAAACAAATGTCACATCTAAATAAAAGTAGACACATAGGCCACATAGCCAGTAAAAAAATTAAATTAATTTTTATTAACACAAAATATATAGCACTAATAATGTAGCCGCTTAAAGCGCTTTTTATTCCTCCATATCCACAGGTCATTCAAGCAAAGTGGAAGCTATTACGTTAGATTAAAATATGAAAATATGTATTATAGACTTGCTAAAAGCCACCATTAATTTAAAATTAAAAGCTTCTCCCGCGCGCACAAGCCGTGTACATATTACATAAGCTGATGTGATTTATACATCAAACATACATCGTGCATTTCAGGATTCGTGGAATTATAGACGGGTCGTGATAGTAAAGCTATCACACATGATAAAGGGTAGTTGCAAATTTGATTTTCATATTTATAAGCCTATTCTGACTACTGTTTCACTAAAGCCTCTTTTAAAGAATCGGGCAATACTATAGGCCAACCCAACTAAACCAAAGGATTATCAAGTGCGTTGTCTACAGCGCTACAGCGTGTCTATGGATGTCGCTATATCTTACAATCTGGTAAACCGATTCATTTGCCACATCTTCAAAAAGTCCTAACTACTATACATCATTGTTGTATCATGTTCAGGTTGATTAACACTTTATTGACGCCCTCAGCTAGGATTTTGGATTTTGAAATGCCACAATTAATGATCTAGCTTATGTATTACTATGCACTTAAAACACCCAATATAACTCGTTAAATTAAGGTATAGTGTCGGACGAAGGAATTTACATAGGAAAGTATGTGTTGTCGGACCATTGACAATGCAATAGTCAGATCAAGTGTGAAGACGATCTCCGTGGACGGTCTGTGTTGATGCGAGTGGCAAGGTGTATATCGCCACGTCGTTCATTGAGGGAGGCCTTTATAAGTGATAATAACTATGATGATTATGATGATGATGATGATGATGATGATGATGACGATGATGATGAATATGATGATGATGATGAAGATGATACGTAATTTAATTACGATGATACTTATAACGAAAAAACTTGTGATAAACATAGCGACGTTAGCGTTGTCTATTTTGAAGCTCCTAAAGACTATTACCAATTAGAAGAAAGGACGAGTAACTGAAACACGAGCATTTGACCAAGAACTAGCTCAAGAAATAACATAAATATAATATGGAGATAAAGATAGAAAAGAAATAAAATAAGAAAAAGAAATATAAAGATGTCCCTATGAATACAAAACAAAAATTTCCTTGGTATTTCAAATCCCTTTCGTGATTGTAAAGTCGCTAATTAAAACACGCTACGCGTATGAAAAACAACGTGCCTTACAGCAGTAATATATGGATAAAGTACAAAAGTAAGGAACATTGTAATACGAATAGAACACGACAAAGATATTAAGAATTGAATTACAAAATTCAACTCGCGCAAATTTATTATAATTTGATGTCTGTATGTTGGTATAATTTCATATGCAAAGGCTCTTTTGTGAATGTTTGTGACACAATAAAGATGTAGCTGTATGCTAATACTAACAAGCAACTTTAATGTCAAAGGAAATATAAAGTTGCATTTTGTTAGCTTTTACCGTTATCAAGTTGTGTTGATAAAATGTGAAAACAGAACCCCTAAGTTATGTGCATGTAATTTGGAGAAACAACCTTATATACAGGTGGAAGTAATGCACTTTTTGTGCATCACTACATATTATAAAACAAAGTCGCTTTTTCTGTCCCTATATCCCTTTGTACGCTTAAATCTTTAAAACTATGCAACGGATTTTGATGCGGTTTTTTTTAATAGATAGGACAATTCAAGAGGAAGGTTTATGTATATAATTTATTAGGTTTTTATATACATTGGCTAAGATATAACAATAATTGTTGAAGGTGTCGGGAAAAAATATGCCGTCTGGGAGTTTTCAACGAAAACGCTGCCTAAACCCTTTGAGATATAACAAAATAATGTATGGTGGAATTGTGTATCTTAAATAGGTCTACAAAAAAGTCCGCGATGGCATATATCTATCTCTTAGGGATATCATACTATATCCATTTAATACTTCAAATAAATGGGCAATTATAACGCGATAATTTGAAAGTTATTTACACAAATACGGTATGAATCCTTATCATTTTAAATTAGTTAATTAGCTGGAGAACTTAATGAAGATTATTTTTACCCTTTACATCATGCAAATTAAATGAATACTTTAGAAGATATGGCAATATCAAAATAATACGCAAGAAAATAAACCGTGTTGTCGTGATTTGAGAGGGCAGTGTAATATGTAATAGTATCCTAAATAGTAAATATGCATGCAGAAAGTCTGCGAAGGAATATAATATGTCTTTTTCAAGATACCATATTATATCCATTTTAATACAAAAACTTAGTCATTATTGAAATGGAAAATGATCGTCATCAAACATGATAAATCCGTAAACCTAAGTTCACGCGGGCGAAGCTGCGGGTAACAGCTAGTTAGTAATATAAAAAAGATATTAAATTATATATTAATTAGCAATATCCCGCGAACCATGCAGTCTTTACAGTAAATGTGGGAGTGCACGCATATGCATGGATATAGCACCGCCCTCCTTTCCCACACTGCATATTATGCGTATACTCGCATGCACCACCACCAGGATTTCCGCAAAGTAACGCCTGATTCTATTAACTATCATTAGTAATATGTTGCTTTCTTATTTCGTCTTATAGTTTTGCAGTCTCCCGAAAAGAGAATAAGAATACAATAACTGGTAGTGAGTCATGCGCTTAGGCCGCTGTATATACAAAAGAGCTTTCATCATCTTTTTTTAAGCGCAGGTTAATACCTTCGCATTATCCAGGCTTTCCTCAAGTTTCATTTCATAGTTTCTATTGGAACTATGTGACATGTACTTGGGAGATGTACTACCTTAATTATCCACCTGCGAGTGCCACAGCAGGTGCTTTTTCAGGATTCTGGGTTTGCAAGCAACTGGATGACCTCAGTGACAGGCTCCCCCTGGCGAAGACCACTAGTAAGCAGCCCCGCAACGTCACGCCTAACTTGGACTAGGTTTCCGTCAGTCGCATTAAGTTATAGCGCCTCCCCCCATAGTGGCCTCTAACACGCTCGTTGGCCTCATTCCGGGACATTACTGTCTCGTAAAAGGAGACCAAGGGCTTTAATCTCCTAGGAGTTCTGATCATCGTTATTATTCTAATCTTTTTCCTCCGTCTGTCTGTTCCTTCGCGGGGGCTTTATTTGACGTTCACCTAGTATTATCTGGGTTTTTATGAGTTTAAAATTTATTTAGAAAAAATAATGGACAATCGTAGGGACTCTTTATGGGCACGTTAGATTACGAGATGAAATTTTAAAATTTGATACAATACTTTTTAAATTTCTCTATTTCGTAATGTCATATTAGCATAATAATATAAAAGACGTGAACTATTTTTTCTCCAAAAAGATTTTACCCAGCCAAAAAATGCTCAACGTGGCTAAATAATTTGCATGTTAAAAAGATTCACTTTAATTCACTAAAGATCCATTATCTAATAACATACAGCATTAGGGTCATAATGGTTGTATTCAAGGAACTATTATAACATTTCTTTTAAATAAGTAATTATGCTGATGGGTAAAATCCTTAAGCCCTTTAGACCGTAAGCCAGTACGGAAGTCCCCAATTCGTAAATCTATTGAAATCAACGATTCCCTTCATTATGTATTCTTCAATAATCTAATAAGATTTAATTAGGTTAATTAAACAAGCACAATTGAGCTAGATAAGCAAATCACATATAAACACGCAACGAGGAAAATAAGACAATGTGTTAACAAGACTATAAAATTTTGTATTTCTATCATCATAATATTCTCTAGTTAGGTAAAAGCTGAAATAGTTTTAAATATGTTACTGAAGCATTTGTTTTAGGTTTTGTGTATATTTTTCCAACTATTATTTAGGTATTTTGATAAACGAATATGGTTTTCGAAGAAATAGAACTAGCCACGAAAGTAAAATTGAAAACGACATGAATAAGAACAATCATAATTAAGACTTTGTATAAGAGAAGAAGTAAATTTTAAGAAGAATAATATATCGTTATACTACCCAAGTCTCTGGAGAGTTTGAAGGAGATGCTACAGTTTAAATAAATTCTTCCGACGTGTGAGATTAGAAAGAACTTGGACAAGACGTAAGTCAACGAACACGTTTTTTCTAGGTCGGTTAGTGTCAATGGCATAACTCTCGAAGCCAGGCAATAATATGTCTATCTTGGACACAATTTTGGCTGATAGGAGGATACAATTGAGACGGGCAGCATTCAGGAAACTTAGTCTATCTCACTTTATGCCGCAGATCTTGGAGTCTTAAACCAATGCGTTTTGTTTTTGTTGGGTGTTTCTTTGGCAGATAGGATTCGAAACGAAAACCTCCCCTAGAGAACTAAAGTTACCGATATCACGCGACAAATAGGCTCGTGTGCTGCCAATAAGTGGCAGTAGGCTGGTGATAAAGTGAGAAGAACGGATGATCTTTCTCATGCCTCAGAAGTCATCGAAACTTAACTCAATATTGAGGTACAAATACGCAAAAAAATAATCTAAAATAATTAAATATTATGAAACAACTTTTACGGATTTTATCGCGGCTTATTCAGTTTTTTATGAGTTCAACAGTCCTCCCGTGACCATGGTAACTGTAAAGTATCCGAAACGTCGGGCTCATAAAAAACTCAATAAACCGTGATAAAATCCGTAAAAGTTGTTTCATTATAATGAGTGAAACTCACGTAAACATAAAAAAACAATATAATTAAATATTATCAAATCTTACCGAGAAAAGGTATCCAATGATGAGATCAGCGTCCCTGGGTGTATCCAGGGCGTTCTTCTCCAGGACATCAGTTCTCAGCCAGCGGCAGTCGACGTACACGCGGACAGTGCTGTCATCGTGGACGCTGCGGGATAGATTGCAGTCAGGCACTTGATGTCAATGATCTTCGATATTTAAATTTTTCGACGTAAGGAAAAATATCCATGACTTCAGATACGCCAAATATGACAATATATGACCTTGAAAAGGTTGTAGCAATTTTGATGTAGCTTATTCAAACTCGAATCCTGGGAAAACTGCAAACCACAGGAAAACCACATCAAAAGCGCTTGAAAATAAACCACAGCAAAACCGTTGGTAAACTACAATATTATCGAAATACATACTTAAAGTTAATTTTTTTATAAAAAAAATATATGGCAAGGAGGGCAAACAGAATATGCGTTTATCCTTTTATTTGGGACAACTCGCACACGGCCATCTGATCCCAAACTAGGTAGAGCCTATATCCCCATCATGGTTCAGGCCTTGTCGTGGCGGTGGGGCTCAGTAGCCCTGGGTGACCCCAACACCTTGAGTGAAGCGAATTGAGCCGAGGGGGATCTTAGTATCCCTCTTAGAAGAAGAGGGGAAAACAGAGCAGGGGGTAAGGGGTGAGGATGGGAACCTCACCTCATCGTACGGAAAACAGAGCAGGGGGTAAGGGGTGAGGATGGGAACCTCACCTCATCGTACTGTCCCGACGTTGGAAGTGGTTGTTCTGTGGTGCGCAACAACCGCTCTGTAAAGGTGGCGTCGGTCTCCTGAGGGACTGACTAGCCGTCGAAGTGCGTCAGTGCACTGGCGTAAAAGAAAAAAAAAAGAAAAAAAAAAGGTGGAGCCTATATTATTGCAACCAGACAACTGATACATACTTATATATTACTAAATACATACATAATATTATTATAGATAGATATACGCCCAGACACAGAAGAAAATATAATCATTCTCATCACACAAACATATTTTGCCCTTCCTTCCCTTATTACTGGTTTAGTAATCAGGGTCACTGAAGAGACCAAGAGGCAAGTTATTTAAAATCGTCTTTATCATTTCAACAACTTCTCATCGCAAATTAAATATGGATTTAGCATCCAAAACCTAACAAATGAATACTGAACATAACAAGTTTTCTAGAAAATTCTAATCTAGATATTCATTGATTAAATAAATTAAAACATTTGAAGCCATGAATGGTTTTCTGGTTCACTGGCGAGTTTCAAAGGGGTTATTCGATATGCGAACGGGTTCCGCGCGTATCAAAGAAAATGAGATTCAAACAAGTCGTACCAGAATATGCACTCCGCGGTTTGTACGTTTGGAAACTTTCTATATTCATATTTATGGCTAATAGTTTGGAGAAGTTTTGACGTGCGGTTGGCGTTAGATATTCAGTGAGCCAATTAAGAGGTAATTATTGAAGTTAAACTTTATAAGTTGTGATTGGAGAATTTCATAAATGGAACTAGCATCTGAGTGACGATGATCCAGCGGGGCTCGGCCTCTTAAGGGGCTCACCCGTCTCAATGACCTTGCGCGTTTTGTTTTCTTCAGCTCCCGACCACCCGCGAACCCCTCATATATAATACGTACAGTTCAATAACCTAAACATCGCCGTCTAGCGGCTAATAGCTTGTACTACTAGAACATGTACACGGACAAAAAGTAATGTTACCATTCCGTAAAATAAAGATAAAAATATTAACTTTAATATTTATAATAAGTTTATTTACTTTATAAACACAAAATACACATGAATATTATACAATATAAAAAACAATTAAAAAAAGACCGAATAATAAACTTTCGATAATTGCTACACTGAATGATCCTCAAGTAAATATTGAACCAATATTTATTATTATAATTTCACTATCCCAGGCCTGAATCGCGCTATCGAAATTTTTTCTTGCTGCTAGTATATATACAAACTGTTCTTACGAAATATTTAATAAGTTAGATACCTTCCGACTGCAAGCTAATGTTATAAAATCATAGATGAACAGTTCTTTATAAATACAAAATGCAAATGAATATTTTAAAACATAAAAAAGCAATTTACAAAAAGACTGTGTTTTATAAATTTTTAGATAATTATTGATACACTGAACAATCTTCAAGTAGCATGAACCAATTTTATAGTTAGTAATAATATAGTTTCATCATCGAAGTTCTGAATCGCGCTATCGAAATTTTTCTTGCTGCTAGTATATATATAGCAACTGTTCCCATAAAATATTAATAGGTCGGCTGTCTTCCAAATTCCAGATATTGATTGAGAAATGTTATCGAAGAGTAGTTTTTTGTTATTATATTGAGAAAATGAGTGAGAGACGAGTATATCAACAAAAGTACCTCTAACATAAATAATATAATTTATGTACAGTATTGCGGGATGAGAAGAAATATAAATGATTTTATCTATTTTTTTTTTGGTTATTACAAACGTTTTTAGATATAAAAAAACTTATTGCGGAAATGTATAATTTTCGAAAAAATGCAAAATAAGTTTACAATTTGGTTAGACTATCGTTGGAAGTTGGAACATGTATTGTAAACCTATTTATTGACCTACTATCTATCTCTGTTCCAAGTTTTATCAAAATCGGTTCAGTGGTTTAGGCGTGGAAGCGTAACAGACAGACAGACAGACAGAGTTACTTTCGCATTTATAATATTAGTAAGGATTATTGTTATTGAAGAAATAACTACAGTATTCAGTTTGATCCAACTTGAAAGATAAAATAGTTTATATTATCTCAATATGTTTTTATTGCAAATTATTTGTCACTAGACGTGGTGTCCCGCGGTTTCAGCCGCGTACTTGACATACCCTAGGGAGTACGAGGATAAAATATTATAAGCTATGTGTGGTTCTATTATATGTATAAGGTAGCTAGTTAAACGTTATAATGTTATTATAAAGTTTCGTCAAAATCTATTCAGTAGTTTTAGAAACAAACAAACATCCATACGTATAATATGAACATCATAATTTATTACATCCATATTATTATGTTACGGATATTTATTACTTATTTCATTGTAATGATGTACGGTGTGCTATACTAATTATTTCTATCAATTTTTAAATGTAAATAGTTTCTATTCTGACATAACGTTTTTTGTAGTCATTGATACATGCTATCACAGATTTATAAATAAAGACAGACGGAGGAGACGCTTCAAAGCGAATACAAAAGCGCTCTCAAGTGCTTGACATAGCGTCGTACTCTAAACGTCTATTAGATTGTGTTCGCTTTTGAATTTGTGTACGCTTTGAAAGAATTTTTTGATAGCGGACACAGTAGTTTTCGAGTTTTTTTTTCATTAGAAACATTTATAAACAACACACACACACACACAAATACAAAATACAAATCTGTTCTCTTTATATTTTATAATAATATTAGTGTAAATAAATATAATGATCAAAAGCTTCTATCTATTATCTGATAGATGGCAGTATATGACGTATCAGAAAACTATTGCTAGATGGCGCTGTTTTTGTTAAAACCTTTCTGTTCTCATATTTATAATATTTAATAATATTTTCAATATAAAAACCCTACAGTTATCATACTCCAAAAATTCCACATTCGTCTTTCATATTTAACTTTACATTTATTAAGGTTTTATTTGTATCACGAGTGAACTGCACTGTCTTTCATTACACACCATATTGGTTTTTAAACAAAAACAACATAATTTAAAATACTCCCATTTGATATATTATAATGAATAATGATCACTAAAAATGTAATAATGAATAAAAGCAGTAAATAAATTAGCGATTTAGAGCAACAACGGACATGACTTCCTCGTTCGGAGGCCTCTGGCCGTCTGTCGGCTGTCACCCGTGCGCGAATTCGAAGCAAAAATTAGATTTTTACGATTTTCTGATTAAAAACTGCACATTTAAAAAAACGACTTTTCAAATATTGTTAAGTATATAATTCCTCACTAACAAAAAAATATTTCACTACTGTGAGTTGTATAATTAGAAATCCTATTCGATTTTTGTATGCGAAAAGAGGTTCAGGTAAATAATTATTACTCTTTATTTTGAAAGTTTTATGAAATTATCTAATAGTAACATTAATAAACTAAAACCAAGTTACAACATATATTTATTTGGTATTTTTAATGTAACACTAATGTATACTTTTAAGAATATGAAAACGATCGAATTTGTCTGGGAGCCCCTTAAGTGAGACGATCCAGGTTCGATGAAATGAATAGATTTTTATAGATGAAAAGATTTTTTTAAATTTCTAAGTGCATCCTAAAAACACCAGACATTTGTTCGCTCACCGGTGAAGGAAACCATCGCGAGGGAATATGCATGCATAGAATGCATGCATGATAAGATTGAAAGTCTTTAAATGTGGAATTCACCAAAATTGGACCAGCGCATCGGTGAACTATGGCCTAAGAGTAAAGAGCATACATCCATACATTCTTAGGGTCGGTTGTTTCAAATCATCTGTTAACGTAGTTATATTTTTACGTCTGTTAAAAACAACGCTCTTTGGTCACTAACGTTTGTTACCGCCATCTTTAACGATTACATATTCGTTAAAATCGGTCAATGCGACCCGCCCTTAGAAAATTCCCGTTAAAAAACTAAACTAAAATTATTGTTAATAATTTTTTTCGTTAGGTTAGGTGGGATAGTAATAAAATGGATAGTTTCAGATAGGACATGAATATAATCATGTTGATGTAATCTTAATTAGCCTTCTCAACGGGTAATTAAAGGGATATTCCTCTCATCTATATTATGATGAAGGGAATGAAAAATGAACAGATAAAAAACTCAAAAGACCGCGAGAATATTAACCTACTTTTGCTCTTATTATCTGATAACATGGATACTAGTGATGGTATTAAAAAGGAATGCGTTTTCATTCGCTACCCGTGGCTTCTTCTGCATTAGCAAAAAATATTTTCTTTTCGTATTCTATGTTACTTCTAGTACCTCCGAGAATATGTGTACAAAGTTTAATGATGATCGGTTGAGTAGTTTTCGCGTGAAAGCGTACCAAGTATCCCTATTTTCAAAGTTATTATATTATGTAACTAAGTAAGTATATACAATTTTGTACTTCGCGACTGAAGTCTAGTTTTTAGTTAAGTTAAAAGTCTTGTTTTAACTAGAATAATATGACTGCTGCATATTACATATTTTAAGATGAATTTTAAACTTAACACTGAAAACCTACTTAATCCAACTGCGTTAAAATAGTTATGTTTTCAAGTGTACGAATCTAACATAAATTTTATTAGAATAGGCAAGACGTAAAATAAACAGGAAATCTGTAAAATTATTACTCTGCGAATGAAATCATAAGTTACACTTACACAAGCAAATGTAAACTAACATAGAATCAACAATGTGTTCCAAATCTGTAATATATGATAATGTTGGAGCAGAACCATAATATTCAAATGTGATCTGTACTCGCCTCCAACAGTTGATGGTCTAAATTCATTCACTGTAATAGATGTGAGTATCAGAACTGTATTAGTAATACATGTGTATTAACTATACATCATCATATTTTCCGGCCCAAAGTCAAGTGTGGAAACCAATCGATGTGTAAATATTTTCAAATAAGTGAAAAATATTTTGATTTGATTCAAAAAGGCGACGCGTAAAGTACAGATTTTTTTTTTCTTTTTCTTTTACGCCGGGAAATGCACTGACGCATACCGCTGGGGAGTGGGTCTCCCCAGGCGGGTATGTGGGACTCTAAAAATGGCAAGTGGACGCAGCTCTACCCACTAAAACCCGGCGAGTGCCACCACTGCCGCCTTTGGTAAGGTGCCCCGGATCTACAAGCAACAGGGCACCTCGACGGCTAGTCAGTCCCTCAGAGGACCGACACCACCTCCTCAGAGCGGTTGTCCCGCACCACAGAACAACCACTCCCAACATCTGGACAGTACGATGAGGTGAGGTTCCCATCCTCACCCCTTGCCCCCTGCTCTGTTGCCCCCTCTTCTTACAAGAGGGGTACAAAGAGCCCCCTCGCGTCGGCTCAATTTGCTTCGCCCAAGGTGTTGCGGTCACCCTGGGCTACTGAGCCCCATTACCTCGACAAGGCTTGAGCAATGGTGGGGTAAACAAACAACCTATTATAACCTAAGCTAATATTCAAACAAATTGGGAATTATGGAGATCGGTGCGCTCTAACAAACATATCCTTCGACTTACCTGATAGCAACATGGTGCCACCTGAAGTCATACAAGGGTACAGCTAGGTAGATGGACCGGGAACTGCCAGCGCCTGCGTGCACGAGCCGGGCCACACCTCTCCCGGCCAGCTCCAGGGAGAGGAACGTCCCGGACCGATGTCGGGATCTCAGTGAGAAGAGCGTCCCCTGGCCGTAGCCTCCACTCTGCAAACATGATGAGATGAGTTTCAGGCGTGATAAATTTTAAGCGTGATAAGTTTCAGGCGTGATAAGTTCAGGCGTGATAAGTTTCAGGCGTGATAAATTTCAGGCGTGATAGGTTTGAGGCATGTTAAGAGATTCCAAGGTTATTGTCATATTTTAAATTTTATCACAATACATCTAGAACGATAAGGATAAGTTTTATAAAAGTTAACTTCAAGGCACTTAAACATCTTTTTGTTATCTTTGTCATACAAAGTAAAATATAGATAAGGGCGTACATAAAAAAACATGCAAATACTTATCTTAAAGTAAGGTTAATGGATCATAAAATGAATTGTATAAAGCCCTTGTAAAAGCGTGCATATTTTCACGCTTTTATTATATATATAGAGGGAAAGAAGTTAAATGTACAGACAATTAGGTAATCTATGAATCAAAAAAGATATATACTCGTAGTCTTGGGCGATCGGTGGGTATCGAGGATGGGGTAGTCTGTGTTGCCATTTAGACTGTCGCAACCCCAACGATAGCAAAGTACTTCCCCGGGTCACATATTTGCATGCAACATGGTGCAGGACGCTGATTCGTTAAATCATTTAATGATGATGTTGATAATTAATGTAATAGTAATGAAAAACATACCTCTGGTCGCAGTCTTAAGGAGATGAATAAAGTGAATTCCCTGGGGAAAGTGTTGCCCGCAGCGAAGAGCTCTGACGAGGCTATCCATATATAGGAATTGGGTCTCAGGCTGAACGCGTGAGGTCTATCCGCCACGGGACCCCATCTAGCCTGGGCTGGGTGGAAGTTCCTCCTAGCACCCGGCGTCAGTGGGTTAATAGTTCCTGGATACACAATAAGAGTTGAAGGCATACTTAAAAAAAATGATTGTGTAGTTTTATGAAAGAAACCACGTTAAAAGTGTAAATTTAATAAAAAAAAAACAAACAAAAAAGCGTGGAGCACTGGCTCAAATGAGTAATAGTCAGCTGATGCGAACTATATGCGTCGCCGTATTGGCCTCCGACCGTCACGCGACATGCAGCACACAGACAAAAAAGTTGGCGACAATGTAATAAAAGTTTCACTTTAAGCAACTCAACAATATTATTATAACAAAAGATGATCTTGAAACGTCCGAAACAATTTTAAGAAAACAATATGTTTATGTAACATCACTTGAAAACCTGCTTTCAAATAAAATCAACCTCATCCACATTGGTTTACTAATTGAAGACTACGCTGCCTTCGACAGACCGTCAAATACACTTAGCGATCATATTATATTATCACAACACCTGCCTTTTGTGAGTAAAATATAAATAGATAGATATGTTGTGACCGTCTATTCATATATTTTAAATAAAACTTGGGATCGTGTTTAGATCGACATGGATTCAAATTATATGGAATTGACTTAAGAATATAGAATATTCTATATCATTATTATCATCATCAACCTTTGTCCGTCCACTACTGGTTCAATGAACACCAAGACGACCGATACGTGGCCACACGCATCCAACTGTTGTGACTGGCAGCTGTTGTGAGATCTAAAACGGTCCAACGTTTTCACCACCATCCTTCACATTCCCCTGGGAGTACAGGGATAAATTATAGCCTATGGCACTTACACATATCATAAACTTGTATTGGTAAAAGGATTTTCAAAGTCGGTTCATTAGATCCAGAGATTACCCCCTACCTTACAAACTCACAAACGTTCTCTCTGTATAATATTAGTATAGATTGGTAGGTTTCATATATGATATTTTTTATTTAGCGAAGTAAAAACACGAGAATTTTCCATTCATTTCAAAAGACCTAATGCCTATATAATATTTTCACCTAATAGTTTCATACCAAATCACTTAATCTTACCTTCACAATCGAAGAAGTTGCACGCCCTTCCCTGCTCTCCAAACCCCTCACATGAGGGTCGGGAGCAGTACCTCCTCCGGGTCTGCCGCCCCCCTCCGCAGGTTTTGCTGCACACCCCCCACTCGCCCCAGCCGGCCCAGCCTGTGTACAGATAATTATTATTGTGAAGTTTGAACACTTGAATTATCAAATAAATTCTATTGTCTTGGTTAGAGTTTGCATTAATTTCTAATTTATCTTGCAAGTTCTATGCAAGTTACCTTTTTACGAAAAAATAAAACAATAAATATTAATTGTAAAAAACATTAACAATAAATATTTAAAGACATACCGTGTTTGTAGGATAAGTAATGCTTTTAAATATAATTTAAATAAATATAAATAAGTCATAATCATCAGCCTTTATTCGTCCACTGCTGAACATGTAACCCCCCTCAGTCAACGCCAAGCAAGTCAACTGTACCTTATTAGAAAGAGGGGAAGTTCGTAAGTTTCAAGGGGTAAGCTTTGGAAGCACTGATCCAATCACGAAAATAATTTAACTAACATTAGGCTATAATTGTAAGGATTAAGCTTTATTATATTTTCAAAAGTTAGAAATCCCTACCTAAATTGGAAAAATGTAAATGAAGGTACCAGAATAATTATGCCGATAAAAGACATTATTTCGCATGCGCTGTAAAAACCAATAACGATGTAAAAAGTAATGTTTTACATATTAATAGTACTCATGATTATGATTATATTTATAACTTACTATTATATATCCACAATAATAGTTTTTTTTAAGTTCAAATATGGCTGGTATCTCATAGTGCCTAAAATGGTAGCAGGAAATTATTCCTTATCTATTTAAGTTGCTTGTTATATAAGATTTATTTTTTATTTGTATCTTTATCCGACAGTGGTGAGGCAGAGATCCGCCACAGGTACAAACCCGACGCCTTGAAGCCGTGGAAGTCACACTCCACGGCTGGTGGGGGGCAACCCCAAAATTACTATATCACTGGGTGATACCAACGGGCTCACCCCACTTCCGACGAAGCATTAAGTCCATTAGCATAGCTCCATCCGAAAAAAAATTTGTATACTATCTGTATTTAACTCCATCATAATCATCATTGTCACGATTGTAAACTCTTTATAATATACGAATACTCCTTCTAACAAAGCTAATAATAAAAGTTAATCAATATTAGGTACTAATATGTACGATATTTTTATTTACGTCCTAGACGATAAGGCTTTGGATAAATTATTGGAGAAGTTGCAGAGTTACGCTGGCTGCGTTGGCAGATAACGTATAAATATAAATTAGCATATTAGATTTTTAGTATAATATAATAGACATTTGTAGATTTTCAAGAAATTATTTTGTAAGTAAACAACAATAAAGGCTATTTTATTTATAAGATAAAATTTTTAGACGATACAATTTTATATTTTAATATTAAAAAAAATGTTGAACTTTCTCTGACCAATCCACACTGATGTTGAATTATTGAATTATAATAGCATAGGATACGGTATATTATAAGACCTTCACCGAGATGCTTATTTGATGAAACGTATTTTTAATTTAATTTAATATGTCAATAGACATGTTGCAGAGGAGGAGCTCGTAGCGCAGTGGTAGCAGCCGCGCGGATCGATCCACCAGGTTAAGCAACGCTTGCCGTGGTTGGTCCGTGGATGGGTGACTTTTCATATCGAGACTCCTCCGTGCCTCGGAAAGCACGTTAAGCCGTTGGTCCCGGCTGTCATTCGTGGATCTTTGACAGTCGTTACGGGTCGTCAGAAGCCCGAGAATCTGACAACCAGTCTAACCGCGGGGTACCGTATCACCCAGTTACTGGGTTGTGGAGGTCCAACAGCAGTCGCTCCATGTAAAATACTGGTATTCAGCTGAATCCGGTTAGACTGGAAGCCGACCCCAATATACAGTTGGGAAAAGGCTAGGAAGATGAGACATGTCGCATGTAGGTTGCCTAAAAAAATTCCAGGATATGATTAATTAATAATTAAAAAAAAAATTAAACATTTCTCTGGTTTGATTATTTGACAAATTCTATACCAATCGAAAGTATGAAGCCCATAGAATATGCTGACATTAGGTTGCTTATTATTTTCTGGTTACAACTCTCGGGTTGCCACGTGTAAACAGGTTAATCGATATTAGAGCGCACGGAGGGGGGCGCCCCCCTTTCGAATTTAACTAGGTAAGCCATCTGCTCACCTACCTACCGATTGAGCTTAAAGGCCATCTGGCCTAAAAGACTAGACCTTTCGAAAAAAAAAAAAAAACGATATTAGAGCATTTTGCACCGGTCTGATTATTGAATTGAAATTAAATGATATCAAATATTATTACATTATGAATACGGTGGTAAAGGGTTGTCTGCGAAAAATCAGTTCCAAATTCCAGTTGACGAATTTTGAAAATCATATCGGGACTGAAATTTTTGAGGCAACCCACAATATGCAACATGTTTGTTGACATATTATATTGAATATAAAACAAGTTTCATCAAATAAGCATCTCGGTGAAGGTCGTTTTATATACCGTATCTTTGACTACAATAATTATTTATTACATACACGTACACAAGTTTAACAGAATTATAGATGATTTTTCTAGCGCAAAGAGCTTCCTATGAATTATTTATCATTCACTTTTAAATTACTTTTTCACCAATATTTAAAATAATTTTGTAATAACTTTTGCGAGCATAATAGACTCTTAATTAAAAATAAATGTTTGCTTTGTAATTAGTTGATTGCCAGCTAAAATTTTATGTTTTTTTTGCGGTCAAATTTGGAACGAAAATGGTGTTTGTCTCGTTTTTCGCCCTTTTGGGGTTACAATGAAATTTTAATACAATTGTAACTAGCCTTTTAGGAACGTTAAATATGCCAAAGTTGGATTAAGCTACGTTATGTTTTTGACCTAGCGGATCTTTTGTGTCTCAATGTAAAACAAATTTAATATAAATTATGAAATTTACAGTTTTGGAGATTTGAATGAATTAAATTGTACATAATTAAGTAATATTGTAAAATAATGTGATCTAATATCTACGGCGTACGCGGAAATGTATTTTTAATATCTGACTACACAAAAAAGAGAGTTATCTATATCTTAAGTGATGCATGATAAATGACGATCTCCGTGCAGTGGCAGTTCCGCGTTGGATGCGAGTAGCAAGGCATCGATCGTCTTGGCGTTCATTGCGGGAGGCCTATGTTCAACAGTGGACGGATAAAGGCTGATGATTATGATGATGATGATAAATGATAATTAAGGGATTCAGCTTTAACAGAGAAATAAAGTTACGCATATGACGAATATATGGGTTGGTAACATACTCAGGAGGAGGGATGGCCGATAGGCCACTAAGTATCAAGAGTGGAGGCCGCGTTTAGGTAGACGAAGTGCTATTCGATCAGGTGGAAAGACGATCTCAAAACCATTTTAATTTTGTACCGTTGCAATACGGAGAAGAGTAATAAACACTCAGCTTTTATCCAGGTAAAGGCTTTGATCTTTTCTTTCATAATATTTAACATGAAACACTCTCGATGGGAATCGAACCAGCGACCGTAAATATGAAGTGGCATACCACTAGGGCTCTCAACTCATCTCGGATGACATCTTTAATATAAAAACGGCAGCTGTGTCTTTATTTCTACCTCTCATTAAAGAAATGTTTAAGAGTATTTTGTTTGCC
Organism: Lycaena phlaeas; assembly: GCA_905333005.2. Lineage (NCBI taxonomy): Eukaryota > Metazoa > Arthropoda > Insecta > Lepidoptera > Lycaenidae > Lycaena > Lycaena phlaeas. The sequence goes on from HG995176.1 coordinate 2,631,957, forward strand.
AAAAGAGTCAGCTGTTCGACTGGTCGAGGTACTAGGCAGTCTATGCAACGATAGCGGGTTTGAATCCAGCCAGGTACAAAGTTTAATGCATGTACACATTTTTGCCAGGTCATTGTATATGGGAAGACGATCTCCGTGCAGTGGTCGTCTTGGCGTTCATTGAGGGAGTCCTATGTTCAGAAGTGGACGGATAAAGGCTGATGATGATGATGATTGTATATGTATTAAAATTTAATTTTTGTTTGCGTTCCTTATTCTTAACACAAGTTGTTACAAGCTTGCAATGGAGTAAGGTATTTTATATTGATGCAGTATTCTTATTTGAGTTTTATGTATGATTTTTATATCATAGTTGATATTTAAACTCGATAAAACATCATATCTACATAATTCTGTGATAAAATCGAGGGCCTTTTGAGCGAGTAAAATATATCACAGCGTACGAAAGAATCGTCCGCAGAATTTACGAAGGGTTTTCCCCTTGAAAAAAAATAATTGGTAAGTATATACAATGATGTGGAAAATTTTATTCAATAAAGCTGTTCCGCCCAGTAGGACAGCAACAAGTCCTTTCGAAAAAAGGAAATATAAACTTAAACTTACTTTTTTGGCAAAATATCAAGGAATATTTTGTTATATTTTTGTTGCACTGCATGCTGCTGTTAAACTAAACGTGTACTTTAAGAAGAAATATAGTAATAAAGTGACGATGAAGATTTATAATAATAATAATAGCGGAGTAATAATAATATTATATTGGTAATAATAATATTGGTTACTATCGTGGTACTAGTCTTTGTCGATTCAACAGCAATGTGAAATTAATCTTTGTCATAATGTATATCATTCTTAAAAAAATGGGTTTTTGATGTGAAACGTTTAACGCCGCACGTAAAACCATTACTGTCGTGGCAACGCAAGCGTCGCGTCGCCACGTTATGTGATTGTGTTATATACTCGTATAGTGCATAGCTGAGGAACACGGGACCTCCTTCCTCCTTACGGTGTCGTAGAGGAAGACCGTGCTCATGCTCATGCTCATGCTCATGCACATGCTCTAAGGTATAGTGTGAAGACTTTTGTAAAGATTATCAAAATAGCGGCTGCTGTTACAATTTGAAATAAATTTTCAATTTTGCTATTTAATAAAAATCAATGCTTATTAAATAAAGTCCTCATTTTCTGGAAAAAATCATAATATTTTATTTTATCACTATGTCATATTTAGATCCAGTCGTAATCTGTTCTTTTTTGCATGTTATTATTTTTTCAAAATAATCTAGATGTTTCACACGACGGCTCATATTATTTCTAGGTATTTATTAATTATTCATGAAATGTTATAATATGTATACATTTTATGAATAATTAGTAAAGTTTTGATTGATTCAAATGTACATACCCACAGCATTCCATATAGCTATATCAACTCCCAAACTCCAAGGCACGGCAGCTGACGTGGCTTCCAGCCAGGGCCCATCTGGCGGCGTCGTTTCCAAATCAACCACCGGGTCACTGACCCTAGCGAATACCACCAACTCATTTTGTGGCGACTTGCTCCAGTTGAAGCAGACTTCCAACTGCGGATTTATTTTCAGGTTCACCTGCCTACAAATAAATAGTTAATAATAATTTTAGTATTATTAAAAATAATAATTATCATTATTTCTTTATTGTATAAAATAAAATAACATTTATAGTCGACATCATAAGCATGTACAAAAAGTAGAGCGCAGTCACAGAATGCAATATAATGTCTTAGTATAGTATAGCTTGGGGAAAATTCTGGAAAATTGAAAGTCAAGGTTTTGACGTGACAACGTCTTATAAATTGGTTTGCCGGGTGACACTTCAAGAAACTGCGTTACGCTACGCTCACGTTATGCGCTCACAATGAGAGCGAGTGAGAGGCACGCGTCCCTTCCACTCGGGCATGGTTACTATTATTTCATCCTTCTTCCTACTATACGAATGAATATTCACATTAAAATTATTTTACCACTCAAAGTCGTTGTCACGTAAAACTTTCGCCCGTATACCGACTTTACAGGCAACCAATTTTTTTTAATAATTAAATTTATTTGGTAGTAGTTATTATTAGTGTTAACCTGGAAGTAGTCCAGATAACTAAAGTAGATTTTTGAACAAATCAATGTGATGATCATTTTGGCATCTTTAGCATATTATGTCATAATTTAGGGCCGTAAAGAGTTGTTATGAAATATATTTTATATTAAGATTATAATATTTATATTTATTTATTTAATTATTTATGTACACAGGAAATTTAAACACTAAACTATGAAACTATATTAAAACAGGTACAAAGGTACAATTCCAAAAGAAAGATAAAAATTTCAATGATTTATTTCTACATCATGTATGTGTAAGCTGTGTTTTACTTTTGATGACAAAGTACAACCATAACAAAAAAAAAAAACCTTTATTTTCGTTTTACTTAAAGGATCTTCAAACGAGTTTTTTTACCTACTTATTATTGACTTCTTTTGACATATTGCAAGTGTATAAGTTCTTGCCTACGAAATAAAGATAATTTGATTTTTCAAGACAAAAGGATATAATAAATGATGTAGTTAATTTTAAAGAATGTTATAATTATGATAAAGTACCGTTTATAAAATATCTAACAAGCCTGATATTCTGCGGAAATATTTTCGTCGGGTATAAAATAATCTTCGGAGTGACATCGTGCATTCCTAGAGGGATAGCTTTCTGACCCCGTTAGGGGTTAGATAAAATATTTTACTTTTAGCTTGAAAGTATTTTTAGTGATATTATAATATTCTTTTTAAATTAATATGAAATTATTAAGCTATTTCGTAATAATGTGGATCAAAGTATATTATAATATAAATAGATAATTATATTATTAAATGTTATAAGTATCTTCATTGATTTTCTGCGTTTGGATTATTCATTTACGAACTTTCAGTATCATCATCATCAGCTTTTATACGTCCACTGCTGAACATAGGCCTTCCTCAAGCAATGTCTCTCAATTTGTCGCTATTAAAATACAATTTCAAATTAAATTTGCGATAATATTATGTAGAACGAGCAGCGTCCTGCGGCTTCAACCGCCTACTTTCCATTCCCGTGGGAGTACAGAGATAAATAGGGATGTTGACACATGTTACAAATTCATGTAAAGTTATGTTTTACATATTAAATACAGTATTTGAAAACCTAAAATAAAATTTTAAAAGTCTACTTATTTGTCTTAAAATTTAGAAAATTAATTTAAAATGCGTTATTTATCATGCATTATCGCGTGACTGCAAATGCGTATAAGGCGATTACGTCACTGAACATTGAGTTAAGTACAAACTGTCCTAACTCACCTAACATAGCGCGAGCTCTGAATGCGGTGTGTGACGTAATGACGCTTGGAGCGTTTTAACGGCAATTTTAAAAACTATTTTTCTTTATTTAATTTTTTGTTAAAATTGGACATATTTCTTTACAAAAGTCTTTTTTTCGTGTTTGTCTATAGTATATCTATCAAATAAAATCAATTAAAAAATTAGTCAACATCCCTATTATTATAACATAATTTGAGTTATTCTGGTGTACAAGCTATACATAGTAAAGTTTAATTAAAATTCATTTAGTGGTTTTTACGTCAAAGAGTAACAAACATCCATCAATACTTACAAACTTTCGTGTTTATAATATTAGTAAGGCTAATAAGATTTAAATATATTCAGTAATAATAACTAAGCATTTGTTCCTATATTCCCAGAAAAGCATGTATGTGGATTTAACATGAAGGTTCTATTTATAAACTAGAACATATTCCGAAGCAGTTTGCAGATAGTTGAAGTTCTATTCAAGTTAGAGAATATCAGAACAGGAGTAGGCGAGAAACACACTTAACTACGATTAACTATGGTGTTCTACGGAGAACGGTCTCAGGAGAGATACATATTTCTAATATTAAAAAAAATCGACGTTTCAAATATTAGATTTGGGATAATCTAATACTTTTATTTCGTCATAATATATAGATAATAACACAGATTTATATATTATAAATACAGATGGAGCATACCGAACAAGCGAGTGACGCCACCAATGCGAATACAAATTAGAAATCGAACACAATCTAATAGACGTTTAGAGTATGACTTATGTACGCTTAAAATAATTAAATATTTACCATGACAATGTAATATTTTGGAAAACGGTCTTATAATCTTTATATTAACATTAAAATTGACTAATAATAATAATATGTAACTAACTGAATTTGTATTTTCTATGTTAAATAATGAAAAAAACTTGTACCTACACATTGACATATTCACACACCATTTTTATGGTAGGATGTGTAAGAACTGATTAACCTATTGTATCCACCATTGTTGACCACATTCTGTGAAATAAATGACTTATACTTACTTACGTAAAAGGAGTTGAAGTAAAAGGAGTTGAAATAATATTAAAAAAAAAAAAAAGATAGGAATACAAGCAGCCAAGAATTCATAATAAACTCAAATATAAATCATAAATAATATTTAATATTTTCATTTAAATCAACAAGCGTTTAATACAGATGCTTTTTAATTAGCAAACTTTGGATTTGAGCAGCTTTAAATTTTTATTATCCAGTTTGCCAGTTAATAGTCAATTCGAAAAGAAAGATAGACTACAAAAAGCCAAGAAATCATAATTTAATTAAAGACTAAACTATCATCAATTATTTCATCAATTATTTCATCTTTTCATTCAAATCAACAAGCGTTTAATATAGATATCCTTTTTAATTAGCAAACTTTGGATTAGTGCCGCTTTAAATTTTTATTATCTAGCTTGCCAGTTAAAAGTCAATCCAAACACTGATCACTACGTAACACAGCTCTAAATTTCCCTGCCAAGCCTTACACAGTTGGACCCCATCCAAAATCCAGATGACTAACAGTTCGTGGTACTATAGATTATGTGATACTGTGCTTGTTAGACTATATTGTTAATGTGCGAATTGGTTCTGATGTATTATATCTCATCACGAATATTATATTAAATTACATGGAGAAATTTTCGTGTATGGGACTTTTAGTGTTTGTGATTTACCATAAATGAATAACACACATACAAATAGAGCGTCCAGTCTTACAGGACTCATCTAATGCCTTCCATTATTCCTAATTTAAAAACGATTTTTGTTATAATGAAACAACTTTTACGGATTTTATCGCGGTTTATTTAGTTTTTTACAAGCCCGACGTTTCCGATACTTTACAGCAACCATGGTCACGGGAGGCTGGTAAAAAACAAAATAAACCGCGATAAAATCCGTAAAAGTTGTTTCATTATAATGAGTGAAATTCGCGTAAACATGAGAAAACGATTTTTGTCTTAATCTGTTTGAGGTTATGATTTTTTTCACAATAATTTTCTATCTATCCCCGAATATGGGTTTTAAATATTTTCTGTTATCTATATGTGGTAATTGTATTATTAGTTTCTTAATTTTTTATTAATATGAGTTTAATTTAACGAATTTCTATTTGGAATGTTTTTTAGCTTTTTTCTAACCGAAGGCGAACCTGTTTTCGTTTTTTAATGGTCATGAAAGGATTGATATTTACAGCAGAAAGGCCAAACTCACAAAAAAAAATACTATTAGTATTTAAATATTTTATTATATATTTTTTTCAGTTTTTGAAAATCACAATTGAGCATCGTAAAAGCATATTATCCAAAAGATATTAATTTTATGTTTAGAATCTTTTTATTTATTCAAAGAATCAAAAAAGTAAGTATGAATGTTTCCTGTTATAAAAATATGTTATTTATAGCCAATATTTGAACAGTTTCGGCAGCAGTTCCATCTCATACAATAGTTTGTCGAAATATTCCGAACAAAATCCTTCAAAGTCCAAAAGGAAGCCGCGAAAATAATAATTACATTTTCACTAAAGTTAAGCAAATTAAATGCAAAAACATAAATCCTGAGTGCTGCAAAAAATTAAGAATAGCTTCTAGAAACCGCATTCGTTTCGGGCTTACAAAAAATCTTAATGAATATGCATTCTGTGACATTATGCATAGGTACCACCACGCAAAATGTTTTTCTGGCACAAGGTATGATTAAGTCGCAAATGTTTTATTATTAGTATTTGTAACACTAAATTCTAAATCATGTTATGCTAACAGTAAGGCCCCGTTCGCACGGGCGCTTTTTTACCGAGCGTTGAAAAAGTGTTCGAATGAGACAAATAGATATCGATGTATCTGTTCACACGATGGCGTTTTATAAGCACAACGTTTTTTTTAAAAAAACGTTTAAATAAATATGGTTGAAAATGAATACACAATAATATATTATGTATAATTTATTAACACGAAAGTGTTTTAAAGCGCTGCGCTTTTTTCAAGCACTGTTGGATTTTCGACGATGAGTGTTAAATAAAATATCTTTACAATATAGAAGTACTAGCAGCGCCCCGCGGTTTTGCACGCGTATTTCGCATTTCCGAGAGAGAACAGTGATAAATTATAGGCTATGTGTTATTCTGATGTACAAGCCATTTAGTGAAAATCCATTCAGTAGTTTTTATGTGAAATAGTAACAAACATCCACACTTACAAACTTTCGCGCTTATAATATTAGTAGGATAAATATAATTAAGCAAAAAAATACTAATTTATAGCACACCAGATTGGATTTCGCGCCAATTCTGTTCCACAACTAAGATTTTATTTTGGCAGACATAATTGAATTAATAGAGGGAGCCCACACCATACCCACGGCTTCCCACCTCGTACTTAGCTAATATTTAATTAAATCTTCGAACTTCGTTTAATTGAGTTTCGGAATCTTCACATACCTTTGGCAAACACTTGTTATATGTAATGGGTAGAATCTATTATACATACTTTATTATTATAACCCTGCTATCGTTCACAGATGAACATTCGCAAAATTATAGTATTATGATACTATATGGTATTTATATGGTACAAAAGATCCCATGGATTATAATGAAACAAATTTACGGATTTTATTAAGTTTTTTACAAGCCCGACGTTTCGGATACTTTACAGAAACCATGGTCACGGGAGGACCAGTCAGTCCTCCCGTGACCATGGACCGTCCGAAACGTCGGGCATTTGTTTTTCGTCGGGCATTCGTAAATTTGTTTCATTATAATGAGTGAAATTCGCGTAAACATAAGAAAACAAGATCCCATGGAGTTAAAATGAGGGTCCCCTCGGTGAGGGGACTTCATGTCATCCAGGTGTTCATTGGGCATGCCTTGGTGAGATTCTACCTGTGCCAGACTCCACGAGGAGCATATGACAGTGCGTTACCATTGTGGTGCGGCGGTAGTTTCAGTCCAGCATACCCGCGAGGTGTACCAATGATGGGCGGCACTGCATCACAGTCTGGCATCGGTTATCTGAGTGGCATCGACCACATAACCCATAGACTTCTAATAACAGAGGGACGGGCTCGGGCGACAGATCTGACTTATAGTTCCGATGTAAGCCGTAAACAAAGTACTCAAACTATCGTGTCGTCTCATTCTTTCCCATTGTGAAATATATCCATTACTTTTTAACGTTCCGTGATTGGTAATGTATGACATTGAATTGGCTAATCACAGCATCGAAACCCCTTTCGTCTCACCTCAGCTATTTGTCAGAAGCATTTAATACGAAAAATCAAACATTAGGAGTCTATAGGTTGTGTGGTCGATGCTGAGTGGTCATCACTGAGCTAGCTTATCACCATTTGCCGAGAATCATCACCACGACACTCGGTCTCCACCTATGTTTAGTAGACTTATAAGGGCTGATGATGATGAAAAATCAGGATAATAATGACGATAATGTCTAGTCAATAGCTACTAAAAAGGAATCAGATAAAAGAGAAGAAAAAACACTCAACAGTTTTGCCTATATCATTCAGTTTCTTACTTTATGGTTATTTTATATTTATCCCAACCAACCCTAATACTTGGGTTTTCGGGAAATTGCGTACAAATGGAATAAAAACGTATATTCCTTTGTCTTGGAATATTTAGATTATTTTTACGACCGGCGGAATACTCTGTTGGATTAGGATTTATTATAAAAATGTCGGCCGTCCGTTACGTCAGGTTTCTTAACAAATTTTCGCGATATTTCTTTTATTATACAAAATTGATTGTTTTGCTGTTATGAATATTAATGCAATGTCTTTGCTTCTTTTTTATTTATGATACAGATACGGATATAAAAAAAAGAGAAACTTGAAAGCATGACTAATGGTTAAATGTGTGTGAGTGTGTGTGTGTGACGTCATCTCGGGGAGATGACACCAACAATCATTGAGACATACCTGTCAGTAGTGTTGTATGGAGAGCCAGCATACTGACTGACCGACGCCAGCTCGACTCCACCATGATATATCGACACCAGCGCCAAATCCAACGTTCGCCTCTGAAAAAATATTGACGTTACAGAAATTTACAAGGTAATAAACCATAGGAAATCCGTGGGAGTACGGTGATAAGTTATTCTGATATATAAGCTATATTATTGTAAAGTTTCATTAAAATCTAGTCAGTAGTTTTTACGTGAAAGCGTAACAAACATCCATACTTACAACTTTCGCGTTCGTGAAAATAGGGATGTTTGTTACGCTTTTACGCGAAAATAACTCTACCGGTCATCATGAATCTTTGTACACATATTTTAGAGGTACTAGAAGTAACATAGGAAAAATAAGAAAAAAAGATTTATTTGCTAACGCAGGCGAAGCCACGAGCAACAGCTAGTGAAGATATAAAAGAAAAAGAAACCAAAAAAAAATGAATCTTTCATTTTTGTGTAACCTAATTTAATTTAAGAAATATCAAAGAACATCATTAGAACCTTTTTAGATTCTCTTAGTAGAGCTAATGGAAGTAAAACGCCAATCAATATAAAAGTCTGCGAAATGTGACACTTTTAATGCTAAGAGTTTTTGATGAAATGGTGTTTTAAAAGTATTTTTTGAAGTGAAACTTCTTTAGAATTGTTGTGATTTCAAACCGGATGGAAAAACGACAGGTAAGAGACACAAATACAAAAGAGCGAGAGAGTAAATGTCGGTGTGTATGTATATTGCACACTGTTTAATACTTGCTTGTATTTGAGCATTTAACGTGTGTTTCACTTCGTGTGTGAATCGCACACACATCTTTTTTTATTAGAAGATCCCGAAAAAAGGTTTTTATGCAATATGTATAATAAACTTTTCAGATTTTTCTGATTCTTTTCTGACTTCACTCATACTATTTTGCGTCGATGAAAGTAACCCTGTGAGTTTTGATGTGACAGCTTTATAGATGGATCAGTCAGGTCATATCATCTTGATGCGATGATTCCAAAGAGCAGCAATGATTCTATCATTCGATGAATGAATATTATTTACAGCGTACAGTTTTTACCTCAATCTTCGTATTTCTCCACAAAACTACTTTCGTCGACATCACTCGCTCTCTAGTGAATAAAACTTCCTGCGGAAACCTGCATGCTTAATAAGATTAAGTCTTTGAAAGTATGAGTTTGCTTACCCACAACAGCATTATAGCAGGAAGATAAATAATTCTAACCCAATATATCTTCTAATTTTAAGATGGAGAGTGTCTAACAATCATTGAAACATGATATTCGTTTTTTTTTTTTTTTTTTTTTTTGTATCATAAGAGGGCAAATGAACAGTCGAAGCCTTGCGACTATCGACGCCCATTAACATCCACATAACCAGATGTTATGCAGATGCGTACCAGATGTTATGCAGATGTGTTGCCCTCCTTTTCCCTATCCCCCCCAATGGGCCACCGTAAACTCACAAACCGTACGAAACGCGACAGCTTGGCTGTTACTTTACGTCGATTTCATGTGAGCGAGAGGTTCCTCACCGGTCGTGCCGATCTAATTTGGCAGCAAAGCAGCATGGCACTACCTCTTACAAAATAAAATAATTTTCGTTGATAAAGTTATTTGTATGCTAGATTTCTTTTTCTCTTTTAAATGTTAGTATTAAAACTGTTGATAGTAATCACTTAGCAATAGGTAGCTTGTCTTCATAAATTTTCAAATAAAACTAGAAAAGCTCATCAAAAAATTTTGGCCCGAATAGTCAAACGCAACTCAAATTTGCGAGCTGCTTACATTTTGATGACAGATGGAGTTAGGACGTGCTTAGTAATTTGAGGAGTCCTCAAACATTTTAGTGGCGTTTGAGAATTTGGCCATAAATGTGATATATTTTAAAGGTATTTTTACATTATCACCTGTTGTATATTTACATCTATTGCATTTTCAGAGCTACGATCTTTCATGTCTATAGCCTATCAGCAAGTTAGGCTGAAATTATTTACGAAATTCTACCAATACACATTGCCAAAAGCGACTTAATGAAACACAGCCTAAACAAGGAGAAGAAATAAATATAATAAAGACAAACAATAAATAACCAAAGAAATTCGAACAAAAGTGCAACGTACAAACAAATAACAGACAATATGGAAGATAAGTAAAGAAATAAATCAAAGGCTCCGTGCCCGGGACACAATCTTAATGTTCTTGTGGCTGACAAGTCACAATTATCAGGAAAGTTTTGTGAGCGAAAACATTTGTACGAGAAATAAAGACACATTAATGAAACAGCTCTACTGTGTTTCGGTAAGTGCAGGGCAGAGTAATAAATAGGTCGTCACGTGAAAAAGCTGTTTTTTAGCGCAGTGAAATGATCCATCAGGATATGTGGGACTCTTGGCGCCCCTGACTCATGTACGTTGCCTTTAGTCGCTTAACCCTCCCCCCCTTCCTATGTTGCCAGGGTTACTCTTAGGTGAACTTCCTTAAGTTCATGGACATTCAAGTCTGATGGCCTATATAAGTAAAAATAAAACATTTACCAACCGAATTGCGGCGTTCATTGAGGGAGGCCTATGTTTAGCAGTGGACGGATAAAGGCTGATGATGATGATGATAATGAGTCGAACTACGAAAAGTTATATAAACTTTGGAGGATATTTTTTCATCTTCTGGCAAATAGAATTGTAGAAACAATTAGTTATGCTACTAATATTAGAAATCCGAAAGTTTGTAAGTATGGATGTTTTGTGTTACTCTTTCACGTCAAAACCACTGAATGTATTTCGATGAAACTTTGTAATAATATAGCTTATACATCAAATTAACGCATAAGCTATAATTTATCCCGGTACTCCCTCGGGAAAGGTAAGTATGCGGATAAAACTTTGGGACGCTGCTAGTGCATAATAAATTGCTTATGATTATTGCAAAGAAAACAAGCTATCATATTTTTTGTTAAAATTTATAATCTTTAGATTATATCTTTAGATAGAACTTACATAATTTAGCCGATTAGTGCATAGTAATTACGATTATAATTGCTTACAAAATAAGAACTTTCTTCATCTAGAATCTAGATTAGCAATCAATGCTAATTGGCTCTGGTTCAGCTTAACTGAATCAACCCTTACGAGACCGCTTCTACGAATCTAACGAATTATAAACATTTTCTTGGCAAAGCCACCGTTAACCGGGATGAGGAATAAATGAAAAACAAAGAGCGAGTATGTTCACAAAGTGTTTCACAAACATTATAACCTTTTTCCTGCCACAAGAAGGCAGATTCAGTCACAACTTCCCCCTAGACAAGTGGCAAATGCTAAACGAATAGAAATAGAATAGAATACGCGTTGTTAGGAAATTACACTAGTTTATGACATGTAATTTGAGAGCTATTGTTATTCCCGTACAATAAGTATTCTATTCTATTTCTATTCGTTTAGCGTTTGCCACTTCTCTAGAGGGGCTTATAAGAACTAGTTACTAAGGATGGACCGAAAGGTTTTTTAAAACAAAAATATCTTAATACTTTTTTAACTACCTATTGTAAGCTGCCCAAAAAAACCACGCCCTTTGTGTTCATCCTATTAAAGCACTTAATTTCGCGAACAAGGGATTCACTGACAGTGTTAATATGAAACCCCGCCAAGATAAATATTTCGTTTCAAATAGTTTCACAGTAACTTTTAAATTTTTAGATCCCATATTACGATTAAAAATATATGTCTGGCACATATATTTTTAATCGTAATAAGTATAACACTTACTAAAATAGGGTTGTGTGGTTTTATGAAACCACGGTAAAAGTGAAACTTTTTTCATATTAGATTTAACAAACAAAATAGCGTGGAGTACTGGCACAAATGAGTAATAGTCTATACACTACACGGTCAGCTGATGCGAACTATAGGCGCCGCCATTTTGGCCTCGGCCGACCGTCACGCGACATGCAACACACAGAGGAATAAAATTGAGACGATGTAATAAAAGTTTCACTTTAATAGTAATAAGCTTCCATGAGTTCTTGTTGAATCCTAGACTAATGATAAGAACAACCGCCGTATAAATCTAAAATGCATTGAATCACGCCAATGTATAATTAATGCATTATTTAATATCCTCGTCTGCGATGCGATGGTTTTTGTTGTTTGGTTTAACGTTCTGTAGTTATTTGAAAGAACTATCATGCATTTAATCAGCAAATATTAGATTATTGTCCATGTAAACGACTTTATAACCTTCTTAATGTGATAAAACAAGTAGTCAAGTACCTATTTCACGTGCTACACGAAGCAGTTATAAGTTCAAAATTATTTTAAATGCTCCAATTGTATGTATTTTTTGAAAATTCCTGAGTTATTATATTTTCATTGGTTTGAAATCATCATATCAAGACTTTATCCATCGACTGCTGAATATATTAGGCCCAGTTTTCCGTCCTGAACTCGATACACGTAGCATGTTAGAGGGAGATAAGATAAATTATAAACAGTTTTCAATGTTTTGGGTATATAGGTACTATATAGGTACCCAATAATGTATAAAATATGGTATAGACTTAAAATTTATGCTAAGTACGAGACTGGACAGACACTGGAAATTTTATCTAGCCTATAATAAAAAAGTTGTCAAGTGTGTAAGTTTAGATAGGAGACTTCGTAACTACTGATACTATAAAGGGATCTTTCAGTTCAATGTGTTTTCAGATTTACAAAGGCTATTATAATATAATATATTTTAAAATCACCAATCCAAATTAGGCTAAAAATCTTCATCATCAATGACACCAGCCGCGATCGTCCACTGATGGAAATACACCCCCTCAATGAACGCCAAGTTAGACTACAAAAAAACGAATCTACATACCAGTGCATTAGTTAAACCGTTTTGCTCAAAATCGGACCTATACTTAATTATTCTAAGTGCTCAAAAAGTTAGTTCGTTATATTTATGTACAATCCCAGGGTCTGAAATGGACGAAGCGTTGTGTCAGAAAAGTTGAAATGATCTAGGATTTGTTATGTAAATTGAGAGGATAACGCTCTTTGCTGTGAGGGCTTCAACAATGGAGTTGAGGGAACCCGGCGAATGAGGTACGGCCTTTTTTAGCGTTTAGAAAAAATCAAATAGGCTGAATTATTCGGTTTTAATAAATTTTCTTGCTGTATAAAAGCCGAAAGGGTATTGATTTTATAAACTGAATCAAAATGGACAAATATTTTGTAATCAATATCAAAAGCCCCATTTTGATCATTAATGCCACTTAAATACCCATTAATGCCTGGAGTTTCATCATTTTCATAATATACGTAAAAGCCATGAACAGGCAGTCATTTGTTAATATATTTATAGATAAATAATTAAAAATATTAGTAGTGACATTCATCTATGAAGTCAACTAGCTTGTCACGATTATTTTAGTTGGTTATATCATAAACTGATGATAAATATATTGTAATGAAACTATTTTTTATGCTTTTTATGGCTGTATATTTTTATAGTTCATGCATTTAAATTTTCAAAAACAGAATGGACGTAAACGTAAACTTATAATGGAACATATTTGACTGCAATATGTGGCTACAATTCCAAGGATATAACATTGTTTAATACTTAAAACCATCCGAAACGTATCGAACATGTAAAACATGTGGTATATGGGAAAGTTATACCAAAAATTTCGTCTTTTTATACATATATTGCATAGTCTGGCTGTCATTGTCAGCAATGATGCTGGCCCTCATGTTGGAGCCACATTTCATGGCAAAGATTGCTCGTCTAAGGCGCATCAAATAGACCACTTCTAAGTTAATTTGAAGCAAACGAGGTAAAACAATTCGGTCTCAAAAGTTACTGTTGCTGTTCTTAGAAATGAGAGAGAACAGAGAAAATACGCTGGTACGATGTTTCGTTCAAATCGTTCGTGTTTATTATGTTTTACAAATATCTTATTTTGAGCGATAATAAAAACAGCAATTTCTTTTAAGCTATTGCATAGCTTCTATCGCGGGCCTTGAGCGCGGGGACCGAGTACAGAAATTCCGTAACGAAAATAAATCATAACGCTCCCCACTCCGACGGGCACGAAGGTGTGGCTTGAAGGCCATGCATCGTCTAACGTCGTTTCTTTTCGGCAGTCTTCGACACGGTGTTTGTGTGCTTGCAACTAGACGTATTGTACGACACTACGAAGCTCGCACGAATAACAATAAAATATAACACATGTATTGTAAAATAATAAAAATATTTTAAACAATATTAGTTAATATTGTTTAAAATATTTATATTTTTTTATTTATTTAATAAAGGAAAAAAAAATGTTTTCTTATCGGTCACCACGCTCAAAAAGTGTAACTTGAATTAATATCAAAGAAAAAGAAATACTGCATTAATAATTAAAATAAATAAATAATTATAATTGCATAAGTTGATACAAAATGCTATGCAATAGCATTACCGCGGCAGTCCCCGAGTGCCACACGTCTTTTTTTTATCGTTTAGTAAATCAAGTTAATTTTATCGAGATTTGTTTACGAATCAAGTTAATTTTATCGAGATTTGTTTGTGGAGACTTTAATATAGATCTTTTAGTTACATCAACATTATCAAAAAAGATTTTAACATTCTTCAAATGTTACAATTTGATTAATCTATTTCTAGAACCTACTAGAACTACAGCTAATACTAAGTCCTGTATTGATAATATATTTACAAATCTAGAATCCACAAACATGAATGTCATAAACAAATTAAGGTCTGATCATAGCGGCCTAAGGGCAGATTTTAAAATAAATTTAAACAAAACGAAAAAGAATATCGAATACATACCAATTACTAAGGCTAGATTAAAAATGTTTAATAATAATGTAAGTTCAAAAATTACAAATCTGGAATTTTGTGAAGATCCAAATATGTTATACAATAAGGTGTTTAATGTTGCTAAAGTGGAATATGATACTGTTTTTAAACCTAAAATTTTGAAAGTTAACGATTGTCTAAAGTTTAGTGACTGGGCAACAGTAGGAATTATGATTAGTAGAAATAAATTGTACAGTCTATATGATAAAAAAACAGTGAACAATAGTCCGTCATTTGTTGAGTATGTTCGTAATTATTCTAAATTGTTTAAGCGTGTATGTAATGAGGCTAAATCTAGATTCATAAAGAATAAGATTGTTAATAGTAAGAATATTGTAAAGACAACTTGGCAAGTTATAAACAGCGAGACTGGTAAAGCCAAACCACGCAATCTCGATTTTAAATTGAATATTGATGGAAATTGTATCAGTACAGATCTTGAGGTTGCCGAAGCTTTTGATAAATTTTTCACTAACATCCCAGTTTCGACTACCAAATACCTAAATTCTTCTCCCACTCTAGCTGAATCTTTGTTGAAGATGAACATGGTTGAGTCCAAGGTTGTCTTTGTATTCCATCACGTCAATGCATACTCAATTGTAAAAGCTTTTAAATCACTGACTGTTAAAAAAACCGCTGATCTGCATGGCCTTTCCGTCACAATAATCAACTCCATCATAAACTGCATAGCTCCCCATCTAGCTATGGTTTTCAATAAATGTATTGATAATGGAGTTTTTCCTGATTTAATGAAGTGCAGTAAAGTCATACCTTTATTTAAAGCTGGCAGTAAGTCTGACCCCACCAACTTTAGACCTATATCTATATTGCCAACGCTAAGTAAAATATTTGAAAAACTAATTTTAGATCAATTGCAATTTCACTTTTATTCCAATAAAGTAATGCATTTCAAGCAATTTGGATTTACCAGGGGTCGTTCAACAACCGATGCAGGTGTTGAACTAATACGATGCATATTTGATGCCTGGGAGGAGTCGCATGACGCTTTGGGTGTATTTTGCGATTTGTCCAAGGCTTTCGATTGCGTTGATCACAGTACCTTGGTCAGGAAACTTCATTATTACGGTGTGAGAGACAGTGCACTGAGCCTTTTAAAGTCTTACTTACATGGACGCGTACAGAGGGTTGATGTAAACGGAAAAGTGTCGGGTGGGTCCGCGGTTACCATGGGTGTCCCGCAGGGCTCAATTCTTGGTCCGTTTCTCTTTCTAATTTATATAAATGATCTACCGAGTCTTGTAAATAACTGTCATGATATAGTGTTGTTTGCGGATGATACTTCTTTACTTTTTAAAGTTAGACGACAACAGGATAAATATGACGACGTAAACAATGCCATTAATAAAGTTGTTGAGTGGTTTACTGCAAATAATCTTGTGCTCAATGAAAAGAAAACAAAATGTGTTAAATTTACTCTGCCCAACGTAGGACAAGTTAATACGGATATAGAGATAAAAGGAGAAAAATTGTACCTTGTGGAAACAACCTTGTTCTTAGGTATTACTTTAGATTCTAGATTGCAATGGGGCCCTCATATTGACAAGTTAGCGGATAAGCTCAGTTCTGCAGCTTACGCGGTTAAAAAGATAAGGAACCTGACGGATATTCAAACCGCCAGGTTAGTTTACTTTAGTTATTTCCATAGTCTTATGGCCTATGGCATTTTGCTGTGGGGTCATGCCGCTGATACCGAGCGCATATTTATTCTGCAAAAGCGAGCTATTCGAGCTATTTATAAATTGGGTCCCAGGGAATCTCTTAGGGATTTTTTTAAAAATATTGATATATTAACATTAACATCACAATATATCTTCACAAATTTAATGTATACCAAAAATAACCTTCATCTATTTAAACAAAAAAGTGATATTCATAATGTAAATACTAGAAATAGAAATAAGCTAGTGCCCTATAGTAGTCGACTTAACAAAGTAAGTAAGTCTTTTGTGGGTCAATGTATACGCTTTTACAACAGGGTCCCTTCTAATATACAGGAATTATGCCCCAAGAAATTTAAGATTGTCATCAAACAAAAACTAAGTAAAAAAGGATATTATAAGATTAATGAATATTTCGATGACGCAAATCCTTGGGATTGAACTGCTCTTCTATCAAGCTGTATTTATTTAGAATGTACATAAATTTTGAGCCTGCAGTATGATAAATTAAACTTGTATTAAGGTGAAACGTATGACACGTCATGCTCGCTTATGCCATTGCAGTGGTGGCGTTGTGTGATGGGTCCTCCACTTCCCTCTAATATGTGGAAGAGGTTGACGCTGGCACACGCGTCCTGGCCTATGTGAAGGTGCCGCTGTGGTGGCTGGTCGTGTTATGCAGTTTCTACCTCGCTTGGTTTTTTTGTTTTCTTTTTATTAACATCCTCTTGTTTGTTTTGATATTGCGGGGTCCAAATTTATTTACTTATTTACTTATTTATTTTTAGGCAAATGTGAATTAATTTATGTAACTAGCATGTTGTTATTATTTATATGTATATTAGTATGTTGTTATTTTGATGTATTTACAAAAATTGTAAAACTATATTTTAAAAAGAGCAATCCTACAGAGTTTCTTGCTAGATTCTTCTCTGAGGAAAACTGCTACTTTGCGAATCTAGCATTAGCTTATAAAAAAAAAATTGACATGTTTCAAGTGCTATGTAATTTGCCTACGAAATAAATATTATTTGATTGATTGATTGATTGAATAATACGCTACAATGTAAATTTTAATGATTATATTCTTACGATTTTTTTCTATGTAGATTTTTTCCGAAAATAATATGTTTCGAACACAGTTATAGTCAGTGTACCGATAAATATTTTTATATTCGATTAAATTTATATACTTTTTTTTGGATATCCTCACATATTTCCCTAAAAACTGTTTAATTAAAACTATTTTGACCGTGAATAGCGCCCTAACATTAAAACACGCAGCATTGGCGTTTCAATGTTTAGTCGTCAAATAAGGAGTAAACAGGAAGGTGCATAATATACACAAGTACACAAAGCACACCTACTACACACACTACTAACACAAGTTTATTCGTTTGCTCCAGCAAGCGACTTCACACCGTCAAACCTCATCCGGTACTCCGCTGAGCAAATATTGACATAAAGTGCATTTAAAGATTGAAAATATTTTCAACATAAAAGCAGGTATCGAGTCGCAGCCTCTCATTTCGAAAATATTGTAAATATCGTTTTCTTGACACTGAATTTTAGGCACTAGAATATTTTGACACTATCACCCGTCCCAAAGTGTGAGTTAGCACTAAGTATAAAAGAGCTAAAGATAGAAATAATGTACGTTTAGGTACACGAAGAGTGGAGGCCGATGCGAGTGGTAAGGGATCGATCGTTTTGCTATTCATTAAGGGAGACCTATGTTCAGCAGTAGGCGGATAAGAGCTGGTAATGAAAAAAATATTATAATATAAGAAACAAACACAATAGATTGAAAACACGACAAAAACATTGCAAGAACCTAAATTAAGAGTAAAATGGATGACAAAAACTTAAAATTAGAAACTAAAAAGTATGTCAAAAACTGTAAAGACGGTGAATAGGATGATATAGGCAATACTGAAAATAATGAGGTTAATGTGCTTACATTAACCTCATTATTTTCAGTATTGCCTACATTGATTACAGATTGCAGGATGATAATGACGCTGACTTGAATGCCAACGCTTGAAGTCTTTGTGCTATTCCAAAAAAACTCGAAACCGCTAACATTCAAATATCCATCATTACCCTGGAACGCGTTATTCAAATATAAAAAAATAATGATATTTTCATATCACGTAGCAACCCGATTGATGTGAGCCCTATTATTGATTCTACTTATGATTCCAAGCGTACGGAATTATTCAAAATGAAATGAAGCATTTACCCTCGTTTAAATTGTACAAAGGTACGATAAGACTTATTTCGGCGAATACGTTCAAAATATTGATAAAGAAAAATGTGTTTTTTTGGTGTTACTGATTTGTGTTCATATGATTAGCAATGAACATTTTGATGTCAAATGTTCAAACAATGTTTTTGTCAGAATGAGGTTCGCTGTTCGTAAATAGCTAATTATTTTCTACTTTTAGAAACGAATTTGGACGACAAAAGTTCAGCAGAGCGAGCTAAGTAATTTGTTAACCTTAATTAGAAATAGAAACAGTAATTGTTATAATTTCTATTTTTAGTGCTTCAATTACTAATTATGTGTTATCGTTGTCAATATATTCACAAGTATTACTTTAGTTATCATCATTAACCTCATTCTTATTCACTTCTGCCTAGCCTTTTCCTAACTATAAAGTTTAAAGTCAGCTCCCAGTGTAGCCGGGTAACCCCTGGACTTGCCATGGATTTTCAGACTTTCGGGCTTCTGAGAACTTTAAATAACGACTGCCAAAGATCCACAAGAATGATAGGAATGCTTTCAGAGGCACAGAGAAGATTTGGTATGTAAAAATAGTCACCCATTCACGGACCAATCACGACAAGCGTAGCTTAACCTGATCGACCCGCGATATTACTGAGCTACGAGATTCTCAGCCAAGAGCTGCTTCTCTGATTAACCTCATTATTTTCCCTTCATCATAATAATTATTATAATTATCTTCCTCAAATTCATACAATAACTTGTAATATAATCGCAAGTCGTAAATTGGAGGAAAAAGTGGCTTTGTCTAGTTTGGAAATATGACCGCTATAAATCCGAAAGATTTCCAGCTTCCTTGATAGTTACGTGTAACGTGGGCCGGACGGGGGAAGGAAAAAGAAATGTATTTTATATCTAAATGTTTATAGACTTGAGCTCTCACACCATGTTATGCTATGACATTTCCTTATTATTAATAATAATAATCTTTAATATTATATAATAAAATTAAAGAGTTTTTATACAAGTATAACATATTTTTTACTAGTAAATTGTATTGTAAATAACCATTATATTACAAATAGCTTTTCTATATTTTTGTTGTATTTGTGTTACTTGTGCTTATTGAAGCTTTACAACCAGTGACTGTTGTTTGCAGATGTAATAGGGCGTCAGATTTCTAATGGTATTTCTTCTAATATTGTATTGCGCAAATCTTGATCTGTTGTATGTATGTGAAATGTACACATTTCTGTGAAAAGTAAAGTATCAACCTTTATCCCACTGCTGGGCACGGGTCTTTTCCTTTAAATCAAGAGAGGAGGGTAATGGGCCATAGTTCACCGATGCGCTGGCCCATGCGCGTTGGTGAACTTCACATACCTTTCTTTAGAGACTTTCAATGGCTGAGCATCTTTCATTTCATCATCTGGTCGTGGTTTCCTCACGATGTTTTCCTTCACCGATGAGCGAGCGATTGTCTTGTGTTTGGGGTGCACTTAGAAATTTGGAAAAACCAATTTCAAGGCACACACGGGGTGGGCTGTATGCTATATATGTGACAAATAACTTAAAGAAGAAATGTCAAGTGAAGTACAAATCCAGACATTAAAAGCTCGTATCTCAAATTCAGTTCTGAGTTTCTATATAAATTCTAGTTATTTCGTTCATTTCCGTAAATTATCTGTCAAACTCTACCTGGTTATATGTCTTTGTTTATGGAAGGAAAATGTCTTGTTATATGATATTTAATATCTATAAACAATGGAGTATTCTACTTTTCCGAGAGTTAGTTTTTATAAGGAAGCTTATTAAATAACCGTTTCAGGAAATAACGATTATTATTTTATTTTAATACAGTTTAATTTATACAAAATATTGAAATACATAATTAAACATTTTAATTATAGCACCTACGCAGTTCCATGCGATAATTAGCCTCAAATATTGTCATCATATTATTTTGTAATAATTCTGAACGTACCATCAACGTTGGGTTATCATCAATTCATCGGTATATAAAAATCATTGCTGTATGACCAACAAAATAATTATTTTCATTTAATTTACACAATAATTGGTTGGATCTAAATAACTAATAAATATTGCTGATTGATTGATTTTGTGCTGAGGATAATTAATATCTTAGTTAATATTATGTGGCTCATGTATATTGGTGCAATTTTATTTTATTTTTATACAAGCATAGCCCGTAGCATCACCCGCATTAGCTTAGGTTACAAAAATCCATATAAATAAATATGAATGTTGCTTAGGGCGTAACTTGAAAATGGTTCGACTAATTCGGCCGATGCTTTTTGTTGTATATTCTTCGTAGGCCACGAAGGATTTTTTAAGAAGAATGACAGATGCTCAAAATGGTTCACGACAATTATTAGCAGAAACCACGGGAAAACGGGAACGTAATATTATTCACGTTTGACAGGACCGGAGTCTGTCCAGGCAGCTGGTATAAAAATATAAATGGTTACTGTGAGTGCTAGGAGATAAAATATATTTAATGTTAGATACCATTGCGGCTTAAAAATCGATATTTTGATTTATTTTGATGATTGATTGATTTATTTTATGATTTCTATTAATACATTGATTTGTTATATCTCAAAAGGTTTTGCTAACGTTTGGGACTTAGATGCACAAAAATATGTATTGTAAAGTTTCCGTACGAATTTATTATACATAACCTTCCTCTTGAATCAAACTATCGTTACTGAAAACTGCATAAAAATCATTGAGTATTATAAAAGATCCAAGCGAACAGACAGAAGCAACTTAATTTGATACTATGTAAAGTTTATCTGTTAAATAAACTATGTGGCATCACACGTAACAAGGCGTTTCTGGTTGACCTAAACCCGATAGAACAGACGCTCAAGCATCGAGGTCAAGTCAGTGTCGAATAGACTTAGTGATTTATTTGCTCAGTCTGTGCTTGTAAGTGCTGTCAAAGCTATGTCATTTGTTTAAAATTCAATTTATGTAAGCAATGCTTGAAGCTACAACTTTTATTATATTAGTACCAAGAAGAAATATCTAATTGGATAATGGTTTTTCAATAGTGTCGCCAGCAATAATCAATGTGTATTATATTTTGTATTGATTGAAACAAATGTATGTATGTAGTATGTACCAAGTTTAGAAAACAGAACACAGAATCTAAGAAAAAGTTCTAAAGAGCCGTCCAAGGAATTTTAGATTGTGAATTTGAGCATTAAATTCTCGTGATCTGATAACGCTGAAGAAATAACATGTCTTGTAATTACAACCTCACAGAAATTAGTAATCTTAGAAAGTGATAGATAATTAGTACTACAAAAGTTTTCTGGTCCTAATTACAAAAAAAAAATACGATATTGGGTTCCAAAGTATTGGTTACAAATCACGGACAGTATCGCTGACATTTGAACTAAAGAAAATAACTACTAACTGCTTCGGTATAATTTTACATCGACAAAAGCAAAACTAACACTAAAAAGTGAAAAAAAAACTACCATAAACGCAAACAAGTCTACATCTATCTAAACATTATTCGTCTATGCCCAATGCCCATGTGACCAATAATTGCAAGCTTATTCTGCTATCTGCGCAGCAAAGCTGTTAGGACCATAAATAAAGAGGATTGTGGTACACACATGCATCGAATAAAACGCACCCCTTCCACGTTTTAGATTCATAAATGGAAATAATATTCGAATAAGCTAAATACGATTACAAGCATATAAGATAGACATTTTGGGATTTGAACAATAGTTCGTTCGTTCGTTAGTTAGTTAGAATCAAGTTACTACCAAAATAGTGCGTATTTTAAAACCTATTTAATGTAATTATGACTCCTAACGATATCATTAATTATCTATTAAGTTACGTTATATTGATCTGCTTGGGCATTTAGCGACGATGGTCCAGTGGTGGATGGACTCGGCCTCTTATGCGAGAGGTTCCGGCTTCGATCCTGAAGCCCCCAGGGTTCGACCCTGAAGGCACACGCGGGGCGGGGGGGGGGGGGGGGTCGGCCCGCGTGTGCCTTGAAATGGGTTTTTCTAATTTCTAAGTGCACCCCAAACACGAGACCATCGTTCGCTCACCGGTGAAGGAAAACATCGTGAGGAAACCTGCATGCTTGATTGAAAGTCTTTGAAGGTATGTGAAGTTCACCAAGCCGCACTGGGCCAGCGCGGTGAACTATTGTCCCATTACCCTCCTCGCCTGATTTAGAGGAGGAGACCCGTGCCCAGCAGTGGGATATAAAGGGTTGACACTTTTTTACTTTTATATTGATCTGCTTGGTATTCAACATTTGTATGTGTAGTTTATATAATACAGCGTATAGCAGTCGTACACAACGTATTCACGTTGCGTTATGAACAATAATCCGGTATTCCGCCATTCAGCCATACCGCCACTCCGCGATTCCGCACTCATTGGAAATAATTCCATGCGGAACCAGCGCTGATTAAATTCCCATTAATTGGTTGCTATTAGTTGCTGTTTTGATTTATTAGTTTGTGATGAATTTACAATGTGAGTAACACAATTTGAACGGTATTAGTATAATGGTTTTGACTAATTTGTACGATTCGTGTTAAATTAAATGTGAAACTATTGAATTGTGAACACTGAATGTGTAAAATATTAGCTGAATAATCATGATCATCATCAGCCCCTATTCGTCCACTACTGAACATAGGCCTCCCTCAATGAACGCCAAAACGATCGATCCCTTGCCAGCCCACTGCCACTTAAACGTTCTTATTTTTCGCATGATATTGATAACTTTAGCTCTTTTGCGGGGGCATTGGTTTCGAATTCTATCTAGGTTTAAAGAACTTTATTTCTCATAAGAATTTTACAATTCACTTAAAATGAGATACAGTAATAATATTTTAATACATTTTCAAAACAAAACATCCGGGCCGTTGGATAGAGAAGGTTTTCTTAGTTACTTTAGTGAGGATAAAATATGATTCTTTAGTTTGGTTTTAAATATTCTTAAACTATCACATTGTTTTATATGATCTGGAAATTTGTTATATAGCTGTACTCCTTCAAATAGTATTGATTTTTTACCATAATTAGTTCTTACAGTATCAACATGAAGTTTATATTTATTTCTTAAATTCGAAATATGCGACCTTTCATAAATTTTTATTTCTGATTGTATGGAACCTGATTTAATATTTTTGATTAGAATGCATGTATTGTATGTGTAAAGTTGTGATATATTCATTATTTTTGTATTATTATAAAGTTGTGTCGTTGGAGCGAAATAATCATAATTATATAAAATTTTTAATTTTCCTATTTTGTATTTTTTGTAAAGGATTTAAATTTGAAGTATTGGCGGATCCCCAAACCTGTATTAGATATTCTAAATGTGATTTTACTAACGAATTATATATAATGTTTCGGACTATTTTTGGTATGCAATTGGAAATTCTGTTGATTGCTCCTAATATTGATTGTATCTTTGTTTTAATCTATCTCTATCTACGTAAGAAACACCCAGCATAGCACGCTCCATAGCACGTTGAGCTACGGCAAACTTACGGACCAGTATGTAAATTAAGAACCACGTTTCGACCCCATAGGTCATCACGGTGAGAACGCATTGGTTGAAGACTTTCGTTTTCAAACTCTGCGAAATAGACGACGTGAGAATATGGCGAAGCTTCCTAAATGCTGCCCATCCTAATTGAATCCTCCTATCGGCTTCCCTCTCGAAGCTATGTCAATTAGCTGCAAAGTATGCCCAAGGTAGACATACTCTTTAACCGGCCTAGGGAGAACGTATTCGTCTTGTCCAAGTTGATCCTAAGCATCTCGTGCTAACCACTGGAATACACTCCTGTGGGACTACGGTAATAAATTATAGCCTTTTTTAAGATAAAGGCTATGCTATTATAAGTAATAATATAAATAATATAGCCTTTTATTGATACAAGAATTTAAAAATCGTTTCAGTAGATCCGAAGTAAAGAGGTTATAATCTCACAAACTTTATTTTTTATTTTTATAATATTAGTATAATTACTAATCTTAGCCCAATAGACACTACCCAAATGTACAAGGCAATACCTTTTACCTGCTTATTGTACGTTCAGATATATGTCAGACATCTCCACAGAAGTACCATCAACTGTATAAAGTTTCAAAATCAAATCGGATAAACGAAATGAACTAACACAGTTGTTTACTAGTGTGTTTTGTTGTTAGTTCGTATGTTGTTATTGGATAAACAATTAATTTGTTGATAAAAATAGAGTCACGTTGTTTGTGCGTTATAAATTTTTGATCACTGCGATGATTTTAAGACCAGACAACCGAAAATAATTTTCAGCCTCGCTCCATCCATTTCGCATAGGGGCGATGAGTTTTCGTGTACAAAAAAGAGACAAAAGACTAATGAACACAAACGCGTTATCGGCATAGGCGGTGAAAGTATAAAATAAATTACACGATTAAATTACAATATGACTTATCCCAATTCATTAGATAAGTAGCATTACTATCGTTTCTATATACATTATGATTCTGGAATAAGGAGCAAAACGAAAAATAAAATGACACGTTTCTTTGAAATTAAAATCCATTTGCGCAATTGAGCGCATCGATGAACTATGGCCCATTACACTCCTCGCCTGATTTCGAGGAGGAGACCCGTGCCCAGCAGTGGGACTTATAAGGGTTGATACTTTATTATTGATTATTATATAAAATCAAGAATAATTACGATCATAAACATATATTAAAATTTTATGACAATGTAAAGAAATATACTAATGATAAAAACGCTTGGAAATGAATTGCTCTAGATTTAAGTGACTTTGTAAAATAATGATCACAATTAAAAAAATGATAGGAACCCAGCAGAGTTTCTTGTGGGTATCTTCTCTGACATGGGCGCGTTGCGAACCCTCATTATAAACTTAGCCGTTAAGACGATCATAAGTGATCATTATCAATTAAAGATCCTACATGTGAGTTAAACATAACTGTCTCTTTCTATCCTTGTCTCACACATTCTTGACATTAAACATGTCCAAAATATCACCTGCCTCGTATTCTAATATGTTTAGAGTAAAGGCCAGAGCCTGGCAGATTGCCAACACGCAAGCCGCACCTAAGACCACCGGAGACGCCAGCATGGGCCTGCATCCATCACTTCTGGATTAGATTGGATTTGCAGCACGTCTTGAATAATCAAGCTGGATTTGCTAGCTTTAGTTGGATATTGTTAAGGTGTTTGATAATTACAATTGCCAGATATACAGGTACATTAAAATGTCCTTACACCACCTACTAAGTTACATTATCCTTTATAATTGTCGAGGATATAGCTGGATAGCGTAGTCATGAGCCTTTAAAATCCGTAACAAAAATAGTCTGTGATTTATCATCAGTGACGTTATAGCAATTTAACCAACCAGTGATCTGTAATATATCTTATCGGCTAATCATGGGTGGATGATGATGGCCTTCGGCCAATAAGAACGCAGACCAGGCGCAGCGTGCAGCACAAATTTGGCGGAATTTATTTCCGTACAAAACATAACATTAACGATCAATTTCATTATTTAGAAAATTGTTGTCAGGAATATTTATCCATTCGTTGTTAGTTCTTTGAATCTTCTATTTTAATCACTTTCAAACAGTCAGTTGCAAGAAGCTCATCATTAGAATTATATTCGTCAAGACGTAAGAATGTTGGTCTTAGTCGTAAATATTACACAAAAAAGTATTTGTGAATTCAAAATCAAAATTTCTTTATCATTAAGGTTAGTTCTGACAATCGAATTAATAATAATACATTTTTTTATTATTTTCCAGCAAATTGGTTTAATTTTAAATAAAAACTTTATGTAAATATTAGAGTATACAGTATGAGAAAATCTAATCTTTTATTGGTAAGATTTTGAATTTGGAAGTAGATACCGTTTTTTTAACGATCAATAATTATCAAAAAAATCAATTACGAATACTCGTATATAAAGAGCGTAATTTAATTTAGAAATGTTATCAAATAAAATATTATGTTATTTTCTATTCATAATTATATTTAACTGTATAAAATTATGTTTAAGTGGGTGACCCACTTAAAAACTGTACGCCTCAAAGTGTAAAAGAAAAGCGAAATAATTTAAATGACGAATTTAGTCTTGAAAGCCCTAAGAAAAGCATTAAAATCTCAATGAGTCTTTTATAACTTAAAAAGTAATCAAAAACTTATTAATGACGTCTTTCGCCGCCATATTTGATTACCTGGGATGAATTCTAGATCAGGAACTTATTTACGTGGAACTTGTTTTAACTCTAGCTTAAAATTAAATGTAATGACGCAGTGTCATTAGTATAATTAATAGTATTATAAACTGTTTTATTTATCGCAGCGCACTTAGTCACAAAATCCGTGCGCCGCGGTGGATACGCGCCTTTAAACTGGTAAAAGTGTCATCCGATAGTCAGTTCATAAACAGAAGTGAGTTTAAGTGTAACAAGAATAGGCCACTGTCTATCTTCAGATATAAAATCCCTACTAACCTTACTAATATTATAAATGTGAAAGTAACTCTGTCTGTCTGTTACGTTTTCACGCCTAAGCCACTGCACCGCGATTATTTTATCGCGACAAAAGGCTTGGAACTTGTTTCAACGCGCTAATCTTCGTCGGATTTGAGTGATTCTTTCAGTGTTAGATAGCCTATTTATCGAGAAAGGCTATATACCATCCCGCTAAGTAACCGTTAAAAATCATAGTTAACGCAGGCGAAGCTGCGGGCAACAGCTAGTATTATTATAATGCCTATATGTCAGTAAATACATCTATATTAAATATTTATAACATTGTTTGAATTTTAAACGAATAAAATAAAATATATGTATTTTCTATTCACTTATTGCTAGTGAAAAAATATTTTAGTGTGCTCGTAAAATTGTTATTTCAAATACATTATCCTAGCAGAAACTAAAATAGAAAATGATAGCAATACTCCAGACATATTGAATTTGAATTTCACATTAGTATTGATATGAAGAAATATTTACAGGGGTAATGGATATTTAATATTTTATCAATTATTTTTTCCTTTTCAAAGTAACTATAATATGGGCATATTTGTGCCAGAAATAAAGACTTTCTATTCTATTCTATTCTGATTTGACTGATAATTATACTCACTTATTTATTAATAAAATATTAGGTAGGTGTTTTCCTCTTTTTTTTTTTTTTTGAAGTGAAAACATCTTTGGGCTTTGAGCATTTTTTGAGTGAACAAAACCATGGAACGTACGTTATCGTCATCTAACGCTATCAATATGACATAGTTTGTAGAATTTAATAATGTCATAGTAAGTTATGAGTTTTCACTTTTATCAGCAGTTCCCGTCTGCCATTTATTATGAATTTTAAAGAAAAAAATAATTAATGTGTTTAGAGTTATAAAGGAAGCGATATCACTAATATTAAATGGGGTGCTTTTATGAAGAATGATTAATTTTATTATAAGCTCTATCTCTTTTGTACCATATTGAAACTATAAAAAACTAGTAATGTTGTCACGGTAGTTTGATAATATTATGTAAACTCTAGTTGTATTAAAAGCTGGACATGATGCAATCGTAACAGTGATAAAAACTCGTAGTTATCTCTCTCTCTCTCGTGGTTATATGGTGGTTTGGTATCTGCAAGAACTCGTAACGGTGCTTAAGCAAATAAATAGTGCCACGAATTTTTGAGGATGCATTCACACTACTGCTAACAACTCGTTACCGTTTGAGCTGCGCTAAATCTTGTTACAGTACTAAGGTGACTTAGTGGTACTAAACTCGTAGCATTGCTACGATGGCGTAATAGTGACTATATTACAGAGACGTAGAAGCGCTTACTCCCATAACGTTGCTACGGTGGCCTAGTAGTGCCAAGACTTGTTACAGTGCTCAGGTGACTTAGTAGTACTAAAACTCGTAGCATAGCTACGATGGCGTAGTAATGACAATATTACAGATACGTAGAAGCGCTTACTCCCATAACGTTGCTACGGTGGCCTAGAAGTGCCAAAACTTGTTACAGTGCTAAGGTGACTTAGTAGTACTAAAACTCGTAGCATTGCTACGATGGCGTAGTAATGACAATATTACCGAGACGTAGAAGCGCTTACTCCCATAACGTTGCTACGGTGGCCTAGAAGTGCCAAAACTTGTAACAGTGCTAAGGTGACTTAGTAGTACTAAAACTCGTAGCATTGCAATGATGGCGTATATATTACCTGTTACAGTGCTAAGGTGACCTAGTAGTACTAATACTAGCAACATTGCAACGATGGCGTATATATGTCTAAGGACGTAAGGTTTCTACGGTGGCCTAGTAGTACTAAAACTTGGAATAGTACGAATGTGACTTGGTAGTATAAAAACTCGTAGCAATGCTACGATGGCGTAGTAATGACAATGTTATTAAGACAGAAGCGCTAACTCCCATTACGTTGCTACGGTTACCGAATTGTGCCAAAACTTGTTACAGTACTAAGGTGACTTAGTAATGCTAAAACTAGTCACACTGCTGCGATGGCGTGGTAACGTTAATGCTAAGGTGGCATAATGCGCTAAATCTCGTAACTCTCTGTTACGATGAAGTTCTAACTTTAACTGGAATCGTTTTTACAGTCGGGTAGCAGTGCATATAACTCGTAAATGTGTTACGATGACGCTGCCATGTTAATGCGTTTACGTTGCGATGAATGAATTTTGTGTATATCGATTTATACTATACTAGATGTTGCACGCAGCTTCGCCTCCGTCAACTTAGTTTTAATACGGGTCTCTAACTTTTTTTGAAAATTTAATATATATAGGGATAGTGTAGCTTCCCAACAGTGCAAGAATTTTTTAAATCGGTTAAGTAGTTCCGGAGCCTATTCAATACAAACAAACAATCAAATCTTTCCTCTTTATAATATTAGTATAGATTATATATATATAACGGCTCCAACGAATTTCATGAAATTTTGTATACATGTGTTAAAAACGGCGATAAATTTTTAGAAAACTTTTTTTGTATCCGTGTTATGAGGCATCGATAAAATATAATTAGAATACGAACGTAAATTTCGCTGTCGAATAATATGTCATGGTAGCTTAGTGGTAAAATTAAGCAGTTAAATCCGAACGAGCTGGTTCGAATCTCTAGTCCGAAATTATTTTTTTTTCCTTTTTTTAAAATATTTTTTTTTTGGAAGAAAATTTTTATTGTATTTTATCACTAAGGGTACCGACAAAAGCTCGGTCAACCAAGTACTAGATTATTATAAGTAATAAAATTCGTTAGTAAAGTGTCTATAAACATAAACTCACCTGTCGATGTGTCTCCACAACCACAGCCCTAAAAACTATTGAGGCATCTTGGACTCGCGTCTCCAGTGGCTTTTCAGCGAACTTTGGACACTGACTGTCACAAACTATCGTCTGACACAAAAACAACACAACAACCAGCAAATCTCTATTGGAAACTTTGCCCGGCGGGCATGTGAATTGTTTTGCCATTTTCGACTTTATAATTTTCACGTTAGGTTACATATTCTTTTATATAGTTCATTTCACTGCACTTTGCTTTGCTCTCCTTTTCCTTTGGCGTTTCTTACTCTGCATTTTTCCCTGAAACAATAATAGCTATTATTATTTATTGCAGCGACACTTTTTAATATCTATTACAGGGTGATTTTATCATGAATTTATCACAGTGAAAAGCTGAAATCATTTTACAAACAGATTTTTTGTCGAGCCTCAGCTTAACCCATATATGCCCAGAACTATTTTTAGTTGCGATGTCTTTGATTTTTGGATATGTTCACACCTGATGGGTCCTTATGAAGACTGTAAGTAGTAATTTGGAGTAGGAGTTGGGGAAGGGCGTTTTTTTTAATGGGTCGAAAACGACCCCATGGGCAGATTTGTTACTTATAATCAATACAGAATAAAACTGCAATTATGGTATTTATTATTCACTTATGATATAAAATCAAGAATTAAACTCGTCGAAACATTTTGGTTGCTAATTTTACACCACTTGGAGTTTTGGAGAGAGCCCAGGTAAGAATATTGTGACTTTCTTCATTGCTATTCTAGTACATGCGGCTTCGTGGCAGCGATGCATATGCTGACAAAATAAGGATAGCAATCAGTTGTAGTCGATTGAATAGCATATAACTGTTGGTTTGACTAAATGAGTCAATTATTTATGATTGAAAAACAGTTCAAAAACTGTTACAGGTTCTTCGTTTTCAGAAGAAATTATAACAGACCTAGATAGCGGTGTACTCCCTTCACTCACGGTCGTTTAAGTGATCTTTCTTCACCCTAGCATGCTCTCCCTACTTCTACCAGCTTGACGTTGAGTAGTTCGACCTCGTCCTCGACTGCTTTTACGTTCACTCTGAGTCCTCATCCAAATTATGTTCCTCGCAGGCTTTCACATGCCATTCCACATGATCTTCCGCGTGCTCCTCCCACGTTTTCTACCACGACGGTCTAGTTTCAATGGCGATAATGGTGTATTATCTGGTTACTCATCCTCGCTGGATGTGGTGTCTTCACCATGTGGATGTCCAAGTAAGATTTACAAAAGCGAGTAGCTATCCACGGGATAAATTATGAAAATATGAATCTGCCTCATCGCCGGAGTTGCCGTCAGGTACCATACCATCACCGGAAGGTTCCATTCACATATCAGAACCTTGGAACTCATCGTTGGAGTTCAAATTTTCCAATATTTCTATGCTGTCGTTCATTGTAAGTTGTCTTTTGCACTTGAAATAAAAATAATAGCAAGTCATACATCTGCCCAAGGGGTCGATATCGACCCACGTGTGTTTACGTACCTATATCTCCGTAATAAGTATTTATATCCGAACACTTTTACTGTAAATATATAGGTAAACTATCTTATTTTATGACTATAATAGCACATTAGAAAAATTAGTCTAGAAACAAATGTTACATAAATTTTTTTCCGCAAAGTCACACTTTTTTGCCAACTCAAAAGAAGTGCCGACTTCAAATGTCATTAGAAGTTTAAAAATTGCCCGTCAAAGAAATTTTTTTATTTATTTTGGTAGAAAATACTCTCATCATCTTATAGATAGCGCCAGACGTCGCAAATAAGTAGTCATATTAACAATATCACATTTCTCCTGCAACATACCTCGCAGGACAAAAACGACCCACTGGGCATATATGGGTTAAGTGCCTCCCTATCCACAGAGTATGGCGGATATCAAAAGAGGTATTTTGTACGAAACAGACACATTCAAAATAATAATGACATAGTCGAAGAATAGATAACGTATGATGTTTGTTTTTTTTAAGTTTGGAAGCATTGATTTTTGGGTACTGTTAATCTATATTTGAATTTAAATATTTCTCTTTATTGCATTAAGCAAGTAAGTAAACCATATATTATTCAAATTGCTTGGTTGTGCTACAATTCATAAGCACTGGCACCTTCAATATAGTATAAAGTGCGCACCCTGCTCTTTTGAAGTATAAACAGATTATAAAACTGATAAAAAAAGTAATTATCTTTCAAAATGAAATGCTCTTTTGAGCTTTGAACAAACATATTTGCACTTATAAACTCTAATAGATACTACAATATTTTAGTGCAAGTAGTTTTTTTTTGGATGGAGCTATGCTAATGGCCCTAATGCTTCGTCGGAAGTGGGGTGAGCCGGTTGGTATCACCCAGTGATATAGTAAGTGGGGGGTTGCTCCCCGCCACCATGAAGCCGCGGAACTCACACTCCACCACGGCTTCATGGTGTCGGGTTTGTTCCTGTGGCGGATCTTTGCCTCACCACCGTCGGATAAGTAGTTTTTATTTACACCATAATTCTGGGAAATAAATTGAAAATTTTACATTGAAATTCATACACACTTCAGGTTCCGCATTTTTGTCCGTCAAAAGCTCCATTGTTCTTAAACAAGTGGCTCGGCGCAAACAGAGCGGGACGGGCGATTCATCAGGCGTCACAACTTAATCCATCAAACGCCTTGAGTTTCAAATCAAAAGCTCACACGCGCGAGCTTTTAAGCCTTTAAGTGAGTTCCACACGCGCAAGCTTAAACATATTTATGCGTTATGTTTTCGTATTTTAGAAATTAATCTTTTTCTGTTGTTAAAAAAAAGCATTTTTTTAAAATAATAATGATGAGACTACACAAAATTAACGTCGTTTATGTTGTAACAAAGCAATTCCGTCAGGATATTATTTTTTTCTTTATATAATACTAGCTGTTGCCCGCAGCTTCGCCTGCGTTAACTAAGATTTACAACGGGATCTTAGTACGCGAAATAACAATTTTTATACCTTGTGTCCGAAAAACCAAAATATCTTACGGAACCCTATTTTTATCAGAATAAAATTTAGCTTATGTTACTCGTGGATAATGTAGCTTCCGAATGGTGAAAGAATTTTTGAAATCGGTCCAGTACTTTATGAGCCTATTCATTACAAACATACAAACATACAAAAATAGGTACGAGTACAAATCTTTCCTCTTTAAAATATTAGTATAGATATTTTATTTAACATAAAAAAATGCGGTTGTTTGTAATTTCAAATAAATAGCTGTTCATTAAATACTTGTGAAAGTATAACACGATACATCTAGCAATCTTTTTTTTTTTGGTATGTCTATCTGTCTCTCTGTTTGTTCCAGCTCTGCAACAAGTGGACTGATTTTGACGGGACTTTCATTGACAGATATTTAATACTAGATATTGCACGCAGCTTCGCCTGTTAACCAAGTCTTAATATGGGCTTTTTAAAAAAAATATAGCCAATGTTCACCGGGGATAGTGTAGCTTTCCAACATTTAAAGAATTTTCTAAATCGGTCAAGTAGTTTCGGAGCCTATTCAATACAAACAAACAATCAAATCTTTTCTCTTTATAATATTAGTATAGATTGTAAAGAGTAATTGAGGCTATAAAATAACTATCATCACTATAGAAGGCATGACGTTGATATGTTATAGACGAAACTGCGGTCAATACCACAGCAATGTAAAACATTAGTACATAAATTATAACAAACTAGCAGCGCCCTGCGGTTTCACCCGCGTACTTCTCATTCCGTGGGAGTACGGTGATAAATTATAACCTATGTGTTATTCTCATGTATAAGCTATATTTTTGTAAAGTTCCATTCAAATCCATTCAGTAGTTTTTACGTCAGAGAGTAACAAAGTAGGATTAACTTTTTCATGTTTCTGTCTCTAGCGGTGATATTCCGTTATTATAGATACTTTTAGTTTTATTATTACTGATGTTTGAAACATTGATTAGCATAAGGTAATATAATATGTGGAATGTCCATAAATTATTATTATATATTATGGGTATGGGTATTCAAAAAAGAAATAATCAGTATTACCTGATGGTAATCTTCGGGATTACCATTTTATAAGTAAATATCAGTAGTAACATTAAGGCGCAAATTACTAAAAGGCACACCCACAAAAACCTCAGCGACATGGTGTCTAATATACCTCCCTAACGAAAATGAATGTCACCATTACATTGTTGCTTTAAAAAACCACTTTGGCTATTTCGATATTGCAAAGACAAAAGGTCAAATAAGAATCGTTAATTTATGCTTTTACAAAGAGACTTTTATTGCAGCTCAGAATTTCTCTTTTCAAATTTCTCCAATATAAAGCTGTTGAGTTTGCAGTTTTGGTAAAACTATGGCAAATATTTGAAATCGTTAGTAATCCAAATATTTATAATACTTGCATTTATAATGATATACCTATCATTACAAATACAAGTATTATAATGATGTGGCTCAATGGTTTTGCATTAGCAATCGAGGCGGTGGTCGCGGTGTTCCTGGGTCATGGATGTGTATTATATAGGAAAAATCATTGTTGGATTGTAAAATTTTTGGGGAAGTAAAATAAGGCTAGTGGTGTTAACAAAATAGTACTATGTCGATATTGTCTAAGTATTGTCTTGAACTATACATATTATAAAGATTGGCCGTCTTGGCGTTTATTGAAAGAGGCCTTTGTAATAATGATGACCTGCAAATAGAAATGCCTCCAAATAGGCCTATATCGATGATGATGGTGATCAACTATCTGTAAATAGTCAGTGTAAATAAAGATTAGGAAAACAATAAGCCAAAGTTCAATAAACCCAATATGACATGTGTGTGAACTTATTTAAGTTATTTTAGCAGTAAAATATGATTTTGTAAGAAGATATAATATCATTAAATATAATATTATTATGATTTAAAAAAAAGGCGTGTGCGATTCACACACGATAGAAGTGAAACACACGTTAAATGCTCAAATACAAGCAAGTATTAAACAGTGTGCGATATACCTACATACACACTGACATTTTTGCTCTCTCGCTCTTTTGTATTTCTGTCTCTTACCCGTCGTTTTTTTCCGTTGCATCCGGTTTGAAATCACAACGATTCTAAAGAAGTTTACTTCAAAAATCGGCATCTGCATATTATCTTAAAACAATTTTCCGCACAAATGCTAAAAATAAACAACCGCATTATGTTAACACAACTGTCAACTTAAACAATTGATTTTGCTAAAAATGTGGATTCGCATATTGACGTAAAATAAATATCAGCAAAAGTTTAAAAAATATGCGCACATGATTTAACAATTTCCGCACAAATTGTTTTTATAACATCCGCATTATCTCAACAATTTCCGCACAAACAAATTGCAAGCGGTTATCGAGGCGTGCGGCATTAGTCGGGATGCAGTTATCCGCAACGCTGCCAATGAGGTTATACTGTTCAGTAATTATTACTTACAACATACGGAACCACGGTTAAGACCTATGACCAGCTTACGACCTTTGATAGGTTTAGACGATTTGCGATTAGCTTAGGACCTATGAACAGCGTTGGCCCTTAGACCAATCACGAATCATGCCAATCACTACACGAGGAGATGCTGCGCGTACCTCCTGCCTCTCGTCTACCAAGACTTAAGGTAAGGCTGGGTACCTGTCCCGGTTGAAAAGTTCCAGCGTTGGTGGTATCGGTTTAGGTTATCAGAGCTTCCCCATACTAGTAAGAAGCCACGCTATCCGGAGCCTTGGCAACTATCGATACCCATACACATCCACACAACCAGAGATTATGCGGATGCGTTACTCATCTTTTCCCTATCCCCCAATGGGCCACCAGATACTCACAAGCCGACGAAACGTGACACCTTAGCTGTCATTTTACGCCAAGCTCATGTTAGCGATAGGTGCCACCCTGGTCGTGCCGACCTAATTGTCTGCAAAGCAGCATCTCTTACTGGGCATAAAATATGTATATCACTAATTTTATCATTACGCATCTATTATATAGCTAAAAGATTTCTGCTTTATTCTAACTAAAAGTACTACTAAAAACTAAAACTAAAAGTTAAATGAAGTATAATAATATTTCAACCAAAAATAAATTTCGTAATAATTATTAAATTTTTAGGTGGTTGAAAATACCATAATTTTAGTTACATTTATATATAAGTTGCAAGTTTTTCAAAAAAAACAATACGAACCATGAAAAATCTAATTAAATTCCCTAACCATTACTTCGAGAAAAATTTAAGCATATTTTGTTATTCAACAATAAAATCCTCTTCAGTTTACGTACTTTTAGCCTTTGTCCCTTAAGGCACAAAACAACCTTAAAATTATGACATCCCAAAGGAATGATAATTTAATATTTATTTGCTAA
Source organism: Lycaena phlaeas (assembly GCA_905333005.2). Lineage (NCBI taxonomy): Eukaryota > Metazoa > Arthropoda > Insecta > Lepidoptera > Lycaenidae > Lycaena > Lycaena phlaeas. The sequence goes on from HG995176.1 coordinate 2,668,880, forward strand.
GTAAATTAATGTTTACCATTTAATTATTCATAAAAATTACTTTAAATTGATTAGGGCCTGTTTTTCAATCTTCAGATAAGTGCCGAATAGGCTATCGGCAACATATTTGACAGATACAGTATGGAGTAGCTGTCAAATATTTTGCCGATAGCCTATTCGGCACTTATCTGTAGATTGTGAAACAGGCCCTTAATGTGTTTTTTTTTTTTTTAATCTTGACAATTTATGATTAATTAATACAAAATCAATTTACTGGTCGGGTTTGTGTATGCGGCTTTGTGCCTAGTAATATCGGCGTTTATTAAAAGTAGCGCTTAGCAGTGATGAGTACTCCCTGATAATGATATATATTATTTAAAGCCCCTGTTTCTCATATATAAAAACATGGCGGACCAATCACAGCGCTATAATCCTGAATCGCGCTATCAGAATTCTAGCGACCGGTCGCTATATATACAACATCTGATACGATAGCTAGTGGGGCTACGGCCTGGTCTTCGGCTCAGTCGGAGATCTCCCTTTGGGGCCTACCACCATATTCCCACAAATATGTCATCAACCTATTACCCTTTTGCCAACTATATTTAGGAGTCGGCTTCCAGTTCAACGGGATGCAGTTGAATAACAGTTTTTTAAAATGGGACGACTGTCTATCTGACCTAAACAAGCCAGTAACTGTGCGATTGCCTCTGGTAAGACTGACAGACTTTTAGTTTTCCGACGACCCGTAACGACTGTCAAAGATCTAGCCATGACAGCGATTTTCGAGGCACGGAGGAGTCTCGGCATATAAAGATGGTCACCCATCCACGGACCAACCCCTATAAGTGTAGCTTAACCTGAATAATCGATCCGCTCGGCTGTGATTGCTTAGCTACAAGCCCCTCTGAAATTTGATTAAATTATCCCTATATACATAATAATATTAAGTAATTGTATACAAAGTATCATATGCCCATATATCCCACTGCTGGGCATGGGGCATCATCTTTAAATTACGTGAAAAGGGTATTGGGCCATAGTTCACCGACGGACTGGCCCTAATGTGGGTTGGTGATCATCACACACCTGATAATCTCATCGGACATGTAGATTTCCTCACGATACTTTCGTTTACCGTGAGCGAGCGATGGTCTTGTGTTCAGGGTACACTTAGAACCCATTTCAAAGTAGCACAAGGGGGTCAGAATCGAACCCGGACCCTCTCACTCAGACTGAACATATACCCACTGGACCATCGTCGCTCATTATATTATATAACTAAGGGCCTGTTTCACAATATCCAGATAAGTTCCGAAAAGGCTCCCGGCAAGATATTTGACAGATACTTGACAGATACTCCAAACTCTATTTGTCAAATATGTTGCCGATAGCCTATTCGGAACTTATCTGGAGATTGTGAAACAGGCCATTAATATAATTGTATATTGGGGAAACTTATATAGATAATGTTATAATATTCCAGATTACTAAGAATGTCATGTATGCACTATTCCAGTTTACCTTTAAATACAACATTAATAAAGTTTTAATGAGATGCAGGTCTCCGAACGAACCTTTGTAAAGCCTCCCACTATTTATTCATAGAAATGCAGTTTTAAATGATTCTTTTGTTGAACTAACAATAATAGACGCGGCCTAGATGATATTGAAATATTAATTTCTTTGTTTTTAATTATAGCTGGTAGAATAATAATGTATACGTATTTTCAAGGCGCAGTGAAAAGACAATTTTTAAATGGATTTTGAGGAGATGAAGCAAATGGAGTGGACGATTCGCTCTCGGAATTCTCTGTCGCTCTACGTGAAATGTTTCGTTCAAATGGCGTTCGAGTTATCATTTATATTTTATTATTTATTACAAATAACTTACTTTATTCGAAAATGAAAAAGATGGTTCCCTTTTTCATGTAAAACACCACTTCATTATCATCATCAGCCTCTATCCGTCCGCTAACGTATAAATTCATATTCATTCATGTTTATGGGCGTCTTTGACCACCTGTAATTAGGTATCAAGTTTGTCAGTTTGCCCATCTAAGTAAAATAACAAAATGAACTCCCATTTTATATCTTAATATATATTTATATAATATTCCAGAAATGAAAATCTTAAAGTAGTCTTGTTTTCAGTATCGGGTTATTGGCCCATTCCTCCACTGAGTGGATTTGCCTGCCTGATGGGACTAAACGTATCTACTCGTATTTGAAGGTGGTGGGCTAACCCGCATTATAGCAGAACATAGGTGAACTATGGCCAACCTCCTTGTGTGATTCCGAGGGGGAAATCCTGTGCCGAACATCTCGATATTTTATTATTATTATATTATATTAAATGATGTGATTGTGAGCGCCGATGCTCCAGTGGTGGGTAGACTCGGCCTCTAATGCGAGAGGTACCGGGTTCGATCCTGAACTCACCGTGTGTGCCTTAAAACGGGTTTTGATAAATTTCTAAGTAAACACCAAACACGAGACCATCGTTCGCTCACGGGTGAAGGAAAAAATCGTGAGGAAACCTACATGCCTGATGAGATTGAAAGACTTTGAAGGTATGAAATTCACCAACCCGCATTGGGCCAGCGCATCGGTGAACTATGGCCCATTTCCCTCCCTAGGAGATCCTTCCCAGCTGCAGTGGGACATAAAGGGTTGATACTTTACTTTTTTTTTATCAAAGGAAAGCACCATTTTAACCTATCAAACCTGTCATTTAATTTAATAATAAAATTCTTCTCCATCGGATTTACATATAACGCATCAACATTCCGCTACTAAGCGCCCTTTCTATCAACGCTCATTAACGCCCTAATGACCTTTTCAAATCATAAAACGCCAAATTTAATTATAAAATCATCGCTCAGCTGATTCTTATCATTTCTGCATGATTGAAGAGACATTTAATCACAACGTCAAGCGAGAAACCTTTTTAAGTTGCATATAATATGTATAATATTATAAAGAGTAATGCATTTTATATCAGGGATCAATTTCTTATTTTAGCTACCATCGTCTTACATTTCATCAACATTAACATGGGCTTATGTTTAGATTTAGATCATGATATGAACTTAGGCTGGAGTGTATCCATGATGCCGCAATGGTTTTTATTTTGGGTATGAACTGCCCGTGTCTCCCTCACAGAGTCAGGAACCACCCTGGTACCTGGATAAATCCATATATATTTCCCTGCGTCAAAAGTATAATTCTACACTGCTCTGTCAAAACAAAGCTAATCATTGGCGATGAAGAATAAGTAGATCAGGGCAGAAGTAAAATGAATGACATAGTGTTCCAGACTCGAATCACAGACACAACATACATATCCGGGAAATGCGCTTTATTTGTACCGAAGTTTATTTTAATTTAAATTGGAAATATCTCGATCGGATGCTCCGCTTTTGATCCTCTTAGTACGGCTTCGTAAACCTTTTTAAATCGAACAACGTCACAGGAAATCCTAAAGTTTTTCTCTTATTTCAAAAGCTTCCGGCACAGATTAATCTTATCTTCTTGCAATCATATAAGTCTATTAGTTGTTTAATTATACAAAAATAGTTCCAACGTTTATTTTGTATGATTTAACAATAATCTACCAAAACCTAGATACCAGGAGCAAGTTGTTATTTGAAAGGATTGAAATTTTTACAAATGTTTTGTTTATTGACGTTATAGCAACAAATTATTTCAAAGAGAATAAATTCAATGTCCCCTTGAATATTGAATTTACAAACGCGATATTTTTGCCATCTTCGACTCGAACTCTAATGCTTGCTTGAAATATTTACTGAATTTGGAATTAAAAAATGAAATTAATATTACCTCATTTTCTGTTAAAGTATCTAATGCTGTATATAATATAATGGTACGGAACTCTTCATGAGCGAGTCCACGCACTTGGCCGAGTTTGATTAAAACGTAGGTATTGTACAAAATGCAGATTAAAAATTCTGCCATTCTACCAACGCTAGTCTTGAAGAATTCAAAGAGCATTTATGCTAATCTCAGTAATAAGATTTGCATTTCAATACAACTTTCTCCTGCCCCGAACTGACCTTCGCTCTAATTGCGAGTTGCCGTGCCCTCAGTCATTTGTGTCGTTGAGATTCTGAATTTCAGTTCAGTTCAAATTTTCGTTCCTTATATTTTATTAATTCATTCAACGCTGGGTTCTTAATTCCATTGTCACAAGAGGTTTTAATCTGTTATATGTTAATAAAACTTCTATGCTTGTTTAAGTTATACTTTATCGATAACAATTTATTTAAGTATTGATTACGTATATACTAATCTTACTTTAATATTATAAATTCGAAAATTGGTAAGATTGGATGTTGTTGCTCTTTCGCGTGAGAACGTCTGAATCGATTAGGCCGAAAGTTGAGAATAATATGATGATGAATATTTTATCACGGAAATGTTCCCACGGGAATTATTATAGTGCAATGAAGGTCTATAATAATTAATCTTAGCGATTCATAAAATCATTTGTAATGTTAACATTTTCGTATTGTCAAATGCATAAAATTTATATAAACTGGCCAAATTTAGAAAAGTAAGCAATTTTTTTATATACGCCTTTACAATAGGATCCCAGACATTGTTCAAATTACAAAGTAAAAGATTTCATAGAAGATAACCTTGGGAATGGTGCGTTCCTCCCAGTCATTTTAGGAAAACGTATAATTTGGCATATGTTTGAAATGATTAATTCCACTGAGTTTGTTTCGCTGGTCTTCCTCCGGTTTTTACCTTTTTTCTTGGGACTGGTGGTAGATTTACTTGACGTTCAAAAAGATGGAGACGACGATGAATGACGTTTAAGGAGAAGGCTTGGGAGTGAAGTAGCTGGCATTGAAACTTCACATCTTATGTCTCAGGATAGGCAACACATCCCCACCATGGTTCAAGACTTGTCGTGGCGGTGGGGCTCAGTAGCCTTGGGCGAAGTAAATTGAGCCAATGGGGCTATTTGTACCCAAGGCAAGGGGCGAGGATGGGAATCTCACCTGATTGTACTGTCCCGACGTTGGGAGGGGTTGTTTTGTGGTGCGGGACAACCTCTCTGTGGTGGTGGCGTCGGTCCCCCTTTTTTATATATTACAGAAGGGCAAACGAACAATCGAAGCCTTACGACTATCGACGCCCAGAAACATCCACATAATCAGAGGCTATGCCGATGCATTGCCCTCATTTTCCCTATCCCCCCCATGGGCCACCGGAAACTTACAAGCCGCACGAAACGCGACAGTATAGCTGTCACTTTACGCCGGTATTATGTGAGCGAGGGGTACCAGCCCGGTCGTGCCGGCCCAATTTGGCCGCAAAGCCATGCTGCTTTGTGGGCACTACCTCTTACTAGGGACTAACTAACCGTCGAGGTGCCCTATTGCAAGCAGATCCGGGGCACCTCACCAAAGGCGGCAGTGGTAGCACTCGCCGGGTTTTAGTGGGTAGAGCTGCGTCCACTTACCAGCTTTCGGGCGCAGCGAGTCCCACGTACCCGCCTGAGGAGACCCACTCCCCCGCGGGATGCCTAAGTGTACTTCCCGGCGTTAAAGAAAAAAAAAGAAGGAGAACACATGAATGAGTTACTTGTCCTAGTTCCACGTACCAGGCTACCATCAGATGGCACTTTTTCTTCCAGCTAACATAAAACATACTTATACATAATAAAATGTACCATGAAGTAGGAATGAAAACTTGTTACTTCCATTATGGAAAGGTAGTTTCTACATTTTATTACAAATCAATACAAGCCAACTTTTCTATTTATATGCCACAAGCTAATTACTTCGCCGAACTGAAACCCTGTAACATGTTCACAGAAAACGAAGCCTTAGTATTCATGAAATTAAGATGCTTGTGAAAGGCTCGAGCTATATTTAGACTTTTATTTCCATTGGACTTAATTCATTATGTATAACATACAGCTTGCTTAGTGCCTGTATAGTTTACGTTCCCGTGAGAATGCAAATCAATCAGCCTATATTCCTTGGAAAAGAATAAGCTTCCTACTAGCGATGGTGTGGTGTGTCTTTAAGAAGACTAAGGAAGCGCCTTTTTTTTTTGATGACGCAGCGGAAATCCTTTTCGGACCTTACCAGGGCCTTAGGTAGGCGCGCTGGCGTGTGTGGGGACTCGCATTGGGAAAAGGACTAGGGAAGTGCTTAGATTCACAATAATTATTCCTCTACAGTTTTTCTGGAGAATGAATATGGAGCTTGCAAGTAATTATGTATCTAAATCAAAAGAAGATTCATAGAATCATCAAAATGAGATATTGTTATCATCATCATCAGGCGCCTCTCAATGAAGGCCAAGAAGATCGATCCCTTTGTCTGAACTGCACGGAGATCGTCTTCCCATCTAATGATAGATCAACACATTTTTTTTTTTGGTGACGCAGTGGAAATCCTTTTCGGACCATACCAGGGCCTTGGGTAGGCGCGCTGGCGGCTGTGACATCCAGTCGGCTCCTTTCAGGCCGTCTGACACAAGTAATCGCCAACGCATCCGTGCCCGGTGAGAACCTGCGTCAGACGGAAGGTGAGGGGTTTGCGCTTACGGCGCATCCACCGCTCAAGAACCGGGCGCAGAGCAGCCGTTATGCGTTTGCCATACGGCTGAAGCGCCAGGTCCTCCCCCCACCTCCGCATTAGTGCCTCAATCCTTAGTCAACCGATCAACACTTAGTCTACCTAAGCGCGGCCTTCACTCTTGAACCATACTGGCCCATCATCCCTTCTCCTGCGTGTGTGACCTGTCCATTGCACTTCAACGAACTCATTCTTCAAGTAATTAAATTGGTTATCAATACCGAAACATATTTCGCGTGTTCTTAAAGCCCTGTGAAACAAACCTTTTTAAATGTTTCTCTACCCACTATTTTCGTTGACCGTGTCCTATTTTTCGTGCGATTGTACTACAAGTTTTTACAACTTTTTAACTGTCTTGAGTTCGCATTACAATAAGTACCGTCGTAAAAGAAGCCTGACAATGAACAGAATGCTGAAAATGTAAGTTTTTCTTTCAGCTCATAGCTTTAGTAAGGTTAGGTTCTTTTTGGTTTGGTTTTTGAAAGTAGATAATCTTCGTTAAAATATTCAGGCACAAATGTAATTTCATGTACGACTCGAGTCGAGACATGTATGAGTTTCCTGGATTAAATGATTTTTAACGCCATTAGAAGTGTCCTCAACAGACTACCTCCTTTTCATGTGCCAACATCGGCCAGCATACTTCAGTTCACCTACCTACCGATTGAGCCTACTTTTCGGAAAAAAACCACTTCAGTTTCGTGAACAGGACATTTGTAGACAATGTACAATATTGAGGTCGATATTTAAATATTTAGATATTAAAATGCGTATATCTGTGATTTCAACTAGAATTTCGTTGTAAATTGGATAAAAAGAGGCCGATTTTTATTGATTTTATACATTTTTAATTCAACATATTTAGACGTTATTTGATTACAGTAGGTTTTTAGTGTAGTAACTTTAAATAAAGGTGCAATTAAAAGATCCCCTTATAAAACTTACAAACTTGTAAAAAGTAAAAACATGGTCAATATGAAGATTTAAATTGTATTAATGAATATTGCTGTCATTTTAAAGTTTCGTTGATTAAACTCAAAATTATACTGTTATTATTATATTGTTATACGTCAGTTAAGGCACATTTTCGAATACCTTCTTCATAGTAAGCAAATATTTCAGTTATCATTTTATACATTTACCTCAAAAGCGCCAAATTCCGGCAGCACATTCAACGTATGCCAGGCTCAAAACAAATACTATCTTGTAAGAGGTAACTCGACAACGCGTTCCCTAATGCAACTTTAATTTATAAAGTTCTATTTTACCCTCGTAGTCATATTACATCTTGGTGTAACTGCTATAGCTAATTAATTATCATCATAATCATCATCGGCCTTCACCCGTCCATTTCTGAACATAGGCCTCCCTCAATGAACGCCAAGATGACCGATCCCTTGCTATTCGCTTCCAACACGTACCCGCCACTGCAGAGATCCTCTTCTGACCTTTTTTTTTTCTTTAACGCCGGGAAATGCGCTTAGGCATCCTGCTGGGGAGTGGGTCTCCCGAGGCAGGTATGTGGGACTCGCTACACCCGAAAGCTGGTAAGTGGACGCAGCTCTACCCACTAAAACCCGGCGAGTGCCACCAATGCCGCCTTTGGTAAGATGCCCCAGATCTACAAGCAACACGGCCTATCAACCTTGACGGCTTGTCAATCCCGCAAGGGACCGGCGCCACCTCCACAGAGGGGTTGCCCCGCACCACAGAACAACCCCTCCCAACATACAACATACAGTACAATGAGGCGAGGTTCCCGTTTTCACCCCTTGCCCCCTACTCTTTTATCCCCTCTTATAAGAGGGGTACAAAGAGCCCCCTCGGCTAAATTTGTTTCGCTCAAGGTGCTGGCTCACCTAAGGCTACTGAGTCCCACCGCCACGACAAGGCTAGAACCATGGTGGGGCTCTCTTCTGACCTAGATAATAGCCGACCGAACGTTATGTCAAAAAAAACGATAAAGATAATAACATCTAAATGTAGTTTTATATAAATCTAAATATACTTACTAATATCTATAATAAATGTGAAATTAGGGATGTTTGTTACGCTTACACGCGAAGGCTACTCAACCGACCATCAATGAACTTTGTGCACATATTCTCAAAGGTTACTCATAAGTAACATAGGATACATAAAAAAAAGGATTTTATTTGCTAGCGCGGACGATGCAGCGGGCAACAGCTAGTACAATATAATACTCCATTTGTGGTGGCGGCCATCTTGGATAGAAACATCGGCACGAGCTATTAGAAACACTTTCAAATCTTCATTTAATAGAACAATCAAAATAATTTGAACTTTTCAATTATTCAACCGAAATTGACATCAGCAATTCATTATAATTCCGTTCCTCAGGTTTCGAACCACTAATTCGACGAAAACAACGTCTTTTAAGGTATTTCGTGAAACAAATTGGACTTGAAATTGTCAGGAATAATATATTTATGTTGGACTACACTTTTGTCGAACAACTTGTGACATACGAAACGATGGCTGTTGGAATGATTCAATTCATTGATTATTGTACCTTATTAAAGCATGGCAGGGTTTATTTTTATCAGGCACGTGCATTCGTATCCCACCATCTTAACGTGTCGATGGCATGAGCGACGAGTGGTGACGATGGTTCCGTGTTAGGTCGACCCAGGCTTCTCATACGAGAGGTTCCTGACCAAGCCAACTGCCAAATCTTATACCTTTAAACGAGCAATTCTTGTATATATATATATATATATATATATATATATATATATATATATAGAATCTGAATCTCGGAAACGGCTCCAACGATTTTCATGAAATTTTGTATACATGGATTAAAAACAGCGATAAATCGATCTAGCTAGGATACATTTTTAAAAAACTTTTTTTTATCCGTGTTTTGAGGCAAAGATAAAATATGATTAGAATACGAACGTTTATTTCGCTGTCAATTAGTATGCCATGATAGCATAGTGGCAAAATTAGGCAGTTGAACCCGAATGAGCCTGGTTTGAATCTTCAGTCGGATTTTTTTTTTCCATTTTTTAAGATCAATTTTTGGAAGAAAAATTGTATCGTATTTAATCACTAAGGGTACCGAGCAACTGCTCGGTCAACCAGGTTCTGTAAATAATATTAAGATTTATTTTGTTTAGGGCTTGGCACCGACTTCAAACTTATCAATTTGTACCACATACAAATAATAGTATTTAATTAATATAAAAGATATTAAAGTTTGCTGAGGTGTATTAAATTAAATCTTTATTAAGTTATTTTGTACTTTTTAGTTTTTGAAGTCAGTTTAAACGTAGTTTTTTCATCATCATCATTCATCAAACAAAAGAAGAATCACGTAAATCTGATCACAAATGGCAGCGTAATCGATGTACATACATAAAAAACCTGTCAAATTGATAACCTCCTCCTTTTTGAAGTCGGTTAAAGAGTAACAAACATCTATACTTACTTTCGCATTGATAATATTCGTAGGGTATACTAATAATATATTATATTATAACATTCCATTAATATTAATACTAAATAATGGAACAAAATAGAGCTATACATCATAATAACATCATAGTCTATACAAAAACCGCCCAAAGTCAGTCGAAAGGCTTCCATTATAAAAGCAAAACCACAATAGAATTCACTAATTCTGTATAATGCTTGGCTTTGTTAATAAAACAATGAAAATAAACCCTGGTTTATTATATTTCAGGTATATTTTGGTGTGTTTAATGTTTTAATTAATATACCTATTTTGGCTCAGTTTATGATCGAAATTTGATGAGAGCCGGTTAAGGAAAACATCGTGAAGAAACCTGCATGCCTTGTGATATTAAAAGTGAAGACGTGTGAAGTTCACTAATTCGTGATTGGCGTATCGGTGAACTATGGCCAAATATCCTTGCCTGATTTCCAGGTGGAGATTGTCCAGCAGTGGGATACATTATAAGGGTTTTGGGGACAATTAAGTAAAATTCAACGAAGGTTCTAAAAAGGTTTCAAGGGGAAATTTGGGAAGACGGGAGATTGCACAAATGGTATCCTCCGGCACGACAGAGAGTCAATCAAACTAGTAAAATGTTAGATCTCCAGTAGATAGTACAAATGGCGAGTAGGGATCGGCTGTCATAGCCTTTATCAATGTAAGCCTAGGTTGTAAAGTGGACGAATACAGACCTGACAAAGAGTCAAACAAGCCTGACAAATTGGTAGTCATGTTGATCATCATGATAAAACTCGATTGGTAATCATCAAACACGCGTTAGATATATTCACCGCTGGACACAGAGAGATGACGCACGTGTGATGATCTTCGCTTTACAAAAAAAAAAGGTGTGTGTGCAATTCACACACGATAGAAGTGAAACACATGTTAAATACGCAAATACAGGCAAGTATTAAACCGTCTGCAATATACATACACACCGACATTTGCTCTTTCGCTCTTTTGTGTTTTTGTCTCTTACCTTTCGTTTTTTCCGTTGCATCCAGTTTGAAATCACAACGATTCTAAAGAAGTTTCCATGAGTTACAGTGGACACAATCCTTGAAAAGCTTGTCCTAGCCTCTTCATGCGCCGCGGTGCAGACACGCCTTAATTGATATGTTATTCCATATTGAGCTCTATATTCAATAGCACATACCTTAATATTATGTGTTCTTATTATATCGTAATTTTATTATAATCGATATTTCCTTGGAACTTTATTAAAAGTAAATTTTAATTTCATGTAAATTGGCTCTTAATTAATAAAAATAATTTGTTTTGTTTTTGTTTCAAAGTTCGCCGCGATAGTCCACCTGAGTCATTTAAGTTGTTTATATTCAAATTATTATTTGTATTCTCTATGTAAGTTGAATAACTTACGTAAGTGAGTTCAAGTGTAAAATGCACCGAAATTACTTTGCCTACGTGTAGTTATTATGGTCTTAGAATAAAATATTAGGATTTATATTTTTACTAAACTAATTTATTTTATTACTAGCTTTATTTAAAAAAGTAATAGAATACGATTTAAAATACTTAATTTCATTCTTACTCTAAAAAATCTAAGTAAAACTTAATATTATACAAATCTATGCTTTTACTCGAGTACTTAAAATCGAGAGAAAGGAGATGTTTAAATTTACGTATGTTTTAAAGAAGCTCCGGAATAACTAATAATAATAATTATTATTATAATATGGTCTGGATAAACGATATCCAGCTATACTGTAACAGACTTCAAAAAGAAAGGATAAAGTTTTACGTAGTCTAGTTTCTAAACTTGTTCTTTGCTCTTAGATTCATAGTGAAAATAACTTAATTTCATAACACTTTATCACCTTCACAAATTTGGGTTAGATATTTGATCTAAGCAGATTTACGTGGTAGGACATGACCTTTCGAAGGGTTGAAAAGGGATCATTATTTTCAGAAGTTTTCACTGAAAACATAATACTTCACGCTTAAAGGTTGCTAGGTTTAGAATAAATACAAATATTGTATTAGTTTGCTCGGAGCTGCCAGTCGGATATGAATTATTTTGTTTGCAAATATTGAAAGCTTTTATATTTTAAAATATTTTTTTCAATTATATACCGACTAAAACCACGACGAACAGCTCGATAAGAATTTGTATAGATTAACAATAATACAACAATTTATAAAAGAAATAATCTCGGAAAAATCTACGTTTTCATTTATTTTACATTCATACACACAATAGAGCCTTACTTATTTTTCTTTCGATTAAACTCGCAAGTCTACCTCCGATTCCACGGGGACACGGGGCTTATGTACAATTTGTGGGCGACAAGAGAAATCTGGTTTGGAATGAAAATCTCGTGGACTTATACTTTAAAGCCAATTACATTCACCTTTAGAAATTCTGTGGTTTTATAGTTTGTCGTATTATTTGTACCTTTGAATGTACATTAAATAGTTGAAAGAAATTCAAAGACTGAGATAGTGAAATCTTGTTGGTGAAATAAGATAAAAGCAATAGTATAACTATTTCCATCAAATAAAAAATACCATCTTGGTATGCCCAGCATTATGAAACATCTAAAGAGCGTTTACACCTTTTATCCGCAAAAGTGTGTGGGAAGTCAAATATTTCACGGCATCTTTTACTTACTAAACTACTCACAGAACGTATTTTGATCCTTTCGAATGTTTTAAAAATAATTTGATTCGACGCAGCGTTTTAGTGTTGTTTTAAACTATATAACGCTAAAAAATCCTTTACGGATGTATCCAGGATCTTTAGGTAGATCCTTACCTTATGTGGGACGGGCACTTTCTTTGATGACGCAGCGGAAATTCCTTTCGGACCATACCAGGGCCTTGGGTAGGCGTGCTGACGTGTGTGGGGACTCGCACTGGGTGCACTACCCCACTAAAACCGCTGCGTGAGCCGTCAGCCGCTATCTGTGAGACCCGGATTTGCAGGTGACGGGAAACCCTCAGCGACAGACTGGTCCCGGCAAGACCAGATTCTCCACAATAGGGGGACTGCCCGGCTATGTGGGACTGGCACCTAGGAGTACCCCACCCGGACAAAACCCCCGCCTTCTTCCCCACTTTTTTAGGGTCCCGGGTCCTCAGGAAACAGGATTTCCAGGATTACCATAAGTAAACCGACCGTTTTACGCCGATTTGTATGCCTAGTCCAAAACTAACATACCTAGGCTTCTTTTATCCTATTAAAATATTGGACCATCAAAGGGGGTCTCTTTAATATACTCGTAATATATCTTAGATAGGAATCTCTTTGTATAGTCTAACGAATGGAGTTGACAACGGCAGCCGATAAGAACCAACACTATTTATAATGAAATATCTTTAACCGATTTTCATCTGACCGAATCTTTCCGACGTTTCCATGAACAAAACGTCGTTTGTTTATGACATCGTCGGACAGACTCGGTCAGTCAGTTCTCTGGTGACCATAATTGCTATAAGATATCCGAAAAATAGAATTCCGCTTCGGCCCACCAGTAAAAGTTATTTCATTATAATGAGTGAAACTCGCGTAAACATTAGAAAAAAATACCAACACAATATTCCCTAACCCTCTAAGCCTATCTACTTCAGAATGCCATTGCCTACTATCCTCACCTTCTTTATAGCATAGGAGTGCAATCGAACAGCCGAAGCCTTCGATGTCCATAAACATCCACAACAACCAAAGGTTATGTAGATGCTTTGTCCATACCAAATCCCTCCAACGGGCCCCCGGGAATTCACAAACCACATAAAACACGTCACAATAACTGTAACTTTACGCCGGTTTCATATGAGCGAGAGGTACCGGCTTGATTACAAACGTAAATATTATGTCTCTGCGCGGTGCTTCGTAAACAGCTGGATTGTACTGTTAATGGCAATCACCAAGCGCCATCGTCTTGAATAAGATAGGGAAAGAACTTAAATAGGACAGGAACGGGAAAGTCACAACCCGCACAAAATACGACAGCATAATTTTTACATTATTTTGGTTTCATCTGAGCGAGAAGTATCACCCCGGTCCGATTTGGCTGCAATGCAGCATGGCACTACCTCTTAAAACATGGCTCTACTTCTTAATTCATTATTGTTTGCTTTTCTGTTTCTTAAAGGAGAGCAAGGCAGGCACCGAATCTTATGTCCAGATTTATTTTCATGAGTGACTGACACACAGACTTACTATCCACTTAACAATAAATAAACTATTATTAGATCATTCTACATTCTCACTCAATATTTATAAAAGCAAATATACATTTACCTATAAATAACAAAATAGTTCTGTAAAAAGTTTCAAAGTTATGATAGTCAGCTATCCAACTGAAGTTTTAATAACTTGGTTGGTTTTATGAGTGTTTCAATACAATACGCTATTTATTATACTTTTGAGTTATTGTGAGAATACGAAGAAACTACAAAATATAAAATAACTAATTCAAGTCCGCAGCATCGTCTGCATGCAATTTAATAGTTTTATTTGGACTATTAATGATTGTTTGAATATCTTTCTATTCACAAAGTCTTTAGAACTTAAAAAAAACTGAATATTACTTTTAATAATAGCATTATAGCATTGAAATTTATTCGCCTCAGAGAATTTAGAGATTTTATGCCTTATTTTATTCAATTTCAAATAAAGTGTTTTTAATTATTCATTATGTAACACCCATTTACTGATAATTATGTCAAATATAAAACTAAGCAATACAAGCTAATCATGCTGGCTAGAGGACAGTCCTCCCTTGTAATAGATATTGTAAATATACGAAAGGTTACCCGCGTCAGAATCTTAATAGGACGCGATAAAATCCGTAAAAAAATCTCTTGCAGGAACTGCCAATAAAAGTAAAACCATGTGATTAATAATTTTAAGAAAAACGACGATTCGCGAAACAAGACAATAATTTATATTATGACATAAAAGATCTCTCAGAAAAATCAATAGTTTCATTATCGTAGTTTTACGAATTTTCCACCAGTCTTACGAAGTTCACGTCATGTGTCCTGACGCGAGTTTAAATTTTTTTTACCCGTCACAAAAAAGTGCACAACGCCGCTAAAGAAGTTTTCACTTTAAAAAATCATAATTTCTATGACGCAAACCTTTTCACTTCAAAAATTATTGTAAAATAAACTCGTTATACTTAGTGTTATTCACGTTAATATTAGAAAAAAATATGAGTTGAAACGAGAAATATAATATACTCGTAATATGTAGACCTCTAACCTTACCTAACCTTTTTTTTATAATTCTACCTATATTCAAAGGCAATATTGAAATTTATCGAAGAACTCGAACGAAATGTCTCATTTGAATCGTAGCGCTCTTGCGAATTTTAACGCTATTTTCTCTATGTAGATTTGAAACCTGATTTCAATAGACTGCTTTGAAAATTCATCATTTTTGCAAATGGAACCAAAAAATTTGCAAACCTATGTTATTAAAAATTCGACTATATTTTAAGGGCATTAAAAATGTATCTAAATGTTTTTCTTTTTATATTTTTTTCATTTGTACATGAAATTTATTTTTACAAATACAGCCAATATATTATAATATGTTAATTGTACAGGGTGATTATATTATAATATTGTGTCTAGTTTAATTAAATTGTGAAGCATAATTTTGAAAAAAAATTAAGACCCCACTTGTGATATATTTTTGGAATGAGGATCGTTAGCTCTATACGCTACTTGAATATATCCGTACTTCCAAAAATCACCCTGTATATACACAGGCAGACGTGTCAAATCAAATCAAATCAAAAATATATTTATTACGTAGGTACAAATTGTACACTTGAAATAAGTCAAAACATAAGTAGTCAATAAGTAGTAATAGTAATAAAAAAAAAAAAAAAAAAAAACTCGTTTGAGATGCAGGATCCCCTAAGAAAAACGAGAAAAAAACTTAGGGGTTGCTCTTTTGTCATGTCACAACATGTAACATCATAATATCTTAAGAGTGAGTGTCTTATTCCCAAGGTGTGGTATCTTCAATAAAATCTTTTATTTCGTAATAGGCTTTACCACACAAACGTTCCTTAACAATTTTCTTAAATTTATTAATGGAAAGATTTTGAACGTTTTCTGGGATCCTATTGTAAAAACGTATACATTGTCCCATAAACGAAGTACTAACTTTATTCAGTCTAAAGAATAGAACATTTAATTTATTTTTGTTTCTAGTATTTATGTCAGCTGATGATAAGTGACACATTAACATAAATTAACTCAAGATGTAACATACTAAGCCTCGGCGCCATCCGTTTCACTGCCTCTCTCCGAAATACAGCAGAACTGTCTAACGGAAGAAACGAGCATGATGGTGGCACCCTAGCAGCCGGCAGCGCGGCACAGCATCCCTCCCAATGGCAAACGAGAGAAAGCGTACATTTGCTGCTATTTAAAATTTTATTGAAATGAAACTTCTTTAGAATCGTTGTGATTTCAAACCGGATGCAACGGAAAAAACGACAGATAAGAGACACAAATACAAAAGAGCGACAGAGCAAATGTCGGTGTGTAATGTATATTGCAGATTGTTTAATACTTGCTTGTATTTGAGCATTTAACATGTGTTTTACTTCTATCGTGTGTGAATCGCACACACACCTGTTTTTTACGTTTTTTTTTGAATAAGATTATCCTATTTAATATTATAAACGTGAAAGTTTGTAAGTATAAATGTTTGTTACTCTTTCACGTAAAAACTACTGAATAGATTTTAATGAAACTTTACAATAATATAGTCTTCGGAATAACACATAGGCTACAATTTATTCCCGTACTCCCACGGGAATGGGAAGTACGCGGGTGAAACCGCGGGACACTGCTAGTAGAGAATAAAGATGTAACCTCAATGCCATTAGTCCCGAATGCACTAGTCTAGGTGTAGAGCACCCGACATTACTACTTACTCCGTTAGAACGTTTGAATGTAATAAAAAGTAATAGAAAGTTTTGATTTAAGAGAGTGAACGAAAGTAAACGTAACGAAGGTCCTTAAACTGCATTAATAATAATATTATTGTCTCAAACGTAATATGATATGCAAAAACTTCGGGTAAACTTTGAGTTTGGCAATTCATAAATGTCACCATTAAATGTGATTTGGATCAAATTACATTAATTATATTAATAGACAAAGATCCTGGAGTTATCAGACGTAATTTATTTTCTGACAGACGAAATGTGGACGAGTAATTAGTATGTACTATGATAGTCTACCCGCTAGCTTGGTCAAATGGCCAATTTTCAGGTATCAGGTGATCAAGGTTTATTTTACTTCATCAGCATCGGCCTTTATCCGTCCACTGCTGAACATAGGCCTCAATAAATGACAATACGACCGATCCCCTGCCACCGCATCCAACGTGGACCTGCCACTGCTTCGTCTTCCCACCTGGTTAATGGCCGACGAACACTTCGTTTTTTTTTGATGACGCAGTGTCAAAGACACACTAAGCATAGCACGCTCCATAGCACGTTGAGCTACGGCAAACTTACGGATCAGCTTTTACTTACTTCACGTAAATTTCTTCGCTGATTTTTAAATATGTTTTAGACAAACGATTTCTTCTCTCTTTCGGTCCTGATTTTCTAATTTTCTAAGTGTTCAGGTAAACATGAGACTCGCACTGGTGAAGGAAAACATAATGAGGGAACATGCATGCCTGATGAGATTAAACGTCTTTGAAGATATGAAGTTCACCAACCGGCAATGGGCCAGCGCATCAGTGAACTATGGCCCATTACCCTCCTCACTTGATTTGGAGAGGACCCGTGTCCAGCAGTGGAACATATTAATATAAGTGTTGTCTCTTTATTTTACATATACTTTTAAACTATTTAGTATATTATTTTCATCTCCCAAATACATCTATTCACATTCATGCTATTTAATTTCTAATCTTGCAAAGATATTCCCCAAGCTGTAACCACATTAAACTTTTAACTAGATGCAGATTTTATCGTTAGCTGCTGCCAACTTAATGTCCTGATTTCATAAATAAGCTTAAAAACACATTTTTAAACTTATATATTTCATAATCAAAATCAGACTTTGACTCCTACCTGGGCTTTAGGTACAAATATTAGATTTATTATTGTAATAAAATATTATGTTTGAAAAAATTAGTATTTTATTTAACCGGATAAAAGTATGCTGGAAAAACTACAGCCTGTTTTCATTCCATTATAAAGCTCCAGATTTATTTGTTAATTTGAAACGGTTTTCACGGATTTTATTGCGGTTGATTTTGATTTTGACATGCTCGACGTTGTTCTCCCGTGACTATAACAATAGTCACTGTAAAGTATCCCAAAGGTTAGAAACTAAACACTTATCCCGCGATAAAACCCGTAAAATTTGTTTAATTATAATGAGAGATATACGCGAAATTTAAGAAAAAAATGTTTTTATTTATTTTCTTTTTATTAATTTTATACCAAATAAATTGTTCAAAATGAACAAAAACCTTTTCACACAAAAACTGTTGTTTAAAAAGTCAAAAATAACCTTATTAAGCTATGAAATTCAATTTAATAACACTTTTATTTTGATTGACTATCTATGACTTCATTTATTAGTATTTCAAACCAACGTCGATACTATCAGATTTTTGTTGAAAACCTAGTTTTCTACATTGGGCATTCCGTGTTAAGTAAATTGTTAAATCTGGCAGCGCTGAGTTTTCAACCTATTTTCAGCTATTTAGTTATTGCTTACATAGCGGTACTTTACCTTGACATTTAGCGGTATTTCAAACTTGACGTGTGTTCAATAAATTTATATAATTAATCTTATACTTAAATATAAAGCTAAGTTTAATAGGTATTGATACACAGTATACACACAAACACACAGAGCGGTCAAACTGATAAGACTTCTTTTGCGTCGGGGGTGAAAAATATTCAGAATGTAATAAAGAAAGAGAACCGCAAAGAAACAAAAAAAAATGTTTAATTTTGTACATTTCAATTTTTTTTTTGGTTATTTGAAATTTGTACTTAAACGTAAGTTAATAAACGTAATTAAGTAACGTTATGAGTGAAAAACCTCTCATATGCACTTATTTATATTTAAATCATAACGTAATAATAATATAATATGACACAATTAATAATATTATAATACTTATATTATAATTGCCAAAAGTACTAATATCGCTGACCGCTGTTAAAAACAGCGGTTGATCATAAAAGAGTAATAATAATTTAAAATTGTTGTATCTATTTTTAATGACACCCGATAAAAATATAATGAAAAAAAAATGTCCAAAAATGAAAAATTACTATAAATAATATTATAAATTATATTTATAATATAAATTACATCAAAATCGGTCAAGCCGTTTCGGAGGGGTATAAACACGAAACTGTGGCGCAAGATCGATAAATTAATATATTCCATTAATTTAGATTTTTAGACAATAAAAATTAATATCTACAAGAACCACCAGTTAAATTAATATCAACCATATTATACATATACTTACGATAGATTTTATTAATCCCGCAAAACACACACACTATCACAGAGCACAAGTTCGAAGACGATGTAAGTTCCTCGAAAAAAAATTAACGCAGGTACGAATACGTGCGCACTGGACCGCGTCTGGATAAGAACTGGAGTTGCTGCGGGATTCTGGTACGGGAGTGGAACGGAGAAAGCTTGTGTGAATTTTGTATCTGAAATGTCAAAAACTTGTGTTGATTGGCAATGAATTTGATGTTTGCTTTATGGTTTATTTTTATTTTTTGTGTTGATGCTTTATGGTAAAAAATTAAATTAATATTTTTTTGAAAGATTACATTTTAGGGATCGATTACTGTATAGTGTTGGTTGTAATTAGTATATAAGATATATTGTATTCATTTAATAAAGGAGTATTATACTGGCACCCGAACCATACACACGCCAACTTCCTTACACGTCCCCACATGGCGTCCCTGCCTCCTTTACAACTGTATACATATGTTTATTGGTAACGCAAATATTTCTTATTATGACGTAAAATAATGACGAAAAAATATAGGTATTTTATTTAAACAATAGATGCACATTTAATTTTGGACAGGTTAATGTGCGAATGGGTTTGATCATCATCATCATCATCAGCCTTTATCCGTCCACTGCTGAACATAGGGCTCCCTCAATGAACGCCAAGAAGACCGATCCCTTGCTACTCGCATCCAACGCGGACCTGCCACTGCACGGAGATCGTCTTCCCATCTGGTTAATGGCCGACCAACACTTCGTCTACCTAAACGCGGCCTCCACTATTGAACCTTAATGGCCCATCGGCCATCCGTTCTTCTGAGTGGGTTTGATACTCTTTAATAAATAAATAAGAAAGATATGTTACTTCCATATATAATATGATGAGATTTTTCACGGACTTATAGAGATTTAAGAAAGTCACGTCAAAACCCAATTGAATATTAAAAACGCGAAAATTTTGTAACAATATATTATTATATGGGTGAATGATGTCAAATTTTTCGCGCAAAAAATACTGTGTGGATTTTGATCAAACTCCACAGAGGATTTAAGCCCATGAGCTGCGTATTTCTGAATTCGAAATATTTTATATAAGAGCAGACAGGCGGATAGTCTAGTCTACCCTAGAATAAAACAAATGATCATCATCATCATATTTTGTTCTACGGTAAATGATGTCGGCTGACAGAGTTCTAGAGTGACCTATGTTTGGGAAGGCAAAGGCTTGACCTCTGACTAAACGGGATGACAACCACCGTGCAGTGGTCGCTCCTGGTGGGATGTCGTCGGTGAAAAATCGACCGTATTAGTGTTCACTAAAAGAGGCCCAGAACTATCAAGCTCTGGATGGAGAAACGTTAATAGTGATTATGATTGTTGATTTGATTTGATTGGCTAGTCGGTCAGGCTACAGCAGTGCTATTCTGTAAGAAACAGCGTTGCGACAGCGCTGCGTTTCTTACAGAATAACACTGCTGGATTAATGCAATGGATGCGGGTTTGAATCCCGCCAAGAGCAGATAATTAGTATGGCGAATATGGACTTCCACTCCTTGTCACGAACGTGAATTTACATCAATACTAATAATATAAAGCTGAAGAGTTTGTTTGTTTGCTTGAGCTCGCTAATCTTAGGAACTACTGGCCTGATTTGAAAAGTTATTTCAGTATTAGGTAACCCGTTTACAGAGGAAGGCTAGGCTATATTATATCCTCACGCTAAGATGCCGTTTTAAATCTTAGTTGAAGCAGGCGAAGCTGCAAGCAACAGCTAGTATTATATATAATGTAGTTAATACAGAAGTTAATAATTTAGCACGAGGCCAGATTACCGTGGTATATTTTTGACTGTAAAAAAAAAAATTGTGATGAAATAAATACGCTTGTTTTATTGATTATTATATTACTATTCGTAGGTGGTAGTTATGTTATTATTTATTCAAAATTGTAATGTAGTGGGCGGTAGATCCTTAGCATCTATCGCATGATACACAATCGTCTCCATAATGGACCTATAATGGCCTTTTTGTCACGAGTTGTCTGGGCTAGTTCCAAGTAAACTGGGCTATATTCATTTGCGACATGGATAGCGATCCACTTACAAATAGGTGGCACGTTTGAATATCCAAGTAACGCTTAAAAATATCACGGTGCTTGGTAAAACTAATATTACGTAGTCGTTTAATAGGTATTTAAAAGTCAAGTCAGTCATCATCAGGTGCTATCTTCGTATTGAAGTTCGAAGGTCAGTTGGCAAAATTTTCAGTTGCGTATAACTTTGTTTGGTCAAGTCTTTGATGTCATCTAACCATTTTCTCCTCTGTCGGCCTGGGCTTCGCCTTCCCGAGATCCTGCCCTCTAGGTTGATTTTGTGGGTGCTCGGTGTTTGCAGGTGTCAAAAGAACTTTATAATCTCACACTCTAATTATTAATATTAAAAAGAAAAATGCCTTGTATCTTTTGACGTGATAACGTCTAATAACTCGATATTACGGGCAGCATGCACGAAAAAGATGACGTCATGTAGCGTTCCGAAAGCCAGAGCGTAGCACGATCGAGAGAGAGACATGATGGCTCGAGCGATCGTCTCAGTTCGGTTCGTGCTGCATGTGATGTAAACTACCGTCCATAAACCAACTTTATAGACAATCAATTTATTGTGTCTAGCTTCAATGCTGTAAATATTCATTACAAACAAAACAATGACCCAAAAAATGTTATAATCTATAAAAAAATAATGTTATCTATGCTTTGTATTTATATAACTGGAAACTGAAATTACGACATTTTTTATTTTCAATACAACCTTTCAGTTAAATTAAAAATTATTAATTTAATTACATAAAACGGAATAGTTATATTTAAATTAAATATTCAGTTTCATGTAATAAAACGTTAAAATCTTCATTTACAGTAAAATTATCAGATAACCTCGGGTTAATAACGAGAGGAGTAACTTTGAGAATTTTAATAAAGCCATGTTGGAAAACGGATTTGATATTAAATTAAATGATACATATACAATTATTGTTGTGTTACTGAAATAGTGGATGTCATCATCAGTATCACCATCACCCCGTTACTGACCACTGCCTTCTTCCTGCTAATCGCTTCTGTTTGTTGTCTTTTTTTTTACGCCGGGATATGCACTGATTCATCACGCTAGGGAGTGAGTCTCCCCAGGCGGGTATGTGAGGCTCGCTGCGCCCGAAATATAGTAAATAGACGCAGCTAAAACCCGGCGAGTCCCACCAATGACGCCTTCGGTGAGGTGCCCCGGATCTACAAGCAACAGAGCACCTCAACGGCTAGTCAGTCTCTCTGGGGACCGATGCCACCTCCACAGAGGGGTTGTCTCGCAACACAGAACAACCACTCCCAAGTCGGGACAGTAAGATAAGGTGACGTTCCCATCCTCACCCCCTTGCCCCCGGCACCTCTGTCCCCTATTCTTATAAGACGGATACAAAGAACCCCCTCGGCTCAATTTGTTTCGCCCAAGATGCTGGTTCACCCAAGGCTACTGAGCCCCACCGCCACGACAAAGCCTGAACCATGGTGGGGAATCTGTTCCTTTCCTGTCTCATTCATGTTTTACCCATCAGCTTTTCTACGGCATCGCGTCGGTCTATCTCGAGATGGAACGTTCTAGAATTTTCAGATAAAGTCCAGGCAACGATTCACAGCCGTGGACCGCTTGCCATCACCAACTGCCAGACATATTCCATTTGAACCACGTCTGATAAATCAATGCACTGCCATTACAAATCATCACATTCACCGCTTAAAACAGGGTGCTGTCAGGCGTTACGCTTTTATCATAAGGCTGCCGCGCCAAGTCCTTCCCTCACTTCCACATCAGCGCCTCCCGTCGAAGGATCCCCAAGATTCCGTCCATCGTAAGGCTTTCATCGGAATGCTTTTCAGCAAGAATCTCCGCCACGAGTTCCCACGAAGGCTTACGATACCGTACGGTACTCCCGAATTACTCCGCGATGACACACTGCAATGGGTGCACCATACGTTGCCATAGGTACTCCGGTAGACTCCAGAGTATATATAGTTGACCCATTTGTATTCCTGAATGCTTAGCACTTGCCACGAAATGCCACGCCTACTTGCTTGACTAGCCAACTAAGTACATACAAAATTGTATCAGTGTAAGATCTGATGATGATGATCATGGTGTAATGATATCATAGCTTCTTGATCCCCAATACAAGTTATAACTCAGATCTGGCACGTTTATCGTTTTAACCCCTAAGGTACGCCATAAAGATAAAATATCGTAAAATCGCTGAGGTACCTATTTAAGTTTTACAGAAACGCAAAGGAATGAAAGGTGAGTTATAGTAAAAACTAGCTTTTGACCTCGGTTTCTCCATTTTTTTTGGTCAAACTAGGAAGTGTCCTAGGCTATGGGGTCCAAAATTTGTATAGTAAAAGGAAAAGCACAAATAAAGAAAAAAAAAGATCAAAATGAATACGTCATACATAGTTGATATCAATTGAGATAGTCTTCTGAATTGTATGGGCATTCATATTTTGATTATTGGAGTCTAATAATAATATGTTGTGTAATAATTATTATGAATGATAGTACGGAACCCTTCATGCGCATGTCCGACTCATTCTTGGCCAATTTTTTTATGAATCAAACTTGCTTCGTAGACTTGTAAGATATTATGGCAAATGTAGGCACATAACAGTATTGAATATATTAACCATTTTATTGATTTCTATCTGCCTGTAAATATAATACTTTGCAATGCTTGCTCACCAGCTGAACTTGTCTTGACCCGCTCCCGCGTGTCTAGATTTTATAGCCTCGTTGAAAACACTTAGTACTTATACCTTTTTTACTTAACCTTCATGTTTTTTTTTTCTTGGCTGACACCAGTGTAATAGATGGAAAATACATTCAAAAAAATGTGTCAGAGCATCTCATTCTGTATAGACTTGCGCCTTAATAATGTCCAGACGATCAATAACAGAGGTACGAGTATGTCTGAAATTTGTGGTCGAGTGCTGAAGTTAATGTGAAAAGAATTCGCACGTAATTGCTTAGCAGTTAAAAGGTTAAAGCTGGTATTAGGTGGAAAATGACTCGCAACTTTGAGTTTATATTACGGCTCAAAGGTGAAGATATTATGTGTGTATTTACAGGCATCTGAGGTATTTATGATTTAAAGTTTTTAAGTTTTTCAAATTGCTTGTTATATAATTTTATGTGTATTTTAATAGTGAATGTGTATTTGAATGGGTTTGTAAGTTATAAAACTGTATAACCTTATGAATATCAGTTAAATATTAAGCTTAATTTACTACATTTCGCACACTTAACAGCAATCAACCCAGGTCTAAATAAATTAGTCATAATATTTATGTTTTTGTAATATTTTAATAATAATATTAATATGTTCCTACTCGTACATTTTAGAAACTGTATGGAATCTTCTTAAATAAATTATGATACAGCTAACCTTCTTTCTTCTTTTCCTTCAGATTTTTTCTTGATGTACAACATCTAGCTTCATCTTAGCAATGTAAACGACTCGAATACCCTCACTATGTATGCTCTCAACTCCTCGCGTATAAAGTATATTCAATCTTGTATTATCTATTCTTATTAATAATGAATTTAAGCACAGATGTTTCAAATCTTATCGTCTCTTTCCCAATTTTTTCTCCCTTGCTGTGCGTATCTCGAGCGACATTGTATAAAGTGTCACACCCTATATAAGCCTTCAAAGATCCTAAACGCCAATCAGGGAATTAAGATCGATTGCGGACGTGTCCTTGGCCGATTCCTTTGTAGATAAGAAATTGATGAGATGTGCGGATGTTGATTATGTTGAATTGATGAGGGTTGCTAACACGAAGTTTCAATTAAATTGATGATTTATTATACCCCAAACGATTATTGTAAAGAAGCATTATATGTATTTTTAATGGAAGACATACAAAACTACGAATTCCGACGTTTTGACTTTTGGATACCTCATGGCAACGATGATCAAGGGAGTTATTGTATAACCCCACCACGGCTTAGGTCTTGTCGTGGCGGTGGGGCTCAGTGGCCCAGGGTGACCCCAACACCTTGGGCGAAGCGAATTGAGCCGAGGGGGCCCCTTGTACCCCTCTTAGAAGAAGAGGGGGCAAAAGAGCAGGGAGCAAGAGTCGCGGATGGAAATCTTGCCTTGTTGTACTGTCCCAACGTTGGGAGGGGTTGTTCTGTGTGGGGAAACCACTCTGTGGAGGTGGCGTCGGTCCCCTGAGGGACTTACTAGCCGTCGAGGTGCCCTGTTGCTTGTAGCCTGGACATCTCACCAAAGGCGGCATTAGTGGCACTCGCCGGGTTTTAGTGGGTAGAGCTGCGTCCATTTACCAGCTTCGGGCGCAGCGAGTCCCACATACCCGCCTGGGGAAACCCACTCCCCCCGCGGGATGCCTAAAAAAAGTTATTGTATAAAGTATCTATAAAGATCTTATGTAAACGTTTGCAAAATAGGAATTAATACTACAACTTACATTATATATGTATGCCTTACATCTGCTTGAATCCATTCTTTTTTGACAATGCACTGACTCTATATGGGACTCGCAAGTGGCAGCTCACTACCTAAACTAAACTTTCTTCAGTAGCTTCCTGTGTTGAAACAGCTTTGCTGTGTTTTGAAAATAATGGTAAAAATGGCTAAGTTCTGACACTGTGACGTTATATATTAGGTTTCGTTTTAGGAAATGATTTGTATAATCTAGTTTCGGCTGGAGTCATTTATGTTTACGTGACTACGTGTGAGAATGACAAAAATGTACTTTCACTACTCAATGATAATATTAATAATATAATATTATAAATTATAATAATTACTGCTTTTTATATACGAAACACTAGGTTACTGTTGCTTTTACCAACGTACGTCCAATTTCCTTATTCCTCTGTATTCTAATATGTAAGCTATTTTATAAAGTTTCATTAAAATCCATTCAGTAGTTTTGGCTTGAAAGAGTAACAAACACGTACGAATACATTCTTATATATTTTCGCGTTTTTAATAAAAATAGGAAACACAATTAAAGTACCTACTGTACATTATAGTAGTTTTTTTTTCATTCTTTAATATATGCTGGTTTTATATATTATTACAAACAAATTGAACGACCGGTTGCGACAAAGTCATCATTATCATAGACGTTAAAATATGAATTTCCATCAAGGAATGACGGTACATTCAATCAGTTATTACAAAGATAACGCAATATAATAGATTTAAAGACCCTTAGAAGTCACTCTAGAGAATACAGATTATATGCTTCCTGAAATGTTAAGTACCCTTGAAATTTCATCCCTTTTGCCTTCTGCATCCGATGAAAGTAAATAATAATTAAAAACTTTCACAATTATTAATATTGCCAGTTGTTAAGCCGTTAATGGAATTTTTAAACAGCTTACTTGGAAGTTTATCAGTAGTATTAAAAGGTTTGTTTAACGATTTTTTAATTACTTTCAACATTAATAACTAAATGAATAATGGTTTAAGGATCTTTATACATTACTGAAGGGTATTATGTATCTATTCATTCATTTCAAAATATTTTTTGATGAAGATTAGCAGCGTCGGTCTGTTAGTCATTACTACTTTCCCCACCATGGCTCAGTAGCCCAAAGTGAGCTCAATACCTTGGGCGAAGGGAATAGAGCCGAGGGGGCTCTTTCTACCCCTCTTATAAGAGGAAGGGGCAAAAAATCTAAGGGTAAGGACGGGATACTCAGCTCATTGCATTGTCCCGACGTTGTTCTGTGGTGCGGGACAACCCCTCCCGAGGGTCTCCCGAGGGACTGATTAGCCGTCTAAGTGCCCTGTCGCTAGCAATCCGGGGCACCTCACCAAAGGCGGCACTGGTGGCACTCACCGGGTTTTAATGGGTAGAGCTGCGTCCACTTACTATCTTTCGGGCACAGCGAGTCCCATATACCCGTCTGGGGAGACCCACTTTTTTATTACTGATTCCCGACGTAAAAAAAACAAAAAAAAGTCATTACTACTTTGCTTATTCCTTCCACCAAAATATGTTACTACGGTTTCTGAAAGAATTAAATGTCTTCGCCTGAGACCCACATCATAAGTCAGGCAATGTATTCTTTTCTCATTGCTTTCGGTTTGCCCTTACGAGGAGTAGGCTGACCTTCCGTTGGGGCTACCGCAGAGGTGCACCTGTTGCCTGCACATAGTGTCAAAAAGCGGTTGAAAACACTCGCATTAAATTTTTGGGTATGCATAGGGTTATGATCAATCCAGCTGATTATTAAGGTACATCCATAAAGATTTCCCTAATAAAAGCAAAGTAAAGTATCAGCCCTTATATGGCCCACTGCTGGGCACAGGTCTCCTCCTCGAAATCAGGCGAGGTAATAGGCCTAGGTATACCGAGGCGCTGGCCCAATGCGTGTTGGTGTGCTTCACATACTTTCAAAGACTTTAATCTCATCAGGCATACAGATTTCCTCAAGATTTTTTCCTTCACCGGTGAGCAAACGATAGTCTCTGCTTAGGGTGCCCTTATTAAAGGGCGCCCGATTTAGAAAAACCCATTTCAAGGCACACATAGGGGGTCAGGATCGATCCTGGAACCTCTCGCACGAAAGGACAAGCTACCCCACTAGAATATGGTTCGCTCAAGAAGATTTGTCTGCATCAAAAAAATAAAATAACGGAAATTTGCACGGTGAGAAACAGCAAATATGTCTGTAGACATAATTACGAAGATGATATTCACGCGAACAGACGCAACGAGACTAAACCAGCACGAAGGCTTTTGTTTCAAGGTAGACAAAGCGAAAACAAGTCACCTAGATATCTCAACGCGCCAATCCTCTTAGACTTTACGCATATTTTGTAAACGTGACAACATAATGTAGTTTTTTTCGTATGTTTGTTATAATAAATTTAAAAACAAGAACTTTGGCATTGTTTACTTGTTTAGGTAGATTGTAGAGTGCATTTTTGTTTCTAGTATTGTACTCATTTTATTAACAAAAGAGCAACCCCTAAGTTTTTTTCTCGTTTTTCTTAGGGGATCCTGTATCTCAAACGAGTTTTTTTTATTACTATTACTACTTATTGACTACTTATGTTTTGACTTATTTCAAGTGTACAAGTTGTGCCTACGTAATAAAGATATTTTTGATTTGATTTGATTTGAGTAAAGGTAGACAAAGTGTTCGGATTATTTAACCAGATGGGATGACGTCTGACGATCTCCGTAGCCGGTGAGTGTTGGATGCGAGTGGCAAGGGATCGATCATATAGAAGTAGAAATTAATTAATTAACCAGCAATAAATAATTCGTCCAAGTATTTCTCATCCTATTCGCTAATATATCGCATCTAACATCGCACGACGATGGCGCTTGATGATTGCCATTAACAGCATAAGCCTGCGGCTTACGAAGCACCGCGCAGAGACATAATACAGTAGAGCCTCGATAACTGGCACCTCCATAACTTCAAAAAATAATATGATCCCTTTTCCTTGACCTATAACTAATATGACCTTTGATAACTTAAAACCTCTATAACTTAAAATATTTTGTGTTTCCCTTGAACTTGAACTTATTGAGGTTCTACTGTATTTCCGTATGTAATCGGGTTGGCATGACCGGGGTGGTACCTCGCTCATATACCGGCGTAAAGTGAAAGTTATGCTGTCGTGTTTTGTGTTTGCGAGTTCCCGGGGACGCATTGAGAGGTTTGGGTAAAAGAGGTCAACGCATCTACATAACCTCTGGTTGTGTGGATGTTAATGGACATCGAAATTACCAAAGTCTTCGACTTTTCGTTTTCACTAAAATGTTATAAAAAAAATATATATTGTCGCGTGGTAGAAGCCCCCGGTGAGCAGGTTAGTTAGGAGGTTCGGGATAAGCCTTACCTTATCTCAAAGCCAAAACTTTCCTCGGCTGGCCCACGTTCCGACAGCGTACTGCGTAGGGGTGGTAAGGGAGGAATCACTGGCCTGACTGAACTCCTTCTTGGCGATGGCAGGTTGGCTGCTCCGGTCTTCCACGCGGCCTGCTGTTGCTGCGGCTGTAAAGGTCATCTAGGTTTGGATATTTAGCCTATCCAAATAGTGTTCAGCGAACTCCCAGCGGAATTCAAAAATATAGCGTCGAGGGACAAGTAAAAAAGGTCCAGATAGAAGTGACAGCAAATCAAAGAGAATCCCTAACCACAGCTTGTCTATCGTCCCATAAACAATTTCCGTTCTACAGATAAATGTCAAACAGATTTTATAATTAATTATGTTTTAATTTAGATAATTTGTAATTTTAGTTTAAGGATTAGATTAAATTATAAGATTTATTGTTATTAATTACAAGAGGTAAATTAATTTTATTTAAGAAAAAGATATTAGAAAACAGTTATTGAATTTCAGAATAATCGCTAGTGAGACAATAGAAATATGTCAATAGCTAACACTAGTTAACGATAGATGGCGCTTATGCCATTAGTATACTTAGTTTAAACATAATATCTATTGCTGAATTTTTAATTCAAACCTAAAATTATGTAACGATCAATCGCAACGTTACAATATATTTCGTGAACTTGTGTAGTCATGGGTAGATAGTTTTAACAAGTGGTAGTACCGTGCGAGAGCCAGTAAAATACAACGATAACGACTAAGTCAACATTATAACATCCCGTCGTTTTTGCGTCGGGGCTTAAAAACAAGTGTCTCTATAAATAGCTGCACCGTAAGATTAATATATCAGACTTGCCAATATCATGTCCAATAATGGATCCAGATTTGAAAAATTACAAAAATATAAAATATTGTCGGTCGACTGTACGACAGGTCAGAGCGAAGTAACAAGATTGCTTCTATTGTCCTTATTGATACAGTTATCTTCGTTTTTGCCGGCGCGATTGCAATTATTGCTCCCAATACCGCTCCAAACATTATTGGTTTTGTCTTTTTATCTTAACCAATTCTATACGAAACTATATTCAAATTTTATAGTTTTCATTTCAGGTTGTACAATTTCTTTTTTGTTTTGTTCGTTTGAGGCGACGGTTATAATAAAAATTGGTTTTTAAAGAAATGCAAAAGTTCAGGTTAGGTCTCCAGGGTCGTATTTTTGAGAGCAGATCGACCGTCTTGGCGTTTACTGAGACAGGCCATATCCAGCTATCGGAAAAATGTTTACAATGATATTGATACCAACATTAAATTAAAAAATACTTATTTTACACTTCGAGAAATCAAAAGAGAGATCTCGGCCTACTGATGAGAGATACTGCCTAAATTTTGCAGAGTACACTAAGAACTTAAACTCTGGACAAGATCTCTAAAGAAATAATTTACACACACGTTTTTTTTTATTTTAGGCAAACAGAGGAGCAATTTTTCTGATGGTAAATAATTTTGTCACCGAACATAAGCAAGCTAAGACGTGATTAGCCCAGAACACTCGTTCATTCTGGGACGTAAAGTGATGTCTCGCCACCAGTAATTACACTGCTTGTCTTGCCCTTCTCTGGGAGAGAAGAGCAAGACAAGCAGTGTAATTACTGCAAAGCTGCTTCACGTGAAAAACACGGTGGTAACCATGCAGCAATGAGTGCGACACAAGCGCACCCGAGCACGTAATATTTATATACAATCATCATCATCATCAGCCTTTATCCGTTCACTGATGAATATAGGCTTCCTTCAACTAACGCCAAGACGTCGGATCCCTTGCATCTGTCACGGATGAAACAACCGTCTTATTAGAATTGAGGAATTATTAGAGTCATCATCTGCTTAGCATTTGCCCAACTATATTTGCGGTCTACAGTCTATCAGGATTCAGCTGAATACCAGTAGGTATTCTAAATGGGTCGACTATCTGATTTCCATAACCCAGTAACTGGGTGATACGGTATTACTTCGTGGTAAGACTGGTTGGTTGTAAGACTCTCGAGCTTCTGACCATCCCTAACGACTGTCAAAGATCCACGAATGACAGGGACCAACGGCTTAACATTTTCGAGGTACGGGGGTCTCGGTATATTAAGATGGTCACCCATTTAAGGTCCAATCTCGGCAAGCGTTGCTCAACCTGGTATGTCGATCCACGTGGCTCTTACCACTGAGCCACGAGCTTAAGGAGTTATTAGAGTTTTATTTTTATTTTGGAACGAGCAAAACAGCGGGTTCAGCTAGTCTTATATATTAGGCCAAATAATCAATAAAAACATAAAAGGGATTTGTGTACCTACAAAGATGCGTCATCAATACTGAGACGATTGATCACCAGTTTATTAGCACATCCTAATTACCTAAACCAATCAATCACTGGAAAAAACAATGATCACTTAGACGAAATTGTGATTAAAACAGATCGGATATTGTGATAGTTTATGATCATGTATATTTGGGCGATGTTTGTTCACACTGATTGTGTTTTCCTTCCTATGACATCTTATTGATATATCATATATATCATTACTAGCTTTCTCCGCGGTTTTACTCGCTCTAATAAAGCACTTTAATACTAAGGCACTATACACAGTCAAAATATTTAGTAGAAGTAATATATAAATATCAGTCCACTGCTGAAAATAGGCTCCCTCAATGAACGCCAAGACGACCGATCTTTTTGATAAAATTGGGCTATGCTTGCGTAAAGGGTAAAAACGTAACAATTTCTACAGTTGCATTTAGTTTTATATTTTTTTCTTACTGTTCGGAATATATCATTAATACCTAAAGAAATGTTTATCAAGCAAATGTTTAAATTCCTTTTCTCTAAACTCAGTATTGTTTTTGCGCTTTACAAAAACATTCAACGTTGGAGTCAGTTGAGTTCGCCAAGGGTTATGGTGATTAAAACATTACAACTCAAAAACTACCTAGTTTCAGCTTGTTTCCAGTTCTTGTGAGGACGGACGTTAACTGTGTAATTAAAACAAAAAAAAAATTAAAAAAAAAAACAGCATATTGCTGTGAGTGAAATTAAACAACAAATTATAAATTCTAATGAATAGATATTATATCAAAGTATATTTAACACAAGCAGTGGACGGATAAAGGCTGATAATGATGATGATACTTAATTAGCCTATGATCCATTGAGGGGATACGCTCATAATTGCCACGCTGCTGAGTAGGTGGATTGGCAATCGCAGATTATGATGAATTCGCATTCGGTCCGTGTTGGATGCGAGTGCCAAAGCAATCGATCATCTTGGCGTTGATTAAGGGAGGCCTTTGTTCGGCCTCACCATGGTTCAAGCCTTGTTGAGGCGGTGGGGCTCAATAGGCTAGGGTGAGCCCAGCACGTTGTGTGAAGCGAATTGAGCCGAGGCTCTTTGTACTCCTCTTATAAGAAGAGGGGGTAAAAAAGCAGAGGGCAAGGGGCGAGGAAGGGAACCTCGCCACCTTCCTGGCGATGGGAGGGGTTGTTATTTGGTGCAAAGCAAATAATAACACAACACAAGTGAGCTTACATAGTAACCAAACCTTTGGGCGCGATTTGAACCCATTTCAAACAGCCAGATTTCGCTCAAGCTTTGAAGATCTATTGCGGATCGATGGCAATTTACCAATTCGATTAGAATATTACGTTTTTCAATTTAGAAAAGCTGTTTGCTGTGATTTATTAATTATTAATTTTCTAATAATGATTTCAAATTCAAGTAAAATAACGCAAATGTATTTTCGCTTCACTTATTAAAAATGAATAAAAAATATTATCAAAACGAGCATTAGTTTTATTTACTACAAAAAGAAGCTAAATACTGTCAGAAAATTAGTAAGTGTACTCATTAAAGTTACCGTTAGCTATTTTCGCTTGTGTATCCTGTATTCTGAACTAACCGGTGCTTTTCCCGAGTTTTATTTTATGTGTGAGTTATGAGAGCCATAAAACTAACGCGTGTATGTTTATAGTATGGGATGATAGTTTAAAAGTAGAATTCGTTGAAAGCTATTATAATATATTATTATAAAGTATAATAAAGATAACGAATTTGTTTTTGTTTAAACTATTTAAAGTAAAGTATCAACCCTTATATGTCCCACTGCTAGGCACGGGTCTCCTTCCTCGAAATCATGCGAGGAGGGTTGTCTACGAATATCATGTTCACGAGAATTTGTTTTTCTCTAGAAATACTGGTCGGTTTAAAAAAATAGCTAAATTGTGGACGAAATATGCATTGGGTGTCAAAGCCAAAAGAACTGATCAAGCTGTGAACACCGAAGTAAAGCAAATCGCTTGATCCAGGTTTGATTACAGGCGATAAAAATTAAAAAAATTCTATGTATTTAGAGTATTTATAAGGTTGTTATGTGCACACTGATTTTGTTTTGTCAATTATATTCTCCTGTAGTAGGACTACTGGAAGAAATTCCACTTATGGAATAAGTAGTACCTTTGTACCAGTGTTTATTTTCACCGTTTCGCTGTATATGTTTCTAAGTGTACATAAATTATAAAAAAAAAAAAAAAAAAAAATGAAATAAGAAGCAAAAGGAATCTAGAATTTATTTTTGAAGGGAAAGCACGATTTTTGTGATAGATGAAGGGATGTCAATTTTTGCCTCCAGAGGTGAGTGTTTCTAAGCATACCGACACCGATGTGGCCGATCATAGTTTCCGCACTAGGCTATCACGAGGTGAGGAACACCGCTGGGCTATAGTGGGTAGATCTTCATCCACCTTACCACCATTTGAGTGCAACGAGTCCACATACCCGTCTGGACAATCCCCCTGGTGATAAAAAGAGAGATCTTTAATAGCTTTGTGCAGCTGGACCAAGTATCCCAACATCTGCCAGATGGCAAGATGTATATATTTCAATATTTACGACAGTAAATGTCCAAACCGCACTGAGATTGTATCGTAAATCTAAGCACGCAGGTGTTATTGCTTAACATTTCGTTGTTAGGCAATAAGTCCAAATAACACCAGTCTGATCGATTGTGAATCAAATTTCACGGTGACAAAGATATAAGCAGCTACTAGTTCTTAAAATAAATTATATTGAAAAAATATAACGATAAAAAATAGCTTAAAATTTTCTTTATCATTTATCACTTTTGGTCGCTGAGCCACAGAAAGTAAGTGAAGTAAGTACTATTTTTTATGCATGAAATATGGTAAAAAGCCACTAACCTTTTTTTAAATTATCTTTTTTTCGTATATTACTTTACATTATAATTAATTCTTCTTTTATTTTATTTAAGCATGTATTTTATTTTTGCAACTATAAATATATATTTTTTTGAATGTAATGTACACCTTTTTCAATTGCATTGAATTTTTATTTATTTAATAATTTATGTGCACCGAAAAACATATAAAGTGAAATAGTGATGACAAACACTGGTACAGAGGTTTTAATATTTTCAAATCTAATATTTTTCGAAATTTGTTCGAAAATTTATTTACACTGATGAATCTTATTTAACGAGTAAAGCTAATTTACATTAAAGCTAAAGATGTCTTAAAAAAGCTCAAACACAATCCTCAAAACTATAAAACATTTAAATTCAATTTAGCCTTCGTCCAAAAATTATACAATATGTGCCCAAATTGTGATATATACCGCATACATTCAATTCCACACACAATAAACAACAGCCTGTAGCGGCGCGTGTCAAAAACTGAAATTTATGCCTTCAATGAAAGCCTGCTTTCTATGCATTGTCCCTACGTGGTCCGGATAACTTATACTCACTTGATGCTAATAGGCTCTATTTCAACCGAATGGGATATCCGAGGACGGAAATAATGTGATGACTTTATACTTACGGCGGGTATATTAACATATATATTATGTACTAGCAGCGCCCCGCGGTTTCAACCGCGTACTTCATATTGGATGGAGTTCACATAAGGTATAGCGATACAGTTAAAAATTTAGGTGTCATCTTTGATAATACTCTTTCTTGGTCTCAACAAATTAACACTGTTTGCAAGAAAATATATGGTGCATCTGCTTCATTAAGGCGATTGAGAAATTTCTTACCTATACCCACCAGAACTGCGCTTGTTCAAACCTTACTACTTCCTATTCTTGACTATGCTGATGTGAGTTATATCAACTTAACGGAGGATCAGTTAGGCAGGCTTCAGCGTATAATGAACTTCTGTATTAGATTCATCTTTGGCCTTCGTAAGTTTGACCATGTCTCTGAATATCGAACAACTCTCAAATGGCTTCCAATCCACCTTCGCAGGAATACACATGTATTGCATTTACTTTATAATGTTCTTTTTGACCCTAGGAGTCCAGATTACTTAAAAGAAATGTTTACTTTTTCATCTGAAAACAATTTGAGAACTACACGTTTCATATATAAATTAAATGTACCCGAACAAAAAACTAAATTTTATAGTAACTCTTTTGCTGCTACATCTGTTAGTCTTTGGAACTCATTGCCAAATTGTATTAAGGAAGCTAAGAGTCTCAACATTTTTAAGGGACTCCTCAGAGAACATTATTTAGATGCTTAAACATATAATATACTTTGTTATTTAATTTTAATTATTTATAAACACGAATTACAATTTACAAGCCATCTTTCTTTGATGCTTCTCGTTTTTTTTTTTTCTCTCTTCTTCTTCTTCTTCGTTTATTCATCGTATGATATTATTGTGCAATTTATTTTCATAATGTTTAGTTTTAGTGCTGCTTTTTGTGTTTTTTGTATAAATTATAATTACATGTTATAACTTCTGGCGCACACCCTTTCTCCTTTTGTAATTTATTCTTTCAATATATGGTTACCTGGAAGAAATCGCTTTATAGCGATAAGGTCGCCTTGTTGTACTTCTCCTTTTCATTTTATGTATAAATTATTATTATTTTAAAATATGTGTGTGCAATAAAGTTATATTATTATTATTATTATTATTATTATTATTACTTCCCATTCCCGTGGGAGTACAGGGATAAATTACAGTATATGTGTTACTCTGATGTATAAGCTATATTATTGTAAGGTTTCATTAAAATCCATTCAGTAGTTTTTGCGTGAAAGAGTAACAAACATCCATACTTACAAACATTGAAGATTATATTATTAGAAAGATAGTAAGATTTGTTGAATCAAAGGTTGTCTTTATTTCAACAAACACGTTCTCTATAGGATTTTAAGTTGACATGGTTATTTTCATTATTTAAACGTTTTAAAATGGGAATTTACCATGTTTTTTAAATAGGCGCGCTTTCATTTGTCAAGTTTTGAAATGTAGTATAATATTACGGTGGTCTTGGCGTTCATTGAGGGGGGCCTATGCTCAGCATTGGAGCAATAAATGATGATGAAGATGATGATAATCACGCGCGGCGTTCCTGGTTCATAAGCAATTTAAGGATGACTTTATCTGTTCTCAGACTCACTTTTTTTATTTATGTGCTTCTATTCAGGCGATTATTTACAGGCAGAAAATTCCAAGTAATTTTTGTTTTCTTCATCATATTTTGCTCAAAATAGCTACAGCACCGAACAAAAGTGTCTCTATTTTACTTACCCATTTTTGTGAATTGTAGGTTTATTAGATTAATAGATGCTTGCTAACTTTTGAAATACGTATCTTGTTTTACATTTTTCTGTATTGTAAGCATGACCTTGCATCTTTTTCGAAGTTCTATATTAAGTAGGTATCACGCCAATGTAAAATAAAAATATTTTGATTCTAGCTCTTAAATATTGAGTATAGAGCTGTTCAAAGCAAGCCAAAAATGAAGCAATGCAAAAATAAATAGGTACCTATGAAAAAATCAGTCATAACTAACAAAATGAGTATCTGTTACTTAAGTAAAAAAATCATTCTTTCATTCAACGGATCTAAATAATCTTTGGTTATTTTCATGTCCTCATAGTCACCATGCCTTTTTACGGCATAAAAATATGATTTAAGAACTAATAGTTTACCAACGAGCAAAGTAAGTTTTATATTGAACCAATGATATTTCATCTAAAAACCGCGTTCACATCCTCACGGGCTTACAGTTGATAATTGCAACCAGCAAGTTTGTCCTATTAACATGATTCTAATAAATACAAATAATTATGATCGGCCACACTCGGGAAATCAAACAAATTGTTGATCGCTTGAGATTTCCCCAGAGATACGGAAAGGTCGCTGGAACAATTACATACATATTTTATAATAACATAAAAGGTTTCAAACTAAATATCTAGTTTTGAAACTAGTGAAATTTTGGGGTGAATTTAACGTTAGCTCGTCCATATTTTACTGGGACGTACTATGACGCCTTTATTTCAAAGGTATTACAGTGCATAATAAACAGTGAAGCAGCTGTGCTGTATTTCAGAGAGGATAGAACAATGTAATTCCTGACATCCAGACTTAACGTCTTAGAACTCAGGTGGACATAATTAATTTCATTGACGACGCTATTGATATCAATCTCCGTAGACAAGTGGCAAACGCTCCGAATCTATTCTGTTACGATAAACGCTAACGCCTTAGTGTTATTGCAAAAAAAAGGAATGCTCATTCAGATATATAAATTAACGTTTTGTTTGTAACAACGTCTAAATACTTACTAATATTATAAATGCGAAAGTAAAGTCTGTCTGTCTGTCTGTTACGCTTTCACGCCTAAACCACAGAACCGATTTTGATGAAATTTGGAACAGGGATAGATTAGAGCTTGAGAAAGGACATAGGCTACTTTTTGTCGTGAAAAAAGCTAAGGGGGGTTTAAATAGGGGATGAAAGTTTGTATGGAAGTTCGTCATTATGCATAGAAGATGACGCCATGAAACTTTGCATTTGGGCACTTGATAAGAATTAAATAACCATTAATAATAATTGTTAGATACCGTTTTCAGGTTTTTACCTATATGGGCATGAAATAGGAGATGAAATTTCGCAGGGTAGTTCAAAAATAATCTGTCTGTGTTTACTATACGTACGTACGGAACTGAGCTACTCCGAATTTAACGCGAGCGAAGCCGCGGGCAACAGCTAGTACTATTATAATTTCATTCCTTTGGTCAAATTACATGTCGTAAGCTAGTGTCATTCATATACAATAAGTATTCTATTCGTTTAGCGTTTATGCCACTGATCTAAGGGAAGTATGGAAACATAAAAAAAATACAATTAATTTTTTATTTCATAAGGAAACCTAAAATTTCACTGCTCCAGAAAAACTCTTGGTAATTTCCGATTTTTTTGCCTTTATCCATCCTTCTCGTTGCAAGGCTAGGGGCTAGGCTGGTATGAAAAATATATATGTTTAAAATTTCCAAGCTTGGCTATGCATTTTAGCGAAGTTTTAGGAAATGAGAAGTTTTGCATACTTTGTGCCAACAGTAACCTTGTTACAGTTTTAGAATTACAAAGACGTTTTTTACACTACTTTTATATTAAAACATAGTTATAAAAAAATTTGATCGAAATAAATATATTAGAATTATGTTTAGGCATTATAATGAAACAAATTTTCGGGTTTTATTAAGTTTTTTACAAGCCCGACGTTTCGGATACTTTACAGCAACCATGGTCACGGGAGGACTAAGGTGTCCCGCGAATAAACCGTGATAGAATCCATAAATTTGTTTCATTAGAACAAGTGAAATTCGCGTAAACATAAGAAAACAATATGATATGTTTAGGCAGATAATAAAATAAATAAAATAAAAGAAGATCGTAAGCTTACTAGCACTGCCTGGCGGGGCAGCCCCTCTGCGTAGGTGGCTTCGCGTCGGTCCCCTGAGGGACTGACTTGCCGTCGAGGTGCCCTGTTGCTTGTAGATCCGGGGCACCTCACTAAAGGCGGCATTTGTGGCACTCGCCGGGCGTTAGTGGGTAGAGCTGCGTCCACTTACCAGCTTTCGGGCGCAGCGAGTCCCACATACCCGCCTGGGGAGATCCACTCCCCCGCGGGGTGCCTAAGCGCATTTCCCGGCGTTAAAGAAAAAAATCTGTTAATATCTGTTAAGTGACGTGAGACATGTTTTTACCGTTTTATCAAGCTATATCCTTGTTTTATTTTAATGATTTTCACGATGAAGGGGAGCGAGATGAAATTTACATTAAAATCCAATTCATTCCAAACTATTTCGATGCTAATCAAGACTCCACATATCTGGAGATCCAGTTCATCTTTACGAGGAATTTAATTTCGAGGACTCAAAGCCTTAGTCTTCCGACTTCGCCTGTGATTAAAATGGAACGGCTTTGTCTCGGCTTCGAGTTGCGGGAGGTTTTTAATCTGCGCTGTCTGTACAAAGAGAATGCGAAATTCAAAACATGCAGGCTGTATCGATAAGAGCGTTTACAGAAATGGATTAACGTCCTTTAGATAATGCGGGAGAGTCCAGCTTTGTATCTAGAGTGAGTCCCTTGTGTGTCATTCGCACATAAGCATATTTAATAAAGTAAATTTCGCTACATATTTTGAGTGTGCCTACATTGAAAATGTTGTTTTAGTGGTGCTTTTTCAAGTCCCGGAATAAAAGCAGTTAAATATAAGGTCTATTTATTTTAAGGACCTAACTTTTTCATAGCGTATTATAGTGAATATTAAGAGACGGTTTTATTTTTCGGTATTTTTTTTTACCTACACAAGAGCCCTATCGATACCTTTGTATTTTATTTAATCTCTTATTTTTAAGGACGTTACTTAAA
Organism: Lycaena phlaeas; assembly: GCA_905333005.2. Lineage (NCBI taxonomy): Eukaryota > Metazoa > Arthropoda > Insecta > Lepidoptera > Lycaenidae > Lycaena > Lycaena phlaeas. Next base: position 2,709,137 of record HG995176.1, read on the forward strand.
CTTTTAATACACCTAAACATAAAGTAGCAACTTACCATGTCATTTAAGGATAAATTACATATAGATATCGCATATAAATGTCCAATTTAAAAATGAGTTTAACAAAATCATCAGTAAATTACAAATTTCCTTTTTTTAGAATATAGGTAACATCATTACTAATATTATATGTGTGGAAGCGTGGATGTTTGTTACGGTTTCACGAAAATACTACTCGACGAATCATCATGAAACTTTGTACAAATATTTTGGGAGGTAGAAGTAACAAAGGGTACATAAAAAAAAGGATTTTTTTTGCTAATGCGGGCGAAGCCACGGGAACGCTAGTAAAATGAATGTTGATTAACTCCAGCAAGTCATTTTATTTATATTTTTATCAACGCCAGTGAAGAGATTCTTGTAAAGTTTTAAACGGCAATGCTTTTACTTATGTACAACAACCTGACATGAGACGTGGTTTCTCGTCACTATCTTTCTGCTTTGAGAAGTACAAATTACTAGCTTAAGCTACGGACTTATACGAGTTAATTCAGGTTTATATATTTATGGTGATGATGATGATGATGATGATGATTTTTTAAGGCCTATGTCCACAATACTTCATTCAGGGTCGGTTGTTTCAGATCATCTGTTAATGTAAGAGACATTGTTAAATGTTAACGTCTGTTAAAAACAACGCTCTTTGGTCACTATTGTTCGTTACCGCCATCTTTAATGATTATATATTCGTTAAAATCAGTCGATGCAACCCGCCCTAAATGTAGCATTCTACAGAAGCAGAATTTTTTTAATCAGATGAAATTCCGACTCGGATTTAGGACCTAAGCAAGCATAACCAATTTTTGTAGTAATGAAAGTTATATACTTTAGGAATTGAAATAAAACTTGTTGAACATCGGCGTAATACTAGAATACCCCTAAAACACGTACCTAACAATCGGGCACACGAGTTTTTCGCGTGTACAATGCTCCGGCGCGCTTCGTGAAAACTGCATGAGCTTTCATCGGTTTTTGTTTCGAGAACTCCAAACTATTTTAAATGTAGAGAATAACATTACACATTTTACCGGGGAAAACGACAAAATAATCAACTTATAAAAAATAAGTAAACAACTCAATCGCACTAAAATATAAAAAGTATAGTAAAGTTTCAACCTTTATATGACCCACTGCTGGGCACGTCTCCTCCTGGAAACTAGGCGAGGAGGATACCCATTTCCCAAAAAAATCTATACGAATTATTATAAAGAGATTTTGTGAGTTCGTAAACTTGTAGGACTACTAAACCATTTTTTCTTATATTTTACCAACAGAAGGCTACGTTTTGTATTCCCACGGGAAAGTAATTTAGATAGATTAATAAGTATATAAAAATATTCCTCAAATTTAGGTCGTAATTAGATACTTAGTAACTACACTGGTGGACACATAAACTGCATCATAGTGCATGTTAACTTTCAATGAAATATAATTAGTGAAAGTGCAAACTATTTTGATTTATGTTAACAATAGTGTTAAGATTGGTACTTAATCTGAAAAAAAAAACAATTCTTGTGTGTATAGGCTAACTTTTCTCAGTAAAAAAATAAAATTTACTCCTTTTGCAGCTTTTTGGAATAAAACCGTGAATAGAACAAAAAACGTTTTATTATGAAAAATTTACAATAGTAAGAAAAGAAAAGGTTTTTTTTGTTTTTAATAAGGCGTATTACTTGCTCTTGTCCTAATAACTGATTCAAGTCGGTTTCGCATCGACCTAATCAGTGTTTTTTAACGATCTTGCTGAGTATTGTCCCATTCTTGTGACATTGCAACTCTGGGCTCCACGACCGTTGTTGGGAACGAATTTATTTTAAATACAGCTCTTTTTAGGTTGTCCCACACGTGTTCTATCGGATTGAGATCCGAGCTACGTGCTGATCAATCCATGGAACAAATCTCAACCTCAGTTAAATATTGCTGAACTTGTCTCGCTGCGTGCGGACGAGCATTTTTCTGCATCAGAACGAAGTTTCCGCCAATAAATCCGCTAAAATGTCACATGAGGGTCCAATATCTTCGTTATATAGCGATGTTATGTTAAACCACTGTTATTTCGGCCATGTGTGTTTGGGTCAATAAATACAAGTTCGGTTCGAGCATCTACCGATATGCCGCCCCAAACCATACAAGATCCGCCTCCAAATGGAACCCTCTCCTCAATGTAATTTTGAGCAAATCGCTGTCCTCGTCTACGGTAGACTAGTCTGCGACCATCAGCACCATACAAACAAGTCCTACACTCGTCAGTGAATAACACGGAAGCCCATTGCTCTTCAGTCCAATTTAAATGTTCACGAGCAAATCTTAGTCGAGCTTGCCTGTGAGCTGCAGATAATTTTGGTCCATTTGCGGGTCTAAAAGGTGTGAGACCACGCTCTTCTAACCTTCTTCTTATGGTTCGTGCACTAACTGCTACGTCACGTACCTGGTGGAGCTGATTTTTAATGCTTATGGACGTTAAGACCGATTTCGCAAGGAAGTCGTCACAATAAACCTGTCGTCACGAGTCGTTGTCACACGAGTTCTGCCGGTTCCACGTCTTCTATGGAATGAACATGTCTCCATAAACCTTCTGTAAACTCGAGAAACCTTAGACTGCTTTATATTTAAATCTGCAGCAATTATTCGTTGGGTTAGGCCTTGCTGCACTAGAGCAACAACTTGTGCGGCTTTTTCGGACGATACATCCATATTCGTCAGAGAAAATCTTGTTTAAAATAAGAAGAGACTAGCAGTTAAACAATTAATATCGATAATTCATCATGTAACAAAACAAAAAATAAACAACCATCAATCACAACATAAACGTAACAACGAGTTAATCTTTACCAAATTGACAATATTTCCTTAATACTTTTCTTTATTTTGTGACAGTTTCATATTTAAGTTTGATTTTGTTTTTGTGTTTATAAACCAGCCTTTATTGGCTAATACAAATAAATGTAAAAAGTTTGCATATTTCGTAGTAAAGTTCAATTGAATGTGTTCTTGTAGTTGATGCAGTTTTTGTGTCCACCAGTTTATTTGTAAATTGTCTATATATAATTCACTCAGGCAAAATTACTTTTTCCTAATCTCTACATAAAAAAGTTTGAAAATGTGTAATTAGGAAATGGACTGACAGCCAATCGAATCTCTGTAATATGACTCCACAGGCACCACGTAAATCACAGTCATCATCATCCTGCTATCGTCTACTGCGGATCATAGGTCCCTTTTTTCTGCCAATCGTCTCCCACTTTCATTTAACTAGTAATATGATAAATATTCTAAAGAAAATATATCTTGTAAAATTGTAGATGGAGATTTTTTATTAGGACTCTCATAATTTCAATGTCACAAATAACTAGAAAAGTTATATCGTTGCTTACGCTTAGTTATATAAGTTATAACTTTTATAACGATGGTCTATTCGAAGAAGATTAATATTCCAAATCTCATCTGCGGGTATAAAATGATGGTAACGTGAAAGAGGTGATGAAATTCCACTCGTAAAGTAAAGCGAACTTTTACCGTCTCATAAACTGAATTTCTTATTCCGTAGAGAGCCATCAATATGAAGCGTTATAATATGCGCTTTCGAAAGCATTTCATCAATTTATTTAATATATAATATAGGACAAATACTCTTGAATTACCTATAAAAAAAAATATGACATACATACTCATTATCATGAAAACTTTTTTTTGGGATTTTATCGCGACTTATTAAGTTTTTAGCAACTACAATGAAAACTTATTTTTTACACTTTTTAAAGTAGTGGCTAAAACATCAATTTCAATTAAGGACCAACGGTACATTCAATCAATTATACTTATTAAGGTGGTTGTAAAGTATCCAAAACGGCATGTAAAAACCGTAATAAGCCGATACAAATACATAAAAAAAAAAATATTATTCCAGATAACTTCTTTGTATTGGTGATGCTGATCACTTATCATTACTGCAAGTCTGCGTCATTTTTATCCAACTAAAAGAAATGTGGTGTCGTGGGACACCAGGTAGGAACGAAGCTTCTTCTGCTAAAAAGAAATATATTATACCCTACTCGCTTGTGTATGCGACTGTCGCGACTGCGCACGTCTCATTTAACGCTTTTATTCCACGCACTTTTTCTTACGGTTTTACTATCACATTTTTTTCAGTTCGGTCGCGCAGCAAAATCCCTATCCCCTCCAAGCCTGTCGTAAGGAACTTCGTTCCAAAAAATTAAAAACTCTATCTAAAATAGTATAGAGACTTTTCGCTAAGGATCATATCATTTACATATCCACTCGCATGTGACCCTTCAAATTGTTTGTTTAGACATATATAAGATTCTTCCAAAACTCAATATAAGCAGGCGAGTCAACCTCAATTCTTTTATAAGTTTACGCGAAATCCTCTAAAGTTATTCAAATGAAGCAAGCCAACTCCGAATAAATGCATATCGAATTTGTTTACGTTCACCGAAGCTGGAATAGAGATAGGCCATGCTTCTCTATTTAAATTCCAACCTATGATCTCCATATTATTACCCCGGATGCCAACCTTCTGTAAATACTTACGGAAATTCTTGGCTTTATTTTATGTTTTCTCTCCATTTTTTATGTAGTGTATTGTTTTCTATTTTGTCGATTTTCTTATCTATAACTTCGAAATAAGAACAGTATAATATGAAGCTGACTTTATCCAAATTAATATTATTGTACGCACATAAATCTAAATAAGAAAAGTAAAAAATGAAGGATCTACATAAAATAATGAAAAAGATTCTATTAGAAGAAGAAGTACGCACACTTTCGTAGTATTGCTTTTGAACTTGTAGCTGTGCTACGAAGGCGTAGCTATGTTCAATCTTTTACAATTATTCTATTAATTAACTATTCAAATTAATCTACAAATTTTAACTAATAATCTTATAATTAAAATAACTATTCAGATGTCACAGATTATGACATATTAAGTTCTGTTTAGTTAGGATTAAGTAAATATTGATGTATCAAAGGGTACTTTCGAGTAGCTTTGGAACGTTAAGATGTCTGACTCAGGCAGCGTGACCATGGTTGCTGTAAAATATCAGAAACATCGAGCATGTAAAAATTTTAATAAACCGCGTAAATAATAAAATCGGTAAAAGTATTTCATTATAATCAGTGAAATTTGCGTAAAAATTAGAAAATAACTGTTGTTAATTTAAGTGAAATCTGTCAAAACCCACATCAACTCGCCAGATGTGAATGATCAGACAAACATCGTGTTAAACCACAAACAAAACAAACCAGCTAAAAATGGATACAACTGACACAAAAGACATTTCGTCGTTTAGTTTGGAATAGTTTTTTGGTTCAACTTTAGTCCAAGAATGTTGTAAGCAAAACTCCTTTATACACAACTATGAGGTAGCTAAGATTTCTTTCTGACAAAACTAACAAAATTCTATATTTAAAATTAGTAACGTGCATTTTTACATTTTTGGACACATCCGGTTCGATGATGATCATATTTATAGACTAAGCTACTCCTTGTATATTATCTATGTGCCAGTGAAAATTCGTCAAAATCGGTCTAGTTGTTTCAGAGATTAACCAAAACACAGACAGACATACGGGCAATCTGCGGACAAAAAAAAAATTGTAAAAAATGCTATGTTGGTGTACGTACTACACTGTCTATACATCCATTAAGTGAAAGATGTTTTTTTTTTTTTAATACAGACACTCATTTTTTATTTATTTGTATAGATAGATAGATAATACCACAGTAAATATAAAATCAGTATGTCAGGTATAAGTGATTTACTCCGACACCAGGTATTGTACGTGATTAAGGAAGTAAATGTTGGCACAATTAGACATGCCGGGAAATTTATCTTGGACATAGGGTAACGGGTTCGGTCCCGTTTGCGGCGTTTCTTGACGCACATAATAATCTCAAGGGTTGGGAAGATGAGGTAAGATTTAGTTTTCGTTTATTTTGGAAATCCCGAGTACTATGACAAAATATTATATTCGCCAAAGAAATTAACTTAAGACGCGGCACCCGAAAAAAATCGCTCGTTTCTACGCTCGCTCCGTACATTTTAAATTGTTTCAATGAGATAACCTGAAATGAGTGAAATTGAAATGACATTAGTCTAATTTTCTTTTTAGCTTCATGGTTGGTAATGTATGACCTTGAATTAGCTAATCACAGCATTGTCTCACCTCAGCTAGTTGCCAGTATGCATTTAATACGGAAAATCAAACATTACGCGTATATGAGTTGTGTAGTCGATGAGTTTTCCTTACAAAATTCGTATCGCGCATATTTTAAAATACCTATGTCATTTTTAATCAACAACGTGCTATGGAGCGTGCTATGCTGGGTGTTTCTTTGGCAGATAGGATTCGAAACGAAGACCTCCGCCAGAGAACTAAAGTTACCGATATCACGCGAAGAATAAGCACGTTGAAGTGGCAATGGGCTGGTCACGTACTCAGAAGAACGGATGGCCGATGAGCCATTAAGGTTCAAGAATGGAGGCCGCGTTCAGGTAGACGAAGTGTTGGTCGGCCATTAACCAGATGGGAAGACGATCTCCGTGCAGTGGCAGGTCCGCGTTGGATGCGTCAGTTCATCATGATTCAGCAGTCATTTTTAATATTTTTTAAATAAGACTATGGTATATTAATCATTCGGCGTACAAGGGTATATGAAACAAATTTTCGAACGAGATTCGAGGCGACGATCTCCTGTTTATGTCATTTACCATTTCGTCGGGTAGCCACAATTAACATTTAACGAAAAATAATAGTTAAATACGATTGTAAATAATTTTTGTTTAAGGCATTTTTCCTGTATTTAAGTAAAATTAAAATTACAAGATAATATGATATAAAGAGATTATAGAGTGTAAGCCGCGCTTAGCTAAGCGAAGTGTTGGTTTGCCTGTTGCCATTAACTAGGTGGGAAGACAAACTCTGTGCAGTCCGTGTTGGATGCGAGTGACAAGAAATCAGTCGTCTTGGCGCTCATTGAGAGAGGCCGACTGATTTCAAGTCTGCTCTAATGTGAAACTAATAATCGAATATAAATATTTTTAAATTAAATTAAAATAAAATAACAATCTTAATAAGTGACATAAAAAATATTAAAGACTAAAAAATGTAAGTGAAGTAATTACTGAAATTACTTTGACTGATAAGCCCGCAGTCTTGGAGCTTATTAAAAGACCTGTTTCGATGTTCAGCAGTAAACGGATAGTAGTGAATAATGATAAACTTAAAGTATAAAGGACCGTCTATAAATTACGTCACATGTTAAGGAAATGAGCTCGATCAAATATGACATCTTGTGACTAAGCTGGGAGGGTTCCTAGATTTTATAGCATCAGGTTTTGATGGGGAAATGCCGTGACGTGACGTCACACCTAGGAGAGGGGTCTCAAAAATGTGACTACCACAAAGACAGGGTCAAAACATCCAAAAGTTCGTATGGCGTAATATAGATTAGAGCCTTAGCGAAAGCAGAATAAAAGCGTGTTGGAAAACTCTATCGCTACAACTCAGGCCACACTACCGAGATCCTTAATGGCTGTTTACATAGCGAGCTACAATTCGATAAAATGGATTATGTTTCTCATCTCTCTCTCCTCCGACCTGGCGATACTTCGGAATCCAACTTCGTTACGACTAATAAAAGGTGCAAATAAATATCAAAGGATTGCTCTTATTCCTTTACTTAAGGTTCACTTATAAATTGTTTGAGATAAAGTATATTAATTTGTATTAATGACAAAATAAATTATCATCGTCTTTTTAGCCAATAAGCGTCCACTGCTACTCCGCTGGATAAAGGGACCTTCAACTAACGAGCGTATTCATATTTTTAAGACTGGCAACGCAGATGTAGCGTTGCTTTGAAATATGATGTACACAAAGTCAAAGTCAAGTCAAATCATACGGATACAATTACCAGAATTTAAATTATAATCATTATTTTTTGTTTTTTTTTCTATCGAAATTTTTTCCGAAAATTTCGGGTTTTCCAGACCAATAAAAATTATGATTAAGATTAACATATATTTATTTAATTCTAATGTATACAATATTTCCCTGAAAACTGTTTAATTAAACCTATTTTGATAAAGCAAAGTACCTTAAGCTTCTTTATGCAGCAGGTTACTTGATTCCAAATTTCATCTAAGTGTTATTCTAATCATGCAAATTCCCCCGACGTTCCTTTACCGGGACAAACATTGACTTTGTCAAGCGAATATAATGTTAAAGCATACCTTACTGCACATGAGATTGAAGGAGCAGGTACTGATGAATCAAACAGCTAAGCTTGGCACATCCTATTAATATTATAAGTGTGAAATTTTGTTATAAAGTGGTTGTTTGCTTATAAAAATTTTTCATGAAACTTTACAGTAATATATCTTATACATCATAATTGTTAAATTTAGAAACATTTTATTGTAATATTAGTTCCACAAAAGCTCGATAGATGGCGCGATGCCACTTCTAAGACAACATTGCATCGCGCTATCGCTTCGTTGTGTTAAAAGGTACATATGTTTTGTTGTGAGTTAAATAAATTGGTCTTGCTCTGAGTTACGTGGTTTCATTATGAGTATCATTGGCAGCTTGTGCTGAGATTGTACATGGTCCAAACGAACCGGATGGGCGTTGTTGGAAGAACACAAGTAAATCTATCTATTATATTCGCTGGTCAATAAGAGGTGGCGCTAGTGGATGCTGAGGAGCTGTGAAAATTCACCTGGAGGTTGTGAGTAGTGAATAGTGATGTGCAGTCGTGGATAAAAACTGTGAGTACATTCAAGTGTTATTAAGATAGCTCAAATACCGGGAAGTAATTTCATGAACTTAATTCAATAGAGTGTGTAATCGAGCAGGGACTTAGAATAATTTCGATAAAAACGACCAGACGTCGAATCTATGCCCGATTTTACACAGATTTTACAAGCCTAAACACTTAGAAAATTTTCACTTTGCTGTACTTAGAAAATTTATACTACACCGGACTTATAAAATTTACTCTACACCGAACTTAGAAAAAAATCAAACTGGTTGACATTTGCTTAATACTCCGTAGTAATACAACATGGAAAAGGAATTGAGAAAGCTAAAGAATGTCAAAGAACAGATTGAGAAGGGTTTCATAAACTTTAAAAAGTCTCCAAAAGATCGGATAAATTACGATTATGTCGATACACGTCTAGAGATGTTAGAGACTCAATTCAAGAACTTTACTGTAAAATATGAAGGAGTAGTAGGTGAATGTGAAGGTGAAGAATTATATGAATACTTTCAGGAAGATATTTATGAAAAGGTTTATGAAACGTATTTAATGTACAAGGTTGAATTAAAAAATGCACTATCACAATTAAAGGTTCACAGTTCTAATAAAGAAGTTTGCGAGGCTTCATCTGATAGTGTAGTAAGATTGCCAAAAATAGTTTTACCTACTTTTAGCGGAAAATACACTGAGTGGTCATCGTTTCGTGACTTGTTTCTGTCATTAGTTCATAATAACAAAAAACTTGACGATGTCCAACGTCTTCACTATTTAAAGACTCAGCTGTCAGGTGAAGCAGAGCAACTTATAAAACATGTTCCTATTACTGATCTAAACTATAAGAAATGTTGGGAAATGTTAGAACATAGGTTTAATAATAAGAAATTTATGTCCACATGTATTTTAAACCGACTATTTTGCCAGCGTAATATTGGAAACGAATCGTCAAAGGCACTTAAAGATTTGCTTGATGTTACAAGTGATTGTTTGCACGAACTTACTAATATTGGCATTGATGTTAGTTCATGGGATGTAATTATTGTTTATGTTGCAAGCTTGAAATTGGACGTAGAATCTAGGAAGCAGTGGGAACTGCATGTTAGTAAATCATCCGATGATCTACCCTCTTTTAAACAGTTTTGCGAGTTTTTAGAGATACGTTTTCGTGCTTTGGAATGTGTTGAACCTAAACATAAATCTAAAGGTGATAACAATTATACATCCTATACTAAAGTAATGCACGGTACTAGTAATGTTTCATGTCCACATTGTTCAGATAGCCACAAGCTAAGCAATTGTAAGAAGTTTTGTCAACTAGAAGTTGATGAACGTCGTGCTATATCTCAATCTTTGGGTGTCTGTTTTAATTGTTTGGGGAGTTATCATACTTCTAAATTTTGCCGTGTTCTTTCAAAATGCCGTATATGTCAGCGGAAGCACCATACGTTGTTGCATCCTAAAAACCCTGTTAGAGCCAGTGGCAGTGGTACTCCTACATCGGTGGATTCTGTCACTCCACCTGAACGTACTTCAGAGCCAGTACATGATGTGAGTGCAAATATAGCAACTCATTTTGTGAATGAACAAGCACAGGGTAAAGTTTTATTAGCCACGGCTTTAGTGAAAGCCGAATCACAAAATGGGTCCTCACAGATTATTAGAGCTTTATTAGATCAAGGATCGCAAGCGTCCTTTATAACTGAGGCAGCAGCGCAATTACTTCGTCTGAAGAGAGTAGTGTCAAAGACTACTATTGCAGGTATAGGAGGTGGTCATGGAAGCATCGTTTCTAAACATATGGTGAATGTTAATATACAATCGTTGCACGATCCCTCTTTTACCGTGAAGGTTGATGCGCATGTACTAAGCTCACTGACCTCAGTTATGCCAGATACATATACTGAACTTGAGGATTGGCCAGAAATCCACAGTATACATCTAGCAGACCCAAAGTTCAACTATCCTAATAAAATCGACATTTTATTGGGAGCTGAAACATACTGTCGTATTTTAAAGGTAGGATTGATAAAGAGCCCAGCAGGCTCTCCGATCGCACAAGACACACATTTTGGTTGGATTGTGTCAGGCCATGTTAATAGAGCAAATAAGTTGCTAAGGTCCCATAATACTGTAATCGCGATGCACACTCAAGTTGAAGATAACGAGATGTTAAAACGTTTATGGGAACTGGACTCTGAACCTGTTTCAACAAAAAAGCTTTTTACGCCTGAAGAACAGGCCTGCGAAGAATTTTACGCACAATCAACGAAAAGAGATGCAAACGGGCGCTATGTGGTAAAATTACCTTTTCGTTCAGAAGATCCACCTTGTAAATATGGACGATCTAAAAATATAGCTGTAAGAAGATTGATAGGATTAGAAAGGAAGTTGGGTAGGGATAATGAATTAAAACAACAGTATACAGAGGTAATTAATGAGTATTTATTACTGGGCCATATGGAGAAAATCACCGACGAGGCTGAAAGAAATAAAAGTGATGCGGTTTATTTGCCCCACCACGCGGTGGTTAGGCAAGATAAACTGACCACTAAATTAAGAGTGGTTTATGATGCGTCATGTAAGGGAACAAATGGAGTGTCCTTAAATGACACCTTAATGGTAGGACCCACTCTTCAGGCAGATCTGAGACATATTGTCATGAGATGGCGACAACATCGGATTTGTCTGGCAGCAGATATAGTGAAAATGTATCGCCAAATCAAAGTAGCTCCATCGGATACGGATTTTCAGAGAATTGTCTGGAGAGAGGATCCTCACCAGGAGATAGAGGACTTTCGGCTTCTGACTGTCACGTTTGGCACGTCATGCGCCCCTTACCTAGCCGTTAAGTCATTATACCAGGTTGCGTGTGATGAAGGTAGTATGTATCCGTTAGCTGCTGAAATAGTAAAATCAGACTTCTATGTGGATGACTTGATGACCGGGTGCCATTCTGAAAAAGAAGTAAAAAGGATTTATAGTGAAATGAATAGTCTACTAGAAAAAGGGGGGTTCGAATTGCAAAAATGGACAAGTAATAGAATGTCCTTATTGGAAAACGTAAAGGAAAGTTCTGGTAGAGACTTAGAAATTAAGACTGATAAAGTAACTAAAATTTTGGGACTTACCTGGAACCGGAACACTGATGAATTTGATTATTCTATAAAGATGTCACCTGCAGCTGCACCTGAAACAAAAAGAAAGGTCATATCTGAAATATCACGGCTTTATGATCCGTTAGGATGGATAGCGCCGTGCATTATAACCTCAAAGGTTTTTATACAGAGGTTATGGATTAGCGGTATAGGCTGGGACGATGAACTGCCACCAGATCTCGCACAAGAATGGAGATACTATAGAACAGAATTAGAGACACTGGTGGATTTTCATATTCCCAGATGGATAGGCAAAGGGGAAGAGAATATGACTATAGAGCTACATGGTTTTAGCGATGCATCAAACATAGCTTATTCGGCTGTGGTGTATTGTCGCATTGTTGATTCTAACGCCCAAATACATTCGCACCTCATAACCGCAAAGACAAAGGTGGCTCCTATTAAGCAGATATCTATTCCACGGTTGGAATTGTGCGGTTCTGTTTTAGTAGCAAAGCTATTGATAGAAGTAGCTGAGGTCATGAACATTCCAAAGGCTAATATACATGCTTGGACCGATTCGTCTGTAGTTTTAGCCTGGTTAAACGATCATCCAAGCCGTTGGAAAACTTTCGTAGCCAATCGCACTTCCGAAATTCTGAGTTTGTTAGATAACACACAGTGGGCTTATGTTAAATCTAAAGAAAATCCAGCGGATATTGCTTCTCGTGGAGTAACTCCAGCGGTGTTACTCAATAATAATTTGTGGAAACAAGGACCAGATTGGTTAAGAAATGATCAGATAGAATACACTAGGCCTAGTGCAATTTGCACTAATGAGGAGAAAAATATAGTTAAAGTTAATGTCGCTAACCTAGTACCGGATTTCGAAGTCAATTGGGGCACTAGGTATTCATCACTTACACGTTTAGTTAGGGTTGTTGCTTACTGTAAAAGGTTTTTGCTGTCAACAAGAATTCGTAAGGAGAACAATAAATTACCAGCTTACCTGTCTGCTTCCGAAATCCGCGATTCCTTAAATGTGTGTATCAGGCAAAGTCAGCAGCAATGGTTTCACGCAGAAATGACGGCTCTGAAAAATAAGGCTTCATTAGACAAAAAGAGTTCTTTATATAAATTAAATGTATTTATTGACCAATCTGAGATATTGCGAGTCGGAGGAAGGCTGCGATACTCACCACTAATCGATGACACAAAGCATCCTGTAGTTATTCCCCATGATTCCAGTTTGGCAAAGTTAATTGTAGCCGACGCACATGAAAAGACTTTTCATGGAGGACAGCAACTTGTGCTCAATTTTATACGCACTAAATACTGGATCAGCCGCGTAAAAAATATTGCTAGAGCTCATATACATCGTTGTGTTACCTGTATCCGACATGCGGCCACTACAAAACAACAGCTTATGGGAGAGCTTCCAGCTTGCAGAGTGACACCTAGCAAACCATTTCTTAACTCTGGTGTCGATTACGCGGGCCCCATCAATATGAGAGTCTCAAAAGGTCGGGGACAACGGTCGTATAAGGGCTATATCTGCTTATTCGTCTGTATGGCCACGCGCGCAGTACACATCGAGGCAGTATCAGATTTGACCACTGAGGGTTTTCTAGCGGCTTTTAAACGATTCGTTTCTCGCCGTGGTCAATGTCGTCACATATGGAGCGACAATGGTACCAATTTTGTGGGCGCTGCCAAGGAGTTACAGATTCTTTTTAATCAAGAGAGTTCAATGTTTAAAGACATCGCAGCTGTTCTTGCAACCTCTCAAACGGAATGGCACTTTATCCCTCCTCACGCTCCAAATTTTGGTGGACTGTGGGAAGCAGGGGTGAAAAGTGTAAAACACCACCTAAAGCGAGTTATAGGTGATTCTACCTTGACGTACGAAGAGCTCTCCACAGTACTTTCTCAAATTGAAGCGTGCCTAAATTCTAGGCCCTTGTCTCAGGGTAGTAGTAATCCCGAAGATCCTGTACCGCTGACCCCTGGACATTTCTTGGTGGGTCATCCATTAGTGGTGGCCCCCGACTACAATTATGAAACTGCCACAGTTTCTACTCTCCGTAGATGGCAATTAGTGCAACGTATGGTGCAGCACTTCTGGCGTAGACGGAAACAGGAATATTTGACCAACTTCTTTCAAAGGCATAAATGGAATACTCATAACCCGGACGTTAAGATAGGTGATGTAGTCCTAATAAAAGAAGATAACTTACCTCCAGCCAAGTGGCTATATGGCAGAATTATACAACTGCACCCGGGTAAAGATAACTTGACGCGCGTTGTCACTGTTCGTAGCAAGGGTACTGAGATTAAACGTCCAATTTCAAAATTGTGTTTCCTTCCTGCTACGCAATGATTTAATTTCAGTTAACATTGTTATTTAAAATTTTTAAGCTTATATGTTATGTCGTCTGCATCTTATTGTTTTGTGTTTGAACTTTGAAGCCGGCCACCACTTACTATTGTTAATATATTATACAGTCCACTGTTTTTGTTTGCTGAATTTGTTCATGGTGGGCGGCAGAAAAAGGAAAATATTCCTTTTGGTGGGCGGAATGTTAAATTTAGAAACATTTTATTGTAATATTAGTTCCACAAAAGCTCGATAGATGGCGCGATGCCACTTCTAAGACAACATTGCATCGCGCTATCGCTTCGTTGTGTTAAAAGGTACATATGTTTTGTTGTGAGTTAAATAAATTGGTCTTGCTCTGAGTTACGTGGTTTCATTATGAGTATCATTGGCAGCTTGTGCTGAGATTGTACAATAATATACTGCATACATTTCCTTTATGTTTGAATGCCAGTGTTTTAGATATGGGGCTCACTTCCCTGACAGAACCTTTTCGTTTCATCGAGCGCCCCACCCGGCATTCGCTGAATATGTATTAAAAAATTAAAAAGTTAATGATACTTTGTTTTACTGAGCATAACACATTGGAGAAAATCTATCCCCGTGCCTCGCAATCAACGTTCTTTCTCCCCGACACCGGGGCATTCTTAAGATACGAGTAGAAAAAAAATGTTAAAAGTTATGTACCGTTAAACCGTACCGTTAAACTTTTTTGAAGAAATTCAAGACTTTATGTTCTCGCTAAGCAATTTATATTCTCTTAGAGATTATCACTACTGCCATCTATCATTAAACCTTAGACCCAAGTCTTATCTTATCCTCGTGTAAAATCCAGGTTATACGCCACCCTTATGCGTTCAGAGAGCGTTAAGAAAAGGTAAAGGTAAGGAACGTTACAGCCTCCTGAGTTAGTGTTGCAAGCAGATTCGGGACCGTCATTAAGCGGCTGAAGGCGCTCGAAGTGGTTTTATGGTTCCGGTATTCACTGCCCAAGTGAGTGAGTGAGTTCCACATAGGGTAAGGAACCATGGATCTAAATCCAAAAAAGCGATTGATGGAATAATACAGTTTGATAGTGTTCGCAGATGGTTTAATTAAAATAGTGTATTCACAAGTGTTCTGGTTGTTCCCAGGACAACAATGAGCCAGTGAGTTTAGGCTCGGCCTCTTGAGCGAGAAGGTCCAAATGCTATCCAATTTGGTGCCTTGAAATGCCCGATGCCTGCACCTGAAGACGATACCATTACTAGCTCACCGGTAAAGAAAAACATCGTGAGGAAACCCGCATATCCGATGAGTTAAGTCTTTGAAGTCCTGCGAAGGTCACCAACGCGCATTGGACCAACGCATCAGTAAACTATAAACTCCTGCAAAAACCTAAAACCTCCTCGTCAATACTCCAAAGAGTGAGTCCCCCAAACGTCTAGGAAACCGGGTAACCAGGATACTTTCTAAACGCCCTGCATCTTATGCCTCTGACCTATGCTAAATCTCAGGGCTAGGTATTCTACCACCAGTCCGGGCGTTACTTGTGAAACAAAAAAGTTCTTTTTTAACAGCAAGAATATGGCAAGAGTCTCGGCGCCATTTCTTTTTCTATCGGCTAATAATAGCAGTCGAATATTATGTCTGACTTCTGTAAATGAGAAATCTTTAAAAAAACATCGGGTCTTTATACAAAATTAATATTATTTCTGTTATTCAGCAAATTTATTGTTAACGTCAATTATTATAATGACCTCATGCAAGACGCCTTCTAGTTCCAGTTCGTTAAGTCAAAAATAAAAACACTCGTATTTTCTATTTATTCTGTAAGCGAATTGTAAGGAATTGCTTGTTATTTTTACGAGGCAATGTTTGGGTTTTCGAGTGGGGTCATTTTTATAAATATTCATTTAAATGTAAAGGGAAATATGAATTAAATATATAGGTCTTCGAAGTTCTGAGTATTGTGCTTTAATTAATCCAGGCAGAAGTCAAAGGCAATTAATTTTATTGATGCCAGTATAGTCTTGACATGTTTATGTTAAACTTTAAAGATTATTCCTTTTTCCATGGTTGCCTAATTACTAGGAAGAAATTACTATACAATTAATAAGGCCTTTGTGTACCTTAATTAGCGTATGTGACCGGCCCGCTATAACTTTTATTCCGGGTCCTGGTTGGATTGGAAGCCATGTCTAACATGGACGTATAAAGACTAAAAATAAGTATTTGTATTTATAGAAAATGAAGTTCTAGAACGAAGTACGTATTTTCAACGTGACAAAACAAAAAAACTAGTTTGATCACAAATTTGGACCAAAATTGAAAAAGGGTATTGCATGCATAAATTTACCTTGCATGTAAATTCGTGCAAAGTTACACCGTATACCGGCCACGGTGGTATATAACATGTAAATCCAGTCTAGTTTCACTAGTTCTGGTCGCAATCAACTGTACAACATTGTTCTATTGTGTTAGAAATCTACTGTCTATCATCGATTTTCGAAACGACACAAAACTAAATTGTGTGATTATTTTACAGTTTACTGATCATCAATTATTTGAGTTTTTGTCATTGTTTAACAGTTCAGTAATCATCAATTATTATTTGATTATTAATTATTCTGTGATTTTTTAAAGATCTGTAGTAACTATACACTAACTCTTTCTGTTTGTATATGAGTTAAAATAGAAAAAACAGACAATGCAATAATATTGAATTTTAAATATACATAATAATAATAGGTAGGGAAAAAAATATTATAATAGATTAATTTTACGCAGGCAACAAAATTTAAATATTAGCTTAATAATTTTATGATTAAATTAAGCTTAACGTGGTAATAACGAACTTTACCTCACGGCTCACATTAAATAACCAGACATCCAAAATAATTGTTCTCCAAATTGGCGGGAACGGTATTTGTTTTCGCCATTTTAGATTCAGTTAACAAAAGCAACGAAATTTTAATATTCCAATTTAGAACGACGATGCTAAGGTTAAATTCGTTTGTAAAATATCAGGTGATAAAAAAAGTTTAATGTCATGGCGGTTTTTACGGCCTATTTTGGAACATGTTTCGATTCTCTGACATTATAAATATTCGCCTGTGGGACTTGGAAGGGATGTTCATTGCTGCCCTTTTGCACTTACCACCATCCTACATCACTCTTTTGTGAAAAAAATACGATGAGTTTAAAAAACCAGGACTCATCGTCATCAGCCTATTTTTCGTCCACTCATGTAAATAGGCCTGCCTGGGAACGCCAAGACGACCGATCCGACCGAATGCTATTTTATCATAATATATTTTAACAAACTGGGATAGGAAAACACGATAAGTAAAAGTTTCCCGGATAAATTTTATTCCATAATAGTAGTGTTCTTTATATTATTATACATTATTTTTGCTACTTAATTCGGGACTATGTGTATTTATAAAATCTTCTAAATCTTTCAGAAACGATAGAAAAAACTATTATCTAGTGAATTGGGATAAATCATGTTATTTACTTGTATAGTTCATTTTATATGGTTTATTTTATACTTTCGCCGCTTATGCTGCATGCCCGTTGGTCTTGTCTTTTGTCTCTTTTGTTTGCGCACAGAAGTAATTAAGCTATCTCATCGAAAATATGTGAAAATTATTTCGGATGCCTCCTTTTAAATGGTAAAAGTACGTCCTGCGATTCACAGATAAATGCGAAATCAATGTCTCCTTCGCAGGCGGTAGTGTGTAATGTCGCCCACAAATATCACTTGAGCTTAAAACTAACTATATCTATTTAGATACAAATAAATTTTATTTATTTTAAAAAACCAAGCATAATCTATACTTCAATAAGTCAAAACGTCACGATATAAATATTTTGTATTTTAAATACACTAGGAGCTCTGAATAATTTTTTGGACATTTATGACATGTTAGATCCGAATAATCAGAAATTTTAAAATCTTACCTGCGATAAAGCGATGAACGACGATGGTCCAGTGGTGGATGGACTCAGCCTCTTATGCGAGAGGTTCCGGGTTCGATCCTGAACCCCCTTCGTGTGCCTTGAAATGGATTTTTCTAATTCCTAAGTGCACCCCAAACACGAGACCATCGCTCGCTCACCGGTGAAGGAAAATATCGTGAGGAAACCTGCATGCCTGATGAGATTGTAAGCCTTTGAAGGTATGTGAAGTTCACCAACCCGCACTGGGCCAGCGCGGTGAACTATTGGCCCATTACCCTCCTCGCCTGATTTCGAGGAGGAGACCCGTGCCCTGCAGTGGGACATAAAAGGTTGATACTTTACCTGCGATAAAATCACAAAGAAGTCGTTTCATTGCACAAAAATGTCACTTTTCTTACAAAGTATTGTGGTCAATAAAACAAACTGCGTGTCACCAGTAAACGTTGGCGTTTGTTCTTTTTATTCTGGTTGTTTCCAGTTCGATCAGCGCAGCACCAATTAGCGGTGTGCCGTTAGCATGTAATTCACTGTCACAATCAGCCACCGAGGAGTGAAACTTTGGCTGTGTTTTCCCTTATTAGGTGTCGCTTCCGATTTCCATCATGGCAACTGTCAGGTAAACATTTATCCGTTTAGAAATTTCGAAAAACCTATTTAGTCAGGAATAAGCCCGGACCCTCTCTAAAGAGGTCGAGCTCACACCATCGTCGCTCTGTAGGATTTTAAGTGGCGAAATTTTGGATACTCCAAACTATACAAACACGGGAAGCTTAAATTTAGATTTGAATATGAGCAAATTTCTCCGTACTCCAATATTAGCTTTAGCCATTTGCTGATCCTCATGCCCTTTGTTTTAATTTTTAGGAGAAATTAAACATTGAATTTTATTTAAAATATTAATAACCGATTGAAGAACTTAGTATGTTTAATTAGTGAAGAGTCTAAGTCAATAAGTACGATAGATTTTTAAATTCTTTTTTTAAGCTTGAAAAATTCTTGACATTCCTGAGATGAGATTCAGTTATGCGATTCAATGTTCTAGACTTCACTTGTGTGTATAAAGTAATTTCAAATTATTTAACTTAGATATTTTAAAAATCCTACTAATTTTATTTGACTACTATTACGAGTTTGATCTCAGATAAATTCCTTATTAAATTTTATTAGCTTTATTTAATTAAAATTACCTTTATTTTATTAAATTTATTTTCAATAAAATAATGTTATGGAAAGTTCAAATATAAGCTGAAATTTACTATTTTTTAAATCTCACAAACAGCGCCCTACGGCTTAGCCCGAGTACTTCCTGTTCCCGTGGGAGTACGGGGATAAATTATAGCCTATGTGTCATTCTAATGTATAAGCTCTATTATTGTAAAATTTCATTAAAATCCACTCAGTAGTTTTTACGTGAAAGGGTAACAGACATCCATCCATCCATCCATTCTTACAAACTTTCGCGTATATAATACTAGCAGCGCTCCGCGGTTTCACCCGCGTACTTCTCATTCCCGTGGGAGTACGGGGATAAATTATAGCCTATTAGATTATTCTGATGTATAAACTATTTTATTGTAAATTTTCATCAAAATCCATTGAGTAGTTTTTACCTGAAAAAGTAACAAACATCCATCCATCCATTCTCACAAACTTTCGCGTATATAATATTAGATAGCAATCGATTTCCAACAGTTCCTATGTCAATACGTAATATATCACCGAATGACTATGGTGAACTTGTGATTAAGGGTCGCACAGTTGTTTCTTGTTACACGGCTAAGCTACAGGGTCTCTCTTTGTATTGTAGCTCTGATTGCGTTAAATAAAGTAGCTTCCTTGTAATTGAGTATCAGGCATTTCTATTGGGTTTAACCGTGTCGATAGAGTTATGTGCTTCGAGGAATTGTTAGTTAAGGTTTTACTCACACATTATTTAGAGTCAATCTAATAAAATATAAATTTATATTATTGTGTTGTATTTCATGTTAGAAAACGATCTCCGTACTGTGGCTGTGATTGATGGATGGATGGATCGATGACTCCGTGATGGATGCGAGTGGCAAGAGATCGGCCGTCTTGGCGTTCATTGAGAGAGTCCTATATTTAACGGCTGGTGATGATGGTTATGATGATGATTATATTTCATATTCTGGCCATCGCCGGAAATTCCAAGAATAAATTGTTCTTTTTCTAATCACAAAACTAAACTGAAGTTATCGAAATCATGCGGGGAATAAGCTCGCTGGAATGGCAGTGAGAGACACACTCAGGAGAACAAATGGTCGATGCGCATATAAGGATGAGAGTTAAAGTTGGAGTGCAGCGGTTCATCATTGGCTGATGATGATGAATCACAGAATGTGTGTCAAAACAGGAAACAAGATTGAAATGAATAAACAAGTTGTTATTCTGCTTATAATGTTACTTATCGTTGAAAATATTAATCTTTGATCATAATATCTTCATCATCAACAACGCCGAATAAAATTTCGCGTTGCTACTTATCATTAATATTAAATAATATAATCTATAGCAAAAGAAAAACTTAACAAATTTTTCAGGAAATTCAGATAGGTATTATCATCATCATTATCATCAGCTTTTATCAATCCACTGCTGAACATATGCCTTCATCAATAAACTCCAAGATGACTGATCCCTTGCCATTTGCATCCAGACAAGCCACTGCACGGAGATCGTCTTTCCACCTGGTTAACGGCCACCAACACTTTAGATAGGTATATTTCATGTATAATCTAAAATGATGATAACAAAATCGGATAAAAATGTAATGTTCCAAGTTATCTATTGAATCTTTAACTTGAGCAGCTAAAGATTAAAAACGCGAACTCTCCGGAAAGTGCATCTTGTCTTATCGACGTGAGTTTTAAATTCACAACACAAGGGAATATGCAAACTCATGCTTTATTCTGCTCTTACGGTATCCGAATCAGATGTTTATGCAATAACCGCATGAATAAACCAACAACCTTCGTATTATGATAATGTTAACTATCCGGTAACTTTTGTCTAAAAAGGTGCTTTGTAGTCGGAAAGTTTGGTATAACCTGTAAATTTCATGTTTTAATTATATTCTGTCAGGTTTCCTGTGGTTTTACATTAGGTTTAGAATGTGTGCTAATAAATCTATCTTTATTTCATGTGAGGATTTTAAAATACTGTCAGATTTTGGATGTGGCATACCACATATTCATAAGGGGATTTATGCTCGTAATTGCCACGCTGAGCAGGCGGATTGGCAATCGCAGATAATGAGTTCGCATCGGTGGCACTGCTGCCTGCCGCCGATCCGATTGATGGTGCCGCCATCACTCGGGGTGAACGATGCTCGGTGATCCAGCTATCTCACTCTCACGATTAGACAGACCGACACCGAGCTATCCATTCAGCATTAGCCTCTTTTTTCTCCTTTAGGTAGACGAAGTATTGGTCGGCCATTAATCAGATGGGAAGACGATCTCCGTGCAGTGGCAGGTTCGTGTTAGATGCGAGTTGATCGGTCGTCTTGGCGTTCATTGAGGGAGGCCTATGCCACCAGTGGGCAGATAAAGGCTGATGAAGGTGATGATGAAGAAGATAAACATTACGATGTTGATAGCATAAAAGTCAAGTTCACTGTATTTGAAGTAAATATTCCATTTATAGTATTTTAAAAATAGCGGCAGCAAAAATACATCATATTCTGTGAAAACTTCAACTGTCTAACTTTCACAATACACGAGATACGGCCTAGTTACAGACAGACTGACGGATGGACACTAAAGTCTAATAGGGTCCCGGAATCTTGAAAGGTTCAT
The DNA here is from genome assembly GCA_905333005.2 of Lycaena phlaeas. Classification (NCBI taxonomy): domain Eukaryota; kingdom Metazoa; phylum Arthropoda; class Insecta; order Lepidoptera; family Lycaenidae; genus Lycaena; species Lycaena phlaeas. Next base: position 2,731,196 of record HG995176.1, read on the forward strand.
AAGAATCTTACGTCAAAAAGCTTTAAAAGATATTAAATTACATATTAACTAGCAATAATCCCATATTAATTAGCATATAATATCACCACCCATTCTTTCGTTACGAACATTTAGAGTACGCAAGCACCACCACCACACGCTACCATAAAGTTTACAGAAGACTACGATTACTAATCCTACATCCAGATTGTGTGGTGGTAGTCTTCCATTGTAGTTTTGTGGTGGTGCATGCAAGTGAACGCATATGCAACGTGATAGAATAGCGGGGTAATGTATGCATGCATACTCATGCACTCGCACACTTTCTGTTAAAGACTGTGTGATTCGCGAGATTATTGCCAATTAATTATACAATTTTATGTTTTAAAATGGATTTCCGCAAGAGGGCAAACAAACAGTCGAAGCCCTGCGACTATCGACGCCCATTAACATCCACATAACCAGAAGTTATGTGGATGCGTTGCCCTCCTTTCCTCTATCTCCCCAATAGGCCACCGGAAAGTCACAAAGCGCACGAAACGCAACAGCATAACTGCCACTTTACGCCGGTATTATGTGAGCCAGAGGTACCACCTCGTGCCGGCCCTATTCGGCTGCAATGGCACTACCTCTTTCTAAGCTAGGTGGTTTAGTCTATGGTAGGACTAGCACATAACATTACTACCATAAATATAGATTTGTGTATAGAGAGAAATCTACAATAGCTTGTGGTGGTTCGGTATTTAATCTAAGTGAGTGATGTCCACTCAGCGGCATGCCATGCGGTCGACGAGCCCAAATTACGTGCATGTCTTGTCGCATTGAATTGCGTGCATTTGCATAAACAGTGGACTGTGCCGGATGTAAAATATTCTAGATGCTTCAAACATTGCGTGACATGGAAAAGTAGAGCTGTAGAGCATTTGATGAAACATAAGTTAGATTAAATTTCATGAAACAAAGACGACAATATTATGAACTAATGTATTTAAAAAAGTTTTTCACGTAATGCATAACGTTGTAACATGTTACATAACGAAAATAGAGAATCGATTGAATAAGGTGTGCTGAATTTAAATGTATTTTACGTATAGTACAATTCTTATTGTAATTGATATATATTAAAATATAGACACTATACTGATGTATGTATGTTTGCATAAGCAACGAAAATGATTTCGAATAGTCGAATACTTGCCATTCGCGCTATTTCAATCGAACGTTATGTAAAGTAAAGTGCATTACAAGTCTAAGTTCAGAGCCGTACCCATTCTGTGTCACGACTGAATAAAAGCTAAAAGGTTTACAGCGAGAAGTAACAGCTCCGACGTATACTGTGTCAACTGTTTTCGAATTTTATTTGACTTGACTTCAGCCTCAACACCTAATGAAAATGTAAAGGTTAGTGTGTGTTTCAGAACAATTGAGTTTATTTTATTTCTTTGTACTGCCTTTAGCTTCACCAGCGCTAGTGTGGACTCATTATGTCTATTTTATAGGGAAATATAGCAAAATATTTTTCGGATCAGAAGAGTGGTTCGAAACGAAGCGGGAAACCTCCGGAATATAATATTATTTATAATAATATACTAGTATTATAATAATTATAAGTTAGCCTTCATCTGTTCACTGTTAAGTATTGGTCCATCTGGACGAACTCCAAGACGACGGTTCTGATCTGACACCAAGCAATCGAATTGATTGCTTGGTGTCAGTTTCTCTCATCGTGAGAGTGATTTAGATCACTAAAGAATGCAGAGAGGACACGCCGACTGATAGCAGCACCATCGATCGGATCAGTGGCACGCTGCGGTGTCATCAATGATGTTTCATAATCACCAGCCAATACGCCTGCTCAGCGTGACAATAGTGATGTTGACTAATTTTTTTAATTGATTTTATTTGATAGATATACTATAGACAAACACGAAAAAAGGCTTTAAAAATATGTCCAATTTTAACAAAAAATTAAATAAAGAAAAATCGTTTTTAAAATTGCCGTTAAAACGCTCCGAGCGTCATTACGTCACACACCGCATTCAGAGCTTGCGCTATGCTAGATGAGTTATGACAGTTTGTACTCAAACTCAATGTTCAGTGACGTCATCGCCTTATACGCGTTTGCAGTCACGTGATAATGCATGATTAATAACGCATTTTTAATTAATTTTCTAAATTTTAAAACAAATAAGTAGACTTTTAAAATGCTCTTTTAGGTTTTCAAATACTGTATTTAACATGTAAAACATAACTTTACATGAATTTGTAACATGTGTCAACATCCCTATTATGAGTGAATCCTCTCTAGATCAAGTATATCTATAGTTTATATATCGTAAGAATTTCTCATTAAACGCAGATGTTATAATTAGACTATTTGAATAATGTTAATCTATTATTTACAATATATCGCAGTCAGTAATTGAGCTATATTTTATGATCTTAATATTAAATTAGCTTACACGTTGTATACTAAATTAGTATTATAAATAGACAACAACTATATTGATTAATTTGTTTGTGCATTAAGCATCATATTAGTTGCTGCTGCAAGCTGCTTTGGTGGCTGGTCGTGTTATGCGGTTTCGCCTGCGTCAACTAAGATTTAAAACGGGTCCCTAACTTTTTTAAATTTAATATAGCCTATTTTCACTGGGGATAGTGTAGCTTTTCAACAGTGAAAGAATTTTTTAAATCGGTCAAGTAGTTTCGGAGCCTATTCAATACAAACAAACAATCAAATCTTTCCTCTTTATAAAATTAGTATCGATTACTAACTTAACGCAAGAGAAGTTGCCGTCAACAACTATTTTTATACTTGGGATAACATATTATTTTAACTTATCTTATTCCCTCTACTTCTGCTAAGTTGTGCAAGATAGTGCCCCAGGCCCTATATCACTAGGATTAGGCTAAGTCTGAAAAAATGTAGGGACGTGAGCGAAAATTCTAGTCTAAATATTTATTTCTGAAATCCAGGCTAGGTACATACGTTTTAGAGATTACCACAAACAATTTATTAAAAGTGAGAATTTTACAAGTTTTAATTAATACTTACATTCAAAGTTAAATAATACGTTCTAAAATTTTATTTTACCTGGTATTATAATATTACGTAGGTGTTTAAATATAAACTAACTATGATTGAACAGGTATTTTGTTAAGTTATAGTTTAGAAAACACTAAAATAAACTCGCTTACATACCAAGCGTTAAAAAGGCGTTTGAATGAGACGAAAAAACCCTTTAATAATATATTATTCATACGAAATCGTTTTTAAAGCGCAGCGCTTTTTTATCAAGCATTCTTGATTTTTAGACGTTGAGAGTAGGACATTAAACCGAATTTAGCATGCAGAGCTCGCAACTCGCACAAACATCGAGACGTGACGCTTATTAAGCGTTCGTGCGCATGGCGCTTGAATGTGTATAAAATAACCAAAAATGTAAAGTTGGCGTGTTAATAATATTTGAAGTTAGCCTTGTAATTTCATTATTAAGCTGTCGAAATATTATTAGTTTATTAAAACGAAATTTTATTTCGCAAAATTCGATGTCTTTACCATCTTTATCAGCCTTTATCCGTCCACCAATTTTAATCGACATCTTACTGGAACAAACATAAAAGAGTCTATTTTCTTTTTCTTACCAGACCTTTTTGAGCCACATCAGAGCTTCTTATGTAGGAGCAGTACTGACTGAATGGCCTCAGCGTCTATAGTAGATGATGGAGATCGTCGTTGATGGCTATATAGCCCTATTGCGCGCCATTTCTTTCATCGATCGCACTCAAATCGCGAATCCGTTGGATGAGATGAGGCACAGCAAAGTTTTTCTGCTAAATATTCTCCAGCCAGTCTTCGTCGTACTTAGCACCTCCGATTTTGATGTTGTGGTGCCTTCAGGTGTCATTTCGGTCTAAAGGTGATCATACCCCCCTTGCAGGAAACTTTAAACCGTAGCAATAGGCGCCCAACCTCTTTGCGTTTGCTATCTGACTCAGCATTACTTGGCGTGGAAGTCTCTCGGGAGCCATTCGATGTACGTGGCAGTACTTCTTACCTGGATAGTTTTAAACCAATCATTATCACCGCTTTATCTTTCGTATTGGACAAAGGCGATATAGAACGACTAATGGAGTTCAAGAACGCGCACCCAATGCACCTCTACGCTTGTACCGGGTGCCTAATGCTGATCACAGGCTACCTATATATTATACGTATTCGCTCATAGTATCTCGTGCTATTTAGGTTCACAAGGACGCAAACCTGAAGAATATTTACCACAAGTATCTGTAGTCTATTAGCACTGCTTAAAGGATGCATCTTTCTATCTCTTTCCCTCCTTTGTACAGGTCAGTTTTTGTCTTTTGCAAAAACAAATTCTTTGTTCAAATCATCATGACAAAAATATGTTCACGAAATAATAAGTGCCAAAGGGAGTCTTATTTCATAAATCCCGATGTTCAGATAGTCAAAAGTATTCCTAGTAAAAAGGTGTAAAATCTTACGAGTATACCTTTAAACGAGCATTTCTTGTATATATATTATATATATATATATATATATATATATATATATATATATATATATATATAATCTGAATCTCGGAAAACTTTTTTTTATCCGTGTTTTGAGGAAACGATAAAATGTGATTAAAATACAAACGTAAATTTCGCTGTCAAATAGTATGTCATGATAGCTTATAATGAAAAAATTAGGCAGATAGATCCGAACGAGCCTGGTTCGAATCACCAGTCCGATTTTTTTTCCTTATTTTAAAATCATTTTTTTTGGAAGAAAAATTTTATCGTATTTTATCACTAAGGGTACCCAGCAAATGCTCGGTCAACCAGGTACTACTCATAAAGTTAAATAGAAAAATGCAAATATTAAATGCCTATATTATGTATATTAGATTTAGGGCCTGTTTCACAATCTCCAGATAAGTTCCCAATAGGCTATCGGCAACATATTTGACAGATACTCCATACTCTATCTGTCAAATATGTTGCCGATAGCCTATTGGGAACTTATCTGGAGATTGTGAAACAGGCTCTTATACTTGTGAATTTCACACCCAATTCGTAGTACACGGGCAAAGCCGTAGACTACAGTACACATTCTTTACATCCAAACTGAAGCCATAAATTACAAAACCGTTACAACAATTCGCATTTAATTTCCTCGCTAAATACTTTCGCAGTTTGTTTTTGTTGGGACAAAGATAGACTGAGTAACGAGGTTTGCTAACTTTAACATAACTCTAGTTTGAGAGTTTGCGATTTCTTAAGTGCAGGTGAGAGCTTATTTAAATGGATTAACTTAATGGACTCTATTATTTGAATACTTAATCGTTGCTTCCCTTTTTAAACACAATTCAAGAGTACTCCTGTTGTTAGGGTAAATAAACCCACTAAAGTAAATTTTAAGGAAGAAAAGCTTTTATTAATACCCAGCTATCACACCAGGTTAACCTACCTTCGTAAGTTCGTGAGAGTTCTGTATACAGGAAACGGAAATAAATTTTAAGAAAGTATAAAAGTAACGATGGTCAGCCTCCGCCTCTCAAGCGAAATGAAGTGAAGAAGAAGAGAAATCGTCATCATCATCATCAAACTAATTATCCGTCCACTACTAAATAAAGGCCTCGCTCAATGAACGTCAAGACAACCGATCCCTTGCCACTCGCATCGGACCGACCACTGCTCAGAGATCGTCTTCCCACCTGATTAATGGTTAAAGAAGAGAAATGGTTTTTTTTTCTAAATTTCTAAGTCCACCCTAAAACAGAGACCATCGCTTGCTCAGCGGTGAAGGAAAACATCGTGAGAAAACCTCCAGGGAGGATGAGACTAAAAAGTCTATCAATCAGTCTGTAAATTTAAAACTCTCAAACTAATTTGAAAGTTTTAAATTTTATTAATGCCTTATTGCTTTCAAAATTTTCTCGATTGAAATGCTCCAGGTTTCCCCACGGATAAGAGAAAGCAATCGCAGAGTAGATATCTCATTATATTCTTAAAGAACGTTTCCAAAGGCCGTGGCCAACCAGAGCATGGGCAACTTATTTTGACTACCAACGCCCATAGACACGTTACAACCAAAGGCTATGCAGAGGTATTGTCCTCCTTTTCGCTCCTACTAACAAACCGTATGAAACGCGACAGCATAGTTATCGATGCCGGTGTTAAGTGAGCGAGATACCACCCCATCCATGCCGGCTTACTGGCACAGGATGGTACATTACCAGCAATGATCAAAGGGATAATATTTCATATAATATTTTTTGTTCTGTATCATTTAAGCGATCCACTCTTATTGAATTCCAAGGGAGGGAATTCTTGAACGCAATAAAGACATTCTTTGCTCGATTTAAGCTGGGCCGGTTGGTCTTTTATTCGAAACATTCATTTCCTAACAAATTCTCTTTATTCCTTTTGAAATTAAATATTTAAAATTTCTAAAACATTAGCCGGTAGAAAGATGATGTTACCAATGTTGATCATAACAATCGGTGTAACAGGAGTTTTTTGCAATTCACTGTTATAGCCAAATTCCACAGTCAAAATTCCAAATATTATCAAAACATTTTGATGTCCAAAAATACTCAATATCTTGATTTGTACCGCCATTTTCTGTCGGTCAGTTCAACTACTGTACCTATATCACCAGCTGCCACCTACGATATTTCTGAACCGATACGACATAGTACCTTCAAGAACATAACATACCTATATTTGGAACTACTTGCCCGTTCTTCTATAAAAATGACTGTCTCGGCTATATTGGTACAATCTGCACCGTATCATGGACGTGTTATTTGTTTATATTCCCTTCTTAAACCAACGCCATTTATTGCCATTAATTTATATAAATATCAAAAAATTATTTTCGTGCTTTTTTGTAATCGCACTGGAAATGCTCTGTCCATTTAACCGGAGATGGGTCGTCCCAGGAGATATTTGGGAATACCGAGGCTACCGTACAGAGCCGGTACCGCATTAAAACCACTAACTCATTTTAAAGGGAGTCCCGGACTTCACTACAGCAATACTGCCTGATTTATCCTTCTTGTGCCCTTGGCAAAAAAATTAAGTATAATCCAAGTAACTCATAGCCTTTGCGACGAAAGAAAACACACGTCTTTGCCTGTTCTGCCCTTCTTTACAAAACCTCATTCCGGGTTCGATTCTGACCCCCTGTAATGCCTTTAAATGGTTTTTCTAAATTTCTAAGTGTATCCAGAACACGAGACCATCGCTCGCTCATCGGTAAATGAAAACATCGTGAGGAAACCCACACGCCTGATAAGACAACACCTTGAAAGTATGTGAAGTAGAGCAAGCCAGGTGAACTATGGCTTTATCCAGCATTGGACCAGCGTCTCTGTGAACTATGTATGACCCGATATCCTGCTCGCCTGATTTCGAGGAGGAGACAACGAGTGGGATATAGAGGGTTGCTACTTTAAAAGTGATTTTCGTGGATATTTTGAGTCTAGGCGACTCCAAGGTGTAATAAATATTCATAATACAGCATCAGGTGTTATATTACGAGTGAACATTTGTTAGCGGTGTCATGTGTCATGAGCTCACACGGCGTGACGCCTTGTTATTTTTATTAAGACCCATTGAATTTGGAGAAATATTGTCTCATATCTCAAACATAATAATATATTAGAAAGAAAGAAAAACACTTTTATTATTCACAAAAACACACCAAAAATATACAGTTACAGCTTACAGTTTTAATAATGTGAATAACAGAGGCAGTCACTCAGCATTTGTCACACCATTACAGCAATGGTGAGCCGCTAATTTTCAGTGACTCCTCGCGATCACTCGCTCAGCGCGACATCACTGACAGCACCTAATAATAAATCTAAATATAAACACTACTAACAAATATATTATTTTAGGTTTGCAATTAGTACTATACCTAAATATTATATACATATTATTATATATACTAATATCACAGTGTAAATAAATTCATACAGTGGTCCAACGCCTTTGAAGTCGCGCGGAATGCCGCTTTTGTGTAGGTATTTGTCATTGCTTCAGGGTTGTCACAATGATGTGTTTTATTATAATCTGTTTTACATTTCGTGTATTCGTAGTATATGTATGTAGAGTACTAGGAATAAAACAAAAAAATAGATATAGAAGTATTATTAAGGAGTTTTATTATAAAAAATACAAATGCGTATACAAAAGCTCACACGACACGACATTAACTAATCATAGCCGATGACGCGGCTTGTAACTTAGGTTTATGACACCCACGTGACCCCCTATTTTTCGGAAGAAAATTCCTTGTTTGTTATTATACTATATATTGTTAAGTATCCATTTATACCATATTGTGTCAAGTTAATTCGACTGATAAAATTATGAAATTATGAAATAAACAAAATAAAAGTAATTTTCTTCTGGTTTGTAAAATGGACTTAAGACTCAAATTGATTTGATTGATTGATACTCAAAAGATAGATATCGTTGATTTTTAATTTATTTGAAAACTTTGAATATCAATAATAAATAAATAAGTTTCATTTTACTTCCCTGTCTTCAAATTATCAGACATACAAATTATTTCGATTCAACTATTACGAAAAAAACATATCAGTGTATTAAATTTGTATGTAATTTTGAAAATATTAAAAATAAAAAAAAATATCTGATATTCAAACGAAACACTATCGGTCGCAAAGCACTTAAATTAATCAAATCAACATGCGGCAACCCTGACTGACGTGTCCCAAGCGAGTGTATGGCAGCTTGGGCTCGCTACCGTGCCTCTCTCACCCCGCACGCCCCGCACGATTGCTCTGTCTAGACGTGTTCGTTGGACCACTGTATGAATTTATTTACACTGTGCTAATATTATAAAGAGGAAAGATTTGTACCTATTTTTGTATGTTTGTATGTTTGTAATGAATAGGCTCAAAAAGTACTGGACCGATTTCAAAAATTCTTTCACCATTCGGAAGCTACATTATCCATAAGTAACATAGGCTAAATTGTATTCTGATAAAAATAGGGTTCCGTAAGATATTTTGGTTTTTCGGACACAAGGTGTAAAAAATGTTATTTCGCGTACTAAGATCCCGTTGTAGATCTTAGTTAACGCAGGCGAAGCTGCGGGCAACAGCTAGTATTAAATAAAATAAAAAATAAATATTAGGTATGAAGATATGAATATAAAGTAGAATGAGATGTCTTGCTGTTCATAAATAAAGGAAGATAAATCGTCGTTGTTTAAACATGATAGACTCTACATCACATCTAATCATATATTTATTATAGTCGGTTTGTGCATCGACATATTCTGAATAAGATACGCAACGGAATTTGATACGATTTCCAGTGTTTGTTATAAACTAGGATAGGCTTATTATAGAAAGCAAAGATTTTTTTTTGTCATAAATTAACTTTAAAAACTGCTCAACCGATTATGAAAATTCTTTCACTGCTACAATGCTTAAATTATCGCTGGGGAATGCGTTCAGGCATGCTATGCCTGGAGGCCCGTGGACTTTGTAGGACTCTGCGCCCGAGAGGATGGTAAAGTGAGCGCAGATTCTACTCATTAAACCCCATCGGTGTTCTCCTTGTCATCCTATTATTAAATATTAGCTGCCCCGACAGACTTCGTTCTATCAAAAGTACTAATTATGCTATATTGTTTTCTTATGTTTACGCGAATTTCACTCATTATAATGAAACAACTTTTACGGATTTTATCGTGGTTTATTAAGGTTTTTTTATATGCCAACCGTGCTTTAAAGTATCCGAAACGTCGAGCTCTTAAAAACTAAATGAACCGCGATAAAATCCATAAAAGTTGTTTTATTATAATTACTAATGATGCTATTAAAAATAGGGATTGACGGCAGAGGACTGAAAATTTAGGGTCTTTTGCATTTTTGTTGTTGTATGATTAAAAAAATAAACACAAAAAATTGTCGAAAAAATAAAAAAAATAACTCTGGGGTGGGTCACCCTTATCATTTAGGGGGGTGAAAAATAGATTTTGCCTGATTCTCAGACCTGAATATGCATACAAAATTTAATAAAAATCGGTCAAGTGAGAATTTTATATATTAGAGATAATAATTATTGCGTATCATTTTATAATAAAACACACCAGTGAAGAGCAGCTGGCTGCATCTTTCTGGCTCGGCTATTCTCGGCGGTTCCGAGCTCACCCGATAAAGCCTTTCACTTCAAAGAGTGACAGATCAGCCTCATTTGCGGCCCACAAAAATGTGTGCAGTGTGGCAAAAGAAATTTCACTTCCCTAAATACAATAGCAAGATTATTTTCATTAGTTAATCTTAATAAATTGTAATATTACATAGTGACAATATGTAATATTAATAAAGTTCTATTTATTTACTAATAAACTGTTTTATGCGGTTTAGAAATTCAAGATTTTCTCGTTCCCTCGCTCCTCGCCTCGCAGATCTATCTGCATAATTTAATTGAATCCACACCGAGCCCATTCAGACCTCGTGTTTATATTGAATAAACTAATAAAGCATTGAATTTTTCTTTATAATTCTATTTATATACAAATAAGATTTCCTAAGCTTCTAGGAGTAAGCTGCAAATTTCGAGAGCCATTTTAATTATTTTATTGTTACACAAATTTCCAATGTATAATGACTATTGAATACGGTGTTTTAAAAGTAAATTCATGTGCCACGAAATCCGTAAACTACGGACGGACTCCGCGGATTGTGAAAATAGGTATGTAAAAATCTAAATGAACCACGATTAAATCCGTAGTAAACTTTCGTTATGGTAAGTAAATTTCGACCAGTGTGTGTATAACGTGTATACCGCTTATGCCCCAGTTTTGTCTGCGTGGTATGTAGTTCCGTCAAAAATAAAGGCTGTAGAGGTAGTGTAAAAGCTGGCAACAAGACTTGCCATATTACCTCTTTAGACAGGTATGTAAGAGGTAGTGTCATGCTGCTTTGCACAACTGGGGAGGAACCTCCCGCTCACATAAAATCGGAGTATAGTGACAGCTAAGCTATCGCGTTTCATGCGGTTTGTGAGTTTCCGGTGGACCGTTGGGGGTCAGAAGAGGGAAAAAGAGGGCAACGCATCTGTATAACCTCTGGTTGTATGTTAATGGACGTCGATAGACGCAAGGATTGGACTGTTCGTTTGCTCTCCTATAAAAAACGTAACGCAACATGCTGTCCCTCTCTTGCATTTATGCTGTTATAGTGGAAAACAATGTATATGATTGTCTCCATTGCAACATATGCATCATCATCATCATTATTTTCAGCCCCTGTCTACTGCTACGCATTAATTGTCTTTTTTGTAAAGCTAAGCTTAAAACACGCGCTATACCTCTCTGTTATATTATAGTTTATAGGGCCATAACACATTCATAATATTATTATTTATTCAAAATCTGTAGAAATTAAACTATTTTGTTCGGAATTTCGAAGTGAGTTAAGGTTTTTTTGATTAATAGGTAATTCTCAAAGTTTTGGATATTTTGGATATGTTTTGGATAATTTAAACCTTAACATCTTAAGGATATGTTCTATGACAAGCGCACTTACAACGTTAGTGCCTGCGAATGTTCACGACACTTAAATCAACAAAACAAAACACAATATCGAGCGTCGCAAATCAAAGCTTAAAATCGCGTTTAAAATAGTTTTAATTTTGAAAATAAATGTATTATACTAAGTATTTTGTTTTCCTCAAATTTCCCGATGTAGATAATATTATAAGCAATTAAAAATATTAAAACTGAAAAACTAAAAAATCAAATATTCAAACAACATTGTGATATACATCATCATCAGGTGCCATCTTCATATTGTCTTTCAGTTGCGTATAACTTTTTTGGTCTAGTTTTTGATGCCGTCTAACCATTTTCTCCTCCGTCGGCCTGGGCTTCGCCTTCCCGGGATCCTGCCCTCCAGGATCAACCTAGGAAATTCATAAAGGGATCCTCTCAGCAGCTGTCCAAAGAAGGCAGGTGATATTAATTACACTGAAATACAGAATAATCGCAAAAAGTTATGTAATTCAATACTAAGAGGTCGATCCGAAGATTGACTGATTGTCAGTTACTACCAGATATGGTGCGAGATTAAAACGATGTTTGGTGTCTTCTTTATTTACCTGGTGGTAGGTGAAAGTGACATCCACAGACCCGCTCCACCAGAAAATTAGCAGGATGCCTTTTGAATAGGACTATGCTCTTCTCTCTTTTTTCTTATCTTTTAACTTTTAGATTTATAAATATTGTAACGTTGCGCTTGGTCGTTACATAATTTTAGGTTTAAATTAAAAATTCAGCAATAGATATTATGTTTAAACTAAGCATACTAATGGTATAAGCGCCATCTATCGTTAACTAGTGTCAACTATTGACATACTCTATTGGCTCACTAGCGGTCTCTCTAAAATTCAATAACCGTTTTCTAATATTCTTTTTCTCAAATAAAATTAATTTACCTCTTGTAATTTATAATAATAAATATAACAATTTAATCTAATCCCTAAACAAAATTACAAATAAACTAAATTAAAACGTAATTAATTATAAAGTCGGTTTGACAATTGACTATAGAACTATATTGTTTATGGAACGATAGACAAGCTGTGATTAGGGACCTTTTGATTTGTTGTCACTTCTAACCAACCTTTTTCTTGTCCTGACTTCGTGGCTGGCGGAAGCCGAGGCTAACCCTCGTCTAATTTTTTTGAATTCCGCTGGGAGTTCGCGGATCACATTGGATAGGGTAAGTATCCAAGCTTGAAGACCTAACAGCCGGCCGGCTGAACCGAACGCCCAGCGTGAAGACCCAAGCAGCCAACCTACCATCGCCAGGAGTCCAGTCAGGCCAATGATTCCTCCCTTTCTACCCCTACGCATTTGTATTATGGGATCCCATGGTAAGTCTAGTTACTGCAACATTTAGCTCGTGATTAAAATATGAACCTTACAAAATAATGTTTTCTGACGTGACAATGGTTGCTGTAAAGTATCCGAAACGTCGGGCTTTTAAAAATTGTAATAAACCGCATTTAATCAGTAAAATTAGAATGAGTGAAATTCGTGTAACATTAGATATCAATATGCGAATAATTAATTTGAACGTTAATAATATTTATTAACAAACAAAGGCGAGGGCCATAATATGTCTCTACACGTGTAGAGATTCACGTTTTCACGTAAGACGATATGCTCGGAGCGTGAATTATAAATACTAGAATTTCCTCCAAGTCTAGAAAATTTACTCCAGCTCTTGAATTCTCTTCCACTAGCATAATGCTTTCCGACGGCATTTCCTCCTGTGGAATATTAATTAAGTCCTAATATACGTTAGTGTTTATCTGATATTTTGGATGGATTTTTATTTTAAAATTGGAATTAAATATTGTTTTATGTTTACGCGAATTTCACTCATTATAATGAAACAACTTTCACGGATTTTATCGCGGTTTATTAAGTTTTTTATATGCACGACGTTTCGGATACTTTACAGAAACCATGGTCACAGGGGGACCAAATCCGTGAAAATTAGCAGGATGCCTTTTCTAATTCTAATCCGTGAAACATTATAATTAGAATTAAACTAAAAAAAACGGTTATCTGTAGAGTCGGTTTACTGACGATAGTTGAACGTGACAACGTCATAAGAAAATAATACTGGGCCGATTGTGCCTCATTGTCGCTCGATCCGCGCTCTCGCTTGCACTTCAGACCTTAAAGGGAACGCCTCAGACCGAGGTAACGACACATTAGTCATTTTCTACATGCGTGCAGCCGGCTCCATCGAATTATAAGACGTTGTCACGTCAATATAAATATTTTTAGCTAAAATATATTTCCTACAATAGATGATATTAAAAAAATATGATGAAGACATCTAGAGTCGATGATGATGAATGTAGACTTCAAAGGTGAATTGGGAATGTTAGTATAAATCCGAATCCATTATTCTAACTTGACGCCGGACGAATTTATCGGGTGCTAAACGGAGAATAAATTATTATCGAATCTTGTAATTTGAAATCGGGTCAAATGGATGGTAGAGATGAATTTGATTGTAATGAAGTTAAACCTTTGGCAAACCCCAATTATAACATTTTGACAATTTATTATTAATTATTAAGTTAAATATTTGTAGTTATTAACGCTTCAACTACTCTATATAAATCAAAATTGGCGAATAAAACATAATTTTAAAGCTTTTCACGTGACAATGTCTTATAACTCGATATTACGAGCAGCATGCACAAAAAGATGACGTCATGTAGCGTTCCGAAAGCGAGAGCGCGGCACGAGAGAGATCGGATCGAGCGATCGGCTCAGTTCGGTTCGTGCTGTATGTAATGTTTGACGTTGTCACGTCAAACTACCGTCCGTAAACCGATTTTTTTTACTTCAACTTCAACTTCAACTTTTACTACTTTCAAACAAAGGCCTAAACCTAAGGTTCATAGTTTATGTTCTAGAATCTAGAATAATGACGATGGTTATTATATTATGCGAAAATTTCATAGGTCACCAGGTGGTAGCAAGACAATGCCAGCATATATACTGTGTAGGTACCTAAATGGAAATACCAGCATGGCTTTAATTATATTTAAGTGCCTAGCAGTGGTCTCTTGGACACTTAACGTAGCAGGTTGGGGGGTCGAATCCAAGTGTGGTAAAAGATATAAAAAAATAACGTATTGGTGATACCGTAAGGTCATTGGTAAGGCGCGTTGTGATATATTAGATATTAAATTTTATAGATATTTAAAAGATTCGATTCGAGATTATTCCTGTTGTTCTTTTAAGAGGATGAACTTTGGGACTAGTAGTAGTAGTAGACTAGCTATATATATCTCGCTCTCGCTTGCACGCTCGTCTCAAGCAGGACGTGTTCATAAGACATACTTTTTCCTATTACCACTTCAATGAGCTTAGGTCTTACGGTCATTAACCACATAGAAAGACAATCCGTGCAAAGGTTAGCTGTTCTCCCGGTTTTAACCGCGTTAGCGAAAAAATCCCTTTTTTCAATGTATCCTATTACTTTTACTACCTCCGAAAGTGTACAAAGTTTCATGATGATCAGCTGAATAGTCTTCGCGTGAAAGCGTAACGAACATCCCTACTTTCATATTGATAAAATTATTATAAATTAGCTGTTGCCCGCAGCTTCGCCTGCGTTAACTAAGATTTACAGCGGGATCTTAGTACGCAAAATAAGTAACTTTTCTGGTTGATTTTTTACACCTTGTGTCCGAAAAACCCAAATATCTTACGAAACCCTATTTTTTTTCAGATTAAAATTTAGCCTATGTTACTCGTGAACAATGTAGCTTTCGAATGGTGAAAGAATTTTTGAAATCGGGCCAGTACTTTTTGAGCCTATTCATTACAACCAAACATACACACAAAGTTTTCCTCTTTATAATATTAGTATAGATTAGTATAGATGTAGATGTAGATAAAACCAAGGCATCTAAATTTAGGCACAAGAAACGTCAATCCTTTTGAGCCTGTCTCATATAATTTTTACGCCACGGTGAGTAACCGTACCGTAGACCCCTGGACGTGAAATTATTCACTAGTATCATAAAAATTTCTAAACACGGCCCCCGTAATGGTCAATCATATTGATACGTGTACACACTGGACAATTCTATGGGCGATTGTCGCAAAAGAGATGATTGTATTGTGTATGATACACATGTAGCGTTGTTATAATTGTTATACATCTCATTTGTTAAACAAATTCAAAAAAGGAAGCGTTTCTCTCCTGTAGGCGACGAAGGGGGGTGCGTCGGAAGTGCTACTTAATGAGCTTCCAATAACGCCCCTGTGCTCGTGCCGGGCTCGGGATGGGCCCTGCTAGACACGACGTCGTGGGGATTGCTCCATAGCAGCCGGGAAGTCCCCCCTACATTTGAAAAATCTGGCCTTGCGGGGCCAGTCTGTCGCTGAGGTGATCCTGTTGACTACGGATCCAGAAACCTCACAAAGCGGCTGAAGGTGCTCGCAGTGGTTTTAGTGGGGTAGTGCATCCCAACGCGAGTCCCCACACGTCAGTGTGCCTACCCAAGGCTCTGTTAAGGTGCGAAAGCATTTCCATTGCGACATCTAAAATAAAAAATCAAGTGTTTCTCAATTCGACTGTGTATATGTTTTTTTTAATGACTGCCATTTGTATGAATACATCCAATATAATTTTTAATCGTAATCGTATTGTATCGGCGTTGATTAAGAAAGGCCTATGTTCAACTGTCGACGGAAAAAAGCTGATAATGATGATGATCCAACAATATAATTAAGAATAAAGTGCATATCACGTCAAACTAATTGTTCTTTCTATTAAATAAGTCTTTCGATAAATAAAGTTCATTTTCGTAACCGAAAAGTGTCATCTAATAAAATATATATAACGCAAACCTGATTTGTTATATTATTTTTGTTGTTTGTAGAAACATAAATGCATTAATGGAATGGAATGGAAACTGGTAAATTTGGAGTGTTATATCAATATTTGTGTCGGCGGTAGAAACTCTTAACCTAGTATGTTAAAATCAGTGATAGGAAGTCACCTGCAAATAAAAAGCTCAGCGGTTCCGCGCCAAAAACCCGCCCGTGTGTTTACCGTAATGCTGGAAGCAGTTTGCCTAATATTTTATGCAAAGATCAAGACCGTCTGCCGTGACAGAATTTCGTTATTTGCTTTAAAAGGATCAAAAAAGGGAATTGGCTTTAAATCATTGCCTTCATCGCGTGAATATTAAATGCGCTTATCCCCCTGTTTATGAAGATTTTAAATGGCTATTATGAGTAATTTATTGCCGTTATAACCGGGCAATTTGAAATTTAATTATATTTGTGTACTAGATTATTATGAGATACAAGGGGTTCTGGATTTATTGTTTTATCGTTAATACGTCGGCCATGAATGGATATTGATCTGTTTATTGAACGCCAAGACAATAGCTTTCACAGAACAAGCATCCAGATTGGAATATAGCAGAATATTTTCACGCTATCAATTATTTGTAAGAATTAAAAAATGTCTGTACTAGCGCCCCGCGACCTCGCCCGCATACTGCCATTCCCGTGGGAGTATGTTATTCTGATGTATAAGCTATAGTATTGTAAAGTTTCATTGAAATCCATTCAGTACTTTTTGCGTGAAAGAATAACAAACATCCATACTTACAAACTTTTACAATATTAGTAGGATATCAACATAATCATGAGCGTTATTCCAATGCATAGGTTCCTTTCAGCGAACGACAAGATGGCCGACCCCACGCTCGATATCTTGTATATATCCCTTCAAAGCTTTATCATCTTTTCCGTCATTCTCAGTCTTATCCGTCCACTGCTGAACATATTCCTTTTTTTTTCTTTTACGCCGGGAAATGCACTGACGCATACAGCTGGGGAGTGGGTCTCCCCAGGCGGGTATGTGAGACTCGCTTCGCCCGAAAGCTGGTAAATGGACGCAGCTCTACCCATTAAAACCCGAGAGAGACAAGAGGCCCCTTCGCTTCACCCAAGGTGTTTGGATCACCCTGGGCTACTGTGCCCCACCGCCACGACAAGGCCTGAACCATGGTGGGGACTGAACATATTCCTCCCTCAATGAACGCCAAGACGGCTGATCCCTTGCCACTCGTGTCTACCACGCACCGGCCACGGCACGGAGATCGTCTTCCCACCTGGTTAATGGCCGAACAACACTGTATCTACTTTTACATGGCATCTACTTGATATACATTTTTTTTAATAAAAAAAATCTATAATATACATAACGCATACGAAAGAAGAAAATAATGTTCTTCTTAGTAATATAAAATATCAAAAAAATCGGTATTGTAAGAATCATTAACCCGTAATTGGTTGTAGCATTGTAAATGCAATTCTGGTAAGCATTAGAAAATCGGGACAAACCCATAAGTACCCTATATAAATTCCAGTGACCATTCTACTAGCCAAATCTTTTGAAAGAACGAAAATAAATCAAATCCAATCCAGTAAAGCCGATAACGGGAGACATAACCATCGCCCCAATCATCATAATCACAGCTTTTTTTATTCCTTTACAACTGATTATATTATTCCTACCATAGATCTATATACCTGGACGAGACAAAAAAGAAATGTGGTGTCATGGGACACCAGGTAGGAATGAAGTTCCTTCGGCTAAAAATATATAAATAAATAGATATCTTACGTAACCCCTTTTTTTCAGAATATAATTTAGCCTATGTTACTCGTGGATAATGTAGCTTTCGAATGTCGAAAGAAATTTTGAAATCGGTACCCGTACTTTTTGAGCCTATTCATTACAACCAAACAAACAAAGTTTTCCTCTTTATAATATTAGTGTAGATTTTAGATTCTATTATTACGCTACCCATTCAAATCACGGCAACACGATTTATTTTCTTGCGTATTATTTTGAATTTCTAATAATTTTTATGATAGTAGGATTGGTAAATTTTTAGACATTCTATCTAAATTTCGACGTCGCCTGTTTACATAAGCTAGTTTAAGACCAGACAACTTATATATGTGTTGCCTACCCTGTGGCATAAGATGGCAAGTCACGGTGCTAGTTATAAGTATATTACCCGTCTTGCCCTTTTGTCCCAAACACGGCAAAGTTTTTCCACGAGAGAAACAAGAGATACAGCCAGCCCCCCTAGACGAGCGGCACAAACGTTAAACAAATAGAATAGAATACTTATTGTATGGGAATGACACTAGCTGTCATATTACTGTCGTAAGCTAATGTCATTCCCATACAATAAGTATTCTATTCCTTTAGAGTTTGTGTTACCTGTCTAGGGGGGGCAGGAGCGCGGATAGCTCATCCCTCCGGTAAAGCTTGAGTAAAATCCTTACTAATATTATAATACTAAAACTAAGAACAATATATGTTTCTAGTAGAAGGGAGAGATTTTAAAATATCACCACTATTAAGACAACAAAAAAATCACTAGATAAAATTTGGCTAAGACCCCGTTGCTAGTACCAATATACGGATATTAATTAATTTAATTTCAGATTTTTATGATTGGTCATTTAGATTAAGTTTTGACTCCTTGAAAAACCCCCGTAACAAAGCCTTAACCCATTACAAGCCTAATCGGATTACCTTTGCTAGGTTTCTGATGGCTTCGATAATCGATTCAAATCAATTCTTTGAAATTGATATATTTAAGATCATTATTACGTCCCCAAGGGTAAAGTAGAGAATTCGAAGTTTTTTTAAGCACTCCGGGACAATGTCTAAATATCAAGCTCACGTGAAAAAAAAGTGAAACTTTAAATAATTAAATCATTTTGAATTGCAGTTTTCTGCCTTTTTAAAAAAGCGTGAAAAGGTTACCTTGAATACCATCATCATCATCATAATTATCACCCTGCATCCGTCCAATTCAGGACATTGGCCTCCCTGAGTAAACGCCACCACCACGACATTTGCCACTCTCGTTCAACATGGACCGGCCACTGTACGGGGATCTTCCCATCTGATTAATGGCCGACCGAGACTTTGTCTATCTAAATGCTACCTCCAGTTGGAGATGTCTCCATAGCCGCCCCGATTTCCTAAGCGTTACCAGCTGCTACTTTAACTATTTTATACCTATATTCGCATCACAACGAGAAATTTTAGTGCCCTGGCGGATGTCTTTATTTCGAATTCTATCTGCCAAAGAAAGACCTAGCAAAACACACTTCATAACACGTCCCGAATCTGACTTTTGGACCAATCGTAAATTAAAAGGTTTTTAGACCCATAGATCATCACGGGTAGAACGCATTGGTCGAAATATTCAGTCCTCATCGCGGCATATCAACACGATGTAAGTATACAAAATATGGCTGAGCTTCCTGAATGCTGCCCATGCCGATTGAAGCCTCCTATCGGCTTCCCTCTCGAAGATATCCACCCAGCTGCAAAGTATGCCCAATATAGACATAACTTTGCACAGCTTCGAGAGTTTTGCCAACGTCGTCAACCTTTTTTATAAATACATATTTAATTTTCCATTTAATTACCATCATAAGCTCCATTAGCAACCAGCAAGCTCCGTAGCATCTAGCAAGAGTTCAACGTACCCTTCACCTTCAAAAATCTTCGCTTTTTCATAAGAACATCCAGATATTATACTTCAGTGACCCCGTGGTCTGTGACCATCGATAGAATATATCGTTAAACAAAAGGTCTTTCCGAAGGGTCATAAATGTACTCTAAATCCTGGGGGGCCCATAAAGCTGTTTACTTCGGAGCTGTACCTTTTTGACTTAATTTAATGTGCGAATTGAAAGGGAATTTTATTGCATGTGCCTCATCATCATTAATACAATCATCATCTCTATCATCATCACCATCATCACCACCACCACCACCACTATTATCATCATCATCATTAGATTTTATCCGTCTGAGCCTAAAAATATTCCTCCATCAATGAACGCCAAGACCAGTGATTCCTTGCTACATATTATCGTCATTTTATGAGACTAATATTCTATTCTTTTTAGGCGACCTCTATGGCTCAGTGGTTAGCACATTGGCGCTCAAGCCCGGAGGTAGCGGGTTCCAATCTCGCCAGGGAACAAAAAAGTTTACTGTGTTCCTGGGTCATGGATGTGTATTAAATATATGTATTATAATATAATAAAAATCTTAAATATATGTATTAATATAAAACGTATTAAATATATGTATTTCCGTCGTCTGGTACCCGTAATACTCGACCAGGCATATTTGCATTCATATAATTACTGATTAAGAATAAGTAATAATTTTGTTAAAACTTCATTTTAGGTAGAAAACACTCAACATTTATGTGACTGATTTTTGTTCCTACCAAATGAAACCATTTTATTAGCTATTTATTACTTACTTCTGCAATTCCTTCGAAGTCTAATACCCGTAACCGAAATTATCCGAAACTAACGGATAATCCGAAATAATTCCATATCCGTATCCGTAACCGTATCCGGTATAATAATAATAATAAAAAATAATAAATGACACTTTATTGCACACCAAAAAACATAATACAATATACAAATATTAAAACTAGAAATGAGAGCACAATAATCATCATTTCTATATCCGTATCTTATCCGTATCCGAAATTTCACATCCATAACATCCCTGCTGCTAATCCTGTGACAAATACATAATACAAAGTTTATGATATTAAATATAGTAAGCTCGAAAAGCTTTTAAAAAATTCCCAATATAAAAAGCTCTCCCCATCGGGATTTTGGAGGAATGTAAAGGAACAAGGTTACAATTTCATTAAAAGCGACGGCCGGCCCCAATACTTAGACTTGGTTATAAATTATAAATGCGAACATTATGTACAGATTTCAATACAAATTATGTTTTGAGTCAAGAAATTCGACTTTCAAAGAAAGCGTTGAATGAATAAAAAATATAAAGCCTACTGAGGTATATCAAATCTGATTAATTTTATAAAGACGAAAGTTTGTAAGTTTTGATGTTTGTTGCCCTCTCATACAAAATTTACTGAATCAATTCTAGTGTAATTTTGCGAAAATATTGCTTACACATCAGAATAGTATATAGGCTACACATTATCCCCGTAGTCCCACGGGAATGGAAAATACTCGGGTAAAACCGCAGGGCGCTGCCTTTGAAATAATTAAAATGTAATATTTTTTTGATCATTTAGACGCTATACCATGCCCTATCATATCATCACTATTTAAAAGCTTACAAAGAAAAATACATAAAAATCAAAAGTCATATATTAGGTACATGGATTAGGTGTACTTTTTCAAAAATCTAAAAAATGGCCTAATACCTTTGCAATCTTTTAATATTATCGTTTAAGACCTGAAAACGAATTTAATGACGAGAAGTAATAAGAAACCAATATTAATAAATCCATTACAGTCGAGAGAAAACTTATTTCTGCAACACGCGAAGTTGAAATCCTATTGCGATTGGAAAAAAGTAAATTACTATAACATCTGCACAGCTGCAACTTTGTATAGCTTATGGCTTGTTCTTTGAATTTATTTAATGTAAAGGTAAGAATTATTGTAAAACATTTGAAAGATTACTTTTGTGGCTAGGAATGATAGGTTTGTAGTATTTACAAATGGCTTGACTCGCGCTGAGTTTAGAATTAATTTTTTTTTTGTCGGGCTTCCCCACCACTCGTTCCCACTGCTGCAACTCCTGTATAGCCAGAGTCGACAGCGGCAACCACCAAATGATCCTTTGATACGATCTCCAAGAGCCTGGGAGATACTTTGAAACTGCCTTGGGACCCGCAACGAAAGAAGAATTCAGAGAAGAAAATATTTCAGTTTCCCTCCCCGCCGACTGAAAATATGTTTCACGAAATAAATATTGAACTGAAACTTCTTTAGAATCGTTGTGATTTCAAACCGGATGCAACGGAAAAAACGACAGGTAAGACACGAACACAAAAGAGCGAGAGAGCAAATGTCGGTGTGTATACAGTATATTGCAGACTGTTTAATACTTGCTTGTATTTGAGCATTTAACATGACGTGTTTCACTTCTATTGTGTGTGAATCGCACACACACTTTTTTATTTGTAATATAAATATCAGGAATCAATCTCACTACCCTAAACTGCCAACTGACCTAGTTATCTAAGTTCTAGGACATATTAAATTAGGTAATATTGCTCAGGCCAACTGACCGTCTGGGCATTAAGTGAATTATGCCATCAACGTTCATAATATTACTATTTAGTTTCAGCACGAGTGGCAAAATCAATAAGGCTATGAGCACTTACTATCAGCAGCTAGTAAAGATTCTGAAGGAAATATGTAATAATTATTTTATCGAGACTAAAAACGTCTCAGAACTGATTCCAGTGATGTATGAACTGATGACATACAAGTTTGTTCGGAACACTCGATGCTCCAGTCCGACTCGCACGTCTTGTCCGATTGTTTTTTTTTTACTTAGCATAGAAGGGCAAACGAACAGTAGAGGTCTTGCGACTATCGACGCCCATTATCATCCACATAACCAGAGGTTATGCAGATGCGTTGCCCTCCTTTTACCTATCCTCTCATGTGAGCGAGAGGTTCCTTCCGGTCGTGCCGGCCCAATTTGGCTGCAAAGCAGCATGGCACTACCTCTTACAAAACTTTGCTCTTTCTCTATGTTTTTACTTATACTCTATTTTATACTAGTATATAGAGCTGAAAAGTTTGTTTGCCTTAACGCCCTAATCTAAGAAACTACTGGTCGGATTTGAATGATTCTTTCAGTGTTAGATAGCACATTTATCGAGGAAGGCTATAAGCTATACAACATTCCGCTAAGATGCCGATGTAAATCTTAGTTAACGCAGATGAAGCTGCGGGCAACAGTTAGTTAATAAATATTTAGAATGGCGGATAACGTCATAGTAGTTTAAAACGTATGCGTCCATATGTCCACACCGTACGCATCCGAACGGATCGTAGTATTTTGGCATACAAGTGCGTCGACTGATCCGCATCGTATGGTTCGCACTCAAGTGTCACTTTCTATACAAATAACACCATAATTCGTCTAATGCGATGCATGCGAAGCGTACTGTGCGGGCATGTGGACGTTTACCCTAAACGTCTTAAGAATCATCAATATTTTTTAACTTTTTTATTGAAAACTTATCCTGGTACTTGCATATTATTAAATGACAACGCAAGGATTCTTTTTGTGCTATAATATCCAAGCTGTACCTTAATTCTAAGACACGAGATATCTGCCTTCCTATATTTTTTTTCACTTAGCCCCTTTTTACCTAGATAGCTTTGAGATTTTCAAAGCTATCTAGGTAAAAATGATACCTTATTCCAGGTTCGTTCGTCTCTTTTCACTACTCAAGGAATAAAACCCACGTCCCATGTAAATTAGTGTTTCATTGAAAGCGAAAAAACATTTTTCGCAAAATGTACGCCATTTTAGCTGTAACAACACTACTGATATGTTAATGGTTCTCGTCAGCTCCCATTGTGTTCAGACTCGGCGAAGTCACCTAAAAGAGCGCAAAAATTACGTCTGAATAGTTCATTACGCCTTTACATAGCATTATTAATATAGCTTCTTGAAAAATCTGGCCGCATTACGAGATTACTTCAGTTCTTGCCAACCTTTTAAGCCGTCTTAGTGATTTTTTATTCTATTTGCATAATGAGGAATGTACATTTTCAAATTAAGTATTTTGAAATAAAGTTGCCTTATAATATTTTGATTTCTTACTCGACAGTCTTATGATAAAACTATTTTGAGCATCTTAAATAGCCGGACAAGTGAGAGTTGGACTTGTACCGTAGAGTTTAATGCCTAATAATTAATAATCTAATACCTGCATTAGATATTATTACTACTTAAAAACGGAAAAAACGTTAATGTGTGAGATCGTCTATAAATATTAATTTATTATGTTTTTAGTATTTTCTTGTTATGGCGGCTACTTAAATACTTAAATATTGAATATATTTTATTTTTTATTTTTAATAATTATATTGAATTAGTCATTACGTTTGTTACTTTGTTTAAAATTAGTGCTCAGATACAAACAAAAAAGGATTACTTAGGGCCTGTTTCACAATCTCCAGTTAAGTGCCCAATAGGCTATCGGCAACATATTTGACAGATACTTGACAGATACTCTATCTGTCAAATATGTTGCTGATAGCCTATTGGGAACTTAACTGGAGATTGTGAAACAGGCCCTTACAAAACTGTTTTTTATGTCATAAGGGGGCCATTGGGGCAACCGGGCAATCGGAGCCTGATGATAACTACCGACGTCTGCACAAAAAGCCCCCTTTTTCCCCATCCGCTCAAATGGACCACCGGTAACTCAAAAACCGCAAGAAACGCAACAGCATAGCCCTCAACTTACTTATTATATTATGAGCAAGAAATACAACCCCCGTCATGCAGGCTCAGTGTAACTGCAAACCGACTCGGTACACTTACTTTTATGCTGCAGGTAATGTATTTTTCACTCACAAAAGTCTCAAAGAGATCGCGATAATTGGTCGCTTTGCGGATGTCTTAATCAACTCAATATGCAGCTAGTATCTAGGATTGTGTAAAGCGGATTTGAATAAAACAACAAAATATTTCAAGAGCGAGAATAAGAACTTGAAAGATTTAAAATGGAACTTTTTAAAATAAAAATTTATAAGCAAACTCTTTGAAATGCAAGTTGAATAAGAGTAAGTGATTTAAGTAAAGTTATAAATTTTGTATGCAAGCGGGGTAGAAATTTCGTTAAGTAAAAAATCCTAGACTTGAGTTTAGACTTGCAAAAAATAAGCAAATTTTATCATTTCAATCAGATTAAAAAGTTTGTGTTTATTTATTTTAAAGGCATGTGCAACAAGATTTGTTAAATATGGTTGATAGCTGGAACCTGTGTCGGTACAAATTTTATTACATAACAAGCTGCGTCCCGCGGTTGCACACGCGTATTTTCCATTCCCGTGGGACTACGGGGATAAATTATAGCCTATGTGCTATTCTAATGCGTAAGAAAGTGGCGTCAATAGTACACCGAGTGCGGGGAAGCCGGCATAGTGTCCTGAAAATGATAGGAGATAGAATAGACACTGCTCTCCTTCGAAGGCTCACTGAGCTACATGTAAGGGTAGCTAAATAAGGAGCGTATTCATTATTTTCTCCCCCTCCCCCCTTCTAATTATATATCATTCTTATAGTATATGTACCTATTGTTTAGGGACTGTGGTCTGAGAATAAATGATTTTTTTATTTATTCTGGTAAGCAATATTATAAGGTAGTTTTAACGTGTAAGAGTAACAAGCATCCATAAACTTTCGCATTTATAATATTAGTAGGAAGTAGGATTTTATAAAATCGTCCTTCGTGTTTGAATAACGTACGAGTGATTGAAAATTACAGAATCATTATGCGAATTGGTTTGAGTCAATATTACAGGCACGGAGAATTGCGACTCGGGAAAGGCAACGAATAAATAAATTGCTTTTTACTTCTTTTTCGATGACGCAGGAAAATCATTTATGAAGCCAGGATCTCTGGACCCTATGCGAGCCCTTACAAACATCGTTTGAGGGCCCTGTAAGCAACATCACCTCAGAGTCAGGCTGGTGTTGCCATTTTAAACCAGACACGAGCACTCGCATTACCGCATTATAATATAATTTCCTAGATATTCAGCGGACATAGGCGACGGCTACTTGCCGTCAGCTATCTGCCAGTTTGTTTATCTTCATCATCAATTGGTCGCAGCATTTATAGTAAATGGTTGTTGCAGCGCTCCTGGACGGCAATGGCCTCTTTCTGCGAGACAATGATGTCCCAAAAGATGGCTGATGAATGGGAGGCCTTCCCCCGTAGATGATGAACGGGGGCGCATCTGAGGCGCTATTTAATGCGCTTCCAATAACGCCCCTGTGCTTGTCTCGGGCTCCGGATGGGAACCGGGCCTTGCTAGAGACGAGGTCGTGCCAAGTAGCCGGGTAGTCCTCCTATATCTGAAGAATCTGGCCTTGCTGGAACCAGTCTGTCTAAGGGTTCCTGTTGCCTACGGATCCGGGTCTCTCACAAATCGGCTGAAGACGCTTGCTTGATTTTAGCGGGGTAGTGAACCCTAATGCGAGTCCCAACGCCCAATTTTCATTGAAACATAAAAAGAAACCGCCAGTGGGTTAGTAGAATTCTGCATCGTCGTTAATGTCGATGGCTATAGAGCCCTACTGCAGCCCGCCATTTCTAGCCAAATCGATCGCACTCAAGTCGCGAATCTGTTGGAGAAGATGAGGCTCAGCGAGGCTATTTCTGCTGACTGACCAGTCAATATAATTTTATGAAATAAGTACCCAGGAGTTAATTGTTATAAAACATCGGTTGTCTGTAAGTCGGTTCACTGACGATAGTTGAACGTCACAACGTCATAAGAAAATAATGGGCCGATTGTGCCTCTTTGTCGCTGGTTCCTCGGTTTCACTTACACTTTAATCCTTAAATGGAACGCCTTAGAGCGAGGTAACGCCGCATGAGCCATGTTTTTTCGTGCGTGCAGTCAGCTCCATCGAATCATAATACGTTGTCACGTCAAAATACAAAATCAATTCTTCATTGTACACAATTAAAAAAAAAACCCCATCAGAACGGCTGTGATCTCAGCAAAATAAAAAATGTGTTGAAACAGAAATTGTTGAGAGAAAGCGTTGTTTATGGGAGTGAAGTCTTATAACTTGTAATTCCTTAAGGTTTATCAGGTGTTCTCTTTGTCCATGGAGAGTTGGCAAACTGTATGAAATTGTATGCGCTGTGGGCCTGCCACTTGGGTACCGTGACATGACAAAGTTATTAATTTCATTAGCGAATTGCTCTCAGTTAAAGCAGTGTGTGCTTCGAATATCGATGTACAACTAATATAATACTAAAAATATATTAATGTGCCCAAATAATAATACAACTAGGATTGTCTTCTCATCTTGAAACACTTCTGGCATATTTTGAAAGTGATTACTTGATATACCAAGAGCAGGTATCACGTGAGTAGCACGCACTAATGATAATTAATATCAATTAAAAAATAGAAAACTTAATACAACAATTTAACAGTCAATTAAATTAATTAAAATTTAATTTACTTAATTTAAATTTAAATTTTTACTTTATCGTAAATATGTATATTACTGAAGTCGCTATAACTCTAAATGCTAACTGAAAATCTAAATGTTAACAGTCAATTGTGAAGTGAATAATTAAAATAAGCACTCATTAATATTTAAGGCAATAAGCCATAATGTGAATAAAGTAAGAAAGATTTTATTGTTTCTCTAATTTATGAACAAAATATTATATTGTCATGGTCAGGAAATAGATGTATTGAAGTTCAAAATATAATATTCTTTTTACAAACCTGATTGTTCACGAAGTTAAACGTAACGTTTTCTGTGTCGTCCATTGTATCTGCAACTACAAAAGCTGAAATATATTTTTATTTTTAAATCTACCACGTTCCTAGTTTCTAGTCGTGTTGCATAGTCTTATACATTACATGAGCTCGGGTTTCCTCGAATTTAGGCGAGAACCACGGCATCTTAGCAATGAGTATAATATATAGAGATAACAAATCAGCGATGATGCTTTTTCCAAATAGATATTATGTGGAAAATACCTCAATAACATAAATAGAAATGCATCGACCACACAACCTATAGACTCCTAATGTTTGATTTTCCGTATTAAATGCATTCTGGCAACTAGCCGAGATGAGACTTGAGGAGGTTGTAATGCTGTGATTAGCTAATTCAAGGTCTATATTTGGTAATATATGACATTCACGGAACGTTAAAAAGAAATGGATATATTTCGCAACGGGAAAGAATTAGACGACACGATAGTTTGAGTACATTATACGGCTTACATCGGAGCTATAAGTCAGATGTGTCGCCAGAACCCGTTCCCCTGCTATTAGGAGTCTATGGGCTATGTGGTCGATGTAGAAATGCAACCTAATGATACGCGAGTTAAAAGTAACTATAATATCATCGATTGTATTTTAGTTAATTTTTGACAATTTTTTTTTAAGGAATAAAATAAAGAATAATAGACTAGCTGCCCCGATAATCAAAAGTACTAATATCGCTGTTAAAAACAGGGGTTAATCGTAGAGGGGTGATAATTTCAAGTTTTGTGTATTTTTCAATGTATTTTCCACTGCAACATGATAAAAAATAAAAATGGAAAATTTTGTCAATTAAATAAAAAAAAATTTTTCGTGGGTCAACCTTATCATTTAACTGGAAAATAGATGTGGCCGATTTTCAGAGCTACCCGATATGCACAAAACTTTTTATAAAAATCGGTCGAGCCGTTTCGGAGGACAAGAGAAGAAGAGAACAATGTGACACGAGCATTTTCTATTAGGTACATAGATCAGACATTAGGACAGGTAAAGGGCAGACTCTGTCAAAGGCACGACTCTCAGTGCCTCAGTAACTAAGAAGATCTTTTTTTTACATGACCAATAATAATTTATCCGTCCTGTTCGTTTCATTTCATATTTCTACTTTCTCGCGTTTCAAGCTTATATTACATAAAATGTTGCAAATTTTTACGCAAAAGCACCACATTTTGCGATTTAGGGTACAAAAAATTACGAAAAGTAAATTATTACTGCTCAGGTTTACGTGTTTATATTAAATTTGTCTAATATGAGTTTTTGTAATCCAACGTATGCATGTAATATATTAAATTATAATTCATATTTTAGTTAACTTGGGACTTGATGAAATCGTTAAAAATGTGTTACAGGTTTTAAAAAATTCTTCTTTTTAAATGTTTTAATTCCATTTAATGGATTAAATGCATACCGCGCAACCCAATACCTATTTAGGTGTTATAATATCAATATAATATAAGATGCCAAGCTTACATGATTATTAATTAACTAATCCCTAGTTTCAGTCGTGAACAATTTTCAAACGTAATACCAATATATCGATCTCCGCGAAACTATAAAAAATCGGAAGAACCTATTATTATAGTTAAAAAAATTCAGTACCTACAGACATGAAGAAACTATTTTTATTTACAAAATATTTTTTATGAACATACTTCAACTGAAGAACTGAAGAAAAATTTCTCAGAAAAGGAAATAAGGCAGTTTTTATTGAGGTAAGGCAGTTTTTTGGTTAAGTGAGGCTTTTTATTTTAATACAGTAGTTTTTATATGACGTATGGATTAAGTTTTAAATTTTAATTCCTATCCACACCAAACCACAGCCGTCATGGCAATTCGAGGAAGGCCTACGTTCAGCATTTGATAGATAGAATCTGTTGTTGATGATGAAATGGTAATTAAGTAAGGTCATAAAATTAAAGCCTTTGTTAGATTTTTATTTTTTTAGAATTATGTTATTTCGAACAGGAATAAAAAATCGTATGAGCATAACATTTATAAACAATAACAGTTCTTAGACAGCTTATTTTCCTTCTTTATCTACTTCTGTTGCGGGAACAAATCGACTACTTTTACGACCAAGTTATTCTTCATTCTAGTGAGAGTCATGCTGTTGTCTTCAGAGTGACGGACCAAGGACAGCAGTTCGTAGGTACCACTCTTATCCTCCCCAATACCCCTCATACCGATACCACAGCTGGTGAATGGCTGGACGGCTTCCAGGAAAAATATGTGGGATGGCAGGTTGCTTTGCGGGTAGGCTTCGTATCTGGTACCATCTGGCACGATCACATGGCATTCAATGAGAGTGTCCCACCAGTTCTTGGGAACACTGAACGATACTCCAAGGATGTCGCTTTGGATGTACTCCACATTACGTTCATCCAGCCAAATCTCAGTGACGCAATGTGCTGAAAAAGAATAGACAAGTTGAAGCAAGCAAAAAGATGACATAATATAATCTTTACCTTTACAAAGGAACTTTTTTTTGTTATTTTCATTTTTTAAACTATTTAAATGTCTCGTGAACATGCCATTCGTAGACAATATCGAAATATCTAGCTCCTCGAAATAAGACTAAAAAACATGGTAAATATCCCGTTTAAAACAGTTTAAATAATTCTAAAATATTTGTAATAAAATAATAATTTCTGGGTGAAATTTGGTCATGCCTCAAGATAACGTAGTTTTGGATACAGAATTTATCCACTGTAAACCACGGTATGACAACGCCAAAAAACCTCTCTACAAGCACCCGTGCGGAATTTTGATGCCCATCTGGGTTCAACATTTTTGCTCACTTATCAAACACAACATTTCTTATCGTATAAAATCGTACTGTTTTAATGTTTACGCGAATTCCATTAATAATAATGTAACAATTTTTTGGTTTACATTTTGCACAGACAAAAAAGTATGAAACGATGCAATAAAAGTTTCACTTTAAAAATACTTGTTTACAAGAAATAAAACATACGAAAAGTAACTTGAAAACTTAGACGCGTGGGGCACTTTTTAGTAGGAGAGAATCTTACAGGTTCGCGTCACCGACATGCTAAAGTGACTTAAATGGCGTCATTGTAAAGTCTCAATTTTTGTGTCATCTTCATCATCTTCTTAGCCATTATTATTCCCATTCATTTGGGGTCGGCTTTATATGTCTTTTTGTGTATTAATAAATATTTGAAACTTCGCAATGATATCATATTTTTAAACGACTTCAAGAAAGGAGACGTTTCTCAATTCGACCGTATACTTAGTAAGAGGTATTGCCATGCTGCTTTGCAGCTAAACTGGGCCGGCACTACCGGGGAGGAACCTCTCGCTCACATAAAATCGGCGTAAAGTGACAGCTAAGCTGTCGCGTTTCGTGCGGTTTGTGAGTTTCCGGTGGCCCATTGGGGGGGGCTAGGGAAAAGGAGGGCAACGCATCTGCATAACCTCTGGTTATGTGGATGTTAATGGGCGTCGATAGTCGCAAGGCTTCGATTGTTCGTTTGCCCTCCTATGATATAAAAAAAATATTAAGGGATATTATGGGTATATTTGTACTATAACCGCCATTTTGTTTATCACATTGATAAGATGATGCAACTTTTAACCACATAATAATTATTATTTTAGTATTGGTAAAATCATCACTATTAAAAAAAATTAACGTACCCTTGTAAGCGAACAGCGCTAGAACTAAAAATGTTTTTCCGAACATCTTGCCTGTAAAATGAACACTGGTATTGCTGAAATGAGATACACCTTTATACAACACCCTATCTGAGACTTGAATCTGATCATCGATAATTGCTTTTCGATAAAAGATAATATTTATGTATTGACGTGGAGTCTTAAAATATTGCAAATTATATATAAATACCTGTTCTATCTTTAAATATAGTTATAGTAAATGCCATTCTTACAAAAACTCAATTAAATCAATTCTAAGAAGGCATAATTAAACTATAGAAGAATATACGAGTAAGTAAAGGATTGTAAATTGATACATGTAATTTTTATTACAAATATTCTTTTTTTCTCTAGCTGCTCGGTTGCCTCTTAGCGACGTAAAAAAACCTTATCAACCACCTTTTCAGCCATCTGGTTTCCATAGCAATAATATATTTCTTCCTATACTCCGTGCGGTGTAGCTTGGTGCGGCTGACACATGCCAATATGACGATTGACATACATGGTTAGAGATGTGACGTTATGCAATTTATTTTTATCGCTAACGATACTCGCAGCGTAAGTATAGTTCTTATTAATAGTAGTGTGTGTTAGTGTGTTTATTCTGTTGTGCAGTGTATCTAGATGTATAAACTTTTCAATGTATATATTTAGGGGCTACATAATAGTAGCTTTGAACTTATATTAAATAATCAAAATCAGGTTTATATTTTTTTCGTGACAACTTTTTTAACGATATTGATAGATTCTGTGGTTTCATTAATATAATGATAGACTTTTTACAATAATAATTGAATTACGCCCAATATACATTTTTTATTATAAGGAACATCGACTTTTCATCCTAGTATAGTACATCCCATCACTAAGCACGTCTATGGTTTTACGTTATACGCATAGGACTTTGCTTAATTTTTCTTTCCATTTGATTTTATTTGAAGATTATCACATTCTGGTTGAGTTTGATTTAATTTACCACTGTAATAGGCGATCTACTATTTTTCGAATGAGGTATTAATAAAATACTTAATTATATTTTTTTAATTGCGACGGCTTGCAAGAGTAAAACGTAACGTTACTGGAACTGTCACCCGCACCATGCTACACCGAAATAGGTATAGTTCTGACAATCCTAATATTAACCACGATAATCGATTATTACATAATTTGATAATTATGATGTAGATACTATCGAATACGTGATTTTCCGTTATAAAGATAAAGGCAATCTAAAATAAAATCTTCATTACGAGACGTATTTTAAACATCAAAGGACAAATATTTTGGGATTGTTCAGACACACAGCGCTTATACAAAAGCGTGGATCAAAATGTGTGTGTGTGTGTGTGTGTGTGTGTGTGTGTGTGTGTGTGTGTGTGTGTGTGTGTGTGTGCGTGTGTCTTAGTCGCATTGACCATTTTTTGGTACGTGAAAATCTTACAGTTTCGCATCACCGACAATGTGACATTATGACGTCACTGCTACTTTTTTGTATTAAAATTTTTATATATTATACTTCTTAAGTAGTAAGTTATACATTTTCACTTCTATCAAACAGCTGCAGCAGTTGCCAATCCCTGACCGTCAGCCTTATTATAATTATTTTTTGCAGCCACGTGGGCGTCACAGGGCATCTCTTCCACCGTTGAAACAGTTTACGTGTTTTGTTGTATGTTGATATTTTTATTGGAAACTATGGTTTTTTGAAATAAGGCACTCCTTCTTCTGGGACATAAAACATATAGAAGTTAATATGTGCACATTATATTCTTAATTGGTTTGTTGTGGTTTTTTTACCCACTAAAATCGTACTCTTACTAGAGAGAAAAAAAAGCACTTCCATTATTTCATGACAATAGAAATCTTTGCTTAGATTACTAATTATCATCATTATCATTTGTCTGTAACAAAATAAGAAGAATTGTATGTGTACCAACAGGAAAAAAATATAGTTTCTTTTTGTACCTGGGGATAAATACTAGTAAATGCTGTTTCAGCTGTTCTGAGTCTGGAGAAAAGCTTAGGTATGCACCTGTTTTGCAAATTTGCACTAAACTAGTGCGGACAGTTATATTGCGAGAAAGTGTCATTACGCTAACTTTAAATTTAAAATACTCGCGTTTATATTTTTAAAGCAACACCGTTTTATGTGCTGTGTATTTAGAATTAAAATGTGTATGGAATAATAATTTTAGCACGCTTTTGTAGATGCATATTTAAGCAATATAAAATCGGTTTTGATGAATTTATTACAATAATAATAATATAATATTTTAACAAACAGAAAACTGGAAGATAGCATATA
Source organism: Lycaena phlaeas (assembly GCA_905333005.2). NCBI lineage: Eukaryota > Metazoa > Arthropoda > Insecta > Lepidoptera > Lycaenidae > Lycaena > Lycaena phlaeas. Next base: position 2,765,161 of record HG995176.1, read on the forward strand.
TTATATTTCTCACTTTTACTTAATAACTCATTATTTTAGACATTTTAATTAAATTTCATCATTACTACCATATACGCCCCCTTTTTATCGCGTTATTTTTTTTATCTTGCTTGGCCCACCACTCGTTCAGGATCGAAACCGGCAACCACCAAATGACGATTTAATACGATCTCCGGGAGTCCGAGAGATACGTTAAAAACTGCCTTGGGACCTGCAACGAAATTAATCAGAAGAATTCAGGAAAAGTATAAAGTTTCCCTCCCCGTTCAAAGCGGGAGACAGTACAGGATTGCTGTGACTAATAAAAGTCAAGGAAAATACAGATGAAGCCCAGCTGCAATGTACCTCGGAGAAATAAATTAATAAATTTAATGTCTACAAATATCTGCATAGGGCCAATAATATGACTTTTTTCGGGGTGTATATCCTCAGCTGGCTGATCGAAGGGGGCGTACAGGACTTTAGCCTGCTAAAAGCACCGCGATGTTTCCGGTCTGACCCATAAGAATGAAAAATGCATGCAGCAATGCAGATCCCCCGCCTCCAGCCAGGACTTGTCAATGGCAGGTCCCTTCGCAGTTGGTACTTATTACAACTGCCTTACCCTCCTGAGAAGCTCACACGGAACACAGCGTGCCATGATATCCATCCTCTGCTAAACATTGCATTCAGTGAATGGTAAGCCGTTCTCAAATTATCAAGTTGCGTTGATTCACAGCGAATCTGAGATTACTCGTTCAACACTATAAAAAGTAAGTATCATATTGGTTTAATGGCCAATTAAAAATTTCAACGATTCTTAAAAAAAACGTTCGAATGTTAAAAACATTTTCCATTCCAATTTGGTGCTTTATAAAATGAAATGTGGTACATGGTCGATTTGTACGGATAACGATATAAAGAGTTTACCCGATCACAGCCCCACGGCTCGCTGCGCCGGTAATCGTAGGCCGCTCGACCGCGAAAACTCCCGTAATCAAATTAAGTTCACATTTAGTTGAATTCACAATGCCCTGAATAATGCAACCACTTAAATTGATCTTTCAATTTCAGGCTTAATCGTGTTTTAAGCTGGCTTTTAAGGATAAACATTTACAATGTTGGATTGAATTGGTATCATTTTTTTTTTCAATAATCCTTTCAGCAGCTTTGTAAGATGCTTCAACCAGCAGAATAAGACAGATTTATAATTAATATTATTTTTTTATTATTATTTATTTATTTATCCTAAATACATACATTATATTGTTTTACACGTACTGCAAAAAGTTTTACCCGACTGTTTTCAAATAACTGTTCTTCTAGCATCTAAACTAGGCCTGGCCTGTATTTTAGATGTCAGTCTTCCGTTCATTTACACATCGTACTCATGTACCTTCACAGTTCAACACTGCGTAATATTATATTTAAACAAAAGAAAACAGGCCAATTAGAATAATATAGCCCAATAAAGAGTAAGGATGGCTTATTTTTAAGTTAGTAAGACAAAAGAGGAAGAGGTAGACAGAGACGGACTCATGTGGAACAAATAAAGGATATAGTACAGGTTATGTCGTATCAAGGGGTGAAGGTGTTTAGAGAAGAGAAATAAGTGGCGAATACTCCACCGATAAGAGCAAATCTCTTAAATAAAGAGAGAAGACAAACTGACAGGCGAGATGGTAGGTGGTCGATTTCACCAAGAACACAGCCTTGTAAACTGTCACTGCCATTATTTATAATGTATTGCCTCTTTTTTTTTTCTTTAACGCCGGTAAATGCACTGAAGCATCCCGCTGGAGAGTGGATCTCCCCAGACGGGTATGTGGGACTCGCTGCGCCCTGAATGGTGGTAAGTGGACGCAACTATCTTCAATTTAAAAATTGTATTTATCACTGCTCAATATTATATTTTCACCAAAGGTTATGCATAGCACTACATTTAACATAGAAATATTTCTATTTCAGTTTACTTCGTTCAATATTGAATTTTCGAGAATGTTAAGCATTTCTGCAGATATTTCATGCTCATATAAATCGAGGAACCAAATTTAAATTATAATATTACCTATAACCAGCTACTGAATTGAAATTGTCGTTCTTGGATCTATTTAGTTAAAAGGATACTCAGGAGGTTATCAAGTGGTATTGCCGCTTCGCAGCTGAATTGGACTAAAGCGATAGGAGTGGTACCTCTCGCTCTCATGATACTGGCAGCATGAACAGAAATCGGAAGAGCAGAAATGACAGCTATGCTGTCGCGTTTTGTTCGAATCGTGAGTTTCAGGTAGCCCATCAGTAGGAAAGGGAAAAGCATGGGAATGCCTCTGCATAGCCTTTGGTTGTGGGTGACGGTAGTCCCCATAAGCCTCCGAGTGGTCGGTTGCCTCATTATGACAAAAAAACCAAAATTTAAAAAATATACTTGCATTTACTAATTTTCTTCTAATAAACATCTTTCATGTGTATATGTTGTATAATAATAATAACATAAATGTTTCTATGCACCCTGAACACGAGACCAGCAATCGTTCACCGGTGAAGGAAAACATCGTGAGGACCTGCATGCCTGATGAGATTGAAAGTCTTTGAAGGTATGTGAAGTTCACCCACCCGCATTGGGCCAGCACATCGGTGAACTATAGCCCATTACCATCCTCGCCTGATTTCAAGGACTCGTGCCCAGCAGTGGGCCATTTAATAGTTGATATATATATATTTTTTTTTTTTCTCCTAAATATTCAGTAGTACTTAACTATATTTAAAATACTTCAAATAATTATCAGGATAAGAATTATTTAAAAATTGTAACATTCAAAAGCGGCCATTTTTAAAATGTCATCAAACAGCACAGATAAAGCGTTCTGTCATTTACATATTAAATTATGTGAGGATTTGTAAGGGCGAAAATCTTAGTGATTCCAAACGCGCCCTCCTCTTCGTTATAACGTGTCACGTAAAACAATTTCCAAGCCCCTTATCCGAAACTACGCCTGGAATACAATGCTGTCACTACAACACACAGACGACACTTACTACAGACACTAGACATTTATATATTATACACTTTTGAAATTTTAAAATCTATACACAATATGAAGGATTTTCAATTATCAAATAGCGCCCATTTTCTCGTGTATTGCTGTTATTAATTTGTATATAAAACCCATTCTAATATATCATTCAAATAAAGATAGAGATCTCTATCTTTATTCAAATGATATCACCATCATAATCATCATCATCATCAGCCTTTATCCGTCCACTGTTAAACATAGGCCTTTTTTTTTTCTTTTACGCCAGGAAATGCACTGAAGCATACCGCTGGGGTGGGGGTCTCCCTAGGCGGGTATGTGGGACTCGCTGCACCCGAAAGCTGGTAAATGGACGCAGCTCTACCCACTAAAACCCGGCGAGTGCCACCAATGCCGCCTTTGGTGAAGTGCCCCGGATCTACAAGCAACAGGGCACCTCGACGGCTAGCTAGTCCCTCGGGGGACCGACGCCACCTCCACAAAGGGATTGCACCGCACCACAGAACAACCCCTCCCACCGTCGGGACAGTACAATGAGGCGAGGTTCCCATCCTCGCCCCTTGCCCCCTGCTCTTTTGCTAAATTCTAAATCTATTTTAGAGTGTGAAACAAATGAAGTGCGAATCGCTCTCGGAACTCACTAATAATGCTACGATGATAGATATTTCGTTCGAATCACAAATATCTTATTTCAATGAATAAATAAAAACAGCAATTCCTCTTAATAAATAGCATGTTTTTGTTTTCTAATTGTGATATTATTTTCTTAAAAGTTGTTTTACAAAATATGGAAACAATTGCTACAATGTACTAGTAAAATCGTAAAAGTACTCGCTAAGTACTAGTAAAAGTACTACCCCTGAGAGTACGGGGATAAATTTTAGCCTATGTGTAATTACGAGTATGTGGGTCTCTCTGCGAAAGATGTTAAGGTAGACGCAGGCTCTAAGTCCAGACCAAGACTGGTTTTTGTATTTTCCAAATTTAGCCGCCCTAGAAAATTTGCCGCCCTGGGCACTAGGGCCTTGCTCCTATTGTAAATCCACCTCTGTCTGTCTGTAGAATACTCTGTATTTCAATGTAAACTGAACCATTCCTTTCATTGACTCCCACTTCTGGTCTGGGCGGATGGTGAAAGGAAGGGACGAGAGAGCAGATTGAAAGTTGGTAGTGACAAGAAACTTTGTGTAATCTGATATTTTGTGTTATTCTCTATATTATACGATTTTTCGGCTTCTACATAGTAACATTGAAAGAGAAATTCGTCAAATTTAGTTAAATTTGCCAGCTAAATCTGCTTTTAAGAGGATTATTTTCTTTGTTCGAAACAAAAAATGTATATAATGTATTCAAGTTGACTAAGTATTTACTTTAGTTGTCAAGTGAAAAAGAAGGGAGAAAAAAATCTCTAAGGGATGTGGATTTGATGGTCTACTTGGTATTTTATTATTGTGTGCCAAATTATTTTAAGATAAAGACATAGATAAGGTTAATCTAACTTTTTCTGTGTAAAGGCTCGAGCATAATGTTTACGTGGCTTTTACTCACCTCTGAAATTAAATATTTTGTGGCTGTTAATGTTGTTTCGAAGTTGAACTAATTTGTTTGCATATTGCATTCGTAACAAAAAGTAAAACCGTAAATTGTCTGCGGCGTGCTACTAATGGTCTGAACTCTAAACATTTGCTGAAATATTAACACAGTGTTTTATATATTGGTTCATAAGAAACCGGACAAGCGCGAGTCTGATTGAAAGAATGAAAGAAAGAATAAGCTTTATTTGACACGAAACATACATAATATAATAAGGGTGAAATACAAGGCAAAAAGGTCAAAAAGGTGATTCGCGTTACTTATTTATTTAACGGGCTAAAATTATATAGAATAAATACTAATAATTAAAAAAAACTAAAAAATACGCTTGTATAGAAAATCTCACAAAAAAAAGAAAATAAATTTTAATCAATTTGATTTAAAAATAGTGTAGGAAAAAAATATTTTATTTTTAAAAAAGCGTGGGGTGCTTTTCAGGATATTATCAAAATAATCCTTCAACTCATATTATTTTTAATATTTATAACTATTGATACCATGCACCCCACGCTTTTTTAATAATGAATTAAAAATGATAGTTATAATAATCTTTAACTCCGTCTTTAACTATAGGCTGAAAAGTTTTTCAACGTTTTAAAACGTAGGTGTTGGAGTTCCAACGCCTACACTATATGAAACATTTTTGATCTTATTTCATAAGATTAACTTTTCCTCGTAAAGTATAATAACCGAATATATGTCTGGATGGGAGGGGAAGGCCGTCTGAATCAGCGTTTCTCGGGTTACGTGTTTTATGAAGATTAACGAGATATTTGCGGGTAGTACATTGCATTGAAACAATATCAAAGCTTAAACCTTCTAACTTCACACATGGAGCTTTGGAAAACACGAGTTTGTATTTGTGACATTATTCATTTTTTTTTACTAGCTGTTGCCCGCGGTTTTGCATGCGTTTACTTAGATTTACGGACGTATTCGGTTTGATCATGATTATTTTTAACTGAGTTCAAAAAAGGAGGTTCTCAATTTGGTTCAGGTTTTTTTTGTATGTTTGTGAATCCGCTGTTTGTGAATGGATTTTGATGATTCTTTTTTCGTTTGAAAGCGTATGTCTCAGAATTGGTCCCATATTAATTTGATCGATATCTTACCAGCGGTTTTTAAGTTATTTTCAATAATGGTTACTTGGTTGGTTTTGTATACCAAGATGATTTGCTCATTCTATTACTTGTCGATGTAATATGAATAATATGAACAAAAACCACTGTATATGATACTTTGAAGAGTATTAAAGTATTGTGAGGTCATCATTATCATCAACTTTCATCCGTCCACGGCTAAAAATAGGCTCCCCCTCAATGAACGCTAAGATGAAAGGTCCCTCGCTAATTGCATCCAACACAGATCGGACACTCCAAAAATTTTGCAAGAAAAAATAAAAAATTGCTGATACCGAATACAAAAATACCTAATTTTAAATAGTATGAGTAAGACATAATATAGGTTTCAATATTTTCGTTAATTATTTTTGTTAATTAACTTCACCTAGAAGTATTTAAATATTATTTAAAATTTTAGTTGTACATAATTTAAAGCTATATTTTTGAAGACGGTTTTTGTTTTTTTATTTAAAATCAATTTTATTTAGAATTTTTTGTTTTACGCTTAGACATAATATAGCTATATTTTTTATTCGCACTATGTATTCACTGACTCACTTCAATTGACTCCCGTGACCATGGCTCATTGACTCACTTACAGGACTCAGTTCTCCCGTGACCTTGGTTGCTGTAAAGTATCCGAAACGTCGGGCTTGTAAAAAACTCAATTAACCCCGATAAAATCCATAAAAGCTCTTTCATATAATGAGTGAAATTCGCGTATACATAAGAAAACAATCGTTGCGTTTTTTGCCGAATTCACGCCTGTGTGTTTACACAAATACCAAACATCAATTTTGTCCCCGAGATCCAGCGTAAGTTTGAATATTGCCGAGGAACAATAGAGTGGGTTAGCGTAACAGACATATTGATTGATGAGAGCTAACGATTTGATACACGTCAAATTGGGACGTAAATCTTAGATGTGTTACGGTGTTAGGGGAAAAGAGAAGACCTCAAAGGCTTAATGTTACTTAGCATTTTATTATGTCATCTCAAAGAGGAAAGGGAGAAGGGGAGAATACTCAAGACATTGGAAATCCTTCAGGAAGGTTTTATTAGTGACTTCAGGAAGGTTATTAAACTATTTAAGATCTGGAGGCTACCGCTGGGATGTGCTGTGTGGCTATCCCGGCTGTACGTGTACCACCATCTTGCTTATTCCTAAGTGTTTGTGAACGAATCAAATGCAGGACAATTAACAAACGTATATTTTCTTACTTTTACAAATATTAAACGTAAATACAAATTTTTAGTTTTGAACGCGTACAGTTTGAAAACGAATTCTGTATCAGAGTGAACGTCGTGAAGACCGTCGCTGCTCGGGCGCGCCGTCCGCTCCTGCTTCACACCGTTGTTTGTTTGTTCTATTGATCCGATAGATGGCGGGGTCCGTAACATGCCCGGCGCCTTGAAAGACTCGACTTTCAATAAATAAGTTATGGATTTATTATATTACTTTTGGGTTCCGGTACTCTTCGTTCCTTCGGGACTGGACGATGTAGGAAGTGGACAGATTTTCGTAAGGGCTCGTTGTATGACTCCATTACATGTCCTTATGTCTGCGACTCTGGGAACGCCATCTTTGCCCGGGTATAATCGTATAATTTTTCCTAGTTTCCAATTAAGAGGTGGCTGATAGTCGTCTTTGATAATGACAAGCGTATCAATCGAAAGTTGTTCTTGCTTATTGGTCCATTTTGTCCTTCTTTGTAACTCGGATACGTATTCCTTGGACCACCGTTGCCAAAAATGTTGACGTAACTGCTCCACTCGATCATAACGGGCAAGACGCGTGTAAGGCGTCACGGTCAAATCTTCATACGTGGGCGCAGTCAAAGGCCGGCCAATCAGGAAATGACCTGGGGTAAGGGCCTGGAAATCATCGGGATCTGTGGACATAGGATACATGGGACGGGAGTTCAGGACGGCTTCAATTTGCGTTAAAACCGTGCTCAACTCCTCGTACGTTAATCGTGCATTTCCGACAATCCGACGCAAGTGGTACTTACAAGACTTTACCCCCGCCTCCCACAACCCACCAAAATGAGGGGCGTATGGTGGAATGAATGTAAATTTTATATTATTATTACTAGTAAAATCGATAATATCATTAGAATTTTTAAAAAGATTTCTTAATAATTCCCTTTCTGCCCCAACGAAATTTTTCCCATTATCTGAAAATATTTGGTGAGGCTTGCCGCGACGAGATATGAATCGTTTGAGCGCCTGGATATAATCCTGTGTAGACAAACCACTTACTAATTCCAGGTGAATTGCGCGCGTTGAGAAACATATAAATAAACAAATATAATTTTTAATCAATTGAGCACCCCTGCCCTTTTTATTTAAAACATATATAGGACCGGCGTAATCGACTCCACAGTTGATAAATGCGAAACCTGCTTCGAGTCGTTCGGGGGGCAAATTACCCATAATTGGAGTTAGTGTTTTTCCCTTCATACGAACGCAAGTAACACAACTATGCGTGACCTTCCTGGCCAAATTCCTGGCTCCTAAAGTCCACCACGAATCGCGTGTGGTAGATACTAACAACTGAGGCCCCGCGTGAAGTAAACGTTTATGTTCCGAAGTAAATAAAAGCCATGCGAATCGATGTTTAGCACATAATAATATCGGGTGTTTTTTATTATAATTAAATTCAGCGTTACCCAAACGACCGCCTATTCGCATTATTGAATTTTTATCCAAAAATATATTTAATCCGGATATTTTGTTTATCTTTTTATTATGTTTTACTTTTATAGGTAAATTAAGCTTAAGACTGTGATATTCATCGGAAAAGGATTGCTGCTGAACGATGCGTGTCAACATTTGCAAGGAATCATTGATTTCGTCCACACTCAATGAACCGGTTTTACGTTTAGTTTTATCGACGCGAGTGTTATATATAAAACGCAACAAGTATGCACCCATTCGCTTTAATCGATTAAATGACGAAAATCGTTCGAAATCAATTAATTCATTAGAATTATCGACGTTACATAAGTTGATCGTAGAAACTTTCAACTCGGGTACATCGGAACAATTTATGAGATAGTTTTCATCATCATCAGTGCAACTCCAGTTCGAATTATACGGATCACTCAAAAAAGGGGGACCACACCACCATAAACTATTTTCATCGTATTGAAGATAATTTAAATCTATTCCTCTTGTTAACATGTCACTAGGGTTTAAGACACCTTTAACATGCCGCCAAGTCATATCTCCTGTTAGGTCGTTTATTTGTGTGACCCTATTTTGCACAAATGTTTTAAGTAAGCGGGGAGACATGCGGATCCAGCTTAAAACAATTGTGGAGTCCGTCCAAAAACAAATTTTATCAAATGTTAAACGTAATGATTTTTTTATTTTATTATATAATTTTGCACCTAACAAGGCCCCACATAGTTCAAGTCTGGGTATACTTATTGGTTTTATTGGGGCTACTTTCGATTTAGCACACAATAACCTTACACACGGTTGCGAATTATTATTAACGAATGAACGAATATATGCGCAAGCACCGTATGCGTTTTGTGAAGCGTCAGAAAAAATATGTAATTCCTTTATTGTGGCATTTTCTATGAGAACATGACGCGGAATCCTAATTTTAGGTAAATATTCTAATTTTGAAACAAAATTATTCCAGTCTTGTTTAACATTGGCGGGAACGGCATCGTCCCAATCTAACTTGGATAGCCAAAGATTCTGCAATAAAATTTTAGCCCGAATTATAGCCGGAGCCAGTAGCCCTAAAGGATCATATATTTGAGAAATAACTGACAACATTAAACGCTTAGTAATTTTTGAATTAAAATTTTCCAATTTCGTAGTATAATTAAATTCATCATTTTTATTAGACCAGCCTAACCCTAAAGTTTTAGACTGACACAGTTCATCACCGCCTAACTGTTTTATGATATCAAGATTAACGTCATGATTAAACGTCCATTTTCTTAATAAAAAACAACCGCCTCGTAACACTTCCGATGTCTTATTGCAAATATCCAATAAGTTATCTAATTCATCATCACCAGTGAGGACATCATCAACATACATATCATCGGTGATGACTTGAGCTATGCGCTTATCATTACAATCCGCAACCAGCTGGTGTAAACAACGTATACTAAGGTACGGCGCAGACGCGGTGCCGTATGTAACTGTATTTAGTTTATAAATGCGTAATGGGTCATTTCGACTCTGTCTCCACACAATAAGCTGCAAATCTCGTTGATCTAAGTGAATGGCAATATTACGATACATCTTTTGAATGTCCGCACATACTACGTATTTATATTGTCTAAAACGTAACAATATGGAGAATACATCGTTTTGAAGGATGGGGCCAACGTATTGTATGTCATTTAACGAATAATTAGAGGTCGTAGCAGCACTTGCATTAAAAACGACTCTTAATTGCGTCGTCAAGCTACTCTCTCGGTATACTCCATGGTGGGGCAAGAAATAATGTGGAGTTTTTATGTTACTAATATCCCCTGTCCATAACGACATATGTCCCAAATCTTCGTATTCCTGCATAAAATCAATATATAATTTCTTATATTGAGCAGATCGTTCTAATTTATTTTCTAACGAAAAAAAACTATTTCTTGCCTTAGTGTACGAGTCACCTAAAACGTTTGCCGGCTCCCGTAAGGGCATGCGTACGTGAAACCTGCCATGCTCGTCTCGTACCGTGGTCTCTGTAAAGATTTTTTCACAAATTTTATCTTCATTGGAAATAACGTTTGACCCGTCCGCAATTTCTTCCAGTTCCCAAAATTTTTTTAATTGGGAATCAATAATATTGAAATTGTTACATTGAACCTGCCTATTCGTATAACTGCTATAACGCATCATATTATAAACAGGCCCGGATATTATCCATCCTACTTTAGTGTCTTGTAACGTTGGGCCACTTTTCAGCTTAATTTTATTAATATTTAATAAATCCCAAAAGACGTCAGCGCCTAGTAATATATCGATATCAGCTGGCACATTAAATGAAGGGTCTGCGAGTACAATATGATTTGGTATATCTAAATATTTACAATCTATTTTTATAGAGGGCAAGCTTGAAGTAATATTTGGCAAAACTAAACATTGTATGTGTGTATTAAAAGAACATGTTTTAGAACGTATATTAATTTTGCATGAATTATTAGAATGTGAAATCGTTTGTCCCACACCGCAAACGCGTATAGTGGACTGTATACATGAGATATTTAAACGTTTACATAGCCTTTCGGTAATAATGCTATGTTGGCTGCCACTATCGAGAAGTGCGCGCGCCGTTTGAAAATTATAATCTGCATCGGCTATTTCTATAAGCGCCGTTGATAAGAGAACCGGTTCGAGTACAGTCGGACAGATGGATGTGTTCGATGCGAGTGCATGACTGATGCGACTAACGTTGCTCGCGTTATTTTTTGTTTTAAATGATGCCATCTGCGAAACTTCGTCCGACATGTCGCTGCTACCTACGCTATTATCAACGTGAAGCAATGTATTATGTTTTATATTACATATTTTACAATGACTGAACGAGCAACTCTCTGCCGTATGACCTTCGGTGCGTAAGCAATTAGTACAGACTGATTTCTCCTTAACAAACTTTAGTCTGTCTAGCGCTGTTAAGTTAAGAAACTTTGGACATGTGTAAAGATAATGATTGTCATTACACAGTATACAATTACGCATATTATGAATTTTATTTTGTTTCTGATTATTAACATTTTTACTCAAAACGTAACTAAATGATTTATTTAAATGTTTTTTATGATCTGACACACCCGAATGACCTTGACCCGATTTTATCGGTAAACTATTAGGCTTATTAGTCGAATTTCGAATCATTTCTAACATATCTGCTCTGTTTTTTAAGAATGAAATTAAATCGCTTAACTTTAAACTATTGATGTTATCTCGACCTACGTTAAAAGTACCTTTGTATGTCTCCCATTCACGTTCTGTTGAACTATCGAGCTTAGACACAATTAAATAAATAATGAGCGTATCCCAATGGTCAGTGGGTTCATTTAATGAATTTAATGCACGTAAATTGCGCAAAGTTGTATCTATTAATTTACGGATTTGAGTGGGCGATTCCTTTGTAATCGATGGTATAGAAAATAGCGATTTAACGTGATTTTGAACGAGTAAACGATTGTTATGATATCTGTTTTCCAATAACTCCCAAGCAATGAAATAATTTGGCGCAGTAAATTCTAAAGCCGATATAACTTGAAGGGCAGGGCCACTCAATGATGATTTTAGGTAATGAAATTTTTGAATCGAGTCTAAATCGTTACGAGAATGAATCATGGTCTTATACGAATTACGAAACTCAAGCCACTGGTCATAGGAACCATCAAACATAGGCAATTTTATTTCGGGCAATTTTATCGACACAGGATTAGTTGACAGCATTTGAGGCCTAATATCACTATTCTCATCACGTAATAATTGTTTTACCGCTGCCAATATGTGGTAATACGATTCCTCAAACTGCTGTCGGTACTCCATATGCGACAAAAGATCACACTCGTCAACAATGCTCTCAATTTCACCTTGAATATTGTTAAACTCTTTAAATAATTCAGATAAAGCGATGTATCGCAATTGTAACTCGACCGTTTGATCTGAGCTCAATCTACCTCCATCTAACAATTTGTTAAAATATTTTTCAAACATAGTTAAACGACACTTTACAATACCCCTTTGCTTTTTTAGCAGTGGGATGCGTTCTGATTCAGGTATACTAATAGAACCTAATGGATTAGGCGACTTTGACCTGCCTGGCTTTTGTGCTTGGGCAGGCCCTTTTAATTCATTCGCACCCTCACTCATTTCGGTAAGCTATAGAAGAACAAGTAGGTTAATACTCACAGTCTTGGAGACCAGATGCCCCGAAACCTCAAACGACTATTTACTCTGAGCCCGAAGCTGATGAATTCTGTAATTCGAGGAACGATTTTAACGCAAATTATGAAAGGAGAAGAAATAGGAACGATTGACCTGACCAATACCGGTTGCCCACTCTTTTTCTTTCTTCCCGCCTTTTGTGCAACGTGTAGCTTGTTCAAATTTTCTTTTAATTTATCCCGGATCGAATGACCAAATTTTATGTTTGTGAACGAATCAAATGCAGGACAATTAACAAACGTATATTTTCTTACTTTTACAAATATTAAACGTAAATACAAATTTTTAGCTTTGAACGCGTACAGTTTGAAAACGAATTCTGTATCAGAGTGAACGTCGTGAAGACCGTCGCTGCTCGGGCGCGCCGTCCGCTCCTGCTTCACACCGTTGTTTGTTTGTTCTATTGATCCGATAGATGGCGGGGTCCGTAACACTAAGAGAAATAGCTTTGCTGTGTTTTGGACAGTTCGCATCCGATAGGGAACTGGGGGGTCTTGCCTCCCTTACACCAGAGTCAAGACATCACGTGGCGGCTGTCGCAGCCACCGCGGTGAATATGGGTCTCTAGTATTGCGGACACTCCCCGCTGGGTCTCCACCCCGTGGAATCGCTCGGTGGGATTAGTACGCCTAGGGCTCAGTTCATCCGACGGTGGTTAGGCAGAGATCCGCCATAGGTACAAACCCGACGCCATGAAGCCGTGGAAGTCACACTCCACGGCTGGCGGGGGGCAACCCCCCAATTATTAACGTCATAGGATGGTCCAACCGGATCACCCCATTTCCGATGACGCATAACGGTCACTAGGACCATTAGCATAGCTCATTCCGAAAAAAAAAAAAAAGTGTTTTGGACAGAAGGGCAACAAAAGCCCTAATTACTGGCGCTGAGACTTAACATCTTGTCTCAACATAAGCAGCACTGTGAGTTACTTGGGCTTGTACCAGGTAAAAGGTGAAAGGAGTTCGTCCACTTACCATCAGGTGACGCATCTGCTTGTTTGCCTGTCCATCGTAATAAAAGGTAGCAGGAAGATTTTGGACCAACAAGACCTATATATCTATTGATAGACCTCATAGAGCATTGGAAGTCTACTTAATAAGACAGAACCTAAACCCTCAGATATTATATACGACTAGCAGCGCCCCCCGGTTCTACCCGTGAACTTCCCATTCCCGTGGGAGTATAATGATAAATTATATAGCCTATGTGTTATTCTGATATATAAGTTATATTATTATATAGTTTCATTAAAATCCATTCAGTAGTTTTTACGTTAAAGAGTAACAAACATCCATACTCACAAACTTTCGCGATTATAATATTAGTACGACTAATGTCAGCATTATACAGCATTATGTATTACGTGGTGTTTTATACAGATTTAGCATCCATAAAGCCTCAAAAAAATTAGTTCGTGTTGAATTACGGTGTATTAGAACATGAGAACAAAAGTAATTTAAAAGATATCGAAAATTCAAATATTGTTTGACCTGAAACGAAAATCTTAGTACAGGTTTTACAGACTTTTTGCTGATGCTAAAGAATCGGGATTTGGGGTAAAATTTAGCGTCCTCCAAAGCTTTAAACCTCATTTAATAACTTAAAAGGAAAATGTTTCTAATGAATATAAACGTGTTCTCTTGAAAAGAAAACAGGAAAAATTTAGCCATCCATAGCCATGTATAGTGTATTTAGTATACTTAGTACTTTGCGTGTGGTTTACTGAATTCGTAAGTGACTGGAACGATTTTAAAGAAGTTTTTATTCCAGTGGATTCGAAAATTCACAATTTGGAAACACAAAATGTTTTGTACAAGACGACGTCTGGACAGTGGATACAGTACATTTCTGACACGGAAACCTAAGCAGTAGTTTTTTTTTAAATATATATATGTTGGCATTGTTAGACAAACTGGCAGATGTGCCATGATAATCGACCGATAAATGGACGGTGGTCGACGTCACCCATGAACATTGACTAGTTTACCTGGAACTAGCCCAGGCAATTCATTTAAACGAAAAAAAAACCTCACGATCCCCACTCCGACGCTTGAAGGCCGTTCCGGGTTCGATCTTAAGATCGTCTCCTAACTTCGTTGTGCCTTGAAAGAGGCTATTCTAAATTTTTAAGTGCACCCTGGACACGAGACCATCGCTCGCTCATCATTAGGAAATCATCATCGTGAGGAAACCTGCCTGCCTGATGAGATTTAATGTCTTTGAGGGTGTGAAGTTCACCAAACCGCATCGGGCCAGCGCCTCGGTGAACCATGGCCTAATTTCCAAGAGACCTGTGCCCAGCAGTAGTAGTAATAGAGCCCAGAAGTAGGACATATATGGGTTGCTACTACTACTACTAAAGAGGGCCATTCATAACTTCTGGTTGTGCGGATGACTAGGCTTAGGTAGACACAATAAGACACACACACACACGCGCGCACGCGCAAGCACACACGCACGCACACGCGCGCGCGAAAAAAAACGCAGATTGTGACGTCAACCAATGCTCCATTTACTTTGTTTCCAAGTATCACGGCTCTCTGTATTACTCAAGAGTGTAATGACGTCACAGTAATGACGTCGTTAAGGCTCCAATGAAAAGGTTTCAATTTAATTTTAATGCGCTTTTAGTTGATGCATAGTTTGAACAACGCTTTCTGTTTCTTTCTATTTGCGGCCATTTTAAAGTGTGTACTTGAAAATTTTAAGCCTCAAATGAATTACTGTTGGTTGAAAAACGATTCCAATCGCATTACATACCATAGTATTATATACTTGATATATTAAGTGTTTGTTGTTATTGAAGAGTTTGTTTGTTTGAACGCGCTAACCTTAGGAACTATTGGTCGGATTTTAATGATTCTTTCAGTTTTAGATAGCTTAATTTTAATAAATCATAGTTAACGTTCTGTCTATAATATTAGTATAGTTTTTTTACAGGTTAGGCACGTCGTGTAACGGGTGAAAGTTGTACCTATTTACGTGTCAAGTTGTGTAATGTATAAATTATGTTTGTGTGCAATAAAGTATATTATTATTAATAGTTCAACCTAACTTTGCGCGTGGTGCTGTGTGCCAGCGCTCGTCATTACACAGCTTTAATTACGTGTGGCAGCAGCGCGACCGTCGCAGTCCCCTGCCACGTTGTGTGCCTCACGCCAATTTGCGTTGAACTATCTATAACAAATGGACAGTTTCAGCTGTAAGCCACTTCTTGCCAAATTCCATGATTTAAATATATATTTTTTTATAATTTGATGTTTCTAATTTGACACACAGACCAAAAATGGAATGATTGAATTATAATTTCTTATTTCTTGTTTTTTTAGTTTTTATTAAGCTATTGCATAGCTTCTATCGCGGGCTTTGAGCGCGGGGACCAAATCCAGAAATTCCGTAACGAAAAAACCTCACGCTCCCCACTCCGACGGGCACGGAGGTGTGGCTTGAAGGCCGTGCATTGTCTAACGTCGTTTCTTTTTGGCAGTCTTCGACACGGTGTTTGTGTGCGTGCAACTTATTTATAACACAATATTAACTTTTATTTATTTAATAAAAGAAAAAAAATGGTTTTCTTATCGATCACCACGCTCAAAAAGTGTAACTTGAATTAATATCAAAGAAAAAGAAATACTGCATAAATAAAATTAATAAATAATTATAATTGCATAAGTTGATACAAAATGCTAAGCAATAGCTTTAATGCGGCAGTCCCCGAGTGCCACACGTCTTTTTTTTATTTTTTATATATTTATGTGCCTTGTGTGTGTATTAGATTAAGTAACAGTGTAACATACACTGTTACTTAATCTAATACACACACACTCCAATAAACGTTTATTATTATTATTAATAATAATAATAATTTATAATTTGTTAATGCTGGATTTTACTAAATTTTTGCATTGTATTTTGCTGATATTCATCCGATATACATAATATTATAGCGACCATAGTACATACTAAAAAATGATGTATCTACCTATTCCCTACAGTTTTTACGGTTTTAAGATACAGTCACGTGACAGATAGACAGTTTTAGATGTCATTTTCCTTTATTATCCCCTGGGAACACTTAAAATAATTCCATTGTAAACAATTCAAAGATAATATCTAAATTATAAGCCTCTTAGGCACAAGAATATTTTCGCAATAATTTCGCAGATAACAATTAATAATACTTTTGTTTTTGAGGCCCTATTGTCTAAATTATATTTTAAGAGCTCATAATAATCATTCAAACAATTCATTAAGACCTTTCACAATTATTTTATTATACGCAATATGAATTATATTCCGAATATTATGATATTGAATATGATTATTTCCTAAAGAATAATATTAATATGTTCTTTAGGAAATAGCATGTTCTTTAAGTCTTTGATGAGTTATATTATTCCAATAGTCGACGAATATAGAGGAGTTCGTAGCGCAGTGGTAACAGCCGCGCGGATCGATCCACCAGGTTAAGCAAATCTTGCCGAGGTTGGTCCATGGATGGGTGACCATCTTTATATACCGAGACTCCTCCGTGTCTCGGACAGGCTGTCATTCGTGGATCTTTGACAGTCATTACGGGTCGTCAGACACCCGAGAATCTGACAACCAGTCTAATCGCGGGGTACCGTATCACCCAGTTACTGGGTTGTGGAGGTCCGACAGCAGTCGCTCCATGTATTCAGCTGAATCCAGTTAGACTGGAACTGGACCCCAATATATAGTTGGGAAAAAGCTAGGCAGATGATGATGAGTGGACGAATATAGGGGGTGATGATGATAATGATGATGATGAATTGAATTTATATAATACTAGCGGACCCGACAGACTTCGTTCTGTCAAAAAAAATTGGTATGTGGCAGCTTTTTGTTCCTACCTATTTGAGTCTTTCTTTTGCGGTTTGAGCTATGCTAATGGCCCTAGTGGCCGTAATGTTTGTGTGTAATGTGGTTCCTGTGGCGGGAGCATGCCTCACCACCGTCGGATAAATCTTCCACGACGTTGGTCTCTTCCCTTGTGGGATCCACTTAAAACCCCGACTGGGATATCTGCCAGAAGGCTTCAGACTAAGAGGCGAACTTCGGTTTCAAACCTGAATAAATATAATCTAAACGGACAGTTGATTGATTGGATTGATTTAATAAGCATAATTACAATAATCAACAAATTATTACAACACACAAACTCATCTATTCTGGTTATGTTCTTGTGATGGCATTGTTTATAATGGGTACATCATCATCATCATCATCAGCATTTATCCGTCCACTGCTGAACATAGGCCTCACTCAATGAACGCCAAGACGACCGATCCCATACCACTCGCATGCAATGAGGAACTGCCACTGCACGGAGATTGTCTTCCCACCTGGTTAATGGCTAACCAACACTTAGTCTACTTAAACGCGGCTTCCACTCTTGAACCTTATTGACCCATCGGCCATCCGTTCTTCTAAGTGTGTGACCAGCCCATTGCTACTTCAACGTGTATATTTTTTGCATTTTATCGGTAACTTCCTCCATCGGTAACCTCTGGAGGAGGACTTCTTTTCGAATCCTATCTGCCAAAGAAACACCAATCATAGCACACTCCATAGCACGTTGAGCTACGGAAAAATTATGGACCAAACGTAAATTAAGGGTTTGTTTCGGTCCCGTAGGTCATCACGGAGAGAACTCATTGGTCTTTAAGCTGTACGGTATAAACGACGTGAGAATATGGCGAAGTTTCCTAAATGCTGCCCAGCCTAACTGAATCCTCTTATCGGCTTGCCTCTCGAAGTTATGTCGACCTAGCTGCAAGGTATGCCCAAGGTAGAAATACTCTTGCACGGCTTGGAGAGTTATGCCATCGACGTTAACCGGCCTAACGTGTACGTAACGTGTACGTTGAACATGACTTTCGTGCTATCCAAGTTCATCCTAAGGCCCACACGTCGGGATGATTCGTTTAGACTGTGAAGCATCTCCTGCAAACCCTCCAGCGACTCGGCCAATATAAGTATATCGTCGGCGAAACGAAGGTGTGAGATATACTCGCCGTTAATGTTTATGCCACATTATGCCCAATTTAAAGTCTTGAAAACTTCCTCCAAAGCATTCGATAACAATTTCGGGAAATGAACATCCCCCTGTCGCACTCTTCGATGCAGTTGGATTGGTCTTGTTTGACCTCCCAGAATCAGAATGAACATAAAAGCGGCTTCGTATAATCCTCTCATCACTTTAACGTATTGCCAATCGACATGACATCGCTGCAGAGCTTCCAGAACAACCCAGGTTTTAATAGAGTTAAAAGCTTTCTCATAGTCCACAAAAGCAAGGCACAGTGGCTGGTTGTACTCATGGGTCTTCTGTACAACTTGCCTTATAGTGTGGATATGGTCTATGGTGCTAAATCCTCCCACTTTTAGTTGCTTAAGAGCCAAATTAACCTCATCTAATCTGATGTTCGGAAGCTCGCCAGAGAGGTGTCGTTTTAGGCTGGCACGCGGATCGTTGTTCCAGGTTCAATCATGTTTTGTTGGTTGAGAAGCATGGGACGCGTAAAATTTGCTATAGAAGCCTTCGATCTTCAATAAGATCTCCTAGCCTAAAAGATCTCCCGGCCTCGAAGAAACGGTCGCGCCCGGAGCGGTCCTAAACTTCGACAGATGGCTTCATGTGTGTGTACAAACTGTAGTGAAATTATTCATTTTTAATAGCTTATAGCAAAAATCCACCCGAACAGATGAGTTTTCGATACTATATAATATATTATATACAAAATACATTTAAAAGTAAATAATCACGTGTGTACAGTTTTCATTTTCCTATATTTATTACTTAATTCGGTGTTCATCCCAATTACATAATAATATTAGTATACATGTATTTAAATAATTTTGTACAGATAGAGATATTAAATTAATAATTAAAAATAATAAAACACTTTTGGTAACGCGGTTTGTGTTTGACTGATGTAAGGACGTGGAAACTGATGCATTTTATGTCGCGTACCGAAACTTAAAAAAACGAAATGATATCGCGAAACCGACCAAATTGAAAATCAGTACTAATGAACCATAGCCCGTACATTTTGTGGCTATGTAATTTGGTCGGGTTTGCGATATTATCACCTTTTTCAGTTTCGTGACACGACAGTATATTACGAAACATTTGTTTTATATACACGCACACGTAATATATTACGAAACATTTGTTTTATATCTGAACAAAAAGCAATGCGATGCACACGAAATTTTAAAAGAACATCCACAATATCAAGGTGAAGCTTAGGTCCAGAATACAGCACGTCATTTAATGAGTACCCACTGGTCGTACGACAGCCGGCATCAAAAACAACTCGGGTGCGCGTTGTCTGGCTTGAAGGCTTAACTACACAGTGATGTGGGATATAGTAATGCGCTCCAACTGAGGGCTTATCATCAACGCGCTCCATATGATTGAGGTCAATGTACTCCTGGAGGCAAGCGTGATAGTCCATCTTTAGCTGGGGATTACGTTCTAATCTATATTCCAATTTATGAAAACGTGAAACTGCGATTTGTCTAGATTCGCCCAGTAGTGGGGCATTGACCTTGAAAGGCAAAGCGACAACATATCGCCCTGTGATGTCTCGAGTATGCGTTCTTCGAAAAAAGGATTCGCAAAATTCCTCATCGGGAGTGTAACTCCGCTTATCGGATACTGACTCCAGCTCCCAAAATCTTTGAAGGTTGTCGTTGTCAAACGAGCTATAACAAACACGGAGTGGAGTCGAAATGTTGGTATTGAATGTGAGTTTACCTATCAGTAAATAGCCAAACACACTATTCATAGCAATCGGGGTGCCCGGTGGACCCGTAATAGTGTTATTTAATAGAATATGGGATAGTATATCCGCTCCTAATAACATTTCAACCGGTTGCGGTGTATGAAAGTCGGGATCGGCCAAGGAAAGTCCCTTCAAGTGCGGCCATTTAGTATATGGCAAAGACACGTTAGGCATTTTTGACATTAAATTAGGTAATATTAATGCCTCGACCGGAATGACGGGATGATGTTTGTCCTTGGGCGTGATCGAGCACGTAACCATACCCTTGGGCACCAATGGTCGAGTATCACCTATGCCCAACACAGGAATGTGAATATTAGTGCGCGGTAAACAGAGACGCTGTACGCATGCCTCGCTTATAAAGGAGGCCTGGCTTCCACTATCAACCATACACCGAACGGATGAAATATTATTATTCTCTAAATATAAATCTACTAAGGCCGTTGATAATAACACTGTAACCATAGAATGCGATGAATGCAATTTTGTTGCACAATTAATAAGTAGACGATCGTCCTGAGCGTCCACCGTAGGAGGGAGCGAGACGGCGTTAGCGTTTGTAATCTCGCTTACAATCGCCGAAGAATGCGGCGAAATTAAATGAATAAGGCTATGATGCCTTTTATGACATGTACGACATACAAAATTCGATTTACAATTTTTTACATCGTGTCCAGTATTTAAACAATTGTAACAAATATTTTTGTTTTGAACAAAATTATACCTATCTTGCGTAGATAGATTTAAAAACTCGGTACATTTTGAATATTAAATGCTGACCGGAGCATTTCAATTGACATCGGGTATGTTGGACGGTTTTGACAAAGAACGTTCATAATCCTTCTCATACTAATCGGTATTTTACGCAATAATAAGTAATACGAAACTCCACTGCTCGATAGGAAAATCCATAACCTCAAGCGCCCTAATGTTTTCCTGATATACGTTAAACAAATTGCGTACACTTTGATGCGATCGCTCCGTACATATTTCAAGGTCAAGGATGCGATCTAAATGTTTCGATGCAATAATTCGTTTATTTTCATATCTGGACTTTAAAATATTTAATGCAATAATATAATTATCTCCTGCTATGGGGAGTGATTTAATTAAATTATATGGCTCGTTTTTAACCGAAAGTAGTAGGTAACGTAACTTTTCCGTCTCCGAGTAGGCCCTGTTGCTATGGACTAGTGATACAAATAGATCAAAAAAACGATTGCCAATCGGTAGGATCACCGTTAAATTCTGGCAAAGGCAAGACAGGTAGATTTCTTTTATGAGAAATATCGTCCCGATGAAGTGACCGGCGTCGGTTGAAATCGTCATCTTTGAGACTATTTGCGTATGAAATAATGGCATAATATATTATATCGTTAAAGTCATTACGTATTTTAATATGCTCGTCCTTATCAAATACCTTACGTTTAATAAGGGTTTTTTCAATTTTAGTTTGAACTTTAATAAACTTTCTTTGATGTGAAACTAAATCACTAGCTCGCGAACGAAATTGTTGATCATTTGTGGTTGCAAGCTGTAAAATACGTTTAAGCTCGTCAAGAATCAAATCTTTTTCGAAAATATCCTGTTCACATAATAATTCTGTATCGTGTTCGTCCGGCATTTTGCGTTACAAAGATGGTGGCGAAACAAATACGAAAAGAAAGGCGTTTATTGAAAAATGAGTACGTAGTACGATACGTTTCTAACGTCACCCGTTCCAAACCAGTCGACCGTAGCTGACCAAGTTAGGTACAAACCCGACGCCATGAACATGGCGGGGGGCAACCCCCCAAATTTTTAACGTCATAGGATGATCCAACCGGATCACCCCATTTCCGATGACGCATAACGGTCACTAGGACCATTAGCATAGATCCAACCGAAAAAAAAAAAAAAAAAAAAAAAACAAGCTGGATAATAATCCCGGTTCGAAGGATCAAAAAATGTTACGTCTGATATTAAATTGGGGTCGCCAACGACACTTACCGATCTCCTAGGCAACACGTGGTCTGGCTCCGTCTGGGCAGATCAGCTATTCGGCAGGTGAAGCTCGCTATTCCAAATTATGTATCAACGCCACCATAGGGACACTAGTTCGGATCTCCAGCGTAAGGTGAAGGATGTTGATCCTTGATCGAGTTAAACGGTAGGCAGCACGATTTTTTGTATGCGCTCGCGGCGGCGGCGGCCTCGTAAGTGTTTTGTCCCCCCGCGGCTTAACAGAGGGCGCGCAACACGGTGCGTTCGGATACAGTAATATATCGCTAGACGACCCATTAAATAATAATAAGAAAAAATAACAATATGCAATTGTAATTATACAATTTGTGTTGTCTTTTATTTATTATACGAAAATACGTCTTTTATTTTATTTATTATATTTAATTATGTTGTTTCTTATTTAATACACGAAAATGCGAAAAACAATTATAATGCTTCTAACTAGATTTGTTCCGGTACGGAACAAACATTATCTACCATGACATTATAATCGCTGTATAATTACCTTTTATGAGCGCATCACGCTCTCACGGGCTTCCCACGAGACTAGGTTAACGTGGTTATTAGTTATTATCTTACATAAAATTTTAACCCTTCTGTGTTGGTCGGCTATTATCCAGGCTGGAAGACTGTTAAATGAAGAAGAGTGTTAAATGCGAAGGGCAAGTGATCCGCTGTCCGGTGCTGATTGAATGAGGCCTATATTCAGCAGTAGATAAAGGCTGATGATAGTGATGATTATTGTGGTGATGATTATGATGATAATGATAATGATAATGATGATGATGATGATGATGGCCACTATCAATCGATTCAGTTTTTTTTTTAATGTAAAACTCAATCCTAGACCTGAGCACAATATTTTTTTACTAATTAGGTTCAAAACCTAGATCTTCTGAACATATTTTATTATTCCCGCTGTCTCTAAGCCGCTTAAGCTAAGTACATGAAATTCGTGTAGCCTTTTTCATTTACTTACGTAAATGAAAAATGCAACTACGAAAGAATTTTATTATTTTCACCTTTTAAATCTAATCCGCTATTTTTTTATGCTACGAAAATTATCGTAAGCTTGCCTTAAATATGAAATGTTTAGGGATATAATATTAGGTATATCCCTTAAAATATAAAAACGGTTGAGAATATGTTAACGGGAAAATAAGTAAGTTATATAAGTAAGTTATTATAGCAAAAATAGTTATTTAATCAAACCCTATATTTTGGAGATGACCCAGCGCCTTAAGGCGCGACTCCCCCGCGGCGCTCGTTGTTGTATTAAAATATCAATTGCAAGAAAATGAGAAATAACGCATAGTGTATGGGTTTCAATGAAGTAAGTGAAGTGATAGTCACATACATTTTCTTGCAAAGCGAACCCTGGGCTGAAGCAAATAAAGGACGTATGTAGATCCACTCCTAGGGTCAGCAGGTGCGTTGCCGGCCTTTCAAATAGGAGACACTATAATATAATATAAAAGCCCTAAGCAATAAAAAAAAAAACAATTTATCGTAATCAAAACTAAAATATTCCGGAGTCTTCAGCATTCCCATTTGCTCGGAGACGTCAGTCGCACGCCGCAGATGAGATTTCGACGAATTCTCGCGGAAGCTGAAATTTGATTTCTACATTTGCCGAAGGCGAAAATGTTGTGAAATACATGGAAAATATGATGCTTTCGATGTTTATACGTTAGCTTATTTCACCTGGCAAAAAGAATGAAACGAGGTTTGATAAAGAGAAAGAAAAGCTGCTGGACTCCGGGAAAATAGACCTATTACTAAAAAAATATAACATGGGTGACGTTCACTCGCCGCATCGATAGCTGCATGAAATCAAGAATCTTTAAAATTCACTATCAATTTTTATGCATCCTCAAATAGTATACTTACGAATCCTTGCTAATATTATAAATGTGAAAGTAGGAATGATTGTTATGCTTTTACGCGATCACAAACTACGCAACCACTTGTTAATATATTCTCGAAGATACTATAAGTAACATAGGATATATTTTAAAAAAAGATTATTTTCGCTAACACGGGCGAAGCCGCGGGGAAAAGCTAGTAATAATATAAAGAGTATTTCATCTTAGCTGGTTAGAAAAACTGACAGAACACCTGATTTCAAGTGATCAGTCTCCCAACAAACAATTTCCCAATCCTGAAACGAATGGTGTCAAGTCATTTTAGTTTTTTCGTTTTTCTTAACGCGCCATAACTACTAATTCGTTTGTATTTTGTAGCTCAATTATTAAACAAGCCATAAACCATTTATCATAGAACGAAAATAAATATTAAACAGGAGGAAACTAGTTATAAATACACCGGTAAAGTCAGGATAACAGCTAGTTCATAATAAAGCCCAAAGTTCAGCCGAACTGAGCTATGCCGAGCCCCGGGAAACGCATAACGAAGAGCCGTGTCGTCCATTTTACATAAATTGTTTAAAATCCGCCATTTCACTTCATACTTATACGTGTATGGCATACGAGCTATTCGAATGCAAGCTTCGACTTTAAATTCATTATCACCATTATCAACATTTTTCAATCCACTGCCCATATGAATGTAATGAATCTCATCAGGCATGCAGGTATGTCACGAGGTTTTTTTTTCACCGATTATTTGATAAGCAAGCGATGGCCAGGGTGCACTTAGATATTTAGAAAAACCCATTTTTGTCGCTTAACTTCAAACTCGGATAAATCCAATTCTAAGATTTTTTTAATTTTATAAATCCACACTTAATTTTTTTAAAGGTAGATAAATTTCATGCCATGATATCAAAATATGAAGGTAAATACAATCTACTCGTAAATATTTAATTTTTGAAAGAATGAAGGGTTTTAACACTGAATGTACTGAACAGGATTGTTTTGTTCATTACTGTTGCCTCAATTTTAAAAAATCTGCATTTAAATCATCGAATTAAGATGATTATACGTTTTTTTTTAATATCTGCTAAGTGTGTAGAGTGGATTTACCCGTGTTTAAAGTTAAGCGACACATTTCAAGGTCTATAGTGGGGCAGAATCGAACCCGGACCCTTTCGCTCAAGAGGACCATCGTCGCTTATCAATCTGTAATAAAGCTAATTGAGCTATATTTCGGAAATAAGAGCAAGCGTCTCTATGTGACACTATCGTATACTACCACTACCACATACAAATGAGTACAGCTGTATATCCATTAGCATTGACTCCTTACCACCTTGTTTGTAGACAATTATGATATTTATTTGACGTGACAACGTCTAATAACTCGATATTACGGGCAGTATGCACGAAAAAGATGACGTCATGTAGCGTTCCGAAAACGAGAGCGCGGCACGAACGAGAGAGGCATGATCGGCTCGAGCGATCGGCTCAGTTCGGTTCGTGCTGCATGTAATGTTTGATATTGTCACGTCGAACTAGCGTCCGTAAATCGACTTATTTATTAACGCCAAGACGACCGATCCCTTGCTTCTCGCATCCAACATGGAGCTGCCACTGCACGGAGATCGTCTTCCCATCTAGTTAATGGCTGACCAACACTTCGTCTACCTAAACGCGGCCTCCACTCTTGAACCTTAATGGCCCATCGGCCATCCGTTCTTCTGAGACTTATTACCGACTTATTACAGACAACCAATTTTTAAGTGATAACTGCTTTACTGCATTGATCACTTTTTAATAGGGGATAATTTTATAGGTTAGTGTCACAGATAATAGTATGCTAATGCAACATTATGACATCATTATATTCCTTTTTTAAATGTAATTCTATGTTATAAGTTTTCACTTCTATCGGCTATCATTGGCATTTTTTTATGCCCAATTTTACACGTTTTTTCTGCCATGCCTTTCAGATTGAGGCTGCTGTAAATATCCCAAACGTTGTCCAATACATAAATATTTCCACATATAAAACCATTGAAATTCTAAAAATCGTTCCAGTTCAGTTATACCAACTCCATTTAACGTCAAACGTCTGTGAAAGGCGAAACACTTTTAAATAACACGTGCATTTTACAACTTTCAAGTGTCAATTTTTTGCCCTCATTCACATTTTAAAGTTGGTATATTTTTAAACGAACCCCCTGGGGAGGTGGTGTCGGTATTTCGATATTCCCTATTATAAAGTTCACACAAAAGGTTCATTACCGTGAAATATTATGTTTTTATTAATACTATATTTTCACTTTGATTGCTACATATTACATTTGCTCCTTTACCCATTATGTAACCAGTGGTCTGTTGAATTTTTTTTTATTTCCTGAAATTGGTGGCCTATACCAATGAACGCTATTATATGAGTAGCATTAAAAAGGTATTACGCCGGCAAATCCACTGAGGCATCCCGCTGGGGAATGGGTCTCCTCAGACGGGTATGTGGGATTCGATGCGCCCGAAAGAATGTAAGTGGACGAAGCTCTACCCACTAAAACCCGGCGAGTGCCACCAATGCCGCCTTTGGTGAGATGCCCCGATCTGTTGGCAACAAGGCACCTTGACGGCTAGTTAGTCCCACAGGAAACCACCGCCTCCACAGACGAAATGTCCAGAACCAGAGAACAACCCCTTCCAACGTGGTGGCTCAATGCGCTTCGCCCAAGGTAGGGGCGGTAAGGGAACAACTCTGGTTCTGGCTTTTACAAAGGCTTTCCCTGGGTCAAAAAGAGCAAGCAGGTCTTATGACGACAACAAAGTTTCTCTTCTACGCTTTAAAAGAAATAGATAATTGCTGCTATTCCTATTTCCATTTGATTAAAACCAAAGAATCCAATAATTTATGTCTCGTAAGCCAGCATATTAGTATAAAATATTATGGCCTTAATTTGGGTCTAATTCACCGAAAACGGCGTTGGTCTATTATGGCCTGCAGGCCGTAAAGCACTCCTCACCACATCGCAACAATTAAATAGATTTAGTGCTTCCCCTAGATTTAGGAGTGTCTTCTGTGTTGCCTCAGTGCTCTAAGTGTAATACTTTAAATGATAAGTTTAATTGTTATCCATTATTCTGGGAAAAGCTAAATAAATAAAGAAAACAAGAAGTAGATACTTTTACTTATAACGTAAAGGTTATCCTTATTTCCTTTATCCTTAATGATAGATATTTCAAAAGTAAAAATAGGGATGTTTGTTACGCTTCCACGCAAAAGCTACTCAACCCATCGTCATGAAACACACAAATACTTTTGGAGGTACTAGAAGTAAAAAAAAAGTATCAACTCTTTAGGTCCCACTGCTGGGCACGGGTCTCCTCCTCGAAATCTAGCGAGGAGGGTAATAGTTCACCACGCTGGCCCAGTGCGGTTTGGTGAACTTCACATACCTTCAAAGACTTCCAATCTCATCAGGCATGCAGGTTTCCTCACGATGTTTTCCTTCACCGGTGTGGAAAGAAGTAACATAAGATAATTTAAAAACAGTAATGAAATAAACTCACGAGTGGATGATAAAAGAACGAGTGCTTTGTGTTTCTATAACAGTTTGGTTTACGCAGTTTTTATTTTAGTAACAGTAGATAAAACAATTTTTGTTTCAAATACGCAACTCTCAATTTGATTTTTTTTACGGTAAAACTCTGGAATTTATTTTCGTATTTTTTCATCAACGTTAGTCCAAATAGACGTATTACTTAATTATAGCCACCACAAAGGCTGAAACACGAAATTCTGAAAATCCATCACATCCAAAATATAAACCATTTCCTCAATTACATATATACTTTTAATCCCTTTCTAGATTTGCGTTTTAATCAAATAAATTAAAACGGATACGCTATTCGCATATGTAATTAATGAAATTTATTTACATTTACCAGGAAATGTTTTATATAGCTTATGAATAAGCTATTCATTCATCACCATCATCATCACCATCACCATCATCACCATCATCATTATCTACATATATATAAGCTAAATGTGATACATTAAGGATTTCTTAAAATTCACCTCGATGATCAACGCTCAAAATAAAACCTTATAAATCGCTATTCGCTATCATGCGAAGATTGTGCACGTTAAAATGGCTGGTCACACACTTAGAAGAACGGATGGCCGATGGGCCAATAAGGTTCAAGAGTGGAGGTGTTTAGGTAGACGAAGTGTTGGTCGGCCATTAACCAGGTGGGAAGACGATCTCCGTATAGTGACCGGTCCTCGTTGGATGCGAGTGGCAGGGGATTGAGGGACACCTATTTTCAGCAGTGAACGGATAAGGGTGATGATGATGATATAGAAACATCTCATTCATATAACATATTTCAATCAAATCATAGCAAATAACTAAAAGGAATTAGAGAACATTCGGCGGATGAATTCGTAATGAAGGAATCCGTCACAGCGATGTAATACATCGTTGCAAACGAGAAAAGTTTGATCGGCGAGCTACAGGAATTCATTAACGCGCGGCTTCCAATGAAATTACTGAGATGAGCGCTAGTAAAAACTTTCACAAATCTGTCGGTAAGTAAAAGTATATTCATTTAATTAATTCTGTACATTGGGAATTAAGAGCATTAGGGTGTTGGGTTGGTAAATTTTCTTTCATGTTGCGAATATCATGGAAAAAACGAGACGTTGATGTTCAGATCAGACTAATGTGTCAAGGATCTGTTGCTTGCCTGGCGAATATGGTTTAGCTAAAGTAAAGTATTGATTAACTCATATTTGTCCCACTACTGGCCACGGGTTTCCTCCTGGAATGATAGTATGGATGTGAGGTACGGGTTCAAACTTGACCCGATTGGTTGGGTTGGTGGAAAATGGGGTTCTTTCTAAATTTCTAAGTGTACAAAACATGTGAAAACATAAAATTAAGGGAACCTGCATGTCTGATGTGATTAAAAGTATTTGAAGGTGTGTGATATTCATCATGCAGCCCAGCGCATGGTTGAACTATGCTCCAATATCCTCCTCGTCTGATTTCGAGGCGGAGACCCATGCCCCACAATGGGACATATGATGCTTGATACCTTACTGCGTACTATTATTGCAGACTCTATAATGTCTTACTAAATTTCCATTTATTTGTTTTTATATTACTAAAACATCTGTTCGCGCCGCGAGTGAGTCGCCCGGCTCGGGGACGAGCGGGGAGAGGCGGACGGGGGGGATATGCCGACACGCGCCGATCGCCCGCCGGCCGCCACAGACGCGCGAAGAGATATAACCGCGCCATATTTAAATTACGCATCATAATCTTTATTGTAATTTAATGTATTAAAAATTTCATTAGAAGCAGGAGTGTTTGGCTTAATAATCTAACCTCCTCAGCTGAGCTTGAACTTAACATAATCGGCTCCGACAACATCTATCGCAAAACTTTCGTGTTCTTTACATAATACCTAATCATAAGTCACCTTCTATGATCATCAGTCATCTTTTCTTAAGTGAGCCATCTGCCCACTCACTGTTCCGATTTCGCTCAAAGGCCCTCGGGCCACAGCATAGGACATTTTAAAAAAAACCTTCAATGAACGCCTTCTCAAGCCTCGTCAAAAATAGCCGAGACCTCAGTTGTATTTTCTTAGTTATAGATTGTAGATGAACATACAATGGTGTGAAACCTTAACTTTTTCCTTCCCAAGTTAACGTGCATATATTATACCAGTCACGACCGCAAACTCTCAGACAGCCGTAAGTTTGATGGCTTATACCGGCGCCTTAATTGGAGCACGTTTTGGTTGTGCTGCACGTTTCAGCTCCACTTGATGTATTTATTTTGGAAACTGTCCATAATAGTTGAGAGTTAATTATTCTGCCCAAGTGAGTTGATGTAAAGTCTTCAAGAGAAATGTATTTGTGTTCAAAACTTTTAAAAATTTAGAATGGTAAATTTCAAGCACATGGGTAGTAGTAATTCTTTTTGCTTCCAGTAGACCTTAGATGTTAGTTTTCTTCTGATAAGAGAACAAAGAAGGAGAAAAGCTGCAATAATTAAAATAGTTTCAGGTTCGAAGCTACCACATAATTCGTAAGAATCATTTTAGAATTAACCATGGTTTCGCATGCGTTGGTGGGAGGTGTCTTGTATTAAGTCAGATCCGGGGCACTCCAGTCTTCAAGCGACCGAAGGCAACCTACAGTAGTTTTATTGCGGTATACCTACGCCGGGAGTAGATGGGAGGCACCGGGAGTTCCACTATCCCCATGGAAGACCCATCCCCGGGTAAATGCGTAAAGAATTTCCACTGCGTGAAAAAAATAATTAAAATCATATTCTTTTTTGCGTGGTAGTCGAATCATACCTATTTTATGGTTATAATATTATAGCCTTGATAAATGGGTTATATAACGGCAAAAATATTATTCAAATCCAATTTAAATTAGTATAAAATTTAATATATGCCTATATTGAAGCGTAAACATGACTCAGCCTAATCTCGTGGACTTTCACAGTTCTGTATACTTCTAGATTATTTTGTAAATAAAAAACGTAAACTCAATCAATGTCCCAGTGGGAATGGAAGACAAATATTTGCGCTAATCAGCAACAAAAAGTTTTGGAACGTGATGGGAATACATCGGGTCAATCAAGTGAGCCCAATTTGCATCCGTACATATTAATACCAGCTTTTGGGGTCCGCGGCCATCGAGGCTTTGTGAATTGTTCGACCGGTCGCCAACGAAGGGGCGCTTTGCAAATAATTCATTCACAATTTGTATAATAATCAAATGTGGATTAAGAAGAAAGTATTTTGTAATCAAACATTTAGTTAAAAGTAGTAATCCATATAATATTATGTCTCACTGCTGCTGGAGGAGAGCTCCTCGAAATCAGGTTAGGACCATAGTTTAAAGAGGCGCTGGCCAAATGCATGTTGGTGAACTTCACACATCTTCAAAAACTAATCTCATTGGGCATGCAGGTTACCTCACGATGTTTTCCTTCACCGGTGAGCGAGCGATGATCTCGTGTTCAGGGTGCATTTAGAAATTTAGAGAAACCCATTTCAAGGCACCATATTTTTAGGATCGAACCCGGACCATCTCGCTAAAGAGGCCGAGCCTATACCCACTGGACCATCGTCGCTACATAAATAAATAATAATTTGATTGCTATAAAATATTAAGATAAAAAAATTAAGTTCTTAAAATAGTGGTCATGCGTTGTGAAATTGTTCAGCCATGATATTGGCTATGATCAATTGTGGGTTAGGACAAAAGTGCTTTGAATTATCGGCTGCTTATGTTTTACTGATACTATAAATACGAAACTAAGTATGTTTTTTACGCTTTCACGCGAACTACTCAACCGATCAGAAACTTCGTACACATAATATGTAGACTCGGAGGTATTAGAAGGAACATAGATTACCGCGAGCAACAACTAGTAAATTAATAAATATCACCAAAAAATCACACTACATTAACTCCTTAATTCGTTTAAATATATAATAGACTATATTTGAATAAACACTTACATCTATAATACAGAATAAAATATTCACACAAACCATTAGCACACACAGCATGTAAATAGCATAATTAATTTCACAGTCAGGAGCTTGATAATAGAATAAAAGACATATTACATGCCATCAGAAAATTTGTATGTATAAATTATCAAATTATCATTCCACTGCTGGGCATGGGTCTCCTCGAAATCAGGCGAGGAGAGTATTGGGTTCATGTTTGGGAGCACTTGGAAATACAGTAAAACCCATTTCAAGGCGACGACCAAATTTTGAATCAATATCACAATTATACATTACAATTTTTGTTATAAAAATAATACAGCTTTAATGATCTTATCTTGTATATTATACAAATATATAAAGTTGAATAGTTTGTTTGTTTACACGCGCTAAACTCAGGAACTTATTAGTCGGACAAGAATCATTCTTTCAGTGTGAGATATCCCATTTATTGAAGAAAGCTAAAGACTTTATATTATCTCGCTAAGATCCCGTTGCGAACCTTAGTTAACGCAGGCGAAGCTGCGGGCAACATCTAGTCTGTTTTATATATTTACCGGTATGGAAGATGCTTATGTTTTTATCTGCGGTATCACTATCTTGTTCTCTTTCACTCTTCATAAACAACTCTTTGCTAATTTTAGCGGTTCACTAAGATTTTGAGTCACACTTTCGAATACCTTATAGTAACCATAGGACGCTTCTAGTAATGCGTTGAGGCGAAATATTAAATTAATTTCTGGCCGAATGGATCCAATCCCAGTGAGTTCTTGTCAGACCTCTTGACAGGATACTCAGTAAATCGTTTTGGTCCTTGAGATTTTAACTCGGCTATGAAGTTCAATAGTAAATTCAATTACGATTTTTTTATGATCTTCATTTTAAGAAATACTTTATCAACTGTCACTGGACATTACAAAGACATTGTGTATGTGTTTAACGTCCCCCTTTTTTTAGGAGTCCACTTGGGAGAGTAGGCAACTGATTCAGGGAACCAGATGACGCTTAAGCTGCACCACTGATGTACTTAGGATGGAGATACTAATGCAGGTAGACGCAAGTTACTTACTTAATATATTTTTTTAATCTACATTCTCACATCATCATCAGCCTTTATCTGTCCACTACTGAATATAGGACTCCCTCAATGAATGCCAAGACGACCGATCCCTTGGCACTCGCACCCAACACATAGTAATTATAATTATGAAAAAACCCGATAAACTCGCAACTGCCGTAAATTCTCGGGTTCATATTCCGGAGATTTAATGCGCACATCAAAATATAAGTTTGGGTGGAAGTTGGCCAGCGATAAATCATGTCATCTCGTCAGGTACTTCAGCTGTGAAAGGTCAAGCGCGAGTCGGGCTCGGATAAAGCAGGGACTGTCGGCGCCTATCGTGCCTGTTCGGGCCTCGTCGGCCGGCGATAGGGCGACAGCGGGGTCAACGCACGGGAGGAGCGGTATGCGTATAAGCTTTAACACAATTCCCCACCGACCACCCGATGCTAAGTGATTGACATAGCTCATGAACAAACTAGTTTACTTAGAATTAGCCCAGGTAACTCATTTGTCCCTACCATGATTCAGCCTTGTCGTGGCGGTGGGGCTTAGTAACCCAGAGTGAGCCCAACACCTTACGCGAAGCGAATTGAGACGATGGGACTCTTTGTACCCTTATATCTTATATAAAGAGGGGGCAAAAGAGCAGGGGGCAAGGGGTGAGGACGGGAACCTCACCTCATTGTACTGTCCCGGCGTTGGGGGGAAGTTGTTCCGTGATGCGGGACAACCCTTTGTGGAGGTGTCGTCGGTCCGTTGAGGGACTGACTAGCCGTTGAGGTGCCCTGTTGCTAGCAGATCCAGGGCACCTCACCAATGTCAGCATTTATGGCACTCGCTTTAGTGGCAGTTTTAGTGGGTAGAGCTGCGTCCACTTACCATCTTTCGGATCAGCGAGTCCCACATACCCGCCTGGTGAGACCCACTCTCCAGCGGGATGCGTCACTACATTTCCCGGCGAAAAAAAGGCTTATTAACAGAGCTCCAATAGCTTTTCATTACGGAACCCAAAAAAACTGCTAAGCGTGTAATACCCGCAAATAAATTACTGTTATACGTAATTTATTGGGGCAAAGAAACAGCAATACGGTTTTTATCTTGTTTTATAGATATACATATTATATGAAACGTAATGGTTATTACCAGCATTATATATAACGATGTAATAAGTTATACAAAATTATCTTAACAATATGAGGCACTAGAAGCGCCCCACGGTTTCTCCCGCGTACTTCCCATTCCCGTTGAAGTACAGGGATAAATTATAGCCTATGTGTTACTGTGGTGTGTAATCTATATTATTGTAAAGTCACATTAAAATTGTGAGCGACGATGGTCCAGTGGTGGATGGACTCGGCCTGTTATGCGAGAGGTCCGGGTTCAATCCTGACCCCCCCGTATGTGCCTTGAAATGGGTTTTTCTAATTTCTGAGTGCACCCCAAACACGAGACCATCGCTCGCTCACCGGTGAAGGAAAACATCGTGAGGAAACCTGCATGCCTGATGAGATTAAAAGTCTTTGAAGGTATGTGAAGTTCACCAACTCGCACTGGGCCAGCGCGGTGAACTATTGGCCCATTACACTCCTCGCCTGATTTCGAGGAGGAGACCCGTGCCCAGCAGTGGGACATAAAGGGTTGATACTTTACTTTACTTTTAAATTAAAATTCATTCTGTAGTTTTTACGTGGAAGAGTAACAAACATCCATACTTACTAACTTTCACGTTTATAATATTAGTGAGATAACAGTTATAACTAGTAATATAACTGCGTCAACAATCATCGACCTGTAAAGGAATAAACTGTTCGCTTTGGCTTAACTTCATGTCGGATAAAGTCAAAGTTTCAGTGAATTTGTGTACTACATATTTAAATCGGTAAATCCCCTTTAGATGAATCTTAGATCAGTAGAAGAGATGAGGTGTGTCGAGCAAGATGGGAGTACCTATGCAGCTAGTAGGGTCCCCCCCCCCCCCCACTTTGCCTGTTTTCCCCGTGAAACAGTTTTGTTGTGTATCAGAATAAGAGCAAGACAGACAGAAGAGAAGCCGCTGCCAAAAGTTAGTACTTTACACAAGTAGGTAAGTATTCCACTTAATTTGTTTTTTTTTTTAATTTACAACAAAGGGTCGGTAAAACAGCATTTTTATGGTTAGCTTGTACAACTTCTAAGAACAGCGGGGAAGCCCGTGGGAGAATTAAGTATTTGATAAAACAACAAATTTGTGAATCGTCACAATCTAATTTGACTAATTTGTTGAAGGTTGATTGTTTTTACGCTCAGCGACCGCGGAGACAATCTTTTGACCTTCCCATTAATTATGATTGTACTGTGAAAGGCACTTTTTCAATTTTTTCCAGATAATTAGGGTTTACTATCAAGTAGAATTATTAAAACAAATTCATTAATACATAATTTTAAAATGATGCTAACTCCATAAATCCTTTTTTAAAGCATAGGAGGGTAAACGAACAGTCGAAGCCTTCCGACTATCGACGGCCATAAACATTCACATAACCATATAACCACAACCACATAACATGTGTTATCCTCCTTTTCCTTATCCCCCCAAAAATGGCCACCGGAAACTCACAAGCTGCAAGACACGACAGCATAACTACCACTTCACCTCGGTATTATGTGGTCGAGCTGGCCCAATTCGGCTGCAAAGCAGCATGGCACTACCTCTTACAAATATTGTTATTAACATATAAACTATTTTCAAATTATTCCGCGCTTCCTGATATTCCCGTGGAAATTTCGAGAAAACTTTATATGCTTCAGGGACCAATCGTTCTCAATTTAAAATTTCTTGATATTTTACGATAGGAAAGTCGAACTGTTTTAAGATATACACGTATATATACATAGACAAACCTACAAAAGGTTAGCTACTAGGTTTTCAGTTCACCAAACCGCAATGGGCCAGTGCAGCTAATTATTATGACCTTGATTTCAAGACCCGTGCCCAGCAGTGGGACAAAATGAGTTGATACTTTTGTGTCTGTAACCATATAATTTTTTGTTTTATAATTTTTTGTGTTTTCCCTTTTTCATATTTCTCCTTTGTTACGTTTTTCGGCGTAATTCAATCTAAAAATATTTCTGATCCCTTAAACTTTTATCAGCGTTCCGTACCCCGACAAAATAAACCCCTATTCCTAAGTCTAAGATGATATTTAAGATGAGATGACCGATCTATTTCATTACAGAACTACGAATGGGTATGTATATCTTCTTCTTTGTAAGGCCCTCCTAAAAAGTAGAGTAATTCCTTTCTGGATTTTTATAACGTCATCTAATTTAGTCCAGCTGTTTATTTTATATCGTTCTCCCGTCTATTTCACGGTCTTTTCTTTTAGCTATTGGTCCTCTCCAGACTCAGAGAGACTTTTTAGGTTTTTACATTTACTTTTTACTTTTTTTGCTGTTTCGAGTTCTGTCGTAACAGTTAGTGCAGTATATTATTTGTTGAATACTTATGTGATATTAGGTATGCTAAACGAAATTTAAATATAATTTTTGTTTTGGAATTTCTTATGGCATGCTAAAAATTTTCATTGCTGTACGGCGCAAGGTAAGCTACGTATTTGTGTTCTCACCATTGGATTAGAGCATCGTTGTGGCAGACTTAAGTCTAGCAGAACCCAAGCCAAGCCGCTTCATGGCAAGAATTAGGGGTCGCTGTAATG
This sequence comes from Lycaena phlaeas, assembly GCA_905333005.2. Taxonomy (NCBI): domain Eukaryota; kingdom Metazoa; phylum Arthropoda; class Insecta; order Lepidoptera; family Lycaenidae; genus Lycaena; species Lycaena phlaeas. The sequence goes on from HG995176.1 coordinate 2,801,811, forward strand.
GGGCAGCATTTATACTTTTTCACGACCTCAAATTTGAAATGTTTTTGAAATGATTTTGATTTGATTGTTATTTCACCATGGGTTATCAAACGCGCCCAGGTGAGTAAGCAAACAAACAAGGCCGTCGCTATGACTACCGCGAACGCAATCGATAGGCAAACGGTGCCCATTGTACCACGGCAATTTAATGTGATGAGCCGAAATTGGCGGATTTCGCGGGTTCAAATATAGGATTTGAACCCGCGGAAAGGAAAGGGAAGGAAAGGAAATTAATAAAGATATATCGAAATGAAAACTTATTTAATGATGTCACAAACGCATGATACATGATATTAATTGTATGTTGACATCATGCTATTATATTCTACGATAAAACCTCTTTGTTAAATTAATAGGTGTGATAATAAGTAATTATCATTTTTTTATCATATAATTAATATTGTATAGACTATAGATAATAGATAGTGGCAGGTCCGCGTTGGATGCGAGTAGCAAGGGATCGGTCGTCTTGGCGTTCATTGATGGAAGCCTATGTTTAGGAGTGGACGGATAAAGGCTGATGATGATGATGATGATAATGATGATGAGACTATAGATAGATCAACTTAAAAAAGGAGCGGCGATGGTCCAGTAGGTATCTACAAGTTATATTGCAGTGCTTGTAAAAAGCGCTAAGTTTTAAGTAGACCGTACTTTTAAAAATATTTGAAACTATTTTGTGCACTTAGTAGCAATAAATACTTTGGCTTTAATTAATAGTGATAAAAGCTATATTTATTTAAATAATATATAAAATTTCGAATATACCAGCATGCGATACGATAGCTAGATATAACAAAAAAGCTAAATTGTGCTGTATCTTGGATGGGTATGATTGACTTGGTCTGTCTTATTCTGTTAAAACTGATCAGGTTACATACTGTATATTACATTATTACATAGCTAAAAATAAGCTAGCTAAAAATATGTAAAAAAAGTAAAGTAAAGTATCAACCCTCATATGTCCCACTGCTGGGCAGGGTTCTCCTCGAAATCAGGCGAGGAGGGTAAAGAGCCATAGTTCACAGATGCGCTGGCCCAATGCGGGTGAGCTTTACATACATTCAAAGACTTTCAATCTCATCAGGCATGCAAGTTTCCTCACGATGTTTTCCTTCACCGGTGAGCGAACGATGGTCTCGTGTTTGGGGTGCACTTAGAAATTTAGAAAAACCCATTGCACACACGGGGGGTCAGGATTGAACTCGGAACCTCTCGCATGAGAGACCAAGTCCACCTACCACTGGACAATCGTCGCTATAGCTTTATTATATAATATAGCTCGTATAGCTTTGTGGCCTATATTTATCTATATAATAATATTAGTAAAGTGTTTTACTGTTATGAAAAATTATTACATCACTGTCACTACAAAGCATCGAGTGCTTGGGAAAAATTGAAACAAAACGTAGGGTTAGAATGCTATCTCAACTATACATATTTTACTAGAGGATCCGATAGAGGTTGTCCTGTGCAAAGCATCTTGTAACTGACCAAACTGTGAATCAAAACCATTCTCAAGTCCACTTGAACCGCCACAAAAAAATGAGTCCAGCGGCAAGTCAACTGCTGAACATAAACCTCCTTTAATGAATTTCAAGGCCTCCGATCTCTTACCACTCGCGTCCAACACGGTCAATAATAATGTAAACAATATTTGTATATGAATACAGATGTCTGCAATAGGCCATGGTGTGTGTGTTATATATGTATTTATATAAATTTATCAAATTTATTTCCGCTTCTAGACCCCACCCGTAACACAAGTTATTACAAACTGTCGCAGGGCAAGGTAATAGTAAGTTATATTATATCTATTTATTTATTATCTTATATATTTATATAATACACTCCTCGTCTGATTTCGAAGAGGGAGATCCGTGACCAGCTGTGGGACATTATGTTTATACTTTACCTTTTTTTGATACATTAATACTTATATATATTTTACATAAAATAATGTATATACGTTTTTAAAATGGGTAATTCATTTAACGAGTTTGTCTGTCTTAGTTATGTTAAATTATAAAAAAAACTCTTTTCAATTCTTTCAAAAAATAATCTCAATGAAACAATATTATTGTCTGTATTATTTTTATTTATTCTTTCTAGTTGTAATAATATCGTATTATTTTAAAATAATATACAACTGAAATAGAACACAATATTTTTTAATAAGAGGCAGCCCTACACGATCAGACGATTTATCTCAGGCTAAAATGCTTAAGTGATCTCCGGAGGGCCCTTACGAGATAGCGAGTATTGCGCCTTTATGACTAGTTCTGGGTATGAAGTATCTTTTTATGCGAAAAACTTAAGATAGCCCAAGATTCGCAATAAAATTTTTATCATCGTAAAAGTCGCTTAATTAAAGTTTATCATGACGTCACAAGATATCACCCCCAGGAAGGGAGGGAGACTGTAAAATGCCGGGGTAGTATAAGAACCATTTAGTTGCGTGTTTTACGCCCGTATGAGCGATGATGGTCCAGTGGTGGATGGACTCGGCCTCTTACGCGAAAGGTTCTGGGTTCGATCCTGACCGGGGAGTCAGGTCAGTCAGTCAAGGTCAGAGTGTGTGCCTTGAAATGGGTTCTAAGTGCACCCCAAACACAAGACCATCGCTCGCTCACCGGTGAAGGAAAACATCGTGAGGAAACCTGCATGCCTGATGAGATTGAAAGAAAGCACTGGGCCAGCGCACCGGTGAACAATGGCCCATTACCCTCCTCGCCTGAATTCGAGGAGGAGACCCATGCCCAGCAGTGGGACGGAAGGGTTGATACTTTTTTTTTTGCGCCCCGCTTCCGAAAGGTTAAACAATGTAATAATTTACTAATCAACTGTCAAACCGGTTGTAAAGTGTCAAATGAGTAGCTAGAAGCATGGTTAAATTACATAATTAGATCAGCCTGTCAGTTGACATAACAACTAGGTATAATGAAAAGCTGTCAAATTTGACTCTCGTCGTATATTAACCGCCATTAACAGCCATGTTAGTTGACGTACACTTAATCAACGTTTCAAGGGCGGGCGTTATAGTGTGTTTTTAATAGTTTGTACATATTATATGAGCGACGATGGTAAAGTGGTGAGTCGACTCAGCCTCTTCCTGACACCCCGTGTATGCCTTGAAATGGGTTTTTCTAAATTTCCAAGTGCACACACGAGACCATCGTTCGCTCACCGGTGAAGGAAAACATCGTGAAGAAACCTGCATTCCTGATGAGATGAGAAGTCTTTGAAGGTATTAAGATGATTAATGGCCGACCAACACTTGATCGCGGCTTCCACTACCAGAGTAATTTGAGTATCATTAGCCGCGATAAAATCCGTGAGTTCCACGGATTTTATCGCGGCTTATGTTTTGGATATGGATGGCCTCTGATCTCCCGTGACCATGGTTTTTCTGAGTATCTTAAATGTCAGGCATATAATATATAGAAAAGTTCACAACTAACAAACCGCAATAAAGATCATAAAAGTTATTTCATTGTAATACGTATAACGTACTTTTTACATCTTATTTTTTTTACACATAATATTAATTTAGTAAAAATATAAAATACATTTTTCTCGTTTATTCTAACGATGATGATATACTGAGCACGTAAAATGTAAATATGCCTGCACTTACATGTATTAAAATTATATTTATGTTATAATATTATTATAACATAAATAATTTGTATCTAAAAAATTAATATTTCATTTTTAAATATTTTAAAAATAACAGACAGAATTCCACTTTTATTTTTTTGGAGTTAATTTTAGAGGCTATAGTTATAATGATAACATATTATTATATTATAATATATGTGACTATCAGTTTCTGTGTTGCTTAAGTATATATAAACAATATATTATGTAGTAAGAATTTCATATTATAATAATTCATAACATAAGGTTTTTTAAATATAACCTATTAGCAAACCCGACAGACTTCGTCCTTACAAAGGCTACTTTTTGTTGCGAAAAAAAAGCTTAGGGGGGTTTAAATAGGGGACGGAACTGCGCTACTCCGAATTTAACGCGACCGAAGCCGCGGGCAACAGCTAGTACTTTTATATACTTATAATAATTAAATAATTTTATCATCCGTCTTAGTGCGAAAAGATTTAATATAATTTCAAAGTGGATAATCGTACCACGTACGACAATGGAAACGAAATTCTCGTCTCAGTCTCATATTAATTAATACAAAATACGTCGCGGGCGCAGTGTAGCTAGCGACCTCGTGGAGAGCGGACGTCGACATGTCGCCGGTGAATCTCGCTGACCTAGATCTAAGCTCGTTGAAGACCTTCGTCCAGTCCTTCGACCATGTGTTCTCGGATTGCGATGGTAAGGTTTGAATTTAAAAGATTTAAGTGAGATTTGAATCGCAGTGAGATATTTGAGTGTCATTCAAACTAACATGTGAGTTTTGGATTTCAATAAGTCACACATGAGTTTTTCACTCAATCAATACATATGTGTTATGTTGTTGGTAATATTCTGTTGTAAATCCCATTCAAGCAATTTTGAGTAATTTTCACTGTAAACGATAAAAGGTTGTTTTATTACGAATTTATTATGCTGTTTAGTATTTAATTGTAAGCTATGCATTTATTGCTTTGTAAATGTGAAGTTATTAAAAGAAAATAACCAGTGTAACTAATAATTAAATATTAAAAATCCTAAACGGGTAAAAAGTTATGATGATGATGATGATGATGATGATGATGATGATGATGACGATGATGACTACACGTTTCAAATTAAAGATGATACACACTATTATAATAGTGAACTTTATTAAAATATTTTGCCGTGTCCCGTTCTATTATATTCGAGGTCGATGTTAATTGCCTATAAAATAATTGATTTCTTTTCGCTAACCCAATATCGTGTTCGTTTTGGCTAATGTTCCGCTATTGATTTTATTCCATCATTAGCATTTTCATCATCATTATCATCATCTACATCATCGCCAATATTAGCATCATCATCGTCAACAGAACGTTGATATTACAGACTTAGTGATTATGATGACTCAATGAATTTGCATCATCTTATCATGCTGAGTAAGGGATTTAAAAACATGCGTCATTTCTGATTCACCTATTTCATCAGGTTATTTGGAAAATAAGTAACATACATTTGTATAGTTTTCCTCAATGTTAATTGTAGTATTCATAAATATTAATATTAAAAATCATTTCTCCATTCACTGGATGAGCTTTCTGTCAATGAACGCTAAGAGAAATCACTTTGAATCACGGAGATCGTTATCCCATAAACTGGATCGCTATCCCATTAGCTCAGCATTAAAATATAGGTCAAGCCGACTAGCCTCAATTTTGGGCGTCGTTGACCACACTTAAGGCTGCTAGATGACCCAGTAACAATAATAAAAATAATTAAATCCTGACCCTGATCGTGGAGCGTTAGTTCACATGCTTATCAGCTGATAAAAAATGATGATGATAATGTTTCATTCAGATACGCAGACGTATCTAAGGCCTGTATATATGTAGAAGCGGGAGCGATAACGATTTTTATTTAATTTTGACTCTGGAGATTTTGGACCATACAACGCTATACGCAACTGAAAGACGCAGACTTGGATCCTAAAAATTGTTGCCAACTGTCCTCCGAATTTCAACATAAAGGATGGCACCTGATAAAAATGATGAGATTTTAATGGTAATTTCACGTGATATTCCTAAAATAATATAATATATAAATACGCATTCAGTTTTAAGCAATAGATTAAATAATGTAAGTACTTAAATATAAACAATGCAGATGGAGCATACCTCATTACTACAGAAGAGATAAAATGTAAATTTACGTAAAATATTATGTAAAGAAACACAATTCGTCAGAATTAAATAATTATTAAATTAATTGCCGGAACAATGGAATAACTTTGAATAAAAATGCTAACTTTGGAAATATATTTCTGTTATTTCAAGGTTTGATTAAAAACTTCGCCTGAAATCTTATTTTAGCATCCAAAAGATTTAGACTATTGGTATTTATTAAGACTTTAACATTACTTTACTTAAACTCCGAATATTGTTGTACTAAACATAAGTCAACGCTCACGCTGCCTCTCTCGCTTCTCTCCTCGCTAACGCTCGTGCCATGTTACCGGTCTTGCCACCGAGGCCGCGTGGTACTAAAACAAAAATAAATGGTATAATATTATACAGTATTAACAGTTTCCTCAAATAACACGTCAAACTGTTTTCATTGTATTTGTACAACTATGAATTAGTAGTACATTGATATACTATTGTAAACAGCTATGTTTAGCTTTATTCTAAACTAGCTGTTGCCCGCAGTTTCGCCTGCGTTAACTAAGATTTACAACGGGATCTTAGTACGCGAAATAACTTTTTTTACACCTTGTGTCCGAAAAACCAAAATATCTTACGGAACCCTATTTTTTATCAGAATAAAATTTAGCCAATGTTACTCGTGGATAATGTAGCTTTCGAATGGTGAAAGAATTTTTGAAATCGGTTCAGTACTTTTTGAGCCTATTCATTACAACCAACCAAACAAACAAAGTTTTCCTCTTTATAATATTAGTGTAGATTGTTGGATATTATAATGGAACATCCTTTTAAGGAATAAAGACTTATGAAGTTTATTTACTACTAGCTGTTGCCCGCGGCTTCGCATGCTTAAAAAATCCTTTTTTATGCATCCTGTTACTTCCAGTGCCTCCGAGAATATGTGTATGTACAAAGTTTCATGGTGATCGGTTGAGTAGTTTTTGACGAAAATGCAATTTAAAAAAAATCTAACTCGAATAATCTTTCATCTAACTGATCTTTTTAAAGATTTTGAAATAACTTTTACGGATTTTATCGTGGCTTACATGCCCGACGTTTCGGATACTTCATATTCCACTTCAATATAATTGAGGAAATTCGCGTAAGCATAAAAAAAAATAAAAAAAAAGACGTGTGGCACTCGGGGACTGCCGCGGTAATGCTATTGCATAGCATTTTGTATCAACTTATGCAATTATAATTATTTATTTATTTTAATTATTAATGCAGTATTTCTTTTTCTTTGATATTAATTCAAGTTACACTTTTTGAGCGTGGTGACCGATAAGAAAACATTTTTTTTTCCTTTATTAAATAAATAAAAAAATATAAATATTTTAAACAATATTAACTAATATTGTTTAAAATATTTTTATTATTTTACAATACATGTGTTATATTTTATTGTTATTCGTGCGAGCTTCGTAGTGTCGTACAATACGTCTAGTTGCAAGCACACAAACACCGTGTCGAAGACTGCCGAAAAGAAACGACGTTAGACGATGCATGGCCTTCAAGCCACACCTCCGTGCCCGTCGGAGTGGGGAGCGTTAGGTTTTTATTTTCGTTACGGAATTTCTGGACTCGGTCCCCGCGCTCAAGGCCCGCGATAGAAGCTATGCAATAGCTTAAAAATATTGCAATAAAATAATTCCTGAAAAATTTGAGCGGGTGTGTTCCGACACCAAGGAGCTCCGTTTTGTTTTATGTGTGCGTTGTATGATATGGATAAATTTCGGATTGTTGTGTGAGTGTATGATATAATCTTTGAAAGTGACTGGGAAGTTTAATAGTGACTTTTCTTTTTAGTTTAATATTTGATAAGACTAACTTAAGGTCGTTACCTAATAATTTCCTTTGTATTTGTTTGACCCTGTCATATCCACTTTATTCTTGAGTAAGGTTAAGGCAATTTTTATTGAGATAAAAGTTATTCTATTGATCCATGGAGCTATCTATGCATATTATATCTATACATAGTCAGAAAGTTTTTCGAGGTGGTGTTTCAAGGAGATAATTTACGATAATTCCATCTAATAAAAATAATATTTCACTAGTGTAAAACATTATCACTGATTTATAAGTAAATTTATAAGTAATCAATGACATATTTTAACAATATCTTTTTTTCTTCTATTTTTATTGACCTTTTTCAATTGTACGAGTTATTTACCTACAAAATAAAGATTTTATCTTGCTCGAATACTTGTAGTGACTACTGAAGACTTTAATAAAAAAAAGACTCATCATCATGAAGGACAATGGTCCTCCCGTGACCATGGTTGCTGTAAATTATCCGAAAAGTCGGGAATGTAAAAAACATTATAACGTGATAAAATCCATGAAAGTATTTAAAAAAAAATTATTATAATACGTAACTTAAACTAACTTTTTTTGAGAAACTCAAAGCGATAGAAACATGTACTCGTAGAAAAGTCAAGTTTTTGGCATTCAAAGAACAAATCACAATTTTGTAAGCATAATGATGTCTCTGTAGGTACTTTATTGAAATTCATATCTTAAATATGTTTCTATTAAGTTCCTGATTAAGTTAAAGTCGTTTTGGTGAGCAGCCAAATCTCATCTCTTAATTTAGAAACTGGAGTAACATACTCCGTAGTAGTAATAGTAACTCACAATTTACTAGGTTTATGATTTTATAAAATTGAAAAATTCTACGAATCGTTGTGATTATGTACTTAGTAGTTTTTTTTTTGTCCATTTATGTAGTTATTTCGGAGAACGTACATATTGCATAAAATACATATTTTTTGACTAACTTAAAAAAATAAAAATACCTTATACGGTCATCAATTTGGGATTCGCTAGTTACAACGTAAAAATATGGTAATAAATGCCTGTTGTGTGTAAAGTCGGTTAACACACTACACTTGTCCCGCCTCTCGCTTGCGAGCTTGTTTTGATCGGAACGTGAGCGTGAGTCATCTTTTTTCATGCGTGCAGCCAGCGCTTATCAATTTATAAGGCGTTCTCACATGAAAATTATTATTATCATACTATAGAATTAAGATTAACGACACTATATTTTCAGGTGTCATCTGGGAGAAAGTACCCTTACCGGGGTCTGGTGAGTTCTTCGAGGTGATGAAGAAACTCGGAAAGACGGTGCACTTCGTGTCGAACAACAGCATCAGGACGAAAGAGAACTACGAATCGCTATTTAGGGCAGCTGGCATTGAAAATGGGTTTGTGAGTATTTGATCGATATTTTTTAAAGTTTAAGCATATAATCTGAAATACATAAACCCCTAGAAAAGAACGTACCCATATTTGGATGGCAACGCACCTGTTTTTCCTCAGGAGGACTAGCCAAAATGCCATTAGGAAGGCGTTAGCGAAGTTCGTAATGATAAAATGTATAGGATGGACCATGCGATTAAGCGCGGCCTTATGTCAATCACATACATTTTATCATTTTCGAACTTCGCTAACGCTTTCTTGATGGCATTTTGGCTAGGCCCCCTGGTGTAGCAGGTGTCTATGGGTGTCGTTATCAGTTAGTATCAGATTGACCGACTCTCCGTTTGTTTCTTTGTAAAAAATGTTATTAAAATATTAATGGAAATATTTATTAAATTGGAATTTGATGTCATTTTAGGCAATGATCGATGTATATGGATCAACGTTTTTATCATATTATATTAAAAAAATGTAATAATACTACCAACATATTATTTGCTCAGAAACGTTTTCTTACCAACCAAATTAAGTCTTAAGTTACTTGAACAGAGATTATTATTATTACTATTATCAATATCAGGCAAACTGGCTAAAGCTAGTCGACAAATCAGACTTCTAGACACTACACAGCAGAGTAAATGCCTAAAAATATTAGACGTTCATTAATTCAATTTATCATTATTAGAGTTTATTCAATTCCAAGGCAGAAAAATCTATAATAGTACATTATATAATCCGAAATTATCTTCCGAGCATTGAATTCTATTCCTTTCAAATCTCAGATAAATATTCCGTTGTCCCCGTCTTTGGGGGAATTTCATCCCCCATTTAATACTTATAAATAAAAATACTCAACAATATTGGTTATTGGCAAAGCCCAAGGCAATATTGTGTGACAAAGAAAATATCTTGCGGTATGATTATTTGAGGCTTTGTACTAGATTGGTAATTTCTGTGCCGCTCAGTATAATCATCATCATCATCATCGTGTACCTACTTTAATAAAAAATCTTAAATATAAATGTCTATTAATAATATTTGTGTATTTAAATTATTAGTCGGGTAGTACCTTAGTACATTCAAACTCGGATAGTGAAAGCCTGAAGGCTGAGGGTAATAAGAGCTTATATTACTTCTTCTATATTTATTACTATTTTTTGTATGAAATGGTTTTATAAAAGCAAAATAGCGACGGCAAAAAAAATCAGAATGCAAGCGAAAATAAACCGAACGCGAAATGTTACTTTATCGAGTTATACGAAAAAGATTTTTTTTAATATAAAAAAATAATATTTAAAATTTTAAATTATTTTTATTTTCCTTATTTGATTTTATTTTTAGGATTTTTTACTTGAGATTTAAAAACATTAAAATTTCTAGTACAATTCGATCCCTCGCAGCTCGGAAAAGTTGTTTCATTATAAGGGTGTAGTTGTTACTTATTTTTTTATTTATTTAAAATAATTCAATTGGATTGGGAAAAAAAATTATAAAAAAAATTAACAATCTAAACGATATTAGTATCAAATCAAAGAGATATTTTACAGGAATTCACGACCGCTGCGTAGGGTCCTGACAAATGGATTAGCCGACTGTTATTAAATTGTGTGTTATAAATTTTGCTAATTACGCCTTTTCTTTCAGGAACACCTCACTATACCGTCAACAGCCATAGCCCAGTATCTGAAATCGCACAACTTCAACAAGAAAGTATTCTGCGTCACTTGCCCGGAGACCATAAGGGTGCTGGAGTCGAATGGATTTGAATGTGACACTGGGGTAAGTGATCATTTTTTCATAAATCAGGTGCCAGGGATGCATAATACAACAATAGTAAGTATACTAATGACTAGTGCTTAGGAGACGAAGAACAGGTCGGCCATCCAGGTGGGAAGACGATTCTTTTGCGTGTGTTGGATGCGAGTGGCTGGGGATCGGTCATCTTGGCGTTATTGAGGGAGGCCTATGTTCAGCAATGGACTTACAAAGGCTGATGATGATAATATGAATAAAAAACGTGCTGTTTTTGCACGTACTTTTCATTCGTAAATCGTTAATCGCATCGGAATTAATCGATAAAATAGTAGATAATAATAGTTATTTGTGCAACAAGAGAGCAAAGTTGTTTTTTGTTTCGAGTACTGAATTTGAGTCCCGAGCAAGCGAAGGATTCTATGATTGATTCACGAGCGTAGCGAGTGAATCAAAGTTAGAATCCTGAGCGTAGTGAGGGACTCAACAGTACGAGATGCAAAAAACTTTGCTCTCATGTTGCACACATAATTTTTCACCTCAGCAGTGAGAACACATATTACTTAGGAGACATGGAAATCAACAGCAATAGATTGAAATAACGTCACATTAACGCTATACGCTATTTTTATTTTTATTCCCGCTATTTTTTAAGTTGCATTTTAATACCGCGTCCCTGATGTTTATTTTTAAGCTATTGCATAGCTTCTATCGCGGGCCTTGAGCGCGGGGACCGAGTCCAGAAATTCCGTAACGAAAAAAAAACCTAACGCTCCCCACTCCGACGGGCACGGAGGTGTGGCTTGAAGGCCATGCATCGTCTAACGTCGTTTCTTTTCGGCAGTCTTCGACACGGTGTTTGTGTGCTTGCAACTAGACGTATTGTACGACACTACGAAGCTCGCACGAATAACAATAAAATATAACACATGTATTGTAAAATAATAAAAATATTTTAAACAATATTAGTTAATATTGTTTAAAATATTTATATTTTTTTATTTATTTAATAAAGGAAAAAAAATGTTTTCTTATCGGTCACCACGCTCAAAAAGTGTAACTTGAATTAATATCAAAGAAAAAGAAATACTGCATTAATAATTAAAATAAATAAATAATTATAATTGCATAAGTTGATACAAAATACTATGCAATAGCATTACCGCGGCAGTCCCCGAGTGCCACACGTCTTTTTCAAATATAACATATTTTAATATAAAAGCTGTATTTTTAAGATTTCTTTTTCTTCTTCTTCTTCTTCTTCTTCTATAACATTGTTGAATAAAAATGTTATTCGTTTTATATCAATTTTATACTATTAATCAGACTCAGTTTTATTAAAATTCAATTATAAATTAAACATAAAAAATAATATTTAATAATAACGTTATTTCTTTATTAGAAATATATTTAAAGTTATTTTTCATTCAATCTAAAAGGAAACTCATAATATTACGCGTTTCCGAACGTGTTTTCTTTGAGGTCGAATTCCAAAATCAAATTTCTAAGGGGTTTGTTTTTTTACTCCCTTTTTCATTTGTGCTCTGTCTCTTTCACGTGCATGGATGTGAATGAGACAGAGTACAGTAAAACTCGAATTTTTCAAATTTATGGCTAAACAATGTCAATTCGTGGCACTGGAGATTGAAAAATTAAAAAGCTACTTTGCCTCACGCTCGAATCAAAATCGCATTTTGTTCACTGTTGACTCGCAGCAAAAGCGGCATGTTTGAGCTGCTGAGGTGAAAAAGATTTTATCAATTTTGATTGGAACTTCTTCCGCTTAACAGTTTTTTTTTAATAAAGGCTGGTTGTGCAATGATTAAATTTAAAAGAAAAATGAAAGAAAATTTATTATAATACGCCATTTTGTGATGGCGGCCATATTTGGTTTGAAAATGTCATAGAGTATTGTATTCAACTAGTCAAGTCCTTTCATGTGATACCAGTAATGAGGGAGTTGTGTGTAAATATGTGGTCCGCCATTTTGTAGCGTCGGCCATATTGGATCGATTTCCATCAAACATAGTCAAGAATACCCGCAACTTTTCCGTTGTTAATTTATTTACTGTAATAAAATATTGCAAATAAAGTACTTTTTGAAGAGATCCATTTTCTAAGTCTTTATCGACTATTATTACGTTTAAGATAGTATTTTTCTATTTTCACACTACTCATTCCTTAGCCACAAATCGGTCCGGACTTCTATGCGGAGTACTCCAAATACCTGGGTGATGACGAGGACATCGGTGCTGTGGTGTTCGACAGCGACTTCCAAGTGAACCTGCCCAAGATGTACAAGGCGATCACTTACCTGCAGCGACCTGATGTTCTCTACATCAACGGGGCCACGGACAAATATGTGCCTTTGAAGCCGGGCTCTCTGTCTTTGGGTGAGGTCTTTTAAGAACCCGTTTGATAGTTTCAGTGTTAAGAGACGTAGTTACCAGTGCCATCAGCCGAAAGTCAAAATCGAGAAAAAATATTTTTATAAGTAGTGTTTTGTTTTTTTTTTTCGGGGTGTAAAACCCTCATGGACTATCCCTCCGCTTTGGCTGAGCGAAGGGGGTGTTCAGGACTTTAACCTGCAAAAAGCACCCCAGTGTTCCTCGTCTGACCTATAGGCGGGGTACGGGGTACGCATTCTTGCATTCACCAGATTTCCCGATAAGTAGTGTTACTTCTTGCATTTTATAAGTCACTAGAATTTTATTAGTAAAGATAGTTTCAAGAGAATTACAATATAACCAAGGTACATAATGATAGAACAAGTACGATAAGACTGAATTTATGAAGATAAATATAATCCTTACTAATGTTATAAAAATAGCTATGAATACCCGCTTCGCTGGGTCATTTTTAAAAGTACAATAATTATATGTTGATATTAGAATTTTTTGGGATGTTTAAAAAGTTATTAAGACACTCAGCATATTTTCGACCGATAAGAATATTAATTAATTACCAATATATTCCTAAGTGATACTGGACCATTATAACATCATGTGTTTTATCTGTACGTTTGCCTACCCAACAGTGGTATGAGCGAAAACTCACTAACAAGTGCTTATGTAACAGGTGTGGGAATATTTAGTGAGATAGTGAGCAACGAGGCGAAGCGTGAGCCGGTGTTGCTGGGCAAGCCGGGGAGTTTGTTCGGAGAGTTCGCCATGAAGCGGGCAAACGTCACCGATCCGAGCAGAGTGCTTTTCATTGGAGACATGTGAGTTAATCATGATTTGTCTATTTAATATGCAAAAAAAGAGTTTAAATAATTATTTCCTAATTTAAATAGAGATTATAGCAAGGAATCGATTTCCTTACTATACCGAATCCACGAGAAATTTGAAATTATTCTATATTGTAATGATTATTTAGATCTTTTACGAAAATCTAAACTAGTAGAAAAATTAAGGAAACAGAAAAAGATTTGGCGATTTTTCGAATGGCGCATGTTTAAATCTTTGATAATAATATAATCGGTTGCATTGGATAATGCATTTTAAAGCATAAAAAAAATATTCCTGTATATAGCAAAAAAACATTATGACCATTTTTTTCAATCTTATTTTTGGTTGTGTACGAATTTGAAATTGGAAAAAATCCAACTGAACCACTATGATTTAACAGGTTGTTTATTTAGCTGGATACTTTTTTTCAGGATAGAACAAGACATCGGCTTAGGCAAAGCCATCGGCTTCAAGACACTCTTGGTTATGACAAATGCTACTCATGACAAAATGATGTCGCACACCATAAAGCCTGATTACTACGCCAAATCTCTAGGGTCCCTCGTACCTGTTCTTAGTAAACTATTTTAAACTATTGTTCCTAATAAAATTAGTATTCAGTATTCTTCCACATAAGAGACAGTAAAAGTGTCAGAGAGACTAAAATTAATAGCAATGGAAATATGCAAAACGGACCACAAAATTTGGTATAGCTAGTATTTAATCTCACACAAGGCCTCACACGAAGGCCAAGATTACTTCCTTTGATTGAAAGATAAAAGATAAAGATATTTTATTTGCTAAAATGAGTATAATACAATGTTTAGTGATATTAAATAAGCCCAGTCATGTTTTACCAGTGTACAAATAATCGTAAAAACGAATGAAACTGGGCTCTGATGAAGTCTGGAAAAAATCTAGTTCTTGTTATGGTTAGTCACTTTGGCATCACACGGCCAAGACGACATTTGACACCCTGTTTCGAGCCCGTAATTAATTTATTAAGATGGAGTGTCTGTTAATAATAATGGCAACACTTAAAATGTTTGCCAAATGTAACGGCACTTTTAATTTGTTAATAAAGCGATCTGCTGTAAAGTACCAGGTAATAAAATCTTACAAATAATTCTTTGATATAAGTTTCGTCTGTTCATTTACTGGGCATAGATTTTAAGGACCTATAATATGAAAGGGATAGTTAAACAAGAGATAGTTTTTTTTTACTTAATAAAGTGAAGGTTGTTTGCCACAATTAAAAGAGGAAGTTTTTAATTTAGTAACTATTTGTTTTTTTTATATTAATTAATTTTATTCTCCATAAAACGTACAAATATAATTTTATTGCCAGCTGTGATATATTATAACTACATTGCATTTTTGTTTACGCATTTGTAATTTAAATAAAAACGGAATACATAACTATTGTTTTTTATTTAACAAATGATCAGTCATATACATGTGACCTAATAATACTCATTTTTATGTCTTCTATTTAAGAATAATCCCGGTAGAACCGAAGACCTTTCATTCTGAAAGGCCGGCCGTAAAAAGTAAAAATTAGCAAACCTTCCGAGAGTGTAGAGATTGTCTATGGATGCCATTGATCACTTACCAATAGGTCATCCGACTGTCTCTTTGCCCCCTTTTTTTAGATAATCACCTGTCGTTATATAAAACCATCAGCTAATGTCTAGGCGATTGGCGATATGTCGAAGTGATGAGAGGATTATACGAAACTGTTCACGAATGCTTCGGAGGACGTCTTCGAGACTTTAAACTGGGCAGAATGTGGCATAAATATTAACGGCGAGTATCTCTCACACCTTCGTTTCGCCGATATCGTTTTATTGGCCGAGTCGCTGAAGGGTTTGCAGGAAATTTAACTAAGATTTTAACGGCATCTTGGCGTCATGATAATAATATATAGCTTTATAGCCTTACTCGATAAATGGGCTATCTATAACTAAAATAATCATTTAAATCCGACCAATGGTTCCTGAGGTGAGCGGGTTCAAACAAACAAACTTTAGCTCTATATATTAATATATAAGATAAGCTGTCGTTTAATTATAAATTCATCCTTGAAATACCGTGATAAAAGAATAATTCAAAATAACCTAATAACGTTCAGATAAAAATATTAAATGCACTTCAGGTACATACTCCGCTTTAAACTTCGCAATGTTAAAAACTTCTGTAATGACGTATACGCGTTACTCAAAAATTGTGTTCAAATATAATAATACTAGCTGTCCCGACAGACTTCGTTCTGCCAATATTAAAATTGCAATTACAAAATAGGGGTTGATCGTAGAGGGGTCAAAATTTAGGGTTGTATGTATTTTTGTATGCTGTATCATAAAAAAAATAAAAACAAAAAATTTCGTCCAAAAATTAACAAAAAAAATTTAAGGGTGAACAACCCCTATCACTTAGGGGTATGAAAAATAGATGTTGGCCGATTCTCAGACCTACTGGATATGCATATAAAATTTCATAAAGATCGGTCAAGCCGTTTCGGAGGAGTACGGTAACTAACATTGTGACAGGGAAATTTTATATATTAGATAATGTAGGTACATAGTTTTAGACAAGTTTACGAGCGCTTATGTGGCATCACGTAGGCCCGTATGTAGTAGGGATGACCCCTATGTTGCAAAATGTACAATCGATTAATCGATAAAAGTAATCAGAAAATAGCGCAATAGAATAATACAATAATTTAATAAAGCGTTTAGTTATCTCTATCTTTAGGCTACGATAAATTGCTTTGGACAGACATCAACATTGGATTGATAAAGGGTGATGATGATAACTATTATGATGATGCAGTATATAATATTTTAGGTATGAAAGAGAGGTTGAAATGAAAGAGAAACTTTTTGAAATCGTAAAGAAATCATTAAATAACATTTATTCATTGTTATTATTTTAAATAGGACACAAATAATTTAAACATTAATGAACACATGAAAGCAATATTAATCATACATATTTGACACCGACCGCGTACATTACAGAAATTTCGGGTATTTATTACGATCGGCAAGTATACAGAAATTAATAAATATTAATAATTAGTAATCACTAATGCAAATTATAAAAAACAAGCATAAAGGATTAAAAAAAAAATCGACGTGTGGCACTCGGGGACTGCCGCGGTAATGCTATTGCATAGCATTTTGTATCAACTTATGCAATTATAATTATTTATTTATTTTAATTATTAATGCAGTATTTCTTTTTCTTTGATATTAATTCAAGTTACACTTTTTGAGCGTGGTGACCGATAAGAAAACATTTTTTTTTCCTTTATTAAATAAATAAAAAAATATAAATATTTTAAACAATATTAACTAATATTGTTTAAAATATTTTTATTATTTTACAATACATGTGTTATATTTTATTGTTATTCGTGCGAGCTTCGTAGTGTCGTACAATACGTCTAGTTGCAAGCACACAAACACCGTGTCGAAGACTGCCGAAAAGAAACGACGTTAGACGATGCCTTCAAGCCACACCTCCGTGCCCGTCGGAGTGGGGAGCGTTAGGTTTTTTTTTTCGTTACGGAATTTCTGGACTCGGTCCCCGCGCTCAAGGCCCGCGATAGAAGCTATGCAATAGCTTAAAAATTGTAAATTGATTAATTATAAGGACTGGATTACAGCATGAATAACCGCGATTTACAGAAACAAATGATTAAATTAATTTTTATAATAATTATACTAGTCCAGAAGTTTCGGCCTTTAAATGTATCATTCAACATGTAACACTCAATGGAACAAATTTATAATAACTATGTGTTTTTTAGTTTTAAGGACACTTTAAGACCTAGAAGCTAAAAACGAATGCAACAAACCTACAATTATTAAATCCAATATGTACCAATCAAATGTAGGCGATAAACTGTAAAATATAAATCACAGTCAAATTATTGCTACAGCAATTATTATTACCTATATAGCATAACAGGCTAAGTAGGTTTTCTTGGCCTAAAAAATAAAAACTTTTAAGAGAATCGATGCATAAAATCGATTTGAAATTGGCATCCCCAAAGTCATGTTTCAAAGCGTCAACCTTTTTTCATGCTTAATAAACATGATACGTAAAGTTTTTTGTTTGTTTAGGAAACCTTTTAAGAATTAATGTTGACTCTAAGTATACTGATTAAAATAGTCGGAATGGGCAATCTGAACCATTTTTGGGGTGTAAAATTATAATAGGTATACAAATCATAGTTTTCTATACAATATAAATAATATCGAAACATAATAAAGAAACTTAAGAATTTTCCAACAACATTTGTTTCAAATAGAATTACCTTACTATTTTATGAGATTAAAAAAAATACCTAATTAGAAATGGGATTCCATGATTTTATTTATTTACAAGACACAAAGTAAGCTATCTCTGCTTCATCGTTGTCTCGTTAGAAATTTAGTATAGAAAATATTATACTAAACCTTTGGTGGCAGTAATAAAGAGAGTTGGTTAAAACTCAGTCTAATAGCACAATCACATAGCTGTCTATAGTATGTTTTAGACTACTTTTTAGGAAATCTCCAGAGTATTGCGTTTTTTGTCTCCGAGCTCCGAGGGTGCATCGATTTTATTGGGTATTTTTATTTTCCTACACGCGTTTAGTCTGTTTGGTGCGAGTTTTGTTGGGAATTCCTATTGCACCCAATAAAAACCCAACAAAAATCTCTTTGGAACTACAAAAATTTGATTTCAATATGAAATCCATTTTTGAGTTGAGAACAATGTGCCTTTGTAAATTTATAACTCGGTTTCGAATGGTTGAATTTAACAAAACATAGGTATATACTAGGACTGCAAAAAATAGAAATCTGATTATTAATATAATATAATATTTATGTATTAATATGAAATTAAGTTTAAGCATCTCTTACGATACTTTTATATTTAAGACTTGTAATTAAAAATAGCAACTTAATTCTATAATTGCTATAGCATTTGAGCAGGCGCTTGTGCAAGTTTAAACACAACATCATTAAAATAAAGGTGAATCACTTACACGTTTGTTTCTAATCATCAAACCACTAGAAAATTCGCATCAAAATAAGTAATGTAGATATATCGGGAAGTAGACTGTGCAAATTGGGTTAGGTTTTCCTGCGAGCTAGTGAACCTAACAAATATTATTATTATGAAGCTTAGCCTCTAGCTTCATCCGTATAGATTATGAAATATTTTCTGATATTTTTCTCTTTAAATTTAAGTTTTATATTTTTTCATCAGTGAGTGTAATCACAACATCATGATTATAGTACTTAACATTACTGGTAACATTATAGCCAATCGATTTAAAATAGTGTTGTTCATTGACATAATTAGGTAGGACAATACTGTCTCGCTTCCACCTACTTGAGTACCGTCATCCTACGTGTTTCCTCCATAAATTTTATGTTTTATGGCATAAAACATTGCTCTTTTATCCTAGCAGGCGTCTTACAATAAATCTTCGGGCTGCCCCTCCAGCCTGCGTCATCAGAGGACGTCATCAATATACCCGGAAAGGGATGGCCAAGGAGCGAATAGCATCATCTGACCTCTAATGGCCCGACCAACACCCCGGCTCCATCTTGTCTTTTTCGAAAACTGTGTCCGATCCCTGCAAGGACGAAGTAAATGTAGTAATTCGGTTCGAAGTTGTTTTAATACGACTTCGAAGTTTTTTCTTGTCCACAAGGAAAAACAAAAAAACGTAGGTAAAATAGATTAATATTAATACATTAAAAGCGTGGCTGAGATGTTTGATGCTTACTGGCAATCTTGTATCGGGACATGAGAGTACGTCAATAGTCGTTATTGTTAACAAATCTTTAAAATGGTAAACGATTTTAAAGACGAGACGATTTTGAAGAACGATTGAAGTGAAACTTCTTTAAAATCGTTGTGATTTCAAACCGGATGCAACGGAAAAAACGACAGGTAAAAGACACAAATACAAAAGAGCGAGAGAGCATATGTCGGTGCGTATGTATATTACACGCTGTCTAATGCTTGCTTGTATTTGAGAATTTAACATGTGTTTCACTTCTATCGTGTGTGAATCACACACACACACACACACACACACACACTTTTTTTTATTTTACTACTCTTTAAAAGAACAACAGGAAACTTTGCTTTAACAGATTATCATAATTTAGAGATATTACTAGAATAAAACCAGCAAAAATATTATATTATACACCAGCAACCACCGGAACTAAACTATGATCTAATTCCCATTTAAAGAATTCAGATATATTATACAGAATAATTATAATATTTTATATTGTATTATCAGAGCTGTAAAGCTTAGTTGACGCAGGCGAAGCTACGTCAACTAACTAACAAATAAACAATCAAATCTTTCCTTTTTATAATATTATAGTATAGATAAGCTTATCAGTACTAGTAATATACGGCTTCTTAATCGATCGGGGTATATTTGATCGATGTGCTTCTCACATCATATTTATTAAATGAAAACTTGTTATGAGCTTTCATATTTTCATTCTATCTTTAATTCTTATAAATTATCTGTAAGTTTTACGAAAAAGTCAAAATAAAATAACATATTTTTATATCCATCGTAGTATATTATTTCGCTTTTTATCATTCACCATAAAAATAATATTCCAGGCAACTTTATATCCAAAAATAAAAAAATATGAAAGTAGCGCATCCTGAGCTACCCAATAAATATAATAAGGGCGCGTACACACGGACGTTATTTTCGTATTGTTAGCACTTACAAGTTTAATACTAAACCTGTTAAAGTTTAAAACTTTCCAGATACCTTTCAAATCTAACGAAACACTAAAGTGCTTTCTGGAATTTAGAAATAAAGAAAACGTTTTAGCTGATACTTATAGACACACTGAACTGAACCACTTTTGTATGACAAGCAAAGTATAAAACAGATATTAAATTTATAAAAGAGCAATTAAATGAATGGTGTATTATAGAAAATTGATGAAAGAAGGTTAATAAAATCTCTACATAATGCACACATTCACGAACCGAGAGCGTATGCAAGTCAAATGGTTCCTAACCTGGGATTTCAATTCAATAATTAAAACAAGTCATTGCAATATCCTGCTCTTCTTTCTGAATCCAAGCTGTTTGACAGAAGAAATACGGGCTCCCTTGCAACGTGTTCTCATCTATTCCACCATTAAAATACGAGACAAGACAACGAGAAAATTCGGTCGAAGGCGTAGCAAAAAAAATAGACTGAATTCTTTACTGTTTTCCTTGGTCTTGCAGTTCACATTAAAAATGGCCCTATTGGGATGACCAGCAGACTTAATTAATAAAAGTCTAAAACATAATTAATAAAGGGAATAAAGTAAAAAAAAAAAATGTGTGTGTGTCAGCTCCGACGCACGACTGGAGTTTACTCCTCAAGTACGAGTATCTAGCCATACGCAAAAAAAAAGTTTATTCGTATATTATAAGTATATTATTAAAAAAAATAGCAATATAAATACATCGACACTAATAGAAACAAACAAGCCCAATAACATATAGTATATAGGTATAGTCGCCTATACAGCATACCCTATGTACGTCTCAATACACTCACAGCTAAATTAGAAAGTTGCGCACTAAAGGTGCGCACCAAAAACGTGACACTTTTTCGTTAGTTCAGTTGGTTTTACCCCTCGGATTTTTCTCATACCGGGCGCCTTATATATGAAAATCGATTCTTAAGGAGTAAACTCCAAAAATATATCCGCGCGCGCGCATGAATATCTCGTGAACGCCGAAGCAGTGAAGGCGTCACGACGGGACAGCGTCATGCTTTGAGGCATATCATTTGAGATGATTTTACTGAAAATCGCGGCAATATATTTTTAGAGACTGTACGTGTGAACCCGCCTGACTTCCGTATCTAATATTCATTACCGTAAAACTCAGGTGCTCCACCCAAGCTAAAGCACAGCGCTGACATCCACTTCCGAACAGTACACCTAATATTCAATATTTTAGAAAATTCACACCAAATTGCCTTTAGCTAGTTTAGTTTTTGATCTATCTGTAGTGCATTGCTCCGTCCGTATATAAGAGCATTTCTTTATAGTGAAAATAATATATAATCAAGCTTTTAACAAAACTGCGGACCATTTCGTCACATTAATAGTTCTTTCATCAACTGCGGATCACATTATTATGGTAAATGTTAGAATTTAAGATATTAGTTCTAAGACTGTTATTAATGTGGACTTATGTGGATGAACATTAAAAGTCATTTGTGTTTTAGTTTGTGCTTATCAGTGACATTAATGAAGTAAAAAAATATATTATTATGTACTAGCAGCGCCCCGCGGTTTCACCCGCGTACTTCCCATTCCCGTGGGAGTACAGGGATAAATTATTGCCTATGTGTCATTCTGATGTATAAGCTATATTATCGTAAAGTTTCGTGAAATAGTAACAAAAATCCATACTTACAAACTTTCACGTTTATAATATTAGTAAGATCAGATAAGTTACGAGAATTATAATTAACCTCTAAAGAAGACCTCTAAGAGGTCTGCCAGCTTACTCACTTTGATAAAAAAAAATATCTTTGAAGTCGCGTTCTAATCTATCTAATCTACAAACCCCTCCAGTATTGATTGGGTTTTTACTCGCGTCCTCTTTCCACGTCTTCGCCAGATGACTAGCTGTCTAGCCATAGATAGTAAAAAGTATCAACACATATTTTACGTCCACTGCTGGGCGCGGGTCTCCCTTCGCGAAATCAGGCGAGGAGGGGTTACGGGCCGTATTTCACCTAGGCGCTGACCCAAGGCGGGTTGGTGAACTTCACATACCTTCAAAGACTTTTAATCTCATCAGGCATGCAGGTTTCCTCACGATGTTTTCCTTTACCGATGAGCGACCGATGGTCTTGTGTTTAGGGAGCACTTAGAAGTTTTAGAAAACCATTCCAAGGCATCACAGAGGTCAGGATTGAACCCGGAACCTCTCCCAGGTCCCACTGTACCATCGTCGCTCATAGAGAGTGCAGAAATATATAAAAACATTCAGTACCTCATCCAGTAATTCCGGAAACCGGTAATTATTACCTCTATTACCACACGGTCTACCATAATTGGTTTCTATCGGATTACAGAGAATAATTTATTTTGACGTTTAAACAAAATATTGTGACACAGGTTGATTCACAAAACTTAATTAAGAGGAAATAAAATCAAATGCGAAGTGAAGGATTATTGGAACGAAGTTCCTTACGGCAGGCTTGGAGGGGATAGGGACTGCGCGACCGAACTGAAAAAAATGTGATAGAAAAACCGTAAGAAAAAGTGCGTGGAATAAAAAGCGTTAAATGAGACGTGCGCAGGCGCGACAGTCGCATACACAAGCGAGTAGTGTATAATACCTTTCTTTTTAGCCGAAGGAACTTCGTTCCTACCTGGTGTCCCACGACACCACATTTCTTTTTTATTATGACTTTTTAAAATAAGAACCTCACAAACTATTCACATTAAAACATATTATTACATGGAAATATCCATGTAGGTGATAGAAATATTAATGTAGGTTTTTTTTATTTAAAATAAATTCTATTATAATACACTTTTATCTAGACACGCGGTAGCGTGTCAAGCCAAGTTAAATAAAAATAAACTTAAAAAAACCTTTACTTTAAACAGGTCTAAAACTTTTAAATAGAAACTTAAATTATTTGCTTTTCTTAATACACATAAAACATACAAATACTTTAACATCCCCATAAACAGAGATAATACGTTCTCGGGTTAGGGATGGCCGTTAAAGGGGCTCAAAGGGCCTCGTATTATTTTGTAACAATTAACCTAATTGCTGTACGATTGTGGTCAGATTAGTTAATGGATTCTTTCATATTAATTTATTTCATTCCTTGCATATTAATTTTTGAAATGGGGACAGATGGTAGGGTTACCGCAGGCACATAAAATTTGCTGCTGCAAAAAAAAGTATTTACAAACTTTTTCGTTCGAATTTTGTCGTAATCTGAAAAGATACACTTCTAATAAAGCAGTTGTTATATTAGTTAGTATCCTATAAATGCTTTAATCTGTCGGTAATCCAACGTCCAGCACCTTTTCGACATGCTTATCCCTCAAAATGCTTTTTTTTTAATCTTTATATAAGGGAACTCGGTCAACAATGGCAATGTCACCCCGTAATGAGACTCAAAATGCTTCTAATACTTAACAACCATTTAACCATGACCTCAACAAAATGTATTCAAAAATTTCACGTAAAAAATTGGTTGTCTGTAAAGTCGGTTAACGGACGGTAGTTTGACGTGACAACATCAAACGTTACATGCAGCACGAACCGAACTGAGCCGATCGCTCGAGCCGATCATGCCTCTCTCTCGTTCGTGCCGCGCTCTCGCGTTCGGAACGCTACATGACGTCATCTTTTTCGTGCACGCTGCCCGTAATATCGAGTTACTATACGTTGTCACGTCAATAAATTCCCAGTAAAATTGCAGAAAATACTCATCAAGTCACCGTAACTATTTCACAAACCTAATTCACTCACCGTTTATGTTATATATTCAACAATATGCCAAAGCGTTCCGGTTGACAACTATAAATCAGATGGAGATGGGTAGGCCGGAGGCTGTTATCAGGCTAGATGGGTATCCAATTTACCTGCGCCATTTATCACTACGGTTTAAATTTATCAAACATCTGATATCGTGGAAATTATACGTTTCGTTGGGTACTACACCTAGTTTAATCTAAACACGTCTATTATGCCAAGAGTATGCTAGTGTGTGTCTGTGTGTGTTTGTGTGTATGTGTGTGTGTATGTCTGTATGTCTGTATGTCTCTCTCTCTCTCTCTCTCTCTCTCTCTCTGTGTGTGTGTGTGTGTGTGTGTGTGTGGGTCAAAAAACGCACTGAAATTTATATAACATACAAACACATTTAATTCGATTAAATAAATACTCCTTCACATCATACCTTTGTACTACACCAGCGCCACTGTGGACTGTTTTAGAATTGCTAGTTATAGCAAAAAAAATCATAAATTGTAATAGTTTTCTCACATTGATAGTACTCATTTCCACTAAACATCAAGCTAGAAAGTCGTGGCTTTCATTAAATTTACAATAGAGTTAGAACCTATAAACAAATTCGGGATGATGATGGTGATGATGGTGATGATGATAAAACCATATTTAAATTGCTATCTAGTTAACGGTACAACTTTGTAGTCTCAGTAACACAAGCAATAAGTTATTAAGAGAAATGTCCTTCCTGTAATTGAAAACTCTAAACTTTCTCCACCTTGTTAAATCTTTGGGCAAATCAATTAAATTTTACCTAACCGGTAAACAAAAGAGTCCGAGACAACTTTGCGTAGTCAAATTTCTTTCATTATTCAAAGATCAGTGTATATTTCAAAGTAAAAATTAATATTGAGAGCTTTTTACTCTGAACAAGGTCTAAAGTTAAACCTTTGAACTTTTGGACGCTTAATTTTAATTAAGGAAATTTCGCCAATTTATACATGCCAATAATTTTTAAATTTTTATTCAAGTTTTGCAATGAAGATATATTTGGGAAAAGTAGATAAGGGACTATGATTTTTAATATAATATTAGGTAAAGATCGAGTTAATAGTATTCAATAGGAATATAATATTATGAGAAAGGTGTAAGGAGAAAATAAAAATTAGAGATGGATTTAGGAACAGGTTGGAAAAATTGGCTTAATTATACGTGCGTATGCGCAGAACATGCTAATGCACAACAGTTTCACGTATATAATAATACAGCACCGAGAGGGGTCCTGAATTATGAAACCGTCACAGAAGATACCTAATAAGTAACAAGAAACTATATTATCTTTGTATGCGTCATAGATCTTTGTCGAAATTTATCGAAATCCGATCTATGGATTAGACCTTAATCCAGAGGTTCCCATTTTTTTGTCATAGATTCCTTTCAAAATATTGGATTTATTGGTTCTGAATGACCTATGCTACAAAATTTTTACCGTATTTCCTAAATTTCGCAAAAATGTAAAGAAAATCCATATTTCTCAAGCTTCGGAAAAATTTTAATATATAATATAACCATATTTTCAAAACTCCGCAAAAATGTAAAGTTTTGAACTATGAAAATGGAAATTGTGTTGCGGCTGAAATCCAACTACGAATCAACAGTTTTGAACAAAAGTTAGGCTCACTCGATTATTAATTGATCCGACTGTGAGCAGTAAATATAGATTCGTGAACCTTCACTTATGTATCGTAGACCCAAATGGGACTCTATGGTCCTAAGGGTCCACGTTATAAGCAATATCGCTTTCGAAATTTATAAAATGAAAAAAAAAAATGTGTCTTATCTATTTTATTACTTTCACGAAAATTTAAATCCCACGAACAAATAAGTATCTACAATTTAATGATACTTACGCAAATAGATTTTCCACATTAATCGAAACGAAAACATTCCAAGACCTGCCCTTTTAAAGGGACAAAGGTCTTTGGAGGCGACCTGCTGAGTTTTTCCGTCAAATTGTGTCTTTTGTGTTGGCCCTTTTGAGCCATACTTCAGAACAATGGGACTTTGGGAACACACACATTACAACGTTAGATTTAATGTCTATTAAAATGCGTTAGGTTTTTACATATAAAATTTGTGCGTTTCACAAATGTTTATTTTTACTGTTAGATTATTACAAGTAATGTGATTCCCGTAGTAACTTTAGATTTTTAGGTAAAATTGTATTTTTTTTTCGAATGGACCTACGCTGCTGGCCTTTATGCCTTTACGCTTAAAAATTGTACCCTACGTCCTAATCTCTGAAATGCGCCATCGCCATATCAACTGTAGAAAAAAGAGGAACAAAAATATAAACTTACAATTTTTCCCCATTTATAAAAATATTAGTAAGATCACCTCGAACAATATAGTTGGTGTAATACGAGCCCGTGTTATTTTCCAGAACGTTCTGATATTGGTATTGTGAAGATGTTCTCTTTATCCATTTAACAAATATATATTTTATTTTATAAAGACTACCATGAACGTATTAAAAAACAAAAAGGTTAAATTAATCTACTTACATTGTCACTAATATTCATGAAAAAATATTTGATTTTTGAATGTAATTCGTATTCTACTCTTTTGTTTTGCAAGCTCATAAAATAATATCATATTTTAAATTTCACAAAGGTTATCAGGTTATTAGGTTTTAGGTTAGGTTGTTTTTTGATTAAAAAATATTTAACGCGATAGACAAATTAAGAGTTTTTCTCATTCAAGGTGCACATTTTTTTTTCACATTTTATTAATGAAAAAAACTTTAATATTTATTTTCTTTATTGAATCACCAACAGCGTATTACAATTTAGAACTTAAGACTAAACATGTAACAGTTAGTATGGCCAGTAATAGGTATTACATTATTTGATAAATAGTAGTGTTATTTAAAAATATTAATGCTACTAAAGCGAACAGTAGAAAAAGCTAATCTTTTATTTAGAAGGTTTAAAGCCGAACATTTCTTAAAAATAATAATTTCAATATTTTACTCCATAATATATTGCTGTAATCTGTCTTTAATATCTCTAATACATGGTATATTTCGCGATAGGTCAGGTACAGGTCCAAATATCGCAGCCGACCACAACTAAATAAGGCTTTAATAGATAGTATCATTAAGAACAGGTGACTCGCTATCAGTTTATTCACAGCCGATTGACTTTAAGGCTGATGTATGCGCATAGAGACAGAGCTTTAACGACGTCATTAACTTTGTGGTATATATTGTCTAATAATTACCGCATTGAATACTAAATACTTGCTGCAGCTTCGTCCGCAGATTACAAATATATCCGAATTGATTTTGTATAGCCCATCATGCTAAAGGTGAAAGCAATGATAAAGATCTGCTGTTTTGGAGAAAAGCCCAAGACAGACAGTATACTATACTATACTAGTATTACTGGCAACAAGTTTTAAATCGTCTCAGGATGGGCAACACAGAAATGATTGCCTGGGCTAGTCTACACTAATATTATAAAGAGGAAAGATTTGTACCTATTTTTGTATGTTTGTATATTTGTAATGAATAGGCTCAAAAAGTACTGGACCGATTTCAAAAATTCTTTCACCATTCGAAAGCTACATTATCCACGAGTAACATAGGCAAAATTTTATTCTGATAAAAAATAGGGTTCCGTAAGATATTTTGGTTTTTCGTACACAAGGTGTAAAAAATGTTATTTCGCGTACTAAGATCCCGTTGTAAATCTTAGTTAACGCAGGCGAAGCTGCGGGCAACAGCTAGTTCTAAATAAACTAGTTAGTCGACCACTTATCATCAGATGACACGTCATTGCTTAAATCCGATGAGTAAATAATATTGCCTCCTATATCAAATCTTACAAACATTACCTATTTATAATATTAGTATAGATAATTAGATTTTTGTTTAACAGTTATATTGTTAGACCGAGATCCGACCGTAAGATCAGTGCGCTCATCTGTTTTTTGCTGGAAACCAATTTTTATGTATATTTACAATTAGGAGAATAAATTTACCAGGTTACCTATCAAAATTTGGCCGCAAGTATTTTTAATTAAATTATTAAAAATTGATGATGATGTTGATGGGAAAGTATTTCGTTTACTTGTTTTTTAAATAAAATAACGTAGGCCGTAGCCTGTCAGCGCTACAAATCCTAAAGTGCGCTATCGGTATTCTACAGTCCGATCGCTATATATACACCATCTGATACGACAGCTAGTGGGCTTCGGCCGTCCAAGTATTGTACCTCGCTCGGTTTAAGATCCCCCTTTGGGGCCTATCACCATTATCCCCACAATTCCTAAACAAAGGTTGGCATTGACTATGTATAAATTTGACAAATCACAAGTTTGCAGGAGGATATTAGTAAGTCCATGGCAGGAGGATAAAGAACATCCAAGAATGATTCGTACATTGAAATCACACACCCTATAATATACTTATATACCCTACATACTAAGATAGAGGACTATTACCACCTACTCGGGAAAAGGAAATAAAATACTATGGATATTCTGAGTAGATCGCATGAAATAATTAATTTTAGTATAGTATAGGTAGTAGGTACTTTCCCCACCATGTCTCAGGCCTTGTCGTGGCGGTGGGGCTCAGTAGTCCAGGGTAACCTTGGGCGAAGCGAATTGAGCCGAGGGGGCTCTTTGTATCCCTCTTATAAGAAGAGCGGACAAAAGAGCAGAGAGCAAGGGGTGAGGATGGGAACCTCACCTTATCGTACTGTCCCGACGTTGGGTGTGGTTGTTCTGTGGTGCGGAACAACCGCTCTGTAGAGGTGGCGTCGGTCCTCTGAGGGACTGATTAGCCGTCGAGGTGCATTGTTGCTAGCAGATCCGGGGCACCTCATCAAAGGCGACATTGGTGGCACTCGCCGGGTTTCAGTGGGTAGAGCTGCGTCAACTTACCAGCTTTCGGGCGCAGCGAGTCCCACATACCTGTCTTGGGAGACCTACTCCCCTGCGGGATGCGTCAGTGCATTTCCCGACTTAAAAGAAAAAAAAAAGGTAGTAGGTACTTTAAATAACTTTGTACTTTGCCGCACTTAATCCACTCATAGTCGGGACTATGAATTTTATTATCATTGTGTTCTAATTTCGCAATTTATAAAGATTTTATATACCTGATGTTTCATATATTTCACAATCGTGAATTTATATGTAATGTGCTTAACACATGGGAATTACAATTCATGCGGAATCTTGGAAATAGAAAGAGAGAGAAGGAGAAACAGAGAGGGAGAGAGAACATGATCTTTTTTTATCTTTTAAGGGGATTCGGTCAACAATGACGATGTCGCCCAAGAGAACATACTCTATCAGTCCATCAGTACCATGTGAATTAATCAATAATGATTGTGGCTGTCTGATGACTTGCCGGCACACCGCCTGCTGGCAATCAATACCGCACCGTTAATTGGTCCAATTTGATTACCTCCCATGCGGCCGGTTTTAGCATACCTTTATCCATGACACCATGCTGACAATACACCTTAACACATAGCCATAGAGTCCACGAATGTTTTAAGGTGGCCGAACTTTATACAATTGCCAGTTTTTATATGATACGATGAAAATGTATATTTCCACAAGCTGTGAATACCTAGATAATAATTGTATGTTGATAATCTATCATTACTTGCTTTACATTTTTGTCACATCAAAGACACATTTTGGCTAACATTAAAAAACATCTTGAAATCACTACATCATTCTAGAATTTTCTAGAACATTCTCAATCGATAAAAACATTGGTATCATCATCACATATTAAAGCATTTAAATAACATATTAAAGCTTTCTAGATCATTTCAGTGATTTCAAGATCTTACCAGAAATTTCTGAAACAATTCAGAGTAATACTACATTTTTAAAGCTAACATGTACGCAACCATCATAGCGCGCGATGGCTACCTTGCTATATACAATTACTGCGTAGCAAGTATTAGCTCCTACAAATTTCTCCAGAGAGGTAGTCGTACCTTTGCAGCTAATTAAAAAAAAATACTTAAGTTTATGTTGAGGTCTTTAATACGATCTCCTCTGAATACAGATTATTTAAGTGTCATGATGACAACTAGATCGAGCGACGAGCGAACAGTGAAAATTCTGGATTAGAAGAAACGTCGTAGCGAGATTTAGATAAATGTAAAGTATCAACCCTTATATTATGTCCCACTGCTGGGCACGGGTCTCCTCCTCGAAATTGGGTGAGGAGGGTAATGGGCCATAGTTCACCGATGCGCTGTCCCATTGCGGGTTGGTGAACTTCACATACCTTCAAAGACTTTCAATTTCATGAGGCATGTAGGTTTCCTCGCGATGTTTTCCTTCACCGATGAGCGAACGATGGTCTCGTGTTGAGGGCGCACTTAGAAATTTAGAAAAACCCATTTCAACACACGGGGGGTCAGGATCAAACCATCTTCGCTCAAAGATTTAGATATAGATAGTAAATAATAGATAAATAACATATGAATTTATATGAATTATTTTGCTATGAATTTTTCAAATCGTAACAGTAGTTTTAAAGTAAGTAGTCACCCCAATCATATGCGAGACTTCAAGATAGTTAACCCAAGTCTAATAAGGGCTAACATTATCGTTGTCGTGTCGTTCAGTATAAAACTATCGCATGTGACGTAACACCTGACACAAGTGCACTAATTCTGTTAACATTTCCACGGTAACCGAAAATCGCCTCGAATTGGGAATTGAACAAGTTTTGCCCGTTTAAAAGAGAATTCGAAACATTCGCTATTGTCCATTATGCAGCTGGTACGCGAACGTTTTTTATACGATATATAGCCTATAGGCTATCCACGTCAACGGGAACTTCAGCGTGTTATATTATCTTATGCGATGAAAACTTTGAAGTATTTTTAAACCTAAATGTCCTATTGATACAAAACTTGGTATGCATCTGTAATATATAGATGACAATAGAATATTTTGATATCTTTGGACTCTTATGTGTATATTATTAAATATTGTTCTCGTCGGTATCGGGGAGAAAGCAGATAATAACGGTAATGTGAATGTGTCAAAATTTATTTTAAGTGTCCTATTACATTTTTTACGCAAATTCATAATTTTTGACGCCGTAATTCTCATTAACGGTATGATATTTTAGTTGTTTGAATATGAATGACAAAAGAGTCATTCTGTTTCTTTTAAGTTGGAGTTTTCGTAGTTGTTTAAGGGCCTGTTTCACAATCTCCCGTTAAGTTCCCTATAGGCTATAGGCAACATATTTGACAGATGTTTGACAGATACTCCATACTCTATCTGTCAAATATGATCCCTATAGCCTATAGGGAACTTAACGGGAGATTGTGAAACAGGCCCTAAATGTATGTTGTTTGTTATATTTTATTTTATTTATTTAGTAGAGCAGTTAGATTAAGGTAGTAGTTTGTACTCACTGTAGGCAATTATGAGTGCTGATTCCGTATAAATAAGTTTTAGTCCGTTTTTAGATTATAGATGCGAAAGTTTGTAAGTAAGGATGTTTGTTACTCTACAATAATATAACTTACACATCACCTTACTCGCACGGGAATGAGAAGTACGTAGGTAAAGCCGCGTGACGCAGCTTGTAAAATATATGCCAACTTCTACTGAGATGTTCGATGACAGATGACATGATGATGATGACAGTTTCGGAGTTATAATAGACAAATCATTACCTTAGTTAGATATGCTCGATAATACTTTTAATCTCATCAGGCACGCAGGTTTCCTCACGATGTTTTTCTTCAACGGTGAGCTAGCGATGGTCTTGTGATTAGGCTGCACTGATAAATTTAGAAAACCCATTTCAAGTCATCACAGGGGAGTAGGATCGAACCTGGAACCCTTGTTGAAAAGCCCAATCCCATACCTACTGTACCATCGCCACTCAAAGACGTAAGATAAGTTGCTAGTTATTACATCACCTGTGCCTTTGTCTTAGAAAAATAGGTAATCGTTACGAAGATTAGTTCCCAATATGATATTGATTAATTAATTTCGTTATGAAATCCATTAGCTATTGTAGGCCAATCCATTGGCTCGTCTCCAAGAGATGGGATCTGAGCGTGTGGTACCACCAGACTGATACCAGAATTTATTGTCTCCGCGATAGTCGAGAATATGGACTCCGTATGAGATAATACCGACTAGGGGAAGATGCCAAGACACTTATAATTCAGCACATTTGTAGGGTTCCGTGGCTTATAAGGAAAAGCTCAAATCAAGATCAATGAAAAAGTAATAATATGTTTTAAGGTTTTTTTTAATAATTGCTTAAAAGTTCACCCTAGCATTGATATGTATGTAATAATTTAAAAAAGGCTGATTTCCATTTAATAAAAAAACATATTTGTGCAAGTCACACACGGTTGAAGTGAAACTTCTTAAAAGTCCCTGAATGAAAAACTTATTGAAAAGTATCGAAAAAAATTATCAATTACAAGCGACACCTAACAAATCATACCTGAACTGTTACCGACTGTAGTAGTGTACCAGCTTTAGCTTCTTGCCGCTAGATGGCTACATCTACTTGAGCTCCTCCCGCACCCCGAACGTCTGATGTTCTATCTCATTCTCTCGCCGGCTGAATCCTATACATTTATGTATCTGTCTCTCTCTCTTGGACTTATTTTTTCGTTTCATCGAGTTTGAAATCACAACGATTCTATAGATGTTTTGAAAATTTCTATTCAAGTATTAAGTATACACTTTTTTTAAATTTTGGGACGTTTGCATGCCACATTGCGGAACCACATTCAATTTTTCGGCTTGATATTATTTTGTAGTTCGAGCATAAACCGAAATAGAGTGGTTTATATGAAAACAAATTCAGCTAAAGTTGAGCTGCGACGCTGCGCCGTTTGCGCTCTTATTGGCCGACTGATGGCCATTGATGTATGATTGGCCGTGTGACGTTCGCACAGATCACTGATTGGTTGAATTTCTATTACGTAATGACCAATTTTTTATTTGCTTATGCAAATAAAAAATTATAAATAATATAATATTTATAAATAACTCGCATTACTACTCTCTTTTCGGTTATGTGGTTGATGAGTTATAACAATATACTAAACGAAACTAAAAGGGAAACGTCCAAAGGCTATAAAATTATAATATACTAGCTGTTGCCCGCAGCTTCGCCTGCGTACTAAGATTTACAACGGGATCTTAGTACGCGAAATAACATTTTTTAAACCTTGTGTCCGAAAAACCAAAATATTTTACGGAACCCTATTTTTATCAGAATAAAATTTAGCCTATGTTTTTTGTGGATAATGTAGCTTCCGAATGGTGAAAGAATTTTTGAAATCGGTCCAGTAGTTTTTGAGCCTATTCATTACAAACATACAAAAATAGGTACAAATCTTTTCTCTTTATAATATTAGTATAGAATTATAGCCATTAGCGTGTATAGAAATGTCATAAATCGGAAAAATGGTGTTTCAATCAAAAATGTAACAAACGTAAGCTCCTGCTCGCACGCTTGGAATGTGTCGCGGTAACACTCGACGTTGGCTGGAGTTGCGAGTTCGGCATTCTAAATTCGATTTAACGTCAAACAATTAACGTCTAAAATCCATCACTTGACATGAAAGCTCCACGCCTTAAAAACGCCTTTGTGTAAACAGATACGTCATAGTATACGTACAATTTTCACATTAATTATAAACACAAATTTTGCTTTTTGTTAATTTTTCAAAAAAAATAATCAAATTTTTATTCAATTTAACTGCTCTATAATATCTTATATAATAAAGGGATCAATCAAAATAGTCACCATCAGTCTATAGGAACCTGTCCTATCGCTAAGTTAAGATATTTCAGACGAGAGTACGCACCAGAAACTCATCAATAGCGTCTACGGTACAGAATCGATTTTATTTGTCGCAATGTAAAAGTGTACACAGTTTACTGGAGGTATTTCTATCAACAGCGTAACACGCTCACTCTATGGTCCGTGAAATTTCAGACAAGTTTTATCGATATTCAGTTAAACCGAGCGTAGCCATGTGCCTACCGTTTTATTATTATACTAGCTGTTGCCCGTGACTTCGCCCGCGTTAGCAAAAAAATCTTTTTTATTAATGTATCCTATGTTAGGATAATAATATGTGTATAGAGTTTCATGATGATCGGTTAAGTAGTTTTAGCGAGAAAGCGTAACAAACATCCCTACTTTCACATTTATAATATTAGTAAGGATAATTCATTCGTAGCCTGCAATTTCGCCCCCATTAATTTACAACCGTGTCCGACCTAATTATGTTTATTGTTGATAACGTAGTACTGGAAAAATAATTTTCCAAATCAATAAATATAAATAGTAAAATATCATTGAAGAAATACGCCACGTTAACCTTATCCGGTGTTAAATTCGTAAGAACTTACGTTATGAGTATTAAGAATGGAAATAAATATAAGAATATTATATAAATACACATTACATACACTCATGACCCGGTATTGATCTACAATATTCATCACACAAATTATATACCCTTGCCGGGACTAGAACCTGCGACCGCCGCGTAAAGTGACCAAAACGATCGTCATTAAATAAGTTAAGAGATGATTTAAAAATTAACCCTTAATATACTGAAGGCTTAAACATTTGAATACAATTTAAAAACTAGAAATAATCTGATCGAATCAAAACAAATCATAAAACAGTTTTATTACGGTCAAAGATATCAAGAGCTCGACTACTTTTATGTATGTCCGAGGATATTTTTTTCAGTGTTCCTAAAATAACAATTGCCATACGATAGAGCAGTCTGCTTTCCCGGGCAATTCTGTTGTGTTGCCTATTTTTACACAGTCTGCCCTACCCCGAAACACAGCAACGCTGCTTAAAGGCTGAAACAAGCAGAGGAACCCACGGAGTATAAATTGAGCCCGAACGTAATGTTAAAAGAATGGTCACAATTCAGATGACAGGAGTTTTGCCGGTAGAGCACGCCTTCTTTAATAAGTACTCGTTAAAATCTTTACGCGGGGAGTATTGTGGCGTTGATTGGTCCGCTCGCGGGAAGTACTGAGGAGCTGATTGGTCCGCTACAATAGCAACGGTACTCAACCGATCCTTTTTTTCTTTTATGCCGGGAAATGCACTGACACATCCCGCGGGGAGTGGGTCTCCCCAGGCGGGTATGTGGGACTCGCTGTGCTCGAAAGATAGTAAGTGGACGCAGCTCTACCCACTAAAGCCCGGCGAGTGCCACCACTGCCGCCTTTGGTGAGGTGCCCCGGATCTACAAGCAACAGGGCACCTCGACGGCTAGTCAGTCCCTCAGGAGATCGACGCCACCTCCACAGAGCGGTTGCCCCGCACCACAGAACAAACCACTCCCATCGTCGTCACAGTACGATGAGGTGAGGTTCCCATCCTCACCCCTTGCTCCCTGCTCTTTTGTCCCCTCTTCTTATAAGAGGGATACAAAGAGCCCCCTCGGCTCAATTAGCTTCGCCCAAGGCGTTGGGCTCACCCTAGGCTACTGAGCCCCACTGCCACGACAAGGCTTGAACCATGTACCCAACCGATCCTAGCGCAGACAGCGGCAGAAAAAAAGAACTAAGATCTGGGTTTATTATTGTGTATGTGAATACTACGGAAAAGCCCATATTGTTCGGACTTCTCTTACCTATACTCCGTGGCGGAACCAATGCAGCTGGAAGCTTACCACAGCACAACACTTGTGGAATTATTGTAGTGAGTGAAATACGCATAAGCATTTAAATAACAATATTTAGGATACCGTTTAAAATATGCACAGGATTAAGCTCAGACCAAAAGTTAAAACAAATATCTGATGTATCAAAGTTTATGTATTACCTAACTTTATCAGAGCTTTTAAGTTACACTCGTCTTTGTCGAGCTTGCTCGAGAGCTTTCAAAATGCGTATCTCTATATCGCTGTTTATAACTTTATTGTTTCAAAGTTGGAATACAAAATGGGAGTTTAAATAGAAATAGATACATTTATGCCAATGTAATGGTCATGCGATGAGCTACCTCTTCCTCGCCTGATTTCGAGGAGACACGTGTTCTGCATTACAGCATCCTGACTTATATTAAGATGTGAATGTGTGTGTGACTTTTACGCGAAATCAACTCAACCGATTATCATGAAATTATTCATAATATTATGTTCTCGGAGGTACCTACCAAAACGAACTTAGAATAGATACATTTGAAAAGGGTTTTTTATCCTAGTATGTATCCTATGGAAAGCTGCGGGCAACTCCTGCAAGCAACGCATAAATCAGCTATTTGAGCTAGTCTGAAGTACATAGGCGACGCTTACTTACGTACTGTTAGAACGGATTTTTTAAAAGACTTTAATAAAAGGAAAATTTATTGAACTGCTCTGAACTGACTCGCCGCTCAGACTAACTAACTAAGATAGTAGAATGGTGCTGATGCACAGCACTCTGTCAGCAATTCTACTAACAGAATAGGGATGTAACAGTACGCTGTGCCAGCTTGCCAATGTAAAAAAAATAAGAGGAAGCCTAAATATACTTTACCAATTATTGATCAAAATATTTCCAGCCATAAAGGTAAGGTATAAATGCGTGTACATACGGGGTAACGTCGTTTGCAAACAATAAAAATATTTTGGCCAACTGCGAGGGTGGGACATAAAAATGACGTATCGCACCCGTGTACAGTTCAACGATAATATTTATATTATAAAAACAGGCTAAGTATGATGATTTTTGATGATGATGATGATAATAATAAATAAAATCTATCCTACTAATAATTAATTAATTAATTAATCCTGTACCCCCAATTTGGCAAACAAATGTTATTATTATTAATATCATAAATGTAAAAGTTTGTAAGTATGGGTTTAATAATATCAATAAAAAACGGCAAATAAATAACGTTTGTTAAATATTCAACATCAATTGTATTCTGCTTTTAATATAATAATATATTGTTGCTATAGCGGCAGTGGATATACATAATCTCTAAAGGTTCCTATAAACCGATGTATCACAGTTGCAAAAACATATTGCAAAATGACACCACAAGAGCTTGAAATTTTTAGATGACTGTACTGGTGGAAATGGCGTATATATTTTTGTACGAATTAATATTTTCACTGACAGGACTCAGGGATTTTGTCAGCTTTCACTGATACGTGAGCGCCTATAAATCCAGGTTTGTGTCATCAACTTATGTGACGACCATAAGTTGGCAAACTGGCAGATAAGCGGTAAGTAATTCAAATTCAAAAGCAAGCTGAATTCTTTAATCTTTGACAGTGAAAATTTCAAGCTGAATTCTTTAATGATCATTGAACATTGACTTTACTTGGAAGTATGCTTCATCAGCTCCAGTTCATTTCTGACTTCCTTGTGATGATGGTAGAGTTTTGCTCTTGTAAGAGAAAGCAAGAGTAGCTTGTGATATATTTTTTTTTCGGATGGAGCTATGGTCCTAGTGACCTTTATGCTTCATCGGACGTGAGGTGAGCCAGTTGACTTCACCATTGGATGAAGATGCAGAGGCGCTTCCCCCTTCTTCCCCCGCATAAAATAAGTAACTTTACTGGTTGGTTGTTAACACCTTGTGTCCAAAAAACCCAAATATCTTACGGAACCCTATTTTATTCAGAATAAAATTTAGCCTATGTTTCTCGTGGATAATGTAGCTTTCGAATGGTGAAAGAATTTTTGAAATCGGTCCAATACTTTTTGAGCCTATTCATTACAACCAAACAAACAAACAAAGTTTTCCTCTTTATAATATTAATGTAGATGTAGATGTAGATAAACTATTGAAGTAAACGCGTCTTAATTGTGTTATCATTACACACAGTGATATTAAAGATACGAATTATTTAAATTTAGAAATCCCTAACTTTTCCCTAATCTATCCTAACCTAATTAACTTAATCATTATCGAATCAAAATGTATCATCATCAAAATCAACATCACCTTCAAGAACATAGTCTCATCTTTTCAAATGATCAAAATTATGATATATATTATAATATAATATACTTTAAATTCAGACAAAGCTGCGTGTAACAGTTGTTATATAATTCTCATAAAGTATTTCCATTTGAAATCAAAACGAATATACCTTCCCTGATTCAAAGAAAACTGATTACGAACCGCAAATTCAGGACAACGACTGTGGCCACTGAAACTTTACTGAACGCTCTAGGGTTGGCTCTAAAGGTATTTAAAAAAAAATATTTTTATGCTATTTGTATAGCCAAACTGGCAGAAGAGATATCTCACTGGGAGCATTTAACATGTGTTTCACTTCTACTTCTATCGTGTGTGAATAGTATAATATGTAATCGCACACACACCTGTTTTTTTTTAA
Source organism: Lycaena phlaeas (assembly GCA_905333005.2). Classification (NCBI taxonomy): domain Eukaryota; kingdom Metazoa; phylum Arthropoda; class Insecta; order Lepidoptera; family Lycaenidae; genus Lycaena; species Lycaena phlaeas. The sequence goes on from HG995176.1 coordinate 2,840,802, forward strand.
TATAATAATTATGCTGACAAATAAAGTCGTAAGTTTCGTGCCAATAATTTACCTGTACGTCTTAGTGATTTAACTTATAATGAGCAAAGTCTTGGTAATAAATTTACGCTGGTATTATTTACTATTTTAAGGACGCGTTTACGAATCAGACGAAATTATGCTGTTTTTCTGTACCGTTTGTAACAAAAGTACACAAAATCATATATAAAAATTATTTATTTCATATAGAATGGTTCTTTATCTACAAGGGTAACGCATATTTTTTTGAAAAATGTTGCTTTTTTATATAGTAATCAACGTCCTTCCATTACCATTTTCCATGAAACGAACGAAATCGATTAGAATTACGGTACCCCTTTGGTCTAATATCCACATTTATTAAGGTTTTTAAAAAATAGTAGGAGCAGGGAAATATGTTCAATTTTAAATAAAGGACAAGAAAATAACCCAAAAATGCTAAAAATAGTCTTAAAAAAAATAAAGAAGATAACTAATTTTTTTACCAATTTTGCTACTAAAGATGAATGTTATTCAATTGCGTTAAGGTTTATTTTATCGTTGTTTCTTTCTCGATTTCTTTTACATTTTTGAAATGAGAACTCAGTCCGCGCTCGGCCGCGGTTCTGGGTGGACACTGCGTCGCCTGTCAGCAGCAATTCGACTCAAAAAACATCGCGATTTATTTTTGATATTGGATACTTTGGATTGGATTTGATACTTTACAATATTTTTTTTACCACAATATATTTTTATGGAATTGGTTTATTTCATATACATAGGTAGACGAAATGTTGGTTGGTCATTATAACCAGGTGGGAAGACGTTCTCTCTACGTTTGCTCACTTATCATCATCATCATCATTATCATCATCATCATCATCATCATCATCATCATCATCATCATCATCATCATCGTCAGCCTAAATCAGTCCACTGCCGAACATAGGCCTCCCTCAATGAACGCCAAGATGACTGATCCCGTGCTATGCTAAGGCAGCAGTGTTGCCGATGCGACTTCATCATCATCAGCCTAAATCCGTGTCCACTGCCGAACATAGGCCTCCCTCACTGATCGCCAAGACGACCGATCCCGTGCTATGCTGCGGCAGCAGTGCTGCCGATGCGACTTCATCATCATCAGCCTAAATCGATCCATTGCCGAACATAGGCCTCCCTTAAAGAAAGCCAAGACGACCGATCCCGTGCTATGCTGAGGCAGCAGTGCTGCCGATGCCACTTCATCATCATCAGCCTAAATCCGTCCACTGCCGAACATAGACCTCCCTCAATGAACGCCAAGACGACCGATCCTGTGCTACTCTAATGAGGCAGCAGTGCTGCCGATGCGACTTTATCAGCCTAAATCCGTCCATTGCCGAACATAGACCTCCCTTAATGAACGTCAAGACGACAGATCCCGTGGTACTCTAATGAGGCAGCAGTGCTGCCGATGCGACTTTATCAGCCTAAATCCGTCCATTGCCGAACATAGACCTCCCTTAATGAACGTCAAGACGACAGATCCCGTGGTACTCTAATGAGGCAGCAGTGCTGCCGATGCAACTTCATCATCATCAGCCTAAATCCGTCCACTGCCGAACATAGGCCTCCCTCAATGAACGTCAAGACGACCGATCCCGTGTTACTCTAATGAGGCAACAGTGCTGCCGATGCGACTTCATCATCATCAGCCTAAATCCGTCCACTGCCGAAAATAGGCCTCCCTCAATGAACATCAAGACGACCGATCCCTTGTCACTCGCAAACAAATAGATATCATCATCATCATCAAACTTCATCCGTCCACTGCCGAAAATAGGCCTCCCTCAATGAACATCAAGACGACCGATCCCTTGTCACTCGCAAACAAATAGATATCATCATCATCATCAAACTTCATCCATCCACTGCTGAATATAGGCCTCCCTAAATGAACGTCAAGACGACCGATCCCGTGCTACTCTAATGAGGCAGCAGTGCTGCCGATGCGACTTCATCACCATCAGCCTAAATCCGTCTACTGCCGAAAATGGGCCTCCCTCAATGAACACCTAGACGACCGATCATTTGCCACTCGCAAACAAATAGATGTCACCATCATTATCATCATTAACCTTCATCCATCCACTGCTGAAAATAGGCCTACCTCAATGAACACCAAGACGACCGATCCCTTGTCACTCGCAAACAAATAGATATCATCATCATCATCAAACTTCATCCGTTCACTGCTGAATATAGGCCTCTCTCAATGAACACCAAGACGACCGATCATTTGCCACTGGCAAACAAATAGATATCATCATCATCATTAAACTTCATCCATCCACTGCTGAAAATAGGCCTCCCTCAATAAACACCAAGACGACCTATCCCTTGCCACTCGCAAATAAATAGATATCATCATCATCATCATCATCAAACTTCATCCATCCACTGCTGAATATAGGCCTCCCTCAATGAACACCAAGACGACCGATCCCTTTCCACTCGCAAACAAATAGATATCATCATCGTCATCATCATCAAATTTCATCCATCCACTGCCGAACATAGGCCCCCCTCAATAAACGTCAAGACGATCGATCCCGTGCCACTCGGATCAGGCAGCAGAGCTGCCGATGCAACTTCATCATCATCTGCGATCGCCAATGCGCCTGCTCAGCGTGGCAATTATGACCCCCCCTTCCCTCCTCTCAAGGTGAATTACAGATATCAGTTTACTTACACATTATAATATATAATTATTTATTACATATATAATAATATATTTAATATACTAATTCTAAGTAAAAAGATAAATAGTAAAAACAAACAGAAATAAAATATAATTTTGTGTTATAAATAATCAAAATAACAAATATTTGTAAAGTATCAAATCCGTTTACTTGACTACTATTCCCGCACGCAAGCGTGCGTATTGTGCGGGTGCGCTTGTATGCGTGACTTTTTCAATGTAGTTGTTCGATTCTGTACCTATCAAGTTTGTAAACGCGTCCTTAAACGTACGTTTAAAAAAAGTGACAACAATAATTATAGTGCCTGAGTAATCTAATCAGCACTGCAGTAGTCAGGGGGCCTAGCCAAAATGCCATTAAGAAAGCGTTAGCGAAGTTCGAAAATGATAAAATGTATGGGATTGACATAAGGCCGCGCTTAATCACGTGGTCCATCCTATACATTTTATCATTTTCGAACTTCGCTTACGCTTCCTTAATGGCATTTTGGCTAGACCCCCAGTACAGTCTCGATACTACCTACGAAAGATGTAAGTATCTGACGATTATAACTAGACACAACCTAATATTGCTATAAATTTATATATTGATTCCAGGCACAAAAATCATTTAAAAATTTATACTTACCATTTTTAAAACTTTCAAAAAACGTTTTCTAGCTTCGAAATTTTGAAAATTACTTGTGACAACCCTAAAGTCAAAAACGGCAATTCGCGACCTCCCCCCCTGGCCTTTTCCGGGTGGAGATCCGATAGAGCCGTCGGAACTCTTTGCTTTGTTCGGCCGACTTCGAATTACGATACCAACTTGTAGATTAAAGGAAATATAATATTAACTGTTACGAATACTAATGACCCGAAGATGTCGTAATTATGCAACTTGATATTTGGTTATAAGGAAACGATTGCGCGGATCGTTTAAAGTATCTATAACGTCAATATTTGGAGGTTTCTTTTTTCAGATGGAGCTATGCTAATGGCCCTAATGGCCCTAATATAGTAAGTGGGGGGTTGCCCTCCGCCAGCCGTGGAGTTTGACTTCCACGGCTTCATGGCGTCGGGTTTGTACCTGTGGCGGGTCTCTGCTTCACCACCGTCGGATAAATAATATTTGGAGGTATTTTTTCTTACTTCTTATGTAGCTACATAATATACCTACATATTATCCAAGAACGTGTCATTTAAAATTTATTTCTCATATCTAGTACGAGATTAAATGGTCAAAAGCCAACCAATGATTGCAAGACAGAACTCAGACATCTTGAAACTATATCTTGAAATTATCCATCCTGCTGAACATAGGCCTTCCCCAATGAACGTCAAGATGACCGATCCCTTGCCTCTCGCATCCAACGTGGATTGAAAATATTTGGCATATTGCCTTGTCATCGGACGTACATAACTGTGCAAGACAGCTCAATCAGTCCAACACTGGTTTTCAAATTTTGAAGCGGTCAAATTGGCTGGTCATGGTTGGTTGTGATCGTTGAGAGGGTAAAAAGAGCCTGGTATGGGGGCGTCCGTAAATTACGCAAGGTGCTTTTTTTTAATTTTCTGTACCTCCCTCCCCCCTGATGAGATGTTGTGAGATTCTATTCAACGCCCTCCCCCGTCCCCCAATCTCACGTGAGATTTTTCAAAATGTGGGTTTCTTACGTAAACGCGTTGGATTGTTATTGTAAAAAAAAAATTGCTTCGTTCTTTTATTTACGACTAGTCAAGATTAGTAATTGCTGAGAAGTTTTATAATTATAAGTGTAATAAAAATGTAACTATAGAATACTGGATTAAATGGACCAAAATATTTTTTTTTGTTCCAATCAGAAAAAAAAAATTGCGTGATATTTGCCGAGACCCCTCTCTCCCGATCGTAAGATTAAATGAGATTTGACTTGACCCCCTCCCCCCCTTAAGCATCTCACGTATTTTATGAACGCCCCCTATGTGCCTAATTGTCTTGTATAAATACATAATATGACCATTGCAAAAACCCGATATACAATTGACGGGCAATAAAACAAAGAATTTTTGTTTTGTACAAACGATGTTGGCGGATGTAGCAAAAACCACGCTTCCCACGGGAACTTGGTCTGGCTATGTGTGACTCTTAATGTGACAGGTTTGCGATCTGTTTCAGATCCGTACATAAATAGAATAAGATCAATATACTGAGTATTTTGAAATGAAAAGAATATGGTACAATTGGTGTTTGGATACATTATAGTTCACACATTCTGCTTAAAGCATGCAAATAATTTAACAATGTTAATGTAATTTTTAATAATAACAGATTCAATGTGTGTACACAAAGTTCAAATACTTATCAATAACAAATGAATTATTATAAAATACTTATTATACTATGTTAAGACACAAGCGCAGCAGTAAGGTAACATGATACCGATTTATACAATAGTTTTATCATTATTGTCGTTCAGAAACTCATTTATGGAATAGTACAATTTAGACAAGAGCCACCTAAACAGTTCAGTTTTAAATTTGTTACCACTTAACTCATAAACATTTTTATATTATATTATATTAATACATATTTTGATTGCTATTCATATTTGAAATATGAATAGTAATCAAAATATGTATTAATATTTAATAATATTAAATTATTAATAGAGTGAATTAATTGTGTATCCGTCTAGTTAGAGTAGACTATTTTGTTGTTGTCTCATGTTTGTGAACCAATAAAGTTTTTTCTTTCTTTCTATTCGTATTAGTTAAAATCAACGTACCTACTACACTAAATTACAGCTGTCAGCAATTACTGTAAAAATACAATTGAAATGACTCATCAGACGGCAAATTCATTAAATCTTATGCCTAAATGACTTAACTAAGAAATATAAAAAAAACACGTAGAGTAATTTGCGAAATACATCAATTTTAAAACCGCCTTCCTGCAACGCCTTACGGTAAATTGTCTATTCTATTTTTAATCAAACTGGTCCAACACCCGGTCTGGTGAGTTTACCTGAGGAACGCAGGTACACAGGCTCCCTGTGCATACATGGTAATGTCATCACATCATTATGACCCCTAAAGTTGGGGGTTTAGGGTGTTAATCCCGTGTGACTATTACAGAATGTAAAAGAAAAGAAGTAATTACCTTTCTTGTGGGCTTATTGTTGTCACTTACCCATTCAGTCTGTATTTGGCTTTGCTTGGACAGTGTCGTGGTATTTTGCTTCTCAGCTGATATAAAACAGGTAACAAATTCATTTCTATAAAATTTTCTAATCATTAGATAAACATTTGATTGAACATTAATTCACGTTCCGCGTTAGGACTGAACCGATTTTAATAAAACTGTGAATGTTGTGCCGTTTGATTATAAGATGCGTAAGGTTTTAAATACTAGGCAATTTACTGTAAAATAAAGCTTGCCCATGTCAACTAGCATTAAATGATATATTAATTTATACAGTTAATTAATAGGCAAATTATTAAAATGTGTTGTATTGATTTTTGTGTAAGTGCGTATATATTTTTGAATTTGTGTGTGAGCATTTGCTTAGTGGTGATGATGTGACTGATAAATGTGTAGTTTTTGTGTAAATCAAAATTAACAACTATACAGTTCTCACGTTGAATCCTTGTTTAAAATTTATGCTCTATCAGCAGTAAGTAAAGACTGTTGATGATGAAACCATATAGTATAGACACTTGACTAAATCACTACTTAACTCAAAGTAGCACTCATGATTTATACCATATGCGAAAATATGTTTTTGACACCAACTCTTATCTCTTATACTATGTTTCAACACAATATACCAACACAATATTTTCTAAAAAAAGGTTATTCGATCCCATAAACTATGTAATTCCAGTTTAAATAGTCCCTTTACCACCACACCAAGCGTTACATTTTTAATAGTATTTGATCTCATCTGGTCTGCGCTTGTGAATTTCTTCTCGAAAGTTCTGAAGATAAATTCCTATAGTTCTATGATATCATAATCAATAGTATATTATTTATAACTGAACTGATAATAATCAAAATATAGCTTGATCGGAGATAACTAATATGATGATTATTTTTCTAGCCTGCCTTATGATATAAATAATTAATCACTTCAGCAAAATTCATGAAAATTCATTCTGTATTTTCTGACATTGGACTAAACAAACAATTATAATTTCATATTTACAATAATAGTAAATATATTTTGTGATATCGATTACATAATATTGCATAATTCATTGCAACCAATTCAACGACATTTTTAATTTAATTTTAACGACATAACTGCCGCATATTAAATTCGGAATCGTGGTTTCGACTCCTGGTTTACTCCTATAAAGAAAAACTGGGGAGTACATTAGGATGTCTTACTCCTTCTACAAGCTTTAATATGTGTCAAAATAAGGGGCGGGGAGGGCCGGCCCTCACGATAGGTTTCTAACGTCACCCGTTCCAAACCAGTCAACCGTCGCTGACCAAGTTAGGTACAAACCCGACGCCATGAACATGGCGGGGGGCAACTCCCAAATTTTTAACGTCATAGGATGATCCAACCGGATCACCCCATTTCCGATGACGCATAACGGTCACTAGGACCATTAGCATAGATCCAACCGAAAAAAAAAAGTGTCAAAATAAGCGCTTTATACATAGATAGTTTTCAACCAAATATTATCCGTGAGGTTGTTGAAATAAAAAAAATCTAATTTCAATAGTCAACATGGCTGGGTGTTACCATCTTCGGATGCCATTATTAAAATAATTAAATCAAAATCCAATCATAATAGGTCTCATTAAAGACTCTATTAACATTTTTTGCGTAGATAGGACTCATCAAAATATTGATGTATCATAGGGAATTTTCGAATAAGATTGTAACATCTGACACCTCAGTCCTAACCATAGACCATGGCTGCAGCTGTAAATTAGTATTGTAGTCCGAAACGACGGACATGTACATAAAAGTTCCATTATAAAGATAGATACTGAACCAAATTATCCATTATACATCTGATCATCATCATGTACCCTCTTTAGCCATCTCACATGTCATAGATCTGTTCCTCATCCGTACCCAGCACTAGTAGTCCCGGGTGAACTAGTTCCGTAGAACTTGGTCAACCAGTTAGTAGATAGTGAATTGAAAGAAAAGGATCACATGTTCAGAATTCCTGAACATCTACCGCATTCCACCCCAAAGAGACAGGAATATTCTAGATAAACAAAACACCTGACATTAAAATACCTCTATCCAGTTATTATACTTCCAAGAATTTTTAGAATTTGAAAAATTCCAAATGTCAATGTTTGTGAATGACCTTTTTTTATTCCTCCCATTGTTAATTTGTCTACTCCATTAAGGGCTATTGTCTTAGAGTTAAGTAGAACGGACAAAGCAAGGTGTTATGCGGATAAATGGAATGTTGTATTTCTTTTGGAAGCAATTGAACAAAAGAACACGAAAGGCTCTAAGACATGTCCAGACCTGTGGCTATGCGTGGAGTCAATTGCAAAATTCTTAGTCCCAGCTGAACTCATTTTTGTTTTAAGCGACGTAGACTATTCCGTCCGTCACAGCGTTCATTGAGGGAGGCCTTAGTTTAAGAATGGATGGGTAAAGGCTGATGATAATGACGCGTGAAGACTATTATTTAATATTGGCATTATTATAACTAGACTAGACTGACCTTTGATCGAGTGCTAAGTTAACCCGAATACTAATCCAGATGGTCGTGGGTTTAATAGGACACAGGACACAGAAACACAAAAATGAGGTCAGCTGGGACTACGAATTTTGTTCCTTAAATGCTCCTTTCTCCTTTTAGGCCTCCTTTAATGAACGCAAAGACGGCCAGTCCCTTACGCCCATCGTATGGGTATTGTCTTCATATCTAGTCAATGGCCACAGCACGTGGTAGCAGGCTGGTCACACACGTGTGAACGGTTGGCCGATTTGTCAAAAAGGTCCAAGAGTATAGGCCGCGTTTAAGTAAACGTAGTGCTAGTTTTACTCCCGGTTACTAAAACGTTTTACGTTGGTCAAAGTGTATGTCAACTATCATGGTTATTAACGGCGGTTAACATACGATTCCAGAGTCTTTGACAGCTTTTCATTGTAGTTGTTATATTTACTGACAGGCTGGTCAAATTAAGTAATTTAACCATGGTTAAATGGTGTCAAATGAGTGGCTAGAACCATGGTTCTAGCCACTCATTTGACACTTAACAAGAGACTTGACAGTTGATTAGTTAATTTTTGCGTTCCTCAAGGAACCTTTGTTTTTTTATTAATCAACCTTTCTGAAACCGGGCGTTAATGATACATAGTTTTAATAATGATGAGCCATTGTTATATTGAAACATGTGAAATAACATATGGTCTGAATCAAATTGTTTTGTCATAGGTCGGAACAATACCATATTATTATAATACAAGTGTTCAAAGGAATCCTTGGAATCCGCGAACGTGTGAAATCGATGATATATGGCCTGTCTTTGTCTTGAGAAGAGGATTTTGGAGTAAAAATTCTTTAGGCTCGGATTAACTCAGATTTTTTTTTCTGACGATAGTGACGCTCATTCTATATTCAAAAATACTTACTAGTGGCAATGTTCATAATAAATTAAGATAATTTATTTCAAATTGTTTATAAGGTTTTAATTCCATCGCGCGTAAATATTACATGCACACCACATTTTTTTTACGGTTTTAGAATTACCACTGGATATGGACCAAATCAATGTTAATCAAGCCAAAATAAAATCTGTTGATACATAAAATAATAGCTAGATACGAAATAATCAGCACTAACCCAAATCGGCAGTTTAGTTTATATTTCTTTATTGTTGTGATAAAGAAATTTGGAATAGGCTAGAATAAATAGACTTGCAATACTAGTACTTTGCTCACGACCCGAAATTAAAGTATCTCACGGTTCTAAGTGGTGGTATCGAAGCCATGGACACATCTAGATTGGTTCTGGCTTATAATTTATATTGTACGAAATAATAATATTAAAAAATATTTTTTTTAATCATTAAATGTTATATCCTACAGCTCCTTAGGCCCAGAAATATTTAGATATTTGTAATATTACGCAATAAATAGCGAGCATTAGTAACAATTATTTAATAATTCAATCTAAAGGTAATTTTAAACTAATTACCTGAATCATTATCAAAGTTTTTATAACTGTAAAAAATTCTAAGCGTAATGAAGTATGAAATAACATTTAGTCTATCGTAATTTTTTTACTTATTATACTTACATTATCTGTTTCATTATTTTTAAAAACACAATGTCGTTTACATTAAATTCATATTTAGCCGGATGAAAATGAAGGATTTAATAATCAAAAATAATCATTTATATATTCTATACTTATATTATAAAGCTATAGGATGTTTGTTTGTTTGCTTAAACGCGCTAATCTCAGGAACTACTGGTCCGATTTGAAAAAATATTTTAGTGTTTTAGTGTTAGATAGCTCATTTATTTTATTGTGTAAGGCTACTACTCGCTGAGATACCGTGGTCAATCTTAGTTAATGCAGGCGAAGCTGCGGGAAACAGCTAGTCTAAAATAAACCACTTGCACAGTTCAGTTCATTCATTCCAAATGGAACCTAGAACCTCTTGTCTAGCATGTGAAAGCCCCCTTCCATCTAGTTTCTAGTTCATTTGATCGATTTAAGATAAACCAGTTTAAGCCTGAGATTTGACGTATAAAAGTAGTGCTAATACTACTCGACACTTTTTATATTGAGTATGGTTATTAACATGTTATTTTTATTTGTTTCAGATCAGACAAGGAGAAGAAAATGTCAAATAATAACATAGATAATATGCTGCAGCCGACCACACTACAGGAGGCACTGAATTTTATTAAATTCCTTAAAACATCACATAAACAAGAGAAAGATAAATTGAAAGATGCTTATATAAAACTATCGGAGAAGTTGAAGAAGTTAGAATCAAGTAGAAAAATAGAATTAGAATATCTATCCAGCGAATTACAAAAATATGAATTGAATCTAGCATTAAGAACAGAATCAGTAAGAAAACAGTTAATTGAAAAAGATGAAATTATATTTAAACAACAAAACATTATAGACAACCTTAATGAAAAGCTAAGGATAAAAGAACAAACAACTATACCTCAAATCAATATTCATGTAGAATCAAATTCAGATTCCGGCGTTGCGTTAGACAACGAAGAAAATTTAAAAAGCACACAAAATAAAAACGAATCAAAAGCAGTGCGGAAATGCAGCAGGCGCTTCGGTGAGACCATTAGCTTTTTACGTAGAGTAGATTTCTCACCAATGAAATATAAGCCAGGTAACAGAGAAGCTACAAAGAAAAAAGAAGATAAGAAAAAGAAAAATTTAGAAGTGCCAAGCGAACAAACTCTCTTAAATTATCAAAGCAATAATGAAAAGGCTACTAGTGATGATGATAGGCCATCATCAGATGCTATGTATTCAGACGGAGTCATCGAGCCAGTTGTTATCAAGCCCAAAAAAATGAATGACAGCATGAACAATCATTTCTCTGATGACGGCAGTGAAGATACCAGTGAAGAAATCTTTGATAGAGTTATGACTAGAAGTAGTATAAGGAGATCCGTGAAAGCGAATCCGAAATACAAAAAAATTAACAGAACGAAATCGAAATTACTAGGTCAAGTGAAAGTTAATATTCTGGACTAAATGTGATAATAATTTTATTGTTTATTGTAAATAGATAGAAAATATAGTTAAGAAAATATAGTTGTATATTAAAGACACATTTTTTCAGTAAATAATCATTTTAGCATTCGAAATTTAAATGTGTAGCCAACAAATACGATTTATTGATTTTAATTTAATTCATTATTATTTATATTTTGCCCGATATATTTATATTGGCAATGATTGAACAATCATTTACATGCCATGCCAATCGCATGATATGGTTGATGCCATATCTGTAACTACAAATCATACCACGCTAATTAAGTAGTAAGCTATTAGTTTTATTGTACTGGCCCAGACGTGGCCCGTCGCGTCTATATTTATAATACAAACTATGTAGGCATAGAGGGATTCAAACCCACAACCGCTGTATTAGCCTGACCACTAAACCAGTTCATCAAATATAAATATTATATAACCATGGGAGTAGTGGTAGTAGCAAGGGATCGGTCATCTTGGCGTTCATTGAGAGAGGCTCAGCAGTGGACAGATAAAGGCTGCTGATGATGATGATATAACCGTGATGGTAAGCGGTGAGCTTCGACCACAAACATAAACAAAATCACCCAGAACCGAGCTATACATTATTATCCTTAATTATTCTTTTCTTTATTTGTTGACTCCTCCTCTCGTGACTATGGTTGCTGTAAAGTATCCGAAACGTCGGGCTTATAAAAACCTTAATAAACCGCGATAAAATCCGTAAAAGTTGTTTCATTATCCTTAAATATCTTATATCTATCTACTATAATATATACTACTATCGTCCGTACTACTATGTAAGTGAAAAACGACATCCACAGCCCCTCCACAAGATAACATGCACCTGCCATATAAGAGACTGAGACTTACAGAGCTGGTTTATAGAAACAAGCAGGATATACCCATTGATAATTTCTAGATGGCTCATCTGCCCACCTTCTTACCGATTGAGCATAAAAGCCATCAAGCCTAAAGGTCTAGACCGTACAAAAATTCCCAATGAGACGAAAGCCCATAAGCTCGACTCACCATTAAAGCGTTTTCTCGTAATATTTCGGATATTAATAGCAAAATTTATTGTGGTAAAATAGTTGGAAGTTATAATTGGTAAAGTTTTGTGAATGCAACGTTTGTGAACTCCATTCATACAAACGTTTAAACTGAAGCGGTTTAGGCAGAAAGGTGTTATTGAATACGCTCTTACATTTCAGCATAATACCGCATTCTGAATGCGAATTTCAGGAAAAAATTCTGAATGAGAATCTTTAATACCGGCTTCATGTATTTTTGTATCACTTTCTAGTGATATAAAATTCATAAATGATGAGAGAGATTACAGAGACTATGATTTATTCATCTGCAGTGCATAGATTTATTATAAAGACGGCGAACCACGTCGTATAGCGATTACAAAATATCCACCACTATATACGTTATATATAAATTATAAACCAGTATCAGCTACGAATGAATACTCGAAACGAGACACCAACGCGCCTTCCACACGGCTATTACTGTCAGCACTGCGAGGTTCGCTTAGAGGTCTCTTCGATGCGCATATTTTTGTTAGTGTGCTATTTCGAGCATTTGTTTGTAGTTTCCTTAAATACCAATAATTACACAAACTGCGACGGTGGTCCAGTAAATACCAATAATTACACAAAGAGCGACGGTGGTCCAGTGGTGGACGGACTCGGCCTCTTCGAGTCTTCCGTGGACCCCTGGGCCACTTTGGGAATCACTGCTGTAGAGCGTCGTAAAGTAAAATACACACATACATACGCGAACTAAGGACCCAGTTTTCTAAGGATAAGTAAAGGTTTTGAGTTTCTAAAACAGTCGGGTAAAACCCGAAGCCACAGCTATATAGAAATACAATACCACACGGTATTACTTGTATAACAGGGGGAAGCACACGAAATGTTTACAAATTAAATTTATCAATTTTCTACCTGACTCCCAAAGTTTGCATCAGACGTGCCTTTTACTTACGCGTGCCGTGTTTCAATATATCCTAACATTTACATGTATAAAGGCTAATGTGTATCATCACCATCACCATCTCATTATCATCATCTTTCGTTTGCCTCATGGCTGATAGTTTGCAACGTTTGCAAACGTATCTCGACCTTCTGGACGAATCCTGCTGCAAATTTGGTTTGGTAATTAATGCTTCGAAAACCCAGATTCTTAAGCAACCGGCGAGGGGGAAATCTGCGAGCGATGACACTATTTACCTAAACGGTATTCCACTGGATGAAGTAGGCACCTTTAGATACCTAGGATCCTTGGTACGCAGCGATAATCGCCTTGAGTCAGAGATCTCATCAAGGATTGCAAAGGCTGCCGCGGCTTTTGGTGGATTAAGTCAAAGAGTTTGGAAATCTCACGACCTGAAACTCCACACAAAGCTCAATGTTTACCGAGCAATTATCTTGCCAATACTGCTCTATGCTTCGGAGACCTGGTGCCTTTACAAGGCTGACATAAGGCGCCTCGATCTATTCCATATGAAATGCCTACGAACAATTCTCCGGGTGCGATGGCAAGATCGTGTGCCAAACTCCGAAATATTACGTCGGACTAAATTGTCGGGGATGGAGGGGCTGTTGATAAAGAGTCAGTTGCGCTGGTGTGGACACCTTGTGCGAATGGAGTCCTCCAGACTGCCTAAAAATATATTCTACTCGGAGCTTGTCTCTGGAAAACGGAAATCAGGAGGACAGTATCTTCGCTACAGGGATGTAATAAAACGTCACCTGACAGCAGTTGGCATATCTGGTAAGTCGTGGGAAGAGCTTGCATCCCGAAGGACGGAATGGCGAACTTCTATTAAAAAAGGTTTAGAAAGATTTGAGTCCACCCGCCTCGAAGATCTTGATGCTAAGCGCCAGCTCCGGAAGAACCGACCTAAGCCCTCCTATGATTACACATACGACCCTAGTGGGACTCTGTACTGTGACTCCTGCAACCGGACTTTCAAATCCAAATTTGGTTTTGCTAGTCATATTCGTGCTCATGCAAGACAAGGCCAGAACAACACTAATTAACAGGGTGTCGCCGTCGACGGATACGTCTGGGAGGACATCATCATCATCATCATCATCATCATCATCATCAAGGAATTGTCAAATGAGACATATCTTGTTTGGAGGAACAAGTTCAAATATAGAAAGCTTATACGAGAAAAGGTGATGCAGAAGAGAAATCTTTTTTCTCGGTTGGAGCTATGTTAATGGACCTAATGGCCCTGATGCTTCATCGGTAGTGTCCTGAAATCCTGAAAGTCCCGAAATCGCACGGTTGTCGTCGTATCTAAACGAGGCCTTAGTTTTCTTAGAGATATTCGTGAGAACACTGTATCGTCCATAGAGAATGGGCGGTAACGCAAACATGGCGCTTAAAATTCTCTGCCCGCTGGCGCTCTCTGCCCTGTCGAACTCAGGACCCACGGTTAAAAGCAAGATGTATGATTTCCACAGATATACGTACAGATAGTAAGTAATTCTCTGTAAGATGTAATCCAAAGGTTCACCACACTGCTTCCTTGTCTACCGATGCTAAATTTTCAGCAAATGCTGTTCCCGAAAGAACAGAATTAGAAACGACACTTTTGTATTTGATGATCCACTTCGATAAATAAAATCTACTTGTTCATATTTTATAAGCTTTTAAATACTCTGGTTTCCTACATTCACTGTAAGCCCATAACAATTATTCTATAGCCGTTCCAAATCAGAAACCACTAAAAAAATATGTACAATATTTGGCAGGCTGTTATCATTCAGAACGAAATTGCTTTGTCCGGACAGTCGAGTGACAAAGTGTTATCCAATTAAGTTTACCGGATAACCGGATATTAACGGTATACAAAAAAGGTTTTTAAATATGAACCGGTTTTTGTAACGAAACAGGAACTGTATCCATAATATGGAATCAAGTACCTAGCGCTGATTTGCAATTTTATCGTTTTACATACGATTGTCATCATCATCATCATCATCATCATTAGCCTTTATCCGTCCACTGCTGAATATATCCTTTTTTTCTTTAGCGCTGGGAAATGCGCTTAGGCAAGCCGCGGGAGAGTGGGTCTCCCAAGGTGGGTATTTGGGACTCGCTGTACCCGAAAGCTGGTAAGTGGACGCAGCTCTAACCACTAAAAACCGGCGAGTGCCACCAATGCCTTTGGTAAGGTGCCCCGGATCTACAAGCAATAATGCACCTCGATGGCTAGTCAGTCCCTCAGGGGACCGATGTCCACCTTTACCAACGTCGGGACAGTACAAGGAGACGAGGTTCCCGTCCTCGCCCCTTGCCCCCTGCTCTTTTGCCTTCTCTTCTTATAATAGAGGTACAAAGAGCCCCACCACCAGCAATTCTCTTCGCCCAAGGTGCTGGATTCATCTTAAGCTACTGAGCCCCACCGTCAATGCTTGAACCATGGTGGGGATCGACTTCCCACCTGGTTAATGGCCGACCAACCCTCTTACCTTATTAGCCCATAGGCTGTCGGTTTTCTTGAGTGTGTGACTAGTCCAATATCACTTTGTTTTTTTTAATTATTCCATTTTTTTAATTCAATCAAATACCTTGTATTATATAGCTATGAGTATATAATACAAGGTATTTAGATAAATATGAAGTAAATAAACAAAGTAGTCCGTTTTTCAATTTACAAAATTAAACGTCGAAGTCGTTTCCTATTGTTACATCACAGTCGTGCCTCGCCTGGTAATAAGGTACCTCCCCGAAGAGTGCTTGTAGACAGAAGAATAAGAAACTAGACAAAGAGTTGCCGATTTTTTTTAATTTAAGGAAAATTATAGGTTCGAAATATATGAACATTTACTTATCTAAGTTATAAATTGATTATTTTCGCATTCTTTGAAAATTTGTTTTTCTTATGTGATAATATTACCTATCTACATTCAAAAAATGTTTTATTACATAAGTTATATTAATCATTTTCGCGAGACTGTTAAGATGAAAACAAATGTATGTAAAGGCATAAAATTTGTAATAATAATAAAATTAACTCATATTTGTACATAATTTGAGATGACTTTGACATTTTGCACATTAGAAGTTTTGATTAGATCTTCCCGGAACATGTCAATATAGTTTCGACATTAATGTAGGAAACTTTCTCTCAATCGTCAAGTTAGGAAGTGATCTGGAAATTACAGAAGTACATCTTATAAGCACTAGCATTGGTAGGGATGCACTCTAAACGTTTTTATATTTCTCATTTATGATATTAAAAATAGAAAATAAATATATTACAGATAAAAGCACTACTATTGGATGAAATAGGGAAGGTTTCTGAAAACGTGTCAACTTATGTTCTGATGTAATATATAAATATAGAAATAATCACTGTTGAGATTAAAATTTTATTTTTTTGTGATTTTAAGTTATTTGTACCGACAAGAAATTGCATGCACTTCAAACGGGTTTTCCTTTTATTTAACATTTTTTCGTAACTTTCATTCTTAATTTCAAATTAATTAATAATTTAATAAAATTTGCACCGAAATATTCGCTATCTCTTGGTGCCGTCTCTTTAAATATCTTATTTTTGCAAATGTCCCTCTAGTGAGTTTTGGATTTGAATACCATTGAACGCGAAAGTACAGCCATATCCGCGGAGCAGTAAAGGCACCATTTGATATGACATAAAAAGTTTTATGATCAGCACCCAAAGGCATTATCGACTCGGTAATATCATTTGTATGCTTTTATATAAATTTTATGATGTCAATGTATTGTTTAGTTGGGGAATTACCCCTGGGGCCGCCTTGCAGAAAAACTTGCTTATTTCGCTGGTTGACAGCTTTTCTGCGTTCGGATGAAATTATTATAATATTTTTTTTCGGTGCATTTGCTTATGGACCCTTTTCAGTAGCAATATGGCTAATTCCTCCATTATTTTGTTGGTTCAATAATATTGTTTAGGTAAGAAATTCACTGCTGGTACCATCGAAATATTGGGTTTTAGTGGGTAGAGCTGCGTCCACTTACCATCTTTCGGGCGCAGTGAGTCACACGTACCCGCCTGGGAAGACCGACTCTTCCCGACGACTTCTCGACGTTTAACAAAAAAGGTGGAACGTTTGTCGTCCACTTAACGCATATATGTAGATAATATACTCGTACCTGTCAAAAAGTCTACCTTTTATAAATACAAAACCAAAGGACTTAATTTTACCCAACACATCAGAAATGTTTTGTTCTTCTATATATTTTCGAGGTGGTTAGATAGAAGCTTGTAACGTCGTTAGAATCGCCTTAATTGAAACGGTAAAATAGGATGTATCTAAATTATAACGAAATATTATGGCATTTACCACTTAACAACTAATTAATTATTTAATGTTACATTTTCATTAATAATTTATTTTTTCTTTTACAATAATGGAATATTGTATCTCTTTTTCAATAATTAATTAATTAATTATTTTTTTTATTTAACACGTATAGGCTGTTCGTATTTGATCCTGTAGTATAAATAGAAAAAAAAACTCTATCTGAAATGGCTCTCCGCTCGTGTAAAACTCTGTTTAAAAGAATTCTCATCAAATGGATTAAGTTTCCAAACACAACTTCTTACTTATAAGAACAAAACTGGACAAGGAATTTTTTAAAACACTGTGGCAGGAGATTATGCTGTCATTATATTTATTAAGTTACCTTTAAATAAAAATATCTTCATAAATTTTTTGATTGATGCATGAAATTTTTGATCGTTTTTTTTTTTACAAATTTAAAGATCTGTTTTTATTATCATATCAGCGGTCTTTTCGTTTTTTGAAAGAGGGTAAAAAAATATGTTATTAATTTTATTCTATAAATTCTAAATGTTGGCAAGAGTACAGAGTTAGTTCAGCAGTGAACAGACACAGGCTGATAATAATAATGGTGAAGGTTGACAAAGTACTATTAAAGGCCATAATACTAAATATTACAATATTAAAGGCCAAGATTGTAGAGGCCAAAACATACCACGATCCTAAAGACATATCAAGTGCTAAAACAAAAAATATGAAAGGCCAAAAGAGTACATGACCACAATCCTAAAGGTCACAATATTAATTGCTAAAATACTGAAGACTCAATACTAAAAGCCACAGTGTGCGTTGGTCACGGCAGTACACGTACTACTTCCCAAGTTAGCAATGCAATTAACAAGTTGGACAAGACGTACATCTGTCGAACCTTACAAGTGTGAACTGGACTATCAGTAAAAGGTTTACTTAGGGAAACACTTGAGCCATACGATAATTTGATTTTGTATGTTGAAAGTGCTTTTTATTCTTTATTACAAGATGAATACCGACGCCTTTGTTCAATGATCAATACTCATCTCTCTCCCTCTCTCTCTCTCTCTATTTAAGAGCTTTGCTCTTGTCGGTGGAGTATTCGCCACTCATTCCTCCTCTCCGCCAATACCTTCACCTCCCGATACGATATAACCTGTACCTTCTCCTTTATTTGTTACATATAACCCCTTCTCGGTCTACCTCTTCCTCTTTTTCCATCAATCTTTCTTCTCCTCTTTCAATACTCATGTTATATACAAAATAAAGAAGTTGACGCTGGCTCACGCGTCCTGGCCTGTGTGGAGGTGCTGCTGTGGTGGCTGGTCGTGTTATGCGGTTTCTACTTAGCCGAGTTTCTTTTTTTTTCTTTTTTTATTAACATCCTCTGGTTTATTTGGATATTGCGGGCTCTAAACATATTTACTTATTTTATCTTAGGCTAGTGTGTATAAGACTAGTTTTTGACCAGTGCGTCTTACCCGTGGTGACATACGGAGCCGAAACGTGGACACTGACGGTGGGACTGGTCCGCAAGCTAAAAGTTGCTCAGCGAGCTATGGAGAGAGCTATGCTTGGAGTATCTCTAAGGGATAGAATCCGAAATGAAGTAATTCGACAGAGAACCAAAGTAACCGACATAGCTACTCGGATAAGCAAGCTGAAGTGGCAGTGGGCTGGTCACATCTGTCGCAAAACTGATGAACGATGGAGCAATCGAGTTCTGCAGTGGAGACCGCGCACGGGCAAACGTAGTGTTGGACGCCCCCCTACAAGATGGAGCGACGATCTGCTCAAGGTAGCTGGCAGCAACTGGATACTCAAAGCTCAAGACAGAGAAAAGTGGCGTGCCTTGGGAGAGGCCTATGTCCAGCAGTGGACTGCCGCAGGCTGATGATGATGATGATCTATATATTGTTATATTTATTTCTCATCATCAATTTCGATATCATATTATTGCTAATCCTTTTACTGTTACGCATAGACCTCCAATGAACACCAAGAAGGCTGATTTGTCGCATGTGCCTATGTGAAAATTTTATCCAATTCTTACGAGTATGATACAGAACGCGTTATAAACACAGACAGACATTTCAATGTACATAACGAACGCGTGTCTTGTTCCAAAAATACTTTACCCTTCCCAAAGGACCTGATAATATCAAATTTTATCCAGGCCCTTTCTTATATTTCTTAGTGCCCTTAAATATATAATATACACTCTTAATATGAGACCCTGTGAATTTTTACGATCATGCATGGAGGCGGAATCGATACAAAATAAGTAGATAAGCTAGGTATTTGTTTTATATTTCAAAATTAAATTTTATGATAACTTAGCCTAACAAGAAAAATCTTAAAAAAACACTTTAACCGTTACAAAAATATTGAGCAGTTTTGAAAGTTCCTTAAAATAAAGCGTTTTACAAACACCTAACGAGATTATAAAGAATCGATTTAAACCTACTCGCATTTGGGTGCCCTACCCCACTAAAACCGCTACGTGAGCCTTCAGCCGCTATATTTGAGGGACCCGGATCTGTGCAGGCGACGGGATACCCTCAGCGACAGACTGGTCCCGGCAATGACCAGATTCTCCACAATAGGGGGACTGCCCGGCTACGACTTGGCAGTCCCCACGACGTCGTGTCTTAAGCTGGGCCCGGGTTCCCATCCCGAGCCCGACACGAGCACAGGGGCTTTATTGAAGGCGCATTAAATAGCGCCTTCGACGCACCCCCGTTCGTCGTCTACGGGGGGAGGCTGCGTCAGCGGCCTCCTCTCTCACCCGTTCGTCGGCCTCCTTCTGGGACATCACTGTCTCGCAGAAAGAGGCCATTGCCGTCCAGGACTCGTCAGAGTCAAGCATCGCAGTGATGACGCTCGACAAAGACAAGTCCCCTCCGATGACAGACGTCATATCATGACGCAGCGCCGCCCATCTCGGGCACACCTCGAGGGTGTGCTGGGCAGAGTCCACCGCCGCGCCACAATCATAACATTCAGTCGTCGGCTCCCTGTGGGCCGTCCGACACAAGAAATCACCAAAGCATCCGTGCCCGGTGAGAACCTGCGTCAGACGGAAGGTGAGGGGCTTGCGCTTACAGCGCATCCACCGCTCAAGGACCGGGCGTAGAGCAGCCGTTAGGCGTTGGCCATACGGCTGACTCGCCAGGTCCTCCCCCCACCTCCGCATTAACGCTTCCTGCCCTAGCCGGCGGACCCGTAGGAATCCGTCTGGCGAAGGGGTCAAGCCCAGACACCTCCTACCCGAGACGTAGGAGTATGTCTCGGCCAGAACCTCCGCCACGAGTTCCCACGGGGGATGATTTAAACCTAACCTAACCTAACCTAACGAGATTATAAAGAATCGATTTAAACATGCATAGAAGAGTTACAGTTACAGGAAAATAGTTTACGCGATATAGATTTTTTCCATCCGTTAATACAAACCTACTTTTACATACATAGAATATAAAATAAATATTTATATAATATTATCATAATAATTCATGTATGCCGTAGACGGGTAAAAACTATGGCCATGGTATGTGGCTTGAATTTGCTTGTGCTAGTAATGTCAATCGCGGCGTTCACTAATAGAGGTTTTGTTTACTGAAGAGGGCAAACGGACAGTCAATAATCTGTTGATAAGTTACAAGATTCATAGACACGCGGCAGAGGATTTGATGGTAAGTTCCTACTATTTGTCTTACAAAGAAGACGGTCACAGTTTGATAAAGAAAAGCAAAACATTTATTAGACACAAATACACACCTAAAGAGATATACAGAGAAAATATTTTTGATCGCATGACCTAAAATTAAGACCAAAAAAATTAAAACAGTAAAATTACAAAAAATACTTACTATCCTTACTAATATTATAACTGTAAAAGTAGGGATGTTTTTACTCTTTCACGCGAAAACGACTTAACAGATCATCATGAAACTTTGTACACGTCATATTCTCTGAGGTAGGTACTAGAAGTAACATAGGATATATGAAAAAAAGGATTTTTTTTGCTGACGCGGGCGAAGCCGCGGAAAACAACTAGTATATATTATAGTCATAATATAATCTTTAGTGGGTGTCTCACGTGTGTGTCAAAATGGTCTAGCCCAGCTTTGTATCAAGAAATTGTTACCTGACGCTGATTTTCAAATGAACCAAGAGTCACATACAGCATCTGTTCTACGTAAAGTTGTACGAAACTTTTGAAGAGAAATCTTTAATTAGCGAACCCAAAGTTTCAGCATAAACACGTGTGCTTAATAATTACCAAGTTCGACTTACGTGTTTGTGGTATCTTATCCAATATTATAAACGCGAAAGTTTATAAGAATATAATCAAATCAAAATCAAATCAAAAAAATTTATTCAAAGTAGTACCATCAAAGTATATTTTTGAAAGTTAATTGAGTCTACCACCGGTTCCAAAGCAAGGCCACTGAGAAGAACCGGCGAAACAAACTCAGTGGCACTAGTCTTTTCAAATATTCGGTAGACTCAATTGACTTTCAAAAAGATACTTTGATTGTACTATTTTAAATTTAAAAAAAATGGCTTTTGACTTTTTGACTTTTCTATTACAAAAAAATATTAAATACAAACAATTCATACTACTATAGTAGTATAGTATATAAGAAGAATTCAGCAAGAAACTCTGTTGGGTTGCTCCTTTCAAAATATAGTTTACAATTTTTTAAACATACATAATTACATAGGTACATACATTTATTACTATGACACATTTGTTACAGTCGTATACACACTATCCTAAGGGCCTGTTTCACAATCTCCCTTTAAGTTCCCTATAGGCTATTGGCAACATATTTGACAGATGTTTGACAGATAGAGTATGGAGTATCTGTCAAACATCTGTCAAATATGTTGCCAATAGCCTATAGGGAACTTAAAGGGAGATTGTGAAACAGGCCCTAAGATAAATAAGTTAATAATAAAGATGTAAAATGAATGTGTGATTGTTACTCTTTAATATCTTTCTTCAGACCTTCTTCAGATACGGAGGGACTGCCCAGCTACGACTTGGCAGTCCCCACGATGTCATGTCTAGCAGGACCCGGGTTCCCATCGCGAGCCCGACACGAGCACAGGGGTACTGGAAGCGCATTAGGTAGCACCTTCGACGCACCCTGTTCGTCGTCTACGGGGGATGGCCACGTCAGCGGCCTCCTCTCTCACCCGTTCGTCGGCCTCTTATATCTAATAATTATCGAGCATCGCTGTGATGATGCTCGACAAAGACAATGATGATAGACGTCAGATCATGACGCAGCGCCGCCCATCTCGGGCACACCTTGAGGGTGTGCTGGACAGAGTAGAATAATATCGGCTAATAAGGTTTTAGGTAGACGAAGTATTGGTCGCTATTAACCAGGTAGAAAGACGATCCCCGTGCAGTGACTGATCCGTGATGGATGGATTGGTTGTCTTGGCGTTCATTGAGGGAGGCCTTTGTTCAGCAGATCATATAGGCCGATGCTGAGGATGATATTATCAAACAAAGTGTCCTATTTCTACAAATACTTTTCGTATGATGATCATTAATCGCATCTGAATATTGGAGTCGATGTGTATGATGATCACGATTGTGATGATGACGATGATGACGATGACGATGACGATCATGATGATGATGGCGGTGGTGGTGGTGATGATGATAATGATTATAAAGATTATGATGATAATATTCGCATTGTATTAAAACTATTAATGTACATATTAAGCTTAATTTATCCATACAATTGTAATTCCTGTTAATGGTTTATTCATTGTTACATACAGTCTTAGAGCAAGCCCGTACAAAATCAACATGGCGGAAGTGAGCAAGTTTTAATGGTAACGTTAAACATTTCACTGTATTTTAAACGGAAAATCATAACACTATCGCGTAGCTCACCTCTGTTTAAGGTGGTGATATCAGTCCATAGTACAAGCGTTTATAAAGTGTCGAAAACTGATATTATTCATACATAAGATTCGAAGGTCCTATGTACAGTAACGTTCAAAAGTCCAGTAGCAATCGAACGCAGCTATAGCGTCAACACTTAACGTTACTTGTGACCTTTTTCTATAAAGACAATTCACACACACATACACTTTGTTTGTCTGTATAAATTCATATCGTTAATTTCGTCTCAACGTGTAAGCAATGCCGTGGCCCAGTGGTTAAGCAAGTGCATATATTTTATTCTACGATCACCTGTTAAATTGCAGGATCAAATCCATCCCACATTGGGTCTGCGTCGATTCTACATTTTTAAATTGTAATGTTTTAAATTTTGAAATATTTATAAATTATTACGAATGTTTCTAACTAAAACATTCTAAACAGAGCAAAGAATGTGAGGGTAGATTTAAAATAAAATGATTACTGGCTTGGAAAAAACAAAATATTAAAATGTTGTTGGTTGGTGAATTCAGCTACGAGTGATTGTGTGCTAACTGTTTCAATTTAAAATAATAATTAGGTGACCAATATGCAAGCAAATATTAATATCGAATCAAGAGCTAATATTGTGGCCCTATATTCGAATGGCCTGAATATTTCTCAAATTTATAACGAAACTGGCTTCTCTGTAAGTAGAAATTAATTAAATTATTGTGATGCATATTTTTTCAATGGTTAAAATTGTCTTTTACAGTTTGTTAATTTTTTTTAGAGAAATACTGTAAAATCGACGGTTGAAGAGATTCGAGGAAGAAGGTGGCTTGCAGAGTCGTAAACGAAGTGGAAGGCCACTTCTTATTAACCAGACTCAGCGGCGTTACATGGCAGCGGAGTATAAAACGTGTGGTTTCATACCGACAAGACGTTTTGCAGATGAATTAAACACCTCATTGGTAACCGTTCGTCGTGCACTTCATGACGAGGGACTACATCACCGAAAGCCGGCGAAAAAACCGTTTTTGACTCAAAGGCATAAAGACGAATGGCAGGAAGACTACATTTATGGCGTAAAGATAATAGTATATAAAGTGAAAATAATGTAGTGTCAAACACCGAATCTGGTAGAATAAGTGTGAACATGTGGGGATGGATTAGTGCGCAAGGGCCGGGTGATCTTGAATTTATACACACAAAATATTAATCAATATTATTACATTAAATATATGTTTCTGTGTCACACTAAGTATTAATTGTTATAATATTTATATTTCGTTAGTTTCAATCTGGCATTCTAGTTTCTACCTAGGGACGTGCTGTCCAATGATTAGGAGGTTTAATATTTAAAGGTTGAGGTTAAGTTTTAATCCTCTTTTCCTCGAGAAAATGAATAATTAAACTTTAACCTCAATAATAATATGAAATATTGGTAACACAATAGATATCTATAATATTTTTATTTTGATAGATCTATGGATCAAAGATTTTAACGTCAATCAATTCAATTGCTTAATTGTTACGAGTAGGTCATTAAAATAAATATAACATATATTTTATATTTTGAAAGTGTTGTTTTATTATATTACCTACATAATATATATTATATTATATAATATATAGTAGTATATACTACTTAATATATATATAATTAATATTAATCTTAAGTAAATAAAAAGTTTAAAAGTCATTTCATTAAAAAAATAAATGAGTTTATAAGAATGTTAAGAAAAAGACTTTGCAAAACTGAGATTTGAACCGTGACCATTTCAACTAGCGTCGATGCGAGGCCAACTATTTACCGATGGAGCTACGAGCTATCTTACGTAGGTTGTGAAATTTTTGCATTATTATTGACACAGTGCAATAATGAATGAAAAGGACAAACGATATAACGTTATCTTTGTCTTGCATTCACTACACGCTTATACTTTCTGGTATTGATACTGTACGACATTTAAGTGTGTGCATGGTAACATGGCGCACACATTCAGAATACGCACTATACCGGCAAGCGAATACGGTCGTTACGATGCTACTGGACTTTTGAACGTTGACTGTACGTTATGAAAAATGAAAATACTTCAAATAGTGTTTCTTTCATTAGAATATTTTTGTATATTAATAACCCATAAATAATATAGACAGGAAGACGGTCTCCGTGCAGTGGCAAGACCGCGTTGGATGCGAGTAGCAAGGGATCAGTCATCTTGGTGTTCATTGAGGGATACCTATGTCCAGCAGTATATGGAAAAAGGGTGATGATGATGATGAGGACAATGATGATGAAATGTCAGGTATTAATATTCCTGGCGTTTCTTGAAGAAGGCGTTTTTTTTCAGTAGTGGACGAAAAAATGCTGATGATTATGATATGTCTGACTGATGTGTTGCCCCAACCTAATGAACACTGGGGTCTCCTCCTCGAAATCAGGCGAGGAGGGCGTTGGGCCATAGTTAGACGCGGTCCTGGTCGGTAAACTTTGGATACCTTTAAAGGCTTTTAAATTTCATCAGCACCTCTAGACAAGTGGCAAACGCTCGCTTCTATTCTTTTGCGTTTTCTCGCTAACTCCATAGGGTTGCTGCAAAATTTTTGAACAACTTTTATTAAGACACATAAAGTATATGGTTTTGTTTGTAAAAACGTCTAAAAACTTATGTAATTCGTCCCCACTAGAAGAGTGGCATAAACGCTAAACGAATATAATAGGAAAGAATACTTATTGTATGGGAATTACACTAGCTTACGACATTAAAAAAAATTCAAGAAATATTATAATAATAATGTTCGTTTTAAATGAAGTACAGAGGTCTTTAAACGTTTTTTTGTGTCTTTATAAATGTTCTTTAAAAATTTTGCAGCAACCCTATGGAGTTAGCGAGTAAACGCAACTGCATAGAATTGAGCGTTTGCCACTTGTCTAGAGGGGCAGGCATGCTGGTTTGGTCAAAACATAAAAAAAGACCTCAGTGATTGTACGAATTGGAATAACCATTCGAGTGTGATGCTTTTATAATTAGAACCGGTAATTTCAAAAACAGCCCCGCTCGAAGTATATCCAAACCCTACAAGCCAAATACACGTAAACCGAGGTAAAGCTTGCTCCACACTCGCGCACACATCATTGCATTAACATGTTGTCTCCTCGTCAACATTCGTGTGAAGAGGTCCTCGCATTTGATAAATTCGTTTTGGCTGTAGAATGTGAAATATCAGTTTAAGTTGTAAAACTTGCAATCGCATGGTACTAAACCAATTCTCATTAGGAAATGAAATGAAAATTTCATTAGATTCAAGTAGGTAGGTTAGTTCAGGACACGACTTTAATCTGCCTTTTCGTGACGCAGCGGAAATCCTTTTCGGACCATATCAGGGCTTTAGATAGGCGCGCTGACGTGTGTGGGGACTCGCATTGGGTGCACTACCCCACTAAAACCGCTGCGTGAGCCTTCAGTCCCTATCTGAGGGACCCGGATCTACAGGCAACGGGAAAGCGACAGACTGGTCCCGGCAAGACCAGATTTTCCACAATGCCCTCTGCCCGCGACGTCGTGTCTAGCAGGGCCCGGCTAAGGAGTGCGCCCCCGACGCACCACCATTCGTCGTCTACGGGGGAAGTGCTAATCTGCTTATCCAACTAACATGAAGCTTACAAGTACGAGTTAATTGCCTAATATATTATTAATCATGTTAGTTTATAAGTGTCAAGTACGTTTTGTACTATAAGATATTTCGAATAAATTTTGTTCTCGATGTTTCCGTGTAAGAAATGCGAGCTGTAATCAAGCTAATACCTTCAGTAATCGATCATCGGTTTTCATTACCGTTAGCAACCGGCTCGGCCAGCATGCCTCGTGAGCATCCATGTGTCATGAGAATGAATTTACCATTGGAATGACATAACAAAACACATACTCGTACATGCCTTGCACCTGTGATAATATATTTGTAAGCTAGCCGTTGCCCGCAGCTTCGCCTGCGTTATCTAAGATTTACAGCGGGGTCTTAGTACGCAAAATAAGTAACTTTTCTGGTTGATTTTTTACACCTTGTGTCCGAAAAACCCAAATATCTACGGAACCCCTTTGTCACAATAAAATTTAGCCTATGTTGCTCGTGGATAATGTAGCTTTCGAATGGTGAAAGAAATTTTAAATTGGTCCAGTACTTTTTGACCCTATTCATTACAAAAAAGTTTTCCTCTTTATAATATTAGTGTAGATAGTGTAGATTAAACTTAGTAGTTTACTAATAGTAGTTTAGATTTAGTAACGATGGTCCGGTGGTGGATGGACTCGGACTTATGCGAGAGGTTCCGGGTTCGATCCTGACCCCCTGTGTGTGCCTTGAAATGGGTTTTTCTTAATTTCTAAGTGCACCCCAAATACGAGACCATCACACACCGGTGAAGGAAAACATCGTGAGGAAACCTGCATGCCTGATGAGATTGAAGGTCATTGAAGGTATGTGAAGTTCACCAACACGCACTGGGTCGGCGCATCAGTGAACTATGGCCCATTTCCTCGCCTGATTTTGAGGAGGAGACCCGTGCCCAGCAGTGGGACATAAAGGGTTGATAACTTTACTAGACTAGATTTACTAAATTCTATACGTTCCCGACATTTCTGATACTTTTATTACACAGTATTTTTAGGTAATAATGATTGTTTGAACAACCAGCGGTTATGCAGATCATTCGGTATATACAACTAAACAGCATCGTTGAACTATGTCCTGAATCCCCTCCTCGCTTGATTTCGAGGAAGATACATTACTTTTCTAGCCCTTACACAAAGATACCATAGGAATTTTATTTCAATTGACCCTAATAAATGTGACCCACAGATAATAAACTAGTCCCACGACAACACAAACGATATTTCTAGCGACGTGAAAATAAACTTTTTATAGCTTAAATAAACCTAGATAGTATGCCAGATATAAACTGACCAAAATTGGTATTATACTTCATGTATACGGTTTTGAAGAAAATGGCAATTCCAAACCAGCTTGAATTGTTTAAAAGAGAGTAAAAACTAAAAAAACAATATAAACTATTCTTGAATTCACCTGAAAGTACTTTAGCCGATTCAGCCGTTCAGAAGAAATACACAAAAACACGCACAGAAGAAATATCATATTATACCTAGACTAGATTATTATGAATTTGTAAAACTGAAAAAGCCTCATGAGCTTGATATTACATAATACAATAATCACTGATCGATCACACTAAAACCAAATTCAACTTCCAATCAAAAGAAGATTAAACACTATTCATTTATTAACAACTTTAGACATAATATTCATGTTGGAACTCCGAGTGTGTCCGTAGCCCACCGTGCGCACCGGGCTTAACAGTGGCAATATCCATTACAGTAAAAGTTCATGCTCAAACCCGGCTTGATAAAACTAGTCAGAACAACAAACGACCCGAACTAGTTCAACCAGAATATCACTTTTGTTGGAAATGTTTCGAGAGTAAGTTTTTTACCATTGATCAAATGTGATTTTACCTTTTGGACTAAGTTCCGACAGGACCACCGAAAATGCTGTGAATAAATTATGTGTCACAGGAGAACGTTAAAAGCGGTGGAATGCGGTGTATGGAAGAAAAATCGGTAGAAGCAATGATGAATGGTAAGTCTCAGGATTAGGACTGAGCTACTCTACAGTTCTTTTTTTAAACAGCAAAGCAGGACATTACAGCATTACAGCGATTTGTAAATCTATGGTACTGCTCTGAGACTTAATTATGAGATATTAAGTCGCAGAACCAATAGTAAGAACATTATTTCCTGCACTTCTTTCCGGTTCACAACAGAAGCGTTTTGCTATAGGAATAAGCAGTATTGTGGAGAAATAGGCGTAGCTACTAGTGTAGATGCAAATGCAAAAAATTATGACCGACATATCGTTACGGGGATTGGTAGAAACGAAAACTATAGCAGCTCTGCACGTTTCTCTAACACTTTTACTATTTTAGTGAGAAATTTTATTTTTAGGAAAAATTTTAGTACAAATTATGAATTTTATTTAAAATACAAACTAAGTATACTCACGTGTTGAGTTAGTATTTTATAAATTGAGGTAAAAAGGCTTGTGTTTTAAAGAGTTCGCGAGAATACTGAAATGAATTTCTACATATTTTGATATTAGGACATAACTCGTTTGGTTTCACTATTTATTATTTAATATATTTGCCATTATTTATTCATCAAAGTCTTAGTAGTTTTTACTACTCTCCGTTATAATATTCGCTTAAAAAATGCCGAAGTACAAATTCATAACATTATAGTTATGGAATAAGTATAAAAGTGCATGTTTTTTGAATCTATCGGGGATCTTTTACTAATTGTGCTATAATATCCCAGTTCATTAGATATATAATGAAAAATAACATACAAAATTTTCATTCACGTAATTATTATAGGACAGTGCAATCAATACAATAAAACAATACAATCCTGCCTGTAAAAATAGCCGGTTCCATTTTTTGCGATTTAATTTTAATTTTAATACATAATAAATTGGTTTAAATATTATAGGAAACAAAATAAAGCACCCACCTCCACCTTTATTCGGGCTTGGCCCACCACTCGTTCCCACCCCTGCAACTCCTGTATAGACATGATCGTCAGCGGCAACCACCAAACCCTTTGATACGATCTCCGGGAGCCCGGGGGATACGTTAAACACTGCCTTGGGACCCGCAACGAAATTAATCAGAACAATTTAGGAGGAGTAGGAAATATTCCAGTTTCCCTCCCATTCAAAGCGGGAGACAGTACAGGATTTCATCACCTCTAGCTTATCAAGTTATGATATCATCATCATTATCATCAGCCTTTATCCGTCCGCAGAACATAGGTCTCTCTCATCGAACGCGAAGACGGCCGATCCCTTGACACTCGCATCCAGCACGTACCGGACACTGCATGGAGATCGTCTTCCCATCTGATTGATAGCCGTCACAGTATCGGTAAATTGCTGTCACTAACAAAACTTCAACAAAGATAATGTTGGGACTTAGATGAAAGATCTGTTTTATTGCAGCTTAAATTTGAATCGTCAGTAGTATAGAATTTTACGATCAGTTTTTTTCGTCTGCAAACTTTAGAACTCCGAGACAAAGAAAATGTGTCCAATTGGAAAATGTCTTGGATACATTTTACAAGATACACGCTGTAAGTTATTTTATTTTCTCTTAAGGAATCAATGGTCTGGCTTAATGGGATTTTTGTGTAGCTTTAATTCTATTTCAAAAGGGACTTTGACCATGTTTTTCATTTTTATTCCGGCATTGTCCACGAAAGCCTTATTCACGACACTGATTTTGGATGTATATTAACCTATCTTAACTTGTTTTTTGATTTTTTTATATGATGATATTATATATGCATGTTTTTATTTTGAAATGATTAAGTCACGGTAAATTTTCCAGTCTAGCTTCACTGGAATCTAGAATTCCAGACAAGCTTCTTATAGGGCCGGTACATAGGTTAGCTCTATCTCAATTTGATCACTCTTACATATTTTAAAATTAGATTAAGTATGATAGTTATTACGCCCTTTAGCTTTTTTAGTGTTTTCATTGTCATTACTGATGTCTCACATTATAATACCTAAAGAATTATGCGCAATAGTTATTTCATTTGATCAAATTTGTTTTATGTGGTATTTTTAATAAACTGTAACTACAAGCAGATTAAGTATGACAATTGTTAATACCGCATTCCGTTAGACTTTTCAACATCATCATCATCATCATCATAATCCATCCACTGCTGAATATAGGCCTCCCTCAATGAACCCCAACATACTTTTTTTTCTTGATGACAGAAAAAAATAAAAAGTCACCTGAGGCTAAACCAGTTGCTGGACTATCTGAGTGTTTGCTTTGAGACTTAAAATAATAGGTTTCGGTGTCAGTAATTACAGTGGCTTTTCTGTCCGGCTCGCGGGTACGCTATTCCAAAAACCCCTTTGTGACAGTCCCAAAATTGATCGTTTTAGTTTTTATTAAAAGAGCTTTGTCCGCGAAATTAAGTTTTATACTTTTTGAATAGGTGATTATAATGTAATAGCTTTTTAACTAGAGGCAAAAGTCGTTAATGACTCTTTAGACAAAAAACTTCGTTTCACTAAAGTCTACATAGAAGATACTAGACTCCTAAATACAGGAATATCAATTATAATAAAATAGAAATAATTAAGCACTAATGAATATCATCCAAACGAATTTCTTAACAAAATATACATTTAAATTAGCACATATTATATGATTTGATTAATATATCCTTAAACAAACTGACCAGACTACTATTGTAGCTACTATTGTACCTATGTTTTCTCCTACAAAACTTTTTTTAATTTCATATGGAGACAAACAAGCACAACCAGGAGTCATCCTAATTTATTGTCCTTCTTTTCCCTATCTCACCTGATGAGCCACCGACAAACCACACGAAACTCGACAGACAGACACTTTACTGTATTATATGAGGAAGCCCGGTCGTGCCGGCTCAATTCGGCTGCAATGAAGCAATGGCACCTCTTACTTAATTTTATAAACCGAATCTTAAATCTAAACTATTTTTGAATCCACTGAAACACTTGCTTAATAATAAGAGTTAAATGACGTACATAAAAAAGAGAAAAAAAATTAAGACAGCTCCCAAGAATTCAAAAATTTCATACAGTATCAATTTAAGTGAGGCTAAAATTATGGTAGCACAGGTAAAAGCAAATCCGCCATTATCAAAGAACCTAAAGAGGTTGCTTAAATCTTTGTGGATCAAGTTTGGGTGGTTAATTTATTTTAGTTACCGTCGTAAAGTTTCGCTATGGCAGTTTTTTGGCAGGAAACATTTTTTCATATAATACAAATTTGTTGGTTGTTGGATAAATTAAGAAATCTGATTCTTCTGTTATGAATTTAGTATTTTATAGTTGGGCTTAATAATATATAATAACAATAAATAAAATTTACAAGTGATATATTCCACAAATCACATTTATTGAAATATTATATTCGACAAAAAAAAATTGTGTTATATTCGACAAATTTCATTATTTTACTTCGCGTTTTCTTTCTGTTTTAAATCAAGAACTCCTGTGCCATATTGTCTCTGTAGCCCTAATTTAGTGTGTTTAAAAGCATCCTTTGTTCCTGCATTACGGATATCTTTTGATAAGTCTTACAATCAATTGTGTCTTTATTCAATTAGTCTACTGTCAGTTCTTTAAATACAACATCTTCAAATGCCCTAAATTATTTTTCAAAGCTTTTAAAGTAATATTTAAGTTCAAGTTCTACATTATAAAATCCTAAAAGTATTACGTATTATATTTGTAAATACCTTTCGTATCCGCTTGTGTCTTGCGCCTACACTTAAGCTGCGGTGAGCTGGCTTGCTCGGAACGGTCAAAGGAGAGTTTTATGCGAACATTTTAGATATTTTCCCACAAAATAAGGATTCTTCTAACTTTATCTGGTGCATTATTTTAAATTTTACCACCGGTGATACTTTTAGAATAAGGATAGATTCCTTTATAGCCCCGACGCACAAAGAAAGGGAATTATGAGTTCGAACGCTAAGTTTTGTTTCTTAAGTATAAAATAGTGTAAAAGATGAAAAGCTATGCTTCTCTCCGTTACCATAGCTGCTGTAAAGTATCCGAAACATCAGATGTATAAATATGATTAAGATGTGATTAATATGAGATAATCAGTAATAAGTGTTTCATTAGTATGTAAATATTAAAACTGAATAAATCCTTAGTTTCAAATTTAAACTTACTTATTGTAATTTTTTAATTAAAAAATTGCAATCAACAATCAGTGTCTCACCTTAGTACACGAATTTCATTTGGTCCCTGATTTCAATGCTATCACGCAAAAACTATTAACTATTTGGACTATCTAGTCATTAGTTTCAGCGTCGTTTACCAACTTGCACCATTAAGGTGTTTAAATGTTTATTTCTTTGGAAAATACTTCTAAATCGACAGCTTCACTTTCTACATCTTTCTTAGCTTGCTCTAATCTAAACTGGAATGTCTCACTTGCGATATTAAATTGTGTACAATCTGTTCACCAATTTATTTCGATTTTAAGTGTGGAAATCAGGATTTGAAGAGATCAAGAAAAGTATTGTGATGATGAAGAAATAAGAATGGCCAGAATTAAACTTACCCATGAGGTTGATGAGCTAATAAGGTTTAAGAGTGGAGGCCGCGGTTTAGGTAGACAAAGTGTTGGTCGGTCATTGACCAGATGTGAAGACTATCTACGTGCAGTGGCCGGTCCGTGTTGGATGCGAGTGACAAGGGATCGGCTGTCTTGGCGTTCATTGAGGGAGGCCTATGTTCAGTAGTGGACGGATAAAAGCTTATGGTGATGATTATGCCGATGATGATGATGATGATGATGAGTATCCCTATGTGTGTGTTATGTTTTAATGGTGTAACAACTTTTTAGTTTTTAGAAAGAGAAGCGGGTAGGCATTATAAGTAGCTATGTATTAGTACGGAGATATTTGTAGAAACAGGGGACAAAGAGACAGTCAGTTCACCTGACGGTCCGTAGACACCCGCTACGAGGATTAGTAGGTGCGTTGCCGGTTTAGTAGATCTTCTTTATGTGAAGAATTCTAGGATAGACAACTAATAATTGAACAGTCTGGACTAGTTTCCAAATGAACTTGCCTATGTTAGTGGATAACGTTGATAACTTAGCATCAGGTGTCTCCAATTTTCATGTGCCTTATTCAAATCTTGACCGATTCTTAAAATATTAAACATATGAATAACTTAAAGTTGTTAAATCTTGTTTTACCCTGTTGTTGCCCTGGAATGCCCAGAAGAAAATGCCATTTTTGTAACAAAACCGCCTTTATATACATAAATAAACAACCGCGCTTTATTTGCATGTGTACAAAATAAATCATATTTCATTCCATTATTCTTACAGGAAATTCGTTTAATAATCGCGAAAAATACTCTTATGCCGGCTCCAGACTCTCGCGAGACGCCTCCTAGAGGCTCTCGGCACCAATCTTGGCGAGTGGAGGCTGCAGGAGAGTCAGCCATCCACACTCTCGATTTATTCAGTTGCCCGCTACGTCTACTTAAAGATGGACGTGATTCAAGTGACTACCAATATAATAATGTCTTGCGATTATATCACATTACTAAAACGCGCGAGAGTGTGGTTGGTTGTCTCGCCCCACCCCCTCGCGTCCTTTGACTCGCGCCCGAAAAACCGATACAAAGCGGAGCGAAAGCGAGGCGAGGCGAGGGAAGACGAGGGGACACGAGCGCACCGTCCTCACTCTCGCACTCGCGTTCCCTCGTGTAGCCTCGTGGAGAGTCTGGATCGGGCATTAAAGCAGCAAAATACTTCTAACTGCGACAGTATCTATCTTGTCGAGTATTTCACTGACCTCATATAATGAATTCTATTTGAGCTACCTGATCTTAATTTTGACATACAATAGCATAATTACTTACCAATAGTTTTACAATCAATTAAATTTGTTATATTCATTGAAGATTAAAAAAAATTGTAATTATCATGGGATCCTTCTGGAATCAAACAATATACATACTAAAATTCGTTTCGAACCACCAAAAAAAAAATAAAAGCAGTTGAAACGCAGTCCGTAATCGAAGAAAGTTTGTACCTCATATTCACTTATTCCAGAGTAGATCAGTTTAAGTGGTGAATGAATCCTACACAATGATGTCGTTAAGACCAGTCGGAACGGAAGCAATTTCCTGAAAAGAAATTCTTTTAAGGAATTTGTAAAGTTCAACACAGAGGTAACGATGATAAGCCACTCAATACTAGCACTTAAGCCAATAGCAAAAGGCTTAAAATAGCAAATAGTATCTTAGCTTATTTTAAACTAACAATTCAGAAATTGTGACCAGCTTTCCGTATTAAAACTATTAAAATGTTTGTATTATTTTCATTTTTATACTTTTAGTGTCGTTTTAACATTAAATTGTAAGATAAAATTTTCGTAATTTCTTATATTTATTTTGGGTACTCTTTTTAAATTATTTCAAATTTATTATCATTCAAATGTCATCCTAAATAAACCTTAAAATCATGCTAGATGCAATGGACGCTGCGACGGAATGTTAAATTTCTGTTTTCTTATTTGCTTAATTAGTTTCATATTTGGAAAGCTGCCAACGAATTTCTTTTCCTTCCGCAAAATTACTTCAAATCAGCGTCCTATTAATATACATAGAGGAATATATTATAAAATGATTTTGAACTTCCAAAAAATAAAACAATACATAATATTATGTTGTATATATATTTATATATTTTTACTATCTTAACAATCAATTTTTAATAAGTGTTTCTCGTATAACGAAACACTTTTTGCCTATAAACGTCAAATGTATATTAAACTACCCGCATTGTAACCCGTATTATAATATATTGCAATTCTTATTAAATTTCATATTTTATCCTCTGACAAAAGTAAATTCTACTTGATTTCTATTAATTATTATATCAATATCAATAATCAAGAAATGATGAAATTTTTCACGTAAGTAAATATTGTAAAACATAATTTTACATTGAGTATATTTTTGTTGTACATGACATAATATCTTATAAATATATTTTTAGGAACAATGAATAATGGCATTTGAGTCCAAAATAGTAGACGCTACTGAAAATAAAAAACACAAAACGTCTGTTTCAATAATAAATGCTCCAATTACAGAAAATACTAAAAGAGGACGTCACAAATATACTCACATTATAAACGGTATTGATTCTGTTCACTATGATTCAAACTATGTGTCTAATGAAGACTGTATAAATGAAATCAACCAGATGACAACATACTACCCACAATATTATGTGCCACAATATAACATACCAGTCTTAATCCCTGACTGGAATTCAGTGGCCACTGCTATCCAACCTATATACAGTCCTGGAATAGCAAATGTCATAACACCTCCAGTTTACACGTCTTTATGTCCATACACTGGTACCATCCTTACAGAGCCAGTGATAACTCCTGTTATTAACGCAA
This sequence comes from Lycaena phlaeas, assembly GCA_905333005.2. Classification (NCBI taxonomy): domain Eukaryota; kingdom Metazoa; phylum Arthropoda; class Insecta; order Lepidoptera; family Lycaenidae; genus Lycaena; species Lycaena phlaeas. Next base: position 2,877,537 of record HG995176.1, read on the forward strand.
TCACTTGTGTGCCTGATGTAACGTGTCCTTACGTTTGTGTACCAGAAGTTAATTGTATTCAAGAGATAGAAGCACCAAACGATTTTGAGACAGTAGAAGAATCGAATAAATATGATTTTGCAAGTAAAGTAACTAAAGATCCAATGGAACTTTTCCTATCTTTACCCAAAGAACTGTTTCCAACAGCGAAAATGCAAGAAATAGATCCGAATCCAATTATTGATCAGTTCTGTCAAATGTCTAATGTAAATGGTGCTCTAAATTGGATATTAGATTTAGAATTTGGATTACCTAGAGTACCAGTTTCTCGTTCTATAGCATATTATAACTTGAAGTGTAATAGTGTATACTGTAAGAATACTACAAAAATCCACCCGGGTTTTGAGAAGTGTACTACTAATTTTAAGCAGGTAATCTTGTATTACTACAAGCGAATTGTTTCTCAGTGGTATAAAGGTTATGTGATCATGAACCATGATAAGTCAATGGATAACTTTCAGACGTGGTTGCTGCTACCTACGCAACTGTTCGGAATGGGGTGGCGTTAGCATGTTAGCATGTATATACTTGTAAATTAAAAATCTTGTAAATATAATTAGTAATAATGCTTGGTATTAAACACTGAATGCTATTTCGTTTTGTTTTATATTTATGAATTTATTTATATTTTAAAGAATTTTAATATGTTAACGCATTCGAATTTACTAATAAAATTTGGTCAAAATAATTTTATTTCAATGTATTTTATTTCTCCATACATACTAATATAATGAGTGATGATGGTCCAGTGGGTGTTGGGCTTGGCCTTTTCCACGAGAGGACCCAGGTTCAATTCGGACCCCCCCCCCTTGTGGTCCCTTGAAATGGGATTTTCTAAGTGCACCCTAAGCACGAGTCTATCGTTTCCTCACCGGTAAAGGAAAACATCGTGAGGAAACCTGCATCCCTGATGAGATTAAGTCTTTGAAGTCTGAGTCTGAAAAGTTCTCGTTGAAGGAATGGTTGATACTTTATACTAATAAACAGGCTGTGCCCAGAAATTGGCCAATCAGGTTGGAAGTCTGAAGCCTATGTAGATTTGCTTATCACAATATATGCCATTACTAGTCAAGAATGCTACAAACTATAATACTTAATAAATAATTTATCATTATCATTGCAGTACCGTTAGCAAAAGCGCTTAGAAATGCGCATGTCTACATGTGCACCACCATCCTGATATTACATATTCGAGAAACAGCATTACTGTTCCAAAAATAGGTATGATATTATAATAATGATAATATATAATTTGATGTCAAGTAATTCGAATTATTAATATGCCTATTAACACATTTTACCTAACAATTAACTTCCCTAAATTGTCATCTTTACCGTATGCTTATGATACCTCTATAGTCTTTTTTATTATGACTTGTATGAAAATCGTCTTATAGAACTCTCTAAAAGAACGCCAAGACTCTCTTAGAGACTCCTTAAGAGAAATATCTGATTAAAACTGAATACAGCTCAAATATAATCAGTTCGGTCATAAATATTATATTGCTTGTTTTAGGATACTGGAAATGAATCAGAGATATAAATAAACAGACATATTCGAGTTAATATTTAATTATTAACAATATTACTGTGCAAACGAACAAAGCGTCAACATCATCATAAACTATTCATTCAAACAAAATTATAGAATATACAATATCATAAACATCACTGGAATACACATTTTCTAAATGCATTAAAACTATACTTAATTACAAATTGTGATTTGGTAATTTTCACGTAATATGAAATTCATTACCAACTAACTATACATAGCTTATAGCTGCAACAATGCCAGATAAAAAAGGAACTAATGAAAATATTTACAATAAAAAAAGCGCTAAAATAATAAATAATACTGCGATTAATATAAAAGCAAATACGGCAAGATTAAAAAAAATATTTACACAAATAAACGCCATGAAAATGGAATAACATATAATTTACATAATACTTATATTAACTCAAAATACAATGAAAGCAACAATTCATAAGATATTTACAAAAACGTTTGATGTTATGAGTGTAAGCGAAAGCGGTGTCACAAGGGCGTTTATTAAAGAAGCTTATCTAATACCATTAGAATAATGCAGATTCGTAAAAAAACGATCTGTATACACAAATGGTAGATTCGTCATTTAATAAAACGCCTCACAAAATGTTGCATTTATCAACATTTTTGAAGGTAACTTGCACTCGATTCGTCGACGATCAAATCGTTATCGCCTTTGTAAATTATCACTTTATTGATATCTTTCAATTCATTCGTCTGGTAAACCAAATATTAGGGATATAAAATTATTCGTTGCCTGAAATTTCTTGCAACGTTAGCAATGCGTAACCTTTTAGTCTATACCCCTACATTTTCAGCTTTTGCAAGGCTAGCATCACATGTTATCCACTACGAATTGATAAACTGGAACGTTACGTACACTTATCAAGTAAAATAACATTAAATCTATACATATAATAAACTAACACCAAAAAATTTACATTGAGTTTATGAACAAAGCAACTAATTCAAAATGATTCGCAACAAACATTTGATTACTGAATACGGATTTAAATTATTTTATGTCTTCAAATGTTAAAATAATTTAATAAAATGAAATCTTTTCTCCGCGAACAACAGCAACATTCATTTCAATTAAAAACAAATCACGCCTCAATACATTTTCTTTAAATTTTAACGTAACTTCAATATACAAAATATAAAAACTTATCCTTATAACAACTCTGAGGTCATGAGTAGAATCAATAAAATCTACATCATAATACGACTTGAGCATTATTGTGTTGCCATTTTCAATACCTTTCTTTATTGGCGTTACACTAAGCACTTGAAGTGTCCTTTTGAATGGTATATTTATGAATTCACTGTCTGTAATATCCACGGTACGAACTTTGATATCCTCGTGCAAACTCCTGGTAAGTTCGCCGCGCCGCATCCTATTCCCCAACTTATGATTCCGGCTAAGAAGTATCTTTGATCCTTTCCTTTGACCTGAAAATTATATCAATAGAGATTATTAGAAAACTTCTCCGACGGACTGAATAAATACCAATTCAATCTAAACTTTCTCTATTATTTCATTTTGAAACTTTAATTATAAAGTATGACTGTAAATGACTGTGATCGCCATGTTTACGAAACTTAATTGTTATTTTCGGACTAGAACTCAAGATGTTGATTATTTTGATAATCGAGAGCCATATTACACCAACAATCTATTTAAAAATTAAATTTTTTGCAATTTAATTCTATATAGTTTGTAAAATTAATATTCAAAGTCAGAAAAAAATTAAAACGATTTTGAAAAGATTTTGAAGCTAATAAAAAAAACACCTTTAAGAAAAATCACAAAGTAGGAGAGTAAGAGAGTCAATATTATAACAAAATATGAGGAGGACGTAAAAGAACCCGTAAGCAGAGTGATTATAATCCTATTAAAATATTTACTCCAATTTAACCAACTAAGTTCCTAAAAGCACACAATTGCGTAAAACTAAATCAAACAGACTTCAAGAAAGACAAAGAGTCTTAAACTAACGCCGAAACTATTCTAACAATCACGTAGACAACAATAGATCTTACATAATTTTATAACTATTACAGTAGCAATACAAATAAAACTTTGGAAAATTGAATATAAAATCTCGTAAAAGGACAAATTTTTTTTTTCGAAACTTTATATACATCATCATCGTCATCATTATCAGCATTTATCTGTCCACTGTTGAGCATAGGTCTCCCTTAAGTGAATGCCAAGACGAACGATCTCTTGCCACTCGCATCCAACACAGACTGGCCACTGCTCGGAGGCCGTCTTCTCGCCTGGTTAACTGGCTGACCAACTTCGTCTACCTAAACGCGACCTCCATGCTTAAACCTTAGTGGCCTATCGGCCATTCGTTCTTCTCAATTGTAACCTATCCATTACCACTTCAACGAGTTCTTTGCGTAATATTGGTAATTTTAGTTCTCTGGCGAAATTTTATTTATTTAATACCCATAATAGTTTTAGCTCTGTCACCTTGCATATAAAGCTTGTTACATTACCAAACTATGAGAAAAGTAGAGATTATAATAGCTTATCCATTTTATTTCCTTCTATTGGGTTACTACTTAGTAATGTATGTGTAATTCAAATATATTTTTTTTTATTTCATCAGACTTTAATATTCAGAGGGAATCTTAAAGTCTGATGATATAAGAAATGTGTTTTTTTTTCTAGAGATGTAAAAGGATTCTAATTGGAATGTAGTAACTAATAATGTTAATATGACCTGTAGAGGTCCACCAGAGTCTCCTTGGCAAGAATCGTGACCTCCCTCCTCGTGACCAGCGCACAAGAAGATGTCAGGGATGAACTCGTGTCTGCCCGCTCGCAGGAACATTGACTTGCATCTCTCGTTCGAAACTATTGGTACTTGCACCTGGAAAGACATAATACACCAATGGTCACAATTATAGTACAATGTACATTCAACATAATATAACAATGGATGAACTTATTATTATAAAGTATCTATATTATGTATGTAACTATCGTGAGATTGGCTTCGTTTTTGATGATTCATTGACTAGCTGTAACTTGGAAAAGATTTTATTCTTCCATATTATTTAAAACTTTATAATAACGTACCTCTTGCAAAATCGAAGGTAAAACTCCACCTTCTGACAGTCTTCCCCACCCAGTCACTGTTGCATTTTCACCAACCAGCAAATCGTCAGTTGCTGGAAGGCATATTGGTGATATGTGTGGCGCAAATTGTATTGGAGCGTCCAGCTTCACTAGCGCCAAGTCGTATTCATATGTGAAGAAATTGTATTTCGGATGTACTGCTTTTCTAGCCACGCCTCTCTCCACGTAGGGGAATTGCTCCGACACTGATGCAAAGTCGAATTCACCAACGCGTATCCTTATTTGTGAGGTTAGAAGGCTGGAAATAAATACAGGTGTGATTAGTTGGGTTAAATCAGCTACTACGCGAGAGTGGATAGTTCAGAGAGTCTGGGCGCGGCCTCTTAAGTCAGAGGTTCCGTGTTCGATCCTGAACCCTCTCTGTGGTGCATTGAAATGAGTTTTTAAATGTCTAAGTGCACCTTGAACTCGAGACTATCGCTCGCTCATTGGTTAAGGAAAACGTCGTGAGGAAACCTGCTTGTTTAATGAGGTCTTTGAAGGTATGTGAAGTTCAGCGAATCGCATTGGGCCAGCGCCTCGGTGAACTATACCTGATACCAACTGCAGGAGAACTGTGCTCGGTAGTGGTAATATGGGTTGTTATTTTAGTGCTACTTGTGTAATTTATTCGTGATTTTATAATTATCATTAGCTCGCAGGATCCTCCTTAATATAATCTAAATTAGCTCACGTCTACACACCTACAACTTCTTAAGGATCTCGATGTCTGTATGAACATGAAGTGTATAAAGAATTATCATCAGATTGTAGTATAAGTGATGTTGAAAATACTCACTCATCAACGCAATGACCAGCTGTAGCTATCCACCCCTCATTCAGTATGGCCCCACCACACCGGTGGGTGGACGAAAACCCGAAGAAGGAATTCCGTCGCACAGAGACTTGCCACGGCCACCTGCCGAAGCTGGAGTCCTTCCCACCCATTATCCTCATCTCTGGTCGTGGCCACATAGATGTTATTCCGCATTCTGAAATTTGAATTATTTAAAGTTATAATAGAACAGCCCAGTAGAAGATTAGCAGTGTGACAGAGCCAAAATATTTGAAGTAAAGTCAGCATAGAAACAGATTGGATTATCTGCTGACTTTACTTAAAACGAGTTCCACAACATAGCAACGTAATACGAGAGAATTTTCTAGTAAAATGGTTTACTGTTTAATTTCACATGCAGGATCTATATAATGATCACTTATGATCGTCTTAGCGGCTAAGTTTATAATGAGGGTTCGCAACGCGCCCATGTCAGAGAAGATACCCACAAGAAACTCTGCTGGGGTCCTATCGTTCTTTTAATTCAGTAATGTAATTCAGTTTTATCTGCTATATCAAATTATCAACTGCTTTTCAGCTTACGTTTCTCCAAGTTACCAAAATTATGTTTATTTGTACCTGAGTTTCACATATGGGAGATATGCTTATCTTTGGAGGAAAATAAGTACAGCAAAAAAAGTGCTCTAACGAGCCTCTTTCTAGGAACTCATGTATAAAGTTGAGCATTGCAGTCAGATTGCTAGTTTCATAAACTTAACTAATAAATAATCCTCCCCTGGTCAGCTTGGCAAGGCCAGTGGCCAGGGGAGAGACTGGCCTCACCAGCACTAGATGTAGCAGCCGTGGTATGTATCGGGGTGGGAGTTGTGTCCTCCGTCCTGTTGATCATATTCGACTGTGGATCCTTGGGTTTCATATAATTCTTGTACGGTTTGCTGGTGGTCGTCGTAAACTTCTTGGTAGGCTTCGGTTTCCCGGCTGGTTTCTCCCAGTTGGATGGTTTGGGTTTGGTTACGAACGACGGTTCGGTTGTCACTTGCCAGTGGATGGTGTTCATGTTGCTCGGTCTCGACATCATGTGACCTGGAATGTTATTTTGATTTCCAATTATGTTTTTTTTTTTAATTTAATAATTATTTATAAACTACTTGGTTAGGTGGATTTAGCAAGAACTCCTTAGGCGGTATAACACGAGAACCATAAAATAATATTCCAAAAACTTAAAAAATTACTTTCTTAATGAACAATATTACGTAAATATAAAAATATTAGGAAATTCGTTTTTCAATATTTTATCCTAAATTAATTTGACCATAACACATTTGACTAAACCATTTTTTTTTTGTGCTTGAGTCCGACCTAGTTAAATCCCTGTTTTTTGTTAATATGTAAATTTAGAATAAATTAATCTATTTTAAAGTAAATGCTATGAAATTCTAACACAATGCGAAAGCAACAGTGTGAGACTGAGAGGCAAATATAAATGACGTCATCCCAGATCCATTCTTTATCTGTGCGAGTTCGTACCTGTCGGAATACTGTTGTCGTTGTGGTGTTCAGACACCGCCATCGGTCGCGCTCCTTGTATTATGCTAAGACTAGACGAGATTTTGTTGTGAGGACTAGTTTCTGCGTCGCTGCTCGGCCTATGTACATTTTGGTACTTATTTACATTGCTATATGTAATTTTATTAACTATATCACTATTTTGTTCGCTACTGGCGTCTATACTGCCTAGTGAGGGTAGATTTATTTCAGGCGGCTGATAGCTGTAAGACGATGGCGCGCCATCTATCGGCTTGGTCATGAACGACGGCCTCTGCGTTTGGATGCTCGGCCGAGAAATGGTTTGAGTCTCGGTTGGTATGTTTGTTGTGCTGGTTGGGACGGTGGATGGCGCTGTAGACGGTCGATCTGTTAATGTTACTGCAGGTGAAGTTTCTGAAAAAAAAGAATGATTGAGTATCAGATTCATTGAAAATAAATAAATAGTATATTACAGCATACTTCTTGAAAGCTTTTGAAAGCTCTCATCCTCAAAAGCTTTCAATTTCATCAGTCATACAGACGTCATCATCTCGATTGTTCGAGTTTGATGACCTGGAATGTAGGGCTATTCTTTAAGGACGTTTTCGAATCTCGAAAGCTAAATCCGCGGTTTAGACGAATTTGCCGAATTTGTATTCTTTAAAACTCGACTCTATCTATGTCAATAAAGTTCACTTTCGAAGTGATGTAAAGTGAGCTCTATCACTCAGGTGAAGCTCGATATCGAAATGGTTTTTTTACAGAATAGTCCTACTGACCTCTTTCAGACATATTAAGGCCTTTCAAGGCCATCATCACTACAAAAATATAAATCCAGTAATCCTATTACCTTCCACGGGTTTCTCGGGCAACCTGCAGCACGAACCGAACATGAACCCGTCCACACACACGCCGGCATGCACGCCTCCCACGCGGTTGCACTCCTGCACCCACATGCATGCGCCGCGCGCGCCCCCTACCGTGCACGACTTGCGGGACATTTGGTAGCCTGCAACAATATAAATATGTAAGGAGAAATTTAACAAAATAAAAATACCAAACTACTGAAGGAGTGCAAGTAGGTAAAAGACGGTTTCAAAATAAATATCTTGGATATATTTTTAAAAATAACTTTTGTGAATCTCGGCTTATTAAATAGGTACCAGACGTTTCGCATACTTACTTTAAAACATAATATACAATGTAGTGTGTATTAATATTTAATAATTGTCTTAATCATTGTAGTAAGCAGCCATCATTTATTAATAATTATCAGTAAATATTACTTGTTACTTGATCTTTTATTTAATATTATAATTTTAGTTTTTATTTAATAATAGTTTAAAAGCGCCATCTCTTATGAAATATACGAATCAGGATAACAGCAAGAGACATTGTTTTCTAAAATTATAATTTTTTTTTAATCTACATTTCGGGTGCTAATAATGCGTACATTTAGAAACATATTATGTTTATAATTCATAATTTTTTGATTCGTGCATATTCTATTAAAGAAACAATGAGTTTCTTAAGCCACTAAATAATGAATAGCATAAAAGTGCCATCTATCCTCATATAACGGAACTTGTACGTTATTCCGTTACCGCTTGGATACTACTAGATGCCAGTGTATGTATCAATTGAAGCTTAAATGAATGTGGTAAAAATGCATTTCGAATAAATGTCATAAAAATTAAATATATCTTATAAAATATCATAATATCGTTTTGGCGCTCATTGAGGGAGGCCTATGTTCAGCCCCCCCATGGCTCAGGCCTTGTCGTGGCGGTGGGCCACAGTAGCCCAGGGTGACCCAAACACCTTGGGTGAAGCGAATTGAGCCGAGGAGGCTCTTTGTACCCCTCTTATAAGAAGAGGGGACAAAAGAGCAGGGGGCAAGGGGTGAGGATGGGAACCTCACCTCATTGTACTGTCCAGACGTTGGGAGTGGTTGTTCTGTGGTGCGGGGCAACCGCTCTGTGGAGGTGGCGTCAGTATCTGAGGGACTGACTAGCCGTCGTGGTGCCGTGTTGCTTGTAGATCTGGGGCACCTCACCAAAGGCGGCAGTGGTGGCACTCGCCGAGTTTTAATTGGTAGAGCTGCGTCCACTTACCATCTTTCGGGCGCAGCGAGTCCCACATACCCGCGTGGGGAGACCCACTCCCCAGCGGTATGCGTCAGTGCATTTCCCGGCGTAAAAGAAAGAAAAAAAGGCCTATGTTCAGCAGTGGGCGGATAAAGGCCGATGATGGTGATGATGATAATGATTTATCAAAAACTAGCAGCGTCTCGCGGTTTCACCCGAGTACTTCCCGTTGCCGTGGGAGTATGGGGATAAATTATAGCCCATATGTTATTCTGTTGTATAAGCTATATTATTGTAAAGTTTCATTAAAATCCATTCAGTAGTTTTTACGTGAAAGAGAAAACATACTTAACTTTCACGTTTATAATATCAGTAGGATGTGTCTAATTTATACAGAACAAAAACATAATATTTCATTTTTATTTCGACAATGCGTTGATAAATCGTGAAATCGAAAGTCGGCCCAGTTGTGAGTCGTAAGATCGCATGGTATCCAGCTATAAATTTGGAAAGCCGACATCTGAGCTTCGAGGCTTCAGGGTGTGAAAAGGTTTTGTAATTCCATTTATTGTAATTGGCTCTGTTCATACCTTATGGCACTTTTATCGTTAAGAATTATGTGGGTCAGATTGATGTATAAAAACCGGTCAAGTGTGAGTCGGACTCGTGCACAAAGGGTTCCGTGCCAGAAATATTTTTTTGTTATTTCTAGCGTCTACGTGCAGCCATTATTTATCGAACAAAAACCGGTACAAAATATATGGTGTGGGAGCCCTCCTTGATTATTATTATTATTTTGATTTTAGTATTTGTATAGGCAAAAGAAATACACAATCTGTGAAAATTTCAACTGTCTATCTATTACGGTTCTTGAGATAGGTACCTACTACCTACAGTCACAAGTCTTAGTAATAGGGTCCCGATTTTACCCTTTGGGTAAGGAACGCTAAAAACGATGACTTGACTGGCCTGTTGATCTTGTTGTAAGTGACCCTGGCTGCTTAACAACAGGGTCGTGGGTTCGATTCCTAACCAGGGCAAATGTTTTTACTATGAGCATGATCATTTGTTCTGTGTCTGTTATCATATTAAAGACTGCTTAGTTTGGGATAAGATGGTCGTGTGTGAGTTGTTTCAACATAGTATTATGATTAATTATAATCTAATTATATTGTACCCTTTTGAAATAAATGCAAATGATAAAAATATACAAGAATCCCTTGGTCACGACACTGGACAAGGCATTATCTTATTTAATAAAAGCATTCGTAAATAATTTCGAACTGCAACTTTATTTTGCAATTCTTCGCATTAAAATTAGTTAATAGCTGTCTTTAGAGTTTAGGATATTAGAGGATACTTTATCATCATCATCCTTTATCCATCTTATCCTCGCATTGGATTGCAGTCTTAAATAATACTGATATAAGTAAATCCGAAGTACTTTGTCTATTCTATTAGAGCGACGATGGTCCAGTGGTGGGTGGACTCGGCCACTTATGCGAGAGATTCCGGGTTCGATCCCGACTCCCCGTGTGTGCCTTAAAATGGGCTTTTCTAAGCACGAGACCATCGTTCGCTCACCGCTGAAGGAAAACATCGTGAGGATACCTGCATGCCTGATGAGATTGAAAGTCTTTGAAGGTATGTGAAGTTCACCAACCCGCACAGGGCCAGCGCATCGGTGAACTATAGCCCATTACCCTCCTCGCCTGATTTCGAGGAGACCCGTGCCCAGCAATGGGGCATAAAGGGTTGATACTTTACTTTTTTTTTACTTTGTCTATTTGTTATCTTCTAACGCCTGAGTCGTGTAAGTCGCCTAAACGTTTCCTTAATCATCATTATGAGTCCGCTTACCACTGCTAATGTATACCAAGTCACAGTCAGCAACCAGTGTAACATTTGTTGAAATTAAAAGGCTTTATACAATTACCCTAGCATATGGAGTCTGATTAGATTGTCCGTTACATTATGTATTAATGGAAAGCTTTCAGGCGTACAAAATGGCTTATGGTTTTGAAAGGCCCTCAAATGGAAGCCTTTGTGGGTAGAGGGCTGTTATAAGGGTTATGTGAAAGTCAGTTCCGGGCCTTTTATAATTTAGAGCGTTCTTTACGCTCACTATTAGTTAAGGCTTATTGATAAGAGTGCGAATTGTGGGTTCGTTTTTACTTTAAGTATAAAAAGTAAGTATTAACCCTTATATGTCCCACTGGGCAGGGGTCTTCTCCTCGAAATCAAACGAGAAGGGTAATGCGCCATAGTTCACCGATGCGCTGTCCCAATGCGGGTTGGGGAACTTCAAAAACTTCCAATCTCATCAGGCATGCAGGTTTCACGATATTTTTCTTTACCGGTGAGCTAACGATGTTCTCGTGTTTGGGGTGCACTTTAGAAATTTAGAAAAAACCATTTCAAGGCAGGGGGGTCAGAATCGAATCCGGAACCTCTCGCATAAGAGGCCGAGCCCACCACTGGACCATCGTCGCTGATTTCCACTTGAGGGTTGACAATTTGTATGATAAATGAGGAACTCGAGAGTACGTTATAAAGGCGTGGATCGATCCATCGTGTAAAGCAGCGCTTGCCGAGGTTGGATGGATGACAGTGATGCCAACTGATTAAATTTTTTTCCCGTAAGCTTTTTTTAAAATACCCTAAATCCCAACCAATATACCCTAATTTTTTTAAATAAATAAAAACTCTAATTGAAAGTTCATATTTCTAAGAAATTTTTTACCCTAAAAATCCCCTATTCTGAATTCTTCCCCTTAAATTTAGGGTAAAACCCCCCAAGTTGGCATCACTGATAGATGATCATCTTTACATACCGAGACTCCTCCGTGCCTCGGAAAGCACGTTAAGCCGTTGGCCCCGGCTGTCATTCGTGGATCTTTGACTGTCGTTACGCATTGTCATAATGTGTATATGTTACGTAATACGTATGCTATAAAACTTACAAAAGGTTATAAAATTGTCAACATTTCTAAAGTGTGCAGTAGATTTCATAACGTGCCCAAACGTTGCCCAAAACCCATTGTCAAGCAACAACGTGTGAACAAATATTTTTTTGGAAAATTCACGCTCTACATACAATATGGACCAAGTGAATTATGACATACAAATGTCATCTCAATGTGTTAAGAAATTGCCGAAAAACTGATTCTAATATTATATTAAATACCTATTTAAAATGATAAAAGCTTTTATAAACCAACTATGCTTCTTATAACTAATAAAGCTTGTTTCTTAATCTTAATTGTTAATAGGTATTATAAATGCAAAAGTTTGTAAGTTTGAATGTTTTTTGCTATTTCACGAAATAATGGCTGAGCCGATTTGTCTGTAAATTGAAATGTTGACAACCTATACCTGCCTAGTGCCTAGGATAAAAACATAGGCTATATTTTATCTCTATATCTAAGAAATTATAACTTCTTAGTTTTTTTTTTGATGACGCACTAGAAATCCTTTTCGGACCATACCAGGGCCTTGGGTAGGCGCGCTGGCGTGTGTGCGCACTCGCATTGGGTGCACTACCCCACTAAAACCACTGCGTGAGGCTTCAGCCGCTATTTGAGGGACCCGGATCGCATATCGCCCGGCTATCACTTGGCAGTCCCCACGACGACGTGTCTTCAGCGGAGCCCGGGTTCCCCATCCCGAGGCCCGCCACGAATCTTAGTATTCTTAATCTTAATATTCAAAACACGAATTTATTCCAATAAAACTATTTCTCAACTATATCACAATAAACTTACCCATTCACATCACGTACACAATATTTATGAGAAATTCGAACAAAGAGGATTAATTTAAAATATTTGAGTTTTTTATCTTAGATTTTTTTGACATGTGTAAATGCAAAACATTTTAATAATAATTTGCAATCTAATTACTCTTATACCATTTCTTTATTTATCTATATTTTCTCTTATCTATATCGTGATTTTTCTTAAAACTTGACACACAACAAGTAAAAAGTTAATGATACTACAAACAATCATAATTTTTGAACGTTTAATGCAGACAATAAAGAAACACCTGCTGCTAAAAAATGTTTACAAACGTTTTAATATTCCATAACAATATCATATAGAAGAACCGTTATAGTTTTTTTTCATCATATTAGTAATTCATCTCGTAAGTGCAGTCTCCAATTTCCTTCCTCAATACGTAACGCACTTAGGGGGTATCAGAGCAGTAAAAAACCCATCAAGCTTCCCCATATTGTTCGTGTAGGAAACGCCAGAACAATGGACATAACTTTATGTTACGTCATTTGTTCCACTTTATCTTGTTTTCTATCATCACGGTAGCCACTGTTGGATATTCCTATTGAAAAACATCTTTCAACCTATCATAGGCTAGGGTCGTCTTGGCGTTCATTGAGGGATGCAGTTCAGCAGTGGACGGATAAAGGATAATGATGATGGTGGCGGTGATGATGGTGATAATGATGATGGTGATGATGATGATGGTGATAATGATGATGATGATGGTAATGATGATGAAGGTGGTGATGATAATGATGTAAGTCGCGATTTTTCGCCAATCGAAAAAGTTGTTCTACGTTGGCTATTCCTGTCCATTCCCGAATGTTTTTGAGCCATGTCTCTCCTCCTACCAACGCTCCTTCTTCCCTCAATTTTTCCGATCATTATAATTGGTACAAAGCAGTAGCGTTAATTTCTTAAAATATGCCCCAGATAGCTAACTTTTCGCCTTTTGATGGTCAAAATTAGGTCCTTATCTTGTCCGATGCGTCGTAGGACTTCGTCATTTCTGACTTTTTGAATCCAACTTATTCGAAGCATTCTACGGTAACACCACCTTTCGAAAGCCTCCAGTTTCTTTTGAGTTATGTAATGGTCCATGCCTCACAACCATACATAACTAGAGGCCAGATGTAACAATTGAGGATTCTCAAGCGCAGGTTCATATGCAGTTGTTTGTTGCATAGCACCTTTTTCATTTTCATGAATGATGCACGAGCGATTTCGATTCGGGTTTTTATGTCAAGATCTGGATCCCATTCCTCATTCACCCATGTACCATTGTGTACAATAAAGTACTTATATTTCATTCATTCATTCATTCAAGCTCATTATGAAATAGTAAACCACATCTAATACAATCATATCATTGATGATGGCGAACTGGTTAGACTGCCAAGGAAAACAATTCTTAGTGGAAAATTGAGTGACTAGTACTACTCCATAAAATTTATGAAAACAAACGAAAGTTAAATGGAATTTGAAATTATTTAAATTTAAAATAAGAACGTACTTTTTGGTTCCTCATAAGACCTGTGTACTGGCTGAAAGTAGAAAACCCGCATACCTGATAAAATTAAGAATTTCAGGATGTGTGTACCATTCTTCTTCTTTGATCTCTTCTTCTTTTTCTTTTCTTTTCTCTTCTCTTTCTTTGAGATCTTCTTCGATTTTGAGAAGAACAATGCATGTGCATATAAGGTCGATTGTGTTTTAATGAATGAATATTACCGTAACAATCCAAACAGGAATACGGCCACAACTCAAGCGATGCGGTGCGGTAATAATTTCGATGAGTCAAAACCAGTAGCCATAGCATCCTGGTTACCGTTAAATACCAAGGACGCGCCTTACATTCTAGGACTGGAACTACCACGGAATCTCGTCTCGAATATTATCCTTGTTCTACATTTAATACTTAGGTATTTCATAGTTAAGTATTCGACTTAGACAGAAGCGGAATTTGTATAAATATATAGTACTAGCTGTTGCCCGCAGCTTCGCCTGCGTTAACTAAGATTTACAAGCTTAGTACGCAAAATAAGTAACTTTTCTGGTTGATTTTTTACACCTTGTATCCGAAAAACCCAAATATCTTACGGAACCCTATTTTTTTAAAATAAAATGTAACCTATGTTACTCGTGGATAATGTAGCTTTCGAATGGTGAAAGAATTTTTGAAATCGGTCCAGTACTTTTTGAGCCTATTCATTACAACCAAACAAACAAACAAAGTTTTCCTCTTTATAATATTAGTGTAGATTTAAATATAGTAGTTGAATGCGAGTAGCAAGGGATCGGTCGTCTTGGCGTTAATTTAGGGAGGCCTATGTTTAGCAGTGGACGGATAAAGGCTGATGATGATGATAGTATTTAACTAGTTGAAAACTACTTAACTGAAAAGTAGATTCCCCTGCATTGTCGGTGGAAGGTATGCGCTGTGACGCGCTCCCGACTCAAAAAGTACCACCATCTCGCTTGTTTCTTCCGTGAAACAGCTTTGCTGTATTTCGAAGAGAAGGGAAGACAGGCAGTGTAATTACTGGTACTATGACTTAACATCTTATGATTATTATAATGAAACAAATTTCACGGGATGATATAGTCAACAATAGCGGGATGATATAGTCTATATTATCCCGCGTTCTCGTGGGAATACGGGTATGAATTATGGCCTATGTGTTAATCTGATGCATAAACTATACAATTATGAAGTTTCATCAAAATCCATTCAGTAGTTTTTGCGTGAAAGAGTAACGAACATCCTCACAAACTTTTGCATTTATAATATTAGTAGGATAATCGAGTCCAGCATTTGATCTCACAAGTACTAAGTTAACCAGGTTAACCTCGGTTATTCTCATGTATTCGAGACCGATGGTAGCGCCGTTTACGGTAACCCAACCGCAGATCGCGAGCATACCTACACTATATCTAATTAACTTAATTATAGACTGAAAATTATGTACTTTATGTGCGCCGGTTACACTTCCTTATTGGAAACAGTGCGTGTGTGTTATCATCATCATCAGACACCATCTATTCGATATAGGCTTCTTCAAATAATCACCAAGATGACTTAACTGACTGGCTACTGTGAGAAGACCATGGTTCCATCTAGGAGGTTGAGCCACTCTGAAGTTAATTACGGTAAAATAGCAACCCATATATGTCCCACTGCTGGACACGGGTCCCCTCGAAATCAGGCGAGGAGGGTATCGGGCCATAGGTCACTAAGCCGCTCACCCAATATGGGTTAGTGAACTTTACTTTTAAACATTTTTTAATATCATCGGGCATGCAGGTTACTTATGATGATTTCATTCACCGGTGAGCGAGCGATGGTCTCGTGTTCGGGATTCACTTAGAAATTTAGAAAAATACATTTCAAGCCACCACAGGGGGTCAGGATCGAACCCGGACCGCTAAAGAGTGTTGTGTACAATTTTAGCTAAATTTATTAATTGTTTTGTGTATTATGTACTTATACTTTCATTGTAATTGTTTGTTTGTTTGTTACCTATTTGTTATAATAATTATGTTTATAATCGATATTTATTGTGCGCCTTGGTTTATACTGTAAGTGCAATAAATGTAAATGGAAATAAATAAATAAAAGAGGCTGATCCCACTACCCACTAGACTCATCATCATCGCTTTTTAAGTCATATTTTAGAAAAATAATTATTGTATTTTATATGCACAAAGATAAATTTACCTAAGGCTGTTTGCCCCCTAGCCCACGTGTCTGATGTCATTTCTTATACCTCCAAAAATGTGTACAAAGTTTCATGATGGTGATGTAGTTTACGCGTGAAAGCATAACAAACAAACTTACATTTGAACTGTTATAGCATACACCTTTTTCCACTTCTCTCCCAAATGAGATGTCTCACCTTAGCTCTACCTTCCATTGAGTACAATAAAGTACTTGAAGAATAAATACTTTAGTTCATAAAGCTAATCTAATCTCCTGCTCTCGAAATTAGTAGACGCTGATGTTATTTTAATTAAGAATCACCCAAACTTATTCCCTTTATATAAGGAATTATAAGAACATTCTGGAAAACCATCCATAAATCTATGATGAGGAAACCTTGAAATTATTAATGCAAGGATTTAATTACTAACAGAGTGAATATTTATTTCGGATTTTGTGGTTAGTTTAGAAGGATTTCGTTTTCATCATTATTTTCAGCCATTTTCCTTTTTAAATGAACGCTTAGTAGATAAAATGAAGGCTTTAGGTGACAAAGTCTTACTTTTTAATATAATATATTACTAAACTCATTGAAAGAAACGCCTTAGTATCTTCAACATTCAATTAAGACAATTATACCTAAACTGTCCAAAAGTCAAAAACGTTCCTTTTTATGTTTCAACACTCACAATTATTATCATAACATTATGACCACGTAATCTAATATTATGAAAGGTGGCGTAATATTTCACGGTACCTAAAATATTTACGTATATACGGGCGTAATATTTATGTTAATTAATATCCTGACCCAGAAAATTACGTTGCTAAAACCAGAGGAATGGTGTTTAAAATAGATGCAAATTAGAATAGTGGTTAACATGCGCCATTTTATGTGCCCCTCCATTATGGCCATGCAAATTTGTATTCCAAATTTAAGTTTATAATGAACTGGGAATATAAAATGACGCTTTTTTATTTTATAAAGTCTTTATTAGTCTAACTAGATTGCTTTTAATATTTGCTTGAGATTTGAGTTTTTCCTGTATCGAATTTAATATTTGAATACTGCAGCTGACATAATATGTCATTATAAAAATACAGTTTTGCCTTATGAATACTCAGAGGCGTCCAACATTGGACTGTCGACAGGCTGATGATGATATAGGTACCTCAACCAACCAGCATTAAACAATGAAACAAACCTTTCTCAACCTAATGAAAAATAAACTTTAATTCCATACAAATAAAGTATTTTTCTAAATAACTGTGTAGTGAATATGTATATGTATAGTTAAGATGTGTAACGATGTCTTTTGATGGAATATGATTTGGAAGATTCGCGATGACTCGTGCGTTAGAAAAACAGAAAATAATCCTCAGTACGGTTACACGTAACAAGCAAAACAATGGCGAAATGATTTAACTAAATCCGCGTGGACTTCACACAAGATATGGAATTTTGAGAAATATATTCGTAATGCACAGCCTGAAAATTTAACGTTGACATTGATGCTTGTCAAATACGTGTAAGTTCTAATACATATTGGTTTTTTTTTAATAAAATTTATATTTTTATGCATAATACATGTGTAATTTTTCATTACGTATTATATACATTGGTTGTAAGTATCTACTAAAAAAACGAAACTCTTGGAACTATAAAACTCTTCTATAATTTTAATGCAGACATGCAGTTTTTACAATTATTGTTTATCATCTTTATCATCATCACCATCAATGAACTCCAAGACGACCAATCACTTGCCACTCGCTTTTAGGCCAGATGGCCTTTAAGCTCAATCGGTAGGTTGGTGAGCAGATGGCTTACCTAGTAAAATTCGAAAGGGGGCGCCCCCTCCGTGCCCCGCGGGGGCGCGGTATATCGCGCGCGCTACTCTGGAGAGTAGGTGTTTGGCTAGTCAAATCCAATACGGTCGACGAGTCATTAGCGGATGAAGTTAAACTATTAGTCGGAGGGCCAGCCCTCCCCTCCCCCTCTGACGGGGGAGGTGGGTCGTGCGCGGAACCCGTGCGATCGACCGATAGCAAGGTGCTATCGGTGTTTTGGCGGTTTTGATTAATGTAGACTCGTATCGGATTCGAACCTAATCTTACTTGCCACTCGCATCCAACACGGACCGCTACTGCACTTATTACTGCAATGATTGTTATGAGGTACAAATTATTTTAAAATATGACTTACCTATTTTTTTTATTCGTTATTCATCGACATACATACAAAATCAGTCCCTCGTATGTGAACCCACCTCCAGTTAACCGGACAACCGTTAGCGAACCTTTGTAACATATAATCGTGGTTGTTGACATGGTGTTTCTGTTACCGTCACTTACCATCACGGGGACCATCACATGATGGTCACATGACCACTCACATTATTAATGACCACTAAATTATTAACGGCAATATGTGGGACAGTGCAGGTGTAAAGAATCTCTTTTTTAGACCTTTTTTTTCTTTAATGCCGGGAAATTCGCCTTGGCATCCCGCGGGGGAGTGGGTCTCCCCAGGCGGGTATGTGGGACTCGCTGCGCCCGAAAGCTGGTAAGTGGACGCAGCTCTACCCGCTAAAGCCCGGCGAGTGCCACCAATGCCACCTTTGGTGAGGTGCCCCGGATCTACAAGCAACAGGGCACCTCGACGGCTAGTCAGTCCCTCAGGGGAGCGACGCCACCTCCACAGAGCGGTTGCCCCGCACCACAGAACAACGACTCCCAACGTCTGGACAGTACGATGAGGTGAGATTCCCGTCCTCGCCCTTGGCCCCCTGCTCTTTTGCGCCCTCTTCTTATAAGAGGGGTACAAAGAGCCCCCTCGGCTCAATTCGCTTCGCCCAAGGTGTTGTGGTCACCCTGGTCTACTGAGCCCCACCGCCACGTCTTTTTTTAGACCTATTCCAATGAACACCGAGAAGACTTTAAATAAAACATCTGTTCAGATACGATAATAATCAAAAAAAAAGCGTTGTATAAATAAGGAGACAATTTCAGTTTCCAACGAGACGTCGTCTTGACGGCGAGGAAATTGTGTTTGCGAGTGGAAAATTTGTTGTACTGTGGAATTGCTTCTTACTATGAACACCTTTACGTATAAAGGTTACTAGCAGCGCCCCGCGGTTTCACCCGCGCACTTCCCGTCTCCGTAGGAGTACGGGGATAAATTATTGCGTATATTTTATTCTGATGTATAAGCTATATTATTGTAAAGTTTCATTAAAACCCATACAATTTTTACGTGAAAGAGAAACAAACATTCATACTTACAAATCTTGCGTTTATAATATTAGTAGGACTAGTACTGTCACGTGAACAATTCGTAAATAATATCGAATTATCAAGCTCGGCGAAATAAAAGAAAATCTTAATGCAGTTCTCAGAATACATATAAAAAGTAGTCGTGACATACGGACGGACAGAGAGACAACAGACATGACGAATCCATACGAGTTCCGTTTTTTGGCATTTGTCTACGCAACCCTAAATTCTAAAACATGGTAAATAATTAAATATCCCATTTGTAGGGTTCCATACCCAAAGCTGTGGCCAGCAGTGGGACATAATATGAGGGTTGATATTTGACTGCTTCTACTTTTTTTAGTCTAAGATACGGTATAAGACGACTTTCACCGAGATGCTTATTTGATGAAACTTGATTTATATTCATCAAAATTCAAATCCCCCTGTCGCACTCCTGGATGCAATTGGATTGGTCTTGTTTGACCTCCCGGAATCAGAACGGACATAAAGGCGGCTTTGTATAATCCTCTCATCACTTCGACGTATCGCCAATCGACCTGACATCGCTGTAGAGCTTCCAGAACAGCCCAGGTTTCAACAGAGTCAAAAGCTTTCTCATAGTCCACAAAGGCAAGGCACAGTGGCTGGTTGTACTCATTGGTCTTCTGTACAACTTGCCTTATGGTGTGGATGTGGTCTATGGTGCTAAATCTTCTTCGAAACCCAGCCTGCTCCAGTGGCTGGAATCCATCGAGCTTTTTAGTGAGGCGGTTCGTCATGACCCTCGAGAACAGCTTGTATATATGGCTTAGAAGTGATATCGGTCTGTAGTTTTTAAGAAGGGAGATTATAATATCATTATGAATACGGTTGTAAAGGGTTGTCTGCGAAAAATCAGTTCCGAATTCCGGTTGACGAATTTTGAAAATCATATCCTGGACTGAATTCCTTTAGGCAACCCATACACAACATGTTTATCGACATATTAAATTAAATATAAAATATGTTTCGTTAAATAAGCATCTCGGTGAAGGTCGTTTTGTATACCGTATCCTATGCTATTTAAACGCCTTTCATATGGAGCGCCATTAGTGTCACTGCTAACTACATTTTTGAAATTAACGTGTATTACTAAGTTTACAATTCACCAGTACTAAGAAAAAAGTCTACATCTGCTAAAAGAGCAATGTCCTCAAAACTGTAAAATCCTATTACAATAACTGTATAAAAATATATGAACATAATTAAACAATACATGGTCGGTGACCTGAGGTTCACACGATACAAAAAATGACATTAAATGACCACATATGTACTTACTGCGGAGTGGACTGTGGTCTCAGGGTCCTACTATCAACAGTTATTGATATGATTGGGGGGGGAGATCGGGTAGCTAAGGAAAGAAAATGGAAATGCTTCGCTAAAGTGGCTGTGAGCTTACATACGTCGATTAATTGGTAGTCGGGTAGGGAATGGAATTCTGGAGAGAGACGTTCGGGAAAGAGAGTCTTCTCCCACTAGATTTGTTCTAGTAAGATGTACAAGGTGATTGTCATCTTGTTAATTATAAGCCTATCTATATAAGCCTATATCCGTCCACTGAATGAAAGAAAGAAAGAAGAAAGAAAGAAATATTTATTTGTGAAACAATTACGAATACAGTTACACTGCTGAATATAAGCTTCTTTTCTAACGTCGGGAAATGCGCTTAGGCATCCCGCGGGCTAGTGACCCCCCAGGCGGGTATGTGGGACTCGCTGCGCCCGAAAGATGGTAAGGGGACGCAGCTCTACCCACTAAAACCCGGCGAGTGCCACTTATGCCGCCATTGGTGAGGTGCCCCGGATCTAGAGCCCCCTCGGCTCAATTCGCATTCCCAAGGTATTGGGGTCAACCAAGGCTACTGAGCCCCACAGCCACGACAAGGCCTGAGCCGTGGTGGGGTGAATATAAGCTTCCCCCAATGAAGGCCAAGGGCTGATCCCTATCAATGCATTGACCTTCAGCCCTTGGTGATGAGGGCATCATTCGCATTTACACGGATCGGCCACTGCAAGGATCGGCACTGCTCATGATACTTGAAGGCAGTTTCAAGTAGCATGAAGGTATCAAAGTACTCATGGTGGTCAAAACAACATCTCACTTTTTGCATCGGTGATTACAGCTTCTTGTAAACGGCGGTTGGCTTACCAAGATTAATTCCGTCAACTTATATTTTCTAACTTGACTTTTGTATTGTAAGTTAACTTTACTTTTAAAATTTCCTTTTAAAGCTAAGCATGGTTTAGCGCCAAACTTTTAAATAAGTACCTCCTAAATCTCTTACCTAACTTTTCTATCTAGTGTCGCACTTACTAACAAGACATGTAAGTTTACAAAACTATTAACTGCCCTAGTTCTTTAGTTGTTAGATTTTTATAATACCTATGACATAGTTTAAGGTTAGAAGGTAGTGCCATGCAGCCAAACTGAGCCGGCACCACTGGAGTAGTACGGTACCTCTTGCTCATTAGATACTAATGTAAAGAGACAGCTAAGCTGTCACGTTTCGTGCGACTTGTGAGTTCGTGAACTATTTATAGGAACAAGGAGGGTAACCCGTCTCCATAGCACGTGGTTGTGCGGATATCTATTAACGTCGCTAGTCTTCACAGAGCTCTGAATGCTTGGTTGTCTCCATATTACAAAAAAAGAAATTGGTTGTCTGTAAAGTCAGTCAGTCACGGTAATTTCACGTGACAACGTCAAACATTACCTGCAGTACGAACTGTAGGGATATTCTGTAAGATTTTTTTCGAATCTCGAAAGCGGAATCCGCGGTAGTATGACAAATTTGACGGATTTGTATTCTTTAAAACTCGACTCTCTACCCATATCAATAAAGATCATTTTCGAAGTGACGTAATGTGAGCTCTATCTTTCAGGTGAATCTCGATATTGAAATAGTTTCTTACAGAATATTATATCCCTACTGAGCAGATTGCTCGAGCCGATCATGCCTCTCTCTCGTTCGTGCCGCGCTCTCGCGTTCGGAACGCGACATGACGTCATCTTTTTCGTGCCTGCTGTCCGTAATATCGAGTTATTAGTCACGTCAAAAATCATTTAACATTCGAACAAAAAAGCTAAATAAATCCTAAAACATTTTACAAAATCATACAAAACTATTTGCTTAAAATGAATGAAACATGAAAAGTTATTGTCGAATAAAAACTACATTCAAGCAAGCGTGCCAGGGGCTGTAACCGTATAAAGTTATTGTGTTAATTTAATAATAGTATCACGAGCTCACCCGTGGAATAAAACTTAACGACTTCACATTCAAAACTCACCCTGTGAGGGCAATTTTAAAGTTAACATTCGCGAAAACCGGCGATCGTGTGAAAGTACGCGCGATTGTAGCGTCGTACTTCGAACGCGCGATTTCGCCAATAAGCCCCCGTTCTCACGAACGCTTTTTTACCGAGCGGTAAAAAACCGTTTGAATGAGATATATAATAATAATAATAATAATAATAACGTTTATTTATATCTCACAATGGTTTACATAGATTATATGTCATGAACCACTGTGAGAGGCGGAATCTGTACTAGGATGTCCCGTGTTACAGTATTCCGACCCCCCACTCGGACCACGATACAATTTTGTAGTAGCAAAGACATAGAAAAAGAAGAAAAGCCAGAAATAAACATAAAATATTACAGTTTACCAGGCTACTTATATTGGCGTAACATCATACTGCTATTTCTAGCAATTGTTTAAGGTTAACAAGAGAATTGTAGTAAGTTCTAAGTACATATCATAATATTATGTGATCATGTGTGTCAGTTTGTGTATGTGTGTGTTTGTATATATGTGTGTTTGTGTATGTGTGTGTGTGTGTGTGTGTGTGTGTGTGTGTGTGTGTGTGTGTGTGTGTGTGTGTCTTTTATTTATTTACTTATTTGTCTCTTTTTTTTTTTTTTTATTGCATTATTTTAATGAAACACTCTGTTTCGTCATAAGTTTTTGACTGTAGATATTTTGTCAAGATTCTTTTCTTCTTCTTAAACTTAAGAGCTTCGCTCTTGTCGGTGGAGCTTTTTCCATTCCTGTCTGCACTCTCTTGACCTTTTTCCTTCACCTGGTCTATAAAACTTCTTCTCGGTCTGCCTCGCTTCCTTCTACCTTCTACCTTCCCTTCAATTATTCCTCTCATAAAGTGGTCGTGCCGTATCAATTGTCCTAACATCTTTCCTCTTCTGTTTTCGATGGTATTTAATATCTCTCTCTTCTCACCTACTAATTCCAAAACTTCTTCATTACTTTTCTTTTCAGTCCAACTTATTTTCTCCATTCTTCGCCAACACCACATCTCGAATGCTTCCAATCTTTCTCTATCGCGTTGTGTCGTGGTCCACGTCTCGCTACCATACAAAGCAATACTCTAAACGTATACTTTAATAAACTTTTTTCGGATATGACGTGATATGCGGGCTGTAAAAAGGTATTTGTTATTGTTGAAGGCTTTCTTTGCTATCGCTATTCTTGTTACTATGTCCGATGTGCACCTGGAGTCATTCGTGATGAGGCTTCCCAAATATCTAAACTGTTTGACTTGTTCTATTAAAATTGAGTTGATAATTATGGGGCTATATTTTGCTGTAGTCTTGGATGTAATTAAAATCTTAGTTTTATTAACATTAATTTTTAATCCGAATTCTTTAAATACGAGGTCCATGTAGGTTACCAATTCTTCTAATTACTTTGAACTCTCAGCTAGCGCAGCTATATTATCAGCAAAACGTATAAATTGGATATTTTGCCCATTGATTTTTATCCCCCCCTTTCCTGACTCTATAAGTTTCCTGGCGATAGTGGACAACCCTGCCTTACACCTTGTCTTATCTTTGCCATACCTTCCTCTTCTCCTATCCTTATTACCGTTTCTTGGTTCTTATAAAGTTCAAATATTATTCTCCTATCTCTATAGTCTATTCCTGCTTGCTTTAAAACTGTCATCATATATTTCCAATTAACCTTGTCAAATGCTTTCTCTAAATCAATGAAGGCAATATGTGTGTCTAAATCTAATTCCATTCTCCTGTCTATTGCTAATCTTAATGCTAATATGGCTTCCCTCGTTCCTTTCCGTTGGCGAAATCCATATTGATCTGGTCCCAGGTAATTTTCAGCTACAGGCCTTATTCTATTTTGGATAATTTTAAGCAATATCTTACTAGCATGAGATATTAAACTTAGTGTCCTGTACTCCTCACATTTCAGAGTATTCACTTTCTTAGGTAACGTAACTGTTTTGCTAAGATTCTTTTACATTCCGTTATTGTTTTAGGGTAAACATTAAGAACTTTATTAATTTTACTATATAAATAAGGCCCTAGGAATAATTGAAATCGCTTAGAGAAAGGTGAGGATGAGTGTTCTTTAAAAATAATAAATTTTCGTCTTACCATACTAAGCCATTCGCGATCGTATGTATTATATGTGTGTATAGAATATACCCTATAATATTATACCCTATATAATAGACCATTGTATCTGTTCACACGAAGGCGTTTTTAAAACGCAACGCTTCTTTATCGAGCACTGTTGCATTTGCGGCGTTGAGTGTTTGACGTTAGATCGAATTTAGCATGTCATACTCGCAACTCAAGCCGAAGTCGGGTCTAAAACGGTTACAACGCTTCTCCTGTGCAACGGCAGTGCGTTTTGATTCCATACTAAGTAATAAGTATTCACAAGTCTTATCAGCTGTGCGATTTCGATAATAATAAAATCAAGTCAGTGTTTCAAACATGGGCAAGCCGTCACGGAATCCTACCCTTATATGACACACAAGATTGTCAATACGTAATTTACATAATAAATGTTATTTTTCAGGCGATATTTCATACCATTAATTCTAAACGTCACTTTTTACAGAAATACAATCATAGAGTAATTTGATACTACGGAAAAATACAATACTAAATTCAACATAAAAGAACCACCGCTCACACACGCACCGCTGCGTATCGCGAAATAGACATGAGTTACACAAATCCAAGAACGACAATCGCGAAATTATTCGCGGGATGAATCGCGCGATTTGTTTCTCGAATATACAAGGCAAGTTATTATATAAATTTTATTATGTCATAACGTTTAAGAGTTCCCTTAACAGTTGCTTTGCCAGAAATGTTATTAAGATTATGAATCGTTGAAATGTATTGTGATAATGGCGATTGTATCGTTATTTTAAATACCTCTTTGTTTAAGGTGATAAAGGAGTTGAATATTAAAGTGTATTGAGTAATTATCCTGTTATGTTTATTTTATCTTTACACCTTAAGTTTATCATAAATTTAATGGATTTTTTATTTTTATCCTTACTAATATTATAAATGCGAAAGTAACTCTGCCTGTCTGCCTTTTCACGCCTAAACCACTGAACCGATTTGGATGAAATTTAGGACAGAGATAGATTAGAGCTTGGGAAAGGACATAGGCTACCTATTGTTAAGCTATCGAAAAAAGCTAAGGGGGTTTAAATAGGGAATGAAAGTTTGTATGGAAGTTCGTCATTATACATAGAAGATGACGCCATGAAACGTTGCATTTAGGCACTTGATAAGAATTAAATAACCATTAATAATTGTTCCACCGTTTTTAAGGTTTTTACCTAAATGGTCATGAAATAGGAGATGAAAGTTCGCAGTGGAGTTAAAAACTGGCTGTGTTTACTATACGTACGTACGGAACTGCGCTACTCCGGCTTAAGTGGAGACCTAGAAAAATCGCATGTTTTTTACCGAAAGAAGAGGAAATAATGAAGAAAGGGAAAAAAATAAATTGAGGAAAATTGATCTGTAACTATTATAGATGTGTGATTTTTTATGATTATTAACTTGATTTTATGATCTGTTCGTTTGAGTCTGTAATCAATAACAATCATCAACATAATAACATAATTTAATGATAAAGCGATAAGTAATTTGATCGTCGTCTTTAAGAACAATTTTTCTTCACGAGAATGGGTATAATGACTCGCAAGTCGCATTATGCTTACCGCGCTCGCATGGACGAAATAAAATGGCATACTTTGTGTGCACTAAAGACTCAAATTTAAGCATTAATTAAAATGTTGTGTCGTAAAACCAAGTTGCTTTTATGAATTGACAAATTTTGATATATATTTTAATTACTTTTTATAAGTGGACGAATTTGAAAATCGTCGTTGGAATAATTTTATGTTTTATTGATTTGCCTATATATTATGTATCGCTGGTGATGAATGAAGTTTCGTGGGAGATGCTACTTTAAGGGTTAGAGTAAAGGTTCTGTGCTCAAGTCGGGTTCAGGATAGGAAACCGGGCCCAGTATAATACGACGTAGAGTCTGCTTAGTGGCGACCTGCCGCCTAAGATCCGGGTACTTCAAAGAGGCGCTGAAGGCGCTCGCAGTAGTAAAGGCGCTAAAGGTGCTCGCAGTAGTAAAGGCGCTAAAGGTGCTCGCAGTAGTAAAGGCGCTAAAGGCGCTCGCAGTAGTAAAGGCGCTAAAGGCACTCGCAGTAGTAAAGGCGCTAAAGGCACTCGCAGTAGTAAAGGTGCTAAAGGCGCTCGCAGTAGTTTTAGTTTGGGTAGGAGACTCCCAAGGGCGAGTCCCACATAAAGTCAGGAACCTTTCAGATCCTTGGTACATGCATAGTGTATTTCGCTACGGTAAAAAAAGATAACAATTTGTATGATAGCGATGGAAAAAATAGATTGACCCACTGCCATTTTTTTTGGTGTCAATGATTAATTTAACGTCATTTTGATCGTCGTCATGATCGACTAACTGTATTTTTTTTCAAGTAATGATTAAATGGCCTGGGGTGCCTTGAAATGGGTTTTTTTCTAAATCTCTAAATGCACCCCAAAAACGAAACCATCGTTCACTCATCGGTGAAAAAAACATCGTGAGGAAACCTGCATGCCTGATGAGATTGAAAGTCTTTGAAGGTGTGTGAAGTTCACCAACCCGCACTGGGCCAGCGCATTGGTGAACTATGGTCCATTACCCTCCTCGCCTGATTTTGTCCTTCTCGCCCAGCAGTGGGACATATTATTATTATTATATTATTAAATCGTAATTATCAAAATTATGTTCTAGTTTTTCTTTTTTTTCTTTTTTTATAACATAGAAGGGCGAACAGTCGAAGCCTTGCGACTATCGACGCCCATTAACATCCACATGACCAGAGGTTATGCAGATGCGTTGCCCTCCTTTTCCCTATGCCCCCCCCCCCCCCCCCCAATGGGTCACCGGAAACTCACAAACCGCACGAAACGCGACTAGTATTGTATTTCAGATGATTTCGTTTCCAATTCAGCTGAGCATTAATTCTGATAATTCTGAAACATCCGAGAGGCGAAATTGAATAAAAATGTTCAGCATTTTTCTGATTTCCATTACTAAATGCATCTTGCACTCGTAACATAAACTAGATGAGACATTTGCGCACTACTGTTATTTTCCTTTTCATTTCTCAACACGCATAAAATAAGTTCGTAGATTTGAATTTGGCTATGAAACCTATACATAGAGCAGAAGTATAAGCGGCAAAAACAGTTTGGCAAGGGTCCTCTGGTAAAACCGAGCAAAAAAGGCGGCCCGCCGTAAGTTATATTAGATATTATGAAAATTTACTGTAGAATTATTATGTTTTATGAGGTACAGCCCGATAGATGGAGGGACAGCGGAGGCATAGAAAGAAGGTCCCGTTTGGCACTCCTTAGATAATGAATTGTGAAAATTGTGGGATTCCCCGTTCTACGACAGCGACGAGCGACAGTTAAAAGTAA
This sequence comes from Lycaena phlaeas, assembly GCA_905333005.2. Taxonomy (NCBI): domain Eukaryota; kingdom Metazoa; phylum Arthropoda; class Insecta; order Lepidoptera; family Lycaenidae; genus Lycaena; species Lycaena phlaeas. The sequence goes on from HG995176.1 coordinate 2,906,234, forward strand.
AACCCACAGTGCGTATGTGTACACTTAGGAGTAAAAAAATGTTAACTAGAACCGATTTCACTGCAATATCTCCTCCAATTTCGTTCACCGCTCGGTATCAGACGCTGAGATTTATTAAATTTTTATCCCACACGCGAACTGTTCCTACGTACAGTCGACGGCACAGACGGCACGACGACAGTATAATATAATAATAAAATAAAAAAAAGGTGTGTGTGCGATTCACACACGATAGAAGTGGAACACATGTTAAATGCTCAAATACAAGCAAGTATTAAACAGTCTACAATATACATGCACACTGACATTGCTCTCTCGCTCTTTTGTATTTGTGTCTCTTACCTGTCGTTTTTTCCGTTGCATCCGGTTTGAAATCACAACGATGCTAAAGAAGTTTCACTTCAATCAAATAAAAAGCCTTTTATTTCTCACAAACAAATGTAACAATTAATCATAGAAAAAGTACAAGTAGTAGAAAAAGTATAATAGTCTATTCAAATTTACCCTCCTCACCTGTTTTCGAGAAGATCCGTGCCCAGCAGGGGGACATAATATATGGATTGCGACTTTACTCTGCCTTAACTTTTAAAATATCATAGTTCTAAAGACATAGTCATCGATTGTTGCCACTAGCGACTATCTTCATTGTCAGTAAAGTTTCGGCCCCGCTCGCACGAGCGCGAAAGTCACGATAAAATCCAACGTTAGCTCGAATTGCGACCTCCGTATGCTAAATTCGATCATCGTCGAAAATGTCCCACTATATCTAACACTTCTAACAGTACTCGACAAAAAAGCGCAGCGTTTTCAAAACGCTTTCTGACATTGGCAAATCCTTTAGGTAGCTAATATTAAAGAAGAAGAAGAAACGCTTTCGTGTGTGATATAATTATGGGTATCCATTTGTTTCATTCGGACGCTTAACGCTCGGTAAAAAAGCGCTGGAGCTTACTTACCGAGTAAAGGATAAATAGCGGTCATTTCTTTTTTCTCGTTTTAGTTGGATAGGCATCTGACTGAACACCTGATGTAAAGCGATCGTCTTCGCATATGAAACTAATTTACCTGAAACTAGTTCAAGCAAGACCATTGAAGTCAGTGAAGTCTGTGTCAGTAATACACTGCTTGTCTTACTACTCTTAAAAACACAGCAAAGCTGTTCTACGGAAAACAAGCTAGACTCGTGCAGCCGGAAGCGCACAGAACATCCCTACCACGGCTGAAAAAATACTGTAATGTAGATGCGACTGTACGAGAAATGCGTTTGATCCAATAAATTATTTTTAATTGATTTTGCGCTATCTTAAAATGTAGGCTATTATTAGAACTAGAAACTAGTGTATTTTTTTTTCACAAATCTAAATGCGTCAAGCTCACGAATGGCGGTGTAATTATGGCTTAGAATCCCACCAAACATGATCGTTCATTGAGGGAGGCCTATGTTCAGCTCCCACCATGGCTTAGGCCTTGTCGTGGCGGTGGGGCTGAGTAGCCCAGGGTGACCCCAACACCTTGGGCGAAGCGAATTGAGCCGAGGGGGCTCTTTGTATCCCTCTTATAAGAAGAGGGGACAAAAGAGCAGGGGCAAGGGGTGAGGATGGGAACCTCACCTCATCGTACTATCCCGACGTTGGGAGTGGTTGTTCTGTGGTGCGGAACAACCGCTCTGTGGATGTGGCGTCGGTCTCCTGAGGGACTGACTAACCGTCGAGGTGCCCTGTTGCTTATAGATCCGAGGCACCTCACCAAAGACAGCAGTGGTGGCACTCGCCGGATTTTAGTGGGTAGAGCTGCGTCCATTTACCAGCTTTCAGGCGCAGCGAGTCCCACATACCCACCTGGGGAGACCCACTCCCCTACGGGATGCGTCAGTGCATTTCCCGGCGTAAAAGAAAAAAAAGGCCTATGTTCAGCCGTGGATGGATAAATGCTGATGAAACAAACAAATAGGAGGCATTCATAGCACGTTTGATGCGACACAACCATTTTCAACCTTATTCCATACACTACTGGGTCCTCTTATTCCTGGGAAGTCTTATCGATAACAGCTGGTAGACATGAATACATTAAAGACACAGAAGCTGGTGAAGATAAAGGTAAACAACTATACTAATTATTTACCGGGATTCGAACCCGCAACCGACCCCTGATCCAGTAACAATCCATCAAATAAGGCTCCATCCCAGAAACCTCGAAATCACGTGTCAACTTGACCTATATGCCTATAACTGCGCTTCATAACGTGATCATTAAATTGGGAACGGAGGTCAGTTGAGTCTTGATTCCCTCTCTAACCCCGTCCCTCCGTCCTCCGCCCTCCCTCTGTTGACAGGTCGTGCTTGGCCCTCACGATTTTCTATCACTTAGTGTAATATTAAACACTTTTAGTGTAAAACTCTACGCTAAGATTAATCTCGCAGGTAATTGAGGAAAATAGGTTCTAAATTTTGTTTTATCATCATCATCATCATCATCGTCATTATCTACCTTTCTCTGTCATGAACTTTGGTTGCCTTTGGTTTTGTATTTGGAATTTATAAGGAGTATTTAATTTTTTTTTTAATATCTGTGGACGCTTTTACACCACGTCAATCTGGTCCCGTGCTAAGTTCCCGAAGAGACTTGTGTTACGGGTGCCAGACAACGGAAATACATATTATATTAAATAAGGTCTAAAAAACTGGCAATGTAAAATTTAATAGAATTATTTAATACGTTTTACATTAATACTTATATTTAAGATTTTTATTATATTATACACATATTTAATAAACATCGATGACCCAGGAACACAGAAAATTATTTTGTTCCCGGCCGGGATTCGAACCCGCAACCTTCGGGTTTGAGCGCCAACACGCTGACCATTGAGCCACAGAGGTCGTCACGAATCATCATCATCCTAATCTACCTTTTCTGTCCTGAACTAAGAGTCCTTTGGTTTTGTATTTGGAATTTAGTATATTAGTTGAAAAAAATATGCAAGGGTCTAGATTCGAACAGAGACCACTAACGATATCTCTACGTCTCCTCTGGGCTAACTCCGTTGGGTCATAACACCTATATACCCAAAACGGAACTGAACATGTGACCCATTGGCACGCCACTTTATCCATAAAATTGGGTCATAACAATTTCGCGATGAAATCGTCTAATGATATTTAAACGGTACAGTTGCGTTGTAAAATGTTTATCGTTGAGCGGTGCGTTGCATTTGCAACGGTTCAACGCGTTGCAGTTACATCTGGATTAAGATGTTAAGGGGGCACGTACACTGGGCTATAAGTTCTAAGTTTTCTTAGAAGCACTATCGTTGTGATTTTTTTAGAATGACTAAACTATAAAAAAATTACATAGCATTTTTTCTACTTATGGAATATTTTTTTGAATGGATTTGATTAGATAGATCTTCTAGAATCTTCTATTATGTTACAAAACAATTTTGTAACATATAATAGAAGATTCTAGAAGTTAAATAGTTTAAAATTAAGGACAGTAATAATAATAATCACATCTATGGATTCTTTTACACCATGTCAATCTGGTCCCGTGAACGAAAATATATTGGATACTACACATATTAAGATTTTTACTATATAAAAAATACTTAAAATGCATCCATGACTCAGGAACACATAAAACTTTTTATTCCCTGGCGGGATTCGAACTCGCTACCTCCGGAGCGTCAACGTGCGAGCCATTGAGTCACAGAGGTCGTCAAATAGGATCCTTACTGACATTATAAATGTGAAAGATGTTTGTTATGCTTTCACGCGAAAACTACTCAACCTTTTGCTAACGCGGGCGAAGCCGCGGGAAACAGCTTTATTTATTGGGTACAAACTGAAGAATATGCACGTTGAAGTAGCAATGGACCGGTCACACACTGAGAAGAACGGATGGCCGATGGGCCAATAAGGTTCAAGAGTGGAGGCCGCGTTTAGGTAGACGAAGGGTTGGTCGGCCATTAACCAGGTGGGAAGACTATCTCCGTGCAGTGGCCGGTTGCCTTGGATGCGAGTGGCAAGGGATCGGTCGTCTTGGCGGTCATTGAGGGAGACCAGTGGACGTATAAGGGTTGAGGATAGTGATAATGATGATAATGATCTTGTTAGACATTCAGACTCGAGTTGGTCCGAGTGTCCGTCTGTCCGTACAACAGTTAACCTCACGCGGGAGTCATCGTGAATGCGTCGTTTAATTTTATGCCCGCCGCCCGACGCAGCCCGACGCGTGCCATGTATTAACTATCATTACGATTTACTTAAGTCTAATCTGCTTGATCACGGTCAGTATATACCTGATGGATTCGTGTGAGGTGGATAGCCAAATGAGCCTCATAGTAAGTCAGCATCATAAGTTCACCCAGGGCTAGCCTGAATTTATTCCGTTAAAAAAGTTGAATGACGTTGAAAATGCAGTGCAGTGTTTAGTACAAAAGATTATTATGTTAGTTGTATTGGTCAAAAAAAGTAAAGTAGCAAACCATATATGTCCCACTGCTAGGCACGGGTCTCCTCGAAATCAAGCGAGGAGGGTATCGGGCCGCACCGAGGCACTGTACTGACTCAATGCGGGTTGGTGAAGTTCACACATCTTCAAATATTTTTTAACGATTTCATCCTTTTTTCCTTCCTTCACCGGTAAGCGAGTGATGGTCAGGGTGCACTTTGAAACTTAGAAAAACCCATTTCAAGGCACCACAGGTATAGATCAGGATCGAACCCGGACCCTTTCGCTTAAGAGGTCTAAACTCACTGGACCATCTTCGCTTTTGTTTTGGTCAAACTGGTCCTATAATCAAGGTATTCTGTCTCATTGAGGGAGGCCTATGTTCAGCAGTGAACGGATAAAGGCTGATGATTATGATGATTTGAAAATTAATTATTAAGGTACTAAATATTAATTATAATCTCAAAGTTATGGAAGTGGCTCTTCACTGTAGTATGTCAATCTGTTACCGAGTGGGCAACGTTGGGAGATACATGAGATAATTACCTGTGGAATTGTATTCCCACGGTAATATTAAAACTTACCGAACACATAATGAGCTCATATTTATATTCCAGATTTATCTGGTAAATGTGTAAAATATATTCATAGGATCTAATCCCATTGTATGGAGTTTTTAATGAAGATATACAAGATAATGTGTTAAGCTGCTAATCTTTTCTGTCGAAATAATGCCTAAGTCATATTGTGATTATTAATATTATAGCTTTAATTTTTTTTTGTACCTAATAATATCCCATGAGTTGAATACGAATCTTTAACAGTCGTTTGATATTGGCCTTTACCAATGAACACCGACATCGAGCTCGCGTCAATCGCAACAGCGAACGGACACAGCATCCTATCTTATTGGAGTTCAAACCTAAGGAAAATTGGATCTTCAATTAGATAGTTTGGATAAATATAATGTGAAAATGAATGTTCAATAGTGGAGGTCGCGTTTAGGTAGACGAAGTGTTGGTCAGCCATTAATCAGGGGAGAAGACGATCTCCGTGCAGTGACCGGTCCGATGCGAATGCCAAGGGGTCTGTCGTCTTGGCATTCATTGAGAGTGGCCCATATTCAGTAGTTTTTTTTTTTTTTTTGATGACGCAGCGGAAATCATTTACGACCATACCAGGGCCTGGGTAGGCTCGCTGGCGTGTGTGGGGACTCGCATTTGGGTGCCCTACCCCACTAAAACCGCTGCGTGAGCCTTCAGCCGCTATATTTGAGGGACGAGGATCTGTGCAGGCGACGAGATACCCTCAGCGACAGACTGGTCCCGGCAAAGACCAGATTCTCCACAATAGTCGTGTCTTAAGCTGGGCCCGGGTTCCCATCCCGAGCCCGACACGAGCACAGGGGCTTTATTGAAGGCGCATTAAATAGCGCCTCCGACGCACCCCCGTTTGTCGTCTACGGGGGGAGGCTACGTCAGCGGCCTCCTCTCTCACCCGTTCGTTGGCCTCCTTCTGGGACATCACTGTCTCGCAGAAAGAGGCCATTGCCGTCCAGGACTCGTCAGAGCCAAGCATCGCGGTGATGACGCTCGACAAAGACAAGTCCCCTCCGATGACAGACGTCAAATCATGACGCAGCGCCGCCCATCTCGGCCACACCTCGAGGGTGTGCTGGGCAGAGTCCACCGCCGCTCCATAATCGTGACACTGGATGTCACCATGCCATGCCCATATTCTGTAGTGAACGAATAAAGGATAATGATAATGATAGGCAAATTAATTATTAAGGTACGAAATATTAATTAATAAGCACTTTGAAAAGTTATGCAAGTGGCTCTTTCACGGAACTTGGCGCGAACTCGACGTCAAGTCGTTTAGGAGGTGTTAATGTTGTTCAAACTTCAGCATGTAAAACAAGTATGAGTTCACCTTAATACTGTACAAACTTTTCGGTTAAAGTTATACATGTGAATTGGATAGGTAACACCATAGAAATCTGAATACTTTTATACTTAGATTTCTATGGTGGCCTTATTTTTTACAAACAAAACCATATACTTTACGTGTTATTAAACGTTCTTCAAAAATTTTGCAGCTTTTGACACTTGTCTAGAGGGGCAGAAGTGCTAAGTGCATGTGACCTTGCCACCACAGGAGGGATTTATGCATCATACTTAATACATTGCTTCTTATGTTGGATGCCAATAGAAAAGCATCGTATCAGAAAAAGAAATGTATCACGCCAATAATAATAATTTGTTTCTTGGTGTATTCCCGCATTCTGGCAACACGTGTTTCGGTAGATCACCGCGCTATATATCATTTCTATTATCTTATTATTTAGATTTCTATGAGTAAAACTGCCTATATGTAAACTAATGGCTGAATACCAAGATACATCTCTTTCTGGTGTTGACCCGAAAATATCTCTAATCATTACTACGCGGGAGGATCACAATTCTGCGTACAGCTTTGCTGTGTTTCGAAAGGCTGAGACAGCCAATATACTGGCACAGAGACTTCACATCTTATGTCACAGGATGGTCAACACATTGGTCTAGATTATCATCAAATTACACTAATATAAAGGAGATGTCAACAGAAATTTGTGTAACATTTCCCAGAGCCTTTTAAACAATATCATGTCCCAATTCTGTTTTATAAAAAAAAAAACAAAATGGCCGACGTATTTTATTGCACCTGTTGGCTGTTCAATAATCAAATCCCGCTGAATCTACTAGAAAATGTGCATTCAATTTTATTGGATTCAAACTGTTGCGCCATTTTATATTTTTTCACTCGAGTACGACAAATCCGAAAATGGCTTCGATTTTATCAGTAGTAAGTTTTTATTAAGCTATTGCATAGCTTCTATCGCGGGCCTTGAGCGCGGGGACCGAGTCCAGAAATTCCGTAACGAAAAAAAAACCTAACGCTCCCCACTCCGACGGGCACGGAGGTGTGGCTTGAAGGCCATGCATCGTCTAACGTCGTTTCTTTTCGGCAGTCTTCGACACGGTGTTTGTGTGCTTGCAACTAGACGTATTGTACGACACTACGAAGCTCGCACGAATAACAATAAAATATAACACATGTATTGTAAAATAATAAAAATATTTTAAACAATATTAGTTAATATTGTTTAAAATATTTATATTTTTTTATTTATTTAATAAAGGAAAAAAAAATGTTTTCTTATCGGTCACCACGCTCAAAAAGTGTAACTTGAATTAATATCAAAGAAAAAGAAATACTGCATTAATAATTAAAATAAATAAATAATTATAATTGCATAAGTTGATACAAAATGCTATGCAATAGCATTACCGCGGCAGTCCCCGAGTGCCACACGTCTTTTTTTTTAGTTTGGCGTTCATTCAGGGAGGCCTACGTTCAGCAGTGGACGAATAAAGGCCGATGATGATGATGATGAAGTTTTTAGAAAAAAATAAAAATGTTTTTTTTTTAATACAATTGTCGTTATTTAGCATTCTCATCATATCGGTTAATAAGATCATTCTGTGAGATGCAGTGCCGTGCTGATTTGCAGCCAACGTGGTACCTCTCGCTCACATAATATCGGCGTAAAGTCACAGCTATGCTGTCGCGTTTCGTGTGGTTTGTGAGTACCGTGAGCTCAATGCATCTGTATAACTTCTTACTGTGTGGATTTCTATGCTCGTCGGTAGTCACTGTAAGACACTGACCGCTCTTTTGCCTCCTTTTGGCCTAAAAATGCCAATAACCAAACCAAACTTGAAAGTGGCTATCTAGTTACTGACTGAAGTATATCTCCAAATAAAGACCTTCGGCCAGTCTAGCCAGATAATTAGAAATTAAAGTTTACGGGGTCCCAAATATACCAATACGGAGTAACAAGGGTACCAATACAGGGCCTCATGTGAACCACCAGGGGCCCAATATCCTACTTGTCCTACTAATATTTCAACGCGAAAGTTTATAAGTATGAATGGATGGCCGAATGTTTGTTACTCTTTCACGTAAAAACTATTGAATGGATTTTGATGAAACTTTACAATAATATAGCTTATACACCAGAATAACACATAGGCAATTCATCACCGTACTCCCACGGGAATGGGAAGAACGCGCGTGAAACCGCGGGGCGCTGCTAGTATACAAATACGGGGCCCCAGTTTTGTAACAAGCTTAAAAGCCACAAACCACATGTGACATAATTGACAATGTAAAATGACACAGCGTAGTTCCAGTATTCCAGTGGTATTCGACGAAGCTATTAATCATCACAAACGGGACCACATGTTCCCGAGTAATTACGGCACAATTAATTAAACACGTTATTAATTAGATGATATGAGTATTATTGATTTGATGGTAAATAACTAAATAAGTCATTAAAGTCGTTGTTTACTTTGTAATTTAATTCGAGAGAGAAAAAATATCAAGGAAAAATTTTAAAATTTAATATATCATTTTTTTAGTTTAATAGTTTTAACTATTATTTATAGTTTTTAATGTATTTTGCCTAGTTGTTTTATTAATAATATTCTTTGTTTGTATTTATCGTTAATAAATTATAATTATTCAGCATACTTTAAAGTTTATATTTCTTTTGTAATTTTTCGCCTTTCAAGCTTTCTAAATGTATTCAATTCACATAGAATATAAATCCATACATACATTTGTCCATATTTTACACCATTTACAAAGCATGAATTTCTGATTACTCACAATAAAGTTAACGAAGCCTTAAATTAAGCTAATTTTTTTTTTTATTTATAAATACTTATCTATTAATTAAACTTCACATTGTTAGTATGTTAATAAACACATAAATTAATTGATCATTTTCTATAAATATCATAATTTTGTATCAAAATCAAAAATAATATAAACTATTTAAAACGGGATATTTACCATATTTTTTAATACTATTTTGCGGAGCTCGATATTTCGACGTTGTCTACGAATGTCATGTTCACGAGACTCGAATACTCGAGACTTAAATAGTTTAAATAATGAAAATAACCATGTTAATTTAAAATCCTTTATAAAAATAATATATTATTATCTTCTCTTAATAAGGCTTAACGAATTCATCTTAACGATGCATCAGTTAATGAATATACATTGATAAATATAATTATTAATGACGTCTGTAGAATAACAGCTTATCGATGTTGCCAGAGTTGCGTGTGATCAGATATAGTTGGTTTATTTCCGCTGCCCGTTCAGATGACATATCCACTTGTAATGGTAAACGTAGATGAGAGGCTGTATAGATATTAGAAAGCTAAGTTTTGTGATAAAAGGTTTGTTTGTACGGCACTTTTAATGGCTGTCGCCACGAAATATCACAAAACTACTAGTGATTTCCAGCGGTTTTATTCGGTCCAAGAAAATTGATTTCGAAATTATTATTTTTAGACTTTTGAAGTAAAACTTCTTTAGAATCGTGATTTCAAACCGGATGCAACGGAAAAAAAGACAGGTAAGAGACACAAACACAAAAGAGCGAGAGAGCAAATGTCGGTGTGTATGTCTATTGCAGACTGTTTAATACTTGCTTGTATTTGAGCATTTAACATGTGTTTCACTTCTATCGTGTGTGAATCGCATACACAACTTCGGCGTCACTCGCGTGTTTGGCATGTTCCATCTGTCTTTATTTATAAATCTGTATTGTCCGATATTTTTCTTCACTTATGTAACGTGACAGTTTTGCCTTTCATTATTATGTCAATGGATTGTAGGTATTATAATAGAAGTTCCCGATAGTAGGTTAAACAGACTGACATATATACGGAAGAACCATAGAATCATTCTATATTATGTGATCTGTTTTGTCATTTTGAGGAACGCCACAAACAAGTTTTTGTTCTTTATAGTGTTAATATCATTAGTATAGAAAATAAAATGGATTCGGGTCATCCGATTATTCGGAACACTAGGAACTAGTATAGACCTATGGATTTGTCACTGAATTATGGCCCAAGTTATCCGGGATAAGCACAGTCCCACAGGACTATCGTAAATGTTAATATCGGCCTCGACCGAACAAATATCCCTTTTATTAGGTCATAAACAATTTTCGGCCATTAATTTAACGGACATAAACTTATTGCGGTCGACATAACTCGGTTTATGGTTTATTAAAACAATGTGCAATGGGATGGCTTATTACATTGGGTTCCGTACTCAAGGGTACCGAGTTGAGTTCCGTATGGGTATTACGGACCCTGACACTAAAGCTTCGCTGTATATATGTAACTGGTTTTTATTATTATCTTAACGTAAACGCGAGGAAACTTAGGGTAGGTTCCATCGACGGATTTAAACGAATGTGTAATCATCAAAGATGGCGGAAACGAACATTAGTGACCAAAGAGCGTTGCTTTTAACAGACGTTAAAATTTAACGAAGTTTCTTACGTTAACAGATGATTTGAAACAACCAAACCTTAGACTTTCATGCATGGAACTGAATTTCGCATGTAGTCAAACATTATAAACGTTACAAAAGCGTTCGAATGAGACAAATGAATACCCATGTATACCTATATGGCAGCATTTTTTAAAGTGTGGCGCTTTTTTAACAACTGTTGATGGACATTAGATGGAATTGAGAATGCCGAACTTACAACTCGAGCCAACGTCAAATTTTAACGCGACGCTTTTTTAAGGGCTCCTACATACTAATTTACGTTACCATATTAATTATTCAATATGACAATATGATCTCGTCCTCGCGAGATACCTCCGTGTTCGATTCTGACCCCTTTGGTGCCTTAAATGGGTTTTTCTAAAATTTCTAAATACACCCTAAACCCGATATTATCGCTCAGCTCACCGGTGAAGGAAGACTATTAAGGAAACTGGCATGCCTGATGAGATTGAAAGTCTGAAATTCATCAACTTGCAATAGCCCAGCACATAGGTAAAGTATAGCCTAGGTATAATATATAATACGCGGGTATTAGGCTATAGTTCACCGATACCTTAGCTAACCTCATTTCGAGGAAGGAGACCCGTGCCAGTGAGAACTTCATCATCAGCCTTTATCCGTCCACTGTAACATAGACCATGGAACATAATATATGGGTTGTTAATTTACGTTTTATACTTTTCTATGATACGTTCATCTCCAAAATCGGTTTTCTGTAAAGTCGGTTTACTGACGATAGTTGAACGTGACAACGTAATAAGAAAATACTGATCTGCCGATTGTGCCTCTTTGCCGCTCGTTTCGCGCTATCGCTTGCACTTCAACGCCTCAGAGCGAGGTAACGCCGCATGAGTAATGTGCTTGCAGCCGGCTCCATAGAATTAGAAGACGTTGTCACGTCAAAAGTTTTCACGTATGTCAGCTCAATGACCCTACACTCGTGAAATAGTGAAAGTGCATCATATAATAGCCATAATAGACGCGAACGACGCAGCCGTGCCTCATACATCACCAACGAAAGTGATTTTAACACGCATTCATCTTATTAACAGCTGTCTAAACGGCGACACTGTTTTTAGGATTCCGTACATAAGCGACTAAACAGAAACACTGTTTTTAGGATTCCGTACATAAGCGACTAAACGGAGACACTGTTTTTAGGATTCCGTACATAAGCGACTAAACAGAAACACTGTTTTTAGGATTCCGTACATAAGCGACTAAACGGAGACACTGTTTTTAGGATTCCGTACATAAGCGACTAAACAGAAACACTGTTTTTAGGATTCCGTACATAAGCGACTAAACGGAGACACTGTTTTTAGGATTCCGTACATAAGCGACTAAACAGAAACACTGTTTTTAGGATTCCGTACATAAGCGACTAAACGGAGACACTGTTTTTAGGATTCCGTACATAAGCGACTAAACAGAAACACTGTTTTTAGGATTCCGTACATAAGCGACTAAACGACGACACTGTTTTTAGAATTCCGTACATAAGGGGACTCAAACCTATGATTCCGTTGCAAGTCTATCAGGCTTTTAGGTTCAGTATCTTTTGAATTTCACAATAGATATATAGATATTTATAAGAATTTCACTGAATATAATGAAACTTTTATGGATTTTATCGTATGTTTTTACATGCTCGACGGATACTTCATCGGTCGTAGTAGGACTGGTGACTGTTGTTTTCGATAGTGAAATCTATAAAAATGGCTTCATTACCTATGTTAAACTATTTTATACATAAATTATTGATTCTATTTACTATAAAGTATCAACCCATGTGCCCATTAGCATCTCCTCCCAGAAATCAGGCGAGGTATTGTGCCATAGTTCACCGACTGCTGGCCCAAATCGAGTTGGTGAACTTTACACACTTTGAAATACCTACTGTCAATCTCATCAGGCATGTAGGTTTCCTCACGATGTTTTCCTTCACCGGTGAGCGAACGATGGTCTCGTGTTTGGGATGCAATTAGAAATTTAGAAAAACCACAAGGGACACACGGGAGGTCAGGATCGAGCCCGGAACCTCTCGCATAAGAGGCCGAGTCCACGCACCACTCCATCGTCGCTCTCATAATTTATATGGGGTTAAAATTATCATGTAGACACCCCTATCACCTCCTAACGGGAATACGTCGAATTATCAATAACCCAGTATATTAATTACACGGGAAATTCACGAGAAAAGCCATTATCGTTACCGAACAAACATATCAATTGAGAACTAACAATCAATTTAACGATCCCTAATAATACAAGACTTATTAATAATGGCCGGTGTTACTTATTATTAATAATTCATACTCGCATTAAGGGCACGGTTATTAAAGATGTTTGCTAAGCTCTTGCTAAGGTAAACTCATTTGAAGTGCGCACGACGCTAGGGCTGTCGACTTAACCCCGCAACGGCTTGGGATAAATATACCCCATGTTTGAAATGTATTGCAAACAATTGAATATTTTGTCATTTTATATTAGTATGAATAAAAGGGGTAATGGTGTTTGGTTTTGGATGCAAGTGGCAAGAGATCGGTCGTAACAGCGTTTATTGACAAAGGCCTAATTTCAACAGTGGACAATATTATGTTGATGATAATGACAATAGTCAATGTGATTAGAAAATATAGTATAATATACGAAAAAGATCCAATAACTTAATCAGAGCGATTTATTTAGTTTTTTTTATTATCAATGGTAAGGATATTTTACAGAAATTGCAGACTGAAGTGGCAGCATTTTCGAAGTACCGAAGTAAGCAGATTCATTGGTAGTTCGTAATTACCTTATTCCATTACCTTGCTTTGTTTAAAGTATTTGAAATATCAAGATGTGAAAAATAATCTCGATAAAATACATCAAAATGTTTTGTTGTTTATAAAGATGATTGTAAACTATCATACATGATTTACCTGGCGTAAAGTATTCTATATTATGTAGGAAAATGGTCAAATTCTAACTTAAATTAACTTAGTATTATGGACAATTTAAATATTGCAGGGACCACAGCTATCATATAAATTGCTCTATACTAAAAGAAAAAAATGCCTTAAATGCCTATAGAAAGTTAGTTTTTAGTGAAAGTACTATACATTTTAATAAAAATATGGGAAATAACAATTAAATATTTAGAAGGTATTGTTTAAATTATATTATATATTATTTATTTATTTTATTTATTTAACAATTTTTGTACACTGAAAATGTTACAATAAAAATGACACAAATAAAATATATTATTATAATTAAAGTAAAAATCTTGTATCTACTTCATTTATTTTATAAAAAAGTAATTCTTTGTTTCGTATTTTCTGTGTGTAAATGTTTCTTCACAATGTGCTACTACGAAACATGGAATCTAAATACGAAATGTAAATATGCATTGTAAATTCTACACCAAAACAGAATACTTTCAAAATATACCAAAAATATACTTAAAATAAAAGATGAGGCAACGCACAGTCAGTTCATCTGGTTAAGCCCATATGCAGCCACTAGACAAAAGCGTCGGCAGGTGTTGGCTCACCAAAATCGATCATTATTATCAATATATTATTGGCTAGGAAATTCGCATTGATAACACAGAGACGATGACGAATTTCGGTATCTTTCCGCTACGAAACGATGTTACTTTACCATCTCCATCTTAAGGTGTGATGACTTTTCGCTAAGTCTCACTAATTTTAAATGTACTTACGTAAGCACTATTTTCCGCGAGTGTTACAACTTTTTCCGCGGATGCTTCTGCTTTTGCCATAAAAACTGCAATTTTGTTCTAACGTTCTAAGGTTGAAACCTTAGAATTTCCTGCTATTTCCGTCGGTAACCCTGTCATACTCGTCAACTTTCGTGTCGGTGAAACTGTTTGTACAGGAATACCAAGATTATGCCCTACTAATGGCGGCCATTCACGCCCTTATAAAGACCTCGTGGCATTCTTTAGCACAGGAACAATTAATTAAGAAAGCAATAAATAATTCAACTAAACTACCATGGTGAATTGGCTTTTTCTTGTCTTTGAAAAATATAGAATCAAGTTCTATCTTAAGACTTTTTTTTTCAAAGAAATTTGTCATCAAGCAAAAACACACACATTAAATCTTTCGCGCCACATATTTAGCATATTATGTGGCCATCAACTAGATACTTCTACCAACTTATTAGATATTATCATATTAAAAAAGTCTTTATCGTCCCTAAATAACGGAAACCATATAGCTAAAACTACTTAATATTTTAAAGGTTTTTATCAAGCCAAACAAATAGAACAAAAGCAAAAATAACTCTGCGTGAACAAGACCACAACAGATACGAATTTTGGGAATACTTCTCTATATCTAAATAGCTTGATTAGGTTAACCACCAGAAACAGTTTTATAGAACAAAGACTTTCGAAAATATATTTTTTCACTTCTTTCAATACTAACTCTTTATTTTAGTTATCTATAAGTTTTCCTGATCTAGACAATTTAATCTAGACATAAGTAACTTATACTCCATAACCTTTTGAGGGTTAATTGTGTAACGGTAATTGGAATTTACAAGGGCCGTTTAGGTAAAGACAAAATAATTGGACATTCACAGGGTAATTTCTTAGTCCTTTGCCCTTTAAAACTGAAATTATAAAACAATAAGCGCGCCTACTAGAGGTTGTTTATTGGTGACATACCGGAATTCAACCGTAAAGCATAATATAATAAGTTCATAGATCATCATCATCATCATCATCATCATCATTTTTTTTTATTTACTGATGAAACTTTTCTTTCTTTCTGAATTATGACTCTCACTTTAATTCAAATAATTCAAGGAAATGTATGTCATCTGTCACACTACAACAATAAACCAAATTAATAAGCTAGGTACCAAGGAGGCTAGTATGATTATTATTTTTTTTAGTCTAGGATTATTAAAGGTTTTTCTTAACAATATCCAATCCTATGTAATGTACCTGTCTGTCTGTCTGTCAGGAACTAAAACTATTAGATACACTTCGAGATCGAAAGTGAAAACTCTAGTTCACTTAACTATAATTTTCGGCTATTCACGTACATACATACATACTAATGGTATTGTTGGAAATTGAACCCTAATAATGGGCCATATAGTCTATAATCCAAAAAATCAAAACTGTAACAGAGGCGTCAATCATATGGTATGGGTATGTAATTCGTTTGAAAGTAAAATTGTACACTTTCGGCGTCTGTAACGTCTTTTTTGACCCCAGGGTCAATATGCTAGTAAAAGTTTCTTGCACTGCATAAATTAAATCTTAAATCACACTAATACGAATCGAAAGTAACGATAAGTTAGCACGAAGTTGTTTTTAATTATTTTAATTAGACATCATCCCTAATATAATTTTAGTGTGAATGTAACTTTTGTTACGCTTTCACGCGAAAACTACTCAACTGATAAACATGAAACTTTGTACACATATTGGCGGAGGTTTCGGAAGTAACGTAGGATACTTATGTAAAAAAAAACCATCCTAGGCAACTCATTTGCCTACCCTGAAACGTAAGACGTTAAGTCTTGGTGTCAGTAATATTTACACTGTCTGTCTGTTCTTTTCTACGAAACAGCATAGTTGTTTCACTGAAGAGGCAGCTTGTTTTTGCCGAAGTTACCCTAGAAGTAATGGACCTTTCCGGTCCCGGCTGATCGGCTAGTCGCAGAGATAATTTTGCTGGTAGATCTGAGGTATTTCTCTTAAAGCTACCGAAAGCACCCGTGGTGTTTTAGTTGATACTGGCTTAGGCTTACTAGGCTTGCCTTTACGGACACGCTAAATTGCAAGTCTTAGCGCCAGTAATCACTCTGCCTGCACCGTCTTTCTCATGCCGAAACACAGCACAACTGTTTCTTAAAAAATAGGCATAAATAGTTATTTTTAAAAATTGGTTGTCTGTAAAGTTGGTTTAGGGACGGTAGTTTGACGTGACAACGTCAAACATCACATGCAGCACGAACCGAACTGAGCCGATCGCTCGAGCCGATCATGCCTCTCTATCGATCGTGCTGCGCTCTGGCTTTCGGAACGCTACATGACGTCATCTTTTTCATGCATGCTGCCTGTAATATCGAGTTATTAGACGTTGTCATGTCAAAAACTGTCAATGTCCCAACTGACATGACCCTAATTTAGCGTAATTCTTTGAAAACCTGACCTTGTATCAACTAAAATAAAAAGACAGAAATAAAATTTAAAGGCCACTCTAAGAATATATCACAAAGGCCAATCTAATATGGGATTTATGAGACGTAAATTGTTTACGCGTATTTTAAATATGGTCTTATGGTCTTATGGTCAAGGGTAATGAGATGAAAACCCTTTTGCTTCATTGACGAGATTGCTTTGGGGTACTTTAATCAACCTGAAAACGCGTTACTTGGTTTAACTTGAGGCTCGATGTGATGTGTTTTGTTCAATCGTCAGGCTGTCGGCGTGCTATGGATGATGCAATGCTCGAGGTCTTTTTGATATATTGCGACTTCTACGCCAAGGGACGAATATAGTCGACATCAGACAAAGGCCTATAAGGTCTTATAAGGTCTTACAAAGCCTTATAGCCCATAGGTGACATATCACATCACTAATAATAGTTTTCCATTTTTACGCGCTAAGTTTAGAAATACTCGTACTTCTTTCAACGAAGTCAGAAGACAAGAGATCGGAAGGAAAATGGTAGGTGAAAAAAACTGATGATGATGATGAAACTTTAATTTTGGGTTAACTCTGAAATAAGAATGCCATATTATAAGATATTTTTTTAATTTAACAGTATATCGTGCATCTAGGGTTTCCAACTGTTATAAAAAAAAGTACCTATATCTGATTTAAAGATATAAATTAATCAAAAATAATAATAACTTATTAAATTTTTTTGAATTTAAAAAACAAAACTTTAAATTTTTAAAAAATATTTTTATGCTTTTTTCAGCAATAATAATTAATTATTACTCTATTTTAGTATACGGTTGGCAACCCTACATGCATCTTGTCTAAAGCTCACTAATACTGCAAACTTAACGGTTACATCCATACTAAACTGTAGCACGGGTTTTCTCATCCTATGATCAAATTGTTATTTATATTTTACCACGGACGCGCGGACGGCATATTTCTCGGAAGGCATAACTTGAGATATCCTTTTAAGTTGGCTATCAGGCTTTATGTGAAGTCATAACTCTTATGTATCTGACAATAGCCTTCGAGGGACCAAATAGTTTTATGAAAATTTATGTTCGTATACCTTTTTTGGTTAAATAATATATCGTTTCCTAATATCGGGGGCATATTTAAGGGGGAAGAGGAAGTTTTGCTTTTGGGGTGTAGTGGGTTTCTTTATATAGTACTAACTGAGTATCCTTACTTTCACATTAATAATATTAAAGTATATCTTTTGGACTCCTTTAAATTTTTAAACGCCTTCAAAGAAGGAGGCGTTTTTCAATTCGACCGTATATAATATGCTTTTTGTCATAGTATACATACTTACGTCACTTATAATAGTCATCGTTTTTGAAAATATTTTTTCAACTTTCCTTTCTTTCTTTTTGTTTAATAAAATAAGTAATCTTATTTTAATCTTACTGTATTTATTTGAAACTCAAAGCAGCAGTCTTCTTCATTCATAACATACAATATTATGTTCATTCATTTACAATACATTCATTCAGATCATGTTACCATTCATTCAGAGTGTCAGTAATATTTCACTCTCGCTCACATTTCGATATTATACTTTCGTCAGTCTATCAGATGTTCATGTCAGATGTGATGACATGTACTGATGTATGAGACAGCGTACACTATGGACCTTCTATCACTATCACCTTCTTTAACTGTAACATTAGGCAGCGTACAGACGACACGCGTACGCTAGAGCGGATGGACTTAGATTAATGCAATTTGAGACCTATTGTTGTTATGATAGGGCTCAAATTATATCTAAATCAAAGCGTGCTAGACGCGGATGCTGATAAGCGTGGCGTGTGCTTAGCGTGCGCCTGTCGTCTGTGAGCAGCCTTATAGTCGATTTCTTAATACAAAACTATTTATTATCTATTATTCAATAACTATTGATTCAAATTTTTGTTCAGTTATGTTAGTTGGGTATAGTGATGGAGAGTGGTTAGCATCGCCCATAGGCAAGAACGAATTTAACCAGTTTTTTTATATTTTTTTTATTAGCCTATGCAGTCCCACTGCTATAACCAGAATTAGTCTAGAAAAATCCCTTACATTTTTTCTATTATAGATAAGTCACAAGCAGTGTAATTGGTACCGACTGCCAATAATTACACTGCCTGCTCATCCTGTCCTTCTGAAACACAGCAAAGTTTCAATTCATCGATTTTGGACTGTTTGATCACAAAATGATAATGCAATAAGTGTACACTTACCTTTAAAAAAAGTGAAATCATATTTGAAACGTATCAAGTGTTGCGGAGGCGGAACAGAAGCAGAGATATTATCTTTAAAAACCGGAAATTAATCTCGACGTCAGATTGCCGTTCCTAGAACTGCACCATTACAATGGTGTACTAATGAAGCCTAAGGTCTAGAATATATTATCAGAGATTTTACCGGTGGGTGGAACGCATGGGTGCTGCTTATGTCTTTCGTGAAGGCTTTTCAAAAAATTGGTTGTCTGTAAAGTCGGTTTACGGACGATAGATTGACGTGACAATGTCAAACATAGCATGCAGCACGAAGCAAACTGAGCTAAACGTTCGAGCCGATCATGCCTCTCTCTCGTTCGTGGCGCGCTCTCGCTTTCGGAACGCTACATGACGTCTTTTTCGTGCATGCTGCCCGTAATATCGAGTTTATAGACGTTGTCATGTCAAAAATTCCGGACAGGATCATAGGCCAAAGATAATTGTTGGGGAGGAATGCACTGTGTTTCACTCGCTTGCACTTGCAAGGAAAGTTACGACAGTCTCAGGATATATAACGCACGAAAAACTCGCCTTTTTTCATGTATCGCCATATTATGCCTGGTAGATTCCTGATCCGTAGCTCTTGGGACCCTATAGGAACTAAGCCTCAACAATGTCTGGCCCCAGCGAAAGCCCATACTACTCCTCTGGAGTAGGTACTGCCTGGATGCTACTAAGCACGCCCGTGACATGGTGCCTACATGAGAAATACTTGCAGGTGTACTTATATAGGGGCTAGGCTGACCATTTACCAGGAGCCATGTCAGATTGCTGAACCCAATATCACGCAAAAAAATGACAATTTTAGGGGAATTTGATCCTACTACCTCTTTCTACTCAACCTCAACGACCCATACAGTAAATTTCTCAAATGACAGAAATAAACTCTTTTGATTATAATAACAAAAATATTAAAATAGTACAATTACAGAGTTGAGTATAATTTCAATATTATTTATAAGAGAAACTTAATAACATTTTTCCCGTTGATTTAAAGTAAAAGTTTTATGGAAGTATATTTAATTCTTGCAATAAAGTGTCGGTCGGCCATTAACCAGATGAGAAGACGATCTCCGTGCAATGGCTGGTCTGCATTAGATGCGAATGGCAAGGGATCGGTCGTCTTGGCGTTCATTGTAGGAGGCCTATGTTCAGCAGTACACGGCTATAAAGGCTGATGATGATGATGTATCTTAAATATTTCTTAGAATATAAAGAGTCGAAATAAGTGCGTGAAAACATCGTTTAGTTACGTGATAACAAAAAGGTTATATACAGGCTGTTTTCTCTATCACTGCCCATATTTTTATAGCCAATTCAAACTCGGTAAGAACATCGATTAATATAGTCAATTATTGATAGTAGCTTGTAATTAGTTATTTACGATCAATTGAAAATATTTAAAAAAGTGCATGATTTATGGACACTACGCGCCGTCATTCATAATAACACAACTCTCAGCGACGCACACAAGTGTTTCAGGTATAGCGATTACCGACGCTCGAGTTTTTGATAGTTGATAATTATTTACATTGGGATAGTACGCACATTACTAATGTTTACTTTCAACACACTCATAATATTTTAACATACCTAATACGCTTAATATTCTCATTTTCCTTCATAATTTTAAAGAGCTTAGGACCGTCATAATAAAGAGCTACGAAACTATTAATTAAAAACTATTTTATTAATATTATTTTTAACGTAATCATGGTATTGTAGGTAATCATAGCAAATAAGTTTGTGATTACAATATCCTTTTATACTTTTAACGGACTTAGGAACGTCATAATAAACAACTACTAGTAAAAAACGCGGGGGGTATGGTGGTAATAAGATAGCCGATGCCCGATAGGTACTTGTCTCCGATTTATCACAACTCACGAGTTTTATGTTTGTGTGCGTGCGTAGTAAAATTTTATTATGAATGACTTTCGCATTGTCAACGAGTTCTGTTTTTTAGGGAATAAAATCGACTTTATTTTTCAAAAATTATGTTTTTTTTTTATTTCAGAAATCGGTTATATTACCGAGTCTGAATCTGCTGTAAAAATATGCGCAGTGATAGAGAAATGACCCTGTATATATAAAACTCCAACGCAATAACTAAAGAGCTAATGATCTGGAAATGGATGAACCAATTTTGATAAGCTTCTAAGAACAACCTGGAGAAGAAGTAAGTTTCAAATAAAAAATCCACATCCAAATCGGCTGACGATTTAAGAGTTACGGTAAGATACATACATAGCGGTCAAACTATAACATCTTTTTGAGTTGGAGGGTTAATACTAAGTAAAAAATGTTGAAATCAAGTGAAAAACAGATAAATCAAGTATAAAATGAAGTAAAGTTTTTGTAAAAGATCGGAAGTAGTGCACAAAGAATGCTTACTGTAAAATAGCTCACCGGTGCCCGCCCTGGGCGCGCTGCCAGCGGGCGCGGCTAGCGCCAGGAGCGCTACCGTCCACCACCATGACATCACAACCACACCTGCAACAAACAAACTCATTAGCAACCAACTAAGGTATCCTGATTCCGTGGCGGATTTTGTGACTTTTTTTTTAATTTCATCAGAAAAGCTTCATGATTTTGA
Organism: Lycaena phlaeas; assembly: GCA_905333005.2. Classification (NCBI taxonomy): domain Eukaryota; kingdom Metazoa; phylum Arthropoda; class Insecta; order Lepidoptera; family Lycaenidae; genus Lycaena; species Lycaena phlaeas. The sequence continues at coordinate 2,928,168 of HG995176.1, forward strand.
AGTGAAACTTCTTTAGAATCGTTGTGATTTCAAACCGGATGCTACGGAAAAAACGACAGGTAAGAGACATAGACACAAAAGAGCGAGAGAGCAAATGTCGGTGTGTTTTGCAGACTGTTTAATTCTTGCTTGTATTTGGGCATTTAACATGTGTTTTACTTCTATCCTGTGTGAATCGCACACACACCTTTTTTTTCATTCCTAAGAATTACACAGCAAAAGAAAACAATTTAATCCCTTAATTTGCTGCGCCGAAAATCTGTCTCCCCAGGGGCTAGCCTACTGAAACCTGATAGTAAATCGGCCATGTTGGAATCACAAGTAGTTAAACGAGTACTTAAGACAGAAAAAGTCTGCGCGAGAACAAATTTTGGATTTAAGTTAAATTATCCTTAACATTAGTGCAACGTTTTCAATAGTTGTCACAAAGTTCAATCATATTTCATGTTATGCTCGATTCGGATATTAAGAGGAAGCCCCAGAGGGATCCTCACGGTCAATTCATCCTACTACAATTACCCCAAAGGGTGATCGGTCAAACCGAATCCCACTTAATACTTTATCAGCTGTTGTATATTATATAGCGGCGAATTGTGAAACTTCGATTGGTTGGATTAGTTGACGCAGGCGAAGCTGCGTGCAACAGCTAGTAAAGTATACTAAGGCAAAGTATATGACAACCCTGCTTGCTCCCTAGTCCAAAATTAGCAAATCATAATACCTACTTGTTCGACTTACTCATAACTTTGTCAGATTTATACCTTATGCACATTCGGCCTAGTTCCGAACGCGGCATTAGACTTGGCGATAACCTACAAAACACGTGTTCGTGTCCATATCGTTAGCTTGTTATTGATTCAATTTGTTTATTCAGTGTTTACAATATTATCGCAGAGCCGATGGCTTACACTCCAACAAGTACGTAGAAAATAATGGAGAAATAGTTGACAATTATGCTACTACCATCGCCACCATTGGCCCTGCGCATCGATGAACCCATTACCCTCCTCGCTTTGTTTCGAGGAGGACACCCATGCCCCGCAATGGGACATTTAAGGGTTAATACCCTTTTTAGGGTTCCGTACCGTAAAAGTAAATACGGGACACTATTACTATGACTTCGCGGCAGAGCCCCGCTGATTCTCCAGCGTGCTTCGCATTTCTGTGGAAGTACAGGGATAAATTAAGCCGATTTCTTACTCTGACGTATAAGTTATATTATTGTCAAGTTCCATCAAAATCCATGCAATATTTATTGAGTGAAAGATACATCCATTACATTGTTTGTAGAAATTACGTCTTTGCGCTCATTAAAAGAGGCCTAATCCACCATTGGAAAGAGGCTGATGATTATGAATTATGATTATGATGAATAATATGATCAATGCCTGATCTTCACAGACACTGTTAATGGCTTTTGTTTTATAAGTATCTCATAAAAGAGCAGGCTCCATTAAATTTACCAAGAGTTTAAAACTTTTTGTATCAATAACTAACAGACAATTAATTCAAGAAGTAATCAACTAAACATAAGAGACTAACTTTACCCGAAAGACTAAGGTAGCTACAAAGTATCACACAATAAAATCAAGTGAACATAGTCTAATCCCTGCTTGCTTGTCTCGAAAGAAACGTTAACCTAACAAAATAAGTTAACTGCTACCATGCAATAAATGTGTTCTTGCTACAGCTCTTAGTAGTTATATTTTCTTAATACTATAACAGATGAGGGAACTAGGGCTAGTTTTGGAAATAAGGTGACAACCTTATTTCCAAAACTAGCCCTAGTTGAACTGAAGTGTAAAATGTGCTTAATTGAATTAGATTCAATTATAATGGAGATCATCGCGGACAAACTAGAAAAGACTAGTTCCACTGAGTTCTTTTCGCCGGTTCTTCTCAGTGGACTTGCTTTGGAACCGGTGGTAGACTCAATTGATCTTCAAAAGGATACTTCGATAGTACTATTTTGAATAAAATTTTTGACTTTGACTTTGACTTGACAAACAAGACAACACGTTTTATATATAGACATTAATGGTAAGAAACACGAACAAGAGCAATTCCACAGTACAACAAATTTTCCACTCGCAAACACAATTTCCTCGCCGTCATTACTAAAGACATCTCGTTGGAAACTGTGAAATTGTCCTCTTATTTCTGACTAACTGTTGCCCACAGCTTCGCCTGCGTTAACTAAGATTTACAACGGGAGCTTAGTACGCAAAATAAGTAACTTTTCTGGTTGATTTTTTACACCTTGTGTCCGAAAAACCCAAATATCTTACGGAACCCTATTTTTTTTTCAGAATAAAATGTAGCCTATGTTACTCATGGATAATGTAGCTTTCAAATTTTGAAAGAATTTTTAAAATCGGTTTAGTACTTTTTGAGCCTATTCATTACAAACATACAAACAAACAAACAAAGTTTTCCTCTTTATAATATTAGTGTAGAAAAGGCTTTCGTGCATTACTATCTATATCTAAAGCATCATGTACCAAAGTTTCAAACCATTGTATAATAAGTTTAAAAACTATTAACTATGACGCCACAACAAAAACCCTTCTAATTTAAGTTGTTTGATAAAATCCGTGCAGTGGCAGGTCCGCGTTAGATGCGAGTATCATGGGATCAGTCGTCTTGGCGTTCATTGAGGGAGAAAGATTCAGCAGTGGACGGATAAAGGCTGATGATGATGATGAATAAATTTATTGATTGTTGTTGAAAACATATACCTTCCTGACTTTGTCGTAGTCGAGTAAAAATAAATATTCTGAAGGTACAAATCACTAACGCTATCCGAGTTCAATAAAGCTTGATTAAAAATTAAAAAAAATAATATAACTATTTCGTATAGAGTAAACAATAGGCATAAAACAACAGATTACGACAGGAACTAAATACGGCGAAGGAAAACATTGTGAGAAAACCTGCATGCCTGACGAGATTGAAAGTCTTTTTAAGGTATGAGAAGTTCACCCGCCTGATTTCGAGGAGGAGACCTGTGCCCAGCAGTAGGACATAATATAAAGGTTGATACTTTTTTTTTATGCAAACATAACAATGAATATGGCGGGATTCGAACCGACGACTCTCGCGTAAAATATCCAGTAGCCCTGACCACTCGACCGTCAGATATATTATACTACTAGCTGTTACCCGCAGCTTCGCCCGCGTGAACTTAGATTTACAGATTTATCATGTCTGATGATGATCATTTTCTATTTTAATAATTACTAAGTTTTTATATTAAAATGGATATATATGTTATCTTGAACATAAATACATATCCCTTCGCAGACTTTCTGTAGGCATATTTAGGATACTATTATTATATTATATTCCACCATACAGAGTTGATACACTGCGGCCTTAGACACCAGACAACCGCCCGTTCGATACACGGCAACACTATTTATTTTCTTGCGTATTATTTTGATTTTGCCATATCTCCTAAAGTATTCATTTAATTTGCATGATGTAAAAGGGAAAAATAATTGTCATGAAGTGCTCAAGCTAATTAGCTGATTTAAAATGATAAGGATTCATACCGTATTTGTGTAAATAACTATGAAATTATCGCGTTATAATTGCCCATTTTTTAAAGTATTAAATGGATATAGTATCATATCCCTAAGAGATAGACATATGCCATCGCAGACTTTATTGTAGACCTATTTAAGATACACAATCCCACTATACATTATTTTGTTATATCTCAAACGGTTTAAGCAGAGTTTTCGTTGAAAACTCCCAGACGGCCTATTTTTTTCCGACCCCTCCAACAATTATTGTTATAACTTAGCTAATGTATATTAAAACATAATAATTTATATACATAAACCTTCCTCTTGAATTGAACTATCTATTAAAAAAAACTGCATCAAAATCCGTTGCGTAGTTTTAAAGATTTAAGCGTACAAAGGGATATAGGGACAGAAAAAGCGACTTTGTTTTTTAATATGTAGTGATTTTCGGTATTTTCCCATTTCAAATAATGAATGAGCAACATTTATTCGTCGAGCATTTCGAGTCCTTGTAAGACAAAATGAGTTTGAAAGTTGCTGAGAACTTCTTTCAGGAAAATACGAGTGGTATTTTCCTCTACGTAATATAACGACTATAATATCTTATCTTATGGTTCTGTTTAAATTTTTCTACTCTCTATAGTATACGGATTATTTACGTTTTTGACGCGACAATTTTTAATAACTCGATATTATGGGTTGGGGAGTGAAACACAGCGCATTCTTCCCCAACAATTAAAATCTTTGGCCGATGATCCTGTGATAGGCCGGCATTTTTGACGTGACAACGTCGTCAACGGGCGTGCACTAAAAAGACGACGTCATGTCGCGTTCCGAAAGCGAGAGCGCGGCACGAGCGATGATCAGCTCGAGCGATCGGCTCAGTTTCGTGCTACATGTAATGCTTAGATCATTAATATGTCTAGATGGAGTGTCGCCCTACAATCAAAACAAAAAAAACTGGCTAACATTTTCAAAGATGTGTTCGGGAATAGTGATAACAGCTACTACAGTTCTCCCATAATCATCCTTTTTAATCTCGTTACACTTCAACACAAACCTTCATTATAAATAAAAACAATAATTCGTAGCAATTCATGCGTATTATATGACAGCGGGACGGATACTAAACACGGAGAAAGCATTTAGAGGCCAACAGTTGGACGCTATTTTTTTGGACGTGTTTTCCGCGCGACATTCTATCTAGACATTTTATTGATCTAAGATGTAATGTTTGAATTCAACATCGGGTTTAATCGCAATGCTTATTAAACTCTCATACGAACGAGTCCTTAGACCATAACGTATTATTGAATAAAGTTCACTTAAAATAACCACACAATCTTAACTATATCATGAACTACATAAAACACACAATTTAACAACAAAAGTGAAAGCGACGGATTATCTTGCACGTCCAATTTTCATTAGACCGTCAAAGTTAATAACGTAATGTAGAAAACAAACTAGTTTCCGTCCATGGCGTCGCTCGTTAGCTTGTATCTGCTAATTTAAATGAACCGTTTGGAATCAATCGCTTGAGATTATAGAAGCTTTGAGTAATGAGTGCTGAAAGGTCTGTTTGTTTCAATCTGATATTTTGATGGATAGTTGTGTTACTTCACAGATTTATAAATAGAGACAAATGGAGCATACCGAATACGCGAATGACGTTTCAAAGCGAATACAAATTCAAAAGCGCTCCCAAGTGCTTGGCATAGCGTCGCACTCTAAACGTATATTAGATTGTTTCGCAAATTGTATTCGCTTTGGTCGCGTCACTCGCGTGTTCGGCATGCTCTATCTGTCTTTATTTATATATGTGTGTGTTATATAGTAATTCCAATTTGTATAATTTATTGATTAACATATTTATCTAATATGAGACTTTATTCTAATATGAGAGTGATAAAATCGAAAGAGTCTTTCAATGCGGATTTTTTTTTTTTTAAATCCAATTTTCGTGGAAGGTTTGTTGGAAAAAAATGAAGCTAACCAACACAGACAGCAGGGAGTTGCGATCCGGGTCCCTAAAATAGCGGCTGAAGGATCACGTAGAGGTTTTAGTGGGGTAGTGCACCCAATGCGAGTCCCCACACACGCCAGCGCGCCTACCCAGGCCCTGGTATGGTCTGAAAAGGATTTCCACTGCGTCATCAAAAAAAAAGGAGGAGAGAGTCATGAAGTGATACAATTTTAATAAGAGACCTTTGTGATCATCGTCCTGCGTGCACAGATAGACTAGATTAAATAGGATAGACTGAAATTATTAAAGCCAAGAGCCACACGCTTCCAACGTATTTTAAACCAATTTTTTTAAATGGCGGACGAGCCACTTGATGGCAAGTGTTCGACGTCACCCATGACCATAAACTAGTTTACCTGGATCTAGGCTAAGGGACTTCTTTATGTGTTAACATGTTAAGTATTGATGCCAATAATTACCCTTCTCTCCGAAACTCATCAAAGTAGCATCCCTCGCACTGGTACATACATCTCAACTCTTAAACTTAATTCTATAGACTCTACAATACGCCAATATAAATGTCTAGATATCAGACTGCATGCACTTTAGAATCAGACCGATGCTCTAAAATAACAGCTTATAAAAACTAATGTGTTTTCACCTTTATAACATATACCAAAGTATATTGTGTCTTATAGCACATGGATAAAGTTATCATTACATTGCTAAGACCTAGCGAATGCTAGACAATGATTCTTTAAATTCGTCATAATGTTTTGACAAGTTCTGCGGCTTTCACTTGATTGACGCGAACTTATCAGTGCGTCTGTACTTTCCCTGCATATGTTACCGCCTCTCTGTTGTTTCTGACGCCCTGGTACTTTGAGTTGTATTTGTTTCGCGTTTCGAATTTATCAATATGATGCGCGAAAACAACGACCACGAATAGGAAAATATTATCCGTGCCTAATAAGTAAAAGACACACCAAAGTCAAAGTCAAAGTCAAAAAAAAAATTAAGTATCTTTTTGAACGTCAACTTGATTGAATGAAAATGAAGAAGTCTACCACCAGTTCTAAAGCTAGCTCACTGAGAAAAACCGGCAAAACAAATTCAGTGGAACTAATCTTTTCAAATATTATGTTACAAAAAAATAAATAAATACAATATATACCTACTACTATATTAGTATAGTAAGAAACTGTTGGGTTTTTTGTAGTAAGGATGTCAATAAAAGAAAAGAAAATCAGCTAAATAGCAACCGTATAACACGACCAGCTACCTCTTCGATGTCTCTGGTGTCCTGATAGGTTTATAATAGATTTGTATATGAAAGAAAAACCAGCGAAACGAAATTTAAAGAATGTGAAAAGTAAGTAAAGAATGCATTTATTACCAAATTGATTTTTTACTTTCAAAATTAATATTGTGGAGACTCAGAGGAATTCTTTTAAGTGAAAAATTAAATTGAAAAGAGATAACGATTCTTTTAAACCAAGTGCTTCTCATTAATGAAAAGTCTCATACACTCCAGAGACAAAGGCGTTTAATCTCTTTCATTATACTTTCAAAGAATAATTAACGTTGCTCAAATTGGCGCACTATTTAAATCTCATTTACACGACTTTCATTATCAACTTCACTTTCGAAATAATAAAATTATATAATCCCATGCATCACAGTATAACGTGATTAATATGTTATGTCATTTAATATGTATTGTAAAGAGTATTTTCAATAATTAGTGTGTACAATTCTTAGGTACCTAATTTAGGTAAATAAACTTTGTGATGGAAAATAGCGTGCAGATTGAAATTTACGAAAAATTTCTAAGAAAAGCAAAATTAATATAAGTTCTGTTTTCTTATGTTTACGCGAATTTCACTCATTATAATGAAACAACTTTTATCGCGGTTTATTTAGTTTTTTATGAGCCCGACGTTTCGGAGAAGATGGCTGGCCACTACCATCTGCTTATGATCCCATAATAAAAATAATAAAATCTAAATCCAAGCATAATATGTCACAGACTAAAGACTCGGTTAGCACCTTTTGCATAGATAGAACTAAATAAAATATTGTTGTATCATAGGGTAGTTTCGAATAACTTTTGTAACAGAAGGACGTCTGACACCTCAGTCCTCCCGTGACCATGGTTGCTGTAAAGTATCCGAAACGTCGGGCTTATAAAAACCTTAATAAACCGCGATAAAATCCATAAAAGTTGTTTCATTATAATAATATAAGTTCTTTCTAAAATAAGGTAATGGGCTCAGCCTCTTAAACGAGAGGATCCGGGTTCGATCCTGACCCTCCGGGTTCGATCTTGACCCTCCATGGTGGATCCTCCTAAAATGGGTTCTTAATTTCTATGTGCACCCTAAACACAGACCACCGTTCGCGGACCGGTGAAGGAAAACATCGTGAGGTAACCTGCACGCCTGATGAGATTGACAGTATTTAAATGTGTGTAAAGTTCACCTTCAAGAAATTGGCCGTCACTGCGTTTATTGAAGGAGCCCCATGTTCAGCAGTGGGCAGATAAAGGCTGATGATGAATCATAAATAAATATTTTTAGGGCCTGTTTCACAATTTCCAGATAAGTTCCGAATAGGCTATCGGCAACATATTTGACAGACGCTCCATACTCTATCTGTCAAATATGTGTCAAATATGTTGTGAATACCCTATTCGGAACTTATCTGGAGATTGTAACACAGGCCCTTAATAATTTTAATATATAGTCCTCGCCACTTTTAAAGTCCTGCGACTAATGCCTGAACTAAATTTGACAAGATTGACATCTTGACATCTGTCTGGAGTAAGAAGTTGTGATATTTTAAATTGTTTTACGTGAAATATGGAGCATATAATATAAAGTAAGGTGTATCACAATTGAATAGATAATCTAACATTATGGCTACATTTGATATAATTATTGTCCGACGCCGCATAAGGATATAATCGATGGAGGAGAAAAGACTAAAAATGGCGCGGTCAAACCATTTCTAATGGCAAATACCAGTTCCATGCGATCGCGTACACAGATGTGTGGAAATCGTACCACCATTACGGGATATACTATGCACATATATTTTGTCTAACGTCTTTATTCTAGAAGTTTTCTTTGGCTAGAAACTATTTTAGGCAATTGCAGATGGCTGAAGTGGGATCTTGATGACGTGACTTATCTCTCTTGCTGGTTTCTATTAGCATATTTGGAATATAAGTTGGTATTTAATACACAAAAAAGAAATTAATACAAAAAATAAACCACACAAATTAATAAGCCATTAATAATAGCTTCCAAAAATATTAATAAATCATTATTAAATTATGTGTTCCCTTTACCACATGAGGATTTATTAGGCATACAGTGTTAAATTGAAAAGATATAGAATAAAAAAAGCCAGAGAACTAAAGTTACTGATATCACGCGAAGAATAATCTCGTTTTAGTGACAGTGGTCTGGAAACACACTCGGGTAAACGGATGGCCGATGGGCCATTAAGGTTCCTCCCGTTCGGTTTGCCTTCTCTTCTATATCTTGTCAAAATATATAGCAGTGGTTCTCAACCTTTTTGGAGACCACTTTGGTTTCAATGCGATTAACAGGTGCTACGAGTTCAAAAATAGTAGGAGCATCAAATAATACAAACATTAATCTAAACATTTAACGGATTATGACATCTTTTAAGTTTCCATCTATTTTGTTCATTGTCAAACTGGTAAATTTTGCGGACATTTCTTTAGCTCTTGACGGTCCGCGGAATAAAAAGTAAAGTAGACGTCCCACTGCTGGGTACGGGTCTCCTCCTTGAAATCAGGCGAGGGCCATAGTTCACCGATGCGCTGGTCCAATGCGGGTCGGTGAACTTCACATACCTTCAAAGACTTTCAATCTCATCAGGCATTCAGGTTTCCTCACGATTTCCTTCACCGGTGAGCAAACGATGGTCTCATGTTTGGGGACACTTAGAAATTTAGAAAAACCCATTTCAAGGCACACACGGAGGGGTCAGGATTGAACCCATAACCTGGTCCGCGGAATACTGGTACCCCTGATATATACGAATAAGTAATAGATAAAATGGCGGACATGAAAATGATAACTGACGTCTGCTAGCCGGGGTTTCCACGGGACTGCTCCTGATCCCACGTGACTTATTTTTCTTACTTATCACTAACGCAATAACTTTAATAAACTTCTTACAAGATCTGTATACATCTTAGACTATAATATATACATTTTTATATATAAACATTATTAAACCTATCTATTTTACAAAATTGGTTTGCTAAATCAATGCTAATCGAGTACAAACGCTAAACATGATAATTCGTATTCGTTTAGCCATCTAGTTTGCTAAACATTGTTATCAACGAGGACACGAGATAAGCTTTACGACATGATTGTTGCAGGGAACATAAGAAGGGCGTGCCCTGCGATAGAAGGAATTGCTTTAGATTCTTTCATTTCATTAAAAGCAAGACTTTAAGATCCTTGATACTTTGATGGTGTTTGTTATAACATTTGTTTATAGAAATATATCATTATTATCATCATCATCAGCCATTTCCACTGCTGAACATAGGCCTTTTCTTTTACACTAAGAAATGCACTGGCGCATTCCGCTGGGGAGTAGGTCTCCCCAGGCGGGTATGTGAGACTCGCTGCAACCGAAAGATGGTAAGGGGACGCAGCTCTACCCACTAAAACCCGGCGAGTGCCACTAATGCCACCATTGGTGAGGTGCCCCGGATCTACAAGCAACAGGGCACCTCGACGGCTAGTCAGTCCCTCAGGGGACCGACGCTACCTCCACAGAGTGGTTGCCCCACACCACAGAACAACCACTCTCAACGTCTGGATAGTACGATGAGGTGAGGCTCCCATCCCCCTTTCCCCCTGCTCTGTTGTCTCCTCTTCTTATAAGAGGGGAACAAGGAGCCCCCTCGGCTCAATTCGCTTCGCCCAAGGTGTTGGGGTCACCCTGGGCAACTGAGCCCCACCGCCACGACAAGGACTGAACCATGGTGGGGTGCTGAACATAGGCCTACCTCAACGAACGTCAAGACGACCGATCCCGCGCATCCAACACGGACCTGCCACTGCTGGGAGCTCGTCCTCCCACCTATTTAATGGCCGACCAACACTTCATCTACCTCAATGCGGCCCCAGATCTTGAATATATTGGGAAAAAATTAAAAAAAAATATGAATAAGTTTATAATTTTTTTACGTAAAATTCTATTATTGTAATGTCTATAGTTGTAAGTATTAATATAACATTATAGACCAAATACAAAATTACATTTTTTTCTACAAATTCTGTAAACTATTACTCATAAATCAAAATAGAACATAATATCAAGACCAATTATTATTCTAATAAAATCGCAAATCTGAATTCGATCTAGAATTAAAAATGAACACAAACGCGAGCGAGAGCGAATCATTGTCGAAGTAGAGCCTAGATAAAATCTGACGCGGTCTAGAAAAATACTAGGTCACACATAAAAGCCTCGGCTATAAATAACATAATATACATATGACTGAATTGAACTTTATTCATACTAGGCTTCCATTCATTCAATCCAACGTGAAAATGGAACAGATTTGTCCGTCACTGGACGAACGTCATAGAAAAAACTTCGTTTTATTCATTCATTATATGTCATCATCATCATCAGCCTTTATCTGCCCACTGCTGAACATAGCAGGGAATCGGACGTCTTGGCGATTAGGAGAAGCCTATATTCATCATATATAATATATGTATAATGATAATTCATTATTCATAGTTTTTTATGTATATTGTATAATATTTTAAGTATAGACTAATATACATTGTGTATTTCTGTCAAAACTTATTACATGCTGTACAATAGAATAATAAAAAAGGTGTGTGTGCGAATTGCGATTCATACACGATAGAAGTGAAACACATGTTAAATGCTCAAATACAAGCAAGTATTAAACTGTGTGCAATATACTACACACCTACATTTGCTCTCTCGCTCTTTTGTATTTGTATCTCTGACCTGTCGTTTTTTCCGTTGCATTCGGTTTGAAATCACAATGATTCTTAAGAAGTTTCACTTCAATAATTAAATGTTCATAAATTATGAAAATATATATTGAAAGGGAGCTGATGTGATATCATGCGATTGCAATCACGGCATCTAATTCGATTTTATGTCTAACGCGCCTTTCTTAAAAACCCTGTCCTAAAAATTCGAAAACTCATTGTCATTTCGAAGCACTATCAAAATCGAAGCAGTAGAAATAATAAAATGAGTTTATATGTTTTTTTTCGGAATGACCTTGGGGCCTTTACGCTTAATCAGAAGAGCAAATGAGTAGGTGGATTATCTATAAGTAAACCAGTAAGTAAAACATGTATGTAATACCACAAAATATTACGCGAAAAGTCAGTTTCAATATTAAAACAATAACATCATAAGAAAGATTTGTTTGTTTGTTTGCATTGAATAGGTTCCGAAATTGTAGCTGCTCCAGTAGATTCGGTTTTCAGTTTTGGATTATTAGTTCACTTTTAGAAAGCTACATTAATAGTGACAGGCTAATCGATTACCCGTGCGAAGCCGGGACAGAATACTAGTCAATTAAGTCTTACACTATTATACTTTTAATAATATCACGTTATTGTTATTATTAATCAAGAAAATTAAATCTTAGAAAGCAAAATTAGTAAATTATTAAGTTCCATGGTTTTAGCGTACCTTGGCCATTATAATTTTACGGCATTTTCTCTCGGAGATAATTATAAAAGATATACACTGCAAATTTCTTAACGCCGAGATTGGGGCATTAATCTTATGGTTCAAGAAAAAGAATATCATATTTACTGTGATGCTAAAAATTTTACTTGACTGCTCACTACTCATATGTAATCTCATTAGAGATTCATCTAATCGGTGAAGGAAAACATCGTGAGGAAACCTGCATGCCTGATGAGATTGGAAGTCTTTGAAGGTATGTGAAGTTCACCAACTCGCACTGGGCCAGCGCGGTGAACTATTGGCCCATTACCCTCCTCGCCTGATTTCGAGGAGGAGACCCGTGCCCAGCAGTGGGACATAAAGGGTTGATACTTTTTTACTTTACTTTTAAAAAAATTATATTATGATATTTTTTCTGTTAGACCTGATCACATCAAATCAAATCAAAATATCTTTATTCGTCTGTATCAACGTGTACACTCGAAATATCTCAAAAGAAATAGTCAAAAGGACTAACAAAAAAAAAAAACTCGCCATCGCCAATGAACTTCAACTAGTTTACCTGGAACTAGGTTAGGTAGATAGATCATTCGTTCATTGAGGGAGGCCTGTGTTCAGCAGTGGACGGATAAGGGCTGATGATGATGATGATATTTACTTGGTGTTTGGAGCGACGATTGCCCAGTGGTGGGTGGACTCGGCCTCTTTTGCAAGAGGTTCCGGGTTCGATCCTGACTAATTATAATAATGAATAATTAAACAAATATTATCTGTAATAAGAAAAACAACATTTAATGTTATTAAATTACACACACTGACTGATTTGTCCCACCCATAAAAAGCCTTAATAGTTCAAGAAAATAGGTTTTAATTTTAGGAAAAAAAAATATTAGAACATTTTTATATAAAATTTTAAGCTCAAAAACTTTTGTTTGAAGTTTTTTCTTCTGACACTTACCGTTTCCCTATAATTAAAAAAAACCCACTTCTTTTATTTTTTTTTCATCCCGTCTCGGGAGTTAAATTAAAAAAAACTTCCACATTTCGTTTTTAATTTCTTCAAAGTAACTTGTATCAAAAATTCACCTATTTTCTTGGACTATAAATAAATATTCATTTCTTATGTGTCAAAAAACTCAACAGTAAACTTACATAACTCATATTATCTTATATTCGACATGAGAAATATGAAGCCTATCGAGATAGGCTCCTACCTCGGGGCGTGATATTCATAATTTGACATCCTCTATAATGCTTTCCAATCCCTGGCTGGTTGCCAGATATTGGTCCACCGAGGCATATTCAGCACACGATCAAAACCAGATGACGCTACGCGACTTAACAGTATATTCGTGTGTGTATAAATTAAAATATTAAAGAGATTTTTGAATTTTAGATTTATTGATATTGATAAAGTTATCTAACCTCTACTAATATTAAAATTTTATATACATATTCAGTAGGTCTGAGAATCTACCAACATCTATTTTTTATCCCCCTAAAGGATAAGGGTGACCCAATCCAAAATATTTTATTTTTAATTTTTATGACTATTTTCTTTGTTTTTATTTTTTTTATGATACAGCATACAAACATACATACAATCTTAAATTTTAACCCCTCTACGATGAACCCCTATTTTTTAATTGCATTTTTAGTTTTGGCAGAACGAAGTCTGTCGGGGAAGCTAATATGTTAAAAAATAACATACTAAAAATTCATTTGCATGTTACTTTGTTTACAATACAATGTTTATTAATTTTTATTAGATTAAGCCTTATATTCACACACCATGGCATGGTAGAATGTATGAAACTTTTTTTTTAAATTTTAATATCACCTATGTACTACATTCATGTGAATAAATTATTGAATTGAATTGAATACCGAAAAGTAAACTACGAAAAGTTGGAATCCTCGTCTTCCGTAAAGGGTGGGCAGGATCGACCTTCAGACGGTCACAGGCTGATAATAATGACTGTCCACACAAAGTGTACCGCTACCAGTAGAAAGCTGGGGATATTAATTAAAGCACAATTTGAATCCTATCAGCACCATTTAGGGCAGAACCATTTAAGTCTATTTGTCGGAGGCCAGCAATTAATACGAGCTTGATTAAAGTACAGTGTACTAGCGCGGGCAGTATACTGCTTAATGGGATAATCATCATCATCGTCATCATCATCATCATCATTTAAGGAAAATTAACCAACAATTACAACACTTACCATGTTAAAAGTGCTAAAAACGGCAATAAATTTTAAGAAATGTATGTTAATACATATTATAACTTACTACTTACATTTTTTTATTAGCCTATGCTGTCCTACTGCCGGGCAAAGGCCTCCCCCAAGTTCTTCCACATATCGCGGTCCTGCGCCACCGACAGCCAGCCAGCCTGGTATGTGTCTAGAATCTAGATCATCGCGCCATCTTTTTCGGTGCTGACCTCGGGAACGTCATCCATCTTTCGGAACCCAAAATGTGGAGATGCCCCAGCGATGGGAATCCATACATATAACTTACTATAATTGATATGTACGTGTACGTAATTACTGATAATGTAGCTTTCTATTGGTGAAAGATTTTTTTGATTTAAATATATATTTTCTAATATCGCCTTAAAATCAGAACATCAAAATTTACGAACGCTGCTCCTCTTTGTAATATTATAAAAGCTATATGTGTTAAGTATTTTCAATTAAAGTTAATTCGTAGTGAGTTAATCTCACTCGAAACTTGAAAGGTTTTCTTATTTCTTCCGTCTTTCAAGCTTCTTTCCGTCAAAATTGTATATGCTATCCTTAAAAAGCAACTACATAACTAAAAAAGTATACATAATGTTATTAAGATACTAAAGATATATTCTCTCATATTTTATTTTGGGAAACCCTTTTCCAAGTTCCGTTTTATTTTTACTATCCCTGCAGGAGTCTGTATATTTGAAATGGATAAGGCGCCGTTAGGTTTTAATGTTAGGTTATACCTGATACATTCTTAACAGTCTGGTCTGTATGAACAGATTTACGAACTTCCGAAAAAAAAAAACGTTTGCGATAGAAGAAAAAAAAGTTGGTTGTCTGTTAAATCGTTTTACGAACGGTAGTTTGACGTGACAACGTCAAACTTTACATGCAGTACGAACCGAAATGAGCCGATCATGCCTCTCCCTCGTTCGTGCCGCGCTTCCGCTTTCGGAACGCTACATAGCGTCATATTTTTCGTGCATGCTGCCCGTATTATCGGATTATTAGACGTTGTCACGTCAAAAATAGCCATGAATACTTTTGGCTAGGCAAGTAATTATAGGCACATTTGTTTTAAATACAAAACATTTGTTAAAAAATACGTCTCATGTGGTTTAATCAGGTGAAGGACGATCTTCCACGGCTCTTAGACCATAACACCAAGACGCCGCTAAACTATTTACATAGCGGTACCCTAAAAACTGGAAGCACATAAATCATAAGTTTATCGTATAAGTATGTCTTTGTGTAATAAATGGTTTATTGTAAGCGTATCGGAACAACTGGTTCACCATGTCATCTGATAAAAACCGGTACCCAGGGACCGGACTGTGCGACACACCAGAGGGTCGAGAGGGATATTTTTGTGAAATAGGAGGTAGTCTTGAGGGTACGATGAGTGACGATGGTCCAGTGGGTGTGGGTACGGCCTCTTGAGCGAGAGGTTCTGGTTCCTCCTGAACCCTATGCACCTTAAACAGGAAACCTAGAATTTCCTAAATTTCTTAGCAAATAGGATACTGACAATAACGATCGGGAACCGATAGACAGTTTGTGATTTTGTTACGATAACGATTGACCACGTAATTTGGTGCGACTTATGTCAATCCAATACATTTTATTCTTTTCAAACTTCGTAATCGTTTTTTAAATGTTTCTTTGTCTAAGCTCCCTGTTGCGTTAAACGTTCAACGCTCCTGGGGAAGGGAATGGAATTATTCACTTCTTCCGCGGAGGGACTCTACGCACTTTTTTAAGAGAAAGACGTCTAATTTTAGCAACTCACAAAATGTCAAACTATAGATGTACTTATTTCGTGACCATTCAATAATTTTTCATTAGAAGCCAATTATATTTTAATGAAAACTATAAAATGTTTATTTGATTTAGCGCTGAGTAATAAAATTATCGCTATTGGGGTCGTCCAGTTTTATGGGCTGTTACAGTAGTGGTAGAGGATTAGCATATAGAGTGCACCGCTGAGTGAGATGAAGTATAATTCATATTTGAATCGATGTTTATAGGCGTTTCTACTCTAACGACATCTGTGATACTATTAAGTATCTGTTGGCTGTTTGCCGAATTGAGTCAGCCGAAATACTGTCCCATTTCGTGCGGTTTGTGAGTTTCCTGTGGCCCATTTGGGGGATAGGGAAAAGGAGGCGAATACGCATAACCTTTTGTTGTGCGAATATCTTTGTGCGTTGGTAGTCACCATAAGGCTCCGTGATAATCATGTTTTTTTACATCCAAAATTCCTCAACGCGCCTGATTAAGATCTTATTAAAAAAATGCTTTTGCTGGTATCAAGGAGCCCTAAGATCGTCCCCGTCGCATCAATTTTGGACAAAAACTTTGAAGAAAAACTTTTTAAAGATGAACAAAAGGCCCTAAGCTGCGGCCAATACGGCCTATTGACAAATCCGGGACTGCTACCAATATTTGAACTGTCTTTTTTATTTTCCAGGAAATCCTTTAGGTGTATGGCCAGGAACTTCCGTCAAATCGTGAATCTATGTGGAACTGGCACCTATAAGTACAGGTTGTAAGTACAGATTCACGATTTGTACCTTTAATCACATTTTGAGGGTTTTGACCAGGATTACCTCAGCTACAGGCTGGCCCTGGCTGAGGCCACACTAATCTACGTAAGAGGGGACTGTCTTGCACTACTAAGCAAGTATCTGAATTGTCTATCCTATTCTTCTCTAAATCATAATACAAACATCTAATAGAAATTCACGTGAACGTAATAATATTTTATGATGTATTGAATATTTCATTTTTCATCGAACCGTTTTCATATCATCGAATTGGATGTCAGTAATATTGACTGTAAGCAACGTTATTATCTGAGATATATATATATATATATATATATATATATATATATATATATATATATATATACGAGAGCATCTAGATATTGTGAGCATGTCAGCATATATTTACGTGACATTTAAATATCATAATCGTCTTTACTGTTATCATCAGTCTTTTATTTCTCAATATGGTTTATAGGTCGGGGCTCAATGGTGGCTGACACGCAAACGCCGCACTGGCGCACGCTGGCGCGGCAAATTCATTTTTGGGAGCGGCAATTTTGTTTTCTTAAGCGGCAATTATTTTTTGCGGACGACATTTTGTGAGCGGATTTTTTTCGCGGCAATTTTATAGGCATAATTTTTTTGTAGCATTTTTACAGTAAATTTGAAATCTAAACAGCAAGATGTACCTAGAAGGCTTTCAGGCCTTTGATTTTGGCTTTAAAGCTCAATCGGTAGGTTGGTGAGCATTAAATGTAAGCAGAAAATGTATATGCATTAGCATTAATTTGATTAATCCAAAGTAGATGCTTAATTGTTCCGTTATAAGAACTTGCTGCTTTCGGAAAGAAGAACAAGTCAGGCAATTACCGGCACAGATATTTAACATCTTATGTCTCAGCGTAAGCAACACCTAAATGAATTGGGCTAGTTTCTGATAAACTCGTTAGATTATGGGCGATCCTGACCACTTCCCATCACGAGGTCTGTCACGTCCACCATGATATTTTGTGCATCAGATTTTAACAATCAGGCGAGGAGGATGGGTCATAGTTCATTGATGTACTGGCTCAATGCACGTTGGTAAACTTCATATACTTTCAAAGACTTTCAATCTCATCAGTCATGTCGGTTTCCTCACGATGTTTACCTTCAGCGGTGAGCAAGCGATGGTCTCGTGTTTAAAGTGCACTCAGAAATTTTAGGAAAACCCATTTCAAGGCACATATGGGGGTCATAATCTAACACGGAACCTCTCGCATAAGAGGCCAAGTCCACCCACCACTGGACCATCGCCGCTCACTCAGATTTTAAAAACTGACAATAACTGGCATCGAAACAATAGCAGAAAGTAGCATGACATTTGCTTGTAAGACGGTTTGCGAATTCCTATAAACGAGGACTGAAAAGCTGTCCTCATTAGATCATTCTAGACCGAGGTGTTAGCATATCAACACTTTCTAACCAGATGGACATGTGAAACAATACTAACAATGGAACAGATAATCTATTGGAGAATCTGATGAGCATCTGGTGCATAAATCGGGTCTACTTTCGCCCATCGCCTTCTGGAAGCCTGTCCACGAGTTTCACTAGATACATATGGTTTCTAATGTTGCCATCGACCAGTTGATGGATGGACAACTAGTTTGCCGCAATTTATGAACTCGCTTTACTGTTGTCAGTCGCTTTGGTTGTGATAAGTGGGTTTGGTTGATTGGTTCTTTTACTTTATCAATCTATCTTTTCCCTTTGCTTTTTTCTCTAATCTTTTACCTTTAATATACTGATATAGTAAGGTGGAGAGTTTGTTTGTTTGTCGATAATCCCTGTAATAATTAACTGTTTCCAAGTAATCTTTATGCCAACTCTTTGAAGATGAGTTTGGTTTTGTAAAGAGGTAGTGTCATGTTGCATTGCAGCCGAATTGGACCAAATTCGATTTCAATTCGACCGTTGTGGACCACTCGCTTCTGCCGGTGTAAAGTGACAGCTTGGATGTCGCGTTTCACGCGGCTTGTGAATTTACAGTGGCCTATTGACGTGGGATAGAAAAAAGGAGAGCAATGCATCTGCATCTGCATCTGCATAATATTTGGTTGTGTGGTGCCTCAAAATGTGTTTTTTCGAAATCTGCGTGCGTCTGAGCATTAAACTGTCGCAGTCTCGACTGTAAATAAAATCATATTGAAAAAACCATAGGTAATATACTATCATTGAATTATGGCCCAACAACCTCCTCGCCTAATTTAGAGGAAGAAACCCGTGTATACTTATAAATTTTAATATGATTATTATAATTATGTTTTTAATTAAGTTTTTAATTATTAGTTTAAAGCATAGCAACGACACGCAAGAAGTGTATCGATGAACCCACGATAACTTTAATAGTACATATTCGGTTGGTTAATTTATACTTAAAATTATTATATAACTTTATTCATATTTTCTGATAATTAACACATGTAACACTCCATTTGTCTTTTTAACAAATTCAACCTTATACACGCCAGCATAGCCTTTCAAAAAGCTATTATTTCCTCGACATCAAAATAATACTTTCAAAAGTATTTTATTTGAAAATAAATTAAACTTTCCAAATAAATTGTTCTGTGAACGAATATTCTTTAATCAAAGTTGTATTTCTTTATTTGAGTTTAAGATTCGTCACATGTTTCATTTGACTTCAAAGTAATTTTAAACTTTTACCCGGGACCGTAGTGATGTAGTACATTTATCGATGACTATTATACTAAAATATTTTATTGCTATTTCTTATATGAATCTGTTGATCAAAATTAAGTAAATGAACGAATATAGATGAATGTACCCCGGTCCAGTCTATTTTATCCACCCCACCATGGTTCAGGCCTTGTCGTGGCGGTGGAGCTCAGTAGCACTGGGTGACCCAATTACAAAAAAATGAAGAAATAGCAGCAAACTATTGTTTTGAGGCAGTATTTCTTGGGGAGGAATGAAATAGATCCAGACCAAGGCTATCTAGGACCTAGGTCATTTGTACTAGCCGATCTTATAAAAACTATGTGGGTAATATTAGTTGTCACATATAAAATATTACCGATAAAAATACCATAAGCGTTGAGTTCAAACGGGTCGGAAGACAATCTCCGTGCAGTGGCCGGTCCGTGTTGAATGCGAGTGGCAAGGGATTTGTCATCTCGGCGTTCATTGAGGGAGGCCTATGTTCAGCAGTGGACGGATAAAGTATAAAGACTTATAATGATGATTATAATGATCATAATTATCATGTGATACAAAACCTAATATTATATTTTTTCTAAAACCCTAATTATATTTAAGATACATTCTTTCTTGCATCATAAATACTTAGGAGACTAACTTATTATAAACTTTTCATTAAGTGGCACAGAGTTATTGCTGTAGTCGATTTTCCATAAGCTAAATTAATTATTACTTGGGGCTTTGAAACTATGCAAATCTCACTGGAATTTGCTCACAATTTATGTTCACAACTATATTTTATCTAAGAGTATGAAAGTGGTTAATTGTAGGATTTTATGACGTAAAATTGTTCGACGAATTAATATATCTGTAATTTATTGTTCTAATTAGTAATTCTAGTTAATCTAATCGAGATATGATGACGTTTTCTGCGCATTGGTCCTAGTTAAATGCGAGTGGCGAGTGATGGGTTGACTTAACCTTGGTTGCACAGGGCATCAAGGATGCTGTAAATGGAAAAAAAATAATGGTGATGGTTATTTACTATCACATCCTATTTTTCTTTTTCTTTTCTCATTCTCCTTTCTTTACCAGCGCATCGGTGAACATTGCCCTCCTCCTCTGATCTCGAGTAAGAGACCCGTGTAAATGGGAAATGTATCTGGTTCGTGGATTATACTTTACTTTGTTTTGGAATGAAGAGACAGGCATGCCAATCACTGGCACAGATACTTAATATCTCATCAACACGAGGATACATGATGTGCTAAGTCATGACGGATGCTGCACACTTACCATCAGATGGCACGTTTGCCAGTTTGTCTATCGAACTGAGTAAAAAATCTCCTATCTTCTAAATATTAGGCTTATTCACACCCAATAAATACAATAATAAAAAAATCTAAAAAGTTTCAACTATAAAATATCAATTATATTTCGATAATCTCTTTTCATCGTTTCAATTTGTATGAATGTCACGTCACTAGGTTTCATCAGCGTCTGTTAAACTAAATCGGTTTAACGTTGAATTGGATCTGAAGGCTGAATCTTCAAAGGCTTTATCGGATTATCAATTGGAACAAAACGACACAAATATCTATATAAAATATCATTACAATGAATTGATATCACTGATATTCAAGGATATGAAAGTAAATGAATGTGTATGTGAGATTTCAATTAAAATTTTAATCAATAAACATCTGATCTTCCTTTTGAAATCTTTCAATAGACAAGATACAATGCTCTGAAAATGGAAGCTCTTACAATAATCAGCAGCCCGTTCATTGCTGTCTTACCATACACAAGGATATAAACGAATTTATTAATAAATTACCGCGACTTATAAAAAAACCAAAGAAGAAGGCTATTACAATAATCAGCAGACAGCTTACTGCTTAAGATCGGAGCGTACACAAGGCTATGAATTATTACGAGTACGAATTTATTAATAGTTAACCGCGATTTATGTGAACCTATTTCAAGGCCTTAGATCATTAATATGTCTAGATGGAGTGTCGCCCTACAATCAAAACAAAAAAAACAGGCCAACATTTTCAAAGATGTGTTCGTGAATAGTGATACCAGCTACTACAGTTCTCCCATAATCATCCTTTTAATCTCGTTACACTTCAACACAAACCTTCATTATAAATAAAAACAGTAATGCGTAACAATTCATGCGTATTCTATGGCAGCGGGACGGATACTAAACACAGAGAAAGCATTTAGAGGCCAACAGTTGGACGCTACTTTTTGGACGTGTTTTCCGCGCGGCATTCTACCTAGACATATTATTGATTTAAGTTCAAGGCATCACTGGGGGTAGGATTGATCCTGAACCTCCACTTCAAGAGGTCGAGCCCATTACACTGTTCCATGTGGAAAATATTTTTAAAAGTACCGTATAGCCCTGTATAAGCTTCGTCTCTTTTCGTCTCTAAATTTCTAAAACTCACCGGTGAAGGAAAACATCATGAACAAAACCTGCATACCTGATGATATTAAAAGTATTTAAAGGTGTTTGAAGTTCACAAATTCACTTTAGCCCGATAACCTCTGTTCAGGAATCCAGCCTGTATCTTCAATAATGAAACAAGATGGAAATAATAATATTGTATTGTCTCAACAAGTTCGCAAATATCAATTTAACAATATTTCCTAACTGATCTAATCTACAATACAATTCTCCAGACCTTATACATTCATCAACCTACTTCTATAGCGCGATGCAGAAATGTCCATAAAAATAATCAACGCCATCTAGTGGTTGACATAAAAACTAAATCGACTTTAGCATTTGTCGCGACATATACAAAATGTACTTCGTTTTTATACAACCTCCTCGCCCGATTTCGAGAAGCAGATCCGTACGGTGCCGATGATTTTATTCATATTATTATTTACAAACGAATATTTTGAGCTTCGCCTTCTTATTTCTAAAGTAAATTTTTCAAATCCTTGTAAATATTACAAATTGTATAGTGAAACAATATATTATTCTCTGGTATTTCCAGCGCATATTTTATCATTAGAGAACTATCACAGGCTTGTTTCTCCTATCTTTGACACGTCGAACCATATTTCCTTGGCGCTGAATGGTAACGCCTATCGCATATTACAGTTGTTTTGTCTCTGGTTGTTGTTTTATTATATCAACCCGTTTTTATACATGCGCAAGGAGTTTTTGGAGTACATCCTACTAATCCTACTATTATATAATACTAATACTAATACTTACTAATACTAATTACTTTACTAATAATATTATAAACGCGAAAGTTTGTAAGTGTGGATGTTTGTTACTCTTTCACGTAAAAACTACTGAATGGTTTTTCATGAAACTTAAGTATAATATAGCTTACATATCAGAATAACACATAGGGTATAATTTATCACCGTACTCCCATGGGAATGGGAAATACGCGAGTGAAACCGCGGGGCGCTGCTAGTTATATTTCTTTCATGTTTTACCGCTGTAGGTGAATCAAGAAATGGCTTTAAACTAAGATAGCAATAGACATTGTACCACTCGCTTATTTCATACCTTGTGACCTGCCGGTGGCCTATTAGGGAGGTAACAAAAAGGAAGGCAATGAACAACCACTTGGGGGACGGTAGCCAAGAAAAGTTTCACGACTTTAACTTAGTCCCCTGATAAACTCGGAGCTTATATTATGGACCACAAATAGGGCTTCCACCACCACCACCTTCGGGCTTCGAATTCACGACCATTTCGCAAAGTGACATGCTAGTACTAACTAATGGTTATAAAAATGGTTAACCCAGTACATGGTGACAGAATAATCATCATCAGATGTAAAAGTAAAAGCCACAATATCCCTTAATCGTCCATCAAATTGAGCTGAACGGGTTTTAATGAAAGTTTTCCGGAACATTCCAACATAATGGCTCCCTAGATGGCGCCGGGTGTGTGGAAAAGCCAGGAAAATGCCTCATTTGACTAAAACTGTTAAAGAAATATGAGCGCTTATTTAATATCTGCCACTGGCAAATGTGTAAGTGGGATTTCTGAATTATATCATAACTTCTGCCAATTAATTCAACAATTACTAGGCAAAGTTAAATAATTATCGTAATAACCCTGGAAATGTATACATTTCAGAGCACAAAAAATATATGTTATTCTTGATCATATTTACGGGTGGGTTATTTATTGTGTTCGTAACATAACCATTAAAAATTTACATTCTAGCAATTGTAAATTATGTATTATTTCCAAGCAAATCTTGATGAAATTAGCTGTTCTAATATACGTATTTTTTTATTAAACTCTCTCATGTTAACTAAGATTTACAAATGCATCTTGGCAGGATGATATAAAGCCTATAACCTTCCACGATAAAATGGGCTATTTTTACCTGAAAGAATCATTCCAATAGTTCCTGAGATGAGCGCGTTCAAAAAAACAAACTCTTCAGCTTTATATTTTAGTTTAAGATTATTACTAATCAAAAAGAAGCCTTGTCCTATGATCTATCGTCAGTCTATCATCTATGCTCTATGGATAATTTTTAGCTTTTTAATGAACGCTACGACAGCCGTCGCCGATTCGCATACAGCTCAGGCCGGCCATCGTACGGGTATCATCGTACTATCTTCCGGTCTAGTTGGACTATCGGCCGCTTTTCCAAAGGCTGATCAGCTTAAAATTAACTGTCAAGTCTCTTGTTAAGTGTCAAATGAGTTGCTAGAATGGTTAAATTACTTAATTTGATCAGCCTATCAGTTGACATAACCACTACAATGAAAACCTGTCTTTGACTCTAGAAGCGTATGTTAGCCGCCATTAACAGCCATGTTAGTTGACATACACTTGGACCAACGTTTCAGAAACCGAGCGTATACATTAAATCTAGCATCTACAGAACCGCATTGGCCCATCCGCGATCTTATTTATTCATATTTATTATACAATAGAAATAAACATAGTTTCCGTGTTGGATGAAAATGGCAAGAGATCGGTCGTCTTGGCGTTCATTAAGAGAGGCCTATATTCAAACGTATGTGGTGATGATGATGATTAAAAACGAAAACTTGAAAGCTAGGTCTCGCCGCAGTCTAGAATTATAATTACCGTCCGATTAGTAAATAATGTATTTCTTCAAGTTTCATCAGCTCTATAACTTAAGTACTGATCAGAATATTAAGTAGTGGGTATGAATCCGATGCTTAAATTTAAGAGGGAATGTTCAGAAGTTCGATCGTCTTGGCGTTCATTAAGGAAGGCCTATGTTCAGCAGTGGATAAAGGCTGATGATGATGATGATGTTCAGAAGTAAACGTGCTTTGATGATTATTTATTAGATTAGAAAATGACTGTCATAATATTTCATGAATGACAGATAATAGATAAAGACAAGACAAGACAAGACAATAAAATAATCGCAAATATATTCTATAACTTATTTTAAGTCTAGCCCAGTTTTCAGAGAGTAGAGTTTCAACAGCGTCCTTCCCATTCCCGTGGGAGTACGAGATGAATTATAGCCTACGTCTTATTTTTATGTGTAAACTATATTATTGTTAAGTTCTATCAAAATCCATTTAGTAGTTTTTGGGTGAAAGCGTAACAATCGAACTTAAATTCACTTTGCGAATTAACGCAAACTTAAAAATTAAAAAAGTTTATAAACTTAAAAATACACAGAGTGTTTTTTAAGTATGAAAAAAACTTTTTTTTTTGCAAAATTAGAATTTAAAGCATAAAAATTACTTTCTATTTTAACTGCTCATATAAAAGTATATTATGCATACAATGTATGTATGTAATAATTGCATAAAATTTGGATTGTAATAAAGCTTAATAATTTTCATTGTTGTCATAAATATAAAAAAGAAACATTTAACTTTTTGAATTATTTTATATTCATTATTACACCGTATACAAAATAAACTTATTTGCGAATATTTTTCATTTAGATATAAATAAATAAAATTGTATGCTTGTAATTTTAAATTAATATTTTTCGCTAAATGCATTATATAAAATTACCTGTATAGGTGTGCAGTGTTTGAACAGGTACTTACATTAATTAATAAGATTAATATAATAGAAGATAATAAGAGAAATAGAAGGATTTCGGCGCAACTTTCACTGGCAGATAGCTGATGTTATAAAAGAATATGTTATGTGTTATAAAAGGCTAAAAAATATTCATCAATTCGAGTACCTACAGCTGTAAATATGGCGAAGCTGCGGGCAACAGTTCAAGCTGAGATATGTTTCATAGCCAGACGTTCATTCGTTTCATTTTACAGATAAAACTACATTTCCTAAAAATATATCTAGATCGATTTATCGCCCCATTTAGTTGTATCCTTCTTCTTTCTACTTCTATTATATATTATCTTTTTACTTTATATTTTGTGATTCTTGTGTTTGTAATGTTTAAAAATTAATTTAAATTTTGTGTTTCATGTGGATAATTTACTAAGGCTTCAATAAACGTGAGATCTATTAACATATATTATGTAAATTGATCCGTAACCCGGGGATTCTTAGCCACCCCTATACCACCCATAACCTAGGGCCGTGTCTTTAGCCTGTGATCAATTAAGGGGGGGTCATAACTACCACGCTTAGCTAACACTTAAATGAATTGGTGTTGGAAGAAAGTGGCAAGGTATCGGTCATCTTAGCGTTCATCTAAGTTCATCAGTGTAGTATACTCGGTTATCATCACCGATCCCACAGTTACACGGGCTCGACAACACACGATATTTGTTGGTCGCAGGCGCACGTCCGCTCTCGTCCATAGCTCTCGTTGTAGTGCCGTGCATCCCACCCGTACGGCGTACCGTGAGCACGAGATCGCGTTTATAACTATTAAAATAGTTTTACACTTACTACAAACACTACAATCAGCCTTTTATCTGTCCACTGAACATAAGCCTCCCTTAATGAACGCCAAGACGACCGAATAGCTTGCAAGACCTACTATATCTTATTCCATCGATGTGTCTGATAGAATGGCGGCCTATTTGCTTACTTACCCTGTCGCCAGAAGATAACGCTGAGTCGTTTCGAACGCACGCAATCTTCATGCTATGAATGTGAAAGTGTGTTTGTTTGTCTTATATGTTAATTATAACTAGTAAACATAATAATAAGTGGGCAAGTGGCAACGTCACCCATCTTGCCCTCGACTACCCAGGACTATTCGTTGCATTGCCTATCCTAACATCAGAAAGTTAGTTCAGGAGTTAGGTACCCCTCTTACCTAAGCATAGCAATGTCAAAACCTCTTAATGTTTTCTTCTCATAGATAAAAGCAGTTTACATACTTAAACAAAAAGTAAAGTATCAACCCTTTATGTCCCACTGTTGGGCACGGGTCTCCTCCTCGAAATCAGGCGAGCAGGGTAATGGGCCATTGTTCACCGATGCGCTGGCCCAATGCGGGTTGGTGAACTTCACATGCCTTCATAGACTTTCAATCTCATCAGGCATGCAGGTTTCCTCACGATGTTTTCCTTCACCGGTGAGCGAGCGATGGTCTTGTGTTTGGGGTGCACTTAGAAATTTAGAAAAACCCATTTCAAGGCACACAACGGGGGTCAGGATCGAACCCAGAACCTCTCGCGTGAGAGGCCGAGTCCATTCACCACTGGAACATCGTCGCTCAAGATACTTTTTGTACAAAGATAATTTAAGAACGTTCGGATCTTCGGATGATATTACCCGGGAAGTGTATCAAGACCAAATCAAAAGTTGGAGGTCCTAGTTAGAAGTGAGTCGCGGAGGATAATCCATCTTGGCGTTCATGGAAAGAGTCCCATATCTAACGATGGACTTATCTCGTTAATGATAGTAATGTCATCAAATATACATAATTCTATCCTGATATATAAAGCTGAAGAGTTTGTTTGTTTGAACGCGCTACTCTCAGAAATAATTCGTCGTATTTGAATGATTCTTTCAGTTTTAGATAGCCCAAGTATCGAGGAAGGCTATATAATATCATTTCGTTGATGACGTTCTAAATCTTAGTTAACGCAGGTGAATCTGCGGGTATCAGCTAGTATTCGATATACCAAGTTTCACGTGTCGAAGTTTCTAGTTGAAGAAAAGTCGCAGTTAACAGCTAGTGACATTAAAAATTCACAAACCCGATAGGACAATTTCACTCACGCGAAATGCTGTCCAACCGGAATCGATCCGACTACATAAATCCAATAGATTTACTACAAGCTGTGAGATTACTCGTATATGGTCGAGCAATTATTTCCTTTTTGGTATACTAATGGGTGTAAAATACGGTGAGACAGGCACGATCATGATTAGCGAGTTCATTAAAGCTATATTATTTTACACAAATGTATTTTTTTTTCAATTGACAAATATAAGAAGAAAAGCCGCTAAGTCTGATTAAAAAAACGAATCGAGAATCTCTTCTATTTTTTAAGTTATTTAAAAATGAATAAATTTTTTATCATTATTTGCAAGTGTTAGGAACCTAGGGAGCCAAATAAAGCATCCCCTTCATCATCATTAAGGTGAATTTATTTTCGCTTTGCGACGTTTTTTAACTGCATTAGTCGTGAGAATTAAATAAATTTTACACATTTACGATATATCTTTATAAAGATTATAAACTTATGCTTAGCTGGTATATTGTTAAGTTTTATTAAAATCCATTGAGTAGTTTTGCGTGAACAAGTAACAAACATACAAACTTTCGCGTTATTAATATTTGTAGAATAAGTTTGGAGCAAATGTTTCATTTTCAATCATCTTTCAATTTCAATCAATCTTTATCCGTCCACTGCTGAACATAGGCCTCCCTCAATAAACAAGACGACATATCCCTCGCCACTCGCATCTAATGCGGACCTGCCTCAACAATTTTAATATTTATCATGTTTTGATCCTCATCAGTTTGCGCCCACTAGATATTATATACCTCGTTTATGATATAAAGTAAAAAAGTGTCTTTACACATAAAATTCTTCTTATTAAAAGAAAGGCAAGTAATAAGCTTCTTCTATCTTAATTAAATCTCAACAACGTAAACAGAACAAAGGGTTCGGCCTCCGAAGATAAGATGAGTGAGTCCTTCAGGACCAAGTGTCGTAGGGTTTTATGATTCACCTACAATCCGTCAAGATGCCACTAGCTTCCCTAGATTTATAGAAGCTGTTATTTTCTTAAATTTAAGCGAGTTTCGCTCATTATAATGTACCAACTTTTACGGATTTTATCGCGGTTTATTAAGTTTTTCATATGCCCGACTTTTTGGATATTATCAACGACTTCTTTATAGAACCTATGTTGTGATGTTTTAGAGTTTGGGTTCTTATCCTCTTATATTGTTTCGATATTATTTCAAATTCATGGTCAGGAGAACAGAGAAAAGATTCAATACTGGAATACCGTATTTAGGTAGACGAAGTGTTGGTTGGCCATCACACAGGTGGAAAGTCGATCTCCGTGCAGTGGCTCCGTGTTGGATGCGAGAGATAAGTAATCGGCCGTCTTGGCGTTCAGTCAAGGCTGGTGATGATGATATAAACATGAAAAAGCATCGCTCACTCGCCGGCACTGAAAAGCATCGTGAGGAAACATATATGCCTGATGAGATTAAAAGTCTTCGAAGGCAAGGTCTGCGCATTGGGCTAGCGCATCTGTGAACTATAGCCCAATACCCTGATCGTCAGATTTCGAGGGGACCCCAATCTCAGTCTCGAGTGAAACATAATTATTCTTATTTTCAAACGGATAAACTACAGAGACAAAGCTGGCTCACTACTCAAAAAAACTCTAAGCCCTTTAGTAAATAGAAATGCTTAGTAATCGCCATCAATTAATCCCATTGTCACTCCCACCACCTCCCACCAGCTCCCACCAGCTATCGCCACCATCTCGCGCCGGATTAGCCCAGATCTGATTCTGATGAAAGTTGTTCCCTTTATGCAACCGATGTTTATTTTATCTATACGCCTTTTTAGTCAAATTCAATAGACAAGATAACATTGAGTATAGACACATACGCCGTGATGTCGAATAGGCTATATGTATGCATTTGTAAGGATATTAGTAAAAAATTGTTTGTCTGTAAAGTCGGTTTACGGACGGCAGTTTGACGTGACAACGTCAAACATTACATGCAGCATGAACCGAACTGAGCCGATCATGTCTCTCTCTTTCGTGTCGCGCTCTCGCTTTCGGAACGCTACATGACGTCATCTTTTTCATGCATGCTGCCTGTAATGTCGAGTTATTAGACGTTGTCACGTCAAAAAGTAAAGTATGAACCTAAATAATATGGTCCCAATACTGGGCACGGGTCTCCTCGAAATCATACGAGGAGGGCATTTGGTCATAATATATGGGAGTACGATGCGTACCCAATGCTGTTTGGTGAACTTTACATACCTTCAAAGACTTTTAATCTCATCAGGCATGCAGTTTTCCTCACGATGTTTTCCTCCACCAGTTAGCGAGCGATTGTCTCGACACAGAAATTTAGAAAATCCCATTTCAGGCACTACTGGAGATCAGGATCGAACCTGGATCCTGCCGCTCAAGAGGCCATGTCTCCCACTGGACTATTGTCCCTCATTAATGTAGTACATATTATATCCGAATCGGTGAGAATGTAAAATCTTATTTCACAGTGAGATAAGTTTTGATATAATAAAGTAATAATGTCTTTGGTCTAGCAACAGGTTTGATCTATGTTAGATATTAGATAAAAGATAAAATATGGCCAAGACCGCGCGCTATACGCGAAGGTTCTGTACAAACTAGTATTTTATTTAAGTAATGTTTTTTATTGCAGTTACTAAAATCCACAATTATTTTCGTTTTATTTTTTAGACACATTGATCATATTATAGTGGTGGTGATACGGATTCTATTTTTGAACGACTTCAAAGAAGAGGCTATAAATTTGGCTCTATGTTTTTTTTTTAATTTGAGCCCTAAAAGTCTTAGAGTACCTGCTAAGCAAACCGGTGATGCCTTTGTTAGATATTTCCAGCTAGCAAAATTATTACCTGTTGGTTGGTTTGATGCTCAGAGCTTGAGAGAGAAGTATAAAATATGAGTTTTTGACATTACAATCGTCGTACTTTATCATCATCAGCCTTATCACTGCTATAGGACTCTTTCAATGAACACCAAGACGGCCGATCGCCACTCGCATCCAACACGGACAGGCCACACGGATATTATCATCTCACCTGGTCAATGGTCAAATCTCAATGATTGTTATCATTCATTATGGTGGCAAGGGATTGTCGTCTTGGCGTTCATAGAGAAATGCCTATACTCAGCAGTGGACGGATAGAAGCTGATTATGATGATATGATATATTATGATACCACTTTTTTATATGAACGTCAAAACGAAAATCAAAACCTACACTAAGATCCCGTACAATACAAACTGTAACAAACTTTCAATCAGAGTTACGCATCTCGACCATTGTGTGTAAATGTCACTATGTAATTTAGCTTCACCGTTAACGATGCGATTGTAAAGGTTACGATAAAGTTGAACGAGATTACGTATTGTTGTAATGGGGGCTACTGGCACACGTTTTACATAATAATAGGTCTCTTATGTTCGATTACGTTGATGAAATGTTTGATTATTTACGTTTCGTTTGTATGCTGTCTCATTGGTTTATTTTTATATCTATCATCAAGCTCTTATGTATATCTGTCTGTTTTAATAATATAGTATAATAGCTGTTGCCCACAGCTTCGCCTGTGTTAACTACGATTTAAAACGGGATCTTAGTACGCAAAATAAGAAACCTTTCTGGTTGATTTTTTACACCTTGTGTCCGAAAACCCCAAATATTTCACACAAACCAATTTTTTATCAGAATAAAATTTAGCCTATGTTTTTTGTGGATAATGTAGCTTTTGAATGGTGAAAGAATTTTTGTAATCGGTCCAGTACTTTTTGAGCCTCTTTATTACAACCAAACAAACAAACAAAGTTTTCCTCTTTATAATATTAGTGTAGATGTAGATGTAGATGAAGGAAAACATAAGTTTATCTTTCTAAAGTATAATAAGTTAATATTATCGAAATGAATAAATGTGTGAATGGCGATTAAATTCGTGAAAGTAATTCCATCATAATAAAACACACTTGTACATTAGAAAATATCGGTCTGTGTGTTACTTGATCACGCGTAACACATGAACGTATTTACATGTTGTTTAGCATACATATAGATCATGATCGTCTTCATATTAAATACTAAGTACCTGGTTGACTGAGCATTTGCTCGGTACCCTAAGTGATAAGATACGATAAAAATTTTCTTCCAAAATAATGATCTTAAAAAAAAGGAAAAAAAAATTCGGACTGGAGATTCGAACCAGGCTCGTTCAAACTTAACTGCCTAATTTCACCACTAAGCTACCATGACATATTATTTGACAGCGAAATTTACGTTCATATTCTAATCATATTTTATCGATGCCTCAAAACACGGATAAAAAAAAGTTTTCTAAAAATGTATCCTAGCTAGATCTATTTATCGCCGTTTTTAACCCATGTATTCAAAATTTCATGAAAATCGTTGGAGCCGTTTCCGAGATCCCGATTCTATATATATATATATATATACAAGAATTGCTCGTTTAAAGATATAAGATTTACAACAGCTCTAAAATTGATAATAATCATCAACAGTCTATGACAAATATAATATGTGTGACGTCGTTAAGGCATTTACCGAGGCAAATAGCAATACAAATTGCTTCGCGCGGAAAATATAAAAAACATTATATGTATTAAATTCAAAAGCCCTTTATAAAGCTCTAATTCAATGCAAAGAAAAGGAAGATGTCGTTGGTTTAATTACTAGTAAAAAAATTAAGGAAATGGAGTTACTAATATTATCTTCTCTAAAATAACTTTGCTTTCGGAAAGAGAGTAGAAAAAGGTAGAGTAATTTAGGTATCGAGGATTACTATTTTCATTTTAACATAGGCTGCGAAAAAACGAGTTCCCTAGGATAATTCCAAATAAACTTATTAGCTACTGTCATTTGGTCCATCTAAATAGCATAGAAATACGAGTGAAATAATTTTCCACTTGTCTCAGTTAAACGCTGTCTGCATGTATCTGTCTCTTCGTCTACAAACGCTATCATGAATCACAGATAGCGAATCTGTATCGACCGATACCTCGTGAAAGGTCGCAGTTACGAACAAAAGGTCGCGTTAGAACTAACTGCGAATTACAATATTAGCAGTCACACTTATTAGGTGATGTAAATAATCGTATGTTAAGGTTTCATAACTTAACTGGTTTTTGCGACAGTGCGTAGACATATAACACCCATATTCAAAAAGCGAATTTTGCTAAGTAATGAAACAATACTATGCAAAGCTTCTATCTATGCGCTCCTGGTATCAATAGTCGGGTGTTACATGGGTTTGGCACAGTTGCGGATTTCATTTAAGTATTGTCTATGAATTGTTTTGAATTACCCTATGCGTTCGGGAGTACTATGACACGTCTAAGTATTGCTTGTAATTACGGATGTAAAGCCCGGTTACCGAAAGGCTGATCAACGCAAAAATTAACAAATGAACTGTCAAGTCTCATAATAAGTGTCAAATGAATGGCTAGAAGCATGGTTAAATTATACCTATTTCGGTGTAGCATGGTGCGGGTGACAGTTCCAGTAACGTTACGTTTTACTCTTGCAAGCCGTGGAAAGTAGGAAGTAAGAGAGAGAGAGTAGGAGTAAGGAAGTATTTTATTAATACCTCATTCGTCAAATAGTAGATCGCCAATTACTGTGGTAAATTAAGTCAAACTCAACCAGAATGTGATAGTCTCCAAATAAAGTCAAATGGAAAGAAAAATTAAGCAAAGTCTATGCGTACATCGTAAAACCATAGACGTGCTTAGTGATGAGATGTACTATACTAGGATGGAAAGTCGATGTTCTTTATAATAAAAAATGTATATTGGGCGTAGTTCAATTATTATTGTAAAAAGTCTATCATTATATTAATGAAACAACAGAATATATCATTATCGTTAAAAAAGTTGTCAAAATATAAACCTGATTTTGATTATTTAATATAAGTTCAAATCTACTATTATGTAGCCCCTAAATAATATAACATTGAAAAGTTTATACACCTAGATACACTGCACAATAGAATAAACACACTAAAACACACTACTATTAATAAGAACTATACTTACGCTGCGAGTATCGTTAGCGATAAAAATAAATTGCATAACGTCACATCTCTAATCATGTATGTCAACGTCATATTGGCATGTGTCAGCCGCACCAAGCTAAACCGCACGGAGTATACTTAATTTGATCAGCCTGTCAAACATAACTACTACAATAAAGAGCTGTCAAAATTGACTCTAGAATCGTATGTTAGCCGCCTTGTTAGTTGACATACACTTTGACCAACATTTCAGATAATTGATTGAGTGTACCATAGATCCTTGATGGAAAGTCATATTTCAGCCACTACAATGAAAACTTCTGTTTTACCCTTTTTCCACTATTTATAAAAAGTGGAAAAAGTGTATAAAAGAAGTTTTCGTTGTAGTGGCTACAACATTTCAGAAACCGGGCGTAGATCGTTTAAAAAGGCAAGACTGTGACTAAGCATCGGAATCTACCTCATCTGACTGAGATGAATCATCCAGGATAAACTGTGTGAAACTCCCACCAATATAATGGTACCGCTATAAAACATCTCGCAGTTTAGTCATGCCTTGAAAATCTTCCTTTTAGTCATTGTTCCAAGTATGTGAAGATACGGTTGAGAGAAGTCACAGGATCCTTTCTAATTAAGTTATTGTTTGAGACTTTGAATCATTATGCTCTGATTTCTGAGATGATTATCATTCATCATCATGATGAAACGAACGTAGACCCTCTCGTTAGAGAGGCCGAGTCTACCTACCTATTTGAATCTACGCCGGTAACCGGTGGTAGATTCAAATGCCATTTAAAAATAATAAATATATTGTTTTCTAATGTTTTCGCGAATTTCACTCAATGTTATAAAACAACTTTAACGGATTTTAAGGCTTATTAAGTTTTTTAGATTCCCGATATTTCGGATATTTTACAGCACACGGTCATATTATTATGGTCACGGGAGAACTGAGTCCTGTTGAAATTCATAAAAGTTTTTTCACTTAGAATAAAGATACTTATATATTTTATACTTTGTTGGTACTATATATTTTGAACATGTATTTTTAATTTGATTTGGATAAAAATACAAAAATCAACGAACAACGAAATCGTTTTCAGTTTTAACTTATTTTAACTTCCATCTAGTGCATACACAATTAGTGTACAGTTGCAATCGTAAACAGTTTCATATAGACATATAACAATACTGATGATGTTTTTGATTAATTTGGTCAATACATAGTATAAAACAGAGCCGCTTCCTTTGTATGTTCTCCTTAATCTTTAAAAGTACGCAGCGAATTTTGATGTAGTTTTTTTTACAGATAGAACAATTCAAGAGGAAGGTTTATATGCATAATACATGCACAATTTATTCCGCTCAGATCCCGTTCTAAATATTAGTTATACCAGGCGAAGCTGCGAGTAACAGCTAGTATATAATAAAAAAACTTTCTTATTTCTGAAAGATGAAGCCTCAGTAGACAACGATTTTGCAGCGTTGTTTCATTTATTTTATTCTTATCCTAGAGTGATACAAGCGAAGTAATTGCAGTGAGATTAAACAGTCATTCTAAATTCGAACGACGTTCCCAGATTTATTCGGCTTGGCTGGTTCACCGATAGAAAGCAAAAAAATCTTGCCACCTATTTTCTACTCGAAATAAAGCGAGTAACCTTTATTACTGATTGTCTGACTTTTTTTTTAAATCTAGACTTTTAGGCCTGATGGCCTTTAAGCTCAATCGGTGGGTAAAAGATTGTCTGACATGACATTGAAATAGTCATTAAAATGTACGTGTATGTGACCCGCACAATTATAAAGTAGTAATTACCCTTACATATTATCCTTAGATCTCCATGATCATCTCATTATTGATTTTAACCAATAATGATCATAATCATATTCCATCATCATGATCATCATCATCGTTATAAAACGACATGTTTCCAAGCAACGTGTCGCGTCTTTATCCCGCTTGCTTCGAAGTATCATTAACGTCGAGAATATAAAACATTCACGGTAAGTTAAAAGCACGGTAAGTTAATAGAAAGTACAAATACAACAATAATGATAATACTATCGATGACGACTCTTTAGACTTGGAAGGTCTTCCCGTAATATTATTATTTCATAAGTGAGAAAAAAAGGAGCCGGCTGCACGCATGGAAAAACATGACTCATGCGGCGCTACCTCGCTCTGAGGCGTTCCATTTAAGGCTTGAAGTGCAAGCGAGAGCGCGGAACGAGTGACAAAGAGGCAAAATCGGCCTATCAGTATTTTCTTATGACGTCACGTTCAACCATCGTCAGTAAACCGACTTTACAGACAACCGATTTTTTTTAAATAAAACACGAGTCTCACAGATATTTGGCGCCGACTGTAGGCCGATAATGAAACCAGCTGGCTGAAAGGATTATGCTAATCCAGTTCCACAGCGGACCTGATTAGACCGATATTAGCATTGCCTTTTAGCTAGATTAATATTATACGCCATTTCTAAATATTACATTTATCGAATATGAAACATCTTAAGTTCATTTACATTTATTTAACTGCCTATTGCGATGGCTTTACTCGAGTGAGTTGCTTTCTTTACAAGTAGATAAATTTTACAAGTAATTCATTGAGTGAAGGCTTAGTTTTAAGAGGGGGCAAAAGAGCAAGGCAATGGGCGAGGACGGGAATCTCGCCTCATTCTACTGTCCCGAACTTGGAAGCTGTTTGTTTTGAATTTGTTCTGTGGTGCGGAGCAACCCCTCTGTGGAGGTGGCGTCGGTCCCCTGAGGGACTGACTAGCCGTCGAGGTGCCCTGTTGTTTGTAGATCCGGGACACCTCATCAAAGGCGGCATTGGTGGCACTCGCCGGGTTTTAGTGGGTAGAGCTGCGTCCACTTACCTTCGGGCGTAGCGAGTCCCACACACCCACCTGGGGAGACCCACTCCCACGCGGGATGCCTGAGCTCATTTAAAAAAAGGCTTCGTTTTGGAAAACGGAGAGTTGACTTCGTGCTTATTGGGGACAACCATAAAAATCTAAATAATAAGATAATAGCACGGTGGGCTATCGAAACACGTGTCGCCAGACGGGGCTACGGGTTCGAATCCCATCCGGAAACAAAATGTATCTATAGTATAAAAGTGTTAAATATAATATGTTCGTTAAATATATACGTAACACAAGTTATTTGAGAACTTACCACAGGTTGAAGCGGTGTAAAAGCGTTTTCATATTTTATTATAGTACCTGGTTGACCGAGCATTTGCTCGGTAGCCTTAGTGATATACGATATAATTTTTCTTCCAAAAAAAAAAGATCTTAAAAAAAGGAAAAAAAAATTTCGGACTGGAGATTCGAACCAGGCTCGTTCGGATTTATCTGCCTTATTTTTCCACTAAGCTATCATGACATACAAATCGACAGCGAAATTTACGTTCGCATTCTAATCATATTTTATTGTTGCCCAAAACACGGATAAAAAAATGTTTTCTAAAAATCTATCCTAGCTAGATCGATTTATCGCCGTTTCTAGCCCATGTTTACAAAATTTCATGAAAATCGTTGGAGCCGTTTCCGAGATTCAGATTCTATATATATATATATATATATATATATATATATATACAAGAATTGCTCGTTTAAAGGTATAAGATAAGATAATAATAACTATAAAATAAAAATTATAATAACTATAAATAATATACAACGTATATCTATGCAACCTCTTATGCAAGAGGTTTCAGGTTCGATCCTTAACCCCCGTGTGCTTTGAAACGGATTTTTCTACATTTCTAAGTGCAACTCAAAACACGAGACCATCGTTCGCTCACCGGTGAAAGAAAACATCGTGAGGAAACATGCATGCCTGGTGAGATTAAAAATATTTGAAGGTATGAAAAGTTCACTAACACGCATCGGATCAGCGCATCGGTGAACTATGGCCCATTACCCTCGTCTGTATTACTTTTTTATGTATTTAAATACAAATACATGACAAAGGATATAAATTAGAAATAGCATTCCGTTTTCTCCTCATTCTAATCTATCTTTTATACACAATTCATACAAACCAGTTCAGACTATGCAAACAAGGCATTCGTAATATTAGTAAACTGACGAGAAATTAAAAAGTTATTATAACTCATATTCTTAATACAACTTAAAAAGCTTCAAGTTAATATATTCATAAGTTTGTATTATTTAAATTTTCACCTAAACGCCCAAGTAAATTATGTGTGCGCGAATAATTTGCATATTTTGATTGCATATTTTATAACAGAAATCTCGCCACACAAACTTTTTTTATGTCATAAGGAATCGACCGAGCTGTCGCAGCCTTTTAGCGACTATCGACTCTCACAAACATCCGCACAACCATATGTTATGCAGATAGGCAATCGGAAACTCACAAACCCTTGGAAACGCTACAGCATAGCTGTCACTTTGACCGGAGTGATGATGATAATATTAAAGTCTATACCTATTACTATTATGACTTATACTAGTAATAGGTATCGACTTTAATAGTAGTAGACTATATAAGTCATAAGTAGTGTTATAGTGGTAAAATAGTGTTTTTCTTCGGATTTGTAGTTTGGTATTATTACTTCCTAAATCAAATCTCACAAACATCCTCACAACTCTTACTTATCTAAGAATAAATGAGTCCATGTAGGTACTTAAATCGTCTCCATCATGGTGGAGGCTTTGTCGTGGCGGTGGGGCTCAGTAGCCCAGGGTGACCCCAACACCTTGGGCGAAGCGAATTGAGCCAAGGGGGCTCTTTGTACCCCTCTTATAAGAAGAGGGGACAACAGAGCAAGGGGTGAGGGTGGGAACCTCACTTCATCGCACTGTCCAGACGTTGGGAGTGGTTGTTCTGTGGTGCCGGGCAACCGCTCTGTGGAGGCGGCGTCGGTCCCCTGAGGGACTGACTAGCCGCCGAGGTGCCCTGTTGCTTGTAGATCCGGGGCACCTCACCAAAGGCGGCAGTGGTGGCACTCGCCGGGTTTTAGTGGGCAGAGTTGCGTCCACTTACCATCTATCGGACGCAGTGAGTCCCACATACCCGTCTGGGGAGACCCACTCGCCAGCGAGATGCGTCAGTGCATTTTCCGGCGTCAAAGAAAAAAAGGTACTCAAAACGTCAGGGATGTAAGATTATTAAAACTAAAAAAAAAATTCGTAAAAAGTTATTTCATTTAATTAATGTGACAGTTATTTTATGTGTGTTAGATAGATTTTTTGTGCTCAATGAGACACACAATATCATCACTACCAACATCATCATCATCATCATCATCATATCATTATCATCAGTCTCACAACTAATAAATCTCCAGTCTCAGTCACATTCGGATTCGATCACGACTGCCCCGCTGGTACAAACTAAGATACAATGGGAAAAGAATCCTTATAACCTACATATTAGAGCTTCCACGATATAAAGTGTCCAATGGATATTTTCCCACGGCGATACCAAGAACTGATGGATTGACGAAGATAGCATTGTTGGTGATTTCAAGAAACCCGGTGATGCCTTCATCATACAGAGTTAATTAGTAATTAATCAAAAAGTAGGTTAAAGTGAAGTCATTTGTTACATAAATGCCTTAATTTAAACTATTTAAAACGGGATATTTACCATGTTTTTTAATATTATTTCGCGGAGCTCGATACTTTGACATTGTCTACGAATGTCATGTTCACGAGACACAGTCTGCCCTTTCCCGTTTTAAATATCATGTAGTTTAATAATGAAAATAACCATGTTAATTTAAAATCCTATATAAATGTCTTAGTGTAAAGTATCAACCCTTTATGTCCCACTGCTGGGCACGGGTCTCCTCCTCGAAATCAGGCGAGGAGGGTGAAGGAAAACATCGTGAGGAAACCGGCATGCCTGATGAGATTGAAAGTCTTTGAAGGTATGTGAAGTTCACCAACACGCAATAGGCCAGCGCATCGGTGAACTATGGCCCATTACCCTCCTCGCCTTAGTGTGTTTTAGTTGGAATTAAAATTAATCATTTCGAAAATACTTTTTAAGATTATACTATAAATTATATTATATTATTACATTCTCCTTTAGATACGAATGGATCTAGCCGTATAGTTGCAGTATAGATAACCTAAATACCGACTGCAACGCCATCTGCTCTATCACGTGAAAACTGCAGAATGGATGTTTAAGAAACTTTACAATGACATAGCTTATACACCAGAATAACATAAGCTATGATTTATCACCGTACACCTACGGGAATGAAATGTACGCGGGTGACGCTTCGGGGCGCTACTAGTATGCAGTTTAATCGAAGGATATATTTGATTGTAATAAATAAGTCATCAAACACTAGCTGTTTTACGCAACTTCGCCTGTGTTAACTAAGATTTATAACGGCATCTTAGCGGGATGACTATTAGGTATTGTCCATAGCTTCGCCTGCGTTAATTTTTACGACATCTTAGCGGGTTATATATAGCTTCTCATTCCTTGATAAATGAGGTATCTAAAACTGAAAGAAAATTTTCAAATCCAACCAATAGTTCCTGAGATAACGGGTTCAAACATACTCTTATGCTTTTTATAAGATTTAGTTAGCACTAAGCCACATAAATATTCTAGAAATTGATAAAAATATAATTAACAAATACATTAAGTACAATTTTTCTCCCTATCCCTATTAGAGATTTCATTCATTAGTTTATATGCACGGCTACTCTATAAGGTTGTTTTCGAATCTCGAAAGCGAGATCCGCGGTAATATGACGAATTTGACAGATTTGTGTTCTTCAAAACTCGACTCTCTACCCATACCAATAAAGATCATTTTCGAAGTGACGTAATGTGAGCTTTATCACTCAGGTGAAGCTCGATATTGAAATAGTTTCTTACAGAATAGCCCTACTGTTATGGATTTGAAGTTCGAACCCGCGAAGTTCACGTAAAATGGCGTTCCACTTTGCCACTAATACATGCACATTATTTATGTCATTATGCCACTAATTTTATGATTAATTAAATTAAATATTAATAAAACGGTGATTATTCACATAAAAATAAAATATTCAAATTCTGACATTCCATTCAAGAGAAAGAACATTGACACTTGTGACTTGATCCCAATAAAATAAACGCGAGTGTAAGTTTGTTTGTAATGCTTTTACGCAAAAACCACTGAATGGATTTTAATGAAAACTCACATTAATATAGCATACTCGTAAGAATAATACTTAGGCTATCATTTATCCCAGTACTCCAAGGGGAATGGGAAACACGCTGGTGAAGCCGCGGGACGATGCTAATGCCATATATGACAGACTTCCCCACCAGAAATTATAGGCAGAAGGGATTTCCGTTATATGCTAAAACTCTTCTTTTGTTAAGTACCTTTGCTGTAGTTGTTGAGAAGGGCAAGACAGGCTGCATCACTAGCACCACTAGTATCGAATCCTTACTAATTTAATAAAGGTGAAAGTAGGGATGTTTGTTACGCTTCCACGCAAAAACTACTCTACTGATCATTATGAAATTTGGCACACATGTTCTCGGAGGTACTAGAAGTAACATAGGATACATTTAAAAAAAAGTTTTTTTTTCGCTAACGCGGGCGAAGCCTAGTTAGCCTAGCCTAGCTAGCCTAGCCGAAGCGCGCAATGGCTAGTTAGTCTATATTTGTAACGTAAACTATATCGTTAATTTAATATCATGCCATAATTTAAACTATTGGCTTTACTCATATTTTTTAGGATTTATCAGTTTTGAGTTCAAATAAATATAAAAACTCAATAATGCTTGTTCCGCTTACTACTATTGTACAGTCAAGACGAAAAATACTAACAAAATTATTTATTTACCTATATTCTTTAACAACGTCTTAATGTTTACTTTGTGCCAAATATATCTATGTAGTATAAATATAAAATAAACCAGAGATAATATAAAAAGAAAGGATAAAAATACGAATTTACTTTTAATGCAAATGAATTACCGCAGTATAAAAAAACGGAAAATGTTTATTACAAAAAATATTTCTTAGTGAGAATAAATGAATATATTTGGTTAAAAATAAAATTTACGTCATATTTTGACCGCATCAATAATACTATTTTAATAATAAAACACTACTTATACCTTCGTTGTAGAATATGAAATAATTATAAATATTATAATAAATAATAATTACTTAAATTTATTCATACGTATATCATGTATATTTAAATCATGACTATTTCTTCAATTAAAATAACTCAAACATAATTTACAACATGAAAACATTAAAAAAAACAATCACTCATTCAACTGATTGAAATGATTTTATTAATTCACAGGTATAAAATAAATATTAAACTCATAATAACTTGTTTGAATTAGATAAATAAATTAAAAGCCACTTAATTATGTTTGACATTAATAGCTTGTTTAAATAATCATGCTTAAGTCATATGTTATTAAACAAATCTACAATATTATAATACACGAAATAATAAGTAAATACATAAACACATAAGAATCTATCTATTTGTTTAACGTATAACTATGGATTTAATTAAAGTAAATATAATAATTGAAAATAACTTATTCTACGTGAAAAATTATTGACTAAACTCCACTTTCCTGCGAATTTGAATAGTTTATAAATATAATGGACGTAACTACATATAATTATATTTAAAAACAATACTTTTTTCCAATTAAAACCCCATGGTAATT
This sequence comes from Lycaena phlaeas, assembly GCA_905333005.2. Taxonomy (NCBI): domain Eukaryota; kingdom Metazoa; phylum Arthropoda; class Insecta; order Lepidoptera; family Lycaenidae; genus Lycaena; species Lycaena phlaeas. The sequence continues at coordinate 2,970,799 of HG995176.1, forward strand.
AAAACTCCTATCCCGAGATTATTTCTGTTACCGTGCCACATAAAGTGTCTACATAAAAAAGAATTTAAAAACAAAGACAAAAAATAGGCTGCTAGAAAAAAAATTACATTGTTAAAGTATTATTTAATAATAAGAACTAAATAAATAATAATAAACTGCTATTGGTAATAAAATTTAATTAATCTATACTAATATTATAAAAAGGGAAAGTATTAATTGCTTGTATTAAATGTGCTCTGAAACTACATAACTGATTTGAAAAATTCTTTCACTGTTGGGAAGCTACACTATCCCCTGTCAACATAGGCTATGATAATTTTTCAAAAAAGTTAGAGAAGAAAAAAAAGTTTAGATTAAAACAAAGTTGAGGCAAGCGAGGCTGCGTGCAACAGCTAGTAATAGACAATAATATGCCTAATTTTAAAATAAATTATTCGCATGCCATTAAAATTGGCGAACATTACAACTTTAATTCATTACTTATAACACCTAATTTGTACCTAAAATACTTGCAAATAAATTATTATTATAATGATAATTATTATTATTTCTGTCGATAGTTATGGATAGACTAGCTGTTCTACTAATATCTACTACTATGGATAGCTAGTCGACTTCGTTATGTCAACAACTTTACACAGAACGAAGTATGTCAGGGCAGCTAGTAATAAAGAAGATGCAGCCCTTTTCAGATTCATGAATTTATGTACATTCATTAATTACCACTCATTAAACTTATTTAAGTTATTAAATTATATTTATAGATTTAATATTAATAATTAGCCTATGCTGTCCCACTGCTGGGCAAAGGCATAGACATCATAGGCTAATAATAATAATAATAAAAAATATTAATAATGATCAAATAAACTTGTGTATCCGACGGTACCCGACGAAAGTGAAAACGGCCTTAAAACGTGAACAAACAGACTGGTACGGTTGACAAAAACAAATATTGATAGACCACATACAACTTTCTAAGTCTTTTATTTTCATTAACAAATAGTTAATGATCCGAAGAATGGGTGAATGGAATGAGATCAGTGGAACAATAGATATGATGTTCGTGATTTTGGTTTTGCGTTTCTTATTTCTGCTTTTATTATGACTCATTGGAACAAAAACTATTATCTATACTAATATTATAAAGAGGAAAGATTTGTACCTATTTTTGTATGTTTGTATGTTTGTAATGAATAGGCTCAAAAAGTACTGGACCGATTTCAAAAATTCTTTCACCATTCGGAAGCTACATTATCCACGAGTAACATAGGCTAAATTTTATTCTGATAAAAATAGGGTTCCGTAAGATATTTTGGTTTTTCGGACACAAGGTGTAAAAAATGTTATTTCGCGTACTAAGATCCCGTTGTAAATCTTAGTTAACGCAGGCGAAGCTGCGGGCAACAACTAGTGGGTTAATATATTGCAACGCTTTTTATGTCTTAAATTACTTTTATTATTATAATTATTCAAAATGTATAATCTTATATATAAAAATTAATCGCAAAATGTGTTGGTAAGCGGATAACTCAACAACGCCTGAACCAATTTGGCCAATTCTTTTTTTTAAATAATCGCTGAAGTCCAGGGATGGATGTTCCGGCGAAAAAAAATCGAATAATTGCCGGGAAAGCCCTAAAAACAGCCCTTTTATTTTTTCCATACAAACGTTTTCTAACTAAAATGTATAGTCAATCTGAACTTTATCGCTATTATATAAAGCTCATATTAGATTACAAACACTCATTGTTGTCTAAGCTATATCATATTAATAATTTCGTCGTAGACTCAATCTAAAAGTTACCTAAATAATAAAACATAAAAAACTAAAGGTTTCGAGTCGACAACATATATCCCTAAAATTTGGATTGTCGAGTATTTTGTTAAATTCTAATGGTGTTGACAGACAAAATATTGCAGTCCATTAAAATACAATGACATAATTGCATATTATCACTGTCATTGATAACGGGTGACATCTACTTTTTTTAATACGCTTTTCTTCCTTCATTTATGGCAAGGAGTATTTACTATTTGCCAGTGTCAAGTTTTGTTTTGTATTGTATTACGAAAGGGATTATTTAGACAAAGAAATAATATGATCAGGAGAATTTATAGGTACTATATCAGTAGAATTTATAGGTATACATTCTGTTCCACCTTGATGGCCCAAGAGGAACTGGAAAATTTTTTGTATTTACAACTATTATACATTCTAAGATCTGAAAACAAAATATGCCTGCCTATAGCATTTACTGGGATTGCATCAAATTTTTAGATGGCAGTAGAACAGATCACTCGAGATTTAAAATTCCAATTGATTCTGATGAAGTCTCTACATCTTACATGTCATAAGGATTCAGGCAATGGATCATCAAATGAGGACGGTGCCGACCATATTAAACTTCCACAGGGATGCATTGTAGATACATAATTCAATTGTAGACCATATGTTTGATGTGTCGCTTGAAACAAATGATAATAAAAATTATTAAATGAAAACGTTACTTACTCCTCAAAACGGAGATTATTTTCAATTGCATGACTAAGTTGTTGAAAAAACCTCCGGTGTGTTTAAAATTTAAGAGAGTTATGATGCTGCAGTTGAGAACGATCATAATGATGTTTTAAACTATCCCGTAGAATTCCTAAACTCGATATAACAATTACAGGACTACCATTACACATTTCTTAAATTAAAAGTTGGTTGTATATAAATGCTTTTAAGAAATTTAAACCCTACTGGGTTGTGCAATGGGACCCTACCAGTCTTATTATTAGATCGTTAGTTATGTGCATTGTAAATCAAATTTCACCCGCGCAAAGTCGGAATTTCATTTATTCTATCAAAACAGTGTGCGTTTGCTGTTGGAGGGTCTAATGTCGTGTCCAGTAACTCAAAAAAGGTTACATAAAATGCGCGACATAAAATGCACCAGTTTCCACGTCATTACATCAGTCAAACACAAACCGCGTTACGAAGAGTGTTTTATTATTTTTAATTATTAATTTAATATCCCGGTCTGTGCAAAATTATTTAAATTTACATACTAATATTATTATGTAATTGGGATGAACACCGAATTAAATAATAAATATAGGAAAATGAAAACTTTACACACATGTGATTATTTACTTTTAAATGTATTTTGTACATATTATATAGTATCGAAAACTTATCTGTTCGGGTGGATTGTTGCTATAAGCTATTAAAAATTAATATTTTCACTACAGTTTGTACACACACATGAAGCCATCTGTCGAAGATTAGGACAGCTTTTGGCGCGACCGTTTCTTCTAGGCCGGAGATCTTATGATCGAAGACTTCTCTCCTCAACCCGATACCCGGAACAACGATCTGCGTGGCAGCCTAACACGACACCTCTCTGGTCTGGCTCTTACGCAGCTAAAAGGGAAGGATTTAGCACCATAGACCACATCCACACTATACGGCAAGTTGTACAGAAGACCCATGAGTACAACCAGCCAAGCTTTTGACTCCATTGAAACCTGGGCTGTTTTGGAAGCTCTGCAGCGATGTCAGGTCGATTGGTGATACGTCAAAGCAATGAGAGGATTGTACGAAGCCGCTTTTATGTACGTTCTGATTCCGGGAGGTCAAACAAGACCAATCCAATTGCATCGTGGAGTGCGACAGGGGGTTGTTCATTCCCCGAAACTGTTCACGAATGCTTTGGAGGACGTCTTCAAGACTTTAAATTGGGCAGGATGTGGCATAAACATTAATGGCGAGTATCTCTCACACCTTCGTTTCGCCAACGATAAACTTATATTGGCTAAGTCACTGGAGGGTTTACAGGAGATACTGCACAGTCTAAACGAATCCTCCCGACGTGTGGGCCTTAGGATGAACTTGGACAACACGAAAGTCATGTTCAACAAACATGTTCTCCTTTATAGGTTAGTTAACGTCGATGGCATACTGTGCAAGGGCCGTGCAAGAGTATGTCTACCTTGGTTATACCTTGCAGCTAGGTCGATATAACTTCGAGAGGCAAGCTGATAGGAGGATTCAATTAGGGTGGGCAGCATATAGGAAGCTCCACCATATTCTCACGTCGTCTATACCGTAGAGTTTAAAGACGAAAGCCTTCAACCAATGCGTTCTCTCCGTGATTACCTACGGGGCCGAAACGTGGCCTCTTAATTTAAGACTGGTCCGTAAGTTTTCCATAGCTCAACGTGCTATGTAGCGTGCAATGCTGGGTGTTTCTTTGGCAGATAGGATTTGAAACGAAGTCCTCCTCCAGATTACTAAAGTTACCGATATCATGCGAAGAATATCCAGTGGCAAATATGGGCTGGTCACACATTCAGAAGAACAGATGGCCGATGGGTCAATAAGGTTCAAGAGTGGAGGCCGCGTTTAGATAGACTAAGTTTTGGTCGGCCATTAACCAGGTGGGAAGACGATCTCCGTTCAGTGGCAGGTCCGCGTTGCACGCGAGTGGTGATCGATCATCTTGGCGTTCATTGAGGGAGGCCTATGTTCAGCAGTGGACGGATAAATGCTGATGATGATGATGATTATAAACAATGCCATCACAAGAACGTAACCAAAATAGATGAGTTTGTGTGTTGTAATAAGTTGTTGATTATTGTAGGTATGCTTATTAAAATCCCCATGACTTCCTTTCCAGATCATAATCTCCACTATATGAGCGAGGCACCCACCTTTTAAATATTTGTCACCTTAAGGTTCACCACGAACACAAAGTTCGCCTCTTAGTCTGAAGCCCTATGGCAAACATCTCAGTCGGGGTTTTTAGTGGATCCCAGAAGGGAAGAGGTCAAAGTTCGTGGAAGCCAAGATCCTTTGGCCACCCGAGCTTAACCCCACACTGCCCTATCACCAGGGTGACAGTTTCGTTCAGAAGAACTTTTCGCGCCGACTATAGAAGATCCGATGGTGGTGAGGCATGCCTCGCCACAGGAACGAACCCGACGCTATGAAGTCGAGGAAGTCACACTGCACGGCTGGCGGAGGTCCCCCCCATTTTTTCGCATCACAGGGTGAAGCCAACTGGCTCACCTCACACCCGAAGAAGCATTACGGCCACTAGGGTCATTAGCATAGATATATCAAACCGAAAATAAAAGATTAGTATTTTATTTTATTCTTCAATAGGTAGGAACAAAAAACTGCCACATTACCAGATCTTTGTGGCAGAACGAAGTCTGCCGGGTCCGCTAGTAAAATAATATAATTAGCATAGATGAATAAATGAGAAAAGTCATCATGCCCTATACATTTTTATTTTCCTGTTTTGCTTCTCACTCTTTTCATGTTAGTCATATTATTATTAGTAATAAAAAAATATATTTTTATATCTACAACCTACATAAATAAAAGCGATTGATATTTAATACTATTTGGGCCTATATTTTGTTATCAAAAAAGTAACAACCCATATAATATGTCCCACTGCTGGGCACCGGTCGTCTTCGAAATCAGGCGCAGGCCCAATGCGAGTTGGTGAATTTTACACACCTTCAAAGTCTTTTAAACCGACTTCAAAAAAAGGAGGTTCTCAATTCGTCTGTATGTTTTTATTATCTTAATAGGCGTGCAAGTATCCACGATGTTTTCCCTCACCAATAAGAGAGGGTACACAAATCTAGAAAAACCATTTCAAGGCAACACACAGGGTCAGTATCGAACCCTTACCCTCACGCTCAGAAGTCCGAGCCCATATTCACTAGACTATCGTCACTAAAACTAAACTAAACTAAAAGATTTAAAAAATCGATTTAATAAGAAACAAATATAAAAAACAAGATAAATAAACTCATTCAGCGTCAGAAGATTTTCTCGAATGAATGTTTCGAATGAAGTGGTAAAAGATCTAATGTTCTAATACTTAGAACACGGAGGTCGAAATTCGAATACACGTTATGACATAAAATATACATCAAACCCCATTAGCTAAGTAGCTTTTAGCGGTTTTATCTCTATTGCTAATTAATAATCCAATAACACGCTAAATTAGCCACTAAACTATAGATTCGAGCCTCAATTGATTAAAAATGGCGGACAAAAAGTTAATATTTTTTTATGTATACGCGTATTAATTATAATAAAATGGCGACCATATCAATGATGATCAATAATTAATGACTGTCATCGTGTCATCGTGTGATACATAATGTGACATAATCATTCGCAATTATGTCGCGATGCGCTCGCATGTCGCATACCAAATGGTATAAATAAACATATTTTTTTTTGGCCTTACATAATATCGACTTTCACAATCAAGGCTTTGACATTAGATTGATTTAAGGATCACTATTCTTCGTCCCCCGTTGTTGTGCCCTGTCGCTAGCAGATCCGGGGCACCTCACCGAAGACGGCACTGATAGCACTCGCCGGGTTTTAGTGGATAGAGTTGCGTCCACTTACCATCTTTTTGGCGCAGCGAGTCCCACATACAATGCATCAGTCCCATCATCCCCTCAGTGCATTTCCCGGCGTAAAAGAAAAAAAAGACCATAAGAGTATACAAAACATCGAGCATATATATTAACAGACGGCTATAAAAAATTGTTAAATTTGAGATTAATGCGATTTGCGTAAATTCAAATGTTCATATTATTAATACATACATTCATCTATACAATGCATTCAATCAGTTAATTGTAAATTATATTATATTACAGCGGATAATGAATGAATATACGAAGTTAAAAGAATGCAAAATTAATTAGTCAAAGTCAATTAAAAACGCGGCTTCCAACATTTTTGTGCTAACGTTACAATCCCATTAATTCTCTTAATTTCTATGATATTGCGAATTAATAAATCGAAAACATATAATAAAAACCGCAGGAAATATAAAATTAAATGTCAACTTTCTTTTCCTCCTTGTTTTTATGAGATGTTAACCCCATGCTGAGAACTGCGGGAGTTCTTATTGACGACAAGCGGCCTGATGATAATTTAAATGAGAATGTTGAAAGTAACTGCTGAGCGTGAAATCGAAAACAAAAACCTAAATAATTGATCAAAGAACATTTTAATATGATGAAAAGATATAATTAAAAGTGGCTTTAATTTACTTTATAGTATGTTTATCCGTTGCGATCAAAATCTACTAAGATAATTTTATCTATGTCTAAAATATATCAGAGTTTTAGAGTGGAAGTGGAAGTCACGTCCGGGAAATTGGAGGGTCGACCTCCGACTAGATAGAAGTTGACCTCCCTCCAGTGGTGCTAGATTTATACGGTGGCGGGGGATCAAAATCAAAAAATCAAAATCAGAAAAAATAATAATCAAAATCATAAATTGAAAATAGTCTATGGAGATTATTGAATATTTAAATGACCACTGAGTTTGTTTCGCCGGATATATGAACTGGTAGAAGGTCCAAATGACGTTCAAAAATTATTGTTGAACTCATTGTGGGTAAAAGAACAGAAAATAAACGGAATATATCAACATATCTTATTACTAAATAAAGCTGAAGAATTTGTTTATTATAAAGCCCTAATCTCAGGAACTATTGGTCGGATTTCAATAATTATTTAAGTGTTTGATAGCCCATTTATCGAAGAGGGATATAGGCTATGTATAATCCCGATAAGATGCCGTTTTAAATCTTAGTTAACGGGCTAAGCTGCGGACCACTGCGTCATGATGTGACGTCTGTCATCGGAGGGGATTTATCTTTGTCGAGCGTCATCACCGCGATGCTTGGCTTTTTCTGCGAGACAGTCATGTCCCCGCAGGAGGCAGACGAGGCCTCACCCCGTGGACGATGAACGGGGGCGCTTTGGAGGCGCTACTTAATGCACTTCCAGTAAAGCCTCTGTGCTCGTGTCGGCTGCTGTGACACGACGTCGTGACTAAGTGGTAGCCGGGCAGTCCCCTTTTTGTTGAAGAACCTGGTCTTGCCGTCTGTCGCTGAGGGTTCCTGTTGCCTGCGGTCTCTCAGAAAGCGGCACTGGCATTGGTTTTAGTAAGGTAGTAGAGTCTCAACACACGCCAGTCGCCTACCCGAGACCCTGGTATGGTCGGAAAGAGATTTCAATTGCACACTCAACAAAAAAGGCGAAACTGCGGGCAGCTAGTCCAATCTAAAGAAAATAGAAAACTGCTCATCCAAGTAAAACAGAGTCCCCCAAATTACTCCACAATTAACACAGTGAAAGTGGTTTTTTGGGAAAAACTTTTACTTACGTAACCGTCAATGAGAGGAATTAATTGTTTGTCTGTCCGTGACTTGACTGACCCACAGTGAAACCAAAAGTGTCAAAGTCGTTTGTTTAACATAACTCTTGCAGCATATTAAATGAGCGTACTACTAGTACAGTCACGAGGGCTTACGTGGGGTTTTGGATCTAATGTAAGTTTAATTTAGAGCTATTAAATAAAATTTAAAAACTTAGCCAAGCGTGAGTTGGACTCACTACAAACAGAACCCTAAAACAGTGATAATCACAGATATTTGAAATAATAATGTTCTTAATAATATGTATTTCTATGGTGATAATACATTATTTTTTTTACACAACTTTTACGGATTTTATTGCGGTTAATTTTTTATATGCCTGACATTTCAGGAGTCCCCACGTAAACATGGTTTGGGCTTTAAAGTATCCGAAACGTCATGCATGTAAAAAACTAAATAAACCGCGATAAAATTCGTAAAAGTTGTTTCATTATAATGAGTGAAATTCGCGTAAACATAAGAAAATAATAAGAGATAATACAGTTTTTTTAACAGATCTTTTGAGCGATTCATTAAGATGTAAAAGTATCAACCTTTATATGTCCCACTGCTGGGCACGGGTCTCCTTCCTCGAAATCAGGCGAGGAGGGTAATGGGCCAATAGTCCACCCCGCTGGCCCAGTGCGGGTTGGTGAACTTCACATACCTTCAAAGACTTAATCTCATCAGGCATGCAGGTTTCCTCACGATGTTTTCCTTCACCGGTGAGCGAACGATGGTCTAGTGTGCACTTAGAAATTTAGAAAAACCAATTTCAATTCACACACGGACGGGTCAGGATCGAACCCGGAACCCCTCGCATAAGAGGCCGCGTCCGTCTACCACTGGACCACCGTCGCTCTAAGATGTACATTCTCGATATTTTGGATATTTTACAGTAATTATCGCTGCAGAATCTAAGAGTCCGACATATTCATAAGAAAAAAAACCAGGTAAATATTTGGACTTTTGATCTAAAAGGCTCAAATCTTCATATACAAGTATTCATCTTTGTGTAGTAGTGGCCTCATGGGAGAAGACAAAGCATATCATTGAAAGAGACTAAAAGACTGAAAGCTTGATGATGATGATGATGATGAGTACGATGAGATTGTTAAGACAATACAATATACTTTCTAAGATTATAAGCGTAAAAATTAATTCGTTTTTAATCAATCGAAAAAACCTCGGCGACTTCTTGGAAGCGTTTTTTTTTGTTTTTTTTTTATTAGTTACAGTTAGACGACGGTGATTTCACGGTTTTTGCGCTCGCATTTACTACATTATCTGATATTAAAACAAACTGTTTGTTTTTGATTACAAAAAATACTTTCACGTAGTAATGGATAAACGTACTATAATACACTTTTTATTCAATTGACTGTTTTTCTGACTACCCACGTTAACTTAGCTCAATGGTGATAAGAAATTGTATCAAACATTAAAATATCTTTGCTATAATGTATCCAATTTTTTGTAAAAAATCGGTAGTCTGTAAAGTCAGTTTACTGACGATAGTTGATTTACTGAAGAAAATACTGATGGGCCTCTTTGTTGCTCGTTCCGCGCTCTCACTTGGACTTCAAGTCTTAAATGGAACGCCTCAGAGCGAGGTAACGCCGCATGGGTCATGTTTTTTTCGTACGTGCAGCCTGCTCCATCGAATTATAAGACGTTGTCACCTCAAAAATAAAAATCATAATAAGAGATCACGCATAAACACACGATACACCAGAAGATTTAGAGATGTCTTGCCGTTGATGATATTGCCTCATCTTAAAAAATATAATATGAGTTTTTATGGCGAGATTCAACTTACAAAGTCCGTCTTTATGTCACAATGTATATGTATACTAGCCAACATTTAATGTTAACAAATATATAGAATTTCACCGAATTAAGCCTACACCTTCAAAGCGAAGTCTCGCTGAGTATGATTCAAAATAAAATTCAACGTTTCACCAAAAATATGAAGAACCTCTCACGTCCTTTGTTACAGACCATTAAGTTTTTCACAGGCAATTTACTTCTTCATTCATTCCGAGTGGAAAGCGTTGCCAAAATACTCTGTTTGAGTGTGTTACAAGATTTATACATAACTTAAGGAAAGGTTTTTACATTGTCAAAGGATTTATATGATTTCGTAGCGCTTCATACAAATTATCTGTGCCCGTCGGGATTCGAACACGCGACCGTTGATATTGATAAAGTAAATGTAACAAGTTTTCTTATCTATCTATCTAATATATAAAATTCTCGTGTCACGGGGTACGTAATTGAACTACTCCGAAACGGCTCAATCGATTTTTATGAAATTTAATATGTATATTCAGTAGATCTGAGAATCGACCAACATCTATTTTTCATCCCCCTAAATGTTAAGGGTGGTCCCACCTATATTTTTTTTTAAATATTTTAGGCATTTTTTTGGTTTAATTTTTTTATGATACAACATACAACCTTAAATTTTCACCACTCTACGATTAACCCTTATTTTTTAATTCCAATTTTAATTTTGGCAGAACGAAGTCTGTCAGCTAGTAATATTATATAAAATTCTCGTGTCATAATGTTCGTTCCCACACTCCTCCGAAACGGCTCGACCGATTTTTATAAAATTTTGTGTGCGCATCGGATAGGTTCTGAGAATCAGTCAACATTTATTTGGAATTATTTTTTTTTTGATTTCATTTTTTAATAATACAGCATCAAAAATACACACAACTGCGAATTTTCAATTCTTAACGACCAACCCGTATTTAACCCATTTTGGCAAAACGACGTCTGTCGGGGCAGCTTTTATATAAAAGCTTTTATATAAATGTATGTCTATTTCAAAGGATATAATATCATATAACTAAACAGAGGTAAAAACCATCTTATCCACGATAGAGCGCGTGCGGTTGACCCGGTGCCACATATACTCGCTAGAATTACCTCAATGATAGAGCTGTCAGTTGGTTTTATGTAGCTATGTATACCAGATTCAACCGACATTAAAAAAGGAAGCAATGCTAATTTCTTTCTTAGTTTATGTATGTTTCTTATTTATTTTCCGTGTTGGATACTAGTGGGAAGAGTTCCATCGTCTTGGTGTTCATTGAGGGAGGCCTATGTTCAGCAGTGGACGGATAAAGGCTGCTAATGATGATGAGGTTTCATCAAGTTCAGAACGTTATGCTTTATATGCTAATAATATTAAACGCTTTAAAAACGCTTCCATGTGAACATGAGTATCCATATATTTTTGTCTCGAACAAACGCTTTTTTAACGCTCGATAAAAAAGCGCTCGTACGAACGGGGTCTAAACGTACCATATCTCTGCCACTCGTGTATAACCTAGATTAGAAGATTAATTACGTCATGCGCATCTTGTATACGACCACCAACTAAGAGAATTGAATAATTACATTAAATCAACCCATTATTTAAAACAGATAAACATAAAAACTCACTTATAACAGATAAAACATCTGAGACTGACATGTAAGCTTAATAAACAATTCTTCTGTGTGTTCACTGAACTCCCAAATGTCTGGACCTATTTTGAGAAAACGTGTTTGTTAAAATTGACTTTAGGACGTTTTAAATTAAGGAAGATTAATATTCAAAAGTCTTTAAACTATAAAATGTACATGTAAACTTGTCGTTCTAACTAGTTGGTAAATAAATACAGATTATAAAAACATAACGTGGCATAAAGAAATCGCAGTCATGGCCACATTCGATAAATTTAAAATTGTAATTTGCGCGCGAATCTCTCGTTACAAATAAATTATTAATGCAACTTATTTACATACGTGATGGCAACACCGAGAACTCTCTTATCTTACAATTTCCCTTCTTTCACGATTATATTTCCGCTTTATTCAATTAAGATATAATAAATGTTGTCTAATTATGCACTTAGTTATTATAAATTAGTTATAACAGGCATAACATTCTAGTAGTTTTTAACTTCTGTTCCAATTTAAAAAAAAATAAAAAGTCACTAATGGTCTATATAACTATTTGTAAGTGTTCTTGTTATTTCCTTAACTTTTAATTTTATTTCATTCCAATATCCAACATCAGGAACCAGTGAGATTATATTTGTTTTATGGCATTGTAAGACCATTTGTGTTATAATCTAGATAGATATTTTTAGAAAGAGACTGTCTGACAAATTTTGAGGGAGAGCTGAAGTCATACCTACATAGAAAAACGTGACTAAAAATCCACAAAAAAAACTTTATTTGTAACCTAAAAACCTATAAGTAGATAGAGACTAGGTTTAGATTAATATCTAACATTCACTTTGTCCAATCAAGGAATCATTACTAATTTGATATTAGTTTATGTACCAAAGATAAGCTCGAAAATACTTGAGGTCACATTCTTAGCACGAGTTCAAGATACGATAAGATAGTTTACAAATTCCTTTACAACTTTTGTAACAATCTTAATATCCTTTGAGATCTAAAGTATATGATTATTTATTATGAGACAGACAAGTTTTAAAATAATAGAAAAGTATCTCATCATCATCAGCCTCAAGCCCTCCACTGCTGAGTATAGGCAAGGGATCGTTGCTTCCGAAAGTCCGTCCGAAGACTCTTTCAATGAACGCTAAGACGACCGATTCCGCGCCACTCGCAACACGGACAGGCAACTGCACTGTGATCGTCTTACCTGGGTAATGGCTGACCAACATAAATTAAACTTTTAAATAGATGAAGAAAAATAAAGAAGATCTTTCTATAAAACGATCTAGTTTTTATTTTCAAGTAAAATGTCAATAAGCTTTTAATGATAACAGTTTTGGGGTACTAAACAATGTGTAAATAACTCATTAACATCAACATAAAATACATATTCCAGATTCCTACATATCTTGCATATTTCTGCCATCAAACAAAAATGTTTATCAAAAAGTAGAGATCGATTAGTGCACCTTGCAGCGAGCCTTTTGATTTAGGATTTTGATTATGAAAGATCAGTATGAAGATGTCACTTGCCAGTCCTAAGTACTCCTTATGGGCTCTCCACACTCGCGCGAGAATCTCGCGAGAACGCGAGAATACGAGACTGTGAAGAACCCATTATAGTTTAGCAACGTTTCAAATAGCACAAGCTTTGCATGCGACTTAAATAGATCGAGACTGCATTGAGCAAGTAACCAGAGTTATATGATAAGCTGGAATTTCCGCATCACTATCAAAGTTACCTAAATCTTCCGTATGCATCTTAATACTTATCAATAGCTTATTATGTCAAAAATACCTAACTAAATACTTATGAGATGACCTCTATAGAAGAGATATCTCCCCCATATAAATAAAACATAATATTCCCTGCATGCCTACTTTCTACGCTTGGACTGGTTCGTTTATACGGCCGCTATAAATTTGTTTTTACTCGTAACAAGCTTATTATATACCATATTAAAAACGAAAGCTGATAATGTGAGAAACACATTACAAATACGTATAACAAACATAGTAACATTTGTCAAAAATAATAAAGCAGATAGAAATATAGCAACATTTTCTTCTTCCCGTTCCGTTCCGTGCATTACAAAATTAAGAAAAACCCATTTCAAGGTATCACAGGTGGTCAAATTCGGATCTTCCATACAAGAGGCCGATTTAATACCCACTGGACTATTGTCGTTCAATATATGTATTACCAATTCATAATTAAGAAGTAATAATAATATCATAAGATAGTCAAATATCAAAAGACAATATGTTACATAACCAATTAATAGTCATTCTGACATTGGCAAATCAGCGAGGGATCCATCATACAAGAAGAAGAAGACAATATGTCAAAATTTAAAATCCTACATCAAGCACAATCCGCTAGCGATTGAAAATTACGAAAATATAAGTAACTACCTAGTGAATAAAAGTGGTGGATTATGATATGAAGTTTCTCTTATCGGAAATATGAAAGTTTTATAATTCTATAACGACTAGTTTATTAGGATATTTAATAGAATCAAGTGATATTTCACAGCAATTCACGATACGAGTATTAGATATTAATTTAAGTTTGTATGTAGTAGTTTGTAAATTACTAGTAACCAATATAGAAAATATTTTGTTCATAAATTGTCACATTGTGGCAACTTGTAAAGAAGGATTTATGCGTTTTTGAATAAAGAAAAAGAAGAACTTCGTGACGTCTCTTTGAAAAATAGAATAATAGAAGAATATGAATAGGAAGGCAGATTGATTTTGTCGGACGAGAGATAAGATGTAATAGATACTTATAATACAAGGCTTAAATGAATATGTTTAGTTACAGTACTAGCGTTTGAATTAATACTAATAAGATTTTTAAGTGAACATCAGGTTATTCAGTAGACGTTGCAATGCTGCTTTGCAGCCGACTTGAGTCAACACGACCGTGGTACCTCTCGCTCACATTACCACAAATGCTGTTGCATTTTGTGCGGTTTGCGAGTTTTTTGGTTCGGCAACCACTGGTTTGCTAGTCTATGGGCGTCAGTAATCAACATAAAGCTTCCACTGCTCGGTGAACGGCATCCTTATGACGTAAAAAAATATAATCTCATTTGAGGAAGGAGGTTCGTTTCCAGCAGTAGACGAAACACTCACTCACACAAGATGATGGTCGTGATAGCTATAAGACTTAGATAGCCAAATTTTCAATTTTGGAATTCCTTATTTTTTTGTAAAATCATCGACAAAAATTTTCGATAAATCACATTTATAGGCACAATTTCACACATCAACATGCCAGAGTACAAATATATTTAACAATGCTGAAAATAAACATGGTTTTGAATTAAAATTTCTATAAAGTTATAAATAATTTTAAATAAATTATCTTCAACTTTTAACTCCAACATTCCAATATTCAAACGCTTGCCATAGATAGATGTCTAGAACTTGGAGATTATAGAATATCTATTAACGGCGGCTTTCAATATCCTATCTATCTTAAAATTTTCTTATCGATCTTAAATTTTTACACATTATCTTACAAAATCTGTCAAATTTTTAAGATCGATAAGAAAATTTTAAGATAGATAGGATATTGAAAGCCGCCGTTAATAGTAAAGCACGTTTCTTAACACCAGAAAATGCGATTCAAGAATGGACTGATACAGAAAATGATAATGAAGTTCACTACGATATTTTTCAATAGCGTAATCATGCGAAACTGGGGCGGGTCGCCAACATATAAATTCAAAACGGAAAAAGTTTTACCGCCAAAACCGTCATGGCCGACTAGATACGAACTTGTATGTTTTTTTGCGAAATATAAATTTACTATAATATTATACAACATGCATTGGAAGCTATAAAATAAAAATGTAAATGCTATAATGCTGTACTTATTATTAATAAATATTAATGAACACCACGCTAAGGCCCTACGGTTGTTAGTAACTTGTGTTACGGTCACATACTAAGTAATTTTAAATAAGGATAAAATAATGCAGTGATTCTTACAATGTATTTCACAAACCCTAGAGCGTATAATTCATATAGCGCGAAGTAACATCACATATTTTTTCCATAATTCATTTTTAAAAATGCCTAATAAAAATTCATACGTAACTGAATAGGGATGTTGACACATGTTACAAAGTCATGTAAAGTTATGTTTTACATATTAAATACAGTATTAGAAAACCTAAAATAACATTTAAAAAGTCTACTTATTTGTCTTAAAATTTAGAAAATTAATTTAAAATGCGTTATTTATCATGCATTATCACGTGACTGTAAACGCCAATAAGGCGATGACGTCACTGAACATTAAGTTAAGTACAAACTGTCCTAACTCACCTAACATAGCGCGAGCTCTGAATGCGGTGTGTGACGTAATGACGCTTGGAGCGTTTCAAGGGCAATTTTAAAAACTATTTTTCTTTATTTAATTTTTTGTTAAAATTAGACATATTTCTTTACAAAAGTCTTTTTCTTGTGTTTATCTATAGTATATCTATCAAATAAAATCAATTAAAAAAAATAGTCAACATCCCTATTACACATCTTTGCTTAAAAGACGTTTCTCCTGTATATACTACGATGTAAATAGAATCCGCTATCAGACCACCGGATTAAAATTAAATGATTTCAACATTTTGTATAATTCTGACATACGAGCAAGTTGTAGATTATTTAGCGTATCATCGTTGACTCCTAAAGTGGTCACTACACTCACATTAGAATCAATTATTAAATAACCAATCGGTATTTTTAAGATTTTTTCAAAACTTTTACTTTAAGCTTTAACCCGTGGTTGAATTTCAGTCTAGTTTGTAAATATTGTAGAAATTTAGCTGCCAAGTGTCCACTAGCTAGGTTAATTTGTGTAAAGTAATAAGGTTAAGCAGTTTACGAACGCAACCCGCTAGGTTGATTTGTATAAAAGTTTTTTGTATTGCCGTGTCACGTGTGAGATTTTTTTCTATTATGATCCCAATAAGTTTTACGACTATAAGGGCATGTTTCACAATCTCCAGATAAGTGGCGAATAGGCTATCGGTAACATATTACGGTACAGATGTAATATGTTGCCGATAGCCTATTCGGCACTTATCTGGAGATTGTGAAACAGGCCCTAATTGTGTGAAAGGAAACAAGGTTGTTGGCTCACCTGGTGCGCGGGCAGCATTCATGTGTCGTCCGCGAGCGAGCAGCGCATCACCGCTCGGCTAGCGTCTGCAACACCCCCTGTAACATAACTTAGGATTAGTCGAATCATTAATACCTATTCCTCAACTTGTTATTAGTTTAGTATACTGACATGTAATCCAGTAAAGTAAGTAAAATATCAACCAAAATATGTCCCAGTCCCACTGCTGGGCTCAGTTCTCCTCCTAACAAGGCATTCACACCTTTAAAAATCATCAATCAGTCAGTCAGTCATCATCAGTCATGCAGATTTACTCACGATGTTTTCCTTCGCCGGCGAGGGATGGCCTCGTGTTTAGAGTGCACTTAGAATATCATAATAAATGCATATATATGCACGGTACATAATAAGCAAAATACACATATAACATAATATTGTTTTTAATTTTTGTTTTGTCTGTTTGGGCTAATCTCTGAAACTGCTAGACCGATTTTGACAGGACTTTCACTAGAAGATAGCTGACGGTATTAGGAGTTACTAAGGATATAAAATGATCACAGATTTATAAATAAAGGCAGATGGAGCATGCCGAACACGCCAGTGAAGTGCCCAAAGCGAATACAAATTCAAAAGCGAACACGATCTAATTGACGTTTAGAGTACGACGCTATGTCAAGCACTTGAGAGCGCATTTGAATTTGTATTCGCTTTGAAGCGTCACTCGCTTGTTCGGCATGCTTAACTGTCTTTATTTATCATCATCGTCATCATCATCATCAGCCTTTATCCGTTCACTGCTGAAAATAGGCCTCCCTCAATGAACGCCAAGACGACCGATCCCTTGCTACTCGCATCCAACGCGGACCGGCCACTGCATGGAGATCGTCTTCCCATCTGGTTAATGGCCGACCATCACTTCGTCTACCTAAACGCGGCTATAACAATAACCTATGTACCTTTATTTATATAGCTGTGAAAATAATAATCATCAATCCGGTTACGTCCACAGGCCATAGCCAGTTCCCGCCAAAAACTCATTTGACGTAAAACCAACATGGCGTCCAATAGTCCACGGCATGACAGTGAACTCTGGTTACACACTATCCGATACCCATTAATTAGTAACACATTTAGTTCTAATTTATTTACAAGAAAACGTGTACCGATTAACATTAGATTTATGTGATAACCTACGCCTTACACGGCCCCGGGCGTATGAATATTTATAACGATATCGTCCGTCGGTCTGTAATAATATTATAATACTTTATAGTGTGATCGTGTACTACCAAAAAATAAAAATTAGTCTTGATTTGACTTTCTTTTTTTTTGACAAAATGTATTAATTTATAATAATATTTTTTTGTTAAATAATTTGTTATCAAAATTTAATTTAATGAAGTATTCGCTTTCTTTCACGATTAGCTAAGTACTAGTTTTATTTTTTAGATTAATTCTTTATAAATATACATCAGTCTTCGAAATATACTGCCTATAAGTATGTCACTATTGTGTAGTATTGCTATCATATTGTATAGAAAAATAATATTTATTTGGCTATTTTTATGACACGTCAATTATAAGGGACGGTTACCTCAAATCATCTGTTAACGTAAGAGACTTCGTTAAATTTTAACATCAAAAAAACGCTCTTTAGTCACTAACATTCGCTATCGCCATCTTTGACGATTGTATACTCGTTAAAATCGATTCTAAAATTTAAGCGTTAACGAACGTTAGTGACCAAAGAACGTTATTTTTAACAGACGTCAAAATTTAACGAACGTTGTTTTACGTCGACAAATGATTTGAAACAACCGACCTTTCTATATAATACTAGCTGTCCCGACAGACTTCGTTCTGCTAAAATCGCTATTAAAAAATAGGGGTTGATCGTAGAGGGGTAAAAATTTTGGGTTGTATATATTTCTGTATGTTGTATCATAAAAAAATAGAAATTAAAAATTTTGTCTAAAAAATAAAAAATAAATTTAGGGGTGGACTACCCCTAACATTTAGGGGGATGAAAAATAGATGTTGGCCGATTGTTAGACCTACTGAATATGCATATAAAATTTCATAAAGATCGGTCAAGCCGTTTCGGAGGAGTACGGTAACTAACATTGTGACAGGGAAATTTTATATATTAGATTAGTTAATGCTTAAAGCTAAGCTTGAGATCCTCGTATCGAAATAGCTAACAAGACAACCGTTTACATGTATGCGATATAACAATTTAAAAGTTAATACCGACGATTTTCAACTAAACCATGCAATAGGGGAAATCATTTCACGCTCTGTTTTATAAATTTTCACACCGATCTTACATTAGATCTATCGCTCCGTGATAAGAGTGAGATGCCTAGCGAAAAAGAATTCCTTATTAACTGACTAGCCGACTTCGAGCGTGAAAGTATTTTTATATTTTATTGACTAAGTTTTGCCCACAGCTTCGCCTGCGTTAACTAAGATTTACAAAGGGATCTTAGTGCGCAAAATAAGTAACTTCTTCTGGTTGATTTTTCACACCTTGTGTCCGAAAAACCCAAATATCTTAGGAACACTACATTTTTCCAGAATAAAATTTAGCCCATGTCACTCGTATATAATGTAGCTTTCAAACGGTGAAAGAATTTTTGAAATCGGTCCAGTACTTTTTGAGCCTATTCATTACAACCAAACGAACAAACAAAGTTTTCCTCTTATATTATTAGTTATTAGTGTAGATGTAGATGTAGAAGTGTAGATGTAGACTAGGTATTGCACACAGCTTCACCTGCGTTAGCTTTTACAACGACATCATAGCGGGCAATATATATCTTCTCATTCCTAGATAAATAGGCTATGTAAAACTGAAAGAATCTTTCAAATACGACCAGTAGTTCCCGAGATTAGCGCCTTCAAACAAACTAACTCTTCAGCTTTTTTATAAATACAATTTAGATAGACCATAAAATTAATTTAGATAGGAGTCCTATGTTATCGTCAATGTCACATATCCTACTAATATTAAAAATGCGAAAGCTCATAAGTATGGATGTTTGTTATTTTTACACGTAAAAAGTACTGAATGGAATGGAACATTTATAATTTATCACCGTACTCCCACGGGAATGGGAAGTACGCGGGTGAAACCGCGGGGCGCTGCTTCAAATTCAGTTTATGGTGAACGTCACCCATTATTTAATTTAGGTACCCAGGGTCTCATTTACCAAATCCGTGTTGGATTCAAGCAGCAAAGAATTAGCCGTCTACCCCACCATGGTTCAAGTCTTGTCGTGGCGGTGGGGCTCAGTAGCCTAGGGTGAGCCAGAACCTTGGGTGAAGCGAATTAAGCCGAGGGGGCTCTTTGTACTCTTCTTATAAAAAGAGGGGGCAAAAGAGCAGGGGCAAGGGGCAAGGACGGGAATCTCGCCTCGTCGTACTGTCCCGACGACGTGTTGTTCTGTGGTGCGGGAAAACTTCTCTGTGGAGGTGGGGTTGGTCCCCTGGGGGACTGACTAGCCGTCAGGTGCCCTGTTGCTAATAGATCTGGGCACTTCACTAAAGGTGGCATTGGTGGCACTTGCCGGGTTTTAGTGGGTAGAGCCGCGTCCACTTACCAGCTTTCGGGCGCAGCGAGTCCCACATACCCGCCTGGAGAGACCCACTCCACAGCGGGATGCCTAAGCGCATTTCCCGGCGTTAAAGAAAAAAAAAAGGATTAGCCGTCTTGGCGTTCGTGGAGGGAGGCCTTTGTCCAGCAGTGGACGGAAAGAGACTGATAGATACTTAAGCAATGATAATGATAATATTTGTATAAAGACGGTAAGTGCGAAAAAAACGCAGAATAACCTCGGACAGTTCACTTAAGCAGTAAGGTCCGTTATAAAGCTCTCAGTCAGTGAGAAAACCAATATTCTCTACCAGTTCAGGTATTGGATTTCCAGCACTTTATTGCTCTTACGTATTCTTTTGGCCTATTGTCGAAGTCACTTAGAATTCCTTTCTCCTATACGGTTTAATTTTAGAATTTTAAAGAATAAATATGTATGATAATAATAACATTTATTTGCCAAATTGTTTATTTATTAAGGAATATTAGTTTTATTTAGCTAAGCGTACTTAATCACAATACACACTCAGTTCTTTTATTATATATTCGAAATTCGAAAAATTCGTAATAAATATATTCGAAACATCGGATATGTACGAAACAAAATAGCGATAAAATCTGAAAGAGTTGTTTCATTATGTTAAGTGAAATGGGTGTAAACTGAAAACATAGAAAACAAAAGTTCCTATTTTAATACCTAGTTTATTGATCAATTGACGTAGTTAAAAAGCATTCCCTATCAGTAATAACTCAAATTTAATAATAATAATAATAATTTCTTAGTTCTCTCTCTCTCTCTTATTAGTTTTTTTAGTTCAGTGACTAAGTATGAGCTTTTTATAACAATTTCACGTTATCGGGATTTGAACCCGCAACATGCAATCAATCGACCACTTCATCTCGTTCAAAATAATTTTCAAATTCGATAAAATTTAAAAGAAAGTCCCAAGTAAAGACAAAATCAATGCGAATTGGTTTCAAAGAATTTTACACTTATGCCACTGATTCACAGCCGAGGTCATTCGGAAGTTATAAATATGTAAGTGAAATGGAGAAAGTAGATGTTATTTAATGTTACATGTGTTACGAGATATTATCGACCGCCGTGGTCTCGGGTTCGAATCTTGCCAGGAAACAAAAAAGTTTTCTGTGTTCCTGGGTCATGGATGTGTATTATATAATAAAAATCTTAAATATATGTATTAATATAAAACGTATTAAATATATATGTATTTCCGTTTTCTGGTACCCGTAACACAAGTTCTTCGGAAACTTAGCACGGGACCTGATTAACGTGGTGTAAAAGCGTCCTAAAATAATACCTACATATATCTCATATTATGTGCTATTAAGATATTATATTCTTATAAATAGAATAAATATAAAAATTACAATTAAAAAGATTTTTCATTGCTTAAACACACAAGTCCCGAGAATTATCACTCACGTTTTTAATTATTTTATGTTTGTTAGCCAAATTATCTAGAAAAGTATTACTATATAATATTTCATTATGATGTATGGTAATTAATTTCAGGAGAATGGTCATTTTTTCATTTTCGAGCGAGTGCAAAATAATCATCATATTTTATTCGTCCTCTGCTGAACATTAGCTCTTTCAATTAACGCCAAGAAACAACAACAACAACAAACAACTTTCTTACATCGTTACTTCAATTAGCATTTCTAACCGAAACATCACCTAATACTTTTTGGTGTTTTTTTTATATTCGACTCGACGTGACATGCGTGATTTTTTAATCGTCTATAGATCGCACCCGTCACACTTTTGGCGGCAATTTCGAGTAATTTGGCCGTGTACGTATTCGCAAAATAAATAACTATAATAATACGGCGAAACAAAGCAGAATCCACTTTGAAATAATAAGCGCAAATTGTTGCAAATTATAGTTATTATCGCTTAGCGGTAAATCTCTGGGACTTCCGTATTTGAATTCGTGACCTTGAGAGGAGATAAGTCTGTGTGTTCAACATCTTTTTATATTTAGATAGGAAATAGCATAAGTGATGTGTAGTCAACAACAAAGCTACAACAGAAATAAGCGGGATAATGATGCCAAATGCCTGCGTACAGACGGACGGATATATACTTCAAGTATTAAAGACATATTAAGGACAAGAACACTGCGTTTCAGTCCAAGTAAGTTCCTAAGAATCCGTGTTAAGAGTATAATAAGCCCCAGATAAATAATGGAAATTGGGCTAGATATAAGCTTTATATAAAAAACTGGCCAAGTGTGAGTTGGACTCGCGCACGAAGGGTTCCGTGCCAGCAAAAAACGCCAACAGCTACTCTACTGTATGGGAGCCCCCCTTAATTATTATTATTATTTTGATTTTAGTATTTGTTGTTATAGCGCCAACTGAAATACACACTCTGTGAAAATTTCAACTGTCTATAGCTATTATGGTTCTTGAGATACAGCCTACTGACAGACGGACGGACGGACAACGAAGTCTTAGTAATAGGGTCCCGTTTTTACCCTCTGGGTAAGGAACCCAAAGAAGGAATCGCCGAAATGTCTGTACGCACATAACTTCAGAGCCACTGCACCAAATTAGGTAATTCTTTTCTTACTGTGTTGGTTATCGTTGGGACAAGATTTGTATTAAAAAGGGGCCAAGCGCGAGTCGGATTAGCCGATAGGTAGATACCCCACACTCGTATGGGTTTGATGAATTAAATTTTTGTATAAGTATGGGGAGCCTCCAAAATGTATTGTTTTATTTTCTATTCTTGTGTGAAAATCGTAATGAGGTTCACAGAATACAAGTTTTAACAGTATAATTCTTATGGTCTCGGAAAAAAGTGGCTATGACATACGGACAGACAGACATGACGAATCTATAAGGTTTCCGTTTTTTGCCTTTGGCTACGGAACCCTAAAAAATGATGACACATTTTCGGGTGAGGGCAGAACAACGTTCGCCGGGCTCAGCTTGCGGTCAATAGATTTCTAACTGGAATTATTCAAAAAACATATATTAAATCCATGACACTAGTGCATTCATATATTTAATATAGTAATTATATGCCTTTGGCACTATTTTTATTCGCGGCAGCGTGGAATACACCTAATTAACCGGACGTCTAATTTAACCTTAAAAAGCTGTTACTACTATTTTCTCATTTCTATGTAAACACTCAAATCATCCAAAAACAGCCATTAAAACGGTATTCCTAGCAAAAGCTCAGCTCATTAACAAATAATTAAATTCTTTATACATATTGCAGAAATATAAAATACGCGGCCAACAACCTTATGCTGTGTTCACACTCCCGCGAGCACGGTCCTGTTATGTGTGTGATTTGTCAAAACATAATTCTAAGCGCATTAGAATTGATACAAAAAAGCGCTAAAAAGAGTTTTTTTGTATTAGATACATAACATTCCTTGCTTGCTTGCTTGAAGTTAGCAATGAATATTTTGTGTGTAGAATAAACGCACACTTTTTTTATGTAGAACTAGATAATTTTTTACAGGACATTGTGGTATTTTTTAAGCTCATATTCCGAAATTTTTGTGTTAATGTGGTAATATTAACATACCGCAGGTAAGCCTAAACATGTTTACTACGTTATCTTTATCCTTTTATATATTATTCTGTAATCTGCTGTACGAGTGTATTTCATTTTATGTACAAAAATCTCTCACCAAACACAAAAAAAAACTTTTTAAGACTAAAATAATAGAATAGTATATAATATAGAATAATAGAATAGATAGAAAACATGCGTTAAGACTTATTTTTACGCGAATTTCACTCATTATAATGAAACAAATTTACGGATTTTATCGCGCAAACAACTATGGTTGCTGTAAAGTATCCGAAACGGCATGTAAAAAACATAATAAACCGCGATGAAATCCGTTTTGTTTCATTATAATAAGGCGTTAAAACAATAATTAATACATGCAATTACTATATCAATTAACGTGCTTCCCGACGTCTCGAGTGTCAAATCGATATAAAATCGATATTGGTGTCCGTTTCAAAACCTTCTCGATGTTTAAAAAGGCACTTAAAGCCTTTTCAACATTCCCCCGTGTCGTTTACAACGGCATTATTGCTTACAACCACAATTTATAGCATCAAAAGCATTAAAAGAGAAAGCCATGTTTTATATTCTGTCCGGTTCCTGTTATCTTGTGATTGGTGATGAAACAGCTGACCGTCAGGTTTTTTATTCCTTGATGTAGACGTGGGCGAACCTTGGAAGAGATTGTATATGTTGCTAGCTAATTCCTGCAGCTTCGTCTGCGTTAAGTCATGTTTATAGGCATTTCGTGTTAATGGTGATTATTTTTATAGCCTTTTTCACTTAGTGTTAATTTAGGGTACTAAAGTAACAACCCATATTCATATTATATCCCACTGCTGGGCACGGGTCTCCTCCTTGAAATCAGGCGAGAAGGGTGATGGGCCATAGTTCACCGATATGTAGGCTAAAATCAAGTTAGTGAGCTTCACATACCTTCGAAGACTTTCAATATCATCACGCGTACAGGTTTCATCACGATATCGTGTTTGGGGTGCACTAAGAAATTTAGAAAAACCCATTTCAAAGCACCATTCAGGGGGTCAGGATCGAACCCGGAACCTCTCGCATAAGAGGCCGAGTCCTCTCACCACTGAACCGTTGTCGCTCACATTGGGATCTTGACATTTATTAATTCTAGGCTAGGCTAGGGTAGGCTTATGTCCTCAGTAGCCCAGGATGAGCCCAACACCTTTTTAAATTGAACCGAGGGCGCTTCTTGTATCCCTCTTATATGAGGAGAGAGGCAAGGGGCAAACTCACCTCATTGTACTGTCCCGACGTTGGGAGGGGTTGTTCCGTGGTGCGGGACAACACCTCTGTGGCAGTGGCGTCGGTCCCCCGAGGGACTGACTAGCCGTCGAGGTGCCCTGTTGCTAGCAGATCCGGGGCACCTCAGTAGTGGTGGCACTCGCCGGGTTTTAGTGGGCAGAGTTGCGTCCACTTATCAGCTTTCGGGCGTAGTGAGTGTCACATACTCGCCTGGGGAGATCCACTTCCCGGCAGGATGCCTCAGCTCATTTCCGATGATCTGACCATTGACTTCCGAGCATGGCCACCTCGAAATAAAGCGAGGGAAGCATCATGCTCTTCAGTTCAATGGGTCAGTAAATACAAAAATGGTTGTAACAAAATTTGATACTAGGTGAAATCGATCTGACGTATGACATTTGACATTGATAAGCGCGGGAAAATAAATGTCAATTACATGTCTAATGACAATGTTGCCAACTATTTTATCACTTGCAACTATTTTACGTCCATACGGAATCACCGATGAAATAGTCCATTTTGCATATTTGGATTTTGGAAATTTGTTTAAATATTCATAAACCCCTTTGCCAATACGGGAATCGCGACAAGGGTAACCTACTTCGATAAAACAGCTTGTATTGTCATTTTTGACCGAAGATAACCTATTTCATAATGCCAGTTCGAATTAAGTGGCTTAGTTGAATAGCATAGGAGGGCAAAAAAATCGTCAAAGCCTTTTCGCGACTATCGACGGCCATAAACATCCAAACAACCAGAGGTTATGCAGATGCGATGCCCTCCCCCTATACTTCCAATGGGCAACCGAAAACTCACAAAGCGCACAAACTCGACAGCATTGCTGTCACTTTCGACCGGTTTCATGTGATCGAGAGGTTCCTCCCCGGTCGTGCGGCCCAATTTCCTTCGAATCAGGATGGCACCTCCTCTCACAATATTTATTTATTTAAAAAGGACACCAGCAGTACACACATGTAACATTTTTGTAATAAATATTGAAGCAAAAAAATTAAGATGTGTGTACCTTTGTAGGTGACACAGCGTTCACAATAATATTATGTCAAGTAAGTTATAAAAGAAATGTGGTGTCGTGGGACACCAGGTAGGAACGAGGTTCCTTCGGCTAAAAAGAAAGGTATTATACACTACTCGCTTGTGTATGCGACTGTCGCGCGGCGCGCCTGCGCACGTCTCATTTAACGCTTTTTATTCAACGCACTTTTTCTTACGGTTTTACTATCACATTTTTTTCGGTTCGGTCGCGCAGCAAAATGCCTGTCCCCTCCAAGCCTGCCGTAAGGAACTTCGTTCCAATAATTATGATTAATAGTAATAAATTCAATACAATAATAATACCTAAATATATCAATATTTATATCTTACTTTATTATACACTAGCTGTTGCCCGGAGCTTCGCCTGCGTTAACTAAGATTTACAACGGGATCTTAGCGGGATGATATATCTTTACCGATAAATGAGCTATCGAACACTGAAATGTTTCATTAAAATCAGACCGATAGTTCCTGAGATTAGCGCGTTCAAATAAACAAACTCTTTAGCTTCATATCTTAAGGATTAAAAGCATGAGTAAAATAAACTCGTTTAAATGTAGTCCAAAAAAATCAAAATTAATGCTTTTTTGTGTTTTCAATTAAGGTTTTCTTTTGTGTTATAATTGAGTTTCATTATGAGGGTGACGTGTCTTAAGACAAAACCCTCTTTTAAAAATAAAGAAAAAAAAATATTAGTGTAGATATATAGTATAGATAGATTTCGCCATAACTTCAAAACCGATCGTCCAATTTTAATCATTTATAGTCGAAATATTATCTACATAAACTGTATTTAGTGATGAAATAATTTATTTTGATAAGGATCCAAAGCATGAGTAAAATAAACACGTTTAAATGTAGTCCAAAAAAATTCAAATTATCTAAATAAAAAAATGGTTACTGTGCCTCACTCGACATAGATAGGTATAACGTGTCGCGGACTTTTTTGTAGATAATTATAAGGTCTACAATTAATTAGAACATTTTATGGTTCTATCATTTATAGTTTAGGCAGCGTACGCAAAATAAGTAACTTTTCTGGTTGATTTTTTACACCTTGTGTCCGAAAAACCCAAATATCTTACGGAACCCTATTTTTTTTTTCAGAATAAAATGTAGCCTATGTTACTCGTGGATAATGTAGCTTTCGAATGGTGAAAGAATTTTTGAAATCGGTCCAGTACTTTTTGACCCTATTCGTTACAACCAAACAAACAAACAAAGTTTTCCTCTTTATAATATTAGTGTGTTACATCATCATCATCATCATCAGCCTTTATCCGTCCACTGCTGAACATAGGCCTCCCTCAATGAACGCCATGACGACCGATCCCTTTCTACTCGCATCCAACACGGATAGATACATAGATACATACATATATATACATATGTATGTTTACATACATAGATTAATATAATTAAATTTCTTGTCTTATTAATCTCTGATAAATATTTTTGTGTAACTTCGTAACAAACGGAAAGTTACACAAAAGCTATGCTTATAAAGGATTTTAATCAAATTTCAAAGTAACATAATTGAAAATTTACATTCACAAAAGCTGTTCCACAATTCAAAATTAAAAAATTCTACAATTTCTGCTGAATTGTTCTAAATTCATTACGGATCCCAATGTCACCTTGGCCACATAAGAGAAGCGACAGTGGGAACATATTATAGATAAACAGACAGAACAAATGGTTATGCTCATCACATTTTGTCCGAGGTGGGAAGCGAACCCACGATCTTCTGGTTTAACAGTCGGCGTCACTAGCCACTATGCCAACGGGGCCAATCAATTATATTTATATAACGTCTGTAACAATTATTTTTAGAAAAGAAACTGTTGTTCTGATGACCTCTATACTAGTGTCGCCCGCGGTTTCACGCGTGGTTTGCTCCGTCAGTTGGGTGGCCTATTTTATATCATTTTTATTCTTCTGTGCGTGTGCATGTGTGGACTAAGCGGCTGGACCAATTTTGATGTAGATGTTTCGGTTTTGACAATTCAGCAAATTACGAATTGTTTTGTACTCTGTCACTGGGCCACTGTCAGTTCCGGTTATTACCTCAAAGGTACGTATGGACCACGTAATTAAGCGCGGCCTTATGTCAATCCCATACATTTTAACATTTTCGAACTTCTTTAACGCTTTCTTGATGGCATTTTGGCTAGACCCCTCCTATATACCGACTAAGTGTAAAGGCCGTCGGACCAACAGAATGGGATTCGAAAGACAATACTGTGTAAACGGCCTTACAATAACTATTACATACTTCCAAGTACAATCAATCTATAAAATGTATGAACTATAATTATAGCCAACTGTTTGTGGCAACAGAAACCGGTAGTGCGGCTTCGAGTCCTGGATATAGTAATCTGCTTTATCTTAGTATCGAACATAAACTCGTTCCCAGCCTGTTTCTATATCAGATTTGTTCATTTTTATTTTCTAACTCGCAGAAACGTGTTGAGAACAATACGTTTTAAATTATAACATCACCTTCATCATATTCAATGTTATTCCCTCCTCTGGACAACTAGAAATCTCTATCAAAGAACGCTAAGATATACTTGAAATTTTAATATGTATTGATTTTAGTATTGTTTTGTATATCACTTTATATCACGAGCGACGATGGTCCAGTGGTGGATGGACTCGGCCTCTTATGCGAGAGGTTCCGGTTTCGATCCTGAGAACCCGCCCTCGCCCTGTGTGCCTTGAAATAGGTTTTTCTGAAATTCTAAGTTCACATCAAACACGAGATCATCGCTCGCGCACCGGCAAAGGAAAACATCGTGAGGAAACCTGCACGCCTAAAGTCTTTGAAGGTATGTGAAGTTCACCAACCCGCACTGGGCCAGCGCATCGGTGAACTATTGGCCCATTACCCTCCTCGCCTGATTTCAAAGAGGAGACCCGTGCCCAGCAGTGGGACAGAAAGGGTTGATACTTTTCTTTTTTTTATATCACTTTATAACAACCAAAATGCTGACTTTTAATAAGTATTTGTAATGAGATAAATATATTCATCATTTTCTGTCTGCCCACTCCTGAACATACCTGGGCTTCCTCCAACGAACGCCATGACCGATCTCTTGCCACTCACACCATGAACATACATAAAGATCTTCCCCATCTGGTCGACCAACACTTAGTAGACAAAGTATTAAAGGAATATACAAAGGAAAAATAAGCTATGAAAATAGGGATTCAACTGTTAAAGATATATAGGTGTGAAGTCGCGTTACAGCAAGCTACTCGAATAAAACAAGAGTAAAATTGTATCGTTTTAACATAACATTAAGATGCATCTTATCTTTCATGTTATCTTTAAGCAACCCTTAACTTTATTTGCACACATCAAAGGCATCTCAAATGCGCTTAAATATGGATTAATTTCAGAGTACTTTTTTATTTCAAAACAAAAGATCAACCTCGGCAATTATTTTTTTAAGATAATAATTTTCTTTTCTTGTATGTTTGTAACAGACTCCTTTGGGCGCGATTTTGACCCAAATTAAAAGGCCAGATTTTGTTCAACCTTTGTAGATTTATTGATACAGACTGTGGATACAAATTACCGATGATCGAAAAAAACCACAACGTAATTCCTTTTGAAATATTATTTATTATTTCTACTTTCTGTAAGGGTTTTTATTGCATTTTTATTGACTTCCTTTGTTTGATGTGTTTCAGGTGTAACAAGTTCGTCACCTACGAAATAAAGATATTCCGATAATATTAATAAAACTACAAATCACAACAAATCAATTATTGGTCATCAGTCAAAACTTTTTATAAACGCGTTTGAGGGTTGCACTTTTTTCACAAATTTTTGCTTTATGTAAATTCACCTTGAATTCTTAATTTTCGCTGATACAAAGATAAATAAGATTATAAAAAGGTAATGCACGTCACAAGCTTAATCTACACACTACCGTAAAGCATCGCTTTAGCGCTGCTCAGCAGACCGCAGCGACAGTTATCCGACAGTGCGTATATTACCTAACACTTCGCTATTAACTGTTCTCCGTGAATCTAGATGGTAAGAATAATAGAAAAAACTACAGCCATTCCAAGATCCCACAGAAGGGGATAATAAATTTGGAACGTATGATTAGAAGCAACGAGAGCTTTAGAATAAGTATAAGTAAGGGATAAGTTATCTTATCCTACTTATTTGATGACCTCAGTTGTACACATCACATTCGTGGGTGACGTTTACTATTTTTCGACTTATCTTGTCATTAACTTTAACGTTACATATATCTATATCTGTAGCTCGAAAAGAAACAAAAATACTAATATTATAAATATGAAAGTAGGGATATTTGTTACGCTTTCATGCGAACTACTCAACCGATCATCATGAAACTTTGTACACATATTCTCGGGGATATGGATAGTAACATAGGATATAATAAAAAAATGCGACAGCTAGTTTCACATAAGTTAAAAATACATTTATTTATTTATTTTAAAAGAGTTTCAATACGGTAATCTAGTCACGTGAGTTTTGTAAGATAAAGCATACTGTTTCATAGTTACACAAAAACCAATAAGTTTCTAAGCCTTTCTAACACCAGAAGAACGAGAGCTGGCTAACGATGATGAGTGTTATGGATCATTACGTCTGAAGAATGTTAAGGAAAGTGACGGTTAACTTCGATACGACACCCACAGTGGAGAGTACGGTCAAATGTGTTAACCGCCACACTAACGCCCGGTTTCTGAAACGTTGGTCAAAATGTATGTCAATTAACATGGCTGTCAATGGCGGTTAACATACGGTTCTAGAGTCAAATTTGTCAGCTTTTCATTGTAGTTGTTATGTCAACTGACAGACTGATCAAATTAAGTAATTTAACCATGCTTTTAGCAACTCATTTGACACTTTTTTTAATTTTTGGGTTGATCAGCCTTTTGGAAACCGAGCGTCAATTATCTTCATTGATAAACATTTACCTTAAGTACCTACCTTCCTATCTTCCTTTACTAATTTTCAGACTATAATATTAATTCTGAGCTTTTGCCCGCAGCTTCATCAGCGTTAGCTAAAATTTACAACGGCACCTTAGTATCATGTATAGTTTAATATAGCCTTCCTCGATAAACAGGCTATCTATAACCGAAAGAAATGTTCAAATTGGACCATTACTTTCTGAGATTAGCGCGTTCAAACAAGCAAACTCCTCAGCTATATTAATCTAAGATTTGTGTCAGCAAGGCTTCTTATATACGACTGATCTTTATTGCTTATTGCAGAGATCACATATATGTCGGATGAATCTTATATAGGACTTAGACTATAATATAGGTCTTGAACTATACTATACTACAGGATTATATTATAGTCTAAGACCTATACGAAAGACACCATTTTTTGATCTAATGATAACATCCAATAACCCCTAATTCCTAACCCTTATCTCCATGATGGATAGCTGTTAACAAGTCCGTCCCATCACGAGACCAGTTTCAAGTAGGCCTAAGCATTAAGATTAGCATGCATAAGATAAGTATTAGCATAAAATAAAAACGGTAATAAAATGCTTATTTATTCTCTATAATATACACTTTAGAATAAATTATAATGAGATAATAGCGGTTATATTTTTTGCGTCAGTTTTTTTAGCTTTTACTATGACGAGACTCGGAATTAAGATATGTAATACAGGACTTTTCAATGAACGTCGAAATGGTTATTTTATATAAATAATGAATTTATATTATTCAACAATTACACTATGTAAATCTTGTCCCGTTGTAATTCTTAAGAGCTTATTATACGGGTACTAGAAAAAAAGAAACTTATATAAATACATAAACATTACGGTACAAGCATATTCATCATACAAATTATCTGCACTTGACAGGATTCGAACCTGAGACCTACTGGCTGTCCTGTTATTCCGGTTGTTGTTTAAACAAAGGCCAATAGATAACAGAAATAGAATATATGTAGAGCCAGTCCCTATAGGCAAATGACACAAACGCTTAATGAATAGAATACTTACGCCCGATTCCTGAAAGGCTGATCAACGCAAAAATCAAATAATTGTCGTATTGAGCGAGTGATCGCAAGGAGTTACTGATAATTATTATTATTATAATTATGTTGTTGTGAATAGTAAAAATATTTTTCTTTCTTTCTTTTATTAACTGTTAAGCCGGGGTTTTAAGTGTTGAATGAGTTGCTAGAAGCATGGTTAAATTACATTACATCAGCCTGTCAGTTGACATAACAACTACAATCAAATTCTGTCTTTGACTCTAGAATCATATGTTAACCGCCATTAACAGCTATGTTAGTTGACATACACTTTCGACTACGTTTCAGAACCCGGGCGTTATTGTATGGCAATGTCTCTAGCTGTCAAATTACAGTCGTAAACTAATGTCACTCCCATACAATAGTATTCTATTCATTTAGCGTTTGTGTCACTTGTCTAAGAGGGCCGTCTTGCTCTTTCTTTCTACCATAGTTACAGTCCATCTCTTACATTGTGAGTATCTCTTGTCTAATTGGTATCAATCTCTATTCTTTCTATATATATACCACTTCTGTTGGTAGACTATTTTTTTTATAATATGTTTGGACAACGCACTGCAATCTGATCTCAAACTAGGCATAGCCTGCATCATGGCAACCAGACGACTGATACATACTTATAATATATTCATAATTACATACATGTTATAGATAAATTATACCCAGACAGAACGAATGATCATGCTCATCACACAAACATTTGTCCTGATGGGAATCGATTCCAGGAGCTTCTGGTCATAACCCACCAACCTTCCCATGCTCCTACTCGCCTCTCGGTATACGGAGCGAAACGCGGGAGATGTACGGGGTACACCTGCTTAGACGCTCTTTTCCCCCGTACAATTCTTCACTACCTCTACTTGCGAGAGTGCTTTAATACGTCCCTAGCGTCACTCTCCCCTTTCTGGGGCTGACGGCTTCACAAAAACGTTAGTGACGGCACGGCAGTCCGGATGTGTCAATCTTGCAGCTACGGTGACATTTCTGTCCTTCGTTTGTGCCACTTGTGCGCGAACATCCTCAGGTGGCTGAAGTTATTCTGCGTGACAGTCAGGTCTGTCTACACTAACAGACCAGTTAATGGATTAAATGATATCCTCTAGGTGAGACAGGAGGACGCAGACGAGGCCTCTCCCGCAGGTTAGGAACAGAATAGGAGAGGCGCTACTTAAAATACCTACGCCTTGTAACTCGCCTGTACTCGTGTCGCGTTCAAAATGTGAACCTAGGTCTAGTTTTTTTTATTTTTTATAGAAGAGGGGCAAACGAACAGTCGGTTCCCCTGATGTTAAGTGATAGCGACATCCACAAACACCAGCATCAGCTGGTGCGTTGCCGGCCTTTCAAATAAGAGTATGTTCTTTTCTTGAAGGTCCCTAAGTCGTATCGGTTCGGTAATACCGTTGGCAGCTGATTCCATATAACGGTCGTACGAGGCAGTATGCACTGTCTCCCTTTACGAGTAGTCTGGCCTTCACATGCTATGCCAGCCTGTCACTGTCCTATTGCCGGAGATCCGAGACCGAAAATCGGATGAAGGTGCCTACAGTGATTTTAGTAAGTTCCACATAGGATTAGGAATTACCAAGGTACTAGTCTACATCCATATTTCCCTGGGTCAAAAACCGTGATATCCTTTACCAGTCATTTATGATCACTTCCTCAAATTTGTGATTTTTGTATGAGTATTATCGCTAACTTACGCAACCCTTAAATGAGTAGATTGGACCTTTATAGCCGTGTGAATTCAAATGTTCCATTTAGCCACTTACCATCAGGTATCTCGTCTTCGGCTCTCTTTACTTATCCAGCTGCCATTCAATTTGACCGACAGATATATGTAACATGTATTACAATTAACAATGAATATACATACAACGTGACAAAGAGCGGCATGCTTTTTACGTAACGGCATTGGCGTCGATTTCACACAAAATACAGCCTGTTGGTAATGCACTCCCTAAATCCATCCCAATTCGATTGTTATCTGTTATCAGTATGTGAGCTCTAACTGGCTGTGCGCTCGTGTAGGTCGATATTAACTCTCACTGCGCGCCACTAACACACTCGGCTGAGGTGACCATCAGACATGCTTTTTTTAGGACTGTGTTTTTTTCTTTTTCTTTTTTGCAAAAGTCCTGAAAGTAAATTTGTTTTAAATGCCATGATGCGAAATGGCATAATGACATACAAAATGTTATGTAAGGTATATATATTTTATTATTTAATTTAATTTTTTAATTTTTCAATTGCTTATAATACTTACAGTTTATTGAACCTTCTAAAACAACATTTTGGTGTTTTATTTTTTTATTTTTTATTTAAACAAGCCTAAATTCGCACTCGCATTTTGAACGTCAAAAATGAAATGGCATTCTGGTATATCCAACATTCCAACGATAAAAATGAGTGAACTAAGTGTACACAGCGCAGGTTTAAAACTATATATAGATGTCAATTTTGAAGAATGAGCACTTTAACTATTTGTTAATATAACTAGTAGTTCCATATTATCAGATTGTCTTTGAAGTCCCAATAATGTTTAAGTCTATTGACATGTAGTTATAGTCTCACCAAAAATATATCAACCCTGGCTTGGTATCGCCATTATATTTTTTATACAATAATACATACAGAAATTTATTCCGTTTTTTTTTTTTTGCAATATGATGAGGGATTTTTTTAGGTCAAGCTTTAATAATTTATCTAAATCAATGGGAAATTTCTTAAGTTTATTTATTAATTTGTGAGTAAATATTACTTTGTAAAAAGTCTTCTGACTTACTTATAAATAGCCCGAAGCAGGCCGATCAAACACTGTCGTTGTTAAAAAAATATATCTTTAGTGATGTTTTATGATTGCATGCTAAAGTCGTATCTGTGCGCAAAATACAGGTTGTTAAAAATAATTTAGATACTGTTAGGTGATCCGTAAAACAAACACTTAGTCATGTTCGTAGAGTAGCGACGACTATAAAAGCTTATTATAAATTTAAATATATTATGGGTTATTTAGTTATAAAGTTATATCCTCGCACTTCTAAAAGTTTTTACGAGTTTTCCATCGAAACGGGATAGCGTTATAAAACTGTTCATATTTATGCGTCTTATTGTTTACTGTCGTATGTTTACGGGAATGTCGGTTACTATCATGAAAAAACTAAAGAACTTTATATAGAATACTTTTCGGATTTGTTACAGTAACCATGTCTCCTCTCGAAACGATAAGTCAGAGTGAATAAAGCAAAGTTTTTAATGTGAAATATCTATTTTGCGCCTTGACAGTAAAGGCTCGCCACAGGCGTACCTCACGTCACCTCATATGACACCGTAGAGTAATTTGATACTACGGAAATAGAGGGTCCACTCAAACGTTAACCAGATACTCAATTTGAAGCTCCATCTAGCGATCTTAAACGGAACTAATGCCGAGTAACCATGCAGTAACCCGGCAACCATATTGTCTGAATATAATATGTCATTCAACAAATACTGTAAAATTGCAAGTGCAAAATTATTATTCTGTACAAGTATACTTGCCATAACAAAAAAGCATTTAGTACAAGTTAAGATCGCAAGGAGTCGCTGTCGCTAAAGGCATCGATGTCATTGTTCTAAGTGTCCCCCCTGCATGACACTGTCATTAATTTTATTTACTATCTTTAATTGGTTTTAATAGCTTTATTAATTTAAAAAATACTTTATTTTAGTAACGTAAATTATTGTTCTATTCAACTGTTAATAGCGTAAAGTTCTTTTACTTCTATTCATGAACGTAAATTCGTTTTATTCGTTTTTTACTATCGTAAAAAGTTATTTTATTCGTCCTTTTTAATGATAAATAATGGTGAACATAGCGGAAGTGATCTCCGCTATTCACATGCGATGCATTTTGCATGAGCACCATATCTAGCACTCACTCACTCTGCTCGCCCCACATTTCACATTTCAATGTCCATTTGTATTACTTATTAATGCCAAAACTATTATTTATCATCAAAGTCAAGTGTTTGAGATCATCATCATAAGCCCGGTCTCCTCCTCGAAATCAATTGAGAAGTGTTAATAGTTCACAGATACGCTGGCCCAATTGGGGTGAACGTCAGACACTTTAAAAGACTTAATCTCATCAGTCCTGCAGCTTTCTTCACATTTTAATTGTCTGTATGTGCTTCTGCAGTTTCTGATGTTTTGCAGAAAGAAAGTGAAGAAAAAGAAAGGTAGACAATTACTCTATAGTGCAAATTCCATACAGTTAAATAAAGTTGAAGTGTCTTTTTGTAATTTTAAATTAAAAGCTTTTCACTTAATGCATATGAAAATATTATATTACGGTCTTACATTAAAAAATCATTTTTTTGTATCTACGTCTGTTTATTCAGGTTATTTCTAAATGGATGGGGCAATTTTGAAAGGATTTAGCTGTAGCTGGTATTATAAGTGGTAACTTGGGCAGTAAAAATAAATATGTAAATTATACAAGATTTTAGGTTTATATAATTATTTTTACCGTTGAAACTATTTAAAACGGGATTTTTTTTTTGTTTTTCACTTTTAACTTCCGAAGATCGTTAGTTCGAAAATATCTAGTGAGTACCAAATACTTTGACAATATCAATTTACAGTCACAATAGAGTAACCTAGTCTTATACACTCGTGAGAATTTATGGTAAATGGTAACAAGATGACTTTCTTTAAAAATAGGTTTTGCTTGTATATACGTATTAGGTGGAAGATTGGAGATTAGTGATGTTTGTGATTAGGGATGTCATATTCATTACATCACACACATATTTAAGGACATTAATTTCATCACCTCTTCCAACAATGTGATCAGTTTTTTTAACGAAATCTTCGGAAAGAAACCAGTATATGTCGGATTTTTACCTGTTAAACCCCCTACAATGGCTTTCATCAGCACAGTGTTTACATCAATGAATCACATCCTCACACTAGGTGCTCTGCTCTAAGCTAGACTGCAGGGAACCCCCTACCCTCTTACTCTGCTAACCTCCATACTGATATAAAAATGCCATCACCATAACAACGGGGGGAGATAGGCGCTACATTGGTTACCACTATCTTGTGTTATTGTTTCTCCCGTAAAACATATTTGCGGTGATTTAGCAGAGAAGGGCAAAACAGGCAGCAATTACTGGAGCGAGATTTAACATCATAGTATGTTTTAGTATAGGCAACACATAAAGGAGTAGAATGGGCTAGTTTCAGGTAGACTAGTTTATGTTCATTGGTGGCGTCGACTATTTAACACCACGCGGTACGTTTCCCAGTTTGACTGTCCAATTAACAAAGAAAAAGGTTTAATATGATAATACTTGTTGGAACTTTAAAAATATCATTAAATTCACAAATAAAAATGCAAAGTTAAAATGTATGAGCATTAAATATTAAATAGGGTGTCCATAATTTTAGTGGTATGTGAGGACATATTTTCAGTATTTTATTGCTAATATGACATTTTACTACATAAAGAGAGACAGCTATATGTGGAAAACTATAAAATTTTATGTGCCATGCAAAGCTATAATATTGCTGTGTTATAAAATCATTTCAAGTTTATACTTTTTGTACTATAAGTACCTACGGATGTATAACAAATACGTGAGATGTGTAAATTTGGATATAAGACTATTAAAACTGCTCATCCAGTCAAAAAAATGTCATTAGACATATTTTTTTGGAATTGATTGTTGTTTTAAGTTTACGTTCCATATTTTAAAATTAGCTGCAAATAAATAAAATAAAATCCACAGCTTTCTAAATTTCTAAGTACACCTAAACACGAGACCATCGCTCGCTCGCTGGTGAAGAATATCGTGAGGAAACCAGAATGTGTGATGAGATTAAAAGGTATGTGAACCAACCCGCGTTGGGCCAGCACATCGGTGAACTATGGCCTGATACCCTGATCGCCTGATTTCGAGGGTTGATACTTTACTTCTTTCACCACACGACTTGTACGATTTAGTTCTTATGTACATAATCTAGATTTATGTTTTTATGTTTAGTTTTTCGGTTTTTTTTTACTATTTCGTTTGTAACCTTCGATAATTTTATTTTTATTGCTTTGTTACTAAGTTGATCTTTTAACGACGGATTAATTTAAAATAAAACATAGGTACTTTTTACGTACGTACTACATATTTCAGAAAGCTCAAAGTAATAGGAACTAAAAGCAAATTAAATCCGAATAAAAATCATTCAAAAATCGAATTGAAAATTGTAAGTGTATAGAAAGCATTAAAATTATTGGCATAGGTAATGGAAAGCTATGATCATCATCAACACGTGGTGGCCTTTAAGGTTCTGTCTTCCGCAGACTGGATTCTCAAGTGACCAATGTCAAAACTTATATACCCAGGAGTACGAAGGTACAAGTGTTGCCGGCTCTGCGAATTTGAATTATTCACTTGGTTTATATAAATATATGACCTAATTCCATTACGCAGTACCTAATTTTGAGTACCATGTGATTTCATTAGATCCCTGGTGGAATATTCGTAATCATTCGGTCAATTATCGGTAAGGATTAATTTCAAATTATACTTTGAAAAGTACTAAGTATTTCACTAGAATTTGAGCTACAATCATCAAGCTTGAAGTCTCTTATTTCAAAATTACCGTACAAGTGTTTTTAATGTAATTAACATAAAACTGCATGATGTGAAAATTACATTCTGTTAAAAAAAAGGATTTGATAGACGAATGCTTAGGAAAAGTGTTGATGGTAGTGTAAGTAGTAATAAATGTTTTACATTGTAAAATAAGTCCCACTACTGGGCACGGGTCTCCCCCTCGGAATCAGGTTAGGAGGGTATATAGTTCACCGCCCAATGCGGGTTGGTGAACTTCAATGCAGGTTTCCTCGAGATGTTTTCCTTCACCTGTGTACGAGTGATGTTGTCGTATTTAGGGTGCAATTATAAAATTAGAAAACCTATTTGAAGGCTCACAGGGAGACAGAATCGAACCCAGACCCATACCTACTGAATCATCGCTCGACGTTATACATTGGTTTCCATGAAACCAGGTGAAGGGATTTTCCATGGGTCACTATTCCACTAGGTACCAATGGGAGATCAAAAGTTATCATGCTTAATATGCAGTAGTAGTAGTAGTATCATATATAATATTTAGATAATTTTATATATAATTTATACAAAATTAACTAAATCACGGCAACATAATACAAAATAGGATAACACTTCTTGCCTCTTGGTACCGTTACCCAAATACATTAAAAAATGTTTGGTACAAAAACGTTAAAGAGATACAATCTTTGCTAATTATTTTCACATCTGCCGCAAAAAATCCGGCTGTATGTCATAATCTTTGTCTCGCGGTTGAAAAAAATTAAAAAAATAATAATAAATAAAATGGTCGTAACGGTGCAGATGAGCTCGCGCCGCTTCGGCGATTTCGTGCATTTTTTTCATGTGACTATACAGATTTCTAAATAATTTAAATACGTGCACGATCGCCTGCAATTAAAAGCCATTTAGAATTGGGTTTGTGTATCACTTCGCGTGATCTATAGATATCTAATGTATCGCTTTTATTTGGCGATTGACCCAATCATAACTTTCATACGTCGATTTTTTCGCAAATTATTATTGATTGTGCTACTTACTTTAAAAATTCTTTATTAACCAAAAAAATAATAATCATTTAATATATAAAGTTATAATATTTTTTATATATTATCAAGCATAATATCAAAGCACTTACGTGTTTAATATAATAGTAACGGAATCCGATTTATGCACAAAACCATGTCACTAACACAGATGTTTTTTCAGCACAGTACACGGCCGCTGCGCAAGTGGCGCGTGCGTCTCGTAACGATGCGCGGGCGCAACTGCGGTGAAAACACCGGCCGGGAAGACGGACAAATGACACACTGGCCATTTTTCTTTTGTTTTCAATTAAATATATTGCGAAAGTAACTTACGCACTGTGACAAATGAGGAACTAACAAAAGAGGATGAGAAGAAACAGACAATCACAACCAAAAGGGGAGAGGGACTTCAGACATTATATGCTAAGTTAATTGACATGTTCATAATGCTATAATGAATATATGGATAATATGAATCCGTCTATTGAATACAAAGGATAAAGAAACAAAATAAGTTCAAATTACTTTTGCATTTTATTACAGATTTTCTTGAAAAACATCAACGCGTGCGCATACTAAAGTGTTAAAGGTTATATTACGAATTATTTTCGTGATATTATAATTATTATGTGTACGAAGGCGGTTAAAAGACTAGAGTTTTGAAGTGCAGATACAATGCCACTATACGTTTAGTTCTTTATGCTATTATGTATATGTATATTATCCCACTAATATTATAAAAGCGAAAGTTTGTGAGTATGGATGTTTGTTACTCTTACAAGTAAAAACTACTGCATGTATTATTATGAAACTTTAGTATAATATAGCTTACACATCAGAATAACACATAGGTTATAATTTATCCCCGTAGTCCCGCGGGAATGGGAAATAAGCGGGTGAAACCGCGGGACGCTGCTTGTTATTATATAATCCTGCGAGCTTTTGACTCGGAATCTATCGCCATACATACGAGCGACGATGGTCCAGTGTCTATGAATTCGGCCTCTTGAACCAGAAGGTTCTGGGTTCGATCCTAATTGTTTATGGTCTGTTGTCTTGATATGGGGTTCCTAAATTTCTACGTACACCGTAAACATGAGACCATCGCTTGCTCACCAGTGAAGGAAAACATTCTGAAAAAACCTGAATGCCTGATGAGATTGAAAGTCTTTGAAGGTATGTGAAGTTCACCAACCCGCACTGGGCCAGCGCGGTGAAATATGGCCCACTACCCTCGCCTGATTTGGAGGAGGAGACCCGTGCTCAGCAGTGGGAGATATAAGGGTTGATACTTTACTTTTTTTATACCGAATAGAACTTGAAATTAGTAATTTTATAATTAGGAACTGCGTTCTTATAATATGGTGTCGTGAGACAGACGTTTTTTGTTAAAAATAGCCCCGATATTTTGTGGGAGGGCCAGACCTGCAACCATTTTTAAAAGGGGGCCTAAAGTTACAATTTTATACGCATAAAGGGTCCAAGTAGTTGCCTAGGGCCCCTTAATCCGGCACCGAATCTCCGTCCGTTTTTGATCACGAAACTTGTTTATTTACTCTTCACAAGCGGAGTGAAAGTGGCCCCGTAATTAAGCTGCAGCGAAAGTTGACAAAAATACACCAATACAGTTTGTCTGTCTGTCTACTAACTTTACATAATACACGTAATTGCCAATTATAGGATAAGGGCGAAACAAATAAGATGAGTAAATACAAAAATAATATTTTGTCATAAAGCGACATACGTATTAATAAAGAAATTATATTGTTTCAATGTGAAGAAAAGCATAAAATATGGTTTATCTAGGGGATATCCAGTGGATAGAATTCACTTAGTTTTGACACTAGATCTAAAAACGAAAATCGATTTTATACTGTAAAAAGTCGATATCGATATCTCAAAGGAACGGTATATTTAGGTTTTTTTTCGGTTGAATCCATGCTTATGGCCATAATGGCCCTAATGCTTCATCGGTAGTGGGGTGAGCTGGTTGGTTTCACCCTGTCATATAGAAGTATAGGTTTCGATTTTATTTATTCGCCTATCTAGACTAATTTTGGGATGATTCAAAAGGTATTTGTTAGCTTTTTCCGAGCATAGTAACTAACATATTGTGATATTGTATAAAAAATATTTATGGTATTTA
Source organism: Lycaena phlaeas (assembly GCA_905333005.2). Lineage (NCBI taxonomy): Eukaryota > Metazoa > Arthropoda > Insecta > Lepidoptera > Lycaenidae > Lycaena > Lycaena phlaeas. The sequence goes on from HG995176.1 coordinate 3,012,957, forward strand.
TGAATAAACATTGTTTTTCAGTTGGCAGCCCTGTGCCAACATATCGCATTAAAATCATGACCGTATGAAGAGTTTTTAATTCACTTTCACTGTAATAAAATTAAGATTTATTTCGAGGCCCCGAGGTCTCTATTACGCAAAGGGTACTTAAAGTATTTTTATGAATCGTCAATTGTGGCGTGGACAGATCAGATTTATATTTTTATGATCCAAAAACTATTAAACGTTGATAAATAATTGTCCATCTGTGTATCGTTAATCTGTTCCCGTCTGAGAAATAAATTTTCACTATTTGTAAGGATCCCTATATGTTGTTTAGAGATACTAGATATTGTAATATTAATTACTTGCCACATTCCATGGTTTCATGTGCCTATTGCCAAAATCCTATTTTATCGACTTTTAATGAATATGCTTGCCATAGTATAAACCATCAGAAGATCGCTTCGTCTGTGTCATTTACTCATCCATCGATCGTCATTATCATCATCGTCATCATCATCATCATCATCATGATCCTTTATCCGTCCACTGGACATTTTGAACATTTTTTGCAAATGTTTGTTCAGACATAGCCCTTCCTTCATGAACGCTAAGACGACCGATCCCTAGCCATCCAACATTACACAGATCCACAGATCGTCTCACAACTTTATCCAATACCTAATTGGAAACTATCAATCCAACATTGCTTACGCTTTTCAAACAACAATACAAACCAAAGTGCTAACTTGTTTTTGATTTTATATTGGCACAATAATGAGTACCATTCACGTTGATCACAAGTGGAGCTGTATTTAGAATTTCTAACACCAGAACAAATATGATATTTTAACGAGAAAGTCGAAAGCAACAATTGTTTTCATGGTGTAGAGAAAATATTTGCATAACCATTTGGATGGAAAACTAAAAACCTGTGTACATGGGAGTCGGTCCAGACGAACCGATCGATAACTTTTCATCAAACAATTTTTGGCATGGCAAGTTTTATGGAAATATGAATGTTGTATAAACTAGAACAACGCCATCTAGAGTCGAGTTACAATGACAAAAGAAAATAAATGTTCTTTCATAATGATCGGACGGATGTGTGTCTAAGTTTGTATATTATATTTGTTTTTATTCCATCCCTATTTAAAAAAAAAAGGAGGATGAGCAAAAGCCAAAGATAAAGTTTGGTTGCCAGCCTTGTTACGTCATCCATTCCATCAGGCGAAGTAGAAGAGGCATTATTATCCCAACAATATATAAGTTGACTTAGCTAATGTGAGTCGTGCTTTTCTACCATCCAACAAAAATTACCAATTTTTGTCGTGACAAAGATACTCGATATTACGGGCAGCATTCACGAAAAAGATGACGTCATGTAGCGTTCCGAAAGCGAGAGCGCGGCACGAACGAAAGAGAGGCATGATGGGCTCAGTTCAGTTCGTGCTGCATGGTAATGTTTGACGTTGTCAGTTGTCACGTCAAACTACCGTCCGTAAACCGACTTTCATCATCATCATCAGCCTTTATCCGTCCACTGCTGAACATAGGCCTCCCTCAGTTAACGCCAAGACGACCGATCCCGTGCACGGAGATCTCTACAGACAACCAATTTTTTTTTAATTCTAACTTTGAAATTGATTAAGTAAATATACATCCAATGAACAATGCCCTTAACATTAACAGTCAAGACGTTTTAATAGTTGAGCGAATATAAGAGTACTACGGAGTACGGGCGCACTTAACGTCAACTTTTTTTGTTTTTTTAATTAAAGCTCTCCTTTTATACCAAAGCGGCGGAGAACGGTAACTGCTTATTTGGATTTTAATTACTGTATTTGACCCGCTTTTATTTTGACCTCTCACAAAACAATTTTAGACTATTATTATAATTAGTACAAATGTGAGTTAAATAAACTTATTTGGAATGGTTTCGTTAAAATATTTAAATTTTGAAATGTTTATGATTAAAATCTTAATTTAACCTTAAAGCAGTGCTTATACGATTTACCTTTAAAAAGAGTCAACTCTTATAAGTCACACTCCTGGGCGCGGGTCTTTTCCTCGAAATCTGGCGAGGAGGGTTATAGGGTCATACCTCACCGATGTGTTGCTCAATCCTCAAAAATGTTCAATGCTCAAAAAACCCTTCAATGACTTTGAATCTCATCAGGCATGCGGGTTTCCTCACGATGTTTTCCTTCACCGGTGAGCGAGCGATGGTCTCTTATTAATTATTATTCAGGTACTTAGATTTAGAAAAACCATTTCAGGGCACCACAGGGGGTGAGGAATTTTGGAATCAGCTCGTTGAAGTGGCAGTGGGCTGGTCACACACTCAGAAGAACTGATGGCTGATGGGCCAATAAGGTTCGAGAGTGGACGAGTGTAGACGTCAGACGAAGTGTTGGTCGGTTATCAACCAGTTAGGAATACAATCTCCGTGCAGTGGACGGTTCGCGCCGGATGCGAGTGACAATGGATTTTGTCTTGGAGTTCTATGAAGGAGGCGTATGCCCAGCGGTAGACGGATAAAGGCTGATGATGATGATGGTATTGACATAAAAAAGCTGAAAAAAATATTCATTTTCCTGAACACACTAATCTCAGGAACTACGAGTCGGAATTATGATATTTGGACACAAGTATTTAATGGGACACACATTTTTTAGCGACGATGGTCCGGTGGTGGATGGACTCGGCCTCTTATACGAGAGGTTCCGGGTTCGATCCTGACCCCGACGTGTGTGCCTTGAAATGGGTTTTTCTAAATTAGACATTTAGTGCACCTAAACACGAGACCATCGCTCGCTCACGTCCGGTGAAGGAAAACAAAGTCTTTGAAGGCATGTGAAGTTCACCCACCCGCACTGGGCCAGCGCATGGCCCATTATCCTTCTCGCCTGTTTTCGAAAAGGAGACCCGTGCCCAGCAGTGGGACATGAAGGGTTGATAATTTTTTTTTTTTACACATTTAATATAAAGTTTATGTACATTATCACCGCAAAAAACAGATATTACATAATAATGATGTTAAAAGAGAGTTAGAAAAACATTTCAATTTCAAACTCAAGACAAAACAAACACTCCAAAGACACGATACTATTACGGATATAAACGATTTGTTCGAGGAGAGATGAGGTTCCCAAGCCCTGCTTAGGCGTTCCCGTCCAAACATGTTTGCGCGGGATTCGAACCCGCATTGTACTGGTTTTTATATAGGACTCTTATGGCATTACTCATAAGTCTAGCCTGCAGTGCTATTCTGTAAGAAACGCAGCGCTGTCGCAATGCTGTGACAGCACTATGAATTCAACTTGGTATTCACTAAGCTTGTCAAACCATATCAAACAGCATAACTCTATAAAGGACTTAAGCCGTATTCAAGAAGCGTATTTTGCTAACTAATAAAATAATACTATGCAAAGAACGCTTCTATCTATGCGCTCCTGGTATCAATAGTCAGGTTTTATATGGATTTGACAGACGCACAGTTGCGGATTTCATTTAAATGTTGTCTATGAACTGGTTTGAATGACTCTATGCGACGTAGTACTCCCGGTACTGTGACACCTCCAAAGTATTGTTTGTGAATACGGGTGTAAGAATGCTTAGGCACAATATGGGCTAGTCTAGGTTTATTTGTTTGATGAGCGACGTTAGACAGCAAGAGGTAGTGTCATCCTGCTTTACTGCCGAATTTGGCCGGAGAGACAGCGTAATGTGGCAGCTATTCTGTCGAGTTTCCTGCCTTTGTGTTTCCAGTGGCCCATTAGTGGGATGGGGGAGGGTGGACAACGCTTCTGCATAACCTTTTGCTTGTGCGGACGTTTATGTGCTTCGGTAGTCACGATAAAGCCCCGACTTGATTGTCTCATTCATCATCTTCCTAGCCATTATTATTCCCATTCATTTGGGGTCGGCCTTATATGCCTTGAACCTCCACTCTGGCCTCATACTCGTTAGTTCCTCCTCCTCCACACACTCCTCCATATCTCTCCTTATCCAACCATCTCTTCTTCGGTCTTCCTCTTTCACATGTCCATTACTCTACGTGTCACGTGATCGGTTTCTTGTCTACAAACATGTCCAAACCATGCCAGTCAGTGACTCCTTGATTGCCTCATTATGACATTAAAAATAGTGTCTACCAATTTTCCTTATTCATATAAAAAACCCAGTACACAATAGTCATTAAGGTTATCTTGGTCCTGTGACTAACCGATATCAATGATATCCTTCTCCACCTGACAACCGAGTGTTGGGTAAGACAGTGAAGTCACGTCGCAACGCGGTTTCCTAACATCTTGGATCCTGGTCCATCATTAGTCACTCACAAGTGTTTCGTTCATTTATTTTATGCATTAGATATGTTTTTATTTTATTTGTAACACAAGCAGTGATTGACACCTATAATACAACTTTTCAAATATGCCATTCACCAATTAAAGATCTCCAAAAATCTAACACGATGCTTGCTTAGAGGTAATATAAAAAAGGAATAATGGCAAATGAAACTTATCATCATCCATTGCTAAATATATGTCTCCCTTAATAAACGCCAAGACGACCCATTTCTTACCACTCGCACCCAACACGGACCGGTCACTGCAAGGAGATCGTCTTCCCATCTGGTTAATGGCCCACAACACTTCGTCTACCTAAACGCGGCCTCCACTCTCGAATCTGGCCCATTCTGATGAGTGAATGAAACATAATATGTCATAATCTAATCTGTCACTAGTCACATGTCAGAAATTTCAAGATCCTAAGAAGATTTAAAGATAAAAGAAAAAAAAATCATTTTAGTAAAAAAAAAGAATCATTTTAGTCTAAATTATTTTGAAATAAGAATGAAATCTAGAACTCAAAACTCTTAACTAGATTTAAATCCATCATAATATGATCACCATAAACACTTCTAATTCCATAAATGAATGCATAGACATAACTGTTGTAATACTGGACGCGGTAATCGCTCGCCGCAGTCGGTGTGACGCGCCGGCGACCTCATTACACTGCGGTCTGTATACTGCCACAGTCTGTATATAGCGGACATTTTAAACATACCAGGCTAATGAAAAAATTCGCTCAATAATTACTGTATGTACTTGTTTGGTATTGTTATTGTGACCAGTAAATGATGATTATATATTATCGCATATCTATATAATATAAAATGTAACAACAGATGGTATAACGTTTAACAGAATGGTTACTAAGAGATATGAAGAAAGGGAGACCTAACAAGGTGGCCGAAGCACGATGGTCCAGTGGTGGGTTTGGCCTCTTATGCGAGAGGTTCCGGGTTCGATCCTGTGTGTGTATCTAGAAATGGGTTTTTCTAAATTTCTAAGTGCATCCCTAACACAAGATCATCGTTCGCTCATCGGTGAAGGAAACCTGCATGCCTGATAAGATTAAAAGACTTTGAAGGTATGTGAAGTTCACCTACCTGCAGCCAGCGCCATGCCAGCGCATCGGTGAACTATGGCCCACTACCCTCCTCGCCTGATTCGAGGAGGAGACCCGTGTCCAGCAGTGGGACATATTTTTTTTTAAACATCACCGTCATCATCAGCCTTTATCCGTCCGCTGCTGAACCTTCCTCTATAAACGCCAAGACCATACGCTGTTTCCAAAAGACTTATTGGCGCAAAAATTAGCAAATCAACTGTCAAGTCTCTTGTTAAGTGTCAGTGTTGACATAGCCACTACAGTAAAAATCTGTCAAATTTGACTCTAGAATCGTATGTTAACCGCCATTAACAGCCATATTAGTTGACATACACTTTGACCAACGTTTCAAAAACTGGGCGATAGAGCTGTAATGATATTATGTAAAAGCAATATGAAAACAAATTCCACCAAATTCGTGTTATGATGCTGCGCCGTTTCTGAATTCTTATGAACAGATTGATGGTCATTTATAATTGAGCCGATGGGGCGTACATGAGGTTGGTTGAATTGTTATTACGTCAGTGAAAAGTCACTGACTAGTTTTCGGGTTTTTATGGTTCACATTTTATCCGATTATAATCTCGATGCTTGGATTAAATTCAAAATAAATATATTTTAAACAACCAAATAGAAACATATCTCATTGCATGTTCCTTATCTTCAATCATCTGCGATTTCCTTTCAACGATTGTCTTAATTAAACAATAAAACTCACATTCCACAAGCACTGACTGGAGTAAAGTGTTTTCGTCATAATCTTCTATTAATTGAGATAAAAGCGTGTATCTGTGACGAGCCGACATAACTAATGTTATTAAATTAAAACTAATGTCTTACGATTCGAAAACATTACTATTTTAAAGATTAAAAAAACTTTGATAGATATTTGTAATTTGATTTGTTAATGATAACATATTATGTAGCACTGAAAGATAGGTAGTATTATAGTAACAATTATTAATTATATTTTTTAAATAACACGTTTTGTCATTTATTTTTAAATTCATAATAATATTATCATCAAGGTATCTTATCTATCTTTGACGTCAATTGAATTTATCTCTGGTTCCAAAGCAACGTTACTGAGAAGAACTCAATAAAATTTTAAACTATTTAAAACGATTTTACCAAGTTTTTTAATAATATTTCGCGGAGCTTTATATTTCGACATTGTCTACGAATGTCATGTTCAAGAGACGAAATAGAATAGAATAGAATAGAATTTCAGTTCAAGCTTAGGTAGGTAATAACCTAAATGTACCTTGGATTTTACGAAGTGTTCGAGTGGTTCTCGGTTCGAAATCTTATAGGATTTCTTCAAATTGAAATCAGGCACATTTGACTAAGTCAATATCGCCTCCGCGGTGGAAACATCTTGAACGAAAATAGAGTCCTACGTTTGAGGATAAAAGTAATCTTAATATAAAATTCTATTGAGAATTCCCCGAAAATCGTCGGCTTACAATCAATTTAACGTTTTATTTCTGTTTCTCGTTTTCGTTCTCGTTCTCGTTTCCGTTCTCGTTCTCGTTGTCGTTCCCGTCATGTCGTGCAAGTCATTAAGCTATCAGTCGATATTATAGCCCCTTCACATTATCGTCTACAGCTTATATTATTCGAATCTGCATTTTTTTCAGTCTCAATTATCCTCTATAAACCTTTTCGCTGTTCAGTATTATAATTCAAGTATCTCTTCCTGGGAATTATTACACACTCGACCTAAAAAAGTATCTTATTTTTTATCACATATCCTAAATCTTAACCTAAAACCTATATAACAGAATCCTAGTCTTGTCCTGAGCTCCTTAAACAGACTTGAGTATAAATCTACTTTTTTTCTAATTCCTTTTCAAATGTTGCTGTTATCGTAAATCTTTTTCGTTCAGTTTCAGATACTGACTTACCAACTTCGCTGGCTTAGCGGCCACTGCTTGATTTTGACGTAACACCCTTTTGTGTGCCATCTCCCCCAGTGGCGTCAAAGACGTATTTCTTCATTCTATTGGTATTTGGGTCGATCAGTTGGCCTTGCGTCCATCGTATGCTCTTCTATCTTATATTCTAGTCTTATAATCCACGTGGTATCATTAGTAGGGGCCGGCAGCGCGTCTCCGAGTAATCCGTGGCGGTCACAAAGCGCGCCGAAGCCTTCTTTAATTGCTTCTTATCTTGTTTCTTTCAAAGCTCGTTAGTGTTGAGATGAGTGAGATAGCGTCGCGTTTTATTTAATAACCTAACTGTGACTACGTGGAAATGTGTGATTATTTCGCTAAATATTTTTTTTTATACCAAAACTTCTTTTTCTGCATACAAAAAAACATTTGAACGTTTTTTTTTAATTGTATCAATTTTTTTCAAAGGTGGTAATTATTTTTTGTAGTCGGTATTTGTAGGCTGGCTGATGTTGATTACACAAAGTGATAAGGAGTAACATCATACTTATCAGGCACTCTAGTATTTTAGAAAAGACACCATTGATCGTTACTACTGGAATAGCTTTATGGTGTGATTGCTACGAATTCTTTTAATTTGATTTTGTTTAAACTGATTTAAACGATAGAAAAAATCTACTTACTATCGCTAAGTTTTTGTTAATGTTGCTTTAAATCAGAAACTAAGAAAGTCTTCGAAATCTTAAAAAAATATATATATCAATATATTGCTGCATTAGTACTGTGTGATATGTCCTGTAAGAATCATCAGAAAAAAGCTGACACCTACTTACCTATGACTGTTAGTCTTTACATTCAAGTATATAAGAATAAATATTCACAACATTAAAGTATGTTGATACTTAAAATGGTTTATGCAGTATTTATCACGTCACACAAAAGCAGACTGGGTTATTAGACCTATCATCGGCCTTTTTAACCAAATAACCCACTTTTCTAATGTGACGAAATTGAGAGTAAATTTGACTTTCAAATTAAGTTGACACTGGAATCAAAATTTAAAGATTGTTTTAGACTAATTTATTGATGAACGGACAGACGTTTGATGTTTATTATTAGCATACCTGTTGTTTTAGTATATAGTCTATTGCATTTTAAGTTACTTAAGATAGGGAAACCGGCCATTAAGTCACATAAAGTACGTATAAGGTGGTCAATATTATCCCCTAGTTGCGTTGCCTATGCTGAAGCATTTATGTTAATCGGATGGACAAATCAATAGACCAATACCTTTTAAGTTATCAACGACACCGCAATAATAATGATAATAAATATAAATTGATATTGCTATAGAGATACACATCATCATCATCTGCCTAGCCTTTTCCAAATATATATTGGGGTCAGCTTCTAAGCGACTGCTTATCGGACCTCCACAACCCAGTAACTGGGTGATACGGTATCCCGCGGTAAGACTGATTGTCAGATGCTAGGGCTTCTGACGACCCGTAACGACTGTCAAAGATCCACGAATGACAGCCGGGACCAACGGCTTAACGTACTTTCCGAGGCACGGAGGAGTCTCGGTATGTAAAGATGGTCACCCATCCACGGACCAACCTCAGCAAGCATTGCTTAACCTAGTGGATCGATCCGCGCGGCTGTTACCACTGCGCCACGACCTCCTCTGCTATAGAGATACACATGACCTTCAAACAGCCGTTAACCGCTTGCCCAACACCAAGATTTATCCATAAAAATTAAGCGCCAATAGCAAGCAAATACAGTACATACAGTACCCATAGTGAAGTCTATAACCGGGATGACCACCAAAACTCTGAAAGTCTAGATATTGTATAGTACTATAATCTACTACTATAAGACTATTTTAAATACTGGTACTGTCCCGACGTTAGATGGTTTTGTTCTGTGGTGCGGGGCAACCTTTCTGTGGACGTGGTATCGGACGCCTGAGGGACTGACTAGCCGTCGAGGTGTTGCTAGCAGATCCGGGGCACCTCTCCAAAGACGGCATTGGTGGCACTCGGCGGGTTTTAGTGGGTAGAGCTGCGTCCACATACAACAACTTTAAGCAAACAAACTCTTCAGCTTTATGCAAGGCTATAACTTTGGTAATGAAAAACACGATGTATCACGATTACATGCATGCATATACAGCATGTGAAATATCAAATTTGTCCCAATAATTTATATAATTTTGTGGGCAATTATTATTCGAAGTTGGAACACACTAGACAATGCTATCTTATTTTCTATTATGCTATTTAGCAAACTGTAGAAAAGGCACGTTTTTTTTCACCAAAAGTAAATAAATAAATTAAAATTATCCAACAATTAGACCACGTTAACCCGGGGTAAGTTCTTAAGAAGTTGTTTTACGGATACTAGGACCTGAAATAAATTTAAGAATTCTCTTTATACTGAGGACCGATTGCAAAATGGATATCCGATTAGCTACATGGAATGTACTTGCTAGGACCACCAAGTATTAAAAGACCTACGCGTCCTGAGTGGTTTAAACTAAGGAGGAGATCGCTAAAGACCGGGCGTGGTAGAGGTAAGGAGTACTCATACGGGGAAATAGTATAAAAAGTGTCCAGCTGTTTGTATTGGTATACATGTTTGTGTGTGTGTGCGTGATTTCTTTACATGTTTACGTGTGTGTGCGAATTTTTTGTGGCGCCACCCTTATTTAACGTTTTTTGACGGACTCTTTTCATACACAGATGTTACTCCTTACCTCTACCCTCTATACAGCCAACAAACACTTCGGGTCGTTGAGCAACAGGAGTATAGTATAGTTTTAAATACGCGTCCATAGCCCGGTGCAGATATAATTATCAGCACTTGGATTCGAGCCCACAACCTCTCTGTAAGGTTGTTTATAATAATAGAGTTTTCTGTATCTATGGCTGTTGGCTAAACATCATTCTAGAACATCAGTATGATGTGCGGATAACGTTTTCGTAAGAGAAACCACAAATTAATGTTGATATTCCGTCGGTGATATTAATTACCACGCTTTCGTAGCGTTCCCGGTGAAAGTTCTCAACGCCGTGATACAGATTTTTGTCCAATTAGATAATTATTATGTCCCGTGCCTTGATGTTTGCTATTTGTTTTATAAAGGGAAATATTGGCAGTCGCCGGGCTGCAGATAGATGTGAAAACTTGAAAAGAATCATGGCGTGAAATAAAAAAAAATATTTCTAAAAAATTAATAAAAAAAATGGCTGTCTCTACAGTCGGATTACGGACGGTAGTTTGATGTGACAACGTTAAACATTACATGCAGCACGAACCGAACTGAGCCGATCGTTCGAGCCGATCATGCTTCTCTCTCGTTCATGCCGCGCTCCCGCAAGCGGAACGCTACATAACATCATCTTTTTCGTGCATGCTGCCCGTAATATCGAGTTATTAAACACTGTCACGTAAAAATGTCTATCTCGACTATCTATATCAATAAAGTTCGCTCTCGAATTGAGCGTAAAGTGAGCTCCATCATTCAGGAGAACTCGATATCGAAATGGTTTTTACAGAATAGCCCTACTGGTCTTCCCTCGTCAGGGTTCTTGCTAATTGGAATAAGTTTTTAATTATGTTACAGTATATATCATTGAGATTAAGAAATACATACAACCCTAAATGTTCACCCTTCTTCGATCAACCCCTATTTTTAAATAGCAATATTACTTTTGGCAGAACGAAGTCTGTCGGGGCAGCTAATATTTTATAATCGTTCGTAAGAATAAACTACGTGCAGCAGATTAAACACACACACACACACTTTTTACTAATCTCCTACTATCAAATACTGTAATGCAATTTAAATAACTAAAAGGCGTCTAATGGTGTGCTGTAAGGTGGAAAGCACTGGACGAGCCGCGGTCATTAATAGATAAGCTATCTCGCATCACAGCAACAATGAAAGTTCAAGTTTCGAATAGCTAATTGGGTATGATTATGATCATGGATCTGTACTCTACTGGATGGGGCATGTCTTTAATATCAGGCCAAGTTTAGAGTTTTATTCGAAGACCCGATAACAATTGAGCTATTTCTACTATAACTGTTTGATAAAAAAGAAATGTGGTGTCGTGGGACACCAGGTAGGAACGAAGTTCCTTCGGCTAAAAAGAAAGGTATTATACACTACTCGCTTGTGTATGCGACTGTCGCGCCTGCCCACGTCGCTTTTTATTCCACGCACTTTTTCTTACGGTTTTACTATCACATTTTTTCGGTTCGGTCGCGCAGCAAAATCCCTATCCCCTCCAAACTTGCCGTAAGGAACTTCGTTCCAAAAAAACAAAAATCATCATGTGCTGTTTTCTTATGTTTACGCAAATTTCACTCATTATAATGAAACAAATTTACGGATTTTATCGCGGTTTATTTAGTTTTTTACAAGCCCGACGTTTCGGATACTTTACAGAAACCATGGTCACGGGAGGACTCACTACAGGAACACTGGTTGCTGTAAAGTATCCAAAACGTAAGGCATGTACAAACTTGATAAACCGCAATAAAATCTGTAAATTTGTTTCATTATAATCATCTTGTGCTTGTGAAATTGAACTTGTATTTGCCTTGTAATGATAATTGAGAGATTATCTCTAATGTGTGATTATTGATAAAAAATCTTGTCACTTTGGTTTTCTCCGATGTACTAATATTTAAGGGATTTTAATGAACTCGAAAAGACTCAGTTAGCACCTTCTGTGTAGATAGGACTAAATAAAATATCGTTGTATCATAGGGTAGTTTCGAATAACTTTGTACATCTGACACCTCAGTCCTCCCGTGACCATGGTTGCTGTAAAGTATCCGAAACGTCGGATACTTTACACCGCCACGAAAAGTCCTGAACCGTGGTGGTGGGACAAGGGCGTCCTTAAAAATATTCATCTAAAACCAAACAAATGCAGTAGGATTTACGCACTAATTGCCTACGAATTTGTTACCACCAATTTAAAAACTGACTAACTCTATATTATTATTACAACAGCTTTGAAGTCCATTTTAAGTTCAATACATTTAAAATATGTTGTACATTTAATATGTATTAAATAAACTTTCAACAAGGACGAATTGCTCTGAAATACAAAGTTTTTAGGCCCAACGTCTCCTTGAAGACGTGGGACATGTAAAATATTGTCTTATTTTCTCTTTTTTGAGACTAGTTTTTTACATTAGTTAACAGAGCACGTTTAGCCTTGAAGGGACAAATTGTAAGCTCGTGCTAGACCCAATAGTTAAGATGAAATAGTCTGATCTACCGTTAAACTACATTAATTCTAATGAAATGTGATTTATTATATTTTTACATAAAATATACTTGTTTCTGTCATAAAACAATTTACCATAAAATGTATTTCACTTTTAGGTATTTCGCAGCGATCGATATTCCTTACTAATTAAAATAATAATATATTTAGGGCCTGTTTCACAATCTCCCGTTAAGTTCCCTATAGGCTATTGGCAACATATTTGACAGATGTTTGACAGATACTCCATACTCTATCTGTCAAATATGTTGCCAATAGCCTATAGGGAACTTAAAGGGAGATTGTGAAACAGGCCCTTAAATGTGTTTTTAGTTCGGACTTGATTTGTGACAAACAGACGTTGACTACATTGACAAACAGACTTTCCGTAGTATCACTTTACTCTATGAAACACGCTGACTACTGGCGCCTTTGGCAATCCGGCCTACATAGAAATAACAAGATATATGTGACTTATACTCCTGAGCAACAAGCAAGTTCAATTAAAATAATAATAATTAATCATAATTATAATTCTCATAGTAATAATAAAATAAAATTATTGAAACTCACATACAGACATCGGCTCACAGATAAAATAAAAAAGACATGATTAGCCTTTAAAAAATGATATTTTATCAAAACTAATGAAATACATACGCGAAATAACAAAACTATGAAGGTGGTAACATTAAACAATAAATTAAATTAATCAAATTCAAATCAAATAAATAAATACTTTGACTTTGACTTAAACTAGAAACTATGCGTTAACTAAAACAAACACAATTAATTGAAAAATAATAGTAATAGGTAAAAAAAGGAAAAGAAAGGAAGAAACTGGCAATTTGCACAGCGACTTATGAAGTTTCAGCATCACCCGTAAGATACACCTAGCAGAGGCTCAGATTGAATGCCAAGTTCACTTCTGCGTCACAACCTGATCACCAAGTATTCCAGCGCCCATCTAGTTCTCTAGGTGTGTGTAGTTTGCAGTACTAAACGGCGCGTGGTCACTATCACCCATCGCCGACCACGCCGCATATCACCCGCACATACGGGCTTAGGGTTCCGTACGCGTGTTATGTAGCCTTCATTATAGAGTAAGGGAAATATACTTCTTAGGGAAATCTAAGTGCTATTCTCAAAGGTCAGATTTTTTATAGTATGACTTACTGTTGTTAATAAGCTAGCTCTATATAATAAAGTTACTAAATAATGTTATATGAATGATGATGATATCATCGCTATCATCAGCCTGTGTCTGTCCACTGCTGAACATAGGCCTCACTCAATGACGAACGATCCCTTGCCACTCGTATTCAACAGGAACCGGCAATTACACGGATATCGTATCGCGACTAAAGAAATTTTGACTTCGAAAAACCATGTACGTCATACTTATATTTTATTCTACAAAAACTGGTAATTAAGTAACAAAGAAACAAACTTACAAAAGCTATCACATTATAGGAAATAAATATATTTTTTTTCATACAAATAAATAAAGAAAGATTTGATAAAGAACATAAATAAAGCACACTACAACTTACAAGGCATAGCGGAACACACACGCGACTGCCTCTGCTAATTAACACTTGGCGCGCGCCGCGGCTTTCTCTACACAAAATTAATGCACTATAGAGTATAGACAGAACAAGCACATTATAATATCAACTAATAATAATTCAAAATAATTCACGAGAGGAAATCTACAATAGAAAAAAATTTAAAAAAAGAAATGTGGTGTCGTGGGACACCAGGTAGGAACGAAGTTCGAGGAACTTCGGCTAAAAAGAAAGGTATTATACACTACTCGCTTGTGTATGCGACTGTCGCGCCTGCGCACGTCTCATTTAACGCTTTTTATTCCACGCACTTTTTCTTACAGTTTTACTTTCACATTTTTTTCAGTTCGGTCGCGCAGCAAAATCCCTATCCCTTCCAAGCCTGCCGTGAGGAACTTCATTCCAATAATAAAAGAATAAGAAATAAAAATCAACAAGACTACCAACAAAAATAAACTAAGAAAATAATCCAAATAAAAAAAGAACACCTAAGAGATAAACTACAACAGATTACAGAATCAACATTTACATTATACACATTTTTCGTAGATATCTACCGATATTGATGAAATCTATCTTTCTTCTTTTTGGTGGGTATTAGGGCCTACCAGGCTACTACTACTACTACTACTACTACTACTACTACTACTACTACTACTAATACTACTACTACTACTGCCCACGGCAACTGATGACCTTAGTAATGTCATAAATAGCTCAGACACTACTACTGTATTCGAGACAGACTATAAAATAATAAACCACTCCATCATTTTGACGCAATTGTTAAATCAAAAACCGGTCTTTATCAGAAATATAAAAAACAGTTACGGAAGAATTTACATGAAAATAAATCGATACGACAGTACTTCACTTTTACAAATCACGACGTAATATCCGTACAAATCCGATATCATATCGAATAAAATATTTTACTGCAAAGATTGCTGATATAAATCGAAAATTCTGACATATTGATAAATCGGATATTGTTTCGTAATAATGCGTGACAGAAAACGCCAGTCAATTCTCCGCAATCAGATATTTATAATGATATCGTTTGACGAATTAAAAAAAAACATCTCAATCAGAAGAATAGGCATGATGACAGTAGTTTAAAATCGCTAAAATACAATATTTACTGAATTAAACTTGAAGCTTGGAATATAAAACGCGCATTTTTTTCTTTATTAAGAGTGTGATTAATATTTATTTTTATAAAATAAAACTACAAAATAAGGCAATCCGCCATGATGTCTTGAACACCAATCAGAGCGCATGACGTCATTTCTGAGTCCAAACATAAACAACACGCACGAACGCTACAAATCGTATTGTTAACTGATAGTCGTCTATCTGTGTTTTCATTATATTGAGTATTATTTGAGTGTTAAAGTTATTAAAATCTAATATAAAATAACACGAGTTATGAAGCAAGGATTTACTAAGGCAAACAGCGCTAATTTGCCTAGAATTGACATGATAATAGTGGGAGAGTTTTTGACATCAAATAAAGATTTTTGTTCAGCAGAATTTAGAAATGTTAAAACTTCCATGTAAGTTTATTAATATAATCAAAAACTTTATAATTTTAGTGATAAAATAATTTTCTAAAATATACTTTTGACAATATATTTCTTATCAGGTTATTTTTATAAAGGCTTATTATTAGGGTTATGTTAATGAAATTTATTTTTACCGTGCTTCAAATGATATTCCATATAATTATTCATATGAAATGAAATGAAATCAGCAATGATACCTAACAATGAAAACCTAACCTAACCTTGAAATAATGTTTACATTTTTACATTCATCCTCGTACAAAATATTATTACTAAATACGAGTGTTATATACTATCATAGAATCTAGAAAACAATGTAAAAACTTACATCAAAGTGATGTTCACAAAAATAAAGGTGAGTACTGGGCAATATTGTTTTTGAATCTCGCCTTGCAAGTTTAAGCCACTTGTTTAGTATTGTTTTATTGTGAGGAACGTACACAAATAACTTATAAAGAGTTTTTAAGGATGTGTTCACACACTGGGGAATCCCACACCACTTATACACTTTCGAATTCATATTTAATAATACAAAATAACTTAATTATTTAATGAGCGCAGCGTACTTGAGTCTTATTTACTTAGACGTGACGTCACAAGCGACGCCATGACACTCACAAGCGTTTTCGCGCCGGGTTAAAAATGTACAGAGAAAAATGCAAATACTTGATAAAAAAACTTCGCATTTTCTTAAAATTTATAATTTTTCCTACTAAATAGACGTATACCTACATCATACAAAGGAATTTCAAAATTTGTCATCATGCCTATTATCTCAATCAATAAATCAAGCATTCGATGCCAGTAAAATAAAAAAAAGATTTGACTTATGCAATTCTTTTACTTCTGTTACTTCTACTGTTACTTTTCCTTCAATATCTAATGCGAAACTGGATAATATCTCGATCGAAACAGCTGAAAATTAACATTTCATATTTTAGCACAGTAAACAAAAAAAATGTAATAAAAGGATTTTCGTTAGAACAAAGTTTTAGTTAGGGGTTGGTCGTAGAGGGGTCAAAATTTAGGGTTGTATGTATTTTTGTATGTTGTATCATAAAAAATAGAAATTAAAAATTTGGTCCAAAAAATAGAAAATAAAAATTTAGGGGTGGACTACCCCTAACATTTAGGGGGACGAAAAATAGATGTTGGCCGATTTTCATAGATACCGGATAAGCACAAAATCGGTCAAGCCGTTTCGGAGGAGTATGGCAACGAAAACTGTGACACGAGAATTTTATATATTAGACAATATACTAACATGAAATGAGCAAAATAATCAACCGTTCATACCTCATGCTTTATTATATGTATAGATAATTTTCATAACTTAACCCCATGCTATTCCACGCATGTGCAAGGTAGTCCAAGCAATGACGTGGGGACAATCTAGTTTAAAAAAAAACATTTGTATAATAGCTATTCTAATAAATAATGCCGCCTTCGCGTGTTTTTAATCTCATATCGGAGTATATTGCATGATATTATATTGAGATAAACGCCTGCTGTGTAACTTATAGCAAGATTCAAATGATAATTTTTACTTTTTGTTCTAATAAGGCACTTTCAAAATAACGACAAAAGTTAGGCACTTTATATTAATGATTGCTACAGCTACTAATTGCTACTACAATTATTTATTGCGAAAAACTTTGCATGTTTTAAATTTTCATTAAAAACATCTATGTATTTGTTTCAATATCAATATCAATCTATCCATGTCTGGATATTTCTTTTGTACTGCTACATACAGTTTTAAGCATTTTATTTTTCAGAAGGTACGTTTGAAGTTGGAACATGGAGTTATCGCGTTTGAGTGTGTCCTATGACACAAATATTATTTAGCACATAGCCGCTAGACAAAAAGACAAACATCATATGTTTTTTTTACTATACCTCTGCAACGAGTAGTTTCATAGTGGATAATTTTTAAGAGGTAATGCCATGCTTTGCAGCCGACTTGGGTCTGCGCGACCTGAGTGGTACCTCTCGCACACAATATGATACCAGCAAGTTACAACAAACAAGTTCAAACAGTTTATGCGTTTCCGGTGGCCCATTGAGAGGGATAGGAAAAAGGAGGGAAGCGCATCTGCATAAACTTTTACAGTGTCTCCTTATAAAAAATCATATTGTAGTCGTCCATAATTTATAACATTTATAATATTTGTAACGTAAATATTTAGTTAAATGATGTTGCAAGTTAACTAAAGACTAAAATCCCTTCAGTTAGTGTTACACAAAAACAATGTTGATAATAACATTTTAGGTATAAAATTCCTTTCGGTAAAAATGGCAAATAACATGTAGTTTTGTTTCACGCTGTAATCTTTTCGTTCGATCTCAAACTGGTATGAATAAATAAATACAATGGAAGAAGATTACCTTCGCATTTTCTTTATTCCAATATGTATTCTCAAATCGAAGCCGTCGGGGAAATTCCATCGGTAATACTTTACAGGCTATTGCCAATGAGAATACTCTAAGGATTTATCCGCGTAGACAATTTGTAAAACATTTCTATTATCACGGGTATTGTATTTGACAAGAATATTGTGTTTTACATCTTAAATGGTCTTGAAAACTGCATGAAGGGTTGTGTTTTATGAGGTATGCTTATTTATGTTTCAAAACAAACGAAGACATGCTCACATGACAATGTAACAGCTTGGCTGTCGCGTTTTATACGATTTGTGAGTTTCCAGAGTTTCCGGAAAAAGGAGGGCAATGCATCTGCATAACCATTGGTTGTGTGGATGTTTACGAGCGTCGATAGTAGCCAAAAGACTTCGACTGTATGTTTGCCTTCCTATTAGAAAAAACGCAATGACTTTAAATACTGTTATCAGTCCTGAGAATGTTGACAACACAGTTGACAATATAATATAATAATTCTTTATTTTGTATTCCTTTATTTTTCAGATTTAATTAATTAAATATAGCACATTTAAATATTTTAACTTTGTTAGAAGAAAATATTTAATATTTTCTTTTCCAGCAAAGAAATTTTTCCAGCAAAGACTTGAAAGGTTATATAATAGTATTCAAGTTGGCAATTAACAACACTTTACCGTACTAGAATAAATTAGCAATTGTAAAATCCAACTTATTGCCGCTCACTTTAAATAGGCGCTAGCTTATAAATATTCCACTTTCTTATGTTGTTCTTAATTGGCCGTAGAACCTTTAAACTTTTAAGATTTTCAATCTTAGTTCGTTATTTTATAAATAAAATTACTTTCACTAATTACTTGCATCTCCCTTAATTAATTACTGTTGGTAGCATTAATCATACTAGCGTCTAGACGATTAAGTACTGCGTTCAAGTAACGTAATATTCTAGGGAAATAAAATATTATTTTGTCACATCCTCTGGGTGGATATGGGTGGATATTTTATAATATCATAATATAATTATTGGGTTTTCTAAATACAAATTACGTGAAACATCTTATTTCGCCGTTATATAAAATTTTTGTGGTAATCTTGACTATCACTTACAAACGTAAGTATACTCGTATTACGAAAAGTAGTTGCCCGTTCCAGTCATACAATGGCTTGGCAATCAATGTCAGTAATTAATAACGATCAGAACCAGCCAGCCTAGTATTGTATTCTAATTTTTTACCAGAAAATAAGCAATTTAATCGAAGAATTAATTATATATAATCATTCGAGTGATTCCCCGTGATCATTTCGACCGTATCGCGCTCGGGTAACCTCTGGTGAAGCCCTCGACATATATTTTGGCGCCGAGAACAATACCGCGAAATCCGAAACAAGGTCGACGTGACATGACACGGTGGCTGCAGTTTGACATTATTTTTTTCACAGAGATCCGTATGAATATTGTGCAAGTGCTAATTAAAAGTTGTACGCCCGAACGGTATACGGTAATAATAAATGTTACTTTATGTCAGTCTAGTTAACTCGTAAGAACTTATGAAACGATTTACAAACACTCCAAATGGAAACATATTTATCTATGCTCATACATAGAAAGAACAAAAAAAACAACAAAAAAATTAAAAAAATAACAAAATAATTTCGCTTTTGACGTAACAACGTAATATAACTGGATGGAGCCGGCTGCACGCACGAAAAAATGTCACGATGACTCATGTGGTGTTACCTGGCTCTGAGGCGTTCCATTTAAGGTTTTAAATGCAAGTGAGCGTGCGGAACGAGCGACAAAGAAGCACAATCGGCCCATCAGTATTTTCTTATGACGTTGTCTCGTTCAACTATCGTCAGTAAACCTTACACACAACCGGTTTTACATCGTGTTTTTTTTATTCTATGTTACTTCTAGAACGTAATGTGTACAAAGTTCCATGATGATCGGTTGTGTAGTTTTCGCGTGAAAGCGTTACAAGCAACCCAACTTTTACATTTAGGGCCTGTTTCACAATCTCCCGTTAAGTTCCCTATAGGCTATTGGCAACATATTTGACAGATAGAGTATGGAGTATCTGTCAAACATCTGTCAAATATGTTGCCAATAGCCTATAGGGAACTTAACGGGAGATTGTGAAACAGGCCCTTATAATATTAGTAAGGATAATCAATCTGCCATCCACCGTTAAAGAAACGTCGACATATTTCCCCTGTCGCTCGCATCCAACTATGAAGGACCACTGAGTTGATATTGTCTGATATAATCATCATATATTTATGTTCTGGTAATCTAACCCTTGTCACTCATATCAAATAACATTAAATTAATCAGATATCTTAAGACATGTGTTTGATCGCATTTACCTGCGATTACCTGCACAACTTTCTTGACGATTTTATCCCGATAAAATCATATAAGCTCCCGGCTTATCCCGGTTTTTTCTCTATTAAAATGAATATAAAATTAGATTGTTCCCCGTTTGCCGCTTAACACTTTTGATTATAAGTAGAGCTAGTTTTGCTTTCCTCAAGAGACGTTATTAGAAAGCCTTTCTTTTATATTCATTTAAAATGTATTAATATAATACAAATAATTTTCTTATACGTTTATATTGACTTTAGTAAGACTTCTTTATATAAAGCGTCTGCAAGTTAAATAGAATATTTAAGATTTGTGAATTATAATTATATAACTTTGTAGTAAAAAGGATTTTGGTCACCGGTTAAAGAATATTATATAGTATTATTTTTATAACGTATATACTTGATTGATTGGATATGAGTGGCAAGGGATCGGTAGTCTTGGCGTCAATTGAGAGAGGCCTATGTTCAGTAGTGGACGGATAAAGGCTGATGATGATGGTATACTTTAGAACTACAACTATCTCACATATACCTTCATTCTACTTATCGTATTTACAGTATTAGAGGTTAAGTAGAGTGCCAAAGTTAGAGAAACCGATCTATAGGGCGTTGTGTAACTCGCCCCACTGCCGGCTCCAATCAACTGGAAAGCAAGGTCTCTCATTGTATCTACCACCGTTGTTCTCATTAGGATTAGTTAAGACAATAACACAGGAAGGAAACGACCAGCACGGGTCAATCTAATCGATAACTGTCAGCGAAAGAAACCAAAGCGTTCCACCGAATTTACCTTACCTATAAATGAACGTTGCAATACCAGTATGGCATTAGTTGTTTAGTGAAACTAACAATTAAATCAACAAAATGTTGCTTATAGTTTTAGCTGTCGTTGTAACCGGAACATGTGGGATCAAAGTTCACGAATTAGCCGAAGAGAAAACACCGTTCGACTATGTTAACGAGAGATTAGATAAAATAGCAATGGATGCTAGAAGCGGACTCCCAATGTCGAGCTCGTATGAAGTAGAAGAAAGTGAAGACTATCCTGATGAAATCAAGGGAGCTGCTTCCACTGTATTAAACACAGTTTCTGGTGTAGGAGGGATCGGATTGGGGCAAGGCATAGGATTGGGTGGGTTCGGTAATATTGGTGGTATTGGAATTGGTCAGGGATTAGGCTTAGGTTATGGTGGCGTGGGAGTAGGCGGTGTACCAGTTGGTGGCATAGGAGTTGGAGGAATAGGCGGAGGTGGGATTGGACTTGGAGGATTAGGTGGCATTGGTGGGGCTGGAATAGGCAATGGAATCGGGGCTGGCGGTATTGGATTAGGCGGCGGTGTCGGTCTGGTTAACCAAGGAATTGGAGGCCTCGGAGTGGGTGGTATCGGTCTTGCCAATGGGCTTCTGTACCATCCGGTACTTGGTGCTCAAGTGGGTGGTGGATATGTGGACAAGAACGCATACGACGCAGCTCAAAAGAAAGGTGCTGATGAAAATATAGAAAAACTTGAAAAGAAAGCAGAGGAAGAAACCAAACATGGTCAAGAAGGATTCCAGCAAGCTGCCGCTGCGGCAAAGGCAGAGAAGGGAGAGTCCAGCTTTTACAAAGACGAAGAAGCAAAGAAAAAAGCCGCTGGGGATGAGAAGTTTTATGAAGGTGGTCAAAAATTTGACAAACAAGGTGAGTAAGATATTACTTGTTTGCACATTTAACATTTAGGATACGCGTTATGACGTATTTTTTTTTCTACCAATATTATTTCAGTTTACTACTGATACTGTGACATTCATGCTTAGTCTACATCACATTTTTAAGTTTTGAATAACATAAAGTAGGCACTGATTAATGTATCAATAGCCTACCATTGAAGCATTCAGTATTTCACTCTGGAAATTCTATACTAAATCAGACAACATTTTACGTTATTTTTATTTTGCTGCGTGGTTTTTTAATGTTTAATATTAAAACCACGATATTCACAAATTGAAAATGTTGTTTTTTTTTTTGTTAGTTGCAGCTTTATCAACTTATACCAAAACAAAATAAAAACAATATTTAATGGGCTCCCCAACCATATACCTATAACAAACGTGATTTGTTCGTTAAAGTTTCTAATAAATCATAATAATAATATTGTAGCCATAACTAATAATTCTGAGACGTATAAAAAAATCTAGAGCATTTTTTTTTAACACAGAAAAGCCATTTTACCACAGAGACAGGCCTGCATAACTTTAATTACTGTCTTAGATATACATTTCTATCTATCGTATTTTTCTGATTCCTTTTAAGTTTATGATCGTAATTTTGCATTGCATTTCTTTTCATTTCAGGAGCTAACGAAGAACAAGTAAAGAAAGCTAAGAGTCATAAAAAAGGCCACGTGAGCAAAGGCTTCAAGTCCTCCAGCAGTAAGAACGAGGAAGAGAAGTCTGAAAGCTTCTACGATGAGGCTCATGATGAGGCAGATCATAAGGTTGCTGGCCAAAACGTCGGGTCCTTCGGAGAAAACGCCCAACAAGGGTTCAAAGGGGCCCACGAAGAAAAGATCCTGGATGCAAACGCTCAAGGCAAGGAAGGCCATCATATCTCCGAACAGAAGATCGATGATGCCAAAGGCAATAAGGTAAGCGATCAATTCACGTCGCTACACGAAATGTTACAAATGGTTTTGTTATTTATTAGTAGCGTTTAAAATGGGAGCAACATTTCATCCAACATCATCATTAACTGACCCGCGTCCTAACTTGGTATATGTATTCGTGTATTCGTGAAGAAAAAACACACACCGTCCAAAAATCCAAAGAACTGATGAGATTACAAAGCAGCGTTGTAAGACCTGTCTTATCTAATTCTTTTCGGCTCATATAATAATGCTATTGTGCTCACAAGCAAACGATAATTGCATGTATTAGAGACAGTAAATATTATAGTAACCAAATCCGCACTCATATAAGGAATCCATACGAATTCTGTTCAATTTTACTGTCAATATTTCCCTATCTAGAGAAGTATCTGGATACAAAAAGCATTTCGATAAGAACTTTCTCGAACTATCTGGTATTGTCAATATTGAAATAAGCCGAACATTTTTGCGACAATTTTTCTAGCCCCTGGAATATTTTGCTCTCACCAAGATATTAGATATGCAAAAATGTATTGAAAAAACTTGAATAGCTACGAATCTTATACATTGTATATTTTTGGGTCTTATTTTTGTCTTGTAATCGTAGCATTTCAAATGTTTATTGAAATTAAATGCTCCACTCTGCACATTCTCCGCTTTTGCGGATGGGCGTCGGTTATCTGAAAGAGGTAGTGCCATGCTGCTTTGCAACCGAATTGGACCAGCACGACCGGGGTGGTACCTCTCGCTCACATAATACCGGCATAAAGTGGCAGTTATGTTGTCGAATTTTGTGCGGTTTGTGAGTTTCCTGTGGCCCATTGGGGGGATAGGGGGGATAAGGAGGGCAACACATCTACATAACCTCTGGTTATGTAGATGCTTATGGGCGTAGATAGTCGCCAAAAGGCTTCGATTGTTCGTTTGGAGGGCAAATATATGTATGCTATAAAAAAATTGCATTATTAAGAGTCGCTTACTCGTTGGATGATCCATTGAAATGTGTAAATATAATTTTACAATCTGTTGAAATAATATAATCTATAAAATGCAAATAAAATTAAACGATTTGCAAAACCACTGTGCTCGTTAGAAAATCGTTTCGAATCAATTACCTTTAATTAATTTATTTTAATGTTTCATTGGGGATCAAATTTAGGTTAAAATGTAATTACAAAATGCGAAATATTCAACTGGGGTAGCTTATAAGGTAATTAATTTAAAATTTATTACAACATTTTTTGAGATTGAATTTAATTACGTCCAAGTTTTCTAATATTGTAAGTCGTTAAATTAATTTTGTTTATATATTATTGCTATCATGAGCACGATGTCTACATTCAATAAATATTGACTACTTTGTACTAACCACACGAGGTCAGGGATGTTCAAATTTATTTATTTCAGCCAACTTTATTTGCACTCACGGTATAAAAACCAAGGCGTACAGATAAAACCTAAAATTAAATTACAATTACAACTCATAAAACAAGAAAACATAATAATATTATAGTTACAATACGAAAATACACCAAACAATTAACAACTAATATAATCCGTAAAAGTCCTTTCATTATTATTTTTTTTCGAAATTTAAACTTTTAGGCCTGATGGGCTCAATAGGTAAGTTGGTGAGCAGTTGGTGCAAAATTCGCTTTTAACACAAATAATATGAATCTTAGAACAACGTGGACCTCCTTCCTCCTTACGGAATGTTACAGATCTGTGACAAAGACCTATCTTTGTCACAGATTATAAATCTGTAGTCTTTGTATTAAAACTGAAATGTTTAAAAATGCTAACCACTACATACTAAAAGAAAATTCTCGAAAAAATATCTGCTAAAATTTCAACAGCATGTCAAGCAACTTGATGATTTTAAGGAAACTTGATTTTATAAGATGTCATAATCTAAAATGTTATAGTTGGAGATTTTTAAAGAGAAAGTTGTGTGAGCATTCTGAGGTATTTCTACATTCATTCATACAAGTACCTACTTGTCTATCTTTAAGGTTCTATAAAAAGTTTTCTCGAAATTCTAGGGAGAATTCCTGCAGAAAGGCTACAAGGGTGGTGCCGAGTTGCTGGAAAAGTTCAACAACCTTGGAGCTCATGCTGTGCACGGACACCAGGAGGCCAGCGGAGGCTACCAGCAGAACAAGGGCATCCTGCCGATACACTGACCGATGATTGACTACGAATATATCGAATTCTGAAATATTTAGTTTTTTTTTCGAAGACTGTGAAGAACGACGGACTCTTCAGCGAGAGGGTTCGGGTTCGATCCTGACCCCCTATGGTGCTTTGAAATGGGTTTTTCTAAATTTCTAAGTGCATGTCCATCCATCGCTCGTTCATTGGTAAAGGAAACCTGCATGTCTTAGATTAAAAGTTTTTGAAGGTGTGTGAAGTTCACCAACCCAGGCCAGCGCCTTGGTGAACTATGGTCCGATCCCCTCCTCGTCTGATTTCGAGGAGGAGACCCGTGCTCAGCAGTGGGACCTAAATTATATGGGTTGCTACTACTTTTTTACTTTACAATATACTTTCGATAACCAAGGTATTCAAAGCGTCAACTTGTGGGTCCCGTAGTGGTACAATTAGATACTTTAATGAACCTAAGGGCCTGTTTCACAATCTCCAGATAAGTTCCAAATATTTGACAGATATTTGACACATGCTCCATACTCTATCTGTCAAATATGTTGCCGATAGCCTATTCGGAACTTATCTGGAGATTGTGAAACAGGCCCTAAGAGAAAAGTCTTTTTGCTTTGTTGCCAACAGCGCGTATTCACTGCTTAACATACATACTTTTAATCAACGTCAAGACTGAAGATTTACTAAAAAGCGTCATGCCATTTATTTGGGGGTTGACAGATATTTCGTTTTTCCGAAATTGAAATCATTATAAGTCTATATTAGTTGAATCATGAAATATAATATTATTATGGGAAAAAGTAAATTACAAAAGATATGTTTAAAATATATTATCAAAGGAACATGCTTTCTACAATTCTGTAAGGGATAATTAAACATAGGAGTCTTTATTGAGGGAACAGCTCTTTGTGTTCCCGCTGCAATAAATTCAATATTGGAGACTTCTTAATCCAAGGACTGCACGAGTTGTAACCAGACTCGAAGCTTCGGTCACTCGAAAAGGACCTGTAAAAATAAGTTGAGAATTTCTAAATTATTGAGGTTCTTGCTTTTTCCTTTAAGCAATATATTACTTGCTAAAAGTATACAACCCTTTTATAGATTTCATTGAAATTTATTAAGGTTAGGTGTGCTATAAGTTGTACATAATAAAGTTGGATTTTTCAATTATTTTCGTATATTTTGATAGCCATAATTAATTGATAGAAGTAGGTTATGGATTTTTTTTAAGAAATTACGTCTTATTAACGCACGCTTAGCTTAACCTGGAAGCACCAGCTTGACGAGAGCCTTATAGAAGTTCGGTCATAAGTTAGTGCAAATAGAAAGAGGGAGACAAAGTCTCTCTTTCTCTCTCACTCTCGGGTCTATGGCTACACACGAAACACGTCAAAAAATTATTGTGAATAAATTTTGAGGTTAGAAATTTTAATATTTTATATTTTTTTGATAAGTATTTACTTTTATCGGCTGTCCCCACAACCACCATTTTTTTGTGAAATGTTTTATTTTGCAAAGGAAATGGCGGTTGTAATATGTCGACTAGCGGTATGGTATAAAGCTTTATAGCCTTTCTCGATAAATAGGCTATCTAACACTGAAAGAATCATTCAAACCCGAACAATAGTTCCTGAGATTAGCGCGTTCAAACAAACCCCTCCAAGCTTTTTTCGCGATAAAAGATAGCCTATGCCTTTTCCAAGCACTGATCTACACGAGTACTAATTTTCATAAAAATCGGTGCAGTGGTTTAGGCGTGAAAGCGTAACAAACAGACAGAGTTACTTTCGCATTTATAATATTAGTAGGGATTTCGTTGCCAGTGGAGCCGCTGGCAATAACTAGCACTTGAATAAGATTGAAGAGACAAGATTAGCTAATACTAGGGTACATGATAAGGATATTAAATTCGCAAAAGCCGCAAAGCGCGCTTGATAATCTGTGGATACCGTTAGAGATTCTTTAAAAAGTTTCTGTACCCGACCGACTCCGGCGTTGGAGGCGTCAGCACCGTCGAGGATATCTTGTTGGACGTGCTTGACCTCTGGAAGCATACAGTCTAACTAACTAGTCCGTCCTAAAGGATCAGATTAGGGCTTTACTATCAACACACTAGTGGATTTAATAAAGCGATCAAGTGTACTAAGTAAACTTAAATAGTTGCCTTCGAGCCACGTTAACTGGATTAGAAAACAAACAGCGTTACCGTCTTTGGAACTGCACAAGCGGAGTAATTACTAGTATTAAATCTATTTCGTTTGATGCATTACCAGCATTAGCAGCTACTGTTGCTCATGAACATCCAATTACAAGATGCGGTATAATAATGATGGATGACCACGTAGCAGATGTATTAACATTTAAACTAGGTTTATCACCACTGTGTGAGCGACGATGGTCCAGTGGTGGGTGGACTCGGCCTCTTATGCGAGAAGTTCCATGTTCGATCCTGACCACGCGTACGTGCCTTGAAATAGGTTTTCCTAAATTTCTTAGTGTACCCTAAACATGAGACCATCGTTCGCTCACGTGAGGAAACCTGCATGCCTGATGAGATTGAAAGTCTTTGAAGGTATGTGAAGTTCACCAACCCGCATTGGGCCAGCGCATCGGTGAACTATGGCCCATTACTCTCCTCGCCTGATTTCAAGGTGGGGACGCGTGCCCAGCAGTGGGACATATAAGAGTTGATACTTTATATCACTACTGAAGTCGAATTTACTAATACCTGAACCATAATCTATAATCCATACCCATACCATCGTCGCTCTGTATTTCAATAGTGTATAGTACTATAAAGCAACAAATGTACGAAACATATACATACATACCTGACTCTGTCCGCTAAAGTGGCCCGACCGCTGCCTGCTTATCCGAGACGGGGTCACGAGGTTGGACTGATACGGTTGCTGCGACAAGATTGTGCTTATCTGTATTGGGGAGTACCCTTACACAGTTCCAATGACGATAATTATTGGTTTCCTTATTATCTTCATTAGAGGTGGGAAAACCCTTAAAAATCATCTGTTACAATAGATGTGGATGTATAACTAAGAATTTATAAATAAAGGGGTGATCTTTATGTCAAATGTTATCGGTTTATTCAAAATAGTGCCACCAAAGTATCTTGTTGAACGTCAATTGAGTCGTCTACCACCGGTTCCAAAGCAAGCCCACTGAGAAGAACCGGCGAAACAAACTCAGTGGAACTAATTTTTTTAAATATTCTATTAAGAAACGTAGAGAATATAAAAATAATGATGATGATGATAATATTTATAATGATGATAAAAATAATAATAAATCATTAAATACTAATCTTTATTAAGTCATTACTAATGGGAGAAGTTAAATCAATATTAATAACAATCATTATTAAACCATGAACACTAAGTATATTAATAAGTTTTCTATGGTGTTCTTTTCCCGTGAGTCTCGATATTTAGTCAATGCCTACGAATGTTATGTTCACGAGACACTCATGCATAATTCGATAATGAACAAGTCAATTCTAACTGTTAAAATAAGGTAATTTAAAATCCAATATTGTTCTGTCTTGGGTATCATCATCATCAGCCTTTATCCGTCCACTGCTGAACAAAGGCCTTTTTATTCTTCTTTAACGCCGGGAAATGCACTGACGCATCCCGCAGAGGAGTGGGTCTCCCAGGCTGGTATGTGGGACTCGCTGCGCCCGAAAGCTGGTAAATGGACGCAGCTCTACCCACTAAAACCCGGCGAGTGCCACCAATGCCGCCTTTGGTGAGGCGCCCCGGATCTACTAGCACAGGGCACCTCGACGGCCAGTCAGTCCCCTGGGGGGCCAACGACACCTCCACAGACCGGTTGCCCGCACCACATAGCAACCCCTCTCACCGTCAGGACAGTACAATGAGGCGAGGTTCCCATCCTCGCCCCTTGCCCCCTGCTCTTTTGCCCCCTCTTCTTATAAGAGGGGTACAAAGAGCCCCTTCGGCTCTATTCGCTTCACCCAAGGTGTTGGGGTCACCCTGGGCTACTGAGACCTACCGCCACGACAAGGCCTGAACCGTGATGGGGAGTTGAACATAGGCCTCCCTCAAAGAAAGCCAAGACGATCGATCCCTTGCTACTCGCATCCAACGCGGGCCTGCCACTGCAGCTTGGGTATAATACTGCTCAATTGTGAGGCCCACATAGGGCACCAACCCCGATCCTGGCTGGCGTCCATCAAGGACTTCGCTGCGTCAAATAAAATGTATTAACTGAGCTGACAGTTGTATCTGATTAATCTTCATAAGCTTCACACGTGATGTTCATGTGGGATTCACTGACGCGTCACAACGTGTCCACGTTGAAATTTTGATCCACAGCGTTTGTGTCGGATAAAATCCCCTGGACGGCACATGACGGATCTGGCTTAGGATCTGAATTGTCAAATAACCTAAATCTAGGTCCAAATCAAATATTGCGGTTTGATGTAAACAGAATTCCAATTCAACAGCACAAAGGAAACTAATACCCTATACTCTATAGATTATTAGAGGAATTACGGTTTGAATATTGAATTATTGTATATAATATGAATACATAATTCAATAGATATTCTGTTGGAATGCCATACGCAAATTCGAAGGTGAACAAGATATTTTTAACATATAATATTACATTAGCACAAAATCTATTTAATAATTTAAACAGCATTGCTGATGATATGATCTACTCCGGACCTCTTTACTTAACATGCTATTTAGAAACATATTTTTTCAGTAACATTCGAATCTTGCCAATCAAGCGGCTTAGCCCGCGCTACATCAATCGTATTGTTATTAATAAGTTAGTAAAAGATTTTTTTTTATCGGATTTCAATAGATTCAAAGTCTACATCCAAACTCAAAAAATACCTCTTAATTATCAGTTGCAAAACTGAAAATAATAACTGACCGTCTGTTACAGCATTCTAGAAATTTCCTAATAGAATTTTCAAATAAACACTTACGTTATATGGCGTACTCTTCGCTGTTCTTTTGAAAGTCGGCGTGGTTTGTATGAAGCTCGGCGACAGATTATTGTTAGGGGATATTGGCACGCTGAACGGTGACGTCTGTTCTGATAAAACATAGCAATAAAACTAAATCTAAAAATGTAATCTATAACAATATTATGCAGGGAAAGTTTGTGAATTTGTGAGGTTGTAGGGGTTAATCTCTGCATCCACTAAACCGATTAAAAAATATATTTTTACAATGGAAATTTAGACAATAGCTTCAATTTATTCCCAAGGGAACAAATGGGAATAAATTTTAGCATTCTATTGGTAAAAGAAAAAACTGCTCCCATAAATTTGGCTGCTGCAAAGTGAAATACACGGGTGAAACCGCGGGGCGATGCAAGTACTAAATAAAAGACTATATTATTCTTCATTTAATTTAAGTTGTAGTGCTGATGATGATGATTGAAATATTGGCATCATAAAGCTATTGATTAATTTACTAAAACGTAATGTAAAAAAATAATGTGGTGTTTTCGCTGAAAATTTAAGAGACTCATACAAAAGTACATAACAATTACATGTAATACATTTACACAACAATTACACAATTACATATGACAAACACATTTGTGAACACAACAGAGATATTCTACTTGTAAAGCAATTTCTTCCACACAAATTTATGAATACGAGAGAGAGAAAAATCACAATCAATGTAGTCAAAACATATTTAGTTTTTTGACGCGAATTTTGTAAGTATTAAAAAAAATAGACACAAAAAATGTCATCAAGACCCATCCGGCGCTACAGTGCCGGATGACACGTCATACAGACCCTGATGACGTCCATAGTTACCACACGACCAGCCCAATGACGAGAAGAACACCGCTAGGGCTTAGTGGGTAGAGTCGGCGTCCACTTTACCATAACCTCGGGCAGTCAGTCAGTCAGTCACTCATAGCCTACAGGTCCCTCGGTGGTATGTCTGACTATTCCTTGTCGTCAAAAGTCATTTAGGAGGAGCTCAGAGACATACACACGCACGAAATATTTGAACATATGAAGGTCTAACGTTTGAATAATATAAAGCTGCTAGCTAATAGAAGACCAAACAAATACTTGAAAAAGATGGGCACTCCGGGAGTGCCGGCAGAAGTGAAAACTAAATTATTAACGTTGTGCATTTTTGATTTTTTTGGAATAGTTAGGGAATAATTTTGAAAAAAAAATTTTTAACCAATTTTTTATGAAAATAGAGTTTTAAAAAATCGACTTTTTTAATTAATCGAAACCCTTACAATCGATTAAAAATATCGACAATCGAAAGAAAACAACCGATTGTTCGATTAATCGATTTCGATGTTACAACACTACTTTCCGACCGTCTTACGAATTTTCGATCAGCCCACGTGTCCCGACGCGAGTTTCATAGTTTTTACCCATCCCACAAAAGTGCTCAACGGCGCTAAAAAAGTTTTCACTTCAAAAGTCGGTTTACTTAAAACCATAGTTGAACGTGACAACGTCATAAGAAAATACTGATGGGCCGATTGTGCCTCTTTGTCGCTCGATCCACGCTCTCGCTTGCACTTCAAGCCTTAAATGGAACGCCTCAGACCGAGGTAACGTCGCATGAGTCATGTTTTTTCGTGCGTGCAGCCGGCTCCATCGAATAATAGGGATGTTGACACATGTTACAAATTCATGTAAAGTTATGTTTTACATATTAAATGCAGTATTTGAAAACCTAAAATAACATTTAAAAAGTCTACTTATTTGTCTTAAAATTTAGAAAATTAATTTAAAATGCGTTATTTATCATGCATGATCACGTGACTGTAAACGCCAATAATGCGATGACGTCACTGAACATTGAGCTAAGTACAAACTCACCTAACATAGCGCGAGCTCTGAATGCGGTGTGTGACGTAATGACGCTTGGGGCGTTTCAAGGGCGATTTTAAAAACCGTTTTTCTTTATTTAATTTTTTGTTAAAATTGGACATATTTCTTTACAAAAGTATTTTTTTCGTGTTCATATATAGTATACCTATCAAAGAAAATCAATTACAAAAATTAGTCAACATCCCTATTAGGCGTTATCACGTCAAAGAATATTATTGATTGAATACTTGTTTGTCCCGACGTCTGTGACTCCAGGGCTTTGATGATCTTCTGATATTCCTTCAACTGCTTGTGCTGCTTCTGGCATAGCTCCGTCATCCTCTGCAATTCGCTTCTGGCCTTATAAAACTTCTTGGTCTGCGAATTGATAGTATTTATAAAAAAGAAGTTGTGTACATAAACAAACCCTTCTATTTCACTAATTGATAACAGATAGAGGCTGATCTGATGAGGCTGTGCAGTGTAGGTCCGTGATAGATGCGAGTAGCAAGGGATCGGTCGTCTTGGCGTTCATTGAGGGAGACCTATGTTCAGCAGTGGACGGATAAAGGCTGATGATGATGATGATGATGATGATGAGAGGCTGATTATGATAATGGTTAATATGATGGTGTATTCAATTAGATTTCTCAATTTTGTTTTCGTCTTATTATCTTAAGCAACTCGCTCCACTCAAGGGATCAATCCTTTCGCGGCTGTTAGTCAATATTAATTCCTTGATCCTTAATCCTTTGATCATTGGTAATTATTATTATATTATCATGATATAATTGTGACTATTGAAATGAAACATATTTTACAGCCCTATGTATCTCAGTACTTACTGAGTATTTGCCATTATAATATTAGTAATACCGTATCATCGAAAGAATCATTTAAACACACCTGTTTATTTTATTAATAATATTATGGTTACAACACAATTCCTCACAAGTTACACGACTAAGGGACTGTTTCACAATCTCCAGATAAGTTCCGAATAGGCTATCGGCAACATATTTGACAGATACTCCATACTCTACCTGTCAAATATGTTGCCGATAGCCTATTCGGAACTTATCTGGAGATTGTGAAACAGGCCCTAAGTTAAAGTAATGTGTTTGTTCAATAAACCGTTTAGTATTTATGCTCGTACATTTTGAATGATTAAGCATCTTATTTGAGAATACCTTTATAACCGTAGCTAGAGTCACAAAAGACAAATTTCAAACAATACATTTTTGATAAGAAGCATTCCGAGAAAAGCCTGAACTTAGCGAGGAAACTTCAAGAACATTATGAGTCTTAAAGTGGGAGTCTTAATTAGGTAGCGTAATTAACGTAAGCGCATTTCCCTCGGAACGGTGGAATTTAGCTGTGA
This sequence comes from Lycaena phlaeas, assembly GCA_905333005.2. NCBI lineage: Eukaryota > Metazoa > Arthropoda > Insecta > Lepidoptera > Lycaenidae > Lycaena > Lycaena phlaeas. The sequence continues at coordinate 3,046,509 of HG995176.1, forward strand.
TTATATTGTGAGGGTGTTGCTTATGATGGAAGGTTTTGTGGGGAAATGCGGATGGCAAAACTCCATTTGGCTATTAGAATACCTTATCTAAAATGAAATAACGGGCATAGAATTCCTGCTTCATTTGTCTTTTAAGTCTATCCGTAGGAGTATTTTTTTTTAATGTCATAAGGATTCAAGACGATCTCCGTGCAGTGGCAGGTCCGGGGTGGATGCGAGTGGCAGGGGATCGGTCGTCTTGGCGTTCATTGAGGAAGGACCCCAACATCTTGGGCGAAGCGAATTGAGCCAACGTAAGGGAAGCCCCCTTTGTATCCCTCATATAAGAAGAGGGGACAAAAGAGCAAGGGGCAAGGGGTGAGGATGGGAACCTCACCTCATCGTATTGTCCCGACGTTGGGAGTGGTTGTTCTGTGGTGCGGAACAACCGCTTTGTGGAGGTGGCGTCGGTCCCCCGAGGGACTGACTAGCCGTCGAGGTGCCCTGTTGCTAGTAGATCCGGGGCACCTCACCAAAGGCGGCAGTGGTGGCACTCGCCGGGTTTTAGTGGGTAGAGCTGCGTCTACTTACCATTTTTCGGGCGCAGCGAGTCCCACATACCTGCCTGGGGAGACCCACTCCCCTGCGGGATACGTCAGTGCATTTCCCGGCGTAAAAGAAAAAAAAAGGCCTATATTCAGCAGTGGACGGATAAGGGCTGATGATGATGATGATGATGATGAATGTCATAAGGCAACCGAACCGAACAGTCGAAGCTTTATGGTAACTACCGACGTCCAAATCTGCACAACCACAGGTTATGCAGATTAGGCAGATTATTGCCTTCCTTCTCTATTCCCCAATGGGCCACGGGAAACTCTCAAACTGCACGACGCGTACGTACATCTTATTAAAACTGTGTACGAAATCAAAAACTAGTATAGCGTCACCTAATTTATCAACTCTAAAGATATAAGGTATGTTTTATATTGAGAGATAGTTAAATCCATATGCCAATAGGTGGTTCGTAGTCCGGTATTGATACTCAGAACACACCACCACCCGCTCTTCAAAGTAATACGTCAGACATCAAACTTGTGATCTCTCGCTAAAGCAAAGATATTTCTCAACCGCCGCTTCTATGAGTTTATACTATTGAAAGACACTATGAAAATAAAAGATTGCGAGTATGACTCTATATTGTCATAGAGTTGTTCATATTATAAATAGGTCATAGAGTCTATGACCTATGTTTATTATGAACAACTCAAGTTTTTTTTTAATATCTTTCCCTTAGGAGACAAAACTTTGCTACTTGCCCCTGATTCTGTATTTTTTTTTTTGACGTGACTATGTCTTATAATTCGATGGAGCCGGCTACACGCACGAAAAAACATGACTCATGCGGCGTTACCTCGCTCTGAGGCGTTCCATTTAAGGCTTGAAGTGCAAGCGAGAGCGCGGAACGATCGACAAAGAGGCACAATCGGCCCAGTATTTTTAACCTACTTCAAAAAAAGAAGGAGGTTATCAATTCGTCCGTATGTTTTTTTTTTGTATGTTTGTTACACGATTACTCAGCTGTTTGGGAATGGATTTTGGTGATTCTTGTTTTGTTTGAAAGCTTATAGTTCCGAATTGGTCCCATATTAATTGATCGACATCTAATCAACGGTTTTTAAGATATTTTCAATAATGCTTATTTGGTTTGTTTTGTACACCTAGACGATTTGCTCATTTTATTACTTGTCGATGTAATATGAATAATATGATCAAAACCACTGAATATGATACTTTGGAAAGTATCTAAGTATTGTGAGGTCATCATCATCAACTTTCATCCGTCCACGGCTGAACATAGGTTCCCTCAATGAACGCTAAGACGACAGGTCCCTTACCACTAGCATCCAACACAGATCGGGAACGCCAAAAATTTTGCAAGAAAAAAAAATATATTACTTACGTATAAACTTAAAACTAAAAAGTACAAAATAAAATTAATTTTAAATAAAAAACCAAAAACCGACTTCAAAACTATACCTTAATTTATGTACAACTAAAAAATTTAAAATAATATTGAAATACTTCGAAATGAAGTAGAAATATAGTTTATTTTTGAAGTCGGTACCAGCCAAAACATCGATGCCTTTCACAGACATCTTCTCAATACTTGGTGTATGTGATTGGTCATTAAAATATCCTCATTGGCTGGCACCGACTCCAAAAATACCCAATTTTAAATAGTATACTTCTACTTCACTTCGAAGTATTTCAATATTATTTGAAATTTTTTAGTTGTACATAAATTAAGGTATAGTTTTGAAGTCGGTTTTTGGTTTTTTATTTAAAATTAATTTTTCTTATGACGTTGTCACGTTCAACTATCGTCACTAAACCGACTTTACAGACAACTGATTTTTTTATATATAGAAACGGGAACAAACGGAATGTCTATTCACCTGATGGTAAGCGATAGTGACGTCCATTTACTCGTGCCATAGAGTACTATCAGGTACGTTACGGGCCTTCAAATATAGACCTATGCTCTTTGCATTCATAGTCATATCGGTTCGGAAATTGGCGGGTGACAGCTGATTCAATATATTGATGGTACGAGGCGGGAAATGCCGCGAAAATCGAGAGAGTTTATTTTCGGATATCGAGGTGATGTGGTTGTAATTTGGAAGTAGGTCATTTTTGTTGACCGACTTTGACATACGAAAAACGCATAAATCCTTATTACCATTTTTGTTTTAAGATACGGAAAATAAATTCAAAAACTAGATTTCATCGGTTCGAAGATCCTGTATTTCCCAACACTATGCCCAGCTGTGGGATATTTCATCCTATAAAAATAAATTCATGTCAGACATCTGGTTTGGCTAAATACACGAATATAAACGTGGCCGCGTATGGAATATTGATAACGCCCACAAATGATTAATATTCCGAGTTACGGTATGGGAATACGTAATGTTTTTGGTTTTTGGAGTTTCATATGAACATCAGAAATACTAGGGACCAAACCGTGTGCTATAAGTACTTATAAAGCTATTTTATATTTATAACTTTGCTCAGAGATAAACTAATCGCGACACAATCCTCGGGCACCAAAGTGCACCACAGGATCGAACCCACACCTCAAATTTCTCTGGCTGAATACAGACCCGAGACCTTTTAAAAAGACAGTACCTATCTGATAAATAAAACCGAAACCAACAAAATTAAATAGAAAAAAATATGCATATTGACAAAAAATATGACAGGAAACAACAAGAAAAAAAGTAAGTAAAAATAAAGCTTTAAGTACTAATGAAAATATTTACCGACTGCAATAAATACGACAGTAACCGTCGCCTGTGTTGGCGTTGGAAGTGAAAAACTTCGCAGCACTTTTTAATTAATTCCTCCGGCTCCGTGAAATAATCTTGAATTTCTTGGTTCATCTGTTGAGTAGAATTAATACAGTTGAACCAAATCCCTGTTTAATCGAAATTTAAATGAATAAAGAGCTTTATACTCTGTTTCTTTAAATTGTTTTTCTTTGATGATTAAGTCTCTCCCACTCTTTCTTTCTTTCTCTCTCTCTCTCTCTTTGATAGATACATGTATAACTTTAAAGAGCTTTTAAGCTACTATCCCGTATTTTAATTCAGTCAACGTTATGATAAAATTACGCAATGCAAACTTTTTAAAATTAGTTTTTGAATTAGAATATAAAATATACAAGTTTTATAAACTTGAATTAAATGTGTTAACAAATTTGCGTAGAAGCGTGCGTAGAATGTGTTTCCATTTCAAATTTAAATTTAAATAAAAAATACCATACTCACTAAAGATTCGCTTATTTTTAACAACCCGATGGCCAATGACATAAAAATTCATGAAACATAAATTAATTCAAACTAGAAGTCAAATAAAATTTTAATTTTAGAGTTGTAATTTAACTCTAACTAAGTTTTACTATATATTTTAATATTACATACCAAATATGCAAACAATTTGAAGGTAAACAACTTATACTCACATCAGGAACTAATTTCATCATACCGCATGGTGCACGACAGACTAAACAAGTATTTTCTTTAATTCCTACAAGTTAAATTATTTATGTTCAATTTGTTTATTTATGTAATGTCAAATATATTTTATTGAATATCTTACGAACCGTTGTTTAAGCAGTTATTGCAAAACATATGACCACATGATGTTAAGTGTAAGGTTATTCCCGGTTCTAATTGAGTAAAGCAATTATTACAGTGTATCCAATCCATTTTTAATTATTAATTGTATGATAAAAATGAAGACACTCATATACTCATTATTAAGCATATTTGCAACAATTATGAATGGAACAGCCGCCATTTTTATTTTTGTTTTTAATTTCATTACAGATTAATAATAATTTATTTAATTTTCAGTTAAAAAAAAATCGCAGATTTTATTAGACTGTATTAGAGTTTACATAACAGTTTTTTTATATTATTATCACGTGAAAATTTAACATTTCAAACATAATATTATGATAGTGGATTTTCGTTCTCATGTGCGTTTTTTTTTAATTAATCGAAAATTCTCCTATTTGTATTCTACTTACGTGTTTTATACCCAGATGTTTTTGATTATTTCACTTATATTTACCCTGTCAGTCGTGTTTTATTTTTATCAATGTCCATAATTTAATGTTAATTTGTATTAGGACCAAAATATGATACAATAATCTGGTAATTAAAAAATACTCTTCGTCATCATAAGACTTTATCCACCTACGGCTGAGCTATGAGAGCTGAGGGAGGCCTATTTCCCTCAATGAACGTCAAAACGACGGATCCCTTGCCACTTTCATCCATCATGGACCGGCCATTACACGGAGATCGTCTTCCCATCTGGTTAATCTCGGATCAACACATTGGCTATCTAAACGCGGCCTCCACTTATATAAATAGCAAGTAATATTAATTGATGCGATTCGAGCCGAGAATGTCTGCATGGGTCCAAACGTCCTGCAAGATACATATTTTTAATTGGTTTCCTGTGTTCTGAAAGATCGACGATACAGAGCGAGTTGTAAATGTCAGGCGTGGATCCCATCAGATAAATTTGTATAGATACAACTAGAATAAATAATGCAAGTAAGGGAAACTTTTGCTAAGTAGACCATATCGGTTACGCAGCAAATTGTCCATTCTTTGTACCTTTTTGTTACGGATTACCTATCCGTCAGCATAATATGAATGTCATCAGAATTGTTTTTAGCGTAACATGTTCTCCTACAGCAAAATATATAATTCGGTCTTATTCTGTCATCAAAAACGTGGACAGTTCTAGAAATATCCCACATAAACGAATGCCACATAAAATAATTGTATGTTTTATAATCATCCTTCAATGCAAAAACGTAGACTTTTCTATTCCTTTCTCACGCAACGAAATTTATTTTTAAATAATATTATCATACAATTGCTTATCTTCATAAGTAGTTGATAGCTAACAGGTTTAATACAAGACAAAAGTTGAATATATATGAGGCATCCGGCGATTGCCGACCAGTTGTGTTTACATTCGCGCATGGTCAACTGTCTGACCATGACTTTGAAGTTCGTTTTAGTGTTGTTAGCCTTAGCCTGTGTTAATGTCAACAGCAAAAGCGCATGTATGTCTCAAGTGGTTTTAAAAAAATTACATAAAACTTTTATAAACTCTCGTATTTAAAAAATAAATTTTATTAAATTTCAAATAAAAAACATATCAGTATAAATTATAGTTTATAAAAATCTTAAATGGAGAATAAACAATTAATTTATTAGCTGAATAATAAAACTTCGTGTATACTGGCAGCGTATACTTACCTCAAAGAATATAAAATTCTAAATTTGAATTTCGTTAATTTCATTTAAGATCATTTAAATTAAGAATGATTGAGACACCTTAAAATTATATAATAATCTTGATTTATTGTAAAATGTCTGTTATCGTAGTCTTTAATACGACTTATGATATAAATTAGACTAAAAATGTCATTAAATATGTTTTACTATTCATATTAGTAGAAACAATTTTGTGTCATTCGTAATATTGGTATTTACTTACGCGTGACTATCTTGAAAACTTGAAGTCATTAAACCAAAATATGATATAATTAAAATAAATTTAGATTCATAAAGGTTTTCCAAATTAAACCTTAGTTTACGAAATTAATATTTTCAGATAAAATATGTGTACCCACACAGCATATGAAGGCTTGCGAAGAGATGTTGGAAGTGCCGACAAAAAGCAAAGCTATTATAGAATGTGTGGCAGCTAGAGACAGGTAAATATATAATAATAAAAATATTAATAAAAGTAAAGTGTTTAGGCAGTTCGACGTGAGCGGCCCCTAACGCAGGCGATCGGTAACATTAGTCTACAGTGGTTTTGTTGCCATATGATTTCGAGTCTATTTATGCCCACAATTCATGAAACGATCAATTTTATAAGATTCGCTTTCTTTTCAATCTTTCATATTCGTTTTACATTAATATATATATATATAAATCCAAAAACGAAAAACAATATAACATATAAGCAAAAACCATGAATATAATATGAGCACATTGATAACTTTCATGAATATAATATTCGTAATCTGGGCACTTGAAAACGTAAAAATTACGAAGATATCCAGGGCAAAAGGGACTTGGCAAAAAAACAACAATAATTTCATCTAATATTTTTCAATTTTTTAGTAGTAAAAGTGTTCACATTGATTTATACCTAATCGTATGAAGGATTTCTAGAATGTCTGATGATAATAATTAAATAAAATAAAAACACTGATAATGTTAACAAAAGGGTTTTGGATCAATGAAAATAGCCATACATTCTGATATTGTAGATTAAAGTGTCAAATCATTTATCATTCGCATTACTTGGATTTCAATCGTATGATGATGATGATGAATATTTTTATAACCAATGTTACTCTATGTTAACATGACATTTCTTAGATAAAAAAAATTGAAATTAGTTTAATCGTTTTACAGTTACAATGTTTAAATATATAATAATTTATTTACTCTCATATGATCTCTGCTGGGCACGGATCGTCTCCTCGAAATCATGCGAGGAGGATCTTGGGCCATAGTTCACCGATGTACTTGAGTTTAGACCAACACGGCTTGGTGAACTTCACACTGCTTAAAGACTTTTAATCTCATCAGGCGTGCAAGTTTCCTTAGCATGCTTTTCTTTATCTGTGAACAAGATATGGTCTCATGTGGTACCTGGCACGTAATGATTGGACCCATTTTAAGGGATCACAGAGTCAGGATTGAATCTAGACTCCTCCATCCTGAGCCCATACCCGCTAGTCCATAATCGCTTACTTATATATGTGCAAATAATATGTAGTTGAAATAAATAATACATAATAGAAATATTTTTTCATAATAGTATTATAGAAACAGACAACTCTACCATAAATAACAGACTTCTTTTTTTTTTAGAGACGATTTACGCGAGGGTAAATTATCTCTACCGCCCACAACCTAAAAATAAAAGAGTGAAATTAAAGGTGAAAATGTTTTAGAATAGAATAGGAGAATGGACACAAAAGCTATTGAACTTCTTTATTTGGGTAGATAAATTTTGCCTTTATTTAACGGCTAGACATAGAAATAGATAATGCCTTTGTACTAGCATTTTTATGTGTTATTTTTTCCAAGTGTTAAGTACACTTGAAAAAATTTCAACTGTTAAATAAATAAATAGAACCAAGATTTATTATAATGACGTAATATAAAAAGAAAATATAATTTAAGTTCCATGACGTATATTATAACGACTGTTGCACTGACCAATCTAAATAAAACGGCGAACGTTTGTTAGTTTGGATGTTCGTTGCTCTTTCGCACACAAACTTTACAATAATATAGCTTACACATCAGAATAAGATATAGGCTATAATTTATGCCAGTAACCTCCACGGGAATGGGAAGAATGTGTGTGGCGTGTGCAACCGCGGGGCGATGTTAGTTATAAATAACTGTGACCTAATTATCATTATCTAAGTTCAGTACTCCTAGTTCCCATGTCACCTGTTACCAACACGTTTCAGTTAAGTACGTCAAATTCTTAGGGCATCATAATAGTTTTCTTACGGCTCTAGATATAGCCTATGCTCTTTCGCAATGCGATTTGGGTTCTCATTTCAAATTCACTCGAAATATCATCACCATAATATATTGCCATATTAAAGTAGAATGATGCATTTAAAAAAAGAATATTAAAACACCTAAAACTATTGACGAATTTACATTTGGTACAGATAACCTTTAGAACTCGATTAACAATATCTCTTACATAATTAAAAATATCATCTACTTTCATATAAATAACAATCCATATAAACAAATGAATTTAATGTTAATAACATGATAAGTTAGTTCCGGCTATTTAAACGTGTTTTTTTTTTTTTTTTGTAAACATAGATAGAAATTTTGTTTGTAATATTTTTCATAGTTAAGAGGTTTAAGAAACTCATTAAAATCATGTAAAATACTAAAAAAACCTTAATATCTATCTGCCTTTTAATTTCCCAGGATAGTTTTTTTTCCGTGTACATAAATTGTTAAATAAATAAACGAAAACTTTATTATTACTCCCTACTCTAGCCTATACAATATAATAATAGCACTTATATGAAATATAGGCTTAGGAATCCAGTCTTAAGTATGGGCGATATATTATGGTTAGCTGATAAGTATGTATGAGACGACGTCTGTACGTCGATAGTTCTAAATATAGATCACACAAGGAAAATGGAATTTTTTTTTGCTTCACGCAGAAAAAAAACCTTCAATCAAAACTATTAATAATGTTTAACCTACATAAACAAAAAACATAACAAGGTATTACTAGACAACTAGCGTCGCGCCGCGGTTTCACCCGCGTAATTCTCATTCCCGTGAGAGTACGATCGTAAGTATGTGTTATTCTGACGTGTAAGCTACATCATTGTACAGTTTCATCAAAATCCATTCAGTAGTTTTTGCGTGAAAGGGTCACAAACATTTTACATTCACTCGAAAGTTTGTACTTTCGAGTTTTTAACATTGCAGGAACTAGAAACGACTACTAGTAAAAAATTAAAGTGATATATACATTAGCTATGTATTGTAATTTCAGTAATGAAAATAAATCTTGTTCACTTAGGGCCTGTTTCACCACTTCCTGGTAAGTGCCGAATAGGCTATCCACAACATAGTTGACAGAGTATAGAGTATCTGTCAAATATGTTGTGAATAGCCTATCCGGCACTCATCAGGAAGTGGTGAAACAGGCCCTTAGAATCAATAGTACCTACTAGAGATTTTTAATTAGGTAATGGTAGTTATTTATCGTTTAAAATGATACTCTTATGTATTTTATTAGCTGTTACCCGCAGCTTCGCCTGCGTTAACTAATATTTGAACGGGATCTGAGCGGGATTATAATATATTGTGCATGTATTATGCATATAAACCTTCCTCTTGAATTGTTCTATCTATTAAACAAAACCTCATCAAAATCCGTTGGGTACTTTAAAAGATTTTAGCATACATACAAAGAAAGCGACTTCGTTCTATACTATGTAAAGATGAAGAAGATAAACACTTTTTAACCGACTTCAAAAAAGAGTTTTTTTTTTATTAATTTATTATTATCTTGACAGGGTGGAATGCCTAAATTTCATCCAGCAACGCCAGGCTGACTTTGTCCCCGTAGATCCAGAGGACATGTACGTCGCCTCCAAAATACCCAACCAGGACTTCGTGGTGTTCCAGGAGTACAGAACTGATGATGAGCCTGACGGTGAGATATTTTTAATAACATTTAAAATATAGAATACTTTATTTAAAAATAGTACCAACAAATAATATTTATGATCGACATTTGAATTTATCAACTGTTTCAAGGCCTGCTGACAAGAACCGGCAGAACAGACTTAGTGGTCCTACTCTTTTGAATATACTTTGAAAGTTTAAACGATTAAATATGTGGGGTGTGAAAAATAAAAATTTAAAAACTACAATCATCCGACTACGAAAAGCCCTTATTTTTGAAAACTATTAAAATGTAGCATCATCACCAGCCTCAGCTTTTTTTTTCGAAAGGTCTAGACTTTTAGGCCAGATGGCCTTTAAGCTCAATCGGTAGGTAGGTGAGCAGATGGCTCACCTAGTAAAATTCGAAAGGGGGGCGCCCCCCTCCGTGCCCCGCGGAGGCGCGGTATATCGCGCGCGCTACTCTGGAGAGTAGGTGTTTGGCTAGTCAAATCCAATACGGTCGACGAGTCATTAGCGGATGAATATTACCAGCCTCAGCATTTATTCATCCACTGCTGAACAATGTCTCCTACAATGACCGCCAAGACTATCGATCACTTGCCACTCGCATCCAACACGGACCGCTGCACGGTGGTCGTCTTCCCAACTGATTAATGGCATATGTCACCTGAATTTTCCCGAAAAACACGCACATGTTACCCGAACTTTCCTGAAAAACAACAAATTGAATGACAACTAATCCTACTAATATTATAAACGCGAAAGTTTGTAAGTGTGGATGTTTGTTACTCTTTCGCGTAAAAACTACTGAATGGATTTTTATGAAACTTTACAATAATATAGCTTATACATCAGTATAATAAATAGACTATCGTTTATCACCGTACTCCCATGGGAATCGGAAATACACGGGTAAATCCGCGGGGCGCTACTATTTTATTATAATCGGATAAACTCGTGTACTAGGATTGCTAAGATCATAACCCTGATTTTCGTAGTAGAAGTAGCAAGTCTTAACTGGATGAGAGTGACGGTATGATGTCTTGGTATCCATTGGAGAAGTCCATGTTCAGCAGGTGAAAGAAGATCGAAAGAGGTGGTACCTTACTGCTTTGTAGTCGAATTGGGCTGGTACGACGGGGGTGGTACCTCTCGCTCACATAATACCGGCGTAAAGTGGCAATTACTCTGTCCCATTTCGTGGGATTCTCGTGGCCTATTGGGGGAAGGGGAAAAATAGGGCAACGCATCTGCATAACCTCTGGTTATATGGATGTTAATGGGCGTCGATGGTCTCAAGGCTTCGACTGTTTGTTTGCCCTCCTATGCTTTAAAAATTAAAAATATAAAAATCGCCCTGTCAAGGCCTGGATACGAGTGACGACGCTTACTGACGTCCAGTCACTTCACACCGATGTCGAACCCTTAAATGGAATAAGCCCTTCATCGATGAGCTGGAGACTGATAGTCCAACTATACGGCCGTTGGTCAGTTCGACGTGTGACTGAGTCATCGCCAATTACCGTCGGTTAACTGAACACAGTTTATCCATTTACCAAAGCAATTTAACCATCAGCGTCCATATTAACCTAAATTTAATCCGAAGCCGCATTAAGCTCTATTACGATCGTGAAGTGATTGCTCGAGGTATCATGGACACCACTTTATATAACTTGAGACAACCAAACGACCTTGATATTTTGCCAACGTCGCCTTGAAAAATTGTGTAATGAAACAGAAAACACAACAGGACAAAGGTTGAAGATGTTTCTATTACGGCAGACTATATTCATCATGAACTATAGCCCATTACCCTCCTCGCCTGATTTCGAGGAGGAGACCCGTGCCCAGCAGTGGGACATAACGGTTGATACTTTTATATTCATCATGCAAATTATCGACACCTGTTGAAATTCGAACTCGCCTCGAAGTAATCTCAGAAAACAAGTCACAAACGTTTCGAATCTATTCAGTTGCGATAAACGCTAACGCCAATAGGGTTGTTGCAAAAATTTTGAAAAACGTTTATTCAGACACATAAATCTTTTTTTTTTTTTGGTAAAAACTAAAAACCTATAGACAAGTAGCACAGACGCTAAACGAATAGAATAGAATATTTAACGTATGGGAATGACATTAGCTTACGACATGTAATTTAACTCAAGAAATATTATAATGATAATCTTTTTAAACGAAGCCTATACTTTACGTGTCTGAAATAGAATCGGAGCGTTTGCCACTTGTCTAGGGGGGGTTAAACTTTTGACTAGCTGGCCCCCTTTTTCGCTTATCTACTCATATATGGTTGTCTAATCAAGTCCCCTGAAACTGGTGCAGGGTAGTTTTAACGTATCTGTATAAAAGTAAAATATCAACTCTCATGTCCTACACGGCATGGGTCTCCTCGAAATTAAGCGAGGAGGGTATGGGTAACGACATGCAACACAGATGATAAGTTTAAAACGATGTAATAAAAGTTTCCGGGTTCGGTTCGGATATAAAAACTTTATTTACCATTTTCAATGTACCACAGGAGGTCAATATCGGCCCGAAAGCTCTCTCTCAAGGGGTCGAGCCCACCGTTGCTCACGCGAGTATTAAACTAAAATTGTTAAAGCGGTTCACATAACGTGAATCTCTTTGTACCCAAAATCATTGATTCAGCTCGCTACAGATTCAATTTATCAGATATACTCGGATATTTTTACCCCGACTAATAGGTCGGAATTAATTCGATGAAAGCCGGGTCAGCGGTGGTGTATGGCGACCTTTATTATCCGTCCCATCTGGTTGTGAACGAAAGGCCCTTATGCCATGTATATATATAACACAAGCAGCATCCCGTGGTTTCACCCGCGTATTTCCTATTCCCGTGGGCGTACGGCGATTAATTGTGGCCTATGTGTTATTTTGATGTATAAGCTATATAGTTGTTAAGTTTAATGAAAATCCATTCAGTAATTTTTACGTGAAAGAGTAACAAACATCCATACTTACAAACTTTTGCGTTTATAACATTAGTAGGAAGTAGGATATTACAGCGATAAAGTTACAGAAAATATCATATTTTAAAGTGAAATTGTGGATAGGCGATAGATCATAAGAAATGTAATTTTGGAAAAAAAAATTAAAATAGCTGGAGAAACATTTTATTGATTTATAGACAAAAGTATTCGATGAGCTACTAAATTGTAGGTCAGCTTTACTCATTAAAATTCATTAGGATTTTTTTCGCAATGTCTTATGCTGTGCCAAAAGACCTTTAAGCGAAATCGGAGCTGTGGGTTGGCAGGTGGCTCACCCAAGCAGATCGTAGGATTGTATGCCTAGGTGCACTACCTCTACGGCCCATCTTTCTGGGACAGAGCAAAGATGTGACGTAAGGAATAAACAAGATCTGTAGCGGCGATGTATGCCAACGAAAGCGTCGCACGGCGGGTCACCTCAGCGGTCAACTAATGCGCTGAAGATACCATCAAAAGTAATATTCTCGTAATGTTTTTCTGAATTCATAGCTCTTAAATGTTTCCCTTCGTTTGTTATGTGAAGACCTAGGTTCTTATAAAATGTCATGTTTCTATGTCAGTAACAAGTACCCTATGCGTTTTTGTTCGGCAGAATGTCAACGAAGTAATCTTCAAGGGTCCAGCTTCGTTTTTTTTAGAACCCTATAAATGTACCTAAGTAAAAAAAGGAAATTAAAATATCGTCCCATAATGTCCCACTGCTGGGAGCAGGTCTCCTCCTCGAAATCGGTCGGTCAGAGTATTGGGCAATAGTTGACCGATGTGCTGGCCCATTGCAGGTAAACTTGACACACCTTCAGAGAGGTGGGCCGACAGGTCCACCATCGGAGCGGCCCGACGCAAGTTATTACAGAGCCAACGGTTGTCACTGATATTTTTATGTAAAGCCTATCGGACTGTTAGTACAGAAGCTTTACCCGTCCTTGCCGGAGTACTTCCCGTTGACTTGGAAATACAGCGCCGCGCAGCCAAGTTTTATCATTCGCGCAATCTTGCAAGTGCCGACTTTCTAAGACCACAAGACCGACAAAAAATCGCCAATCTTTTCCATTCTTTAGATATAATCACCATAAATTTAATAAAAGAATGGCAGGCCCGATGGGAAAATACGACTAAAGGGCGTCATCTATATAACTTTTTTCCGTCCGTAGCCGATCGCTTATCAAAGCATTGGCTGGAGATTGATCATTGTGTCGCACAGTTTCTTACCGGCCACGGAAATTTTAAAAGTAAATTATTCGGTTTTAATCTCGTGCCGTCCCCCTTGTGCGACTGTTCGACAGAAGGCAACGAATACGAACAAACGGCACACCACATTCTTTGGGAGTGCAGTCTTTGGCAACATGAACGAACTCTTATGCTCGACAACATCCGTAGCAAATCAGGAGTAAATTACTACAGCGACCTCGTGGACGATGTGAAAAACTTCCGTGCATTCAAACGATTTTGCCACATTTATTACTGGAAAAATAACATCATACCAAGTCATACACAATAGCTCATGTTTATATACACAAGTATATCTCACTATGTAGATATGAACTGTCTTAAAAAAACTAAATCACAGTCTTATAACTTCTATTTTCTAATCTCAATAAATATAACACGAAGTTATACAATAACTCATAGTTAATATACATAGGTATATTATTCTCACTATGCAGATATTTGTAGACATTAAATTTATTTCTCCGTGGTGCATTGCAGCTGGGCTTCACCTGGCTGCTATCTTCTTTTTTCTTGACTTTGTTAGTCACTGCAATCCTGTACTGTCTCCCGCTTTGAACAGGGAGGGAAACTGGAATTTTTCCTACTCCTCCTAAATTCTTGTGATTAATTTCGTTGCGGGTCCCAAGGCAGTGTTTAACGTATCCCCCGGGCTCCCGGAGATCGTATCAAAGGGTCATTTGGTGGTTGCCGCTGTCGATCCTGGCTAAACAGGAGTTGCAGCGGTGGGAAAGTGTGGTGGGCCAAGCCCGATTAAAAAAAATAAAAAAAAAACACCTTCAGAGACTTTCAATCACATCAGGCATACAGGTTTCCTCACCATTTGGGTAAATACCGATGAGCGAGCGATGGTCTCGTGTTGGCGATATATGGCTAGGTATTGATGGAATAAAACATCTGTATATTAAAAACTTGATCGACGTGCATTCTGGCTGCATCACTTGCGTAACATCAGATGCCAGCATTACCAGTTTGTTGTCTCTTGCGTAACAGTGAAAGTACCATACTTTAAAACTTGTTCATCTATACTAATATTATAAAGAGGAAAGATTTGATTGTTTGTATTGAATAGGCTCCGAAACTATTTGACCGTTTTGAAAAATTCTTTCATTGTCGATAAGCTACACTATCTCCGGTGAACATAAGCTATGATAAATTTTCAAAAAAGTTACAGACCCGTAATAAAAATTAATTTACGCAGGCGAAGCTGCATGCAACAGCTAGTCGATTATATGATTATATGAAACTAGCAGAGCCCCGCGGTTACACCCGCGTACTTCCCATTCCCGTGGAAATACAGGGATAAATTAAAACCCGTATAAAATGTATAAGTATTCTGATATATAAAATTTATCATTGTAAAGTTTCATTAAAATCCATTTAATATGTTCCTGCGTGCAAAAGTAGGTAACAAACATACATATACAAAGTTTAGAGATAACTTTAGCTTTTTCTTAGATTTAGCTTAGAATAATAAATAATTATAGCTTAGAATAGTTTTAGCTTAGAATAACATTAGTAGAATAATTTAAAAAAATATGTGGTGTCGTAAGGACACCAGGTAGGAACGAAGTTCCTTCGGCTAAAAAGAAAGGTATATACTAGTACACTACTCGCTTGTGAATGCGACTGTCGCGCCTGCGCACGTCTCATTTAACGCTTTTATTCCACGTACTTTTTCTTACGGTTTTACTATCACATTTTTTTCGGTTCGGTCGCGCAGCAAAATCCCTATCCCCTCCAAGCCTGCCGTAAGGAACTTCGTTCCAAAATAGGAATTACGAGCTGTGTCCTGTTGCATCGTCTAATTTATTTATTTTATTTATTTATTTATTTCCATTTACTGTGTCATAACTGACACTGTGTGTAAATGTCTATAGCCGTAACCGAAATTGTTATTAATTATTACGATATTTATTACTCCAGTGTTATTGAAGCTTTGGGTACAAGTAGAGGCACGTAGGATGAGCGCTGAGCAAGATTAAGACCGGATACCTGCGCGTAGGCACAGTGACACACGCAATATAATGTTATTGTTCCTGAGCTTGTAACCGGGTGGCATAATTTAAAAATTCTAGACCTTTCGAGAAAACCGGGTGGCGCTCCGTCGTGTCGCTAAAACCACTCATTTTTTACTTTTGCCCAATATTGACATGTCATGTTACTTTTGATTCGATAAAATTTATTGAGAATTCTTATCACAATTTATAATTATGAATGTGGAAAGTCTTCATGAAACAACTTTAAAAATGGAAGATATTCTCGATTGGCCAGTATCTTTTTGTCTTTGTAACCTCATTTCACGTAAACCATATGAGATTTCATGAGATGAGAACAAGGCACACCTTTAATTGCTGATCTTTTTGTTTAGTTGTTTCTTGAAATAAATGAATGTTATACCGCAACTTAGTAATTAAATAAGATTTACGTTTGACGTTAATGACTACGTGTACGTTAGCATTACATATTATTCATTAATCTCATCTTAACATACGAGTATATACGTTCTTCGGATTAATGCCACGAACAACGGTAAAACCACTACCACCGCAAATGTTGGGAACCGTGTTCCATCGTACGCTTTCGTGATAAAAATCTTTTTTTATATGACATAGGATCGTTCAGTGATTATATTAAACCATGGAGTATGGGAAACCTTCATTATGTATAAAAAATGTCCGTAGAAAGATGAAAAATAAAGATGGCGCCACAAGAAGGATATTTTATAAACATGTGTACACCAAGAAATTACACACACACCGACCCGCACACGCTAAAAATCCATCCCCTTGATGTGGCGCCATCTTTATTTATCGCTTTTCGAAAGACACTTTATAAACTGAATGTTAGATTTTTGATTAGAGATGGATACTTCTATACTGTATGTATTGAACTAAAACTTGAAATTAGATTAGCTCACATTGTCCGATGTCATTGTAAGGAACTCTAACAGTCTAGATGCAGTGAAACCTCACACAATGGCCCTCGCCATTGGTACTCGCAAACGGCTTTGGCGCTCAAAAATTAGGTCACCAACGATTTCATGTAGATAAAAATGTAGAAAAAAAAATGAAATTGCTAAAAATATAGCAAAAATAGTAATAACAAAAACTATGCTTGTTCCACATTAGCCTTTTCTCCGCACACCCTCCTCAATTTACATATTTATGTCGCTTTTACGCTTATTGATAATGACTAAAGTTCAGCGAAAATTCTTCACGTAATAATCATTACTACATATTATAAAACAAAGTCGCTTTTTCTGTCCCAATGTCCCTTTGTACGCTTAAATCTTTAAAACTACGCAACGGAATTTGATGCGGTTTTTTCAGTGGATAGTTCAATTCAAGACGAAGGTTTATGTATATAATTTATTAGGTTTTTATATACATTAGCTAAGTTATAACAATAATTGTTGGAGGGGTCGGAAAAAAATAGGCCGTCTGGGAGTTTTCAACGAAAATGCTGCCTAAGCCCTTTGAGATATAACAAAATAATGTATGGTGGAATTGTGTATCTTAAATAGGTCTACAATAAAGTCCGCGATGGCATACGTCTATCTCTTAGGGATATCATACTATATCCATTTAATACTTTAAAAAATGGGCAATTATAACGCGATAATTTCAAAGTTATTTACACAAATACGGTATAAATCCTTATCATTTTAAATCAGTTAATTAGCTTGAGCACTTTATGAAGATTATTTTTCCCTTTTACATTATGCAGATTAAATGAATACTTTAGGAGATATGGCAAAATCAAAATAATACGCAAGACAATAAATCGTGTTGCCGTGTATCGAACGGGCGGTTGTCTGGTGTCTAAGGCCGTAGTGTAACAACTCTGTATGGTGGAATATAATATAATAATAGTATCCTAAATATGCCTACAGAAAGTCTGCGAAGGGATATGTATTTATGTTCAAGATAACATAATATATCCATTTTAATACAAAAACTTAGTCATTATTAAAATAGAAAATGATCATCATCAGACATGATAAATCTGTAAATCTAAGTTCACGCGGGCAAAGCTGCAGGTAACAGCTAGTAAATAATATTTCACTCTTAAAACTTTGGTAAAGTTAATTCAAACAAATAGCCTTTTTGTTCCACTATACACAGGGCTCGTCTTATTGTGGCTTAAACAAAAGACCCCATTCAAATTAAACAATGGATTATAATTAAATTAATTATTATTCCCCTGTATAAACGAAATAACTTATGATGTACGAATGACTGAAAAAGATAAGAGGTTAATTTAAACTGGGAGAACTGGGTGACATAATTATCATCATTATTAAAATACTAGCTGTTACCCGCAGCTTCGCCCGCGTGAACTTAGATTTACGGATTTATCATGTCTGATGATGATCATTTTCTATTTTAATAATTACTAAGTTTTTGTATTAAAATGGATATATGTTATCTTGAACATAAAGACATATATCCCTTCGCAGACTTTCTGTAGGCATATTAAGGATACTATTATCATATTATATTCCACCATACGTTGATGATTGATCAGAATATTATTACGTCTACCAGAGTTGATACACTACACCAGACAATCGCCCGTTCGAACCACAGCAACACGATTTATTTTCTTGTGCATTATTTTGATTTTGCCATATCTCCTAAAGTATTCATTTAATTTGCATGATGTAAAGGGCAAAAATAATGTTCATTAAGTGCTCAAGCCGATTAATTGATTTAAAATGATAAGGATTCATACCCTATTTGTGTAAATAACTTTCAAACTATCACGTTATAATTGCCCATTTTTTTTAAAGTATTAAATGGATATAGTATGATATCCCTAAGAGATAGATATATGCCATCGCGGACTTTTTTGTAGACCTATTTAAGACACATAATACGACCATACATTATTTTGTTATATCTCAAAGGGTTTAGGCAGCGTTTTCGTTGAAAACTCCCAGACGGCCAATTTTTTTCCGACATCTCCAACAATTATTGTTATATCTTAGCCAATGTATATAAAAACTTAATAAATTATATACATAAACCTTCCTCTTGAATTGTCCTATTCATTAAAAAAAACCGCATCCAAATCCGTTGCGTAGTTTTAAAGATTTAAGCGTACAAAGGGATATAGGGACAGAAAAAGTGACTTTGTTTCATAATATGTAGTGATATGTACCAAAATGATATTAAGCTAATAACTTTTCCTAGCCTATCTTTTTAGTAGCCTTCCTCTGTTCCTAGCCTACCCTTAGCCTATAAGTTTTCATTTCCTGATATCCGGCCACTTTCATTCGGTGGTACGCAAGGATGTGCCACGCTCCCCGTTGCTTGGGTACTAGGTATTTATTATCTTGCTTTTTCTCACGTCAAATAGCTTTGATGTTTTAAAGAAAAATCAGTGTTGCTGTTAAAGAAACTTCACATCTTATGTCTTAGCATTAGCAACACAAATGATTTCTAAGCTAGGTTTAGATAAACTAGTTCATGTTCTTGGGCAACGTCGACCACTTACCATCAGGTGATTGAATGAATGATGAAAAAAAAAACATACAGTCGAATTGATAACCTCCTCCTTTTTTGAAGTTGGTTAAAAATATACGCTTACGCCTAAATTATTTATCGTTCGCATCGCGTAGAAGATTGTCACAATGTATTCTAACCACTTCAATAAAAAAACATTCTTCATTTGTAGTAATCTATATTGGATTTTTATTATTTTTTATTGCCTGTATATTCTTTTTTGTGTCTCAAGCGCCACTTAAGTATTTGGGGGCTCCTGAAAGCACTAAGCACGCCATGGATTTACTCTATGTCATCAATATGTAAGCAGCTCCCGAGTTGCGTTTGAGTATTCGGGCATTAAATGAATAAATATTAATAAGCTAGTCCCTTGTTAAATCCGTTGTAACTTGTCCTACAATAAATTCCCGCCTATAATTCAGAGCAGACTAAATCCATAATAATATGCAAATTGTATTCATTGATTCGAACCAGTTTTCTGGCTTGTTGTATATAAACCTGATAATAACAATACTTATTTGCTGTAGTGTACTTGTGAGCTGGGGTACTGAGCTCCTTAATTATATCCTAGAAGAAACTACACGTTTTGGCAACGATATTTTAATACCTCTGTGACATTCAGACTTAATCATGAGAACAGAAAAGGCAGTCGGACCCCTTTGGAGACTAACGACGCTCATAGACAACCAACCACACAACCTAAGATTATGCAGATGTTTTGCCCTCCTTTTTCCTAACCTCATAAATGAGCCAAGTCCTACCACCAACCCATGGCCCTATCAACCTGTCGTGGTTATACGGGCCTAATCTCGGGAGTGCGCACCATAATGTCTTGGGTTCTCTGCCCTTCAGGTGCGCACGCTTCGCTCCCTACAAGTTATTTAATATAATAAATGGGACACCGGAAATCAAACCGCACGAAACGCGACAGCATAACTGTCACTATATACTGGTATTACCACCACTGGTAGGTACCACCCCGGTCGCGCCGGCCCAATTCGGCAATCCAAAGCAGCATGGTATCTGTTAAAGTTTTATATAATGCTATTTTAAACCATCGCCAAAGCTCACCTCGAAAATACATTTTTCCCGTGAAACGTATTCCAAATCCTGAATCAAATATTAAACCTGTATTCGTATGATTTAATTTCAACGGCTCACAAAAGAGATTACCAGCGTGCGTTAGAATAATTTCCCTATTAAAATATATCGGTACAGTCGACGCACGAAAACAATATATTTACTACTACGTGGACTCGGACGGACCTCCATCAGATTCCGTTCTGTCAAAAGTATCAATATCGCTGTTAAAAAACATGGGTTGATCGTAAAAGGATGACAATTTTGATTAATGAAACTTTACATTAATGTGACTTACACATCAGAACAACACATCATAATTATTATTGATGTGCTGTGTTTTAATGACAAACACATCACATCATTATGTGTTCCTTATATACAATAGTACTCTGTGGTGTTACATTATATACTTAATTTATCTCCGTACTCGAACGGGATTAATACACTTCAGTACGCGAGCGAAACCGCGGGGCGCAGCTAGCAGTCGTTGCTATTTAAAAAGCCGGCTTATAACTTGCAAGCCCTTCGGTGCAGCGGTCTGATGTATATCATTGTCACACCGTCAGGTAAAGGGACTGTTCGTTTGCCAAGCCTCACACGACAGATCATAGGCCCCATTCGATAAACGGCCAAACGGCCAATTTCTCGCCACTCGCATCTAACTGCCATATTATATACCAACATACATTTTCTTATATATAGATATTGTACAATGTCTTGGAATATTTCCGTCTGTGAAGTTAAATATCTTTTATATCTGCGATCAGTAGCAGTGATAAAAGTTATTGTAACATTCAAACGACATACAGAGTTGGAGACTGTTTTATTACTTCTAGTAATGGCTTTCTGGTCTTTACGACCGATATTTATTTATAGCTGAGCCAGTGTTTATTTAAATAACCATCCGATAATGTAGTATTGTTGCCTTAACAACCATGAACCAGGAGATGGCCACGGCATCTTGAATAGCCTCTGGTGCATTCAAAAGGATTTTTCTGGAATTTGTTTATTTGGATTTTTCTGAAAATTAGATAAACAAACAGCTTCATGAATCCCCAATTCGAACACAAACATTTTTTACGTCAAACAATTAAGTTATATTAAAGAAAAGAATAAGGATAACTAACAAAATCCATTTCCAACATTATTGAAATTTTTTTCAGTTGTACATGCAAAAAAATGATTTTTTTATACATAAAAATGTGCGAAAAAGCAATAAAAGAAAAACTAAGTAGCACTTACTTTTCCTTTCATTGCTATCGCTTTACTCTATCAAAAGATTATGCAATTTAAATAATTTTAAATGTTCATGAACTTACAAGCACAGAGATACAAATACGTATGTATTTATCGCCAGCCGCCATCTATTGTCAAGTAGGAATCACAGATATATGAAATAAGTTCTTAATTTAATATAAAATTGATAATTTAATACTCTGGTTATATGATGGATGACCACAACATTAGTTATCCGTTCTCCATTATTCATTGAGCGGATTGTAGTGTATGTGATTTATCCTAAATTAATAACATACATATTTATATATATACATATACCTATATACTACCTTTATACATACGTACATACAAACAACCTTAACACCATAGATTATACATTTATATTTTATATACTGGTAACACTGTCTTGAACGCACCACGTCGTATAACACGGGAGTCGTAGACGAGAGTGGACGTGTGATAGTTATTGTAACTGCGTGCGTGATCAAGCCTGTGAATCACACAATCGGCAAATCCTACACGGATGATCAACCATTTCGTCTATATCGTAATGTTTTAAACTAATGCGAAAACTTAAAATGATCACTATATTTTCATTGTAATTGCCGGCTGCCTATGCAAGGCCGCGCCGGACAAAGACTTTTTTTTTAGCAATTAACAAGTTTAAGCATAAAGATACGTGAAAAATAGGCGCTTGATAGGTTTATTTTTTTTTTTTTTTCGGTTGGATCTATGCTAATGGTCCTAGTGACCGTTATGCGTCATCGGAAATGGGGTGATCCGGTTGGATCATCCTATGACGTTAAAAATTTGGGGGGTTGCCCCCCGCCATGTTCATGGCGTCGGGTTTGTAACGCTTGATAGGTTCGCACACAGGCGCTGTATGAGGTCGGCGCGCCCCTGGCAGCTTAGTATTAACTACAATAATAAAAAGGAATGTCACACATTTATAAGGTACCAAGTTACCAGAACTTATTACGTTTACACAATTCTCGTCAACGTGTGTCCGCAGCTGGACATGCGCCTTTATACTATGCATTATTAAGCACTACTAGTTAAACCCAGTAATTATTTTTTTAATGAGAACACAACTGTATTGCAACAACTGATTGAGCTTAAAGGCCAACAGGCCTAAAAGTCTAGACATTTCGAAAAAAAACATCAAAGACTTGACTTAAAATATTTTACTGACTATATTATAGCAGTTAAACAAGAAATTGAGTCTAACTGACGATTATATTTCAGCGGAGTTCAGATACGAGGCGGTGATCGTGGTTCACAAGGACCTGCCCATCAACAGCCTGGACCAGCTCAAGGGATTGAAGTCCTGTCACACGGGAGTCAACAGGAACGTTGGGTATAAGGTATATTGAACACCACTTACATTTATTTCATCTCTAGTGACTGTTGGCTTCAACAGCACAGGCATCGAGGAAAGACAGAAAGACGCAATCAAATTCTTTGTTTTATAATATGCAGTGTAAAAGTAGAAATCCAAATATTTCTGCTAGGCTGTGCTGCTAAGCACGGGTCTCCTCGAAATCAGGCGAAGAGTAGTATCGGGTCATAGTTTGCCTAGGTTGGTGGACTTCACACGCCTTCAAAGCTTTTTAATCTCATCAGACATGCAGGAGCGATTGTCATGTGTTTTGTTTTGAAATTTATAAAATCCATTTCAAGGCATCACAAGAGGTTAGGATCGAACCTGGAACCTCTCGCAAAATCCACTGTACAATCTTCGCGCGCAGTGACTGCAGTTTAGTTACAGGGTGTAACTACTGTACTGTGTTATACTGTACTGCGCGATTTATTTATAAAGTATACTTAGTATTTCACTTAAAAATGATAAAAGTTTAGTTTTTAATTATTGGAATAAACTGTCAATCCCTATAGTTATGCTATTCCCTATACTCCAATTCTCAATCAAAATCCCCTAAGATATTTTTCCAAGCTGACATTTTGTGTGTATTTTGCCGACTGTACCGCGCTCTTCATTTCCGCGACAGAGCCGATTACGAACTAGGCCCGGAGAGCGTTTCATATTGTAACAGATAAATGGAGCTTATGAGGAAAAACCTATTGAACTCGCTACGAACGGATATGCCTTTGTTTAATGTTTTGTAATAGAACCTCTTTGTTGCTAGAAGCGTTTCAATTTTAAAGTATCAAGATTGCATTCAATTTTAAGATAAATACTTTATACATATATTCAGTGACTTTAGTAAAAATAAATTTTCATTATTATTATCATCATCAGCGTTTTTTCGTCCACTCTTGAACATTGGCCTCCATTAATGAATCCTAAGACCGACGAATCATTGCGGCTGTCCTGGCTGGCTGGCTGGCACGGAGATCGTCTTCGACTAGCGAGGGAGCTATTGAATATATTTTCTAGTAGTTATATCAAAAGAAAAGAGCGTACTCATATTTGAAAGGCCGGCAACGCAGCTTCTAATCTTCTGCTGCGTAGCGGGTCTTCTGTAAGCAAATAGGAGGAGGAGAAAGAGGCTATGTTTCAGCCTATAAACGGATAGAGTAGTAATGTGAGCCATAAACTCGTCAGTGTCTTATCACTGACGTAATTGCATTTCAACCAACTAGTGATCCGTGTATACGTGTACCGATCATCTGGTAATCACCATTAGTCGGCCAATCATAGCGCAGAACCGCCTCAGCGTCGCAGCACAAATTTGGCGGAATTTATTTTAATACAAAACAAATGAACACTCTGGTTTCTTCTAGCATACCGATCTTAAAAACGCCCCAATATTCCAATAGTCCATATTGAAAGTACTAATTGAGGAACGTTTCCAGATACCTCTGACGATGCTCATGAAGCGATCCGTCTTCCCCAAGATGACAGACCGCGAGATATCCCCCAAGGAGAACGAGTTGCGTGCGTTGTCCACGTTCTTCAAACAGTCCTGCATCGTCGGGAAGTGGTCTCCGGACCCTAAGACTAATTCTGTCTGGAGTAAGTAAAACACATTATTGTTTCAATCGCCATGATCCAGGGGGCCTAGCCAAAATGCCATTACGATAACGACAGCGACGATCGTTCGTTCGTTTGAAGTTGTGATTGGCTAAATTACGTCGTCCATCGCTCGATCGTTCAATCGACGACGTGATTTAGCCAATCACAACTTCGAACGGACGAAAGATCGTCGCTGTCATTTTGGCTAGGCCCCCTGGGTAGGCTCACTTACGGTGGTCGATATCAGACAAATCTGTCTGCCCTCTTTCTTCTTCATCTTAGGCGTCTAGTCAGCACATCGTATGCTATTGTTACGTTACTACTTACTTGTTTTAAGAATTATTTCAAAGCTTTTCTTCTTGACTATTCATCCAAAATAGGTTTGTTATTATTATTATGTACTATTTCTTTGATATGAAAGCTATTATAATATTGATAACAATATTTTTTCAATAAAGATATTTACAGCTCCTTTCATGAAAAACATATAATCAGCCCTGATACGATAATAAATCTGAAGCCAACGCCAAAGACTAAATAATATTGAAATTTGTTAGTTCGTAACATCACAGTAAAGATGTTACATAAGTAATAGAGAAAAATAAAAATAAAGAGTTAAAAGAAGTAAATGTATCTTCTAAGAAACATCTAATTCCTAAATAAACATCGCATTTTCAAAGGTAAATAGCAAAGCGAACAGATGTAAAGCTGCATTGCATTCAGTCCTTCGGGAGTGTACGGGTAAATGCGCGAGTAACAGCCAGTATTGAATAAATTTAAGATGGAGTACAAGGCGAGCAAGGATACATAAAACCCGAGCAAGATTTAAATTATTTATACGCTGCACTTTGTTCTCGTTAAAATTCACGTGATATTACCCCGACGGTGAACGCGAATCAAAGAGAAATGTCTCGTGAATTCGAGCTAAATTCCAACGTTTAAATTTTAACTTGCACTTCTAATGTGATTGTTGCTTCAACGATAGCAATGGCAATCTGGAATTGATTGTCTTATGTTATGGACGGACTCAGCAGCTACCATTGCGGGATCTTAAGTATGGAAGTCATCAATCTATATTTTGCTACCTGGTTGATGGTCCATTGATGGACAGTAGTTACTATCGCAGGATCTTGGGTATGGAAGTGAAAAGACTGCTCACTGTAGAAATTAAGAGGGACTTTTGTTATCAAAGACACTGCTTACTAGGTGCAAAGTGACAAGGAATTGTTCGTAGTCACTATAAAGGTGCGACTGATCGTTTGCCTTCTTTGACATAAAAAAGAAGCCACCTTAATATATTATACAGTAGAACCTCGATAACTTAAAAACCTCTATAACTTCAAAAATAATATGATCCCTTCCCTTGACCTATCACTAATACGACCCTTGATAACTTAAAACCTCTATAACTTAAAATATTTTGTGTTTCCCTTGGACTTTAACTTATGGAGGTTCTACTTATATTCTAACCACCGAAGGATGATAAACGACTTATGAGTAATGCAAGTAATTCACATGATTTTTTGGAAATGACAATGTGATTTTTCTTTTAAAAATGCCTGATGTATAATCAAATCTTTTTAAACCAATTTTATTCTGGCTAAGTTTAATTATTCGTACTACATGCAAGCCTTAGATGCAAATACTAGCTAGGTGTTGGCTAACTGTATGTCAAAATTTCGTGGTAACCTGCTGGCATTCTTCCTGAACTAGATTAGTTTAGGTCATAGGTCAGGGCGCAACATTATTATCATATTTTAGTTATACGCCAGTAGCTCTCCCAGAATTTATTCAGAATTTATAAGTATACGAAACAATTCAAATGAATACAATTTGTGCATCAATTTATTAAGACTACAAATATTTCATTTGTTTGCCAACGAAAGTCTGACAACGCTAAGAGATTATTTCCAGAACTAACCATTATGCTCTTGTCGGCTTCTAGAACGTTCGGAAGGAGTAACAGCGGACACATTTCAAAAAGCAATTTATCTTGTCAAGTCATTTACTGTTGGACATTTATGCCTCGCCGTCTTGGGAACCACCTGTTGCCTCGCTCGAACTGAAATTGTAATTTAATATTGTTAAAATTGGTTTTGAAAAGGTTAAATGAAGTTTATTAAAAAAATTATTTAAGCTGTTTAAGTTTGTTTAAACATTCAAATCCATCAATCCATTCATATAAGTCAAATGGTAGCTCTCTATATCACACCATCTTGACAGCCATAGTGACTAATTTTCTATCAGGCCTTGATTACATCGAGACTCATGTTCAATATTTGGTATATCATTGTACCGGGATGAATATCAATATAATATTATTATATGTATTTCACCTACTATTGCTTACTTCATGCTAAAAACAATTAGTGATTTAAGTATATATTTTTTTCCTTTATTTACATTACATTTTGTTGCAATCTGTAGTTGTTATAGTGGCCCAAGGTACAAGCGTAGTTTGGGTCCCATTTGCAAACATTATAAAATAATATCTACTTTACTTTTATACTTAATAACTTGCAATTTCATCTTTACCAGACTATCGACATTTTACAAGTTCATTACTTTGTTTGATTTTTCGTATTAAATGCATTCTGGCAACTAGCTGAGGTGATTCAATGTCATACATTACCAATCACGGAACGTTAAAAAGGAATGGATATATTTCGCAACGGGAAAGAATGAGACGACACGATAGTTTGAGTACATTGCTTACGGCTTACATCGGAACTATAGGTCAGATGTGTCGCCAGAACCCGTTCCCCTGTTATTAGGAGTCTGGGTTATGTGGTCGATGGGTACATTGAACGCGATGATTACAGAGTCGGAATACAGTCAGCTGTGCGCGCTGTGCGAGCACCCCGACATCTGCGACTACCCGGACCTGTACAGCGGCTACGAGGGCGCGCTGCGCTGCCTCGCCCACCACGGGGGACAGGTCGCCTTCACTAAGGTCATCTTCGTGCGCAAGTTCTTCGGGGTGAGTGGGAAACATTTCTTCCTATATTATATTACTAGCTATACTATCCTGAGATTAGATGTTGAGTCTCTGTGTCAATAATTGTATTGTTTGTCTTAACCCTCTCCCCGGAACACAGCAAAGCTGCTGTACGGGAGAAACATACAAGATTTTAGTGTATATTCTACTAGGAGAGTAAAAATTGTGGTCCAAAAAATGGTAATATCACAATAATCTAATGCAACACTCAAATCTTTCACATACATGCAAAGCCTTCATTCAAAACAGTGTACAGCTTTCTCCTATAAGTTCCTATGATCTCAAATTTTTGGTCTTCCCCAGCTTCCAGTAGGAACCATCCCAGCTAGCCCCTCAACGGAGAACCCCGATGACTTCGCGTATTTATGTGTCGATGGCTCCAAGGCTCCCATCCGTGGGAAGGCCTGCTCGTGGGCAGCCAGGCCATGGCAGGGATTGCTAGGACACAATGACGTGCTCGCCAAGATATCGCCCTTGAGAGAGAAGATCAAGCAATTAGCTGAAGAGGGTAAGTGACTGAGAGATCCTCCTAGGAGATATGAGATTTTTATAGCAAAGCAGCGCCCGACGATTTCGCGCGTACTTCTCATCCCCGTATCATACAATACAAGGATAAACTATAGCATATGTGTTATTCTGATGTATAAGCTCTATTATTACAGAGATTCATAAATATCGGCAAGGAATCGGTCGTCTTAGCGTTCATTGAAGGCCTATTTTCAGAAGTGGACGGGTAAAAGCTGGTGATGATGATGATGATGATGATAAAATCATACAAAAAATCTCTACCACACAATCAATCATACAAAAATCTATGGCAATTTTTTGGATCCCTGTACATTAATCGAACTGGATCCATCTAATACATGAAGATAGTCATCCTATAAGAATCCCCGGGAATTCCCTAAGAAAAAACTCTAACTTGACACCCACATGTTAACAATATTCATGTAATTTCTCTTGGGGTTTAATAAATTCTTCGAATGGTGATGAAAATTCTTGTATATTTTATTATGAATGTACACAAAGAACTTGACTAACTTCGATGAAATATTTTGTCGCTGTCTTGGGACTATTTTAGCAACACGACCTATATGATAATGTACTTTTGCGCTTCTCATTATAATATAGCTGTGGAGAGGTATATCTGAGTGGAAACGATATATCCATCTCGCTTACACAATATTGCTGAATCTAGAAAAAAGTTGTTTTTTTATTCAGTGTTAAATTAATAAACTAATGTTTTTTGTTGATCTTCTATACGTTGGTCAGTTAGGTGACACTTATCAACTATTTTATTATTGAGTTATACATTGCATTAATCATGTTGTACAGTTGTAATATAGCCGTATAATTATTTCATCATCATCATCAGCCTTTATCCGTCCACTGCTGAACATAGATCATAACAAGCATCATCACCTGCCTAGCCTTTTCCCAACTATATATTGGGGTCGGCCTCCAGTTCAACCGGATTCAGCTGAATGCCGGTATTTTACAAAGAAGCAAAAAAATTACTCCGAAAACAAATAAAATTAACGTAAAAGCCTCGGGAAGCAGCAACTTTTTCGACCTTCTCGTATATAAAACATTAAAAATGTATTCATACATTCTCATCTCTGTCGCTGACATTTTGTATATTCCATTAAAATTTCCCTCCATCAAAAGGTCTGTATGAACATTCTTTATTAGGGACCCCTACCCCGAGGTCCGGGCATCACCCGAATTCACCAGCCCAATAAAAGTGGATCAAAGAAAAAGCAGATATTTTTACAAAAACGATCTCTCGCAATATCGCTTTGTGCTCCGCCAAAGATATTCACATACAAATTGATAGGATCTCTTCGACCCACATAAGTACGGGACCCAGCCGGAATATCTTTCACAAATTACAAACTGAATAAAGAATCGGATCTGAAAGACTAGGTACATCCCCGGGAGTTTGCTTATGGTTCATTATTAACAATTGAAAAGTTCACGAAATTTATTAGTATTTTGATAGTGTTCATCATCATAATCATCATCATCATCATCAGCCTTTATCCGTCCACTGCTGAACATAGGCCTCCCTCAATGAACGCCAAGACGACAGATCCCTTGCTACTAGCATCCAACACGGACCTGCTACTGCCTGATAGTGTTGGTTAGTCTTAAATGTCTATAAATGAAAAAAGTTTCACTTTTACTTTTAGTTTTTAATTATTCTGTCTTGATATAATATATTGTTGTGAACAATAAAAATATTTTTCTTTCTTTCTTTTAAATTTATGTACTAATCGGGCAACACAGGGAATCTTAACGGTGGGTAGACTGAGACTAAGTTATGTATTTTTATTTTAAGCTTGCAGGAATTCGGACGGTCCAATTTAACATAAAAATATAAATACAACATGGATGCCAATTTGACTATGCTATGTATGTTCCCAGGTAAGACAACCAAGCCGGAGTGGTTCACGGCGGTGCTGGGTCTATCGGATAAGATCCACCACGTCGCGGACAACATCCCCATCAAACCCATGAGCTATCTGGACAAGGCCAACTACACCGAGGTCATCGAACGGGGACACGGCCCGCCCGAGCCGGTCGTCAGGTACCTATTACTCTTTGTTTTAGGGCCTGTTTCACCACTTCCTGATAAGTGCCGGATAGTCTATCCACAACATATTTGACAGATACTCCATACTCTATCTGTTGGATACCTGGTGAATAGCCTATTCGGCACTTATCAGGAAGTGGTGAAACAGGCCCTTAAACTAACGCGTTCACTATTAATAGCGTTCACAATCAAATCAATATAGTTCAATTATATCCCTCTTCTCTCTTCATTCTGACTTTAAGAGTAGGTACTTGTAAATAAATACATTATTAAATAAATTGAATAGTACATTAGGTATCCTTACAAAATTAGTACCTACTTAAAGCATTTAGTTATTACCACATACATATAGGTAATAAAACAATAAATTGTATGCGTTTAAGAAAATGTTTAATCAATCAAAGTACTTCATAAAACGAAATAGCAGTTTCATCTATAAAAACATATCCATAATGAGGGAGACTTTAGAGCGGAGTTAATTGAGCGATGAAAACCTCCAACGCCGAGGAAATAATTCCACCTCCCTCGGCTATCCGTTGATTGGAAATTTTGTTTTATAAAAGACGAGACGACTTCTCATTATGATAATGTATTCAATTGAAAATATTGAGGGCATATTTTATGAATATAAACAATTAAAAGTAGACTACATTTTAGTACAAAGTTAGTTTCGTGTTTTGTTAGCAACGTTGTATATAGTAAGAAAGCTCGTTGGTCAACGTGTCTTAATTACTGACTGATAAAGCTAAGAAACACTGCTAAGAAATCTGCTTTCAAAATATAAAATTTCAGTAATAAAAGCCGCCCTTTTAACAGTATGTGTACCAAACAAGCGCATAGCGGTCAAACTTATAACGATTCTCTTGCTTCGGGTGATAAAAAAATCGAAGAAATTTTAGGTACAATTATTATGAAACAACTTTTAGGGATTTTATCGCGGTTTATTTAGTTTTTACAAGCCCGACGTTTCGGATACTTTACAGCAACCATGGTCACGGGAGGACATGGAAACGTCAGGCTCTTAAAAAACTAAATTAACATAAGAAAACATAGTTATTATGCTTATATTCTAATTAATAAAAGATACGGCATAAGTATAATATTTTTTATTTAATGTTACATATTATTTTGTGTTACCAATCCATGAATTATGATTTCTTGTAGTTGACAAAAAAGCGGTAAATGAAGAAAGCGTATCATCTCTACAAAAACACGTCTCTAAGATTTAGTCCGCTAGGAATGTATTTAGTATTTTGTACCTCCACTTTACAACTTGAGTAATAATTTATTTGGATTAATCTTTTTCTTATTTAATTGATTTATTCTGTTTAAAGAAATCTTCAAAAAGCCTTTTTTTCTTTAATCGGGCTGTTGCGTTTATAAAGCGCTGTCCTATGAAAAATAATGTCGTTTGAACGGGATAGCTCTTTAAACGCTTTGAAATAAACTCAGCTCTATATTAATGTGGAATATTTGAGTAGACCTCAATAGACGTTTTTGTCAGGCTGTGTGTGACGTCGAGCGTGGCGCTGGCAAAGTGCCGGGCGATGTCGGTGTTCGCGTTCAGTCGGGACATCCGACCAAAGCTGGACTGTGTGCAGGAATCCTCCGACGAGGCCTGCCTCAAGAGTGTGAGTATACCATAATAGTAAGTATTAATGCATCGACCACATAACCCAGACTCCTAATAACACGGGAACGGGTTCTGGCGACTCATCTGACCTATAATTCCGATGTAAGCCTAAACAATGTATTCAAACTATCGTGTCGTCTCATTCTTTCCCGTTGCGAAATATATCCATTTCTTTTTAACGTTCCGTGATTGGTAAAGTTTTTTTTTTTTTTTTCGAAAGGATCTAAGCTGTTGGCCTTAAGGCCTTAAAGCTACATCGGAAAAGTAGATGAGCAGATGGCTCATCTAAAAATGTTATAAGGGGGATTTACTCCCCCGCCAGCTTCCCCCGGGGGCGTGGCTTGACGGTCGCGTCACTACGTGGTGTAGAATTTAAACTATAGGAATGCGATACTGTCGACGTTTTGTTTCGGGTGATGTTGTTATCATGATGGCCGGCCATCTCAACACCCTCAGCTAGAGAGGGGCGGGTCGCGCACGGTACCCAGACTATCAGATGATAGCAACGGGCTATCGTTGTTATCGCGGTCTGTATTGTTATCGACACGTATCGGATTCGATTGGTAATGTATGACATTGAATTAGCTAATCACAGCATTGTAACCCCTTCGTCTCACCTCAGCTAGTTGCCAGAATGCATTTAATACGAAAAATCAAACATTAGGAGTCCATTGGTTGTGTGGTCGATGTATTAATCATAGACGGGAGTCTTCCCATCGAATTAGGAAGCATCATTCGCATATGCCCTGGATTAAGGGCTTGTGCATTTCGCACGACAGACATTTCCCATCACAGTTAAGGTAAAGCTTTGGAAATATGCACAATACGATCATAATATGACAACTACAGCATAGGTTTATCATCTTACTAAACCGACACCATGAAGAATGGGTAACTCTCTATTTCAGACATTTGTATTTTGACAACCTGTGTGGCTCAATGGTTAGCGCGTTGGCACTCACGCCGGAGGTAGCGGGTTCGAATCCCGCCAGGGAATAAAAAGTTCCGTTACTCCTGGATCATGGATGTGTATTAAATATGTGTATAAAAATCGTAAATATATGTATTAATATAAAACGTATTAAATATATGTATTTCCGTTGTCTGGTACCCGTAACACAAGTTTCTCTGAAACTTACCATGAGACCAGACTAACGTGGTGTAAAAGCGTCCATAGATATTATTATTTCCTATCATCACAAGGTTAAGCCACAGGCATATGCCTTAGCATAGGCATGCAAAGGTATATACTTTACATAGGTATGCAAAGTATAATATACCTACCTACCTGTGCATTGTAGTATTCGCGTTCTAGAATACCTAATGATCAGATGTAATCACATCTTATTACCATTATCTTAGCGAATAGCTGTGGGTGGATACGGCCTGCTGATATTGTTGCCACTAATTATTATTTATGGATCGATATGTACGGTCTTTTATTATTTTAGTAAAACTATTTAAAAAATTCAATTTAAATAATGGGAAAAAACATGATTGTCAATCAAAAATCATTTGTTAAAGAAACTGGCGGTAAGCAAATAAAAGTGTTAAAGAATAGCGAGTAATGTAACAATTCGGTTCGTTACCCGTCCCACCAGATGTTTGGGTGGGGTGACGGGGGGGTTCCCAGATCCTCCCCCCTCTTTAAACTTCACAGTCCGTGTGGGAGGGAGAGCTTTACTATGCCCGTTGCATGGCTTCCACCAGCCGACTTATATCATGTTTTGAACATCAAAATGTTTCTATATTTAAACGCACTAATCTTTGGAAATGTCATACGTATACCTGTTATAATTCCCGTGGGAGTAAGGGTATAGCTTATTCTTATGAATCATCATCATCAGCTTCTATCCGTCCACTACTACAGGAAATCTAAGGCTTTTTCAAATGTAAGACTTTTTTATCGTAGGACTAACTACTAAGATCTTACTAGCTCTATATTATAATGTTTGTAAATAATTTTATAAGAATTATCATCAACCTATATCAGTCCACTGCTGAACATAGACCTTCCTGAATGAACGCCAAGACGCCACTCTCATCCAACGTGGACCTACCACTGCGCGGAGATCGTCTTCCCACCTGGCTAATGGCCGATCAACACTTTGTCTACTTAAACGCGGCTTCCGCTCTTGAACCTTATTGGACATATTATAACAGGCCCACTTTGGAGGGTAAATTTTACATTCGATATTTAAATCTAAAGAGTCATATGACATACTGGCATACTGGCCTCCTTACCTGATTTCGACGAAGCCTGCCCTGGAAGCTAGAATGACATGAAGGTTTAGGATAATGATATCCACCTTATTTCCCCACCAGGTACAAGACAACGGGTCTGACCTGGCGGGCGTGGATGATCTGATGGTAGCCACCGCAGACCGGCAGTACGGACTGCACCCGGTCTTCCACGAGGTGTACGACAACAAGATGCCCATGTACGCTGTAGCGGTGGTCAAGAAAAACACCGACTACAACAACATCGATGACTTGAGGGGAAAGAGGTATGTTTTGCTGTTTCAGTGCTTAATAATAAACTTAATATTGGAGAATGGCCGGTGTCCGAGGGGCCAATAATATTTAAAAAAAATTGGTTGTCTCTAAAGTCGGTTTACGGACGGTAGTTTGACGTGACAACGTCAAACATTACATGCAGCACGAACCGAACTGAGCCGATCGCTCGAGCCGATCATGCCTCTCTCTCGTTCTTGCCGCACTCTCGCTTTCGGAACGCTACATGACGTCATCTTCTTCGTGCATGCCGTCCGTAATATCGAGTTATTCAACGTTGTCACGTCAAAAACTAGCAAGACTCAAGTCACTGGGCGACATTGTTTAATATTATTTTCTACTAGCATATATATTTTAGGTCGTGTCACAACTCGTTCAACACGTTCAGCGGTCTAGCGGCGCCGCTGTACTACCTCATCAGTAACAACAAGATCTCCTCCGACCAGGTAACGAAAGTTAGCTAGGGAACTAAAATCCCTTCCCAATTCTATCCCGTCTAGACTTAGAAATCTAGACTCTAGAAAGAGTCTTATGAGAAACTCGGCCCAATAGTTTGTAAAAAAATATATCTCCTGGAAATATAGAAATATAGAAACATTCTATCTCATATAATCCTTATATGTGCAAAATTAAAGCCTAACGTGCAATAGTCAAGTTGATCTAGGCTTTGTCTCAAAGATAAAGCTCCTAGGTTTAGAGGTGACGTGACTGAGTGACTGATAGGGACCGCGTCGGGCCCAATGCATCTTAGGGCCTCTATGTCGTTTTGAAATTCGAACAGTCTGTTTCTTCCAACTCTCAGTAAAATATTCGAAAAAATTATTCTAAATCAACCTTTATTCTTTTTTAATAAGCATGAGTTACTTCATAGACAGCAATTTGGATTTACCAAAGGTAGATCCACAACTGACGCGGGAGTTGATCTTTTAAAATATATATTTACAGCTTGGGAGGAGTCACAGGATGCTCTAGGTGTATTCTGCGATCTGTCCAAAGCTTTTGACTGTGTTGAACATGCGACGTTAATCAGGAAATTGCACCACTATGGTATCAGGGGTACTGAACTTAAACTACTGGTATCCTATTTAAATAATAGAACACAAAAAGTAATCATAAATGGTAAAAGTTCCGCTGGTACCAAAATAAAAATGGGGGTACCTCAAGGATCCATTCTTGGTCCATTTCTCTTCCTTGTGTATATAAATGACTTGGCTTCACTTATGAAGGACAAACATGAAATTGTATTGTTTGCTGATGATACCTCAGTAATATTTAAAATTAAACGACAGCAAATGATCCTTGACGATGTAAACAATGCTCTTTCGAACATGGTGCATTGGTTTAGCGTAAATAATTTGTTACTTAATTCAAACAAAACTAAATTGATAAAATTTACACTGCCTAATGTCAAGCAGGTGCAAACTAATGTATCACTTAACGGAGAGGTGATGGACTTGGTGGATTCAACCGTATTTCTTGGAATAACCATAGATTGTAAGCTGCAATGGGCGCCACATATAGCCAAGTTGGCAAATAGACTCGGTACTGCGACTTTTGCGATTAAAAAAATAAGAAAAATGACAGATGTAAATACGGCGCGATTAGTATACCATGCTTACTTCCACAGTCTAATGTCTTACGGCATTCTACTGTGGGGGAATGCGGCGGATATTAATACGATTTTCTTGTTGCAGAAGCGAGCTATTCGAACTATATACTGTTTGGGCCCCCGGGTATCATTGAAAGAAAAATTCAAAGAAATTGCCATCTTAACTGTAGCTTCTCAGTACATACTTGCTAATGTGATGTACGTCCGCAAAAATATTAATGACTTTTTAAAAAAATGCGACCATCACAACATAAATACTAGGAACAAATATAAATTGAATGTTCCATTTTTTAGACTTAATAAAGTTAGTACTTCTTTTATGGGCCAATGTATACGATTTTACAATAGGATCCCAGAAAACGTTCAAAATCTTTCCATTAATAAATTTAAGAAAATTGTTAAGGAACGTTTGTGTGGTAAAGCGTATTATGAAATAAAAGATTTTATTGAAGATACCACACCTTGGGAATAAGACACTCACTCATAAGGTTTTATACAATGTATAAATTATAATTTTCATAATTTGTTATTTAGACGAAGCGAAACCTTGGGATTAAATTGCTCTTCTATAAAGCTGTTATTATCTAGAATGTAGATAAATTTTGAGCCTGCAGTGTGTTGGAACTAAACTAGTGTAAAGGTGAAACGTATGACATGTCATGCTCGCTTACGCTACTGCAGTGGTGGCGTTGTGGGATGGGTCTTCCACTTCCCTCTAATATGCGGAAGAGGTTGACGCTGGCTCACGCGTCCAGGCCTATGTGGAGGTGCTGCTGTGGTGGCTGGTCATGTTATGCGATTTCTACCTAGCTGAGTTTCTTTTTTTTTTTTTATTAACATCCACTGGTTTGTTTTGGATATTGCGGGGTCTAAATTTATCTACTTATTTACTTTTCTTAGGATAAGACTGTAATAAATGTGTTACAGTAATAAGTGTATGTAATTATGTATGTTTATAAAAAATTGTAAACTATATTTTGAAAGGAGCAACCCAACAGAGTTTCTTGCTGAATTCTTCTTATGTACTATACTAGTATAGTATTATGTATTGTTTGTATTACTATTTTTTGTAATATTGTATTTGAAAAGACTAGTTCCACTGAGTTTGTTTCGCCGGTTCTTCTCAGTGGACTTACTTTGGAACCGGTGGTAGACTCAATTGACCTTCAAAAAGATACTTGGGTAGTACTATTTTGAATAAAATTTTTGACTTTGACTTTGACTATTATATAAAATCTTAAAGTCGGAAACTGAGATTGATTAAAAAAACAGCTTGATTAAACAGGCCCCTAGGCAGTAGCCGCCATTGGATAAGATTTCCCCGGTGACCGGGTACTACAAGCAAAGATAACAATTTTCTAACATTTTAGGGCCTATATCAAAATTTGTCAGCCCATTGTTTCCAAAGAAAAATGGTATTTTTTGTATTCAATATTTTAACATTTGACAACGGTCACATTGGGCATGAAATAATTAGTTCATACGTAACATGAACAATATTGAACGAAATGATAAAGAATTAAATTATTTCCAGTGCATAAAGAACTTCGGAGAATTTTTCTCCGGATCCTGTCTGCCGGGAGTCGACAAGCCGGAGAACAACCCCAGAGGTTAGTTGAAATGTCGCTGAAAAATCATGCCTCTTTGTATTTTTTACGCATCTTCTTTTTTTTTGACATACGATCACCTTTTGCGGTATTTTGCCAGTGTCAAGTATGGATTAATTTAAAAATATTAAAAAAACACAAATAATGGTTTTCATAGATTTAATTTTATTGATCAAATATTTTGTCTAGAATATTCATTCATTCATCTACGTCATAATTCGAAGCGAGTCCACTGAGAATAAGAACTAATATATATTTGAAATATTCAATACTAGCTGTTACCCGCAGCTTCGCCCGCGTGAACTTAGGTTTACGGATTTATCATGTCTGATGATGATCATTTTCTATTTTAATAATTACTAAGTTTTTGTATTAAAAATTAAAATGAATATATGTCATCTTGAACATAAAGACATATATCCCTTCGCAGATTTTCTGTAGGCATATTTAGGATATATAATACTATTATTATATATTCCACCATACGTTGATCATATTACGTCTACCAGAGTTGATACACTACGGCCTTAGACACCAGACAACCGCCCGCGCCCGTTCGTATCACAGCAACACGATTTATTTTCTTCTGCATTATTTTGATTTTGCCATATCTCCTAAAGTATTCATTTAATTTGCATGATGTAAAGGGCAAAAATAATCTTCATAAAATGCACATGCCAATTAACTGATTTAAAATTATAAGGATTCATACCGTATTTGTGTAAATAACTTTCAAATTATCACGTTATAATTGCCCATTTTTTTAAGTATTATATGCATATAGTATGATATCCCTAAGAGATAGACATATGCCATCGCGGACTTTTTTGTAGACCTATTTAAGATACACAATTCCACCATACATTATTTTGTTATATCTCAAAGGGTTTAGGCAGCGTTTTCGTTGAAAACTCCCAAGCGGTCTATTTTTTCCCGACACCTTCAACAATTATTGTTATATCTTAGCCAATGTATATAAAAACTTAATAAATTATATACATAAACCTTCCTCTTGAATAGACCTATCTATTAAAAAAAAACCGCATCAAAATCCGTTGCATAGTTTTAAAGATTTAAGCGTACAAAGGGATATAGGGACAGAAAAAGCGACTTTGTTTTATAATATGTAGTGATTGATATAGTGCCAATACGCTTAATCATTTATTAGTATATTAACGACGATGATGATGATGATCAATGATGGTGGTGAGTTCACCAGGTGATGACGTGTCGCGCCTGAAGCAGCGGTGTTCCGGCAGCAGCACCGGCGTCGCGTGTCTCGCCGACGGCCGGGCAGACGTCGCCTTTGTGTCTAGTGAGTCCATATACTACTCGTATATATTATCTTGTCCGTAGCAGGAGTCGAAGATCCTTATAAAAGGTAGCTCAGAAGCCTTGGTGGGTGGTCACCTGAGAGAGGTAGCTGTATTGGTTCACAATACTCACACTCCAAGTTTAATTTCACTATACAGTATGTTCCTGCGTTCCACTATACTGCATGTGTGTGCGACTAACACACGATAGAAGTGAAACACATGTTAAATGCTCAAATACAAGCAAGTATAAAAAAAATGTAAATACATACACACCTACATTTGCTCTCTCGCTCTTTTGTATTTGTGTCCCTTACCTGTCGTTTTTTCCGTTGCATCCGGTTTGAAATCACAACGATTCTAAAGAAGTTTCACTTCAATATACACATACCTCGAACTAGTCGCTAAAATGTTTTACGGAGTATAATCGGATAAATTCCCAGGTGCCGATTTGAAGAACCTAAAGGACGACGAATATGACCTCCTGTGCCTGAACAGAGAGAACGGTGGACGCGACAGGCTGGCCAACTACGCCATTTGCAATGTCGCCATGGCCCCGTCACGTTCCTGGGTCTCCGCCAAGGACTTCCTGTCGGATGTGTCCATCGCACACACCCCCCTTAGCCTGGCCGAACTGCTGGACAACAGGACTGACCTGTTCAATATATATGGGGAGTTCTTGAAGAACAATAACGTTATATTCAGTGTAAGTTTTCTATCGGTATTTAGTGAAATAAATAAAAGACAGCATGGAATAGTGTTATGGAGTTTGCGGTCAGTGCAGTCAATTAACTGCCCAAGACGCATACTACTTTAATTTTACCACTACAAAAAACGTTAGTTTTAAAGATTGCCAATTACCAAATATTTTATCTTACTTAATACTTTTATACTTATAAGACTGTAGAGGAAGCTTAGGTCTAAAGAATAAATTCACATACAAACAAAAATCTTAATTAAAAAGAATCTTATATAAACAAACTGAGAACGTCATATAAGAAATCTGAAATTGATGTAATGATTTTGCAAATCTGAAGAAAAATATAATACACTAGTGGCGCCCCCGGTTTTACCCGCGTACTTCACATTAAGGTGAGAGTATGGGGATAAATTATAGCCTAAGTCACTCACAAATAAGTAGCCTTCTATTCATAAGAAAATTTGATACCCTACAACCTCACAAACTTTACCCCTTTATAATATCAGTATAGATTAAAATGCCAAATGTTTACTAGCTGAAAAGATCATAAAATTTATTTCATTGCATATAATCTCGCATTATATTGAATTTAAATTAGATAAAACAGAAATTAATATCTTCTAAACATATGCAACTATCATTCGCCATTTCAGATTGCAACATTTCATATAAATGTATTTTTGTTTCAGAATTCAGCCAAGGGTCTAGCCACTACAGAGAAATTAGACTTCGAGAAGTTTAAATCCATACACAATGTCATGAACACATGTGGAGTTGTATCCAAATAAGACACATTTGCATTTATTTACTTTATTTCACATAATTAATGATAATGTTCTGATAAACAAAAATGTCCTGATTTTTTACATTTATTATTAAACACTAAAAATAAATAACAAAACATATCAGTGTATCATTTCATGATCTATAAACAAGCTAAGAAGAAAGTGGTTGCCAAAGATATTGCCAGCATAGAGTATCCCGTTACATACACCTCCTTCATTGTCAAGCCCTTTGCGGTGTCCCAGTAAAGATGTCTAATTCCATTAGCAAAATGATATCCAAATGGAGCAGCGATAAGAAATTTGGCTAAGAAAAGTGTTGCAGGTGACAAGTTTAAGCTTTCAATCATTGTTATGTAATGCGAGACATCATGAGGTAAAGTCAGAGCTCCGATACCCAATACAGTAGCGTAACCGGACAAGATGATCCCTAAAAAAATAAGTTATATTATTCCCTATCAATCTTTAGTGCCTAAATTTCAAGCTGGCTATTCTTAAGAAACTCATTGATCAGTTTATTTTTATTAGTGAATTTTATTTATTATTATGAATAAAAAAAATATTACTAACACATTTTAGTTTATTAATTTATTTCAATTGATGTGAAAGTTTATTACAATATTCAAATATTGATTTCTTATATCAATAACTAATATTGTGTATGTGGTATCAGTATATTGCCAGTGCAGAGAAAATTGAATTATTCTTTCAAAACACTTTAGCACTTGACATTTAAATGTGGACCACCCAAAAACTGGATTTCATCTTGACATGTATAAACCTGTATGTATCTCCATTACAGACTACATGATGTTGACTGTGTTGTGAATTCATTTTGATGTCTAATAACACTTACCTGCAGCTCTATGAGTGATAGATAAAATTGCCGGTAACTGGAACTTGTAAATTGTAAGGTGAGGAGTCAGTGGTCGATTTAAACGAGCATTTTTAACATCGTAGTGCTCCGGTTCGGATTTTTCGAACTTCTTGAATGTTATTTTAGGGAGGGCTGCAGACTGGGTATATTGTACTTTTGTTAAGCCGCTGCGCAACTTTCCTAAGTTTCCCAGCAAGGAATTGCCACACAATCTAAAAGTAAAGACATTTTTTAAATAGGAATCATGATTTTAATACTACAAATAAACCATTACATAATTTAAAGCTTTTTGACTAACCTGCCACAAACGTAAAAGGCCATTGTATTAAAGTACCTTTATGTTTTAAAACAATTATATAATAAAATTATTGTCTGATGTAATTGTTATTTGTGTATGGAGTATTTAACACATTCTTCGATAACAAATAAATAATATTAATTATTTTTGTACTCTTCCAGTCTTCGACCACCTTGTCAAACTTCTTACAGATGACGTTTGTCAGTAGGCAACAGGCAGTGACACATGACAGTTGACACATTGCCATTGCTTTCATAAAAAAAACGGCGCGGCATTACCGCTTCACCACTTCGCATGCAGGGGCTTTACACGTTTCATAAATAATATTGTGGACAGTAGACACAATATTCTACAAATATAATTTTTATCAGTTTAAACGCTAATGACACGTCCATAGCTTATTACCAATCAGGAAAGGACAATAATATTGTGCTGAAAATTGAAGTATAGTGTTCTAAGTAAAAACAGAATACAACACTAGTCAAAAAGTATCCATATACTTTAGCCCTACTACTAAGTTCTACCTACATACTTCAGACTTGGCTACATTACCAAAACAAATTTAAATACAGACTAATGTACAGTAACGTGCCTTTCCTTGGGTATAAGTTGTCAAATGTCAAGACTGACAATTGAGTATTGACATTGGGAATCTGGGTTCAGAGTTCTGAGTTTTGACATTTGATGTTCGCCTGGGCTCATCATAATATTGCTATTTTTACTATATAAATGGTCTAAAATGTGATATGGGCCGTTGTTTATTAACATTTTTAATTATAAGCCTATATATACAAAGCAACGAATATCATACGTTCGCAGTCATGTCTCTTAGTGGTGTCGATTTCGAGGTGTTCGGTCGAGTCCAAGGAGTGTTTTTCAGAAAGGTATTCATTTATATCATGCAGTAATATGTACCATTTAACTCTCTGTACAGTCTCTACACATTAATTTTGATATGTTTCTGCTGTGAGCTTTGCTGTGTTTTGAAGAGAAGGGCATGAGAGAAAATGTTATTACTGGCACCAAGACTTAACATCTTATGTCTCAGGAAAGGCAACACACTACCACCTGAAGCTAGCCCTCATTTATAGTTCCACGTAAATGAGTTTAAGTTCATGAGCGACGTCGACCAATCAGCATCTGGTGGCACATCTACCAGTTAGCCTATCCAATAAACATTTAAAAAAAAATTCTATCAAGTTTTTTTAACAATTGCAAAAGTAGAGATTTGTAGCGTCCTTGTGATAAACCAACTTTTTTGAATCTTTTCATAGTTTATTAAGGTTTTAACATCCCTGACATCAGGTACATTACAGATACCATGGTCACAGGAAGACCATTATAATGAATGAAATTTGTGTAAACATGAGCAATTTATAATCAATGTTGTAATTAATTTGAAGTATATAAATTCATTGAGGGAGGCCTATGATCAGGATGGACAGATAAAGGTTAATGGTGACGATGATATCAATTCAAATTATGTATTAAACAATAAAACTGTTCAGTGAACAAATATAATTTAAAAAAATATTTCACAGTATACAAAAGGGGAAGCGGACAAACTAGGACTTAAAGGATGGTGTCGAAATACTTCTAGGGGAACAGTGGAAGGGCAAATGCAAGGACCGCCCGATAAGATTGAAGCTATGTAAGTAAATATACAAAAATTATTTGAATAATAAAGTCCTAAACAAGACAATGTACTTCATAATATTCAAGTATTAGTAATTAAATACAGTGAGTTTCCAGCAAAAGTGTAACCAACTTTCTAATTTTTATTAAATTCTTTGGAAAATCTGATTAAATCTTCTTCTGTCTGTCGTATTATTGGCTAAACTAAATAAAAGAAAAGCCATTTAAACATTGTTAATTTAAATTGTAATACACTATGTTCTCGGCAGACCATCTTTATTAGCTGCCATTAATTCTGGCTTTTTATGAGACCTCCGAGTGGAAGGTCATCCTCTTTTATCACTGCTTACTTTTCTAGTATCTTGCATTCTCTCTATTGACATTAAAGAGCCCCACATATGGACAGTTTTTACTTCAGTCTGACTGACCAGATGTAAATCTGTAGTGTAATTTTGCCTTAAGGTAAGCTTATGTCAGTCGTGCCAAAGTGACTGAAGCAATTAATTTGCATAGGCCTGAACAGATCATTTATGGACATGTCAATTAAGTTTCGAACTGCTCACTGTGAGGACTTTGCATTTTGAATTTGTGATTAAGAAATGGCCTTGTGGTCAAAAGTATTTGTTTATTTTTTCCTTTTTTTTAAGGAATTTATTGAGGTATTCAAAATATTACTGCTTCGGTAATTACAATCTTCTATATTCTTTAATATTTGTTATTATAAACATAAATGATATGAATGCTATTATTTATCCCTGTACTCCCACGGGAATTGGAAGTACGAGAGTGAAGCCACGGGGCGCTGCTAGTTGTTGATAAATTAGGAATCATTTTCAAAGTATAGTTATGAGTATAATAATATTCATCTTATTTTGTCTATAAAAATTACTAATCTTCGCTAATCGCTTCAAAGCAGATGTTTTTCCATTATTGTGGGTAAACGCCCGATGATGGATCCCTGCCAGACACATTTGTGTGCATTTGAGGAGCGTTTTGCGAGCGAGCGATTGCAGCTTATACACAAGCATAACGAAATGTCACGCGTTTACGCTTAGGTTTTGGTTCAGACGCGAATTCTAGGCGTTAATATTCAAAGTATTTA
Source organism: Lycaena phlaeas (assembly GCA_905333005.2). Taxonomy (NCBI): domain Eukaryota; kingdom Metazoa; phylum Arthropoda; class Insecta; order Lepidoptera; family Lycaenidae; genus Lycaena; species Lycaena phlaeas. The sequence goes on from HG995176.1 coordinate 3,091,017, forward strand.
CCATGTTTTCAAAGCTCGGTATTTCGATAGTTTCCATGAAAGGCAAAACTTATAAGTCTTGTCTTCATAAATAGTTGTTTTAAATCTGCCTCATGTTTTCAGAGCAAAAGTAAATAAAATGTAGATGATAATTTTACTTATGAAATAGAGCTAAAACAATTAAATGAATAAAATTAAAACTTCTGTTTTGTGAATACGTATCATAAATATAAAAAACTCTGAAAGCACCGCTGCGTAGACTAATTTACGACCAGCTTCAATAGTATAATTCATAGTGGGAGGGTTCTAGATTGTAAACAGATTTATTTTCGTATTATACAAACGCGAGGCTAAAAATAAAGTACGCTAGTTTTTAGCCTTGCTTCAATGGCTAAATAAAAAAATGAGGGTGAAATAATAAATCTCGTTTATTGCAAGGGTTGGCCGTAATGGCTGGCTATTTCCTAAGCTTGGATATCGTCTTTAAGATCTAAAAACGTTAAAAGGCCTGATACTATTTTTAAAATAAATGAACTCGCGTCTAGCAAATATAAATGCTAATGTAACATTTAGTTACAGCACATTTACATGCAATGATACAATATCACACCAATCTATTATTGTGTATATTTATTAAATATTAGCTGCAAAAGTATGAGTACATAGTTCCGGAATAATTAGCAAACAAATACACGCTTCTTTGGTATGAAAATCTTTCGGAAAAAATTTCAGTAATCGTATTTTCTTTTCCCAGTTCGTTATTCAAATTGAAATTGTTTATTTGCTGAAAATACTATACCTAAGATTGGTACATATAGAGAAAACGATGATCGCGTGTTCTGATTACAGCGTGCAAATTGATACTGTATACGATAATATGTTTCTAATTTCAAAATCATTATTAATTATTCTATCTATACATGTCGATATATGATGAAAAATGACATGCTACTAAAATTTTATCCACGTAATTATCTTACTTAGCTTACACCATCGTAAGGTACGCTGCCAAAAAAAAATCAACTGTCTCTTCTTATTCGTTTGTGGGTAAAACAAAACCTAAAGGGAGTTGTCCAATAGTGCAGGGTGGTGAAATTTGGCAAGACGCCAAGTCACAGCATAAGAGAAGGAGTCTATCTGAAAACCGTTAATTGTTGACTGACTCAAAACACTCAGCGCACGAGTCAATTACTAATTAAATTATTTAGGATGCACATTGAGAGGAATTTAAAATCACTAATAATTATACACTGTCGTTACGCGATTTCATATTTGTTAGGTCCCACAGTTAGACCACTAAAGTCAGCAAAACTTTCATTACAACAGCACCGCAAACTCTGTCGATTTATCAAAAGTTTCATTTAAATTGGTTCAATTTAATGTGACCGCCAGACCCGGGATTAGCACTCACCGCATTCAGATGTAGAGCTATTAACTCCGAGCTGTCCCCGGGGACAGAACAGCCGCAATTTCATTAGGCCGGCCATCCTGGAGACGAAACTATCATTCAGATATATCCCGTTATAACTCCAGCTTTTAACCCTTGAAAAGGATAATATATGTAGCTATAGTGTGCCCAAGGTACATACTCTTTTCTGCTCCAAAATAATAAGTTAAAAAAAATTTAGTAATTCTTGACTTATATATTTTTACTCTTATATCGTTGTAAGTTTGGCTGCCATGCATATGGCATTGCAACGCGATGCTCTTTTTCTTTCTAGTTGAGCTGCCACTGTTGAATGGCGGCCCAAATACCATCGGGCCAATACCAATTCCAATACACACAATGATTTATCAAAATCTGTTCTGCCATTTCAAGGTAAATCTTATTATTGCATTGGGGTTTTAGCAAAAGGTATATATTTAAACCAAATTCACTTCAAATCTGTAGTTCTTACGCGACTTGAATTCGAAAATAAAATCAAAAACTTGCGAGCCTAAAATCTCAAACCCCTTGATGACATCTGTAAGACTTCTGAGGGTTAGTTTTAGTGAATACATGATATTAGATTGCTAGGTTTCCTATTTTATCAAATAGTTTGTCTGCTGTGTATGTAACTCACATAAAAATGTGTCGTTTATGACTCATTAAAGTTTGGTATGGTTCATTTGCAAACCTCGATATTCAAATTGTCCATTATCCATTTGTAGATTAGACGCAGAAACCAGAAGTTTTTAAGTGTCGAGAGTTATAGGCGCACTCGTTCCAGTGGTAACAGACGTTTCATTGCTTGATCCATTTAATTAGGACATGCTTAGTAACGTCTCGCCTTACCATTAACAAGTCGGTCAACTAAATCTACACTTCTACACTAATATTATAAAGAGGAAAACTTTGTTTGTTTGTTTGTTTGGTTGTAATGAATAGGCTCAAAAAGTACTGGACCGATTTCAAAAATTCTTTCACCATTCGAAAGCTACATTATCCACGAGTAACATAGGCTAAATTTTATTCTGAAAAACATAGGGTTCCGTAAGATATTTGGGTTTTTCGGACACAAGGTGTAAAAAATCAACCAGAAAAGTTACTTATTTTGCGTACGCTGCCTAAACAATAGAAGATAGAACCATAGAATGTTCTAATTAATTGAAGACCCTATAATTATCTACAAAAAAGTCCGCGACACACTATACCTATCTAAGTCGAGTGAGTCACAATAACCATTTTTTTATTTGGAAATTTTGAATTTTTTTGAAAGAAAATGGGCGTCATCAACAAGGCCGTCTTAAACTAGGCTGGGGCCCTTGGGCACACTAGATTGTGGGCCCCTTTTGGAAACTAAAAAAAGCGAATTATAATATCATTTTTTACTAAGTACCTAAGGTACCTGTGTCCTTTTATTATAGACTAGCAGTTGCCCGCAAGTTCGCCTGCCTTAACTAAGATTCAAACCTGACCAATAATTTTTATGATTAGCGCGTTCAAACAAACAAACTCTTCTGCTTTATGGTAAAGTAAATACCTTCCTCGTTGTAAATACCTTATGATAAGATTACTGTTTGTAAAAAGAGTGTAATGTGCCCGACAAAAATGTTTTGAGAGTAAATGTGTGAAAGAATTTGTAGGTCCTTTGGGGCCCCCATTCTCAGGGGGCCCCGGGCACTGGCCCCGTGTGCCCTTATGGTGAAGACGGTATTGGTCATCAAGGGATGCGCGTGCGAGTTTAGATATTAGTTATGAGTAAGGTTTGTATGTATGTTTGTAACGATATAACGAATTTGTCCAATTTTGAAAATTCTTTCACCATTTGAATGCTACATTGTCACTCATTAATATAGGCTATTTTAATTGTAAGAAAAAAATAAGGATCCCTACTAAAACTACAATAATGTTACCCAAGGTGTAAAAAAAATGTCTATAAAATATCTTTCATCGCGTGCGCTGCGAAAACTATTGACGATAGAACAATAAATCTTTCACAATATCAAAGAACATATTAATATCTACAAAACATGTCGGGATAGCATGTATTTTTTTTTTTTCTTTTTTTTTTTTTTTTTTCTTTTACGCCGGGAAATGCACTGACGCATCCCGCTGAGGAGTGGGTCTCCCCAGGCGGGTATGTGGGACTCGCTGCGCCCGAAAGGTGGTAAGTGGACGCAGCTCTACCCACTAAAACCCGGCGAGTGCCACCAATGCCGCCTTTGGTGAGGTGCCCCGGATCTAAAAGCAACAGGGCACCTCGACGGCTAGTCAGTTCCTCAGGGGACCGACGCCACCTCCACAGAGCGGTTGCCCCGCACCACAGAACAACCACTCCCAACGTCTGGACAGTACGATGAGGTGAGGTTCCCATCCTCACCATTTGCCCCCTGCTCTTTTGTCCCCTCTTCTTATAAGAGGGGTACAAAGAGCCCCCTCGGCTCAATTCGCTTCGCCCAAGGTATTTGGGTCACCCTGGGCTACTGAGCCCCACCGCCACGACAAGGCTTGAACCATGGTGGGGGGATAGCATGTATCTTACTATTGTAGTTATGTTTAAAATCCGACCAAAATCAGATCAAGTTATTTATACCTTTGCCTTAATCCGTATCTAAATAAATGATTTGTCAAGAAAGGCCGTTTAAGTGCCTTTTAGTTTATTAAAATCGGAAATTCCGTACGAAATATATTACGAATTTAATCAAATTTAAATAAAATTAATTCTCGGCTATGCCGTGACCGTGACGCGCCGTGACGCGCCTGGGCCGGAGTACAGCCCACAGGAGAGGAGTTCTATTCAAACTGAAGAGTTTCTTCAGCTTTATATAATATTATTACTATTACTATATTAAGATACTAGCTGTTGCCCGCAGCTTCGCCTGCGTTAACTAAGATTTACAACGGGATCTTAGCGGGATAACATATCTTTACCGATAAATGGGCTATCGAACACTGAAATGTTTCATTAAAATCCGACCGATAGTTCCTGAGATTAGCACGTTCAAATAAACAAACTCTTTAGCTTCATATCAGCATGAGTAAAATAAAATAGTTTAAATGTAGTCCAAAAAAATCAAAATTTCTGAATAAAATATGGTTGTTGTGCCTCACTCGACATAGATAGGTATAGTGTGTCGTGGACTTTTTTGTAGATATTTATAAGATCTACAATTAATTAGAACATTTTATGGTTCTATCTTTTATAGTTTTGGCAGCGTACGCAAAATAAATAACTTTTCTGGTTGATTTTTTACACCTCGTGTCCGAAAAACCCAAATATCTTACGAAACCCTGTTTTTTTCCAGAATAAAATTTTGCCTATGTTACTCGTGGATAATGTAGGTTTCGAATGGTGAAAGAACTTTTGAAATCGGTTCAGTACTTTATGAGCCTATTCATTACAACCAAACAAACAAAGTTTTGCTCTTTATAATATTAGTGTAGATATATAGTATAGATAGATTTCGCCATAACTTCAAAACCGATTGTCCAATTTTAATCATTCAATGTCGAAATATTATCTACATAAGCTGTACTTAGTGATGAAATAATTTATTTTGATAAGGATCCAAAGCATGAGTAAAATAAACGCGTTTAAATGTAGTCCAAAAAAATTCAAAATCTATCTAATATATAAAATTTCCCTGTCACAATGTTAGTTACCGTACTCCTCCGAAACGGCTTGACCGATCTTTATGAAATTTTATATGCATATTCAGTAGGTCTGAGAATCGGCCAACATCTATTTTTCATCCCCCTAAATGTTAGGGGTAGTCCACCCCTAAATTTTATTTTTTAGACAAAATTTTTAATTTCTATTTTTTTATGATACAACATACAGAAATACATACAACCCTAAATTTTCACCCCTCTACGATCAACCCCTATTTTTTAATAGCGATTTTAGCAGAACGAAGTCTGTCGTGACAGCTAGTATCTAAATAAAAAAATGGTTACTGTGCCTCACTCGACATAGATAGGTATAACGTGTCGCGGACTTTTTTGTAGATAATTATAAGATCTACAATTAATTAGAACATTTCATGGTTCTATCTTTTATAGTTTAGGGAGCGTACGCAAAATAAGTAACTTTTCTGGTTGATTTTTTACACCTTGTGTCCGAAAAACCCAAATATCTTACGGAACCCTATTTTTTTTTCAGAATAAAATGTAGCCTATGTTACTCGTGGATAATATAGCTTTCGAATGGTGAAAGAATTTTTGAAATCGGGCCAGTACTTTTAGAGCCTATTCGTTACAACCAAACAAACAAACAAAGTTTTCCTCTTTATAATATTAGTGTAGATAAAGCCAAAGAGTTTGTTTGTTTGAACGCGCTAATCTCAGGAACTATTGATCGTATTTTAATGTTTCTTTCAGTGTTAGATAGCCCATTTATCGGTAAAGATATATCATCCCGCTAAGATCCCGTTGTGAATCTTAGTTAACGCAGGCGAAGCTGCGGGCAACAGCTAGTTTATTATATAGATAATAACAAGAAACTAAGGGCCTGTTTCACAATCTCCAGATAAGTGCCGAATAGACTATCGGCAACATATACATAGAGTATGGAGTATCTGTCAAATATGTTGCCGATAGCCTATTCGGCACTTATGTGGAGATTGTGAAACAGGCCCTTATAGAAATAGGATATAAGCATCATAGCAGTATTTACCGTTACCGAAACTAAACGGCTGACTACGGTCACGACAATTGAGGCAATTTTACCATCAATAGATGTCTCAAATAACTATTTTATTATTGACTACATGTTGCCCGTAGCTTCGCCTGCGTTAACTATGATTTACAGCGAAATCTTAGCGGGATGATATAACCTAAAGTCTTACTCGAGAAATGGCCTATCTAACATTGAAATAATCATTCAAATCCGACCAATAGTTCCTAAGATTGGCGTATTAAAACAAACAAACTCTTTAGCTTTAAATACCTCTTATTACAAGATGAATGTGATAAGATCAATAATCACCAAAAACCACTAAAGTTACTGTTATAAGAAATGAATATATAGGTATGTTATGATTTGTTCTTTTTGTTTATAATTTTCTGTTATCACTACACGCACAGATTGTTCCCGCTCAGGCCATTATGAGAGCTATTTTAATTATACTGGACCGCAATCAACCCTTGTTAATTAAAAGTTAACCAATTTTAAAATTAATTGCACGTAAAGTTAAATATGTTCTGACAGGCTAAAACATATCATCATTAGCATACTAATCATATCCTACTAGTCCTTAATATCATGAACCGTAAGGTTTGTAACAAAGTATGTTTGTTACTCTTTCGCGTAAAAACTACTGAATGGATTTTAATGGGAACTTACAATACAACACACAAAGATGGTCGACTCAATTGACGTTCAAAAAGATACTTTGATGGTACTACTTTGAATAAACATTTTTGATTTTGATTTTGATCTGCTCACCTAGTAAAGTCTAAACCTTTCGAAAAAAAAAAAGAATGGAAATGAAAATGATTACTGTAACGCACTCGAAACGCGGGGCACGTTAAAAGTCTAGCCGCAATAAAATGGCTGATTGTTTCATAGAGAAATCCATCAAAGTTGTTTCATTATAAACAACGATAAAAAGTCAGGAAATGTAATATCACTAGAAATATAATAGATTTCCCGCGTTTAATGTCTAGTAGAATATTTGACATTTAATAAAACCTGGAAAATGCCACAACGGACGGCCGACCTAAATTCAGAACAATTATTACCTGACCTGTAAAATTTGTTGTTGCCTAACTAGTTATTGGTTTTCTGTTACCCAATACCGTAATTTGCAGTTATATAAATAGTAGGCGTTTTATCCAGCAGTGAAATTGGTTTGCGTTTATATGGATGTTTGTAACGTTTTATATAATAAAACTAGCTTTTATCCGCAGCTTTGCCTGCGTTAACTAAGATTTAGAACGGAATCTGAGGGGGATAATATTTCTGTATGTATTATGTATATAAACCTTCCGCTTGAATTCTTCTATCTATTAAACAAAACCGCATTAAAAACCGTTGCGTACTTTTAAGGATTTATGCATACATACAAAGGAAGCGACTTTATAGATAAAAGCTCATTAGTCTCTCGATTTCTGTTATAATTCTTCTTGTGGACATCTTATGAAACTGGTTATTAATAAATACGATGGATCTTATAGATGATAACTCTTGTTTGTGCTGTTGTGTGAAATTGGTAAATCTAATGGTCTTACCACGATTCATCTAATTTTTTCTGTTTATCATAATCTAATGAAGTGTTTACTAATCTGTAGGTCGCGGCCCTCAGAGGATCGCCGGCAAATGGTTGAGGATTGAGGTGCTGCATTACCGTAAAAACTTTTTGTATAAAAACTATATCAATAAACTTTGAATAATTCAAATTTTGGGTGTGTAGAGTCTAAAGGGGTCTCCAAAAGCTTTCAACACGTAAGAGGATCATGTATTGAGAAACACTGATTAAATAACAAACATACTTGAAAGCCCGGCAACGCTCCTAACAAAACAACTAAAACCATGTATCAGCTGTCGATGTGGGCAATCACTTTCCATTAGGTAAACTAATTGTCAAAACTCTTCTTTTCGTATTCGTATAAATGTGATATAACAATAAAAATGTTTTTAATTTTTTGGAGTTTACTCCTTAGGAATCGATTTTCATATATAAGGACGGGGTATGAAAATCTATGGGAGTAAAATCAAACTACGATGTCACACGATGTTACACGAAGATGTCACACGAAGCGATCGTTCGTAAGAAGTAAACTCCTGTCGTGCGTCGGAGCTGACACACACACACTTTTCAGTCTCTAAGATAGCCGTAAAATCTAGGTTTTGGATAAAAATTCAAATTTCTACGTATTGTTTGGATTTTTTAAGGTTCTAAGAAGTTTTTTTTTTTTTTGAGAAGCGACGAGTTAGATTAGAGCATAATGTGTAATTACCAAATCTGTACGTATTAACGTTACCTGTTATTTCCAGGATGCAATGGCTGAAGAGCACTGGAAGCCCCAGCAGTAGGATCGATAAGGCGGAGTTTAAGAACGCAAAGGAAGTTTCCGAGTACTCGTTCACAAACTTCGAGATCCGGCGCGATGATTAGTAACGTCTCTAGAGACTGACATTTGTGATATTAGAATATAGAGCAAGAGCCCGGAGCTCCCAGACCTACGTCGTTTTAGCAAAGCTGGAATTTTCAGGATTACTATCACATCATTTTAGAACTAGTATCCCCCCAGACATAATAAAATATTTGAAGTAATTAGGAAGAGGAGGAATATCATTTTTGGTATTATTTCAAATAAAATTTGGGTGGATGATTGACCTTTCGGATTTACTAGTACTAGAATGATGTACTAGTAATCCTGAAAATTTCAACTTTGCTAAAACGACGTAGGTCTGGGAGCTCTGGGCTCTTGGACTAATAGGACCCTTTCTCATCTCGAAACTTTTTCAATATCTTTGTGGCGTGGTTCGATACTTTTTAAAACGGAGATACTTTTTACGCGTATTTGTTAAAATGAATCTCAGGAGATAAAAAACTTCAACCCTCATAACTTTATCGTGATATTTTATAGCGTTGTGTTTTTATGTCTATTAATCTAGTCTAAACATGATAAAACCTTAAAATTGTAGCCTAGGATTTGACTGAGCTCTAAATAACGACATTATTAAAAAAAAAGTAGAACATAATTTTCTATTTTTCTTTTTCTTATTAATATTTGAAGAGAAATGTATGTTTTGTGTAAGTTGCGTTGTCTACGTTATTTTTATTAAGAGGGAAGAGTTTTATGTATGTAATGAAGTAATTTAAAAACGACTATACCGATTTGAAATACTTTCTTATGATGTTGCATTATCCCTGATTAACCTTGTCCAAGAAAACGATCAATATCAATCCGAAACAGATATGTATAACGCGTTCGAAGCTGCAGGAAACTACTAGTGTTTATATACCTACCTGAGTATTACCTAATTGTATTTTAGTTGTTTAATAAACTTATAACAGTTAAAAGTTCGTTTTTTTTTAACTTCCCAAATGAAATGTGTGATAGAAAGTAATAAAGTGAATGTAAGTTTTGATAACAAATTGTTACATTAAGGGCCTCTTTCACAATCTCCAGTTAAGTTCCCAATAGGCTATCGGCAACATATTTGACAGATATATTTTGACAGATACTCCATACTCTAAGATTAAGAAGATAAACCATGTTGTATCTATTAAATTGGCTTTTATAATTAACCAAATATCTACTATGAAAGTATGTCAGCAATTCGTATTAAAATCCTCCGAGGCTGCAGTTTATTTTTCCTTGTCTATTAAGTAAATAATTAATAATAAATATTTTTTATATTATGCACAAAACTATATCTCATATTATCTTATATACCATATTACCAATATTACTAACATTATAAACGTGAAAGTTTGTAAGTATGGGTGTTTGTTACTCTTTTATGTAAAAAATACTGAATGGATTTATATGAAACTTTACAATAATATAGCTCATACATCAGAATAGCACATGGGAATGGGAAGTACGCAGGTGAAACCGCGGGGCGATGCTAGTAATAAATAAATATAAAAAAACAAACAAACCTTTAACCTAAAGCTAAACCATTGAATTCAATGATGGTAAAACTAATACACCATAATCACCCCGTACCCGTCTATTAGCCTCTGAACACCGAGATGGCTTATCCGCCACACTATCCGAAAAGCGGCTCGAATTAGACACTCCAGAACTTTATAGGCATAGGTCGTCTATTCCTTGTATGGTCTGTCGCCGGGGCCAGCTTGCTGAGTTGCTCCTGTTGTCTGCAGATTTGGAACGCTCAAAAAGCGGCTGAATATGCTTACGGTTCTAGTCTGCATTTGCACTGCCCAAGCGCGAGTCATACATGGAGTCTGGAACCATTCAGGTTAATACCATCATACCATACCAGGTCCATAAACTCAAATGTATACATTTCCATAATTAAAATCATTTTGACTATTCACAGTGACCTTTCTTAGTGAGCATAACCGATCTTTCGTTTTTCTATGTTCTTATTAAATGTAAAAGTAAAGTATCAATCCTTTATGTCCCACTGCTGGGCACGGGTCTCCTCCTCGAAATCAGGCGAGGAGGGTAATGGGCCAATAGTTCACCGCGCTGGCCCAGTGCGGGTTGATGAACTTCACATACCTTCAAAGACTTTCAATCTCATCAGGCATGCAGGTTTCCTCACGATGTTTTCCTTCACCGGTGAACGAGTGATGGTCTCGTGTTTGAACCCGGTTTCGAACCCGGAACCTCTCGCATAAGAGGCCGAGTCCATCCACCACTGGACCATCGTCGCTCGCTTGAGTGTATTTACTTTAGAAGATAGAAATGAAGGTAGCAATAAATGTCTGCAAATATGAGATGTATTCGTATCTGGTATATATTCGCCGTGAAGTATTTATGTCCAATGTAAAATTTTATTACAGCGCAAAAGCGATCGCGGGGCTAAGAGCATATTCTCGCCGCTCCTGTGGCCTGTAATAAAAAGGACCTCATTACAACAGTGGTGGCAAGTAAAACTCTGACGCACGCTTCAATAGGGTTGCCACTTTATACATATTACTAGCTATAAATACCCGCTTTGCTGGGTCATTTTTAATAGTGGGTACTAGGTACAGTTATTTGTTGATATTAGAATTTTTTGGGTTGTTTAAAAAGTTACCAAAACACTCAGCATATTTTCGACCCATAAGAATGTTGATATACATTTTAAAGCTTTCTGGTTTGCTCGGAGTTATTCTAGATCATTCTAGATTTTTCTAGAATATGCTCATTCGATCAGAATCCAAGCGTACATTATAAAGCTTCCCAGATCATTCTAGAATTTTCTAGAAGGTTCTCGATCGATTAGAACATTGGTATATTAAAGGTTTCTAGAACATTCCCTAAGGTTTTTGAACAATCCAGACCATTTTAGATCAATAATAGTCTCACATTTTCAAAGTTAACATCTTTCAACCCCCGTATCTTTTACACTTTTATAATTATTGACTTGCAACCACCATAGTGCACAATGGGAACCTTGTACATATTGCCACATACAAACACTTTTCGTCTGCGATGCGTAGTTTTGGCTGCAAAATGAAATATAGGGACACACACGCCAAAGAGGATATTTAATGATCAATCACATACACCAAGTATTGAGTATATGTCTGTGAAGGTCATCGATGTTTTGGCTGGTACCGACTCCAAAAATACCTAATTTTAAATAGTATACTTCTACTTCACTTCGAAGTATTTTAATATTATTTTAAAATTTTTAGTTGTACATAAATTAAGGTGTAGTTTTAAAGTCGGTTTTTGGTTTTTTATTTAAAATTAATTTTATTTTGTACTTTTTAGTTTTAAGTTTATTTATACATAAGTAATATAGTTTTTATTTTTTCTTGCAAAATTTTTGGCGTTCCCGATCTGTGTTGGATGCTAGTGGTAAGGGACCTGTCGTCTTAGCCTTCATTGAGGGAACCTATGTTCAGTCGTGGACGGATGAAAGTTGATGATGATGAACTCACAATACTTTGATACTTTCCAAAGTATCCTATTCAGTGGTTTTTGTTCATATTATTCATATTACATCGACAAGTAATAAAATGAGGAAATCGTCTGGGTATACAAAACCAACCAAATAAGCATTATTGAAAATAACTTAAAAACCGCTGATTAGATGTCGATCAAATTAATATGGGACCAATTCGGAAACATAAGCTTACTAACAAAACAAGAATCACCAAAATCCATTCTCAAACAGCGGAGTAATCGTGTAACAAACATACAAAAAAAAACATACAGACGAATTGATAACCTCCTTCTTTTTTTGAAGTCGGTTAAAAAACAATTTGTGACGAACCAAATTATCAATCTAAACCAAGGTTTCTTCCGTCAAAGATGTTATGTGACTGTGACATGCGAGGAAAATATAACTATTCCAAACAATTACGTTTGTTGCGGGATAAATGTTTTAAAGAGTTAGCTAAATCTTCACAAAGTACACAACGAAAATGTATTAATAATCCACTGTCTGGTGCCACTGACACCAAATTTCCTAATTCCTCAATAGAAAAAATTCCGCAGGCGGAGTCCAAAAAATGGGTTCAATTCGAAAAGTAGTTCGTCACTAAGAAAGCTTAAGAAAGCATATGAACAATATACGCTAAACCATTCTCGAATCCTCACGAACATATTACTAAAAATCATCATAATCGGCTCAGCCGTTTAGGAGAACCGCATGTAAAGTGACATATCTATGCATGCAGAAAAGTATCCTACTTCCTACTAATATTATAAACGCGAAAGTTTGTAAGTATGTATGTTTGCTACTCTTTCACGTAAAAACTACCGAATGGTTTATTATGAAACTTTACAATTAGTACTAAACTTACCAGAGCAATAAAGTGTTTGAACTTATAACACAAGCGTGTGAACACACCGCCTGCTCCTCGGAAGCCTATTTCCTACGTTTAATTAAAGTCGGGCGTTTGTGAACAGCCGTCTAGGTTTCAGTGATTAACCGCAACACTGTTATCACTTCCCGCATAAAATAAATATATCATAAACGAATTTTGATATATCAAAGGGTTGTTTCGAATAAATTAACAAAGACATATAAAACCTCAGTCCTCCATGGTCATGGTTGCTGTAAAGTATCCGAAACGTCGGGCGTACAAAAGTAAATATCAACCCTTAGGTCCCACTGCTGGGCAAGGGTCTCCTGGAAATCAGGCGAGGAGTCGCAGGGCGTATACGAAACCTAATAAACCGCAATAAAATCCATATCCGCGTTTAGGTAGACAAAGTGTTGGTCGGTTATTAACCAGATGGGAAGACGATCGCCGTGCAGTGGCAGGTCCGTGTTGGATGTGAGTAGCAAGGGATCGGTCGTCTTGGCGTTCATTGAGGTAGGCCTATGTTCAGCAGTGGACGGATAAAGGCTGACGATGATGATGATAAAAAAGTAATCTGACAGTTTTTTAGGTGTCACGCGTAACCTTTAGTTTAGAATATTGATTTAGATTTGCACGAAATACTGCACATGCACATAACTAAGACAGAGGATACGTTTTATCCCAGGAATTCCAGATGTGACCCACAAAATGAGCACTCAGATTTTGGCATATGATAGGACTGAGGTCGCAAACCTTAAAATAGCCTTATAGTTATCCAGTATTCTATTAATTAATGTCATGCTCAAGTGGTAGATCGTAGACAGAGAGAAAAAAAGGAAGTCTAATACTAGGACGAATAGAATATAATGGTAATGATTGTATATTCATCTGATTTATATAATTCTGTCACCGGTTACTGACATATGGATTATACGTACGAGCCTACGAGTAACCACCGTATCTCCGTATAAGGCTTAAATCTTCCAGAACGTCGCTGAAGCTGTAGACAGGACCTGGCCGGGAATTTGCGGATATTTGGGCATTATAATGCTAATTTTGTTAAAAAAAATGTAATTGCTTTTGTAATAAAATGGTAAAACATTAAATATAATAAACCGAACTTACATAGGTTGATTTTTTATTATTTTGTATTGAGAATGAGAAGATAGAGTCTTGGGCTGTAGAGCAAAAACCTATATTATTTAGATCCGTCTCTGGTTGTGGACGACATCTAGTACCGAATAGCTTATCTAATCCAATATAGTATGATTATAAATCTGAAAATGTTTACAAGGATTATAAGTTTCCAGTTAAAGTAAATAACAAATACCTATGTAATAATAATAATATCTATGGACGCTTTTATATATAAATTTTGCGAATGTCAAAGTGCCAACCCTATTTGGCTACTCTTTAAAACATTGGCTAAATCATGAAGTATTCCCGCGGGAACAGCTCACCGGTGGGATACAGATAAAATATCACCGGCGCTGTTTTCCCGCGCTTTAATTGAGATTAATCCGGAATGGAATGGTGGCTATTAATTTTTATTAAGGACGCGTTTACGAATCAGACGAAATTATGCTGTTTTTCTGTACCGTTTGTAACAAAAGTACACAAAATCATATATAAAAATTATTTATTTCATATAGAATGGTTCTTTATCTACAAGGGTAACGCATATTTTTTTTATAAATGTTGCTTTTTTATATAGTAATCAACGTTCTTCCATTACCATTTTCCATGAAACGAACGAAATCGATTAGAATTACGGTACCCTTTTGGTCTAATATCCACATTTATTAAGGTTTTTAAAAAATAGTAGGAGCAGGGAAATATGTTCAATTTGAAATAAAGGACAAGAAAATAACCCAAAAATGCTAAAAATAGTCTTAAAAAAAATAAAGAAGATAACTAATTTTTTTACCAATTTTGCTACTAAAGATGAATGTTATTCCATTGCATTAAGGTTTATTTTATCGTTGTCTCTGTCTTGATTTCTTTTACATTTTTGAAATGAGAACTCAGTCCGCGCTCGGCCGCGGTTCTGGGTGGACACTGCGTCACCTGTCAGCAGCAATTCGACTCAAAAAACATCGCGATTTATTTTTGATATTGGATACTTTGGATTGGATTTGATACTTTACAATATTTTTTTTTTATCACAATATTTTTTCATGGAATTGGTTTATTTCATATACATAGGTAGACGAAATGTTGGTTGGTCATTATAACCAGGTGGGAAGACGTTCTCTCTCGACGTTTGCTCACTTATCATCATCATCATCATAATCATCATCATCATCATCATCATCGTCAGCCTAAATCAGTCCACTGCCGAACATTTGCCTCCCTCAATGAACGCGAAGATGACTGATCCCGTGCTATGCTAAGGCAGCAGTGCTGCCGATGCGACTTTATCATCATCAGCCTAAATCCTTCCACTGCCGAACATAGGCCTCCCTCAATGATCGCCAAGACGACCGATCCCGTGCTATGCTGAGGCAGCAGTGCTGCCGATGCGACTTCATCATCATCAGCCTAAATCCGTCCACTGCCGAACATAGGCCTCCCTCAATGATCGCCAAGACGACCGATCCCGTGCTATGCTGAGGCAGCAGTGCTGCCGATGCGACTTCATCATCATCAGCCTAAATCCGTCCACTGCCGAACATTGGCCTCCCTCAATGAACGCCAAGACGACCGATCCCGTGCTACTCTAATGAGGCAGCAGTGCTGCCGATGCGACTTCATCAGCCTAAATCCGTCCACTGCCGAACATAGGCCTCCCTCAATGAACGTCAAGACGACCGATCCCGTGATACTCTAATGAGGCAGCAGTGCTGCCGATGCGACTTCATCATCATCAGCCTAAATCCGTCCACTGCCGAACATAGGCCTCCCACAATGAACGTCAAGACGACCGATCCCTTGTCACTGGCAAACAAATAGATATCATAATCATCATCATCATCATCAAACTTCATCCATCCACTGCTGAATGTAGGCCTCCCTCAATGAACACCAAGACGAACGAACGATCCCTTGTCACTCGCAAACAAATAGATATCATCATCATCATCAAACTTCATCCATTCACTGTTGAATAAAGGCCTCTCTCAATGAACACCAAGACGACCGATCCCTTGCCACTCGCAAAAAAATAGATATCATCATCATCATCATCAAACTTCATCCATCCACTGCTGAATATAGGCCTCCCTCAATGAACGTCAAGACGACCGATTCCGTGCTACTCTGATGAGGCAGCAGTGCTGCCGTTGCGACTTCATCATCATCAGCCTAAATCCGTCCACTGCCGAAAATGGGCCTCCCTCAATGAGCAACTAGACGACCGATCATTTGCCATTCGCAAACAAATAGATGTCACCATCATTAAACTTCATCCATCCACTGCTGAAAATAGGTATATAGGCCTCCCTCAATGAACACCAAGACGACCGATCCCTTGTCACTCGCAAACAAATAGATATTATCATCATCATCAAACTTCATCCGTTCACTGCTGAATATAGGCCTCCCTCAATGAACACCAAGACGACCGATCCCTTGCCACTCGCAAATAAATAGATATCATCATCATCATCATCAAACTTCATCCATCCACTGCTGAATATAGGCCTCCCTCAATGAGAACACCAAGATGACCGATCCCTTTCCACTCGCAAACAAATAGATATCATCATCGTCATCATCATCAAATTTCATCCATCCACTGCCGAACATAGGATGCCGTGCCACTCGGATCAGGCAGCAGTGCTGCCGATGTGACTTCATCATCATCTGCGATCGCCAATGCGCCTGCTCAGCGTGGCAATTATGAGTCCCCCCCCCCCCTCAAGATGAACTACAGATATCAGTTTACTTACATATTATAATATATAATTATTTATTATATATATATATATATATATATATATATATATATATAATATACTAATTCTAAGTAAAAAGATAAATAGTAAAAACAAACAGAAATAAAATATAATTTTGTGTTATAAATAATAAAAATAACAAATATTTGTAAAGTATCAAATCCGTTTACTTGACTACTATTCCCGCACGCAAGCGTGCGTATTGCGCGGGTGCGCGTGTGTGCGTGACTTTTTCAATGTAGTTGTTCGATTCTGTACCTATCAAGTTTGTAAACGCGTCCTTAAGGACGCGTTTACAAACTTGATATATATATATATATATATATATATATATAGGTACTTATATATATATATATATATAGGTACTTATATATATATATATATATATATATATATATATATAATATAATATATATATATATATATATACAATCTGGATACGATCATACGACATTAATTCAACTTAACGGCTATACTAGTCCATACTAGTATTCTGAATCTATCAAAAATGTCCTAACGTATATATAAAAAAAAAAGATTTTTTCAAACAAACTAAATAGCATAAATATAAAATATTTGTAAAACACTTATATTAGAATAGGTTCACTGACCGATAACAATGGTCGTGACGTAGTGTGCGTTCTGCGTAGTGTCGTGTTACTTACGCCGTGATATTTTGGTGATAGCTCAGTGAAAAGTTTATGATATAGAAATGAAAATATTGTCCTGTGCCTAAACTACGACGTATTTTTGGATAATTTTTTGTATACAGACTCTTATAGTTGTTTTACATATGCAGTTTAATTTAATGTCGTATCGTCGTATCCAGTCTGTATATATATATATATATATATATATATATATATATATATATATATATATATATAATAAATAATTATATATTATAATATGTAAGTAAACTGATATCTGTAATTCATCTTGAGAGGAGGGGTGGGGGGGGGGGTCATAATTGCCACGCTGAGCAGGCGCATTGGCGATCGCAGATGATGATGAAGTCGCATCGGCAGCACTGCTGCCTGATCCGAGTGGCACGGGATCGATCGTCTAGGTGTTCATTGAGGGAGGCCTATTTTCGGCAGTGGACGGATTTAGGCTGATGATGATGAAGTCGCATCGGCAGCACTGCTGCCTGATCCGAGTGGCACGGGATCGATCGTCTTGACGTTTATTGAGGGGGGCCTATGTTCGGCAGTGGATGGATGAAATTTGATGATGATGATGATATCTATTTGTTTGCGAGTGAAAAGGGATCGGTCGTCTTGGTGTTCTCATTGAGGGAGGCCTGTATTCAGCAGTGGATAGATGAAGTTTGATGATGATGATGATGATATCTATTTGTTTGCGAGTGACAAGGGATCGGTCGTCTTGGTGTTCATTGAGGGAGGCCTATATCCATCAGTGGATGGATGAAGTTTAATGATGATGACGATGATGATATCTATTTGTTTGCGAGTGGCAAGGGATCGGACGTCTTGGTGTTCATTGAGGGAGGCCTATATTCAGCAGTGAACGGATGAAGTTCGATGATGATGATGATATCTATTTGTTTGCGAGTGACAAGAGATCGGTCGTCTTAGTGTTCATTGAGGGAGGCGTATATTCAGCAGTGGATGGATGAAGTTTGATGATGATGACGATGATATCTATTTGTTTGCGAGTGACAAGGGATCGGTCGTCTTGGTGTTCATTGTGTTCATTGAGGGAGGCCTAGTTTCAGCAGTGGATGGATGAAGTTAAATGATGATGATGATGGTGATATCTATTTGTTTGCGAGTGGCAAATGATCGGTCGTCTAGGTGTTCATTGAGGGAGGCCTATTTTCGGCAGTGGACGGATTTAGGCTGATGATGATGAAGTCGCATCGGCAGCACTGCTGCCTCATTAGAATAGCACGGGATCGGTCGTCTTGACGTTCATTGAGGGAGGCCTATATTCAGCAGTGGATGGATGAAGTTTGATGATGATGATGATATCTATTTGTTTGCGAGTGACAAGGGATCGTTCGTCTTGGTGTTCATTGAGGGAGGCCTATATTCAGCAGTGGATGGATTTAGGCTGATGATGATGAAGTCGCATCGGCAGCACTGCTGCCTCATTAGAGTAGCACGGGATCGGTCGTCTTGACGTTCATTAAGGGAGGCCTATATTCAGCAGTGAACGGATGAAGTTCGATGATGATGATGATATCTATTTGTTTGCGAGTGACAAGAGATCGGTCGTCTTAGTGTTCATTGAGGGAGGCGTATATTCAGCAGTGGATGGATGAAGTTTGATGATGATGACGATGATATCTATTTGTTTGCGAGTGACAAGGGATCGGTCGTCTTGGAGTTCATTGTGTTCATTGAGGGAGGCCTAGTTACAGCAGTGGATGGATGAAGTTAAATGATGATGATGATGGTGATATCTATTTGTTTGCGAGTGGCAAATGATCGGTCGTCTAGGTGTTCATTGAGGGAGGCCTATTTTCGGCAGTGGACGGATTTAGGCTGATGATGATGAAGTCGCATCGGCAGCACTGCTGCCTCATTAGAATAGCACGGGATCGGTCGTCTTGACGTTCATTGAGGGAGGCCTATATTCAGCAGTGGATGGATGAAGTTTGATGATGATGATGATATCTATTTGTTTGCGAGTGACAAGGGATCGTTCGTCTTGGTGTTCATTGAGGGAGGCCTATATTCAGCAGTGGATGGATTTAGGCTGATGATGATGAAGTCGCATCGGCAGCACTGCTGCCTCATTAGAGTAGCACGGGATCGGTCGTCTTGACGTTCATTGAGGGAGGCCTATATTCAGCAGTGGATGGATGAAGTTTGATGATGATGATGATATCTATTTGTTTGCGAGTGACAAGGGATCGTTCGTCTTGGTGTTCATTGAGGGAGGCCTATATTCAGCAGTGGATGGATTTAGGCTGATGATGATGAAGTCGCATCGGCAGCACTGCTGCCTCATTAGAGTAGCACGGGATCGGTCGTCTTGAAGTTCATTGAGGGAGGCCTATGTTCGGCAATGGATGGATGAAATTTGATGATGATGATGATATCTATTTGTTTGCGAGTGAAAAGGGATCGGTCGTCTTGGTGTTCTCATTGAGGGAGGCCTGTATTCAGCAGTGGATAGATGAAGTTTGATGATGATGATGATGATATCTATTTGTTTGCGAGTGACAAGGGATCGGTCGTCTTGGTGTTCATTGAGGGAGGCCTATATCCATCAGTGGATGGATGAAGTTTAATGATGATGACGATGATGATATCTATTTGTTTGCGAGTGGCAAGGGATCGGACGTCTTGGTGTTCATTGAGGGAGGCCTATATTCAGCAGTGAACGGATGAAGTTCGATGATGATGATGATATCTATTTGTTTGCGAGTGACAAGAGATCGGTCGTCTTAGTGTTCATTGAGGGAGGCGTATATTCAGCAGTGGATGGATGAAGTTTGATGATGATGACGATGATATCTATTTGTTTGCGAGTGACAAGGGATCGGTCGTCTTGGTGTTCATTGTGTTCATTGAGGGAGGCCTAGTTTCAGCAGTGGATGGATGAAGTTAAATGATGATGATGATGGTGATATCTATTTGTTTGCGAGTGGCAAATGATCGGTCGTCTAGGTGTTCATTGAGGGAGGCCTATTTTCGGCAGTGGACGGATTTAGGCTGATGATGATGAAGTCGCATCGGCAGCACTGCTGCCTCATTAGAATAGCACGGGATCGGTCGTCTTGACGTTCATTGAGGGAGGCCTATATTCAGCAGTGGATGGATGAAGTTTGATGATGATGATGATATCTATTTGTTTGCGAGTGACAAGGGATCGTTCGTCTTGGTGTTCATTGAGGGAGGCCTATATTCAGCAGTGGATGGATTTAGGCTGATGATGATGAAGTCGCATCGGCAGCACTGCTGCCTCATTAGAGTAGCACGGGATCGGTCGTCTTGACGTTCATTAAGGGAGGCCTATATTCAGCAGTGAACGGATGAAGTTCGATGATGATGATGATATCTATTTGTTTGCGAGTGACAAGAGATCGGTCGTCTTAGTGTTCATTGAGGGAGGCGTATATTCAGCAGTGGATGGATGAAGTTTGATGATGATGACGATGATATCTATTTGTTTGCGAGTGACAAGGGATCGGTCGTCTTGGTGTTCATTGTGTTCATTGAGGGAGGCCTAGTTACAGCAGTGGATGGATGAAGTTAAATGATGATGATGATGGTGATATCTATTTGTTTGCGAGTGGCAAATGATCGGTCGTCTAGGTGTTCATTGAGGGAGGCCTATTTTCGGCAGTGGACGGATTTAGGCTGATGATGATGAAGTCGCATCGGCAGCACTGCTGCCTCATTAGAATAGCACGGGATCGGTCGTCTTGACGTTCATTGAGGGAGGCCTATATTCAGCAGTGGATGGATGAAGTTTGATGATGATGATGATATCTATTTGTTTGCGAGTGACAAGGGATCGTTCGTCTTGGTGTTCATTGAGGGAGGCCTATATTCAGCAGTGGATGGATTTAGGCTGATGATGATGAAGTCGCATCGGCAGCACTGCTGCCTCATTAGAGTAGCACGGGATCGGTCGTCTTGACGTTCATTGAGGGAGGCCTATATTCAGCAGTGGATGGATGAAGTTTGATGATGATGATGATATCTATTTGTTTGCGAGTGACAAGGGATCGTTCGTCTTGGTGTTCATTGAGGGAGGCCTATATTCAGCAGTGGATGGATTTAGGCTGATGATGATGAAGTCGCATCGGCAGCACTGCTGCCTCATTAGAGTATCACGGGATCGGTCGTCTTGAAGTTCATTGAGGGAGGCCTATGTTCGGCAATGGACGGATTTAGGCTGATGAAGTCGCATCGGCAGCACTGCTGCCTCATTAGAGTAGCACGGGATCGGTCGTCTTGGCGTTCATTGAGGGAGGCCTATGTTCGGCAGTGGACGGATTTAGGCTGATGATGATGAAGTGGCATTGGCAGCACTGCTGCCTCAGCATAGCACGGGATCGGTCGTCTTGGCTTTCATTGAGAGAGGCCTATGTTCGGCAATGGATGGATTAAGGCTGATGATGATGAAGTCGCATCGGCAGCACTGCTGCCTCAGCATAGCACGGGATCGGTCGTCTTGGCGATCATTGAGGGAGGCCTATGTTCGGCAGTGGACGGATTTAGGCTGATGATGATGAAGTCGCATCGGCAGCACTGCTGCCTTAGCATAGCACGGGATCGGTCATCTTGGCGTTCATTGAGGGAGGCCTATGTTCGGCAGTGGACTGATTTAGGCTGACGATGATGATGATGATGATGATGATGATTATGATGATGATGATGATGATGATAAGTGAGCAAACGTCGAGAGAGAACGTCTTCCCACCTGGTTATAATGACCAACCAACATTTCGTCTACCTATGATATGAAATAAACCAATTCCATAAAAATATATTGTGGTAAAAAAAATATTGTAAAGTATCAAATCCAATCAAAAGTATCCAATATCAAAAATAAATCGCGATGTTTTTTGAGTCGAATTGCTGCTGACAAGCGACGCAGTGTCCACCCAGAACCGCGGCCGAGCGCGGACTGAGTTCTCATTTCAAAAATGTAAAAGAAATCAAGACAGAGACAACGATAAAATAAACCTTAATGCAATGGAATAACATTCATCTTTGGTAGCAAAATTGGTAAAAAAATTAGTTATCTTCTTTATTTTTTTTAAGACTATTTTTAGCATTTTTGGGTTATTTTATTGTCCTTTATTTAAAATTGAACATATTTCCCTGCTCCTTCTATTTTTTAAAAACCTTAATAAATGTGGATATTAGACCAAAAGGGTACCGTAATTCTAATCGATTTCGTTCGTTTCATGGAAAATGGTAATGGAAGAACGTTGATTACTATATAAAAAAGCAACATTTATCAAAAAAATATGCGTTACCCTTGTAGATAAAGAACCATTCTATATGAAATAAATAATTTTTATATATGATTTTGTGTACTTTTGTTACAAACGGTACAGAAAAACAGCATAATTTCGTCTGATTCGTAAACGCGTCCTTAACACTACGATACACTGCGTGATTTGTTTTTTTGTGTGTAAAATGTATTAATTTGTTTTTATTTTCACCGTTGTAAAACAACAAACGTAAAACGTATCAATTTTTATTCTGATTATATCAATACAACAGTAAGAGGAGCTCGTGGCTCAGTGGTAATAGCCGTGCGGATCAATTCACCAGGTTAAGCAACGTTTGCCGAGATTGGTCCGTGGATGGGTTGCCATCTTTACATCCTCCGTGCCTCGGAAAGCACGTTAAGCCGTTGGTCCCGGCTGTCATTCGTGGATCTTTGACAGTCGTGACGGGTCGTCAGATGCCCGAGAGTCTGACAACCAGTCTTACCACGGGATACCGTATCACTCAGTGGGTTGTGGAGATCAGATAGGCAGTCGCTCCATTTAAAATACTATATTCAGCTGAATCCGGTTACACTAGCCGACCGACCGGAAGCCGACCCTAAAATATAGTTAAGAAAAGGCTAGGATGAATTATTATGATGATATCAATACAAAAATATTTATTATACATATATTTAATATGTGCAATTATTAGAGCCGCTCTAAACCCTGAGAAAACCGTCTACGAGTTGCCTACTCTACGCAAGTTTGAACTTTGAACTGTTTGAAGTCTTACCTCGTAATAATTACTCGCAAAACTGAGCTATGAAATTCGGAATCGATAGTTCTTAGCGTTAGTTGCCGTAATTATATTACCCTGTGATCAAAAGTGACGTAACATTTTTTTTTATAGAAGAAGGAGATAATGGACAATCGATTCACCTGGTATGAAGTTATACGTATCTGAATGGAGAAGCATAGCATCGTAGAAAATATTGCTCGTAAAAATACCGACTTTCAAAAGGAACATCGAATCCTGTTGATGATGATGGGTTGGGATGGGACCTGAAGGGTTCGTAGTGATGGGTTGCCGGCATATCAAATAACTGGTAACGACCGGTGACGACTTGAAGTTGGGTTAAGTTGAGTTAGTAACGTTGTTTCACCCCACCACGGTTCAGGCTACGGTACCGTTTTTGTCTCTTATAAGAAGAGGGGGCAAAAGAGCAGGGGGCAAGGGGCGAGGATGGGAACCTCGCTATTGTACATAGGGAGGCAGCTGAGCAGTGGGACACTTATGGTGACTACCGCCGCTCCTGGGCATCCGCAGTCTGTACAACCAAGGGTTATGCAGATGCGTAAGGGGAACTTTCTTTTCAAAATCACCCCAGTAGGCCAACGAAAATAACACAAGCTGTACAAAACACACTGTCACTTTACGCCGGTATTACGTGAGCGAGAGGTGCCAACGGTAGTGTTGACACAATTCGGCAGCAATGACAGTAGTTACCACTTATTAATAATTACAATAATATAATTTACAATAACTTTCAGTAAAAGAAACAAATATTCCGACAGTGTTTTAGATTTCGCAACTTCGCCATAATTGCACGAGTACTTCTCCTTGAAATCTAGAGAATATTATCAATAGAATTAATCGCTGGATTATGCGGGCCTGTGGAGTCTACATGCACATACATAATTTCATGCAAATAATTTCTCCTATCTCACTATAAGATTATGCTATATATAACCACTTATTGTACTTGTTAAACCTACAATAGGTTTATCGTTCGTTATTCACTGGCTTCATATCCCTGATGGTAAGGGATCAGTTACATCCCTTCCCAGTTCCCACAGATCAGGTACACTCATGACAGTAAAAAAGTCGAATCAATTAAATTTGTACTCATTGGAAACTGGGCCCAGTATGCCATGACGACGGGCAGTAATCCCTTTCGAGGCTGGTCTTTCGTCGGGGCCAGCCTGTTGCTGAAGAGCTCCTGTTGGCTAAAGATCCGGTCCTCTCAAATGTCCCATGAATGAAGGCACCGACATTGGTTTTAGTTTCTAAGTACAGTACCCAAGTTTGAGTTAGACATAGGGTCATAGGGATACCAGCCCCTCTAGACAAGTGGCAAATGCTCTGATCTATGCAATTGCGTTTTTCGCTAACTCAGTAGGGTTGCTGCAAAATTTTTGAAGAACCTTTCTTCAGTCACGTAATGAGTCACGTAAAAATGAGTATATAGTTTTGTTTGTAAAAACGTTTAACAACGTCTGTACGTCGCTTAAAACGAATATCATTATTATAATATTTCTTTTTTTAAATGTCGTATGCTAGTGTCATTCCTATACAATAAGTATTATATTCTATTTGTTTAACGTTTATGCCACTTGTCTAGGGGGGCCGAAGTACATACGTTTTTAGACGTTCTTAACTTCTTACAGACAAAACCATTTACTTTAAGTACCTATATGTCTGAATAGGTAAACGTTCGTCAAATATTTTGCGACAACCCTATGGCGTTATATTTTTAGCGTTTATCGCAACTGAGTTTCGGATCATTTGCCACTTGTCTAGAGGGGCAGGCTACAACCATAAAGATTTACCAGCGTCAATAAAAAACTAACAGGCCTGGTAACCCATATGTGTTTCCTATCCCAAGACTAAGGATGGTATGTCTTGATGCCAGTAATTATATTGCCCACCTGTGTATCCGAAACACAGCAAAGCTGGAAGGGATTAGCAAGCTGGTGACACCCATACAAGCGGAAGTCTGGCACAGCGTATTCCACTGTCATGATATATCATGTATACACGAGCGACTAAAGCACACAGCCATTATTGTCTGATAAAATTAATTTACTCCTAATTGTATAGAGCACTTTGCACAGTATCGGTCCATTAAAATATTTAAAAGGTCCCCTAATTGTATCCTATAAAATAGGCCATGCAGACTCATAACCCCGTGATACCTGCTAGCTGTTACATAATATAATATTAAGCACTCACCTAGCAAAAGTCTGCAAAACGTGATTACCAATACAATCCTTTGCTCTTATAAATGAATGCGAATTAATAAGTAAAGGCGTGAGTAAGAAATCATGAATGATTTTGGATGTTTACTTTTCATTGCAGTATGAAAATAACTTTCTATGACATAAAATTGAACAAACGACAATATAAATAAACAATAAAATAATTGATACTTCAAAAAAACAAGACAACACGCTTTTACAAATCGAAAAATAAAATAACATTATCGAATTAGTATTATTGTCATCGGTAGATATATCATAGATCTACGAAGTTTGAACGAAATCTGACTGTCTAAAGTGGATTAAAATCGCGCCCAAAGTAGTCTATTATAAACATACAAACAAACATACATACAGGTGAAGCTAATAAAATGCGTGCTAATAAAAAAAAGATGGACTATATATGAGCTATTCGCTCTAAAGCAGCATTCAAGGGTTGTAGTTCAATTGCCGTATAGGTTTAACGAACTGATATCGACCTACGGAAATGTTATCGTTTTATCTTCTTCACAATCTTTTTTTACGGGTCAAGGATAAAGTAAAGTAATTGTACATAAATGTTTATTATGTTTCACGTCGGTATTTTCCTTTTGTATGTCTGTTTACCCTCACAATAAACCAATCAATAGTTCAACAAAAGATATACATAGTCAAGGATTCACGAACTAATATATGTCACGCTTAATGGACTTTCACTTATAGCCGGTTGTATCAAACCATCTGTTAACGTAAGAGACGACGTAAAATTTTAACGTCTGTTAAAACAACGCTCTATGGTCTCTAACGTTCGTTACCGCCATCTTTAACGATTACATATTCGTTAAAATCGGTCGATGCAACCCGTCTTAGTTGACACTATGCATTGACTGCACACATTGACTGTCATGTACCACACATGTACTATAACGGCGAATGGCAAGAAATTGGCTGTCTTGACGTTCATTGAGATATCCGTGTTCAGCAGTGACAGATAGAGGCTTAGACATCATAACATATTACCTTATATTATAGTAGGGATTAGGGATAACATTGTACTGCCTCATTGTACTGCCCCGACGTTGGTGGGGGTTATTCTATAGTGTG
This sequence comes from Lycaena phlaeas, assembly GCA_905333005.2. Taxonomy (NCBI): domain Eukaryota; kingdom Metazoa; phylum Arthropoda; class Insecta; order Lepidoptera; family Lycaenidae; genus Lycaena; species Lycaena phlaeas. The sequence goes on from HG995176.1 coordinate 3,117,810, forward strand.
GGGCAACCCCTCTGTGAAGGTGACGTCGGTCCCCTCAGGGCCTGACTAGCCGTCGAGGTGCCCTGTGGCTTGTAGATTCGGGGCACCTCATCAAAGGCGGCATTAGTGCCACTCTCCGGGTTTTAGTGGGTAGAGCTGCGTCCACTTATCAGCTTTCGGGCGTAGCGAGTCCCACATACCCGCCTGGGGAGATCCACTCCCCCGCGAGATGCCTAAGCGCATTTCACGGCGAGAAAAAAAAGGGATTAGGGATAACATAGACATCAACTGACAATCTAAATACAGCTTAATATACTTTCACGATATCTATATAGTATATACGTAGGTATATGGTTTACATAATCAACTGTAATATACAGAAATATGTTCTGAGAAAGATCATAGAAGTAGAGCTAACATTAAACACAGACGCATCAACAATTTCCTTCGGATAATGTTTACAGAATGTTTTTACGTAAAGTAAACACTCGTAAATATGTTTTTGACTTCACCTAATGGATTCACTTCAATTATATCTGGAGTTTATGATTTCTTTCTGCTAGCGCTTGGAAATATGGAGGAAGTTTCCCTGGTGTGTGGTTTCTATGTGTGTGTGTTCTTTTTTGTATGTATATCACGTTTCCAAATCTTTATTTGTAAGTCATCCAAGGGCCGATTGTGCCTCTTTATCGCTCGTTCCGCACTCTCGCTTGCACTTCAAGTCTTAAATGGAAGGCCTCAGAGCGAGGTAACGCCGCATGAGTCACGTTTTTTCGTGTGTGCAGCCGGCTCCATCGAATTATGAGACGTCACGTCAAAAATACAATATTTTCCCTCAATAGCACCAATATTTTATGCGTCTAGTGCAAACGAATAAAATATTGCTCGTATTTCGTAGTCGTATATCGTAGTTTTATCCAAAGAAGAAATGACTTTTATCGCTTGTTCTTAAATATCCATATCTACACTAATATTATAAAGAGGAAAACTTTGTTTGTTTGTTTGTTTGGTTGTAACGAATAGGCTCAACAAGTACTGGACCGATTTCAAAAATTCTTTCACCATTCGAAAGCTACATTATCCACGAGTAACATAGGCTAAATTTCATTCTAGAAAAAAATAGGGTTCCGTTAGATATTTGGGTTTTTCGGGCACAAGGTGTAAAAAATCAACCAGAAAAGTTACTTATTTTGCGTACTATTCCCGTTGTAAATCTTAGTTAACGCCGGCGAAGCTGCGGGCAACAGCTAGTACTATAATAACTATAATAATATATATACGAGTATATAACTGACGGTGACAAATATCCTCACATATATATACTTCTCAAAGGCTCTTTGATGTACACAAAGGCTCACCATTTAACGTAATCTTCGTCCGCTCAGCCCCCCGGCGAGAAACTGGCGTTTGATCACTTACTGAAAGCTTCTTATGGATCTGTAAATTTTCATCCATCAAAGAACACTGTTCATTAAGAAGTTTACGTTTTCATATTGTTTTTAACAAAAAAAAAATATCTTCCAACTAACAATGGCGGGTGATGTTGTCTTTGGTTATATAGACGGTGTTCAAATACCGCAATTTTACAAGTCTATGTTGAGAAATCATGAACATACGAATCACTGTCAGTTTATTTCCGTTCATGGCGCCCAAAGATCAACTCTTTTAACCGGAAGTACTATATTCATCACATGATCTTTGTCCTTGGTAGGATTCAAGATCTTTACCTCTGTACTTTCTGTAGTACTCACTTTACCTACTTTCCGTCCAAATAAACAAATATATAAAAATAGAACGTCGGGACAAGTCTGTTACTAAATACTTCTAAATATAAACAAAACTAAAAGGCACGGTCATCTTGAATTTGAAAAAAAACATGTAATCCGCCATTTTGTGGTGACGGCCATCTTAGACCTATTTTCATCAAACATAGCTAAGAGCACTCTCGACTAATCTTTCAAATAAAAACAGAACAAAATCAAAATCAGTTCATCCGTTCGTGGGCTACGATCAGACAGACACACATACACGTCACACATATAATTAAATACCAAACTTTTATATATAGTATGAGGAAAACATCTCAAGGAAACCTGCCAGATGAAGTTAAAAGTATTTGTAGGTGTATTTACCTAGTTTCTTTTTTCGAAAATCTAGACTTTTAGGCCTGATGGTTAAGCTCAATCGGTAGGTAAGCAGATGGGTCACCTAGAAATTAATAAATAATTACCAGAGCCGTAAATAGCCATTTTTGCGCCCTGTGCGAGCTTCTATAACTGCACCCTTAGCAAACCGAAAAAAATAATAGTCCTGCCTGGTCTGGCCATTCTTGCGCCCCCCAGAGACCACGCCCTGTGCCTGGGCACCGGTGGCACCGCCCTATTTACGGCTCTGTTAATTACCTGCATTGAACCAGCTATCGTATTATGGCCAAACACCGATCTCGCTTGATTTTGCAGACAACCGTGTTAAGACACGTAAAACACTTTTATGTTGATAAACCATATAATATTAGGTATGTATTATTAAATACCTACATCCAACAACAAATACTTCCAACACAAACTCAAAGATGAAAGAACCCTTTGAACCCAAACCGTAAATGTGCCTTGTGGTTAGTAGAACGAACAAAAATTTTCATTGTTGCCGTCGTTAGCGCAAATTTTGTTCGAGTTTAGTTTTTAGGGATCAAAAGTTTTTATGAGGGTGTATAATTAACGTAGCACCTAAATGAAGGTTAATTTTAAACTAGGTAATGTAAATTTGTAAGCTGATCCAGAGTTTGATTGACAAACCAATTCGGATTTGGTCAGTGTTTTTCCTATCGACGGTCAGATTCATCAAGTATTCAGTGATTGTAGGCGATTGAGGTTTAAGAAATAATTAAGTCTTCAATTAGTGATAGATGACCGGTCAACGCCCAGACAAGTCATTTATTGCCTATCCTAAGACGTAATGAGATGGTAACACTGTGCTAGTGATTACACTGTCTGTCCTGCACTTATCTCCGAAACACAGCAAAGCTGTATGGATATAGCTTCTCCTGCGTCAACTAAGTTTTAACACGGGTCCCTAAAATTTAAAAAAATATATAGCCTATGTTCACCGGGGATCAAGTAGTTTCAGAGCCTATTCAATACAACAATCAAATCTTTCCTCATTATAATATTAGTATAGATTAGTTCACAAAATAGGAAAAACCCTAAAAGCTTTCATATTTGTAAATTTCCGGACAAAGATATTTAATGCAACATTTGAAATTCTAATGTCCAATATTGAATCCTATTCATCATCGTCATCACCAGCTCGTATCAGTCCACTGCTGAACATAGGCCTCCCTCAATGAACGCCAATACAACCGATCCCTCTACCTATACGCGGCCTCCAGTCTTGAACCCGTTCTCCCGAGTGCCAGTGCTGCCACTTCAACCAGTAACAAAAACAATTAAATGCAATTGTTTAATACTCATTTAAAACTAATGTAAATTTTGAAAAGTTTTGAATTAATGAAGAAAATTTCCGTAACATTATTTAGATTTTTGTGTTTGGTTTTAATATTACATGTATAGAAAATTTAAGATTAAAGCCAGTAAACGCATGTTTTAACAAAAATATCTCATAATATTATTATAGTACATGATATAATTTGCACAATTAATCGAGAAAATAGCCTCTGCAATTATACCTAAAAGTAAAGACACATCGCTAATTTGAAGCAAACAAGGTCAGCGGAGTCGTTAGCTTTGAACAATGACATCACAAATTCATATAGCAATTTTCATTCCAGCGCGTAATAACCACTTTCAGTTGCGAACTTTTTCTGGACCGATGCACACGGAATTCAATCAAATAGATAAATCGTTTCATACCAACGAAAATACTATAAATGAATATAAGAGCTATTAATTAAAACATAAATTTGATAGTTAAATATTAAAATAGCAAACCGAAGTAATAGCATTTCCATATTCATAGCGGTAATATTTCGAGCGTTCTAAGTGTAATAAGCTATAACTTACAACGAATTTATTAAAAGTTTACGTCCGCCAACTTTCAAACAGCGGCACCGTGTACCATAATAGTAGTGCCGGAGAAAAATAATGAACCATCTGTTAAATGTCAAGTAAGAATTAGACGACCTTGGAGGCTCGGAGAGTTCGGAAGGGTAGAAAATTACGTCCGAGTCAGTAACCCGGGCGTGCGTTATTGATGGGCGCGGGCGGGAGAGAGTAAGTGGGTCAGGGGTGCGCGCAGCCGCGCGGCACTACTACCCCAGCCTCCGACCATGGCGGACGCGCCGCCCGATGTCCTCGAGCTCAACGTGGGCGGCGTGCACTACGCCACCACCCGCCGCACGCTGCTGAGCGAACCCGACTCGCTGCCGGCCGCCGCGCTCACCGACGCCGACCATCCGCGCGACGCCCGCGGCCGCATATTCTTCGACCGCGACGGAGTCCTCTTCCGATACGTCCTCGATTATTTACGAGACGGGAGCCTCGTTTTACCGGAGTGCTTTCGGGAGCACAAGCGGCTGGTCCGCGAGGCCAAGCACTACAGGCTACCGGGGCTGGAGGGAGCCGTGAGGGACTCCGATCCTCGTCCGCCGAACCGGGAGAAGGGATGCATAACGGTCGGATACCGCGGGAGTTTCGCCTTCGGTCGGGACGGCCTCGCCGACGTTAAGTTCCGAAAGCTGTCGCGTATTTTGGTGTGCGGCAAGGTGACGCTGTGTCGGGACGTGTTCGGAGACACCCTAAACGAGTCCCGCGATCCGGACCACGGGTTGGCGGATCGGTACACGTCCCGGTTCTTCCTGAAGCACTCGTTCATAGAGCAGGCGTTCGACATGCTGCAAGAGCAGGGGTTCAAGTTGACCGCCAGCTGTGGTAGCGGCACCGCCGGTGGAGGCGGGGATCTGAAGCCCGGCGTCGACTCCGAGGAGAATCGCTGGAACCACTACAACGAATTTGTGTTCGTTCGGGAATAACTTGACTATACTAACTTACGTTGTGAACTCCTATCGAAACTGCAGGACGTTGCGAGGACGAGGCACGGGGCTGCGGACGTCCGCCCTCAGGACGCGGGATGGTTTGATGGTGTTGGTATGTATGCCGTTGAATGAAATGTCTTCGCGTAACTTTTGAATCAATTTCATTTCGAAATTCGAATTTTAGTCTTATCGCGTACGCCGGTAGATGCGGTGTATTAGTGGCAATACTGAAAGTTATTTTAATATCTAAGTAATTATGGTAATCATAGATGTATCCATCGCAGGGATATTAAATAATTGTTTCGTTAGAATTAGAGATATTGTAGATAATATTTATATTATTCGTGTATAGGTTATTATAAATGTTATAGAATAAATGTATAAATGTAAAATGTAGACACTAAATTACCTCCTTGTAGAACGAATCTTGTGTACTTCTAAAATGTCTGTCTAATATATTTTTTTAAATAATTTTACTCATATTGTGAATGTATTTTGGAAATGTATTACTTTTACTTACAATACCGCCAAATATAATGGGCATGTATTCTACGTTAATTTAAAATTACACGAATTTCTAATTCATGTGTTTAATTAAAAATGGTAAATAAGTACCTATATGAATTTTCTTGTACTATACTGGACTATGAGTTGTGAAATAGTTATTTGTGCAACAAGAGAGCAAAGTTATTTTTTGTTTCGAGTTCTGATTTTGAGTCCCGAGCAAGCGAAGGATTCTATGATTGATTCACGAGCGTAGCGAGTGAATCAAAGTTAGAATCCTGAGCGTAGTGAGGGACTCAACAGCACGAGATGCAAAAAACTTTGCTCTCATGTTGCACACATAATTTTTCACCTCAGCAGTGAGAACACAATATTATATTACTTAGGAGATATGGAAATGAACAGCAATAGATTTAAATAACGTTTAACACATTACGCTATACGCTATTTTTATTTTTATTCCCGCAATTTTTTAAATTGCATTTTAATACCGCGTCCCCGGTGTTTATTTTTCAAATATATAACTTATAATATAAAAGCTTTATTTTTAAGATTTTTTCTTCTTCTTCTTCTACTATAACATTGTTGAATAAAAATGTATTGGTTTTATATCAATTTTATACTAATAATCAGACTCATTTTTATTAAAATCCAATTACAAATTAAACATAAAAAATATATTGAAAAATAACGTAATTTCTTTATTAGAAATAATTTAAAGTTATTTTTCATTCAATCTAAAAGGAAACTCATAATACCCTAGTATTACGCGTTTCCGAACGTGTTTTCTTTGAGGTCGAATTCCAAAATCAAATTTCGAAGGGGTTTGTTTTTTCACTCGCTTTTTTATTTGTGTTCTGTCTCTTTCACATGCATGGATGTGAATGAGACAGAGCACAGTAAAAACTCGAATTTTCCAAATTTATGGCTGAACAATGTTAATTCGTGGCACTGAAGATTGAAAAATTAAAAAGCTACTTTGTCTCACGCTCGAATCAAAATCGCATTTTGTTCTAAACGTAGTGATTATATTCTCTTGGTTTTGTTCACTGTTGACTCGCAGCAAAAGCGGTATGTTTGAGCTGCTGAGGTGAAAAACATTTTCTACTGTGTAACCGTTTATAAATATTTACCTATAGTTGTAAGTCTTCTAAAACATTGTTTACTAAAATATACCTAATGAAGCGCGTATAAAGAGTACCTTGATAACACATAGAATAATGGCATTGCATGCTAGATTAATATATATTTAAATTTTATTGTTTTAATAAACTTTAAAAACATGTTAAAGTTTTGCTTATCATCAGAACCAATATAGAAATATGAATTACTTTAGACTCATATCATTAGGAAATGGAAATAAATTTTAAGGTAAACCGAATTTCGAATTGTGTAGAATATTCTTATTTCTTTACTAATCTTTACTGCCATTCCAAATTTAAATTTTCATATGATCAGAAACTGCACAGTATGTAATTTAGGTGATTAACGAGACCAAAAATTAAAACTAGTCATGTAGACTACTAGTGAATATACTAACGAAATGCTATTATTTTTTTTACCTATTTAATTACTTGAAATATAAAATCTTAATTCGTCGTCTTCATACGCTGTATTCCTACTGCTTGCCAATATTTAAAAAAAAATATTTATTTTACATAGTATTATAAAGGCAAAAATGTAAATTAAAACATTCCATTGTCTACAGGCATTCCTTTTAGCTAAGTTTCATAGCTGTAATAGTTTATTTTGAACTGCAAATACCTCCTAGGCACTGAAAAATAACGTTACGCTAACAAAAATTCCAACTTTTTCGCTCTGAAGAATGCTAATTATTCAGGAACAACCTATGCCGATGTATGAATTAAAAGGCATAAATAGATAATATTAGAAGTAAATATCTGTGGAGGGATTCGGCAATCAAATTCTTCACTAACGAAATGTTTTTTCCTTAGGTTTTTTTCTTCAATAACGAAAGCCTTGAATCACCATTTTTGATAATAGATAACTCACAGATTTATAAAAAAAATCTGTGATAATATAACTATAGATGGATCTGTCTTTATTCTATCTTCGTATTTCTTTCTGTTAAAAAGGAACGTCTGTAGCGAGTAACTTAAATATACGATAGTCTACCCTAATAAAATTCGCCATTAGGGGCAAGGCGCTATACATTTTCATGTGGTTAGTAACTACCTAAATCCCATCCATAAAATCGGAGTGTTGATCATAGATTTTGACTCATCCAAAAATATGAACTAGTAAATTTTTGAATTCGATTATGTACCTATCTAGTTTTTAATAAATTCATTGTAAGTCTTAAAGTAAGGGCTCTGTGGAATTGTTTTAAACGGTTCGTTTTTCATTTGTGCCCTAATTTGGTGGCATATAAATTACACTAGTGAGAATATTTTTACTAAGCGCGAGTTTGTAACAGCAGCTTATAATGTTAAAGGTAAAAAAGAAACAGAATTCAATGTTCATAAACGCGAGCTTCTTTAGAAAGTAAATATAAGTTACAGCTAAGCTTTTGTCTTTTCTGTGATGAGGGGGTGGGATTATATTGTCGTAATTACCATTTAATTAGCTATGTTTTACGACATCATCGGCATCTCTTTGAAAAATTTAAAATATTTTATTAATACTATGATCTGCCAAAATTTGGATAATCATGTAAAAATACGATTTGTTTTATAAATTGTTAAATTATACTGTTGTAATAACATGGTTGAAGCTGAATAAATAAATTGTTTAAATCTAGGACTTCTCAAAAATATAGAATGGGGATTTAAATTAAACGCTTTGGTTGTTTTATTTGTTGGATTTCCTTGAAAGCTACTTCATAATCGAAATTTTCCGTTGTATTCCCTTCCTCATGACCGAAATGATGATTTTGTACCTCAGGAATAGAGAGTTAGGTCATCTAAAGTTAAAAAAAAAACTTTTTAAAAGAACATTGAAGTTTTCTCTATAAACATGTGAAGCATATTCGGCCATCACATAACTTTGAAAGAACCTAGCTACTCTGTGTAACAGTTTTTTCCTAAAATCGCTAACATTTATTATAATATCTGTGGACGCTTTTTACACCACGTCAATCTGGTCGCGTGGTAAGTACTCGAAGAGACTTGTGTTACGGGTACCAGACAAGGGAAATACATATAATATTTAATACTTTTTATGTTAATACTTGTATTTAAGATTTTTCTTATATAATACACATATTTAATACACATCCGTGACTCAGGAATGCAGAAACTTTTTTGTTCCCTGGCGGGATTCGAACCCGCAACCTCCGGTTAGAACGCCACGTTGAGCCACAGAGGTCGTCAAAATTATACATCATATCGTTTCTGTACAAGCAAATTATATTTGATAAAATATCTTGGATCACCATCCGAATAAACAGAAACTAATTAAAACTCAATCAGCAACAAAAATCGTTACATAAATACATGAAATAAGTTGTGATGTGTAAGTCCCGTCTGGATCTTATAATAATTTACAGGTTAGTCTCCACAGTCATTTTCGAATCTCGAAAGCGGAATCCGCGGTGATATGACGAATTTGTATTCTTTAAAACTCGACTATCTATAATTTATATCAATAAGGTTCACATTCGAAGTGAGCTCTATCACTCAGGTGAAGCTCGATATCGAAATGGTTTTAACAGAATAGCACTACTGATTTGTGGAAAATCAATGCGACAATGAATTAAGTATATACTTAACTTACTTAATAGTAATAATTGAGACTAGGACTAAAATTGAAATTAGATTACAAGTGAAACGCTGAAATATTTACAACTAGTAAATTTTCGTATGTTAAAAAAAATAAGTGTATTTTTTGCTAGACGTGAAAAATATTACACAACTGTGCACGTTGTGTTATGTTTTCGCCAAACTCTAAAAAAGGCTAAAATCCACATGGAAACATTCAGCTACAATAATTAAGGTACCTACCCTGAATCTCTCGATTATCTCGGTGACTATTCTTCCCCCCAGGACACCTACACATATGGAGTCATCTCCTCGAAGCACTACTGGCACTCCAACACAGCAGCGCCGTACGCATTTTCCTACCCATTCCTTACCCAGCCGCATGAAAGGATTGTACGAGACTTCTTACTCAGTCCAAAGTATCACTAAAGTTGATGGTTATTCGGCCTCCTTTTATGGTCTTAAATATTAAGTAACCGTGACAAATGATAACGCAGTATTCTTAATTATAATACTGTTCGAAGATTTATTAATTAGATAGATAGATAGATAGATAAACTTTTTATTCACAGTTCCACATTACATACAAATTAAAAAGGAAAACAAAAACTAAATCTAACAAACAAAAAAAATAACATAAATCTTTACAACGTTAATAAAATCACATTAAAATACAGAGTATGTGTGCTGCAGAATCGCAAAAAGGTAAGTAACTCAGTACTAAAAGATCAATCCGAAGAAAGATCGACTGATTTTCAGTTACTACTAATTAGTGTTAAAGATTTTTTTAAGTCATAAGGGGCCAGCACTAGCAGCCGAATGGCGAATGAAAAACATCCGCACAAACAAAGGTGATGTTGATACGTTTGCCTTGTGAAATAAAATTTGTATGTACTTATCTCAGTATCATACTAGCAACAGTAGTCTCTGCCTACAATACAAAAATAATCATAAGAGTAGATACCTACTCTTACCATGTGCTCTATGATTTTTTGTGCTAGTTATATTAAAGACGCGTTTACGAATCGTTCGCTGTTTTCGGTACAGTTTGTTACAAAAGTACACAAAATCGTATATAACAAATAGCTATTTCATATAGAATGGATCGTTAACTTCGAGAATAAGGCCTAACATTTTGATAAATGCAGCTTTTTTATATAGTAACAAACGTTCTTCTATTACCATTTTCCATGAAGCGAACGAAATCGGTTAGACTTTTTGTACACTTTTGTTCTAATATTCACATCAGGACGTAATCCTACAAATACCTATCACCTCCAAAATTAAAAAGAAAAATCTTGGGCTCGATTTTTCTTAATCAAAACGTCATCTATTATTGATACAAGTACCTATAAAACATTTTGTCAAATGTTCACATCTTTATAAAGCTTCTATAGTAGGGTGAAAAGAAGTTGTATTTACTAAAACGAAGAACCAAAAACCCGCAGAATACATAGTGAAACTACGTCAAGTCCATATTATATTATAAACTTATGTACCCACAGGCCAAGTCAAATGTTTTATATTTACTACCCTAGTTGGCGCTAATAGTTGTGGTTAGCGCCATCTGTATAAATTGTAATCAACTACATAATAATGGTGCTGGTTGCTACACCCCGGATTACTGACCCGAAGGCCTTACCAAGACTACGAGTTGCTGAGCCTGCCAGGACAAGACTTAGACTACAGACCATATATATTAACGGTGCGAAAGATCCGCTGTGATTTGCTTACATATACAGCGCCATCTATTTTAAGATTTTTTTTATGATGCCTAATAATAGGATAGGCATAATGGGTTATGGGAGATATGCCAGCTGATGGTAAGCCCACGTCGCCCATTAAAATAACCTAGTTTACCTCTAATTAGGCCAGGCAAAACTTAATAATGGTTTAATTAAAAACGTAAGATTATAATATACAATGCAAGTTATTTCGATTTATATCATCTTAAGAACTGTGGCGTAGGTGGCTCTAGAGTCTAGAGCAGTGTTTTCCAAACTCTTTTGTATCATAGGCCCTTTCAAACTTTTCCTTCATCAGGTGGACCCCTTGTGCTGACCTTTTTTTTTCTCGTGTATTTAATTTCATTATATATAATAGCTCATTGGTTCTTCACTTTTCATGGACCCCCATTTATTGTCACGCTCATCGTGGACCCCCTTCGAGTCTTCCGTGGACCCCTGGACCACTTTGAGAATCACTGGTCTAGAGTCTAGCAAGTATCGACATGTCAGTTTTAAATTTTGCACTTATGCACTTTGTACACACACACACCATTCGTAGCCTGTGGGCAAATCGTTAGGCACTACAATCGCAAATCGACGAGTGTGATCGGTTTGGTGCACAAATCAAAGGGAATTTGCCGCAAGCGCTTGCATTGCGTCCATGTTTGTGCCTTGTATTGGTTTGAGGTTTGCGGCACGCTCAAATGTGTGCATCCAGTATTATGATTTGACTGAGAATTAGAGATAAACATATTTGAAGTAAATAATAAGCAGCAGTGCCTTCTAGATCTTAACCATTTCACTACACCAGTCCACCACTAGATGGCGCTAGCCACTACTTTTTAAATTAAAAGTTTAACCCATTCAATATAATAAATAATTATTTTCCATTTTGGCATTTGGCTCATTTACCAACCATTGTGGTTATTTAATTCATAAAATAAAAAAAAATAAACAAAATTATTTGAAATAGCCACATTTTGTATAAAATTACAAGAGCCATCTTGTAATTTTATATTATGACAGGGATTTATGAAAGTCAATAATTAAAATAAACAAACATAGACTTTCCTTTTTAATTTATTACAACAGCATATCAAATATCCCTACTTAACATTTATAATATTAAATAAGGATTATACTTGGATCATACACATACATATGTACTTACTATTTACATGATAAATTACCCGATTTACTAAAATTGGTATAAAATTAGTAAAATCAAAACAGGTATTGATTACAATTGTGTTTTGTACTTTGAGGTTGTAGAAGTGGTATGTACAACATGTAAGGAGTGCATTTTTATTTATTTGTTTCATACAACATATTATGTATGAGAGCAAAATTTATATACATTTTCCATAAATGTCATTCTGTTATCTAAAATCTAGACCATTGCATGATTTGATTGATGCATAATATTGTTGATTATTAATTTTTCCATTATATAACACTGTGCCAACTGACCCATTTTGTCTATTGTGCAAATGTTAAAACTATTAGTCAGTACTTAATCTTATATATAAAATTTCCCTGTCACAATGTTAGTTACCGTACTCCTCCGAAACGGCTTGACCGATCTTTATGAAATTTTATATGCATATTCAGCCAACATGAGAATCGGCCAACATCTATTTTTCATCCCCCTAAATGTTAGGGAAAATCCACCCCTACATTTTTATTTTTTATTTTTTTGACAAAATTTTTAATTTCTATTTTTTTATGATACAGCATACAAAAATACATACAACCCTAAATTTTGACCCCTCTACGATCAACCCCTATTTTGTAATTGCAATTTTAATACTGGCAGAACGAAGTCTGTCGGGACAGCTAGTATTATACACAATGTACATCTGACATGTTGTTTCAATGATCACAATAGTTGGTGCCCATTTTTAAACCAAATATACACTTTACAAACTTACATTATAAAGAAATTCAAATAGACTGTAGCAATTAATATTTATTCTAAAATGTCTTTTTTAAATATATGTTCCTTGTAATACTTCAACTCTTCAACGCTTTCTAAAATATCACTTAAACATCTATGTTGAAATTTCTTTTGAGGAATATTTGAATAGTCCTTTGGATACCATCGCTTTGCAAGTTCTTTAATTGTACTAACATCAACTATTCTATAATGTAAATATGAATTTAGCTTAGGCATGTGCTTTAATAAAAATAATCTATCCATGTAGACACTGTTTCCTCCTAAAGGACACCGTTTCTCAGGAACATGTGACCTAAGGAACTTCAAAATTTGATTTTCAGCTTCCTCTACCGAAATTTTTGAGCTAAGGCTAGCTTTTATCAATCCACTCTGCAAAAAAAAGTTTTTAGTTTCAGTACAAATGTAACTAAATAAAGTAACATGCAGTATTTTATTTAAAAAAAAACTGTTAATTCCTGTTCAAATATGGCTAAGCAGCCTGGGTCCAAGGTTTGTCACTGTTAGTTACCCTTAATTATTAATTAAACTGCTAATTTACTGTATTTATAGTAGTTAGCTAGCCTCATATTTATTCCAGTAATTACACTGTTAATCTTGCTCTACACACCAAAACACAGCAAATGAGTTTCATGGAAAAAATGAGAATGAAAGAAAACAATAAAATGGTCCAGAATATATACTATAGTTATATACCTCACCGTGTTGAGCTGTACACCAGGCACCCATTTGTTTTAGAATCTCTTCAGGCTGATGAATTATTATGTTTGGTCCTGTTGCCACTATATTCAAATCCAGATCAGTCACAAGACAAGCAATCTCCAAGATATGATCAGTGTCAATATCTAAGCCTGTCATTTCTAGGTCTACCCATACTATCCTTTTAGCGGTATTACTTAATGAATTCATTTTAATTTGACTATATAATAAATCTGAAATATAATAAAGAACACATAAATAAGGTTACCAAATACATCCTAGGTTCATGATAGAACTTATTATAATATTCAAACGAGTTGATCTGATGAAAAATCTTTAACGCTTCACTTAGGATTTAATTAAAAACTAATGGCTTTATACTAAAACATTATGCTACACGTGAACTTACTATTAGATCTTCCAATCACATGAACATTGCGAAAAATAGATTTTAGATGCCGTGTTAATAAATTCATTTATATATTACACAAAGTATATATATAAGTATCACAAATAATGAATTAATCAATCAATCTCTTGAGTAATGGAATCATAGAGTATAATATATTATATAGTTGGATAATGGAATACTAAATTAAATGATAAATCTGAGAATTAAAAAAAGTTAAATAAGCGCATCTTTGTGTCAACTGTCAAAGTCAAAGACATCTATGGTCAAAGAGTAAATAAAGTATTTTGTTACACCTGATGCACGTTTGCGGCTTGCCGCAAACTCCAAACCTTTACATGTGGACGCGTCGCAAGCGCTTGTGGCAAAATCCCTTTGATTTGTGTACAAAACCGTCACTCGTCTACTATCAACTAAGACATACTCTGTAATCCACATGCTTGAATTTGTGAGAGTTTGCCGAGGCTGCCCAAGCGTGCGGATCCCGCTTAATAATTTAGAAAGAAAGAAAGAAAAACACTTTTATTACTTGTTATTATTTACTTTTTATTATTTACTGGAATGTTGGTGGATCTGCTTGTATATATATTTTTAGTTGGATTGGAGAACCTACGCAAAGTTAGCACCCAATCGAAGGAATTTTGAAATCAAAATGACCTTACTCAATAGACGTCGACCACGTTAGGTCTGTATAGTTCCACCAAATTTTTGTTAGGTCTCCTATAGTTTAAAAAAATATATATTTTCAAAAAAAAATAGCATCTTAACACCTCATTTAAACGAAAACTGAGTAATCTTTATAATTTTGCATTCTTTTTCGTTAGGTCAGTATTGGTCTATAGATTTAGCTCTTATATTATTCATTGGTTTATTTTTATTAAAAAATTATAAATCCCACATACACCACATACACATTTTTCCTACGTGAACATACCTTTATAAAATTCGGACAAATAGGCAGAATGCGTTATATCGTTAACCAATTCATTTTAGAAAACTATTTTGAGTATTGACTGTCATATTAAATTGTTTATACTCTATAAATTACTTCTAGATTGTCATGGTACCAGGTTAAATTTGTTTTTAATTTCGTATTTTTATAGTTTCGAACCAATATATAAACAAAAATGAACAGAATAATTGTTAATAATTGTCGTTGTTTAAAAAAATCGAGTGAGTATAATATGTTCTGATTTTATATGATCCAAAAGCATCATTTTTTCCACTATAACCTTTCAATAGATTCTGATAGATTGTCATGACTTCATCTTTGTTTATAGTTTAATTTATTTTATTTTTGGTTACTTTCATAAAGACGAATACTGTTTATTTTGTAAATATGTAGTCCGTCTGTCTATACAGCATTTTCGATTAGTTCTTATATTCAGGTTGAGTATAAATTATATGATGTAAATAACACATGCTTGATGTAATAATTTTTGTTGTTTGATAGATTATTTATTACTTTAGTACATAAAATTTATTGATGAACAATATTACAGTCTCTATTCATTTATTTCACTAAATTAATTATTATTGGTTTTTTTTTTAATTTATTAAAGGTGTGACTCTTTGTAACTCTTTGCCATGTTTATTACACAAAATTAGAAGTATATTGTAAGTATACTATACAAGTTATTTTCTCTTTTTCAGCGATATTATGGGAGGCTCGAAAATATCAAAATTTTCCATATATAACTCTCTCAAGGTCATTGTCATATTACACAACTCAACCCATTGGACTTCAGTATGATATAACTCAAAAACCCTTTAATAGAAGGACGTTTTATCCTATTCATGCTAGACCCATATCAACAAGTAAGTGGTATAATGAAAAGGAACCACTTAAACCGTCCTCCAAAGTAGAGGTAACAGTGGAAAACATAAAAAAGGGCATAGAAGAACAAGAAAAACTTCCAAAGAAGGTAGAAGTTAAAAAGAGTTTAAAAGAAAAGATTATGAATGAGCTCCGACATTATTACCATGGTTTTAGGTTATTATTTATAGAAACAAGGATTTCCATATCATTGGCCATCAGAATTTTAAAAGGGGAATCCTTGACACGGCGAGAACACAGGCTCTTGGTGACTACTATTGGTGACCTATTTAGGATGGTACCCTTTATTGTGATCTTGCTTGTGCCATTTTTAGAGTTTGCTTTACCGGTTATAGTAAAGGTCTTTCCTAATATGTTGCCATCTACATTTGAGAGCAGTAGCCAAAAGGAGGCTAAACTTAAGCAGCATTTTAAGGTGAAGTTGGAAATGGCTAAATTCTTCCAGGAGACATTGGATCAAATGGCCCCACAGGCCAGCAATAGGCATTCAAATCTCGCCAAAGAATTTTCAAGTTTTTTTAATAAGGTAAGAACATCTGGTGATGTAGCCACTAGTGAAGAAATAATGAAATTTTCCAAATTATTTGAAGATGAAATTACGTTGGACTCTCTTCAACGACCGCATTTAGTTGCATTATGCAAAGTATTAAATGTGTCCACAATTGGTACTGGTGCTATGTTAAGGTTTAATTTAAAAATGAAGCTTAGATCTTTAGCAGCAGATGATAAAATGATTGCCAAAGAAGGTGTTGACAGCTTAAATTTTAGCGAACTGCAACAGGCATGTAAAGCAAGGGGTATGAGAGCTTATGGTGTGTCCGAAGAAAGGTTGAGGAAAGAACTGAGAAATTGGTTGGACTTATCACTGAATGAGCGGGTGCCACCTTCACTGTTGTTGCTATCGAGAGCACTTATGGTGCCAGAGCATGTACCTACTACATACAAACTCAAAGCCACAATTTCTGCCTTACCTGAACAAGTTATTACACAGACAAAGGCTGCAATTGGTGAAAAGGAAGGCAAACTTGACTTTAAGGTAAGAATTTTATGTTTGTATATATTTACATTGTCAAAGTTTAGTTGATATTGTAAATACTGTAGCATATTATGCCTTAAAACACGTTGGAAAGTGTTTTTTTCTTACTGTAACTGTAGTAACCCTTGGACAGTATCAAAATAGGGTTTTCTTGTGATTTTTCTATTGTTGGCCTTTCTAATTGCCCTCTTAATATATTTTGTGTTATAAAATGTAGGATAAAAACTACAATTACTTAAATTTAATAATAACAACTAAGATAAGTTGGATTTTATCATGTTCAAGATTAGCCTAATTGCATCCTCTTCTAGACATTGCTTACAATTAATGTCTATAGAATAATTATCTTGTAGAGGTTACAAGCTATACAAAAGCTTTGTATTGGTTTTTTTTAATGTTACTTGGTCAGATGAAATAATTGTATGTGGATTATACTCCATTATTATATTTATACCAAAATTTTATTATTTTCCTTTAACATTATTAATTGGTTTTACAGCATACTTATTTATTAAATATTGTCCTTTATTTTAGGCTAAAGCAGATGCAATCAAATTGGAAGAACAGAAAATTAAAGAAGAGAAACAAGAAATGCAAGAGGCAGAAAGAGAGAAGCAAATGCTCGAGGCTAAGAAGCGTGAAAAAGAGGAGCTCAAAGACAAGGCACCCATCATCACCGAGGAGAGCACTCCGATCATGGTGGATCCAGCCCCAGTGATAGCTGTGGACTCACCTAAACCCAAGTCAGAGGAAGGTCTTTCTAGCAAAGACATTGAAGTTATAGAAGATGCTTTAGAAAAATTAGGTAATGTATTTTATATACATGATATATTTTTAGCAGTATTCCATAAACCACATAGTTTCTGCACTAAATATGTTAGTACATGCATATGCCAGTGTGTTTGTAATTTTGGAAAGTAACATTTAATTCTGTTGTCGAGCGTATAAGTTGCCACTCATTAATTATGTAAGGGTACTTATCGATTTTGGAGTTCTGATTAGAAAGACTCATCATCTGCCTAGCCTTTTCTCCAACTATATTTTGGGAATGACTTCCGGTCTAACCAGATTCAGCTCAATACCAGTATTTTAAATCTGACCTCCACAACCCAGTAACTGGGTATGGTTCCCCGTGGTAAGACTGGTTGTCAGACTCTCGGGCATCTGACGATCCGTAACGACTGTCAAAGATCAACGAATGACAGGGACCAACGGCTCAACATTTCCGAGGCACGGAGGTCTCGGTATGTAAAGATGAACCCATCAGCGGTGGTCCGCGGGTTGAGCAACGCTTGCCGATGTTGGTACCTCGGCGTTGCTCAACCACTGAGCCACGATCTCCTCCTGTTCTGATTAGGATCTACTATCTTCTAATAATATCAGTCTCATCATCATCATCATCAGCCTTTTTCCGTCCACTGCTGAACATAGGCCTTCCTCAACGAACGCCAAGACAAGATCAGTCTGTTATATGTAAATCAAAATATGAAAAAAGGACGTTCATTGAATGAGGGCTATGTTCAGCTCGGGACGTATTGGCTGATGATGATGATAATATTTACATAATTTGCATAGCTTCAATTTGAACTTTCTTTCCTTCATTGCTACTTAGTCGGGTAATGGTTTTAGATAATCTAGTGAGAGCAAGATCGCATGGTATAAAATTATACTACTTATAATAATTGATGACTGACATCTCAAGGTCTCAGGTGAATCATATTAAGGCTAAAACAATATTTATCAGGCAGGTAGATGACTGAATCGACGATATAAAGACTTAGGATATTAACATAATATTTTAATGATGGATTCGATTCGATGCACTCTCAACATCGAAAAAAAAAACGAATCCTCCCGACGTGTGGGCCTTAGGATGAATTTGGACAAGACAAAAGTCATGTTCAACTAACACGTTCCCCTAGATCGGTTAAAGTCGATGGCATAACTCTCGAAGCCGTGCAAGAGTATGTCTACCTTCGGCATACTTTGCAGCTAGGTCGACATAACTTCGAGAGGGAAGCCAATAGGAGGATTCAATTAGTATGGGCAACATTCAAGAAGCTTTGCCATATTCTCACGTCGTCTATACCGTAGAGTTTGCAGACGAAAGTCTGACCAATGCGTTCTCCCCGTGATGATCTACAGGGCCGAAACGTGATCTCTAAATTTAAGACTGGTCCGAAATCCGTAGCTCAACCTTATATGACGATGATGACCGTACAAGAGCAACATTTTTCAATAGTTTTTGCTTGAAAGATCTGGCAAAAATTATTGTATTAATTTTGATAAAACTTCATAATAATATAGCTTACACATCAGAATAACACTTCCACGGGGAAATACGCGGGTGAAAGAGAGATGCTACTAGTTGCTAATATTTTGCTTCAATAATTTTAGCGGAACAGAAGAAGTCTTTGTTACTTGAGAAAGAAAGCATCAAAGAGGTGAAAGAAGAATTGTCGGAGTACAGTGAAGATGTTAAGGAGATGGACGAAATTGTTAAATCTAAACAGGCTGACATCAAACTAACCAAGGGAGCCAGAAGGTAAGGGGATATTTTCAAATATGTAGTTATGTGTTCAAGAAACAGAGTTTACAGGTTACATACCTGCAATAAATGCACGCCCTAAGCTTTACTACTTCGATCCATCTTGGCTTTTATCCTCTATTGAAAAACATCAATCGGCTTTGGTGCCTTTTTCCTTTTTTTTTTCAATACATATAGCAAGGAGGGCAAACGAACAGTCGAAGCCTTGCGACTATCGACGCCCATTAACATCCACACAACCAAAGGTAATGCAGATGCGTTGCCTTCCTTTTCCCTATCCACCCAATGGGCCACCAGAAACTCACAAACCGCACGAAACGCGACAGCTTAGCTGTCACTTATGAATGCTTTTGGCGCAAGTGTGGATCTTTTAATTCAGTAGTAATTAATTTCATTCACCGAAGTAACGTTACTTACTACGCTACGTTGGCAATAGGCACGCTGGTTGGAATAGTAGTTGGCCGGTCGGTTTATTTTCTTTATGTTTTTCATAAGCATAGTATACCATAATTATATAAAACTAAAGCAGTAGGCAATATTTGCAAGTTTGGATGTACATATTATGTTATAAATTATATTAGTCGAAACTACTGATGCGATTGGAAATATTCTCTCATCAGAATGTTTTGTTGATCACTTAGATCGGTGTTTCCCAAACTCTTTTGTTTCATAGACCACTTTCAAAATTTACCTGCATCACAATTAACGTAGACCCCTTGCTGAGCGTTTTTTTTTTATAAAATTATAATAGTAACATTCTTAACAATATTGATAGGAGAAGTCATCATTTTGGTTCTTCACTATCGAAACCAAATTCATTTTCATGGACGCTTACGATTGTGGACCCCCATTTTTTGTCACGCTTATTGTGGACCCCCTTCGAGTCTTCTGTGGACCCCTGGGGGTCCACCTGGACCACTTTGGGAATTACTGACTTAGATGCATACAGCATGCCATAACAATAATCATCATGGCTCCCTCTACGGTTGCGGAAGTAATTTGAGCGCGAATCTGCGGCAACAGCTAGTGTATATACCAAAATATATAAATAGACATTAGGCCTTGGATATCGCAAAATGATGTAAATAAATATAATATTGCATGCTTAGATAGTATCTATAATGATAAGTTCTCTCACTATCTCGAAGAACATGTTACCATGCTAAATCGTATGATAATATGACTGCGGTCTGTCAATAAGTATATATTTTGGAAAGATTAGCATTTTATCTAGAATTATATTTTGAAAAACCATTGTAATCATAGTTATATTTGTAATGAAAAACTCTAAAACTTCTGCATCGATCGTGAAATCCTTTAAGATTAGAAATACATGTAACCGAGTAACATAGGCTATAAAAATAATACGAATACGCCTATAACGCTGCCTGCGTGACAGCTAGTAGAACTAGCTGTTCTATCCATATTATATTTATCCATGTATCTATCCATCTCTATTCTCTCTCTCTCTCTCTCTCTCTCTCTCTCTCTCTCTCTCACACACACACACACACACACACACACACACACACACACACACACACACACACACACACACACACACACAATGGTTATCATAGATTATATTATGACATTAACCACTGTGAGAGGCAAAATCTAGATTCCGTTTATAATCTGTACTAGGACAAATAATTAAATTAAAAGTACAACCGGCGCAGTAGGTATTTCATCGGTAAAAAACTTCCTTTAAGTTTATTTAATAATTATATAAAGAGTGTCAACAAGGATATGTGTATATTCTTATGTATATACAAACGTATTTTTGTAACGTTTGACTTCGATAAACTAAAATACTGTACCGATTTTGAATAAGCAAACTATATATAAGGTAGATTTGAACACAATATATGGCGTAGCCGTTTGACATGGCAAAGCCTGTCCACACCACTAAAATATATTGCTACTGTAAGGGCCCGACGTTTCGGATACTTTACAGCAACCTGGCCACGAATAAAAAATATAACACGCTAGCTTGCCCGAGGGTTTGACCGCATTAGCAAAAAAAACCTTTTTTTATTTTATCTTATATTACTTCTAGTACCTCTGAGAATGTGTGCACAAAGATTCGTGATGATCGGTTAAGTAGTTTTCGCGTGAAAGCGTAACAAACATTCCTACTTTCACTTCTATAATATTAGTATATAGATGAAGGATTATTAAGATTTTTTGACAATATTCCCGTATTCAATGTGTTGTAATGTATTCAATACGTCTGAGCCGCAAAAAAAAAACGAACTATAATGTTTCTGTTTTATATCGATTTAACCTCACACAAACTGATTACAGGCTGTACCGCGCCGTTAACAACATGATCAAAAAATTGGATTCCGCCCTCATTGAACTCGAGAGCAAAGAGAAGGAGCTAATAACCACCCTGGAACAAACCAAGACAGAGCCGCAGAAGGCGAAGGAACACCTCATACAGATCGACGAACTCATGCATTCCATTAAGAGTCTCCAGAAGGTTCCAGACGAGGCCAAGCTGAAACTCATACAAGACGTACTCGGCAGGTTGGATGACGACTTTGATGGCCAACTCAAGATTGATGATGTCTTGAAGGTAATGCTAACACACCCCTACTATAATTATATGTTATCTATGGACGCTTTTAAACCACGTCAATATGGTCCTGTGGTAAGTTTTCGAAGAGACTAATAACAATGGACGCTATTACACCACGTCAATATGGTCCCTTGGTAGGTTCTCGAACAGTTACGGGTACCAGACAACGCAAATGTATTTAATGCTTTTATATTATACATTATAGTTAAGATTTTTTATATATTATACACATATTTAATACACATCCATGACCTAGGAGCACAGATAAATATTTTGTTCCCTGGCGGGATTCGAACCCGCTACCTCCGGCTTGAGCGTCAACGCACTAACCATTGAGCCACAGAGGTCGTAACGTATATTAAGTTCGACTGCTGCACGCGTCTCGGCAAAATAAATAATAATAAATATTAACCAACAAAGCAACGTTAACCTAGCCTTCTTGGTGGGTACGTTCGTAAGAACTTGTTGTACAGGATTTATATAAATACATAATACACATCCATAGCCCGGTGCAGATATCTATATTCATCATACAAATTATCAGCACCTGCCGGGATCCGAACCCCGCAACCGCAGCGTCAAGTTTTTGACGTGACAACGCCTACTAGCTCGATATTACGGGCAGCATGCACGATAAAGATGACGTCATGTCGCGTTCCGAACGCGAGAGCGCGGCACGAATGAGAGAGAGGCATGATCGGCTCAGTTCGGTTCGTGCTGCGTGTAATGACTTTACAGAAAACCAATTTTTTTTTTCGCCTACGATTATTTCTACACTTGTTGCCATTCATAACGTGTTACCAACTGTTAGTAAGTGTTAATTGAAAACTGTCAATGTTGATGCAGATGTTGGAGATAATAGGCAACGAGAACGTGAACCTGTCGGAGAAGCAGATGGCCGAGCTGATCGAGCTGCTGGACAAGGAGGAGATCCTGGAGGTGGAGAGCAAGATACAAAAGGCTCTGGACAAGGCGGCGCGGGCGGCGCGCGACCAGAACCCCGAAGACGGTGGGAGGGTACGTCAGATGTTTTTAAATAGTTCCTCTAATGACTATAAAAATACTGAATATTGCCTGTTGCCCGTGGCTTCACCCGCGTTAGCAAAAAAAATCAATTTTCATTTTTTTTATCAGTCCAGTAGTTTTCGCGTGAAAACGTAACAAACATCCCTACTTCCACGCTTATAGACAGACTTCGTTCTGCCAAAAGTACTAATATTGTTATTAAAAATTAAATAGGGGTTGGTCGTAGAAGGGTTGTATGTATTTTTAATGCCACATCATAAAAAAATATAAATGGATAATTTTGTTACTAAAATAATAAAAAAATATTTTGGGATGGGTCACCCTTAACATTTAAGGGGATGAAAAATAGATGTTGGCCGATTCTCAGATGAGCAGTTTCGGAGGAGTATGGGATCGAACATTGTGACACGTGAATTTTATATATTTTTAGATCGTATGGAATATAGATGGTTGTATGAAGAGTAGTACTATAAAGAGGTTCATTAATAAAAATGTAAAGCCATTCTATCCTTTAAAGTTTAGTTCGACTTGAATTTTCTTTGAATGATCCTATGCGCATTCATCAACATCATCATCATCAGCCTTTATCCGTCCACTGCTGAACATAGGCCTCCCTCAATGAACGCCAAGACGACTGCGACGACATGCGCATTATCACTTGGGAATTCAAGTAGAATTCATTAGTATACATCCGTTACTCAATATGATAAAACGGAACCATATAGGAATGCTCGTATGTCTGTCGGTCTGTGAAACCAAATTATAGAGTAATGCTTCCTATTGACATGCCATTTGGTAGGAAGCTAGGTCTCACAGCACAAGTGAAGGAAAAAGTCTGAAAACTGTCAATCGGTTGTTATGACTACGTATTACACAAAAAAAAAAACATTTTGGGAACGCTGTGCTCGAGTCGGACACTGTCTAATTTCTAGGGTCCCATTCCTCGAAGTGACGAAATGTAACCCCATTACTCTACAAAATAACTCTTGTGGTAAGAAGTTGATTCTCACAACATATAGGTCATGGTCACTTATATTTATAGCGAAATGAATATACTTATATAAACATGCAATAATCATCTGCCTAGCCTTTTCCCAACTGTATATTGGGGTCGGCTTCCAGTCTAAACGGATTCAGCTGAATACCAGTATTTTACATGGAGCGACTGCTGTCGGACCTCCACAACCCAGTAACT
Source organism: Lycaena phlaeas (assembly GCA_905333005.2). Lineage (NCBI taxonomy): Eukaryota > Metazoa > Arthropoda > Insecta > Lepidoptera > Lycaenidae > Lycaena > Lycaena phlaeas. Next base: position 3,142,017 of record HG995176.1, read on the forward strand.
CGGTGATACGGTACCCCGCGGTTACACTGGTTATATAAACATGTAATACTTAAATTAATATTACAGCGGGCTCAGCATAATACTCCGGATTATTATTATTGACTAATATTATAAAGTGGAAAACTTTGTTTGTTTAGTTGTAATGAATAGGCTCAAAAAGTACTGGACCGATTTCAAAAATTCTTTCACCATTCGAAAGCTAAATTATCCACGAGTAACATAGGCTAAATTTTATTCTGAAAAAAAAAAAGTGTTTCGTAAGATAGTGGTTTTTGGACACAAGGTGTAAAAAATCAACCAGTAAAGTTACTTATTTTGCGTACTAAGATCCCGTTGGAAATCTTAGTTAACGCAGGCGAAGCTGCGGGCAACAGCTAGTTATTGATAAAATAAAATACAGCTTTGCAAACATTATTAAGTTTCCAAAACGTCAGAAAGGTAAAAAATAAAAATCAACAAACCGTGTAAAATTCGCATTGCAAAGTCTAAATCAATTTGACGAAGTCTTTAATTTGTTTGGGCGGTGGCTGATTTGTGATTTTTCCTGATTCGATTATAAACACTATTATATTCACAATGAAAACAAAATATTGTTCAACCTTGCCTAGGACGTTTATCGTCGCGACGTGTTATGATTCATGAAATTCTCTTATCAATTTTACTTGTCTGTCTTTAGACTGTTTTGAATTTTCGCTATCTTTAACAGCCTGCTACCTAAAAAACACTGAGGGTCCCGAAATACGTTTTTTTGGGTAATGTAACAACAGTTTACAGTTATGTAAAACAATCTATATTGTTAAAACTAGGTTTTAATAGTTTACAATCCTGAGTCGGTGGGAAGTACTCTAGGATTTGGTTTGACGGACAGACAGAATCCAATAAGTATTTCGTTCTCTCGATTTTAAAATCGGAATTATGAAAAGTTGATTTAATTATAACCCTTTTAAATCCTTAGGCCCGGGCAGAGGTCCTGTCTAAAAAGCTCTGGATGAAATAACGCCACAAGGATTTTCCATTTTTTTTCATTATAATTTACAACATTTGAGATTATTTTATTGTAACGTTGCGCTTGTACGTTACCTAATTTTAAGTTAATTATTTAATAATATAATAATAAATAAGTCTTAAACTAACGCGACATTAAAAAAAATTACATGACAACGGCAGCCTTCTATAATCGATGATAACTAACATAAATAAAACTTTTATGAATGTTTTAAAGATGGCAGAGATAACAGAGTGACGTCATTGGATGATATGCCAGTCACGAACAGAGCCGTAAACTTCCCAAATGTATTAGAGTGGAATTAATTATACACGGCTTCTGTACACAATAACAATATACGTGTATGTCGGAAAATTTCGTGCAACGTGTATACCGCGATGATTTAAGGAAGTAGATAAGGATCTACTGATACTGAAAGAATTTTAATAAAATTTTGCACACCACAGTTTGGTCAAATTGATAGTACACTAATTGTCACAGTATTGTATAGTTTCGTTTGGGACAATCTCAATTGGCAAAAATGACATCCACCTGGGCCAAAGTTGCCGGCAGTTAAACTTGCCCAAAAAATAATCATCTTCAATCCGCATTCCGAAGAATTAAAAGAAGATTATGTTATTTTATATATTTGAATTATATATTTTAATTTTGATTTCCATGGATATTGCGAATTGTATTATTTAATAAAACGTAACACACATAAAAATGTTGACCCTTTTTAACATAATAATTTCAATAGGAACAAAAGAATTTATAATTCAAAATTAGCCTTGGGAAAAATTACTCATACATTCTATTGTGATGGTTCCGAGAATGATTTAACGTTGTTTCTTTGTTAACAGAGTTTATTCGATTTGATACGCGAAGCGCAAAAAAGGCGGGAAATGAAAAAGGCGGTGGAGAAGTTTGGCGAAGAACGAAATATGCCAAAGAGCGAAGACATCGTGACCAAGTCGAAGACTGAGGAAAGCAGTAAACGACCGGAGAGCCATTGAGTGGAGTGTTAGTAAATGTGTAAATATGAAGTATTGTAGCGGTTCTTTCATAGTTTACGCTTTCCTGACAATTTGCCACGGCAAATTCGCAAGGATGTCGTTTGGTGTTCATATGGGTTGCCAGTTTAAATATTAATGGTTGTCAAATATCACATTGTTCCAATTTCAGAATGTTATTTACGGATTGATATATGTTTGTTTGATTCAGTACTTAATATGATAGCATCGTTGGAATGTGTGATTTTTATTCCATCTAGACATCCCAGTCGCGTCGTGACAATTGGCGATTCTAATTATATTCCAAGGTAAATGCACTTAATATTGGTGCACTAAAGATGTCTTACGTCATAATCTAGAACTGTATATGTTTGCCCCAACGACAATAAATTTTGTAATGTAATCGCTTTTGTACATAAATTGATTCCAAAACGTACAAATATCGTTTCACGTATTACCTTTGTTTAAGTTTTTATGTTATTATTTATATCACAAAGATATTGAGATTCTAATAAACCATTTTTATGAAGTTATGTCAAAATTGAACCTATTTTTATTTTTTGGATTCTATTAAAACATTTTCTTGTTATAATTTTATTCTTATAAAGAATACCTTTATGGCTGTTTGATCGTTTTGTCTTTGAATTTCGAATCATAAAAAAATATACGGTTTGGTTTATTTTAGTCAAGTTATTTTTATTTATTTATGCATTTCTGTGATCGCTAAACATCTATAAGTTTATATAGTTAGCACAAATTGTCTATGATAAATAATTGTATGGGTGGTATCTAACTTATTTTATGTTTCGAGATTATACCGACCCAGTATGTGTACATGTAAATGTATTGATGTCATGTCACATACCTACACAAATATATAAGTCACCTTGAACGAGAAAATTTATTTGCATTGAATGCTGTATATTTTGCAATAAAAATGTACCTCATGTATTCGGAATATGTTTTACCGCTTAAAAACATGTAAAGGAATCAATATAAATTATTTTTCAAATAGATAATCTTGACTAACTATAAGGGTATAAGAGAATAAAGATGTCGTAAGAATAATATTATGATTATTTTATTTGTCTTTCACCAGAATATACCATTACTATATGAAAAATCAGTTAAATATATACAAAAATATCTGGAACGTAGAATAGAAAAGACTAGTAATGTCTAATTTTTACCACTGCTAGGCAATCCTTTCCTGAACGGCGAGAGTATTAATCTCTGATCCCATGGCCTCGTTTTAAAGTCTATTCAGATTCACATAGAGCAGATGGTATTGCGTATAAGTGATTGTGCTAAATAGTGCTTATCGATTGAGTTTTATTCTCCACCAAGATACTAAGGCTTAGACATAGGGACTGTATTTCAACTACAATCCAACTACAAATTTACAGTTAGAATTCAGTCAGTATGACTGCAATAAAACTGCAAACCAACCGTACATCCCAATTGTAGTTGCCCAACCAAGAGCAGGTTTGCAGATCCGACTGACTGAAATCTAGGTGCCCGGTTCATGCACAATTCAATTGCATTCGAATTTTAGACTGATAGAAAAAACTTCATTTGAACTTTATCTTCATTTATCTACTAGATAATATTCGAAGTAATTTCATAGAGTGTTTACTTAAATTATGAATATTATGAGTTTTGACAAAGTAACTACGTATTAATATTGCTAAGTAATTGTGACACCTTTTTACACTGGTGGTAGGTAGATGAGCAGCCAGGGGCCGAGGTGCCGGGGTAGGTACATCCTAACGCGCTTTTTTTTTTCGAAAGGTCTAGACTTTTAGGCCTGATGGCCTTTTAGCTCAATCGGTAGGTAGGTGAGCAGATGGCTCACCTAATAAAAATCGAATATTTATTTATAGTGGTAAGATAATGATACCAAGGTTATAGTAGTTAGATTAATAACAAATATACTTGAATTGCAATTATTCTAAGAAAATATATTGGTTGCATATTATACAACAATAATAAATGTAATAAATCTATAATAAACGTTGCGTTCATACAAAAAATTATGATGTAATGTACGATTGATAATAGGTAAGTACATAATTTAATATGAAGGTTACTTTATAATTTTATTTTATATCAAATTCTTATCTCGTAAAGAAATCTAAAATATATTATTATATGAAAATAAAACTAGCCTTCGTTTTCAATTTAATTATTAAAATAAATTGAGCCTCGGCGAATCTATTTGAATCTCGCGGGCTGTAAATGGCGCGAGCGTAGAAATCATCTTTCACAAGTTCATAAGACAGTAGAGTGTAGAGCGGTTTTCATTGGTGAACAACTTTGCTCGGTTGTAATATACAGCCCATAAACACCAATGCGAACGAATAACGAGAAGTAAAAAATATAATGGTTAAATCACAGCCCTGGGAGCAGCCATGTTTGATAAATTCGAATACTGATGCTTTGCTATTGGTCGATAACAAGACGTCACTAGTTCTTGACGGCGTTGCGCTGCTGCGCATAGTATAATAATTTTTGACTCTCACTCATTGCGGCTGCCATGTTTTTTTTCATGTGGGGTGTGTGTGTATAGAAAATATCATGATAATTTCCGCTTAAGTATTCTTAGAGGTGAGATTTTGATATTTATTTTGAATATTTAGAATGTACAATTGAAGCAATACCCTTCACAACCATAGTGAAAGTGCATCATGTAACCCTGTCATGTTCTTGTGAAATTGTTTCGATTACAACTCTCGTAGCATCTACTTCGTGTCAATAAACCTATTGTGAAATATTTACAATATCTCCCACAACGGGTAATAGTTGATAAGGTTTTTACTATTGTTATAAACGAGTATGCCCTTTTTTCCACCCTCGAGTGACGTTCATTTGGCGCCATCGACCCATTTAGCGCGGCGGGGCGGGTATGGTTTTCCATGAAATTCTTTGTGCCCTTGCAAGTCATACCGATGTTTAGACAAAAACAACACGTGATATTATTATAAATAACATTTTATTTTGCAGAAGTGAGGGATGCACTAAAGTGCGTCATTTTTGCTAGATAGTGACAATGAACGTTATTTACTAAACTAGAAGACCAGAAACAAAATTAAAATAACAACTACTAGCAAACCATAGGCCAAAGAAACAAGAATGTATTGTTAGTAAGGAGGTGTATTGAAGGATCGATATTACACACGGCCCAAGCATATGAAAAATGGACACACGATTTCTGAGCTTGTTAATGGTGTTTATTGCAAGTAAAGATTACACCGGGCAGGATGCGTAAGCATAAAAGGGGGAGCCAGGCTTATGCCTGCTGGCCTGCCACATCAAAAGAATTGTACCTGATACCGAGCTATTTCTGATACCTGCACACTTAACCCAGGTGAGAATACTCAATATTTACATTACATTTATTAGGTAATTCTATATTATAGTACATTAATGATTTATTAAACTATTCTGTGTTAAAAAAATAGTTTATTATATTTAATTTGCATATATAGAGAAACTTGTTATTTACTTCCAATGTTATTTGTTAATGACAAAATCGTATATATGACATGTATAATATTGTACTTTTTTGTACCGTGAGTAAACATAAAAGAAAGTTTTAGAACCAAATTATTTAAAGTGCACAAATAACTTTTGTACAATCCATTAGTGTTCTATTATATTAGTGATAATAATGTAGACATTGCAATTAGGTAATTGTGATCATTACTAATGACAATCATTAGTTTCAAATATAAATTGTTATAAATAATGCAGTGAAGTTGCTATCATTATGATAATGCAGTTGACATTCTTTATTGCATTGTTATCATAAATTTGAATAACTTTGTAGCATCATCCTTGTCAGTGTAGGGAAGTGTGCTTTAAAAACATTAAATACAACAGATTATGTAAAATAAAACTAATTTTCTGTTTTTCCATTGTCAAGTGGATATGCAGTACTCAATAATGGAAAGAGATTGTAATGGTCGGAATGTTAATATGAAGACAGTTAGTGGTTTTAAGAATACTTACAAAAAGGTCGGTTTTTCTTTGCACTACGACATGCATCTTTTGTTCCATCCTTGTTTTTATTTGACACATTCATAGGCAACAATTATACCCAATTACTGTGAATTAGTTATGTAATGTTGATACAAGTGGATGTTTCAGTAGGATTTTTATGCCAAATAAAATTTAAGGTTTGATAAAAGTGTGACTTATGAAAATTTTCAGAAATCCAGATATTCCTTTAACATTTGATATTTAAACTTCCATTGGATTAGATTAACAGGTTACAGTACGCTGTAAGCTATTAATTGAACTCGATGACAAGCTCTTAACAATCAAAGGCATAGCCAAGATATACATAGATAAAACAATATTTTTATAACATATAATTGTCTTCACTTAGTATGTAAAATTACATGCTACTAGTACAAAAAAAAAAAAAACTGAAAATTCAGTCAAATTCATAGTTTATCTTTCGTTTCGTAAATTTATTATGTCTTTGCTTATTTTTTTTCTAATTGGAGATATTTCTTGCAAACTCACTGAAACATTCAACACCTATATTATTAGTAGTATTACACAAAATAATACAATGCCTACCAATTTTATATTCTCACAGATGTTGGGTAATATTAAAGAGTTAAATGATATATAGTCCACTATTTGTTTGCTTAGGATATAGTTTGTTTTAGAATTTAGCTTAATTATTTAAAAGATGTTGCCCTCTTGTTTTGCATACTTCTGTTTGTCATTGTTTAACACTGCCACCAAAAATTTATTTGCATATTTATATTTTCATTATATACAAACTTATAAGTACGAGAAAATGTTTTTTCCCACAGTATTATGTATTTTTAATTAACAAGTATGTAAAAAAATATTGTGCCCTATTTCTACTATATTTTAGTGAAATATATATATTTTTTTATCTTTTATACCAACATAAATATTGAACAAAACCTAATACAGTATGATTACTTTTCAGGAATCTAATCTGGACAACATTGTAGAACAGCTGTGCACAAGACTACAAGATATCAAAGATCAAGAAGACGCGTCACTGACAGGAATGCCCACTTGTACTATAGAACAAACAGAGGCTGTGCGTCGATATTATGCTGCATTCCCGGCTCTGAAGAAAGGTCAAGAGTCGCCATTGCAGTACTATCTGCCGCCACCGGCCTGGTGTCGTAAAACCGCTCCAGATACAAAGGTCAAGATGCAAAGTGAAATCTCAATGTCAAAAGATTGGAATTCAAAAAATAGAAAGTATTCTTCGGGAAGGGAACGTCGAAATTCATACCACGGTCAGAAAAAGAATAGGAAGCGTTATAATAGTTACAGCAGATCCTTTGAGAGTAAAGAAAATCTGCCAGAGTGGATGACACACGAAGGAGTTTGGGACATGGAAACACAAGATCCCGTGAAAGAATTCATAAGAGCCATCGCTTTAGACGAGGGCTACGGGACCTGTGAAAACACTGTCACTGACGAAGTGAAAGATATAACGCAAGTCAAGCTCAGGTTAAATGAAAATATGGTGCCCGACTGGGACAATAGCCTCGACCTCGATACCGAGTGGGTCCTCACCGAAGATTTGAATCCCAGGGTACACAGCCCCATTGAAGCAGAGCAATATGCCAAATTCGAGGCAAAATTTGATAGAAGCCTCGAGGCTCTATGGTCGAAGGATCAGAATACTCCTGACGACGAGTATCAGGAACTCCCCATCGATTTTCAAGATCTGTTATCCTCTCCCTCCGACCATCTCTTCGCCGATCCGTCTGCTGAAAAATGTAGCCTCCTGTCGCTCACTGAAAGCATCTGGTCCAACGAGAACGCCGGGAGTGCCGGAGCCGAGTCGCCCACTGGCATAGCGGAGGGCCTGCACGACCGCTTCCGGCCGCTCAACATTGACGACGGTGTCGAGACGCAACGAGCGCGCGAGGTCGACTCCTTCTCCCTGTACGAAGGTGATGAGCTCTACGACGCGCTTACCACCGTCGCCGAGACCATGCGCTCCTTCGCCGCGATCAATCACAGCCGCGACCGCAGCGGCTTCGTCGAGGTCGTGCCGCGCCGCGCCCGCGCCCCGCCCCTGCCGCCCGCGCCCCTGCCCGCTGCGCCTCCTGCGCCGCCCGAGCGCGAGGACCTGCTCACCTCTGCGCGCACGCACTTCCGTCCCATCCGCCCCGTGCGCCGCGAGAGCGACGCCGAGCCCGTAAGGTACCGCGACGGCGACACCTTCGACATCCGGGGCGATCTCGACACCGTAGAGTTCGTGCGCAGTTCGTCCGGCGGCACCTACCTCGCCGACACCCGCGAGCGCTACCTCGAGTACCGCGTCGCCAAGAGCATCGACTACGGCCGCCTCAACCTGACGGCGGCGCAGCGGTGCCCGGACCTCGACGACCCCGGCTTCCGGCTGCGCTTCCCCATACGCCAGTGCGACGCCGCCGCGCAGACCGAGGCGCTCGCGGACGTGTGGGCCTGCGACGAATGCGGCGGCTCCGCCAAGAAGATGCGACCCAACGGCGTAGAGAACATCTGGAGCGAGGGGCGCGCGTGCGCCTGTGCCGCGGTCGTGGTCAGCGCCGCCGTCGCGCCGCCGCCCGATGAGCTCAGCCGCGAGTGGGAGGAGCTGCTGTCGGACATCAGCGAGGCGCACCGCCTCTACGCGAGCGAGGCGGGCGCGGGCGGGGCCGGCGGGGGTGGTGCAGGGGAGGCGGAGACGGAGGGCGCGGACCGCAAGCGCCGGCACAGTGCGGCCCTGCGCTGCGCGCCGCCGTGCTCGCACCCGCACGCGCGCTTCCTGCGCTGCTGCGGCGCGGCACTGCACCGCCCGCTCACACGCTGACCGCCCGCCTGCCTTCTGTCGTCGGATCTTACATCTCATTATCTCAGTTTCGGTTCCATATGATTGAACGTACCGACAGATTTCGATCCTCTCGAACGCTTCGTACGCAAGTGCCTTCTCATTCCCCCCCCCCCCCCCCGCTTTTTGAACTGTTCCTCGATATTTTGTTGATGATGTTATATCTACATTTTGACAAATTTCTAGCAGAAATGCTCCGATTAGATTTAACGTGACGATCGTCGTAGCACCGTATATTATTGGTAGGGCCCGTGCTCGGAACGTAAGCCTCTACCCATATGCAAAAGTAGTACTAGACGTTTAAAAGAGATGGCCATTTTACTGCAGTCTTAGGTAAACGAAATTTCCTTAGCTTGAACTCTAATTTTTTTAAACTGGATAACGTAAATAAATACAGAGTTAAGATGTTCTTGTCGCCCGTTCCTTGAGGATATTTTTGATTCACATTAACTTGTTTTATGACGCGTCCTGTCAGGGGCCGCTTGTGTCCAGTGACTGGGCTGGGAGTTGTGGTGTAGGAATAGCTATATAATCCCAAATACAACCGCACGGCTAACGAGAACCGCCAGTCCCCTGGCAAAGCTTTGGCGTGTGAGATGCGGAAAGTTTGCAATAATAGTTAAAATAGGATCGCCATCGATGCGTTACTAAGCAGTTTGATACGAGGAGAAAGGTTTAGGAGCGCTAACATATCGTTTGAATCGTGGACGCTGAGAAGGGAGTAATATAGATTGTAAAAGTAATTTAGTTAAACATTTTCTTTGTAACGATTTTATATATAGTGACGCTTCGGGAAATGCTCTCGCCTGCGACGGGAATTTAAAAAATATTATAGATATACTATAGGAAATGGCAATATTTACATGTGAGACCGGTTTTTCGGTATATGTATTTGTTTAAAAATAATTTACACAAAAGAAAACTATATTATGAAGTATTATTTTCGCGTATCCTAATAACGCGGCGTTAGCATTTCACGGCGAGCGTGTAGGACGATTCTAATATAATTCTTAAAATAAAATCGTCCAAAGTTGTTTATACAATTTGTTGATATGATATATAGTTGCAGGTATTTTATTTTTTGTTAAAAAATTGTTTTTTTTTTCTTTGGCATTCGAAATTTCATGTGAAAATTTATACGGAAATCATTTTAAATATGTTGAAAGCAAAATTCTTTTCATGCATCTGGACCAATGTGTAACACCGAACAACAGGTCGCAGCATATTTGCTCGTAGTTTACGAGCCTGTCCAATATGACAGCGCTCGTTGAGTCCGGGTGCTATAATATAAGTATTGTTAACGAAGGCAAAGGACGGTTTGTTCCGATAGTGTGTCCGATGCTGTGTTTTATACGCGGGGATTTTATTGAATTACCGCATATTTAACGTGAAGTGGCGCGCGGTCGTAGGGTAAGGTTCGTATTAGCTGACAACACACGCGGTTGGTATTGTGTAGTTCTCGCGGCAATGTTGGTACTGTAGTATTGTGTTGTCCCGCGCGGTTGGCAGTACACGCGAACGCGCGGGAACGGTTTGTATTGTAAAAGTTCCGTGCCGCCATTGTAGCAATTAACGTGTAAAGTTTTTATGAAGCCGGACTTGTCTCGCGGGCCCCCCGCGCTAGGTCCGAGGTGGATTGTATTAGATAGTGTTCCGATGTCGCTGTTCCGAAACCTACCGATTCTTAGTTTGTTTTGTTGTAATCCTTATTTCTGTTAAAACCTTTTTAGTTGTAGATAAGAATTGTCTATGGTGGTTTTGGAACAGTGGCAACATTAAATTGTAATATAATTTACGACTCCATGTATGGATGGTAACAGTTCATATAGGCGTAACTGTTATTATAGTTTATGTAAAACATAAGAATTGTATATGTTATATTTTCATTTTAGAGGGTCTATGTGATAGTTGTCACTCCGTATAGAGTGCAGTGCCGCTGCTTGCAGTGTTATTGTACTATATATGGGGCTCTTAATATATATTATATTATTTTAAAATATTCCCTAGATACATTTTCTTGTCTCACTTGTACTACATTATCTTTTTTATATATTTATTTATTTTTGTAGTGTGTCTTCTGTTTGTATTTACTCAAAATGACTTAAAAAATAACAAAAAAAAAACGCAGTTCATGCATTGGTATGGCTATTATGTGTATATATTTAATGTTTCAAAATTATGTGTAAGGATCCTCAGTTATGATATTGTCAGTCCGTTACATTTATGTACAATTCGTGACATTCTTGTATATTGTAAATAGTTGTATATTAAATGTGACGGGTATTCAGTACAACAGCAAGGGGTATTTTAAAGATAATTTAACTGATTTCACTCATTTTGTTCTATGTGCATCATCACAGTTCGTTATATTTCCGTTGTAAGTTCATTTTATATTGTACTTATTCCATTAACAATATTTGCTAAATGATCCCTCAAAAAAAAAGAAAAATAAAAAAAAAATGTTATATTAAATTCAAGTTTGCATAATATATTATGTTTGATTAGTCATTAATCTAATGTAATGTGCCTATGCACTTGACAAGTGATCAAAAACACCTCGATCATGTTTTGTCACAATTCAATATTGTACAAAATCAAAGTCAGCAGTGGTCTCCAAGCGGGGACTTACTCGGACCACTGTAGACTCCGTCAGTAAAACTATTGGCAGACTTCTGAACGATACATCGACTTGTTTTCCAGTAGGATTATTGACGATCGATTTTTACTCTGGTTTTACTTGTACCGATTTGTGTTGCTGTATTTTGTAAAGTGAGACACCTAGGTTATCTAAAGTAAGAGCCGGACACCGTTCCTAATGTGTGCAAAAGAATAGTACTTGTTGTGTAGAATTTGTACGAGATTTGGAAAGACTGATCAATCGATACAAGTAATCGGAGGTGTAGTCCCCAAAATGAGTTATTTTTAAGCCACAGTGTAACTTGATGTGGCCAATGAGCTTTTTTGTCAATAATGTTATCGGTATTTCAATATTTGCATATGTTTCATGTTCAGTGAATTATTTCTTTTCTTTCCTATTAACATTGGGAGGAGAGCTTGTGTTAATGAAAAATTTTGGACACGTCGCTATTTAGCACATGTTAAAATTAAGACAAAAACGAAAAATTAAAAAAAAAAAACAAAAAAAAAGCATGTAGATAATTGAAATAATTGTAAATGTAATCCCGCTCTCTTCTCAAGTAGCAAGTCGTCATGTAACCGATTGCAATCTGTTCTTGGTTACATGCATATTTGTTCAAATCATATCAATTTTTCTTTCTTGAGATTCGATAATCATTAGAAGAAAAATAATATGCCGGGGTAGTCATAGCAGGTTGTAAGGGATTCCACATTCGGGTGCCAGTTTAAATAGTGAAAACAATAGTACCTTTGTAACTTTGTCATGTTCTAAATAACACATTTATATTGGCGCCTGTTCTATTCGAAAATAAAGTTTGTAGATGTTAAAAATCAGCGAGTTATCCATCCCCTCCAAAATGTTATCGGAAGTGTGTCCCTGAAAATAGTTACCAATATCTTTACGTTAGGTTGTGCTAACTACTCTGGTTCTTGCCACCCGTGGGAAGAAAATAAATATAAACAAACCAAAATTGTGTTTTATTTATTTTTATGTATAGTTTAAGTTATTGTGACAAGAACACAGATATAGACTCCTTGAGATGCAGAGAATTTATTAGAATAACAATAAAATAGTGGGCGAGCTTACGCGGTTTAAGTCTTAGCCAAACTTGAATCTTGATCTTTTCGTCTCTCTCTCAATGACGAGTGGAAGCGAGAGGGATATATACAAAAACCTCAGTTTACACTTTCATCCATCGAAATGCACGCGTTGCTTCGCATGGAGCCACACGCCGGTTGGTCAATTTAAATAATATTTACCGGAGATTTAAAAAAGTCTATCGCTAATAAACCCTGTGAAGTGTGATCCTGGACTAAAATTGAGCTTGTGTCATCATTTTACGAAAGGTAAGGATTATATTAATCTTATTAGTATCTTAGTTAAATGTAACGATTATTTAAAATTGACACATTTTAAAGTTACACGTTTTCAATTTATCTCGTATAAATCAAACCCTAACACGGTCAGGATCGAATGAGCCGTGCAATAAATATCCAGCCGCACAGGCAGTTTGTAAAGATAAAATCTAGGTTTACGGCATTGCATCGGGTCAAAGCTCTAACAAGTGTATTGTAGGTGAAATACATGGAGACGAGAAACGTGAAAGTAAATAATACATCCGATATGGGAAATGGCCAAGGTGTGTGGACGATCAATTAGAGGTTTATGTTATATCCTTCGATACAAGAATGGCAGGTCCTCTTAGTTTCTGATGCTCAACATTAGAAATGTAAACAATACGTACCGTTGATAAACAAAGATTTGTTTGCTTTCTAGTTTCTACCATCAGCGCCTTGCCAAGTTTATATGTAAAAATTCAATTGTAATTCTCTTATCGAAAAATCAATTGTCTAGGTCTCGTGACTCCCAACACGGAATTCTACAATTTGCAAGAGTTTCGCCGATTTGGCAATAAAGCCTCTCAAACAGTACAAAAGATAAATAGTAAATTTTTAAATGTCAGTGCACCGTTATAAAATTAATCAGACTTTGGAAACAAATTTACAGTTATTGTAAATGTCACTGAATTCAAAATTTAAATCTATCTTCAGACTTCACTCACAGAAACGTCGATATTTTTCGATTTGATCAATTTACTTATCTATAAATTTTATCTTCTATAATATTCTAAAGTAGTTTATAAATAGGGTAAAACTTTACCACAATCGCTTGCTTACAAGTCTGTTTCGGTAAAACATTGTCTTGTCTGCAATATATTAATATGCCCACCACAGATGCCCACTATGACAGAACTATTCCTAATAAGTTAGTAAATTAAAGCTAAGAACTTCTTTGAATCTTATACCTAGACTTATAGTAGATCTACTAAACTGTAGATACTATAGTCTAACTTCCCGTCTGGTGTCTTGTAGAATATTACCTATAGACATGAATTCGCACCAGACCATCGCGATTAGCGATTATTTTTATTGATAATTTGTTCATTACCATAGAGAGGATTTTAGTTTAAAACTAACTTAATTTTTAACGAAATATTAATGTTATTTCTAGTCACTGGTATTAATTGCGTCAGTAGCAATTAAAAAAAAGAAAGCTGTGTGGAAATGTATAATAATAAATATATATATTATTTAATTTCACGAATTATCTTAGTTACGTTAATGTTGGGTGTTGGCCATTAACCAGATGGGTAGACGATCTCCGTGCAGGTCGGCCTATGTTGGATGCGAATGGCAAGGAATTGGTCGTCTTGGTGTTAATTGAAGGAGGCCTATGTTCAAACGGGAGTGCGTAGGAGTCGCTTCCAATAACACCACTGTACTCGTGTCAGGCTCAGGTTAGGTACTTGAACTCAGCTAGGAACGACGTCGTTGGACTGCTTAGTAGCGATCGCGCAGTCCCTCTTATGAGGAGAAGTCTAGCCTCGTCGGGGGCAGCCTGTCGCTAAGGTGATTCTGTTGCCTGCAGATCCGGAACCTTCACAAAGCCGCTGACGGCGCTCGCAATTTGCTTATTAGTTAGTAGGATACTGCATTCCCAAATGCGAGTCCCCACACGGGTCCAGTTGTACCTACCCAAGGTCCAGGATTGTGGGAAAAACAAAAGAAAGGCCTATGCTCAGCAGTGGACGGATAGAGGCTGATGATAATGAAAGGTGTGTTGTTAAGTTCCTTACAAAATAAATCACCACGAGTCTAGCCAAGCTTCGCATCTCGTTATACGATCAACGCGCGCTTATAGCTCGAAATAATTTGACGTTCCTTCAGTAACCAAATGATAGAGCGTGTTGATAATGATGAATATATAAAGACCAAAGGATCTTCTCGCAGCAGCACAACAGAGGTTTTAAAAATCACTGCAATATTCCACCTACGATTTTTTTATCAGCTTGGAAATATGAAAATATGCTCAAATCTACATTATTTTTAGTCTAGTAGCAATTGTTGATTACAAAATATTTAGGGCGGGTTGCATCGAACGATTTTAACGAATATGTTATCGTCAAAGATGGCGGTAACGAACGCTAGTGACCAAATAGCGTTGTTTTTAACAGACGTTAAAATTTTACGCCATCTTTAACGTTTACATATTCGTTAAAATCGGTCGATGCAAGCCGCCTTTAGTAGATAATTTTTATTATTCATCAATACGTATTATGCTACGTAATTAACGATTTCGAATAAAGAAGCGAGTGGACTGGGAGGCTGATTAGCGAGCTGAGATCCTGTGATAAACCGAACATCCTGTGAATCTATCGCCCACCCACAGGCTTGTCCCATTCACATGTGAGGAGCCGATGATATATGAATTTAGTAAATACTACGAAACCACGAACAATAGAAATAAGGACCTTTCTTATTTCTATTGTGGATGTGAACTCCTCACTTATATGAAGAAAAATGAAAAAGTACCATTTTTAACTATAAACAGCTGACACTATAAAAGAAGCAGTTTCGGGCGGTATAAATATGTGTGTACTACGGTGAAAAGCAATCTTTCTTTAAAGCAAAATATTTCAGATTTAGAATTCGGAAAAAATCTGCGTCGAATGGTGTTATTTGTGTCGCATTCGATTTTTGTAATTTTTCCGTCATATAAAAATTGGACAAATTTCGCTTTAGCAATTTTTTTAGTGTTTGACGATGGTCCAGGGGATATGGGTTTGGACTCTTTAGTGAGAGATCCGGGTTCAATCCTGACCCCTTGTGGTGCATTAAAATGGTTTTTTCTACCTAATCCTGATCTGCATCCTGAACTCGAGACCGTCGCTCGCTCACCGATGAAGGAAAACATTGTGAGGAAACCGGCATGCCTGATAAGATTAAACTCTTTGCATATCTGTGTAGTTCACCAACCCACACTTGACCAGCGGTGAACTATGGCTTAATACTCTTCTCGTCCGATTTTGAGGAGGGCACGGGATTTTACAGTGAGACATAATATATGGATTGTGATAGTTTTTTTGTTAAATCTTTGTGGTTACATCTTTTTTCGATATCATCTTTAGTTAGAAGCCCGGAAGGCTTAATAATGATAAAAAGGAAAGAAAATATTATCTACGTGCGTCATAATGCTGACTCGCATCCGAATAAACTTGACCGTGGGAAAAGGCTATGTGTTTTTATCCTTTGGTTTCATCATTAAATAAACCTGTTCTTTGATAAAATTAACTTGATTTAAATACAGTACCTTTATATATGGTGTTATATTGTATTGTAAAAAATAAGTAAATAGTCTGGGAACATAATATCATGTTCCCAGACTAGTCACTAGTCACGTGTTGTCATCTCTTTTTTTAGAATATTATAATGATAACATCTGCTTTTGATGTTTCGATAACGAGTTTCATGTTAATACTGTTGGAACGAAGTTCCTTACGGCAGGCTTGGAGGGGATAGGGATTTTGCTGCGCGACCGAACTGAAAAAAATGTGATAGTAAAACCGTAAGAAAAAGTGCGTGGAACAAAAGCGTTAAATGAGACGTGCGCAGGCGCGACCCGATATACCTTTCTTTTAAGCCGAAGGAACTTCGTTCCTACCTGGTGTCCCACGAGTCACGGTACCACATTTCTTTTTTTCTCTAATTATTGTCATATATATTAGTTCCTAAACTCGTAAAAAACTACGCAACAGGAACAGGCCAATCCCTCAACGATTGCTATTTCCAGATAATCTAGTGATCTTGGTTTGACAACGACAACGATGATAGTATTTTTTCGTCAAACTGTAAAGTAAAATATCAACCCTTATCATATAATAATAATAATAATATCTATGGACGCTTTTACACCACGTCAATCTGGTCCCGTGCTATGTTCTCTAAGAGACTTGTGTTACGGGTACCAGACAACGGAAATATATATATTTAATACGTTTTATTAAGATATTTATTATATAATACACATATTTAATACAAATCCATGACCCAGGAACACAGAAACTTTTTTTTTTGTGTTCCCTGGCGAGATTCGAACTCGCTACCCCCGACTTGTGCGCCAACGCGCTAACCACTGAGCCACAGAGGTCGTCAATATGTCCCACTGCTGGGCACGGGTCTCCTCCTCAAAATCAGACGAGGAGGAATAATGGGCCATAGTTCACCTATGCGTTGGCCCAATGCGGGTTGGTGAACTTCACATACCACACACACACATATCACACCGGTGAGCGAGCGATGGTTTCGTGTTTGAGGTGCACTTAGAAATTTAGAAAAACGCATCTCAAGGCACTTACGGGGGGTCAGGATCGAACCCGGAACCTCTCGCATAAGAGGTCGAGTCCACCCACCATTGGACCATCAGCGCTCTCTAACTGAAACACTGAAAAAATAAATCGATCTAGTTTTAAAGGTCCAATCAAACACATAATTATGAATTGTGGGGATTAGTAAGAATTAAAGAGAGAACCCAAATTAAGTGAGGACCTCCTCCTTTAGCTCATTTAGGTACTTCTGTTTTTCGATTGCTCTCAAGTCTCAACATCTTTAAAGTTAAGTTACAGACTAGGTACAGTTACAATTTAGTTATAATAATTATCATGTCTATTTTGTTAGACTTCTCGTATTTTGTTTAAGCTTTTATTCTGAGTTTCGTTACATGCAGATGTACAATTCAACATAATGTGAGGCATAAAGCTGAGGATAAACTATCAATATTTTCTTAGCCTATCATTATTGTTTACCGGCGTCTAATTTTTAACTGCTTTTCGTGGCTAGAGCCTCACCGCCTTGAAATATTACTAAATTCAGCGCATAGACTACGTAGGTATCACAATTATACAAAGCAACTTGATTTGCATACTAGTACAATAAAGAGAATTAGACAAGTTGGCGCATGTATAATTGCAACCTGATCTGAAATAGAATCTACGTGTCGTGACCTAAATTACCTTTAAACTGTTGAATAGTGATGACTACATTTTATAGAAATAACTGTCTGTACTGCCCCCTAGACAAGGCACAATTCACAAACGCTAAACGAATATAATATAATACTTATTGTAGGTATAGAAAATAGAAATGATACTAGCTTACGACATGTAATTTGACTCCAGGAATATTATAATAATAATACATAATATTCGTTTTGAACGCAAAACAAAAATTTTGCAGCAACCCTATGAGTTAGCGAGAAAACGCAAAGGAATAGAATCGGCGCGTCTGCCACTTGTCTAGGGGTGCTGAATAGATTCGGAGCTTTTGATTTTTGTCTAGGGGCCAGGACGTAAAAACATAACAGACGCAGGAACGTTATTTCTATTCTGATGATTACTAGTAATATAAAAAAAAACTTTCGTACAGCATCACGATTCACGGTAGCAAGAAAGAATAATAGAGAAGCTAGAGTAAAGTCATTGCTCCATGCGTGCTGGTAACATCTTCGCTGTCGTATTTCGTTCAGTTCCTGAGTTTCCGGTGGCCCCTTGGGGGGGAGAGGGAAAAAAAGGGCATCTCATATACATACCATGGCTAGATGGTTTGCTTCTTTATGGTAAAAAAATGGTAGTAATAATAAAGATGGCATAAGAAATTATCCAACTTTGAATAAGCTTGAAAATTTAATTCGTATTTCTCACAAATTTTTCTTAGAATGTAAACACCCTTAAAATAATTACAAATAATCAGAGCCTTCTTTTTTTAAAATACTTACTCAAATATTTTTATACTCATAAAAAAAAACATTTTTCTGTGTGAAATATTATAAAACATTTTATAATGTAGTAAAAACATTATAAAATGAGTCACTCGAGAACTGCATATATGCGAACATATGTAGGAGTTATACATACAAAATAAAGATTTAGGAAACATTTCGTACTTTCCATTCTTCAATCATAAAGCTTCTTTCTTTCGTGACTATTAAGCTATGAGATTTCCATTCACTGCTTAATATTCGTTGACGTCTCGCCATTTACGGAAAATCTTTGGTACCGTTGTCGGTTTGACAAAGAGCCGATTTGAGCGTATCTGGGATCGCGCGTGACTCCTCACTGAGATTGCATCGAAATATGGCGGCAAAATAGAGTTCTGTCATGTTCTCTTTCCGTTTCGTAATACTACACAAATAGGTAATGAAGACAGAATACAGCAATAGGTGATTATTGAACTCTTTTGGTGTATTACAGGGTGCTCATATTTAATTGGCAAGACTGTGGTTGTAATGAATTTTTAAATTAAATTAAATAGCGAATGCCGTATCGCAGAGGTGACTTAAGTGTTGCCGTCTACTAGCCTGGGGGCCTAGCCAAAATGCCACGAAGTTCGAAAATGATAAAATGTATGTGATTGACATAAGGCCGCGCTTAATCACGTGGTCCGTCCTATACATTTTAGCATTTTGGCTAGGCCCTCTTTATCAAGGCGATCGATATATTATGCATGTTTGTTTTTAACTTCTACCCATAATTTTATTTCACAAAATTCTTACGCAATGCCATAAAACCATAGTCAATACTTATTATTCCTACGGCTCTTCTGTCCGCAAATGTAACAGTCATTTTAGCATTCACATTCGACGTCTCCACGAAATAAGAATATCAACTGACATCCGTTTTTCGGTCGCAACTCCATTTTTGGACAGCTTGATCTATAAATATTTTACCGTTCTCGGAACTTCGGTCAAGATCAAAGATTTGAATTTAGAACCATTGGACGTCCGTGTTCCCGCCATTCGATATGCATGTAACAAAATACGACTAAATAAGGAATATGGTTACTTAGAAAATATTATATTGAACGTATGCTACTAAGAATATAATTATTTGTATAATGTTACATTATTTATTAGAAGACGCTTTCTAAATTTTTTAAATATTTTGTATTCAACTATCAAATCCAGTCTCATTAGAAGACGTTTTATAAAAAAAGCCAAAAAAGAAGCTGTGTCATTTGGTCTTACGCAGTGCTAGGCTTTTTGAGAATAATAGTAGTACTAGAACCATTTAGTTTTAGCAACAATATTAAAACAATATGGCGGGCCTAGGACCACAGACAAAATAAAAAATCCGGTCCACACTCATTACTTTACTTTTTATTGTATATCTGTAGCTGGCACTAACAGCCATTATTAAAGACCTAATAAAAAGCTTCGGATGCTGGCCGGTAATTGTGAGGGCGTCGATCTATGAATTGCGGTGTCATTTTGTACAATTCTAGGGTTCCTTGCGGTGAATAAAGGCTTTATCAAATAACATCCTTTTCTTGGGATTTAACTATAAAAATAAGCAAAACAAAATCCATCAGATTAAGTTATTATAAGATATATTTGCGATCTCTATATTGATCATTTATGGTTATCTTAACTCTTAGCGACTCAAGTTATAATGATGTTTCACAGCGCGCCCATGTCAGAGAACACACCAACAAGAAACTCTTCTGGGTGCCCAACATTATTTTCGTTATCATTATTATTTCACAAAAGTCACTTATCTAGAGCAATTCATTTCCAAGCGCTTTTGTCGTTTATATAATAGAATGTAATGGATATATTGCAATTTAATAAAAATGATTATTTAATATTAGGGTGACTATCTTAGATGTAGTATCCGAAATGTCGAAAAGAAAGTCGGAATTGAAAAATCAAAATAAAAGTAATATTGTATTAACGAAATCGTTCATTAGTATAAAAAAGTTTTGTGCAGAACCCTAAGTGACTTAACTAATATTTGCACTTATTTATGTCCAAATAAGAGTGGGTGTACTATTAACATAATACGGAATAACATCCTGATGTATTTGTATTTCGTATTAATATTTAGCACTAGCATTCGTGGGAAACGGAGGAATTATATCAATCCAAAAAGTATATGGTATATGTCCCGACGTTCGTTGATAGAGTCCTGTGTTAGAGGCATATAAAAAACTAAAAAAGATGAGAACCACAGACTGGTTATGTATAATCTACAGATATTATGTTTATTTTTTGTATATTAACAATATCGTTATTTAAATTATTACTTTCTAAATCTTAATGATGCTAATGATAACAGTCGAAATCATGCTTATATCTTTAGAGTTGAAATCAATCCCAGCTCACGGGGTGGTCCCAGCTAGTTATATTACTTACATCTGTGAACAATTACACCACGTTAAACTATACACGTTGTAAATGTTTTTAGTGTTTAATAGCCCATTTTAGGGTAATGTGGTCAGCGGCCCCCTTCTACCTGAGAAGGGGGCCGCTGATGTGCCCACCCCACGTAGACGACAAACGGGGGTGTGTCGGAGGCATCGACCACATAACCCATAGACTCCTAATAACAGAGGAACGGGTTCTGGCGACACATCTGACTTATAGTTCCGATGTAAGCCGTAAACAAAGTACTCAAACTATCGTGTCGTCTCGTTCTTTCCCGTTGCAAAATATATCCATTTCTATTTAACGTTCCGTGATTGGTAATGTATGACATTGAATTAGCTAATCACAGCATTGCAACCGCTCTCGTCTCACCTCAGCTAGTTGCCAGAATGCATTTAATACGAAAAATCAAACATTAGGAGTCTACAGGTTGTGTGGTCGATGGTCGGAGGCGCTACTTAACGCGCTTTCAGTAACTTCCCATGGGTACCCGGGCCCCGCTAGACACGACGTCCAGAGGACTACTTAGTAGCGGTAGAGGTGATCCTGTTGCCTGCGGATCTGGAACCTTTACAAAGCTGCTGAAGGCGCGAAAAAAAGGGTAATGTGCAGGTGAAGCTGCGGGCAACAGCTAGTACCTAATTAATATCTACAATGTAAAATTTATTTACTTTTATTTGTTTATTTATTTATTAAAATAGCTAAACCGTCATCAAATTCATAAGAAATTTCCTTAAAACATTGGTTCAAGTTACATTATTTCCACAATGTATAAATACGATAGTCTCAAAGCATAGAGAAATGATGACATAATAGTCCGTTTGATATCAGACCGGTGACTGGTACGAATAATAGGTATATTATGCGGATGACCAATGATGGAACATCAAAGCGATATGCTCAGAAATAATATATTTCACCTTTCAAATAGGCAAATATATTCAAATGAGTTGTACTAAAACTGTCGTCTCAATACTAGAGTAAACTAATCCTATCTCACAACAAATTTGAAAAAAGAACAATAAAAGCATATATTATGTTTTTTTCGACACGGTAGTGCATGCATAGATCACTAGGCATACAGCCGCTGACAGATTTCGAATCGGTAAAATAAAATATTCAAAGCGAAGCAATATTAACCTTTTAAGGAATCCCGTTAAGCAAGATGTTAGGAACACGCTTCTATAAATTGTCAGGGCATTATAGCATCTTACTCTAATGGTCCATAACCACACCTCGATGTGAACAAACGACCTCGACTGGCGTTTCTAGCCCAACTAGCCCACGCAACACATCCGCATACATTTGACATAATCGAAATTTTACAATCGATGTAGCCGTGAAATATTTTAATTGCATTAACACGATTCGAATTTTGACAATCGTTTATAAAAAACAACGTATTAGCAAAATGTTGAAATTTATATAACTTGTAAATATGTAAATTTAAAACTATTGTCTTGATTTTACATAAGTCCGAATAGGATTTAGAAAGATTTATTGGATTGCAGTGGCATAGCTTGTTCTAGAGGGGCCCATATCGGAATATCCGACAAAATTTAAACGGAATTCTGAATAGTTTCAAAACATTTGCAGTCACACTTTAGTTCCACTGTGTGATTGAACCCGTTGATATATAAGTATGAATAAAACATTCTAGTGAAATCTCGCCAAATAAAAAAAAAAGATAGAAGAAGAGGGAGGGAGGCAACACGTGGTTTGACGGTTTTAAAAAGTAAGGCTGGTATAGTAATATCTCTGAGACCATCTTTGATCTTAGACCATAATATATTGAAATTAAAGCTAAACCGTCGTGAAAGGAGGTAAACCTATTATAGAGGAGAGCGATTTTTGGCTCTTTACCTTCCGATATATCATTGTAATCAAAATTCAACTTGACAAGAAAATGCTTGGAATGACTTGGAAGGACCATTATCTCACTTAGGTCTCATCGTGTTAGGAAAAGAGTTAGTTAATTTTATCAAATCGTTATACGTTGAAACAATAAGCTTTACGTAAAAACTAGAACTTGTAGGCCGAGTAGTATCAATATAATAATATTATGCGTGAATGAAATTTTAGCACGTTATTTAGGATAGGAAAACAGGATTAGTAAAAATTTCCCCGATATTTTAAATATAAAAAATTGCAAATCATTTCATCCTTATCCCGGCACTATATTTTATTATATTGTATTCCTACTTCGATTTTTTTGGAACAATACTAACTTCCTGTCAAGCGAATTAGAAAAAAGAATGTTATATTCTTACATAGTTTATTTCATCTGATTTATTTTAAACTTTCGGGACTTATATGTGGCATACGCCTTTGTAGTTTAACGGCGCCACTGTCTTTTATAAATTTTTTTTGCGCACAGAAGAATATAAAAAATCTCAATTCTCATCAAAACTATGTGAAATAAACGGAGCGAGATTGGAAAATATTTTTAGGTGGCTCGTCTTAATGATACTACTCAATCTTCCAATATTACCGGCTAGCCATTGTTACGTCAATATTGCAGATTTGCGGTAAACACATGTTTAAATCTTCTTCGATCGAATAGATAACACGACGGCTAGGTCTCAGATTTCTGGGACATATTATGCTACTTGAAAACCTTGAAGCTAATATTATACAGTATAATTTAAATGCTGACATCACCATTATTCGTGTATTTCGAGTTATAAGAAAGGTTTATAAATATGCATGATTATTTTGTTTCTTGTAAATCGTCCCGTTATGAAATTGACATCTCAATCTTATTATTTTTAATTCTTTTTTATGAAGCTTTTTATGGTAATTGATGTCTGCCTATTGTTTAATGTATCCAACAATTTGCCAATATTCCATGCAAGGCCAAATAAATATTAGTAGAGATCGGCTGTCTTGGCATTCATTGAAGCCTGAAGGAGATCTAGTGAACCAGTGAACGAATAAAGCATGATGATGATGATGTAATGAAACTGTGGATTTAGAGGTCCGAAAAAAATAGAATACAAGCGTATGATGAATAAATTTGAATTTCAAGAGAGTAAAGGCCTTAAGATTAAATTTGCTATCGGACTTGCTTGCTTGCTTTGCTATTTCCAGAAACTTCGAGAAAGCCTGTGAAGGATTTGTTGGATCACGTGTCTTTTAGAATCTAAATGCCGTCACATCTTTTTACTATGAACACAATGTTAATGTTTTTTTTTGTCAATGAAAGAAAAATCCAGTGATTATACCAAAATTGCTATTTAATGAATAATAAATTTTTATTTTGTCCCTAGTGATGCTTAACTAAGGATGGGTCAAAAGGACGAGGTGCGTGAAGGGAACAGGCGACGGTCACCAGACCTGCCGCCACTGCCTCCGCCCATACAACCTTGCAGCGGCTTCCTCGGAAACGTGAGTACCCTATAGTCTAGTAGAAATAGTAATAGGAAACTTACTACTGCTAATAGAGCAACTATAAAGAAATTTGTTTTTCATGTGAAACATAGATCCGATATCTTGCGTGACACGTTGTGTATTGATAAAGATAAAGATAAAAATATATTATTGATGTAGATGTTTCTTCTTTCAAATGTTCGTAAACAGAAAACAAGAGACCCCAAAGAATATTCTAGCACATATTATCTTTACGCGGTGGTCTACTTATAATAAGTTAAGTATTAACCCTTATATGTCCCACGACAGGGCACGGGTCTTTCCCTCGAAATCAGGCGAGGAGTATATTGGGCTGTAGTTTACCGATGTGCTGATCAAGTGGTTGGTAAACCTCACACCTGCAAAG
The DNA here is from genome assembly GCA_905333005.2 of Lycaena phlaeas. NCBI lineage: Eukaryota > Metazoa > Arthropoda > Insecta > Lepidoptera > Lycaenidae > Lycaena > Lycaena phlaeas. The sequence goes on from HG995176.1 coordinate 3,166,827, forward strand.
ACTTTTAATCTCATCAGGCAGATTCCTCACGATGTTTTCTTTCACCGGTGAGCAAGCGATGGTCTCGTGTTTAGGGTGCACTTAGAAATTTAGAAAAAAACATTTTAGCGCACCATTGGGGGTCGAATCAAACCCTAACCCTCTCCCGCAAGAGCCGTGACCCACTGGATCTTCGTCATTCTACTTATGCTATCAATTATTGAAATTTACCGCCTCGCTAACTCAACTGCTCATATTTCATCATTATAAGTATTTTCCATAACCAGGCCAATCGGATTGTGCCACTTCATAAGTCATATGCTCTCTAAACTTTAGAGGTTCCGTATTTATACTTTTATGTAAATCGTATCATGCGTTTGGCAGATGTATAATGTATTAGAAGTAGTTTAGTAATTTAGCATTGAAAAGAGACACTTATATTGGTTTTTAATGTAGTTAGATAATTGTAGCGCTGTTCTGTAAGGTTGCTTTCGAATCTCGAAAGCGGAATCCGCGGTGATATGACGAATTTGACGAATTTGTATTCTGTAAAACTCGACTATCTGTCTATAACAATAAACTTCGCTTTCGAAGTGAGCGTAAAGTGAGCTCTATCATTCAGATGAAGCTCGATATCGAAATGGTTTTTACAGAATAGCTCTACTGGCTGGTCTCAAACTTGCTTTGATTGGGGAGGTAAGGAATTCTTCCTTCTGAATTCTTGTAATTAAATTCGTTGTCTTAAGGCAGATTTAAAGTATACTTTCGGCTGCGTGAGATCGTTTCAAGGGGTCAATCAGATTGATATGCCTATACAGAGGTAGGCAGAACGGTGGGTCTAGCCTCTACCGATAAAAAATCTGAATATTGGTCACAGAAGTTTTAAAAAAACATATTATAACACACCTGACGTGACACTGTGGTTAATACAATATTGTCCTTAAACTGGCAACACGTGTGGGCAACTTACACAAAGTATGCTAAGTCTAGGAAAAACAAAACTCAGAACAGGCATGATAGTAGATGCGTTGCACTAGGTACTTACCTCTCACTGGTAAGTTCTAATCGTTTTAAAAGGTTTTCTAATGCTTTCTAATGTAAAATAAAATACTGTCCACAAAGATAATGAATAAGGATATTTAGAAACAAAGAGAAACAACTACATCTTGAATACCATTCTTTATTCGCGTGGGATGGCATTTAACAAATGATGGTGCATTTAGTTTAAAGAAATCGTAGGCTGGGTTCCGTCAACAAACTTTGATATAGACACATTTCAATAATTTTTTTGTGAAAATTAATTTGCGAGTAACCTAGTATCTGGATATAAAATTGTTATCGAATAGAAAAAAATAAAGAATGAATGAATATGCTTTATTGTCTACAAAAAAATACATTTAAACTAAAGTAACAAAAAATAAATAAATTAAGGTACAGAGAGGATTTAGGCCTCTTACACACGAGCGTTTTCTTTTACCGAGCGAGATAGAGGCGTTTTAATAAGACAAATGGATATTGGATACCTATGTATCTGTTCACACGATAGTGTTTTTAACGCAAGGCTTTTTTATCGAGCACAGTTGGATTTTCGACCTTAAGTGTTTGACGTTAAATCGAATTGAGAATGCCAAACTCGCAACTCGAGCCAACGTTCGGTTTTTCCGCGGCGCTTTTTAAGCGCTCGAGTTTTTTATAGCATAATGAATTTTAGCCGGATTCTATGGTGTAAAATAATCTGCAAGTTCAAATATTGTATGCAAATATACATTTTATGATATTATTAATATGTCTTCTCTATTCCAACGGAAGTTTTACAAAATGTTAATTACATCTTATCTTATACCACGAAAGCATATTTGAGTGGTGAGGGTATACAATATTCATTTACTAATAGGTTATCTTTTGAGTGCCTCAATTAGCCAAAATTAAATCATAAACAACTTTAATAGGTTATTTACAAAACTCTACAATACTAAAGATCATCTTAAGATATGCAGTATATAAAACAGAATAAATTTATTTAAAAATATTACACTACCTATCCATGTAGATCAAAAGTAACGTAAAGTAACGTAACGTGTTTGTAAAGTAGGTTTACGGACGGCAGTTTGACGTGACAACGTCAAACATTAGTCATTACATGCCGATCATGCCTCTCTATCTCGTTCATGCCACGCCATCGCTTTCGGAACGCTACATGACGTCATGTTTATCGTGCATGCTGCCCGTAATATCGAGTTATTAGACGTTGTCACGTCAATAGTAAAGTATCAATCTTTAGTTAAGCGTTCCGTTTGGTAGTACCCACCCAGGTTGCCTAAGTAGCTAGTTACTAATAAAAGTTGCTTACACTTAACAAAATTTGCATTTGATCACTGCGTGACGTCACTTGTTGCTAACTTCAATACCTTCAAGTTAAATTGCTGATATTGTATAAATACATTGAAGTGCTACATCTCAAAGTTTAAATAATTAAGTAGCAGATAATATCTACACTTATTTGATATACAACGTTCTCTAGTCAGATATTTATTAGTATGAATGGATGTTCCAATAAAAGATTATTGTTATTTTATTTCAAGAAAGCGAATACATATTCTTATTAAGAACGAACTTTTGTAACTATATATGTACCTATTGACATATTTTAGACAATCGACTACACGTCACAAGGAACCCAAATAATTAGGCCGCTCGCAGACCATCCGTCTTTGCTTTTATCTCATTTAAGCGCTAACGGTACAGTGCTGAAAGTCACGTGTCGCGGGTTTGGTCTTGCTTTCGACGGGCGTGATGGATGGTGATGGCAGTGGGTCACGAATATGCTTCAGATTATTTAAAGTTTATGCCTTTTTCGTATTATTTGTCATTGAAGACCCCAGGACGAGTTGTCAATGATTTACACACACAGACACGACACTCACAATCTTACTTCTTTCCAGGCTTTAGAGCTTAGATCATGCCAAGCTCAAGTTACTCGTATATGCTTGCTTACTTTTAAACCCAAGATCTTCTTGCCAATAATATCTGGCGAACCCTGAAACGACAGTAATAGGGATTCCTGTCCCTATTTTTCGAGATGGCAATTTTATTTACTAGAAATAAGCGAGATAGTAATAACATAGCACCGCCTTACCTATTTCAGCTTTTCTTGTACAGTAATGTGTATAGTTAGACCAGTCCCCGTAATCCGCTAGTTAGTCCAGGTACCGTATAATCTGATTCTATAACGATTTGAAGGATCGAGCCATAGTTTATTCTCCCGCCGCCGGCACAGATTATGACAATCGCCACATAAATTGGTGTTGCTTACCTTTAACGGCTTACTCTGGGTTGCCAGCCTAGATAAAAATAATAAATAAATAATACCGCATTTGCTTTGCCCTTGAACTCGTATTAACTTATGTATGTAAGACTAACTGGTTTTTACGGTTTAACCCATCACTTTACTCTATGGTTTGACCCGTTCCAAAAATAAATAGCAAAAAATTCAAATCTGACTGATATTTTTGGACATTTAAAAAAATTCTACATTATTTTATGTTACGCTTGTTAAGAACTGGCCACAAGACGTCAGCCCTAATTGCTTCGACCATATCTCACTCATTACTGTTTTACTTTTATGTTTTACTGTAAATTATGAAACGCTTAAACACTCCATGATCAGCTCTAGAAGTCTCGTCAGCCATAAACCCCGTTATGACAGCTTATATTTATGAAGAAGTTATTATCGACATTAAAGTCCTATCAATATTATTTATTAGGTACGTATATGGTAAGTGGTCTATTCATCAATAAACAGAAACAAAACCATCATTTTGGTATTATCTTATCCTGAAAACGTAAGATAAGTAGGTCTCAGTGGCAGTAATTACTCTGCCCTTTTTCCAGAACACCACAAAGATGGTATAAAAAGGCAGAATAATTATTATAAGAAAAATGTAATAATGTATTTTTTCCACTCTTATTTTATAATTATATATTTTTACTTGTGACGGATTCAAAAAACATTTAAGCCGCTATTAAGACGTAATTATTTTTGTATATTATACTTAGGGCCTGTTTCACAATCTCCCTTTAAGTTCCCTATAGGCTATTGGCAACATATTTGACAGATGTTTGACAGATAGAGTATGGAGTATCTGTCAAACATCTGTCAAATATGTTGCCCATAGCCTATAGGGAACTTAAAGGGAGATTGTGAAACAGGCCCTTATTAATATAATTGATATTGCACAGATTGTTTAAAAACATTTACTAGACACGTCATTTCGTGTGATCATTACGATAATTATGTCACATGGTGTATATTTCGAACACCTATATCTATCGGAGAGAAGCTAATATGTAATATCGATAATTTTGTTAGTAGGCTTTTAAGCTCCGTATTTTGTTTTTAATAAAAAACGAAACCTTCTTTATTTAGAAATATTATATTTTATAAATACAGTTTCAAATCGGCGTTCAAAATGTTTTGACATTTAAAATGCAGCCAATTTTACAAGTTTTGTTCGTCATTTGCTAAACTGATGAGCTATTTTCCGGTTATGTTGGAAGACAATACAGCCAGGACGAGCCTGGCTCTCAGCGTTCTAGGTTATACTTATTCTCTATTTTATTTTACATAAAAGGAGCATAGGATGTTGGAAACGTGTACTTAGTCTTGGTGCACTTTTTGCGTAAAACGGATGTTTTAATGTACCGACAGTGTTGCTAGCATTGTATAATGTTTTTCCACTATTATTTTTTATTCTTTAAATATACTTTTTTCGTATGGCCCTAATGTTTCGTCGGAAGTGCGGTGAGCCGGTTGGTATCACCCAGAGTTTTATATTATACAGTTGATAGATAAAATTTAATTAATTTTTATTTCTATCGTAACTTTGTTTAAAAACACATTAAGTAATTAGTAATTATCGCCGAGTGCTTTCATATTACATTGTGATTTATGTCGTAATTACGTTAGTTTAGTGGTTAATAATCTGTCCGGACCATATATTATGGGATACGAGCGACACGTTGCTAATGATTGCGATACGCGAATATCTAGAACAATGTTACAGGGCCACACGGGAGGTGGAACTAATCTGATAGATAGGGCTGCCAACATCAATTACAAATAATATTAATCGAATAGTTTAAGCGATTAATGGGTAAAAAGGAAAATACGATGTACAGATTTGGGCTTATGGTAAAGAGACAATTGTTGAGGGAGAATATAGGCAATATTATATACAAAATGAATACGATTGTTAAACTAACTAAACGCGATTGAAATTCGAATTATATAGTAGAAATATTGCTTAGACTGGAGCCAGATTTAGGGCGGGTTGCGTCGACCGATTTTAACGAATATGTAATCGTCAAAGATGGCGGTAACGAACGTTAGCGACCAATGAGCGTTGTTTTTAACAGACGTTAAAATTTAAAGAAGTTTCTTACGTTAACAAATGATTTGAAATAACTGACCCTTAGAAATGAAGCGGAGGATGCTGCGTTAATGACGTGAACTGTTCTGTATATTCGTGTTCTTTGAGCGGGAAAGATGATAGTTGTTAGTAATTATGATCTGGATATTAAAGGTAATCGGGTAACAAGAATAAAACATTTATGATTATTATTTTTTAAGTACATAATATAAGTATTTCGTAATTATAAATTTAATTTAAAATTTTGACATGTACTAGAGTCTACTAGTCTTCTTCAGCTATCTCTTTTGGACTAATGTACGCAGCTCGCTATGTTATTCATCTTACGGTCTTACTGGTAATAAATGCTCTAGGGTATCAGAACCTGTTAAGACATCTCACGGTCTCCTATAGACTATAGACGTCGCGATCAACAATAAGTCAGCTAAAATCGGCAGTAAATCTAACGATATCACATAATCACAGCCCTACTGCAGATAATTAGCAAATAGGTACATCCAGTTAGCGGTGCGGTTATGCAAAATGCCAATTAGTAACAATTTACCTCCGTCAGACGGGCGTACATCAAGTTACCTATTAACTTCTTATACTTTGTATTGCGTTACATTGAACGTTTGAAAATCGAACGTAAAAAGCTGGATACAAGTCCTTTGCCCAATAAGCGTGCTTGTTACCCAATGTTACCAGTGTGAAAATATTGCCTATATTTAAATTAAATGTGTGATGTTGTGAATGAAATAAATAAATGTAGAAATCGTTAGTAAATAAGGTATTTTATTGAAAATTAATGTTCATTTTAGAATAGAATAATATACAGTTATTTTTTTTTAAATAAATGGTTGGTTTCAAAGAAGGCATTAACGAAGGAAGTTTTAAAAAACGTCGTTCAGTGGCACTAGGATTCACTGTACCATATTGTGATATGGGATAGTCAAAGTATCCCGACTCCTAGACCTAGATCTAGAATACTGACAGGATCAGTCCTAAGTCAACATAACATTTCCTTTCCATGGAGTGTACCTACTAAAAGTAAGAGATTGGAAATGTTTTTTTTTTTTGCTCAGCACACAAAAACTGTTATTTATTTGTTACTAGATATACAAAAATGATTTATGTAAACTTGGTTTTAATAAATATAAAACTTGGTTATAGTAAATATTAAAAATATATAGTTGTGTATCTTTTATTTATGCTATTCTTTAAGAACCTTTAAATATGTGTTATTTATAATTTGTACCTGTATTTCTTTGGAACTATTAAGTGTTTACAAAATATTAAACATTATTTTAGAATTCCGTTTAAAATACAGTCTTTAAAAAAAACTAACGAATTTATAGAGTTTATCATTTTAATTGTATAGTTTAAGAACGTACATTCTTTTATTCAGAATTCATTAATAAATCTGCATAAAATTATCAAGCATAATAAAAATATTATACTGTTACTGTTTTGTCCTAATAATTTCTAATTTAAAGAAATATTTGCTTAAAATATTGTTTGCCTATTTAAGTGACTTCTTATGTTAATTTGAGTAAATTTGCTGACGAGTCACTTTATTTTGAGCCAATGTCTATGAAAATAATCATATTCACTATTAAATCGACCGGTTAGGTTGCATCAAAACTATGATAATATTTACTGTAAAATTTGCCAATAACGAGTAATGGTTTCGCTAGCTTTAATGTGGTATGCACCAGCAAAAAAATTGGACCCTCGACTAACTATAATGTTGAAGCTATCGAAAGTCAGGGTTAATAATTAATCTTTAGCAGCGGCCAATGGGAAATCGTTGTTATATAAATATTCAAAATAATGTTGGACATCAAAAGTATTGCCGATCCATAAATGATGTTGTCTTTTTAATTTATTGATTATATTATTGTCTTACTTTTACGTAATTCCTTTAAAGATGGAAGTATTCTCGGTAATCTTCTTTTATTTCGAAACCTCGCTTAATCTCGGAAAATATTTCCGGGAAAACGCAAAAAATCAAATTCATGAATGATTTAATTTTACTTGGCATTAATAATAACCGACCAAAATGGATAGCGTTAAATTATGACGTCATTTTAACCGTTGTCATGTGTTATGTCATGCCTTAACTATTGATTGAACGAAAGATATTACGATAACTCGAGATATACGTAAGCTTCAGGTGGTGCAACTCACCCATGCAACTAATTCATGCATTCTGCACCCCTAGACAAGTGGCAAACGCTCAATTCTATTCTTTTGCGTTTACTCGCTAACTCCATAGGGTTGCTGCAAAATTTTTGAAGAACGTTAATTAAGACACATAAAGTGTATGGTTTTGTTTGTAAAAACGTCTAAAAACGTATGTAATTCGTTCCCCCTAGAAGTGGCATAAACGCTAAACGAATATAATAGAAAAGAATACTTATTGTATGGGAATTAACTAGCTTACGACATTTAAAAAAAATTCAAGAAATATTATAACAATAATATTCGTTTTGAACGAAGTACAGAGGTTGTTAAATGTTTTAACAAACCAAACCATATTCATTATGTATCTTAATAAACGTTCTTAAAAAATTTTGCAGCAACCCTATGGAGTTAGCGAGTAAACGCAAAAGAATAGAAGCGAGCGTTTGCCACTTGTCTAGAGGTGCTGATAAGATGCTGTGTCATTGTCAATATCCTATCTTGAAATCTAGATTATCTGTTACACGATGCTAGTATTTAGTACGGCGTATGGGTTTTATTTTAATTAGATCTATAATTGCCCGCTTCATTAAAGGCGGATAACGATCCACTACTTATTACTTACTGACATCATAAACTTGCATAATCTTCATCTATGCGATTCTATTTCTATGCAAAACTAAAACCGCTTACATGTTTTAAAACGAGCTAGAATAATAAAAGTATATATTTTAAGCAAATTATGTCGATATAATAAAAATGTAATGCAATTGCCTGGTATCTAAATTTAAAATGTTTTTTAAAAGATTCGAATGAAGCGAATTTTTATACAATAAAAACATTTTATCTTGGAAACATAAAAATGCTTACAATTTTATCGTCGATTTTGGATAGCTTAATTAAATACATGTGATTTTGTTTATATATTATTTAAATTTAAAAATCGTACAACAGTTTAGTAGGGAATTTATGTTATAATTTACAATTTAAATATATCGATTTATAATTTTAGCGAAAACGGATAGAAAGCGATAAGAAAGTCTATTTTATTTTAATTTTGTCCAAATAGAAATATAAGATTATACAAATTAATACATTAATGACATGCTTAGCTAAGTGGTCGGTAGTCAATAAATATTTTATTGCGTTCTTAAGATGAATTTATAAACGGGCTGCGAGTGTCAGGGAAATCGTTTTGACGTTCATTGAGAGAGCACTACCAGCTGTGGACGGAAATGGTAAATTTGATTTAGACCTTAGATCAATAATATGTCTAGATAAGAGTATCGCGCGGAAAACACGTCCAAAAAAATAGTGTCCAACTGTTGGCCTCTAAATGCTTTCTCCGTGTTTAGTATCCGTCCCACTGTCATAGAATACGCATGAATTTTTACGCATTGTTTTTATTTATAATGAAGGTTTGTGTTGAAGTGTAACGAGATTAAAAAGGATGATTATGGGAGAACTGTAGTCGCTGGTATCACTATTCACGAATACATGTTTGAAAATGTTGGCCTGTTCTTTATCTTTTGATTGTAGGGCGACACTCCATCTAGACATATTAATAATCTAAGATTTAGACCTTGTACGAGGAAAAGAAAATTTGGCGTTTATTGAATTACGATTTTAGTCTACGACTACACATTTATTGATGTAATTTTTTAGGAGATAGTTTAAGGATACAACGTAGAAAATGCTCTTGAATAAAGATTTGGAGACAAATGGAGGTGAGTAATAGTAGGTAACCGCGTTACTCGAGGTAAGAAGAGTTTGGGAGTTCATCGCGGACGGGGGATCCAGGATCGAATCCGGTACCTCTCGCTAAAGAGGTCGAGTCCATACTTACTGGACCATCTATTAATAAAGCATATAAATAAAAATAACTTGAATTATTTAGCGAATTAGTATAAATGAATGGCAAGTTTTTCGCAAGGACGCGGCCGCGACGGCGCCATAGACCAATTAATATTGGAATGTTTTTGTTATAATATATTTCACATAAAAATTTATATTGTGAAATGCTTGTATAATATGTTCGTCTAAGGATTGATTCTCTGATGACTTGTGTTGTAATTGGTAAGGTCAGATGCTGTGACTATATAGTCGGAGTTGTATCGATCTTTCACCAGTTAAAATATCCAAAAATTATAATATTATGTAAGTATATCTAAATTAACAAAAATAGCCTTTTTAAGTCCACTTGGAATTCATTTTAAGACGAATTCCAATTATTCACAGTGTATTCTTTTCTGTGTATTCCTTTTATTATTGTCAGCTAAATAAGCCAACTGTATGCATGACATTTGAGGAGCTAAATTATACTTCATCACATAAGTAATGGAACGAACATATTCATATTGGAACGAAATTCCTTACGGCAGGCTTGGAGGGGATAGGGATTTTGCTGCGCGACCGAACTGAAAAAAATGTGATAGAAAAACCGTAAGAAAAAGTTCGTGGTTTAAAAGCGTTAAATGAGACGTGCGCAGGCGCAACAGTCGCATACACAAGCGAGTAGTGTATAAATACCTTTCTTTTTACCCGAAGGAACTTCGTTCCTACATGGTGTCCCACGACATCACATTTCTTTTTTTTTCTAAACATTTGATCTAGCGGATTAGGGGCCAAGCCAAAATGCCATTAGAAGGCGTTAGCGAAGTTCGAAAATGATAAAATGTATGGGATTGACATAAGGCCGCGCTTAATTACGTGGTCCATCCTATACATTTTATCATTTTCGAACTTCGCTTACGCTTTCCTAATGGCATTTTGGCTATATTATTGAAAGAGCCCGAGAAAAGGTTCCTAATGACGTTGATGATGACCGTAACAGATAATTGAATATAAATCAGTATATCTAGCTCAGTCATTGTTCAGATTACCTAACTGACCGCTCTAGTTGTGCAACTCTGCGACACTTGCGCCATCTGTTGCTTTCTAGTAACGTTTTGACATTTAAAATGAAAAGTGGACTGACAAATGGCCCCCAATTACCTACGGAAAATATCCCATAATGTTTTTGTTTGCGACATAATGGGATATCTTGGATACTTTCGCGTTACAAATTATATAAGAGTACGTTCATGTGAGAAACGAAAACGCAGTGTTTTAAGTTCTTCACGCTTCATGATAAAAAAATGTTTCTGACTTTACTTGATGTTTTCGCGGATTTCACTCAATATAATGAAACATTTTTTACGAATTTTATAGCGGTTTATTAAGTCTTTTAAATGCCCGATGTTTTGGGTAAATATATATATCTAGAGCGGATCCGACAGACATTCTCCTTTAGATACGAATAGATCCAACCGTTTAGTAGCAGTATAGATAAGCAAGCTAGATACCAGATATAGATAGAGCGCCTTCTGCCTTGCTGATTTGCGAATCTAAACCAACCACCGAAACGCATACAAAATAATTAATTAAAATCGGTCCAGTTTAGGAGAAGTTTAGTGACATGCACACGTACAACAGAATTATATATGTAAAAGATGTATCAACTAATTTTAACAAAGTAAATATTTATGGCTTAAAACAATTATGTATGAATTTTACTAAATCGTTACATAATTTTATTGATACTCATTTGAATTACGAAGAAAGAAACTAAAGCTAAGCCTTACTTACTAAACCATAACTTGTAAGTATTGTCTTTGACTTTTTCCTACGGAGTTTGTTTCGCCGGTTCTTTTCGGTGGGCTTGCTTTAGAACCGGTGATAGACTCAATAGACGTTCAAAATGATACTTTGATGGTATATAATATTACTATTTTGAATAAAGTTTTTGACTTTGACTTTGACTATGGCTTACATATATTTCCTTAAATCGCAGTTCGTGTGAAACACACTTATGTACACGATTTGTGTTGTTAGACTTAAGTTTTGTACGTCTGATGGTAAATTGAATGGTAGCGAAAGGCAAGATGTGAAATAGCCCGTTCGGTTCCAAGTACTAATGAAAGTGTTTTTATGGTTTTTTGGTGGGCAATGGCCGTAAAAACCACATGGCGAGCATCGTCTTGGTGGTACAAGGAATTTCATTGACATGTCAAGAACAATGTTGCTGTGATAAAATATTGTTTTTGATTTCCACCTTTTATGCCAGTGTTTTTGTTATAAGACATTTGGATTTTTTCAATTTAGTATTACAATATTTTTAGGTCTCTTCTCTCCTCTTCTCTACTTTTGCCTCCTTTTGTCTCCTCTCCTAAAAAGTATTACTCCTAGAATCCTTATATTATGTTTTTCAATTGAAATGAGAAATAAAAGGAACTAAATAATCCCCTAGTGCGTACTTTAGAGGTTTCAAAGCCCTTACTCAGTACAAGATGCATTTCATTCTTTTATTTACGAATGAAATTTCCAATATGTTTCTTAAACACATGATATAGAGACTATACTTGGGTACACTTGAACTTGTTCGGATGCTGTGAAAGCCTCGCCCGCGGCTCTGGACCACTGGGCCACGAGATGAAGGTCACCAGCGAAAGTTTATCGTATAATTGCCGGTCACGTGTAAAAGTGTAAGGCGATAAAGTGATGGGTGCGCGGAAATGGGAATTTTGGCCTCATATGGAGATGCTAATGTTTGATGTATCCGTTAATTTATTAAAAAGATGCTTAAAATAATGTTTCACGAAGATATTTCGCTATTGTTAGCTTGCCTTGCGCAGAGATGCGAATATCTCTTTTTACTTCTTTATTTTCAGTTTCCTTTAAAAATACAATTATCAAAAAAATATTTACATTGCGCTATTGATTATTAGGGATTTCTGTATTTTTTATGAGAACTTACATATCTACTATTTAGGTAGTTTCAACGATTAAACTTCCGAGCGCATGGGCGCGGTTCCACCGCGGTGCACGGAAGGGCTACGCACATTTTCAGCTTCGGTTTGTTGGTTAGAAAATGTAAAATAATAATATTATGTACTATGTCACAAACATTTTCTTGCTTGCGAAACTCGATAAACGCGCGTAATCTCTTCTTGCGCTGCAGTGGAGCTGCGCGTTTATATGAATTACTAAACTACTTCGAGGTTAAATATAAAAATCAAAAGCAAAATATAATATATATAGAAATAAAATATTATAATACATGTAAGTAATAATTTATTGCCATTTTTTATATATATACATGAACAGTGATGGTTATGAACATTAAAGCTAACGTGGAGTAATTATGGTCGCATGGCGTCTGCAGTAATTATAATTTTATTGTTTAGCCGTTTACCGAATGGTAATGGTCTAGCCCACGCCCACGCCCACGCGGAAGTGAATCTCATTATTCAAGTGCAATTCACACACTTAAATATTTGTTCAACAGGAAGAGGTTATATTTAGTTACTAGCTGTTGCCCGCAGCGTCGCCTGCATTAACTAAGATTTATAACCGGATCTTAGCCAACGGCGGATCCACGGGGGGGTCATGGGGGTCATGACCCCCCACTGGGCTGGTTCCAGGACTAAGGTGGACCACTAATTGAACATATAGTCCAGTCAAAAGTCAAGACTTGACCACTACGTGACCCCCCCGGTACCAAAGCTGGATCCGCCCTTGATCTTAGCGGGATTAAATAGCTATAAGCTATTTAATCCGCCTTCATATAGCATTTGGATATGGGGCAATTAACATTGAAAGAATAATTTAAATCAGACCAATAGTTTCTGAGATATATTAGTACTTAGATAATCTTAGTTTAGATTAAAAATATAAAATACGCCTGACTGAAAATGACGCCATTTTCTCAGATCCAGAAAACTCTTTCTTGAGATTAAATCCGTAGTAGGCGCAATCTGTGAGGTAGGTGATAACGATACAGCAGAAAAGTTATTTGTCTATATATACTATAATATTATAAAGAGGAAATATTTGATTGTTTGTTTGTATTGAATAGGCTCCGGAACTGCTTGATTGATTTGAAAAATTCTTTCACTGCTGAGAAGTTACACTATCACCGGTGAACATAGGCTATATAAAATTTTCAAAAAGTTAGGGACCCGTCTTAATTCTTAGTTGATACAGGCGAAGCTACGTGCAACAGCTAGTTTATAAAATATAAAATTATAAAGAGATAGAGATATCTGTCGCAAGAGCTTTTACGGATTTTACAAAACTTAAAAAAAAACCGCGATAAAACCCGCAATAAGTAGTTGTTTCTTTATAAGGTTTTTAACTTTTATTTCGCGGAGCTCGATATTTGGACATTATCTGCGAATGTCCGGTTCACGTTACCATAATGAGTTTATTTTTATATTAATGATTTCCAGAAGATCGACATTTCAATATTGTATCTAAACCTTGTTCAGGAATATAGAAATATAATACTTGTTCTCATCTTATAGATAGATTTAGAGATTTAGTAAAATAGAGTAAGAAAAAAGTAAAGAATCAACCCTTATAATATCATGTCCCACTGCTGGGCACGGGTCTTCTCCTCGAAATCAGGCGAGGAGGGTAGTGAACCATAGTTCACCGATGCGCTGGCCTGCGGGTTGGTGAACTTCACAATTCACATACCTTCAAAGACTTTCAATCTCATCAGGCATGCATATTTCATCACGATGCTTACCCTCATCGGTGAGCGAGCGATGGTCTCGTGTTTTGGGTGCACATAAAAATTTAGAAAAACCCATTTCAAGGCACTCACAGGATTGAATCCGGAACCTCTCGCATAAGAGGCCGAGTCCATCTGGACCATCGTCCAGTCCTGACATTACCGTATTTGGCTTTATTCAAACAATGTCGAAATATCGAGCCCAGAGTAATTTTTTATCCCTTTGTAATAATTTTAGTAATGAAAACAACCACGTTATATAAAATGTATATGCCATTGTAATTTTCAATCTAGGCTAGAAGGCTAAATAAGGCTTAAAGATCAAAATGGCAACAGACTGTAAAAAGATGATATACAATGTTACTGTCGCTATTATATTTAAATTACTTCTGAATGTTATAAAAAGAAAACCTTTACAAGAAGGCCCTTACACAGCTGTGGCATGGAAGACTCCTCATTGTTGGGCTTTTTGCGTGTCTGCCACTGAATGTTCGGCTCATGAGTAGATCGCAGGTTTTATGGTGCATGCAAATATATAACTGTTTCTCTTGGGTTACCCACTCTGAAGCTAAAAAAATATATTCTTATACACGGTGTAGTTTGAATGCTTTGGAAAACGAAGAAGTATGATAATGTAGGCGAGGCCTGACTTGATAGAAATGAAAAAAATGCGAAATTATAATTATTTTTGAATTGTATTTTTTTAACTTTTTTTGGATAATTCGGTTTGGTAAACATAATGATACAGACCTTTGATGATATTGCTGTTAAATATTCGATTTTTAAATCACACAGAAATGTCACAGCCGCGTCGGCGCGGGACTCGCGGTCAGCGTGAGTTCATAGCGTTATATGCATACATTGCGGGCATGCAAATTACATAAGTGCTAAAATTTTTTTAAAAAACGTTTCCGAGATAAATGGTTATATGCGATAATAGTATACAAATATGTAGTATATTTATATACTATCTTTCAATTTCAGATTATGTATATAAAATCCTGATTTTATATTTTAGTTTAAATACTTAATAGTTACGAACGATTATTTCTCTTTTTCTATTTCTTTTTCTATTTTCAACAGTAGTAGCATCTTCCCTGCGGAAGGCCACTCTAGTCCTCGTAAGCGGGGTGCTTAGCCGGGAGGGCTAAGTCTATAAAGGGCTAACTCTTAAGTCTATAATTGTACCATTATAATGGAAAACAGCATATCGAACTGCTAAGCTGCCTATACTTATCTTCCTCAAAGATCGAACCTATTTTAAGGACTCCATCTGATATTTTAATCTTAACGCATAAATGATAAAACATATTTCTTTATCTTTCATTAAAAAAACTATGCGATCTTTGCTGATAGTACTAATAAACTACTTTCTCATACGATACTTTATTTCCCAAGTGCCAACCATCTATTGGAGATGTTATCTGCATATTTCCCATAATTGTATTGTTTTGAACTTTTTTTATTAATGAAGTCTGTAAAGAATGGCTAGAAAGATATTTATCGAGGAAGATTGTTATAATAGGGACTTCCTTTGTAGAGACCAATTATTGTGTATGTAGGAATTAGAGAGAGAAACAATAAATTAAAAGTAATAAAATAAGAGTAACAGAGTCTCATATTTTAGGAGATATAAAAATAAACTCATTATTGTGAACAGGACATTCGTAGACAATGTCCAAATATAGAGCTCCGCAAAATAAAAGTGAAGATAGCCTAATACTAAAAAAGCTAAGAAATGAAAAAAAAAAATCACATCATAATCTATCGCGATTTTAGCAAAAAACCTTTAAAGTTAATAAGGAGACACAAATTCGTTATTCTCAATGAAAATGACAAGGTATCCTTTTTCCTTTGAAGAACATATGCCTGATTGATGGTCGTGTCGTGGTCGTGTCTGAACAGCGTGTTACATAAATCGTGAGCGCCATAATGCACGCCATAATGGGAGGTTTGTATATTGTTCCAAAAATGTAGTGGTGTTGCTACACGTTATTGTTTAGCGGTACTTTGTTTTTTTTTTAAATCTAGCAACACTTTTGCTGTTGTGATTAAGTATTAATATGCTTTTATAATGTGTGAAGAAAAATACTTATTATTTGATAGTGTGCAGCAAAATAGGTGAATAAATGGATTAGGACTGAATTACAAATAATATTTTTTATGGTTTGTCTGCAGTAATACATAAGAATATTTTAAATATGATCATGTAATATAGATTGTGAGACAAATAAATTATCGGGAATTAATGATATCATTCTATAATTTTATTAATCAAAAAAATGTGATTCTCTTGGTTTAAAATTATGCTTATTTTAACTATTTTTAAACATATAAATCAGAATCCCGAAAAAGCTGTTTTGAAAATAATTTCTTGCCAGCACTTAAAACAGGACGGATATAATCTATAAAAATACACATCATGTAGTTATAAGATATAACCGTAATTAGTCAAAATGAAACAAATTAATATCGTAGCGGTATTCATTACAAATAATTGTATTATTTTAAATGATTAACAATATCCCATTATATTAACGGATAGTTCATTGAGTAATGTCCGTATTATTTTTTTGATCTAGTAACACTGTAACGGTCCATACAGGATTGACAAGGAAACCGTCGTCCCACATACCAACCGTTATGTTCAACTGAAGACCAAACAATTGAGACTTGTCGCAATCACGAATTCGCGGTTAGCGGTTTTAGAATACGTACTAAAAAACCTAGTATATACTACTACTTTAATTTCAATACCTTTTCGATTTTAAACATGCCGGCGCGCTTTGCAGTGAAATCAACTCGATAGTCATGCCGTGATGCGTCACGTCCATATTTTAATGCTTTATTTTATTCCATTTTTTCAAGTATAGTTCTATATTTTTTAATTTTTATTCGTTGTAATATTATATAAACTCTAAAGCATAGATTATTTACGTTTATCAGGCGGCAGCTAACGTTTTTCAGTGACTTTTGTATACAAATCACAATAAATTAAAAATAACCTAGAAGTAAATCCTTGGAACGAAACATTAAGTATGAAAAAAAATATATATAATCGAGGTAAACAAAAATTTAATTTGCAAATTTGCAGCCTATCTTTTTGAAATCCAAATGAAACCAAAAACAAAAAAACTGGCAATGAGTAGCTTATTCTTAGGTCTTTAGCTTTTTCCATTGTTCGTATATAATGTTTCTAGTACAGGCAAAAGACAAAGGTATTCAACGGTGTAGGTTACAATGACGAGTAGAATAAATTTTTTTGTTAACCAGCCTTAAAAACGGAGATAGAGCCTTTTCCTTCCTCCGTTAGGTGTAAATTTCTTTTGAATTTAATTTGTTAAAAAAAGTTTGTTAGTGTTTTTGTAAATGTAATTTTTAAATTAATGTATAATTTATTGTTTAAATTACTGTTCTTCTTCTCGTGTATTAGGTCAGTTGGAAGAAATTTGTGTGTGGTATAAGCTGTACCTTAAAACAAAGTTTCCTGTGTACATAAATAATTAAATAAATACAACATCTCTATCTCAGATCCCTCACGAATCTCATTGTGATATCTAGTGTGAGATTTACTTATCCTCGGACTCATTGTCACTTCAGTAGAGCGGCTGATCTTCCTTTATCTCAACTTACAAAATATAAATCAAAGACTTCATTTGCAAAGATTTATTTGAAACAAGTTCAGTAGAATACACAGGCTAGCCAGTGAATGTAGTTTTGATTAATGAAATTGCATACCTTATATCAATCAGCTTCTAATCGAGGGGTCGTGAGAAAGCACGGCGATACTGACACACTTTGGAGATTATTGTACCACTATTATGGTGCTCCTATAAACACAAATGTTTGGGAAAACGCGCAGGTAAACATTTGTGGCTAATAAATACTTAAATGCCTACCATTCTTTAAGATGGATGTGTTGTGAAGGATACGAAGCTTGGGATAGTAGTAATGATGATATAACCCAGCCTAGAAGATTGTGTGATTTGTTTAGAGATGTATTTAAGATAGCAAAAATTAAAATCTAGTTAACTTTACAGATATTGCCCGGAAACAATTTTGTAGTGAACCGAATTGTAAATCTATATCAACTTCAAATCATTTTTTTTTTGTTTAAACAATCACAAATAATTAAATCACGATTGATCTATACGTTTAGATGAAGTTTAATCACATATCATCATCATCATCATCAGCCTCTATCCGTCCACTGCTGAACATAGGCCTCCCTCAATGAACGCCAAGACGACCGATCCCTTGCTACTCGCATCCAACGCGGACCTGCCACTGCACGGAGATCGTCTTCCCATCTAGTTAATGGCCGACCAACACTTCGTCTACCTAAACGCGGCCTCCACTCTAATATTGCTAATCACATATGCTCTTAAAAATTTTGTCTATGTAAAGATATGCAAAGATATGTCACTGACCCCATGTTATTATATATTTGTTATATTACTTTTCTTACTATTTTAACGTAACTTTTGCTTGGATTGCATAAGTAGATTATATTCAAATTGTTTTACAGTCTATGGAGCTAAATCTATGGAGCTTCAAAGGTATCTAAATGCTCAAATTATACTCACAAAAACATTTTCCTTGACATACATCGGGATAACTATTTAATAATAGTCACAATAAACCAGTAGATACGGCGTTTACATAAATTGCGTTATTTGCTACAATTTTATTATATTACTTACTAGTTTTTTTCGACTATATGTAATTTGCAGCGTGAATGACTCTAAGTCAATAAAAACTATAACTACTCGAGTATTTGTTCATATTTAGTTCCTCACCTTTGTTTGTTTAGCCTTCCAAGTTTCAACGAAATTTTCACCCAAATATTTTTCTTACTTAAAAAAAATATAGCAAAATGACAGAAACATTAACAAAGGTCACAATTGATGGTAAGGATCGTCGCACTCTTATCTGATTTTATTTCCGGATGGTGCTAATGGCCCTAGCTTCATCGGACAAGAGGGGAGCCGGTTGGATAAAGATGGATGGGGGGTTGCCCCCCACCAAGCTTGGAGTGTAGCTTCATGGCGTCGGGTTTGATCCTGTGGCGGGTCCCTACCGAACCAGCATGAGATAAAAGTCTTATCTGCATGTACATTTATTTCTTCTATAAAACAGCTTTGCTGTGTTTCGGAGAGAAGGGCAAGACTGGTGTAATTACTGGCAACGAGACTTGACACCTTAAGCCTCGGGATAGGCAACTCACATGACTCGTATTTAAGACTCGTCTGCCACTTTTGACCAATTTTTTCATGCATTTCGAAATCAGACGGTTTTATTTATACGTATAGAATGAATAAAGTGAAAACGTTACATTGTTGCTGCCGCCATATTGGAATAAAACGTAAAAATGTGCAATAATTTGTAGCCGGTGATAACGTTGATGGTAGCTGAGCTCCGGCTATTTGTTTGTACCATTGCTTTTAACGATAAAATGCGAAAGTAACATATTACTGTCTCTGTAAATGTTGATTTACAGCAGTAGATTATAATGGATGAATAATCTTACCGAGCCTAGATTTTTTAAAACTAATGCTTTTAGTCGGAGTGTCAAAGTTGTTTCAATACAATGAGTGAAAATCTCTTGAACATTAAAAAAACCACATAAATTCGTTTGCATATATTTAAGAACCTTGAAGGATTTGTACGAGAATTTAATAACATAAATAATGAATACTTTGATAATTTGATCCTTCGAGCCGGATCCAGGTGAGTTTACTGCTAAAAAAAGCTCAAATGTTACGTGCTGTACCTGTTCCTATTCGTGCTCTACCAGCACCTGTGTGAGCTGTTCTAGCTGTGTCAGCTGTGTCACAATGGGAACAGTTCCTCGCCTCGTGACCGCATGTCACGAGTCCTCCAGTATCGGTTGGGCAACCACCAATAAGTTTTATCTTAACGTGTTGGTACGTGTCTTTAATGTGGCAGATAATTGTGATGAAATCGCATTGTTTTGTATGCGATAAATATAACAATATGCGAAAAGACGATACATCATTTAATACGGCTACTTATACTTAGCAATTTTGTAAACATACAAAAAATCATAGTACAATAAAATGGAAATAAACACATTTAGAAAAAACACCGATAAATAATTCCTAATAAGTACATAACCAATTACAAAAAAACCTGCGTCTGGTTTTCTTCAGACATAATTTTTTGTAACACACACATTTTCGATGCTGAAGTCTTTAACCTTTTCTGAAGAGTTTAACAGCTGATGTGGATGTCAAATATTCAAACAATTTATTTTTAATTGGTCTGCAAAATTTGACAATTAGATTTTTAAAGTTGTAATTTTCGTATAATATTCCATTAATGTTCGCGAAAAATAGGCGCGTTGAAGTGGCAATTAGCTGGTCACAAACTCAGGAGAACGGATGGCCGATCGACGAATAAGGTCGGAATGGACGTAGCGTTTGGTAGACGAAGAGTTGGTCAGCAATTGATCAGGTAGGATGATAGTCTCCGTGCAGTAGCTACGTCAAAAATGTCCTGTACAAAAATTATCGGCTAGTGATAATTTTTGTACAGGACATTTTTGACGTGGACGTGACGTGACGTGGTGGTGGAAGTCTAAAATCATATTACATTATGACGTCATCACGTTTTCTTCCTGTTTGCTAGAGTATATACAATAATATACTTTTTAATTAATGTACGCTTGGTGTACTTTTTAGCATGTTTCATATATGCTCAACCATTTAATGTCTGCGTGATTGTAATAAAACCATTTTCATGTAAGATTTTTATAGATTTAAAAAGGCCTATCTAGTGATGGATTTAAATAGCAATACGGCCTGGTCAGTTAAAATGATACGGCCTTCTACAATGAACTCCACGACGGCCGATTTAACATTTTGTATAGGTTTCTTTGTGGGTACTTTGTTTAAAATTGTATCTAGTTGTTATAAAACATCAGGGTTCTGTTATTTACTCACGTTGCGTAAAACGACTATCAATCCGAAATTCCGGTCGTGGCTCGTGTTGTCAATCAATTACAGAGATTTATACCGTAATTGTACTGCGAATGTGTAGTGCAACGTTAAATTAACTATTTTAGAGCGAATTTCGACAAAATCTAATAAGTTACGAGTCCTTTGTGCTTAGCCAAAATGCCATTAAGAAAGCGTTAGCGAAGTTCGAAAATGATAAAATGTATAGGATGGACCACGTGATTAAGCCTTATGTCGATCCCATACATTTTATCATTTTCGAACTTCGCTAACGCTTTCTTAATGGCATTTTGGCTAGGCGCCCTTAGGCTGCTGTAAAGTATCCAAAATAGGAATAGAAGCCACGATTAAACGCGTAAAAAGTTTGGTACAGTCTTTTGTGTTTTTATAGTTTAAATAATAAGCTCTTAAATAATATAATTAATTATCAGCTGAATTTTTGTGTTCATGGTGACACTGACCTATAACAATCAGGCTTTGTCAATTTGTTTATCTATTTAGAATATTAAACTATAAGAATCAAAACAAAACTAAATTTTGAAATTAGAAATATTTTGATGTCATTGAAAAGTTTTCAGACGTGCCATTTGAAACACATCATCATATTATACCTATTTCTTCCGGATATTAAAAAAACAACACTTTAAGTATTGTTATAATTGAAATATTTATTGATATGTGTATTTTATTTCCACGATTGTAAATTTTTATTACTTTAACGGTATGAGTCTTAAGCGTCGATAATACAAAGAATAAGTTTTATTGTGTATAAATCACAAACGTTATCTCGGATCAATAATCCATTAGCACTTCTAAGGATGTAGTGGGAATCACTAGAAAGTTGTCACAAAAACTTGATTCACCGGAGACATAATTTCGCTGAAACCCCGCGGTGCGCGTGCGTACTGGAAACCACGCAAATTTTAATAACATTAAGGTACAGGTAATTAGTCAGTTTACGGGTGGGTAGTTTGAATGTGGTAAAAAAGGTAGCTCAGTGGTGGTCACGTGAAAAAAAGCGTTTGGACATACAAGAACAATATTTATAAGATCACGTGATAAAAACGTTGTGTATAAACTTATAAAACTTAAGTATAGTAACTATAGTGCTATGGCCTATGAACATACAGATATATAGCTTGGGTAGCTTAGTGTCAGCTTAAATATTAACATATTATATAGGTTTTCGGATTGGACTAAAATGCCAACGTTGCTTCTAAAAATCTCTATCTAATGCGGAAGAAAAATCACAAATACATATAAATCAATCGATAAACTGTAAATTCTAAGCGTTGTAAATACACGCGGAATCCAACCACCAGGGGATCATGTTGCAGTAAAAGTTCAAGTTCATATCAGGTATAAAAAGTGGTCCAACGCAGTGACCTGGCGCGGATTGCACCTTGTCGAGGTCATGTCTGATCGTGTTTCATTTGAATTTTGATATGAGAGAAGCTTGGCTCAGCTCAACTCGATTGAGAGCAGTTAATATCAACGGAGATGCCAAAACTGGCGTATAGTTATCACTAGTTTACAAGTACTTAAGAAGAATTGTTTTTAACGTGCCACTTTCTTTACAACTTGTTGTATGTCTTTTAAATTAACCAAGCCCATCAGACCAAGACCTGTCATAAATTCATTTTATTAATGCATCTGTCCTACATCGATAGTAACAAAACGCTCTAATAAAACAATGTACATATAATGTTAGCATGTAAAGAAACGAAACTAAAACTAAAAATGATAATGAGTGCTTGTATTCCTTTTATCTAGCATTTACTCTTAACTAATTATAGTCACTATAATGAAAGGACCGCCAGTACATTCTATCAATTATATCTTTACTAATTATTTAGTAATAGCTGTAGCCCACAGCGTTACTTGCGTTAACTAAAATTTACAGCGAGATGATTTAGCTTTTAGCCTTCCTTAATAAATGGGCTATCTAACACTGAAAAAATCATTCAAATCCGACCTGTAATTCTCGAGATTATCACGTTCATAACATTTAGCAGGCCGTGTAGCAAAGATCGACAACGGTAACCACCAAATGATTTACAGATAGCCCGAGGGAGGGATAGGAGTAATACCCTGGGACCCGGACGAATTCAGGTTTACTAGGAAATATTTTCGGGAGACGTAACAGGATTGCAGTGACTAACAAAAGTCAAGAAAACACAGCAAAAACCCCAGCTGCAATTAATATTTAGAAGCTACATTCAATATTATTTAGCATTATTTATTTTTGGCAAAGAGGCTTCTCATGACATCGTAAAACTAGGTATTGTCTGGGTGACATTAACCTACTATGCTAGCTTGTCTACTTTATGTTGAGCAAGATTTAAAAAATCTTTATGTCCATTTCTATAAACGCATTCCATTTATCGAATCTGATAAATAAATTGTCCGCTCCATTGGAAAGAAAGCTTGTCTTTAAATTGGCTGACTCACTACCAGCTGACTTATTAATAACGATTCAATGTCACGGTGATGGTAAGGTTGATAAACGGGGACACGATATGTGATTACGAGATGCACATTATAGTTTTTGTATGTGTGTGGAAATTGCGGTAACTAGTATGCAGGTACCACAATTATTTATAAAATATTTTACAATATCAAAAACTGAAATATGTAATACGAACGTTTCGTAGGTTGTTTTGAAATAGAATTTTTGTATTAGGCACTATAAATAGTTTAAACACAATCGATTACAAAATCTCCTAGGGATTTAATTTGAGTTCAAAATTAGAAAAAATAATAAAATAAAATTACTGTACATGCAATAAATATATCTTCATCTACACTAATATTATAAAGAGTAAAACTTTGTTTGTTTGTTTGGTTGTAATGAATAGGCTCAAAAAGTACTGGACCGATTTCAAAAATTCTTTCACCATTCAAAAGCTACATTATACACGAGTAACATAGGCTAAATTTTTATTCTGGAAAAAAATAGGGTTCCGTTAGATATTTTGGTTTTCCGGACACTATTAGGTGTAAAAAATCAACCAGAAAAGTTACTTATTTTGCGTACTAAGATCCCGTTCCAAATCTTAGTTAACGCAGGCGAAGCTGCGGGCAACATCTAGTGGA
This sequence comes from Lycaena phlaeas, assembly GCA_905333005.2. NCBI lineage: Eukaryota > Metazoa > Arthropoda > Insecta > Lepidoptera > Lycaenidae > Lycaena > Lycaena phlaeas. The sequence continues at coordinate 3,191,030 of HG995176.1, forward strand.
ATATAAAATAACAGATAACGTAAAACCATCAAACAGTTTAATTGTTAGTACGAGTATATCTATATTTCGTATATCAAAGAGACATATTATTTATAATGAATGTGCTAGAGGCGAAGTTTTCCGAAACAAGAAGTGGGAGTCGTTGCAGGCGCCATATTGCGCTTTGATCAGCCGATATTGCGCACGCGCATCGTTCATTACCAATGGATAAAGTTTTGTATTATTTACGCGCTAAAATAAAGTATGTAAAATATTATATTTTGTATACTTATCATACATTTTACTTAATCAATAATTAAAGTAATAGTAAAACAGAAAGTCATTTAGTGAATTGTATTTAATACGACTGTTTTCCATGTGGATAGTATAGGAAAAGGAAATCTCATAAAATTTTCCTGCCAAATACAAAAATATAACGATTATAATTATGAACTATATGTATAAGAATATTTTTAATATTTTCAAGTTACAATATTAATGAGGAATAAATCAAAATAAAATTGATTAGTTCATCTACGTGCTTTTTATATTTTATAAACATATTTATTATCATTTTATGAAACCATTTATGAAGTAATACTTAATGCGCATTTGAATATTATGCCTATTTCTGCGCGGGCTCTCAGAGAATGAATCGTATATTTCCAAGTGCTTTCTACAAATGTACAAATTGCCTATCGTCGATATCAATCAGTCAAGATGGGTATCGCTGAATCAGACTAGTCACAATTTACTAGGCTATCCCGCAATAAACTAGCGGCAAGTCTTTGTGTTTTTCCCACGATTGTTAGGAGCTATCGATTGTCGTGGGATTGTATATAAAGCCAGTTCTTTGGACCTTGAAACTGCATTAAATTGATTTAGATGGTGTTGCCAATTAAGAGTCATTGGACTTTTCAGGTAAACACTAAGCTTTCGAGGCCGCCTTTATAAAAACTACAGTACAATAAAATATACAGAATAGGTCTTAGAAGTCTAGGAATAATTATTTATTTTTCTAAAAATTTAATTTATCAATAACATAAACACATTTTTATTTGCGCTATTAAACATATTTAGCCGTCGATTTTTTTAATGTAGATTATATGAGATTTAACCAATTAATTTGCTTAATATATATTCAATATTGGTTTTACGAAACTATTAAATACTGACAACACTAAGTAAATTGGGCTTAATTAAGTTATCTTAGTGCTATATATACTAAATTTGCTAAATCAATTACTACGCTAGCCATAGTTGTTAGTAAAACGAAGTTATAATCTTGTCATATTCTATCACGGCTAATCCAATATACAAACCAAAGTATATAAGGTTCGGTTTTTTCTATTCTAGCCTTAATAGCATAGAGTCATAGACAATTAATAGTATAGATGTAAATTTATATAATAAGTGTAGGTTATATTATGTCGACTGTCGACATATGGGCGTTATGGGCGACTATCGACGCCCATAAACGTGCACATAACCAGAGGTTTTGCAGATGCGTTGTGCTCCTTTTCCCTATCCCCCCACCGGAGACTCGCAAACCGCACGAAACTAGACAGCATAACTGCCACTTTACGCCGGTATTATGTGAGCGAGAGGCACCACCCCGGTCGTGCCGGACTAATTCGGCTGCAAAGCAGCATGGCACTGCCTCTAACAAAGTGTTATTTAAGTGTGTCATGTATTTAAGTTATTTCGGAGTCTTATAAGTAACATGCCTGTAAATAGCTAATATGTATGCTCATATTTGTTAAGGCAAACGAGTTAATAGTGTAGACGCAAACCCTTACTAACCGATTTTCACATAAAAAACGTAGATTTTGAGTATACTGAAATGTACGTATTTTCTTGAACTAAGTAGCTGAACATTGATACCATTTCTACATAGGGAATACCGCTATGCACGTCCAAATGTACTTAACCTTCACGGATTCTTCCCAAGCTTATCCGCTAAGTCACGTACACTGTTTTATAAGCATTTTAGAGTCAATTTCGTAATACTTTGTTACGGTCCCTTCATTTTAGATCTTATCTTCTATATCTGTGGGCCAGTCTGACAACGTTTGTCTTGCCGCTATGACGCTTTAGATTCATTTCTATAAATATAAGTAAAGACTATATTGTAAGTAAAGTAATATAAAGTACTTATACATCTCTTTTGATTCAATGCTTTTCCTCTACTGTATTGTCTCTCTCTATCTCTCTCTTTGTTTTCTCCTATAGCTCTAGTACCCAAACTCCAATCTAGTTTGGCTTTTGGCCGCAAAGTTACGACATAATAAGAACACAATATGGCTATGTGGGCCATTTCTCTATCATACTGTACACGGTCAGACAAACACTTTCATCCTCTTTCACATCATCGACCTCATTGACCTCAATTCCTAGATAGAAATGACACTTATTGGAACATAAATCATAATTTATGCTTTGGTTAGAGCACGCAGATTTTTGTGTATATATTATTGTAAAATGATTTAATCGAGATATAGAAACTAGATTAACGGCGCGGCTCCACCGCGGCGCACGCAGAGGTGACGCGAAACTGGACATACGTGCGTTGCCTCTCAATGCGCCGCTTTTGTTTTTGATTTTTAGAGTTCTATATCTATCTTTATTATTAGTGTTTATAATAGATTCCGCCTAGGTCCCGGCTTACGGGAAGTAGTATGGCTTTCGCCAGGACTAGCCTGTTGCTATGATCTAAGGTTGACTGCAGATCTAGGACCCCCAAAAAGCAGCTGAATCGCTGCTCGTAATTTAGTTAGGGTAGTGCACTCCCAAGTGCAAGTCCTACTTGGGTCCAGGAGTCTACCCGGGTAACCTAGATACACGCTAAAAGAACGGATCTTCGCCGAAAAATGTCTTGATCGCAACGGCGAAACTAACTTGATTGCTGATAGCTAAAAAAAATACGCTTGAACAACAAACAGACAGTCATAAGTGACCAGTGACATCTATACACAGCAGCTACACCCGACTATACTAAATAATCTATAGTATACCAGATAAAAATATACTAAATCACGACTGACCAAATCAGGTGTAATATTCAAATATATTGTATTGTCAGGAAAAAAATATTTTACATGAAATAAATAATATAGACACACGATATAAATTCCTTTACTTATTAGTTTTAAATTACAGTCATAAAGCTTTTGAAACGAATATATTATTATTGTGTCGTATCACGTGTGTCGCGTCTACATTTATTTGTGATTTATAGTCTTTGTGAGCGACGATGGTCCAGTGGTGGATGGACTCGGCCTCTTATGCGAGAGGTCCGGGTTCGATCCTGACCCCCCCGAGTGTGCCTTGAAATGGGTTTTTCTAATTTCTAAGTGTCCCCAAACACGAGACCATTGCTCGCTCACCGGTGAAGGAAAACATCTTGAGGAAACCTGCATGCCTGATGAGATTGAAAGTCTTTGAAGGTATGTGAAGTTCACCAATCCGCACTGGGCCAGCGCGGTGGACTATTGGCCCATTACCCTCCTCGCTTGATTTCTGAGTTGATACTTAATTTTTTAATGTCTTTAGACGACTTTGTATGTCACCGGACTCCTAAACGGCTAGACTAATTTTGATGTTGTTTATGTGTTCAAGTAGATTTGATAATAATAAAGATTTACAGTACATAATGTTTTGTTTAGGACGTCTGTCTCGTCCGCTAGTATCTTTATAAATACTGCCCACTGGAAGATTTCCCATTAAATAATTTTTATAACGTACTCAAGTAAAGACAATTTATTACATTACAAGGAAGACATTGAAACTTTCTCCGTATCAAATCTCATAGTAAAACTTACATTTAGAAATAATGAGATATTAATATAATGTTTAAAATAAATTATTTTATTACAATATTCCTTTGTGCATGTCTCGTACTTAATATTTCATTTTTGATTTGCCGTTATATAATTAAATTACATTAGTCAATATTTCACATCTACAGGTTTTATTTTTAATCGGGATAGGTAAGTTGTAAGGGTTCCCAATTCTGTAGCAGCTATTCCTGTTTAGCTAGGATTGATAACGGTCACTATATTATACCAAATAACACTATGCCTACAGATTTATAAATAAAGACAGATGGAGTATGCCGACCACGCGAGTGTCGTTTCAAGGCGAATACAAATTCAAAAGCGCTCTCAAGTGCTTGACATAGCGTCGTACTCAAAACGTCTAATAGATTGTGTTCGCTTTTGAATTTGTATTCGCTTTGGTGACGTCACTCGCGTGTTCAGCATGCGCCATCTGTCCCTTTATACATCTGACTATCCTATTGAAACGATAAAGTCCAAGGGATACGGTAAAACAGTCTCTCTCTTTCTTTCTCTTTTTATGGTTTTGTTTTTGTTGATCTTTCTCTCTTGGTATCCAGACACTCATACATTGCTTAGTAAAGGTCCTCCTCGAAAGCCAAGAATCTCAGTCGGTTACATTACCTACGAGTATGGTGAACTATTTACGCGGCCTCAAACAATTTTTTTCCCTTCAAGGTCAGGATAGTTTGTTAATTAATATGTAAACTAGTTAACAAGTCATTCGACGGTGAAATATCGATCTCCGCTAAAAAACTAAAAAAAGAGTTGTTTTTAAAATTAATTATTAGGTTTGCTTCAACTCAAATCTTCAGGGCTTATTTAAAAAAATGGAACACTTTGTAAGTATATATAGAAAACATAATAAACTTAAGATTAGCCCAATTTAAGGTTATTTTAGAACACTTGTTAAGTTTTGTTCAATTTATAGCATTTTTATCGGATTCAAGTGATAAAAGTTGAATTAAAATGAAGATCAAATGTATTTTGGTAATAAAAATGTTATTTATTCAACAATCCCATCATAAAATAATCATGAGAAAATTGGACTCATAAATATTATGATATGATAATAATTCGGTTTAGCCAAAATATTATATACTTACGAGATAAAAATATTCAAATGACTTTATATTTTATTATATTACATATATTATTTTATTATCTATTTTTCAAACTTCAATCAATTTATATAGAGAAACAAATAAATAATTTATTGCAAGGAAAAATATTGTCGGTATGCCCTAGTCTAAAAGTATTTTTTTTTACTAATTCATAGGTAATTAATATTAAGACACATTATGTAACTCGTTTGTTTAGTAAGAGTGTGATTGGCATAGATGAGCTTTGAATTTGACCAAGCATATCGAAATCAGAATCGATTGTTAATATATGTATTAACATTCAAATTTGACGGGGTCACATTGATCAGTGACCCTCGAACCCAAATGGTTCATTGAGCACAGCAGCTGAGCGCCATTACGGCGTATTCAAGCTTCAACCGTCCGCCGTGATCGCTCAGTGCCGATTCTAAACACGGAACGTGTCACACGTGTGGCTGTACAACGTAAACCTTTGCTTTGCGCTTAAAAAAGTACGGAGCGCGGGAAATTTGACAGCTGACATTTTATTTTTTACGAAAATATTTACGTTCGTAAATATTCAGACGAATTATACGTTTGTTTATCGTGAAATGTGTTTTTGTTGATACGATTGTGATTAGTTAATAAATATTTTGTGTCGAGATGACGTCTCTATACCATGAGGTGAGTACACGGCATTTAGTATTAGCATATAGATTTTTGTTAATCTAAACAAAACGTATAGGTACTCTGTAGTCTTTAATAGGTATGTCCTTTCTAATATTAGATATAAATTATTTATATTAATTAGATATAATATTATCCTTTCTAATATTAGATATAAATGTTAGTAGGTTTGTGTGTTTATTATTTGTTTGTATTGCTTTAACTTGTGTCGCCGAGAAGTTTGCACCCTCGATGTTGAATTGAGAACAATATCATCATTATCATCATCATCGTATGCCTTTATTCACACACTTCTGACTATAGGCTTCCTCAACATCCTTTAAGATTATATTTTTAATTGTGTAAGTACATATTTATTTACTCTGTATTTAGGTATTATATCTACGCAATGTATTATTTCGTGATTTCAATATGCACTCAATTATTTATAAAAGGAATTCTAAATTTATACGTTGAAAAACCAATATGCCCGAGTGTTCTATCTTTTTTTTTAATTAACAGTTCATACGGCGTATGCCATTCATAAAGTGCATTGCTCTTGTTTTAAAGAAATGCATCGTCTGGTTACTATTATTCACGCCGTTTGTTTACACTGGGGCGTTTCGGAATGCTGTGACGGAGAGTAGGATAGGATTAGCGCCAGGGTTCGATTTTCGTTTTATAATATAGCTAGCTAGATTTTTGCAAACTGTCAGACCAAAAAAGAGTTAACCAGTGCTATGTTATCGCTGATTGTCTTAAGCTTTAAGTAATTATCAGTCCGAATACGGTTGTGACTATAACTAATACTGCGGGCATCTACTGTTATTCTGTCTACAGGTAAGTTAAATTAATATTAATGTTATTGTATATATTTTTTTACTAATCGTTTAATGGCTGAATAGATTTATAGTCTTGTACATTTTTTTTTATCCCTGAAATAGATAAGGAGGCAATTTCAGAATTCTTATCTCTTGTCACAAATCCGTTAGACGGACAATATTTGAATATGATAAGAATATATCGACTGTGGCCTTAACCCATATATGCCCAGAACTATTTTTGGGTGCGATATCTTTCTTTTTTGGATATGTTGATACCTGATAGGTTCTTATGAAGATAGTAACTCGTAATTTGGAGTAGGAGTTGGGGAAGGGTGTTTTTTTTAACGGGTCGAAAACGACCCAATGGGCAGATTTGTTACTTTTAATCGATACAAAATAAAAATGAATTATTGTATTTATTATTCACTTATTACATAAAATCAATAATGAAACTCATCGAAACACTTTAGTTGTAAATTGATACCACTTGGAGTTTCCGGGAAGGAAGAATATTGTGACTATCTTCATTGCTTTTCCAGTATATGCGGCGTCGTGGCTGTGGGGCATACTGACAAAATAAAGATGGCAATCATTTGTAGTCGATTGAACAGCATATAACTATTTATCTCACTAAATAAGTCAAAGTCAAGAGAGTTACGATTGAAAAACAGTTCAAAAACTGTTTCATGTTCTTCATTTTCAGAAGAAATCATAGCAGACCTAGGTAGCAGTGTACCTCCTTCACTCACGGCTATTTATGTAAAGATCTTTCTTCACCTAAGCATGCTCCTCCTACTACCAGCTTGGTGTTGAGTAGTTCCTCAGCCTCGTCCTCGACTGCTTTCACATTCACTTCCAGGCCCTCTTCCAAATGATGCCCCTCGTTCGCTTTTATATCTCATTCCACAGGATCTTCCGCTTGCTCTCCCACGTGTTCTTCCACGTCTGTTTCGTTTCAATGGCGATAACGATATATTATCTGGTTTCTCATTCTCGCTGGATGTGGTGTCTCCACCATGTGGATGTCAAAGTAAGATTTACAGGAGCGAGTAGCTATCGACGGGACAAGTTATGCAGATATGAATCTTCCTCATCGCCGGAATTACCGTCTGATAGGTACCATACCATCGCCGGAAGGTTCTATGCACATATCAGAACCTTGGAACTCATCGTCGGAGTTCAAATTTTCCAACATGTCTATGCTGTAGTTACTTCAGCGCAAGGAATAAAAAATAACAAGAAATCATACATCTGCCCAAAGGGTCGTTATCGACCCACATAGGTTGAGGTACCTATATCTGCGTAATAAGTATTTATATCCGACCACTTTCACTGTAAAGATATAGGTAAACTATCTTATTTTATGACTATAACAGCACATTAGATAAATTAGAAAAGAAGCAAATTTTACTTACATTTTTTTCAGCAATGTCTCACTTTTTTGCCAACTCAAAACAAGTGCCGACTTTAAATGTTACTAGAATTTTAAAAATTGCCCATCAAGGTAATTGATTTACTTGTTTTGGTAGAAAATATTCTCGTTATATCATAGATAATGCCAGATGACGCAAATAATTAGTCATATTCACAATATCACCTTTCTGCTGCAACATAGCTTACAGGACAAAAACGACCCACTGGGCATATATGGGTTAAATAAACTTTATCGATTTAATCAAAAGTTACAATTTTGTATGTTTGGGTTCTGACGTGGTTTATATTATATAGGTAAACATCGTACGTGTCCCTAATAAAATGCCTTTTTTAAACATCGAAAATTTTGCCTAGAAATTATTTTAATGAAATGAACAGTATCCTAACTTCGTCATCAGTATAATAAAACAACTTTTACGGTTTTTATCGCGGTTTATTAAGTTTTTTATGAGCCCGACGTTTCGGATACTTTACAGCAACCATGGTCACGGGAATACTCAGTAATAACTTTGTAGAGATTATTGTTATTCAAATCAAGTAATGTAAGTATAAATATATCGATAATTTTATACGACTTTATTATACTGACTACTGTATGATATTAAAATGCTTATATAACAATATTACAATAATTTCTCATTTATCTCCGGTTGTTCTCAGCTGGAGATTTTTTTCCATTAAGAACTCGTTTCACAATAAAAGGTCAGAGATATATCAGAAATATAATAGGAAAGAAAGTTTAGGTAAAGTCCTTTGTTCTCTTGTAACTTGTGTTCAAGTGTGGTCTCGCTAAGATATATAGGTTGGTAATGATATTTTAGCATCGCTAATTACCTAATGTTGCTGCTCGTAAACAGAAAAAAAGCAGAATAGCACGTGTACCTAAAAGAAAGACTAGTGTTGGCAACATTGACAAAAATGACAATATGTGTTATGCAAGCGTGTTTTAAAAAAGTTATGAAAGTCATTTTCAAAAATGGAATTCTTAAAAACAAAATCAAGAGATTTCAGGACGACTAAAATGATTTTACAACATGTGAAATACAACATAATTTACTCACAGTAATGTCGTTTTAATACTTTTTATCTAAAATATCGATCAGCGATATTGTTTAGAAAAAAATCTTGTATTCTATGACCTTAAGTGAATATTATGTAATCTTGTATTATCAACAAAAGACAATAATCTCAAAAACTCAATTGCTCAATAAAATCAATAAAAAATACGAAACAACAAAATTGAGGGTACATAAATACATTTCGGTACCTCTATAAATACTACCACACACGGGAGGTAAAAAGGCTCGCCCGCATTAACATGTAAAATATTTAATTACAGTAGGTACAAGTTACAACTGACTTGTCAGGGTCGCCAAAATTTTTGGGAAAAAAGGATAACATTTCATATGTAAGTATTAAATATTTTATACTTTTAGTAATATTGTATTTATAAATATATAATTTTTCTGTGTCATTTTTTTCCATTTGTAAGAAATTAAAAAAAAATGTAGTCAACAAAGTTTGATGTAGTTTAGTGAATTTTTGATGCAAAAACAGTCCAATAGTTACATAATATTTTATTTTTATTATTAGATGCTTAGCCTAAATTCACATGATACCTAACTTCAAAAAGAATCAAGTAAAATCTGAAAGATTTCTCAATAAAAAATCTGTTTTTTTTATTAGTATCCTTGGATATCCTTTGCTCGAGTAGGTTAGGATTTGATCTAGATTTAAGGATAAATATGTACCTATATTTGGGAGTTGGCAACACAGACGTGTTTTGGCGGGGGATGACGTCATCGTGAGTCACTCCCGAGCCCATTCACAGCCTCCTTTCTAAGTTTATAACCGAAGATAAGATAATTTATGATCTAACGTGATTTGCCGATAATCTTTATTGAGAAACTAGCTTGAAGCTCCTTGAGTCTTACGCCCGCAAATGTTGCTTCATAATATTTCATATCTAATGCTATTTCAGTCAAGCAGCAAGCTGTAGATTTTTTCTAGCTTTCCCGCTAACGCAGAAAGCTAGATGTATCTACCACTTGGTACACATTAAAACGTTGATTATAGTAATAATTTATGTAATAATAATAGTTAATATAATCTGTATATACCTACTTATAGGGATGCATGATAATGTCTGATCAAACAATAAGATTCCGAACAAAAATACATTTAAATTGAATAGAGATCCGATCGCCCTAGTTTAAAACATCACTCGTATTTCGTGGAGCCATTTTTGACCAATGTTGCCAATGTCCAATGTAGCCAAAATGGATGATCGTAATTAAGAATAAAAAGAATACAAAATTATCGACTTCAAAAAAAGTTGTTCGATTCTTGTGTCGACGACATAATTTTTTTTTTAATTTTATTAATTTTTATAAAATCTATGCAATTATTTTTGAAGTCAGTGTTGACAGATATTCCTGTCCATATGCACAGACCTTTAGCAAACAAAAATACACTTTAATTGGTCACCAATTCGCGGTCCGGAAACTGTCACCACACATAATTAAACAACGGGACATACAATATAATAAGATAATTAATTTAATTATGTGTTACATTTATATTGATATATTTATTGGTTTATGAGTTTTATTTTATTTTATATTATTATTTTCTTAGTAAATTATGTTAATGATTTAATAAGTATATATTAATAGCATACGCGGATTTGGGTATTAGAGATTTAGTATACTATTTCTAGTTTCTAGGGTTCCCAGTTCCTACTGTGTCTGTTTGATAGGCACTAGAAATACATTTCCAGTTGTTTTTAATAAACCGTGTACTACGTCTTTACCGAAACTGTAGGGCTATTCTGTAAGATCGTTTTCGAATCTCGAAAGCGGAATCCGTGGTGATATGACGAATTTGACGAAGTTATATTTTTTTAAACTCGACTATCCGTCTATATCAATAAAGTTCGTAAAATGAGCTCTATCACTCAGGTGAAGCTCGATATCGAAATAGTTTTTACAGAATAGCCCCACAGAACCCGCACTGAATGTGTGTTACGCACTTGTGCGGTTATTGTATGTAAATACAAAGAATATGTGTTATGTTGAAGATTTTAATTACGAAAAAAACAAAACCGTAAAATTAAAGTATTCCACATAACATTGCCTTTTAATTAACCGTTTCTAATATTGTTAAGTCTTTAATTTCGTATGTACATGTTTATTTTGAAGCAGTATCTTAGATAGTAAGGGGGCCTGGCCAAAATGCCGTTAAGAAAGCGTTAGCGAAGTTCGAAAATGATAAAATGATTGACATAAGGCCGCGCTTAATCACGTGGTCCATCCTATACATTTTATCATTTCGAACTTCGCTAACGCTTTCTTAATGGCATTTTGGCTCTGTACTGACGTCTCCAGGTCTCCAGTAATGCCCGGTTATCGTGCTCTTGTCTAGGCGGGATAGGGACATGGCAGTTAGGCCCAAAGCTGCCGCGAAGTCTACACAGTAGCGGACGGACAGAAAGAGGAAAATAGCATTTCAGTATGTATGTTTCAGTAATCATTTGCTAGTAGTAAATGATTACTAGTTGATGGTCCGTTTATCCTTCTTCTGTTAAATGTCTACTTACAACGAATTAATCACTACAGCTTACTTCCTAACCTAAGGGTAGGTATTATATATTATTAATTTTACATCCACATAACGATAAAACCACGAGATATACTTAAAGAAGTCAAATGTTTTCATAATTAATGTAAAATATCATAGGTTAGACAGATTTATTTAATACTAGCTGTTGCCAGCAGCTTCGCCTGCGTAAACCAAAATTTTACGTAAACAAAAGACACCTTAGCGAGATGATAATATATTAGGCCTATAGCATTTCTCGATAAAACTGAAAGAATCTTTCAAGTTCGACCAGTAGTTTTTAAGATTAGCGTGCTTAAAAAAAAATTGTTCAGCTTTATATATAGTATGAGATTAAGATTTAAGATTAAAATCTTATAATCAGAACATAAAAACAAACCGACGCTTATAGATGAAAAAATGTTTTCATTTGGAACATATATTTTTTTCTATTATTTAGTCCACTCTTGAACCTTTTTGGCTCATCGGTTACCTGTTCTCGTTGCGAAGACTTATGTAGAGGAAGTGTCGTTCGGCTATTAACCTGATGTCCGAAGTCCCTACAGTGGTCGGTCCGTGATCAAAGCGAGTGGCACGGGGTCAGTCGTCCTGGCGTTCATTGAGGGAGGCATATGTCCAACAGTATAATACTTTATATTAGCTAAGATACTATTAGTTTTGAAATCATTATCAATAACAAAAGAAAAAGCTTCTTAGCAGCGGTCCAGTGATAGAACTATCTTGCAATGAGAACTTTATCCAAATGATAAAATGATTGACATAAGGCCGCGCTTAATCACGTGGTCCATCCTATACATTTTATCATTTCGAACTTCGATAACGCTTTCTTAATGGCATTTTGGCTAGGCTCCAAGGGCTCTGTACTGACGTCTCCAGGTCTCCAGTAATGCCCGGTTATCGTGCTCTTGTCTAGGCGGGATAGGGACATGGCAGTTAGGCCCAAAGCTGCCGCGAAGTCTACACAGTAGCGGACGGACAGAAAGAGGAAAATAGCATTTCAGTATGTATGTTTCAGTAATCATTTACTAGTAGTAAATGATTACTAGTTGATGGTCCGTTTATCCTTCTTCTGTTAAATGTCTACTTACAACGAATTAATCACTACAGCTTACTTCCTAACCTAAGGGTAGGTATTATATATTATTAATTTTACATCCACATAACGATAAAACCACGAGATATACTTAAAAAAGTCAAATGTTTTCATAATTAATGTAAAATATCATAGGTTAGACAGATTTATTTAATACTAGCTGTTGCCAGCAGCTTCGCCTGCGTAAACCAAAATTTTACGTAAACAAAAGACACCTTAGCGAGATGATAATATATTAGGCCTATAGCATTTCTCGATAAAACTGAAAGAATCTTTCAAGTTCGACCAGTAGTTTTTAAGATTAGCGCGCTTAAAAAAAAATTGTTCAGCTTTATATATAGTATGAGATTAAGATTTAAGATTAAAATCTTATAATCAGAACATAAAAACAAGCCGATGCTTATAGATGAAAAAATGTTTTCATTTGGAACATATATTTTTTTCTATTATTTAGTCCACTCTTGAACCTTATTGGCTCATCGGTTACCTGTTCTCGTTGCGAAGGCTTAGGTAGAGGAAGTGTCGTTCGGCTATTAACCTGATGTCCGAAGTCCCTACAGTGGTCGGTCCGTGATCAAAGCGAGTGGCACGGGGTCAGTCGTCCTGGCGTTCATTGAGGGAGGCATATGTCCAACAGTATAATACTTTATATTAGCTAAGATACTATTAGTTTTGAAATCATTATCAATAACAAAAGAAAAAGCTTCTTAGCAGCGGTCCAGTGATAGAACTATCTTGCAATGAGAACTTTATCCAGTCGACAAGATCTGCCAGCTAGACAAGATGAATGATCAGCGACTAGCCCATGCGAGTGGGCTGATAATATAAAGTATCATCATTAAGATATATATATTAGTTAGTAAAGAAAAAGATTTTTTATTTTCACTGTCATTTAATTGAATTCTTCGCTTTAAAATATCGCCCACACAACATAGTAACCTCCATCCGCGATATATTATAAGCCGGTTTTATCTCTATTTATCGGTTATAGAATTTATGGTTTTGGGTTAGTGGAATACGGCCATCTTAATTGACTGGCTCTTATCCACTTCGAGATTCAGTCCACATTCGCGGCAACAGATTAACAATTTTTACATAATTAAAAAATAAATCACCCATCGAATAAAGTTGTTGCCCAATTCGATTAGTTTTATTATATTTGTTTGATATCGATAATTAAATTAATATGCACGTCTCGGTACATTTTTATGACAGGTGATAAAGCAGTAAATACAGAATTTAACATACACACACAAGCTTTATTTTTATAATGACAAATGGCCTATGTTTCAAAGAATATAATTTTTTAGCTTTATCGAAATCTGATTATTGTGAAAATGTAACAGACATTAGATTTTTAATCTCACTTTGATTGTTATTAGTATTATTATTTTTATAATAATCAATTGATCGATTTGACGTTAACAATTAATATATGGATCAGCCGTCTTGTCGTTCGTTCAAAGATGGATGTGATGATTCCAACATCGCTAAAATGACTTAAACTGGTTTGCGTTAGACAAATTTGCTCCCAAATTCTTGGGTGATTCATCAGAGCAAAAAGTGGTTTAAAGAGACGAAATATTTGGAGGTGATACGCCTTGCTGCGCCTATATTTTTTCTTGTTTTCATACGACATAGATAATTTGTTAGGTTATAATAACGTGCTTCTTTCGGGTTTGAGCATTCATTTACATTTACATGTAACAAAAAATTTTTATTATTAATTGTAGAAAAAACACGAGAAACTAAAGCTGCAATTAATTTTTAGACTTTGCTTTTGCGCATATTATTTTACCTTTTTAAGTTACGTATGTTTAACAGTACGTACGAATATGAACGATTTTATGCACTTATTATCATTTGTGACTTATATTTTTGGATAAGATATAAAGCTCCATGAAAAAACGCAAATCGATATTACAATTTATAAATATTTCACCGTCAAATGATTCTTGCTGTGCCAGAAAAAATGAGAAATGTGCTTACTATTGTCGAAGTTTTATAATGAAACAACTTTTACGGATTTTATCGCGGTTTATTTAGTTTTTTACAAGCCCGACGTTTCGGAAACTTTACAGCAACCATGGTCACGGGAGGACTGAACGGGACATGGTCCTCCCGTGACCATGGTTGCTGTAAAGTTTCCGAAAAGTCGGGCTTGTAAAAAACTAAATAAACCGCGATAAAATCTGTAAAAGTTGTTTCATTATAATGAGTGAAATTCGCGTAAACATAAGAAAACAATATTGTCGAAGTTTGTCTTTTTTTATAGAGTAGTAAGATTAGTCCTACGTAGACATAAACACTAGCGTTGGCTACACAAAGAGTGCAAGTACGAAGTCTCTTCATTTTATATGTAACATTTTATTAAGAAACTCCAAAACATATCTCATAATAATTTTTATAGCTGAAGAGTTTTTTGTTGAACGCGCTAATCTCAGTAACTATTCGTCAGATTTTATTTTATTCAGAGTTTATACGTGAATATATTTTCTATATGTATAGCACTCTATAGTCTATACACTGTAACCCACGTTAAGGTTGATTAAGATCGTCTTCCAGGGGATCTAATGGCAACCGTGGGACCGATCGTTACGGTCGACTGGTGTTACCAATGAGAACGCATTGACAACCAGCTTCTAAATACTCAACATTATTTGCATACAGTGAAATTGCGTACTGTACATAGATATAGGGCTAATTAACATTATTATCAGTTACACTGCGTCACATATTGTTTTAATGTGTAAAACTCAAATGATTTAACGTCGGGACGTCTAAAACTACTCATGGTTGCTGCCACAGATATTTGAAATAAGTTCTGTTCTTAATATTTCCATGGGTGCTGCAAACTATCCGAAACGACATAAAATCCGTAAAAATGGTTTCATTATATTTTAACTAGGAGCGCCCCGCGGTTCCACCCACGTAATTTCTGTTCTCGGGGGAGTACGAGGATAAATTATAGCCTATGTGTTATTCTGATGTATAAAATATATTATTGTGAAGTTTCATCAAAATCCATTCAGTAGTTTTTGCGTAAAAGAGTAACAAACAGCCTCACAAACTGTCCCATTTATAATATTAGTAGGAAGTGATTATGATAATAATAATATTAATCCATATTAGAATTAGGTGAGAAGGGTATTCGGTCTTTGTTCACACACCTTCAACGAATTTTAATCTTGTCCATCGTGCATGTTTCCTCACGATGTTTTCTTTTGGCGGTGAGCGAGCGAAGGTCTCACAGGTGCACGGAGAAATTGAGAAAAACCTTTAGCACCACAGAGAGTCAGGATCGTACTCAAGAGACAGAGTCCATACCCAGTACCAGACCATCGACACTCTAAGGTTGATTCATGTTAAGACAAATTTTCAAGCGTCTCTTCTTATTTCCCTCTGTTTGGATGGGACTCCCATTGACAGCTACGAGTTCATGATGACGTCATGGCTAAAACATGTATTTTCTAGAAAAAGCATATACAAAAGCTTTATATTTTTTAATGACCTGTGCTTAATATGTAGATTAAAGCTCATATAAATATGGTAGGCACTAACGGCAGCAGAAAATGTGCTTATAATTCGATATTTTAGATGTTATCTATAATTGACCGATTGAAATTCATCGATAAAATGTTACAAAAAAGAAAATCGTTAAAGATGCCACCCACGCCATAAAATAATCATTTATTGCCAATAGGTGATATCTTTCGGAAACTCCACAAATCACTTATGATGATTTTGGAAGTGATTTCGAACTGTGAAATTAGGCGAATCTGGGCGAGGCTATTCAAATTAGACTAGGTTTTAGACATGTTTTATATTAGGTGTGTAAGCGTAGGCGTTTAGGTAAAAAAATATTTCACGGTATGGTCAGCAAAAACAATGGCTTAAATTATCTCAAAAATTGTTTCTCAATAACCCTGAGGATGACCTCGAGTCGCTCATGTTTATGGAGACTTTCTTGTGAAATATGACGTAAAAAAGTAAAGTAGCAACCTATATAAGTCCCACTGCTGGATACGGGTCTCCTCCTCGAAAGCAGGCGAGGAGGGTATCGCGCCATAGTTCACCGAGGCGCTGGCCCAGTCAGGATCTGACCCAGACCCTCACGCCGAAGTGGCTGCGCCCATACCTCCAGTAGGTATGGGCTCAGCCTCTTCGCCGCTCTCTTGAAATATAACGTACCTAAAAAAAATAAAAAAGGCTTCCAGGCGGAATTTTGAGTATTACGACTCACTGCCCCCTTCTTCCACTAAGTAAAGACAGAACCAGCTTGCTCCTTATTTTGCTACCGTCAGTGTATACTTGGGGATTTGCGATATTTTGGTGGGTAAATTTGGGATTAGTGCTTAAGGTTTTTGTTCTGAACCAAGCGTTCGTTTTTTGTGCTTGCATCCCCAAGCGGAGGCCCGCGGGGCGCGGGGGTCGGGCGCGGGCGCAGAAGGCTCTGGAACGCACGAGTCACTAGTTCAGTTGTGGCCATAAAGTGAATCAAGACGGGCGTAGTTTTTTTTTGCATGTTTACGCACACGCGTGGTTTTGTTGCACGGATTTATCGTGACCCGGCCTCTTGTCCGCCTAAAAGGCTTGCCGCTTATAATTAATATAAATTTAAAATTAAAAATTGCTTGATAATTAACTTTGCATACGATCGGTCGATCAGCTTGTGCGCACTTATTATTTTCGCTTGTTGTACAAACACGTGGACTGATTTGTTTAATTGTGTGATTGGACCACTAAAATTGGTATACTAATATAAGTGTTGTGTATTGACTTTGGTGATTTATTGGAATCAAGTTGATGAGAACAACGCCATATTGCCTACGATTGCCGACGCTTCGTGCAGCGTGCCCGATTGAATGCCTAGATAAGTATATATAGACTAATTAGCATTAGTTTTCTGATTGGCCAATTGGGATTAGTGTTGATTAGGTTTATATCTACGGCATCGGCACGCCCGACTGCGAGTTGTAGGGTACGTACTCATCTCTTGTATGTAACGCTCCGTGATATCGCGGACATTTGTTAACCCCCCTATACTTGTACTCTGGGTTTTCGTAATATTCCACTGCGTATTCCTGCTTATTGGACCCAGAGTCGGGAGCTAACATAAATGCTGGTAGCAGAGCGCGGTTAAAATTTGTGGCAGCAAAGCTGTCTAAAACTTATACTGCCTATATCTTATATATACGCTTATAGTACATAAGTGTGGAATGCGTGCGCTTATATTGCAGCGTCTATAGACTAAATAACAATGATATTCAAATTTGTATGAATATAACGGTATATGTAAGATAGTTTATATTTAATAAAACCAACATTTGAATAGTCAGTTGTCTTCATAACGGAGTTTGTATTTGAAAAATTCCCTATTGTGTATGAAATGAAAACTGAATAATTGTTAAATCTTTGATAAATTGAACCATATTGAGTACGTATATTGTATATGTAGTGTGTATAATATCGAGTTGAAAGACGCTCGCGGCTTGATAAATTCTTTGAGAGATTATTTGTATTGGAATTCAAAATTGTTTTCATTTTATTAGCTATTTAATATTTTGTTTGTTTGTGACTTATTGTTATAAACCTTTACTGAGATTTGAAACTTGTGTTTAGATCGATAACAGCTGTTGCGTTATTGAAGGATAGCCTTCTTATTGTTATATTGATCTTGTTTTGCGATTGTTTGTACGCCTTGTTCTTTGAAGATGGCGACCGCTGCGTTAAATATTGTACGAGAAACTTATGCCGGAATTACTTCGCAATTGAGGTGGTTTACCTCCGCGGCTGCCTTGGTGAATAGAGAGGACCGAACAGAGTCCTTATTGGACAGGCACGAGAAGTGCCCTATGCGTCTTCAGGACGTGGAGACACTTTACCGGCGCTTCATCGTGCATGTCGACGAAGTGCCCCTCGAGCTGTTCCCGAAGGAACGACGGGACCAAGTGCACGAGGACTACGTCCAAATTATGGACCTGGCCGACACCATCGCCCAGCGCGCGCGAGAGGTTTTAGCCTCGCGCGCCGGAGTACCGCCCCATGGGGCCCCTTTGAAGACTCCCGTGGGTCTTTTGACCAAGTTGCCGAACTTGGACCTGCCACGTTTCAATGGTCGATTGGATACGTGGATGGGTTTTATTAGCCTTTTTGAAAGTCTCGTGGACTCGAGGGAGGATTTAGGCCCGTCTCAGAAGCTGGCCTATTTGCTCTCCGCTCTTGATGGTGAGGCACGGGGTCTTGTACAGCACCTCCCGATATGCGACGGGAGCTATGGAGTCGCGCGGTCGCTGCTCACCAAGCGATATCACAATCAGCGCTGTCTGGCCGATGCTCATATTGACCAGATCATGAACCTCCCGGTCGTGAGCAACACCGCCCAGTTGAGGACCGAATTGCTAAACCCCCTCCTGATAGCCACCAACGCGCTCAACCGCTTGGACCTGCCGGTCGCCCAGTGGTCATACCTTCTTGTGCGTATCGTGCTGAAGCGGTTGCCGGTGTCCTTGAGAGCACGTTTTGAGCAGGAGCATGCTAGGGATGAGGCGTCTTCTCTCCCTACATTTGACCAGCTCCTGGCGTTCCTCGAGGACGAGTGTCGCATGGGTGATGTCATGGTCGCCGATGCGCCGGCCAAGCCATCAGGGCCCACGGCCTCCGACCAACGACGCGCCGCCCAAGCCGCGCCAAAGCGAAGAGCGAGTCCCCGCTTTGCTGCTGCGCAGGCTGCGCGCCCGGATTGCCGCTTTTGCAAGTCCCAGGGGCACCTAACGGCACGGTGCCCCGAGTTCGTGGCGCTCCACGTGGCCTCCCGTAGGCGAATTGCACAGGCCCGTGGCTGGTGCTTCTCTTGCCTGGGGGACCACTTTCAGCGCAACTGCCCCAACACACATCCGTGTCCTATTTGTGGAGGACAGCACATGAAGGTGCTGTGCGCCAACGCGAATAGTCGTCGCGACCATGCAGGGTCGCCCTCTGGCGGGTGTTACAACGGACGCCGGGTCGAAACCCGCAGCTTGAGGTCCAGCACACCCCCCTTGCGCGCCACAGATTGTGCTGCCATCGATCGCCAACATGTCTCGGCACACAGCCCCACGGGCGGGTATGAAAGCGGGCCCCGGGTTCAATCCCGCACCTTTGTGTCCCGCTCGCCCCCATTGTCTCCACGTGGCCAATCGAGGTCAATCGTACATCACGATTACCGTGGCGCGCGGTCGTCTCGATTGCCTTCCCCCCCTCTGGCGGAGCGTCCCCGCTTGGAGTCACGCAACCCACGGTACGGACGTTCTTCACACTACGAACCACCAACTATGGCTCGTGGTAGTCGTCATCGAGCGGAGGAGGGGTTCAGTCCCCTCCCTCACCTTGACGTGCCGTCTCGGGACAGTGGCCGTCAAGCGTCGTCCCGTCGAGATTAGGATGGTGGCGTCTGCCCCCGCTATACACTGCCCCCCTTTGAGACCGTCCTCTTACCCACGGCCTATGTCAGGGTTTGGGGACGGACGGGCGCCTCGGTTGTGGTCCGAGCTATCTTGGACACAGGCTCGCAAGGGTGTATAGCCTCGTCTTGGTTGGTGGGGCAGACTGGCCTGAATATAAAAAGGTATTCAGATGTAATAAGGGGCGTTGGGAATGCCCCTGTGGCCACTGTTAAAGGCCGCGTTTGGTTTGAGTTCTCCCCTCCAAATTCTCCACGCCCGACGTTGGGGTCGTCGGCAATTGTGATGGAGAATATTTTGGGCAGCCACCCACAAGTACGGTTGTCTGCGGATGCGGTAAAATTGACCGCGGATTTGAACTTGGCTGACCCTAAGTTTGACTTACCTGGCACGGTCGATTTATTGCTTGGTGCCGACGTTTTGGGAAAAATATTTCTTGGGAGAGATCGTGTTTTGCAGCCAGGTGGTTTAGTGGCCCTCCGGACCATATTTGGGTTCGCATTGATGGGGCCTGTACTGAAGGCTTCCCCCCCTGTCGAACTAGGAACGGCCTTAATGGTGGGCTCCGCCCTCTCTGACGCTGTGCAGAGATTTTGGGAGGTAGAGGAGCCACCACAAGCGCCCCGCTCTGATCCGGAATACGAAGAGTGTGAACAGTTCTACAGGAACCACACTACCTCGCTCCGTTCTGGCCGGATCATGACAAGACTGCCATTTCAGGCAGTACGGCCGCCTCTTGGCTTCTCGCGACCTACGGCTGAGAAGCGTTTGTTGGCAATGGAACGCCGCATGAGCAGGGATCCGTTACTCAAGGAGAAGTATATTGACTTCATGCGGGAGTATGAGGATTTGGGACACATGTCTGTGTCAAAATTCGACTGGCGCTCGAACGAGCATTGTTTTCTCCCGCATCATGCGGTAATAAAACCATCAAGTGGTAAACTGCGCACGGTGTTTGACGGTTCTGCGCAGACCACATCGGGAGTGTCCTTGAACCAGTGTCTTCATACTGGTCCCAAATTGCTCAAGGACCTTTGTGACATCATCACTCGGTTTCGGCGTCATCAATTTGTTTTTGTGGCTGACATCAAGATGATGTTCAGGCAAACGGTAATTCACCCGGATGATCGTCGATATCAATTAATATTGTGGCGGGAAAACCCGCAAGATCCCATGCTTGTTTACGAGCTCAACACGAACACGTACGGGCTACGGTCTAGCCCCTTTTTGGCCATACGTTCGCTTTGGGAGCTCGCGGATCGAGAGCGTATGTCGTTTCCTCGCGCAGCCGCCATTTTGAAGGAGGATCTCTATGTCGACGATATATGCACTGGCGCGTCCACAGAGAGAGAGGCTCTCCTGTTGCGTGACGAGTTGATTGGCATACTAGCCTCCGCAGGTTATGAGTTGCGTAAATGGGTCTCCAACTTGCCTGCGCTGTTGGATGGGCTACCAGATGACCATCAGCAGGATCCTCACATTTTTGAGGATCGTGACAATCCTACCATGATGACAGTACTTGGAATCCAGTACATACCAGTCCAAGACGTCTTCACTTTCAACGTCGACTTGGATTCGCCTCAAATTTGGACGAAACGACTAGTTTTGTCGACTGTAGCGAGAACCTTTGACCCCAATGGCTGGATATGTCCGGTCATATTCTGGGCCAAATGCTTCCTGCAGAGACTTTGGACTGCAGGTCTCGGAAGGGACGAGCCACTCCGCGAAGTTGTTTCGGAGGACTGGCTCCTATTTGTTTCATCATTGACGGCCATTAACAGAATTTCGTTACCCCGTGCTATACTTCCGCCAGGGAAGTATACAGCGTCCCTTCATGGGTTTTCGGACGCTTCGGAACGTGGGTACGCAGCAGCCGTATATTTACGCACCGTGACCATGGATGGTCAGGTGAAGGTCTCGTTGGTCATGGCGAAGAGCAAGGTCGCACCACTGCGAACTACTCTGACAATTCCCAAGTTAGAATTGTCGGGAGCAGCCCTTCTTGCTCGTCTCTTGAACCACGTCATGTCCACTTTATGCTCGTCGGTTAACATTGCCACCACATATGCATGGACTGACAGTCGAATTGTTTTGTGTTGGCTGAAGACGTCAGTCCACACTTTAGAAGTGTTTGTAGCGAATCGGGTCTCTCAAATCCAGAGATCGGAGACCCCGTTGATTTGGAGACACGTGCCTGGCGAAGTCAACCCTGCCGATTGTGCATCACGGGGATGCGTGGCCCCCATTTTGGTTGAACACCCTTTGTGGTGGGGCCCTCAGTGGTTGGTCAGGCCAGAATCCAATTGGCCGCGAACTCCGGCCTTGGATACTGTCGCGTTGCCTGGGTTGCGAACGCTTGCGATTGAACGGCGGGACCGTCCGTTCGACCCCGATTTCCTGTTGAATCGCTACAGCTCATTGGACAAACTGCTGGGTGTCACCGCATGGATCAAGCGCTTCATAGAGAATTGTAGACAACCACAGAGTAAACGTTTGAAGGCGTTCCTATCACCACAAGAGCTCCAGGATGCTCTTTACCATTGGGTTCGCTCTGTGCAAGAGGCACATTTTGAAAGCGAGATTGACATTTTGAAAAAGGGCAAATCTAAGCTGTCTGGAGCTATTTGCAAGCTTAACCCCTTTTTAGACAGCACGGGTCTTTTGCGAGTCGGAGGGCGTCTTAGAAACGCAAACCTCCCTTATGGAGCTCGTCACCCTCTCTTGTTGCCCAAGAATGGCCACTTGGTGAATTTGTTGGTGACTGATCGTCACATCAAAAATTCTCACGCCGGTTGTAATGCTTTATTGGCCATTCTACAGCGAGAGTTCTGGATCTTGTCGGCTCGAAGGACCATCCGTAGCGTGGTCTTTCGCTGCATGCCTTGCTATAGGCTGAAGGCCTCCACCATGCAGCCTGTCATGGGTGACCTGCCTTCGGATCGGGTCACCGAGTCAAGGCCCTTTGCTGGAGTTGGTACGGACTTTGCAGGTCCCTTTTTGGTTAAAACCTCGACCCTCAGGAATAGTAAAACGGTCAAGGCTTATTTGTGTGTCTTTGTTTGCCTGTCCACCAGGGCGGTACATTTGGAACTCGTCTCAGCCCTCTCGACAGAGGCCTTTGTTGCGACGTTAGATAGATTTGTGTCACGACGAGGACTACCGTCCTTGATTCGGTCTGATTGCGGCACCAGCTTCAAAGGCACAAGTAACTATTTAAAAGAGATACACGATTTTTTGTTGTCTAACGAGACTGAAATTGCGTCTAGACTAGCTGGTCGCAGAATAACTTGGAGGTTCAGTCCCGCATCATGTCCCCACTGGGGAGGTATATTTGAAAGCGTAGTAAAGGTTGCCAAGACACATTTGCGACGAGTAATTGGAGAGTCTATATTGACATTTGAAGAGCTCGCAACTGTGTTTTGCAAAATTGAAGCCGTTTTGAATTCACGCCCGTTGTGCCCGATCTCTTCAGATCCTAATGATTTGGAAGCCCTTACGCCGGGCCATTTTTTGATTGGACAGCCACTGAACGCCCTGCCGGAATACCCCTTTGTTGATGTGAGACGTAATCGTCTTTCGCGGTTCGAATTGGTCCAACAACTCACTCAGAGTTTTTGGAAACGTTGGAATTTAGAATATTTGCATATCCTCCAGCAGCGCGTTAAGTGGACTGACAAAACTGATCCACCTCATGTTGGTGACCTCGTTCTGGTTAAGGATGTTAACTCACCGCCACTGTGTTGGCGCAGAGGGCGCATTCTCAATTTAGTTTTTGGGACGGATGGTGTGCCCCGTTTTGCTGAGGTTCAGGTGGACGGTTCGGTTTTGAAGAGAGCGGTATCAACCTTATCACGACTACCAGTTGATTAGCGGCCAGGTAGGCCTGGCCGAGGCGGGTAGATGTTCTGAACCAAGCGTTCGTTTTTTGTGCTTGCATCCCCAAGCGGAGGCCCGCGGGGCGCGGGGGTCGGGCGCGGGCGCAGAAGGCTCTGGAACGCACGAGTCACTAGTTCAGTTGTGGCCATAAAGTGAATCAAGACGGGCGTAGTTTTTTTTTGCATGTTTACGCACACGCGTGGTTTTGTTGCACGGATTTATCGTGACCCGGCCTCTTGTCCGCCTAAAAGGCTTGCCGCTTATAATTAATATAAATTTAAAATTAAAAATTGCTTGATAATTAACTTTGCATACGATCGGTCGATCAGCTTGTGCGCACTTATTATTTTCGCTTGTTGTACAAACACGTGGACTGATTTGTTTAATTGTGTGATTGGACCACTAAAATTGGTATACTAATATAAGTGTTGTGTATTGACTTTGGTGATTTATTGGAATCAAGTTGATGAGAACAACGCCATATTGCCTACGATTGCCGACGCTTCGTGCAGCGTGCCCGATTGAATGCCTAGATAAGTATATATAGACTAATTAGCATTAGTTTTCTGATTGGCCAATTGGGATTAGTGTTGATTAGGTTTATATCTACGGCATCGGCACGCCCGACTGCGAGTTGTAGGGTACGTACTCATCTCTTGTATGTAACGCTCCGTGATATCGCGGACATTTGTTAACCCCCCTATACTTGTACTCTGGGTTTTCGTAATATTCCACTGCGTATTCCTGCTTATTGGACCCAGAGTCGGGAGCTAACAGTTTTCATACTCCGTTATTTTATCCAGGAAGGGTAGGGCTTTTTTAGTGGACCCACTTTTGTCTCTATGAGAAATAGAGAGTTTTCGGAAGTAGATCTTCTTCTTAACCCTCTCTTAATAATTAAACGGGGCTGCTAAAAGTTTGATTAACAGGTCGAGGGGAATTGGTCCTGAGAGGATGAATTCCGATGTTACATTTTAAGCATAGGCTATATGTTATAATTATAATTATAGGTCAGGATTCAAGTTTAATTAGGTGTTTGCCTAAATAAAACCGAAATCTGGGGACGTAAATACCAGCTGAATGTAACGATACAAGTGTGGTGGACAACCGAATGTATAAGAATTTAGGTCATTTACGTTCCCCGAATGAAAGAAATAATTGTTTCACACAATAGAAAGGTGACTTCGGAAATTAGATTTCGTTGTGGAGTGTGGACTATAACTTGGCACGATGATGTCATTGTTTGTAGCTCAGATACTAAGCTTGATGCTCTTTGAGGCCAATCTGGATGGACACGGTCTGATTATGCAGCAGATTTATACAGAATTTAAAATTATTTTGTGATCGAACTTGACCTTGTGGGATTAGTTCCAGCATTGATGTAATCGTTAGGACTGTCACGTTGTAACCATTACACGGTTATTGTATTCGTGGCGTATTGTAAAATGCTTCCGTGTTGCCGCCATTTTGGATATTTCTGTTTCAAAATGGCGTTTTATTAGATTGCGCGATTTAGAGCTCAATTTAAAAAGACTAAGCTAATTATTATTATTATTATACTTTTTTAACGATCACCTATCGCTCTTAATCTTTTGTGCCTATCGGTCTTATTGTGAAATTAAATAAATTGAACTGAAAGCTGTACCTTTTCCTTTCAGTTGCAAAAATCTATACATAAGATCCGAATTGGTCTGTCGGCAATGCAACTTTCTAAGTGACCTTTGCGTGGATATGGACCAAGGGCGCCTGGTGATGGCGGATTTGAGACCCGGCGGTCACGACTAACCTGACAATAGCCTGATAACACTTGATAAGTGACACCAATTGCCCAGGCGCCCACGTAATTATATGTATTGAGACATTTATTGGCATATGGAAAGGAAGTTATTGTGGTCAAATGACCTATTGTGTACATGAAATAAGGCCGTTCATTTTGTTTCATTACTTCATTGTATTCTTTCCTCGATATACCTTTACATATGTTATTCTTCTGTACGTGTGACTGGATTCCCAAACGGCTGGATCGATTTTGATGATTTTTTTGTATAGTGTTAATGTCTCAATGCAGCTCTTTAGAAAATACTTTGTGTAGAGAACGTCTTTCTCTTACGCTTATTACTTATATTAGGTAGAAGCATAGTTTTGTTGGAAAGATAAAAATAAAACATTTTAATATGGGAGTACCTAGTAAGTAGTAATTGTGCTTCCAGCATAAAGAATCTATCCTTATCTGACTGACTACAGTAACTTTAGTCAATTGGTTTTATATGTCTTACTTCTTAGACTCCTCCAGACGGAGCTCCGTGTTGCTCTGTGGTCTTAGCATAAAGATGCTTATTTATTTCATTTATTTCTTTAGATATACATGCTGTCTTCTTACTAGATTTCATTACGATTAAATAGCAATTTGTCTGTTTGTCATATTAAAATTACCACCTTTTACTAAATGGATATAAAATACACGGTTCATATATTTAAATAACATTTTTTATAGTCTTGGTCTGTCTGTCTGTTTTTGGCTAATCTCTGTAATGCCGGACGCATTTTGACAAGACTTTCACTTGCGGGTAGAGGACGTAACAAAGAGATCATCATCGATCCGCATAAATCTAAGATAATGCGGGCGAAGCCACGGTCAACAGCTAGTTAAAAGAAGATTTATACAGCCTGTCTGTCCTTACATCCGATTCACGGTCACATCGGTCGTTCAACCGGAACTGCTCGGACCAGATGTTGGCCAGACCTCAGCTAATTCTATGAATCAGAATTGGTTACTATTGTAATGTAATGCGCCTTTAAAATCGGTTTAATATATTTAAGACCTTGGTATTTGCATAAACTTCTAGATCGATATATAACGGCTTTATGACGAGGCATTCGAAATTCGAATTTTTGACAGTTTAACCTTTCGCTATTGTACCGTTCGCCCGAGCGTTTAAAAAACATCGCGGTAAACCCGACGTCGGCTTGAGTTGCGAATTTAACCTCAAACTCTCAACGTCGAAAATCCAACGGTGTTCAATAAAAACGCGTTGCGTTTTAACAACGCCTTCGTTTAAACAGATACAGGAGTGTCCATTTGTCTCATTCAAACGGTTTTTTACCGCTCGGTAAAAAAGCGCTCTTACGAACGGGATTCGTGATTTCAAAGAAGTTTCCTTTATTGCTACTTATTCCGTAACTATATTATGTACTCATACCACGAAATCTTCAGAAACGATAGAAATGCTACTTATTTAGCGAACTGGTATAAATTATGTTATTTACTTGTGTAGTTTATTTTATACATTCGCCGCATAAGTTTATATTGTTTGCGCAGAGAAGTAAATTGAGCTATGTCATCGAAACTATGTTCAACTATAAAATGAAAAAGAAATGAACATGAATGAAAAGAAATGAACTACAGTAAATTAAAAAAAGGTATTTTCTAAATTGAGTTCAATTCAAGAAATTATTTAACGCTTGCGAGACAACATGAGCGTAAACCATAGATGTACAATAAATTATAGACATTCAAGATGACCGTGTGACCCACAAACGGACGCGTGACTTTTCGAGAGCTTATGTCTATTAATGTACACTGTGATCGCTGGCACAGAAACCTACCAGCTTTTGTCTCACGGTACGCCTACTCGGCATAGACACACGGTACTAAAACGCTCTGTAAAACAGCTTTGCTGTGGTTAGGAAGGGACATCAGGTTAGACTGTTGAATTAATGGTATTTGTTATTCTTTATTTCTTTTTTACATTCTTTATATTATTTACGGCATTGTGCCTTTAAAATTCTTATTTAAATCTGATTCCGTGGTTACATAATTTTTTTAATAATTATTATTGCCTCCATGAGTTTGCCTGAGTGAGTGAGGCATGAGCCTCCATACTTTAACTTACCAAATAGTTGATCTTTCAATATCAAATATAATTGAGTTCAAATAGATAAATTCATTACAGGCTGCATGGTTACCACCACTTTACATGTTTCCCCATGAAACAGCTCTGATGTTTTGCAGAGATGTTTAAGATAGGTAGTGTAATTACTATATAAGCCTGGGCTAGGATCAGGTAAAATAGTGTGATGTCAACCATTTACCCATCAGGTGGTACGTCCACCGATTTCCCCATCCAATTAATATAAAAAAAAATGTGTGTGTGTCAGCTCCGACGCACGACTGGAGTTTACTCCTCAAGTACGAGTATCTAACCATACGCAAAAAATAACATATAGTATATAGGTATAGTCGCCTATACAGCATACCCTATGTACGTCTCAATACACTCACAGCTAAATTAGAAAGTTGCGCACTAAAGGTGCGCACCAAAAACGTGACACTTTTTCGTTAGTTCAGTTGGTTTTACCCCTCGGATTTTTCTCATACCGGGCGCCTTATATATGAAAATCGATTCTTAAGGAGTAAACTCCAATATACATCTCGCAAACAACCTCTTCTGAAAATATCTACCCTTCTACCTTAATATTATAAAGTGGAAAACTTTGTTTGTTTGCAATGAATAGGCTCAAAAAGTACTGAACCGATTTCAACAATTCTTTCACCATTCGAAAGCTACATTATCCACAAGTAACATAGGCTAAATTTTATTCTGGAAAAAAATATTTGGGGTTTTCGGACACAAGGTGTAAAAAATCAACCAGAAAAGTTACTTATTTTGCGTACGCTGCCTAAACTATAAATTTCATTCTGGAAAAAAGAGGGTTCCGTAAGATATTTGGGTTTTTCGGACACAAGGTGTAAAAAATCAACCAGAAAAGTTACTTATTTTGCGTACGCTGCCTAAACTATAAATTTCATTCTGGAAAAAAGAGGGTTCCGTAAGATATTTGGGTTTTTCGGGCACAAAGTGTAAAAAAACAACCAGAAAAGTTACTTATTTTGCGTACGCTGCCTAAACTATAAATTTCATTCTGGAAAAAAGAGGGATCCGTAAGATATTTGGGTTTTTCGGGCACAAAGTGTAAAAAATCAACCAGAAAAGTTACTTATTTTGCGTACTAAGATCCCGTTGTAAATCTTAGTTAACGCAGGCGAAGTTGCGGGCAACAGCTAGTGTTAAATAAATATACTTTTCGAAAGTGCTGAACTCAAATATAAATGGAAAATAATCCGTTTTGATTTGTGTAAGCCGGTGTGGGCCGGTGTAAACCACAAGTAATAGGGCGCATCTACAGTCCACGACCCCAATACCAGATAAACGGTATGTTTTATTAATCGCCCCCATTGTTTCAGGCCCTACAAGGCCCTATCGACTATGCATAGTCTTCGCGGAAAACTTCATTCATATTAATATATTTAATGTTTACACATTAAATCATTTCGCGATTTTGTCCGCTGATTACGGTATATTATTAATTGTGAACGTGAGTCTAATCTTAATATCTCGTACCTTGTAATTTTGCATGAAACAATAGGGTTGGCAAACATTTAAAAGAGAATGCTTTTTCTAGCAAAAGTGTTTTGGTGATATAACGCAATAACTTTTGTTATCAACAGTGATTGATATCTGAGCAGATCATATATATATATATATATATATATATACTAGCTGTTGCCCGCGGCTTCGCTCGCTTTAAATTCGGAGTAGCGCAGTTCCGTACGTACGTATAGCAAGCACAGACAGATTTTTTTTAACTACCCTGCGAAATTTCATTTCCTATTTCATGCCCATTTAGGTAAAAACCTTAAAAATGGTGAAACAATTATTAATGGTTATTTAATTCTTATCAAGTGCATAAATGCACGTTTCGTGGCGTCATCTTCTATGCAAAATGACGAACTTCCATACAAACTTTCATCCCCTATTTAAACCCCCCTAAGCTTTTTTTACAAAAACAAACACTAACACTAACAAAAAGTAGCCTATGTCCTTTCCCAAGCTCTAATCTATCTCTGTTCCAAGTTTCATCACAATCAGTTCAGTGATTGAGGCGTGAAAGCGTAACAGACAGACAGAGTTACTTTCGCATTTATTAATAATAAGGATTTCGCCTAGCAACTCTGCCAGCTCCCTTATCTTCTCGTTGCTGTTTTAATCTCGTGCCAAGGGTTCCGAAGAAGGTGTTTCTACATTTAACAACTGATTAAAGGTTTTCAGACTTTTTAAAACTTACACAATGATTCCTATTTATAAGAGGTAGTGCTGGCACGACCGGTCACCGGAGTGGTACCACTCGTTCACATAATATAATACCCGTGTAAAGTGACAGGTATGCTGTCGCGTTTCATGCTGTTTGTGAGTTTCTGCTGGTTCATTGGTAAAGGAGGGCAACTAATAAAAAAGTAATTTAAAATTAAAACTAAAAAAGTATTTTTTTTTAAATTCATTTTGCTTCTTAGTTTTTCAGCCCGTAAAATGTAATAGTACTGAATAACAATACCAAAGGTTATTTCACAAGAGTGGGATAAACCTTTATCCCAATTAGGCTATCACGAAGCGCTTGCACCGGAATAAACAAGGGAACAATAAATAAGTTAGTAATAGCTGGTATTCAGTTCTAATTCCTATTTGAGATAACAATACTCCCCTTAGAGAGAAAACGGTAAATGATACCATTGTCAGTTGCCTAATAGTATGCTATGTTAGTACTTCTTGTTTTATTGTATTTGCTTTATCTATCTAACACTATTCATATACTATTTTGACATTATTTCGACTAAGATTGTTATCATCGAAACCCCAAAAGAGGTTTAAATGCTTAATGTCATTAAAAGTCTTTAAGAGTGAGTTCGAGTGAGTTCTCTCATTGGCAAACTACGAACTAACATTTCTTGACTACTTTTGATGTGGAGATTGATGCCCAATAGTGAGAAATTCATCAATCTTTCTTATCATGTCGATTCCGGATGGTCAGATATAAAACACATATATGATCACACATAAAACACATATAATATGATAGCGTAAAATACAAAGGACAAAAAGGTTAAAAGGCAGTCAGATCAGCATGCATTTTTTTTAAATATCATGAAGTTATTTCAAAGATCAACGGAAGAGCAACGGAGTCCTAACTAATCGCTAGTGCCGAAATCTTCAAATCGTACGACAACACTAAGTTCTAGGGTATTAATAATAATAATATTCGTTATTTAAAAATCAAGTTTACAATGCATGTGCGAGCGACGATGGTCCAGTGGTGGGTGAACTCGGTCTCGGATGCGAGAGGTTCCGGGTTCGATCCTGACCCCCGTGTGTGCCTTGAAATGGGTTTTTCTAAATTTCTTAGTGCACCCCAAACAAGAGACCATCGCTCGCTCACCGGTGAAGGAAAACATCGTGAGGAAACCTGCATGCTTGATGAGATTGAAAATCTTTAAAGGTATGAGAAGTTCAAGTGCCCGCATTAGGCCCTCCTCGCCTGATTTCGAGGAGACCATTGCCCAGCAGTGGGACGTATAAGGGTTGATATTTTACTTTTATAGCAGTGGCAGGAGTCTCCTGTTAAGTATTACCTATATTAGGAGCCTTTGCTATTCCTGAAACATAATATTGCATTATGGTTATATCAGTAATTTTTTTTTAATTATGTGAACAACTCATGTAACCCAAGCCTGGGCTAGTTCCCTATCGCGACCCCTTAGACCATGTTCTCAAAGCTCTTTAATTTGCATATCTTTATACTTTGAATAATCAAGTACCTTTTATAATTTTGTACACTTTCATATCCCGGCGACCGCCTCACATAACGGGCACATTGTGCAGACCTCAAGCCCTCCCATATACACCCTGTGACCTTATGGTCCCAGTAATTACACATCATCGTCGGCTAGATTGAGATAATTAATGGCACATTGTAAAACAACCTTTTCCCGCGGTTTTACTCGCCTCAACCATACTTGTCAAACTCCTCAACTTTTGTTTTATTTCCTGTCTCAACTTTTCGGATTGATGATGAATATTTTTATAGCCCAAGTTACTCCTTGTTGCATCAGCTATTCGCCAGTGCAAGTCCTGTCAAAATCGGTCCAGCCGTTTTAGAGATTAGCCAAAAGAAACAGACAGACTAACAAAATATTAAATATGTTTTTTGGGATATGTACCCTGTTGCATATCACGTCCTATATAATTTTTACTGTCTCCTATACAGCAATTGGCTTATTATCAGGACGTCAGACATCTCAGTACTTTTGTAGTTAATATTCATTTAAAGCATACAATACTTTGGAAATATAATAAACAACAAAACGTACTTTAATGATGGTAATAGTCACTAATCGTTGAAACAATTTCATCTCACAAGTCACAGACAACTTTTAATTGTGCCTTATCTTAGCTAACAAAGTTACCAGGATGGCATTATCTATGCAGAGAAATTTATTTATCCAAATTCATATGAAAATAATTTAACCAATTCACATCAACGTTTCCGCTATTAATCAATAATACACTTCCTACTAATTTAATATTAAAATATCCGCTCGTTATAATTCAGAACTTTCTCACGACTACATCTATATTTGCATTATAGAAATCATCACTAATAATCTTCGACTATTCTAAGCTTTTTTGGTATTTGGTCGATTCACAAAAAATCAAAGTTGTCGAATTGTCAATCTTATCGTTTCAAACTTTAGGTCTATAAATCAGTACCGGATTAAAGTTTAATGTAATCCCAAAAAAATGCGTATTTATAATTTAATTGATCAAGATGTACTTTATATTTATGAATAAACGCATGAATTATTATGCTTCATTTTGCACACAACAAGAAAATGTAGAAAACTACTGAATTACTTAAATCTTTTAAAATTGTACACAATGGAGGTCTTTTTGCTTAGCAATTCTTTTTAGACAATTTTTGAGTTAAAGAGAGGAGATAAAGAGATTAAGGGCCTGTTTCACAATCTCCCTTTAAGTTCCCTATAGGCTATTGGCAACATATTTGACAGATGTTTGACAGATAGAGTATGGAGTATCTGTCAAACATCTGTCAAATATGTTGCCAATAGCCTATAGGGAACTTAAAGGGAGATTGTGAAACAGGCCCTAAATCTAGGTATTACAAAATTTTATAAGCAAATCAAAAAGCAAAAAAAACAAATGTGGTGTCGTGGGACACCAGGTAGGAACGAAGTTCCTTCGGCTAAAAAGAAAGGTATTATACACTACTCGCTCGTGTATGCGAATGTCGCGCCTGCGCACGTCTCATTTAACGCTTTTTATTCCACGCACTTTTTCTTACGGTTTTACTATCACATTTTTTTCAGTTCGGTCGCGCAGCAAAATCCCTATCCCCTCCAAGCCTGCCGTAAGGAACTTCGTTCCAAAAATAAATGTTTAACTTCACTTATATCTATAATATCGGGGATATTGTACTCCATGTTTATTTCTATTCGCACAAACATAAAAAGTAGATAAGCGATTATCAATATCGTGTGGTTTACGCCTGTCCGATCCGCGTGTAACGCCCGCATCCCGACAACTTTATTATGGTACCCCGAGATAAGATGAGAGTTATTCACTGATTACCACGGTCCACGCGTGTAATCAAATGAGATGCGTATCATCTATTCTATACAATCTTATTCGGATTATGGAGAACTGTAATCAAATCATAATACTTTATATTTGCAAACTTTACGTGCATTTCGTGGGTTCAAAACCCGCCAAGTGCAGATGATTTTTATGATTTTTGAAGTGAAACTTCTTTAGAATCGTTGTGATTTCAAACCGGATGCAACGGAAAAAACGACAGGTAAGAGACATAAATACAAAAGAGCGAGAGAGCAAATGTCGCTGTGTATGTATATTGCACACTGTTTAATACTTGCTTGTATTTGAGCATTTACGTGTGTTTCACTTCTATCGTGTGTGAATCATACACACTTCTTTTTTTTTATAGCATTGGAGGGCAAACGAACATATGCATGCGTTGTCTTCCATTTCCCCCCAATGGGCCACCGGAAACTCACAAGCTGGGTAACTGTCGCTTTTCGCCGGTATTATGTGAGCGAGAGGTACCAGCCCGGTCGTGCGGGCCCAATAGGGATGTTGACACATGTTACAAATTCATGTAAAGTTATGTTTTACATATTAAATACAGTATTTGAAAACCCTAAATAACACTTAAAAAGTCTACTTATTTGTCTTAAAATTTAGAAAATTAAATTAGAATGCGTTATTTAGCATGCATTATCACGTGACTGTAAACGCCAATAAGGCGATGACGTCACTGAACACTGAGCTAAGTACAAACTCACCTAACATAGCGCGAGCTCTGTACGCGGTGTGTGACGTAATGACGCTTGGAGCGTTTTAACGGCAATTTTAAAAACTATTTTTCTTTATTTAATTTTTTGTTAAAATTAAACATTTTTCTTTACCAAAATATTTTTTTCGTGTTTATCTATAGTATTATATCTATTAAATAAAATCAATTAAAAAAAATAGTCAACATCCCTATTTAGTTTCAAAGCCGCATGGCACTACCTCTTTAAAATATTAGTATTTATATAAATTTATTCCCGTTCTTACGAACTTACCACGGGGCTAGGATAACGTGGTGTTATTTTTAAATAACATGTATTTATTTATTATTCTTATTGATATGTAATTTATTAAATTTCATATCTCATTACATAATATATTATGAGAATTCCATTCGCATAATTGATATTAACAAATTGATGGTGTAAGTATTATAAAAAATAGGATCAATATGTAAGTAGGTATTATTTAAAAAAAAATAAGAAACTAATATGTCATTATAATTCATTTAATAGCTGGGGATGAGACTCTCGCAGTACTATATCAGCTAATAGTTAAATAATAAAGACATTTTATAGATACAGAAACGGAGACACTAATTATCGCGGAATTGAGTTGGCTTGGTTCTTTTTTTAATATAGAGACCCACTACTTCTCTTTTATTTTGTTTCTGGCAGATCTATTTCAATAATATGAAAGTATAAAATTCTATTATTGTGTTTATCAAAGACTAATGCTTTCTCTCAGTATCAATGTAGAAAGCTATGAAAAAAAAAGTTTGGCAATACTGGCGAAAGGTGCTTCAATAAACTGATTATTTTTTTATGTTATAAGCAAACACAGTCTTTGGGAACCATCTCAAAGACTTCTAAAGTTCTCTGTCTTTCTACAATTAAATAAATAAACAAAAAAAATACACCACGTATAGTATATATATATATATATATATATATATATATATATATATATATATATATATATATATATATATATATATATATATATATATATATATATATATATATATATATATATATAAAATATGTCATCAGACATATATTTATCATACAAATTATCTGCGCTGGGCCTTTTTTTATCGTTGGGAATACACTCACTCGGTCTCCCCAGGCGGATATGTGGGACTCGTTGCGCCCGAAAACTGGTAAGTGGACGCAGCTCTAGCCACTAAAACCCGGCGAGTTCCACTAAGGCCGCCTTTGGTGAAGTGCGCCGGATTCACAAAAAGGTTGTCCCGCATCACACAACAATCATTCCCAACGTCCGGACAGTACGATGTGGTTAGGTTCCCATCCTCACACCTTGCCCCCTGCTCTGTTGTCTCCTCTTCTTATAAGAGGGGTACAAAGAGTCCCGTCGGCTTAATTCGCTTCGCCCAAGGTGCTGCCTCGCTCTAGGCTACTGAGCCCCACCGCCGAGACAAGGCCTGAACCATGGTAGGTAGCATCCAGTAGCCTGGCCAATCGACCAACCAGCGGTCTTTATTATCCCATTCGCTTGATTAAAACGATATGAATTATAAATAAGTAAAGACGTATACTAGTTGTAAACTCTAGGGTCTTTTAACCCTAATATTTCAATTCCTTTGCAAACAATACAAACACGTTAAGGCTTGTCTATTGTTCTATTTCTTTATAAATTATAACTAGCAACATTCCCGTGGGAGTACGGGGATAAATTATTATAGCTTATGTGTAATTCTGATGTGTATGGATTAATGAAACATTTTATCAATATCCATTTATAGTTTTTGTGTGAAAGATTAACAAACATACATTCGTATACATAACTTTCGAGCTTATAATATCAAAATTAAGTAGGATTTCATCTCTTACGTCTCAATTTTCTCTGATGAACATATACTCTCTATATAACATATATCTCTGATTTATTAGTGTTATTTTTATGATACATATAAGGTCTTTGTAAATTAACTACGAACCATTTGGGTACGTGATCTACTGCTTGTGTAAAGACGTTTAGGCACAAAAAAAAATAAGTAAAAATTTGAAAAAAAAATAAAAAGTAATAAAAATTGCAAGAAATGAAATCTATTGCATTAAACCGTCTGCCCGCAATACATGTACACATGAAAAGTATACTCAATTAAATCATATTACAAGAAATTAAACCTATTGCAATAATAAATCGTCCGTGTGCAATACAAGGTCATTTCTCGGGTCATTGGGTTCATGTCTCGACAGCTGATCGACCGCCGCGCGGTCAGGTCTTTTTACAGGCTTTGGACTGACTGATTAGCATAAACTAGTTACACCGACATTTAGTAGCAGTGTAGCACTCAAGGCAGATATCAATTACTTTAAAAATCTCTAAAAAACTAATGTAAAATCAAGTACGTACATACATAACTTGTTTACCCTAATTTTGTTGGACGTTATCGCCACCATGTCCTGTACAGAATGACGTACGCCTCAGGCAATGTCTTTTCATCCTCATCGAAGTGTCACACTATCACATGTATGATGTAGTAGTACTGGAATACAAAATTGTCCGAAACAATTTTTATACCTAATGATGCGTCAGTGAACAGTAAGTGTAGTACTTACAACGTTTTTTTTATGTTTTATTTAAACGATCACACACAAATTTAGCAAACAATCATTAATAGGTATGAATTACGCGACACTGTATTAACTGAACTTACGTACACCACTTGCACGATTTCGAAATACACTAAAAATTAAAATAAAAATATTAAATGATTTTCAATAGAAAGCCGCCGGTAGTCTCCTTCACACTCGACGCAATATCGTTTAAAATAATAATGTGTAAATGAAAAGTTTTTGCCCGATTTATTTTTGACGTAGGTATGTTTTAATATCAATTATTGTTATTTTAACCATAATAATAATAATGTTGTAATTAGAAAGTCCAATCATGACACACTTGTAACCATAGCGATACAATCCAATAAATGTTTAAATTAATTATAAGCAAGTAGGTACGTATTACTTTTTACGGTACATTATTAAAATAACATAAATTAAAACTAATTTGTAATACTAATCAGACGTTGATAAAGTAGTAGAAGTAGGTACTATTTAATAAATATGCTAATGTGAAAGATCCTTTATCACGGTATCACACACAGCATTGCCGCTTCCTTTGTCGG
Source organism: Lycaena phlaeas (assembly GCA_905333005.2). Taxonomy (NCBI): domain Eukaryota; kingdom Metazoa; phylum Arthropoda; class Insecta; order Lepidoptera; family Lycaenidae; genus Lycaena; species Lycaena phlaeas. The sequence continues at coordinate 3,228,251 of HG995176.1, forward strand.
CTTCTTTAAAAGACAGCGGCGTTGCCATTTTGTACAAACTACAAATAAATAAAATATTACACCCCCCTCGCCCCTGTAATGCATAATGTATTGAAATTTTGTTAGTTTTTGGTCTAGTTGCGATTTTATTGTTGTAAGATTACGTAGATTTTATTTTGAGTTTATGCTAATCTGTACGTCCAAAGCATGTAAAAAGTGTGATGGGAGGTCATAGAACTTAACTAACTATTATTACGACTAATTATAATTACTTAATATCATTTCAAACCCTAAATGAGATGTAAATTTCAAAAGGTACTTAGTTGTGTATGTTGCTATCAATCTGGCGGTCTTAAAACGTGAATGAAATGGTTGAAACCCCGTTACGTCGCGCGGCGGTCGATCAGCTGTCGAGACATGAACCCAATGACCCGAGAAATGACCTTGTATTGCGCACGGACGATTTATTATTGCAATAGGTTTAATTTCTTGTAATATGATTTAATTGAGTAAACTTTTCTTGTGTACATGTATTGCGGGCAGACGGTTTAATGCAATAGATTTCATTTCTTGCAATTTTTATTACTTTTTATTTTTTTTTCAAATTTTTACTTATTTTTTTTTGTGCCTAAACGTCTTTACTCAAGCAGTAGATCACGTACCCAAATGGTTCGTAGTTAATTTACAAAGACCTTATATATATTTTGTTTAATACAAACGTAATTTTGCATACAGAATCGACCATCCTCAAGTATAACTATTAATACATTTTACTAATGAAATCAAAGGGATTAAGCAGTGGCGAAGCTTGTCCTTAATTTAAAAAATATCCAGAAAACAAAATAATTTTTTTTATTCAAAATAGTACCATCAAAGTATCTTTTTGAAAGTCAATTAAGTTTACCATCGTGTCCAAAGCAAGCCCACTAAGAAGGACCGGTGAAACAAACTCAGTGGAAAGAGCTTCTGCTATAGGTTTTTATTGTAATTTCGGATAGTTTTCAAGTTTTTCTTGACCTAATATTTGATATAACTGATACAGGTAGCTAAGCCTTTGGATTTAAAACCACTTACTTTAATATTACTTTTGAGTTTTCCTCCTTAAATCAACCAATTAAAATATGGACTGGGATATAAATCTTATGCAATGAGTACGATATTGCCTTCACAAAAAATATAATAATTCATTTCAATCAAACTTGATTGGGACAATTCTTACAGTAGTTATTATGAGGAACGACCGGTTTTGGTACTCTTATTGGTAATCTCTTGTAAGGTGTTATGGTAATTCATATTAATAAATTTTGCTTCTGTTCAGAGCACTCACACAGGTTTATATGAAGATTTTTTTATCCCTGTCAAGCTATACTCATAATTATATGGAATTTTGAAAATCTTCAACATCATCATCAATCATCATCAGCCTTTATGTGCCCACTGCCCACTGGTGAACATAGACCTCCCCCAATGAAGGCATTCCCCTTGCTACTCGCATTCAACGCGGACCGGTCACTGTACGGAAATCGTCTTCTCAACTTTTTAATGGCCGTCCAACATTTCGTCTTCCTAAACGTTTAGTATTTCAATTTTACGAGGTCATTTTCAATAGGCATAAGAATAGAAACCACTCGTCCCAACTGTATTTTTGTCGTCGGATTTCATGAAAGAGACCTGTCCAAAAACATGCAAAATGTTAATATAGACTCTGCACAAAAAAGACGCGCCGACAACTTAACTTGTAAAATTCTTGTCGAATTAAAACAATGAGCACGGGCCCTGCTTTTATAAACTGATTATCATTACCCAAGGAAAGTGACTGTAATAAATTCTTGCTACATTTTGTGTCCATATTCCAAAGCGTCTTGGCAGCAGTTTTTTTTTTCTTTTACGCCGGGAAATGAGCTGAGGAATCCCGCGGGGGAGTGGGTCGCCCCAGGCGGGTATGTGGGCTTCGCTGCACCCAAAAGGTGGTAAGTGGTCGCAGCTCTACCCACTAAAGTCCGGCAAGTGCCACCAATGCCGCCTTGGTGAGGTGCCCCGGATCTGCAAGCAACAGGGCACCTCAACGGCTAGTCAATCCCTCGGGGGACCGACGCCACCTCCACAGAGGGGTTGTCCCGCACCACGGACAACCCTTCCCAACGTCGGGACAGTACAATGCGGTGAGGTTCCCGTCCTTACCCCTTGACCCTTCTCTTTTGTCCCCTCTTTTTAGAGGAGGGATACAAAGAGCCTCCTCGGTTTAATCCGCTTCACCCAAGGTGTTGGGTTCACCCTGCAAAACACAACATGCGATACATATTATGATCTCCAGATCTCTCTTGATAGCCAGCTAGTCGAGTGGTCAAAGAAAAGTAAGTACAGAGAATTGTGTTATTGAAATAAATAAATAAATAAAGTGTTGTACTCTTCACGCAACAGTATCAGGTTCAATTCCGGCTAAGTGCAGATAGTTTGTATGATGATTTTATAGATGTCCACCGGGTTGTAAAAGTGTGTTGAATTTCTTAAATTCATTTCCGTTCCTAGTATCTGAAACTCAAGTTGTTACGAACTTACCACGAGGCTAGGTTAACGTCGTGTAATTGTTGGATAATATTTAATTATATATTATTATTATCTTTGTTTATTTACTAGGAAGAATCCCACGAAAACCCCAAACAATGGACTGTAGTTTCATTCCATATGCAAGCGTCCTATTGAAAAACAATTGATGTTTAGTTTTATATGAGAGCAAACAAACATCTAATAAATTTCCCCACACTATTGTTCCTTAATCAAATGCATTTATTTGTTCATTGTTATACCATGGACCGATGAAGCACGAAATTGGCTTGCCACAAGCTGTAAGTAATTGAATGTAAATTATGTACAAGTGAGACGAGTACAAAAAATGTTCTAGCAGACATGTCAGTCGTCTAAAACTTATTCCAAGAAAGATTATTAATATTGTAACTGCTTTAATAGGTATGGAGAAGTATGTGCTATTAATATCTTTATTATCACAATCTTGGTAATTTTATCAGTCACAGTTGCCCGCAGCTTCGCATGCGTTAACCAAGATTTACAACGGGATCTTAGTGCGCACTTCGCAAAATAAGTAACTTTTCTGGTTGATTTTTTACACCTTGTGTCCGAAAAACCCAAATATCTTACAGAACCCTATTTTTTTTTTTCAGAATAAAATTTAGCCTATGTTACTCGTGGATAATGTGGCTTTCGAATGGTGAAAGAATTTTTAAAATCGGTCTAGTACTTTTTGAGCCTATTCATTACAATCAAACAAACAAATAAAGTGTTCCTCTTTATAATATTAGTGTAGATGTAGATGTTTTCCATGTTTAGGGTAGAATTGCCGCTGAGTTTATTATCATCGACCCTTTATCTTGAATCTTTATCTTTTTTCTTTACTTCCATGAAATAAGATACATATGATTCTGTCGTATATATAGCATCTACAACTGAAATTCTTCGTCATCTAATCTAAGCTTTGACGTTTCGTATTTGTACCTCGGGCACACCTAAGAACTTGTGACGTCATTGCTTTGATGTACGTGCTAAGTATTGAATTGGATATGGGCATATGTCTACGAACGTCGTAATCGCTTATGTTATTTCCCATTCTCCTCTTCTCCCTTACACCAAACGGCGCTGAACATTAGATATCCGCCCACAAGTACAAATTAAAATTGTGCAAACCGCTCATCAGTGCCGTACTCGATCATTGCACAATGCCTGGCGCCTTGCCTTGTACAGACAATACGCTTAACGAGATCTGTGTTGCCAACACATTCATTATTATCACCAGTGAACATCATTTGATAGTATTAAATTAAATATAGAAGCTAGAACCATTATTGCCATGTTCAGCTAACTAGTTATATTGGGAACGATAGAGTTATCTTAAGAAAACATTTATTATCATCATCTTCCTATTTATTATTCCATTCATCATCATCATCATTATGTTAGCCAATCGACGCCTACTGCTGGTATAGGCCTCCCCCAAGGATCTCCACAACGATTATTCCATTATTCCCATTCATTTGGGGTCGGCTTTATATTTCTTGTACCTTCAATTTAGCCTCATACTCGTTAGTTCCTACTCCTTTACACACATTCTCCGCACACTCTCCCATATCTCTCCTTATCCCGTCCAGCCATCTCTTCTTCTTCCCCCTTCCACTATACTCTATATCTTGAGAAAACATTATTATAGATTTGCCTGCGCCTTAACGATTATTTAGCAGTTTTTTTGCGGGTGGGAGAGATGCTTCCGGCTGTATGGGTACTTCCTGTTTTCTCCCGTGATACAGCTTTAATGATTTTAGGTGAGAAAAGCAAGGCAGACTATATTTACGGGCACAAAGACTTAGCTTCTTATATGTTAGTGTCTCTTCGGCTAGTTCCAGGTAAACTAGATATTTTCATGGGCTAACAAAGTATGTTTAGATGACTCTGCTTTACTTTAACATTATCTTAAATATTATAAAGGCGAAAGTTTGTAAGTATCGATGTTTGTTACTCTTTCACGTAAAAACTAGTGAAGGGATTTTGATGAAACTTTACAATAATATAACTTATACATCAGAATAACACATATGTTATAATTTGTTACTGTAATCCCACGGGAATGGGAAGTACGTGGGTGAACCCGCGGGGTGCTGCTACTATAATATAATAAAAGATAGAATATAATATAATATTAGATAGAGAAAAGATAACATTCACATTATCTAATTATTAACCGATTTCAAAAATGGAAGATGATACTTGATTCGACCGTAGGTATACATTATTAAATCTTATGATTATATGATTGAAGCTTGTAGCTTGTTACTACGAAGGTTAGATGTGAGCGGAGTTATGATGATAAATCAAAACAAATCATGATATTAGGGATTATTGATAAACAGCATTAACTTCGCCAATCTATACTTAGACCTACTTAATCCTCTTACAGGCTGATGTAGGTACTAAAGTAATCTTATTAAGACAATCTTTCGTATTGGTCTGGGATTATAAAAGCTACCAATATTTTTTTATTTGTAACTTGTTTCTCTGGACAACATGGGTTGTAGGATTTAATTAAATAAATAAGGCATTCCCCTTTAAATATCTGACTGGCTGTTAGTTTTTAAATATGACTCGAAGGTTTTCCGCTTTGGGCGGGTTTTGGTTAAAAAGATCTTAGTGGGTAAGTTGAACTTGTAATTTTTTTTCATCATCGTTTAAACATTTGAAAACAATAATATTATGCTTAAATATATGATGCTTAAGATTTTTTTCATTTCATATTGATACAATAATAATTTATCTCCTTAAATTTTTTCACAAAATCGATGTATTATTTGGTATAATATATATTTTTAGTTATTGTGTCTAGAATCTAGATAAATAATTTAGCAATTCTTCTGTATTTTTTAATATTAGTTTTAACGTAAAATTGTGTTTGGTCTTAAGGGGCTCACCCGTCTCAATGACCTTGCGCGTTTTGTTTTCTTCAGCTCCCGACCACCCGCGAACCCCTCATATATATTACGTACAGTTCAATAACCTAAACATCGCCGTCTAGCGGCTAATAGCTTGTACTACTAGAACATGTACACGGACAAAAAGTAATGTTACCATTCCGTAAAATAAAGATAAAAATATTAACTTTAATATTTATAATAAGTTTATTTACTTTATAAACACAAAATACACATGAATATTTTACAACATAAAAAACAAATAAAAAAAAGACCGAATAATAAACTTTTCGATAATTGCTACACTGAATAATCCTCAAGTGAATATGAACCAATATTTAATATTATATTTCACTATCCCAGGCCTGAATCGCGCTATCGAAATTTTTTCTTGCTGCTAGTATATATACAACCTGTTCTTACGAAATATTTAATAAGTAAGATACCCTCCGACTGCAAGCTAATGTTATAAAATCATATATGAACAGTTCTTTATAAATACAAAATGCAAATGAATGTTTTAAAACATAAAAAAACAATTTACAAAAAGACTGTGTTTTATAAATTTTTAGATAATTATTGATACACTGAACAATCTTCAAGTAGCATGAACCAATTTTATAGTTAGTAATAATATAGTTTCATCATCGAAGTTCTGAATCGCGCTATCGAAATTTTTCTTGCTGCTAGTATGTATATAGCAACTGTTCCCATAAAATATTAATATGTCGGCTGTCTTCCAAATTCCAGATATTGATTGAGAAATGATATCGAAGAGTAGTTTTTTGTTATTATATTGAGAAAATGAGTGAGAGACGAGTATATCAACAAAAGTACCTCTAACATAAATAATATAATTTATGTACAGTATTGCGGGATGAGAAGAAATATAAATGATTTTATCTATTTTTTTTTTGGTTATTACAAACGTTTTTAGATATAAAAAACTTATTGCGGAAATGTATAATTTTCGAAAAAATGCAAAATAAGTTTACAATTTGGTTAGACTATCGTTGGAAGTTGGAACATGTATTGTAAACCTATTTATTGACCTACTATCTATCTCTGTTCCAAGTTTTATCAAAATCGGTTCAGTGGTTTAGGCGTGGAAGCGTAACAGACAGACAGACAGACAGAGTTACTTTCGCATTTATAATATTAGTAAGGATTATTGTTATTGAAGAAATAACTACAGTATTCAGTTTGATCCAACTTGAAAGATAAAATAGTTTATATTATCTCAATATGTTTTTATTGCAAATTATTTGTCACTAGACGTGGTGTCCCGCGGTTTCAGCCGCGTACTTGACATACCCTAGGGAGTACGAGGATAAATTATTATAAGCTATGTGTGGTTCTATTATATGTATAAGGTAGCTAGTTAAACGTTATAATGTTATTATAAAGTTTCGTCAAAATCTATTCAGTAGTTTTAGAAACAAACAAACATCCATACGTATAATATGAACATCATAATTTATTACATCCATATTATTATGTTACGGATATTTATTACTTATTTCATTGTAATGATGTACGGTGTGCTATACTAATTATTTCTATCAATTTTTAAATGTAAATAGTTTCTATTCTGACATAACGTTTTTTGTAGTCATTGATACATGCTATCACAGATTTATAAATAAAGACAGACGGAGGAGACGCTTCAAAGCGAATACAAAAGCGCTCTCAAGTGCTTGACATAGCGTCGTACTCTAAACGTCTATTAGATTGTGTTCGCTTTTGAATTTGTGTACCCTTTGAAAGAATTTTTTGATAGCAGACACAGTAGTTTTCGAGTTTTTTTTTCATTAGAAACATTTATAAACAACACACACACACACACACAAATACAAAATACAAATCTGTTCTCTTTATAAAAAAAGGATATTAAATTATATATTAATTAGCAGTATCCCGCGAACCATGCAGTCTTTATAGTAAATGTGTGAGTAGAGTAGTGCGTAGAGTCTACACTCTAACCCTATCTAGACTCTACGATTAGTAATCGTAGAGTAGACTAGACTCTACGATTAGTAATCGTAGAGTCTACATCCTGAGGATGCCTCGGTGTCGGGGTGAAACGTGCGTAGATTTTATGGTGGTGGTCTTTTATGGTAGTGTGTGTGGTGGTGGTGCATGCGAGTGTACGCATATGCAGTGTGGGAAAGGAGGGCGGTGCTATATGCATGCATATGCGTGCACTCACACATTTACTGTAAAGACTGCATGGTTCGCGGGATACTGCTAATTAATATATAATTTAATATCCTTTTTTTAAAATGGATTTCCGCAAAGTAACGCCTGATTCTATTAACTATGTTCTCTTTATATTTTATAATAATATTAGTGTAAATAAATATATTGATCAAAAGCTTCTATCTATTATCTGATAGATGGCAGTATATGACGTGTCAGAAAACTATTGCTAGATGGCGCTGTTTTTGTTAAAACCTTTCTGTTCTCATATTTATAATATTTAATAATATTTTCAATATAAAAACCCTACAGTTATCATACTCCAAAAATTCCACATTCGTCTTTCATATTTAACTTTACATTTATTAAGGTTTTATTTGTATCACGAGTGAACTGCACTGTCTTTCATTACACACCATATTGGTTTTTAAACAAAAACAACATAATTTAAAATACTCCCATTTGATATATTATAATGAATAATGATCACTAAAAATGAAATAATGAATAAAAGCAGTAAATAAATTAGCGATTTAGAGCAACAACGGACATGACTTCCTCGTTCGGAGGCCTCTGGCCGTCTGTCGGCCGTCACCCGTGCGCGAATTCAAAGCAAAAATTAGATTTTTACGATTTTCTGATTAAAAACTGCACATTTAAAAAAACGACTTTTCAAATATTGTTAAGTATATAATTCCTCACTAACAAAAAAATATTTCACTACTGTGAGTTGTATAATTAGAAATCCTATTCGATTTTTGTATGCGAAAAGAGGTTCAGGTAAATAATTATTACTCTTTATTTTGAAAGTTTTATGAAATTATCTAATAGTAAAATTAATAAACTAAAACCAAGTTACAACATATATTTATTTCGTATTTTTAACGTAACATTAATGTATACTTTTAAGAATATGAAAACGATCGAATTTGTCTGGGAGCCCCTTAATAAATAAATAAAAATGAGGTAAAAGTAGGTACTTTTAATTATCTTCTTTTGTCGAATGTATAAACATTTGAGCTCTTAAAGAATGCAAAAGGAGAACGATCGAATGCTTTAACAATGATTATTTCCAAAATAGCAAGCATTCCTCTTTTCTTTTCCCTCCTTTGTTATATCTTCTGTAAAAATATTTCAAACCCATCTTTACATTTCTCGTGTAAGAAGATACTTAAAGCGTGGAAACGTATGTTCATTATGATACCTATTACCGAAACATAGTTCTGTTCGTGAGTCGCTTTAATGGGATTACTTGTGTTCTTGTCACGATCGGAGGCATATTTGTGCCAAGGTTCCTGTGTACTATATACGCCTAATATCATAAGGTTATGTTCAATTGTTCGCCAATGTGTGAGCGACGTCTCATCATCATCAGCCTTTATCCGACCGCAGGCCTCCCTTAATACACTCCCTTCGCCAAGACGACCGATCCCTCGCCACTCGCATCCAAAACGGCCACTGCTCGGAGATCGTCTTACTGTCTGTTCGCTTAGTAATTAAGTGAAGCTTCAAATATACTTATATTTAAAAAAGTCAAATGCAAGTCTGACTTGCGGTAAAGGGTCTAAAAAAATTCGTTTATTTAATAGACCTTAAAATAGGAAGGTCTCAATTGAAATACATTTTTGTGTTAACGAACAACCGAAGCCTTTGGTGATTATCGCCGCCCATAGACATCCGCACAACCAGTGGTTTTGACCTCCTTTTTTCCCCGCAATGGGATACCGGAATCTCACAAACCGAACAAGACGCGACAGTATAGCTGTCACTTTACGCCTGTATTATTTAAACAAGCGGTGCAATGCAATGGCACTACTTACACTACTATGCTGTAAAACCTTTTTTAACCTATTTCATGAGTCAATGGGAAGTCCTTCGTCCTTTTGCTAGTTCGGAATCATAGAATACAACTTAAAAATAATTTACGACTTAGCGATTGCATTAATTTGTGTTATATAACATTAATAAATTATGTTATTTTTGTTCATAATGTGTATCGGACGAAAATCTTATATTTTCGTGTAACAACATAAGTCGATTATTTAGCCTGTGTTCCTTTTATGATTTTCAATGCGATGCTCTTGCAATTTGAAGACAAGTGTTCTAAAGATGAATGTATAATGTTAACACATATCTATATTACGATACTTTGCTAATATTACTATTAAATATCGCATTTTGCAATAGCATTCAACATTATTCAATTCTTTGAATGTCTATTTCTCTTAATAGACATACTGTAGACACTTTACTTTAATATCGGAAGGCATTTTAACTATGCGAAATTGTTGTCATCTACATGCTCCTTCGCGATCATTGCGAAATTAGGTAATCAATTTAAATGTTAGTATTCATACTCTTTTACAATAGTGCCTATTATAATAAATGGTAATAAAACATACATATAATTGTCTTACAAAACTGTTTCTAAATGAAGACAAAGGTTAGCTATCTGATGTTAATAAATCAGAAGTTTGATAAATGTTTTGGCGATAATTGGCTTTGTACGTATCTATCGGGGGATCTGGCTTCGCTTCTGCGCCTCTTTTGTATCGCTTGATTCGCGTGGTTTCATGTTCTCTGTCCACATGTCCACAGGATGACACGCTTGTAATACATATTCCAAAATTAATGAACGGTGTTTCTCTTACGTCCGTAAAGGGAAAGGTTTTCTATAGTTGACGTTATTTAAGAGTTAAAAAAGTAAAGTATCAACCCACATACGCCCCAATTCAAGGCACAGGACTCATCAAAAACAAGCGAAGAGGGATTACGTATTGGGCTGTAGTTTACCGATGCAATGGCTCATGCTGGTTTTTGAACTTTACACCATCAAAGACTTTAAAATCTCATCAGGCATGCGGATTTTGACCATCAAAAAAAAATTGAATTTTGGCGTACTTAGAAATTTTGGAAAATGCATTCCAAGGCACCATACGTTGGGATCGAACCGAAACTCTTACTCAAGAGACCTAGCCCATGCTCAATGGGCCATTGTCGTTAATCAACGTAGTAATAATAATTGGTATAATCAATCAGTCTATTCACACGTACAAAACAGACATACAAACATAAACATTATCCTACAAAACAAATCGATCGATTCGATTTTTTTAAGGGCGAACGGTGAATTTGATGCAGCCTTCAAATGATTCAAATTGCTTAAATTGTTCAGCAACTATTAGAGCTATTTAATATATATTTTTTGATAATTTCTATTGAAACCATAAAATGTAATATTTCAAATTTGAAAAAAAAAATTCTCATACTTGCATATTTCGTATAGTTTTGAACAGCATGGGGACCCTTATAACCACGAGCCGACGAACTAAAAAACGCTTATTTGTTTAATCTTTCGCTCCTAGCATACAACTCATACTAAGTTGAGTCTCCACCAACATCATTTTGTACTCTCCGTTCAGCTGTTAACGTATTACTTTTGATGATGATGATGATGATGATGATGATTATACGAATGCAGGTGGATCCGCATGCAAGTGTTATACCAATCAGATGGTGTACCTGCTTGGACAACTTTCTCCACCCCACGTGAGTGACCGCCTGACCCGCGTTATCGATCTCTTATCACACCAAACCGGTCCACGGTTTTTGTTGTGTAGCGAAATCGCTGGGTGGAATTTAATATGAGGTGTAGAGGATCGAAAACAAGATTTTCGAGGCGTAACATACCATTTTCTTTCAATGAAATTAAGCACCACTTGTATCCGGATTTTATAGCAAGGAAAAGAAGTAAGTTTTTCAATCAGCCAAAAACTACAGATAAGAAGAAATGCAAGGGGATTATATCGTAAGAATGTAGCTTGAAAACTATTCCGTATGTTTCTGTCAATGTGAGTTATTCCTATGCGGTGTGAAGCTACTCATAACAGCTAATAATTTTCCACGTCCTTCGTCCTTTATTTGCCTCCGTTATCCCATAATATAAACAAGGAGGATTTGGACAGGAGAATGAATCACATATTGTTATTGGGAATTCATAAAGGTTAATAAGAAATGATAATGTATCTAGTCACGCGGTAGCGTGTCAAGCCAAGTTCAAGTAAGAGAACTAGCGAACGCACCGTGTGTAATATTACACGATAATTAATTCACAAGTACCCTTGTGTGTCGCATTGTAAAATCCAAAAAGGATTGACCCAACTGTAACATGTCTAATTACATGTTAGCAGAAAAAAACGTTTGCATGATACGTTATGCATAAAAAAGTAAAAAGTAAAGTATCAACCCTTATGTCCCACTGCTGGGCACGGGTCTCCTCCTCGAAATCAGGCGAGGAGGATAATGGGCCATAGTTCAACGATTCGCTGGCCCAGTGCGGGACGCGGGTTGATGAACTTCACATACCTTCAAAGGCTTTCAATCTCATCAGGCATGCAGGTTTCCTCACGATGTTTTCCTTCACCGGTGAGCGAGCGATGGTCTCGTGTTCGAAATGCACTTAGAAATTTAGAAAAACCCATTCCAAGGCATACACGGCGGGTCAGAATCGAACTCAGAACCTCTCGCATGAGAAGCCGAGTCCATCCACCACTGGACCGTCTCTCATCTCTCTCTTATCGTCGCTAAGTTATGCATAAATTAATTTTAAAAAAGCAACGATAAACTGCACGCTTTTATGCAAAAACTATTGAATGGATTTTTACGAAACTTTATAACAACATACTTTATATTAGATTACATATTGAATAATAATAGGGCGCTGTTAGTGCTAATGTTAATTGATTCCCTCGCCATAGACTGTAACTAATATAAAGCGTTATTGCAATAATGGGGCAATAGGGAAGTAAGAATAGGGCAACATCCACGGGGCGAGCCCTTTGACGTTATTTGTGGAACGAGGGCAGCTGATGGCTAGCATCTGTCGTACACGTGCCCGAATCTAAAAATTCATCTCTTTTGTAACAGCTATCCGGCCAAAATAAACACATCGAATACGAGATTAAATTAGTGTTTTATATCTATATTTTTTTATTTTTTATTAAATCTATATCTGAAATCAACTTCTACGATGAATGCAAATATTCCTAACAGTTACTGACTTACTAGTAAATTATATAAAAAAGGGTATTGCAGCTCTTTTTAAAATTTGAGTGTGCGCAATCCTGTGAGTTGAGACTACGATTTTCATTGATATCCTAAAAGTGATATTTAAAATATTTGTTGGCAATAACTTACGAACCAACATCTGTCTCACATAATGTACCTCTGCAATTAAGACCTGGTTAAGTAACTAAATGTTGACTCTAAAAAATGGTTTATTTTCATCATTAATTTATGGTCCATCGAGTCCATCTCTTGAACTTCCCTATTTATGTAAACTAATTTTGTTTGAAAGATTTAATTTCTTCCCGGTTGAAAAATGATATATTTATATGATATCATCATCATCAGCCTTGTCGTCTTCACATCTGGTTAATGGCCGACCAAAACTTCATCTATCTAACGCGGCCAGGGCAGCTTCCCCTCTTTAATCTCAATGTTCCATGGCAATTACGAGTATAAAATATAAATATATATGACAACTAGAATTTATTTAAGAAACACTTTCTACATATACTGAGAAACAGTAAAAACGCAAGAATCGCCGCGCCCACTCTACCACGTGCGGTATGTAAATCTGCCAGTGGCGTGCTACTAAACAATTAATGGGGTTCGGTAGCCCCCGGGGGTCTGCCCATTAAACCGTTTACCCTCATTCCGCAATTTGGCCAAAAGCCTGGGATTTGGCCAACGGCATGTTCAAAACATTCTGTCACTGAAGGTTTTGGCATAAGGCTTGGCATACACTTTTAAAAGTGATAGCTTAAGATAGGTAATCTACACCTACATCTACATCTACACTAATATTATAAAGAGGAAAACTTTATTTGTTTGTAATGAATAGCCTCATAAAGTGCTGGACCGATATAAAAAATTCTTTCACCATTCGAAATCTACATTATCCACGAGTAACATAGGCTAAATTTTATTCAGAAAAAATAGGGTTCAGTTCAGGGTGTCAAAATCAACCAGAAAAGTTACTTTTTGCGTACTAAGATCCCGATGTAAATCTTAGTTAACGCAAGTGAAGCTGCGGGCAACAGCTAGTATTAAATAACCGATTTCATCAGTAAGCAGTGTGTAGCGTTCGGATGGAAAGAAAGTGTCAAATGTGTTATTAATTAAAACGAAAATGTTTGCTTATTCCCTTGGCCCAAGCAGAGACTTTAATTTTCAAAATAAAGAATTGTGAGATCAGTTTCAAAATAATCGTATGTGATACTAGAAAAAGTATTTGATAGAATAATATATTCTATATGATTATTATAAGCCCGAATACTAATCAATAGCTAAGAAACGAAGATATAAATTATCTACTGTCCAGCATACCTTCTCTAAGGTTTGTATAGCGTGCGCGTAGCCTAATACGAAATGCTTAGTTAATTGTACACATGTTGCGGCTGGCGTGGGAGTCGCCTGCGGTGTCGCAAATCTCATGTCCGTCTGTGGACAGATAAAAATACGTGGGCTTGTGTCGTGGTACGATCCTGGGTAGAATTTCGTAGCTTTATTTCGAGAGCAACAAATAATATATAGATAGGAGATAAGCGATTTTCTTTCGCAGATATTCGAAACAAGATATCAGCCAGGGAAATAACGTTATCTATATTTCGCCTAGAATAAGTCCATTGAAGAGGCAGTTGCTCTCACACCCAGGAGAACGAATGGCCGATGAGACAATAAGGTTCAGGAGTTGATCCCGCGTTTAGGTAGTTGAAGTGTTGGTAGGCCATTAACCAGATGGAAAGTCGATCTCCATGCTGTGGCCGGTCCGGATACAAATTCAAAAGCGAACACAATTTAATGGACGTTTAGAATACGACGCTATGTCAAGCACTTTAGTGCGCTTTTGAATTTGTATTCGCTTTGGTGGCGTCACACGCGTGTTCGGCATGCTCCATCTGTCTTTATTTATAAATCTGTGGGGATAATGTTAATGTTAGTGAGTTTCCGGTGGTTAATTGGGGGGGATAGGCAAAAGGAGAGCAACGCATTTCTGCATCATCTATTTACCTTTGGTTGTTCGGATTTATATGAGCATCGGTCATCATTATAAAGCTCGGTTACCTCCTTAAGAAATTTTAAAAACGTATTTGTGATTTAAATAATACACTTATTCGTACAGATACGGAATCAAACACTCATTATTCACGCTTGGCTTTTTTTTTTGCGAGCTTCGAACAAGCTTCCTACATTTGAACATAATTTATATTACAAGATTCGGCCTGTCCTTCCTAAAACGTATGATCTGTATTCCACAGAAGACCATTATGTCCTTAAACAACGTCCATATCATTGATATTAATGTGTTTTACAAAACGGGCAAGTTCATTGTACTAGCTAATCTTATTATATATCATATTTTTTAACGGAAGCCAAATATGATGGATATTGATTTTAACAGTATATGTATGTAATGGATAGAGGTACACTTACCATCTTTCGGGCGCAGCGAGTCCCACACACCCGCCTGAGACCTACTCCCCTGCGGGATGCCTAATCGCATTTCCCGGTGTAAAAGAAAAAAAGGTAAGTCTAAAGCAAAGATAGCCGTGTAGAAGAGATGGCTGACACAAAAAAAATCGGGATAGAGTTGAGACACGGCGTTATTTATTACTGTCTAGTTTGCGTCCCAACTCGGACGCGATTTGTTCTTGGTGCATGAAACAAAAGAAAGTAAAATTATGCAGTTTCCTTTAATTTTCTAACGTAGACGATCTCTCATACGACCATCCTTTCTAGACTTAGCTTCTATATGTGATTTCAAAAATGTACATAATTTAGAATAGCCGGTACCAAAAGCAATTTTGAATGACGATCAGATGATAAAACCTTGGAAGTCCCTTAGCGTATTTAGTAAGATAGTCAGGTTGTCAATCAACTGATAGCATTTAGCTATCCTTATAACGGACAACTTCGATTTGCTTGCCCGTCATACAATACGTTTGGCTCTCAAACATAAATCTATCTATAAATAGTGTTACAAGACATATTATACCTTAACACTTTACGCAATTCAATGGCAATTTAAAATTATGCCTCGGGATACAAGTTGGGAATTACTCTGCCAACTCAGCGCGTTAGTAGGGCTGCGACATGAGAAACATCAACGAGTTGGCTTGAACTCAAATCCAGTGGATTGGCCGGCAACTTATGTGCTGCCTATGATAAGAGTTGAGAAGTCTCGCTGACAATACCAGCCGCAGCATCAACTTTTAGGGGCACTTAGCAGGCTGGCTAGATTTCAGCCTAGGGCAGTTGATTTTAAAGGCGGAAAATTTTGGGATGAAATTATTTTTTCTACCTCTAAGAGATACAAAAAAGGTAAACATTTTACAGCCTTGTGCCTTGTGAAAATGTGTGAATTCGCTACTGCCACGCAACTTGATAATTCTAGATTAAAAAGAAATAGTAAAGCTTTTAGCCTTCGCTTTAAAAATATGTAAGTGCGCCACCGCTTCCCTAAGAAACACAGAAAAGCTGTTTGATGGATGAAGGAAGGTTGTAAAGCAGATGGTCAGTACAGCATATTATCCTTCGGTAAAATGTGTGATGGTAAATAGTCATAATAATGTTAGGTGTCTAGTATAACTGTTGAAATGACGACCAGATGATCAACACCCGATATACCCTTCCCGATGCCTGGTTTCCTGAACCCTGGTTACGTTACAGTGTTACACTGGTCAAGTTGGTAATTTTAAGTTCTCATAAGGGGTCGTGGTCTACTGCCACACATAATAATGAAAGCTGTGTAATGACATGCGCTCGCACGTATGCGCGCGCAAAGTTGAGTTGCACTATCTATAACAGGGTTGTTGTTTAAAAATATGTATTTCGCTGCCAGCCCTGACCAGTGGTATAACTGTAACCTAGTCCAATAAAGTAATAAATGCGTAGTTCTCGCCTATCACGCTTATTGCACTTACAGTCGGCCATTTTAAACACTATTATTTATATGTCTCATTCACTTCACACGGACAGATTCAATTTACAACCGTACTAGCCTTTTATAGGTTTTTAACTTAAAATGTTGGGGCTTTAAATGTTTATTTAACAGCCTTTTCAGTGTGGTATTATATCAAGAGAATACGGGATCGAATCTCGCCTGAGATTTTGGTAACTTTTAAGATTATCTTCAGTAAGCTATCTAATATATATTGAGTACTTTTTGACGTATTGATTTGATACGATTTGATTTAATTTAATTTTATTGGACGGTCAAACAAGAAAATTGTTATAGAATTTTAAAGTACCGTATTCTTGAAATTAATCATATTAATATCAATATGGATAATTGAAGTGATAATTAAGTTCTTAGGGCGTTTGAACAGCCTAATGGTGCAATAGCGATGGCGGTATAATAAATCTGTGGACCACCGATGTGGGTCGACCACCAGTTCGACTTCATATTTTACCCGCTGTTATTATAGCTTCAACAACAGCCCATTACGATGAACTACTGGGCCCCTTTTAATGAACGCAAAGACGACTCGCTACTTAACATTTTTCTGCGATTTTATGATATTTAACATTAGGCATCATTTTATTTCGTTAGCTGTTAGTGCGACGATGGTCGAGTTGGTCGCTCGATCTGACCTATTTGACTTGAAATGGGTTTCCCTTAGTTCCTAAGTGAACCCTAAACACGAGACCATTGCTGGCTCATCGGTGAAGGACAACGTCGTGAGTAAAGTGCCTAATGATTATTTGAAGGTTTGTAAAATTCACCAGATTTACTGTACTTTAATTTAAATGGACATTTCAATGAAATTCAAGATGGCCGATCACCGCCACTGGCATCTCATAAAACCAAAAGATTTCGTTGAGCTCCGTCTAAAAAATTCTTAGGTATACCGGATAAGACTTCTTTATCAATTCTTAGGGAAACTTCGGATAAATCCGGCTTCTAGATTGATCGATTAATTATTGTTTCGACCCAGTCCAACGATCGACGACCACTACTGTCCTCTACATGGTAAAGAAGTGAATGGACTGATAAAATAATATTCAGGTCACTCAAGCTACCAGGATATCATAGCTTATACGGTTGGATTATGTTATTCATTTCTGTCAGAACATCTATCGCGTTCAGGTCGATTAGATATGAATTTATAGTGGTCCTGTCAGAGCGACGCGTACGCACACTCGCTTGCAATACCTAATATTTTTACATTAGAAATTATAAATAGTTTAAAGAACTTTGCGTTATTTGTAATATAAAAGAAAACCTAGATGCTGGATATTTATTATTATTTCATTTAAAATGCACTACAAATGTATATTTTCTCTGTGTAAGCTTAAACGCTAGTAGGTCACTAGCGTTTAAGCTTACACAGTCCAACTCTGTGAAGCAAGTTTTTATACACCAATAAAATAATCATAGAAAACTGTTATTCTATAAATATCTAAGTACTTCATAAAAAGATATAGAGAGAGCTGATACACTTTCCTATACCCGCAGGCTAAGCCCTTCAGACATACAAACATACATACAAATGACAATATATCAAGTCGAGCCTAGCGTTTTTGTGTCGAGAAAGCCGCTTTTAATGACACCATAGTGGAATGCAAGATATTATTGAGTTATTTTTAGAATAACACTTATAAGGTAGAACAGGATTTATAGTCTGTCTGTCACACCTATTTGTTTTAATACATTTGTAATGTGGAATTTACATTATGATCATCGTTCGATGACGATTAAAATATTTAAAGAAGGCATTTAAGTCTCACATTATATCGCGTAGTATTTATTTAAAATGATTAATATTTAGTCTTTAACAAAACGTATGATTTCCGCAGCGTCTCGATATTTATAAAGGAGTTCCTATGATCAAGTTACATATTTTCAACTCTATATAGATACATATTTTGAAACTTTAACAATAAACTCGTGTGAATATTTGACGACCTCTGTGGCTTAGTAGAAAGCGCGTTGGCGAAAACAGGAGGTATCGCATTCGAATCCCTCCAGGGAACAAAATGCTTCTGTGTTCCTAGGTCATGGATGTGTATCATAATATAATAAATATCTTCAATATATGGATAATATAAATATAAAAGTATTAAATATATTTCCATTATCGGGAACCCGTAACACAAGTTTATCGAGAACTTACCACGGCACCAAATTGACTTATTGTATTAGCGTCCTTCATCATCATCATCATCATCATCATCAGCCTTTATCCATCCACTGCTAAACATAGGCCTCCCTCAATGAACGACAAGACGACAGATCCCTTGCCACTCGCATCCAACGCGGACCTGCCACTGCACGGGGGTCGTCTTCGCTCGTCACGGCGGTCCACCTGGTTAATGGCCGACCAACACTTCGTCTACCTAAACGCGGCCTCCACTCTTGAACCTTAATTATTATTGTTATCTCGACCCTAGATAGACATTAGGCATCGGTTGAATTTGTTTGTTCATATCTTATGTTCATTTGTGACACCTTATTTATCCGACTGTATTCAAGTGGAGAGCAACTTTTTGGAACGAAGTTCCTTACGGCAGGCTTGGAGGGGATAGGGATTTTGCTGCGCTACCGAACTGAAAAAAATGTGATAGTAAAACCGTAAGAAAAAGTGCGTGGAATAAAAGCGTTAAATGAGACGTGCGCAGGCGCGACAGTCGCATACACAAGCGAGTAGTGTATAATACCTTTCTTTTTAGCCGAAGGAACTTCGTTCCTACCTGGTGTCCCACGACACCACATTTCTTTTTATTTTAAATATAGAATATACGTGAATATTGTAAGCCCTCACTTGGCCGTGCTTTTTTAAATATAATATACGTCATTATAATACTTGGCCGTGTTCACTGATCAGCGACCGGTGCTGTGAACTCGACTCGCTGCTGTTCCCATCAGCTATCACAAGCTATATTCCCAGTAACGTAACACTATCCGTTATCATTAAAGTGTATTCGTATGCTATACAAGTACTCGGTATGTGTCACACCAACATGTGATATTCATCTGTCATTGTAGAGTATACGCAGGTAGTGTGTTCAAACCCAGCAAAAGATTAATAGATAAAAAATTGGTTGTCTGTAAAGTCGGTTTACGGACGGTAGTCTGACGTGACAACATCAAATATTACATGCAGCACAAACCGAACTGAGCCGATCGCACGAGCCGAGCATGCCTCTCTCTCTCGTTTGTGTCGCGCTTCGCTGGCGGAACGCTACATGATTTCATCTTTTTCGTGCATGCTGCCCGTAATATCGAGTTATCAGACATTGTCACGTCAATAATAGATTTTAACGAAACTTACTATTTTATCTGAATAAATCGTCCGGTCTGTGTTCGATGCAAGTGGCATTCGGGCATCGTGATGATCAATAAGGGAGGCCTATGTGCAGCAGTGGACGAATAGAGTTTGATGATTATGATGACGTAGTTTTCTGGATTTATAGACTCAGCTAAACTTGTTTATGAGTTGGGACTACACTATCCACTTATCATTTGATGGCTTTCTGCTCGTTTGCCTGGTGGTATAATATGTAACTTGGAAACCATGTAGGTTTCCAAGTTACATATTTTAAAATTTTATGCGTACTTACTTTTAACTGTCGTATATAGCTCCTAAACAAACTTAACCCGTACTCCAACTATTTCCTCTTTAAACCACATTGTTTTCTTGTGTTATAATAATGCAAGAACTCATATTTAATGATAATCTCTGGGAGAATAAATAGACGTTTGCTAGACACGGGGGAAGCAAATGCCTCGACGAGGCCTTAGCTGGAGGCTTACAATGGTACGTGGCCGTTGGAGCAATACAGAAGCGATAGCGATTTATATATTATGCATATAAAGGTTGAGCGTTTTGTCTGTCCTAATATTATTATCGTAAATACCAGCCTGTAACTGCCGGCTGAAATCGGCCTTGACGGCCAATTTTCCCTTATTCCTCTATGCTTGTGTCGATGTTAACCTGGGCTAATATATGGCACAATATCGCAGAGCCTGCTTAGTGCCGGCAGGGCAGCCCTCCCTTACGGGGAGTTGTCTGGCCTTCACCGGGGCCAGCCTGTCGCTGAGATGATCTTGTCAACTGCAGATTCGGGAACCTCAAAATGCGGCTGAAGGCGCGCTGGTTATAGTTTGAATTGGTCCCTAAGGTGCAACTCCCACATTCCCACAGGAACCTATCCGAGGATCCTGCCTAAATGCATTTCCTTCATTAGACATTCAAAGACATCTTGGCGTTCATAGAATGGCTAATTGTGTCAAAAATAAACAGAGTAGATCATTAATACCAACATTGTAATAAGCAAGAAAATGATAATACAAAATAAATTATTTAAAAACAATATATTTTTAGGTAAACTATATATATATTTCGGTAGGTACTCAATTATGTAAAAAATAGAGAGCAAATACTAGAAACTTTCAAATATTACTTGTAGTAATAATGTACGCATACATTTTTACCATGAACACGATAACCGTTAAAAGTCTTGATCATTTTAAATTATTTTATAGAAGGTAAATTTACATGAATACGCTCTTAGCTTGGGCCATACGAACCCAACGTGTGTTTCTCACGGGGCCGCTATGTAGACCTTAGGTTTTATAGTTTTGTAGCGCATCCGATATCTCAGCTCGGAACACTGCTCCGATGCTCTTTATGAGCACCGTACAGCGTACTCATATCTGTTTACACCAACATATATAAATATATCACCCGCTTAGATGCAAGGCTGCTTGATTTAATTTAAAACAAGTCAAGTCCTCGTCTTGACGTTTATTGAGGAAGACTTATATTTAAAAGGGGACGACTGAAAGCTGACGATGATGATGATGTCTTGTGAATGAAACCTTCGTCATAAGAGGGCAAACGAACAGTCGAAGCCTTGCGACCATCGACACCCATTAACATCCACTATCCACTACTTTTCCTTATCTCTATCTATTCTCAATGGGTCACCGGAAACTCTCAAACCACACGAAACGCGACAGCATAACTGCCACTTTATGCCGGTATTATGTGAGCGAGAGGTACCACCCCGGTCTTGCCGGCCCAATTTGGCTTGTGATGGCATTTGGCAACATGATAAAGAACCTATCAAAAAGTCTAGTTTAAAATTATAAACAGCATCCATTATAGCTTATGAATTTTTAGACAGCAGTACATACACAAATATTTGTTTCTCACCAAAAGTCAAATAAAATTAGTCATCTAGATACCGCCTAATGTACTAGACTACGAGATAGTGTTATTAATGAAATTGTCCAGAGTAATCTGTTAGTGTTGTCTAGCCGCTAATAGTTACAAGCCTCGTTACAAGATAACAGCTTCAAATTGTCATCGCTTAAGATAGTTTCAATGTTCTATACATTTATATAGTAGTACTTCCACGCCAAGAGAGGCAATAAGGCTAGTTGTCAAGCGTTATTGGCTATTGTGGCCTGGCATCCAAATAATCGAAAAAAGTATTGTATAAATATAGTTGTTGTAATTACTAAAATGTTGTTTAAAGTGTTATAGTAAATATAACAAAAATACTGTATAGAAAAAGAGTAATTCTATTAGTGTGAATTGTTAAAAATAATAATATCCTACTAATATTATAAATGCGAAAGTTTGTAAGCATGGATGGATAGATGGATGTTTGTTACTC
Organism: Lycaena phlaeas; assembly: GCA_905333005.2. Lineage (NCBI taxonomy): Eukaryota > Metazoa > Arthropoda > Insecta > Lepidoptera > Lycaenidae > Lycaena > Lycaena phlaeas. Next base: position 3,250,591 of record HG995176.1, read on the forward strand.
TTTCAAGTCAAAACTTAAATGGATTTTAATGAAACTTTACTTAACTACTTAAAGAAACTGCGGGGCTAGTGATTACGATAAAGATTCCAGTACCTATTACAAAGCGAAAAAAAAAAAACAAAAAAACTACAATATGAGCATAGTTGTTGTATTGACTAGACTAGTTTTTACTTCATATACAGAGATGGTCCCCCGTGTACCTCCCCCCCCCCCCTCCTTGGGTCGTACAATAAGCGGACAATGATGATGATGATAATGTTGATAGATTTAAGTAGGCCTTAAGAGCAGTATGCCAATTAGTATTCCATTATTTCCTTATATTTCAAACCATATATAAGTTTAATTTATTAGCTACATTGTTAAGATACGTGAGAAAGTATCGGCCAGGCGTTTTTACCGACCATTATAATATGATAATACCATAAAAGAGTTTTCAATAAACATAAATATTCGTACCACACACAGAATACTTCTCTATTCTATCAACGGAAAGCGTTAGCGAAGTTCGAAAATGATAAAATGTATGGGGATTGAAATATGGCCGCGCTTAATCACGTGGTCCATCCTATACAGATATTTAAAATGTACATTATTAAGGGGTGGAGACCTGGTGTCCTGAAACACAGGCCCCGAGCCTAGCTTAGGCACCAGTCTCCCGCAATATTAATGCTAATGTTATTATCTATGTACCTACCAAATACCGACTTTACAGTATTGTGGTGAGAAAATAAATATTATTATTATTATTATACATTTTATCGTTTTCGAACTTCGCTAACGCTTTCTTAATGGCATTTTGGTTAGGCCCCCAGTTTCGTTATTCTTTAATATTATCTGGATAGCCTAACTGGATGTGGTCGATGTCGCCCATGTATATAAACTAGTTTACCTGGAACTAGGTCAAGTAACATTTTTGTCATCCTGTGACATAGATGTTAAGGCTTGGTGCTAATTACAATCCCTTCTATCGTAAACACAGCAAAACTGCTTCAAGAGAGAAATAAGCAAGATGGTAACAACTAACAATATAATTTATACGTGAACTAGCTGTTGCACGCAGCTTCGCCTTCGTCAACTAAGTTTTGATACCGGTCCTTAACTTTTTTTAAAATTTAATATAGCCTATGTTCACCGGGGATGGTGTAGCTTTCCAACAGTGAAATAATTTTTCAAATCGGTCAAGTAGTTTCGGAGCCTATTCAACTCAAAAAAACAATTAAATCTTTTCTGTTTATAATATTAGTATAGTTAGAAATCTTAAAAAAAATTACAAGCTTTATTTACTATTCTCGATATTAGATTATCTCTCAAGCAACAACAGTGCTCATCAAAACACTTTACTGCGTTGATTTAATTAAAGATTAAATAATAGATTAAGGGCCTGTTTCACAATCTCCCTTTAAGTTCCCTTTAGGCTATTGGCAACATATTTGACAGATGTTTGACAGATACTCCATACTCTATCTGTCAAACATCTGTCAAAGATGTTGCCAATAGCCTATAGGGAACTTAAAGGGAGATTGTGAAACAGGCCCTAAAAGTAAGTAATAGTTTGACGTCACACCAGTGGGGAGGAGGTTCTAAAAATGTGATAATCTGGGACAGGGTCGGGAGAAATGGTTAAAAATCCTGCAATTCAATTGACGTAATTTCTGGATATAACATGACGAATAAATTACGCGTGACTCATCCATGACCTAAGCTGACAACAGTAAGGACTAGAACTATGTGGTTTATCTGTTGCTTTGTCCATCTATATTATGATACAAAGGTGTAATGTATCTCTTTTATTTAACGAAAGATTTAAGGCGCAGCTCCACTGCGGCGCACGAAAAGATCGTCAAGTTTCATTTTGTAAAAAATGTATGTGATTGTCTCCACTGCGACCCGCTGACACGCTACACATTAAATTACATATTCTAGTGAAGCGAAGCTGAACACATGTGCGTAATCTCTACGTGCGCCGCGGTGGTGCCGCGCCTTTATTTAATCCAAATGAAACTTAATAGCAAGATATTAGCAGAAATGCAATAACGAATCGGCAGTCATTAATTATTATTTTTAGGGTTCCATTCCATAATTTGACGAACCATATAGTCTGTACTTTGTCGGTCTTTCAAACCAAAATCTGCAGGCTTACTCTTGACTCCAATTCCAATCTCAGAAGAACACAAATTCGATCCCAATCTCCAATTTAGAATGAAATCGAGTGTCGAGAGTAAGGCTACTGTATTCTACTAATAAGAAAAAAAATTGTATTAGTAAAAACTAAAAACCAAATTCATGGTGAATTCGTATTTTACGAAAAAAAAAAAAAACTTTTTACGGAACCCTCAGCGCGCGAATTAGACTCGCGGTTGTCCGGGCATTTTCATACGACGTCGATTTATTTTTTGATGTTTCTAGTTTTTTTATTGTTTACAAGTGTCAATAAATTAAACATATTCATCAAAGTCTAGACTCTAGACAAGGAAATGCCAATCTAATTAGATAATAAATAATTTGCAACGGTAAACCAAAACCAGCGTTCGGGTCAACTATTTAATATATTCTATAATCAGAAGGTGAAGGACAGTATTGATATATTACTGGGTCGATGTCTTGTCACGTTTACGAAACTAGTTTCGTGAAAGTAGTTTTAGTAGATTTTTTTTAGCCACGATGCTTACTGGTTTTAGATTGACACGCATCCTAACACTATTCCATTGAACGACGACAGTCTAGTCCAGTGATTCCCAAAGTGGTCCAGGTCCCCCCCAGGGGTCCAAGGAAGACTCGAAGGGCGTCTACGATGAGCGTGATGGAGATCCACAATCGTAAGCGGGACCCATGAAAATTAATTTGGTTTCGATACTGAAGAACCAAAATGTTGGCTTGACTAGTCCTATCAATATTGTTATGAGAAATTAACTATTATAATCAATGAGTGAGACTTGAAAAAAAAGCTCAGCAAAGGGTCCACCTGACGTAGGAATTTTTTTAAATTGGTCTTTTAAACAAAAGAGTTTGGGAACCTCTGGTCTAGTCGGTAGGGTTCAACCCTCAGAGTAAGAGGTCTGGATTCGTCCGGCGCAGCACAGCGCAAAACCCCCCGTTAAAACTGTCTTTGTATCTATAGCGTCCTTCATCCGAGGGTGGTGAGGCATAGACCCGCCACAGGAACAAACCCGACGTCATAAAGCCGTGGAAGTCACACTCCACGGCTGGCGGGGGGCAACCCCCCACTTACTATATCATAGGGTGAAGACAACCGACTTACCTCGCTACCGATGAAGCATTAGGGCCATTAGGGCCATTAGCATAGCTCCAAGCGAAAAAAATCTGTAGTGTATAGGACATAGGTACTCGACAACCAATACTATGGCATTTATAAAAGCTTGTACCGACAAACGGCCAATCAAGTGGAATTGGTACAAAAAAGGCAAATATCTTAAACGCATCGATGTCTTGCCAACTATTGAGACAAGAATGTGGGCACGCAAAAAGTGAGTACCTGCATACTGGCACGAGACAAACCGCGGTATTTACTGTTACAACAGATAGACTTGTTTTATTAAATGCTATATATTATGCAATGGTGATCTCTTTCCCTATTGGAAATAAATATGGCGCCAAGACACCGCCATCTTGAATTCAATAATCGTATTTGTTCCAGTGTTTAACTAAACAGATGATCTCTGCGAGAGCACGGATTCGACATTTTACGCAAGTGATTCAAATATCACGATCTATAGATCATTGTATAGGTCATTACAGCTGTAGTCGCACTTGATCGTTTACTTTAGTAGCTTAGCTGGTGACTTATTTCACTGGATATCAAATTTGAATATTAGAGAATTATATACCTAATCTTAATATAATTACAATTTAGAACGATATATACAAGCGCTCTTTAAAAATAAAGCGAATCACAAAAGTTGAAGTTTTCCCGAAAGCGGAAAATAATTCGGCCTCCTTTGAAACTGGATGGATATTTCTGGATCAAAATTAGGTGCTTCGAAATGAGCACGTATCTATTTAGTTTATTATTCTGTGGTTCTAAATTCTAATATAACAATATGACTTACTGGGCGTCTAGTAAATATTTTATTATTAGAATTTACAAAAATATAAACCAAAAGATGGCATAAAATTAATAATGATTACTTGACTAATACTTTTATTATCTGAGTTATATGTTTATTTGGAAACGTTAATAGACAAATAAAAAAATATTTTGCAATTTAGTATTAGGTACTATGCCCTTTTTTTTATTTGCAACTCTAAGTATTTTTTATTATATGTAATACTGTAAATATTCATGGTTATTTTTCAATGTATTATTTTCCACTTTTTTACCTGCAAATAAATCTTACAGTTCGTAAAACTTATTAGGTATTATTATTAATATTTTTAACTAATATTCCCAATAGTTAAACTTAGCTTCACCAATTTGTAGACGGCGTATATCATAATATTATAAACCTGAAATAAATAATCAAGTATGTACTGTATATTTATTTTTGAATATTTTGTGTTATAATATTTTGTCTTATCGATTTCTTTTGCCGTATAAGTAATAATATTATGTAAATGAAATATTATGTTTTTTTGATTATGTAAAATTATATAAGAAATCGAAAATCAAACAAACATTTTTTTACGTTCCCAATTTTTATTCATTGGATAATATGATTTTTATCTTTTAGGATTTATGTTTCCGTTTTTTAAAGAGAGTATTTTAATAACAAAACATCTATTTCCTCGAGATAATTAAATATTTATAAAATATATTTCATCACATCCGTATCCGCGGTATTTACTTCATATTTATGAAGTCATTTACTTTCTGATATCATTTCATTCTCTCTCTCTCTCTCGAGTCTCGGGTTCGAATCCCAGCAGACAATTTTTAATTGTTTACGGATTTGTATATAAATAGTGTTACATATAAGTATAACAGAGTAAATATAAAATTTATAAAAATTATCATCGCAAAACTAGGTTAAATTTTGATCTCTGGACCATTTATGTTTTAAATAAAATCAAACACTTCCTTTTTCGTGTGACAACACAAGTTCTTACGAGATTATCTAATGAATACTTTAACGTGGTGTAATTGTTTATCTACATTATTGTTTGTTGTTTCAGGGCAAGTCTGTAATCCGTCCGATAGCGTTCAAGCCGTTCGGCGGGCGCCTGTCTGCGGGCGGTGAGCGATACGGCTCCACTCCCGTACTAGCCAGCCGCCCGCCATCTCTTATGAATTTGTATGGCAGTGAGTATATTTCATTTATTTTTATACAAGAGGGGACAAACTTAGTCGGTTTCATCATCATCAGCCTTTATCCGTCCACTCCTGAACATAAGCCTCCCTCAATGAAGCCAAGACGACCGATCCCTTGCTATTCGGATCCAACGCGGACCTGCCAGTGCATTGATATGGTTAATGGCCGACCAACACTTCGTCTTCCTAAACGCGGTCTCCAGTTTACCTGAGGGTAAATCAGCGAGACCCATCTGCTGGACAGTGGTTAGAAAATTAGCTTATGTCGGCCTTTTAAATATGAATAAGTTAATAGGTTACCTGTGCTCGATTTTTGATGACAGTCGATGCTGCTCAACTATTCTTGATATACATGGTTGATGAGATCATCGGGTGGTTACAATAATAGGTTAAGGTTTATAGAATTTTATTCTCAAAAAAGACATGGGTCACTTACACGAGAATACATATATTCAGTAACATTAAACATACATCGTCTTAAATTATATACCCATTTAACGCATTAACTTTTTTTTTAAAGTGTGTTATTAATTATATACTTAGCCAGATTGGTTTTGTGTTAAATGATTTTACATTTTATATGTGTGCAGGTATATTATTGTAAAGCCGTGCTCCTTCATATCTTAGGGTTCTTTTACCATATGATGTCCTATAATAGCGTCGCTATATAATGTCGTATAATAGCGGATTCTAAATCCAGAAAAAAATATCATTTTATATAATTTAGATAATATTAATTGCATGTTTCTGTTCTTTGTACTGGTTACGCAGAACTTATCACGAGACTAGTTAACGTGGTTGAAATATTCACAAAGAATTATCTAAAGCAAATGATAATTTCAATGTCATAAAGTCATTTCGTATATTCTCTCGATTCATCCCAATGTCTTAGTGTCTGTAATTCTCGTGCACTATATGATAGAGCTGTTATTATGAAACAAAATAAAATAACTTTAGAATAATTGAACAATTTTTTTCCATTACTGTGCCATCGCTGAACCTTCAACGGACAATTACAATTTATATCAAGGCTGTTGTATGAATGTTTTATATGACCATAACGTGGCCATTACAATTAAATCAACACCGCACAAAAACAGAGGCTGCGAGATTCTCAGAAGATAATGATTTCAAAAATAGCTTTTTATGTTTTTTTGACGCTTTACTGTTGATGCTTTTATAGTAATATACTTTCATGATTATCTGACAGCGTGTATCTGATAAAAAATAATGTCGAAATGAAAGAATTCATCCTTTGTGACGATGCAAAATTTATTTTACTTTTAGCACATGTTTGAATTTAGATTGAGATAAAACAAAAGAAAGAAGAAACAAATAACTTCAGCTAGCGCATTGTGTATTTTAGTTAGTATAATAAATTCATAAAATTTCACATTTAAAATCTGTTAATACTGATCCTTTAAAACATGGTCGATACGGTTTGTCAACAATTGCAGGCTCATCAGACGTGCGCGAGGGTCGGTGGTGCGGGTCCCCACAGCCAGCGTCTCTGTCCGCTCTGCCGCCCGCTCATCTCTCCGCTCCGCTACACCAGCGACACCACTCTACTATCGTGTAAGTTTTTCCTTATTTATTACTGCATAAATGTACCATATATGTCGACATAAGTGCATCCCTAAAAGAGTTTTACTAAAGGACTGTCAGTACTGGGAAGGATGCTGTGTGTGTCTATGTCGTCTGAAATTCGGAATCAGATCGAAATCTGAAGTTCAGAATTTAAATCAGAAAGGAAGAATTAAAAAAAAATTAAAGCAGAAGAAGAGAAGACGAGGAGAGAAATACCTATTGAAGAAGATTGTCCTATAGACGAAGATTTACCAATTAACGACGATTTAACTATTGACGAAGATTTACCTATAGACGAAGATTTATCTATAGACCGAGATTTATATATAGACGAAGACTTACCCATTGATGAAGACTTACCTATTGATAATGACTTATCCATTTATGAAGACTTACCTATTGATAATGACTTATCCATTGATGAAGACTTATTCATTGATGAAGACTTACCCATTGATGAAGACTTACCCCATTGACGAAGACTTACTCATTGACGAAGATTTACCCATCGATGAAGCCTATGGACGTAAATTTACTTATAGACGGAGTTTTATCTATAGACGATGATTGACCGTCTAATCTGAGAGTCAAGATGATATAAAAATAATCTTCTCACGAAACACGAACACGCTTATTACTTAACTCTCTAGATCATTAGCCAATGAAAGTGTTAAACCCATAAATAAAGAACATTGCATATGCGCATAATCATTGCATGCAAATTAACAGACCAGTGATCTCGATATGGGCTGTGCACATGCGATGATGATGACCGGCGTGATAACGGATGATCAAATGATTATTATGAGAAAATTTGACAATCTCTATGTGAGATATGCTGAAAGTACAAAAAAAAATGTTCTAATTTAAAAAAGGTTGGATTTACCTTTTATAGTTATAAAATAAGTCAGGTAATGCTTCCAGTTTTTTTTAATTGTATAATTATGTGTACATAGTCTGGCAGATATGACACCTGACAAGTGGTCAGCCATTGGGAACAGTCCGGGTAACACCAGCATTCAAGAAGCGTACTTGGCTAAGTAATTAAACAATACTATGCAAAGAACGCACTATCTATGCGCTCCTCGTGTCAATAATAATTAAGGTTTGACAGACGCACAGTGGCGGATTCACTTAAGTATTCTCTATGAATTGGTTTGAATGACTCCCGAGCGCATAGGGTCATTGCGTAATACCTATAACTGCAACTATTAATCAAAAGACATACAAAAGTAGTATGATTAAAATGTTGACATAATCTTAATCACAATCATAATCATCATTTCATCATGATCATGAAAAACGTGGTCATGATCACTAACATTATACAATCTTTATCCAATTCTGTAAACTCACATAATATAACTGAAAAAAAAAACAATTATTGTGTAGTGTGTACTTCCTCCATTTTGACTTGGCATTGAGGTCAGTTTCGTAACTAGTTAATTATTTTTGGTCAATAGTTAAATTGCTCATAAGATGCACGTTTGTGTGGTAAAGCCTATTACGAAATAAAAGATTTTATTGAAGATACCACACCTTGGGAATAAGACACTCACTCTTAAGATATGATGTTACATGTTGTATTTATAAAATATTATGTACTCATTTTATTGACAAAAGAGCAACCCCTAAGTTTTTTTCTCGTTTTTCTTAGGGGATCCTGCATCTCAAACGAGTTTTTTTTTTTTTTTTTTTTTTTTTTATATACTATTACTACTTATTGACTACTTATGTTTTGACTTATTTCAAGTGTACAAGTTGTACCTACGTAATAAAGATATTTTTGATTTTGATTTTGATTTGATCATGAAGCGTAGAGCCACTTCCGTTAACTAGTATCACCCGCGACTATGTCTGCGGTTTTAGAAGAACTTTACTGTTATAAGTATTATCTGGTGCGCAACAAAATGCGCAAAAACTGAAGTTCGTTCCAATTACTATTCAAATATTTTTTACACCTACATTTCATTCATAGCTACTATTTACAGCCTCCCTAGACAAGTGGCAAGCGCCAAACGAATAGAAATAGAATAGAATACTTATTGTAGGGAAATAACAATAGCTGCTCAAATTACATGTCGTGAACTAGTGTCATTCCCATATAATAAGTATTCTATTCTATTCGTTTAGCGTTCGCCACTTGTCTAGAGGGGCTATTTTATCGCGATATATTTTATAACTATTTTCATTTTCTGTGAATTTAAGTGTTATACATTTTATTTTATTATATTTAAAACTATCGTTCGAAAGTAAGTAAAAAACGTCGTGAAACACGTTGTTTTATCTGCGCTTAAACACACAACTTTTTTATTAAAATTCTTTAACGAGTACTTACACATACGTCTCTATATGGATATATTTTTTAATTTTATGCTACTTAAACTCGTCCATGACCGTTTTCAATATTCTCACAGCGCTCGACGCAGTGGAGATATTTTTGTGGGATGGGTCATCATGAGTCATGGGGGCTCTCAGCTGTCATGGTGTCAGTGACTCACTCCCCTCAACTCCCGCCATTAGATGTAATCAAGATACTCTTACCATATTAAGCTGTTTAATGCACAACAGTAAAATCACTTAGGGCGGGTTGCATCGACCGATTTTAACGAATATATAATCGTTAAAGATGGCGGTAACGAACTTTAGTGACCAAAGAGTTTGTAACAGACGTTAAAATTAACGAAGTCAAAACGTTAGCAGATGATTTAAAACAAGCGACTTTTAGAAATAGCTATGATGGTTAAAGTATCATGTATTTATCGCCTTAACTACATAACAGTTTTTTTTTTTTAATTTCTATGAATGTATCAATGGATTCGTTATTATATCCAAACATAGGCTCACATTTTAACCGACTCCTAAAGTTAATGCTCTGGGTATTACTGTAATTTTTTTTTTGTAATTCATAAGAGATACTCAAAAGTCTGTCGATCGGATACTCATGATCTAAAGTCTCATACGAGTTCCCTGCCCCACGCTTTTTTGTTTTTTGTATTTCTTTTTCTGTCCGATGGGTCTCTCATGGGTGACTCATCCCGCTGTCCCGTTTATCCCCGCAGGATGGTCTCCCACGATGTGACACGGGGGTGCCGTGTCTCGTCTATTAGACGTAATTAAAGTCATTAAGAGTCAGCCTGTTACTGAATGACTACTGCGCCACTAAAATGACGCCTGCACTGTTCTTAATGAAATTGACTTTTTTCTAATAAATGTTTTATTATTAATATGGCAATGTTACATGGTAAATATGTGTATTCTTTACGAATGATCAAAATATTAATAAATCACCATGTTTATAACTATTAATATTACTTTATAAGTCTTTGGTATATTTTGGAGGGCATATTTTGCTTTTCAATCTATGTGTCGCGGTCTCCAGGGAAATCGCCGGCAAAAATGGAGAGAAAGAGATAAAGAAATACAGTACAGGTCCTGTAATACGATAAAAACCTTACTTATCACAAAAACACCTACATGATATTTTAATAATTTAAACTTTTTGCCTGTTGTCTTATTATCTGATTGTCCTATAAATTTCAATAAAATAGCAATCTTTCTAAAATTATAGATATTATAGTTTTAAAATTATTAATGCATTTTGTATAACAAAAAAAAACTTTGTTGGAAAAAATAAATTATTTATATTTTATTATAATTTTGATCTTGCATAACATACTTACCTAATAGCAAAATCGCTAATGTGTTCAGTTGCATAAACTAATCTACGCCATATTCCTTTATATTAACTTTCAAATCTAGTGTCATTATTTATACGTTATCAATTTACATCTCTAACTTCCATAAAGCTATTTTTTTTATAAATGACAAAAAATTATCTTTATTACAATATAAGCATTGTAACTAAACGGAAAATCATGCACAAATCTATAAATAAGCTAACTGCTGGCTCAGGTTAACCTGAACAATGCTATCAGTTTAACTTTAACCACTGACCACGTTTAAGTTAGTTATTCTATTTTTAAAGTGAAACTTTTATTACATTGTCTCAAACTTTCCTCTGTTTGTTGCATGTCGCGTGACGGTCGGCCGAGGCCAATATGGCGGCGCCTAAAGTTCGCGTCAGCTGACCGAGTAGTGTGTATAGACTATTATTATTATAGAATTGTGCCAGTGCTCCAAGATTGATGAAGCGATTTCTATACCCATTTTTTTGTTGGTGGTTTCATAGAATCACAGAATCCATTTTATATTATAAATATACAAGTTGTTTCCGCGGCATCATCTGCCAAAGAATGAAAACCTTTAACAATATTTGGGCTATCAAATGCACAAATCATTTTCAAAATCCGCCTCATAGTTTCTGTGATTGAAGCGTTTTAGCAAATTAACGCTTCAGCTTTTTTATACAAATATGGATTATGCATTTCGCCTTGATAATTAACTTTACGAAAAAGTCTGAGCAACTTGAGTGGAGTTAAGTTCGTACAAGTTAAATTGCGCGTAAATATAGTACACTACCATACTGTAATAATATACAAATAGTGGCATTTTACATGTCCGATATATCACGCGTCGCGCTGGCTTCACAGAGCGCCAGTCGCGCTAGCACCGCGCGTGTCTCTACGTTTTTATTTTATATAGTGATGTACCATTTATACAGTGACTTTTATAGTGTTGTACCATTTATGCAGTGATGTAATCATAGTGCAGTGATTGTATGTGATTAGTGATCACAATGTATAGGTGAGGTTTCTCTTGCGTTTCTTAAATTATCTTCAAGAAAGCATAACTTTCAATGGTTGTATTGTGTTAGATAATAATATAGGCACTATTATAGTATTAATGGTTTTAACCGTATGAAAATGATATACGTGTGCTGATTAAAAACGAGATAAAGTTCGAAAGTTCGTCGTTTGAGACATTTTAAGAAATAAACGATGACATGCTGATGATTATAAAAACATCAAAAATATTGTAGCAACCCTATGAAGTTAGCGAGAAAACGCAAAGGAATAGAATCGGCGCGTATGCCACATGTCTAGGGGTGCAGAAGCTATTATTGTAACGATAAACTACACACGAGACCATTTTTATATTTTACACACAGTAAGATACTATTCATGGTAAATAATATGTTAGTATTGCAGAAAGTAAGACAAAAAATATTATTACTATAAAATACCGTTCCTAAATACTGTTTTCGATATTTCCCATTTTTTTTTAATTATAATACATAATATAAAGTATATTCAAGTTAAACCACGGCCCGCTAAATTACTACTTATACCAATTTCCATACGATTATTACATATTAATTTGAATTCTTAACATATTGCATTTTCGCTTAATGAGATTTGTATAAATTTCTGTACTTGGTTCATGGTTGTAAATGGAGATATTTACATACATATTTATATAATATCAATTCCTCATTAATAGGGATCGGTTGTCTTGGCGTTCATTTAGGGAGGCCTATGTTTAGCAGTAGACGGATAAAAGATGATGATGATGATGATGATGATGATAAATATGGCTTATATTCCACTGCTGGGCACAACTCCTCGAAATCAAGCGAGGTAGGTAGAGCCATAGCTAACTCATGAGCTGACCCAATGTGGGTTGGTGAACTTCACAAGCCTTCAAAAACTTTCAATATCTTTAATCTTACAGTTTTCCTCACAATGTTTTCCTTCACCGACATATACATGGATAAAATATTATGCAGATTTCTTAAAAAGGCTTATTTAATAAATCTCTATCTAGTCTTTTGTTATAGGTATGTTATCATCAAATAAAACTATATACCCACCCCATAGTACCCACTAACGCCAAGACGTCCAATTCCCAATCATATCCATTTTGGACACGCACTTTGTATATACCACTAACACATAAAAGGTTATTAGTATTTATGGATCCTTTACATGTTTATAATGTGTAGAGGATATCTAAATATGTATGAACCCAACCACAAGTACACATGTACCATGGCGGTACGGAGTATGAATTGCAATGTTATTGGATGAAACACATCATGCGAGTATTTCCTCCGAGTCCTTATCGTTTTCGAGGATACGGAGGGTTTCCTGGAATATGTGTGTCAACGATTTCATCACTATTGGAAACTAATAGATATCTCCTAGCTGACAGACTTCGTTCTGCAATAATTAAAAAAAAGTAGGGATTGATCGTGTATGCTGTATCATAAAAAAACAAAAATAAAAATTTTGTATAAAAAAGTTAAAAAATAATTTAGGGGTTAACCCTTAACATTTAGGTGGATGAAAAATACATGTCCGATTCTCAGACCTACCCGATAAGAACACAAAATTTTATCAAAATCGGTTCAGTCGTTTCGGATGAGTTCAATAACGTACACCGTGACACGAGAATTTTATTTAAATTTACATACAGCCTAAGTTTGGTTTTAGTATATTTTTGAAGTAATTACTTTTTGGGCGCGTTAGGTAAATATTGCATGAAATGAAACCTGCATGCCTGATGAGATTTATTTTATTTTATTTATTGAGTAAACCAACAGCGTGATACAGAGTGAATGAATGAATGAATCTTGAATGAATGAATGAATCTTAACTTGTGAAAACTTACGACGTTTGGTAACATTGGCGATTTTCATGCCATCAGCATTTGAGCTAAGCAATAGGGATGTTGACTATTTTTTTTAATTGGTTTTATTTGATAGATATACTATAGATAAACACGAAAAAAATACTTTTGTAAACAAATATGTCCAATTTTAACAAAAAATTAAATAAAGAAAAATAGTTTTTAAAATTGCCCTTGAAACGCTACAAGCGTCATTACGTCACACACCGCATTCAGAGCTCGTGCTATATTAGGTGAGTTATAACAGTTTGTACTTAGCTCAATGTTCAGTGACGTCATTGCCTTATTGGCGTTTACAGTCACGTGATAATGCATGATAAATGACGCATTTTAAATTAATTTTCTAAATTTTAAGACAAATAAGTAGACTTTTAAAATGTTATTTTAGGTTTTCAAATACTGTATTTAATATGTAAAACATAACTTTACATGAATTTGTAACATGTGTCAACATCCCTATTGACTCTGGACTAAACGCTAACATTCTAATATTATTAAAAGATTATGAAAAACAAATCGTTTTATTTTCAAAATCTTACATTCTACAAAAATACTAGAATAAACCTGATATTACTTAATTATCTTGGCCTATTGTTAAGATTTATGTTTATTATAATTAACTAAATTTACATTTTTTAATTCCTGTTTGTAAAATAAAAATATTAAGCATTTGACGAAGGGCAATTCTCTGAAAAATATTTTTTACATATTTATGAATATTACCTCAATTATAATATATTTTAGGATTATTAAAAAAGAAGGTCCAGGTCCTAATCCAGCTATCTAATTCTAGTAAGTTTTCAGACCTAGAAACCTTTAGTAGGTCCCGCAACGAAGGTGACCTGATCTCTCATCATCCTGGGTTTTGACCCTCCAAATTTTCGTTCCTATTGATAAAACAATGTCACAATAGTTAAATCCAATAGTTTCTCACCAGCACACCATCTTCCGAATTAATATTAAATAGTGGTTAACTATAGTATTTGAATTGAAGAAAATAGCCATATTGGATAGTTGCTTATCTTTGATTAAGCTTTTATTTAATGACTTTGGTTTACTTTACATATAATAATATCAATCTTTATATGTCCCATTGCTGGGTAAGGGTACCCATCTCCTCTCTCTCTTCCTCGAAATCATGCGAGGAGGCTATCAGGTTGAGGGACTTAACAGACAATTCAACGACTTTACATCTCATCAGGCATGCATGTTAGGTTAGGTTAGTTCCTTACGATGTTTTACTTCACCGGCGAGCAAGCGATAGTCTCTGGTTTAGGTGCACAGAAACATTTAGAAAAACCCATTTCATGGCAACACAGTCACGTGTCAGGATCGAGAGACCCTCACTCAAGAGGCCTAGCCCACTAGAGTCTAAAGTCAAGATTCCAGATCATCGACACTCAATACACACTTTACTATTAAAAGACCAAAGTTTGATGATGATAAATGAAATTGACATAAGAGTAAAAGTATGATGGATGCTGCAAAACATAGCGTACGTCCATCGAGGCCGGAAGCACGCTCCGGCGAATCTCATTTGCATTGACTGGGGGAACAATTAAAAGGTATCCATTGGTGTGATTTCACAAGGCGATTGCTCAAACATATTTCCTATCCAGTACATCTTCAAGAACATACGAACGTAAAAATTTATTCTTATTATCAATTGAAGCATTTAATAGTATTGTATTTCTTTTTGGATATTTCAATTCTTTAATTGCATTGAATAATTTCTTGTAGTACTTTTATTTCTTCATTTTCGTTGTTTTAGGGTCTGATATTACTCAGACTTTTTTCTATACTTCTAAGCCTTATTTAGAAGTCTATAATAAAATCAAAGTCAAATCTAAATAGAGTTTTAAAAATAATGCTTTCATAAAATTCTATAAAGAATTCCTTAAATATTCTTAGTCTCTTGTACAATTATTTTCAAACGTTCGTACCAAACTTTACCCATAAGATTCTGAAGTGTTATTATTCTATTAACTATAGCCGCTGCTAAATATAAAAGCTTAACACACTAATTAAAACGTGTAGCTTCCCGGTATTTTAACTTCTCCACAAAAGTTTATGTCAATTATTACTTTCAATGGCGATGGGTAAGTGCCAGGTAACTTGAAATTATTATATCTTTATGATCATTTTAAATCTTATAAGTATTTCCACCACGGGACTATTTATTATACCAATATTTATATCAAAGGCTAAAATATATAAATCGTTAACAATGATTCATGCTATAAAAGATTTTACTTCGTGCTTCTTTGCTTCGAGGAACTGTTATAAATCTCCATTTTTATATAGTCGAATTGCTGTCTTGTCCCTTATTACCCCATTTCAATACTTAATAAACTTAATTATATTCTGATACTCCCTTAAGCATTGCTCATTTTATATTTATGTGTCGCTTTCACATTAAATTTGAGGCTAATTCTTAATACTTTATTTTTTTAAATTATAGTATACCATTTTAATATTTGCCATAAATTCCACAAACAATATAATATCTATAATCATAATAGATTATATAAATAAATAAATAAATAAATAAGAATTGCATGAAGTCACGGAAGGTAGATACGTTGAAAACTTATATATATATATATATATATATAAGTTTTCAACGTATATATATATATATATATATATATATAAGTTTTCAACGTATCTACCTTCCGTGACTTCATGCAATTCTTTTATTACTTAACGATTTTTTTTAAAATATGGTTCGTGTCTTTTTCACCTTGCAAGTAGTTTTCTAGAGCATTAGTTTCTTTAGTTACATTTTATTATGTTTTGTCCTTAGTAGGCTTTAATGGCATTGCAGTGTCAGACTTTACCGTCATCATTTCGATTATTTATTTTATAATAATTAATTGCATTGATTTAACAAGTATGTAACATTTTATGCATAAATGTATATGTAAATGTGGCGGTCTGTTACCACTAGGGGTTATTACTTTTACATATTGAAATAAGTTTGGACTTAGAGTTTATGTTAATATATTATTGTAATATTCAAAAATATACATCTTTTACATTTAACGTTTACCAAATGCAGAATTTTTTATATTATTTGTACCAAATTCACGTGAACTTTTTAAGAAGCCTTTTTATATAAATGCTTTCAAATATGTTAAAAGTTTTATATTATTTTTCATATTGAATTTTAAATAAATATTTATTATATCACTAGTTAGAGTCCGTAGGGATCTGTTGTGGGTCCCAACTTATTCTTAATATATATCAGACGATTTCGTGAATACATATTATATTTGTTGAAATTCAGAAATTTGAACTAGTTGGAGTTGTAATGTGGTAAAGTGAAGCGCGTTTATATTAGTGCAATTAAGGACGGAGCACTTAGTGTGTGACCCATAATTTTAATTAATATCAATGCAAGTACTTATTTTAGATCATTCTGTTCTAGATAACTCTTGCCAGCAAAAATACTAAATACATAAATTTATAAACATATAAATAAAATTTAAGTGTCTGTTTGTAATATTAAAATAACCAATTTTTACTAAATGCATATGGATATTTATACCAAAACATTATTTTTACAATTTTTGTTTGTATATATGTGTGTTTGTAAAGACTAATCTAAAAAACGGCTGGACAGTATTTAACATTTAACAAAAATGACCATAATCAATTTGGGTAGATCAGCAAATCTGTTAAGTTAACACGGGTGAAGCCCCGGGCACCAGCTAGTAATACATAAATAATAACAGTCTATGATATAGCTTAAATAAAATGCCCTCAATTTACGTATATCATAACCGTTAAGAACACAAAAGAAGGTTAAGAAATATGATTTAAAGAACACTTTATATGCGAAGTACAGGTCGGCGTCACTTGCTACGGTCCGTCGCTGGAGCAAAACGCTCCGTCGACCGAAACCATACCATCCCGTACTTACCATTAGCCCGCTTCTATACTGACGAACGATTCTATATAAAATAATAAAGAGAACATTAGATTAAGATAAATATGTGTTCTGAAACCCTAAGATTTTTTGGTATGCATGCATTCTAAAAAATAGTTGATAACGAATCTCTCGAATCGAAATCGAAGCAATAGTTTAAACATTTAAGATTGGTAATGGTGATCAAAATTATTTTTTGATTTTTAGATTAGCTAAGAATTTAATCTACTTTTTCTAAAATAATTTCATTTAAAAAATCTTTGGCTAAAAAATAGTTGCTTCATATGTCTATGCGCAGCTTAGCGTATAAAAATAGTGATTTTAAGACTATGGACCATAGTATTTTAATTTTCATATTAATCATAACTAGTGCATATACTCGTACATGTGAACGAAGGCTTAGTACGTCTTAACCGTTAGCAAGAAATAAGTAAAAGTATACATTATAACGTCTTAATACACGTGAAAATGAACGTTTCAAAACTGTTAGCGATGTTTTTCTAACTGCGACTACTATCAAAATAACTAGTGTTTGATTTCATCCAAAATAAAAATGAATTGCTGAAATGTAATATATACGCACATAACTTCAAAACTACTGTACCAAATTTGCTATTTTTGCTTTCGTTAGCACAAGGTTTGTGAAAATGATGATAATGAAGCACAGACAAGCGCAGGACAACATCTGCCGGGTTCATCTTGTAAAAAATATAAACACTTGGAGATATAAGTTAAATGTCACCATCTGAGCTTATACAAGACAAGATAAGACGGGTAGTGGTAGTATCTTACGACTTAGCGGCTAGGGTGGATGGCACCAAAAAAGTACCGCGTGAACATATAATCACAAGATCAAATACATTAAAGGCACAGTCAAAAGCCTTAAGTAACAAATAAAAAGAGTATTCAATATTTCAGACTTGTGTTTGGTAGAAAAAAAAATATATTTAATAAATACATTGAGAATTTATCAATATTTAAAGAGCCCGTTCTCTTTTCCAGGACAAAGTCCAGCTCCGGTCTGGGAGCTGACAACAAGGAGCCAGCGCCGGCGCCATCGCCAGCTGACTCCGGCGTGTCAGAGTTGGAGAGAGACCACCATGACTATAGGTAAATATACTTTAATGATTTTTTTTTTGTTTATCCTTTTTGCTTTTTTGGTTCGTACTTGTTAATGAAATTCTAGAATAGAATCGCCTATCGTATGAACATCGATATCTAATATGATACACGCTATGCAGAGGCTGGTTCGTGTTGGATAGAAGTGGCAAGGGATGTTCAGCAGTGGATAGATAAAGGCTAGATAAAGGATAAGGCTAGATAAGGATAAAGGACAGATAAAGATGATGATGATGACACGTTGGCAGCACATAATTCTGCCAAACGATCTTCCATCACCTCATATCTGTTTATGTTTTTTTTATATTCATAGTTTTCTCAGTAAATATATTGTCATATCATAACGTTAGGTTTACTGATTTTACTCAGTGACATACATCCCCCTGTATGTATCTTCTTCATAATAGTCGTAATAACTTTGTCTTTAGATATTGCTATCTTTTCGTGTATGCAATTGGGGACACCGATTCCGTGAGCTGCAGACATAGTTAAAATAGCAATTGGTTCTCTGGTCTCAAATACAATTTTTGTACGATCCGAATGTTTTTCGATGACATATATAGAAACAGAAATTGGAAACAAAAATATGGTTCGAAAAGCTTTAGGACTGTGATAAAACGATATCGATCGGGTTATCTAATATGACCATATCGCTTATCAATATTATATTTTCCCACGCTTGCTATTACTTCAAATATTACATACCGATTTCAACTTGAGAGCGAAGGAGATAGATTACAATATCCAACGAAACAACGGCTTCGATATGCCTTCTATGATTCGGCTACGGGTAGTAAAAGACGACTAATAAATCATATTTTTCTAAGGAGCATTTTAATATTTCTAGTTCAACGGAACGTCTGCGAAGCCACGAGGTCCGCGTGCGCGCACCACGTTTGCTGCTGCAGTCGTATGGGGTGTCAAACGGGGTGTCACACGGGGTGTCACACGGGATGTCAAACGGGGTGACAGGAGGTCCTGGGGTGACGGGGCGGGACGCGGAGTTAGCCCGGGTTCGCCGAGACCGGGCGCTGCTGAGACAACGGCTGGAGGACACTGAGTGGAGTCTTTGCCAGCGCGCCGGAGAGATATCGCTGCTCAAAACACAGCTAAAGGACGCTCAGGTATGGTGGCAGAGTCGGCTAATGTGGTGGGTTGATTCCCATTATTCTAATCATTTCATTCGATCATTAAGGGCCTGTTTCACAATCTCCAGATAAGTGCCGAATAGGCTATCGGCAACATATTTGACAGATACTCGATACTCTATCTGTCAAATATGTTGCCGATAGCCTATTGGGCACTTAACTGGAGATTGTGAAACAGGCCCTTAGTATTATAAATCCTGTTTATATCGATTTATATAAATGGAATACATGTTTATTGTTCTTACCATGGACCTACTGTCGTAGTGTAATCTTGTAATTTAAAAACTTTGATTTTAAAAGAGCCAAGCTCGATTAACAAACCGCTTTCTTCTCATGATTATGAAACTCTATTCGATGTGAAATTTGTTTTTTTTTATTAATATATATTATATAATTAATTGTTTGTTATCTCAAGAAAAAAATTTGCACATATATATCCTTTATCAATTTAATTATTGATCACTTGTGAAGATCCTGCGTTGTTTCCTTTGTTTCTTCTGCACAGCAATATCCAGAAACGGTAGACATTGTATCAAAATACACACGCGTATTCTAAAATATTGCCTAATATTTTAGAATAACTAAAGAAATGGTCATAATTCACATTCGATCATCTTCCTAGTTATCTTTTGATAAATCTTAAGTTGCCAGGAACAAGCCATTTGAATTTTGAACCAAATTTACTTACCCTGATGTCATTTTAACGATATTCTCAAGAACGTTACGATCCTCAGTATAATTAGGAACTATTTTGAAATAATAAAATTAACGCACTTGCATATTTTCAGAATGAACAAACCGCTAAAGGCCACGAGTATTTGACGCTTAAAGCTGATTGCCGACAACTGAGAGACAATCTAGACAAAAAAGAGAAAGACTTTATCAGACTACGAAATGAATCTGACGAAAAAGACAAAACTATAAAGAGGCTACAGGCCGAAGTGGACCGACTGACGAACGATTTGATGGAGACTAAATCAGATTTATCAAAAACAAAAGAAAGTAGTAAGAACGAAATAGAGAAACTGAAGACGGAAATCAAGGAACTGAGACAAGAACTATCTGACGTGTCTCTCAGCGGATATGCGGGAATCGAATGTGGAAGAACTCTGAGAGGTATCTACGACGTCTGCAAAACAAATGAATACCACTGGAATCCCAGCGATAGCGCTTTAGAAGACGCAGAGGTGCAAAGACTTAACGGAGAATTACCCGATCCTTGCAACGATCCGTGCCCAGCGAGCGCTATGGTCGAAAGGCTCAAATGCGAGATAGAAAACAAAGAGACACAGTTCAACAACGAAAGACGAAAGTGGTCGGAGGAGAAAGACAAAGTCCTTAGATACCAGAAGCAATTACAAATGAACTACGTACAAATGTTCAAGAGATCGCGCACTCTGGAGGCGGAATTAGACGGGTTGAGATTAGAACTAGAATTGTGCAATAAGAACGCGAAGAATTTGAACCACAATGGGAAAACTATTGAACTGTAACCAAAACCAGTAGATTAATATTTATTTGATCCTTGTACATAACTGCCTCTTGCCCATGTGATTGTCAGCTATTTACTCATCTGGCAATGGATGTTGGCGAATAAATTATTGTAAAAACTTTGTGTTAAAATAAGCTATATTTTATATTGATATTTTCAATGTTGTAGATAATAAAATAACTTTATTTGAAATGTTAATTTTATTTAAATGCAAAAACACACAACTTATAAATACTTAAGCAACTGAGATCAACAATTATCACCAATTTCCATATATTATTGATTCCCGCAACTTTACCCGTAAAAAGTGTCACTCCTAATTTGTGATCAAATGTATATAAAAAAAACATTGTGATAAGTTTATTTTATTATAAGTGCCATTGCATATAAGATTAAAGGAAGTAAATATAATTCCACGCAACAATGCGAGCAAAAACAAATTTTACAAATTACAATAAATACACCTTAATTATAATAATACTTTTACATAAGTTTTTCTTAACGACACGTATGCGATTCGACATTCTTAAAAATCAAATCTCAATTAAAAACGTGATTACTACTTATAGATAGGGCAGAATATTGTGGTAAAGTATTTAATACATATAAATTAGAACTTAGGTTTTAAATTGCTTAGACCTAATGTCCTAGATCTGAACGAAAACCCTTCGTCCTGTTTGACATTGGTGACATTGTTCCTGATAGTTTTTGCCGGTTCCACCTGAAATTTGAGAATTCATTTTATTTCATTAATTGAAGCGAAATTTTCTTCTCTCTCATATTTCACTTTGAGTGACCATTTACTGATAAAACTAAGGGTAAAAATATTATAAGATGGAAAAGTCTATCCATCTATAAGCTCAAAATGATTTGAGCGATACGTACATGGTATAAATCCTTAAATAAATCATATAAGAATTTTGCTACAATAATAAAACAAACAATTATCTAGACGCTCACCAAGCTGAGTGGCCTGCGGTGGCATAAGACCGCGATATGTGAAAGAGCTTGGGGGAGGCCTTTGCACAGCAATGGGACAGCATAGGCTAGCAACGCTCTTCCCAATCAAAAAGATTCAAAAAATAAGATTACCTGAGTAACATCTCCAATAGTCGGCCGTCTTCTCCACTTGTACCACCAGTACTCGACGCCAAGGGTGATGCAGGCCAGACCGATGCCCATAAAGATAACAATGAACACTCCGCCTATGTTCTGAATGGATATCCCGTCCGATTGGTCGTCTTGTTTCTCGCATTTCTTCGCATTCGGGTTGTTATTCCACCAATTCTCCTTCAGCTTTTCCAATATTCTTTTATTGAGCAGTTGAAGGATTCTATAAAAAAGATACGATCAATGATAGATAACTGAGAAGATTCTTTAAAAAGATTGACTAAAGAATCAAATAATAATTGATAGACATGGACTACTGATCTAGCCACTGCTAGAATAATAGATTTTTGGAGGAGAAGATTTGCCAATGCAACACTTTACAAAGTATTTACTATTTACCCAGTTTTTCAGAATAATCAACGTTATTTAACTTATTTCGTTACAAAGTATGTATAGTAATTAAAATTGCATCGCACAAAGGTTATACATATTATTATTATAAGGATTAACGTATTAAAATTAATTTTGTATACCTTGCATCTACTTCAGTACGACACGGAACCGTTACGACATTATATTTTGTGTACTAACTTTCTACAATGGCGTTGAACTACTGTCTTTCGGAACTTAGCATTCTTTGACAAGTATCTCATACATGAAACTTAGAAACTTTAATTTGGTATGTTAGAAAGTCATGAGTACTAACGTTTAAAAAAATAGTTTAAATAATGTAAATGATATCCAAAAAACTTTAAATAGCAAAACGCCGATTTGCAATTGCTTTTGTTACGCTATGTGCTCTGATACTCTTTGTCAAAAGATACAAACGTCGCCATACGTCTTGGGTATGAAATCTATCACTCCGCTATTAGTAGAATTAAGGCGGGATCGGATCTACTTGAAACAGGCTTATGTCCGAAAATGTACGGACGCCATATTAGGTAATAATATTCACAAATTCATTTCTTGTGATTTAATTATATAAAAATACCTATTGTCTGTAAAGTCGGCTTACAGATGACATTATCAGGTGATAACGTCTGTCTGTCTGTCGTCTGTCCGAACGCTTAGGCCGATCTTGATCCCTATCGCTTGTCCCGCGCTCTGGTTTACACGCTCAACAAGGGAAGAAGTCAGAACATAAGCCTGAGCTTTTAAACGCGTGCAGCCAGCGTTCGTCGATTAATGAAATTGTTCTACGTCCAAAATATTCAATAAAATCTAAGAAACATCGTACGACATGTCGTGTGGTATAAAATCGATACTGAATAAATAAATCAAATGTCATTAAGTCAACGGTCCGGTCAGACGTTTGCATTCTTAATGCCATCAATAATAAACACGGACCACCTTTGGACAATCATAACGTTTGTCAACGAGCAATTTTCTATAATTTCTTAAACTTAGACCAAGTAACTAAAAAGACCACAAGCTCAGTGGCGGCAAAGTTTAGTGGAACTATCTATTACACTTAATTATATATGGCACGAGGGCGCATTTTTGTTAAATGAGTTGTGTTGATGTTACAAACTTATTTAGTTTAATTACATTTTCAAAACATGTCGTTGTTGACGCTACTTAGTTTCATATTTTTTGTTGTGAAACTGTAACATTCACATTCATATTAATTATGAATATCACACATACGAGTACACCATCTTTTTCCTTTATTTGAAAGAAAGAAAGATTTTTTCTTTATTTCAAGTTGTTCCATTGTGTCCATTAACTCGATAATGATGTGTTTTTATGTTAGTTGGACCGTCAGCCGGTCACCTGATGTTAAGTGGTCTACATCAGTACCACGTTTATCTAAAACTAGCCCAGACAACTTATTTGTTTTGTCTATCCTAAGACGTAAGATGTTATGGGAATAATGGTGGTTGGCCCCAAAGGGAGATCTCCGACCGAGCGAGGTGCAATGCTCGGCTAGGCTGAAGCTCACTAGCTAGCGTGTCAGATGT
Organism: Lycaena phlaeas; assembly: GCA_905333005.2. NCBI lineage: Eukaryota > Metazoa > Arthropoda > Insecta > Lepidoptera > Lycaenidae > Lycaena > Lycaena phlaeas. Next base: position 3,274,796 of record HG995176.1, read on the forward strand.
CGTTTATATAGCGATCGGGCGCTGGAACTCTGATAGCGCGATTCAGGATTGTAGCCTTGTGATTAGTCTGCCACAATTTTACGTTTCTTTGTCAGCAATCACACTGTCTAAGGGTAAGGATAGGTAAGCCAATTACTTATACACTTACAATAGTAAGCCTTCTTCTAAATACAACAAAGCTGTTTGATCGGAGTAGTGAGTACTAAGTAAGAGCGCGATACAAGACATCCCTCCTACCATGCATTCATTAAAGTTGTACATAATTGTCCATGAGATGACGCAATGCGAACTTTATGGTGAGATCACCTTGATCATTTAGTCACACGACAGAAATTGCCAAAAATAGTGACGTCATTCGATGACGAGACAAGCGAACCTTTCGAAAGTGGCTCAGAGACAAAAAATAATTTATCCATGGTCATACTGATTTTTTTTATCTATGATTTGAGATATCTAATAATCGTTTCCTTGCGAATATGACTGACTTTGGAATTGGTGTCAAAGAGTCATATAGGTATTATTTATATAATTTAGTCAAATTTTCCTATCCTTACTGGAATATATTATGATGAAAATAATAATAATAAATCTTTATTTCAGATAACATAGATCCATACTTAAAATTATAATTATAATTTATTAATCGGGTAGTAATTCTAAGTTCTAAGTTACTATTCTATTTTACGTAGGGAAATATATAAAAAAACAGAATAATTAAAATTCATTTATCCAGTCAACATATTTTGCTCACAAAAGCGAAAAGTACAGTCAATTATTTGTCAAAAAAAAAAAAATTCCTAGTCTTAAACTGGAAGTGCTAGTATCAAATACTATTTGTCAAGACAAACGGTATTTGAAACTAGTGCACTCAACAAACATTGTACAGTATAGAAAGTAAATTGTTCTCATAAAAGTGTAAGAAAATAATAAAGTTCTTTTTTTTAACCCCGGCAAATGCACCGAGGCATCCCGCCGCACTGGGGAGTGGGTCTCCCCAGGGTATGTGAGACTCACTGCGCCAGATAGATGGTAAGTGGACGGAGCTGTAGAGCTCTAGTGGGTTGCCACTAATACCTGGCGAGTGCCACCAATACCACTTTTAATGAGGTGCCCCGAATCTGTTAGCAAACAGAGAAATAAAGTTCTAGCCTAACATAACCTAACGATAACTTTGCAGAGGCCGGTCCATGTTGGATGCGAGTGGCAAGAGATCGACCGACTTGGCGTTCATTGAGGCCTATGTTCAACAGTGGACGGATTAAGGCTCATGATGATGAAACCTCACTCTTACGTAACCTACTGTACTTTTTACAGAGGATAATAAAAATGACACATAATTTATTAATTAGATGGCGAGACAACGCGACCTCGACATTATTATAAGCGCGAATAACTTTATTATACCATCGAATTAATGCACTGGATAAGTACATATGTACTTGTTTAGGTAATTATTAACAGCTTAGCCTATAAAAGTATCAACCCTTTACGTCCCACTGCTGGGCACGGGTCTCCTCCTCGAAATCAGGCGAGGAGGGTAATGGGCCAATAGTTCACCGCGCTGGCCCATTGCGAGTTGGTGAACTTCACATACCTTCAAAGACTTTCAATCTCATCAGGCATACAGGTTTCCTCACGATGTTTTCCTTCACCGGTGAGCGAGCGATGGTCTCGTGTTTAGGGTGCAATTAGAAATTTATAAAAACCATTTCATTTGCACACATGGGGGGTCAGGATTGAAGCCGGAACCTCTCGCATAAGAGGCCGAGTCCATCCACCACTGGACCATCGAGCTTTTTAGCTTAGCCTATAGATAATATTATATGGTAAAGAACTATGGTAACCCTAGCCATTGATTGAAGGGCAGATAATATAGTGAGTAAGCCTGCACGCCTAATGAGATTAAAAGTCTTCAAGGTTTGTGAAGTTTACCAACCCGCACCGGGCCAGCGCCTCGGTGAACTATGGCCCAGTAACCCTTCTCACCTGCCTGCCTTCGAGAAGGAGACCCGCACTTAAGAAGATACCGTCTTTGCCGAAATGCTCTCTTAGCCTAGTTACCCCACCTGCCTGCCTTAGAGAAGGAGACCCGCACTTCAGAAGATATCATCATCGCCGAAATGCTCTCCTAGTCTAGTTGCAAAGTCCTGTCTTCACGGATCACTTACGCGTTGTTGAACTGGTCCTTGAGCGGCGAACCCTGTTGTACGGCGATGGCATACGGCTTCCGGGAGAACTCGTCTCCCACCATCTGGAGGTCGCAATTGGTGAGCACGTGGTAGCGCACGTCCGTCGCGTCGCCGAGCCACGCGAAACCTGCGCAAGAGTTTGTTAGTACCGGATCGGGTGGAACAAACCTATGAATCGGGTAAAGTTATGCCTTTTGGCTACATCATTATCATCATTGGCCTATCACATCTTTGGAAGATGATTTAATCAGCGTCAAATAGGTATTCATTTTGGAGAATTACAGCATTAATTTTCGTGGGCTAAAAAGTCAATTCAGGACTTACAGATCCGGCCACATAATGTGCGGTGATCAGGCTGGATGTCCCTAGGTGGTGGAGGATTTTGGCTACAATTACTACAGTAAAATCTACAATGACTATCAGACACGGGTTTATATATTTCAGTATTTTCGATATACACCAAGACGATACCTATATTACCTATATATCTGCGCCATTTGGATCTCAGTTTTCAAAGTTCTGCATGGGTGCCACCATCCAGCTTGTGCCTTGTGGAAGGGCTTGCTGTGTTTTGGAGAGAAGGGAAAGTCGAGCCTTCGTCTGCTTAAATATTATAAACACACCTATAAGGTAATGAATAGACTAACCAAACCAATTGTTAACTCACTGCTAATGGGCTCTCCACACTCTCGGATTCCGAGAATTGGCAACATTCTCGTGTTATTGCGAGAGTGTGAAGAGCCCATGAGAGACTCTACGGACAACAAAGATCCACTTGACTAGATTAAACAAATCTTAAATGGAACTCGGTCTCCGAGCAATATCATCATCATTAAAAACATCATTTTTACCCGGCACAGACCCTTCTGGTCAATTGGTTTTACCTGGATATTAAATAACTCTTAAGAGTTTCTGGATTATTTAGAAACTGAATACAACCTTCTCTTCTTTCAACAACTCTTCAACCTATGAACTTTAAACTCCTAGCTGCACCAACCTTCGCTGGAGCTCTTGGAAGCACGGACCCGATCCACGGCTTCCTCGATGGAATTGGGGAGACCAGCCTCCTTCATGGCCTGCCACATCTTGCTGTACTTGTCGCTAACGGGGTAGTCCCACACCGCCAGCTTGGCTCGCTCTACGTCGCTCAAACTGTCGTTCAAACTCATCTCCTTCCAGATTCTGTATCAAACACACAACAATTTTAATGTATCCCTTGGACTTGCTTAGATCGTAACAGAAGTTTCTTGTTAAACCGGATCCACACGTTTGTGGCTTGCCGCAAGCCCCAAGGCTCCACAAGTTACAAGCATGTGGACGCATCGCAAGCGCTTACGGCAAATTCTCTTTTCCCTTCGGTTTGTGCATAATACCGACACTCGTCGGATCGGCCACAAACCCTTGCAAACCTACGCAAGCCAAGATAAACTCTGTATCCACACGTTTGAATTTGTGAGGGCTTTCCGAGGCTTGGTAAGCGTGCGGTTCCGGCTTTACTTGTAGTATTTTTGATGATTGGTGGTCTATAAAAAGCAAATCATTGTGCGCCCATGTCTGATCGCTGCTAGATATAAGCTGCTTTCAATAGGAACCTAAAAACACAATCGCGTCTTCTGGAACTGTTATCAAACATTTTCTGGTAAAATTGGGTAAATCGGTTATTTGAAGTTCTTGTCATCATAATTATGATCATCATCATCAGCCTTTATCCGTGAACTGCTGAACAAAGGACTCCCTTAATAAACGCCAAGACGACCGATCTCTCTCCACTCGCATCCATCACGAAACTACTGACTGCAACGCAGCATGGCTTACTGAAACTATTGTTCTTTTTAGATTAAGATTTTTTATTAAATCTAAACTATTGTAATTTAATAATGAAGACAACAAATAACAAAATAGTCTTTATTAAAAAAATTGTTAATCTAAGCTTATTTTTTAAGACAATAAACCACACAGATACTCTATCTCCTTGCATGACCGATAAGCTCCGATAACATCTGATATAAATATTTGAAAAAAATATCTCATTTGTCATTTGTTATCTCGATAAAACTATTTTTAGCCACGAAAATTGAATTTCTTGGAAAAACGGCAACTGTATATTTTGTAGGCTCTATTGATTCTATATCATCATCATCATCATGTCCCTGTCTTCAACAATTTTCATACACTTCTCAGGCGTCTAAATGTTTTTGGAAAGTTATGTATTAAAGCCTTGTTTTTGGAAATAAATTTAATTATATTTTCTTAAACAAAGAAATTAGATTCGTTTAGTTCAAATTATTCATGCCTTTCCTAATTAAATAAAAAAAATCATTTAAGAGTCTGTTCACAGGATATAATATGAAGTCATATATTATTGTATTGATTATGTATGGAATAACTCGATTTACCGAATAATGACACATTTTTTTTTTTTTTTCGATTGGCCAATTTGAGATTAAGAAAATTGGAAAATATAGGTTATAGCAATGAATGAAATACTTACTTGGCTAATAATAAAAATAATTTTGATTTTTAATATTGGTTAATTATACTAGAAGTGGTTTCTAAATAATATAGCAGAAATAAAAAAGTCGCTTATCGAGTACATATTGTAACACGACACCGGATGGTAAGCCTACAACCACTGCTGACTAAGGCTAATTCTTAAACAATAGAGTCATTCACGATTAAAATACTCAACTACAGCCATAATATATAGATAAGCTATTCCGGGAATGTAATGTTACAGTGTACTTATATAATAGGTTGGCTATAAAGACATGCTCGAATAACACATGACAAACATTTTCTTTTGTATAGCAAAAATGTTACTAACTAACGCTTCCTGAACGAAAATATTCTTATCAGGAATTCGCCTATGTTTATGTTACACTTTTCATTATCATCAAAATCATCACATTTATTTATTCACCGCTGAACATAGACCTCTTCAATCCTTCAATGAACGCTAAGACGACTGCTCTATTTAGGTTAAGGAAATGTCGGTTGGCCATTAATCAGGTGGGACGACGATCTCCGTGCAGTTGCCGGTTGGATGCGAGTAGCGATGGATTGCAGTACTATTTCGATTTACCAGATTTCAATAGAATAAAAAATGTTTATATATCCCAAGAAACCGAGTCTAATTGGACAGAAAGATGTACATAATTATATTTTTCAGAAATGAATTAGTTGTCTGACAGTGTCAAAACCAGATTCTTCAAAATTCCGATCTGATAATAACTAGACTTATAGTGACTTCAAAACTTTTCGATACTTTTACCCTTTTGAATTTATAGAACGACTGACTTTACCTAACTGACGCTGTACAGAGGGCTGAGACAAAGTAACATCTTTTCGTCGTGGAAAGATACCGAAATTCGTCATCGTCTCTGAGTTATCGATGACAACTTCCCGGCCAATAAGATATTGTTACGATAACGAATGACCACGTGATTTAGCGCGACTTATGTCAATCCCATACATTTTATTCTTTTCGAATTTCGCTATCGTTTTTTTTTAATTTACTTTGCCTAAGCCGTGTGTGTGATGATATATATTTATTAATGCAAACTTTTTTTTTATTATAATATAATCGTGTTCTATTTAGATCTAAGTTCTGCACGCAGTCTGCTCTCAAGGGATATTAGCCCACCAGACTTCATAATTCGGCGTGTGACATACCATACCGGACCATAACATTCCACTAATGAATATAGACTTCTTGCATGAATGAGCTCCAAAACGGCCGATACTCTCTAGTTTTCAACTAGGACTGTAGGGCTATTCTGTAAAAAACCATTTCGATGTCGAGCTTCATCTGAGTGATAGAGCTCACTTTACGTCACTTCGAAATTGAGCTTTATTAATATAGAGAGAAAGTCGAATTTTAAATGATACAAATACGTCAAATTCGTCATATCACCGCGGATTCCGCTTTCGAGATTCGAAAATAACCTTACAGAATAGCCTTACTGATCACGGCACGTCATCCGATCTTGTAGGAGGTCTTTTCGTCTTTTTGCAAAGTATACTCACTCATAGAATCTGACTTCAATGTTGGCCATCCTCTCGAAGTATGTCATGGCGGCAGACCCGTTGAGCGGCGCGTACTGTATCTTGTACTGCTTGGAGAGATCATCCAGGGACTCGATGGGGGTGTCCAGCCGGGAGACGGTCAGGAACGCCGCCAGGTTCGCCGTGTACGATGCTATTATTATGAATCTGAAAAACAGAAACTTATTGAAACTAATCAAACGGGATTACCATTTTAATTATTTAACCGACTTCAAAAAAAAGGAGGAGGTTATCGATTCGACTAGGTTTTTTTTTTCTCGAAGCTTTCCGACGTTATTTATTGTGAAAATACCCGTGTTAATTTAAAAAATTAAAATCTTTACCAGAAACATGTTGTTTCAGAATATTCATGCGAATTTCTTTTCATCATCATCATCACCCTTTATCCGTCCACTGCCGAACATAGGTCTAAGTTGACCAATCTCTTACCACTTGTGAGTGGACTAACACGGACCGGAGTGCATGGAGATCGTCTTCCCACCTTGTGGCCGACCAACAACTAGTCTACCTCCTTTCCCTTATCCCCATGGGCAAAACTCACAAGCCGCACGAATCGCAGAGCCAAAAAGTAGGAAGAACTCTCTAGAAATCATTATTTTACCCAAAAAGCCACCAGGTCGCCGCCAACAGCCGGCCAGAGAGGTTCTTCGGCGCCTCTCCGCCTCCTTGCGGCGTCAGTGACGTCATACAGAACCACAGGCACTCCTTCAACGTGAACTCTCGCTTCTCCTCGTCGTCTTTGTACTTGTCTCTGTTGTTCTGGTAGCTGTACGGACTCCATTTATCGAATACCCACATTAAGAAGCTAAAAATAAACGTTTTATGTTTTATTAACTAAATAGAACATATTGGAGATCTCTATTAAGAGTCATCTACACTAATATTATTAAGAGGAAAACTTTGTTTGTTTGGTTGTAATGAATAGGCTCAAAAAGTACTGGACCGATTTCAAAAATTCTTTCACCATTCGAAAGCTACATTATCCACGAGTAACATAGGCTACATTTTATTCTGAAAAAAAAAATAGGGTTCCGTAAGATATTTGGGTTTTTCGGACACAAGGTGTGAAAAATCAACCAGAAAAGTTACTTATTTTGCGTACTAAGCTCCCGTTGTAAACCTTAGTTAACGCAGGCGAAGCTGCGGGCAACAGCTAGTATTTTATATTAGTTGAAAATATAGTCACAATTCACCAAACAAACAAGCCGTGTATAGGGCGGTGCCACCGGTGCCCAGGCACAGGGCGTAGACTCTGGGGGGCACAAGAATGGCCAGACCAGACAGGACTATTATTTTTTTCGGTTTGCTAAGGGCCCAGTTATAGAAGCTCGCACAGGGCGCAAAAAAGCTATTTACGGCTCTGGCTGTACAGACGTGCATTGTCAACAGCAGTACTGGTGGTTAATTGACAGTAGAAGAAACGAAGACCTGAGCGTTGGACGTTAAATCGAATTCAGCATGAGGTCGTAACTAGCGGCGATTTCAAATTCTAAACAAGGCCCAAAGTGTATTTTTCAGGAGACATTTTTATAGAAATTGTGACTAGAGAGCATGCAGAGGCGCGCCTGTGCTGATAATATTAGCACAAAGAGGTAAGGTTTGTTTAAGTTAAGATATCGAGTATCTTAAAAATACTTTTTGAGTAAATTAAGTTACATCTGTCACGAATACGTATAGAACTTTTAATTTGTAAGCGGGTGCTATCAACCAAGAAGCAACTGACAATAGTTTGTATCATGTTATTATGATATACTCTGTAATTGGGACAGAGCGACTTTCGAAATTACCAAAATTCATTGATAGTATCGAGCGTATCCTATATGTTTTTCACATTGTCTAAAACTTCGAATAAATTACAACGAAAGTCACTATCATAAAATCAGTCATTTCCCTGTTGATTTTTCGGTTAGCAACACACACTTTAACGTTAATCGCGATAACCTTATATTGTTATTGTCACTTATCTATAAACAAATATTTACGATTTACATTAACAATATTATTTTCCTATGTTTACGCGAATTACACTCATTTTAATAAAACAATTTTTTACGCATTTTATCGCGGTTTTTTATGATATTTACATGCCCGACATTTCGGACACTTTACAGTAACCATGTGAGGAGTCCTCCCGAGACCTGGTTGCTATAAAGTATAATAGATTTACAATGTTTATTTGCAGATTAATCCTGCGTCTGATGTGTGGGCCGAGTGATATTAGTAACCACTAAAATTCCACCATAAAACAAAATGTAATGTACATGTATGATAAAAGGGCTAAGCCCTTACACCCCGAAGTTGGCCATAAAAGCAGTGGCGTAACTATAGGGTGGCAAGTCTGCAAAATGCCACGGGCCCCCAGCTGAAAGGGGCCCCCGGTCGGAGAAGAATTCCAGCTCCCAACATTTATTATTACACATTTAGCAAAGAGGATATAAACACTACGTTTTAGTACGACATATTACGACATTTAGTAAAAAACAATGTGTCTTTCCTAGCATCCGATGAATTTGCCACGGGCCCCGAACGGTATAGTTACGCCACTGCATAAAAGGTTAATGGCCAAGGTATGTCTCATCGACAAAATATGATCTAAATGTTTTTTATACAAATTGTAAATCTGTCTTATTGTAGATAAATGCCTCATTACAGGAACAATTTTATTTGTGTATTTATCAGAACACATCAAATGTATCAAAATGTCCGATGTGATTTTGGGTGATCATGCATGCAAGATGCGAAATCTGTGTGCAATGTAGAAGGAGGTTATTATTGTATTATGTTATAGGTATCATGTATGGTTGGCCACTCACACATCTACATATATGCTGTTTTTGCTATCGCTATTGTTAGTTACCCACATTCAAATAATAGGACAGGATAGGATTTCCGTAAAAGCAATACCTACATAAAAAGTAATAATTAGAATCAAATGTACATGGCTTATAATTCAGTGTGGATCGGTAATGGTGATGGCCAAAGATCAGACGTTACCTATTTTAAATCTAATCGAAATAGACTTATTGAATAATAAACATAGTTTTTTTTGTTTCAAATCTAATCGACTCCAATAGGTGGATATTTAAATTATTCATGACACAAAGTGCTACATGAAAATATATGTCTGTGAAAACTGAAAAGGCGAATGTTCTTAATATTCGTCTTTCAACAACTAGATGGCGCTGCACTCCAAATAATCCTCAATGTAGCTCACATTGTAGTGGCTACTGAGCTGACGAAATGAAACTCCTTAATTCTGAATCAAGCTACAAGTTAATATTTTCCGCCACTGCTAGATGTCGCTACTTTCCCGCCAAAAGGAAACACTCGGCATTGAAACGAGCCATTAAAATTCAAACAACCTTTACACATTTCATAAATAGGCGTCACTAAAATAAACAATCTAATGATTCACGACAGAGCGTCTATATTTGTTTGCACAGTTCAATAGCGGCGTTCGCGACCTCAATTTTGGCATACACAAGTTACTTTATGACTTATTTTGTTAACGGTAAAGTTGAAATTATATTAACATACAAAATCCACGTGTAACACCTTGCATAGTAACAAAATGGTAAGATGGCGTCGGCCGCCGACTATGACACTATTTCTATGGCGGCTAACAGGTGATAAGAAAGTTCCTATTGCGTTAATAGGATTAAATTTTAAAAATAGAACAGAACATTCTAGATAATAATAGAAGGCCCAATATTTAAGAAATAAGAACAAATTTACCATAGAGTGAAAATGTTTTGTGAATTTAAAATTGCCAAGTTGCTGTTTTGTCTGTCTGCAACGACATCAAGCTTTTTTCTACCATCAGCATAATACTATCCAGCTTATTACCAGGAAGTGGAAGATATAGTTTTGCTTTATCGGACGAGGCATGTCGGGCAGCGTAATTACCGACGTCCGACACAGCGACCTGTCTTGCGTTTCAGCACCCCTAGACAAGTGGCAAACGCTCGCTTCTATTCTTTTGCGTTTACTCGCTAACTCCATAGGGTTGCTGCAAATTTTTTTAAGAACGTTTATTAAGACACATAAAGTGTATGGTTTTGTTTGTAAAAACGTCTAAAAACGTATGTAATTCGTTCCCCCTAGAAGAGTGGATAAACGCTAAACGAATATAATAGAAAAGAATACTTATTGTATGGGAATTACACTAGCTTACGACATAAAAAAAAATTCAAGTAATATTATAACAATAATATTCGTTTTAAACGAAGTACAGAGGTTGTTAAACGTTTTAACAAACTAAACCATATTCATTATAGTATCTTAATAAACGTTCTAAAAAATTTTTGCAGCAACCCTATGGAGTTAGCGAGTAAACGCAAAAGAATAGAAGCAAACGTTTGCCACTTGTCTAGAGGGGCTGGATTGGCAACGCATGACCGCTGTTGTGGCTTGGGTGAACTAATTATGTTCACTGACAACGTTGAGTGTTGACTTCCCATCAGATTGAAATTTCGTTTATATTCTATACAGATAAATAAAAATGGAGTGTATTTGTAATATTGAAATAACCGCTTTGTACTAAATGCGGATGTATACACGAATTATGGGGTATAAATACAATACCAAAATAACATTTTCAGTTGTTTGTCTGTCTATTAGTTTGTTTGTTACGACTAATCTCTGAAACGAACATGCAGCTGATTTTATAAGGGCTTTAAAATAATCAGCATTGATCGTGAACGGCTGTAAATCTATGCTAACGGGATTTGGAGGAAGGGTACGAAGCTGCGGGCAACAGCTAGTGCCCAAATAAATTTCGATGATTTTAATATTTTTTAAATATAATTTAGTACACATAGCTTGGTATTTTTTAAAAACTATACTACAAAAACCTATTCTCAATATGTAGGTACTAGGTATACTATCAAACTTTCAAAAGACAAAGTTGCCTACAGGCTACAGCATAAATAATTGTAGTGTTAAAACGAATTTGAATAATAATGCAGGTAATATTTTTCTCATAATTTACAATGTTATTACATTACATAGTTACTTCATAACGAAATGATTATTTTATACTACATTAAATTAAAATCATAATTTAAAGATAATGAGAGATTTTATCATTCATGCGATTTCCAAACTATATTTGTACAGTTAGCCAGACGCTTCATTTAAAACCCAGCTCGGACGAAATACCTCGTCACTCAATGATATTATATTAAAACAGATATGTTATAAACGCGCCAAAGTGAAGACTCGAAAGGGACCCAATTGGACTCCAGTACCTTCAGTCTGTCGTCACGCATCGCACGAGTCATACGCGTTACGCTATTACAAAATTTAAAAAAATAATGCCTTCGTGTGTCTTCAGGAAGTGTACCAATTATTATAACAAAGTTAATAAAACACAAGGCATCTCATACCACAAGTAAGTACGCAAAATACTTCGATTATTTACATATTTCAATTATTTTCTAATTATTCTGATAATTAAAGGCTAGGAAAAAGAAAGAAATGGCAAATACATTTTTGTCGTGAGAGCGACAAGGACGCGTGCGTTCCGGACAAAGAATAAAAGTACAGATGCGAATATTAGGCAGTAAAGTCAACGTTACTCTAGAGTCCTGTTTTCTTTCTAACCTTCTATTATTTTATAATTTTATTTTACGTAATATTGATGATATACTTTGAATTATATGACATCACGCTATGATTAATGGTAGCGGAGCAGTGACGAAAAATTTTGCGAAAACGGAAGCGAACGAAAAACTAGTGTTTAAATAAAGCCATTTCTACTTTTAATTGCATTTAACAACTTTAAAGTCAGAATCACGAATATAGGTTTACTATATATGAACAGATGCTTAACAATTACTGTCTTTTCTTTATTAAGGTTTCCAACCAATGAGGTCCAGCGGCAAGAATGGATCGCAATTGTTCAAAAACAAAGGCATGAATCTGGGTGGATGCCATCAAAAAGCAGCAGAATTTGTTGCATTCATTTTAAGGCCACTGATAGATATACTTCGAACAAAGGACTAATGCTTCTTAAAAAAAATGCTGTTCCGGTTATAGGGGTAATTAATAAAAATATTAATATAAAGTGCGTTCCGTACCTGACTGACTGACTGATTTTCGTATGTTGAATTTTTTTAGCGTTCAAATTAAAATAAATGAATCATTATTTGATTGACAGCCTCCGTGGTGTAGCTGTACTGAAGTGTCTAATTGCAATGCTTTGATGGTGGGATGCCTTTGGGTTGTGGAGGTCAGATGGCAATCGCTTTACGGAAAATATCAAATCAGCAGTTAGACTGATAAAATGGACCCCAGACTCCAAAGCTGAAAAAGCTTCGGATGATGATGATGATGAATTTTTGATGATGATCAAATTCGATTGACAATAACTTTTAGTATATACTAAGTTCACAACGAGTTTCGTTTCAACGTCGTATTTATTCAACTAAGTTAATTTTATTTTTTAGGAACACACACGTATTGAGAATTCCCCGTCCCCGACAAGTCTCGACAACATCAGCCTACCGGATATGGATATTTTTGAAACACCCAGAAAAGCGGCACTTAAGAAACGCCTACGCGAATTATTCTTTAAGCATAAACTGTTACAGAGCAGAAATAAATCACTAGTTCAACAAAATAAAAGACTTAAAAAACGAATTGCCACCGTAGCCGTGATACTTAAGGATTTAAAAAGAAAAGACTATATTACAAAAGAACAATTTTCAAAACTCAACCTTAAGACCGAAGTCCTAGATTTAATAAATAGAATATATTTAAAGAAAAAATCAAAAAAGTCATATCGCACAAAGTATCCACCCGCTCTCAGAAAATTTGCGTTGACACTTAATTTTTATTCTTCTGCCGCTTACAAATATGTAAGAAGTGCGTTTGATACTGCTTTGCCACATCCACGTGTGTTAGCTAAGTGGTATGAAAATACTACTTGTTCGCCGGGGTTTACGCATCAAGCGTTTGATATTTTGGCCAAGAAAAAAGCTTTGTCAGGTAAACGCCTATTATGTACGCTTGTAGCAGATGAAATGGCGCTAAGACATCAAACGATTTGGACAGGCAAAAAGACTGATGGTCTTGTTGATTTGGGTATAGATTTTAGCTCCAGCAATGACATTGCTACTCAGGTATATGTTTTCATTTTAGTGGGACTTAATGAAAGCTGGAAGTTGCCGGTAGGATACTTTTTTATTAAAAATCTATCAGCGGAAACGCGGGCAAATTTAATTAATATTTGCATCAGTAAATGTTACGATACAGGTACTGATGTTGTGGCGGTAACATTTGATGGTTGTCCTAGTAACTTGGCCGCGGCTGAACTTTTGGGCTGTGACTTTAAGGCTCCAAGTAATTTAAAAACAACCTTTTTACATCCTGTTTGCGGTCTTGAAGTTGCTGTATTTTTAGACCCGTGTCACATGATCAAATTAGTACGCAACACCTTCGAGGCAAACAAATATATGTCGCATCCGGTTATTATAAGTCAATTGAAAACTAAAACACAACGTCATAGTGACGTGTACAGAGCCTGTTTTGGAGGGAGGTGAAACTCTATAAAGCCTGTGCGATCAGTGAGGAGGGTGATTTTCGTACTGGTCGCCTAAGTGTTGATACCTGCCGAGGAACTGTACTGTGTTTCTTAATTACTTTAATATTGCTTTGTAATAAATTATTAGTAAAGTGATTTCTACGAAGACTTTATTTCTCGCCCGGATCCCTGCTATCGCCCACAATGAGTGACTGTGAAGAAAATAATTCTCCGACATCAGAAGTGGGATGTCAACGGGCTGAGAAATTATTAAATAGTGACGATTTGTGGCGACAACTTATCGAAAAACAGAACCAAAATATGATGTCATTAATTTCTACATTACAACCGCAAGAATCATATGATCGCTTTTCTCTACCGGAATTTAATCCTGATAAAGAAGAAAGCGACGCAAGGTCATGGTGTGCAACAGCGGATATTTGTTTCGAAGAAAACCCACCACGTGGCGGTCAACTAGTTGTTATCATTAGCAAGGCACTGAAAGGTTCTGCATCAACTTGGTTGTCTCAGATATCATACCCTGGAGTAACGTGGATGGAGTTTAAGAATCTTTTTATTGCAAGATTTATATCCACAGAAACTTATGCAGGTACCCTCATTAATTTACATAGTGAAAAATTAAAAGATAACGAGTCACCGGCTGCTTGTGCGGGTCGCATTGTTACTACCTTGATGAACCGCTGGAAGGATTGTACTAAGGAACAAATTGCTGTAGCTACCGCTCTTGCGCATATTTCTCAACATGACTCGCGATTACAACGCCTTGCTTTTACAAATGAAATCACTACTCGGCAGCAACTACAAAAGGAATTACAGGCCTTTTCCTATCTTAAACGAAGAGCAACGGTAGCTGAGGCAACTATGATACCTGATAATAAACGAGAAAAACTTTATAAGCAACCAGAGTGTTTCAACTGTGGAAAATTGGGCCATCGACAGGCTGAGTGCAGATTAAAGCAAAAAAAAACCACAAGTCAAGGTCACCTGTAAGGTTAGACGTGCCTACCACCATTAAATGTGTAGACAAACCTTCAAGCATTCGATGTTTCAAATGTGGGGAGGTAGGACATGTGGCTAGCCGCTGTACTTCTGGAAATCGTGGACGCAGCGGCAGTACCAGCGCTAGCGCGCAGGCCGAGCGTCGAGTCGACCTGTGTGCGATCGAACCTTCTACTAGATAACTTCAACACCACGGTGAGTCTTACGTTTTTCACTACGATTCTGGCGCTGAATGTTCATTAGTAAAGGAAAGTGTAGCAACAAAGTTTTCTGGAAAGCGTTAATGGAATATTGTTGGCCTAACTGAGATTGGTCAAAGCTGTGCCAAAGAACAAGTTTTAGTTGAGGTTAAAATTTATGAACACTCTTGACAATTATTGTTACATTTGTTATCTGATATTTATGTTTACGTAGTGACATAATGGTTGGTTGTGAAATTGTAAAGTTAGGGATTTCGATTATGATGACATGTACTAATTTTCAGTTGTTAAAAATGTTGTTAATAGCTGCACTATCCAGAACTTTTCTCTCGATTTGAATTGCATCGATACAGGTATCGCTTTTGAATATAGACCAAAACTTTTAGAGATATTAAATCACTATGCAAACTATTTTATAACCGGCATGCCGACTACTTGTTTCACGACAGGTGTTACAGATTACAGGAGTTACAGATTAGCTTAAAGGATCCTAGTGAAACTGTCCAAAGACGCCCATATAGATTGTCAGTCCAAGAAAAGTCGCAAGATGACTGTATGTGTGTGTTTGTGGATTACACTAAGTCACAGGGATGACTGTATGTGTGTATTTGTGTATCACACTAAGTCACAGGGATGACTGTGTATTTGTGCGTTTGTGTATTACACTAAGTCACAGGGATGACTGTATGTGTGTATTTGTGTATTACACTAAGTCACAGGGATGACTGTATGTGTGTATTTGTGTATTACACTAAGTCACAGGGATGACTGTATGTGTGTATTTGTGTATTACACTAAGTCACAGGGATGACTGTATGTGTGTATTTGTGTATTACACTAAGTCACAGGGATGACTATCATTGAATACAGTCACAGGCTTGACGAGTATGTGTGCGATATTTTGCGCTTCAGTCACAGGGCTGACTGTCCGACATAGTTGTAATAGTCACAGGGCTGACTATTGTTAAACACTTATAGTCACAGGGATGATTTAAGTGTGTTTACATGTGTGTAATTTCATGGTCAGAGATGACTATTTTTCTATTTGTAAGCATTGTATTAGCTAGTAGAGTTTGCAGCAAAAGTCAGTGGTAATATTGAAGCAGTAAAAATTAAAAAAATAAAATGACTAATAATAAAAAGGAGATTGTTTTGAGACAGAATAGATAAGGTCAGGTATAGCCGAACGTGAATGATACTGTGTGGTATTTCTTTGGTTTCAGACTAGCACACACGAGGACGTGTGTTGCGCAGGATGGCCGTGTCGCATCCGGTTATTATAAGTCAATTGAAAACTAAAACACAACGTCATAGTGACGTGTACAGAGCCTGTTTTGGAGGGAGGTGAAACTCTATAAAGCCTGTGCGATCAGTGAGGAGGGTGATTTTCGTACTGGTCGCCTAAGTGTTGATACCTGCCGAGGAACTGTACTGTGTTTCTTAATTACTTTAATATTGCTTTGTAATAAATTATTAGTAAAGTGATTTCTACGAAGACTTTATTTCTCGCCCGGATCCCTGCTATCGCCCACAATGAGTGACTGTGAAGAAAATAATTCTCCGACATATATATTTGGAAACAATGACAAAGAAATAAAATGGGGCTTAATAGTTGCTTTGAATCATCTTCAATCCAGTCAAGGGTTGAATTTTGCGAACAAACTTTCAAAGAGACATATAAACTTTCGAAACGAAATTATGAAAGTTAAGTTAGCTACACAGCTATTAAGTCGAAGTATAGCCCGTGCGTTAGAATTATGTGATAAATTGGTTGTATCTTCGAAAATCAAAAACACAGAACCAACCGTAGAGTTCATCGGTATATTTAATGATTTATTTGATATTTTTAATTCGCGATCATCAGCAAAATACGATTTCAAAAAACCCATCAGTTTAAATAATTCTGCGCAAATTTTAAGTTTTTTAGAAAAGGCGAAAGAGTATATTCTATCATTAAGGATTTATAATAAAACAAAGCGCGTAATAAGGCAGCGAATTATTATAAATATTTCAAAAAAATCCATAGTTGAGTGCAAATCTAAAACTGGCTTCTTAGGCTTCTTGATTTGCATTCAAAGTCTAAAACATCTTTTTACCACATATGTAACTGCAGCCACATCAACAGCACACACTCCAGCTTTAGAGTACATTGCAACTTATCGATTAAGCCAGGACCATATAGAAAATTTTTTTGGAATTATCAGGCGACAAGGTGGTTACAATAACAATCCAAATACCGTACAATTTAAAGGATTGTACAAAAAATTTTTTAATCACCTAGAGTTGCGCAGCTCCTTTAGTGGGAATTGCATTCCTATGGAACATATACCTATACTTACATGCTCATCATCTGGTATCGAAAATATTAATTCATCTTCGGGACTTCGTGCTTTCGATTTAGATGAAACTGAAAATATTTTAGATACCCCTACACCAAGTGACAAAAATTGTGAAAAAAATGTGAATATTCTATTTGAAATGTTGTGTAGTGAAAATTGTTCAGAGTCAATTAAACAAATAACTGGTTACATTTCGGGTTGGATTGCACGAAAATTAACCAAAGTTATTAAGTGTGAAATTTGTGTTGATGCTCTATGTACAAATGAAAAATTATTTTTTCACAAATTGGTCACAATCAGAGACATGGGAGGCTTATGCTATGCATCAGCAAGCTTATTTTCAATATGCTTAAAATCTGAAATGCTCATAAAATCCCATTTAAATGAAAACGGTACCCATTTTGTTCATAATAAAGATGTAGAGAGACTAAAATGTCAGATTTTAAAATCTTTCATTAATTCTAATATATTTGACTCACTTTTAGAACATTCCAAACAACAGGCGCCTGCTTTTAATCATCGTATTCATTTAATTAAGACTATAATTGATAAATATACAACAGTCCGCCTCCATTCTGCACATAAAAATAATCCCGAAATAAAAAAACTCTCTAAGAGACAGAAAAGAAATAAATTAAATCTTTTCGAAGGTGTATGATTGTTTTTATTCATAAATAAATATTTTTTCTTATTAAATCGTGTTTTATTTCTCAAATACATAATAACCTCATAATCTTTAATAAAGTTCATTAATTTGTATAGGTACAAACCACGTCTTCGAATTTTGTACACGCGCGTGTCCCATCTGTTTCGTTAAATTTGTTAGTCTATGATGTCAAAATGTAATTGGTCGCCAGAACAATGTTTGTTTACTTTGAATACGTAATTGATAACAATAACAGTCTCTCTCTTTCTTGTTATATTTATTATGCTATCCCTTTTCTACCATTTTAACTTGTAGTGAAATGTACAAGAAAGAAAAGTGTGCGTGTGTGCTAACGCTTTGCACGGAACACATATTCCGTGTGTTTTATTTAGCGTATAACATATCTGTTTTTAATATAATATCATTGTCGTCACTAAACTAATTAATCAGTTTTGAATACCCGAGCTTGGGTTTTTTATCATACAAGTAAAAATTTAGCTATTAAAGTGCGAAATTCATGGTAGACGAAGGTCGGCCATTACAAGACGATCCCCGTGCAGTAGACGGTGCGTGTTGGATGCGAGTAGCAAGGGATCGGCCGTCTCGGCGTTCACTGAGGGCGGCCTATGCTCAGCATTTGATGGATAAAGGCTGATGATGATGGTGCTACGTGTATTTTTGTTGCCTATAATTAAAAGTAGACACGGTATTTAATATTTAACGTTCTAAAATTAAAAAAAATCGACTTTTAGTCAACGTGTTCAAAGGAACTTTTAAGAGATCTCTTCTAAAAGTGAAATGAAAGGCCGGAAACATCTTATCGTGTAGCAGGTGTCGATATCGATAATCGTACTAACAGCTGAAACCGTACATTTGTAAAGACATTTCGGGAGAGTGAGCAAAAACGCGTTGCTCGTTCTAACCTCACCAGCTATGTCGACCACGTGGCAATAAGTTTACGTTAATTGTTGTTTCTCGAAATAAAACAAAACATCATCATCATCATCATCAGCCTTTATCTATCCACTGCCAAACATAGACCGTAGACATACTTATTTTTAAATTTTATCATTATGGAAATGGGGAATAGACTAATAAGAGGTACATGTAACTTATAATGGTGCATGTACACATATGCAGTGTGGGAAAGATAATGTGCATGGATATGCGTGCACATTGCTGTGACGAACAAACGGCGAGTGATTCACGGAATTATTCCTAACAAACACCTATTACAATATTATAATTAATGAAACATTTCAACGCCTGATTCCAGCAGATTTACAAACGAAGTATTGTGTTTGGTCGTAGTTTAAGTTTCCGAGGAACAGTGCCGTAAAATAAAAGATGAAAAATAACCCACGGGAAAATTTTCTTCTCTCGTTGTGTCATCTATTCACGTACTAAATTTCATGAAAATCCGTCCAGTCAAACGCGATCGAACGAAACAAACTTTCACATTTACATCAGGATATCAGCCTAGCGGAAACGGGGTTACGCATAATGCGTTTGTTTGTTGGTTTGTGTTTGTTTCTCAATATTTTCAATGTTTCCGTGGCATTACTATAGTGTATCATTATCATACTGCTTCAAGAGAGAGACCACGTTCAATAGACTACGGCGATTATTCTCCGCCTCCCGCATCAATTTTTTCAGATGGTGCTAATGGCCCTAATGGCCTTAATGCTTCATCGGACGTGAGGCGAGCCGGTCGGCTTCACCATTGGATGAAGATGCATGGGGGGTACAGGTTTTGGAGTAGGTATGACTTCCACGGCTTCATGGCATCGGGTTTAATCCCGGATCCAATCAGGACAGATCACAGTACGGAGATCATAGTTTTATGACCTATTTTGAATCTATGTGAATAAAAAACAAAAAATAATCTAAGCGTGTAAAAGTAACACGAAACGTAACCTTGTAATTTCTTCTACGCTTACACAATTATTACATATCCTCGGTTATATGGAATCTGATATAAAATAATGGATGGTCATCGATTGACCCATTTTGTAAATGCCATACGCCTAATACATACTGGTAATGACCAGTGCGTGTAAATATTCTAAGGATTGAGCATGAAAAATACACAATAATTACGTTATAAGTAAAAAAAACCTACAAAACACGCTTTTGTTTTTGCAAATTCAAAAATGGAATAATGTTATCGAATTTGTATATTGTTATCGGTCCTCAATAGATCTACAAATGAACGAAATCTGGTTGAAAGTGGGTTAAAATCGCGCTCAAAGAAGTCCGTTGCAAACATACAAGGAAGCTAATAAAAAGCGTGTTAAAAAGATTTAACATTTATCCCCCGCTCACAGACTCCTGAGAGGTTTAAGAACCACAGCTTAAAAACCCTTTCGAAATGTAATTTTTTTTACGGATTCTCCCCACTTCACTATACAGCGACCATATGACTCTGGTGTGAGGACTCAGTATTTCCGTTAATAAATGACTGAATTCGCATAAATGTTAGAAAACAATAAACACTTTTGTTACAATAATATCGATTTTCATCAAACTTAGACTTATGTACGAACTACGACCCAACAACCAGAGCAGTCTGAACCTATAGACTATAGAGTATCATACGATTTTTTTTTCGAAATGTCTAGTAGACTTTTAGGCCTGATGGCCTTTAAGCTCAATCGGTAGGTATCATATTTATCATACGAACTGCCCTGCCTACAAAGGATTTTCAACTTGGAATAAGATATCGAATCACCTGAACACCAGCCTTCTAATTACAAGACATAATTAGTATAACAGTAGTTATTACCACAAAAGACGTTACTCTTCGACATTTTGCCAGACAACGCAATTTTTTTTTCATTGCGGTTGAAATGGCCACCTGTGATTAACATTACGACACATGCAATAAAACGAACAATGAAAATGTTTAAGTCTTCCAAAAGAACCTTCTTTAGTAGAGGTTATTACTTATTGTGGAATCATTAAAATAACAACATTCGTCCAAAATGTTTCATAATAATGATAACTGTATCTTATTGACTGGGTAAATGTACATTTTTGAGGCATTCCTATGTTTTGTGGACGGATAAAGGCTGATGATGATGATGATGATGATTATGATGTTAGACTGAAATAATGATGATTTTAAACTGAGAAGGACTATAAAAATATACATTATTATCCACATGTGGGCCGGTTCTAGTTGGATGCAGGAGGAAATCGGCCGTCTCGTCGTTCATCGCCGGACGGTGACAGGCTGATAATGATGAGGATGATACAATTGAAAAGAAAGGCCTTAACCGCATGAAACAGTTAAATTAAATATAAATGTGAAAGTTATATTGTTTGTTAGTTGTGACCCGTTCACGCGTTAACGGCTGAACGGGTTTGCGTGAAATCTTGTAAGTTTTTATCATTTAAAATAGTTTCCTGTGGGATAATTTATTTCTATTATATGAAGAACATTTCTTACTAGCGGCGCACCGCGGCATCGCCCGCGTCCTTATCATCCTCGAGGGAGTACGGAGATATTATATCCTGATAATCCTGAGCATGTGTCGTGGTGTCGAAGCGATATTATTGTAAAGCTTCATTAAAATTCAGTAGTTTTACGTAAAAGAGTAGCAAACATTCGTACACACTTTCGCGATTATTATTTTATTTTATCTTATTAGGGAATAGGCAGCAATATAATATTACAAAACATTACACAAAATCAACAGAACATAAGCCAGTGAAGTTTCCAATTAAGTTTATATATTAGTAAAATAATAATAAAGCCTGTCTTTCTATCCACTTGTTATCTCCTTACACATAAACTGCTAATTAATAAATAAATGTTTATTATTATTATTATTAATTAATTAATTAACATACTACTCTTACTACAAACTTAATACTCTTTCATACAAAAACTACTGAATGGATTTTGATGAAACATTGGAATAATATAGCTTTCACATCATAATGACACATCATATTTAAACCCCGTACTCCCACGGGAATGGAAAGTACGTGGGTGAAACCGCGGAGCGCTACTAGTTATAGGTGGTCTGTGGGTGCTGTGGCCATCTTCCGTACAATATTAATATACAAATGAGGTTATGGTCGCACAGGTTATTCTTAATAATCTAAAATAGACGATCTGGAATACACTTGGAACTGTGCCAATTCCTCGACCCGTATCAGTTCAGTGATGCTGATTTCTAGAATATGAAAATACTTAATTTGAAAGCCATGGCCCTCCTGCGGAATTCCGTAAAGCAGCTTTGCTGCTGCAGAAAAAAAGACTTAATAAGTAGTTCTAGTAAACTGTGCTTTCCTTAGCCTGTAACCATGGAGAGCTAACATTTTTTTTGGGACACATGTCACAAACAGAATCGAAGCGAACTGACGCATGTCAGAATTAATGTGGAAGGTCAGAATATTTTATTTAAATGCATGGAAGATCAGAACAGTGGCGACTCAGCTTGTCTAATGTCCTTTAGTCATAAGTAAGAATTTCAGATATGGTTTTTCTGGTCAATTTTTTTGTTTTTATTTAGTCTAAATTTCTGAATTTATAAAACAAGATAATATAATATATTCAACATGTTTCTCATTTTTTATTCGTGATTCAATATTTTGATATCATTCACAAAATATGTGAGTTCACGAGACTGTTTCAAAGTTTGATTTAAATATGTAGTACAGTAGTTAAATAGCTCATGACCATATTAATTTAAACTCTCTAGGCCCTCGTAGATAATGTCAAAATAACAACAAAAGTAAAACACAAAGTCCATAGACAATAATATACCGTTTTAAATTATTTTAGTAATGCTACTTTTATTTTTAAACGACTTCAAGGAAGGAGACGTTTCTCAATTCGACCGTATATATGTTTTTTATAAATCCAGACACGAGTTAAGTATGGGTATATTAATTATTATTTTAGTTATTACATATCTGACGGAGTGAATACCCTCCGAGCCGTTCCGTTCAGTGCTCGTGCACACCGACATACACACTTGGACGAGACATAGCGAAATATAGTGAATATAGCATTCGGTTCTCACTTTAAAAGGTAACACAAAAGTCGAAAGACTGGTCGTATGGTACCTGGTCTATTCACTCAAAAATATTATCGAAAGGGCACTGGTGGAAACGTGGGTACTTGCTTGTTATCCCCTGAAACGCCTTTGCTGTGTTCCGGAGATATAGGTAATACAGGCAGTAAAATTACTGGCATACATGATAGACAACACATAAATAAGTTGCCGGGCCTAGGTTTCAAATAAACTAGATTTCATGAGCGTCGTCGATCACATCATCAGGTGGCACATCGGCCAGTTTGACTATGCCACAAAAATAACTTAAAAACCACTGGTTAGAATTCGATCAAATTAATATGGGACCAATTCGGAAACATAAGCTTTCAAACAAAACAGGAATCATCAAAATCCATTCTCAAACAGCGGAGTAATCGTGTCACAAACATACAAAAAAACATACAGACGAATTGAGAACCTCCTTTTTTAAGTCGGTTAAAAAATCAATAAAGAGCAGCAACTGTAGTTCTCTCTTGAGTCACTGCGACTATACAACCAAAACATCACAAACAAAATGGCGGTACTCATGCAGTCGCGAGGGCGACAAATCCTGGTGTATAGTATCCGTCGTCAAAATGTAACTTTTTGAGGTGACAACGTCTTATAATGCGATGGAGCCGGCTGCACGCACGAAAAAACATGACTCATGTGTTGCTTCGCCCTGAGGCGTCCCAGGCTTGAAGTGCAAGCGAGAGCGCGGAACGAGCGACAAAGAGGCACAATCGGCCCATCAGTATTTTCTTATGACGTTGTCACGTTCAACTATCATCAGTAAACCGACTTTACAGACAACCGATTTATTTTAATAAACAGCGATAAAATTCATTAAAAGTTGTTTCATTAAAACGATAAGCCTGTCCAGTAGTACAGGTCGATGTTGTTACGTATGTGAAACTAACACCCGTACTTATAACTTTAATCACGTAATTATTATCACGTTAAAACAATTCGCTGATTTTTCAATTTCTATATTGAACTTACAGTCTCTGTGAAACCATTTTGTATATTCCATACTTATTTTAGCTAAAGGTCCTTAGAAAGGAAATCCTTTTATTTTTAACGTAAAGTGGAAAATATCTTAAGAAAATATATCAAAATGAGCAGTATAGGTAGTCAAAGTATCAACCCTTATTAGACCCACTGCTGGGCTCCTCAGGTCACCGATGCGCTGGCTCAATGCGGGTTGGTGAACTTCACATACCTACAAAGACTTTCAATCTCATCAGGCATGTAGGCTTCCGCACGATGTTTTCCTTAATCGGTGAGCGAGCGATGGTCTCGTGTTTAGGGTGCACTTAGAAATTTAGAAAAACCCATTTCAATGCACACACGGGGGTTGGGATCGAACCCAGAACCTCTCGCATATAGGCCAAGTCCACCCACCACTGCACCATCGTCGCTCCATATAGGTAGTTGTTGAACTAATTCTTCTAAAAATAAAATAGCAAGGGCATAAACCTATTAATAAAGCTATCGTGGTTGACGTCGCCTCAAAATCTAAGTCTAAAGTCCAACCAGGCATGACTTTGTGGTACACTCGAGTGCCTCCTCAATTGCCTTCCGTGTTTTAAAATGTAGACCTCTATTTTAACGTATTTTCAAGGTTTTCGTTCCTTACAAGAACCACTACTTTCTACAAGTTTGTGGGTCTCTCAAACCTAAACCTTCGGGTCAAATTTAGCAAAAAAAAAAAAAATACCAAGAAAAATATTATAAAAATATTATCTCGTTTTTATATTTGTTACTGTATTATGGGTGTTTCTATAGGTACTATGCACATAGAACAATTAATTTTTTATGACAACTTCTGTTAAATCTACTAATGTTAAATCTCTGAGTAGCAGTTTCCCTGACATAATTGTTATGCCATATCTTTCTATTTTATTATAATTGATAATTAAAGGCTACAATATAAATTGCTCTATAATTTATAGTAATAAAATATTTCATAGTGTATGTTGTAATATTTAAAGTTTACATGAGTTGTTACATATCCTTTGTAACCGCTCACAATAAAAGTGGTAATACAAAACTATATAAATTATTGTCTGTTGCTAGCCCCACTGCTTGTTTTTCTAGATCAGACAGAAATAAAGGTAAATTTGTAGTTATATTTCACAAAAAAAACACGCAATACGGAATCGTCAGCCCGCGAGTCTGACTCACAATTGTTTCCGTAATCCATTTTTCTTGACAACGAAACTGATATAATTAAAAGACAGCACACACATACGCGGCCGTCACACACACAGGTGTAACATAGAAACCATTGACCGATAAACCGAGACTTAACCTCCACTGATAAGCGAGATACTCTATATATGTTTATTGTACATTATAATATTATGCTGTAGACAGCATAATATTATAATGTACTAAGTTTTAGCGAATAAAACAAAATTAGAAGAACTGTATTTTTAGTTGTAGTCAAAGTATCAACCCTTATAATATGTCCCATTTCCATTACCCAAACTCCAAAGGTTACTTGGAAGAAATCGCTTGCTAACCGACTTCAAAAAATGAGGAGGTTATCAATTCGACTGTATGTTTTTTTAGCGATAAAGTCGCCTTTGTGTTCGCATGCTTATTTTTGTTTTGTTATTATGTCATTCATTTATGTTGTAGTAATGTGTGCACAATAAAGTATATTCATTCATTCATTCATACATGTCCCACTGCTGGGCACGGGTCTCTTCCTCGAAACAAGGAGAGGAGGGTAATGGGCCTTAGTTTACCGATGCGTTGGCCCAATGCTGGTTGGTGAACTTCACATACCTTCAAAGACTTTCAATCTCATCGGGTATACAAGTTTCACAATGTTTTCTTTCAGCGGTGAGCGAACGATGGTCTCGTGTTTGGACCTATTTTAAGACACACACAACAGGATCGAACCTGGAACCTCTCGCATAAGAGGCCGAGTCCACCCACCACTGGACCATCGTCGCTCTTTTTAGTTAAGTAACATAGAAATATTTAGGACTTTTTTAAATATGTGGTGAGTAATTTTAATCTGACGACCGACTGGTCCAGTGATCACTGGTTCTACTCCTAAGGCTGCGGTCGTGAGTTCGAATCCAGTCGAGTGCCAATAATTTGTATATTGGCGCTTATTAGAAACTAGCTGTTGCACGCAGCTTCGTTTGCGTCAACTAAGATTTAAAACGGGTCTCTAACTTTTTGAAATTTTAATATAGCCTATGTTGAATGTTCACCGGGGATAGTGTAGCTTTCCAACAGTGAAAGAATTTTTCAAATCGGTCAAGTAATTTCGGAACCCATTCAATACAAACAAACAATCAAATCATTCCAGATTAGAATAGATTGACTTTTGTTGGGAATTGACTTCTTTTTAAACCAATACTAGTCTATAATTAGTTGTGTTATTATCCGTAATTAACTGATAATCAATGTTTATACTAATAAAGCGAACGGTTACTCTATTAAACTCTATTAATTAATTCTGTGAAAATTATAAATAACAATATGTAATTAATTCGCTTCTTTTACTGTCTGGTGAGCACTTCCCGGATATTTATTACTGCCTAATTAAAGTAAATATTTATTTCATTTACTTAATATAACTACCGCCAGCTAATACGATGTTAATAAATTAATTTATAACATCATGGATGTAAGGAAAATACTTATTATTGGTTCATGTTGTATGCGAGTAGCAAGCGATCAGTCGTGCTCGTATTAAGGCCTATTTTGACTTCGATAAAGGCTGATGATGATGATAAAAAGTTTTTAATGCATCAAACAACGATAAGTGATAAAAAACTAAGTTTACGGCTCAATTTAAACTTTCCATTTACACCACGTAAAGGGCCGCGGTAAAGCGATAAACTCGTGAGAATAATGAACTATTGAGAAATAATGAACGAAAATAAACATCATTTTTGTTTCAGTATTTATGATATTAGATTGGGAGAGCTGGACAACTAGTAAGAACCAACTTTTTTCCTTTTCTTGTCTGATTGTAATAAAAAAGATTGGCTCGTACGAAAACGCCCGGACCGGTGACGCCGCAGTTATGAAACATTTTATTTTAATTTTAAAATACATAGATTAAAGTAATTGAAATTAAAACGACAAAAAAGGTTATGACAGGTTCGGTCATAGACAAGTTCATAAACAACGTTTTTTTTTAATAGCAAGCGCTCAATATCAAAGCTCGGACAACTATCTCGAACAGGTTGTGTAGGTACTGCAACTTATGCCATGACTATATATGCAATATCCGTCATTGCCTGCTTTAAGTTCAAGTAAATGTCAGTAGGGGGTCACAAGGTCGTTTAATTATATTGAATTTGCATTTACTGATCATCAGCTAGAGAGTACACAGACCAGAAAAGGATACATAAAAATAATTTTCAAGACAATTAATACACGTACGTATATATCCGCAAGTGACAAAGTACTAAGATGCAAGTTGGCGGTAGGTCGTCTAGGTTTTCATAAAGAAAAGTTTGTATATGTTCGGTCGGTTCGGTCTATGTTCAGCAGTGAATGGATAAATGCTGAGGATGTTGATGATGGCAGTTTCTTTAGCCTTTTGTGGCATCACATTTTTTTTCATATTATCATTGTGTAGTGTTGTGTGTACTGTGTACAGTGTAGTGAATAAAATTATGTCTATTATGATTCATTCTCAAGTTTAAAAAACGCCTTGATAACTCAAGAGGTGTCACTATAAATATAATGATAAATGTTGATTTCTTTTAGTTTTTCTTAAATAATGTTTTTTATTGAGACGTCTGGTTCTGAGTTCTGACTTACTCCCAACGAAGTTTCCTGTTTGGTAATTTTTTGAGAGATGGTTTTACAATTTGCCAGTTTTTATCTTACAAACCTACATTAAACGCTAATGGAGACATAAGCTATTGCAATACCATTCTTTTTAGTAGGTATCTTGTTTGATTTCAAATAGGATTTAGCTGTTTTAACGTTAAGAAAATAGTCACGTTCCCCTTTAGTTTAGGCTAGTGACGGCGAGGAACAGTCGAGGTTATATACATGATGTTAAATGGGTGTGTAAACTCATATTGACCGCATATTTGCACGATTCGGATAAACCGATGACGTGTTGCTATTTTTTTACTTCACATTTGGACATATCCTAAATAGGTTAAGTAACCTAAAAACTATTTTTTATAACATACTTAACTCACAAGTGGATATATTTTATTCGTACTGTTTATATTTACATACGCTAATACACTAATATTATAAAGAGGAAAAACTTTGTTTGTTTGTTTGGTTGTAAATTGTAATGAATAGGCTCAAAAAGTACTGGACCGATTTCAAAAATTATTTCACCATTCGAAAGCTACATTATCCACGGACCACGAGTAACATAGGCTTAATTTTATTCTGAAAAAAAATAGGATTCCGTAAGATATTTGGGTTTTTCGGACACAAGGTGTAAATAAAAAATCAACCAGAAAAGTTACTTATTTTGCGTACTAGATTTACAACGGGATCTGAGTTGTAAATCTTAGTTAACGCAGGCGAAACTGCGAGCAACAGCTACTTAGTAATAAATAAGATTATAGTGCAAAGATTTCATTAATGACTATGATATAACGCCATGCTTCTCTTTTGGCTCTTTTCGCACAATGACAACGAAAGAGATAGACAATATGAAATGGCGCGTAGAAACCGTTATAGCGTAAAATGCATAACAGCTTCACATTCACTTTCATCCTAATTAAGTAGATATTACGATTCGCAAGCGTGCACGTCATATAACCTTTGGTTACGAATACATTGAGGATTACATAGTCTAGGTAAAATGAGCAAGTAGCCACGTCCTAACCTTGCAGGACGACATGTGTGCGAAAAACAAAGATGGCGACAATATACGCGAATTACAACGTTCGAGTTCGTTTTATACATATACATATATACATCGTGACATTCTTCTACTAAATAGAAAGGCGATCTCCGTGTTACGCTGTTAATTTAAAGATGCCCAGTGGACAAAACAATAATGATGATTATCAAATGATTATGAAGACAGTGATATTTTAACGACTATGTTCACATAGTACTTATATGGCCTAATGATAAATTAAAGTTTGTTTTTTTACTAGTAAATCATTAATAGTAGGTACTTTAATAATAAAAAATAAAATTACTAAATTCTAACTTTATGATGCTTAATATAAATCGTATCATTGTAAGTATCTGTTTTGTCTTGTTAAAAAAACATTTATGTTATAACCTAAAAACGGATTTCGATGTAAGAATATAATACTAGCCCAAAAAAGGCTATAGCATTAAAAAAAGGTGTGTGTGCGATTCACACACGATAGAAGTGAAACACATGTTAAATGCTCAAATACAAGCAAGTATTAAACAGTGTGCAATATACATACATACCGACATTTGCTCTCTCGCTCTTTTGTATTTGTGTCTCTAGTCTTACCTGTCGTTTTTTCCGTTGCATCCGGTTTGAAATCACAACGATTCTAAAGAAGTTTCGCTTCAAAAATATGGAATAACAAACAACAAAGTGTCAAGTGAGCGCTCAAATTATCGTTGTGCTGTCTGTCAAGAGACAAATAGATAAAATAACATACCTCGTAAAGAAATATGCCGCCAAAATTGACAGCCAGACGTCATTCTCCAGAACCGTTAGGAATTTGAACAGCGATGTCGGCGTTCGAGGCAGCTTCATCAAGATAGTTATCCCAACTAAATCGTAATATGGCACCGTAAAGTCAACTACGTTTTCTCTCTCTGCCATTACAGATAGGGAAGTCAAACCAATGTCCGCTCTTTTTTCCATCAGCTCCTTTATAATTCCATTCCAGTTGCCATTCTCATCCATGGTGCCAAAATTACCATCTGGCGCTAGAGTTATCTCGTAATCGAATTTGACTATCTGTCGTATGCCTTCTATTAAATCTATGCAATAGCCCTTAAAGCCTTTCGGTGCTTCGTCGTCTTTTATGATGAAAGGTTTTTGCTGAAAATATTATAGCTGTTACATTTTTGAGGAAATAGAAGATGGTAATAAGTCAGGGCACTACATGGTAATAATCGTAATGGTAAGCATTCAACAGAAATGAATTCACCCGGACTAGCTTATTCACGCCTATATTGACATGGTCCTACTTTTTAAAACACAACAAAGGAAGATTGAAAGAAGGCACGGTCGTTAAGTAAGGTACTCAATACTCATACATTGGGGCGTCCAACAAGCGTGCGCCGCGCCGTGAGCACACATCTCCCAACAGTTCGCTGTTCGATATTCTCTCAAGACGATGGCTTACAGAAGGCTCGACTCCACGGCAGCGCATAAAGAGCCTAAGCACGCTTGTCAAGCTTCTCTCCACTGCTGGGCACAGCAATATTGCAGTGGAATGAAGGTTATATGTTACAAGTCCTATTCCTAGATGATATTAAAACGGCATTTGTTGAGGCAAATTTCTAAGACATTACGTTGTCATTGTAATTTTATTTCAAGAAAACAATAATAATATTGTGATACTGAATATAAACGGGAGCTCCTATAGTAAATAGCTTATCGTGTATGCTTTAATTATTAACAAATAAAATCGTTTTTCAAACGAGCGACATCCGAAATACATACTATCGAAGTTTAAGAGAGTTCAAAGTCACAGTCTTAAATGTTTACGCATGCAACTGTAACACGACGCTAAAATTAAGGTTCACATACCTCTACCGTAACGATTCTGTAAACCAATTGCGCTGAATACTCGGTCATGTTATCAGGGTCTGTCAGTGATAGGGGGTTTGAGAGGCCAGCCTTCCACGAGCCTAAAAACCGGCTGCCTATAGAGGCGCCATCTTTGATGGTAACTGCCGCCAAATCAGTGCTGAACTCCATGAAACTTCTTCCATTCATTGGATCATCCTCAGGAATGTAAAACGGAGCGTACGTGGGTGTTTCTTTAACCTTAATTATATAACAACACAAAAATATTAATTGAGATAAAGTAACATTTAATTTAAAAGTGAAATAAATTTTCAGAATGAATGTTGAAATATTTAAAATGTAGTTCCGTTCAAATCGACTAATTATTCTACTATAATAAAAAAAGAATTCACAAGCAATCTTTTTGAAATATAATTGTCAACAGTATATTTTGATTTAATGGTGCTGCTTTGTAGATAATAAGTATTGTTTACTGTTTTGAGTAGTAATTTTCGATTCAGCAAATTGATTTGTCCGACATTTTGATGTAAGTATACGTTACATATTTGTGTTAAATATTTAAATGACTAGACACATTTCACATAGGTATTGAACTAGCATAAACTTCGTTTATTCATTCCAAATATTTAGACATTAATTGTATGGCAATATATATTTTTTTTATAGATATCTTCGTAGTGAGCTTTAAATACCTCACGGAAAGCCGTTTTCAGGTCCAAGGATCTGTTAGGAGTATTCTTGCCGTCATAGTCGTCGCAAGTAATGTATTTCATGTCATTTGGCCACTTTCCAGAATCCAGCAACGATCTGGAATATAATTTAGCGTAAACTCTCACGGAAAATACTAATGCAACTAAAATTAGATCATACAAAACACAACACCTCTAAATGCAAATTAAATTTTCTTTTTAAAAGGAACCTAAGTAATCCCAACCCGTTTCAGTTTTATCAAAATTCGTGTTACGCGGTTGTTCTGTCTACGCATCAGTTTGCCGAGCTAAGCTTGCTAAGCCATTTAATAAAATGTTTATATGAATGATATTAATGCGTAGTAAATTCAATCTTGTGAATTTATGTCTGCTCTCTACAAGAAAATGATAATTTAATACTCATTTACCTAGAGTTCGACCAAACAAAAGCAAGACAAATACCACATTACTTATGTATAAATTATTACACAAATTCTTACTTTATAGACAGGAACGTTCGCAGGGATAAGTCGAAGTAAAATGCAGAAGTAATTTCTGGCTCTCCATTCATGCTGTACGTAGTTTTTATCTTGCCTAATCGGTCTCTACTCTTCGCATCTGGAGTCGGTTTCATGTAAATGATGGTTGCATCCTTACATCCGCAACTGATGTCCCCTTTGTCCAGAGACAAAGCGAACCACGCGGTTTTTCTACCGAAATACTGATTCTCGTTTGCAGCGTCTAGAACATTCTTGATTGTTCTCAAGCTGCCGACAACGAAAAAATTCACAATGTCCAATTCTCTCAAACTTCTCAATTGTGTTTTAATTTCATCCTTGCTGAAGCTTTTGACGGGCGTAATCACGTGACGTGTAGGAATATTTTGCAGCAAAGATTTATACTTATGATCCATCACTGTAAAATAAAACCTTTTCAATTATTCACCTATAAAGGTGAAGGCAGCAAACAAGAAAAATGCTACCAACCAAAGAACTCGTCGAAGATGATCGCAGCATTTGTTATGTCTTGTTTAGTTACGATGGCTCTTATAGACTCGGGAAGGATGTCAGCTGGAGGCATGACTTGAAGGAGAAACTTGGTCTGGTTCGTATTCAACGATCGCCACTGTCTCAAGTCGCCAGCCTGTCCGAACGATCCAGAAATGGTCGGTAGAGCCAGCGCCGCCGTAAATGATTTTATGGTTTCGGAGCCAACACCAGTCATTGTAAAATCCAAAACCACGTGAGGTGTTTTCTTTGCCGAAAGCATATCGTTGTATTTTCTACAAACTGAGATTAATATTAAACATTATTTTGTTAAAGTACATTATAGGCAATGTCACTGTAGAATTTTACCATTTTCTAAGAAAGCTTTCGCGTCAGAACGATTGCCAACCACGATAACTGGATCTATTGCGAGACCCAAATTAGGATTACGTCTAATATATTCTTTGGCTATTTCAAACGATTTTTCAGCGAGGGCGTTATTTTCCTCGTTTATAAGCACTAAAAAGAAAAAAGTATTTGAAATATTCCTCTACGTTTTAAAGTAGTATACCATATCTAAAAAAACATACAAATGTTGATGTTCTGTGTGGTTTGAAAATGTGCACTATTTATAAACGAGAATGATATTAGAATAGTAAGTAACCACATTTTATTTGTTTTACGGTTCCTATCGCGGCATATTCTGTGGGCTTACTAATGTCGTCAAGGTATAATACCCCATGTGTTGTTCGTCTGTCTCCATGGCGACGGCCGTCCTTGATTCGGACTAGATAATTGATATACCCATTCTACACGTCCATTAAATAACAACATTTATGTTGCTATCACGTAAACAATCATATTATAACATTTATCAAACGCCTCTTTGATGTGGGACTCAATAAATTATGTATCGCAAAGTGATGTATTTGTGGTCACCATGTTCCATTTTAGTATATTAACAAATCGTGAAATCGTCATGGAATATTGTAGCAATGTTTTCACGTGCCAAGACGCATTTGGATGACGTACCCCGAGTTCCTTTGAACGTTGGATTAGTCGTCGGGTTACTTACTATATCTAATGAAAAGAGCCGATGTCGTTTTGAATCCAACAGGTTACTGAGTTTGTTTCGCCGGTTCTTCTCAGAGGTCTTGCTTTGGAACCGGTGGTAGACTCAATTGACGTTCAAATGATACTTTGATGGTACTCATTTGAATAAAATTTTGACTTTGACTTTATATTTTATCTCAGTAACTACACACCTACGATTCAAACCTGATTTTGTAGGTAATCTAAGTATTTATAATTTAACTACCTAATCGATTCTAAACAAAACTAAATATGCTGTATTCTAGCAGCATCTGTTCTAAATAGGTAGTAAAATGCAATATTTTTGAGGGATTCAATCATTCAACGCTCTATCAATCATTAGATTTAATCAAGTGTTTTAGTCCAAATTACTCGTATTATCTATTTGTCATTTCATACACAGTTATGTACCTAGGTCTATGTTCTCAATTTTATTGACCCCCTTTAAATTAAATTCACGTCATTCTTTAACAATGTGTTTGTATGGAGGGTGCAACTACTTCTTACCCCTTGCCTCTACGGACTACCCTCGTAAATTTGTTTGAATGAAATCTGCTGCTATCGTACCTAATACAGTTCTATCAATTTTAGTCGAAAGAAATCTAAATAAGGTAATCGAAATGGAATTCAGCGCGGTGGTCGGAAAATGCGTGTCGCCAGTGGCCGAGTATACCGAGGAATAAAGAATTATACATTGCCTAAAACATTTCTTTTCGTGATGAGTGATGCTTTTCTATTTGCAACGAACAAAAGATTTAAGAACCGAAGTATGATGAATAAAGTCGAAAATTGTGCCACTCATTCAATTTATTAGAAATTACTTATGACTTAAATTGTTTTTAATAAAACATAAACATTATTACAAAAAAATACTCACCAATGAAAAGTTATTCCTTTATTAGTGTAATTACACATAGTAGAGGAATTTTTGCATTGGGAAATGCCCATAACACACACATATAGCTTCTTAATTATTATTCTTATACTTCTACTAGCAGCGCCCCTTGGTTTTACCCGCGTACTTCCAATTCCCGTGGGAGTATAGGGATAAATTAAATCCTGTGTTATTCTAATATATATAAGCTATATTATTGTGAAGTTTCATTAAAATCCATTCAGTAGTTTTTACGTGAAAGAGTAACCAACATTCATACTTAAGTATAAACTTTCAGATTTATATTATGTATTAAAAGTAAGACTACCTTATTAATTATTTAGATTTCCATAGATCTAATACGGGATGTGTTAGATCCATATAAATTATTTATTTTATATTTTTGGCCCCGTGTTAAGTTCGTAAATCGTAATTAAACTTGTGTTACAGATATAAATATATATAAACAGGCACCTCCATATTATTACATATAATAAACACCTCCCACGACCCGATGCAGACAAATTCATACAAATTATCTGCATTTGGCGGGGCTCAAACTGCTGCCTGCAAGCCTGACCACTCAACCATTACTCACCACAGAATACAGATATTTGTCATATTTGAAATATATTCTTAATTTTTTTTTCCTTAACTACTTTTTTTTAAAACACATTAAAATTGTTTTATCGGTAGGTATCCAAAAATTGCAGCCTTTTGACTAAGCACAATGACAAAAAGCGACCTCGAGGGCGCACTTGAAAACGTGCGTTTTAATAGCAAAGATTATTTTAAGACTCAATAGGCACCCGAGTGGGGTGGAAACCCTTGATAATTTATATTATCTACTGCCTATTTAAACTGAAGGGCTTAGGAGAAGGTAATAAAAATATGTTTCATATTGGACTATTTTATTGCCAGAAACCATTACACACTTCACAAGAAGTAGTGTTAAAACTGTACATACTACTAAATTCTAATACTTATTGTATTCCAAAATATGAAAGTTAGAACAGTCAAGACAAATATTTAGAAAAATAAGTCAAACCTTAATAATTATTTTCCTATTTTGAACATGTTGTAGTGGAAATACTTATAAGATTCAGATTCATAGGTTATTCCTACATTCGAGGTTTATAATCTATCACATACAAAAGCAAATAAATTAGAAAAAAATATTAAGAAAAAAAAACCCATAGTATATAGCACGCAAAAGTAGTATGTCAATATGATCCTATCACCTTATGTCAACTTTGAACTTTAAATTTTTCATATCTTAAAATTACTGTTGCATTGCGAGACATTTTCTATGAAAACCTACCACAGGATCTTAAGATCCATTAACGGAAGGAGTTACTACATCCACAATGCAGTCATAACCAAGTCAGGAATGTTCATTTAAATGGTTAAGTAATTATGCCTATAAATCATATGTGCGACATTTAACTGCTAACTTAAATTTACAACTGAATTATTTATCTAAACACTTTAATTAAATCTTACTTTATCTAAATCCTTGTATATCGGAAGCTGTTTATAAAAGTCGCATCGTTCACAGAACGGATTGTGAATGTTTTTCACACTGGGTGAATTTATTTGGCAGTACCCAACTGGCGGAGTCTTCCATTACCAATATGCGTATATCAAAAATCCATCTCGAAGTCTGCTGAAATAGACACCGATATGCAAAAACAGCATACAACATCAAATCCACTCACCTATCAGTTCACTGCGATGCACAGCACATATACAGTTCATAAAATTTACACTTTACAGGTACATTGACAGGTAAGTTAAATACAAAATGTATTATAAACCTAAATTTACCATGGTCACAAGAGAGCTCAACTCTCAGTATAAATCTATGTTTGTAACAAATATATAAAAACTATAGTTTTGGCATAGTATTTGTAAATGTATAAAGATATGTATCAGACTATGGTAGTGTTGCATAAACATCAGAAGTTAGCAGGGATTCCAATTAGTCTGTGACTTAATTTGTCTCATTTTCAGTGCTATATTGATGCTTAAGTAACACCAAGTGTGGCGAGAGTTGGACTCTTTTGAACATAGATGCATTGCAGTAAACCAAATGTGTTATGGCAGGAACGATTTTAGGCTGCAGCTTCTTCCGCCTCCGCTGGCGGCTCATCCGCTACTTTCGCCTTCTTTTCAGGTGCGGTCTTTTCTGCAGATTCCTCCTCTGCCACCACAGATTTCCTCTTTACACCAGCCTCCTTCTTTTCTGTAAATAAACCGGCACTTTAAATAACGAAAAATCACGATATATTAATTATACGACTAAATATTTGGAGTTGGTAAGAAAATTTCAAAATGTAAGGAAATGAGAGATGGTTATTATAACGGACAATTAAATTTAACAAATCTAGTCTACTTTGTCTGTGTGTATAGATAGTTATCTATCTATACATATTAGTGAATGTTATGTAGACCTTCATAAAAACAAGAAACAAAGCCAACCTGTGGCATCTCCATTTTCAACCGCGTCATTGCTTTCGTCTCCGTTTTCTGCAGGTGTTTCCTCTGGCGCGTCACCGCTACCATTTTCTTCTTTGCCATTACTTTCTGGAGCCTCTGCGTCTTTCTTGGCTTTAGCTGGTGATTTCTTGACTGGAGATTCAGTGCATCGTGATGGTGCATCAGTGGAGGTCACTTCCTCAGGTGCGGCATCTCTGAAATAATCGAATACATTTGTTAAATAAGGTTTAACAAACTTTACGCGGACACTGGACTATTATAACAAATACTTGTATCTTTCAAGTCTATAAACAATGGAAAGTACGTGAGTATAGAGGGACTGATACAGCAACCGAATAAAATTGCTTACGTATCACAATATAGTGGGGTTAAGGCGGAATTAAAAACAAATTGCATTTGTTGCGCAAGGCTGCATATAGTGGGAAAGTTGAGTGTAATAATAGCAGAGTATATAGAGGTACGACATACGTTACTCGCATTAGTGAAGCGATTCAAGACGCGGTCTTGAAAGCGTTAAAAATAAGTAATGACAACATGCGGCCTGAGTAGCGATAACGTAACCGACAGGTTGCAAAACTTCCAAGCCTCGGTGAATTTGAAACGAGCGCGCGCCGATGACGCTACCGCGCCGGCACGCCGCGCACACAACGCCATCTTGAAAACTCGCGGTTAACCGGCGTGCTTTTATATTTTCCCGTTATCATAAATTAGTCATATTATTTTAGGTCCGACATTCATTTATATGAGGAAACAAATTTATTAACTTGTAAATGACTTAAAAACCTATTTAAATAAAGTAAAAACATAATATAAAAAGTCCCGATTTTCCCGCGTGTAATCGGCGTCATTAAGCAAGCGTCATAGATATAACTTGTTTGTTATTGAATCAGAAAAACATGTAAACAATATTCATATAACCAAAAATTTAAAGAAATTATGTTATTACACTGTAATTCTATAGTAAAATAAATAAAACATGTCTTAGAGGAAGCCATTTTGATCACGTTGTTTTAGCCGCCAAAATATGTTAAGTTGTAGATATAAATAAATAATATGTCAACTTACTTCTTTTCAACGGCTGCGTCTGCCATTTTTAATTTGGAACAAAATTTGTTTCTTCTAAAACTTATGAGATGTTTTAATTACACGTGCAACGCACTTTGTACAATGCTCACTCCACAAACACCGACGACCAAATGAAGGAGGAAGCAAGAAGAAAATATTGGCGCGATGGCGCCAAGAGTTTATAATGAAGTACGCGCGAATACTTCATAGCGAAAAGGCATTACATATAATCTATGCATAAAACAGAGATAGCTAGATTTAGTCACTTCGCCTTTTAATAACCTTGGAACCGAGAATGAAGCGGGAACCGAATAATCTACCTTGCTCTATCAACTATCTCGTTTTAATACGTGGTCGTTGAAAATGAAATATATTGCACATAAAATAATTGTGGATATTGAATAGGATTAATAGGATAGGAAATTATTAAATATCCGACAATGTGGTAAAACTAGCAATTATGTATTTTAGATATTATATAATATGAATTTCGCTCAATATTGTGATTGATATTTTAACAATTAGTTAAATGGTTGTTGGTTAAGATTATAATATCCAATTGTTGTTTTTTTTTTTCACAAAAAAAAAATAAGTAGACAGGTAGGTAATATAATGTACCTACCAATCTGAAAAAAAGGTAAACGATCAAAGTCTTGTAAAATTTTCTAGGTGCAGTTTAAAATATTATGTAACCTACAAAAATGAAAACAAGCTTTACAGGACCTACTTTCTTAGGAAATAAATATCATGTTAAGTAATTGAGAATATTATTATCACCTATTTTAGGCTCAAGAAATAAGAAAGTCATGATTCATGGAGCGTTGATTTTGTTTCATATTGATGTTAAGTAGGTCTTTGTAATTGTGGAAATTTGGACCCTAACGCCAGGACAAAACGTGTTGTGACTTTAGTTTTTCGTGAAGGTGATTCGTAAATAGGGTCGTTGGCTTTAAAAGAAATCTTGGCACAAGTTGACGATTTCGTCAGAAATCAGAATATGAATTCGTTAACCGGAGCAGTCAAAGATCGGAATTTATTTCTCAAGAATGTACCTAACTAATTAGTTAAAATAAAAAAAACGAATTATTGAGTCGGAATCGCACATGAAGTGTTCCGTACTACAAGACGTGTGTACATATAAAAATACTTTTTTTACCTATTGTCATTATCAATTGAGCAAACAAACCCGAAAGAAATACTTTTCTTGTTTGGAGACTTTATTGGTTTTAAACTTTATGTTGTTCGTTTTTGTTTTAGGTTTTAATCAAGGTACTTACATGTAAGTTGTAACATGACATACATGAAATTGAAAATTGGAAAGTGTAGTTTAAATAGGTATTTCGGTTCAAAAGACACACCTGCGTGACAGAAATATGTTAGTATCAATAATTACTGTTTTAGCACCCTTTAGTTGGGAATCCTAAAATACATGATGTTCAAGGATTTTGATACGTTTAGCGATTACGGGGCATTATGAGTTAAATAGGTGTACCCACAGCTCCATAACTATTTTAATTATATGTAGCTAGTGAATAAACCGGACTAAATATTATTACCACTTCTCCGTTGTATTTCTCGCCATACGTTAACAGGACAGATAGTGGTCATATTTTATGTATATTTTTCCTTGACAAATACACAAAGTATTGCGTCACACTCATGTACCTAATAATTTAAGTTTTTGTCATCAACCACTGCTGGATATTTTCACATTTAAAACGGATCTAGTACCTATTAAGTGTTTAGTTAAGAGGAGTTATTAAATGAGGAGCAATTAAAAAATTTGGTAAGCAAAAAAAAACAGCATTTATATAATTTGGTCGGCATATAAAGATTTTGTTTGCAATAAAAAAATCAGACAGCAATCCTCCTTCCGCAAATAAATTTGAAAATGGTCAAATATCAAATCATTTGATGATTATGCGGCGATTATTAGCAGTCAAATTGCAGTGGTAACAACGTGTTTTTATAGATTCCTGGCTTTGGTGATTTTGCGATTGTTTTACGAGTAAAATGGATAATATTTGTAATGAAGAAGAAATAAAAGTAGTTTTTTTTGTTAGCATAAAACTCCGTCCAAAAATAATTACAGCTATCCAGAATTATATAAATTGCCGATTGATTTGCTGACCATAAGTTGCTGCACAATTAGCTTTTTCTGCTGATTATATTTTTTTTGCCCACAAAAATACGAATACTGTGTTAACCAGTTAAATAACACCCAATTTTAAAATGTTTTAATGTGTGCCAGAAGGCAATTTATCATAATATAATATGAATGTTTTCTGCGGTACGCCTGGCCTATAACATGTAATCATCATCATCATCATGTGAGCCAATCGACGCCCACTGCTGGGTATAGGCCTCCCCCAAGGATCTCCACAACGCAGTGTTGCCATTTTAGTGCTTTCGGCACTAAATCTAGTGCATTTTTGGTATGTTCAGTGCGCATCCAAGACTTTTAGTGCCTAGTGCAATTTCTAGTGCTTTTTTCATGTCTGCTCTTTTATTATAAATAAATTGATATAGTGGCCTATTTCTGGAATCATTTCACCGCACACGCTATCTCTTACATTAACACGAGTTGGATTTCGATGATGTCACCAGCCACCACACTAGTGTCGCTCTCTGCTCTATGGCCGGCCGAGCCAGGCTGGTCTTTCAAGGCAAGCAGATACCACAGAAGAACAATTTATATAACAATTTATAATATTTTTTAAGTACAACAATAATTGTAAGTTGATTGATTTAATGTCGTAGTTAGGTATTAAAATATATTAAATATAAGTTTTGAATTTTATGTCTTCTTTTTTACATCCATGTCAATTTTAAGTACTTAGTGCTTTGAATTCGAAAATATCACAAATCTAGTGCAATTCGTACCGCTTTTAGTGCTCTACAGACTTTGACTTCTGGCAACACTGCCACAACGATCGGTCTGCGCTGTCCGCATCCAGCGGTTTCCCGCGACCTTTACCAGATCGTCGGTCCACCTTGTAGAGGGCCTGCCCACGGAGCGTCGTCCGGTACGCGGTCGCCATTCGAGGACATGTAAATCAAATGTAAACTATCACGCTGAGAAAGCTCATTGGGATGTGACCCGTGGATTCTAAGCTTAAATCTAATGCAAAGACAACATTGCCAATTTTCTGGTCAATCTATAATTATGTACCTATTTTTGACTCTAAGATTAGATACTTACAATTTTTTCTTTTGAATAATAGACAAGAACTGCTTATGATGATTAACATTTAAATACTTATCTAAGGGCCTGTTTCACAATCTCCCGTTAAGTTCCCTATAGGCTATAGGGAACATATTTGACAGATGTTTGACAGATACTCCATACTCAATCTGTCAAATATGTTCCCTATAGGCTATAGGCAACATATTTGACAGATGTTTGACAGATACTCCATACTCTATCTGTCAAACATCTGTCAAATATGTTCCCTATAGCCTATAGGGAACTTAACGGGAGATTGTGAAACAGGCCCTAAGGCTAGTAAAATTTCAGCGGTGAGATTTGTAATTAGATTATTAATGATGGTTGTGACAGCCAACTTCGTTCTCAGCGTAACAAAATGTTATACGGGTATTGTAATCTCGAAAGCATTTCCGTAAGGTTAGATTGAAATCGTTCCTTTGTTGCAGTAATATATTATTACATTACTTGTCCAATATGATAACAGGTGATGATTAGTCAACATGCGGGGCTGGTACTTGTAACAAAACTGATGATTTGAGTTCGAGTAATTTATCATTGCCGCCTTAAAGTTAGTTCAAGAGCTAGTTCAAGGGCACATGAAATCGGCGTAAAGTGATAGCTAAGCTGTCGCGTATCGTGCGCTTTGTGAGTATCCGGTGGCCCATTTGGGATAGGGAAAAGGAGGGCAACGCATCTATAGAACCTCTGGTTATGTGGATGATTATGGGCTTCGTCTGTTCGTTTGCCCTCATATGAACTAAACAAATAAAACCAACAGCGATAAAGTTTGGCCCAATTAATCCATTAAATTCACAAATTCGCGGTCTGCCCCAATGTCCCTGATTTTTTCATAATGAAAATTTTCACGTGAACTGTACGTGTGAGGATCAATAAAAAAATGGACCATCGAGTCTGGTTGAGTCTATTAATTCTTTTTTTCCGCGTTATTTCCGAATATGAGAAACGGTGAATACCCTATTCTTACTTACAAAGTTCTGAAGAGATGCTCAGTAGTCAGTAGGTTTATGCGGGCACGGATAATAGTGTGACATTGCAAAAAGTACTGCCGCTGTTAGTAAGTCTAAATAAAAGTCAACGCGAGTAAGAATGTGCGTAAACTTTTTAAATAAAAAACAATAAAATGTTTTTTAATATGTTAATATTTTTATTTCTGAGATGACAGCCCTAGTCCCAATATCCTACTTCCTGAGAGTAAAATAGGACACGGGAACTGGGACTAGACCCCACAAATAATAACCAAAACAATGTTTATCTAGCGGCTAGCGCTTATATCGACACACTGGCACATTTACGACTTTTTATATTAGTCGGATAATCAAAATGGCTACGTGTTACCCTGGGATTCTAACCCTTTTAGGCAAGAGTACCTATCTCATGACGTAAGAAGACAAGTCTCTTATGTCCTTAATACGCTGCCTATACTGGGTGCCCTTCTTTCCACAACTCAAAACTTCGCCTGTAAAAATATGCAGTATATAACATTGTATCAACTACTAATGTACGGACAGGCGCGGCGTGCGCGGCGCGGCCTAGCACTTTCCCTTCATCGATATTTTTAGTTTATTTATACATAATGTAATAAGTCCCAATTATTATACTTAATTCCTTGCATGTCGACTATCTTACAATATATTATTACGATTTACGAACACTATAATTCTTATTGTCGTTTTCTAGTTGTTAATTAGTATGTCCGTTCTATAAGTATAGATGGCGTTATATTTTGTAACATGGTTTCATGAAATAAAAATACATGCGACTGGGAAGAACTAAATTAAATATTGTAGCCGAGTTTTAAGTTTATATGACCACCGGTCCATTAGTGCCACTTAAAAATATCTTGTGTGCTATAAAATAGAAGCGACGTCCATTTTACAAGTTGTCAGTAGTGACAAGTAATGCCATCTTTTAGTCGCGGCGGAAAACTGAAACCAAGGTAAGTTTTTAATTGTATAATTAGCGTACCTAATGCGAATTAAATATTTTTCACGAATCCCCCTTATTATAACTGATTAGTCATCTTATGCTGTATAAATTGTAAGTTTTTCAGCATTGTACCCCGTGTATCATGACTATTATTTTAATAGGCACATAGCAACAAACATTTAGGCGATTGGAAAAGTAAGGTCAATTTAATTTAGGTCAATAATAGGTTAAGTACGTTTCCAACACTTTGAAAACAAATTTTTATAAAAGTATTTAAACATCATAATTGAGTATCTATTGTCTAGCCCATTTAGTAAAATTTCCTAATCAGTAATAACTTGATTATCAACTGAAAAGTTACGTAGGTGGTATCATTATGATATCATCTACGTAACTTTTCAGTTATTTTCACGTATTTTTTTACAAACAAAGAATTTAATTACTACGTAGGTAATCGTAATAATTTATGACTAGTCTTTAGTAATGTTAATAGAATAAAGTAACATCTTTAATATTGCTCTATAAAAGATTCTCATTTCACGCCTATTTGCGTTTTGCACAACCATGAAGTACCTGCGTATATAATATGAATAATAATATTATAGTATACAATATAATGTATATATCTATAGTTTTTTGAAAAAGTTTATGGCGAGTGTTTTCCATAACGTCGGCGCACGCATGAGCACTGAGTAACAGCCAACAACCATAGTATGATATTAGTAGCAACCAGTAGGTATTGTAATATTGTTGAATTGCGCAAACGGCCTTGTGGCGCCACCTGGTGACTAGCTTTTTTTTTTTTATTTATTAAGATCTGGATACAAGTCCTTTGCCCGTGACTAGCTTGTAAAGTAAATGATGCCAGTTGTAATAAATTGGTAGGGATGGTAGAAATTTTTATGTATTGTTAGATCACATTTTTTAAATAAATTAAATTTAAATTTTCTTTTATTTGGCGTTGCGTAATGAGTGTTTTCTGGGTATGTATGTATGTATGTATAATAATAATATATCTATGGACGCTCTTTACACCATGTCAATCTGGCCCCGTGATAAGTTTCCGAAGAACTTGTATTACGGGTACCAGACAATGGAAATACATATACTTAATACTTTTAATATTAATACATATATTTAAGATTTTTATTATATAATACACATATTATTTAATACACATCCATGAACCAGAAACACAGTTACTTTTTTTGTTCCCTGGCGAGATTCGAACCCGCTATCTCCGGGCTTGATTGCCAACGTGCTAACCATTGAGCCACAGAGGTCGTCGTATGTATGCATGCATGTACTTTTGGTGTTGTTAATTGGTATATGATTAGTATTTAGGTTATAAAGCAACACAGAGGTGAATGGCCATACGCATTCGATCCCCTTTGTCATGGTACAATACCATTTGGAC
Source organism: Lycaena phlaeas (assembly GCA_905333005.2). Classification (NCBI taxonomy): domain Eukaryota; kingdom Metazoa; phylum Arthropoda; class Insecta; order Lepidoptera; family Lycaenidae; genus Lycaena; species Lycaena phlaeas. The sequence continues at coordinate 3,319,313 of HG995176.1, forward strand.
ATGACGTGCATTCAGTAAAATTACTACTTGCAGGCCGCGCTGTTTACTAGACTAGACTAGTTGCGAAGCTATAAATACGCTCTATATAAATGCCAAATTTATCAGTGTTTTCTTATTTCAGTTACGTTGTTTGCGACTTGTGTACCATCTAAGGAAGACCGCCAGTCACCCTAGATCTAGAAATAAGCTTAATCTAAGGATCGGTCAAATGACTAACCGACAAGTATATGTCAAATTATCGCTGCCACTAAGCGATAACGTTTTTTGATTTGATAACAAACATGACAGTGGTAATGGCTTATACAGCTATGTCTCTTGTTCATAATTTATAGTGATTTTTATTGAGTTAGTGTTGTCTTGTTTTATTGGAATATATTTTATTAAATCTAATATATACGTACGACAGCACCATGGGATTGATCTATATTAATACAAAAACGCAAATTCGTGCGGTAGGGACGAGACATTAGTGCTTCGGGGTAGTAAACAGTTACGTAGTAACTATTATCTTATTAATTTACACAGTTGCCTTCTGAAGCATTAAAGACGCTGGAGTTGAAATACCATTAATGGTCACCCAGCCGTGCCGTTCTCAACTATGCACGCTTAACGTTGTCAATCAGTATTGAACAACTAGTCAAGCTTCAAATTTTAAAGTTTTAATACCCAATGGTACTTGAATATTATTATTTATTGTTTTCTAATGTTTACGCGAATTTCACTCTCATTATAATGAAACAAGGTTGTTACTTATAATATGTATAAAAGTTATTATGAAATAAAAAACACTAATTCGTCAATTTGCTACGTTTCGGCTTTATGTTAAGCCTTCATCAGGCATCTAAAAACAATACATACACAGAACTTCTTCAATAAACTACAGACAATTTACTTAAAACTTGAAGATATATAGCTGTAAACCTAATAGCATAGTTTCTGTAACCATATGCTCACCATACCATTATATTTATATATTATACCGATTTTTAAACCGACTTTTTGAACAGACTGTAAATGATGAAATAGAGATTTTTATGATAAAGGACTGGTTAATCAATAAAGAAATGTATTAAGCGGGAACCGCATGCTTGCCAAGATTCGGCAAGCCCTCACAAATTCTAACGTGTGGATTCAGAGTTTGTCGTGGCTTGCGTAGGTTTGCAAGGGCTTGTGGCGATCCGACAAGTGTCGGTTTTGTTCACAAGTAAGTGAATTTGCCGCAAGCGCTTATGATGCGTCCACATGCTTGTGACTTGTAGAGTGTGACTTTTGGAGTTTGCGGCAAGCCACAAATGTGTGGATCTGGTATAAAACATGGCGGCAAGCAGGTTAATTAAATGCGTTTTAAGCTACTTTAAATCTAATTTTGAAGTGAAACTTCTTTAGAATCGTTGTGATTTCAAACCGGATGCAACGGAAAAAAACGACAGATAAGAGACACAAATACAAAAGAGCGAGAGAGCAAATGTCGGTGTGTATATATATTGCACACTGTTTAATATTTGCTTGTATTTGAGCATTTAACATGTGTTTCACTTCTATCGTGTGTGAATAGCACACACTCACCTTTTGTCTTTTATTCAGTATCCATATGATTTTAAAATAATCTAATTAAACATAATATATTTTTATTATAATTCAAGGATTTTTTAAAATATATTTTGTACCTCGGTACATGTTTGGGCAAAAACCGAACATGTCCTTTGTCCCTCGAAATATAAATTATATCGACACTTGATACATGCATATTAGGTAACATATTTGTTCAAGCCATCATGGTTGTCGTAACTTGTCAATATCCCCCCGCAAAAATGACAGACCTTTTGTATCGGCCCGGGTATAGACATTAAACGCTATGTGTACTCCCCTCCGACGGCGAAAGGAGGTATGTGCTGCTCTATGATGTAGATAATGGATTATTATTTTTCTTTAATAAAATTATAGTAGTTTTTGAGAGAGTTTGGTAGAAATAATGTTTGTTTACGGGCAACACCGATATACTTGACCGCCACCCGTGAGCAAATCGCTCGCTCGATCCTCGCTCTGTCGATTGAGTTCGGTAGTGGAAGCCATTTTATTTTGTGTATGTGATAAAACATTTTCGAAAAATTCTCGTTTTTTTACGCAACCGTGTCAATGTGTACATGCAATAAGTGCAGTTTGTGACGTGAATACGTGTTCTAAACATTGAGAATGTCCTTATTTCGAATTGGTTTATGTTGACCTGCCCCTTTCTTACGTGGACCTGCAGACAGGCATCGATTAGTGCGAAACGATAGCCTTTACTGGCCAATAAAAGTGCTCGTATAGTTTGTGGAGTGCGCCATGGGCAATAATGCTGCCACCGCCAACAAAAAGGTGGATGCTGCCGAAAGCGTCAAGGAGTTCCTTGACCAGGCTAAGGAAGATTTCGAGGAGAAATGGAAGAAAAATCCTACTAACACCGCCGGACTGAATGATTTTGAACGTATCAAAACTCTCGGTACTGGCTCATTCGGACGAGTTATGATAGTTCAACATAAGCCGACGAAAGAATATTATGCTATGAAAATATTAGATAAGCAAAAAGTTGTAAAATTGAAGCAAGTAGAACATACGCTTAACGAGAAACGTATCTTACAAGCTATTAATTTCCCATTTCTTGTAAGCCTAAAGTTTCATTTCAAGGATAATTCAAACCTGTACATGGTTCTAGAGTACGTCCCTGGGGGTGAAATGTTCTCTCACCTCCGTAAAGTGGGTCGGTTTTCAGAGCCACATTCACGATTTTACGCTGCGCAGATAGTGCTTGCGTTTGAGTACCTCCATTACCTAGATCTCATATACAGAGACCTGAAACCCGAAAATCTATTGATCGACTCACAGGGCTACCTCAAAGTGACAGATTTTGGATTTGCTAAACGAGTTAAGGGGCGTACGTGGACTTTGTGTGGTACTCCCGAGTATTTAGCACCCGAAATTATCCTCTCCAAAGGATACAACAAAGCAGTAGACTGGTGGGCGCTGGGAGTCCTAGTCTATGAAATGGCGGCAGGATATCCGCCATTCTTCGCTGACCAGCCCATACAAATTTATGAAAAAATTGTATCTGGAAAAGTGCGCTTCCCCTCCCACTTTGGATCAGATCTGAAGGATCTATTACGCAATTTACTACAAGTTGATTTAACTAAAAGATATGGTAATTTGAAAGCTGGAGTAAATGACATTAAAGGGCACAAATGGTTTGCGAGCACTGACTGGATTGCAGTTTTCCAGAAGAAGATTGAAGCACCATTCATTCCTCGTTGTAAAGGCCCTGGAGACACTAGTAACTTTGATGATTATGAAGAGGAGGCATTGCGTATCTCATCAACAGAGAAATGTGCGAAAGAGTTTGCTGAGTTCTGAGCGCACAGTTGGAGCCTGCATGCGGATATTCCCGTGAGTAGGTGTTTTGTATTAGTTAATCTTCCATGAGCGGTCATGGAATGTTATAGGAAGCATCTCTGTGCAGAAGGCTTCGGGTTGTGTATAGACATTAAATCACTCCCAAGCTGACAACTCTGGTGAAATTTGAGTAATGTGAGATGAGAGAGCGAATTTCTGAAGTTATAGTGGTGTTTTTTCCTTAGTGCCCTTTTAAGTGGTCAACAAAACGAGTGGGTTAAAATAGTCCGTAATAGTGGTATACCTAAAATTATCATATTAAGTGCTATCAAGCGACTAAATTTCTTGATATAAATTATTCATATAATTTTGTTATAAACTTTTAATTTGTTACAAGAGATCTATTTTTTGTACCGTAATCAAATGCACAGATTAAATATTTCACTCTTGATGTAATCTATCAGCTGGTACAGATTATGCAATATTTTTTTATACTAATCATGATTATGACTGCTTGGCACAGGGGACATAAAAATCAGTGTAAAAAAGCATAAAATGCAAATATAAATAAGTTGCACCAAAGACATGTTTACATTTTTTATTACATCTTTGCCAGCCTTATTTCTAGATTACTAATAGAGTTAGTATCTAGTGAATTTTTCACATTAATTATGATTTGTGCTATTTATTGTTCTGTATGGTGAATTTATTAAAAGACACTTAACAGAAATATCACACATGCATGTAACTCAATTTTCTATAGTATATTTAAAAAATCAAAAATCAAAAATGAAATATTTATGATTCAATTCAATTATTGTTGTTGATTTATATTATAAGCAGTATGGGGATGTTGTCTAGTGAAAGGTTTTGAGTTTTGAAATTGTTATTGGTTTTGTGTAGAAACTACATTTGTTAGATCAGTTGATATTTTAATTAAGAAAGTAGTGATGTTCAGTTGTGCAATTCAACCTGCGTTTGTGATCTGACGTAAGGATTTATTTGGATTTAAGTGTAATTCGTATAGTTCCTTGTTTTGTAGATGTATTATATATTAATGTGTAGGTAAAATAAGCACATAAATATGTAAGAAGCCAGTTATAATAAAATAGTATGATAGGCCATCTCATGCTAATTGCTAGAATCTGTTTTTGAAAAGCAATAACTTTTAATAGTATCCTATTAGTAGTAAATATTCTGTCTTGTGACTCAATATACCTTAAATGCTTTTCTCTATATGTGAACAAGTTTAATCTGCCTTTTTTCGCTATGTACCTTATTAAAGCTGATGATAGCAATGAGTTTGTATTGATGGAAGCTTTTGAAAATACTATTGAGTGCATTAGTGTTAAACAACTGGCAATTTTACTTGTTAGCTATTAGACGTAGGACTTTGAATCCAGGCTGTACAAATAATTATCTACCTACCTACCTAGATATTTGTAGAAAATTTTACATCGTAATAAATTGTGCGTTTGTGGTAAGGTCATAGTCATTAGATTAATTTTTCTTAAAGGGTCATTCTTGCACATTTTAATCGTGAAATGCTTGTGTCAATTTGTTTTTAACTTGATGAAATGTGAAATCCATTGTTTTGTATATGGATGAGGCTAAATCATATCAAATTGTGCTCCTTAGCAATTATTCTAAATATATATACTTATATAACTAATGTCCATCATGTAGAATTAGCATCAGACCAAATTGCTTCTCTAATGCATAATCAAATACAGATTATGTCTAAAATAAGTTACCTTTGTGTATTCATGAATATTGTATGTAATTGAAAACAATGTCTTGTCTGGTGAACTGGGTACAGCAATGGGAGAATATTAATGGGAACACACAGTTTTGCTACTTTTTCTTTTATAATACAATTGGTGCCATAAAATATTTTTAGTGGTTCTTTTATGTAAATAATATTTATAACAAACAGTAACTGGATTAGTGATAAACATCTACCAAATCTGTGTAATAGTTTTAGATATTTTTATATGTCAGTATTAAGCCCCTGCACCGTTTCTATAATTTGATATTGTAGGACTCGAATTGTGTATAAAAATATTTGCATTTGTAAGTGTAATGGTTTTTGTGAATATCTTGTCAAGATCATTAGCATTTTACTGTCATACACAAAATGATTCAAATCTAGGCAAATGGAATCTTTTAAGAATCAAATATAGAATAGCATAGATTAATTGTTTACTTTCTATCTATCTTTAAATGAGTAATTTACTTTTCATTGTGCACATGAGAAATATATCATTTTCTTGCATTCACGGTGAAGACATTGTTGTCAAGTTGTTTATCTTTGCTTTTAAAATCATGATGAAATTGTTGGTGTGAACCAACTTTTACTGTATTCAGTGTCTCTTGTGAATTTTAAAAAGAGAAATTTGATTACATATTGTCATTTTTATGAGGCCAGTCATAATTTCAACCTCAGTCAGTCTTTGGTCTCTTTGATGCTGGCTTTACTGCTTTTATTATGAAAACCATAATGTTTAATCATATTTTTTTTGGAAGAAGCTGCTATAATACTAGTGTTCATATCATAAGCATCAAAAAGTATGTTAAATGAAACAGTCATAATCCAGAATATTAGAATAAAATTGGAGTTTGATTTCTTCTTGGATAGACAAAGTTTTAGCAGCATTTTAAACATATGTATATTCTAAAGTTATCTTTTATTTGCATCTTCATATTTTGATAGTGAAAAATAAGAATATCTACTGTAGTTAAACAGTACACAAAAAATTCAAGAATAAGAAATAATTCCTCCTATTCTGCTACCAACTACAAAAATAGTGAAAAATGATAATGAGAATATGTTGCATCTGCTGACCTCATAAATATAAACTGTTATTATAAACATAAACATGTTCAAGATATAAAAATATTGATACCAAGTGTAATGCACTCCAATAAAATAAAGTAGCATTCAAGTAGGCATTACAGGTATTTTGCCATAAAAAAAAAACTTTTTGTGAAATATGCTTAGTGTTGTTGAATTATTTGTAATACCTGTAGTTCCACTTGCATTATGACTATTACTGTATATAATTTAGAGTAATGGTGGTCCCCGGTATATTAGTGATATATCTGCTTTATTAATGTAGGCCGATCTTCATTCCACACATGCTTCACATAATGCTCACTAACATCAATTCAAACATTTGAATTTTTTAAAACCATTTTAGATATTATAACATTAGTGTGTCGATATGTGTAATTGTGAGCAGTCTTTTTATATCTGTGCGTATATATTATAAAAATTGTTCACGTCTAGATCTATTATTATATCGAGTGCCTATAGCATTGAGAAGTTCAAGTGTAAAAAGTCAGTTAATTTCAATAATTATTTGTCACCATGTATTGATCTTCCATAAAATTACGATGAAATTAAAAATATCGATGTAACAGTGTATATTTGTTTGATTTTACTTCAGCGATTTGGTGTAATTTCTATTTATGTTACGTGGATATCTCTGCATTTAGCTCGAGCATGATTACAAATGCAAACATCTTGACGTATGTAGGGTATGTATATATTATATGTATATGCATGTGGGTATGTAGAGCAACATTTGGCACATCTTGAACACATACAGGGTGACGGGGAGTGTATGTGCAGCTTCCTAAGTGAATTACTCCAATCATCTCACTGCCAATGTCCAAATAAAGAGTGAATTGTTTGAAATGATTTTGTGTGACTACAAAATACACATACAATTCAGGTTTATTGTATCAGCTGTCAGTATTATCAGATAATAGCCTTATCATATTATATGCTAGTTTTAGAATTAGTTTATAAAAGTTATTTAATAAATAGGTATATAATGTCCATATTGAAATTATAAATGAAATGTTAGTTTCAGGAGCTTATCTTCCACCCCAACTAAATAAGACTACTTTAAGAATTCGTACCCTCTTTGTAGCGCCCCATCTCTACAGTTACCTCGTACTCTATACTATATATTTTTTCTGTCATTATTTTACTTGCAATCGGCTCTGTAAAATAATAAAATATAATAAATTTATAACATAATAATACTGAACGTAGTCCCATCGTAATAATACAACTATTGTTAATAAAATCTAATGAAAGATGCATTTTTTAAATAATTCATACATTCTCATAATATGTGGGAATAAATAATAAATTATGTAGTTACATGCAATCTTATTGTGTTAATAATCATGTACTTTATTCGTTTAATTAAGAAATGTATTATATTATATATTTGTCTTCCTCAGATACTAGGTTTTATAATAGGTAATTACTACTCGATTGTACCTAGTAGCAGGAATCCATTTTTAGGGTTCCGTACCCAAAGGAAAAAAACGGGATTACAGATACTTCGCTGTCCGTCCGTCCGTCTGTCACCACTCACCAGGATGTATCTCAAATCTCAATAACCGTAATAGCTAAACAGTTAAATTTTTCACAGATTGTGTACCTATTTCTGTTCTAATGTTCTGTCTGTCTAAATCATAATAATAATTAAGGGGGGCTCCCATACAACAGAGTTGGCGTTTTTTGGTGTATCTCATGAACCGTAATAGCAAGGAGGTTAAAATTTTCACAGATGTTGTACTTTTATTGCCACAATATTAAAAAATACTAAGGGCCTGTTTCACAACCTCCAGATAAGTGCCGGATAGGCTATCCGCAACATATTTGACAGATACTCCATACTCTATCTGTCAAATATGTTGTGAATAGCCTATTCGGCACTTATCTGGAGGTTGTGAAACAGGCCCTAAAAATAATACTTAAGGGGGGCTTCAGTACAGCAAAAGTATTTTTATTTTACACCGTTTTTTTCTGGTACGGACCTCTGCGTGCGCGATTCCGACTCGCTCGCTTGGGCGGTTTTTTATTGTATCATTGTCATCGTTTCTAGGTTCATTTTATCCACTGACACACCTTGACCCTAAATATTCTAAGGAATCTAACATAGGGAATATTCCTTTTTCTATTCAACAATGAGATTTAAAGGCGCTTCCTGAATCAGCTGCCAAACGTTTTTTACAAGAAAACATATCATATTTGAAAGGTCAGCAATGCGCCTGAAATTCTGTGATGTATCCTTGGTGCTTTAAGGTTTTCAATGCTCTTCGTTACTCATACTTAAAAAGTTGGTAACGCACCTTGAAATCCTCCGATTTACCTAGCCCGTATATTTGTGTATCGGTAACATCGAGCATACAATCGGATACAGTAGTTCTAAACCCGTACAGTGATGTAATAACAATTCGACCAGCCAGTGATACGTGTGTACGTTCCATCTGCCAATCATCCATCAATAGCCACGAGTCGGCCAATCAAGGAGCAGAACCGGCGCAGCGTTGCAGCAGAATTTTGTCGGAATATAATATTTATATTATACAAAAAAAAAAAAAACTAAAAAAAAAACACTTTACAAGTCTCTCCGAGTTTGCGCACTAGCTGTATCTCTCTTACTCGCATGCAAAGGATGCGGAAAGGAATTAATTAATCCTGGCGAATCTAATTGGGATAATCGGATTTTGTAATCGAATAATTGCATTGTCATCGGTCTTTGACTGGTGTGCAAAGTTTGAATTAAATCTGATCGTTCAAAGTAGGACAAAATCGAACTCAAAAGAGTCGGTTACAAACATACATGTGAAGCTAATAAAAGCGTGTTAAAATAGCATTATTCCGCTCCGCTAATTACTGATGATCGGTAATTATCATTACCAGGTGAACCGCTAGTTCTTCATCCCCCTTTCTATAAAAAGTACACGATGAGGTGTTAAACGAATAAAGAAACCAGTAGTCATAAGGTCAAAACAAGTGGTCCCCTTGCTGACATTTATTCAGCCCATAGACAGGGGTCTACGGACTGATAAATGTCAGCAAACTCAATTGCACCAGTATTCACAAACAATACTTAGAGGTGTCAGTAAATAATGAAACAATACTATGCTAAGAACGCTTCTACCTATGCGCTCCTGGTATCAATAAGAAATAAGGAGTACTATCTCATATGGGGAAATAGTATAAAAAGTGTCCCGCTGTATGCTATAAATAACAGTTCAAAAACCGTCCGCAATGGCGCTGGTGTAGGAAAAGGGTATGGTATTGGTATACATGTACAATATACATAATTATGTGTGTGTGCGTGATTTCTTGGCACACACACGTTTAAAAGTTTACCATTTTGCGACTGTGGCGCCAACCCTTATTTAACGCTTTTCGACGGACAATTTTCATACACAGAGATGACACTCCTTACCTCTACCCTCCATACTTCCATAGTCGGGTATATGCGTTTGATGCAGATGCACAGATGCAGATTGCATTTAAGTTCTCTATAAATTGGTTTGAATGGCACTATGCTATGGGAGTACTGTGACACCTTAAAGTATTGTTTGTGAATACGGGTTTTATAGTCCCAATATTCAAAAAGTTTTCAACGCTGACAATGGATTTTGAAAGATTGTTTTACCTAAAATATACTCTTTTTTTTAGTTGAAATGTCCTATGCTGTGGTTCAAAGGCCGTAGAGCGAAATCGGAGCAGTGGGTGGGCAGGTGGCACACCCAAGAATACTAAGTTTTGGCCAATCATTGACGTTTATGGTTATGGTGCTGATGTGGATTATTTCTACCGACTCATGCTCCAACTGAAATAGATTATGGAGAATGTACTACTAATAGCCTGTGGGCTAATAGGATTCTTGAGTTCGGAAAGACTGAGGGTCGACCTCCGACTACGAGAGACGACGATTCCCGTGCAGTGGACGGTCCTGGGGGCTTAGCCAAAATGCCATTAAGAAAGCGTCAGCGAAGTTCAAAAATGATAAAATGTATGGGATTGACATAAGGCCGCGCCTAATCACGTGGTCCATCCTATACATTTTATCATTTCGAACTTCGCTAACGCTTTCTTAATGGCATTTTGGCTAGGCCCCCTGGTTGAATGGAGTATCGGCTGTCTAGGCGTTTATTGAAATAGCCCTATATGCAAAAGTCGATGGAACAAGGCTGATAATGATGATTATGAAATATATTTTTAGAGAATTAGTACATATATTGGGAGGTTGACTGTGGATAAGACTTCGTCAATAATGCGATTTAGAACCTTGATCGCCCACTCTGCACCGTTAAGGCCCCACGAAAAAGCTCTTTAGGTCCTTGTTGCCCACTCGCCATGATCTCATTTATGATTAAATGTCTATGTTAAGCCTTCCGTGTCCAGTAAAGCACATAATATCCATATAGGTAACCTTTGGAAGCTAAGGGAATAATGTAAATGTGATACTTAACTTACTTAGCGACCATGGTCACGGGAGGACCATGGTCGCTGTAAAGTGTCCGAAACGTCGGGATTGTAAAAAACTAAATAAACCGCGATAAAATCCGTAAAAGTTGTTTCATTATAATGTAATATTAGCTGTTTGCTGCTGCAGATTATAAAACCATTAAATCAACATATTTCGAGTGAATACTACTTTAGACTAGAAATATGCAAAAACTGTATATCTTTATATATAAGGTGTGGTAAAATCAACTAAGGACACTTTGGGCACGTGATCAGTCACTCAGTCGAAAGGTTTTAAAAAAATATATGAAAAAAATGCATTTTTTTTCTAATTTCAATTTTTTTTGCTTAAGCGTCTTAACATGAGCCGTAGATCACGTGCCCAAAGTGTCCTTAATTGATTTTACCACACCATGTATAATTCTTCTGTACCTTCGTGTGTTGACAGAGAACTCCTAAACAGCTGGACCGATTTGAGTGATTTTTTTTTGCGTGTTCAACATAGTGGATTCGAGTCATTCGAGGATGGTTTAGGTTCACCAATCAACCCTGCGGATGACGCTGCAGTCGGTATCTAAATTATTTATCTATACAGTCTATACTGCAACTATACGGCTGCATCGATTTGTATCTGAAGAACGTCTGTCGAGTCCGCTAGTAATATGTATATATACATAACTATGTATACTGTATGACATGAATTATTTATTTCAAAGTAGGGGAATTGACGAAGTACTGAAAGGTTTAGGAAGGACTGTCGCTTTTGAGTATTGACCAGCGAACACGCTACATTACCTACTAATAGATATAACATGTATGTATATTTTAAGTAAGCTTACCTAAGCATAGTCTATGGTGGTATAGGCAGTGGTATGTATGGTCATAGACAGTGGTTCCCAAACTTTTGTTTCATAGACCCCTTTCAAACTTTTCCTGATAATAAAAGTAAAATTCTCTTAACAATATTGATAGGACAAGTCAAGCCAACATGGCTCTTCTTGGTTGAATGGATCATTGTTTCTTCACTATCGATACCTAATTAATTTTCATGGATACGCTTACGATAGTGGACCCCCATTTATTGTCACGCTCATCGTGGACCCCCTTCGAGTCATCCGTGGACCACTGGGGGTCCACCTGGACCACTTTGAGAATCACTGGTCTATTGGGTTTGTCGCCGGTCTTCTCGAAATCAAGCGAGGAATATCCGGTTTTAGAAACTTCACACACACCCTCAATGAATTTTATTAATGAGAAATGTTGACAAGGTCAGTTGCCATGCCAAAACCATTTACAAATAATACTCGCTCGCATCCAGAACTTTTTATTTCGCGGCCGCCTTATGTTAATATTATAAAATCGCTTTTTTGCACTATCCTTATATATATTTTACAACAGATTTAAATATCATATTTTGTTGTTGTAATAAATCTTTGCATCCTTCAGTTATATATACCTTTGAATAATTTGCTCAAAATCATCCGATTAAATTGCATAAAACTGTCTTGAAATAATAATTTCTGCCACTCGTTTAGAAGCATCGCATGTCCATTTTGTTGACTCAAATTATCGTAGTTTTTACAACAAATGTTGAAGGCCGTTTACAAAAATGTTTTTATAAAACAACGTTATTGTGTAATATTCGTGTACTTTTTTACGATTGTTGTTTTATGTTTGAGTAAGATTAGATTTATATTTTGTATGAGCTATTTTTTACATAGTAAAGGCAAGTGCAAACTATAAAATAGTTATCAGTTTTTATGTTCCTATGCTAATAGGAAAAAAATTGCAGAGTAAATAGATTACTTACTTAATCTTAGCAGAATTTTGCATGTGTATCGTGTGTGGGTAAAAGTAATAAGAAATAAAAAATCTTAATGCGGTTCATACTTCACCACATACATCTATTTACCAAGTTTCAACAGTTTTAAATAGTCTTATCGTTTCTGGATCTAAAGTAAAATATTCCGTGCAGTATGACATGAAACTCCTTTTTAGTGTTCCGTAGCCAAATGGCAACAAACGGAACCCTTATAAATTCGTCATGTCTAAAAGTTGGACCTTTATCAGATTTGATATAAAAATCAAGCAGCAATGCAACGAGTAAAAATTAAACCCAGAACATAATGTTGGACGTTTCATGATTAAAATTTATTTCATAAACTCTTTGAGGATAGGTACGAATGAAACATGAAATATTACTTATGATAATAAACTGAAGTGCACATGTATTCCCCTTATCATAAGTCTGGCCGGCAACTACATTTTGGCGCCAACTAAACGCTAGATATTTATATTTTTGGACGAGTTCCCTCAAGGGTTTTAAATATTCCGTATCATAATCAGAGAAATAATTATGCTAAGTTATATTCAGTTGTATAATTCTCTTATTTAAAAAAAAACTTTTTTTTTGATTAATCATCATTATTATCATTTATCAGTACTCATCATCGCTTTGGTGTTTTTGATAATTTTCTCAAAGAATAAAATGCGCATGATATGATTAATAACTGTTATATAGAATAGGGGCCATGTTAGCACCACTTTCACCTTTACCATACTTCCATTGTAGAAACTGCAGGAGTTTCATAGGAAATGGGAGAAAAAAAGTTTTGGGAAAGTCTTATTTAGACCTTAGTTTAACTAAGGTAAATGAATAAATTTTGTCATGCAAACATTTTATCATAATAAAAAATAAGGTTAATTTACAATAATTAATCTATGACATACAAATATTTATAATTACTTCGCAACTATACTAACTAACTATTATACTTTTATAATCTATTTATGTAAATAATCATAATCAACGCGACGTTGCGTCGGTCTGAAGTAAGCTGATGAGGAAGTAACTAACTTCAACCCAATGAAGCTGTAGTGGCTCAAAATGTTGTGTACGTACATACACTTGCTCATCTTTAGGGATAGTGATGCAGGCACGCTGTTAAAACTATTAAATAATGCGTGACTTTGTCCTTGATCGGATTCATCTTTTTTTCTATCCAGGGCCAGGAACCCGTTGACAAGACATCGACAGCTGTCATGAGGCACTCTATACCAGTGTAAAGTTGTTCGGAACTGGTACTGTATACATCAGTATCAAACCCTTTACGTTCCACTGCTAGGCACGGGTCTCCTCCTCGAAATCAGGCGAGGAGGGTAATGGGCCAATAGTTCACCGCGCTGGCCCACTGCGGGTTGGTGAACTTCACATACCTTCAAATACTTTTAATCTCATCGGGCATGCAGTTTTCCTCACGATGTTTTCCTTCACCGGTGAGCGAGCGATGGTCTCGTGTTTGGGGTGCACTTAGAAATTTAGAAAAAAACTGTACTTATACATATTTATTCATAAACGAAGTAGTTCTAGGGTCTAGGCAATAATCACGCCAATTTACCTGTATCACTCAACATATTATGTTCAAGAAACACGCATGTCGCTAGTAGAAACCTGTTTTGTGTTTATGTTTATATATAGAATAGGTAAAATAATATGTTTGTAACACCTTGGGGGATTTGTCTGATGATGTCATAATGATAAGAGTTGAATTAGATAGGGGATTACCCGTGTTGGATTAGAATTGAAACAGTAGTTTCAGCTGCGGCTGTCACACTAGAAGAACGAAGAACAGCCCCTCTAGACAAGTGGCAAACGCTTCGAAACTTATTTCGATAAACGCTAAAAATATAACGCCATAGGGTTGTCGCAAAATCTTTGAAGAAAGTTTATTCAGACACATAAAGTATATGGTTTTATTTGTAAGTAGCCCACAGGAACCTTAAAATAAGAGCATAAACATATTTGACAGGTCGACGATGCATTTACAAGCTTGATATCTGTCTATTGTTGTTTTTGCTGAAAACCAGGTGAAACCATAGACCGTTTTATTTTGCAGCTACATCTGACCACCACGGAACAAATTGTTGGAAAGATTATTTCTAGTGAGTAAACACAACTTGGGGAAAATTAAAAATGTCAGTCGTGACTATGCCGTCTACTGTTGGGTTTGACTTCCTGATCGCCTGTTGAGTTGAATTTTGTGCGCTCGCTCGTGTGGCGAGTAAATCTACTGAAATATCCATTATTACACTTTTTTTTCCACGATTATTTCTAGCACAAATATCCATTATCTTTACAGCTTTAGAATGGTGCCATAAGTTTTAAAACCCCATCTGCTAATTAATCGTGGCTATTAAAGTATAAACGTAATTACGAAGCTTAGCTGGACGTGTAAGGCGCGGTCAAATGATGGACGACGCTAACGCAAACACACTGTACTGAAATTTGTTAACATCTAAAAATACGCGGGTGTTTTGTATTACGTTTGGCGGGAAGACAGTTATTGCCTGCTGGTAATTTATGTCCAAACATACGTACGCTTTTTCTGGGAATGACAGATGTTTCATCAGATACTCACGTAGCCAAATGTGGTAACGGTTGTAAATGTCGCTTAAGGTAAACGTGGCATAACTTGGCAGATGAGATGGTCAGTGGCCAACGTCATTTATGAACATGAGTCGAAACTCGTGCTGTAGGCAACTCGTACTAAGCCAAGGAGACTCATTTATTCCTTACTTACAAACGAAAGATCGCAAGAAGGTACCAGCATCTCGCTTGTTTCTTCCTCGAAACAGCTTTGCTGTATTTCGGAGCAAGGTAAGACAAGCAGTGTGACTACTGGCATCGTGACTTAACATGTTATATCACAGTGTAGGCAACACGTTATAGCCTTTTTTTTGATGTCGCAGTCGAAATGTTTTCGAGTAGGCACACTGACGTGTGTGGGGACTCACTTTGGGGTGCACTACCCCACTAAAAACACTGCGAGCGCCTTCAGCCGCTTTGTGACCTGCCCTTGCCCTCAGATGACACGTGTGTCATTTTGCATATGCAAGGAACATTATAAAAAAGTCCAAAAATAGTAGAATTCGGTGCCATACATCAATTTGTCACGAAATAAGCATAATGCTAATGTTAACAAAATACTACCTCCTATTAAAAAGGAAAAAAAAAAATAAAAATTTAATACTGAATTTTTGTTATACATTTCAGTGTACCTAATGTGTGTCACAAATAAACTTTCTTTCCTTCTTTCACTACATAATAATAGTCGCGTTCTTCAAAATGTCAAATAGTATTCTCATATGTTGTCGTGACTTTTCTTCCATATTGGGACATATTTGACATAGAATCATGAAGAAAGCTAGGTCTCACAGCACACAGGAACAAATATTTTGGAACTGTCACACATGTACCCGAGAAATGATGGTCATTTTTATAGCCTTAGTTACTTCTCCTGCTTTAGCTATCTACCAGTGGAAGTCTCGTCAAAATCGGTCCAGCCGCTTCAGTGACAAACAGCAAGACAGACAAAAAAAACCTTAATGTTTCGGTGCATGTAATGTGAATTCGTTCATATTATTATGCATTTAGTAAGGAGCCGATCATTTTCATATTCAGTGAGACACTACAATTTTATTTATCTGTAATAAATCATTAAGTAGATTAGTTACTTTTCGACGGAATCCTTATTGCGAGTTAGCGAGTCACACGTGTTTTATTTTCCATAGTTTTTTCTGTTTGTTCTTGTTTTCAGTTTTTTCACGCGAACAATATTTTCCGCACAAAGGCTTATTTAAGCAATTATTTCCGCGTATTGAGAACATTGTAATATTGGAAAATAAGTTAGTGCCTGATTGTTCGGAGTGTGGTTAATGGCGGATCATGTTTCGATATGCGTTAAGTGTCCATTGTTGACTGTTGTGGGACTATAGTTAACTAGTGTCCATACTAAACTAAAGATAGTTTCGTAATTGGGTTCTTGAAACTTTTTTTTGGAATAAATGAAAGATAATCTTATAAATCAGCATTTAAACACATCCAGAGTTTCCAAACGGATCCGAAATATTATGACGTCAAAATTTTTATTTCTCCTGACAGTCACGTGTGAATGCCGATAACACTGTTACCGAGAAACATTATGACATCACAAATATGGCGGCCACTCGTGGCATTGTAGTGCTCATATTAAAGTACCGTGATTTTTTTCCCCCTGATGTAGAGGCAAAGAATTCAGACGTACATAGAAGGACAGTTCTTATGAGCGCTTTGAGAACAAACTCTGCGATGTAAACGTCCGCTTGGCGGCGTGACTAGAGGGACACCGCGATGTCCCCAGCATATGAGCCTACGAGAGCGAGCGAGTGCGAGCTGGGGGCTAGTCCCCAATAAAGTCGGCACAAAAAATCCTTAAGAACTGTCCTTCTATGTACGTCTGAATTCTTTGGTAGAGGTAGGTGTCTCTTATACTGCCGTTTAAACCCATTGTCCGTTTGCACTGTCTTATCAATAAGAATCCGGCAATAGTGAAGCCTCTAGACAGGATATCAAACTTTGTTTGAAAGGTCCTTATAGAAAGACGAATGCTATAGGGCATATGTAGACCTTTAAAACAGCGGAAAAATCATTTTTGTTGTGTCATTACTCATTACCATACAATAAGTAGATATTATTTTCTATTGTATTCATTTAGCGTCTGTGCCACTTGTCTAGGGGACTGAAAAGTTGCATTGGAAGGCAGGTCTGTTAACTTAAACATGATATTTCAGTTTTGCAGATTCATTAATTATTTTAATCTGCGGTCCAAACGGTGGTTTCTTGGAAGTGTAGGATATTTTCTTCATAGTTTCCTAGTATTTTATCATAATTATCAGTCAGTTCATTTCTGGAAATAAGCCCCATTTAAAGAACGCCACTACAATCAATACCGTTTTCAATTCTTTTATCTCTTCTTCCCATGAAAGTATTTTTTTGTTATAGCATTGAAAGTGAGTACTCAACCGAAGATGGGTGGCTCCACGCCCCTTGAACTAACCCTGGTACCCCGTAGTAAAACCTCAGTGAGTTGGGTTCAGTCGCTTTTTGAGGGTCTTAGATCTGCAGACAACAGGACCACCACAGCGTCAGGCCACAGAATACTCAGGGTCCAGGTTCTTTCTTTACCCGACACGAGCACAGAGGTGATACTAGACGCCTCGTAAGCAGTTCCTCCTACCCACCCCGTTCATCAGGGGAAGGCCTGGTCGGCGGTCTCCTTTTTCAACCGCACGTCCGCCTCCTTCTGGGATATTCTACATCACAAAAGGAAACCATCGCCGTCCAGTCGTCATCACCAAGCATCGCAGTCACACAAAGGTACTAAGAATAACAATCTGTCGTAGTTACAACACATATTGCGATGCACTGGATAATTACAGTCAGCCTTGGTGGTATGGGAAAGCGTGGGTACAATGCATGTGGGTCTAATCGCACCCATTATACACTTATGCTAATCTCCCACAGAGTTCTGACAATTCGTCAATAAGGGGCCATCCATTTTTTATGATATGAGGAGGAAAATAAGCAGTTAGTGCCTAGGACACTACCGATACTCCTAGATATCAACCAGAGGTTACGCCTTGCGCTCCTTTTCCCTATCCCGATAGCACACGCAAATGCTGCCCTGGTCGTGCTGGCATAATTCTGCTGCAATGCAGCTATGACATTAACTTATAAGAGAAACTAAATTACGTCCCAAATTTCATGATTTTTTGACCTGATCGTCTTTGTCACAGCCGGTCACGTTTTTGAGAGTTGAGACTGCTCCATCAGTTGTATGACGTCACTAATTGCTATTTTTCCTAGAAATTGATACATTAAAACAGCGATTTATATTTATATTTATTTTTAATTAATAAAATCGGTTCTCTAGATTCAGAGATTACCTCACAAATGTTACTTCTTTATAATATTAATATAGATATGAGAATTGAGACCGCTTCGCTAGTACTAAAAAGGTGGAATTTTGTTTTTCATAAAAAAGCAACAAATCTTTTAAATAACAAAATGTTATTTTAATAAAAAAATATGTGAATAATTTTCATAAAATTTCAAGAAAAAATGTACCTACCTAAAATATAATTTTTTTGATAACAATAGTTTTTGTAATTCTAGCTATGATGAATATCAAAGAATTCTGCATATTTTAAATAGCCCACACTCCACAGATATTTTTAAGAAGTTACTGTTCTTAATATTTCTATGGTCGTGTCTCATTTGCATTTATGACTGATGATGACCACGCGCAGTTTAGTGATCCGTCTGCAGATTTCCAAAAACGCTTATGATTTTTTTACCATTAACAAAATCTTTTTTAAAAAGATATTAAATTATATTAGCAATATCCTGCAAACCATACAGTCTTTACAGAAAATGTATGAGTGCACGAATATGCATGCATATAGCACCGCCCTCCTTTCCCACACTGCATATGCGTACACTCGCATGCACCACCACCACACACAGTACCATAAAAGACCACCACCATAAAATCTACGCACGTTTCGCACCGACACCGAGGCATCCTCAGGATGTAGACTCTCTTAACGATTAAAAATCTTTTTTGTTTGATGCATTTTTTGAAGTGAAACTTCTTTAGATTCGTTGTGATTTCAAAGCGGATGCAACGGAAAAAACGACAGATAAGAGACAAATACAAATGAGCGAGAAAGCAAATGTCGGTGTATATGTATATTGCACACACATACTTCCTTGTATTTGAGCATTTAACGTGTGTTTCACTTCTATCGTGTGTGAATCGCACACACACCTTTTATAAACGCCATAATCATAATTTTATTATAGCTCGTTAATGATCTCCTTAGATCTATTTAACGTCAAAACGACCCTGGCAGCTTGCCAAAAGATCTTGCACCTTGGTCTTGGTCTTTCCAGTGGATTTCCATAGCAGGGTTGAGTTGATGGCCATCATTGATGAATCGAGGTCTACTTATGTACTCCCCACCACGGTTCAGGCCTTGTCGTGGCGGTGGGGCTCTTGGAAGAAGAGGGGGCAAAAGAGCAGGAGGCAAGGGGCGAGGACGGGAACTTAGCCTCATTGTACTGTTAGGCGTTGGGAGGGGTTGTTCTGTGGTGCGGGGCAACCTCTTTGTGGAGGTGGCGTCGTCGGTACCCTGAGAAACTGACTAGCCGTCGAGGTGTCCTGTTGCTTGTAGATCCGGGGCACCTCACCAAAGGCAATGGAGCCACTCGCCGAGTTTTAGTAGGTAGAGCTGCGTCCACTTACCAACTTTCAGGCGCAGCGGGATGTCTAAGCGAATTTCCCGGCGTTAAAAAAAATAGGTCTATTTTTGTACTGCCATTATTAAAGTATTCAGGGGATGGCTTGGGGTGCGGCCATCTGCATCGGAACCACCAACTTGCTTGTTCCATAAATGAGTTATGCATATTCGTGATTATTTGTTTTGAAAAAAATATCTTATAGTAAAAGCAAAACTATAATATAAAACTACTTTCTTTTGTTTTTAAACAGGAGCATTATACTCGAAATCCTGATATTTCAAAATGAAAATATTTATGTGGAAATTAAGGCGTGTAATGTGGTGAACAGACGTATTTAAATGTATTTGATAGGGTGAAGAAAATAATGTACGGGACGATTCGCTCTCAAAAGTCTTTATCGCTCTTCGTTGAAATGTAAGAGAAGCAAAAGACGCTGCGATGGTACGATTTTTCATTCGAATCATACGAGTATATTATTTATTATTTTTATAAAAATATCTTTTTTTGATAAATAAAAACAACACTTCCCCTTATTATCATTTAATACATCACTGTTATCAATTTTATCAACATTTGTTAACAAAATATAATACTATCGATTGCAAGAATGTAAATTAATTTAATGGCTATTTTATGATTTATTTGCTATTGAGAAAAAATTACTAAAATGTGTTTTGAACACCACCATTCGTTATTCATATCATTCGAGTAAACATATATTTCTTTGATGCTCTTCTATGTCATCATTACATAAAAAGAACTGCTTAGTAAACCTATTGAATATATGACTGACTGAATATTTGATTATGTACAGCGCTTTGAACAGATAAGCTTATTTCTTCTGTCTTTGTAGCATCAGCAAGTAGTTTTGCTCTTTTTCGAAAAGAAGAGCAGATCAGGCTGGTCTTCGCATCGGGAGACAATACTTGCTATCGTACTTTTTAAATTAAGAAATTCTAGTGCATCACGTAGTATCTGTTATTTAATCCCTAAACTGCCCCCAGAGCTGGTATACCTACGGCGCTAAAACCACTGCCAGTTGGCAGTTGCCTTCTACCGCTTGAAGAGGAGTGTGGTACCTTTTTTGTCTTTAAGGAAAGCATACCTGCGATATTTTTTAAAATGTTCCTGTCTCGCTGTATGTCGCCACCGCGCCCCAAAGCAAGAAAGAGAGAACTGCAGCTCTGACCGTTTTAGGTAGATTTTATAGATAACTAGCTGTTACCCGCAACTTTGCCTTTTTTTTTCTTTGACGCCGGGAAATGCACTGAGGCATCCCGCTGAGGAGTGAGTCTCCCCAGGCGGGTATGTGGGACTCGCTGCGCCCCAAAGCTGGCAAGTGGACGCAGCATCGGTACATACAGCGGGAGTGACTTTGTTTTATACTATGTAAAAATTATTGACCGAAATAGCATTCCGTAATCAACTATTTCCTTCCTCAAAACGTGCCCAGCAATTTTTTTTTACATACTTTAAAAAAAACATTCAGCTATGCCGCTGTGTTCTTTTTTTTTTTGTAAATATTCGTATTTTTTAATAAGTTGCTGAAAATCTACATCTACACTAATATTATAAAGAGGAAAACTTTGTTTATTTGTTTGGTTGTAAAGAATAGGCTCATCAAGTACTGGACCCTTTTCAAAAACTCTTTCACCATTCTAAAGCTACATTATTCACGAGTAACATAGGCTAAATTTTATCCTGAAAAAAAAATAGGGTTTCGTAAGATATTTGAGTTTTTCGGACCCAAGGTGTAAAAAATTAACCAGAAAAGTTACTTATTTTGCGTACTAAGATCCCTTTGTAAATCTTAGTTAACGCAGGCGAAGCTGCGTGCAACGGCTAGTATGTATATAATATAAAAATTTCTACTTCTTGTTTCTGAACACTCCTACTTCCTATAATAATAAGAATATGAAAATACCAAGGCGTATGGGCGATGGTCATGGCAGTCAGAGGTTTTATGGTATATTTGATGTAGTGGCATTTGCCAGGGGGCAAACTGTCGACTACGTTTGTATGGGGAACGGGTTGGTAGCCTTTCCTTTTTTCCTTTCTCGAATGGGGCGGACGTTGAGCATTATCATGATACGGGCTTATCTTAAACAGCTTGTTTTTTTTTATCAAGATAGAAAAGATAGAAAGTGATACAACGCATACAACTTAATAAAAATCTATTACAATTTGAATATACGAATAAACCAATTTCAAATTAAACAATCTCCTTATTTATCTATCCCTTCGTATTCCAATTTCAAAACTAATGATTTCAAGCTTTTTTCTCTTTTTTCAAGCCAACCTAACCATCTGTTATCCATAGAGTACTCGCTCACGAGCTAAAATTTCAGGCAGTATAACTGGTCTCTTTTTTACGGAAATTTGCTTGACAATATAGTCTACAAACCTTACTCACTTACACTTAAAACATCCTATTTTTTGCATCGGGGGTTAAAAAGAAAAATAAGTATCATTTTCAGTCAAAGTAGTGCTATAATTGTGTCAAATTAATAGCAAGGTATAAACAATAGCTCATATCTCGTGCTGTATCTGATACCAGATAAAATGTTATGTAAATTATATTTAAAGTTATCACACGTCAAGTGTAATCTTCGGGATCTGGTGATCGCGTGTTAGGCACATGGACCTGTTGCTGAGGTGGATCCAGGGTTTGATTTCGGGCTTCTTATATTTATCATCATCATCATCAGCCTTTTCGTCCACTGCTAAACATAGGCCTCCCTCAATGAACGCCAAGACGACCGATCCCCTGCCACTCGCATCCACTCCACTGAAAAAGCGCATGCACTCCCGCTCTATCTCTTTCTATTCCCCTTACATGGTAGAGTTAACGTTCAACGCAACCTTGTTGAAGTTGCATTAGTTTCACTTAAAAAAAGAACACTCTTTTGAAAATGGAATCATCATCATCATCATCATCATCAGCCTTTATCCGTCCACTGCTAAACATATCCCTCAATGAAAATGGAATAATCTTATCAAACTAGTGTATTGTCATCGGTCGAAGTTTGAATGGGATCTGGCCGTTTATAGTGGGTCAAAATCGCATCCAAAAGAGTCTGTTACTAATATACAAACAAACATACATACAGATGAAGCTAATAAAAACCGCGTAATAAGGGATGTCTTGATTTTGTTGGTAATATTATTTATCTGTGCCACACATTTTTTTCTTTTAATGCGTTTAAGCATGCCGGGTCTCAGGCGGGTATGTGGGACTCGCTGCGCCCGAAAGATGGTAAGTGGACGCAGCTCTACTACTCTCTTCTTACAAGAATGGGTACAAAGAGCCCCCTCGGTTCAATTAGCTTGGCCTAAGATGTTGGGAACACCCTGGGCTACTGAGAATGAACCACTTTAGCGACGTTACCCATGCCGCAGATAAACCCATTTATGTTCGCGGACGCTTGCTATCAGGTACCACGCCTGTTGTTTGCCTACATAGCATTTATTTAGCATTCTAGTATCATGAAATATTAAAATTTACCTATATTTTATCCTTACAAATATAGGTAATACCCATATATCCATATGGGTAGACGGAATCTCATAATTATCATGTATATCCTATAATTATAATATCACCCGGCAAACGGTATTAAGCTGTCACTGATAACTATGACAAATCTTATCGTCAGCCGGGCGAGCCATTAACCCCCCTAACGCGTTACACTACAGGTGACAATGGCGTGAGCCTCCGAGAGGCGATGGTCGCCCTTGCTACAAACTGTTTTCAATGTTGAGTTGAATGCTCGTGTTTGATAACTTCGATATCAAAATATATATTTGTTATCTGTATTCGAATCTGCTATCGTATTTTGTCTACAAGAAAATATGCATAATATTTGAATGCGAGTTATACTAGGCAGAGGCTACAGGAAAAATAATGACTATAGTGGCAAAATCATTGATATTGATCTTGCCTTATGGCATATTTGATGCCTAGCTATTTGATGAACCCAGAGTCAAAGAATTCAGACGTACATAGTAGCTCAAATCTTAAGGATTTTTTGTGCCGACTTTATTGGGGACTGTCCCCTGTTCGCACTCGCTCGCTCTCGTAGGCTCATATGCTGGGGACATCGTGGTGTCCCTCTCGTCACACCGCCAAGCGGACGTTTACATCGCAGAGTTTGTCCTCAAAGCGCCCATAAGAACTGTCCTTCTATGTACGTTTGAATTCTTTGCCAGAGTTCACATTATGGTTTAATTTCAAACTAAAAATCTCTTAATTATCTTTTATGTTAGTTGGATAGTAAGAGAGTTGGAGAGAATAGTCACACGTTAAATGTTTAGCACATGGACATCAAATCAGTCACTACCCCAGTACCCCGAACTAGGGTGGTTATGGTGGTGGTGTCTCTGAAACATAAGTAATAAGTAGATTGGTGGTACCACGCAGACGAGATAAGCGCAACCCTTCTACTGGTTTTATAAATCCATTTTAATCTCCTATTCATGATCACCTCTGCTGTAATGATATATAACATAGGTAATTTATAAGTGAATTGATGAGCTCAATGTTATCTCGCAGCCTCTTGTCTAAATACGTGATATCTCGCTTATCGGCCCGTGATAACGCGAGCGCTAATTTGGGAAGTGTGAGGATTTTATGGATGCCAGTTGACTACACTTCGTCACCATAAAGGTTTTAAGGAAAAAACTATTACGTATTTTTCGGAGGTTATTGAGTTTTTTACATGCGCACACAGGAAAAAGGTTTTGTTCAGTGTAAAAAGTAAAATTATCGAATTTTAAAAAAATATTTTCTTTTGAGCTACTAATAGGCAAAGACAAATTATAGTAGGTAGGTATTTTTCGGGGTATTTTTAAGTTTTTTACATGCGCAAACACAGAAAAAAGGTTTTGTCTAATGTAAAAAGTTTTATCGAATTTTTTAAACAATATTTTCTTCTTAACTACTCATAGGCAAAGATAAATTATAGTAGAGATTTTTATGTTTACTTTGCATGATCTGGACATGGAATAATATATAAGTTTAGCACATTTGGAGTTTCTATAAAGAAGTACAGAAAGTATAAATTAATATAGGTATAAAAGAAAAAAAAGCATTATTTTTAGTTATGGAGTTGATGCCATGAAGTGGACGGAGAAAGGTTGATGATGACGATGATAACCCTTTTATTTTTCAGGCAAACAAAATATTTGTAACAAAACAAAATAAAACAGTTAAACACCATATAAAATACTTAAGTTTTATTATAATTTCCTTAATTTGTTTTGCATATCACAAAAGTGTTTACATATTGTTTTCTTAAGTTTACGCGAATTTCACTCATTATAATGAAACAACTTTTACGGATTTTATCGCGGTTTATTAAGTTTTTTACAAGCCCGACGTTTCGGAAACTTTACAGCAACCATGGTCACGGGTGGAAAATCCGTAAAAGTTGTTTCATTATAAAAGTGTTTACAGTTATAATGATTGACCTAGTATTTACCTTAATTTTCTTCCTTGTATATCGCCTGCTGGGACCATGTTTTCATGTGTTTATTTGATATCTCAATAGCCACGTGGGAAGTATAAAAGCAATAAGACAAAAAATAAAATAAAGGAGGTATAAATATTTTTCACTCATATATGTTAACCTCTCCTAGTATTTGTAGGCAAGGATGCGACCCAGTATTTTCCCGGTACTGGAAACGTTGCTTTAGAAAGTAAAAACATATTATTAACATATTATCTTCACCATTTGGAATAAAAAAAAGAGATAATATAACATAATAACCATTTATAAAAGTTACAAACAGAAAGAACGATCAAAGCATAAGCATGTGATAATTGTGAACGGTTTACGATCTCTGTCCAATGTCAAATTTTGTTTGACATAAACGTTCCTTTACAACTTCATCAAAGTGAAGGAAACATTGTAACTTTTAAAATTTCATAATTCTGTTTGTTTTTAATTTTAAATTTTTTATAATTCATTATTTCCGACTTTTGTAAAAATATATATATTTCGAGAGGTTACTCTTAGGAATTTGCTATTTTTTAAAGTTTGAGATGATGTAATAAGAGTTTCACTTTTTAAAAAATGTCATTTTTCGTCATCACATTCGATTTGTTTTTTTAACAAGGTGCTAATAGAAATTTCAAATAAGAAATTGTTCAATTCTGTTAAGTACAGTTTGTTTGCTATTACGACCGGGAGTCGAATAGTGTATCTGGTCTGGTGTCTAGACGTCTTTAAGTGCTATTCTATACCTACTATTAACACTCAATTCAAAATCACATAAAGATGAGAAAAGGATTTTGAAAAGTTTTCACCTTATGAAATCCACAACTTCCACAAGTGTTTGTATTTTCAATATAATATTTTATTCACAAGGAAATGTAATTTTTAAGCGTATATTGTTTTCTTATGTTTACGAGAATTTCACTCATTATAATGAAACAACTTTTACGGATTTCATCGCGGTCCTCCCGTGACCATGGTTGCTGTATAGTATCCGAAACGTCGGGCTCATAAAAAAAAACTAAATAAACCGCGATAAAATCCGTCAAAGTTCATTTTAAGCGTATGTTTAATAGTGGTTGAACATTATGGAGTGGTTAAGGGATCTGATTGGTGCCTTACATGCCAACTTGGAAACTTATACTATGTGTTTTAAAAAACATGATTTTTTGGAAATCTAGCCCTAACATTAATATTGCAACATGTCTTAATTTTAATGATAATGATGAAGATTATTAGAAAAAAAATATGAGGAAAGATTATATAAAGAAAGATATTTAAGAAAATAAAAGGTATTTTATATTAACTGTCAAAGCCAGGAGCTATAACATGTCCTGTGGTTCGCAGCCCAGTATTTCTTCTTGGATAATCTATAGCAGGTATCTGATGATAATTTCAAAATAACATTTTAATTCGCTTTACAAAGCCGCTAGATGTGACATCATACTTATTTACCTACAAACGATGTAAACTGTTAATTTAAGTATAAATATTTATAATATGGCAATTCTGTATCGACAGGACAAGCCATCTTCTAGTATTACTACTGTAAAAATATCTACCCTCCATATACTATATAAAGTATCGAACCCTTATATGTCCCACTGCTGGACACGGGTCTCCTTGAAATCAGGCGAGGATATGCTATATACTCATCATATAATACATATCTACATATATAAAGTAATTTATAATAAAATCATTAAATCTCGTTTGAAATTGCAGGAAGTAAACTAACAATGGCTAATTTGACTGGCAAGGAAGTTAATTTGACACATAATTATATTCAGTAATATTATAAAAAAATAATTAAATACAAAACAACTTGTTATTTCCACCTAATTAACAGAATCTTAAAGTCCTACTAATATTATAATTGCGAAAGTTTGTGAGGATGTTTGTTACTCTTTCACGCAAAACTACCGAATGCATTTTGATGAAACTTCATAATTATATAGTTTATGCATCAGATTAACACATAGGCTGTAATTCATCCCCGTATTTCCACGGGAACGCGGGATAATATAGACTATATCATGCCTCTAAAATGCCGTTGTAGATCTTAGTTAACGCAGGCGAAGCTGCGGGCAACAGCTAGTCTTGTATATAACTAGGGTTGTCACCACAACGAAGCCTTCCCCCGAAGACAATAAACGTGAGTGCGTCGGAGGCGCTACTTAATGCGCTTCCAATAACGCCCCTGTGCTCGTGTCGGGCTCGGGATGGGTACTCGGGCCTTGCTGTCGTTCCGGGATTCTCTTAAAGCGGCTGAAGACGCTCCCAGCGGCTTTAGAGTTGAACATTCCAAAAGCGAGTTCTCACACACGCCAATCACCAGTGTTACCCAAGGACTTCCAAAAGCATTTACACCTTCAACAAAAATAAGGGTTGTCATCACTAATTATTGAAAATAAATTACCTACAATAAATCTATAGAGTACCAAAATGTTTCTTAAATAATCTTTCCTTATCATTATCATCAGCAATGTTGTCCACTGCTTAATATTATGTCCCTTTCAATGAACAATAATGGCCGATAACACGCAATCAAACCCGCCTTCTGCAAGGTTGTCTTCTGATCTAGTGTGAGGTTGGTAGAATCTTCTCAAACTTATACTCCATTTTGAGGTAATATATCATGGTCATTAATATAAAAAATCAGCAGAGAGAGCTTTGGAGATACATTTCTGTCGATGGACGGAAAGAATCCTTTCCCAATATGTAGAGCGTAGAGCTGAACGTCTTTTATACATCTCCTATATAAAATTAAAGATTTTCCTCAAAATATGTTTGTGGGGATTAAACTTTTAAAAAATCCAACTGTGATATTATCGTTGGTCTCTTTTGCTGTTTTTAATTCAAAGTGTACATAAAATGGACTAAAAAGAATTTCGATTACAACACAGTATCGACGAATAGTTGAAAATTATTATAAGGCCGTTTCCATAATTAGATATAGAACGTAGTTAAGATAAGAATCAGTACCGTGCTCGATAGATTGCTATCGCTTATGATTTATGAAATACTGCTCCGAGAGATCGCGGACGGTTAACTCACATGTTTTTATATCTAAGCTGCGCATCCGATTTGACCCCCCAAAATTCCGAAGGAGCCGTAAAACGATACAGTAGTGCTATTTTGTAAAAAAACATTTCGATATCGAGCTTCACCTGTGTTAACGTTGTGAGTGATAGCGCTCACTTGACATTTCACGCTCTCTTCGAAAGCGAACCTTGACCTTGATTAGGTAAGCGGTGATACCCCTTACGGAATACCGAATTCATACTAATAATGCCAACAATCTTACGCAACAGGGTTCGTCTGGTTCGCTGCCGGGACTGTCGAGTTTTAAAGAATACGAATTTGATATCTCACCGCGGATTCCGCTGTCGAGATACGAAATTGTTCTTACAGAACTGCTTACTTGATCCGTCTTCGTCACTACATTTTATGGATTCAGATGCACTGCATCTACTATAATGCATGTTGTATCACGGGTACTTCAGACTTATTTGGATGACACTCGTTTCGGAAGTAGTACATAAGCTTCCTTAGTTTTTGAAATAACCAGCGAATATCAAAACGACTAAAACTAATAACCAATAGAGGTACTGGATTTAGAAATGATTTTCATATTGAAGTGAGAACAGTTGAAAAAACTGTCATTGACTAGAATCTATATCAGAATTTGTTCACACCTAAAATCGTCAATTCGTTTTACTAAAATTCAATGTCGACAACTAGGCGTGACATATCGATCAATTGATTGAGGCAAACGAGTATATAGAGATCCTTAAAGGAATGCAAATATGCACATATTGTTTTTATTGAGCTTAATTTTTTATGGGTTAGGCAAATGAATGGCACAATAATTTCCCTAATAAAAATTTCCAATGGGCTACCGGAAATTTACAAACCACACGAAACGCGACAGCAGACGTCATTTATACCGGTACTAGCAGCGCCCCGCGGTTTCACCCGCGTATTTTCCATTATCGTGGGAGTACAGGGATAAATTATAGCCAATGTGTTATTCTGATGTATAAGCTATATTATTGTAAAGTTTCATTAAAATCCATGTAGTAGTTTTTACGTGAAAGAGTAGCAAACATCCATACATACAAACTTTCACGTTAATAATATTAGTAAGATTATGTGAACGAGAACTATCACCGGTCGTCTTTGAGGGGTGTGTAGGCCAGGTTACAACCTAAATAATAATTATTTGGGCAATTCTCTGAATATATGAAGATTTTCAGATGTCGTCTCTTAGACTATACTAGCCGTTGAGATATGAACAATTTTATTGGCACTTAAATGCGCTGCGGATCGCTCGACAGATCTCACGATAGCGAGATAAAATTTTCTCAACATATCGGTTATTTAATTACAGATTTTTATTACGTTGTACAAATAGAGACGTAAATATGTTGACGGTCTAAATTTGTGTAAAAGTTTAATTAATCGCAAAAATAATACTCGAGTTTATTACATAATATGAACATAAGAATAAATATAATAATAATAATAGTATCTATGGACGCTTTTCACACCACGTCAATCTGGTCCCGTGGTAAGTACTCGAAGAGACTTATGTTACGGCAAAGAATTCTGACGTACATAGAAGGACAGTTTTTATGAGCACTTTAAGGACAAACTCTGCGATGTAAACGTCCGCTTGGCGGTGTGACGAGAGGGACACCGCGATGTCCCCAGCATATGAGCCTACGAGAGCGAGCGAGTGCGAACTGGGGACAGGTCCCCAATAAAGTCGGCGCAAAAATCCTAAAGAATTGTTCTTCTGTGTTCGTCTGAATTCTTTGGTATGATCAAGATACATCCCATCACACTTAGCGCATATCCAGCAAATATTAGGTTAGGTTATACATACATACAATATACATACATGATACATCAATTACACGTGACACTTGACGCGCGGAGCGCATGTCATTCTGACGGCATGTGTTTTGTAATCTTACGACAGTTTATTCGGCATTTCACGCCGCATATTCATGGCCGGAAACTTTAATAAAATATAGTAGTATGATAGTCATACATAGGGTTGCCACGTCGCCAGACCTAAAAGTCGGACAGACCAGCCAGCTTGGGTAGAAAGACCGGACACCCAACTACATTGAGGATTCTGTCTCAGTATTTATAGGTATCATAAAGAAATTATATTAATATGTAAAATCAAGATTTTTTATGAGTATCATAAATTTTGTTAAATTCTAGCGAACTAATTGATATAATCGAATACCAATACAGTCTTAGCCTTAGACTAATTTGGCATCGCTCGTTTGCAAAAGTCTAACAAAAGCCGGACACCGTTTATTTTGACCGGACACGCAATCAAAAAGCCTAACTATGTCCGGCTTTATCCGGACGTCTGGCAACCCTGTCTGGGAGGTTGCTGTCCTCATCCCTTGCCCCTTGCTCTTTTGTCCCCTCTTCTTATAAGAGGGGTACAAAGAGCCCCCTCGGCTCAATTCGCTTCGCCTAAGGTGCTGGATTCACTCTAGGCTACTGAGCCCTACAGCCACGACAAGGCCTGAACCGTAGTGGGGTCATTGAAATAGACCTATGCCTAGCAGGGTAACGAAAAAAAAAGAAATGTGGTCTCGTGGGACACCAGGTAGGAATGAAGTTCCTTCGGCTAAAAAGAAAGATATTATACACTACTCGCATGTGTATGCGACTGTCGCGCCTGCGCACGTCTCATTTAACGCCTTTATTCCACGCACTTTTTCTTACGGTTTTATATCACATTTTTTTCAGTTCGGTCGCGCAGCAAAATCCCTATCCCCTCCAAGCCTGCCGTAAGGAACTTCGTTCCAAAAATTATAATGATGATAGCGCGCATACATTACATTTATATATTCAGTGTGCATAGATACATAAGTATTCAGCGTTCGGGCGCACGGTATCGCAGCTCAGAGATAATCCGCATTAGATTACGTCTAATCGGTTATGAAGATATATTATCAGCTGTATACATGCGTACTTGTTTGCATTAAAAATATTATTGTAGTTAGTTCGTCACATCAAGGAC
The DNA here is from genome assembly GCA_905333005.2 of Lycaena phlaeas. NCBI lineage: Eukaryota > Metazoa > Arthropoda > Insecta > Lepidoptera > Lycaenidae > Lycaena > Lycaena phlaeas. The sequence goes on from HG995176.1 coordinate 3,350,641, forward strand.
GTTACTTTAGACTTTGTTGATTAACACATATTAAATAAGGTTTAATTTTATTTGATCGCTTCATTCAAAGATTACCTCATACATTCAAACTTAAGATTATTATCGCTTTTCTAATATATAAAATTCTTGTCACATTGTTCGTTACCATACTCCTGCGATACGGTTCGACCGATTTTTAAAAAAAATTGTGTGCATATCGAGTAGGTTTGAGATTCGGCCAACATTTATTTTTCATCCCTCTAAATGATGAAAATTAATCTTAAAATATGTTTTTTTTTAAATTTATTGACAAAATCTTCCATTTTTTATTTTTTACAGCATTAAAAATGCATGCATTCCTAATTTTTTACCCTTCTATCACCAAGCTCTGTTTTTAATAGTAATATTTATACTTTTGGCAGAACGAAGTCTGTCGGGGCAGCTTGTATAAGTCTAGAAAGTTGTCGCTGTGAGCGACAGCAGGCTTACATTGCTCTAAAAGTGAATTTAGATATAAGTGTAGTGCCCTAACATATGTAATTAGTATATAAGATGTATTCATTAAATAAAGAAGTATTATACCGGCACCCGAACCATACACACGCCAACATCCCTCTCACATCCTCACATAAGTACGATCCCATATTAGTTCATAAGAAAACAATACAAATTATTTTTAGTAGAATCTCAATATGAATATAATTGAAACTGCGTTGCATTATTAAATAACTCTCGAATAGTTTATCGATGAATTTCATGGAGTATTTCCAATTTTATTTACCAAATAAACATGTCGCGCACAGGAGCTCTTCAGCAGTGACATGCACTCAGCGACGGTGCAAACATTATAATGCAATTTTAGAGAAAATTTCCCGCCATTTTTATATATTTTTTTAAGTATAGATAACGTAACATGCAGCTTTTGTCTGTTAATAAGTGCATATTTTGTTTCTCTTATATTGTCTGTAATCAAATCGATCTGTCAAATGAAAAGACGAAATACACTTTACAGATAATAATCACAGACTGATCAGTGTTTAGTATATTATAGTACCCAATCTTACTAAAACCTAAAAATATGTTCACTGGGGTTCGAAGATACTTGTACACTGGTTACTTGATAAATAGCTTGAGAAGGGTTACTGGGTGTTGTGTAACCCTTTTCAAAGCGATATTTTTTTTTTAAGTAGATATCTAAGCAGTTTTATACTGACTACCGACAAAGACATCCACACAACCAAAGGTTTTGCAGGTGCAGGGCAACGCGCCCTCTTTTTCTCAGTACCTCCAACGGGCCGCGGGAAACTCACAAACGAAATGCGTAGGTTTTATATCACATATGAGCGAAAGCAGCAAAAGCCAGCCGTGCACAGCTGGTATTCGGCCTTGTACAGGGCTACAAATTACAATTGCTTGGCAATTCAAATTGTTTTGAATTTGTAACATCCGTCTCATAGACTTGAATGATATTTGAACGATAAATTCACGTGTTTTTTACACTCTAGATAATTTTCGTGTTTCGCGAGTGGTGTTATGTAAAGTCTATAAGTATATCACGGTCGGACTGTAACAATATTAACATTTTTCGCCATCTTGACATTGTCTACATATTTTCGTCGGGTGAATAGTTCTGGCAAGTTTTCAACGGGTTTTTAAAGTCCGCCTGTCTATTCCGGGACGACATTGCTCTTGGCTCCGGCGAGGACATATTGTGTTCTCTTTCGTTGGTAGCGAAACATTGTTCTATTTTTAAATTACGAAAGTTCTCTAATGATGAGTTTTTATTTGTAAGATTTATTATGCAGCGATATTTTAGATTTGCGGATGAATAAATAACGTTGTATTTACAATTTTTTTTTGGTTGTTACATAAAAAAATCGATATAATTTCTCTTGGTTTCTAAAGGAAAAGAAAGTTATTATAATATATTAGTAATGTTTATAAATGGAGGTCAAGTTGCGAATAGTAGAAATCTATCATCATCATCATTACCAGCTTCTACCCTCCGATGGAAATAGGCTAATTGTGTATTTAAATAACTAAGACCATGATGTTCCGTTTATATGAGTACCAAGTTGCTCTTCCCCAACAGCATCCATTGCTTGCAACCGGCTCCTGCTCCCTCCATTAAATCTAGTAAAAGGTGACCAACCTTCTATCTTCCACAGTCTCTACCCCAATTATCTTAGGATAGTACATCCTAGTGTAAGGCTGGCTTGAAGGTCCTAGTGCAGCTGCTATAACTCTGATGCGACTGTCTATACATCGCTATGATGTCGCTTTCACTTACTACCAGATAATCCGACTATATTATGTTTGTCTCGATTGTTCTTTTAACTCCAAAATTCGCTACACAACTAGAGTTGAATGCAGTCGCCCTAGTCGAAATCGGCCGGGAGGTTATAACAAGGCCAAGGGATAGGTCGTCTTGGCGTTCATTGAAGGAGGTCTATGTTCAGGATGAAGGTTGTTGATGATGATGATGATAAACTATTACTACCAACTTCAGTTATATATTATATTTTTTTAGAACGATGCTAAAGAAAAAAGATCGCATACCTCGTAAGATTAAAACGTAGTATGTTTTATAATTTGAATATTTTTTATAAATTACGTAATATTGTATTGTAATTTGTGTGCGGTGGAGACGTTGAATGAACGTATTCGTCGCGACTAGGGAGACCATATAATTAAATAATAGCGGACTGTTTCTTCATGACCATGATTTTTGGGTTTAAAAGTAGTTTTACTATAACGAAATTTCTATCATTTATTAGAAAAAAGAGAGTCACAGTGAAGTAAGGTGAGGTAGGTAAAGGTAAAAACATAAGGTAAAGCTAAATACTGCTATAAATATAATTTTCAATTGGGTTCTGTCTCATTATTTGACAAAGAGCTCAAGGAAAAGTGTCAATAATTTCAAAGGCTATTTGACAGTTTTCAAACCATATATGAATAGTTTCATAATATACAGTTGATGTTAATTTCTTTAAAGATATCTTGTCCATCCACAGTCAAAACATGGTAGGTTTCTATGGCGTCTAGTAGCTTACTTCTCATTCCTATAGAAGTAGTGGGATGAATTATGTACCATTGTGCTATTCTACCATCTTTCCATATCTTTCCTTTCCAATCTTTTCGAGCCTTAAATAGTTACATGACCCTTTATCATTTGTGCAATCATATTATGATATTAAACAATGTTATTATTGATGATATGACAGTTCTATTTTTGTAACATTCAATTGCGTAAATAGCCCAAGTAAATAGGTCAGTGCGTACATAACCTTATCTCAAGTTATTTTCCGTGGACACGATAACAGATACGATTAAAATGGAGACGTCTTAGAATTCGAACATGGCTTTGTTTTTTTATGAGCACGTCAAAGTAAGGCGGTATACTCATAAGAAAATATTTACGGCTGTTAGATAATGGAAACATAAGCATAAACGTATCTATTATATTATTGTATTAGTAAATCCCTCAATGAACGCTAAGACGGCCGAGCCCATGCCTCTCGCATCGAACACGAAGCAGTAGTGCTATCCTGTAAAAACCATTTCGATGTCGAGCTTCACCTGAGTGATTGAGCTCACTTTACGCTCACTTCGAAAGCGAATCTCCACTTCAATAAATTGATATAGATAGAAAGTCAAGTTTTAAAGAATACAACTTTGTCTTATCACCGCGGATTCCGTTTTCGAGACTCGAAAACAACCTTACAGAATAGCCCTGCAGCTGCTGCACTGAGATCGTCATTTCACATACATAATACTTAATAGCCGACCAACACTTTAAATGTTGTAAAGTTCAAGTGGATAGATGAAGGCTGATGATGATGGTGATGATATAATCGACACTCTTTTATGACAATGCAATCATCTTTATCATATTCGTCAAAAAATATTTGCCCATGCCTTTGAACTCCGTTATGGACGATGTCCCAACCATCTAAATCTGCTAGCAACATAATAAACTATTTGAATAAAGGGGCACATGTCAATTTTATTCTAAGCCAAATTAAATCAATCTACTGATTCAAGGAAGCCAGGTTTTTAATCTTGAATCTGCAGTTGTAAGAACTCGTCTTGCGCCCACAGACTGTTATAATTGCTTAAAACAATATAAGTGCAAGTGCATTCATTAGGATATGGTTCCGTATTTTATTTTAACACTAACTGCTTTCCGCAACTTCGTTTGTGTTACCTAAGATTTACAAAGGCATCTTTGCGGAATAATATGATAATATAGCCTTTTTCGATAAATGGGCTATCTAAAACAGAAATAATCATTCAAATCTGACCAGTATTTCCTGAGATTAGCGCGTTCAAACCAACAAAACAAACTCTTTAGCTATATATTAGTATACATAAGGTTAAAAAACGATATGTGATCTTCACTTACGTTTCTCTTATTACGAGTGTAATTTTTCCATGTGTGTGTAGTAGAGAGAGAAAATTAGCTAGGAATATTGTCAACATAAATGTATTCATTTCTTCTGGGAGTTTTTTCTTGCAGAGGTATTGCTTCGCATTCAATAAGGGCTGGATCGTCCCCGAGTATATATTGGACTCCTAGAGCTCTCTGCTTTCTGTTGCCGATCTACCTCAGTAAAACCACTGCGAGTTGCCTTCAGCCGCTTCATGACGATTGTCCCGGACCTGACTAACAGAGGACACACCCTACCCTGAGACCTGAGTTTTCAATGTTTGTCCGTTTTCTTAGTTTTCAAATAAAATTACACTCTTTAGCCATATCTTATGATTTAAGTCGTTCGATCTATTGGAACTCATATTAATTTTAATAAAACTGTTGCGATATAAACTTATGCCTTTTTAAAATCCACGCTTGCGGAACCCTAAGAATTAATACACCAAACGCGTTTGTAAATTAATTATAAAAACACGTTGTAAAACAAGTTACGAAGTATTTTATGGTTAAGAAAACTATTTAATGTAAAAAGAGAAAAAATGTTTAAACGTGGTTAAGTATGCGAAGAGTATTTATTAAAACGATAAATGTATAGGCGAATGGTATAAAGAAATGCAACACAATTTTGATTAAGTTATATATAATGTTAATAATTCATTTAATTGAAATTAAGATCATCACATTCTGGATGTATGTAATTTACAGCAGCCACAGTCATGGCCAACCAGAATTAGACATCCTAATGTCATAAAGTTTATATTCATGCAAAAAATAAATACGGTAAGATATAAATCAGTAATACTAAATAATGTTCTGGTTAGTGACCCTGCCTGCTAAACCAGATGGTCGTGGGTTCGATTCTCATCCAGAAATGTTTGTGTGATGAGCGTGACCATTTCTTATGTATCTGGTCGTAATTTTTCTATATTCTAGAATACTAGCTCTACTGGTTTGTGGATTCGAGACTTACATTACAAACAGTAGTTGGAAGAGTAACTGACATACCACATTCATTTTAATACTTATCGTACTCGCTTGCCTTGAGGCTCGACATTCTTTTGTTTTTAGTTCTCTTCAACTGGCTTATCTAGTCGAAGCAATGAATTCTCAATTTATTTTTAGTTGGTTGATATGGATAAACATTTTTAGAATGGGTGACCTTCACACCAGTGGTTGAAATATCGAAAGTGATGATGATTAATATTATAAAGAAGCAAGAACATGATTAAAAGGGATGGCCAATGGACCATTAAGGTTCAAGACTGGAGGCCGCGCTTAGATGGACTAGGTGTTGGTCGGCTATTAACCAGGTGAGAAGACGATCTCCGTGCAGTGGCCAGTCCGCATTGGATGCGAGTGGCAAAGGATCGATCGTCTTGGCGTTCTTTGGAGGCCTATGTTCAGGAGTGCACGGATAAAGGCTGATGATGATAAGGCAGTATTCGAACCATTGACCTCTGACTACTCTACTTCAACATCGAACTTCACGTGAACTGATCTTTGCCTGATCTGCTAACGTTACTAAGAATGGATGGATAGATCAGTTTGTTTAAAAACAACATATTGCGGTGTCCTCAATAATGGATAAAGCGTGTCCACCCTACACACCGTGTGCAAAACATGAAAGAGTTGGCGTCACACTGTTTCTTGTATATTTTGTAAACAAACTAACGTCGTAAGATAACTACGCCATGACGTCACTATTTGGGGATCCGAGTTCCGCATAAAACGAACTTTTATAAGTGACTTGTCCATGTAGGCCTCTTTCTTTCTGTCTCACCTGTCTTATCCATATTCTTCTCATCCCTTATCTATGGATTTTATTTTGCATTATCTATGGATGATCCGTAGGCCAATCACAGCCCAGAACCTGCGCAGCGTCACAGCACAAATTTTGAGGATTTTTTTCACTCTATCTCTCTCGTCTCCGAAATACATTAAAGCTGTTTTACGGGAGTAACAAGCAAGAGTGCGGTACCCATGCAGCCTGCTATAAACTACTGTATAAAGCCACATATTTCCCACTGCTGGGCACGTCTTTTCCTCGAAATCAGGCGAGGAGAGTATTATATACATAGTTCACAGATGAGCTATCCCAACGCGGGTTGGCGAACTTCACACACCTTCAAAGAATTTTTTAATATTATCGAGCATGCTTTCCTCACGATGTTTTCCTTCACCGGTTAGCGAGTGATGGTCTTGTGTTCATGGTGCACTTAGAAATTGAGGAAAATCATTTTAGGGCACCATTGGGGGTCTGGACCCTTTCGCTCAAGAGGTCAAGCCAATACCCCCTGGAACATCGTCGCTGATCGCTCTAAATAGATAAACTATTGACTATAACTTAATTGTTAAAAATGCATCATCATCAGCCTTTATCCGTCCACCGCTGAACATAGGCCTCCCTCGAAGAACGCCAAGACGACCGATCCCTTGCTACTCGCATCTAACGCGGACCTGCCACTCCACGGAGATCGTTTTCCCACCTGGTTAAAATAATATATACATCGACTACACAACCTATAGACTCCTAATGTTTGATTTTTTGTATTAAATGCATTCTGGCAACTAGCTGAGACTAGGTGAGACGAAAGGCGTTGCAATGCTGTGATTAGCTAATTCAATGTCATACATTACATATCACGGAACGTTAAAAAGAAATGGATTTATTTCGCAACGAGAAAGTATGAGACGACACGATAGTTTGAGTACATTGTTTACGGCTCACATCGGAACTATAAGTCAGATGTGTCGCCAGAACCAGTTCCTCTGTTATTAGGTGTCTATGGGTTATGTGGTCGATGAATATAAAGCATATATTGCATTTATAGGTCAGTATATGTATGTCATTTTAATAGCTATGCATATATTAATTCCTCGCCAGTGCGCATTCGAGCTTGGCAAGTTACTGGAGCGGGCAGTATCAGATTACTGACGTCACAGTCCATCATCATCATCAGCGAACGTGCGTCCATGCGAACCAGTTTGTGGGATGTGCTGTCCCGCGCTCCCAGCAGCATGGGTCATCACTATGCTTATTTACCCCATGAAACAGCTTTGCTGTATTTCAGAGAGACGGGCAGGCAGTGTTATTTTTATGTCACGGTATAGGCTACACATAAATAAATTGCCTTGTTCCACGTAAGCTAGGTTCATTAGCGTACTTACCATCAGGTGATATTTTGACAGTTTGTCTACATTTAATATTTTTGATGTGAAAACTTCTTTAGCGGCGTTGAGCACTTTTGTGGGATGGGTAAAAACTGTGAAACTCGCGTGAGGACACGTGGGCTGATCGAAAATTCGTAAGAGGGTTGGAGAGTAGTGTTGTAACATCGAAATCGATTAATCGAACAATCGATTGTTTTCTTTCGATTGTCGATATTTTGTAATCGATTGTAAGGGTTAATTAAAAAAACGATTTTTTTTAAATCTATTTTCATAAAAAATTGGTTAGGTAATTTTTTTTTCTAAGTATGAAAAAAAATTTGAAAAGAATTAGAAAATGAAATTTCGAAAATTTTCTACATTTTACTTTTTTACCATGATTGATTTCTTGCGTATAGCAATTCGTTCTTAATTATTCCCTAACTATTATAAAAAATTAAAAATGCACTACGTTAATAATCAAGTTTTCACTTCTGCCGGCGCTCCCGAAGTGCAACCCGTCTTTTCTTGTAGACGGACACAGGTGTCAGGAGTTAATCATTATGAGGTCAATATCTGTGTCTATTTATCTACGTCTATCTCAGGAGACAATTCAAAAACACGTCCATTAACACACGAGCGGTCTCCATACGCGTCCCATAAATCATATGTTGGACGCCGGCCTCTTCCTCCTTCCAGAGCGTGAAGGTCGCTCTGTTAATTTGACAGCGACGCGTGGAGCAATCCGTTACTTTAGCTCTTTCAATGTTATATATCTTGCTATTCATTGATAGGGTCTTGTCCGGAAAGGACGGCAACAGGTGGTATGATGATGATGACGGTGATGATAATGATGATGCTGATGATGATGATGGTGGTGATGATGGTGGTGATGATGGTGATGATAGTGATGATGAAAGTCTAAACTCTACCTAAAGGCGGTGGCCGGTTCGGCTAGTATTTGTGCGGTTTGTGGGTCGGCCGTCTTGGCGTTTGTAGAGCGAGACCTATGTTCAGCAGTGGACTGATAAACGCTGATGATGATAAAAGAATACAGACGACACCACAGGCAACAGCTAAGTAGTAAATGACGCGATATTAATCCTAATGTTTTAGTTATCGATAAATTGTTATCATTCGACGTAAGTAAACATATTGCGTAGTTCGACGTATTCCGACAAGATAAACACCACTAAAGCCCGCTGCTGGGCATGGGTTGACAGCTAATTTGGGACAAGCCAGGATACATGGTGAAATGGTCAAAAAAATTCTGACGTATTTCATTGGTTTCTTTACAGATTTATAAATAAAGTTACAGATAGAGCATGCCAAACACGCGAGTGACGCTTCAAAGCGAATACAAATTCAAAAGCGCTCTGAAGTGCTTGACATAGGTCGTACTCTAAACTTCAAATTGTTATCACTTTTGAATTTTTATTCGCTTTGGTGGCGTCACTCGCGTGTTCGGCTTGCTCCATCTGTCTTTATTTATAAATCTGTGGGTTTCTTAGTTACTTTCTCAGATTGTGTAAGCTCTGGCTCTTAGGAGATTCTCTAGGTATATTTATGAGCGATGCTAACCATTTATTTTCAGATGGCACGTGTATAAATATGCCCACTCTCTTTCCAGCTTATCAACCCTCGTTATGTTAGCTGATCGTTTTAAAACCGATTACATCACTCGATTGTGCCTGAGAGATTCTATTTGACATTTTACTCATTTTCAAGTAGGCCACGGCGAGGTGACAGATTATCGATTCAGCCAGTCACTGCGGATTGACGGGGAAAGTATTGGGAATATATGAATGATTAATGAGATGTTAATTATGAGATATTGACACGTGTAAATCTTTGACGTGACAACGTCTAATAACTCGATATTACGGGCAGCATGCACAAAAAATATGACGTCATGTAGCGTTCCGAATGCGTGAGCGCGGAACGAACGTAAGAGAGGCCAAGCGATCGGCTCAGTTCGGTTCATGCTGCATGTAATGTTTGACGCTGTCACGTCAAACTACCGTCCGTAAACTGACTTTACACACAACATTTTTTTAAATAATGCCTAGCAGCGCCCTGCGTCTTCATCTGCATACTTCTCATTGCCGTGATATAGACCCGTATTTACAAACAATACTTTGAGAATTGATAAGCTAATTTCATCATTTTTGCGTTGTTCCATCTACTGCTGGATATAGGGCTATTCAAACGCCAAGCCAGTAGATAGTTGATATACTCTATAACGCGTATCCAACCAGGACCGTCCACTGCGCGTCCTTTTATTCGACGGTGGTGAGGCAGAGATCCGCCACAGGTACAAACCCGACGCCATGAAGCCGTGGAAGTCACACTCCCCGGCTGGCGGGGGGCAACCCCCGACTTACTATATCACTGGGTGATACCAACCGGTTCACCCCATTGCAGACGAAGCATTAGGGCCATTAGGGCCATTAGCATAGCTCCATCCGAAAAAAAAGGATATCGTCCCAACAAGTCGGAGCTCGATGGAGGTATTATCAGCTACCCAAAATACGTATTCAAACAAATATGTGACTTCTTTGCATGATAAGCTCCTCAAGCACTGAGCTGATTTTAAGGATGCTTAAGTTATTAAAGCTTGTCATGCAATAAAAAAATGGGTTTGGAATCTGTTGAAAATGGGCACGTAATGAGTGTACTTTACTAGCATTTTATGTAAATGAATGAGTAGAGGTTACCATGTATATGTTACATAATTAGGGACAGTTGCAAGCGGCTGGTAAAGGTTGAGGCACACAGATATATTATGTAAGTCTTGTGTAAAGGCTAATCATTGAGCCTACTACGCGAATATAATATTAGTTTGTTATTTTTTATCATATATTCTAAGGGATTGGGGTAGGAAAACACGATTAGTAAAATGATAGATTCTAATTATAAAATGTCCTTTCTTTTGCTTCTGATTTCGGAAGTACATGTATTCATACTTCGACAGTTTCAGGAATAGTAATGCTACTTATGTAGCGAAACGGGAAAAATCATGCTACATATTTACTTGAGTAGTTGATGACTTACTTCCGCGGCTTGTACCGCATAAGCGTCTGTGTTCATTAGTCTTTCGTCTATTTTGCGCGTGGAAGTAAACTAAGCTATCTTCATCGTTTGTGGAAATAATTTTCGGGAGCTTCGTTTTTAATGGTCGCTTTTTTTTTACACCACGTCAATCAGGTCCCGTGGTTCTCGAAGAGACTTGTGTTACGTGTACCAGACATCGGAAATACATATATTTAATACTCTTTATATTAATAAACATCCATGACCTAGGAACACAGAAATTTTTTTGTTCAATGGAATTGAAAAAATTTCGAAAAATTTAAAAAAAAAAAATTCGATGCGCTACCTCCGGCTTGAGCTAACTTGCTAACCATTGAGCCACAGAGGTCGTCAATTAAATTAAAAAAATATATTTATAAGGAGTTAGTGGAAGGTTCTATTCTTAGCTTAGTAAGTATTAGAATGATTTTGTAACATTAATTACAATATGATTTTGTAACATCATTCTTTTGTACTTCTGTGACCATCATCATCATCAGTCTTTATAAGTCCACTTTTGAATATACGCTTTTTTTCTTCTACGCTAGGAAATGCACTGAGGCATCCCGTGGCGGAGTGACTCTCCCAGGAGGGTATATGGGACTTAAGAAGTCGGTTAAACATAATGGATTAATAAGTACAATGTCAATCGACATTACCAAGAAAAACTCGAAAAAAAAATCAAAATGAAAAGCTCCTCCTTTTTGGAAGTCGATTAAAAATGAATTGAAAGCAAAAAAAAAACAAATATTTTTTGTACTCTATGTGCGCCTACATGAATAATTTTGCACCTGAATTTTGTGTTCGCATAAAACATAAAGGTGAGCTATTTAAATTGCAGATACGGGTGTCTGGACTTGAGGCGTCCCATTGAGGATTCAGGCTCCAGGTTAGTATGCGTACACATAGTGTTTTATAAATTTGTTTGGTCTCATAAAAAACAATTTCAAAATGGCGTCGGCTGTTATTCATTCAAGATACATTGTGCTAAAGTTGATTCATGTTTAACCTTTCTAGTGAATTCTCATCATCAGAATATGCTGATTCACACTTAAGTAAAGTCTGCATTAAATTTAAGGAAATTTAATAAACAATTTTAATGTTTTCTAATATTCATTTGAATTTTACTCATAACGAAACAACTGGTACGGATTTTATCGAGATTTATTAAATTAACAGCAACCCAAAGGCCAAGGCGCAGAAAAACATCGTGGAAGTGCATGCCTGATGAGATTGAAAGTCTTTGAAGGTATATAAAGTTCACCTCGTATTTCGTCTTGGCGTCTATTGAGGGTGGCTTATATTCAATCCCACCATGGTTCAGGTCTTGTCGTGGCGGTGGAGCTCTGTAGCCTAGGGTGAGCCCAGCATCTTGGACGAAGCGAATTGAGCCAACAAAAGAGCAGGAGGCAAGGGCCGAGGACGGGAACCTCGCCTCAATGTACTGTCTCGACATTGGAAGGGTTGTTCTGTGGAGGCAGGCAACCCCTCTGTGGAGGTGACGTCGGTCCCCTGAGGGACTGACTAGCCGTCGAGGTGCCCTGTTGCTTGTAGATCCGGGGCACCTCACCAAAGGCGGCATTGGTGGCACTCGCCGGGTTTTAGTGGGTAGAGCTGCGTCCACTCACCAGCTTTCGGGCGCAGTGAGTCCTACATACCCGCCTGGAGAGACACTCTCCTCCGCGGGATGCCTAAGCACATTTTCCGGCGTAAAAGGAAAAAGGGATTGACAGGGAATGGAAACTTCCGAGTGATGCCGCGGTGCGCTGCTAGTATAGGACCAGTGTGCCTAGGCCTTGCTAGGACGCGCTCGCCTTGACTCCGTTTATTGGATGTTAATAACGATTCGCCACTTGATTCTCTTGTAATTGTTACTTTACTTCTGTGACGTAAGAGAAAATATATACCTACAAGATTTATTAGTATCAAATCATTATATACTTTAGACACTGATATTTCACTTTAGCATACAGTGATTTTTCACCGTAGCAAGGGATCGGTCGTCTTGGCGTTCATTGAGGGAGGCCTATGTTCAGCAGTGGATGGATAAAGGCTGTTGATGATGATGATGATGATGATATAAACGAATCATAATCATCACGTTGTATACGTCCATTGCTTAGAGTCCGTTTCATAGAAAAGGTAATTAGTGATCATAAAGTACTTACGTCACACGTCCCCCATTAGGGTAGGGGTCGACTAGGTGTGACAAGGGGGTTGGAGGGATCTTGGTTTTTTTGACGTAATGTTTCTACATCGAAATATCTTTTAATAAAACACGAATTATAAACTAACTAGCAGTGCCCCGCGGTTTCACCCGCGTACTTCCTATTCGCGTGGAAGTAAGGTGATAAATTACAGCCTATGTGTAATTCTGATGTATAAACTATATTATTGTAAAGTTTCATTAAGATACATTCAGTCATTTTTTTACGTGAAAGAGTAACAAACATCCATATTTACAAACTTCCGCGTTTAGGATAAGTAGGAAGTAGGATAATAAAAAATCAATTCGAAGTAGTTTCAATTTGTAACAAATGCTAAGTATGTGACTTCACACTAGGGGAGGGGGGAGTCGGACAAACGTGACCATGACCAACTGTGACAAGGACGAGGGAGGGGTCAAAATATCATGAAGTTCGTGTGACGTAATTTATGGATGGCCCCTTACTGGTACTGGCACTGGCAAAATTGAATTAATGAGTTGCCAGAGCTAGTTCCAGGTTAGCGGAGTATGACGGAGAGAGGGAGTACCGAAGGGAGATGGTGGAGGCGGCGTTCACCTTGCCTTCGGACGCAGAGAGTCCTACATACCAGCCAGGCATGCGTAAGAGCATTTCCTGGCGTAAAAAAGGGGGTAGACCTTTTCACTTACCATTATACGGTATGTTATCAATTTGCTATCAACTAAATTAAAAAAATATATAAATGTCAAAACCAAATGCTGAAAATATATAAATGTCTACCCAAAAAAAAATGTTATTACCTCCGTTTTCGAAGTTGGTTAATCCTCTTACTTAAATTATTTAATATAAAAATAACCTTTGAAACTCAGTGATTTTATTAAGGAAGTTTAAATAGTGTTGTAATATTCAATACGAAAAAAAAGATGTAATTATAAAATATTTATACAAATGCCATTAAAATCAACCAATCAAGAAAGCGATTTATTTATAATGGGTTCTGTACTGAAAAGAGTTGTAATATGTATGGTGTCTATTAAGTTTATTTCTATAACAGTTGAGTTTACTTTTTGTGTTTAAAAAAAGTAAACTAAACTTTTGTAGAAATATTACAAACATTACAGCTCTACAGCTCTGCTGTGTTTCGGTGAGGGGCAAGACAGGCAGCAATACAGTGCACCAGTTTGCCTGTTTGCCAGACTATGGCTGATGAAACAACATGTTGTGTGGTAACATAAAAAATGTACTTGTATGTCGAAGAATCTTTGAACATCATTTTCACCTACTTCAAAACGTTGGTATAATACAAAACTTGATTGATTGAAAATGATGTATATAAATGTGTGCTTTTTTAGTGTAAATACAAAGTGTTAGGTTATACGTATACGGAACCCTAAAAATACAAAACGGACATATTTTTTGCGTGAAATACATTAAGTATTTAGTTGGTTACTTAAAATAATATAATTAGCAGTGGTTAAGCTTTTGCCCATATGAAGAATGTTATGATGATATGAGAATTGAAAATAAATTTAATAGTTATAACTATAATTACGCAAAGTATTATGAATTACGATACAGTAAAAAGCAATTTCTTGTGTCGTTCATCATCATCATGATCATAATATTGCTGTATAAGTGATCAGTGAGCTCTATAAGCTCGGTGCGCGCGCGCGGCAAGCCTTTAAAACGAATGTTATCATTCCAAATTCAAAATTAAAAAATTATACAGTGTGATTTTTTGAAGAACGGACATATTCAAGTAGCGTATAGAGCTAATGACCCTTATTCCAAAAATATATTACAAGTGGGATCTTATTTTTTTTTTTTTCAAATTATTCTTCACAGTTAAATTAAAGTAGACACAGTATTATGATAAAGATAAAATACGATGCATCAAATACGTCGACGTTCCAGCTCGAGCCATACCTAAGGCCCCGTTCGCACGAGGCACGAAGCACGAGGTACGTAAGTATAAAATAATCGCGTCGCGTCGCGTTACGCTATATACCTACCGCCTACCGGCTACCACTAACGTCTGTCTAAAAGCCCGCAAAGTGCACGTGATAATACAATAGGGTGACCATATTCTAAGTCCAACAATGGAATACTTACATTTGTCTAAATTTTGTCATTTATGTGGTTTTTTTTGGTGAATATAATTTGCTTTGATTGGCGAAACCAAGTTCTATCACGTCCCTGATTATGTCCGTTCTTTATAAAATCAGCCTGTATAACCAATCATCATCATCATCAGCCTTTATCCGTCCATCGTTAAACATTAATTCATATATTATTATTAGGTACATAAAGATAATAATTTGGTCAATAACCTCATAGGGAAAGTCGTTATTTGTTACAAATAAAATGTTTTAGGTAATGCTTGTTTTTATCGCGTTTCCTTTGATGTTTTTATCAGACGTACGAAGTTGACTGGAGGGGAGGTTTCCGTAATGTGCCAATGGACGCTAATGGATTCCACCCTTGGGAGTCATTATTTATTTATTTATATTCGGGAAATAAACAAAATATACTTAAATTTAAAAAATTGTTACCTATCCAACAACATTTTTAATTATAGTCTTTGAAGGCAAGCACTGATACCTTTTTGAAGGAAGGAAGAAGTCTTTGAAGGAAGTCCCCCGAGGGTTGACTGGCCGTCGAGGTGCCCTGTTGCTAACATATCCGATGCACCTCACCAAATGCGGCATTGGTGGCACTCGCCGGGTTTTAGCGGGTAGAGCTGCGTCCACTTACCAGCTTTCGGGCGCAGCGAGTCCCACGTACCCGCCTGGGGAGACTCCACGGCGGGATGCCTCAGTGCATATCGTGCGTTAAAGAAAAAAAAGGCACTAAGATTTAACATCTTATATTTCAGGATATATTCACTTGTAGTCTGACTTAGTTATATATAAAATAGTCTATGTATATGGGCGGCGTCGATTACTTGATGTGAATCCTCTAATTTAAACCTAATAGCCGGGGTTAAGACTTGTGTATCTACACAACTGTCACATAATCTTAAAAAAAATATATGTGTGTGCAAGTCATACACGGTTACCGACAGTAGTAGTGCACCAGCTTTAGCTTCTTGATGAGATGGCTACATATACTTGAGCTCCCCCCGCACCACCACCACTACCGAACGTCTAATGTGTTCTATCTCATTCTCTCGCCGCCTGAATTCTATATATTTACGTGTTTGCCTCTCTTTCTCTCTCTTGGACTTATTTTTTCGTGTCAATACGAGTTTAAAATCACAACGATTCTTAAGAAGTTTCACTTCAAAGATGAACAATAATTTTAAATATCTGAGGAAATAGATACTTCATTCGATAGAATCTATATTTACATATCATTAGAACAATAAAACTACCTTTGATATTGACGTTACAAGTAGGTGATTTGCAAGTTTTATATAACAATATTGTATTTGTGAAACAAAATGGCGCGGCAGTTTGTCGTGTTGATTTGAGCGGCCTCGTGTGTGTCAATATTAGGCCTGCCAGCGCCGCGCCACGCCGTTGCGATACAAATTCATAGGCAATCTTACGTTTGACATACACAAACATATATACTAAAAGTGTGTCTATCGCTCGGAACCCGAAAGGCTGATCAACTAAACAAGTAACAAATCAACTCTCAAGTCCCTTGTAATGTGTCGAATGAGTTGCTAGAAGCATCGTTAAATTACTTAAATTGATCAGCCTGTAAGTTGACATAACAACTAAAATCTGTCTAAATTGACTCTAGAATCGTATGTTAACCGCCTTTAACAGCCGTGCCAGTTGACATACACTTTGTCCAACGTTTCAGAAACCGGGCGTATGTCTCGTGTACATGAGTACATGCATACATGTTACAAATCAAAGGGGGTTCAGGATAAATATGAAGTAGACTAGCAGACTTCCAATGTGACATTATGGCAACATAAAAAAACCAAAAAAATGAAATTTCATCATGACTTATTTCTAAGGCTTTGTTCGCAGGACCGCTTTTAAATGTCTTTTTAACGCTCCGTGCGAATGGGGCCTTATATTTATTACATTGGAAGCGTGAGGTGACAGAGTCTTTGGTGACTATTCATAATTTCTTATCTCGCTTATATCTCTTCAGCGAGTTCGACGATTTTTGTTCAATCAAAATGTGCTCAATGCGCATCAAGTTTTAACTTCGAAAGACCGTCAGTCGTCCGGAACAGGCAAAAAATATTAAAAAAGGCGAAACAAAATGATGACGTCATTCCGTTTACGATCACGGCATTCGAAACAATTTTACTGCCAACTCACGCCAATAAATGCTTCAAATCTTCTTTACAGATAAATAAAATATGTAATATTACACATACACGGTATATACACCAAAATAACATTTATAAACATTTTGTCTGTCTGTATGTACCTCCGAAACGGCTGGACCGATTTCAACGATAATATCACAGGTAGATAGTTCGTGTATCAAGGAGTAAATTGGACTCTAAAAGTAAAGATCAATAATCCGGATATATCTAGGCGAAGCCGCGGGCAACAGCTTGTTAAAAATAGATTACATAATTAATGCGATACCTGCAGTGAACGAATACAATAGTTATAATTAAGGAACATAAGTAGCTTTTTTTTTTCAAATATAAAAAAGGAAACTTCAACGACTATTGAAAAAAAAGTTTGTCAATAAACGCTAGAAATGATTAAGCCGGAAAAAAACCGGTTGCCAGAGGAAGCGGTTATCCGGCACTGTCAGAGCATTTGTGTTCAACGGCTGAGAGTAAGCTTTATAATGTCGCTTATTTTTATAAAATTTGAGAAAAAAATTTCTTGTATTTTTTATACGATTAGTCAAAAAGGCAACGGTTTTTTTTATCGATGGAAGTTATGCGCTGTGTCGCGTTCCCGAGTGCATTGGTGTCACAGTCATGCTGGTTGCAGCCATGATACAGCTTTGCTGCGGAAAGAAAGAAGGCAGGACAGTCAGAGCTCGATTTGTGAGTTTCCCGTGGTCCATTGGGGGTGCAGGGAAAAGGAGGACAATACATCTGCATATTGGGAGTCACTGTTCGCTTGCCTTTTCATGACATATATTTTTTTAAGATGGCTTTCAAGAGGCCGAGTAGATTCGGTGACTATAGGCGTGAAATGGCTGGATAGCGACTAATGGTGAGGAACCGGCTGTCTTGACGTTCATCTAAAGAGGCTTATATTAACGGAGAAAAAAAAAATACCATTCGTCGATTCATACTGCTGGGTTGAATCGACTAATTCAAATATTGCCATTGTGCTATTCATACCGTGAACATGTATAAATCAACGAAAGGCACGATGATGAGTCCAATTCATCAATATCATCAGCCTTTAATCTGTCCAATGCTGAATATAGGCCTTCTTTAACAAACGCCAAGATGTTTGATCCCTCGCCACTCGCATATATAAATAGTCTCGAGTACTTTTATCGCATATAAATAAAGCCTTTTCAAACACCGAGATAAACTAATAATAGACAAAGGCTGTGTATTTTCAGTAAATGTTTCCGATAACCATTGTTTGTTTGTGCCTAATGGATTAAATGTAACTTCTATTTCAGTGGCTGTATAATATTGAACTGCGTCACGTCACCACGTGTCAACCACAGATGTCATATTGTGTTTGTTACTATAGAAATTTATTTTTATGGTACATTTTGTAAACGATTTACTATCTTCATAAAAAAAGTAACAACCCTTTCTGTCCCACTCCCGGGCACCCGGGCAGGGTAATTGGCTATAGTTTACCGATTCGCTGGCCTAATGCAGGTTGGTGAACTTCACATAAGGTATGTGTTTCAAAGACTTTCAATCTCATCAGGCATGCAGGTTTCCTCTCGATGTTGTCCTTTACCAGTGAGCGAATGATGGTCTCGTGTGTGCACTTAGACATTTAGAAAAACCCATTTCAAGGCACACACTTGGGGGTCAGGATCGAACCCGGAACCTCTCGTATAAGAGGCCGAGTCCACCTACCACTGGACCATCGTCGCTCAATGATTTACTATCTTCATATTTCAGCTTTTATTAGATTAATACAAGCCCATGACTTGTTTTGATTGTATGAAAAAGTAGCCTCGTTTCGTAGTGGAAATATAACGAAATTCGTCATCGCCTCAGAGTTATCAATAACAATTTCCAAGCCAATAAGATATTGACGATAACGATTTAAAACCAAAAGACAGTTTGTGATTTTTTTACAACAACGATTGACCACGTGTTATTAATGTTTTCGAACTTCGTTATCGTTTCTTTAAAGTTACTTTGTTTAAGCTCCTGAATCGTGTTGTATACGAGTGGCAAGGGATTGATCATCTTAGCGTTTGTCATTGCAAGGTTCTGGGGAAGCGAGCCTAGATGTCAAAGAAGAAAGTGGTTGGCAACATTAAAGACATTATTTCTTTTTTAACGCCGGAAAATACACTTAGGCATCCCTCAGGGCAGTTGGTTCTCCGAGGCGGGTATGTGGGACTCGCTGCGCCCTTAAGCTGGTAAGTGGACGCAGCTCTACCCACTAAAACCCGGCGAGTGCCACCAATGCCGCCTTTGGTGATGTGCCCCGGATCTACTAGCAACGGGGCACCTCGATACAGAACAACCCCTTCCAACGTCGGGACAGTGCAATGATTCGAGGTTCCCGTCCTCGCCCCTTTCTCTCTGCTCTTTTGGCTCCTCTTCTTATAAGAGGGGTACAAAGATCATCTTCGGCTCAATTCGCTACGCCCAAGGTGCTGGGCTCCCCCTAGGCTACTAACCCCCACTACCACGACAAGGCTTGAACCATGGTGGGGGCAACACTAAAGACTGGAAAAAACACAGCTATACGCATCTAAGAGAATATAATTAAAATTAATATAATTTTAATTATGTGATGGTATTTATTTTTGTAATAAGGACTTTTTCAAGGCTATTTTCTCTCTGAGGTCATTTTCTTGAATTTTCAGAAATGAGGAAATTTTTGAGGTCAATGCCGCGAACAATGTTTATGTTATTACCTCCTCCACAAGAACGTGAATTACCTCGATTTTCCCCATAATTACCTTTTTTCCTTCAAATATAAAATACATTTTTATTTTATAAAAAGGTGTAAGCAATTTTAAGTACGGTTTGACAACATTATACGTATTACTATTTAGATTGGGTACTTTTATGTTGATGGGAGGTTTTAGCCACTTTGCAGAGACGACAATTAATTCTCTACTGCGAATGATCAGAATCGTAGTCTTGCAGTACTTTTTTACCTTATTTGGATAGGCAAATCGGCTCCCTCAATGAACGGCAAGACGGCCGATCCCTTGCCATTCGCATCCAACGCGGCATCCACTGCACGGAGAGCGTCTTCCCATCTGGTTAATGGCCGACCAACACTTCGTCTACCTAAACGCGGCCTTCTCTCTTGAACCTTATTGGCCCATCGACCATCCGTTCTTCTGAGTGCGTGACACCGATACTAAAATCCATATATTGCACCCACATATATGTGGTTCTATAATAGTTTCCCTTACCTTTCTCCCGTTGCCAGAGTACATAAAATGTAAATTTTCGCCCCAGTGTTTGGAATACGCCCGTTGTTACGTCCGCCATTGTGGTGAATGTATGCAAATATATTTACACCGCTTATGTAAATATCGGCTACATTGTTGAAAAATGTGAGGCGAGTGCCGGGCTCATAGTGTGGGTTCCGCAGACATCCATGTTCATCAAATTGGCATCCATGTTGGTTAAATAATTTTATTTTAAAGCAGGACTTTGGACTATTATTAGGTGTATTGTTATTAGATTCCTGATGAAGGCTTAATGTACGAAACGTAGCAAATTAGCGAATTAGTATTTTTTAAAACTATTGTCCAAATTCCTGCAAATTTAAAATAAAAATTGTTTAGGACGTTCGTAAACTACGGCATACTTTAAGACGGGGTTGCGTTGCTCAAAAATCTCTGAATTTGAATATTGTTTTGCGTATTCTCTCATCAGTTATTATAATAAAACAACTTTTACGGATTTTAACGCAGTTTTTAAAGTTTTTTACTTGCCAGACGTTTCGGATACAACGACCATGGTCACTAAGCACTGTCATCCTATTTTACTATTATATATTTACCTCTGAGAGGGATGCGCTGACCCATGCTCCCTGTTACATGGATACCACAATTTCGCTTGTTCCTCCCGAGGTTTTCGAGCAAGACAAGTGTAATGACTGACCCCGCGACAAAGATTTGCCTGGGCTAGTTCCAGGTAACATGGCAGGCATAGCAGTAACAAGGCATGTGAATGGGTGACGTTGACCGCTTACCATCAGGTGACTGCTAATAGACACACTGTCTATTCAAGTAACAAAAAAATCGAATACAACTTAACGATTGTAGGAATTTCTTAGCATTTCGTTGTAAAAGCTTGCCAAAAGGTTTTTAGGTCAACGGAAAGTAATATCTTTTGATTGTATTGATTTAGACGCTTGGATTTTTAAGCTTCGTTTTGGAGTTTCTTTACAAAATGAGGTGCTAAATTCCTTCTTTATTACGGCATAAGTAGGCATTCAGGCAGCCTTATGGTGATCGACGCCCATAGACATTCGCACAACAAAAGGGAACTCATAATCTCCACGAAACCCGACAGCATAGTCGCTTTAAGCCGGTATAATGTGAGCGAGGTATCAACCGATCGTACCTGCGTAATTCGACTACAAAGCAGCACGACATTACCTCTTATTGCTTTCTTGAATCCGAATCGCATTTATATTTCTTATTGCGCACGGAACTCTAAGATATGGTAGACGCGATCACGCTTTGAGCCCGTGATATTAATTAATGCCTTACGAGGAAAGTATATTAACAGCATGGGCAGCTTAAAACAAGTCTACTGACGTTCGTTAAACAGCTGTTTTTTTATAGCATACTTGATGTTACCCGCGGCTACGCTCGCGTTAAATTCGGAGTAGCGCAGTTCCGTACGTACGTATAGTAAACACAGACAATTTTTTTTAACTACCCTGCGAACTTTCATCTCCTATGTCATGCCCATATAGGTAAAAATCTCAAAACGGTGTAACAATTATTAATGATTATTTTATTCTTATCAAATGCCTAAATGAAAAGTTTCATGGCGCCATCTTCTATATATAATGACGAACTTCCATACAAACTTTCATCCCCTATTTAAACCCCCCTAAGCTTTTTTTCGCGACAATAAGTAGCCTATGTCCTTTCTCAAGCTCCAATCTATCCTTGTGTGGATAACATGCGTTGCCCTCCTTTTCCCTATCCCCCCAATGGGCCACCGGAAACTCACAAACCGCACGAAACGCGACAGCATAACTGTCACTTTACGCCGGTATTATGTGAGCGAGAGGTACCACCCCGGTCGTGCCGGTCCAATTCGGCTGCAAAGCAGCATGGCACTACCTCTTTACAATGATGTAGAGTTTTGTTTGTCTATCTATTAATTTCGGATAAAAGTATCAACCCTTATATGTCCCACTGCTAGGCACGGGTCTCCTCCTCGAAATCAGGCGAGGAGGGTAATGGGCTATAGTTTACCGATTCGCTGGCCCAATGCGGGTTGGTGAACTTCACATACCTTCAAAGAAGTTTTATCTCATCAGGCATGCAGGTTTCCTTACGATGTTTTCCTTCACCAATGATCTCGTGTTTTGGGGTGCATTTAGAAATTTGGAAAAGCCCATTTCAAGGCAAATGGGTTTGATTCCGAATAATAGATCTATTATTATTATATACTGATTATCCGGGCGAGGCCTAAAATTATTTTTTATGCCTGCTGCTCTTAGATACAAATAATCTTCATCGATTACTTGTCTTGAAATCCGGCGACGAACGAAATAGTTCACCGATGCGCTAGTCCAACGTGGCCGGCCCACAAGTTAGCATACATAAGCAGACATACCTAAACGTCATAGCCATAAGGTTGTCTATACCACAGACTTTGAAGACGAAAGTCTTCAAAATCCGTTCTCACCGTGATGACCTGCGGGGCCGTAATGTGGCCTATTGATTTACAACTGGTCTGAATGTTTGCTGTAGCTCAACGAGCATGTTATGCTGGGTGGTTCTTTGGAAGATAGACACAGATTTATAAATAAAGACAGATGGAGCATGCCGCACACTCGAGTGACGCCACCAAAGCGAATACAAATTCAATGCGCTCTCAAGTGCTTGACATAGCGTCGTACTCTAAACATCTATTAGATTGTGTTCGCTATTGAATTTGTATTCGCTTTGATGGCGTCACTCGCGTGTTCAGCATGCTTAATCTGTCTTTATTTATAAATCTGTGCTATAAGATATGTGATTGATTCTATTGAATAAGTGTTATCTTGGAAATCTATACATTTATAATACGATGCTAGTGGTTTTGCAACAAGTTTGTCGTGCGCTAACCTGTCGTATTTGCATATGAATGCCACTAAAGCGTATTGGATGCATCTGACCCACATATATCATCATCAACAAGCCGCATCCATCTGCTATCAAATATTTTACCGTGTATTTCCTATTGTTACATTATCCTTAGTTTAACGAATATAAATATATTTGATCGAAATTTCGCTTTTTAAAATGTTTTTTTTATTGGCAACAAAAAGGTATAGTAATTTTTGTAAAACTTGACATGTTACAAAAATATTCATCATCATGAATATGTCAACTCTCACAGTGATTATATTAAAAAACGTGTATCTGGTTCAGTTTAGTTCTATACTTGACTATAAATAATCTTTTAAAGTAAAATTAAAGAGTTTATTAGTTTGTGATTTCAAATTTTGATAATAATTTTATGACCAAAATTTTGAGAAAGTATTTATTTAATTTTATTTTTAAAAAGAAAACGTTTTTAACGACTCTCGGGAGTGAAAATGCCGAATAAAAAATAGCTCATTCACAAAAAATTACACCTCGTTAACCTGGCATTATGGTCTTGTACTTGTGTTACGGGTACTAGGAACGGAAATAAATCTAACACATTTATGTATAAATACGCATAAACACGAATAAAAACATATACACACACCCATAGCTCGCTACAGACTATTCATCATACAAACTATCTCACATAGCACATGGTGGGTTTAACCTCAGACCGCTGCGCAAAGTATCCAGTAAGCTTACTCCGCCAACCACCACTTGACTTGTCAGTCAAATAAATTTTCATCAAGCTTAAAACTGGTTTTCTCGTATTGGCGATGGCTCAAGCGCCTCATGAATAAGTAACAGCTGACATATGTGGGTTTGTTAGTCGATGCTAGTACACATTCAATACACCAGTAATTATTATCAGTGTGCTGTCATCGATATCTAGACATGACATTGATGACGCAGGGTTGTTCTGTGGTGCGGGACAAGCCGTCTGTGGAAATGGTGTTCGCCCCTGAAGGACCGACTAGCGGTCGAGGTGGCCTATTGCTTGTAGATCCAGGGCACCTCACCAAAGGCGGCAGTGGTGGCACTCGCTGGGTTTTAGTGGGTAGAGCTGCGTCCACTTACTATCTTTCGGGCGCAGCGAGTCCCACATACCCGCCTGGGAGACCTACTCCTCAGCGGGATGTCTCAGTGCATTTCCCGGCGTAAAAGAAAAAAAAGGGGGAAAGCATTTCACAAGTATTAAAGTTACTCGGGTAGGCTACTCGAACCATATTAAACTCGCATTTGGAAGTACACTAACTTAACTAACCCACCTACGAGATTCTTCAGCCACTTTTCGACAATAACAGAATCAGCAACCAGCTGGCCAAAAAGCTAGACTACCCCTCGTAATGTAAACGGTATCGTAAACCAAACCATGTCGAATTATCGAGTTCCACGTAATAAAGGTAAGGAACATAGTGAATTTCCCATTTCAAATAGGTTTAGTTATATGCCGGAGCGACAATGGTCCAGTGAGTATGGACTCGATCTCTTATGCAAGTGGTTTCGGGATCGATCCTGACCCCCGTGTGTGCCTTGAAATGGGTTTTTCTACATTTCTGTAAGTGCACTCCAAAAACCGGGATCATCGCTCGCTCACCGATGAAGGAAAACATCGTGAGGAAACCTGCATGCCTGATTAAAGTCTTTGAAGGTGTGTGAAGTTCACCAACAAGAATTGGGCTAGCGCATCGGTGAACTATGGCCCATTACCCTCCTCGCCTGATTTCGAGGAGGAGACCCGTGTCCAGCAGTGGGACATAAGGGTTGATACTTTACTTTTTACTATATCCCTGAATATTATACGCAAGCAAAAGCTAAGGATAAAGTAAATGGTGTGATAGACTGTAACGCGACATATAATATGCCCTAGAATCTAGAATCATTTGAAATTCATATTAAATGCTCCCTGACACTGGAATATCAACCCTCACCCCTTAGTATAGAGTCTGATCCCTTGTGGCACCCCCATTGTAAGGTCTAGTATTTTATTTGCCTTGAACACTGGAATAAAGGAGATGCATTTTGTGCATTCTTAGGAACAAAATGTGATATATTGTTTTCTTAAGTTTACGCGAATTTCACTCATTATAATGAAACAACTTTTACGGATTTTATCGCGGTTTATTTAGTTTTTTACAAGCCCGACGTTTCGGAAACTTTACAGCAACCATGGTCACGGGAGGTCCTCCCGTGACCATATAAGAACACATACAAGCACGGGAGGTCCTCCCGTGACCATGGTTGCTGTAAAGTTTCCGAAACGTCGGGCTTGTAAAAAACTAAATAAACCGCGATAAAATCCGTAAAAGTTGTTTCATTATAAAATGTGATATATTTTAATATATTGTATGAGACTAACAAGTACATCTAATGCATGATAATGCGGTATATGATATGTTACTATAATGGTGGGGCCTGGCAATAAAATTGGTTTGCATGCCGTGACAGATAATAGAGTGACGGCAGAGCTCTATAGGAGTCGCAGTAGTAATAGTGACACATTCCGATAGCAGCAACTTACCTCAGATAATAAGAGAGTACTCTCCTGACCTGTGCCAGTTAATACTGTCTTTCCTTTTTTTCCGAATCACAGCAATGCTGTCTCACCAGAGAAATAAGCAGACGGTGGTACCAATGCAGACGGAATCGCGGTACAACCGTCAGGAATTGTATTATAATAATAATCATGATATTATGTGAAGATTGTTTGATCGTAGTAGTAATGGTTATCTTCCTCGCCTTATTTCGAGGAGGGAGATTTTTACCTGACGATAATTAGATCCTAAAATGGGCTGGATCTAAGTGAACGGTAAATGTGTTATTTATTATGTATGTGGGGTAGGGTAGCGGTTTTTCGAGGCGAAGCGCAATTTGGAAATGCTTGCGTGGGTGCAACTAGCTCTGTATTTATATTATCTTTTCTTATATGTAAGCTATATAATTTAATTATTCTTTAACTGGTGGTTTTGCCTGTTTCCCATTCACGTGGAAGTATGAGGACAAATTACATCTTAGGTATGTGTTATTCTGATGTAAAAGCTATGTTATTGTATAAAAGTAAAGTATCAACTTATATATGTTCCACAGCTGGACACGGGTCTCCTCGAAATCAGACGAGGAGAGTATTGAGCCATAGTTCATTGATGCGCTGGCGTAATACGAGTTGTTAAATTTTCACCCTGGATCTACAAGCAAACAAAGCACCTCGACGGCTAGTCAGTCCCTCAGGGGACCGACGCCACCTTCACAGACGGGTTGTCCCGCACCAAAGAACAACCACTCCCAACGTCGGGACAGTGTGATGAGGCGAGGTTCCCGTCCTCGCCCCTTGCTCCCTGCTCTTTTGCCTCCTCTTCTTATAAGTGGAGTACAAAGAGCCCCCTCGGCTCAATCCGCTTCGCCCAAGGTGTTGGGGTCACCCTGGGCTACTGAGCCCCACCGCCAAGGCCTGAACCGTGGTGGGGATTGATTTAGAACCTTAAAGCAGGTGAGCATATTCCTTAAATAAGTTAAATGTATTGAAGGATCATAAACATTCCGTGGGACTCCTTGGATGCCTTTGTCGGATAGGAATGTCTCGGAAAGCTTGCATTTTTTTGGTGTCAGAGATAAAAAGTTAAGAAAATCGAAAAAGGATATACATTCAAGAATTTTCCAGAACACATATATCAGCAAGGATTGCCGCGCTGTACTGCCTGGCTTGCCAAAAATGTTGTCTGCATATTTCGGTCACTGGTTATGTAACATACTGTTTGGCAAGTTAGGCGAATATTGGCGCGTGTAACTTTATCATAAATAAAATGTTTATCCTTGATCTTCCTTTGTTATCTATTGCAATCTAAATGGCATATTATTATGTTTACTTAATTTTACATTTTATAATATATACCCGCAGCTTCGCCCGCGTGAACTTAGGTTTACGGATTTATCATGTCTGATGATGATCATTTTCTATTTTAATAATTACTAAGTTTTTGTATTAAAATGAATATATGTCTTTATGTAAAGACATATATCCTTTCGCAGATTTTCTGTAGGGATATTTAGGATATATAATACTATTATTATATATTCCACCATACGTTGATCATATTATTACGTCTACCAGAGTTGATACACTACGCCCTTAGACACCAGACAACCACCCGCGCCCGTTCGTATCACAGCAACACGATTTATTTTCTTCTGCATTATTTTGATTTTGCCATATCTCCTAAAGTATTCATTTAATTTGCATGATGTAAAGGGCAAAAATAATCTTCATAAAATGCACATGCTAATTAACTGATTTAAAATGATAAGGATTCATACCGTATTTGTGTAAATAACTTTCAAATTATCACGTTATAATTGCCCATTTTTTTAAGTATTAAATGGATATAGTATGATATCCCTAAGAGATAGACATATGCCATCGCGGACTTTTTTGTAGACCTATTTAAGATACACAATTCCACCATACATTATTTTGTTATATCTCAAAGGGTTTACGCAGCGTTTTCGTTGAAAACTCCCAAGCGGCCTATTTTTTCCCGACACCTTCAACAGTTATTGTTATATCTTAGCCAATGTATAAAAAAACTTAATAAATTATATACATAAACCTTCCTCTTGAATTGTCCTATCTATTAAAATAAACCGCATCAAAATCCGTTGCATAGTTTTAAAGATTTAAGCGTACAAAGGGATATAGGGACAGAAAAAGCGACTTTGTTTTATAATATGTAGTGATTTGGGATACAAACAAATATTTATTATACCACACAGAGTTAGGAATTTACAATATAAATAACAGAAAGGAGTTTTTCCAGTAATAATTAATACATTAAAAATAATTAAAAACACCACCGAGTATTATAGTTTATAATATATTTTACTAGATTTGGCCCAAAAATGTTTATGTCCGTGGATAGCTCGCTTATCTGTGTGTATTTCTCAATATTTTTTTATTATAAAAACCCAAACGCAATTAGAAAAGGGTTACAAATAGACAAACAACATTTAAACATTTACAACAATATTACATATAATGAGACCGACACACATTATAATATATACATAATATAATATATAACTCCTCATTTTTTTATTAGTAAAGTATAAATAAACTATCAACCCTTTATGTCCCACTGCTGGGCACGGGTCTCCTCCTCGAAATTAGGCGAGGAGGGTAAACGCTGGCCCAGTGCGGGTTGGTGAACTGCACATACCTTCAAAGACTTTCAATCTCATCAGGCATGCAGATTTTCTCACGATGTTTTCCTTCACCGGTAAGCAAGCGATGGTCTCTTGTTTAGGTGCACTTACAAATTTAGAAAAACCCATTTCAAGGCACACACGTGGAGGTCAGGTTCGAACCTGGAACCTCTCGCATAAGAGGCCGAGTCCATCCACGACTGGACTATCGTCGCTCGTATTTTTTTATTAATTTATTTAAAAGGGTTTATTTATGTCAATGTTTATCTTTAAAAGCATGTGTAAACGCTAAATACTACGGCTTGTCAAATGTGTTGAAATATGCGTGTAAATTAGATCGTCCGAACAAGATAAGAATTAAGATGCCACAGCACACACTAAAAATATTTAGAAGTAATATTGTACTTGTGTAGAGATTGTTAGCATAGTACATGCTAATTAGTTGTATATGCTGCCAAGGCCAGACACGCCTATAATTTAGACTGTTGCGTATGCTTGGCCTCCGTATTTGACATTCAAGATTTAGCCTGTCTTCCATAATGATCAGTCCGCATCCATCCACCGCTGTAACCAATGTAAAGGCTTTTTACACCTGTCTGATTCTTTTTTTTATTATTATGATTACCGCGTTGCTCTTACCTCCTTATTTAGCATATTATACTTTTTATTGAATCCTACTAATATTATAAAGGCGAAAGTTTGTGAGTATGGATGTTTGTTACTCTTTCACGTAAAAACCACTGAATGGATTTTAATGAAACTTTACAGTAATATAGCTTATACATCAGAATAACACATAGGCTATAATTTATCCCTGTACTCCCACGGGAATAGGAAGTACGCGGGTGAAACCGCGGGGCGCTGTGGTTATTTTTATTATTTAAACTATTTAAAACGGGATATTGACCATGTTTTTAGTATTATTTCGCGGAGCTCGATATTTTGACATTGTCTACGAAGTACGCAGTCATTGTTCATAAATTGTAAATAATAATAATAAAAAAATAAAATAAATATCCCGTTTTAAATATTTTTAGTAGCCTTTGAATGCACATAAAAGTAGTACCTACTAATATTTATTTTAGGAATTTTGTTTGTCTGTTTGTTCCTAATAATATTTAAGGTTCATAAATCTATATATCGGATGTAATTACTCTGATATTTAGGCGCTCTATGGACTAGTCCATTGCTTAGGAGTGATGATATTTCATATTATAATTTTGTGATGTATCAAAAAATCGTCAATCTAGGTGTCTTCCAGTGCGATAAAAACTAGTGTCGCCATGTTATATGATGACCATTTATAGGGGTGTCCGGAAAAATTTTAATCAAATCAAATTGTCTCTGGCCAAGTGTTCAATTGCCCTGTCACTTGCCCAGTGTTGCCAGCTTAGACGTTTTTCTTATATTAAGAGAGAGTTTTAATATCACTTCAGGCGAATATTTTAAATATATAACGGGTATTGTTTTAGAAGGAAAATTTTAAAAAAATATTCTAATTTTATAATTCTGATTAGCGTTTTTAAACATACCTTTTTAAGGCCCTATAGGCTATAAGGTCGGTTATAAACCGTAAATAATAAGCTTTTATTCGTTTACGGGGGGCAACCCCCCAATTAGGGCCTTTTTCACAACCTCCAGATAAGTGCCAGTGAGATACTCCATACTCTATCTGTCAAATATGTTCTGGATAGCCTATCCGGCACTTATCTGGAGGTTGTGAAACAGGCCCTTACTATATCACTGGGTGATACCAACCGGCTCACGCCACTTCCAAAGAAGCATTAGGGCCATTAGCATAGATCCATCCGAAAAAAAAATTGTTTACGAATTTTTTTTGTCATATGTAGATTGGTTTCGGGGACAAACAAATGGACAAATTTTAAACGTTTTTATTGAAAACAATTTGCTTAGAGGATTTTTTTCATTGTTTTAGAAATTCGGGATGATTTAAAGAGCGACCTTTTTTAGAGAGCTTTCAATAGATTCGCGCAAACATTTTTCACACATTCAGTGTTGGTGAGGAGGATTTTTCTCCGAGTTGGCAATACTTGTCATTGATCGCTGACGTCAATGGGTACAATAAAACATTAGTATTTATTTATGTAACGCGACATGCATCCTAATGTGTTGTTAACAGATAATAAATACAGTTGACAGTTTTAATATTCTCCATTTTACCGCCACGAAAAAATTGATGTTGCTCTTTTTCGCAAAAGAGTTTATTGCTGTATGTCGGAGTTAGTCTGTTAGTCTGAAGTCTCCTTCGATGGTTTTAAGAAGAATTTTTAATATTCGTTTTGATATATGATTTGAATATTGTATTTATTTTGTAAAAAAATACACTTATTAAGACCATGCGAAAACAGCTCTATCGCTTTGTAATTATTTCGTAGCCACACTGCTGATCGGGTTTCGATACAATTTGGCAAGAAAATCAATTATAATATATAGCCACCGATACATGGAATAAGCGCTATCCACGCATCCGAACCAATACGACTTACGGCGGTTTTCAATATTATATATTTATAATCAAATTTTGTAAAAATATGTGTCAAAATTTCAAGATAAATAAGTAAATTTTAAGATATAATATAGGATATTGAAGGCCACTATTAGAAAATTTCAAAAAAAGCTCATTGTCAAACGCCGGCAACTCACCTACTAATCGGTTTGTCTATGGCTGTTATCACTTCCATCAGGTGACCCAACTATCCCTTTACATCATCATCATCAGCCGTTATCCGTCAATAGGTCTCCCTCAATGAACCCCAAGATGACCCTTTACCTTATCCCTTATGGAATTACCTAGGCCTCCATATTTTCCGCATTGGCACAAAATAATTAAGAATATTCCAAACGAGAATGAGTTGCACAGGAAACGCTGGCACCAACAGTTTACTCGTGCCAGACTTTATGTATCCTGTGTTTATATAAATACGCTTTTAATAACTAAACAGTATTATTATATGCCTGTGACCTTTGGAGGTCAAATATATGAAAGGTCACGATGAGATCTGATAAGTGAAATAATTTTATGTTTATCCATCTAGGATTGGCAAACCGACAGACGTGCCACCAAATGGTATGTGGTCAATGTCACCCATCAACTTAAACCAGTTTACTTGGAAGTAGCCAGACGATTCGTATATACAGGGTGTCCCGTAAAGTAAGGATCAAACGAAACAGGGTGTTGTGTTAGGCCACTCCAAAACTTTTTCTCTCAGGAACCTCCCCTCCTCTCCTCCTCTCATAGATATACAAATGTTTGTGTGTGTGTGTGTGTGTGTGTGTGTGTGTGTGTGTGTGTGTGTGTGTGTGTGTGTGTGTGTGTGTGTTTGTGTGTGCGTTTGCGTGTCCCTATTTAGGGCATATCGATGGACACTTTTCAAACCTAGACTCCATTAGTGAAGGGAATTTGCTAACTACGGATTTTTAGTAATGCTACTAGCTATAATTGGGGTACCTCGTGGATGTTTCCCGGCGCGATGGAGCGATCAAGTAAAAGGCCCATCTTCAGAAACGTTTTACTCGGTTGCCAGAGACGCGAGGGATAGGCACCGATGGAGGCAGATTATCCGCATGAGGAGTGAACCGTCCACATCCACAGATGACCACGATCCTTAGTCAGTAGAGAGTAGAGAGAGAGAGAGAGAGAGAGAGAGAGCTATAGACAAAGATTTGAAAATCTTTATTGCACTCTGAACATATCGAAAGGGCAGCCATTTTTTCATCGACCCTTTCAGATCTCTAATGTACTTTCAACGTTAATCTTTTATAATATTAGGGCAAGAAAGCATTACGTAAAGTGCTTTGGAGTACATCATACCTGTTAAGTCATGCAGAAAATTCGGTCGTAACTATTCGGTCATATTGGACATAGAATATAATAATCATTGTAAATCCGGACACGGATATAGATGTATCCGGCAACCGGTTGTCAGTAACAAAAGTTTGAACTAGCTTACGGACTTTGTGGTGTGGTTGTTTATGAAATAGCGGAAAACGTAACGTCCGCGAATGGACAGGAATTGCCCGTTTATAACCATTTCGTCCGGTGACAGCATCGCACTGGCTCCCTCGGGTAAGACCCTGTGTATATTACTTGTATGCGACAAAGTCGCTCGCGCTCATAAAAGCGTTTATAAGCCTGTGACGAAAGTTTTATGCGCTCGATGACATTACTCATATGTACTTATAATTCTGTAATCAATGGTTTATCTGACCATTTCTTTTGCCCCTGGTGGGTGTGCGACCTGTTATTATGATTCTAGTTAGTGCACTTCTTTGTTATTCTACACAGCATATGCCTCCCCCAATAAACACCAAGACGTCCGATTACTTGTCACACGCATCAGTCAACAACTGGTTAATTCTCAGTCTACTTAAGATTTTAAGATTCGGTGTTAT
This sequence comes from Lycaena phlaeas, assembly GCA_905333005.2. Taxonomy (NCBI): domain Eukaryota; kingdom Metazoa; phylum Arthropoda; class Insecta; order Lepidoptera; family Lycaenidae; genus Lycaena; species Lycaena phlaeas. Next base: position 3,383,497 of record HG995176.1, read on the forward strand.
GTTACACTGCCTGCGTTGACCTTCTTACCAAAGCATAGCGCTGTTTGTTAAAAGCAGCTGGACTTGTTTGAAGAAGATATTTTGAGGTCTCTCAATAAATATTTATTTCTAGATAGATAACAATAGAGATAGACGGGAGAAGGTAGAGGAAAAGAAAGAGATTACAACAAAATTTGTGATCTTCCATTTTACACGCGTATAGGCATTAGGATTATAACAATAATATTAAGGTTTTATTACATATAAACTCTATGCATAGACGAAGCGACGCGACACGACACCGCGGTAGTCGCGTTATGGTAATGTGTCGCGACCTTATCTTTAAATTGAAACGGTGCAGTGGTCATGTTCCTGTAGAGGTCACGGGTTCGACTCAACCAAGGGTAAATAAATGAACTGGGCCTACATTATCAAACCGTTACAATTTACTCTCCATTTTTGGTACTATTAACTATCCCTCTATGAACTTACTACTTGATTGTTTGTAAATTTTAGTTTTTGTTTATAAATATTTATGTAAAACAAATCAATTATTCAGTATGTTAATCAATAGTTTACATGTGTGTATGTGATAGATAAACACGAAAACCGTAATCAAATAGTGTGTACATCACAATATGGCAGGGCCGAACAATTTACAATTCTAATAGTTTCTTGTAATAGGGTTGTCAACATCTAAACTAATATTATAAAGAGGAAACATTTGTGTTTTGTATATGTATGTTTGGAGCGACGATGGTCCAGTGGTGGGTGGACTCGGCCTCTTATGCGAGAGGTTTCGGGTTCAATCCTGACCCCCCGTGTATGCCTTGAAATGGGTTTTTTGAATTTCTAAGTGCACCCCGAACACGAGACCATCGCTCGCTCACCGGTGAAGGAAAACATCGTGAGGAAACCTGCATGCCTGATGAGATTGAAAGTCTTTGAAGGTATGTGAAGTTCACCAACTCGCACTGGCCCAGCGCATCGGTGAACTATGGCCCACTATCCTCCTCGCCTGATTTCGAGGAGGAGACCCGTGCCCGGCAGTGGCACATAAAGGGTTGGTGCTTTTTTTACTTTTATGTATGTTTGTAATATTTTAACACACTACTGGATCGATTCCAAAAATTCTTTCACCATTGAAAAGCTGCATCTTTACTGACAGCCAATAAAAAATGGGGATGCCTAACAAAAATGTGATATACCTCAAGCAGTAAAAAAAAATATTCACAAGAAATCCGCCATCGCGTGCGCTGCGGAAACTATTGACGATCGCAATTTTCACTATGGCCAAACTAGAGAACTCGTGCCCTTGATATCACTTGACACAACATTTTGGGCCCTTATGAAGTATTATATTAGGAAGGAGCATGAACTTATTAAATGCTATGTTGCTAAGCATTGGTCGGTAGAAAATATTATGTCTTTGGTCCTAAGTGACTATAATAATCATTTTTTGTAAAGAATAAAGAGTTTTAAATTTAAAGTGCTTAGAAGAAGATAAAAATTAAAAAATTTAATTATTAATTATTTTAATTATTAATAAATTTATTTTGAAGATAAAATTAGTGTACGGCACGCGACTCTATGGTTTTGTTAAAAATTAAATTATGAACTCAGCCTTGGAAAGATCTGGGTTGAATCCTAATTAATGAACATGAATTGAGTGCTTACTATATCTTCATAGGTTACGCACAGTTGAATGCTTGGGTGAGATACTTGCCCACTGCTCCGATTGGCCGCAAGTATAGGATACTTATTTAAAAAAAAAACTGTTGAAGCGTAAGGGAACGCTTAAAAATGATTTGTCGGTAAAGTGACCACCTCACCAGTGTTTAATAGAATATGGCCCATCCTCGCCTGATTTCCAGAACATCTAAAACCAAACACGCACCCCTGTACCTGTGAACTGTCAGTCCGTAATTGAATTTGTGTCCTCACTAAAATACACAGCCCTACGATAGACTTCATGCTGTTCCATACAAATATTGATACGGGAAATAGAGAGAAAAAAATGGACGTTGGCTTAAAACGTTCCATGGATTTTAATTGTTTTATAGCGGACATTAGTTTTTTGAAGTTTGATGGATTGGACAGATCATGTTCTATGCACCTCATGCTAAGTGATTGCTCATGAAGATCTCTTTTGTACTAGCCAAGGCATTTATTCGACCAGATGGTCCAGTGGGTTCGGCCTCTTAAACGAGGAGGTCCGGGTTCGATTCCGACTGCCTGTGGTGCCTTAAAATGGGTTTTTCCATAATTATAAGTGCGCTCTAAGTACATGGTCTCGCTTGCTCAAAAATGAAGGAAAACATTCAGAGGAAACCTGATGCCTGATGAGAGTGAAAGACTTTGAAGGTGTGTGAAGTTCATCAACCCGCCTTGGACCAGCGTAGGTGAACTATGGCCTAATACTATCCTCGCCTGATTTCGAGGAGGTTACCCGTTGATAGTTTATTTTTTTACTTTACTAAAGAAACAACATGTCTTGGAGTCAGTAATATTACTTCTGCTATTCCTGCTTTTCTTCCTAAACCACATCGAACCAACAAATATTCAAGTTGGTGGTAGCAATTAAAACGCACACCGCATTTCGGTTGTAGTAATTTAATTCTTAATGCCAGCACATAAAGTGTTAAATAATTAAAACGTACCTTTCAGAACATTAAGAAAGGCCCGTAAAAAGATTAACGCGGCCTTTCATCTATTAATTACACTGATTATTAAAAGAAGCGAGCTTTTAATTATAATTTTATTACACGTTCAAATTTGGAATGGTGTTTCACGAATTTCACGCTTTTAATTAATTTTTACATAGACATATATGTACGCCTAGTCGACCAATCTCTTGCCCCTCGCACCGCAGCCAACAAGGACCGGCCACTGCGCGGAGACGGTCTTCTCTGGTTAATGGCCGACCAACACTTCGTCCTAAACGCGGCCTCCACTCTTATTTGAAGTAACAGGTAATTTTTTATTATATTATTATTAAATTACTGAATAAAACTGTTTTATTTTGTATTGCTGGTGTGTATGGATGTCGCTATATTTTACCATAAGGTAAACTGACATTCCGTTTCCCTCTTCTCCTAAAAAAAAATCGGTTGTCTGTAAAGTAGGTTTACTGACAATAGTTGAACGTGACAACGCCATAGGAAAATACTGATGGGCCGATTGTGCCTCTTTGTCGCTCGTTCCGCGCTCTCGCTTGTACTTCAAACGTTAAATGGGACACCTCAGAGCAAGGTAACGCCGTATGAGTCATGTTTTTTCGTGCGTGCAGCTGCCTTCATCAAATTATAAGACATTGTCACGTCGAAAAAAATCGGAATTATTACTATTTTTTTTCATCGCTTTAGATTTTTCTTACCTTTTCACGTCTAAGCTGAGTTTTGGCAAGAGGGCATATTTTGATCACTAGAAAGGACAAAAGCTAACGAACTAGTCATCATCAGTCCACTGTCCAGACACCGTTCTTCATGATAAATCAAAACATTAAATTAATTTGGGATCGCTAAGCAAAATCATCTACACATATAATATTATAAAGAGGAAAACTTTGTTTTTTTGTTTGGTTATAATGAATAGGCTCAAAAAGTACTGGACCGATTTAAAAAATTCTTTCGCCTTTCGAAAGCTTCATTATCCACGAGTAACTTACGCTTTATTTTATTCTGGGAAAAATAGGGTTCTGATATTTGGGGTTTTCGGACACAAGGTGTAAAAAATCAACCAGAAAAGTAGTAACTTTTCTGGTTAATTTTTTACACTTAGTATAGTTGGGGTACTAAGATCCCGATGTAAATCCTAGTTTACGCAGGCGAACCTGCGGGCAACAGCTAGTTAATTATAAAAACATAACCTAAAACAAATATATATTTTTTTTCCCAAAAATATTAAATTAAGAAAAACGAAATACAAAAGCCCGTAGTAAAGTTAGAGGACGCTCAGCAAAAATTGTTATTTGCAAAATTGTCATTGACTACCGTAAGATGTAATGAAAATATTTCATTTTGGGCGCAGAGAAAAAGTATTTTCATTAGAAAATGTCGGAATTTAATAAAAATATACTCGTCATTTGCGAGACAAATCTGAATACAAACCGTAATGTTCAAATAACTTGAATTCGAAAATTGAAGGCCTTTGGGGAAACATCGTCGGGCGAATTAAATTAAGGTCTTAAATCAACTGGTGGCAGGGTTTTTTCAGCGTGGGTATCACCATCTGCTTATTTCATTTTTAAAGCAGTTTTTTAAATTAACATGGTTATTTTCATTATTTAAACTATTTAACATGTTTTTTAATTATAATGAAACAACTTTTACGGATTTTATCGCGGTTTATTTAGTTTTTTACAATCCCGACGTCCTCCTGTGACCATGGTTGCTGTAAAGAGTCCGAAACGTCGGGATTGTAAAAAACTAAATAAACCGCGATAAAATCCGTAAAAGTTGTTTCATTATAATGAGTGAAATTCGCGTAAACATAATGAAACAATATGTTTTTTAATATTATTTCTCGAAGCTAGATATTTCGACATTGTCTACGAATTTCATGTTCACGATGGTGAATATCCTGTTTTAAATAGTTTAAAGCAGTTCTCAATAAGACGATTGATTGTGGCGTGCTGTGCCGCGCTCAGCTGACCACCATCTTGCTTATTTCTCCCGCTTTTCTGTGGTAGCTTTTCGGCTAGGCAGTGTAATTACTGTCAACGAGACTTAACATCTTATTTCTCAGGATAAGCAACACGTAAATAAGTTGCTTGGGCTTGTTGCAGGCAAACTAGGTTATGTTAGAGTTCGTAAAGAAGTAGTGCCATGCTGCTTTGTAGCCGAATTGGGCCGGCACGACCAGGGTGGTACCTCCCGCTACGACAGTTATGCTGTCGCGTTTCGTGCGGTTTGTGAGTTTTCGGTGGCCCATTGGGGGGACAGGGAAAAGGAGGGGAAAGCATTTACCTAACCTTCGGTGGTGACTAGTGTGGATGTTAATGGGCGTCGATTTTCTCATTTTCAAAATTCTTGTGTTACAATGTAGTTACTCATACTCCCCCGAAACGGCTTGACCGTTTTTTATGAAATTTGTGCGCATATCGGGTAGGTCTGAGAATCGGCCAACATCTATTTTTCATCCTTCTAAATGATAAGGCCCACCCCCAATTTTTTTTGTAGTATTGTCAAAATCTTTCATTTTACCTTTTTTATGATACAACATTAAAAATTATATACATCCCTTAATATTTACTTTTCTATCACCAACCCCTCTTTTTTAACAGCAATATTAATGTTTTGGCAGAACAAAGTATCTGGGCAGCTAGTTTCAATATATAATCGATAGTTCATCTATTTATAATCTAGTATGTCACCATTTAATTAACCAGATGGGAAGACCGATCTCCGTGCAGTAGCAGGTCCGCGTGGATACGAGTAGCAAGAGATCGGTCGTCTTGGTGTTCATTGAAGGAGGCCTATGTTCAGCAGTGGACGGATAAAGGCTGATGATGATGATGAAGTCACCATTAATAATTCGTTGAGATTTGTTTATAATATAGTTAAAATTGTTAAAATGTAAAATTTCATAGTTATTTTAAGATTTTTCGCTATCGAGATTTTTTTTCTAATATAGGCTTTGGACACCATATTCCATCCATAACTCAAGTATGATCAAGATTAACATAAAATTTTGATATTCTCCAATGCTTAGACACATTTAATTGAAAAAAACTGTTTAATTAAGCCTAATTTATTACGCACAGGTCCATAAAAGGCATACTTGGGTTGTCTAGGCTTAATAAGAGCTAGTCCAAGGTGAGCTGATTTATGTTCGGGTGTACCCGATTGACATAAGAAACCGTATTAGGCCAGTTCAAAATTGAACTAAAGGCCTTGATATTTCTAAGAGAATTGGCAGTTTTTTTCCTTTATTCAAACGGTATATTAAAAGCCAAAATACTAAAGCCATCATCATCATCAGCTTTTATCCATCTACTGCTAGGCCTCACTTAATGAATGCCAAGACGACTAATCGCTTGCCACTAAGTAATAAATATATAAAGCTTATAAAAAAACGGCAATCATAAAAACTATCGACAGAAGTGAAAACTTATGTACATACATACATAATGACGCCATATCGGCCAGAATATCACATTAGAATGTCGGTGACGCGAACCTATAAGATTTTTCCCTATCAAAAAGTGCTCGACGCGGCTAAATAAATTTTCACTTCAATAAATTAAAATCACAGCTCCACATGCAAGTTTGTTTGTTTGTTACAAACAAAGCCGGTACATGTGTTGACTTTAGTAGAAACAACTTTAAATTATAATGTAGTTGTAGAGAAGTTTCAGTAGTGTTTTGTAACTTTTGTACAACTAATATTGTGGATGTAGAAATTATAGAAATAATAATGGTACCTTTGTTATTTCTCTACTAGTCGTTGCCTGCATTAAAAAAACTAAACTTAAATTATTTTATATATTTTTTTTAATTTTCCTTCATGAGTTTGTGATTCATGTTTTAATAATTATGTTACATTTCGATGTAGAAATGTGATGTCACAAAATCGAGGATCCCTCTTTCCTCTCTTACCCTCTTGTCACACAATGTCACACTTGGCTGACCCAGTCCCTCTCTCTTAACGTGTGATTTTATGGATGGTCCCTAAGGAGAAGCCTATTTTCAGCAGTGGTTGTATAAACTTTGTTAGCTTAAAATTATAATAAGAAATCCACCATGGTTCAGGCCTTGTCGTAGCGGTGGGGCTCAGTAGCCCAGGATGAGCAAAACACCTTGGGCGAAGCGAATTGAGCCGAGAGGGCTCTTTGTACCCCTCTTATAAGAAGAGGGGGCAAAAGAGCAGGGGGCAATGGAAGAGGACGGGAACGTCACCTCATTGTACTGTCTCGACGTTGGAAGGGCTTGTTTTGTGCCCTGAGGGACTGACTAGCCGTCGAGGTGCTCTGTTGCTAGTAGATCCGGGGCACCTTATAGGCGGCATTGGTGGCACTCGCCTGGCTTCAATGGGTAGAGCTGCATTCACTTACGAGCTGCGCCCGAAGCTGGTAGCTTCCCACATACCCGCCCACACCCCCGCGGGATGCCTAAGCGCAGTTCCTGGCGTAAAAGAAAAAAATGAAGAAAAACCTAGATGCCAGTAATTGTTATGACTGTTTTGGAAAAAACGCAGCAAAACTGTCCACAGGAAAGTATAAACAAGATGGTTGTATTAATGCAGACGGGAACGCGGACAAGGGTCACCGGCTTATCTAGTTATGTTATCCAGAAAACCAAGAAGGGCTAACTAATTGAATACAATTATGGTACTGATGAAGACGAGCCTAAGACCAGTCCACTGGTAAAAATCATCGTCATCCCACGTTATTGTACTCCTGAGATCATAGTCAAGGTCATCAAAATATGTTCTCCCCAACTTACCATTTCAGTGATACAATTAAGAGCAATCTTGTCCAGGGTGGAGCAAGGGTGAACGTCATCAAATTCATTTCAAACTGAATTTAGTGAATTTAGTGTTCCAGTGATTATTACGTAGCTTGTGACATCATTGCTATGACGTTAGAGTTGTGGAGCGAGTGTATCTTGATTATTTTGAGCTGTGTTGTCACTAATATACTAAAGTAATATACACATAATGTGTTTATTATTACTAATAAAGCAACAAAGTTTATTAGAATAAAGACTACTTTCGCTATGATGCAAATTTTTTTGATGCAAACATCGATCAAATATACCCGAGATACAGCGCGAACGCAAAAGTGTGTCTCGAACTAATTGTGCTTAAAACTGTTCTAAGCACAATTGTGAGTATGGTCTCTGGTAATAAATTTTTAACGACTTCCGCGATGCACGCATTCTGTAATTCTATAAGTGCGAAACCCCTTTATAGTTAAGGAATAAGGACGTTACGTTACGACGTAAATAAAAGAGAAAGAATTTGACTTTTTACTTTTTGACTTGCAACTTAGCAATGGCGTAGCATGGGACATGTTTTCGAATTGGATTTGTAGGTAACTGTGTGTCTGTCTGTGTCTAACTAACTGTCTAATATAACTGTCAAATATACCCTATATTTGATCGATGAATGCAAACGAAAATGGTCTCACTCAAGTGATTATGAACTCAACGTTTTAAAGGAGAGGAGTGGGTTCGAGACTGACTCCTATGGTTGCCTTGAAACACGTTTTTCTAAATTTCTACGTGCCTCTGAACAAGAGACAAACGCTTGCTCACCGGTAAAAATAAATTTTGTGAGAAAACTTGATAATGAGACTGAAGGTATGAATCCAACCTGAATTGGGGCAGTATATCGGTGAGTTATGGCCCAATTATTCGTCATTTTCGAAGAGGAGAACCGTGTCCAACAGTGGGACCAATAAAGGTTGATATTGTTATTACTGCTTATAACGTTTTGAAATTAGATACCAGAGTTTTAAAATTATGTCCAACATCTAGACATACATTCTACTCCGACGGGAATAAAAGTCCCCCTAAGACGTGATATCTTTAAGAGACAAATATTTGAGTTTCTATATTGCAAATATTTCATACCGTAGGTACTAAATTGTGAACATATCAAAATGCCGTGGGTAATATCCCAAGGTTTTGAGGTCACCGCTTACATTAAATGCACCTGTTCAGACGCGGCTGTTTCGTAACGACCCCTAAATAGCCGACCATATGAGAATGTTATCATCTAAAGAACGAAAGGAAGGACAGTGACAAATTGTTGAAAAGAAGAGATACAGATACTGAAAGTTTATACGTAGATAAAAACAAATCTGGCTTACATTGATTTCTACAACAAGTTGTTGAAAACAAGAGATTAATAGACTGTAATTAAGACGTATCGAAAAAAAAATCTGTCTTAATGAATTCCACAGTCGACAAGAATGAAAAGAATAGAGAGACATGATACTCTAGAAGGGTTACTGAGATGTTGATGACCAACATGATCGAGTCGACTCTAGAAGGGGAATTCTGATAAGAAAAAGGACGTTTTTTATGTTATTTTGATATGCATTTTCATCTCAAATCAAATCATAAATAGTTCAGTTTACTAGGAACTAGCTTAGGCACCGCATATTCTTGGACATTATTTAGGATCGGTGACAGTAATTGGTAATTACACTTTGTCTTTCTGAACACAGTTTTCACAGCAAAGCTTTTTCATGAGGGGAACAAGGAACCCATGCAAGCTCGCATAATGAGTTGAAGTCTTTGAAGTGCGATGATGTCATCTCGTATCGGTGGCCAAGAAGTGGCGAGCCAAAGCCCAGTCATCCTTTGATTAAGAGAAAACTTTTGCCCTTTTTGAAAGTAGAAATTATAATTAATTTTTTATCATAGGTACTGAAAATGTGAACAGTAACCAGGAAGACATAAGCGCATCCTGCAATCATGTGAGATTAAAATGGTTTAAGAAGATGCTATCGGGTATATGATGATAGTGGCTAGATTGAAGTCAACTTGAGTACCAGGGTACTAGAAATGGTAGGTGGAGTATTGCTGTCTACATGGGTATCATCTAAGTTCCTTATTCCGTTAAGCCTGGGCATGGCCTACGGACAAATTCTAGACAAACTCGATCATATCTGGGGGCCTAGCCAAAATGCCATTAAGAAAGCGTCAGCGAAGTTCGAAATGATAAAATGTATAGGATGGACCATGTGATTAAGCGCGGCCTTATGTCAATCCCATGCATTTTATCATTTTCGAATTTCGGTAACGCTTTCTTAATGGCATTTTGGCTAGGCCCTCAGATTAACCTATCGTCATCAAAATATGTCAATCAGATTATTATTAAGAATTCTCTTTGATAATTTAGATCGCTAAATCTGAAATGATCTTATATTCCAATAAAAATTGATTTTGCTCATCAATTTAAATTCAGTAGAATTGTTAATTCGAGAGTACGTTCCTAGGACTTTTTAAATTTAGAATTAATCACTACATATTATAAAACAAAGTCGCTTTTTCTGTCCCTATATCCCTTTGTACGCTTAAATCTTTTAAACTACGCAACGGATTTTGATGCGGTTTTCTTTTATGGATAGGAAAATTCAAGAGGAAGGTTTATGTACACAATTTATTAAGTTTTTATATACATTGGCTAAGATATAACAATAATTGTTGGAGGTGTCGGAAAAAAATTGGCCGTCTGGGAGTTTCCAACGAAAACGCTGCCTAAACCCTTTGAGATGTAACAAAATAATGTATGGTGGAATTGTGTATCTTAAATAGGTCTACAAAAAAGTCCGCGATGGCATATGTCTATCTCTTCGAGATATCATACTATATCCATTTAATACTTTAAAAAATGGACAATTATAACGCGATAATTTGAAAGTTATTTACACAAATACGGTATGAATCCTTATCATTTTAAATCAGTTAATTAGCTGGAGCACTTAATGAAGATTATTTTTCCCCTTTACACCATGCAAATTAAATGAATACTTTAGAAGATATGGCAATATCAATATAATACGCAAGAAAATAAATCGTGTTGCCGTGATTTGAGAGGGCAGTGTAATATTATGTAATAGTATCCTAAATAGTAAATATGCATGCAGAAAGTCTGCGAAGGAATATACTTAATATCTTTATATTCAAGATACCATATTATATCCATTTTAATACAAAAACTTAGTCATTATTGAATTGGAAAATGATCGTCATCAAACATGATACATCCGTAAACCTAAGTTCACGCGGGCGAAGCTGCGGGTAACAGCTAGTTTCTTTCTAAATTACAACCTGTTTTGAAGCTATTGATTTTGCAATGCAAATATAACTGGCTAAAAAGAGAAAAGTGTCCTTTCGATGTTTTCGTTGTACATTTATTATAACAAATGGATTTGTGATAGGCAAATGCTTTAAATGGTCACTGGTTAGAATATTGACAACTTTTTTGACCTTTGACTTCAATTTATTAAAGCTTAAGACGAAAATACTACCCACGCTGCTCCGCTCAGTTCAGTTTCAATGAGATGGCTTAATTTAATTTCTTTCTTGTTAGACTTAGGGCTTATTCTTAAAGTGATATTGGTAACTTTAGTTTTATGGCGGAGGTCTTTGTTTCGAATCCTATCTGCCAAAGATACAGGCACGTTCCATAGTACTTTGAGCTACGGCAAACATTCGGACTATTCGTAAATTAAGAGGTCGAGTTTCGGCAACGTTTGTGACGGTAAAAAAAGGCGCTTGATAATTTCAAATGTTTTTAAATCATCAAAATATAGTGCGCTCATAAATTTTTACCGCTATAGAGGTATAGAGATTAAGATATTTGAAAATAGAATACTAGTTATACATATAAGCCGTACTCAGAGATATTGATTATTTACAGCCTATGTCACTCATTGATAATTATTTAGCATCATACTGATAAATTATTTTTTTAAATCGAATTCTTATTTTTTAAGATAACGCTGTTCTTTCAATGACACAAAAAATATCTCCCCATATTTGTGTGGATTTTCTGTCGCCGAACCAAATGTAATTTTATACCATTAATTTCAGTATGGGTTTAATATAGTAATTACAGTTATTACCGTAACTGGGCGTCGTTTATTACCGAAATACCACAAAATGCCCACACATTTATATAACATCGCACTGACAAGCTTGCGACACTTGTAAAAAGCGGGCCATAGTAATGTGACCACGATATGACGTAAACGCGGATAATCTTATATGTAGAGAAGTGAACAAGTATTGTTGCTGTCAGACCTTGTTCCTATCGCTACTACTCATCTGTATCCAGGATCGACAGCAGCAGAAAATTACCCTTTGATACGATCTCAGCGACTCCGACGGATACGTTAAAACTGCATTAGACCCGCAACAAACTAGAAGAATTCAGTAGGATTAAATATTTGTCAATCTTCCTACCCTTAATTGAGAAGTAATTGTCAAATTGACAAAAAAAAAACAGAAGGTTATTCTGTTTTTTTTTGTGCGCATTATTATACTTACTTACTCTGCTGGCTCAACGACTCGAAGTGTTTCTTGGCCGACACGAGATGGCGCCACTGCGTCCTGTCTTTAGTGATCTCCTCCTAGCTTACAACGCCTAGGGCTGTCCCTAATAGGCTTTTACCCCTAGCAGCTGGCATTCTCTCAAGATGGCCAAGCCAGCGGAGTCTATAATAAAAGAAATGTGGTGTCGTAGAACACCAGGTAGGAACGAAGTTCCTTCGGCTAAAAAGAAAGGTATTTATTATACACTACTCGCTTGTGTATGCGACTGTCGCGCCTGCGCACGTCTCATTTAACGCTTTTATTCCACGCACTTTTTCTTACGGTTTTACTATCACATTTTTTTCAGTTCGGTCGCGCAGCAAAATCTATCTCCTCTATCTATCCCCTCCAAGCCTGCCGTAAGGAACTTTGTTACAAAAATATGTTGCATGGTTTGAAAATATGTTGCACTTTCAAACCGCTTATCTTTACTCAATTTAAACCAATTCTATCAGGACTATTACTGGTCTGTTAGAACTTGCTTTCAGAATCTCTACTTTAACGTCAAAGGCACACACACTCCCCTTAAACTATCCCAATTAAATCCAGACCATAGACACCCTAACACTATATGTAATGACGTGTTAACAGGAATGCAAGCATACCTAGATATACCTAGTCAACCCAAACCCCACCATATGCTTACATGAATTAGGCTCCATATTCGTCTGGACCTAGAATCTGGTAAATTGAGAAATTGTGAACGTGTTTCCCGCGGTAAATACTAAACCTTTATACGGCTAAATACTAGATTGGCTAATAAATAATGTATATCTAGTAATTAGTGTTTTATGGGCTGATTGTGCGCTTTCATGTTTTTGTCTATCAACTAGATCTTTCCGCGGTTTTGCGTTGGATTAAAGTTATATGGGGCGTGTGAGAGTATTAAATTTTTAATTGCTTGGCTAAGTTATTAAAAGTAGTACTAGTATATTTAGTGTTGCATGTTTTGTTAATTCAAAACTAGGTCTTGACCTGATTTATAAATTAAAGGTCAGTTTACGGGCGATATAAAATGGGCCAAATGGCCTTTTCTATAAAAAAATTTAAAAAATCATGAAAATGCTAGTTTGACTTTGCTTTATGTCAGCTCATGTAATGAACACTTTAGACATACTTACCTCGATTGCATAATTTTAGTAAAAGAGGAAAGATAACATTCAGATAATTGTACTCTGCTTTTATCTATCTATATTAAAACTCCCTTAAAAATAGAATTAAATCCTCTTTAGTCATATCACATATTACTACATGCGAGTTTTTTTTTTATTTTTCCGAAATGCGCCTTATTTTATTTATTAGCAAAATTTTGGAAGCACGCAGAAGTATGTGAGAACTAATTGTAAGTAAAAAGTAAACTAATCTCTAGGTTTCATCTACTAGTGGCTGACATCGTGAAATCTGAAATCGTGTCAATTTTATGTTAGTTGGATAAGGAAACGTCACACGGGATACGTCTGCCACGTGCCATTTGATTGTAAGTGTCTAACGCCGCCCACCACATATGTCCCGCAGCTACGCACGGGTCTCCTTCTCGAAATCAAGCGAAGGTATGGGCCATAGTTCACCGATGCGCTGACCCATGCGGGTTGGTGAACTTCATACCTTCTAGGACTTTTAACTTATCAGGCATTAGGTTTCCTCCCGATGTTTTCTTTAACCTATGAGCGAGCCGTGGTATTGTGTATATAGTACATTTAAGAATTTGAAGAAATCTGTTTAAAGACACACGGGGGTCAGGATCGAACCCGGAACCTCTCGCACAAGAGGCCGAGTCCACTTACCACTGGACCATCGTCGCTCGCCTTGTATTTGTAATTTGCTCGTCTATATATATAAAAATGAAACCCGTTTCGCGTTGTCACGGCATCACGTGTGAACGGCTGAACCGATTTCGATAATTCTTTTTTTTAAATGTTTGTGGAAGTCCAAGGATGGATGTTCCGGCGAAAAAAAATCGAATAATTGCCGGGAAAGCCCTAAAAACAGCCCTTTTCTTTTTCCCATACAAACGTTTTCTAACTAAAATGTAGAGTCAATCTGAACTTTATCGCTATTACATAAAGCTCATATTAGATTACAAACACTCATTGTTGTCTAAGCTATATCATATTAATAATTTCGTCGTAGACTCAATCTAAAAGTTACCTAAATAATAAAACATAAAAAATTAAAGATTTCGAGTCGACAACAAATATCCCCAAAATTTGGATTGTTGAGTATTTTGTTAAATTCTAATAGTGTTGACAGACAAAATATTGCAGTCCATTAAAATACAATGACATAATTGCATATTATCACTGTCATTGATAACGGGTGACATTTACTTTTTTTAATACGCTTTTGGCAAGGAGTATTTATTATTTGCCAGTGTCAAGTTTTGTTTTGTATTGTATTTGTATTATGAAAAGGATTATTTAGACAAAGAAATATTATGATCAGGAGAATTTATAGGTACTATATCAAAAGAATTTATAGATATACATTCTGTTCCAACTTGACGGCCCAAGAGGAACTGGAAAAACTTTTGTATTTACAACTATTGTACATTTTAAGATCTGAAAACAAAATATGCTTGCCTATAGGCAAAAATTAAATAATGCTATAGCATTTACTGGGATTGCAGCAAATTTTTAGATGGCGGTAGAACAGATCACTCGAGATTAAAAAAAAAAAGTAAAGTATCAACCCTTATATGTCCCACTGCTGGGCACGGGTCTCCTTCCTCGAAATCAGGCGAGGAGGGCAATGGGCCAATAGTTCACCGCGCTGGCCCAGTGCGGGTTGGTGAACTTCACATACCTTCAAAGACTTTCAATCTCATCAGGCATGCAGGTTTCCTCACGATGTTTTCCTTCACCGGTGAGCGAACGATGGTCTCATGTGCACTTAGAAATTTAGAAAACCCATTTCAAGGCACACACGGAGGGGTCAGGATCGAACCCGGAACCCCTCGAGTAAGAGGCCGAGTCCGTCCACCACTGGACCACCGTCGCTCACGAGATTAAAAATTCCAATTAATTCTGATGAGATCTCTACGTCTTACGTGTCATAAGGATTCAGGCAATTGATCATCAAATGAGGATGGTGTTGACCATAGCGATGCATTGTAGATAATTCAATTGTAGACCATATGTTTGATGTGTCGCTTGACACAAATGATACCTAATAAAAATTATTCAATGAAAACGTTACTTACTCCTCAAAACGGAGATCGTTTTCAATTGCACGACTAAGTTGTTGAAAAAACCTCCGGTGTGTTTAAAATTTAAGAGAGTTATAACGCTGTAGTTGAGGATGATCATAATGATGTTTTAGACTATCCCGTAGAATTCCTAAGCTCGATATAACGATTGCAGGATTACCACCACACATTCCTTAAATTAAACGTTGGTTGTATAGAAATGCTTTTAAGAAATTTAAACCCTACTGTTGGGTTGTGCAATGGGACCCTACCGGTCTTATTATTAGATCGTTAGTTATGTGCATTGTAAATCAAATTTCACCCGAGCAAAGTCGGAATTTCATTTATTCTATCAAAACAGTGTGCGTTTGCTGTTGGAGGGTCTAATGTCGTGTTCGGAAACTCATAAAAGGTGATAATAACGCGAACCCGACCAAATTACATAGCTACACAATTTACGGGCTATGGATCATTAGTACTGACTTTCAATTTGGTCGGTTTCGCGATATTATTTCGTTTGTTTTAGTTTCAGGCAGGCACGCGACATAAAATGCATCAGTTTCCACGTCATTACATCAGTCAAACACAAACCGCGTTACCAAGAGTGTTTTATTATTTTTAATTATTAATTTAATATCCCTGTCTGTGCAAAATTATTTAAATACATTCTAATATTATTATGTAATTGGGATGAACACCGAATTAAATTATAAATATAGGAAAATGAAAACTTTACACACGTGTGATTTACTTTTAAATGTATTTTGTATATATTATATAGTATCGAAAACTTATCTGTTCGGGTGGTATAAGCTTTTGAAAATGAATAATTTCACTACAGTTTGTACACACACATGAAGCCATCTGTCGAAGATTAGGACCACTTCTGGCGAGACCGTTTCTTCTAGGCCGGAGATCTTATCGGAGAACGGAGACTTCTATAGCAAATTGTACGCGTCCCATGCTCCTCAACCTAATACCCGGAATAATGATCCGCGTGCCAGCCTAACACGACACCTCTCTGGAAAGCTTCTGAACATCAGATTAGATGAGGTTAGTTTGGCTCTTAAGTAGCTAAAAGGGGGAGGATTTAGCACCATAGACCACATTCATACTATAAGGCAAGTTATACGGAAGACCCATGAGTACAACCAGCCACCGTGCCTTGCTTTTGTGGACTATGAGAAAGCTTTTGACTCTTTTAAAACCTGGGCTGTTCTGGAAGCTCTGCAGCGATGTCATGTCGATTGGCGATACGTTAAAGTAATGAGAGGATTATACGAAGCCGCTTTTATGTTCATTCTGATTCCGGGAGGTCAAATAAGACCAATCCAACTGCATCGAGGAGGGGGATATATACAGGGGGATGTTCATTCCCCGAAACCATTCACGAATGATTTGGACGAAATCTTCAAGACTTTAAATTGGGCAGAATGTGGCATAAACATTAACGGCGAGTATCTCTGACACCTTCGTTTCGCCGACGATATACTTACTTATTATACTGGCCGAGTCGCTGAAGGGTTTACAGAAGATGCTGCACAGTCTAAACGAATCATCCCGACGTGTGGGCCTTAGGGTGAACTTGGACAACATGAAAGTCATGTTCAACGAACACGTTCTCCTTAGGCCGGTTAACGTCGATGACATAACTCTCGAAGCCGTGCAAGAGTATTTCTACCTTAGGCATACCTTGCAGCTAGGTCGACATAACTTCGAGAGGCAAGCCAATAAGAGGATTCAATTAGGGTGGGCAGCATTTAGGAAGTTTCGCCATATTCTCACGTCGTCCGTATACCGTACAGTTTAAAGACCAATGCGTTATCCCCGTGTTGACCTACGGGACTGAAACAAACTCTTAATTTACGACTGGAGCGTGCTATGCTTGGTGTTTCTTTGGCAGATAGGATTTGAAACGAAGTCCTCCTCCAGAGTACTAAAATTACCGATATCATGCGAAAAATATGTACGTTGAAGTGGCACTGGGCTGGTCACACACTCAGAAGAACGGATGGCCGATAGGTCAATAAGGTTCAAATGTGGAGGCCGCATTTAGGTAGACGAAGTGTTGGTCGGCCATTAAACAGGTGAGAAGACGATCTCCGTGCAGTGGCAGGTCGAGGGGAGTGGTACGGGATCGGTCATCTTGGCGTTCATTGAGGGAGGCCTATGTTCAGCAGTGGACGGATATATGCCGATGATGATGATGTACCCATTATAAACAATGCCATCACAAGAATATAACCAGAATAGATGAGTTTGTGTGTTGTTGTAATAAGTTGTTGATTATTGTATTTATGCTTATTAAATCCCCATGACCTTTGACAGAACGAAGTCTGTCGGGTCCGCTAGTATTGTTATAAAAATAAAATAAAATAGTTATCTTATCCTTGGAATGCCTGTGGCTTATCCTACGACGTCAGTTTTGATGCCAGTAACTACACTGCCTCTTCCTCTTGTCTACGAAAGACAGCAAAGCTGTTTTACAAAGGAATCAAGCAAGATGGTGGCACTAGTGACGGTAGCGCCTTCCTCCCACCAGCATATTTTATTCTTTAATACTTTTTAATAAGGTTCTATATTCCTTATTTTACTAATCTTCAATTTGACAGGGTTTTCAGTTTGATAATCCGCCCCATCTCATCTGCATCCTGGACCCTAATTGAGGTTAATTAAATGTACCGACCAAGTCGTTTACCGCTCAATTAACGAGCCAAATTGTTGATGATTAAATTGATTCAATTTTTGTGATTCAACCTTCTCAATTGACCGAGCGATGTTTTGAGAATTTTTATCATTCCTATTTCCTTCATAGGATCTTATTGGATTCGATAACATGTGTTCTGTAGAGAACAAAACGTAGTTATTGTAGCAATATCTACACTAGTTAATTCATTCATCGTTCATAATATTATAACCGTTTACATAATATATTCTTAAAAGTAAACGTTGCTATAATAATTGTACAGGAATTATTTTAATATAAAAGTCATAGCAAATGAATTTCCTTTCTTATTCTAATGTTACTTCTAGTACCACCGAGAATATGTGTACAAAGTTTCATGATGATCGGCTGAGTAGTTTTCGCATGAAAGCGTAACAAACCTCCCTACTTTCACGTTCATAACATAAGTAATGATTATAATATACGAATTTCTAGCATGCTTCACCTAACATATTTTTATAATTTCAGAGGAAAGGATATAATAATATGCTTATAGGGACCTTTTTTATGAGTCCCAAGATAAGAGTTGGATGGTAGATAGAGTGCCATCCCGCATGATATTGAGACTTGTGTATCTTCTAATATTGACGAATTCTATGTAACTATAGTTTTTTATTTTCTTTTCTGATAACTATGGTTACAATTTGCTCGTAAAAGACAGTTCTTTTTTAAATGTATAATAAGATTACATTTTCATTTTTTCTCGCTGTAACATATTATATTTATTGCATTCTTATGGTTGTCTGGTAGAGACCATTTCAAGCGGTAAGACCGCCATTTATGTGCATACTAGGAAGTCTTAAGTTTATGTTGCCAACATAAATTTGATGGTACAAAATAAAGCGTATTATTATATGTTGTGTGTGTTATCTCTTACAATGTAGTAGGACTAGTAGGTATACACATATTGACTACACGTAGCGTGACCAGTCGGTTAGCACGCTCGTTGCTCGTGTCAAGGATTTAAATATTTTGATTTACAACCTACTAGCAGCGTCGCTGTTTTACCCACTCGCTTCCCGTTCCCGTGGGAGTACGAGGATCAAAATAACGCAAAGGCTATAATTTATAGCTTTTGCGTTATTTTGATATGTACGTTATATTATTGTAAAGTTTCATTAGAATCCATTCATTAGTTTTTGTGTTAACTTTCGCGTTTATAATGTTAGTAAGATTTACAATTTACCGAAACAAAGTCATTGTTAGACTATTTAGGATATTTTACATTATCTACGAGAGGCCAGGTTTTCTTATATGAAAAAGGGGACAAATAGACGATTGGTTCGCTTTATTACAGATTCTTAATCGTGATAAATTAAACATTATAGACTAACGCCCGGTTTCCGACAGGCTGATGAGCGTGAAAATTAACATATCAACTGTCAAATCCCTTGTTAAATGTCAAATGAGTTGCTAGAAGCATGGTTAAATTACTTAATTTGATCAGCCTGTCAGTTGACATAGCCACTACAATGAAAAGCTATCAAATTTGACTCTAGAACCGTAAGTTAACCACCATTAACAGCCATGTTAGTTAACATACACTTTGATCAATGTTTCAGAAGCCGGGCGTAAGACCAGTCATCATTTACGTGATTTTAAGAAAAGTTTTTTTTTGGGATCGGTAGTATCTACCATCTATCCCTTGATAAATAAATTATTAGCTAGTCAATTGATTAACTACAACAGAGCACTTGCAAATTTTCACTTTATTGTTAAAAGCGTTTAGCCCTTTATGCTCAAATTAGTACCTTTTAAACCAGTTTTAAAGCATTATGAAATTATTTTACAAGTATGTTAATTACAGGTAACTTTAGGGAATCTCTTATTCTAAACCTGAAAAACATATTCCGATTTTTACACCATTTTTACATTATCAACAAAATTTACCAGTCTTTCATAATTATCCATAAAAATGTTAACGCAAAAGAAAGTAAAGTTTTATTATCATAGATGTTAGCTTGATATCCACTCTTGAAGTATAACACAATAAGTAATAACAGTACAAAAAATACGAAAAGAAATTCGCTCGGAATGGCCATTACTCTTAACAATAACAAGATACGAGGCCCTCTTTTGTTAGATTTTTTTTACATACAAATATTTACAATGTAGCAACATCATCATCATCAATGACAAGACAAGACAATTTTATTCAGACCTCTCTCAATGAACGCCAAGATTCATGCTCTATTTCTACAGTTTTAATAAAATCATATATGTACATAAGTAGTTATGTTTTATGTCAATTAATTTTATTTAATACTCGCAGCGCCTTGCAGTTTCACCCGTGTACTTCCCATTCCCGTGGGAGTACAGGGATAAATTATAGCCTGTGTGTTATTCTGATGTATAAGCTATATTACTGTAAAGTTTCAATAAAATCCATTTAGTAGTTTTAACGTGAAAGTGTAACAAACATCCATACTTACACACTTTCGCGTTTATAATATTAGTACGATATAAATCTGAAGAGCTTTTTTCAACGCTCTAAGCTCAGGGGGCCTAGCCAAAATGCCATTAAGAAAGCGTTAGCGAAGTTCGAAATGATAAAGGTGGTCCATCCTATGATGGACCACGTGATTAAACGCGGCCTTATGTCAATCACATACATTTTATCATTTTCGAACTTCGCTAACGCTTTCTTAATGGCATTTTGGCTAGGCCCCCAGGAACTATTGGTATGATTTCAATGATTCCTTTAATGTTAGATAACCCATTTATCGAGTAATTTGATAGGCTATATTATTATTCATTTCATCTTAAACTAATATAATATATTATGTAGTTATGAAGCTGAAGAGTTTGTTATTTAATCGTATTGATTTGGTATGTCTCCTCGAAAGCAGGCGAGGAGTGTGTTGGAAAATAGTTCACAAATGCGGTGGCCCAATTGGGGCTCGTGAATTTGACACACCTTAAAGATAAAAATCGAATCCGTCATGCAAATTTCCTCACGAAGATTTCCTTCACCGGTGAGCAATAGTCATATACAAGTGCACTGAGACATTTTAAAAACCAATTTATTTGCACCAATCAGGATCGAACCCGGACTATAGAAGCCGAGTCCATGTCCACTACACTAACGTCGCGTCGCTGTTTATAATTGTCAGTAAGACAATTAGAAAAAGTAAACGTACAGTAAATTTATATCACCTTGTATAGCAAATGGAGCTTGTTAATTACATTTGTTAAAGTGGGTAGGTGTAACAAGCGGCCATTACTGCGAAATTGTGATAGAGCAGGACAGATAGAGAGTTCTCTTTCTGTCCTAAGGTTGATCGTAAAATAGGTTTTATTGTGAATACTGAAACTCTGAATCTGATTAACATATATAATAATTATTATCTATGGTAAAACTGACCTGAAAATAACTGTTAAGGCTTTTAACCTTATGTTATTACCTTCACAGTAATCAGACGCAGAATTAAACTACTAACATTATAAACGCCAAAGTTTGTAACTATGGATGGATGGATGTATGTTACGCTTTCACGTAGGAAATACTGAATGGATTTTTATGAAACTTTACAATGACATAGCTTATATATCAGAATAACAAATAGGCTATAAATTTATCACCGTTCTCCCACGGAAATGTAGTACGCGGGTGAAACCGCAGGGCGCTGCCAGTAGTAAATATTTTTCTTATATCAAGACTACTTCTCTAGTAAAAGGGAGACTTGAGGTTTGTAACCTTCACGAATTTATTACATAAGTACCAATAACTTTTTCTTTCTTCTCATTCTTTAAATTTTTTAGACATAAATTTGGCTATTTTGAAATTTTGCCTGGTTCATACTTTAAACGGACAGTCAATTCACCTGATGGTAAGTCACACTGAAACCGGTCTTTCAATTATGATTACGCTCTTATTTCAGTATATTGTGGTCATCTGTCACATTGACGATCCAATTATTTACTAACAAAAACACAAAAAAGCATTTGTCCCTGTAATAAAAAGTTAAGAGTCATTTTATCCTTCCAACTTGACTTGATGAAAGCTAACTTAAACACTTTAACATTGAAGATCTATGAAGGTCATAAAACCTAGATCCAGTATATTATTATACTAATGACCTAAAACACTTTACGCATCTTTAGTTTGCAAAAACATCTCAATTTTTGTACAATTTCAGACCCTGTACTATTAGAATAGGGTGGGTTTCAGTTTACCCGCCCTCTTTGATGAGTAGAAATTATTATGATCAAAGAAATTGACTGTTCCCGCATGTTAGTGATAGGGCTGCCACAAACCTTGATAATTAAAAAAAAGAGGATTATCCTTACTACTCTCTTGATGGGTTATAAATATTATTTCAACAAAAGGATATTAAGTTCAGGAATAATATAAAATTTAATGAATATTTTATCAAAATCCTTTCAAAAGTCTAAACGAAATCACATACATACTTATAAATACGAAAATTCATTCATTACTAGTCCTTATTTCATTACTAGCAGTGCCCCGCGGTTTCACACGCGTAATTCCCGTTCCCGTGGGAGTACGGTGATAAATTATAGCCTATGTGTTATTCTGATGTAGAAGCTATATTATTGTGAAGTTTCATCAAAACACATTGAGTAGTTTTTCCGTGAAAGAGTAACAAACATCCTCACAAACTTTCGCATTTATAATATTAAATAGGATTATTCGGGATATGCAAAATCTAAATGGGCGAAGCTGCGGATTACAGCAATTTTTTTTAAAGTACACGTATATTGTAAGATAAAATTTCGCAAATATTATATAAAGCCTGTGAATGAACACCTTATCATTCGTAGCAATCGGACCAAGGGTCTCTTTGGATTATGACTTGGTCAGCCCTAGTAAAGCGTGGGTTGGACCTAAGATGTGCGATTTGATCAGTGATTCAGAATTCAGCGCAGCATCTGAGGAGGGGTGGGGGGGGGGGGTATGGTACATTCTTACTTAAAGCTGTGGTCTAAATTTTAAGTATCCTTTTCATCGGAAGGCTAGTATAAAACTAATGACAAATATTTACTGGAAAAAGTGAATAGTAGTAAAAGGTAGTTGCTGCTTTGCGGCCAAATTGGACCGACCGGGGAGGAACCTCGCTCACATGAAATCGGCGTAAAGTGACTTCTAAGCATTTCGTGCAATTTGTGAGTTTCCAGTGGTCCATTGGGGGGGATCGGGAAAAAGAGGGCAACGCATCAGCATAACATCTGGTTATGTGGACGTTAATGGGCGTCGATAGTCGCAAGACTTCGTTCTCGTTTGCCCTTCTATGCTATAAAAAAAACCATATAAAATATTATAGGTAGTAAAAAGATTGAGTACGACCGATTCTCTATAGCGGTATATTTCCGGTGGCTGCTGATGACGGTGGCTAATCCAGTCTGATCGTGCGAGTGAGCTATATCTGTATAAGACATATTTCAGTCTATTTTTGTTGTAATTAATAGCGTTCTGGTAATTAATCGCGTTGATCATTAATCCAAGTGACGGACGGACTTTCTAGAATGAGACATTCCAAGTCTTAAGATCTAAGATAATGTACACATGGATTTATTTATACGGATTACTATATTACGATACATTTACAAATATATTACGGAATTAATTAATTTATTATCTGTTAATCTAGACTAGGAATAATCGGGAAAACAAACTCAGTGTAAATCCTTACTGATATTATAAATGTGAAAGCGGAAATGTTTGTTACGTTTTCACGCTAAAACTACTCAACCTATCATCAGTTGTCATCACACAACAGTCACAAACTGTACACATATTTTCGGAGGTACTAAAAGTAACATGGGATACATTAAAAAAAAGGATTTTTTTGCTAACTTGGGTGAAGCCACCTGCTGTAATTTTTGTTATAATTTTCATTATTTGACAATTCATGTTGAAACTTTAAGCATGAATCGGCAGTGGGCCATGGCCAAGGAACAGATGACCACATGAAAAGTGACCCCCATGTTTGGAACACGGAGACCCTTGACCTCTGTTTAAATGGGACAGCTTCCTCGTACTGGTGCTAGGCCCGGGATTTGCCGTCTTAGCGTTCTTTGAAAGATACCTATTTATTTATAGTGTTGGGTTAAGAGATGCAATAAAGCCTTATAGCGTTACAGGCGTTACATATAAAAAGTTGCCTGTTGCCAAGTATTTCATTGTGATAAAGTAAAAAGTAGACATTAAGTAAAGGACAATAATCAATAATATTATGCAAACACTCCATAACAGGCAAACACTGTGTTCTGTACTCAGACCAAATAAACAGTACTGAGATTCTGTATTATTTCTACGGATGGCCAGTGGGCCAAAAGATTTGACAGTGGATGCCGTAGTTACGTGTGACAACTTATTACGAATGTCAGTAATCCCCATTCCCAATGTTTCAGATACTTTACAGCAGCCATTATGACTGTCTTCGGGAAATGTGTATTTAAATTGAAGCGTGAAACTCACGTTTAATCATTAAAAATATCTTACCCGAATCTTATTCTCGTACTTCTCGAAATAACCACCATATCGTTTACATCTAGAAAGACGATAGGAGCGGTCCAATAGGTGTCGCTGTGGAATAATGCACCCTTTGACCTGAGGCGGTGAGGGAATCCCAACCTTTCACCGTAAAGATAAGGTCCAGAATGCTAAGTTGGGGATAAATATATTGGAATCTCCAAGCCTTTTCAAGCCGACACGGTCTCCACTTTAAAACCGATACCAAGTGGTTTATCGAAGTTTTAATAAACTGGAGTTTTTATAATAGCGATTGATATTTTCATAATAAGTATGTCGAAGTCGTTCAACGTTTTTTTTGATAATTTTTCATTTCCCTGATAATTTTTTATTACTGGTGGAAAAAAGGTCGTTATATGGTTCTTTGAGAAGAGCTTTTGATTAGTATACCGAATTTGACAATGGCGATTGAAAAGTGCTGGTCGCTATTAACCAGGTGGAAGATCTTCGTGCAGTGGTCTGTGTCGGATGCACGTGACATCGGACTTCTTGGGTTTCATTGAATGAGGCCTATGTTTAGCTGTGAACGGTTTTTTTAATAGCATAGGAGGGCAAACGAACAGCCGAAGTCTTGCGGCTATCGACGCCCATTAACACCCACACAATCAAAGGTTATGCAGATGCGTTACCCTCCTTTTCCCTATCCCCCTAATGGGCCACCGGAACTCAAAAACCGCACGAAACGTGACAGCATAACTGTCACTTTGCGCCGGTATGTGAGCGGTATGTGCCGGCCCAATTCGGGTGCAAAGCAGCATGGCACTACCTCTTTACAGATAGAGGCTAATGATGATGATGATGATGATGATGATGATGATGCATGAAGCAAGGGATTCGAACCGCTAACCCCTACATGTAGTTCAGTCACCTTAACCACTAGTATATAATGTTTTTCATGATTATATTATTATTATTTCAACAGTGGCTGTTCCAGGTAAGGCCTGCCTTCGTATCACTGCGACCACGGTTGATCTATTGTGATTGCCACTATTTACGGCTCTGGTCCAAGTCCTGTTGTTTCTATGAGCTCTAGGACTTTTTTGGCACCAAGAGATTTGATTTCTTCTGGGTGCAATACGTGCTTCCCTAGAATAGAGCTACGACTGTGCATTAGGTTGGGACATTTAGTGAGAATAGGCATTTCCTCTGCTGAATAGCAGAATCTATGATGCCTTGTGTCACTCTTCCCGACTATTTGCATATGCTTATATGACGACAGTGTCCCGTAAGTAACCTAACCAAAATGCGAAGATTGCTCCGATTCAGCTTTAGTGCCTAAGAGGAGTACTTTTTGCTGTAGGCCTTTAACAGTGCCTTGGAATGTTCCAAGCCTGGCGTATTCTTCCAGAGCTGTAAAATTTTCAATATTCAACCTGTGCTTATTTGGCTTATCAGCGACAAAACAACTAATTACACACCACCCTGTATAACGTAGAATTGTTATCGCTAATGTAAAACTTTTATGTCTCCAGTATAAAACCTTATTCGGGTATCTCATAAGGTTCTATTGAGTGGGTGGGGAAGGGAGGGGTTAACCCACCTTTACCCCACGTCCCAACTACATACGTGTGCGAAATTACAATTAGTAATTGGGAGAAAATTCGATTATGTGATGAGACGTAAATAGGGTTTACACTAAATAGATTACAGTCTTGTAGAAATATATATTCGCTTGTTCAAAAGATTGTACAAACATAAATAAACCTAATTTAGAATTAGAAGCATTTCTGCGGTGAACACTTCTTTAGTCGCGTCAAGCATTTTTGGCTGGGCAAAATTTTTACGAGTTCGCCGCATTAAAATCGTTCGCTATTTGTTTTTATAATAAAAATTTAAATTAAATGTCATAATTCTAAGGGCCTGTTTCACAATCTCCCTTTAAGTTCCCTATAGGCTATTGGCAACATATTTGACAGATGTTTGACAGATACTCCATACTCTATCTGTCAAACATCTGTCAAATATGTTGCCAATAGCCTATAGGGAACTTAAAGGGAGATTGTGAAACAGGCCCTAAGTCAAAAGTCCTTTTATCGGCCTTTCTTTATGCAATTTTTTCAAAGATCAAACTGATGTTGGATTATAAAATTAATGTAGTATGTAAATATACAACAAAGCGACGATGGCCCAGTGGTTGATGAACTCGGCCTCTTATGCGAGAGGTTCCGGGTTCGATTCTGACCCCGTGTGCCTTGAAATGGAGTTTTTAAAATTTTTAACTGCACGCTAAATACGAGACCATCGCACGCTCACCGGTGAAGGAAAATTATTTGAAGGTCTTTGAAGATATGTGAAGTTGCGTTGCTTACATGTGCGCTTTCTACACAATTTTTTTTGTGATATCAATAAACTAATCAGTAATCACACTTATTAGACACTAGCTGTTGCCCGCAGCTTTGCCTGCGTTGACTAAGATTTACAACGGGATCTTAGTAAGCAAAATAAGTAACTTTTCTGGTTGATTTTTTACACCTTGTGTCCGAAAAACTCAAATATCTACGGAGCCCTATTTTTTTTCAGAATAAAATGTAGTCTATGTTACTCGTGGATAATGTAGCTTTCGAATGGTGAAAGAATTTTTGAAATCGGTCCAGTACTTTATGAGCCTATTCATTACAACCAAACAAACAAACAAAGTTTTCCTCTTTATAATATTAGTGTAGATGTAGATTACTTATTAACAGAAATAATATAATTTCCTGTCAGTATTTGTAGCTATTGTATGTTTATTTAGAGTTTTAGTAGAGTGTTTAATCACGTTTAATTATCGCCGAGAATTGAGTTCGCTACAACACAATCAATTCTGCAGGTGACATTTATTGTGCGATTCTAAACAACTTTGCTGTACCTTTTGTTGTTGTTGGAAATATATTCGAACCTGCTATAATGATGGGGTGAGGGAAAACGTGCATTTTATATTATACAATCTCGAAGAGAAATATTAAAGAAACAACACACACCTGATAAATGAGAGAGTAGATTAATTAAGAACTAGTAGAGTAGTAGACTAATTACTTTAAGTCTACTACTAGGCACATTTGGCTGCTGCCAGATGAAGATTCAAATATTCTTTTATAAAAAAAAATACAAACAATACATAGCAGCATAGTATTTGAGAAGAATTCAGCAAGAAACTCTGTTGGGTTGCTCCTTTCAAAATATAGTTTACAATTTTTATAAAAATACTTAATTACATACATTTATTACTAGTCTTATACACACTAGCCTAAGATAAATAAATATATTTAGAGTAAATATAATAAAAATAAGTAAATATATTTAGAGCCCGCAACTCTACCAGCCACCACAGCAGCACCTCCACACAGGCTAGGACGCGTGAGCCAGCGTCAACCTCTTCCACATATTAGAGGGAAGTGGAAGACCCATCCCACAACGCCACTTATATGATTGATATCCTATTGACCTCGAATAATGAAATAAAAAATAAATATATTTATAGTATCAATCAATATATTTTCCAGCCCAATGTCAAGGTAACGATAAGCGTTTGCCGTCTGGGACGGACAGCTGGTTATTAGGAACAGCTGCTGCGATACCCATGATACATATATCACTATCATCATCAAATTCATTTTTTTTTGCAATTGTAGTTATACAGGGTGTTAAAAAAACTGTTACAATTAAAGCAATCAACCACAGTAGTGGTATGCAAATGCCACAATTGTTATGCATATTATCAGTCCTTAATTATCATCAAAACCATCATTATCATTATAGCATTTATGTGCTCTTTTGGACAAATCCATCATATACACCAGTAGTCTGACCACTCAACGGTTGGCCGTAGCCAGTATCAGCGGTTCAGGTCTTAGACTTGACTCACATTTTTGCAACGCTACAAATCCGCTACCTCCGACTTGAGAACTACGTTGCTGACGATTGAACCAAACAGGTCGCTAAATGTACTTTGGGAATAATCTTATAATCGGACAACATCTATTTTTCATCCCCCTAAATGACAAGTTTTTTTTGACAGAACGAAGTCTGTCGGGGCAGCTAGTTAAATATAAAATCTTAATAAATGGATGTATTATAACTTACTGTAAAATATAACATAATTAAAATAAATATCGCGTGAATATCAGGAAACAATAACCAAATTAAACCTTCAATTATCTTGGTATGCTATTAATTACGTTAATCTAAACAGAGAAAATACCGATTCGTTGATTAAAATGCAAAGAATGAGGTCAAAATACTAATAAAAATTAAGTAAATTGATATCAAGCTTTTATTAGTACTAAATAGTTAATCAGACCGATAGACCAATGATTAAGTTTTTCCATCTAAATTCATAGTAATTTTTTATATTAGCCTAAATAACTTCATTAGACAATGACTAATCTCAATAAAGGCTAATAGATTCTGATTAAAAACGGCTAGGCAAACATTCTAGACGCTCAACTGGTCTCCGATCGGTTGTTGCCATTATTATTATAATTGATGAGTGATCTAAAATCTAAATTCAGAAATGTTTTTAACTGAAATGTGTTCTGAATAGAAGTAAGTTCTAAATTCAAAAAATCACTTATCCATATTAAAAAGTCATCAATGGTATTTTTGTTTTGTTTTCGTCGTGTTTTTTGCAAATATCATTTTCAACAATGAAATATTTTATAAGTTACACAATATTATGTTCCAAATTTTATAATTTTAATATCGGATCCGAAAAATCAAGCAGCGACAAATGAATACGTGCAATATAATCATGTTATGAATTACCAGCGTAATATTTTTTATGACAATGCTAAGTTTAAGTTCTTCGAAAGCAAGAAACAAAATTTGCAGTTTTAGTACTTAAATAGACGAGGGTCTATAATTTAATAATGCTAGTAGGTCTCTTGTACCGAAAGATATTCAAGAAATATAATATCACACACTTCAAAAATTACCACAAAATTTCGATGTTGAGTGTTGACTTAGTTGCGGGTTCGATATCAAATAATAATATTCAATCCGCTACCTACTCTGTATTTAGTTACAAAGCTCTCACAAAATCGAATAAATACTCATAATATATCTTCCATCGGGCATCGATTATCTCACTAGTACGTTGCCATTGTTTTTTCGCTCGCGTCCTGGGCGACCTTGATCTTGGTATGACGTCACTGCCCCCCCCCCCCTCTCCCCACTTCGCCCTAGATTTAGAATTTGCACAGAATTCGTGTTATCAGGCCCAAGTCCGCTCGTATATTTAAACTGTCTACTGTTTTGACGCAATCGTTTTATCTAGCTTAAAATATATTGTACTTCTCGAAGCTTCCGAACTTACCTTTACAAAATGGCGGAAAAATATATGCTTGGAGTATAAATGACGTCTTAACTTAATAAAGTTAATTTTAAATAAAAAACCAAAACCGACTTCAAACCTGTACCTACCTTTAAATTATGTACAACTAAAAAATTAAAAATAATATATTAAATAAATATTTCGAGGTGAAGATAATTAACAAAATTATTTAATCAATAAATAAAATAAAACTTATGTCTTACTTATACTTTTTAAAATTAGTTATTTTGGGAGTCGGTGCCAGCCAAGAAGGACAGTTTAATCACAATTCACAGCATTTGAATACATAATATTATACTCTCACATCTATTATAAATTTCTTTGCAATTATTGATTGTGTACTCATACTCACACCCAGTAATTGAGTAGATGTCTGTTAAGGTTATCTTTGCTTTGGCTGGTACCGACTCCAAAAATAACTAATTTTAAAAAGTATAAGTAAGACATATAAGTTTTATTATATTTATTGATTAATTAATTTTGTTAATTATCTTCACCTCGAAATATTTAAATATAGCGGCCCGTCCCGGCTTCGCACGGGCATTAAACATTACATTTAGATTTGTTAATTTTAACACATTCATAATAATAATAATAATATGACACATATTCATCCCTTTTTGCGTCGAGCTCCTAAAAAAGAGTAAATAAAAAAAAATAAGAATAATTAAATTCAGATATTATTTAATGATTTTTTTGTATTTATGTGTTTTTTTTTGTATATTTTTGGGTTTTTTTTTCTTTTCTTTGATATATTTTTTTAATTTTTTGTTTTTTTTTTCAATTATTGAGGTCATAACCCTAAAAGAAAATACATTTATTTTGTTAGAGCTTCTCTGTAAACAATATTTGATGTTGTTTTATTTTGTGGCAGCAAAATAAATTGATTTTCAGGGGCTCCGACTCGCGATAGACCAACATACAGTTGACCATGAGTAAAATATTTCTTTCGCAGATCGATCCCTACTAATTCGAAGGTTTGGCCTAGGGACTTGTTAATTGTTAATGCGAAAGATGTTTTTACCGGAAATTGAAGCCGTTTAAATGGGATTGGCAGATCAGTTGGGATCATCGGTATCCTCGGTATATGAGCTAGTTGACCACCTGCTGGGCCAGTGATAATAGTTGCTACTATTAAATTGTCCTTTAACTCCTTAATAAGCAGCCTCGTCCCATTACACATGCTCGGAGGGTTTAAATTTCTTAAAAGCATGATTGGGATTCCGATTTTTAACGTCAATTCATGGGGTGGCAGTCCAGAAGGGTTCAACGAATTTAAAAATTCCTGTGGATAATGGACTGCATCTTCAATATTCGTTACAGTGTCGATCGATTTGTATGTTTTTGTTTGGCCGGGGACTTTTTGAACAATCAGATTGTTTATTTCATTGACAGTATCATTCTTAGGTGATACTATAGCCCGAGAACACAGCCAATGGAAGTCTCTTTCGTGCAAATTCTCGATATCAGGGTATACAGAATCTATTAAATTTTCCAAATTATGGAGTATTTGGCCTAGAGACTCATCCAGA
Source organism: Lycaena phlaeas (assembly GCA_905333005.2). NCBI lineage: Eukaryota > Metazoa > Arthropoda > Insecta > Lepidoptera > Lycaenidae > Lycaena > Lycaena phlaeas. The sequence continues at coordinate 3,414,774 of HG995176.1, forward strand.
AGAATGTCACAATGACCGCTTAAATTTGGAGTTGGAATAATTCCTTCCCCAAGTTTTAGCAGTTGCTGTGGGAAATCGCTATCAGTGATTCCATGAAGATGAGCTCTCATATTTGTCCTTAATTTTAATGTTTCAATCGTAGTCCATAAGGGAGACGATTTCAAGCATGCCTTGATGATATCTGCTCGCGTGCCTCTGTTAATAACGGGGAGAGTCTGTCGAAAATCTCCAGCAAATACAAAAGTAATCCCGCCCATGACTGCAGAGGAGTTCCTTAGATCCTGTAAGGTTCTGTTCACGGCCTCTATATGTGCTCTATTGCTCATCGTGCATTCGTCCCACATAATCAATGAGGCGTCTTGTAGTAATTTAGTAGCGGTGGTATTTTAATTTCTTTTTTTCAATAAAAAAACGCTTATTGTGACATGACTGTAATAGTTAGAGATATGCTGCCGCTGATTTTTTGTAGATAATGGTGTGTTCTAAAAAAATGTAGTATATCATTTTGTTCTATCATCAATAGTTTTCGCAGCGCACGCGATGTAAGGTAGTTTTTTGATATTTTTTTCACACCTTGGATTACGTTATCGTAATTTTAGTAAGGATGCCTATTTTTTTTGAAAATGAAATATAGCCTATGTCACTCAGAAATGATGTAGCTTTCCAACAGTGAAAGAATTTTTCAAATCTGCCAAGTAGTTTCGGAGCCTATTCAATTCATACAAACAAACAAACAAACAAAAAATCAAACCTTTCCTCTTTATAATATTTGTATAGATTATTTTTAATTTTTTAGTTGTACATAATTTAAAGGTAGGTATAGGTTGAGCGACGGTGGTCCAGTGGTGGACGGACTTGGCCTCTTATGCGAGGGGTACCGGGTTCGATCCTGACCCGTCCGTGTGTGCCTTGAAATGGGTTTTTCTAAATTCCTAAGTGCACTCTAAACACGAGACCATCGTTCGCTCACCGGTGAAGGAAAACATCGTGAGGAAACCTGCATGCCTGATGAGATTGAAAGTCTTTGAAGGTATGTGAAGTTCACCAACCCGCACTGGGCCAGCGAGGTGGACTATTGACCCATTACCCTCCTCGCCTGATTTCGAGGTAGGAGACCCGTGCCCAGCAGTGGGACAGAGGTTGATACTTTACCTTTTTTTATAGGTTTGAAGTCGGTTTTTTATTTAAAATTAACTTTATTTTGTACTTTTTAGTTTTAAGTAGAGCCAGTAAGGCTAGTAAATTTTCTCAGAGGGCTTACACAAATTTATTATCATCATCATCAGCCTTTCTCCGTCCACTGCTGAGCATAGGCCTCCCAACTCCCGACCAACACTTCGTCTATCTAAGCGTGGCCTCCGCGACAAAAGCAATCACGACGATTACAATGGATATTACGATAGCGCAAAGAAGAAGCTCGTTGAAGCGGCAATGGGTTGGTCACTCGCTCAGGAGAACGGATGGCTGATGAACTAATTAGGTTCAAGGGTGAAGGCCGCGTACCTAATAGACGAAGTGTTGGTCGGCCAATAATCAGGTGGGAAGACGATCTCCGAGCAGTGCCCGGTCCGTGTTGAATGCGAGTGGCAAGGGATCGGCCGTCTTGGCGTTCATTGAGGAAGGTCTATGTTCAGTAGTGGACGGAGAAAGGCTGATGATGATGATGATAACATTAAGTATTGCATACACAAGTTTACAGACAGTTAAGAATTTCTGCCACAGATCGCATCCTTATTGTCAGCCTTTGAGGAATTGATCATCATATTCGGCTACGACAGTTACTTGACCACTTGACCATAAAGACTTTACGTTAGGCAAATATCCGGATGGCCTATAAAAGATTCAGCCGAGTATCGTTAATTTGCTCCTAAGAATTGAAGAGTTCCGTTGCTTTGTTATGGATCCCATGATCAGAACCTAACCAAGTTTTTACCAAACTACCCTTGAAGTACATTCTTTCAAATAAACTAATAATCATAGAAATCGGTTGGCGTGATATTCAGTTATTCATCTATTTGTTGCGCACGTGCCTAATGGAAATTTAAGACTTTTATTGTTTTCTCAGGGATACCATTATCAGAATTGGACTAGATTAAAATGGGACCCCATGGGGAGCGTCACCTTTCTAATAAAAAAGAATCATCAAAATCGATTCACCCAGTCAAAAGTTATGAGGTAACAATTATTAAATCAAAAAAAAAAAAAAACATACAGTCGAATTGATATCCTCCTTTTTTTGAAGTCGGTTAAAAATTTGGAGATAGTTTTATAAATGAGTACCTTATAATTTCGACAAATAAGGATTATTCTAGAGAATTCTGTATAACTCTTACTCTAAATACGCCTGGTTATCAAAATGTACTTGTAACGTTATTCTTTGCTAATCTTCTTCAAATATATAAATTGTCTTGTGTGTATAAATTCTTCCTAAACGGAAGGTCCAATTTCGATGAAACTTTTTTTGTGTGTTCAAGTGGAGAATTTTGAGACTGGTTTTGATTCACAAGATGTTTTGGAAAGGACAACGTATTATGGATACGCTAGTATAAAATATATTTGTTGAACTTGGGAATAAAAGTTACCCAAACAAAGGCAGATTGTAGGTTGAAGCATTCCAGAAAGACAGTACAGCTGCTCTAACATTTTTTACAAAAAAATTCATGCACATTTGATAATATTATAAAATTTCGATTGTGTTCAATAAACTATAAAATTCTTGAAAGAATTTTCGTATCACATCTGCTCACTGACGTGAATATTATATAGCATTTTTATATAACGATCCAATAGCCTGAAAGCTTAAGAAAGCTCCGCATTTAGAGCTTTACAAAGGGGCAACGACTGCAGATGTTCAAATTGAGCTTTATGGTATTTCTTGTATTTACGAGCTTTTGTTGGGTAAGTTCTTTAAGTCCAATTTGTTAGCGAGAAATAGTGGATAAAAGTAAAATTAGTATATGTTAAGAGTCTTTGAATTTACTATGATCTTCGATCGACGACAATATTTTTGTTGAACTGAAAACTTTAGTTACATTGAATACTTTTTGGCAAGAGAAATTTTATAGGTTCATAGTGATGCGACTCGAGTACGATGTCGTGATTCGAGTCATTTGAGCAATTATATTACGTCACTAGTGTAAATCTTACAACTTGCAACTCGAATAAATATTATATAGTTTGTGATTTGCAATATACTTTCCCGATTGTTTTCTAATGTTTACGCGAATTTCACTCTTTATAATAAAACAACTTTTTACGGATTTTATCGCACTTTATTGCGGGCAAAGCCCTCCCGTGACGATGGTCTACCTGTACTGAATTAGTAATATTTGGCAAACTATTTTTAATCACTCATAATTTTTATTGTAAGCAAACAAGAAGTGTTTTTTTTCTTCAATTGTGCTGGTATTTTAAACATCAGAAGTGAAAATGCGATTTAAATATAAACATTTATTATATTATCCATAAAAATATCAATATTAAGGTTCACAGGTACATATTTTAAGATACATTCTTACTCACACTGCCCATACATTTACACACACGAACTATCGCCATATTACACTTTACACATTAAAATAAACAATGGCTTACGTGACCTTACAATACAATTCGGGCAGAGCTTCATCCTCCTCAAACTCACAGACGTGAATGACCCCTCTAACAATTATACCCCGCTATTTAAAGGCAAACTTAATGACCTTCATAACGCTCGTCCGTCCTACCAAGACTTTGACAACGACTACGTCACGCCACACGCAGGTAAACTGGAACCTGTTCCCCGTTTCCGACTTATAGCCGCCAGATGGCGCTACGGTTGCTAACACTATATACAGGTACTATAATCATAACAAAAATTAAATTTACAATTACACTTTCCTATACCTAACAATAACGGAAAAATGAAATAACGCACGTAAATTCAACTATGTTTCTTTACATATATGCAATTTTGAACTTGTCAAGTCCCAACGTAAACTAATAGTGGCAGTAGCTCTTAATCTACACTACACCGAGTTAACTCGATACCTCTAGTGCAAACGCACTCCAGTCAAATTAGTTTTTGATCGAATACCAATTTAAATTTACTCGAGTCACACGAGTAAAGAATAACTCGATCGCATCATTATAGGCCTTTGTCAGGCTTATATGACGTCAAAATGCTTATATTATGAGATCATAAAGTTTTAAATATTTTAACTTGCCAATTTTTATTATTGTGAATCAAAAGCTATTAGGTAAAATACGTATTTTTATTTATTTTAGGTATGAAAGAAAAATTTAAGCGTTCTTTACTATTGTTTGGGAAGCTGATTTTGATAATATTAAATTTTATATAGAGAAATGTGAGCTATAAAAGAGGAAGAAATCCCCTACTATCTGTATCTTTGTATGGAGATGTTGTTTTATCTTCATTGTTCTTATCACAACGTTCTTGTCAAGTAATATCGTACGGTTTAAACGCGCTCTCAAAAATACAAGTAAATATCCCCTCAGGAATCAAAGTAATAGCTTCTGTAAATTACCAACCAGTCTAATACAAAAAAGGAAAAACTAAAAGTACCAAGAGAAAAACAGTATTAAAACTCAAGTAGTAAAGAATAAAGGCTTCGTTTCAATAACAAAGTTTCGGAAGGCCCTTTATTTTCGTAGGTTTCCCGAAAACGTGGATTAATTACAAGACTCAAAAGGGCAAATTTACATAAAGGAGGGAATAGAAATACTTGCCAGGAGGCTATAGTGTAAGACGCATATTACTATAGTTTTAGTGTCAGACAACTCATAGAGTTATGAGTTGTCTAGTCTATGACTATCACGAGGCGTAAATAGTCTCTAGAGTCTAGACTGTCATGAGACGTAAGTCTCCAGACTATATAAATACGACAATAGTCTCGAGACTATTATGAGACGTAAATATTCTCGAGACTATTATGAGACGCAAATAGTCTTGAGAATATCATGAGCCGTAAATAGTCTCGAGACTATTATAAGACGTAAATAGTCTCGAGAATATCATGAGACGTAAAAAGTCTCGAGAATATCATGAGACGTAAATAGTCTCGAGAACATCATGACACGTAAATAGTCTCGAGGATTTCATTAGACGTAAATAGTGTCCTCACCAATCGATTTCAACATTAGTTTTATCCTACTACTGATTGAAATAAGTCAAGATATTCATCCTTTTTTTCTGGCGGAACTCGAACCCGTGAACGCTTACGTCACACCTACCTAGCCAAATTTATCATTATTAGCCCGTAACCGTATCTGGACACAGTCCCATTTACATTATTATTTATGGAAACTCTATTAGCCCGCGCTATCGAAGCGACTCCTATCGATCCCATTTCACCTTGGACTTGGCTGAATCGGGGCCGAAACCTTTTGTACACGTTTCCTCATAATACTAGGAGATTATATACTTATACGCCCAGGGAAAATACAATCATATCTATCATGATTATCATCATAATAATAATCAACATTTTAATCATCGTCGTGATTATCATCAGAATCACCACCAGAATTATGACCGTAATCGTGTTATCATTACAATTATAATCATTATTTACTTCTGATTATTATAATAATATTATAATAGTGTAGTTTTAAAGCAATGTGTATTATGAATTTGCTCCTAATTGTCATGCTGAGCTAGCGGACTTATCTGAAGATCCACGCTCAGTACTGATCTAACGTTATATTATATACTAATATAATTAATATAAAGTGCGTTAGGTACACGAAGTGCATGTAGGTCATTAACCAGATGGCAAGACAATTTCTGTGCATTACCCGTGTTGGACTCGAGTTGCAAGGGAATTCGAATGGATGAAGACTCAATCTGAAGGGGCGAAGCGCCTTGAGATTTTCCTCCATTCCTTCAGACTAAACATTGATTTCGACAGAACTGGCAGCGTTGGCTCTGGTATTATACTAATCCAAAAAAAAAACGAATTTAAATCTGCAACCATCAATTAATTCCAAAAAGGATGTACGTCAAAGAGGTTTATAAACGAGGACTTCAGACAGTTTGTACACAGCTGAAAGCGGTGTCTGAATATTTAATACGGTTTTTCAGTTCATACGTGGGCTGTGATGCTTAACCCTTGTGTACGATTCTAGAGCTTTCTTTTATTAGAAGAAATGTTTGTTTTCACGTTTCATGATGGCTTTGAGGTCGTGCAATCCTTGGAGAGTTATTGGCCTCATATTTAGAATTTGCAATCTTTCTTAAGTGAATCTAAGAAACAATTTGAAATGACTTTGAGGGTTCGATTGATTTTATAAATTATTTGCTATGTATTATATTTATTATATGAACTTTATAAGATAAATTAAGGCCGAAATGGCTGATAGAAGTTGCATGTGAGTAAATACTCCCAAGTTAGGATTTTTATTAGAAAACCTAATAGAGCCTCTCAATCTTATAAACTTTACATTTTCAAAAAATCCTAATACCTAATGTAATAGCGAGGCTGGTCGTGAAAATATACAGCTGTAAAAAATGCTATCATTAATAGTTTTATTCCTGGGATTTTTTTACATGTAATATTATTAGTATACGAGTATAATTCTTATCTGTATTATATTCTAGTATGTGTATAGTTTACGAAAAGCACTTGTAAGTACTATCGTGCTTACAAGTGCTTTTGTAAGTAACAGTAAAGTAGTCGCATACTTAATATAAATTTATTGATATAAGCTTTTGATGAAGATGAAGCTTTTAAAAAAGTCACTTTTTTAAGATTCTTTGAACTTCAAAAATTTTTTTTCATCCACTATTAACTAATATAATAAATATCTACTGTTTTTACCAGTGCCAAGACGCGGGCTAAAACATGTGCTATCATATACGATTTCTTCGTTCGTTCTGTTATTCTATTGTATCTCGTATGTATTCATGTGATCATTCATTCTGTCTCGTACGTCTGCTTGATATATTTCGCATAATAGAGTAGCAAATGTCTGAAACTCATCTACTACTAGTTGTTTAACCCGGCTTCGCCCTTAAGTTTATTAAAACTTTTTTTAACGCCGGGAAATGCGCTTAGGCATTCCGTGGGGGAGTGGGTCTCCCCAGGCGGGTATGTGGGACTCGGTGCGCCTGAAAGCTAGTAAGTGAACGCAGCTCTACCCACTAAAATCCGGCGAGTGCCATGTTGGTGTGGTGTCTTGGATCTACAAGCAACAGGGCAACTAGCGACGGCTAGTCAGTCCACACGGGGTTGTCCCGCACCACACAACAACCCCCTGAGGTTCCCGAATTCGCCCCTTGCCCCCTGCTCTTTTGGCCCCTCTTCCTATAAGAGGGGTACAAAGAGCCCCCTCGGTCCAATTCGCTTTCGAAGGTGTTGTGGTCACCCTGGGCTACTGAGCCCCATGATGAGATGATGAGAACCATGGTGGGGAAGTTTATTAATTCGGAGGCGTTTAAACTATGTTTAGTCTATGTACGTTCCTACCAGATTTTATCAAAATAGGATTTGTGGTTTATGTGAAATAGTTTTACGCAGATCCTGCAAATAGTTTGCTAATGATTACGCGAATTTAACTCATTATAATGAAATCGGTTTTGGCTCCTTTTAGGAGTTCGCTGGTTTTAAAGTATGAGGAACATCAGGCATGTGAATACTCAATCTCCATATTTAAGAGCTTTGCTCTTGTCGGTGGATTATTCGCCACTCACTTCTCTTATCTGCCAACACCTTAACCTCCTGATGCGACATAACCTGTGCTTTCTCCTTTATTTGTTCCACATAAGTCCGTCTCGGTCTACCTCTTCCTCTTTTCCCCTGAATCCTTCCTTCTATGATTTTTTTTTAAAACGGGTCATGTCGTATCAGGTGACTAATCATACTATGACTACATCATTAAAACTATAGAGAACCGAAGATTCCTCTTCGGTTTTAATGATGTAGTCATAGTATGATTATTGGAACGAAGTTCCTTACGGCAGGCTTGGAGGGGATAGGGATTTTGCTGCGCGACCGAACTGAAAAAAATGTGATAGTAAAACTGTAAGAAAAAGTGCGTGGAATAAAAGCGTTAAATGAGACGTGCGCAGGCGCAACAGTCGCATACACAAGCGAGTAGTGTATATACCTTTTGTTTTTAGCCGAAGGAACTTCGTTCCTACCTGGTGTCCCACGACACCACATTTCTTTTTTTTCATTATTATATTTAATGTAAAATCAATAGTTTTATTATACTCAACTAGCTGTTGCCCGCGGCTTCGCTCGCATAAAATTTGGAGTAGCGCAGTTCCCCTTTCCTGATTCAGAACAAAGAAGACAACTCGGAACAGAATATTATTTTAATAAACTATTGTAAACAATATTATATATTGTCTTTCCATTTGGGGATAGAATGTAGACATTCTGGGCATTGGACACACGCGAGCATGCTACATACAATTATCAATTAAGAAAATTGTCATTACATAGTCTCTGGGCATCCAAATTTCACATGAGCATGACTGGGACACCTAGTTTTAATTTAAGCTTTTGTGAGGGTACATCTGACAGCTCAAGCGAATTTAGAAACTCTGCGGAATATGATATGCACTTTTCTGTACCATAACTGTGTCTATTGATAAATACTCTGACAACAGAGTATTTATCAATAGACACAGTTATGGTACAGTAAAGTACCAGGACAGGTACAAACCTGTCCTGGTACTTTACTCTTACTTATATGTCAGGATTTACTTAGTTGATAATATCATTTTTATCTGCTAAAATTGCTTTTTCACATTAATATTGATTTTCTTGTATATTGTTTTATAAGTCTGGGTAAACACTTGCAACTAATTCTAAACCAGTGTGTACTAATTGAATCAGCTCTCTACATTAGTTTCTAGCCGACCATCTCCTATTTTAAATAGTGTTTCGGCATGGTTGCCACCATTTGTGTCATCATATTTGTAGTCAAACTGAACTTCATTACGGTGGCCCATATAGTGAACGACTTGAGACATGCTTTAATTTCGTCTGCAAGTGTCCCCTTCTGAATGACTGCTAACGTTTGGCGGAAATCACCAGCCAATAAAACCACCATCTCTCCCATAAATTAAAATAAAAATTAAAATAACATAGGTACTGTTGCGCAAATCCCGGAGCGTTCAATTTAGTGTTTCTACCCTTTTTTGTGCGCCATAGTACTTTCATCCCACACCAAGATTTTGCACTGACGTGCAATAGCATGCCATGGGCTATTTTTACTAAAATTACAGATAGGTGAATCTTCCTGGGTGAGATCAAAGAGTAGCGCGCCATTCCCATGTTCTGTTAGCTGCAACACTTCGTCAAATACTCGTTTTTGTTCTGGTAGTAATTTGGGTATCAATTCAGCTACTTGCTGCTGCAAAGCTGGTATGTCATAGTTTATTTCTCGTATAATCTCATCTGATAGTTCATTTTCGTTCGTTCTCCGAGGGCTAATCATTCCTTATGCTGATGATGATAAATGTGTTCATTGTATATCATGTCCGTGTGTGTCTAATGTAGCCTACGCAAAATGTCTTCCACCATGTACTCTTTATATTTGTTCCATAATTCATTAGGATAAGATAGCCCGCAAGATGATAATATCATAAGGGGTTGCATAAAGGTCTCTGATTTTGGCTGGTGATTTGCACTGGACAGCTTCCTTTATAGTTTCGTCTCAGTGATTATCATTCTCTAACAGACCCAGAGTTTCACATGCTTCTCTATATGTCCCGAATTTCTGGCCGTTGACAATTTTAAGATTAAGATTATAGCTTATAGGACCCTGAATTTGGTGTAGCAGCAAACGTAAACAGAAACATTCAAAATTAGTATCGTGGACGGTGTTCACATGACCAAGGGCATCAGATGATTTCATTCTGGGCCAATTTTCAACAGACATTGAAAACGGCGTTCGCAGTCCTTTGTAGATGTGTTTCAGGTATAACAACGGGAGATTTTAGCACAGAAACACATTTTGGCAAAGGAATCGCCCTGACAAAGATGGAAAAAGGCTGTTAATGTTGTTTTGGGCGGTGTAGATACTTTTTCTTGGAAATTGTTCTCGGTAAAATATATGCACTCTTCATTTTCTAAGTGTACAGCAAGATAGGTTACTGTTGGATGTCTTTCAGGCAAGAGGAAGCTAAGGAGCCGCCACGCTACTTTATTACTGCTGACGTAACGTCCTGCTTGAAATTTTTGCACTTCATTCAGAAGATGTGCTCCACCTTCGTTCCTGAGATTAAATATTATAGCCTGTCAATTCCTTTGTTTATATATTTGTATATTTGATTGCGCGGACAGAGCTACAGGCTTCTACATTAATATGAGCATTGAAAATTTTATATAAAATAGGCAAATATGGGACGTCTAAGGTTTGCTCCAGATCGAGTCTTAATTGTAACTGTTCGGCCATCGTTTCGGGCGCTGTGCGCCTGTACAACGGGTAGCCATTGTCATTTTGCACAGTTTCTTTTATCAACTGATTTGTGAAAATCCTTGTGCATTTTCCAATGTTCATGTATTGCGAGGCTGAATTTCTAACACCACAGGGATCGTGTACCATGTTTTGGATAATAGTGTCATACAATTCTTTATCTATTTGGATGGGCCGCATCTTCTTTTTTAAGCTTTATTAGAACGTACACATATAGCAGCCCCCTTTTTTTCCATTCAATAACATATAATTAAATACAAATAACAATACATGAAACATTGTATTTCGCCGAATATATTAAGAACATTAACGAAAGCAAAATTCTATGAACAAATCGAAATTGTTACAGCTGAAAAATGCCCTCAGGTTTTTTTTTTCGAAAGGTCTAGACTTTTAGGCCAGATGGCCTTTAAGCTCAATCGGTTGGTAGGTGAGCAGATGGCTCACCTAGTAAAAGTGTCTGCCTGTTCGGGTAGCAATATAGCGACATTTCCCCCACTACGTCGCACTGCGCCAACGCAACCCAGATTTTTTTTGAACTACCCTAAAAACTTTCATCTCCTATGTAATGCTCATATAGGCGAAAACCTTAAAAACGGTGGAACAATTAATTAATCATGGTTATTTAATTCTTATTAAGTGCTTAAATACAAAGTTTTAAGGCGTTATCTTCTATCTATAATGACAAACTTCCATACAAACTTTTATCCCCTTTTTAAACCCCCCTAAGCTTTTTTTCGCGATAAAAAATAGACTATGTCCTTTTCCAAGCTCTAGTTTATCTCTGTAGCAAATTTCATCAAAATCGGCTAAGTGGTTTAGGCGTGAAAGCGTAACAGACAGACAGAGTTACTTTCGCATTTATAATATTAGTAAGGATTACTATTCCTTTCCAACGTTTTAAGGTTTTAACAAAATATAATAACAAATTCGTTAAACTTAATAGGATCAGATACATGCAACGCCATCTGTTGACAACCTACATACCTACTTATAAGTCGGTACTGTAAATCGTCAATAAATCGGTACTATAACGGCGGCTTTCAATATCCTATCTTAAAATTTTCTTATATATCTTAAAAATTTTACAGATTTTCTAAGAAAATGTGTCAAAATTTCAAGATAGATAAGAAAATTTTATGATAGATAGGATATTGAAAGCCGCCGTAAATGGTCAATAGATGGCGTTGATCTGATCCCATTTGTTATGTATCTTATTTAGCTACATTTCAAATACATATATCTTTTGATAGAGTGAAGCGATTGCGATGAAACAAAAACTAAATGTTACTCTAAGTTACGCTAAATTTTTATGGATAAAATTTATTAACACTGGTTTTGTAGTTTTCACGTGATGCGTGCACAACTAAACAGACAAACAGACAAACAGACAAAAATTCCAAAAATGCTGGAAATGGATTCTGTTAGTAATCCTTTAACACCCAGGCTATTCTTTTTTTAAATATTTTCAATGTACAGAAACCACTCCTCTACAAATTTATTATATGTATAGATAAGGCATATATTATAATACAATATGCATATAACGCGTTCTAGTAAGAAGTGGACTTTGCGACATTTCTCTAAATTCAATCCAGTTTAATTCAATTGCTCCCACAGAATTTTCTGCATAATAATAGAATTCATTTCGTTTGTAACTTGAATTTATAAATACAAGTGAAAGAAAGTAAAACGATCTCCGAGCAGTGGCCGATCTGTGTTGGATGCGAGTGGCCAGGGATCGGTCGTCTTGGTGTTCATTGAGCGAGACCTATATTAATGGACGGATAAAGGCTGATAATGATGATACTAGTGAAATTACTGGCACAAGACACAGGATCGATAGATTTAGTTGGCACATCTTGTATATTTATTCTGCCGCACATCAGCAATGCCAATCTCTAAATATGTCGCAAAGTTATAACATTATTAGGAAACTTGTGAAATCCCTATTATTCGTTGATTGGGAATGCACCGAAAGACTGGAAATTTCGCTTTTTGGGGACAATTTAAAGCACAGTACTGTGATAGGTATGCGCCCAAGCCCGTCTTTTTCTATGGGCACTTTGGGCAACTGCCCATGACGCCGTTATTTCTATCAGAATATAATCTACTAATGGTTTTAGGAAGTTAAACAGTGATTGCTGATTAGAATACATAGCATCGTCCTAATTATTAGTCCTATTTTCTAGTACAAAATTGAAGCCCACATAGGTGTATAAATTGTTATTTATTTTGGGGCTCCTCCCTTACCCTTGGGCCCAGGGCCCCCGATAGGTTAAAGGGACCTTTTTTTCTTTAGCGCCGGGAAATGCAACGAGGCATCCCGTTGGGGAGTGGGTCTCCCCAGGCATGTGGGACTTGCTGCGCCCGAAAATTGGTAAGTGGACGCAGCTTTACCCACTGAAACCCGGCGAGTTCCACCACTGCCGCCTTTGGTGAGGTGCCCCGGATCTCCGACCGAGTCGGTTCGAAGGGTGATGACGATGATTGTCCATGATGTTGCGTGTTCAAATCACGTCGGGACTCGGGGTCACCAATGTGGGAGTTAAAACATAAAGTTGAAGGTCCAAAGGGAGATTTTCGACCGGTATGCTCGGTGAGGCCGGAGCCTACTTGATTTAAATCAGCTGTTGTATTTAATATATCGCGGCGAGCTGTAAAACTCCGATAGCGCGATTCAGGATTGTGGGTTTGATAATCTGAACGATAGTAATAAATACTACTTATCTAGCGAATCGGTAATAAATATGCTATTTACTTATATTATTTACTAGCTGTTGCCCGCAGCTTCGCCTGCGTTAACTAAGATTTACAATGGCATTTATATATTATAGAATACGGGGATGAATTATAGCCTATGTGTTAATCTGATGTATAAGCTATATTATTGTGAAGTTTCATCAAAATCCATTAAGTATTAATTAGCGGCGCTATTATTTTTCGTCTCTTTTTTTTAATTCATTGAAACTATATGAAATGGGCGGACAGCGTGAGAATTAATTTCGGGTGCCTTATATTAACTAACGTTTTGTGATAAAAATTTCAATAATGGATAAAAGCTCTACTAGCTAGTGTAAGGGTAAATAAGTTTTCTTTGAGTACTCTTTTGTTCATGAACGCGTTCGGTATTCAGGGCTGATCGACGCTTATTCCAACAGGCTCCGTCCTCGCTCCCCCCGCGTCCCCCAACCCTATTACGTCATACCACCCGGAACATTATTTTATGGAAGTGACCGATTTTTTTAATGAAATGAACGCGAAAAGTCATTAAGTTGACTTGAAATGTAATCTATCTAGTAAATTCTCGTGCCACAGTTACCATACTCCTCCAAAACGGCTCGACCGATTTTCATGTAATTTTGTGTGCATATCGAGTAGAGTAGAGTAGAGATAATACGACTGTAACAGGAGAAGGGGTATTACGTATGTATATTCCTTTGTCATCTGTAACTCGAATGATTGATTCATGGTTAGGATGAAATGTTTATTATAATGTATGCATGTATGTTATTCTTTCACGCAAAAACGACTAAGTGGATTTTGATAAAAGTTTATGAGCTAACTTTAAGTTTTAAGTTTATAACTTACACATCAACATAACACATATGCTATAATTTGTCCACGTACTCAAGTTCTACTAATTACAAAATATATGGCGGCTTTAGCGCTGATAATATTTTTTTCAATATTTATACTTATATTTATATTATCATCATCAGCCTTTATCCGTCCACTGCTGAACATAGGCTTCTCACAATGAACGCCAAGACAGCTGATAAGTACCTGCCACTCATATCAATTTGTATACATATACTTTTCTTTATTAAATCCTAAAATATTTTGGTCGCTTCCATATAATTTGTATCCTCAAAGCCATTGTCCTTTGAAGGTCAGCCGCGCTCCCGTGTTAGGATTCCTAAAGAGCCTTCCTGATATAGGGTAGACCTGATATCCACATCTGATAATATCATAGCGACATTCTACATAATATTTACAGGTAAATGTTGTCTTAGACAAATTTTCTTATTCCAATTTTATATTATGACTAGCGGACCCGGCAGACTTCGTTCTGCCACAAAGATCTGGTATGTGGCAGTTTTTTGTTCCTACCTATTGAAGAATAAAACAAAATACTAATCTTTTATTTTCGGTTTGAGCTATGCTAATGGCCCTGGTGGCCGTAATGCTTCATCGGGTGTGAGGTGAGCCAGTTGGCTTCACCCTGTGATGCGAAAAAATCGGGGAGGGGCTCCGCCAGCCGTGCAGTGTGACTTCCTCGGCTTCATGGCGTCGGGTTCGTTCCTGGGGCGAGGCATGCCTTACCACCATCGGATCTTCAATAGTCGGCGCGAAAAGTTCTTCTGAACGAAACTGTCACCCTGGTGATAGGGCAGTGTGGGGTTTAGCTCGGGTGGCCAAAGGATCTTGGCTTCCACGAACTTTGACCTCTTCCCTTCTGGGATCCACTAAAAACCCCGACTGAGATGTTTGCCATAGGGCTTCAGACTAAGAGGCGAACTTTGTGTTCGTGGTGAACCATAAGGTGACAAATATTTAAAAAGTGGGCGCCTCGCTCATATAGTGGAGATTATGATCTGGAAAGGAAGGTTACATTCTTGTGATGGCATTGTTTATAATCATCATCAGCATTTATCCGTCCGTTGCTGAACATAGGCCCCCCTCAATGAACGCCAAGATGATCGATTCCGTACCATTCGCGTGCAACGCGGACCAGCCACTGAACGGAGATCGTCTTCCCACCTGGTTAATGGCCGACCAACACTTAGTCTGTCTAAACGCGGCCTCCACTCTTGAACCTTATTGACCCATCGGCCATCTGTTCTTCTGAGTGTGTGACCAGCCCATATTTGCCACTGGATATTCTTCGCATGATATCGGTAACTTTAGTAATCTGGAGGAGGACTTCGTTTCAAATCCTATCTGCCAAAGAAACACCCAGCATTGCACGCATTACATAGCACGTTGAGCTATGGAAAACATACGGACCAGTCGTAAATTAAGAGGCCACATTTCGGCCCCGTAGCTCATCACGGAGAGAACGCATTGGTTGAAGGCTTTCGTCTTTAAACTCTACGGTATAGACGACATGAGAATATGGTGAAACTTCCTATATGTTGCCCACCCTAATTGAATCCTCCTATCAGCTTGCCTCTCGAAGTTATGTCGACCTAGCTGCAAGGTATAACCAAGGTAGACATACTCTTGCACGGCACTTGCACAGCATGCCGTCGACGTTAACTGACCTATAAAGGAGAACATGTTCATTGAACATTACTTTCGTGTTGTCCAAGTTCATTCTAAGGCCCACACGTCGAGAGGATTCGTTTAGACTGTGCAGTATCTCCTGCAAACCCTCCAGTGACTTAGCCAAAATAAGTTTATCGTTGACGAAATGAAGGTGTGAGAGATACTCGCCATTAATGTTTATGCCACATCCTACCCAATTTAAAGTCTTGAAGACGTCCTCCAAAGCATTCGTAAACAGTTTCGGGGAATGAACATCGCACTGCCGCACTCCTCGATGCAATTGGATTGGTCTTGTTTGACCTCCCGGAATCAGAACGTACATAAAAGCGGCTTCGTACAATCCTCTCATTGCTTTGACGTATCACCAATCGACCTGACATCGCTGCAGAGCTTCCAAAACAGCCCAGGTTTCAATGGAGTCAAAAGCTTTCTCATAGTCCACAAAAGCAAGGTACGGTGGCTGGTTGTACTCATGGGTCTTCTGTACAACTTGCCGTATAGTGTGGATGTGGTCTATGGTGCTAAATCCTTCCCTTTTAGCTGCGTAAGAGCCAGACTAACCACGTCTAATCTGATGTTCGGAAGCTCGCCAGAGAGGTGTCGTATTAGGCTGGCGGGCAGATCGTTGTCCCGGGTATCGGGTTGAGGAGCATGGGACGTGTACAATCTGCTATAGAAGTCTTCGATCATAAGATCTCCGGCCTAGAAGAAACGGTCGCGCCAGAAGCTGTCCTAATCTTCGACAGATGGCTTCATGTACAAACTGTAGTGAAATTATTCATTTTCAATAGCTTATAGCAACAATCCACCCGAACAGATAAGTTTTCGATACTATATAATATGTACAAAATACATTTAAAAGCAAATAATCACATGTGTGTAAAGTTTTAATTTTCCTATATTTATTATTTAATTCGGTGTTCATCCCAAGTACATAATAATATTAGTATGTAAATTTAAATAATTTTGCACAGACCGGGATATCAAATTAATAATTAAAAATAACAAAACACTCTTGGTAATGCGGTTTGTGTTTGACTGATGTAATGACGTGGAAACTGGTGCATTTTATGTCGCGTGCCGAAACTAAAACAAACGAAATAATATCGCGAAACCGACCTAATTGAAAATCAGTACTAATGATCCATTGCCCGTTAATTTTGTGCCTATGTAATTTGGTCGGATTCGCGATATTATCACCTTTTTTGAGTTTCTGGACACGACATTAGACCCTCCAACAGCAAACGCAGTGTGCGTTTGCTGTTGTTTTGATAGAATAAATGAAATTCCGACTTTGCGCGGGTGAAATTTGATTTACAATGTAAGATGTAGAGACTTCATCAGAATCAATTGGAATTTTAAATCTAGAGTGATCTGTTCTACCACCATCTAAAAATTTGATGCAATCCCAGTAAATGCTATAGGTAGGCATATTTCGTTTTCAGATCTTAGAATGTATAATAGTTGTAAATACAAAAATTTTTCCAGTTCCTCTTGGGCCATCACGGTGGAACAGAATGTATACCTATAAATTCTCCTGATATAGTACCTATAAATTCTTCTGATCATAATATTTCTTTGTCTAAATAATCCTTTTCGAAATACAAATACAATACAAAATAAAACTTGACACTGGCAAATAGTATATACTCCTTGCCATAAATGAAGGAAAAAAGCGTATTAAAAAAAAGTATGTCACCCGTTATCAATGACAGTGATAATATGCAATTATGTCATTGTATTTTAATGGACTGCAATATTTTGTCTGTCAACACCATTAGAATTTAACAAAATACTCGACAATCCAAATTTTGGGGATATATGTTGTCGACTCGAAACCTTTAGTTTTTTATGTTTTATTATTTAGGTAACTTTTAGATTGAGTCTACGACGAAATTATTAATATGATATAGCTTAGACAACAATGAGTGTTTGTAATCTAATATGAGCTTTATATAATAGCGATAAAGTTCAGATTGACTCTACATTTTAGTTAGAAAACGTTTGTATGGAAAAAATAAAAGGGCTGTTTTTAGGGCTTTCCCGGCAATTATTCGATATTTTTCGCCGGAACATCCATCCTTGGACTTCAGCGATTATTTTAAAAAAAGGATTGGCCAAATTGGTTCAGGCGTTGTTGAGTTATCCGCTTACCAACACATTTTGCGATTCATTTTTATATACAATAAGATAAAACCACTAAGCAAAGAGTACATATTTTATAAAACGTTGTTAGTCCAAAATAAATCTCTAAAGTATTGAATCAACTAAAATGCACAATCCAGTTTGGTCCAATTAGACAGATAAGTTAGTAGGACAGTTTTGAGCTGTGTTAGTAGGACTGTATAAAACATATTTTTCAAGTGGAAATGAGTTTCTTCCAAAAAGAAAGGTAGCCTGTCAAAAACACCAGACCAGGATCTGCTATAATGCGTGTTACTGTTGACAACATGAATTTTCACTAAAACATATGCATGTGACGTATTTGCTTACGTAAAATAAATTACAATTCTCATTTAACTCTTATATCCACATAAGAACTCACATCTCCCGTTTTATCCCTTGGGCAGGAATTTAATATCCTGTCTTGAGCCGGGAGAGCTCACAAAAGGAACCCACTGACCCATTTTGCTTGCTCAAGTTATATATCTAAATTTCTTCATTTTATTTCATTCATTCCATAAGTGGTTTGTTCTTTCTAGTTTGCTGGACTGGATCATTATGTTAAGTGACACGTAATGATATTTCTTTTTTTCGACAATGACGAATGAAAATTTAGGTTTTAAATAGTTTTAATATTTATAAAAGAAACCCATAACTGAACAAGAAAACAACTTTGCCAGGTTGCCGAACCTAATAGCCGGAGAGACTAGCCAGTTTGGCCGGACATTTAGTTAGAAAGAACGGACACCGTCTACGAGTAGATACGACAAAAAAGTATGTAAAATCAAGCTTTTTTGATTTGCCTAACGCTGATTTGGCATAGCTCGTTTGCAAAATCAACGTTAGGCTTAAAAAGTCTAACCTAAGTTTATTTGGCCGGACACGCAATCAAAAAGCCTAACTATGTCCTGCTTTATCCGGACGTCTGGCAACGCTACCCATAGCTCTTACGTTTTTAACTGACATTTTTCCATTCACTTTGGACACAAAAGTAAAACTATGTCTTCTTATTGCTAAATCGATTTGGATGCGGTTTTGTATATTTAAAAATGGGTTTCTCAGCTGTGGTTCTAATACATATATTATATCTATTCTGCAGTTTCTGGGTCATCTGCTGTTTCTTTAAGTAAAACCTTTTATTGCTATGGATAGTTCAACTTATTACTTAATTATGTGTAGCAGTGGATGACGACCGAGTTACTGCCACAAAAATTAAAGCTGTGTAATGGCAAGCGCACGCACAGCTTCGCAAAGTTGATTTATACTATCTATACCTAGTTTTTACTTTCCTTTCCAAAAATAAGACATGATAGATTTATAGTAAAGTAGTAGCTTGATTACTTTTTCCTCATACTCATCGCAAACTACACAATAATCCACGCCTTGCCTTGAGGAAGCTTAGCTGTAAAAGACAGCAATTGTAAATCTAATCCTACAATAGGGATGTTGACACGTGTTACAAGTCCACGTAAAGTTATGCTTTACATATTAAAGACAGTATTTGAAAACCTAAAATAACATTTTAAAAGTCTACTTATTTGTCTTAAAATTTAGAAAATTATAGGATTTTAAATTAACATGGTTACTTTCATTATTTAAACTATTTAACATGTTCTTTCGGATTATTTCATGGAGCTTGATATTCGACATTGTCTAAGAATGTCATGTTCTGTTCCCGTTTTAAATAGTGTAAATTTAGAAAATTAATTTTAAATGCCTTATTTATCGTGACTGCAAACGTGAATATAAGGCGATGACGTCACTGACCAGTGAATTAAGTACAAACTGTCATAACTCACAACATATCGCGAGCTCTGTCTGACGTAATCACGACTACATTACAACTTTGAGAGTTTTAGCGGCAATTTCAAAGACTATTTTTCTTCACATATTTAAGTTAAAATTGGACATATTTCTCAACAAAAGTCTTTTTTCGTGTTTAGCTATGGTATATCTATCTAATAAAATCAATTAAAAAAATTAGTCAACATCTCTATTGAACCAAATACAACTTGAGTACGGATCCCTGTAGCTCTTAGTTTTGTGAATGTAAATGTAATCAACAATAGTCTGTCTGATTCTTGTTCCTTTTAATGAGTCTGACTAAGTGCTTTTGTGAAAATTGTCTGGAAAATTGTTGAATAATGTCAGTACAATTTGAATATTTCTTGCTTAGAAACAGTTTTCTGTGAAGTTTCATTTTAGGTGCCTGGGACTGTAACAAAGAAATGTATTGAAATTTACCTCATTCTCTATCATCATCCTTATTTAGACCACTGGCGGACGGACAAACATAGACTGGTGATTATATTTTATAATGATGAGAGCGAATCCTGAGTTTCCCATAGTAGATGTGGGCGTATGTAGGCGATTACCGGTGGGGTTAAAGTTACATAGGATACAGAAATAACCCTCGTTAAATGTTAAAGGAAACAATAGCTTTTGAGTTATTAAGTTTTTTTTAATTTCCCCTTTCCGAAGTACACATCTATCCCACAGGGATACATCTATTCCATAGGTGGAACATTTTTTTTTAATAATGAAAGGTACGTAATTAAATCTCTATGGCAAGATGTACTCAAATATTTGAAGTAGCACCGCTACTTTGCCTTCGTAACAACTGCATCTTAACCAGCTTACCCGTTTACCGTTATAGACACTCTTAGCTGTGAAATGAAGAGGGGGTTAAAGAAAGTGATATTGATATTCATTTGTGACACGACAGAACTTCTCAACCTTTTTTTGACCAACGTTGTCGATGATAAATTGATTCCGATGTTTCTTTTTAGTTGGCAAGGCCATAATATTAGAAGGGATTATTTTGGTGAGGAAACAACTGATTTTTCTCATTATGTAATTGGAATAGCTACCGCTAAGCTATAAAATATCAGTCCACTTAGGTAGGTACAGCAAAAATATGACACCGTCTCCAAAAGTGGCAATAATGTGGCAAATGCATATAAAGATGTTAAATTATAAATTAAAAAAAAAAAGATAAAATACATACGTATAAGATTTTTTATTACTTTTCAAAATGTTTGATTTTCTTTTAATCGTTTAGTATAGTCCAGTGAAACCCAGTATGGACCGGACCTTTCTTTAGCTTCTATTGACTACTGGTTAGGAACCACTGGTATACAATGTCGAAATATCGAATTCCGCAAAATAAACCAAAAATGGTGATTGCTTTTAAGAGGACGGTATTTGACGACAAACCTCTTACACGTTTTCGGAGGCTGTAAGACGATTATCACATCAGTGTCAAAAGCTCTCGGGTCGATAATTTTGTCATTTCGGCTTACTTTACCCGTCAGTTACGTAAGATAGCGCGTCCGAATTCGTACGTGTGAGAAGTTGATGCTATAAAAAAAAAACTATACTTATCGAAAAACAATTTCGAAAAAAAACTATACTTATCGAAAAACAATTTCGAAAAAAAACTATACTTATCGAAAAACAATTTCGAAAAAAAACTATACTTATCGAAAAACAATTTCGATAAGTATAGTTTTTTTTATAGCATAAGAGGGCAAATGAACAGCTGAAGCCTTGCAACTATCGACGTCCATTAACATCCACACAACCTCACCACAACCAAGGTTATGCTGATGCGTTACTCTCCTTTTCCCTATCCCCCCCAATGAACCACTGGAAATTTACAAAGCGCACGAAACGCGACAGCATAACTGTTACTTTACCCCGGTATTATATGAGCGGGAGGTACCACCCGGTCGTGTTCCAATTCGGCTGCAAAGCATGGCACTACCTCTTACAATATTACAATTTATGTAATGCGTTTTATTAGACTGTATACCTATTACGTAATAGACATTTTAACTTAGCAAATACATACGCCAGGCTCTGGTGGCTAATGGGCTTATCAAGTAGAATCTCCGAAGATCAGGTCAGTCGACTTCCAACAAGAAATGAACGAGCACCGTGAATTTCCTAATTACATTCCTAGCCGGATAGAAGATGTCGGAATAGAACACTTTTAGTATTTTTTGCGAGAGGCTAAGTGGATACGACATGATTAGATTTGGGAGAATTCAGGCTAAAGACCTGGAGATAATAGAGAAAAAAACTTTCCACTTTTTTCTGCAATCTTGTATTGTAGAAAATAATCATACCCTTTTTTTCTTTAACGCCGGGAAATGCGCTAAACATCCCGCGGGGAGAACGGGTCTCCCCAGGCGGGTATGTAGGACTCGCTGCGCCCGACCGCTGGTAAGTGGACGCAGCTCTACCCACTAAAACCCGGCGAGTGCCACTAATACCGCTTTTGGTGAGGTGCCCCGGATCTACAAGCAACGGGGCGTCCCGACGGCTAGTCAGTCCCTCAGGGGACTGACGCCACCTCCACAGAGGGGTTGCCCTGCACCATAGAATAACCCCTCCCAACATCGGGACGATACAATGAGGCCAGGTTCCCGTCCTCGCCCCTTGCCCTTTGCTCTTTGCCCTCTCTTCTTATAAGAGAGCTACAAAGAGCCCCCTCGGCTCAATTCGCTTCGCCCAAGGTGCTGGGTTCACCCTAAGCTACCGAGCCTTACCGCCACGACCAGGCTTGAACCATGGTGGGGAAAATAATCGTACCGATTGTTTTCCAATGTTACACGAATTTCACTCATCGTTTCATTACTGAATGTACCTTTTATTCAAACAAAAATTAGGAGCCTCGAGGACTTTTAGACTAACAAGCCGTTAATAATAATGAAGCTAATACCTGAACACTTTGGAATGCTTAGACTATAAAATTAATAACTATAAATATAAAGTTCAAGGGTCGTTTACTCAATAATCGTTTTATCAATGTTTACAATAAAACTGAGCGTATCTTATCTCGCGTTAATTAAAATTCATTGCCGTTTTAATATGGTACATTAATTTTAACGGCCATCTTTGAAATAGCTCTCGAACGACTTAATCAAATACATCTATACGCTTTCTTTGTCTTTATAGATCTGCTCCATTTATTAAAAAGGAATATTACAATTGGAATAAGCGTTTTTGTTTTTATCAATTCACAGGGATGACAGAGGATAGAAAGGGAGGGTAAGAAATAAAATCTAAGGCATGAAACTTGAGTCTCAACCTTTTGGCCTCGTGCCAGTTGACTATTTCAATAATAATTACGCAAAATTGTGTAATTGAAATAAATAAATAAAAAGGAGACGGAGAGGAGACGCCAAGTCAAGACATCCACTCGGATGGAACTTGGAATTACAAGGCATAATAGAGTTATGAGGTAAAGCAAGAGATGAAAACGAATCAAAATACCCAATTTAAATTTAATTCATTATTATAATTAATTAAAATTTTAATAAGTACTTATAATTAATTGGGTATTTTTTATTGTTCCGTATTTCAAAATATTATAATCGTTTTCAAATAGAAAACAAAAGAATTCTAGATATTTTCCTTTCAAACGATCGCCAAGATGGCCAATGATTTGAGGATTATCCAAGAAGGACGAATAACTTTATCTATATAAAAATAAATACATTTAAAAAAAAGTGTGATTCCGGCCAGGATCGAACTGGCGGCCTTCTGCGTGTAAAGCAGATGTGATAACCACTACACCACGGAACCGTCTGCCATTTTTAACAAAATTTATTATCTGCCAATGCAGTGAAAGTTGATACAAAAAAAATATATAAAAATGTATATAAGAGGTTATTAGACCTTAAATGTTATTAGGCTGGTGAACTTCTAAGACTTTTAATCTCGTCAGGCATGCAGGTTTCCTCACAATGTTTTGCTTCACCTGTTAACTACTGCGGTAGACCCTATAGCATTGACCACCCCCTTTGGGCCTACCTATAGGGGGTAGGGGGTATAGGGAAAAGGAGGGCAATGTATCTTCATAACCTCTGGTTGTGCGAATGTCTATGAGTCGGTAAGTCTTATAGACTCCAAAAACTCCTCCTTATAGCTCCTCCTTATAGCATAAAAAAATCGTCACAAGATCAAGACGCAACAATTTTAATAATA
The DNA here is from genome assembly GCA_905333005.2 of Lycaena phlaeas. Lineage (NCBI taxonomy): Eukaryota > Metazoa > Arthropoda > Insecta > Lepidoptera > Lycaenidae > Lycaena > Lycaena phlaeas. The sequence continues at coordinate 3,438,630 of HG995176.1, forward strand.
CTTTGTTTTAGAATAATCTTAAATTCAGAAGGCTCCTGTTCTATATTTAAAAGACTCGCTTTTTTATGACGAGGTCATACGGTGGAATTAAAGGGCCACTCTTTTAGAACTTCTACAACTTTTCAGACATATAAAAACCCATGTTTTGAATTTATAAAAAGAACTTTTATTTTCCAAGGCTTATATAATATCAAAATTGTATGTATAAAACAATAGTGAAAACAAATTTTTGATTTGTAAAGTTTTTCAATGTTTTTTCAAGAATTCAGAGGGTATAAATGTGTTGGGGTGCCGGAGTAGTTTCAGTTTTCAATTTTTAATATAACCCCTAGGACATCATTATTTTACCGTTGGCAACCCTGCTTTCAAATAATATTCGCAGTAAATTTATATCAAGTTTCTGTGAAAAAGAAACATGTCAGCATTGTGTGGCTCGAGTTTTGCTGGAAGCGAACTAGTCACGGAAACGGCGCCGTATTATGAAATTTATGTTTTACGTGAGTACACTCACGTGCAGGAGATTTCGGTTTGTAAAAAAAATATGTATGTTTTTGACGTAAAATATCTTTTGGTACGCATTCTCAGTAAAACCGCCTCGTATGCCGTTCACTGATGTCTCTATGTCGCGGCTTTCGGCTCTTGCGACAAGCTGAACCCGGCAAACGTTGCCCTGCCCTTATCCGACAGACTTTTATACAAACCCTGTCCTATAAATAGCAGTAGCAATTAGCAATCACAATAAGCAAGTTACGTGGTAACTGCTAAACATGACAATATATCCGGGCTGGTCCGTGTTGGATTCGAGTGGCAAGGGATCAGTCGTCTTTGCAATTATTTAGGGAATCCTATGCAGCAGTGGACGCATGAAGGCTATATGTATCATCCTCATTTTTTCTTGGAGGAAAGGAATTGCCTTCCTCAACCGATTAAGGACCGGAACTAGATGAGGAAACTGAATGAGTTTCCTGAACTAGTTCCAGTTCTTCGTGTTGTGTTCATGTTGATCGCGAGAAAAGCTGTCTGTTTAGATAAGCCCTGATCTTCTTTCAAAAGAACACAGTAAATTTTTCTATACTCAGCACAGCAAATTAAACCATTAAATAAGCACAGTAAATTTGTATTATACTAAACACGGCAAATTTTTACGAGGGCGCAGAACAAGTGTATTTGAACCTTTTTTTTTCTATTACGTACGGAAATCCTTTATAGATGTAGCCAGGTATCTGCGTGGTTCCTGGCCCCATGTGGGACAGTACACAGACAGACAGTAGGACAGGACTACTTGGGCAGTACCCGAATTAAAGCTGAGAATGCCTTCAGCCGATTTGTCATGGTTCTGGATCTGAAGACTACCAGAGCACTTCAGCGACAGGCTGATTCCAGCGGAAGGAGACTACTCCGCATAGCCGATAATCGTAAGCTCGCCTGTTTAGTGAATTTTAAGCTTTTCTTCTTAAATACTATGATAGTATACATAGTAGTATTTCATATAAACTTGTAATAGAATATTTGAAAAGATTAGTTCCACTGAGTTTGTTTCGCGGTTCTTCTCAGTGGGCTTACTTTGTGACCGGTGGTAGACTTACTTGACTTTCAAAAAGATACTTTGGTGGTACTATTTTGAATAAAAATGTTGACTTTTCTCAAAATAAGTAACTTTTCTGGTTGATTTTTTACACCTCGTGTCCGAAAAACCCAAATATCTTACGGAACCCTGTTTATTTCTTCAGAATAAAATTTAGTCTATGTTACTCGTGGATAATGTAGGTTTCAAATGGTGAAAGAATTTTTGAAATCGGTCCAGTACTTTTTGAGCCTATTCATTACAACCAAACAAACAAACAAAGTTTTCCTCTTTATAATATTAGTGCAGATTTCAATGTTTGGCTAAGTTTATAAATATAGGGATGGATTTGCTAAAATATGGTTGGCAAATAATATTTTTGCAGATCCTATTTCTTTGCACGCGACGTACTAAAATATTATTACCGGCTTTTGACATAACGATTTTAAAGCACTCAAACGAAGTTACGGCACTGTACGTGAAATATTATTTTTATAATTACTCTTTATGACGCGAATTAATACGTGTCTCCTCGAAATAAAACGAGGAGGGCAGTAGCCCTTATTCTTAGGTTCGGTGAAGATAAAACCCGTTGCTTTTTACGATTCTACGATTGTGAATACAATAAGTAATATTTTACGGAACGCCGTCTTGGCGTTCGTTTGAGGAGGTCTATGCCCAGATGTGGAATAAATTTAATATGGAAAAGTAGTAATGGATTAAGGATGAGTACTGCTACGTTCTTTTAGATTTCCGTACAATATAATAGCATATAAAAATTCTCTATTAATAACGTCAGTCGTTCTGGCCGTCATTTTAATGATACAGCACTTAATTTGTGAGAGTCACATTTGTTATGGGAAATCGATAGCTAATGGCTGTCTGGCGCGACAGGAGATAGGCAATATATTATATTATAGTAAAGACAATGTGTGCGACGAGGTCCAATGGGTATAGACCCGGCCTCATAAGCGAGAAGGCCAGGGTTCGATCCTGGCTGACTCTTTGTGGTGGTTTGAAATGAGTTTGTCTAAATTTCTATGATCTATGATTATTGTCGTAAAATGTATATTTGTCGCAATATAGGTAAAGCTTAAGAGGTAGTGCCATAACTGTAAAAGATAGCTGTAAGATGTAGTGCTATGCTGCATTGTAGCTGAATTGCCGGAAGCCGAAAAGCCGGCACAAGTCACAATTGGGGTTGTTCCTCTGGCGCACAATACCAAGATGACAGCTATGCTGTAGCGTTTTGTGCGGGGCTTCCGATGGTCCATTGGGTGATAGGGAAAAGCAGTGTAATATTGGTATAACCTCGACTTTGCGGATATCTTTCGATATCAGGAGTTAAAGCTCCAACTGCTCATTTTTCTCCTTATACCATAAAAACGTGATTTAAGATAATCCATATAATTGTCTCAAGTTATAACATCATAAAAATTGAAAGATATTCTTATTTGTTCTTATATTCCATTTTATTATTTTCTGACTACACATTCGCGTTTGTTACAAAACACGACAGCTCGTTAGGGAGTTGAAAATATGGAAACAGAGAATTTTCTTACATCAATAGAATTTACTTTATACACTACATATTATATTTGCCAAAATCGAATCGAAATCTTACTCAGAGTTGTTCGATTTTCGCTCTTGCAAAATCAAAAAATCAGTGCTCTAAATTGGTTAAACAAATTTATATATAAGACGTGCTTAAAAACCAACACTGAACCTTAAAGAAAGAAAATCGTATTTAATTTATTAATTATTTCACTAAGTTTCTACCGATGGTTCTAAAGGTCACAGGACAATTGCCACATTGTCGATCACAAGCAGCTAGATATACTTACAGACTTTAACTAACCGAGCTGTTACCTGCCGGAGGTACTATGCGAAGACTTCTGGCTGAGGCCAGAAGTCTTCGCCAGAAGCGACGGAACACCACATCCCCCAGGATTTCGTCGCTTCCGCGGACAAGTACCACCGGAACGCACGAAAACGTAGTGCTAGGAAGATTACTAACATAGTTTTAAGGTTTAATAATAACAACAATGTAATATATATTATATGGATATATATGTGAGTCTTAAAAAGTCTTAAATAAGTATAAATATATATGTTAGTCTGTATGGTATATATAGGGCCATAGAGCCTGATATAAATCATTTATTATTATTATTATTATTTACACATATATTACGGAGCCCTAAAAACTATACATGCGAAAAGTTACAGGCACCTATGATTGACACAGTATACAAATACCCTCACATGACCTAAAAACTAGGAACAATATTTTGCTTCAAGCTAAGCCGTCAGGTACGACCACGACAGTAATATTTATTAAGAATTACCAACCCTACTAATCCTACTAATATAAACACGAAAGTTTATAAGTATGGATGTTTGTTACCCTTTCACGTAAAAACTACCGAATGGATTTTTATGAACCTTTACAATAATATAGTTAAGTAAGTCTTTGTTAATTAGGAAATGTTACTACAGTGTCACTGAGTATTTTGATGATAACTTACTTTAGAAGCTAATTAATCTTGCATATTCCATTAATTCCTATTTGACAACATTGAATGTAAACAATCTTTAAAATTTTACTATTATTATAACTTTGACTTTATCAATTAATTATCATTATTATTAGTGAGTTTTGACATAATATTATAGACAGAGTTCTTATAACATTTTGTAATTTGCATGCTAATAACTAGCGAATTGTGATGATACTGTATGTAAAATTTTCAACAGCTTCTGTACTCACATTTCTAGCAAATAAAGTTACTTACTTACTTACTTACTATAGTTTGTACATCAGAATAACACATAGGCTATAATTTACCCCTGTACTCCCACGGGAATGGGAAGTACGAGGCACTGCTACTAGTTAATAATAAGCATAGACAAGAAACCTAGCCTCCATATTTTAAGTCTCGTGTCGCTCCCTTGTTTTAAAATTAAAAACAATCGGAGTGCTACGTCGCCCTTTTTGACCTATTTCCGTTGGGTCAATAAAACATGGCCCCACGGTTTTGAACCTTAACACCATAGTATAGGAGTGGTAATCGTGTGACATGTGGTGTATTGAAATAGACAGACCACAGGTTATATTATCCTATAATAGCGACTTCGATTGTGTACTTTTTACTCGTATACGGGTTTATGATGATGATTAAAGCTTTTATTCTTCAAGATAATTGTGAACTCCTTATAGGATGAAATGCAGGCTTCCGAACAGCTATTAAAATCATAGTCTAATATATAAAATTTCCCTGTCACAATGTTAGTTACCGTACTCCTCCGAAACGGCTTGACCGATTTTGATGAATTTTTTTGTGCTTATCCGGTATCTATGAGAATCGGCCAACATCTATTTTTCATCCCCCTAAATGTTAGGGGTAGTCCACCCCTAAATTTATTTTTTTATTTTTTAGACAAAATTTTTAATTTCTATTTTTTTATGATACAACATACAGAAATACATACAACCCTAAATTTTCACCCCTATACGATCAACCCCTATTTTTTAATAGCGATTATAGCAGAACGAAGTCTGTCGGGACAGCTAGTAATATTATAAATGCGAAAGTAAAAAAAAGAAAAGAAAGAAAGAAAAAGTAAAGAAAAAAAACTCTGTCTGTCTGTCTGTTACGCTTTCACGCCTAAGCCACTGAACCGATTTTGATGAAATTTGGAACAGGGATAGATTAGAGCGTGAGAAAGGACATAGGCTACTTATTGTCGCGAATAAAAGCTTAGGGGGGTTTAAATAGGGGATGAAAGTTTGTATGTAAGTTCGTCATTATACATAGAAGATGACGCCACGATGAAAGTTTGCAGGGTAGTTCAAAAATAATCTGTGTTTACTATACGTACGTACGGAACTGAGCTACTCCGAATTTAACGCGAGCGAAGCCACCGGCAACAGCTAGTATGTTATAATTTATAATCCTACTATGTTATATTTTAATTGCGAATGTTTGTAAGAATATGTGGATGCTTGTTACTCCTTCACGCAAAAACTACTAAATGGATTTTTATGAAACTTTATAATAATATGGCTTACTCATTAGAATAATAGATAGGCTGTAATTTATCCCTGTAGGGCTATTCTAGTATATCTTTAAAGCGGAATCCGCGGTGATATGACGAATTTGACGAATTTGTATTCTTTAAAACTCGACTATCTATCTAATACTTATATTACTAAAGTTCATTTTCGAAGTGAGCGTAAAGTGAGCTCTATCACTCAGGTGAAGCTTGATATCGAAAGGGTTTCCTACAGAATAGCTCTACTGTACGAGAATGGGAAGTACGCGGGTAAAGCGGGGCGCTGTTCATTAGGTATATTAATTTTTAGATAGAGTATTATAAATAGAAATATTAATATAACGTGTTCTTATCGAATTTTGTCGGAATCTAAACAGTTCAGGCGTGAAAATGTAATAAAGAAAGTGTATATTCGGGTTCGGTATGTATGCTTTTGATTATAGACGTTCATTACTCGATTATTATTATTTTATTACCAGCTGTTACCCGCGGCTTCGCTCGCGTTAAATTCGGAGTAGCGCAGTTCCAGACGTTCGTATGGTAAACACAGGCAGATTTTTTTTAACTACCCCGCGAACTTTCATCTCCTATGTCATGTTCATATAAGTAAAAATCTGAAAAACGGTGGAAAAATTATTAATGGTTATTTAATTCTTATCAAGTGCACAAATGCAACGTTTCATGGCGTCATCTTCTATGTATAATGACGAAATTCCATACAAACTTTCATCCCCTATTTTAACCCCCCTAAGCTTTTTTTCGCAAGAAAAAGTAGCCTATGTCCTTTCCCAAGGTCTAATCTATCTGTGTTCCAAATTTCATCAAAATCGGTTCAGTGGTTTAGGCGTGAAAGCGTAACAGACAGACAGACAGAGTTACTTTCGCATTTATAATATTAGTAAGGATTAAAGCCTAGTGCTTCGGGATATTTGCTTATGTTTACGGATGAATCTGAATTGATGATCATTTTCCTACTTAATTTTTTATTATATCTACCAAAGGAGAAGCAGCGTTTTCAGTGCAAGCTCCCAAGCGTCGCAGTATTTTACAACATTTTCAATAATTACTATCCTTATTATTTACCATTATATAAGACTTGCTGTTGCCCGCGGCTTCACCTGCGTTAACTAAGATTTACAACGGGATCTTAGTACGCAAAATAAGTAACTTTTCTGGTTGATTTTTACACCTTGTGTCTGAAAAGCCCAAATATCTTACGGAACCCTATTTTTTTCCAGAATAAAATTTAGCCTATGTTACTCGTGGATAATGTAGCTTTCGAATGGTGAAATAATTTTTGAAATCGGTCCAGTACTTTTTGAGCCTATTCATTACAACCAAACAAACAAACAAACAAAGTTTTCCTCTTTATAATATTATGTAGAAGTGTAGATAGTGTAGAAAACCTCCGTAAATTATACGTATATGGAGCCTTAGGAATTAGTGAATCGCAAATTTAAAAAATTAAGAATTAGTGTATCGCAAATTTAAAAAATTAAGAATTAGTGTATCGCAAATTTAAAAAATTTGGGTTTTGGTAGCGATGCCGTTGAAAGCTCCCATTTATTTTCTAATGTTTACGCGAGTTTTACATATTGTAATACAACGTATTTATTTTATTCAAAGCCTACATGATTATTTTTGTGAAATATCCAATTATATGAAAATAAGTTATTTGATTAGACCTAGTTCAATATTAGTATCAATTTCAATCCAATAAAATAGGTCATCACTTATTCTAGGTTCACAGAAGCGAATGCAAATATCTGAATGCAATTTCAATTTAATATCCAGAATTCCGCACTAGAATTAAGATTTTAAAACTTTAAGTATCTTAGTACTTTTCAATTTTATATCTTTCATCGTTATCAGCCTTTATCCGTCCACTGTTGAAAGTGGCCTCCCCCAATGAACGCCAAGACAGCCTTGTCATTCGCATCATGTACAGGCCACTGCTCGGATATCATCTCGAAAATATGGTTAATGGCCGACCAACAATAATATTGTTTACTTCATAAACATAATATTAGTTTTTACGTAAAAGTAAATTATTTCCGTCGATTAGTAGAGGCTAAGAATGTACTGCGATTACTTTCTTGATTCCGATCTCCCTTCAACAATTTCAATAAATCAGCCCCCTTAGACCAGTGGCAAAAACCCTAAACGAATAGAATAGAATACCTATTGTATGGGAATGACATAAGCTTACGACATGGAATTTGACAGCTAGTGTCACTTTAGTCAGCAATCTCTATAACTTTAACAATTCTCTCTCTCTCTCTCTCTCTCTCTCTCTCTCTCTCTCTATTACGTAAGCAAATAACCACAGGGTAAGTAACTAAAAATATTACATTATGAGTAGTATTACTAGTACTGCGGTATATATCGATAGTAAATAAAGTTTATTTATGTATTATAACTGATTGTTTGTCTACACTAATATTATAAAGAGGAAAACTTTGTTTGTTTGTTTGTTTGGTTGTAACGAATAGGCTCAAAAAGTACTGGACCAATTTCAAAAATTCTTTCACCATTCGAAAGCTACATTACCCACGAGTAACATAGACTAAATTTTATTCTGAAGAAATAAACAGGGTTCCGTAAGATATTTGGGTTTTTCGGACACAAGGTGTAAAAAATCAACCAGAAAAGTTATTTATTTTGCGTACGCTGCCTAAACTATAAAAGATAGAACCATAAAATGTTCTAATTAATTGTAGATCTTATAAATATCTACAAAAAAATCCACGACACACTATACCTATCTATGTCGAGTGAGGCACAACAACCATATTTTATTCAGAAATTTTGATTTTTTTTGACTACATTTAAACGAGTTTATTTTACTCATGCTTTTAATCCTTAAGATATGAAGCTAAAGAGTTTGTTTATTTGAACGCGCTAATCTCAGGAACTATCGGTCGGATTTTAATGAAACATTTCAGTGTTCGATAGCCCATTTATCGGTTAAGATATATCATCCCGCTAAGATCCCGTTGTAAATCTTAGTTAACGCAGGCGAAGCTGCGGGCAACAGCTAGTCCTTAATAAATAAGTATCTGTGGAACATGTTTTTTAATCGAGTAAGATTTTAATGATTACACTTCACATGGAAATTTATTAATATTCCTTCTTAGTAACTAGCGCCGCACCGCTATTCAATACGTTTGCGCCCGTTGGGGGTTAGGGGGCATTATAGCCTTGGTCACTCACAAATAATAAAGTAATTTAAAAAAAAAATGACGACCTTTGTGGCTCAGTGGTAAGCCGGAGGTAGCGGGTTCGAATCTCGCCCGCTAATATTTTTAATAAATATTTTATTATTTTTATAAATTAAATAAATATTTTTAAAGTATTAGCGGGTTCTGGTTGGGGTGTGCATCCCAAAAACTTACGAAGACTTTATATTGCGCTAATTCGGAGTCGATTAGATTTTGCTAGTTTCTTATATGATAATAGTTGTCATAGTAATTTGATAAAACTTGATAAATTGCAGAATCAGGCTATGAGAGTGGTAGGGGGCTTCATTAGAAGCACGCCCATTCATGTGATGGAGTCTGAACTTTGTTTACAGCCTTTACATGTGCGACGATTATACCTAGCAGGTAAATTTTGGCTTAGATCCGTATCTACCGATAACAATGAGACAGTAGAGGCTGTAAATGAATTACAAGACCTTGTATCTCGCAGATACTGGAGACGTAGGCGAATCCCCTTGCTAGTACAAATGCATGAAAAATTTCGGGATATTGATCTGCATGTATCGGAGCGGCTCGATATGTATAATTTGGAGTATTGGACAAGTTGGTATGATTTAAATGAAGTAGTTAAATATAAAATTGAAGGAATAAATAAATCTAAAAAAATATACAATTCACTTTATCTAAATAATATTTGTTCATTATATATTAATAGTAAATTCTCATCTCATTATAAAATTTTTACGGATGGGTCAAAGGAACGGATTTATAATATACATCGTATGGGAGCTGCTTTTTATGACCCTCAAGCAGATAAGTCTTTCAAATTTTTAATAACTGCCAACATGTCGATCATGTATCTTGAGCTCATTGCAATTTATGAGGCGTTATCTTACATAAAATCAATTAATTTTAAGAAATTTGTTATTCTGTCGGACTCAAAAAGTTCCCTACAACATTTGGCTCGGTGTACCTCTTGTGTGAGAGGAACTCCGATTGCCTACAATATAATCAAAACTATATTTGAGCTGAAGTCTGATTCCAAAGAAGTGACGCTTCAATGGATTCCTTCACATATTGGGGTAGTGGGGAATGAGATTGTAGATCAATTAGCGAAGTCTGCATCTTGCGACGGTGTACCTTCTAATGTTAAACCTATTTTTACTGATCACATTTACTTAGTTAAAGAACACTGTTTTAAGATATGGAAAGAGCATTTTGACATGAGATCAGTAGAAAAAGGTATCTGGTACAAGACAATACAGGCCGAGCCATGGAAAATTCCTTGGTTTGATAATTTTAATTTTAGTCGGAATATACTTGTTACTGCGTTTAGGCTTCGTTCCGGTCACATTCCACTCAATAAGTTTGCCTATATGATGAGAAGAGCTCCGACACCGCTTTGTACAGAATGTGGAGTAATCGAGGATGTAATTCATATTGTATTGGAATGTGACCGGAACGAGGACTATAGATTTGATATAATGAGGAAAATCTCTGATTTGAAATGTACTGGTAGATGTAACGCTATACTGTCTCATCCTATGTCTGAAAAATCTATAGCTCTTTACAATTTGGTTGAAGTTGGCATACGACGACGGGGATGTTCTCAGTAATGTTGTTGTTTATTTTTTAGATTTATTATTTATGTAAAGGATTATAATATTATTGTATAAATATTTTGTAAAACTTAGCGATAAGTCCTATGGAGCGACATTGTCAATTTTGATAAAGCTTCTCAATAAAGAAAAAAAAAAAAAAAAAAATCTCGCCAGGGAACACAAAAAAGTTTCTGTGTTCCGGTCATGGATGTGTATTATATAATAAAAGTATTAATATACAAAGTATTAAATATAATATATATTTCCGTTGTCTGGTACCCGTAACACAAGTCTCTTAGAGAACTTAGCACGGGACCAGATTGACGTGGTGTAAAAGCGTCCATAGATATTATTATTAACTTTCTATTGGTGTAAAATATTTTCAAAATCGGTTCAATAGATCCAGAGAACCTTGCCTACAACAAACTTTACCTCGTTATAAAATTTGTATAGTTAGGTATCTGATATAAATGATATTCCATAAAGACCTTTGACCTTGACAAAGAAGTGAATGTTTTACGAGGACATAAAGTGAGGGCGGCTGGGGCGGCTGGGCGGTTGGGCGGGCGGAGACGTGTGCCATGGCTATTTATAGACATGACGACACGAATTTCGACAAAGTGGAAAAGTACATTTACGGTCTTAATGATTAGATGTAATATTTAATATGGATATCCTATATTATAAATGCGAAAGTTTGTAAGAATGCATTGATATATGGATATATAGATGTATGTTTATTACTCTTTTGCCCAAAAACTACTGAATGGATTTTGATGAAACTTCACAATAATATAGCTTACACACCAGAATAGCGCTTCGTTATAATTTACCACTGCAATTGTTTACGTTTCTACATGTAAATATTTCAAGAATGAGACGCTGTTTTATCAGAAACCTGGATACATCTCCTTAACCCCCCTCGGTTTAAGGAGATGTATCCAGGTTTTCTCATAACCCTGTTCTTTTTTTTCTGCAGTAAAAAGGAACTGTGAGCGACGATGGTCCAGTGGTGGTCTCTCGGTCTCTTATGCGAGAGGTCCGGGTTTGATCCTGACCCCCCCGTGTGTGCCTTGAAATAGGTTTTTCTAAATTTCTATGTGCACCCTAAACACGAGACCATCGTTCGCTCACTGGGAAGGAAAATATCGTGAGGAAACCTGCATGCTTGATATGATTGAAAGTCTTTGAAGGCATGTGGCATACGATCCCTCGACCGCCACTTAAATTGTCCAGTAGCGTAACCGCTGGACCAGTCGACCATTATTTCCTCGGGTATCTCCTTTGAAAGGTGAGCAACCAATTATGTTATAGGTACTCGTATTATAACTGAGTTGACAATCGGCATCTTGGTTACTTCACCCGTAAAACAGCATAGCTATGTTTCGGAGAGAAGGTCAATAAATAAGTCTTCTTCTTCTTCGTCTTTATCATGTTGCAACATTCTGCCAATGTCAAGTTTTAAGCGAGCCGGGTGGACTGACTGTGTCAAAATGTCATTGACCTTTTGGTTCGTTTGTCTGTTTGTCTATCGGTAAAAAGCTCCTAATTCCTGTCTCTCATAGTCTAATCTCCCAGCTTACATTAAGACTAATGAATATTATAAAAATACACGTGCAGCAGGCGGGGGTTCTATTAATAGAACCAGTTGCATACAATCGATATAACTTCGACTGTCGGCTATTTAAATACGTCTTCGTAATTCGGACCTTAAGCTCGAGGAATAGGGTCCAGATAGGCACGGAGCGATGCTGACCCAATACTATGGATATAGGTCAGAGAGCGATGTCTCACTCTGATTGTCTCTAGTTAGGATAAAATACACGTGTATATTTTGTATATTTTTAAAATATGGGACCAGTTAAGGAGATTTTTTGATTCTGAAAAAAAACTTAACTTTTGGCTTCTAAAAATGAGTCAGAATCTGGTAGGTACCACTTATAAACGCAATTATAAAGAGGTAATTAAAAGTCTTGCGGGAAACGTGCGTCGAAGGAGGCTGTATTGAGCCAAGCACTGATGTCTTCTTCTTCTTTTAATATTTAGCTTCCTCTGTAATTTGCCAAAATGAGAGTAGCACTGATATCAATTGGTAAAGGATAGATGACAGATAATGACTACTGATAGACTTGGTTAGGTTCATTCATCGTCTGATGTGGAGTTAGCACGATCCATGAACACTGTCGACCGGAGTAGATATACACACTCTGTATGTTATATGAAAAGTTTGTTTGCTTAAGCGCGTTAATCTCAGGAACTATTGACCGGAATTGAATGATTCTTTCAGTTTTAGATAGCCCATTTATCAAGGAATGCTGTAGGCTATATTTCCCGCTAAGGTGCCTTTGTAAATCTTTGTTATCGCAGGCGAAGCTGCGGACAAGAGCTAGTTATTTATATTTATTCTTCTTCTTATTCTTCTCTTTCATATACAACGATTACTATTAAAGTCTAAGAATATATTTGCTTCTAAAGTAATAAATGCTATCGCAAGGAATACTTCTGGAGTTAGTGCACATCCAGGACCGTTCTTATATCTAGGGACTGACCTAAATACTTCCATTTTTAAACTGTCAGGAAATAAGTTTTCTAATGTACATCTTGGCCTCTGAACTATGTCGATAAAAACTTACAACTTTAACTTCACAATGTAGGACACCGCATCGGCGCCATGCCTTGGGGGGGAGCCTTCTCTGATGCGATAGATTTAATTAAAATTTTAACATCTTTGACAGTTATCGTTTAATGAACATAATTCACACCCTTTACTAATTTCCTTCCAATACTGGACATGGGCCTCTATCAATGAACGCCGAGACCGGAAATCGTAGTCCTTTCTAGTTGAAGGTCAACCAGCTCTCAATTTTCTTTAACATTTATATCTGTAAAGGTTGTAATAGACATTTTTCCTTTTATTTGGTCTGATACATTCGGGTCATCAGACTTGGTTTCAAGGTACATTATCATCATCACTTTCTGCCCCTCTCCGTCCATTACTGAACATAGTCGGATGCTTATGTTGTATCGACTTCTACAGTCGATAGATTACAGGCCTACATTAATAATTGTTTTGATGACAATTATATTATTATGTACCTAATTGTACCAAGTCCAAGTCCAAGTCACTTACGCCCGAATTCTCAAATGCCAAGGGGCTCCTCAAACTAAGCATACTTAAATCTGTAGCGGACCAATCAGCGTCCACGAATCCATATGTTACTCGTATCAGAATGTAAGCAGCTCCCAAATTTAAGTTGCGTTCGAGTATTCGGGCATTAGACTTCTATTTTGATTACTTCTACTTAGTTTAATTTATTTATTCTTCTTATTGGAGCTTAAGAGCTAGTACATACTAGGCGCTCGGAGTTGCGTCGAGCGCGCGTTAGTCGCATACACACACCGCGCTTAGCACGGCGTTCGACATGCGTTAGTAGGGCGAATATACTTTTGGCTCAGATCGAAAATGGACATCGGAATCATGTCAAATGTGATGCGCCCTTATAGTGGAAAACAACTCACACACATAAAAATATACCCCTCGGCAGCGCTAGGACTGCTAGAGACAAATTTGCCAATTATTTTGTAAACGAGGGAAAGCTTCAATTGCAAGACAATATTATATAAATAACACATTATTGCAAACAAAAATTCTAAATAAATAATTTCTTTTTATCCAAACTATCTTCAGCGTCACAAAAAATTTCTACCATCTCCTCCCAATTTTTATAATCGGGACATTCCATATCCCAAATAGCTGGTCGCTTTGGGATTTCACCTATAAAGAAATCAGTATTGAAATGTTCGATCTCCATTTTCGTAACGTGTGTCCACTCTACACAAAAGCGCGCGATCAAATGTACAACAAAATGGCGGCTCATGTATCCCAAAGCGCGCAGCTGACGCCATAACAACGCGCGTTAGAACTAAAAAATGTAAGCGCGCGTCAAACGCGCGCTTGACCAGCAGCCCGCGTTTACATGTGTACAGTTCAAAAGAATTCGGGGTTCTCAACACGCGCGTTTGCAAAGCGCGCGTTTCAAAACGTCCAATGTGTACCCGCTCTAAATGGACTCAATTGACGTTCAAAACGTGGTGTGACTTTTTGAATAATAAAAATCGGTGAATTTATTCATTTAATTTACCATGCATGTATTTTGAATAAAATTATTATAATTATTCATAGCCATAGATTATCGGACTATAAGCTGTTTGATAATGATGACCAGCAAAAGTTGGATCCCCCCTCCCTCTCCCCAGCGGTAAAATACTAGCGTGATATAAAGTACTAATAAATTAGTTTCAACACACATTATTTAATGGTAATTTGTATAATTTCATTATCCTTGTTACGGATTTCTCCCTATTATAATTGTTTTAGACGATTGTATAATATTATGGAGAATTTAACATTAATACATTTTAAGTGTTGGTCGGCCATTAGCCAGGTAGGAAGGCGATCTCCGTGCAGTGGCCGGTCCGTGTTGGATGCGAGTGGCAAGGGATCTGTCGTTTAGGCGTTCATTGAGGGAGACCATGTTCGGACAGATTAAGACTGATGATGATGATGAAATTAAAATGGTATTTAAAACTAAATACAGCATTGTTGTTACTTGTTATACAACGCGGTAGTCTAGCCAATATTTGTGATTGAAGTGGTACTTAAAAGCGCCATCTAGTTTTTAATTTGCGAACTATTTTATATTTGAATTAATAACATTTATTCAGATCCTGCGCCAATAGAGAATATCAAGATGTCGATGATATTATTATTCTATATTATATTATTATTCATATATCTAAAATACTTATATCAATAATATATAATCACAGTTAAAATTTTGATTTCTTCACCGATTTTATTAAAATTTATATTCTGTGTACCTATACCCTAAGTTCGATTTTTTACCACTTTTATAATACATATTCTAGGGCTTATTCATATTTAGGGCTTTTTTGACAATATTTCTACACTCTACACAGGTGACGTGCCTTAAAATACATAATAATTAAATAAAAATAATTGTTTCTGTTGCTATAGGTATTATTTTAGAAGCACAAGCTTATGAGCTCGGAGTTCTGTTGCTGAAAACGAGAAGTCCATAAAAAATGAAGCAAGATCATAATTATTTTATTCTATCTAGAGGTTGAATTTCCACTAGCAAGGAAAAAAATGTTTATGTACTTTGTTTTGCTAAGAATCTTTAACATATAAATTGCTTGAAAACGCATTTTTTTATATCTAGTGTATCATAATAATAATTATTATATATAATAGTATCTATTCATATCCTTGATAAGTATAAATTTTAACATGATAAGTACTTACTCATTTTTTTTTCTAAAGCATAATTTTTTTTTTATTCACAAATTGCACAATACAATTTTTTTTTTCAGCCTTGTGATGAAAGTCTTTACATTGTATAAATACTAAAAAGAATGTGAACACAATAATTAAGACTAACTAATCCCATATTTTATTAACTAAGATATTAATAGTAGTGATACAGAGTTATTAGTTCTATAAATTAGATACAACGGACACCCGGTTCCGTGGTGTAGTGGTTATCACATCTGCTTTACACGCAGAAGGCCGCCAGTTCGATCCTGGCCGGAACCACACTTTTTGTTTTTATTACTTTACTTTCTCATTTAAAATTGATACAACAAATTTATAAATTATTTATAATATTTTAGTGTTTTTTTTATTTACTGAGTGCCCATAACATACATTCGAGTATACAGCGATTGTTCTTGAAAAAAATTATTGGATTGGGCGTTATTTGGCTATTACAATTCGTTTAATAAAGCATAATACATATAATTGCCATATTATAGACTCTATATAAGGGAGTCAAATCAATACATACACACTCAGTTAGAATGAAGC
Organism: Lycaena phlaeas; assembly: GCA_905333005.2. Taxonomy (NCBI): domain Eukaryota; kingdom Metazoa; phylum Arthropoda; class Insecta; order Lepidoptera; family Lycaenidae; genus Lycaena; species Lycaena phlaeas. The sequence goes on from HG995176.1 coordinate 3,454,938, forward strand.
TGCGTGCATTGTGTGTGTTAGTTCTGGCTGTGGTTCACATAGAGAGTAGTGACCGGGAACTGTACGAATATGTGAACAGAACGGATCCCGCGACCAGGCAGATATACCAGTTCAAGTTGGACCACCCGGTGCGTTTATTCATTCATTCATTCCACAGAAATATAACATAGTCGTTGGTAAATTCATTCTTTTAGAGAATTACTCTTTTTGCTTCTTTCATTCTCTCTCCTAGAACAATAATTATTACGTTTAATGTACTTAATATATAAAATCGCGTGTTACAGTTTGTGTTTATACTCCTCCGAAACGGCTTAACTGATTTTGATGAAATTTAATATGTATATTCAGTAGGTCTGAAGGTCTTCATTTCAATCCTATAACCATAAGATAATAGGAGGAATAATTTTTGTGTGTGTTAAAGTTTGTTTTTGTTTTACCGGACACACATTTGTAATTATTTTAAGATGCACTGAGAAGCTACAAAATACCATTTTTTTTGTCACTCAAAGATGAATAGGGGGTAGCTAGTATATTGCACGGATAGCCCGCTTCTGTAGCCAGTGACTGATTTAGGCTTGATGCCGCCCTAGGCCTTGTTTATTTTGCCGCCCTTAATGCTAGAAAAAAGTACAGTATCAACCCTTATATTATGTCCCACTGCTGGGCCAGGGCGAAATTATTAAGATTTAGTCATTTTTAAAAGCTTTATATGCATGTGATATTCAGTAATGAAACAAAAAGTAAAGAACATCATTCGGTAAAGACTATAATTAATCTTAAAAAAACATAATCTTATTCATAGACTAAAAAGTAAATAAAAAAGTGAATTGTTACAGGTATATTCTATAGACAATTCTTCAAAAAAATAATCCAAACTCATTTTCAAAGGCAGTCTTCTTTACTTTTTTCGTCTCTGAAGTTTTGGCGCCCCTCAAATCATGCCGCCCTAGGCCCGGGCCTCACGGGCCTATACGTAAATCCAGCACTGTCTGTAGCACAAAAAAAAATGATATCTAGAGTGTTTCCTCATTATAATATGCCATAAGATAAAATGCTAAGTTTAATAAACACAAACTATTCGCGCCGTATTTCTACTACTATTTGATATTTATATATTCAAAACGATTTCACACATTTCCGTTAAACCATTAGGTCTATTATTATTATTGGACGGAAAAAATAATTGCATACATATTATTCGAATATCCTTTTCAATCCATGCTGCGAACGTTGAAGCAATATAATATAATAAAGCAATATAATAAAGATAGAAAACTTTTTATTGAAGGTTTTTACGCACAGTGGAGCTGTCAGACGTTATTACTTATTAGCACGCTTTTTTGTCTAAATATCCGTTTATACTGTTAGAACGCCTGCTCTGTGTGTACTTGTATATTATAATATGACAAAAATATTGTAAAAATGTTTTGATGCGTGACCGCGTTATGTCCTCTAGATCTCTAGTTTATGGTGAACTTACCAAAAAAGGAAACAAAATCGGTGAGCCACTCTTGCGCTTCTGCCCCTCTAGGCAAGTGGCAAACGTTAAACGAATAGAAATAGAATAGAATACTTATTGTATGGGAATAACAATAATGTCAAATTAAATGTCGTAAACTAGTGTCATTCCTATACAATAAGTATTCTATTCTATTTCTATTCGTTTAGCGTTTGCCACTTTTTTTTCTCGAAAGGACTTATATGCTGTTGGCCTTAAGGCCTTAAAGCTACATCGGAAAAGTAGATGAGCAGATGGCTAATCTAAAAATTTTATAAGCGGGATTTACTCGCCCGCCAGCTTCCCCGTTCAGCGTTTGCCACTTGTCTAGGGAGGCTGAGTTTATACTTCAAAAGCAACGTCATTTTTCACGTCACTGGCTTTAAAGATGCTATGTTATACACACAGCATATTGCCATGCTGCTTTGGGTTGGTACCTCTCGCTCACATTACCGGCGTAAAATGACAGTTATGATGTCGAGTTTTGTGCGGTTTGTGAGTTTCTGGTTGGGGTTCCTTTGGTTGTGTGGATGTTAATGGGCGTCGATAGTCGCAGGGCTGCGGCTGTTCGTTTGCCCTCATATACTATAAAAAAAAAAGATAAAGAAAGAGACTACCGACTACGCCTTTCTCCTTCGCTAATTTTAGAAAACAACAATAATAATTTTATACAACTAGTTTTATATAAATACTTTGTTAAGATAAAATGTACATAAAAACGAACACACATTTTCAAAATGATAAAAAAGTTTATTTCTTACAGGAACCCATCGGGATCCTCACTACAAGTTCTGGAAAACTCGTTAACATCAGAGAAACTGTGGCGATAAACACCGATCCATTTTCAAATCTCTACAATATTGACATCGTCACACAACTAAACGTTGAAAGGGTCCCAGAGAGAGTAGTACACGCGAAGGGCACAGCAGCTTTTGGTTACTTCGAAGTGACACACGATGTATCAAAATATACTAAAGCTGATGTTTTCAATGGAGTCGGTAAAGTAACACCGCTAGTTGCACGTTTCTCTACTGTAATACAAGAGAGAGGTGGAGTGGATGCTAGTAGAGAAATGAAGGGGCTAGCGCTTAAAATGTATACCAAAGAAGGAAACCTTGATTTTCTGTGTATTAACTTCCCAACGTACTTCTACAGAGACCCTAATGACTTTTTGCATTTTGTTCATGCCTTCAAAAGAAATCCTAAGACAAATTTGCGTGACTTTACCACCGGTTTTGACTTTGTTACTAAACGTCCGGATTCTCTACATGGTATCCTGTGGTTCCTTTCTGATTACGGTATTCCAAATGGTTACCGAAAAATGGACTCTTTTCCAGTACACACCTACATTATCAATAACAAGAAAAGGGAAAGATACTTTGTCAAATTCAACTTCAGATCGGAGCAGGGAGTCGAAAACCTTTCTACGGAAGACGCGAGAGAAATATCTTCTAGAGACCCCGATTTCTATAATAGAGACTTGTACAATGCTATCGAGGAAAAGAATTATCCCGCCTGGAGATTGGAAATGGATGTCATGACTTTTGAGCAAGTGAAAAATCTGGATTACAATCCATTTGAAATCAATAGAATTTGGAGAAAAGGAACATATAAGACGGTTCCTATTGGCCGCGTAGTTTTAGATAGGAACCCCGACAACTACTTCGCTGTTGCAGAACAAAGCACTTTCAGTCCTGCTAGACTGGTACCCGGTATTCCTGGACCAATAGATACAATGTTTAAAACGAGACGTCAATCTTATAGAGATGCCCAGACATACAGAATGAGCATCAATCATAACAAGATAGAAGTAAACGCTCCATTATATTCAAAGAATTATATAAGGGATGGAAAACCTCCCGTAGGAGAAAATATGCGGGACGCACCAAATTATTATCCCAACTCTTTCAACGGACCTATACCACATGTAGATGCTGCTTTACCGAAAGAAAGAATATCAGTTTTAGAAACAAACGCGGTAGATTTGGAACCGGCAGCTACATTCTATAATGATTACTTGAATTGCGCAGAGAGAGAAAGGCTTGCTAATAATACAGCACCACTTCTAGCTACCGTACCACCATTTATGCGAAGGAGGGTGATACGATTGTTCACCTTAGTGGATGTTGATCTGGGTAAGAGGGTTTCAGAGAGCTTGGAAAGGTTTTTGAAGTCCCCTCTGCCGCCACCCCCGCAGCCGCTTATACCTTCGGACAAATATAAACAGACAATGCTCAGAAATAAACACCATCCTAGATTAACAGCCTCTGAAGAGTGTTCTAATAATAAAGTATACAATGTATAAAATTCCTATTACAGACATACATATAAATTATATGTTAAAATGTATTGTATCAATTGGTATTAGTAAGGTGACAAATATATCTTGAATATGTTTCGACTATTATTTCAAAATAATTATGATTCTAGCGATTTAGATTTTTAATTCTATATAATATGTATACAAAAATAAATATATTATAATAAGTACTTATATAATTTTAACTAAGAAAAAGAGACACATACAGATACTTTAAATTGCATCTACCTAAATAAGAGACAGTAGGTATTTTTAAATCGTATATACCTAAGTTATTGCTAGCTACGTACGACCAGTGACCACGGATGGAAACAATGAAATATGCAAAACACTTCTGATTTTTCGTCTTTCTTTACCTTGTACTGTTCATTATCCAACACTCTGCGTGCATCTTTAGGTCAATACCCTTAGGGAATTTCCCAATTGCTTAAAAGTCGATAAACGAATGCACGAAACCCAACTTTGTCATCAGCGTGAAACAGCGCCATCTATATATTCATACGGAAAACTTCATACTATGGAGGACACACCATAATTTCTGTGACATTATCATGTTTTCCTGGTATAATTTTGATATGGATTTTAACTAAGTTTTGAATTAAATGAATAAATGAAGTTCCTGGTACAAGATATTACGTAAAAAGTCAGGAAAACAAAAAAAAGGCACAGCATATTAAATATCGTTTGTAAATTATATCATTCTTATTTTATTCGCAATCGCCATTTTTTTTCACCTGTGTTAAATGCAGTTTTAGCAGATTCTTGCGGGAGCGATAACACAGAATGTACTTTGGTAATGTTACTGTTAAAATGAGGAAATTGAAAAACATACCCCTTCCTTATTTTATCTTTTCCTTATTTCCGTTATATCCGTATCATTACAGAACGTGTCCTTACCTATTTTTTCCATTATATTTCTTTTTGACAATATTATTTCTTTTTTCGAATTCAAATATTCTTCTCTATCGGTTGCTTTAAAAATTTTTATGTTGGCTTCTCAAGATTAACCCCGTTTACAAATTTTTAACATTGAATTCTTTGTTATTTCATGTTTCATTGAATTACATAGTTAATTTTTCCAATAATTGTGGGAAGTTCATCATTTGTATTGTAACATCCGATGCTGAGCGCTAATTAGTTATAATTATTTAATAATACTACTGTAACCTGGGTTGGGCTTGACCCTGATTATTTTTGTATAAGAAAAAGCACTTTAAAAAGTACATTATAATTTTAAAAGACGATTCATAAGACAAACATATTCCATTTTGAATAGTTTTAGAAGTGAAAAAAGAATTGTGGTGTCGACTGTCGTGGGACACCAGGTAGGAACGAAGTTCCTTCGGCTAAAAAGAAAGGTATATACACTACTCGCTTGTATATGCGACTCATTTAACGCTTTTATTCCACGCACTTTTTCTTACGGTTTTAATATCACATTTTTTTCAGTTCGGTCGCGCACCAAAATCCCTATCCCCTCCAAGCCTGCCGTAAGGAACTTCGTTCTAATAACCATGTTAATTTAAGTATGTGGAAGAGCTTGGGGAGGCCTTTACCCAGCAGTGGGATAGCATAGGCTATTATAAATTAAAACAACGTCTGTGAGCTGTCCATTGCTGGAAGCAACTTAGCAACAACTAATTTATTTAAATAACGTTTATAAATACAATTATTTATAATATTGACAATATATTCTTAATAAAAAACATTTGTCAATAAGTGGCCAGTTACACATTATATATAGAGTCTTATTTTGCTATTTACAACACTCCCACTCAAAATAGAGACTGCTATATATATCATAACTATCTGCCATATTCAAATCAAACAGAACTTGTAATTACATTTCTCTTTGCTAGTGTCTGATATATCTCCCACTGAAGACTGAGGCGTTCCGCTTTCTTTTGCTTTGTCATCTATCACTTCTATTTCTGCAATATTCACCGGACACTAGTTGCTTTCTTCAATAATGATGACATCTCGACTTGTCGTGATTGATCGCGTAGAAGGATTATATATTCTGTATCCTTTAATATTATCAGGGTAACCAACAAGAATGCGTTATTCTTGTCCCATTTACGCCTTTTCTCCTTGGGTATACGTTTGTCTGATAAACCAGCCAACATGATCGATCCGATCCACTCGTTTATGCCAAATCCTTGTTGCTTCTGACCCGCTTTAACAATTTGCTTCACATACGACGTCATCGAAGTGCAGTTTTCCAGTCGAATAGATATAAGGTTCCTCAGGAGACTTATTCGCCTAGTGAACCCCGACTCATCAAACAGTGCCTCTAATCTATCCCACAACTCTTTCGATGTCCTGACGTTCTTGGTATGGACGTAAAGCACTGGGTCACTGGCTCTCGTTTTCGCGTCATCTGCGGCTCCTGGCGGTCGATTAGGTTCAGGTTTAGTGCAACCAACCATTCCTTCTAACACCAAGAAATTCTCCGCTGCGAAACACCACTCGCTATAGTTCTCGCGACCTCTTAACTTAGGTACGCTAACTAAATAATTCGAGCTAGACGCCATTATTGTCACTCACGCAGGCACGTATCCCTTTTACTAAGCCGCAGGTCACTGTCATTCTATATACGTAGAGATTATTGTTCATCATACAAATAATGATAATTCTAACAATAAAATCCAATAGCTGACTATCCTGGACCTTCTGGGCCTTGTGGACCTTCTGGGCCTTGTGAACCTTCTGGGCCTTGTGAACCTTCTGGGCCTTGTGAACCTTCTGGGCCTTGTGAACCTTCTGGGCCCATAACCTATTATAAATTAAAACAACGTCTGTGAGCTGTCCATTGCTGGAAGCAACTTAGCAACAACTAATTTATTTAAATAACGTTTATAAATACAATTATTTATAATATTGACAATATATTCTTAATAAAAAACATTTGTCAATAAGTGGCCAGTTACACATTATATATAGAGTCTTATTTTGCTATTTACAACATAGGCAAATAAAAAAAACAAATATCCTGATCTTAAATTAATACAAATTCCTTATAAGCGTCTAAGCTTTTATCATAATAGCTTTTCTTTGAAGGCCGACCCTTTCTCGTCTATAGCATTGAGTACCTAAATCTCTTAAGATATTTGGGCAATGTGTGCGAGATGATTTTCTTATGACTTTCCCGATTGTGAAAATATGAAAGTCTCATCATCATCATCAGCCTTTATCCGTCCACAGCTGAAAGGGTTTCAAGCCAAATGTTAGATGTAATTTGAACTGAGAAGTTGAGAACAGGAACCAACTAAACTATACTCCTTTCAACTTGATTTGCAATGTTTAATGTCAAAGCGTTGCTAGGCAACCGCCGGCAGCAGTGGTTACAAATATTTTTAGAATGGAAATGTTTATTTTTAAAAGTTAAATAATGTGTATGGTTAAAAAATCCCAGCAGAAGACGACTCGACGCCTAACGCCTTCCTCTCCTGCTTCCAGGACCGGGGGCCTAGCCAAAATGCCATTACGAAAACGACAGCGAAGTTCGTTCGTCCGTTCGAAGTTGTGATTGGCTAAATTACGTCGTCGATCGCTCGACCGTTCAATCGACGACGTGATTTAACCAATCACAACTTCGAACGGACGAACGAACTTCGCTGTCGTTTTCGTAATGGCATTTTGGCTAGGCCCCCTGTACCGTCTAATAGGTGGTATAATAGAACTAAACGGTATTTAATACTCAGATAATAATATTTAACTATGCTCTGTTTATGACTTTACACGTTCCAAGGGTATCCTTTTAGGGACTTCAAAAAGCTTATGCTTGGCTGAAAATAATTTCCACTCTCACTCTACCCATTTCCCATAGATTCCATGAGATAATTAAGAGACCAAAGACTTATTAATAATGCGATAATAAAAAATGCGAATGCGATTTAGAGGCTAAAGACTAACGAACACAAATGCGTATGTGGCATAAGCGGCGAAAGTGTAAAATCCTACTAATATTATAAATGCGAACGTTTGTAAATATGAATGTTTGTTACTCTTTCACGTAAAAACTACTGAATAGATTTTAATGGAACATTACAATGACATAGCATCAGATTAACACATAGGCTATAATTTATCCTCGTATTCCCACGGGAATGGGAAGTACGCGGGTGAAATCATAATATAAACTAAAATACCCAAGCAAATAACATTTTCTCAATTTTCAAGATAAGTACTATTACTATTTTTTCGGAAAATATCAAAGTATGAATACGTAATTCTTTAGAATTCAAATCTTTCAAGGAAATTATTAATTATGTTTCTAAAATAAAATAAAAATAACCTCACGCACATTCATAATTTTTACAACGTATTTAGCTGAAAATCGTTAATTCTATAAATATTTATAAATGGAAACCGTGTCTATTCCTGGAGCACGTAGAGGCAGTTTCCAGGCCCATAGTTCTGGAACACCCCTCTGTTCACGCTCTGGAGTATATACAGGCTTATGTTATTGATGAATTAAAACTGAAAAATATTATGGAACAATATATACGTAGACGGTAAATGGTATATTACGAGGCTTTAGAGTACCTAATGATTCATTACGAACTTTAATTTTATCATTACTTAAATATCAATCGAATTGATCCTACGATCATCCTAAAGGCGGTTAAATTTTGTCTAATACAAGGAGCTGGCAGTAGTTACGCAATTTGACTATATTTTATAAGACTTTTAATTTTGTTGATTCGATTCTCGTATGAAAGAACTCTTTAAGAATGCGATCTTTGTGTGATTTTAGACTATTTAAAGTATTATTTTTAGTTATATTCTTTAATAATTTAATTTGAATACGTTCAGAAGCAAAAAAATATTGTAAAAAAAGTTGAAATTTTGAGTCAAGTTATGATTGTTTTTTTTTTATTAATTATTGATAATGTTGTGTAATTTTGTAATCTACTAAAACGGTCATAATACACGCCGTGAGTAAACTGTGAAGGTGAGTGATTCAAATCGGTTGAACATGAAATCGCCAGACTGTACATAATTTGCTTAAACAACTATAAATAAATACATACATGTCAGAGGGATGGGTCCCTCCGTCCTCCCGGTGGGCACATTGACCGAGCTAACTCATCTTGAATAGTGATTTTAACTGGATGATTATTATATTTGACGGATAAAGTGATTTGTGTTTAAAATCAAAGTGTGAGTCTGCTGCGTTCGTAACAGAATCGTTGAATTTATTGAAATTCATGCATATTCATATTTTCTGAAATAAATAAATAATATTTCAGAAGTTGCAAAAAGGTACTTCCCGTACCGGGAATCGAACCCGAGCCTCCTGGGTGAAAGCCAGGTATCCTAGCCACTAGACCATACGGGATATGTTATAAGATTTGAAATTATAACTTTTATATGGCTAGTTTACAATGATTCATATTTTATTATTCATTTTTGTAGTAAATTGAATAAGATTTTTTTTTATTTTAACAGTTACAGTAAGAAATATAACAATATTATATTATTATCGTTCGTAATCTCAAAGCTGTATAAATTGCCATCTATCTACGTCAGTCAAAACTAGGACAAACTTTGTGTTTATTAAGTTTCACGTTATGAACGTCAGATGTCGCGTTTGATAGTATTAGTTACTAAAATTTATACTAGATGTCACTTAACTGAGAAAGCTTATAATGTTATATTAGAGAAAATAATTATTATGTTAAACAATATCAATAGTCATTTTACTCTACACACAATTAATAATTATTTTATTTATCCATGCCAATAAATTTATTTTTTGTAACATTCTCTTCTTGTATTGTGAAATAATATTATTGAATTGAATGCCCTGACAAAACTAACAAACAAAATATAATAATATCTTTCTTGAGTGGGTTAGGGTTAATTAAAAGAAAAAAAATACCTATAAGTATGTAAAAAATATTTCCTACAGTATTATGTGATATAATGTATTTTTGAATGTCAATGAAATATACCACTGGTTGCCAAGTGAGCCCACTGAGAAGATTCGAATCATAATCATCATCATCATCAGCTGTATCATCCACTGCTCGGCATAGCCCTTCCTTAACTCCAATAAATTCATTTATTAATTTAATTTAAATTGAATAAACTCTGTTATTAGTTTTTTTTGTTTAAGACCTAGACAAATGACTCAAACGCTAAATGACTATAATAGGATAAAAATGAAAATAGGATGTGAGGGGCAAGGGGTCGGTCGTCTTGGCGTTCATTCAGTAGACGAAAGACGGATATAGATGAAACTAAATTTTTGGCTGTCAAGCCAAAACATTGTGATATTTTATGACAAATAAAACAAGGTATAAATATGAATATCTCTTTATTTTTAACAATAGTTTCTAGGCAGGAAGTATTTTTATATCATACAACAATTTGCCAATATTAGGAGTTTTATAGATATATATTTCACAGGGAAAAGTTGAGAAACAGTTGATTTAGGACCTACTCTATTTATCTAATACTGAAGTAGAAATACTGATATTATATTTGAAGAAACATGCACTACTTTAAAATATATTTTGTACATACACAGGAATTCTTAAAGGATTTTAGACAGTTGACATATTGTTAATGAATTTGTATGTAAAATAATAAGTGTACAATAAATTTAATAATACCCAAATATAATTTATATAAAGCAATAAAATAACACAATTTTTAATAATTATTTTATGTTTACTTTTAATAAAGATCGAAATTCATCTAAAGCAAATATATTTTAGAACTTAAAAGTAATATGAAAGAATGTTACATAGGTGGTTTTAACAAAACATAAAATACACTTAAAATAAAAAGGAGTTTTGCCTAAATTAGGCCGACTAGAACAAAGAAGCGACTGTTATATCGTTGTTAAGCCAAACTGACATTAAACTTATGTTAGGTTTAGTAGATGCCACGCCGCCTCCTGCCGGGGCCCCCAGCGGAGTTGGCGGCCGCAATGCCCATCAGGTGCTTGGCTTGGATGGCACCGGAGTACCCGCGGTTCAGACCAAAGTCCAGGGCGCGCTTGTCGCTGGAAGAACATTTTGAATATCATTATTATAAGTAGCTTTTAACAAGTATTAACTGCAACATACAAATGTATTTAAGTGACATCTTCTTGAGCCGCGTTAAGAACTTTTTGATCCAATTTTTGTTGGTGTTGGAAATACTATTCGCGTTAGCAAAAGACGTCATTGTGGAATTTTGATATTGGAAAACATTTGCGATTGCATGTTATAATTCTAATTGTAAATTCGCAAATAAGAAATTTTTTGTAAAACGTCTGTTCTCCGCTTGAGTTTTCGGCTAGTAGGCAAAACGTACATTTGCTATAAACTTATTTGGTAAAGATCTGGTGATGGCAATTGGCATCATCAGCAAATGTCACGCAAAAAATTGATATAACACTAAGAACGGGAAAGCCGGTGGACTAAGCAGGCAAGAGACAGGCAAGGGTTAGAGAAAATCGACAGAAAAAAGGAAAGCCTATACTGTTATAAGCAGTGGTCAATAAAGCTGCTGATGATGATGAATAAAAGACACAGAAAACCATTTGAGTAGGTATAATATTTTGTATGCACTGAGCTACTTAATTCGGTCTAATTGTGATGATATGTTATACTTATGTTATGATAACTATGATGATGATGATGATGATGATGATGATGATAATGACGATGACGATAGTGACGATGATGGTGATGATAAAACATAGAAATTACACATGTTAAACTCTAGTTCTTTCTCGTTAATATTTAAGGCTCACAATCTACATAATAAACCTTTGAACTTAAAGAATTTAAAAACATCTGAGAGAAGTTAATTTCTCAGAATTAGAATCCCGCATGTCCTAGTTTTAACGCCTTTGTCACGAAAAAGCTCACTCGTGCTTAGCAAAGTGTTGATTGCAAAACATAAGCTTAATATTGTTTGCTGAAAGCTTGGACTAAGCTTGCGTAATTGTTTTCATTTATAGCGCAATAAGCAAACTGAGGTTTTTGAATAAAGGCAAATATAATTTATGCAGTGGTATAACTAATTTATTGAATAAGGAGTATTAAGTACAAAAAAGTACTGCGTTAAGTATATATAGGTAAATGAATTGCATTTTTAATTTGTTGAAGTGAAACTTCTTTAGAATCGTTGTGTTTTCAAACTGGATGCAACGGAAAAAACGACAGGTAAGAAACACAATCACAAAAGAGCGAGAGAGCTAATGTTGGTGTGTATGTATATTGCACACTGTTTAATACTTGCTTGTATTTGAGCATGAAACGTGTGTTTCACTTCTATCGTGTGTGAATTGCACTCACACCTTTTTGTTACTTATACATGAGAGTACTATAAATTAGTAATTACTAAGCCATCAACCAGGTGAGAAAACGATCTTTGCAGTGGCCGGTCCGTGTTGGATACGAGTGGTGAGGGATCTTGGCGTTCTTGATGCTATGTTCAGCAGTGGACGGATAAAGACTGATCATGATGATGATGATGATGATGTCAGTGAAACACGGATACCTGATGCTAAATGATCAATAGCTATATGATTACCTGGATCTTAAAACGAGAATGCCAGACAAGTCCTGCCTTTTTTCAACACACATCAAAGTTTTTTCATGCAATGATTAAATGACACCTATTTGACCTATTCTGCCTAGACGGGCAGAGTACTCATTCCGATGATACTTTATACATTTGCGACGTAACAGAAAGATGTGTAAGACATATCTACCATTTAACATATGTAGCATAGGAAACCGAGCTGCAAATGGACTATTTGAGTTATATTTATTCACCATAATATGCTTTTTCAGGTATGAACGTTAAAATATGAAACGCCTTGATATAAAACTACAAAAAAGATTTAGTAAATATTTATATAGTCACACATTTATTCACATGTATGAAGGCTTGCTTGTGGCCACAAAAACCTTTCGAAGTTCATGTTTTTCAAAATTCAGCTCTATGACGTTGAAAGGTGGTATATATTTGGAGATTAATCTCCACGCTATACGTAACAGGTAAAAATTTGCATAAGCTCTCGTTGACTTTGCATTAATGAAGCTTTAATGCGATTATTATAATGCTTTCGAGGATGTAGGGATTTCATAGTTTGCTCTCTGACTTAATATTAATAGAATGTATGGAAAAGTTCCTAGCGCGTATGCTTTTCTGAGACGGAAATATCGCAAGGAAACGTTCGTCTAAAAAGATTAAAGTTTTTGCTAAGGAATTTTATCGACAATCGTCTAATCACTAAATACCAAAGCATAATTACTAAAGTTATCAAATCTTGACTGTCCTCGTTTCACTTCGAGAAAGGATTCATAATAATAATAAATACGGTTAATAATTGGTGTATTAAAAATACATAATGATATATAAACTTTAAATTTAAGCGATTAAGAAATTCCACTTTTTTAAAAAGAGCAAGAAAAAAACATAATATAAATAAAGAATATGTCATTTTAGGTATTCTAGTAAATGGGATATTCAAAATATACTTAATAACCAAAAACTTAAAATAATAATGATCTGAAAAATACTCACACTACGTCATCCTTGTAGCTGTGAAAATAAAATAAAATTTATTTAAATGATTTGTTTTTTTAAATTTTCTTGCACTTAAAAACTTAGTCTCAGTAATATTAAAATAATTGCAAAAAGTTGATTTGGCTTCAAGTATTTTGACATCTAATTTAAAACTAACAATAGGAATATTAAGTAAATAACTAGAAATCCAGTCATACATTGTCCTACGTGACAACGTCATAAAATAGTGATGGGCCGATTGCGCCTCTTTGTCGCTCGTTCTGCGCCCTCGCTTGCACTTCAAACCTTAAATGGAACGCCTCAGAGCGAGGTAACGCCGCATGAGTGATGTTTTTTTGTGCGTGCAGCCGGCTCAGTCGAATTATAAGACGTTGTCACGTCAAAAATAATATTTCCCTATTCAGTCCAGTACCTTTAGCTATGATTTTATAATAAGGAAACTCACTTCTGCATTTTGCGTTCAATCTGGATGAGGTTGTTGAGTCTTGCCAGCATTTCCAGGATCTCCTCTGGTTCGTAGGAGTTGTCGTCGCGGTAGTTGGCCATGCTGGAAATATTATCATTGTGATCATTGATATGATTATAATTTTATTATTCTAGTTTAATCACTATAAAGCCCGTCACAGACTTAGCTATAATATATATTATTATATTTTTATAGCTAGGCATATTAATATATATTTTCTATACTAATTACGGTATCGCTTGGTGACGTCACAGAAATATATATTATAGCCGAGTGTGCGGTCACGCGAAAATTAGTATATAAAATATATGGTAATATGCCTAGCTATAAAAGCATTAATATATATTGTTTTCTTAAGTTTACGCGAATTTCACTCATTATAATGAAACAACTTTTACGGATTTTATCGCGGTTTATTTAGTTTCTTACAAGCCCGACGTGCAGAAGGTGCTAACTAACCTTCTGCATAGATAGGACTAAATAAAATATTGTTGTATCATAGGGTAGTTTCGAATAACTTTGTAACAGTAGGACGTCTGACACCTCAGTCCTCCCGTGACCATGGTTGCTGTAAAGTTTCCGAAACGTCTGGCTTGTAAAAAACTAAATAAACCGCGATAAAATCCGTAAAAGTTGTTTCATTATAATGAGCATTAATATATAGATATTATAGCTAAGTCTGTGACGGGCTTTATCATTATTGAAGTTAACTTTTCGCGCGATTGGAACGCACACTTTCTGACGCAAGTAACTCAGTATTGTATATTCAAAATTAGAATTTTGCAATGGTCATGAATATATGTCATATAATACTTCACGATAACAAGTGAAAATGGTAAGTGGACGCAGCTCTACCCACTGAAACCCGGCGAGTGCCACCACTGCCGCCTTTGGTGAGGTGCCCCGGATCTGCTAGCAACAGGGCACCTCGACCTCGACAGTCCCTCAGGGGACCAACGCCTCATCCACAGAGATGTTGTCCTGCACCACAGAACAACCACTCCCAACATCGGGACTGTACAATGAGGTAAGGTTTCCGTCCTCACCCCTTTGCCCCATGCACTTTTGCTCCCTCTTCTTATACGAGGGGTACAAAGAGCCCCTCAAATATAATTTAGGACCTCGGACGAGTTCTGACAACTTATTAATGGTATACGTAATTATCAATTACCATAGAAATATAACTCCTACATTTCTCCTTACCATTCATTCGCGTATCCATTTTTAATAACCTATGCCGTCTCTTATACCTACATGGTGTGCAAAGATGTTGATTTTATTTATGTATTAATACCTTGGGTAAGAGGCCGCTGGCATGATGAGGAGCAGAGTGGCCAGGAGGCAGCAGGTCAACAGGCAGCTAGCTCGCACCATCCTGTAACAATACCATCGTGTCTTTTGAACAAATACACCACGCTCACTATATATTCGCGTTGTAAAAGCTTATATTGTTATGGGTAACAAATATTTTTTTTGAATTTTTTACTCAAATTACCCATTAACGTCCACACATCCATAGGTTATGCTGATGCGTTGCCCTCCTTTTCCCTATCCCCCCAACGGGCCACCGGAAACTCACAAGCCGCACAAAACGCGACAGCATGACTGTCACTTTACGCCGGTATAATGTGAGCGAGAGGTACCACCCTGGTCGTGCCGGCCCAATAATTCAGCTGCAACGCAGCCTCTTTACAAATGTACGAGTATGTACATAAGTATTAGCTCGATGTACTTTCTTTAGGCTTTTGTCAATACTTTTACCGTGCGAGCAAGAAGCAACTAGTCACATATTCATGTAACTTTGTACATTTGGGGTGTTATATATTTGGGTTATTGTTCTTTACGAGTTTATATGTGCGTCTAAAGCTTTTGTATTCTAAAGCGAGTTTGTTTGAGTAAATTGTAAATTTGTGGTAGCCTGGGATTCGTAACTTGAGATTGAAAAGGTCGAGGTTCAAATCCATTTATTGGATTTGTGTATCATTGAGTTCCAATAAAAAAGTTGATGATTTAAAAGGAAAGAGCATCTGAGGGATTTTAAAAAAAGAAATAAAATACCCTCTTCCTTCACCAGAGGGACTTCTCGCATTCAGCAAGACCTCGCTCAGACCTCAGATATAATTATTAACCAAAAAAGGAAGAGTAGTCGACTATAATATAATATCCTCCCTCAAAACATGTTTAATTTTATTTTTTTAATAAAAAGCTTAGTTAAAAAAAACATTTAGCTATTCTCTTATGTTCTCGATATTTTGGAACGAAGTTCCTTACGGCAGGCTTGGAGGGGATAGGGATTTTGCTGCGCGACCGAACTGAAAAAACTGTGATAGTAAAACCGTAAGAAAAAGTGCGTGTAATAAAAAGCGTTAAATGAGACGTGCGCAGGCGCGACAGTCGCATACACAAGCGAGTAGTGTATAATAACCTTTCTTTTTAGCCGAAGGAACTTCGTTCCTACCTGGTGTCCCACGACACCACATTTCTTTTTGTAAATATGCGTCTTTTTTCGAATGAGTAAAGAAATTGTAAAAAAATTGGGATATTTCAAGTTTTCGAAGTATTCTTCTTGCTATGGTAATAATAATATTTAATAAAACTTAGACATAGGGCTTCATGGCAGTAAGGCTTTATGGTATAAAAATATCTGATCTAGTATCATTATCCAGGTAGAAAACAGTAGATTACATTTGTATGGCGAAAGAACCGGTAAGTATTTTTTCTTCTGTAAAGATTCGTTAAGCAATAGCGAATGCTGACGACTCTCCAAACACTTAAGAATTGGAAGAAGAAATCTTTAAAAAAATATTTTTTAGTTTTTGTTATTACCAAAAGACGTAAAGAACTATGGGTATATATTATATAGAGAATTTAATTTTCTCGGGAAAACAAAAAAAGCACATAAAAGTTCAAAGTCGACGCTACTTCTTCAGTCTTAATTTCTCGTAGTAAACTCAACGCAAGTTACTTAATTCATTACCATCATCGTTATCAAACGTTTTCTACCCACTGTACTTGCGTCCTTTAATGATTAATTTCTAGGTGAACCGACTACTGATTGAGCTTAAAGGCCATCAGGACTAAAAGTCTAGACCTTTCGAAAAAAACCTTCAATGACTGTCAACGATTCCTATTCGCTTCCAACTAGGACCGCCAGCACGTAAATTGTTAAAAAAAGTATCAACCCTTATATGCCCCACTGCTGGGCACGGGTCTCCTCCTCGAAATCAGGCGAGGAGGGTAATGGGCCATTGTTCACCGATGTGCTGGCCCAGTGCGGGTTGGTGAACCTCACATACCTTCAAAGACTTTCAATCTCATCAGGCATGCAGGTTGCAGGCAGTGCTTCACTGGTGAGCGAACGATGGTCTCATGTGTGCACTTAAAAATTTAGAATAACTCATTTCAAGACACACACGTCCGTGTCAGGTTCAGGATCGAACCCGGAACCTCTTGCATAAAAGGCCGAGTCCATTCACCACTGGACCATCGTCGCTCGTATATTGTCAAACCATCTGAATGCAGAGCAAAGCATTAAATTTACTGTGTATCTCTATCCCTTATTAATTCATTATTTAAGTGGATTATTTAAATGCGCCTAAATCAACGTTTCAGCCGCAAACGAGTCTGTCAGCTATTGACAAAGACAAATTAAACGCAGCTAAAACTAATTAATATTTTGAAACAACATTAGAATAGGGCATTTGATAATGTCACAATAAATATTTGTTACTCTGTATATTATGATTAATTTGTTTAGATTAATCGACGAAAACATGGTAAGATACTGAGTTGAATTGAGTAGATTGTATTGGATGAGCAACAGTCTTAGAGATCTATCTACTAAGCATTCATCATCATCACCAGCCTTTATCCGTAAACTGCTGAATATAGGCCTTCCTCAATGAACGCCAAGACGGCCGATCCCTTGCTACTCGCATCCAACGCGGACCTTCCACTGCACGGAGATCGTCTTCCCACCTGGTTAATGGCCGACCAGCACATCGTCTACCTAAACGCGGCCTCCACTCTTGAACCTCAATGACCCATCGGCCATGGTTCTAAGTACATGGCTTTAATACTAAGTATTGCTGATTATTAAAGCATTCCATTTCCTTTCAAATAAGTTCTTTTTTTGAAAGTCCTTAAGACGCATTGCAGGCAAAGACAGCCAGTGTAATTACTGGCGCCCTGACTTAACATCTTGTCTCTAGGCAACATACGAGTTGCTTGGACCTAGTACCTAGTAAATTAGTTTATGTTCATGGGACGTCAACCATAAGGTCACGACCTCCCTTAATATTTAGGGGTATGGAAAAATAGATGTTGGCCGATTTTCAGACGTACCCAACATGCACACAAAATTTTATGAGAATCGGTCGAACCATTTCGGAGGAGCTTAATTACAAACACCGTGACACGTGAATTTGATATATTAGATTAATTATGATTAACAGTTTAACATCGCAGCTTTTAATTCAAGGTAAAAAACAATAAGTCGTTAAAGGCCATTTTGGCTGGCCGCTCATCAATCTCATTTAAATTTGGAACGTGAAAAAAATGATAAGCGTTGATTCAAATGTCAGTCATTTTTTGTTTTCCCGCCGTTTTTCTTATTTTGTAAAGCATAAAAAATGATATTTTATTTTGTTCATTTTATTTAAGTGATGTTTTTTATTACTTTTTGATTAGTTGTGTTGGTACTATATTGTGACATATTTTTTACATCTAATAACAAAACTACTGTGATAATATTCCAGAGTTCAGTTGTGTCAGCGAGAAGAACGCCAAACGTCATTTTGACCTTAGGGTCAAAATGACGTTTGGCGGAAAATGACTAACCTAACCTTACAAACCCATTCTAATATCGAGGACTTAAAAACCATATTTGCCTCATTCCAAAACTTTATTTGCCTTATTCAAGAAACCTCATTTTCCAATTCCATAACACACTAACTTAGTAATCTTTTCTTAATAAAACCTTATGAAATCAATACGTAAAATCTAAGATGTAGTACACATCTTAGATTATACGTACATTTGATATTTTAGGAAGGTACTTCACACTTTAAACTATCGAAGTTGGCACTCTAAATTTAAATGAACACGGAAGCCATGTTAAAATTGTGTAGGTACCTAGTCTCTCCCAAGGACATCTCATCCAACACCGACAAGCCAGCCCAATTTATAGGTGAGCCATCTGCTCACCTACCTACCAATTGAGGCTAAAAGGCCATCAGGCATACATGTCTAGACATTTCGAAAAAAAACCCGACCGGCATCTACACAGACATCGTCTTTCATCGGATCGTCTGTCTCGGATTGAGGTTGATGATGATGATGATGGTGATGATGAAGGTGACTAACTAATATATCTCTTACTATTATTATAATTTATAGCTAACAACTTTACAATACCTGCATATTTATCGATAAGCGTTATCTTCTAGTGAAACCGGCGAAAGCGATCAATTAGGTACAATAACATGTGAAGAGTACTCAAGTACTTGATGACAGACTGAGGACCTATTTAATCGTATCCCTCATTATCATCATCATTATCATCAGAGCCCTTTAATCTGAGTGGGAAAGTGAAGTAAGATATTTCGGAAATAGAACGGGAGAGTCTGTGTAATTACCGACACCGACTTACCAGCTTACCACTCAGGATAGGCAACACAAGAATTTGTGTTCAACATGGCCACCAGCCCACCCACTGCTCCGATTTCGTTCAAAGGCCTTTTGGCCACAGCATAGGACATTTCGAAAAAATAATTGTGCAATAATTCTGTTAGAACTATTAAATACTTTCATGAAGCCAGCAACTGCCTAAGAGCAAGACATTCGTAAAAGATGCGTAAATGTCGAGCTGCTATTAAAAACATGGTAAACATCCAGTTTTTTATGAAAAACACAATCATCATCATCATCAGCCTTTATCCGCCCACTGTTGAACATAGACCTCCCTTAATAAACGCCAAGACGACTGATTCCTTGCCACTCGCATCCAACATGAACCGGCCACTGATCGGAGGTCGTCTTACCACCCGCTTAGTTGCTAATCAACACCAACCTAAACGAACAAAACTAATTTGAAATCCTTTACAATGATACTATTAGTCGTTACATGAGCAACGATGATTCCCTACCTATCAAGATCGTAGACACAGGAATAGCCCAGGTGCAGTGAGCATAGCATCGGAGACCAAACAGTGCACTCCAGTTAATCTTAAGGACAATAGGGTGCAAATGTGCCCGCTTACATACGCTAGTTACTAGCTTCCATTAATCTAGTTTAAAACGTTTTAAATTCTTTAATCAAATGCTTTAGAAGTAATTATACGAAATATGTGTATAATCTTCAAATAACGTATAAATTAGTAAAACTTTTAATGAATTAGTATTTTTGTTTTATATAACCACAATAATAGTATACACCCTTGTCCCTTACAAAACCGATTGCTGAACGCGAGGAGGGTGTCGAGCCATAGCAATGGCGTTGAATGCAAAAAAACTTGACACACATTCAAAGTATTTGAATCTTATCAGCCATGCAGGTTTCTTCACGATGTTTTCTTTTAAGAGGAAAGCGATGGTCACGTGTTTAGGTGCAAATGAATCTTAGCGAAACACACCTTAAGTGCAACTTCTCAGCATCTCACGCAGATCACTTTCCAGGAACTTATACCCTGGTATAGACAACAAATATTTTTCCAGCCATATTCCACCAATAACATTCCATAACATTCCAGAACATTCTACAAATATCCAGAACATTCCACATAATATCCAGAATATTCTACATAATATACACAAGTGCACTATGCCGTGTCAATGGTGATGTGTTCACGCAACTTACACAATTGCCTTAGTCGGATGGACCGCGGTCGCAAATAGCTCTCAACAGATATTGTCTGCTAAACCGCATAATGCATGCAATTCGTGCACCCATACATAAACATAACTGCTTTCTAGTTTAACGTAGACAGGTAAATTTAACGTAGACAGGTAAATGCATATAAATAAACAAATATTACGAAACAATTTGGCTTGTGATTCATTGAGGGGAATTTATGCTCATAATAATGCGAGTAGCAAGGGATCGGTCGTCTTGGCGTTCATTGAGGGAGGCCTATGTTCAGCAGTGAACGGATAGAGGCTGATGATGATGATGATGATAACGAAACAATTACACGACGTTCAACTAGATATGTGATATCCCCCAC
The DNA here is from genome assembly GCA_905333005.2 of Lycaena phlaeas. Lineage (NCBI taxonomy): Eukaryota > Metazoa > Arthropoda > Insecta > Lepidoptera > Lycaenidae > Lycaena > Lycaena phlaeas. Next base: position 3,475,985 of record HG995176.1, read on the forward strand.
CACGGTTCAGGCCTTGTCGTGGCGGTGGGGCTCAGTAGCACAGGGTGACCCCAACACCTTGGGAGAAGCGGACTGAGCCGAAGGGGTTCTTTTTAAAAGAAAAGGGGTCAAAAGAGCAGGGGGCAAGGAGCGAGGACGGGAACCTAGGGGTTGTTCTGTGGTGCGAGGCAACCACTCTGTTGAGGTGGCGTCGGTCCCCCGAGGGACTGACGTCGAGGTGTCCTGTTGCTAGTCATCCGAGGCACCTCAACAAAGGCGGCATTGATGGATGGGGTGGATGAGGAAGGGTGAGACGGGTCGTTTTTAGGTCGGTCAGTTTTTATTTCATTTCACTCATTTCTTAATTCAATCACTTTTTGCAGATTATTTGGTGGTCAATGTCACCTGTGTATGTGGGCGGGCTTATCCATTGAACCTTATGTCACGTTATATTTTTACACCATTTTGTTTTCTGCAATGTTTTTGTCCTCATACGAATAGTATGGAACCAGGATTTATGGTATATTCGCTGACAGTTTTTTTCATTAGACAAAAATATGGACACAATAAAAGTGATATTAGCTTTTACTATATTTTACGTTACATATGAAAATATGAGTTATTTATATTAATATGAACTACTGCCTGTTTCATACGGTTTCACCCGCTCCAAAATGGACAAAAACTTTTATGTTAAATTCAGTTTTTTTGAAGTGAAACTTTTTTAGAATCGTTGGGATTTCAAACCGGATGCAACGGAAAAAACGACAGGTAAGAGACACAAACACTAAAGAGCGAGATAGCAAATGTCGGTGTGTATGTATATTGCACACTGTTTAATACTTGCTTGTATTTGAGCATTTAACGCGTGTTTCACTTCTATCGTGTGTAAATCGTACACACACATCTTTTTTTTTCATCATCAATTGCCACTTGCTTAAATGCGATGCAGAGATCGGTAACTTTAGAATAGTTCACTTGAAAAAGCGTCAATGGAGGCTTTAGGACATATATTTCAAAGCCCTTAGCGTCAAGTGGCGGGTGAACTCAGTCTAATCTTTGCGAGCAAACCGCTATCCTGTGATGTCCTTATACCCAGGGAGAACCCTTCTCTTATCTCACATGACATACATACTCTCTGTCATGTAATTAGTGGACATATTGACATCATCGAGTCACCTTAGTAGAGTTATGTCTTTGATTTTTTTATATCATACGGAAATAATCGAGCAGTCAAAATCCATGGGTGACCGACGCCGATAGACAGATATACAAGCAAATGAAATGCAGATGCTTTGCCCTTTTTTCCCTATCCTAATACCTAGGCCACTTGAAACTCACAAGCCGCGAGAAATAAGACAGCATAGCTGTCATTTTATTCCGGCATCGCGATTTTTATAGCGACATGGCTCTACCTCTTAACAAACCCGAGCTGTGCTTTTGTTGTAAAAATTACAATTAACCTTATGGTTAAAAAAATCGGTTGTCTGTAAAGTCGGTTTACTGACGATAGTTGAACGTGACAACGTCATTAGAAAATACTGATGGGCCGATTGTGCCTCTTTGTCGCTCGTTCCGTACTCTCTTTTGCACTTCAAGCCTTAAATGGAACGCGTCAGAGCGAAGTAACGCCGCATGAGTCATGTGTTTTCGTGCGTGCAGCCGGCTCCATCGACTTATAAGACGTTGTCATGTCAAAATGTAAACAGGACCCTATATTCTTTACAATCCTTAAAAGATTGTTAAAAGAGAACTTAAATAACATTAAAAATAAAATAAAGTCTCAACTAAACGTATTTGTTTCGCGATTTTAGTTAGAGTCTAGAATTTTAAAACGATAAGATCACGAACTAGACAAAGATCGATATGCTGAAAACTTATAGCTTGTGGAGTTAAGTGTGGAGTTAAGTGGAGTTAAACATATATATTAAGGATAAAGTTTATGAGATATAAATAAAAAAAATGGCCTAATAGGTATGGACTATATTTACTCGAAGTGAATTTATATGATCAGAAAATAGCATATCATAACGTAATTACAAATTACATGAAATATGCAACATAAAATAAATAAATAACGCGTACCTAGAGAGAGAAAAGTCTACTTTTCTGGTAAGTGGCTGATCTCTGTCAATGAGCTTATATTATACATTATAATAGCATTGATCTTCGTGCGCTCGTGGCGCAGTGGTAACAGCCGCGCGGATCGATCCACCAGGTAAAGCAACGCTTGCCGAGGTTGGTCCGTGGATGGGTGACCATATTTTCATACCGAGACTCCTTCGTGCATCGGAAAGCACGGTAAGGCGTTGGTTCCGGCTGTCATTCTTGGATCTTTGACAGTCGTTACGGGTCGTCAGAAGCCCGAGAATCTGACAACCAGTCTAACCGCGGGGTACCGTATCAACCAGCTACTGGGTTGTAGTGGTCCGATAGCAGTCGCTCCATGTAAAATACTGGTATTCAGCTGAATCCGGTTAGACTGGAAGCCGACCCCAATATAGTTGGGAAAAGGCTAGGCAGATGATTATTGATCTCCGTGCAGTGGTCGGTCAGTGTTGGATACGAGTGGAAAAGGATTCCTATCTACACGGATATCGGCTGATGATGATGATGATGATAATGCAAAAATAACTTGAAGCTTCATAGCTTCATGCATGTCATCATGCACACGATCGCGTTTAATAATAAAAAGTGTGCAAGTATAGCCATTAAAATACATTATCTATAACGTGACCTTATAACATTTATTTTTAAATTTAAAACGTAGGCCTCCTTTAATAAACGGCCGATCCCTTGCCACTCGCATATCCTATTATCATTACTAGCTGTTACTACGTTAACTAGTACTTACACAGACAACGATATCTTAGAAGCATGATAGCCCTTATCATCTAGGCTATCTAAAACTGAAATAATCTTTCAAATCCGAATAGTTCCTGAGATTAGCGAGTTCAAACAAAGTCTTCAGTTTTATACATATATTAGTATAAGGTTATAGAAGTAAGTCGATTTAAAACTACCTTATTGAATCACTAGGGCATTACGCGTAAAAATGAATAAAATTCAAAAATAATCTTTACATAGTATAAAACAAAGTCACTTCTCTTGTATGTATGCTTAAATCTTTAAAAGTACGCACCGGATTTTTATGCGGTTTTTTTAATAGATAGAACAATTCAAGAGGAAGGTTTATATGCATTATACATGCACAATATATTATCCCGCTCATATCATATTTAACACAGGCAACGCTGCCGGTAAAAGCTAGTAACCTTATAAAAATAGCGTGCGAAATAACAGTGCGAGCTTTAACGTTTATTCAAACTTTAATAATGTTCTTTAAGTATGTGGGTCGGGTGGAGGATCCCTCATAACTATTTTTTTTTTAGTTTATTTGCCTCTTAACAGAGATCCATGAACATCGACCACATAACCCATAGAACTAATAACAGGGGAACGGGTTCTGGCAACACATCTGACTTATAGTTCCGATGCAAGCCGTAAACAATGTACTCAAACTATCGTGTCGTCTAATTCTTTCCCGTTGCGAAATATATCCATTTCTTTTTAACGTTCCGTGATAATGTATGACATTGAATTAGCTAATCACAGCATTGCAACCCCTTTCGTCTCACCTCAGCTAGTTGCCAGAATGCATTTAATACGGAAAATCAAACATTAGGAGTATATAGGTTGTGTGGTCGATGTCCATGAATAACTTCATACGTTGGTTGGTATTTTAAAGGTTATGTTTAAAAGGTTATGTTGCAATGTTTTTTTTCCTTTTAAACCCTTTAAGAAACCCTGCAAGAATCTTCGTGTTGCTAGGGGCAGCCCCTGTGTGGGATTGGCACGTGGGAGAGTCCCTAACTAAAACTACTACGAATGTCTTTAGCCGTGTTTTAGAGTCCCGGATCTGCAGGCAACAGGACTGCCTCAGCGACGGGCTTGGGTCGATGAAGGCAAGACTACTCGTAAGAGGGGACTGCTCAGCCGCCACTAAGCAGTTCCAGCGACCTCGTACAACACTGTGCGCTGGTTCCTATAATGTTTGTATGTTCCGGTCGAATCTATACAAGTAAAATTCAAAGCAATCTTCAACCAACTATTAGATATTGTAAATGCTATACATATTATATTATGTATTTTTTACTAACAATCACAATTCACCACACGTTAACCTAACTCCTTTGTCAGTTTGTAAGATCTTGTGTTACGGGTATTAGGAACGGAAATAATTTAAAGAAATGTATACACCTCACATATACATGTATAAATTACATATATACATGATTCGGTGTGGAAATCTATATGTATCGTACAAATTATTTGCACTTTAGCTTTCAGAACTGCGAATGTTGCCTAGTATCCAGAAGCCAGACAATTCGATTAACCATCGAGATAAGGTACAATAAAAACCTATGATATTTCTCTATTTAGTCTACAACATACGTATACAGCCTTTCAATTGATATAAAGCTATATAGATAACTAAGAACAATCTAGAAATTCGTCTTTATACATTTCAAAGAGAACCTCATGCAAATTTGTAAAATTCAAATGATATAGACGATTGTAGAAACTTACAAGCAAAGAAAACCGCATTCGTCGGTCGAGGTGGAAAAACGGAAACGCAGCTGAAGAGAAAAAAATAACTCTTTTCTTTCTTTTTAACCTCAATCCTCATAATGTTGAGGTGAAATGCCATTCCATGTTAAAATATTCAAATAAGTGGCCTTTTGTGAAAAGCTCATAATATTTTAAGTTGAAAATTCAAAGAGCGCTTTGTTATAACTGGCCAGATTAATTTATAAACTAGGTAAAGACTATGCATGTAGGCAAAAGCCTAAAAGAATTTAGGTAGGCTATTTATATGTTGCTCGTATTGAGACTAACAATTTTAACCGCTTCAAAATTATTAAATGATTATATAACATGCGATGATGGTACAGTGAGTATGGTCGCCTCTGGAGCTAGAGAGTCCAGGTTCGAACCTGACCCCCTGTGATACCTTAATTTTTTTTCTAAATTCCTAAGTGCTCCCCAAACAAAAGACCATCGCTCGATTATCGGTGAAGGAAAAATCCTGAGGAAACTAGCGAGCTTGATAAGTCTTTTAGGTTGTTTGCAGTTCACTAACCCGCATTGGACCAACGCACCGCAGATACGGTCCATTACCTTGCCTGATTTCTCATCACCTCCACTCATTCAATCACTTGATTTCATTTCGGTGAAATATGGCCCAATCCCTCATCGCCACTTAGAGGTGAAGACCCGACTGAAGAAGGCCACTATTTATTGAAACAGTTGCCGGACTAATTTCAATGTTGCCGGACAAGCTTAATCTTGATGTTCATCAAAGTCATGTACATAAGGGGTTCGCTGATATTCGTGGATTTTTTATATAAGAGGAGGCAAACGTACAGTTTACCAGATGGTAAGTGATAGCGACATCCACAGACACCCGCACCAGAGGATTAGCAGGTGTGTTGCCGGCTTTACAAATAGGAGTATACTCTTTTCTTGGATGAAGGATGTTTTTATATAAAGTTCATCAATATTTTAAATTCATTCATCTATATTTTAAAAATAGCATTTATTTTTAGTTATATTATAATATAGCAGTGATATTTCCCTATAAAAGATATGCAAAAAGTGATTTCCACAAGTATCTATTCAGCCAAGGGTTTTGACATTCTGAAGATATTATCGCCTTTGGGTTGGTGTATGGTAGAAATGGGACGAGATATCCCAAGTAATTTGGGGACAGCCTTTATACCGACACAAGTATTCGAGAATACGGAATATATATTAGATTACTCCATAAAGTCTTGGTCGAATTATATACTTAATATATGTTTTGTCGAATTATACAATCGAATTTTGCCATAAAAAATGTTCTATCCGAGTAGAAATGTCAAATAAGTCATATGAATCTAAGCTTTTTATAAAAACTAAATCCAAGAATTCAACGACCTACCTAAAGCTTAAAGGCCATTAGGGCTAAAAGTTTTTTCTCTAAAAAAATCATTTCTCTTTCATTAAAAAAATTATAGTAACTCGTCATGCAAAATGCAACTTTTTACACTATTAATATAATGCTGATTATCCGACTAAAAATCTCTCCGTTGCGTTAATAATTCACCCAAACGATCTAATTTAATAATGCTCGTATGAAAATATTACTGGAATTCCAACCACGGCTTAAATTGGAAAGCTTATTCTATTACGCAGCACCTGAAAGTGGAGAAAAGTAGGTGCTGTTACGACCTCCTTGCTATAAAACCTCTTTACTTAATAGTCACAGATTATTACAATGTTTTAGTACGTTCTGGCGATGAAGGATGAATACAATTTCGACATTTTGTTTTAAAAGTGTCCTTATTTGGTAGTATTATTTAATGCCACAATAAAGAAACTCGGGTTTTTTTGTCGCGGATTGTTTTTTTTTTTTGTATAATGTAAATTCTTTTTAGCATACCTAAACATAATGATCTACGAAGTTTTAATGTAGATAATGTTTTGATTTTATTTTGGACCTGGACCTGGTGGAGGCTGACCTGCGTGAGCTCGGGGTTGTGGACTGGTCAGAGGTTGCGCAGGACAGAGACTGGAAGTCTCTCATTTCGGAGGTCAAGACCCACTTTGGGTCGCTAAGTCACAAAAGGAAGTAAACAAGTAGAGAAAAAAAAAAGTAGAGAAACCTGACCCTGGTTTCGATCCAGATCTCCTGTGGTACCTTGAAATGGGTTTTTCTAAATTAGTGAACCTGAACATGGGAGTATCATGGCCATGCGTACCTGATAGTCTTTTGAGGGTGTGAAGATCACCAACCCGCATTGGGCCATCGCATCGCTGACCTACGGTCCAATACCTTGCCTAATTTCACAAAGGAGACCCGTGCCCAGCAGTGGGACATATTGTAGGGGTTGATACTTTACTTTTGATAGTTTAGAAAAACATGATAAATTGTCATTATAGTTTTGGTTGGATCCTTCTAGATAAAAACAAGGCGACTTGAAATTAATTCATGATGATGAAGTAAAAACAATTTGTACATATTCAAAAAAAAAACATAAAAATAAACGTTTACCTCCTGTAAGATGTACTAAAGTTTTCATTTTAAAGGTATTTTAATTTGGTAAAGTATAAAAAGAAAATCCTATTTCCCATTTACAAATATTTGGTAATTCAAATTGGTAATTATATTTTCGCTAACAGTTGCCCAAATGTAAATAAAAAGACAAATTTATTTTTCTTTCAAATGTTTTATAGTTTGCTTTTGCTTGCGCTTTTATCTTTTGTTTTAGTGTTGCCTGTCCTGAGACGAGAAGTGTCAGTTTTTCAGCAAATTTCATTGTCTGTGCTCTTCGATCCGAAACACAGAAAAGATATTCACGAGTAGGGTTGCCAGGGGTCCGGATAAAGCCGGACATAGCTAGGTTTTTTGATTGCGCTTCCGGCCAAAATAAACGGTGTTCGGCTTTTGTTACTCTTTTTACATTTTGCAAACGAGCGATGCCAATTTAGTTTTAGGCTAAGATTGTCTTGGCATGCGATTTTATCTATCAGTTCACTAGAATTCAACAAAATGTATGATACTCATAAAAAACTGGTCTGTCAACCCTATTCACGGGAGAACCAAGCACAATGGTATATATGCAGCAGGGAGTGCGGCGCAGCGCGTCCCTCCATTTTACATTTAAGCCACCTACATCAATTTTTTTATATTTTTAAGCGGCAGCAGCTTGCCAATATTGCCTCAATTGAACAGCAAAGAGGTTTATTAATTAAATATTCAGTAGAGTGACGTCAACGTTTCAATGTAAAGTTGAAACCGTAACAGAAGTTGGGTTAAAGATGTCAGATTAATATGACGCCAGAGAACTCGAGAGCCTAAACAAAGCGGCCATTGAAAACAAACAATTGCTTTATTTTAACTTTATTCAATTATTTTCTAATGTCTACGCGAATTTCACCAATTATAATGAAACAATTTTTGGATATTCGTGGCTTATTAAGTTCTCTCGTGACCATGGTCGTTGTATCCGAAACGTTGGGCACGTGAAGAACAAAATAAACTACGATAAATTTAACATGTGTTTCACTTCTATCGTGTGTGAATCGCACACACACCGGTTTTCTTTATTAGTATCTTTAGTATTATATTATGATGATTAACGGCGGTTTTCAATATCCTATCTATCTTAAAATTTTCTTATCCATCTTACAATTTTGACAGATTTTGTAAGAAAATGTGTCAAAATTTAACGATAGATAAGAACATTTTAAGATAGCTAGGATATTGAAAACCGCCGTTAGAGAAGAAGTTTTACACCGTATACCTACTATTTCGTTATAATACCAAAAATGTCAGACAGATTAGCTTTTGATTTTCATTTACCTGTAACTAAGTGGTAATACCGCCTTACTTACTTATTATTTGTTGTCTATTTCAATTTGTATTCGTATCTTGTATGCACAATAAAAATATTTAATTCGTTCATAAATTTTATTTATTAATTTTGTTCATTCATCATTCATTAATTCATTCATCGGATCGTATGAAGTATACTTGCTATATATTATGGAGCCCTGGTAAGATCGAAGCCTGGCTGAATACAAATTCAATATACGTTCATGATTACAAGGCCCGGTGATCTCCGCTGAGACTTAAAGTCAACTCCAACATTGGCCACGTTATTAATCTAACTTTACCTGTATTCTTATAATACAGTTTCAACGTGCAAAGATTGAAGTAGGAGTAGCCGTCACCGATATCATAAGAAATATAAATTATGATTATGAATGATGACGATTCTAGTACACGTCCGATAGGGAAATGGGGTGTCCTGCCATTATTAATTCATATAATAGGAGGTAGTGCCATGCTGCTTTGCAGCCAAATTGGGCCGGCACGACCGGGGAGGAACCTCTCGCTCACATGAAATTGGCGTAAAGTGACAGCTAAGCCGTCGTGTTTCGTACGGTTTGTGAGTTTCCAGTGGCCCATTGGGGAGGACAGGGAAAAGGAGGGCAACGCATCTGCATGGCCTCTGGTTATGAGGATGTTAATGGGCGTCGATAGTGGCAAAGCTTCGACTGTTCGTTTGCCTTTCTTTGCTATAAAAAAATATATATCTGTGGTCCTGCCTCTCTAACATCTCAGTCAAGAAACCACGTGGCGGCTGCTGAAGCCATTGCGGTGGATGTGGGTCCCAATATTGCTGGCACCACCCGCCGGGTCTCCACCTCTGTGGAATCACCTGGTGGGGGTAGTCCGCCTGGGGCTCAGTTTATCTGACGGTGGTGAGGCAGAGACACTCTACAGGAACAAACCCGACGCCATCAAGCCGTGGAAGTCACACTCCACGGCTGGCGGGGGGCAACACCCCACTTACTATATCACAGGGTGAAACCAACCGGCTCACCCCACTACCAACGAAGCATTCGGGACATTAGGGCCATTAAGCATAGCTCCAACCGAAAAAATAAAACAAAGGTCCTAGTTGGATGTTAGTACCGAGAGATGAAATCTTGGCGTTCATTAAAAACATCCAGCATATAACTGGAACAGAACGGTATTGTTGTTTTGTATGAAAACAAAGTTCGTTAAATTTGTGCTGCGACGATTGGTCGACTGGTATCCAGTTACGAATGATTGGCCGATAGGACGTTCACAGATCACTTGTTGGTTGAATTTATATTACGTCAGTGACAAGTCACTGACTGGTTTCGGTTTTTTGAAGATTCGCGTTGCTAATACATTATTAAAAGAGATGTATCTCATGCTGTGGTCGATTTATGATAATGAGAATGAATGAAATTTAAAAGTGTAGGGTAAAATGCTAAACCTGAAGCCAATCGGGGCATGTCCCACAAACTTCAATGCTGGAATACTTCTAGAATCTACTTGTAGCTTGTGCTTGGAATCCCGATTAAAATAACTAAATCAAAATCCAAGCACAACATGTCACAGACTAAAGACTCAGATGGCACTTTCTGCGTAGATTGGACTAATCAAAATTTTGATGTAATAAGAGTTAGTTTCGAATAACATTGTAACGTCTGACAGTTACATCAGATATTGTGAGATCTCGTCAAAATCAGTCCAGCCGCTTAGATTAGCTAATACAAATAGACAGACTGACAAAAATGGCAAAAAATGATAATTAGGTATATGTGCCGTGTATAAACATTGTCATATAATGCATTTAGTAAAACAAATATATTTTAATTTTATTTATAATATTACAAACAGACACTCTTTTATTTATCCTTTATTGCATCTAAATGTAAGGTCTTAGGTTTGATTCTGGGCGAGAAACTTCTATCCCTTATATGACCGAATATTATTGGTTAATTTATGAAAATACCTTGATGTCATGTTAAAAGGTACTTAAATTTTATACTTGGATACTTAAGCGACCACTTATAAGAGAATATATAACGGATAGAATACATTAGTATGTATATTTATGTTAATTTTCACTTACTCTGACACTACCACCTACTGTTACGCATACTAGCCACGGTATGCGACTTTGCCTGTAAAGACTCGGTGTCTAGACAAATAAGTAATGTTTGATGTTATTTAAATAATACTTAAAGAGTTTTACACGAGAAATAAATTAAAAATAATATGTTACTTTACATTTTATGAATTTCAATGGTTTTACCATCATCATTATCACCATCGTTATCCTTTATAGGTTCACTGCATGGAGATGGGAATAAGAGATGTGCCATCTGATAAAAAGTGGTCGACGTCCATAAACTGTTTCGGTGCCAGTAATTAAACTGCCCTACATTCCCTCCGAAATACAGCAAAGCTGTTTAACGGGAGAAATAAGCAAGGTGGTACCTTTACAGCATATCCCTCCCATTGGCAAAATTACTGAAATAACCGTTAAGGCGCGGTATGACTACGATTTAAATATGCAATTTCACTGACACAACCGCATATGAATAAGGTTCAAAATTGCAAAACTTAAATGAACCGGGTTGCAAATAAACATTTAATTTGCGGGTTTTGCTTCCATAACTCAGAAAATACGCATTAAAATCAATATATGCCCGGTCAAAGTTTTAATAAAACCATATTCGAATTATATTCTTAAAAAAAATATTTTGTTACCGCTGAAGATACAGAGAATTTCACGTCGTTTTATTTTCACAATTAGACGTCATTTTTGTGAAGGAAATTACGATTTTTTATATGAAATACTAAACAAATACTTAATCTTCTATTCAGTTAAAATTTTACTTTATACCTTTGCCTATGCTCTGTGTTTTTTGCGTAGGATATTTTCATTGGGTTTCCTCGTACTGGAACGTCAAAAAACTCTGTTTTGTGAATGTTGAGGTAACACCACGCCTTAAAACAAAAACGAATTTTATATAATTAGACATTTATATCAGTCAACTGCGTTTTAAAAAATGAAATCTCTCATAATATAATATGATTCACGAATCCCTTTGTTCTCATAACGCAATCCTCACCTCCACAATTTATGTCCACATTTAAATGAGATATTTTATAAAATTATTAGCTGTCCCGACAGACTTCGTTCTGCCAAAAGTACAATAAAAAAAACAGGGGTTGATCGTAGAGGGGTGAAAATTTAGGGTTGTATGTATTTGCGTATGCTGTATCATAAAAAAATACAAAACAAAATTTTGTTTAAAAAAAATAAGCCGAAGCCGCGGGCAACAGCAAGTGTTCTATAAAGACAAATATTATGTAAAGAAAAAAGACAATGGCGTTTATATGAACTGCTGACAGAAGTAAAAACTTATAACTTAGAATTACCTATGACATTATGGCACCATAATGTCGCATTAGCATGTTGGTGTCGCGCATATAAGATTTTGCTCAACCAAAAAGAGCTCGCCTCGGCTCAAGAAGTATTTCAGTACACTTAATAAAATATTATACTGTTCGGTCAGATCTTTTACTCAGAATGCGTCGCGCATTCTAATTCCTTACTATTCGCTGAAAATTTTTCTCAATTGATTCCGGTTAGCTCTTCACAAAAAAAAAAAACACGGGCAAATTTCGGAAAACCCATTTAGCGGTGCACTTCGCAGCTTCGAACCTAGACCGTCAATGCTATAACAACCGGCCAACGTTTTGCCGGATCACAATATTATAATAATACTAAACGTAATACAAGTATTCCAATAGCGCGTTATTAGCTAGATTTATCACCGACTAGAATATAGTTTGTATGTGAGCCGCACAACCTGCCGCCAACAAGATATATTACCTCCTTCGTTTTCAATTTATTCCTGTACAAAAAAGGCTTAGGTATTTTATAAAGTACGTCGATACAATAAATGCTATAATGTCATGTCTTCATCAATATGAACTTATTCTTATATATCAATATAATCTTTATTATATTTAATCATAATAGTCTAGTGGACCATTCTCGATCATTATTATATAATCTCTGAGCTTAGGACTAGGCGAGTGTGCGCGGCGTATTATAATAATCAAAGGTAATCATACCTTTATCAATATAATTATCATAATCTTTATTATATTTAATCACCATAATCTAGTTGACCATTCTTGATTATTAATAAAAAAAATCAGATTAGTTTTCTGATATGGTGTAATAGTTTATTTTTACTTCTAAGCTATTTTCTGATTTTTACGTTCGTAAATATATAAATAAATTATTATTAATCAACAAGCACACCACATCAACCAAGAACCGTTGTAGGTCGTTTATAGAACTCGAAAATATATTATATATATTTATTTTTTGCTGACCCCCACCAAAAGCAGCAGAAAATATTTTAAGGCGACTTTTATTGTAAGGCGATCATAAAACTAATGAATATCAGTTTAATAGTTTCTATCTTATTTTTACATTTCCTTTTTTCTCATTATTATAATAATTTATTACTTCTTAATATTTATTATTATTATTTTATTTCTATTATTTGTATGTATGACACTACTATGAACCCAAACAATATTTAAACAATTATTATTGTTGTGCTAAATTACCAATTATAATAAGATTTTAATATGTGGAAGAGCAATTATATAATATGAGAGGAACAGTTATTGTCAGTTAGACTGGATATTGTAAGGTCGTTTTCAAATCTCGAAAGCGGAATCCGCGGTGATATGACGAATTTGACAAAGTACCTATTCTTTAAAACTCGACTATCTATCTATATCAATAAAGTTCGCTTTTGAAGTGGCGTAAAGAAAGCTCCATCACTCAGGTAAAGCTCGATGTCGAAATGGTTTTTACAGTATAGCACTACTGATGTAACCAGCTGGACAGCGGCATCCAAGTCCTTCTATCTCACCTAATTTTGTTGTAGCTTATGCTTGTGTAACTAGAAGAATATAAAAGTGTATTTTCAGCTGATTCGTGATTTACAAGCCATAAAAAGATTATTTCGCTTGGGTTATGACAACGTCCTAAATGTTTCAATAAATTTTTTATTACGTTAAATTGTTGATAAGCAAGTTTTAACGTTATCAGTTATTGCTTGGATGGACATTGACGTATCAAAATTCTGTTTATTTTTGGAACGAAGTTCCTTACGGCAGGCTTGGAAGGGATAGGGATTTTGCTGCGCGACCGAACTGAAAAAAATGTGATAGTAAAACCGTAAGAAAAAGTGTGTGGAATAAAAAGCGTTAAATGAGACGTGCGCAGGCGCGACAGTCGCATACACAAGCGAGTAGTGTATAATACCTTTCTTTTTAGCCGAAGGAACTCTGTTCCTACCTGGTGTCCCACGACACCACATTTCTTTTTTTTATTGACACCTGCTGTGCTAAAGAACTAGTAGGTGGCCGGTGCGTTGCCGGCCCTATGCCCATTTCTTGAAGGTTCCTAAGTCGTATCGAAACACCGTAGTAATACACCAGTATATGTAGCATTTATGACTGGCGCAGGGATTTTTATCTCAATAGACTACGCTTGGTATTAACAAAGCCATTTCTCTATTCGAAATTGACGGTCATGTGAAGTACAATTTTGACTTGTTAAAAACTTCCAATTTACAATACGCTACGAATCGCCATTATTGAGGTACCATGGACCTATCAGCTATGGAGCACCAATCACTAGAGTCAAGTACAAGAAGGATTTGAAATGCCACCAATCACGAACTACCATATTGCAATAAGGATTTCGAGGGAATTCGTCTATGTTCTAAGCGGAGATATCAAATAGGCCGAGTAGGGCTGCGTCTAGTTTGCAAAAAATAAACATTTCATTATTATATTAATTTGGTCTTGTAAAATGTTCAAAGAAATAAATAACATTGGTCAAACCTTTGCAATTCAATACAGCGTTAATAATACGGTAACTTATTATTAACGAACGATTGAATTGTATTTGTTACGCAAATATCCACGAAAAAGTTTCAAAGAGCTCTTGAAAGTTACGAAACATCCATTCAAATGTTATTTCTACCAAATTTCGACTCATCGGAGAGCACTAATAATACTTAAATATATTTAATAACTATGTGATCCTGGTATTCCCTAGTTTATCTTTTGCGGTCTAACATAATTTCATCAAATTAGAGCCAGATCCCTCCTCCTCCTCTTTTTAACTCAAGATCGATCGGCCGGTTCTTCTCAGTTGGCTCCTTTGGAACCGGTGGTAGACTCAATTGACGTTCAAAAAACAACTTTGACGGTACTATATTGAATAAAATTTTTGACTTTGACTTTTAGTAAAGTGGAGTGCTTTGGGAGTCCAGTGCTGGACATATCCAGCAGTGGACTGCCGCAGGGTGATGATTATGATGATGATACTCTGCAAAGCAATTTTCTTTAGGTGCGACTAGAAGGCAGGTAACTAATATTTTTTCTAACGGAAGTAACACTCAGCATTCTATATTTAAAAAGGCCATTCTATATTTAAAAGTCAACTAGTAGTAAAGACAGACATGGAGATCAAGTAAGGGAAAGTTTTAAGGTCAAAGTCATTCTTATGTACAAACAAGTTCAGATAAAAGCACAATAACGCGTCTATGCAATCCTAACATGCAATGAGTCAGACATCTTTCTTGTATAACACTAGTACATGAAGACTTTCTTACCAACAGAGAAGATGAAAGAAATAAAAGTATACCCATAGGGAAGGACGTACGGCAAAGGCAAAAAGGCAAAGGGCGTAAAGCTACCCTTACAAGGGTGAAATACAATAAGTGGTAAATACCAAATTAATTTACGTTTAATAAACATTTTCGAGGTATTTATAATATTTTTAACATCAAAAGAAAAGTGATATTTTCGGGTTCACCTGATTATATTACCAAAACATATTTTGTACAAACAATTGCTTTTTATTCCCTTCAAGTCCCTGATACGGTCGTTTTCAAATTATGAAATAAAAGAACTGGACTTTTTATACGCCAGGAAAATATAGGTAAAGTTATAAATACAATATAGTTATCAAACATCATTTAGATTAACTAAATGCAGTTTCAAAACAATAAAGTATGGTAAAAGGGTCTTAAAATTCTAAAAGTTTTAAGTATAAGACAATTTTAAAAGTAATATTTAAATGGTCTTCTCTGCATAGAATATATTCAAATGAATGCAAAAATTTGTTGAAGGTTACGGTAAAGAGAATTAACATAACACTTAATCAAAAGTACGTCTGAATAAAAAGCACTAGACTAACACCCGTATTCAAGAAGCGTACTTGGCTAAGTAATGAAACAATACTATGCAAAGAACGCTTCTATGTACGCGCTCCTGGTATCAATAGTCGGGTTTTATATGGGTTTCACAGACGCACAGTTGCGGATTTCATTTAAGTATCGTCTATGAATAGGTTTGAATGACCCTATGCGTTCGTGGGTACTGTGACACATCAAAGTATTGTTAGGCTGGTAGGATTGGTCATTTTGGAGAGTTTTTGGGGAGTACGTTTTATTTTGTTTAAAAAAATACAAATTATACAAAAATTTCAACAAATAGCCTCCAAAATTTTGAAAAGTCTTTGATTGTTATGTATTTTTTAATCCCCAGAACTAGAAATTTTGGATTCAAAAATGGCATTTTAATGATAACTGAAGGACTTTACTATAAGGGCAAGTTTTTATTTCCATTTTGGGGCAAGAGAAACTGCGGGAAAGAGCAAGTTTCGGTAAATATATATTTTATTCAGTCTCACATTCAGTTTATCACTTAGCAATGAATTTCACAACAATTCAAACAGATTCTCTTTATAATAAAACCTTTTTAAAGCGTTCTTTAAGTAAATCTCATGAAATCCTTATTTAATTAAGGTAATAAATTAAGACGTAATTAAATTTTTCGAAAGCAATCCTTTGAATTAGTAAAATTATGCGTATTGTTACTAGCGATAATTTAGTTAGCTATTTTAGGTTTTAGCACTGGCTAAGGAGCTGCAGCTTATTTATCCGTTAACTGGCAATACTCAAAATAAGATGAGTTTCGATGCCAGTAATTACATTGCCAGTTTTACTATTCGACATACAGAGCTGTTTCACGAAAGAAATAGGCAGAGTACTCAACCACTTTCCCCCACCAGTCATTTGTTGAATCATCAAAATGAAATTTCTTAAGCATGTCGGTTAGCAAACATTTAATGTAAAAATAATAGTTAACCACAAATATTTGTTTATATTTAAATAATTCGCTTGACCACGATAAGGGTATAAATGATAAAGCCTTTATACAAATTATCGAAGTTAGGACTTACGAGAGCTTCTGAGTAGAGGGGCAGATGTCTCATTATTTTGATCACAAACAAAGGTACATTAAAGTAAGTTTACACAAACAAACAGTATAATGAAATTGGTGGTCGTGGCATCTTTACTACTGTAAAGTTTGTGATCAATAAATTCAGGACAACCGTATTGTTTTCTAATGTTTACGCGAATTTCACTCATTTTAATGAAATATTTTTGTGGATTATATACCTGGGCTTTTTTTCAATAAATAGGCAGGACCTAAAGGCTAAAAAGTTGCTTCATTATACGGAACGATCAGTTGGCTCATGGCTAATATCTTCTATATTCTAGATCAAGGAAAGATATATTTTTTTTAAATGTCTAGTGTCAAAAGTAAAAAAAGAGTCAAAATGACAATTCCTTTTCCGGTCTTTCATTATTCTTAAATTATAATAGAATATGGACAAGTTTGATTTGATTATTAATTTAATTTTTCAATAACTATTGAGGTATAGTAATGAGAAATTAGTCATGTAAGTGGTAACTGGTAGAGTCATGTTGCTTTGCAAATAAATTTCCTGCACGATCGGGATGGTACCTCTCGCTCACATAATACCGGCGTAAAGTGACAGCTATGCTGTCGCGTTTTGTGCGGTTTGTTATTTTCCAGTAGCCTATTGGGAAGACAAGGCTCCGATTGATTGGTTACTTACTTATGACATGAAAAAGTTTGACTGTTTATTATTTACTGCGATAGTGAGTAAAACAAGGAGCAACAACTAGTATTTGTAACAAATGTCGTAACCTCACACTTAAACGTCAACAATTATTAATGTTCTTAACCTTGCAGCGGTTGATTATTCACGCACAGGCTAATCTAATTTATTACGACCCTCGAAATTAGCGAGAACGTTCCGTTTCAGCCAAATATTTATTATGTACATGTTTCTACTTCATTGCCGTGAACAAGTTTTCCCAATTATCATTTGTGCTCGGAAACAAGAACACGAAAAACTAATTGTGTAATTAAAATCAATTGCAATAAAACGTATATTCCTTTGCCTCGACCGAGTATATCTAGCTCACATAATCGAGAGACACATACTAATTATATACATCTAAAAATTTAGAAAAATAAATCCACAGTTATCATAAATTTAAAGTTGAAAACCATGTGCTAGTCGCAAGAAAAGAGATCCTTCCGGTTTTATCATGATGCAGGTTAGAAATAAAAATATATGTTTACAGTGGAATACCAGTGTGTTACTATTGATACTAGACGACTGTAACATGTATTAATTTTACTTATAACGTAATAAATATTTAACAAATCTATAAGTACACTGTACACAATGATAAAAATATTTAAAACCTACTCCTACCTACTTCATGTTCAGACGTCTAAATGTAACTTTGCTAATTAATTTGGTCAGGCAACAAATAAATTTATACAAACGCATTTCGTCAACAACACGTCGTGAAAAAAAAAACATTCTATTATAGCAACACCTACTCTCAGTATTAATGAACCCGAAATTATTAAATAATTTAACTCAAATGCTACGTGTACATCAAATAATACAGTGAAAGGTGAAACATAACCTAAAAGAAAATATTTTTACTTAAGTTTCTGGATTCATTTGCCATGTATTGGTATATTTTCCTATATGAACTCATAGTGCGTACATACTTGATTCACACTCATCTCGTTATGGGCAAGGAAAATAACCTATCGGTAATATGAGTTCGGACACGTCCAGTCAATATTGATTTTGCCATACTAATTGTGATCCGGATGAGATACGACAATAACGGCCTGGTGTATACCATTATATAATATGATTTAGGTTATAATAACACCATGCGTCTCATTATAAATTATATGTTATAGTAAAAATACTGTTGAAAACATGACCATGTTTGTTTTAGGTAATTTTATTATGACGGATATAATAAATAAATAAAAAAACTATAAAAAAACGCCCTTTGGTACCTTGAAATACTTTCTAAATTTCCTGAACAAGAGACCATCGCTCGCTCATCGGTGCAGGAAAACATCGTGAAACCTGCATGCCTGATGAGATTATAAGTGTTTGAAGGAATGTGAAGTTCACCAACCCGCATTGGGTCAGCGCCTTGGTGAACTTTGGCCCATAACCCTCCTCGCCTGATTTCGAGGGGCACACCCGTGCCCAGGAGTGAGACATAAATTGGTTACTATTTATTTATTGGTTATATACGTCCATGACAAGGTGCAAACATCTAGATTCATCATACAAATTATCAGCATTTGACGGGATTCGAACCCGCAACCGTAGCTTAAAGTACCCAATAACTCGACTAGCCAGTTCATAGTAAAAGTAACCTATTAGTGCTTTGGTAAAGTTGATGTTACAACTTGAAATCAAATCTCCTTTGCTGTAACTCTGACAGCCCTTTATTGTTTTGTGATAGTATTGTTTTATAATAAATAATCATTGCCTCATAAGTCAGAGCCATCACTGCTCCTATCATCGTGTCAGATCAAGGTAGTCTTCATCTCAGATAATCATGACAAGAAATTGGTAATTCGCAACGAAATATAATACTCACTTCAAAAAATTATGCTCATAAACCATTCGAATATCAGCATTAATTATTTGGTTTCCTCTCGGTCGAGAAATCCGAAAGGTTGATTAAAGCAAAAATTAACAAATCAACTGTCAAGTCTCTTGTTAAGTGTCAAATGAACTAGAAGCATGGTTAAATTACTTAATTTGATCGACCTGTCAATTGTTATAGCCACTACAATGAAAAACTGCCAAATTTGACTCTAGAATCGTATGTTAACCGCCATTAACAGCCATGTTAGTTGACATACACTTTGACCAACAGAAACCGAGCAGGTTTCAGAAACCGGGCGGGGAATATTGTATTTAGTATAGAGTCTGGTTTACATAAGAGTTTAGTAAGCGTCACGTTTCACAATGTTGGCGCGAATTTCTTTTGCTCATGGATCTAGCGTCCAACGCTCAACGTCAAAAATCCAACAGTGCTTGATAAGAATGCACCACGCTTAAAACACTTTTATGTGAATAAATAAATGGATATCCATTTGTGACATTTGAACGTTTTTTTAACGCTCGGTTATAACGCTCTTGCGAACCGAGACTTTTATCAATGATAGTCTTAAAATCTAGAATAACTGTCGACTTATAAAACATAATATCTTACTCGACTGTAATTTAATTATCAAGCTCTTTCTTGTAGGAACACTATTAAAGTTCATTATTAAAAAAGCTTATTAAACTTAATTTATCTTTTTTCAGATTAAATATAAAAGCACACTTATCTTTACACATTTCACCACAATATGGAGACTATAAGCTAGAACCGTATAGGCGAAGGTTGTTTTCATACCGGACCCTAATATTAAAGTTTCAATATATATTTTAACACAAGCCATATAAGTCCCTTCATTCTAAAACTTTAAGCTGTCTCCGAGATACAGGGTGTTAGTTTTATGTCCTACGGAAACTGTATAAGACCACTTATTGTGGTATAAAAAATACCCACCATAAAATGCTTAGTAAGGAAATAATAAACCATAAAACATGATTTATACCAAATTTAATCTACATAAAATAAGTTGTAAGGATCTATATAATATACTAGCTGTTGCTCGCAGTTTCGCCTGAGGTTACTTCGATTTGCAACCGTGTTCTGATTGACGATGTCATTCATTGTTAACTGGTAACATAGCATTTTAATGAAAGAGTTTTTAAAATCGATAGAGTTGTTTTTAAGTTATTTTCTAACAGTCAAACAAAAAATATTTTTTTAGGGTTTTGGTATATTGCGTTATTTAATTATTATATTTATCGTAAATCGTACTACGTCTACCAAAACGCTCCACTCTTGAACCTTATTAGCCCATCGACTATCTGTTCCTTGAGTGCGTGACCAGTGTTCTGAAACTATTTCGATATAGAGCTTATCTGAGCGATAGAGCTCACTTTACGCTCACTACGATAGCGAACTTTATTTATATAGATAGATAGTCGAGTTTTAAAGAACACAAATCCGTCAAATTCGTCATATCGAGATTCAAAAACGACCTTACAGAATAGCCCTACAGCTGCACACTGCCACTTCACTTATATTGGAATAAATAACACAAAACATAAAGATAATTTACTTATCTGTTTTTACACAACTTTGTGTTGATTTCAGGGTTGATTTTGCCTTGTACATTATCGACCTTATTCCTTATTTGATAGGAGACGGTTTTCGTCGGCTGTGAGACGTTTGATTAAATATCTCAAGTTTGTCTTGAGATATTTATAGGGTGGGAACCCTTTCCTTATAATAAATAAAATACTCAAATATTTTATATTTAGAATGAGTACATTTATTATGACTTATTTTTAATTATTTCTTATTTTAATTGTGTGTGGTATTTGAATATAATTAGTAAATATATAAAATACCGATTTAAAGGCGTATTGAATCATAGGTCAGACACACACCCTAGCACACAACAGAGAAAACGTTTGGTGAGCATGGGTAGGCTTCATAACACCATTATTCTTAGAGAGTATAATTTTACTCTCTATTAAGCATAAAACTAAAGACTCACTCTCATTGGCAAATCCTTGCGGTAACTATTATACAAGAAGAAGAAGAAGAGCTCTAATCATAAGCCGCTAGCCCCTTGAACGTTTAATATTTTAACATTTGAAACAAAAAACTATCCTATATATTTATTATCAGCTATTCATAATAGATAAATTAATAAGCACTACTTTAATTGGAATCTGACCTTATTCTTTTGTCTGCAGAAGCAAAGACAGTAATAAGATTCGAGACTGTTCCGTAAAAGAAAATTACTTAAAGCGCCCTAGATCTATTACAGAAATTAGCTGGCAATTAGTACAATGCGCTGTTTAATTCTGAAATTTATTTATAATTGCTTCTAGAATAGTCTGACAGTGCACAAGAGGGTATCTTACAATGGGTAAAAGGGTAGTTAATGAGTAAAACTCTTAAGAATTCCGAGCGAGAAATATGTCGGAAGTTTAGAAATTTCACGCTAAGACAAACAGCACTTTTTTCATTTCTTGGTTATACTAATTTATTTGTTCTACAAGGCTATATTATTTAATTAATACCATGAAACTATTTAATATAACATATTTGATGTTTCTTTATAAATATGAATAATTTTACAGAATATTGTTTACGCGATTTTCACTCATTATAATAAAACAACTTTTTAAACACAAAACCCGTGACCATGGTTGCTGTAAAGTATCCGAAACGTCGGGCTCATAAAAAACAAAAAAAACCGCGATAAAATCCGTAAAAGTTGTTTTATTATAATTTTACAGAATGTTCTTTTAAATGAAAACGTATTCTTTTGCTATAGCAATTACCACATATTGGTGCATTCATGCACCGCATGCTTGATTCTTCCGGGAAGCTTGTTTGTTTCACCAAAAAGCAGTGTATACCAGATGTATTAGGAAAGACGATGCAATGAGTGCTTTAGGACGAGCGTTTTGAGAGGGGGGTGCAATTCACACCGCAGGTTACTCGGGTAGGCTCCTAGACGGTATGTAGGACTCGCACTTAGAAGTGTACCAAACCACCATCGCTATCGGCGTCTTTTGAGAGTCCTATATTAGGGCTCTTCTTCTTATCTTAGGGCTTATGACAATAATAATTTTATTAATAAATCTACTTTTACTTAAGTTTACCCAATTGTTTATGAGGATACAAAAACTATACGAGGGAAATTATGTAAGTCCAAAATTTGGAACTGAACGACAATGGTCCAGTGGTGGGTAAACTCGGCCTCTTATGCGAGGGATTCCGGGTTCGATCCTGACCCCCGTGTGTGCCTTAAAATGGGCTTTTCTAAATTTCTAAGTGCACCCCAAACATGAGATCATCGTTTGCTCACCGGTGAAGGAAACAATCGTAAGGAAACCTGCATACCTGATGAGATCGAAAGTATTTGAAGGTATGTGAAGTTCACCAACCCGCATTGGGCCAGCGCATCGATGAACTATGGCTCATTACCCTACTCGCCTGATTTCGAGGAGGAGACCCGTGTCCAGTAGTGGGACAAATAAGGATTGATACGTTACTTTTACTTTTTTTCTAATTTGGAATACCGCCAAGAAGATGTTACTTCTTCTTTGCTAAAATATAAATATGAAAATTTCTTTAATCGCTTTATTCTTAATGCTCAAACAATATACTTTATATCTTATACTCATAAACACAAATTTCGCTTGTAGCAATGAAAATACTAAAGAGCATTAAGACTTTTAAAAACAACTTTCTAGTTTTCGTGAAGTAAGAGGAAATGCACTTTTCGCAAGTGCCTCCATTTTACGAGAGCTGCTCTAGAAATAATGTTGACACTGTGCTTACGTCTCATAGGTTTAGCTCTTTGTAACGTGTAACAAAGTAGATGCGGGTTGCTTTGTTATTTCATGTGACATCCACATAATAGTGGTTTTTACGATATTGTCGAAGCCATCTGTTATCGGATAGATAAATTATAATTCATTGCAAATGAGGCCGTTTTATAAATATACCTAGATCGAGAGTTCAGAATAATGTTATAGGTATGTTAAGTTTTTTTAAATAATACTTTTCAAGTCCCATATTATCATATTAGCATATAATTATAGAATATATTTTTGGAACGAAGTTCCATATCCCGCGTTGCGAAAGGGGACTAGACGGAAAGAAAGTTGTAACGCCACGTTTTGCTAGAGTTGTAAGCCGTCGCCACCATGGTTCAAGCCTTGTCGTGGCGGTGGGGCTCAGTAGCCTAGGGTGACCCCAACACCTTGGACGAAGCTAATTGAGCCGACGCGAGCGGGCTCTTTGTACCCCCCTTATAAGAAGAGGAGACAACAGAGCAGGGGCAAGGGGTGAGGATTGGAACCTCACATCATCGTACTGTCCAGACGTTGGGAGTGGTTGTTCTGTGGTACGGGGCAATCGCTCTGCGGAGGTGGTGTCGGTCCCCTGAGGGACTGACTTAAGCCACCGAGGTGCCTTGTTGCTTGTAGATCCGGGGCACCTTACCAAAGGTGGCATAAGGCATTGGTGGCACTCGCCTGGTTTTAGTGGGTAGAGCTGCGTCCACTTACCATCTTTTGCAGTGAGTCCCACATACCCGCCTGGGGAGACCCACTCCCAAGCGGGATGCGTCAGAGCATTTCCCAGCGTAAAAAAAAGTATTGTAAGCCGTGCGGCGTGCGCGTGTTTCTCTGTCTAGCTCTCTCTCTCTCTCTCTCTCTCTCTCTCAAAGACGATTATTTTTGTTGAGTGTATATAGGTTTTTTGTAAAAAATATATATTATTATACCGTAACAAAAGAAAATTATTACAATTCCTTCACTAATTAATCGAAAGAAACTTCGTTGTATCCGGGTGTCCCTTGACACCTCTTTCTTTTAGTTTCTGTACTTGATTTACTCATCTACAAACTAAAGGCATCAAATAAGCTGGCATTGATAAGCTCACAAAGACCGTAACATGTCACATTTTAATAAGAAACCCTACCATTTCATTCTTACAGCGGCTTACCTGAAATCCTTCGCAGTTGTTGACTACAAAGGAATGGTTATTGCTTGGAAAAGTATCGTTATATTTTCAAGGACTAAAAGTTTGATGATACGAGTTTTTTCAATTTAAAATATTATGACTCTTACTCACAAAAAAGATATAAACGAAAATTTATTTGATCAGTGGCTTATTACATATAATATATTTCTCATCTTTATATTCAAACGTGTGGAGCCAAATAGTTAATCTGCGATTAATTCCTAAATGCTGAAACCGATTTTAATGCCAACACTATAATATGGTAGTGAACTAAATAAACCGCGATAAAATCCGTAAAAGTTGTTTCATTATAATGAGTGAAATTCGCCTAAGCATAAGACAACACTATATGGTAGTCTTTTTTTACGGGGGTTTGCGTTTGGGCACACCACCAGGCCCGGTCGGTTATGTGGGACTTTCTGTGCCCCAGAAGATGGTAAGGAGGACGATAATCTACCCATAAACCCCACCGGTGTTTTTTTCGTCGCAAGATTCGTCTAGGCGTTGTTAAAAAGTATTCTAAAATATAAAAATTTGAAGTGAATGATGATGATATACATAATAATCATCAGTTCATTGTAGAAGCATTGATTATCAGCATTTACAGCTCATATTCGCTCCTAATATTGATAAAAACAAAACATTTCAAGATGTGGAATTATTAGAATGTCCCTAACTCCGTAAACTATCAAAGAACAAAGAAATACACCAATTCCATTTACATTATCTTATTAACCCTATTCGTGAGTACTTTGCTCACATTGTCGCTAAGCAGACAACTTCGACGAGCTAGTCGTTTTTGATAAGGTGGAAGTAAAACGGCCTCGTGTCCGATCACCGAGCGACCAAGATACCACTTACACTGCGCTCTCTGTTACAAAAACCTTGGGAGGAGTCGAAGCAAGACAAGGGAAATAACACAAATGACAATTGTTCTGAACCAAGCGTTCGTTTTTTGTGCTTGCATCCCCAAGCGGAGGCCCGCGGAGCGCGGGGGTCGGGCGCGGGCGCAGACGGCTCTGGAACGCACGAGACTCGTTCAGTTGTGGCCAAAAAGTGAATTAAGACGTAGTTTTTGCATGTTTACGCACACGCGTGGTTTTGTTGCACGGATTTATCGTGACCCGGCCTCTTGTCCGCCTAAAAGGCTTGCCGCTTATAATTAATATAAATTTAAGATTAATAATTGCTTGATAATTAACTTTGCATACGATCGGTCGATCAGCTTGTGCGTACTTGTTATTTTCGCTTGTTGTACAAACACGTGGATTGATTTGTTTAATTGTGTGATTGGACTACTAAAATTAATATACTAATATAAGTGTTGTGTATTGACTTTGGTGAACTAATTATTGGAATCAAGTTGAGGAGAACAACGCCATATTGCCTACGATTGCCGACGCTTCGTGCAGCGTGCCCGATTGAATGCCTAGATAAGTATATATAGACTAATTAGCATTAGTTTTCTGATTGGCCAATTAGGATTAGTGTTGATTAGGTTTAT
Organism: Lycaena phlaeas; assembly: GCA_905333005.2. NCBI lineage: Eukaryota > Metazoa > Arthropoda > Insecta > Lepidoptera > Lycaenidae > Lycaena > Lycaena phlaeas. The sequence goes on from HG995176.1 coordinate 3,501,771, forward strand.
ATCTACGGCATCGGCACGCCCGACTGCGAGTTGTAGGGTACGTACTCATCTCTTGTATGTAACGCTCCGTGATATCGCGGACATTTGTTAACCCCCCTATACTTGTACTCTGGGTTTTCGTAATATTCCACTGCGTATTCCTGCTTATTGGACCCAGAGTCGGGAGCTAACAAAATTGCTGGTATCAGAGCGCGGTTAAAATTTGTGGCAGCAAAGCTGTCTAAAACTTATACTGCCTATATCTTATATATACGCTTATAGTACATAAGTGTGGAATGCGTGCGCTTATATTGCAGCGTCTATAGACTAAATAACAACGATATTCAAATTTGTATGAATATAACGGTATATGTAAGATAGTTTATATTTAATAAAACCAACATTTGAATAGTCAGTTATCTTCATAACGGAGTTTGTATTTGAAAAATTCCCTATTGTGTATGAAATGAAAACTGAATAATTGTTAAATCTTTGATAAATTGAACCATATTGAGTACGTATATTGTATATGTAGTGTGTATAATATCGAGTTGAAAGACGCTCGCGGCTTGATAAATTCTTTGAGAGATTATTTGTATTGGAATTTAAAATTGTTTTCATTTTATTAGCTATTTAATATTTTGTTTGTTTGTGACTTATTGTTATAAACCTTTACTGAGATTTGAAACTTGTGTTTAGATCGATAACAGCTGTTGCGTTATTGAAGGATAGCCTTCTTATTGTTATATTGATCTTGTTTTGCGATTGTTTGTACGCCTTGTTCTTTGAAGATGGCGACCGCTGCGTTTAATATTGTACGAGAAACTTATGCCGGAATTACTTCGCAATTGAGGTGGTTTACCTCCGCGGCTGCCTTGGTGAATAGAGAGGACCGAACAGAGTCCTTATTGGACAGGCACGAGAAGTGCCCTATGCGTCTTCAGGACGTGGAGACACTTTACCGGCGCTTCATCGTGCATGTGGACGAAGTGCCCCTCGAGCTGTTCCCGAAGGAACGACGGGACCAAGTGCACGAGGACTACGTCCAAATTATGGACCTGGCCGACACCATCGCCCAGCGCGCGCGAGAGGTTTTAGCTTCGCGCGCCGGAGTACCGCCCCATAGGGCCCCTTTGAAGACTCCCGTGGGTCTTTTGACCAAGTTGCCGAACTTGGACCTGCCACGTTTCAATGGTCGATTGGATACGTGGATGGGTTTTATTAGCCTTTTTGAAAGTCTCGTGGACTCGAGGGAGGATTTAGGCCCGTCTCAGAAGCTGGCCTATTTGCTCTCCGCGCTTGATGGTGAGGCACGGGGTCTTGTACAGCACCTCCCGATATGCGACGGGAGCTATGGAGTCGCGCGGTCGCTGCTCACCAAGCGATATCACAATCAGCGCTGTCTGGCCGATGCTCATATTGACCAGATCATGAACCTCCCGGTCGTGAGCAACACCGCCCAGTTGAGGATCGAATTGCTAAACCCCCTCCTGATAGCCACCAACGCGCTCAACCGCTTGGACCTGCCGGTCGCCCAGTGGTCATACCTTCTTGTGCGTATCGTGCTGAAGCGGTTGCCGGTGTCCTTGAGAGCACGTTTTGAGCAGGAGCATGCTAGGGATGAGGCGTCTTCTCTCCCTACATTTGACCAGCTCCTGGCGTTCCTCGAGGACGAGTGTCGCATGGGTGATGTCATGGTCGCCGATGCGCCGGCCAAGCCATCAGGGCCCACGGCCTCCGACCAACGACGCGCCGCCCAAGCCGCGCCAAAGCGAAGAGCGAGTCCCCGCTTTGCTGCTGCGCAGGCTGCGCGCCCGGATTGCCGCTTTTGCAAGTCCCAGGGGCACCTAACGGCACGGTGCCCCGAGTTCGTGGCGCTCCACGTGGCCTCCCGTAGGCGAATTGCACAGGCCCGTGGCTGGTGCTTCTCTTGCCTGGGGGACCACTTTCAGCGCAACTGCCCCAACACACATCCGTGTCCTATTTGTGGAGGACAGCACATGAAGGTGCTGTGCGCCAACGCGAATAGTCGCCGCGACCATGCAGTGTCGCCCTCTGGCGGGTGTTACAACGGACGCCGGGTCGAAACCCGCAGCTTGAGGTCCAGCACACCCCCCTTGCGCGCCACAGATTGTGCTGCCATCAATCGCCAACATGTCTCGGCACACAGCCCCACGGGCGGGTATGAAAGCGGGCCCCGGGTTCAATCCCGCACCTTTGCGTCCCGCTCGCCCCCATTGTCCCCACGTGGCCAATCAAGGTCAATCGTGCATCACGATTACCGTGGCGCGCGGTCGTCTCGATTGCCTTCCCCCCCTCTGGCGGAGCGTCCCCGCTTGGAGTCACGCAACCCACGGTACGGACGTTCTTCACACTACGAACCACCAACTATGGCTCGTGGTAGTCGTCATCGAGCGGAGGAGGGGTTCAGTCCCCTCCCTCACCTTGACGTGCCGTCTCGGGACAGTGGCCGTCAAGCGTCGTCCCGTCAAGATTAGGATGGTGGCGTCTGCCCCCGCTATACACTGCCCCCTTTTGAGACCGTCCTCTTACCCACGGCCTATGTCAGGGTCTGGGGACGGACGGGCGCCTCGGTTGTGGTCCGAGCTATCTTGGACACAGGCTCGCAGGGGTGTATAGCCTCGTCTTGGTTGGTGGGGCAGACTGGCCTGAATATAAAAAGGTATTCAGATGTAATAAGGGGCGTTGGGAATGCCCCTGTGGCCTCTGTTGAAGGTCGCGTTTGGTTTGAGTTCTCCCCTCCAAATTCTCCACGCCCGACGTTGGGGTCGTCGGCAATTGTGATGGAGAATATTTTGGGCAGCCACCCGCAAATATGGTTGTCTGCGGATGCGGTAAAATTGACCGCGGATTTGAACTTGGCTGACCCTAAGTTTGACTTACCTGGCACGGTCGATTTATTGCTTGGTGCCGACGTTTTGGGAAAAATATTTCTTGGGAGAGACCGTGTTTTGCAGCCAGGTGGTTTAATGGCCCTCCGGACCATATTTGGGTTCGCTTTGATGGGGCCTGTACTGAAGGCTCCCCCCCCTGTCGAACTAGGAACGGCCTTAATGGTGGGCTCCGCCCTCTCTGACGCTGTGCAGAGATTTTGGGAGGTAGAGGAGCCACCACAAGCGCCCCGCTCTGATCCGGAATACGAGGAGTGTGAACAGTTCTACAGGAACCACACTACCTCGCTCCGTTCTGGCCGGATCATGACGAGACTGCCATTTCATGCAGTACGGCCGCCTCTTGGCTTCTCGCGACCTACGGCTGAGAAGCGTTTGTTGGCAATGGAACGCCGCATGAGCAGGGATCCGTTACTCAAGGAGAAGAATATTGACTTCATGCGGGAGTATGAGGATTTGGGACACATGTCTGTGTCAAAATTCGACTGGCGCTCGAACGAGCATTGTTTTCTCCCGCATCATGCGGTAATAAAACCATCAAGTGGTAAACTGCGCACGGTGTTTGACGGTTCTGCGCAGACCACATCGGGAGTGTCCTTGAACCAGTGTCTTCATACTGGTCCCAAATTGCTCAAGGACCTTTGTGACATCATCACTCGGTTTCGGCGTCATCAATTTGTTTTTGTGGCTGACATCAAGATGATGTTCAGGCAAACGGTAATTCACCCGGATGATCGTCGATATCAATTAATATTGTGGCGGGAAAACCCGCAAGATCCCATGCTTGTTTACGAGCTCAACACGAACACGTACGGGCTACGGTCTAGCCCCTTTTTGGCCATACGTTCGCTTTGGGAGCTCGCGGATCGAGAGCGTATGTCGTTTCCTCGCGCAGCCGCCATTTTGAAGGAGGATCTCTATGTCGACGATATATGCACTGGCGCGTCCACAGAGAGAGAGGCTCTCCTGTTGCGTGACGAGTTGATTGGCATACTAGCCTCCGCAGGTTATGAGTTGCGTAAATGGGTCTCCAACTTGCCTGCGCTTTTGGATGGGCTACCAGATGACCATCAGCAGGATCCTCACCTTTTTGAGGATCGTGACAATCCTACCATGATGACAGTACTTGGAATCCAGTACATACCAGTCCAAGACGTCTTCACTTTCAACGTCGACTTGGATTCGCCTCAAATTTGGACGAAACGACTAGTTTTATCGACTGTAGCGAGAACCTTTGACCCCAATGGCTGGATATGTCCGGTCATATTCTGGGCCAAATGCTTCCTGCAGAGACTTTGGACTGCAGGTCTCGGATGGGACGAGCCACTCCGCGAAGTTGTTTCGGAGGACTGGCTCCTATTTGTTTCATCATTGACGGCCATTAACAGAATTTCGTTACCCCGTGCTATACTTCCGCCAGGGAAGTATACAGCGTCCCTTCATGGGTTTTCGGACGCTTCGGAACGTGGGTACGCAGCAGCCGTATATTTACGCACCGTGACCATGGATGGTCAGGTGAAGGTCTCGTTGGTCATGGCGAAGAGCAAGGTCGCACCACTGCGAACTACTCTGACAATTCCCAAGTTAGAATTGTCGGGAGCAGCCCTTCTTGCTCGTCTCTTGAACCACGTCATGTCCACTTTATGCTCGTCGGTTAACATTGCCACCACATATGCATGGACTGACAGTCGAATTGTTTTGTGTTGGCTGAAGACGTCAGTCCACACTTTAGAAGTGTTTGTAGCGAATCGGGTCTCTCAAATCCAGAGATCGGAGACCCCGTTGATTTGGAGACACGTGCCTGGCGAAGTCAACCCTGCCGATTGTGCATCACGGGGATGCATGGCCCCCATTTTGGTTGAACACCCTTTGTGGTGGGGCCCTCAGTGGTTGGTCAGGCCAGAATCCAATTGGCCGCAAACTCCGGCCTTGGATACTGTCGCGTTGCCTGGGTTGCGAACGCTTGCGATTGAACGGCGGGACCGTCCGTTCGACCCCGATTTCCTGTTGAATCGCTACAGCTCATTGGACAAACTGCTGGGTGTCACCGCATGGATCAAGCGCTTCATAGAGAATTGTAGACAACCACAGAGTAAACGTTTGAAGGCGTTCCTATCACCACAAGAGCTCCAGGATGCTCTTTACCACTGGGTTCGCTCTGTGCAAGAGGCACATTTTGAAAGCGAGATTGACATTTTGAAAAAGGGCAAATCTAAGCTGTCTGGAGCTATTTGCAAGCTTAACCCCTTTTTAGACAGCACGTGTCTTTTGCGAGTCGGAGGGCGACTTAGAAACGCAAACCTCCCTTATGGAGCTCGTCACCCTCTCTTGTTGCCCAAGAACGGCCACTTGGTGAATTTGTTGGTGACTGATCGTCACATCAAAAATTCTCACGCCGGTTGTAATGCCTTATTGGCCATTCTACAGCGAGAGTTCTGGATCTTGTCGGCTCGAAGGACCATCCGTAGCGTGGTCTTTCGCTGCATGCCTTGCTATAGGCTGAAGGCCTCCACCATGCAGCCTGTCATGGGTGACCTGCCTTCGGATCGGGTCACCGAGTCAAGGCCCTTTGCTGGAGTTGGTACGGACTTTGCAGGTCCCTTTTTGGTTAAAACCTCGACCCTCAGGAATAGTAAAACGGTCAAGGCTTATTTGTGTGTCTTTGTTTGCCTGTCCACCAAGGCGGTACATTTGGAACTCGTCTCAGCCCTCTCGACAGAGGCCTTTGTTGCGACGTTAGATAGATTTGTGTCACGACGAGGACTACCGTCCTTGATTCGGTCTGATTGCGGCACCAACTTCAAAGGCACAAGTAACTATTTAAAAGAGATACACGATTTTTTGTTGTCTAACGAGACTGAAATTGCGTCTAGACTAGCTGGTCGCAGAATAACTTGGAGGTTCAGTCCCGCATCATGTCCCCACTGGGGAGGTATATTTGAAAGCGTAGTAAAGGTTGCCAAGACACATTTGCGACGAGTAATTGGAGAGTCTATATTGACATTTGAAGAGCTCGCAACTGTGTTTTGCAAAATTGAAGCCGTTTTGAATTCACGCCCGTTGTGCCCGATCTCTTCAGATCCTAATGATTTGGAGGCCCTTACGCCGGGCCATTTTTTGATTGGACAGCCACTGAACGCCCTGCCGGAATACCCCTTTGTTGATGTGAGACGTAATCGTCTTTCGCGGTTCGAATTGGTCCAACAACTCACTCAGAGTTTTTGGAAACGTTGGAATTTAGAATATTTGCATATCCTCCAGCAGCGCGTTAAGTGGACTGACAAAACTGATCCACCTCATGTTGGTGACCTCGTACTGGTTAAGGATGTTAACTCACCGCCACTGTGTTGGCGCAGAGGGCGCATTCTCAATTTAGTTTTTGGGACGGATGGTGTGCCCCGTTTTGCTGAGGTTCAGGTGGACGGTTCGGTTTTGAAGAGAGCGGTATCAACCTTATCACGACTACCAGTGGATTAGCGGCCAGGTAGGCCTGGCCGAGGCGGGTAGATGTTCTGAACCAAGCGTTCGTTTTTTGTGCTTGCATCCCCAAGCGGAGGCCCGCGGAGCGCGGGGGTCGGGCGCGGGCGCAGACGGCTCTGGAACGCACGAGACTCGTTCAGTTGTGGCCAAAAAGTGAATTAAGACGTAGTTTTTGCATGTTTACGCACACGCGTGGTTTTGTTGCACGGATTTATCGTGACCCGGCCTCTTGTCCGCCTAAAAGGCTTGCCGCTTATAATTAATATAAATTTAAGATTAATAATTGCTTGATAATTAACTTTGCATACGATCGGTCGATCAGCTTGTGCGTACTTGTTATTTTCGCTTGTTGTACAAACACGTGGATTGATTTGTTTAATTGTGTGATTGGACTACTAAAATTAATATACTAATATAAGTGTTGTGTCTTGACTTTGGTGAACTAATTATTGGAATCAAGTTGAGGAGAACAACGCCATATTGCCTACGATTGCCGACGCTTCGTGCAGCGTGCCCGATTGAATGCCTAGATAAGTATATATAGACTAATTAGCATTAGTTTTCTGATTGGCCAATTAGGATTAGTGTTGATTAGGTTTATATCTACGGCATCGGCACGCCCGACTGCGAGTTGTAGGGTACGTACTCATCTCTTGTATGTAACGCTCCGTGATATCGCGGACATTTGTTAACCCCCCTATACTTGTACTCTGGGTTTTCGTAATATTCCACTGCGTATTCCTGCTTATTGGACCCAGAGTCGGGAGCTAACAACAATTTTAAAAGTGCATCTAATGGCACGACTTTCGTAGTGAAGTAAGCGAACGAGAAAAAAACAATCAAAGTTTGGATTTTGGCAACATTTTTAGGCTTGTTGTATGATGGATCATGTTTTATGATTGATGGCTGATCGTTTCCTATATTAAGGAATACATTTTTTATCCAACCGGCCAAATTGTTAGTTTTTTTTAAACAGTATGTATATTATACCTGTCAAATATCCTACACTACCTCTTACATTTACAAAAGCAATTAGTTATTATACGTATGGTTTTATTGACCAATACACAGATTTATTAATAAAGACAGATGGAGCATGCCGAACACCCTAGTGACGCTTCAAAGCGAATACAAATTCAAAAGCGCACTCAAGTGCTTGACATAGCGTCGTACTCTACGTCTATTAGATTGTGTTCCCTTTTGAATTTGCATTCGCTTTGGTGGCGTTACTTGCGTGTTCGGCATGCTCCATCTGTCTTTATTTATAAATCTGTGGACTCATAATAGAAAGGCGTATTTAATCTAAAATAAAAATTCCCTTTATCTATTAACTGATGATCGATCGAATGCAAAAATTTTTTTACCAAACCCGGTTAGTATTTTCATTGATCAAACAAACAATACAATCTTATTTTATTATAAACATATAATGCATTTCAACAAGCAAACAAAATATGGCAACAAAATAATTTGTAAAGGTATGTCCCTAATGTCCCGATTCACACAAAATCCTCAGTACATTCGCGAACGAATCATAATATTTACAGTGTTTTAATTCGTTAACTCGCAAACCTGTACAATTATTCTGGTTTAAATTTCATTTGTAGTCCGGAGAAAGCTTTATTTGTTCGGATATTCAGCTATTTTAACATTCAACAGATTGTTTTGTAACGTTAAATTGTTTTAAAAATATACGAATGGCTGTAATTTATTTTATCGACAGATTTAAAAATTAAACGCGGCCTTTTTGTTTTATAACTGTCAATTTTTATTTTGACATATTATCTCTTTTGGCGCGAATGAAAGGGATGTCTAGTTTTTTGAAACGGTCAAGGTAGGAATAGGATATAGGATAAATAATCATTAAATAACCTTTCTGTTAAAGTGTGGAGTTACCATTAGAAGTAAAGCACAACTGCGTTTTCTTACAAATTAATATACAGATGAGTGATTTTGAAAAGGCACGATTTTCTTGGCATAGCAATATCATGAACAAAACAAGGCGAAGATATTATGAAAGCAATTATTGAAAAAAATTTATCAGAACGATAATACTGTATCGTTGCTTACAATACATATTTTTCAATATCTAAAACAAAACAATTCGAATAAAGTGTTCGTTTACCGTAATGGTTTTTTTAATGAATCGGCAATGACGTCGGGGAAAAACCGCGGAGAAAAAGAACAACAGCCTTTTTTTTTTGGAGGATGGGGTAATTTTTACGGCGTAAATTTATTTATCCCGCGAAGCCCGCGGACACCTGGCGTCAAGTGGATTTACAAGTTTAATTTATTTTTAACAGACGCAAAACCTTTTTAATCGTTTGATATATTTGAAGTAGCTTATTTATACATTAATTTTTTCGCGCTTTTAATCCTGTGAGATTGTTTTATTTCGTATTTAAGACTGTTAATGATTTATATGTCTCTCTGTCATGGCAATCCGTGGTAGGTATGTGACAATTTTAGTAACTTACTAAATATACGTAAATATAACAATAATAATAATCTGCGGCTAACGTGTCCCTGAACGGGAATAACAGATGTATCAGTACCTTTCTCGAAACATAATCTATCCTGTCAAATTTTATCAGAATATCAAGGATTTAGATGTCAGTTGGGAACAAACCTACCGCCAGAGAACTATAGTTACCGATATCACGACAAAAAATCAAAATCAAAAATCAAAAATTTTTATTCAAAATAGTACCATCAAAGTATCTTTTTGAACTTAAATGAGTCTACCACCGGTCACACAGTCACGTACATAATGAATTTATCTTGTTTGTCAAAAGCTTGGAAAGGACATGAATTTGTAAAAGAAATTAAAACGCTGCAACAGATTAGATGCAGATAGGAGCTGTTCTGCGCAGATGTTTTTACTTCTATTAAAGCATTCAAAGTAGAAACAAAAAAAGTTAGACCTGTTGGGATGAATGATTCTTCTAAAACTAGACGAGACTAGATTTAAACGAGATCTTTATAATATCTTCAAAATTTCTCGGAGCATGGTATTTCGACATTATCTACGAATGTTCTGGAAATGTTCCGGAGATAGTTTTGAATAGTTTTAGAAGTGAAAATAACCATTTTAATTTATAATTTTATAGAAAGGAGGACTAAAGGACCACGAAGCATCAAGCAACCTGGCACGGCACAAGCCATGGGGTTACCGGAGACGCACTAAGCAGCGCCTCTTACGCGCTGCAGTTCATCGCCCTCGCATCTTTTTCATGATTTTAGCGCTAAGTTACTACGATTTTCTATACTAATGTTATAAAGAGAAAAATTTGATTGTTTGTTTTTGTTTTATAGGCTCTGAAACTACTTGACCGATTTAAAAAAATATTTCACTGAAAGGTACACTGTCCCCGGTGAACTTAGGCTATTTTAAATTTTCAAAAAAGTGAGGGTCCCGTATTAAAAGTAAGTCGACGCAGGTGAAGCTACGTGCAACAGCTAGTATACTATAAGGCTTCACTTCATTCGGGCGTCATAAGACGGTACTATTTTTTATCTAGATTTTGAAAGCCCTAAAATAGAAATTGCGTTCTACAGGATAATCTTTTGACGTTTAAACCTCCAACTTATAGAATTAAGGATTAAGGTTGTAGGCGGTACACCTAATCTGATGTTAGAGCGGCCTAAGCTTGACATGTGTCTGACATGTGCAGAACAGATTTGTTGTATGTTACAGACACTACAAAACTTCCATAACTTTGAAACATTATTATCAGCATATGATAGATTGATTTCCAAACAGTTGGCCCCGTTTTAAAATTAGAAACGAACCAATCATATGCTATCATTTAGTTATATTTTTCCTTCACATGAGAAGCTGCTTATAAGTTTTTCATTTAACTAATAAGTTTTAAGAAATGCAATGTTATTTAAAAAAACTAAGCTCATTTACAGACTTAAGAAATTAAATTATACGGCTATTTTTTATCCGTCCACTGCTGAACAATGAACGCCAAGAAGACCGGTCCCTTACATCACTTTACAGCTTTTACAGCTAAATATAGTACATAAAATGTACTTTCCCACTAAGTTTGTAAGTATGGATATTTGTTACTCTTTCATGTAAAAACTATTGAGTGGATTTTAATGAAACTTTACAATAATATAGCTTATACATCAGAATAACACATAGGGTATAATTTATCCCCGTACTTCCACGGGAATGGGAAATACACGGTTTTTTTTCCGAAAGGATCTATGCTAATGGCCCTAATGGCCGTAATGCTTCCTCGGAAGTGGGGTGAGCCGGTTGGGATCACCCATATGGGAAGTACACGGGTGAAATCGCGGAACGCTGCTTGTCTTTCTATCTGATCTATTGATCTGCATAAAAATGAATCATTGAAAATATTATGTCTCTAGGGCATATGTACTGTACCGTTTCACCAAATAAGATAATTCTTTGTTTGTTATATTGATTATTATCTGGACAAGGATGATATAAAAAAGGCCACAGGTCCATGTATCCACTTTAGGTATGTGCACAACAACATTTACTGGGTTCAGATCGTTTTTTTTTTAAATTTAAAACATACAATAAAAATATAAAACATTGAATTCTTGGAAATTTAAAATTTAGTATAGCATGATATTTATATAAATAGTTCAGCTTGTTCACATACGTAGGGTACACACGACGTGTTCCCGGGATACGGCGGGAGATTACGCCCGTCACGTCACCGGGAATATTCGGCGAGTGATCAATCATAGTTTATTGCGCTATATTACCGCTTGTTAGTCATCAACTTATTAATTACGGGATATAAAACTAAACGTTCTTTTTTTTCTTTTACGCCGGGAAATGCACTGACGCATCCCGCAGGGGAGTGGGTCTCCCCAGGCAGGTATGTGGAACTCGCTGCGCCCGAAAGATGGTAAGTGGACGCAGCTCTACCTACTAAAACCCGGCGAGTGCCACCACTGCCGCCTTTGGTGAGGTGCCCCGGATCTACAAGCAACAGGGCACCTCGACGGCTAGTCAGTCCCTCAGGGGACCGACGCCACCTCCACAGAGCGGTTGTTCCGCACCACAGAACAACCACTTCCAACGTCGGGACAGTACTATGAGGTGAGGTTCCCATCCTCACCCCTTGTCCCCTTGCCCCCTGCTCTTTTGTCCCCTCTTCTTATAAGAGGGATACAAAGAGCCCCCTCGGCTCAATTCGCTTCGCCCAAGGTGTTGAGGTCACCCTGGGCTACTGAGCCCCACCGCCACGACAAGGCCTGAGCCATTGTGGGGAAACCTAAACGTTCTATTTTATCATAGTCTTCATCATCATCATCATCAGCATCCTTTTTTCGTTCACTGCACTTAAAAGAACTTCAAGTCGGTTATCATACTAATATTTTGAAATGTCATCAATCATTCATCAATGCCCAATAATCGGCCAATCAGAGCTCAGAATTAGTGCAGCGTTGCAGCACAGATTTGGCGGAATTTATTTTCATACCGTTCTATTCCGGTTTGGTGGTTAATACCTATGCGAAACACCATCCTATCTAAAAAAATATTTTTTTTATGTTGAATTTTTGTCATATTAAGCTATTGAATCTAAACAGCGTTGTTACATTTGGTACCACTACATACGCACTAATAGATATTTAATGGTGTTTGTGAGTTAGTTTGACGTTACTTTGACGTGCAAACACATGTCTCGCATTTCCGTGGGCTGGTTTCATTGATTGTTTTGCTATCAAAAACTGTGAAGGTTTTCTGTATTTCAAAACAATGCTTGTTTCTAAGGGGCCTGCTTTTATAGTATTTATTATGGTTTTCATATCGAATTGTAATTTCATTTCAACTATATGGATGACTGGGGGCTGGTCACAGACTCAGGATGGCTGATGGGCCAACAGAGTTCAAGAGTAGAGACCTTTTTTTTCTTTAACGCCGGGAAATGCACCCGCATCCCGCGGGGGAGTGGGTCTCAGGCGGGTATGTGGAACTCGCTGCGCCCGAAAGCTGGTAAGTGGAGCAGCTCTACCCACTAAAACCCGCCAATGCCGCCTTTGGTGAGGTGCCGCGGACCCGCTAGCAGCAAGGCACCTCGACGGCTAGTCAGTCCCTCACGGGACCACCGCCACTACCACAGAGGGATTGCCCCACAGAACAACCCCTCCCAACGTCGGGACAGTACAATGAGGCGAGGTTCCCGTCCTCGCCCCTTGCTCCATTCTCTTTTGACCCTCTTCTTATAAGAGGTGTACAAAGAGCCCTCTCGGCTCAATTCGCTTCGCCCAAGGTGTTCGGCTCACCTTAAGCTACTGAGTCCCACCGCCACGACAAGGCTTGAACCATGGTGGGGCAAGAGTAGTGTTGGTAGGAAGACGACATTTATGCAGTTCCCGGTTCATGTTTGATGCGAAGGGTTTAATTCTTTCACCATCATAAAGCTATCATCGTCATCAATCAGGATACGGAAGTCCAAGTTAACGCGGACGAAGCTGCGGGCCACAGCTAGTTTCTTCAAAGTAATTCAAAAGCTACTTACAAGAACATGACATAGCATTAATAATTGGTAGCTGGTGGTCGGGTGCCTGCATTGTTTTTTTTTCAAACAAAGAAAGTGACATGAGACTCATAGCATTATAATATTTGGGAAACAAATCAGGAGATAAGCCCGTAATGCTCAGATGTCTGACAAAGCCCTTGCAAACCTATCTCGCCATCTTGATTTATGTTATGATACCTCTTATCTATATTTCACTAAAGAATACGCTTTTAACCTTATCTCAATGTTTACATTTTATCTTTATCTAAGAATACGAAGTGAATATAATATTGGTTTTAGTCGCCTTAAATTAAAAGAAAAAAAAGGTGTGTGCGCGATTCACACACGATAGAAGTGAAACACACGTTAAATGCTCAAATACAAGCAAGTATAAAACAGTGTGCAATATACATACACACCGATATTTGCTCTCTCGCTCTTTTGTGTTTGTGTCTCTCACCTGTCGTTTTTTCCGTTGCATCCGGTTTGAAATCACGACGATTCTAAAGAAGTTTCACTTCAAAAACAAACTAAATCTTTCTTTAAAGTTTAAATCTTCCTTGATTAGTCTTTTATATATTTTATGGTCCACTAGTTTAAAATGCCCTTACAATTATAATAAATTTAAACTGTACTTTTACCTGTAATTTACTATGACTTATTTACATAATATTGTTCTTATAAATCATATTATTATTGTTATATAAGTGATTTTACCTACATACGACAAATTTAACCAACAGAATGGTTTGAATATGCTATTTTGCATGTCTATCCTTTCACTTTTAATGGCAGAGTGACTTCATAATATCAATGCTAAAGTCATCGCCACTTTAGAAGTCCGATAGACGCGGCGCTGCGGTCTCATAACTCAATGTTGCCAATTTATAGTGTAATGATTTTCCACCAAGTCTAGTACAATAAAAAATTTAAATAATTATAGGGCCTATGGTCAGTAGTGGATTGATAAAGACGAAGTATAATAAAGACAAAAATAATTATAGCAGCAAAATAGAAATCTCCCTGCCAGGTTTTAGTAAAATAAATATTTTTTTTTTTTGTAAATATTTCATTCGTATTTTTTACGTATAACCGATTAGTAGAATTCATCTAAAACAAGCTTCTTCGGATGTGTTCGGCTTTTGCCAGGAGTGACGATTTTCTCAGAAGTAATTGCTGCCATTGTTACTTCTTTTGTTATTCGACCTTTTTTACAGAAACACCTGAAAATATAATTCATCTAGCAAGGTTTTAATTCTTTTACCTTGTATTTATATTCATATAAAATATCATAAGATAAATGTAGGTATAGAGTTAATGATAATATTTTAACCATAAATTAGGCAAAAATGAGTGACTCTGGCATCTCTAAAACTTACCTGTCATGGCAGTGACATTTATAAACATTTTATTCAACGGGGTTAATTGTTGTTTATTTTTACTTTCTAATTCACATAATTATTTCACTTTAATGATCATTTTACGGCCTTCACTTTTTACACCTCACTTTATATTATATGCTCCATATTTCACGTAAAACAATTTAAAATATCACAACTTCTTACTCCAGACAGACGTCAAGATGTCAATGTTGTCAAATTTAGTTCGGCCATTAGTCGCAGGACTTTAAAAGTGGCGACGACTATATATGCTTACTTCACTCGTTTGATGGATCATACAACTTTTGAAAAAAAAGAATGTTATAATTTTTCCCACATTTTTAAATACCGCAACGAAATTCGGCCAAGAACATTGCTTCTAAAGTAAGGTGGGGATGTCTTTGTGTTGAAACAAAACAGATAATAAGAATACATTTCGCATAAATATATAGTTAAAATTGCATATAATTGGCCTTGATATTTTTATTCTATCTCATTTTGTTATACATAGGCATACGAGGGCAAAATACTATATAGAAACGCGACAGAATAGCCTACTAGAAACAAATTGATACTGTAAATGATAATAATGACTTGTTTAAGTTCATATCTGCGTAGGTATAGTGTAAAAATATACCAAGTTTTTATGTCGACACGGCAAGCGGTCAGCTTTTGTAAGAAAATGTAACAGAATTTCCACAAGCTTTCGCCATTCCATACAAAAGCTGAGGAAACATACGTCAAATGGATAACGCTTTTATTTCTAACAGATTTAAAAATAGAATGTACGTGACACTATTGTTTTTTTTTTACACGACGCCATTATCAATGACAAAATGTCGTTTTGCCACATAAACACTTACACCTATTCAAAAATGTAGGCGTTTCTGGGACATGTTATCATCTTATGAAAACTCTCTAAAAATGTCTTGTCATCTTGACATTCATAGAACGAGACCATTCAGAACTGAAAATAGTTGATGATGGCATGAAACAATAATCTATAGTAATCTAAAATAAGATAACGTTGAAAGCAGGCACAAATCAGACGAGTCCAGTGGTGGATGAAAAGGATCTCAGCTTAAAAAAAATGTAAAACAAAGTTGACTCTACAGGAACAGAATGATATACAGTTAATTCATATTATATCATTTGGTTATTTTTCTTTATTATGAAAGCTGAAAAGCCTGTTCTTAAGATAAGGACATTCTTAATTATAACAACGTTTATATTGGAATTGTAATTTTAATAAAGTTATTAATAAAAACTTCATAAAAGAACTCTCATTGTGTACAAAGAAATGGAGAGTCTTACCTTTAAAATTTCATCTTCACAAAATTTATCATCCGAAAATCATAACGTTTTAGAGTTCCGAAATTAAATTCAGTAGTTTATCATTTAATTTAACTCCAAAACAAACAAATACATTTCAATCTCGTCTGCCTGATCTAATTAAAGTCTATAAATATTTAATAAATAGAATTTTGGGCAGGACAAATTTTTACTTTCATTCATACTTTTTTCAATTATTTAAAAATTTTCATCGGAAAAAATATTATAGTAATACTTTTTTACTTCAACAATATGCGTCATGAATTCCTTTGTTATATAAATATATATGAGCAATTTCGTGAACTTGTCATTCCTAGACAATGTGGAAAAATCGAATTCGCGTAATAAAAAACATTGTAAATCCAGTTTTGAATAATTTGACTTGTTACATTTACTCTAAAATTGTAATCTGTCAAGCACTTAGCGTTGCAAGTATAAAATCTTACGTGTCTGAAAGCAAAAATGTATTCACAACACTCGCTCTTAATATATTAAATTTTGGGGCGCCGCAAAATACTGTAAACGACGTTTTGTATCCATTATGCTTACATATTCTCTTGAATATCATAATCAGGCTATCGTTTAGTATTTGAATGCCGCATGGTATATACTAATATAATAACTAGCGAGCATATAGCTCAATGCAGTGTAATTTAAACCATAAGAATATAATCAGTGATTTATCACTGAAATAATAGCAATCAGTAATCCGTGTGTACGTAGATTGTGAAGTCATTCTTCAATATTTATTCAATGTAAATTTTATAAAATTCATTAGATAATTTAAATAAATGATTTTCGAAATGAGATGAATATGAAATAATAATATTCCAAACCCTTTTATTAGCTTTAGAATAGAAAGTTGATATGAAATAAAACGTTGTTAGTTTAAACATGGAAGCGCGTAAAATAGATGAGAAATTAAAAACACTGACTAGAAAATTATAAAATAAAAAGTTTTATTGAGTTGACTTCATTTTAAATTATTAACATTTGGGTTATAATATAAGGTTCTGCCGGAAAATAAAAAAAGGTTGTTGAAAAAGGAAGAAAACCCCAGTCTTAAAGCTTAGTACACAATTCGACTGGTGTATTGTATAGACTAAGTACTACGAACAAAAGTTGAATCCCTCGTAAAGTAGAAAAGATTTCTCATTCATGCATTAATGAAAAAAGGTAGTAAAAATATAAATTAGAATTGGTATACAGTTATTAAATTTGGCAATATACATAATATTTGTTATATAAGAAAATGTAATTTATTTTTTTAGAAAACTTTAAAATATTGAATATGGCAGGAAACATTTCATTTTCTGTGATCACTTTTACATTTCCGTGGCAATCCTGTTTTAATATTCGCCTATAAATTGCCTTTTAAAAAACACGCCAAATACTATAACATCAAAGTTTATTTTCCAATTGATTTAGGTTTCCATTAGTCCATTTTAATGAAGTAATCAAAATATAATAACTGGAAAATACTTTATTTGCATGCGTCTGTAAAGAACTTTTGCTGTTTCGTAGAGGTTGAAAATATACAGTGTAGGTTTTAGAACTTATCTTTAGTAATAAAAGAAAGTAAAGAAAAAAGAAGTTAGATAGAAAATGTGGTATAAAGAAACCCGTGTGACTAAGGAGGCGTTCATAAAATACGTGAGGTGTTTAAGGGGGGGAGGGGGTCGAGTCAAATCTCATCTAATCTTACGTTGGAGAGAGATGGGGCCTCGACAAATATTTAAAAAAAAAACACCGCACGTAATTTATGGACGCCCCCTAACACGTTGGATGATCATCACTAAATAGTGATTAGGTACAAACGAATAATTACTTTCAAAATTGAACCTGGAACTCAACTAAATTCTATTAAGTTATTCTTATAACTTAATTCTTTAACATGTTGCCATCCCCTTCATTAAAATGCCGCTTCCAAATTCAAAATATATTACTATCACGTAACGATGACATTTCACGAAACAAGTCTTTCGTAACATGACGCCAAGACGAAATCGATGAATAATATATCTTCCGACACATCATCTGTCATATTTCCTGATATAGACGAATAGAAAACCGTAAAAAATGCTTTCTAGAATTTACTATTTAGAACTTGGAATATATAAATTATGACGTAATCATAGAGCTATTTGTATTGGGTTCAAGTTTTTGCTTTATTTTCACTTTCTTTTTTGACATAAAAAAATGTGGTTAATATTCAGTGAGATCTTTTTTATGTGTGTCGTTCGAAGCATATAAGCTTTTCCAAAGGGATTTAAACATTGCTGTTCCTAAGCTAATAATCTGTATATTATTATATGTATCCTTTTAATTTTTTTTTCTATTTTTGCTCCCGTTAGAACTGGCTTAGATCACAGGCTAGTAAACTTTATTTAGTCTGTATTACAGAGAGACGGCGGAGTACACCAATGAGAATGGCTTTGGCCCTCTAATCCCCATTAATATACTACTCCAAGCACTCTGAACAATCCACCGCAATATTCGCCAACCAATCACATTATGTACAGATGAGTTTAAAACAGACACTATAAAGCCGAATAATCAAAAAAAAAAACAATTAACTAACCGAAAACAAAAAAAAACCTTCTATTCTAGGAGCTAAAATAATTGTTGCTTGATTTCAATGGTCACACGTCCATTTATGCTTGTGATGTCGATTAGATTCGTTTTCTGATGTCATTAATACGATCTTCTTGTTGCAGAAGCGAGCTATTCGAGCCATATATTGTTTGGGCCCCCGTGTATCATTCAGAGATAAATTTAAAGAAATTGCCATCTTGACTGTCGCTTCTCAATACATATTTGCTAATGTGATGTATGTCCGTAAAAATATTGATGAATTTGTAAAAAATGCGACAATCACAATATAAATACTAGGAACAATAATAAATTAAATGTTCCATTCTTTAGACTGAATAAAGTTAGTACTTCGTTTATGGGACAATGTATACGTTTTTACAATAGG
The DNA here is from genome assembly GCA_905333005.2 of Lycaena phlaeas. NCBI lineage: Eukaryota > Metazoa > Arthropoda > Insecta > Lepidoptera > Lycaenidae > Lycaena > Lycaena phlaeas. The sequence goes on from HG995176.1 coordinate 3,520,345, forward strand.
ATCCCAGAAAACGTTCAAAATCTTTCCATTAATAAATTTAAGAAAACTGTTAAGGAACGTTTGTATTACGAAATAAAAGATTTTATTGAAGATACCACCCAGTATACCCAGATATTCCCAAGGGGAATAAGACATTCACTCTTAAGATATTATGATGTTACATGTTGTATTTATAAAATATTATGTACTCATTTTATTGACAAAAGAGCAACCCCTAAGTTTTTTCTCGTTTTTCTTAGGGGATCCTGCATCTCAAACGAGTTTTTTTTTTATTATTTTTTTTTATTACTATTACTACTTATTGACTACTTATGTTTTGACTTATTTCAAGTGTACAAGTTGTACCTACGTAATAAAGATATTTTTGATTTGATTTGATTTGATGAGCATGATAAATAACAACTTATATTGGTCCCCAAGATACAGGCACTGCCTAGTTTGGGGCCCCCTGTGTACTGTAAGTTTTGTAATTTGTGTAAGCACTAATTTGTCAATTCTAATACATACCAAAATATGTAATATTTGTGCCAAATAAAGATATTATTATTATTATATACAACTATAGAAATACACATAACGACTGATTGTAATTAGTGCTCAATTATTAGAGTGACAAGTAGAGAGAAAAAGGGAGACAAAAGTACTATTAAATAGGGACAAGTATATCTCAAATATTGCTATCATCCAGAAATATCTACCCATTATAAGAGGGGAAGGAATTCGTGCGTATTCATCCCCGTCATATTTCATATACAATTGTCTACGTTATTTAGTCTGTCTGTACTTATTACTGATCCAATAATCCAGCTCTATAAAAAAGGTTCACATATTACTTTTTTTTGGAATTGTCTACATTTTGTAGGATCCTCAAAATTTTTTTACCTCACTATCACTGATAGAATTATTTTCCTTGTGATTTCAAAGTAAATTTTCTAACAAGCCATGGGCCTTATGAATTTTCAGCGTTATCATGTACTTTAAAATGTTGGCTAACATTGACACTTTAAATACCTGTTAAACACAGAGAGCTGTATAATATTTTTGCAAATTAACAAAAAAAAAAAACAATTCACATTAAAAAAAACATAATATTTTTTTATTTGATCTAACCCGTGCTACGTTATTACGTGGCAGTTCCAAAGCCGGAGAGAAATTAATGAGGTAGGATAGAGTTTCATTTTCTTTTTCCAAAAGTGTTTAAATTTAATTAATTATCATTGGTTTGTAAAAAACGTATTAATTTTTTGTATAATATGTAACTGCTGTTTGACATTTTGAATGATTTGATTTTAGTATTATTATTTGTGTTTGTAATCTATTTATTAATTAATTTTGGATTTACTTATTATGCTAAGGGTGAAACCTAAATTAAACGAATTTTATTATTATTATTTATCATCATTTTTCATACAAACTATAGGTATCCTAACAATAACCAACACGATAAAAAATATTATGTACTTTGGTGCAGTGGTTTTGAAGTTGCGTGCGTACATACATTTTAGCAATTCATTGTTACCTACATTAAATTATTACAAACTCTTCTTCAATTCTTTGCTCGTAAAAGGTATATTTAAATAAAAGAAGACATCTTAAACTACAGGCTGTAGTTGCATTTCGTTTCAATAAAGGTTTCCAATTCTGCCTGTTGAAAATTTTATTGGATACACATACAGTGCAGTGATTGCAGTTCTGCAGTTCGGCTGTTACATGCCCGTGGGACTGCAAAATATCACAACAATTGAACTGTAGAAATAATATGACACTGCCCCTTGATACTTGTAAATAACCAACATACTTTGTATCGGTTTATAATTATTTTGAGTTTTGTTTTTTTTAATGAAAACATTTTTTACAGAGTATATAGTTGTGCGTTTTTTCCCCTTCTATTTATAAATGAGAAAAACTATGTTTGCCCTTCAAAAAAACTTTCTCTTATATTTCTAAAAAACGAATACACTTTAACTAAGCAGATTATGAAATCTGCTGTATTTTAAGTTAAGTTCCCAATAGGCTATCGGCAACATATTTGACAGATATTTGACAGATACTCCATACTCTATCTGTCAAATATGTTGCTGATATTCATTAACTGGAGATTGTTAAACAGGCCCTAAATTGTATTGTACAACTATAATATTTTATTTTGTATATAACGTCGGTTAACGTATTATATTTATGCATTCTTCTGGATATCTGAGTTCTGTGCCAACAGGATTCCATCCCTTGGCAAAGTTTACGGTAATGAAACCTTTATTATAATAGAGATTAGGACCAAACTCAGTTAAGTCTTTATTTACGGGTTCCATATGAAAAAACATAAATTAAATTTTCTCATATAAACCCTTTCTATTGTATTTTTATTTTGTCTGCGGTTGAGAAAACTACACACGTCCGTGTGTAGTTTTCAAGATTAGATACAAACGTTTTTATATTTACATTTTGTTTATATTAAAACGAGCGATAAAAATGAGCTTTTTTGACAGTCTGATTTAATGAGAAGTAAAAAGATGCTTAAATATATTTTAAAAAACGGGATTTGAATATTCTGAAACATATTAAGATACTTTGAAGCTGAACAGACAAACATTTTTGCCTGACTGACTTTAATTTATTTTAAAAATATCTTATTTCAGAAATAACTTGAAAGACAATTTAATGTGGCTTGCATTAATCAAGTTTATCTTCAAGTACCGAAGGACTAAAAGCAGAAATCCAAAATATAATTTCGACCTTTCGATTAAATAAAAATGTTAATTTTCAACATGAAATCATCATTTTGAGACGTGGCCATCTCATGAACCAGGCATTGAACGACAATATAATTGAAACAAAATGGAAAAGATACTTAAAAAAAAATATCCCGTTCCAAATATTTAGAATTCCATTATTCATTAATGACTAGTCAGAGATCATTTAATTCTACTTGATTTAACAACGGGCCTCTAACAGAACAGTTAACATCCTACTACTCACATAATACCTACCAACTATGCTGTCATTTTACGCCAATATTACGCCGCGTTTAGTTTAATTTTCGTATGGTTTGTGAGTTTTCGGTGGCCCATTAGAAGAGATCTGAAAAAGAAGGGCATCGCATCTGCATAATCTTTGGCTGTGTGTATGTCTATGCGTCAGTAGTCACCATATGTCTTCGATTGCCATGCCTCTTAATAAATCATAAGAAAGTACGCGTGTGAAACCGCGGGGCGCTGTTAGATGGGAATGTACCACGCTTCTGGTTGCATGCGTGCACAGGAAATAGCTGATAATTATGATAATGATGATGATGATCATAAGTTGAATTATATACGCGATTGAGTATGTCTGAATTTGAAGATTCCGCCAAGTACAACACCGTATTTACACTTAAGACTTTGAACAACTTTAAGTTGTCAACTGTTAGCTATTTCTAAGGATTTCGCAGTAAGAAGGAGAGGTGGTTGTTAGCACTTAACTACTTTGTTGGAGACGTGTGTGGAATTGTCTTAATCCCAATAGCTAGGTTGTCTAGGAGTTTCTGGAATATTATATAATGTTTGGAAATCCCGATAAGCGCATTAGTGTCTTCACTTTTGTCGGAGTTTTATCGGATTTATGTAGGATATTTGTTAGTTTTTTATACGGTTTTATACCCATATAGCCATTATAAAATCCGATAAAAAAATTGCAATGAATATTGACCTAAAAATTAAAACATGACGTCTTCAACGACTAGTAATGGCGCTATAAATTCAACACGCTTTTATAATATTAGTTTTACTTTAGCCATTTATTTTCCATATATTATAATTCCATTCCATAAAACTTCTAAACTTTGTTATAGATAAGTAGTCAAGACTTTAGGGTTTAAAATATAGATGATGACATCTGGAATATTTCTGGAATACATTATAAATTCTTAAAGAAAAAATTACTAAATAAATTTAAATCCTAACTAGCATTATAATATGTAAGTAAAAATTGGAACAAAGCATATTATGTCAGATCAGACAACAAACAAACAATCAAATTATTTTTAGTTTGGAAATGAAGTAGTAAATAATAAAATTTTTACCTTAATAATTTTTGTTCGATGATCATGTAACTTCAGAATAATGTTATTATGAGGTGTCCGTGGAATTTGAATAAGACATTAATTCCGAGCACACCTCAGACGAAGTTTTGTGAAAAGTAATCTACAATACAGGCATGAAATATGTATTTATATTTTTTTTGCTGACGGTTCTTTTCATGCTAATGATCTTAATTCAAAACTACCCGCTGTATTAGAATTTGACTTTTTATCTTTGAATATTAACGCGCAAGAAACTTTTCTAAACGCACTTTAGGAATTTATTTATTTTGGGACCACATAAAATCAGTACCTCTATTGTGGCTTCTCCGGACACCAAAATCACACAACTGAGCAAAAAAAATTCACGGTTTTCAGTTTTTTTTTATATTTATGTTATAGGATAAAGCTTCTTACCTTTCACTGTTAATAGATTAACGAGGACCGAACCTGCATCACCCGACGACCTCTATAGCTTAATGGTTAGCGCGTTGGCACTCAAGCCGGAGGTAGCGGGTTTAAATCCCGCCAGAGAACAAAAAGTTACTGTGTTCCCGAGTCATGTATATGTATGAAATAGGCGTATTATGTAATACATTTTTCAAATATATGTATTAATATAAAAGTAGGTATTAAATATGTTATATAATGCGTTTCCCTCCTTTTCCCTATCCCCCAATGGGCTATCAGAAAATCACAAACTGCACGAAACGCAACAGCATTGTCACTTTACGATGGTACTATGTGAGCAATAGGTACTACGCCGGTGTGCCAGCCCAATTCGGCTGCAAAGCAGCATGGCATGCTTATAATATTATGTATGCACCTTAGATCATTAATATATCTAAATGGAGTGTCGCCCTACAATCAAAACAAAAAGAACAGGCCCACATTTTCAAAGATGTGTTCGTGAATAGTGTTACCAGCTACTACAACAGTTCTCCCATAATCATCCTTTTTAATCTCGTAACACAACACAAACCTTCATTATAAATAAAAACAATAATGCGTAACAATTCATGCGTATTCTATGACAGTGGGATGGATACTAAACACGGAGAAAGCATTTAGAGGCCAACAGTTGGACGTTATTTTTTTTGAAGTGTTTTCCGCGCGACACTCTATCTAGATATATTTTTGATCTAAGGTATGCACAAATTGATCACTAATCGTCAATTAGCACATCTAGGAAACGATAAATAACTGTTTATGCAAATTTAAGCATTTATTTGCAGCGATATTTTTTACCCTATACATGAATTCTACGTTCCATTTTTGAATAACGAATTTATTCTGAAATCCCAAATGAGTTGATCATTATTCAAGAAATTGGAAGCTTCGATAATTTTCAAATATCACATACTTTGCGATCCCTTTTGTATGCAAATTATGAAATTCAAGGCAATTTATTTCGTCTACAGTTATTATAAATTTCATATTACATTTAGTAAACATAGAAAATCTGGTTGAGATCATAATCTAATCGTAATATTCATCTTACTTATGAATTTTAAGCAGATTTTTCTGCATCAAAATTTTGCTTACATAATATCATTGTAAACGATTACTCACTTTTTGAAAGAAACTGAATCTTAATGTTCATTATGTTTTGTTCGTTAGGTTAGGTTTAGTAGTGAAAAAGGAAAATGATCTTAAAGATGATTAGAAATATTACAACCAGAATCAAAAACTCTTTCAAAAAATATTTTTTTATTCTACAAAAATCTGCTTTATCATCATCAGCCTTCATCCGTCCACTGCTGAACATAGGCCTCCCTCAATTAACGCCAAGACGACCGATCCCTATCCCTATATTCGATCCTACAAAAAACTGATCCCTAGTTTTTTATTTGGCTGAAAACGCTTCCCTAGAGAGAGAATTTCCTAAAAAAGAGGTCTATTGCAGTTGCGTATAAAATAGACAGAATAAAGATGCATTTCTAATTGAAAAGGTTATGGCGGACCAATCACAGTGTCACGATCCTAAATCGCGCTATCAGAATTCCAGCGCCCGGTCACTATATATACGACACCTAACACGATAGCTAGGGGGCTTCGGCCTGGCTGAGCATTGCACCTCACTCGGTCGGAGATCTCCCTTTGGGGCTAACCACCATTATTCCCACAAGGTCGTCGCCCATGTTAACCAGAAACTAGCTTAGACAGCTCATTCAAGTATTGCCAAGAGACGTAAGATTCTGCTCTTCTGCCTGAAAGAAGCAGGTTGGTGTTACCCATGCAGACAGGAGTCCGTTACAGCGCATGCAATCAGAGAATAATCATAAAGATTTGCAACACAAGTGCATGCCATACATGGTGATGTCTATGTAGTGGATTGTCTACCTATGTCAAGAAGACATAAATTAATTGTCAGGTATTGTAGGTCAAGATATAAACAATGAATATTAAATTTCACTTAAAATGGCCAGCGTCCATGTGATTACCGAACTAACTGCGTCACCGGCGCACATGTGGAGCTGTCCATTTCACGCATCGCCCCATGCATCTGTATATACTCCCCCACCCCCTTTTAACGGCCTGCATTAATACTCGGTAAAGGCAATACTTCAATAGCAGTTGCGATAATATCTGTTAAAGACGGTTACAATACGCAGTTATTGAGATATATTGTCAATACTTGGTTTTAAACTTAACTTTGAAGACGATGACGATTTTCGTTATTAGTTGTTTCTTATTAGTCACGTATATCAATGAGCGCTGAGACGGCCGATTATTTCCAGAATCGAACGCGGACTTGCCAGTAAGATTGTCTTCAGACCGATTATATCTACATCTACCCTAATATTATAAAGAGGAAAACTTTGTTTGTTTGTTTGGTTGTAATGAATAGGCTCAAAAAGTACTGGACCGATTTCAAAAATTCTTTCACCATTCGAAAGCTTATCCACGAGTAACATAGGCTAAATTTTTTCTGAAAAAAAATAATTTATTTGGGTTTTTCGGACACAAGGTGTAAAAAATCCCGGTGTAAAAGATCTTATAAATATCTACAAAAAATTCCGCGACACACTATACCTATCTATGTCGAGTGAGGCACAACAACATTTTTTTTATTTAGAAATTTTGAATTTTTTTGACTACATTTAAACGCATTTATTTTACTCATGCTTTTAATCCTTAACCCATATATGCCCAGAACTATTTTTAGTTGCGATATCTTTGATTTTTGGATATGTTCACACCTGATAGGTCCTTATGAAGACTGTAAGTAGTAATTTGCAGTAGGAGTTGGGGAAGGATGTTTTTTTTAATGGGTCGAAAACGACCCCGTGGGCAGATTTGTTACTTATAATCAATACAGAATAAAAATGCAATTATGGTATTTATTATTCACTTATGATATAAAATCAAGAATTAAACTCGTCGAAACATTTTGGTTGCAAATTTTACACCACTTGGAGTTTCCGAGAGAGCCCAGGTAGGAATATTGTGACTTTCTTCATTGCTATTCTAGTACATGCGGCTTCGTGGCAGCGATGCATGCTGACAAAATAAGGATAGCAATCAGTTGTAGTCGATTGAACAGCATATAACTGTTGGTTTGACTAAATGAGTCAATAATTTATGATTGAAAAACAGTTCAAAAACTGTTACAGGTTCTTCGTTTTCAGAAGAAATTATAACAGACCTAGATAGCGGTGTACTCCCTTCACTCACGGTCGTTTAAGTGATCTTTCTTCACCCTAGCATGCTCTCCCTACTACTACCAGCTTGACGTTGAGTAGTTCGACCTCGTCCTCGACTGCTTTTACGTTCACTCTGCGTCCTCATCCAAATTATGTTCCTCGCAGGATTTCACATGCCATTCCACATGATCTTCCGCGTGCTCCTCCCACGTGTTCTACCACGACGGTCTAGTTTCAATGGCGATAATGGTGTATTATCTGGTTACTCATCCTCGCTGGATGTGGTGTCTTCACCATGTGGATGTCCAAGTAAGATTTACAAAAGCGAGTAGCTATCCACGGGATAAATTATGAAAATATGAATCTGCCTCATCGCCGGAGTTGCCATCTGGTACCATACCAGCACCGGAAGGTTCCATTCACATATCAGAACCTTGGAACTCATCGTTGGAGTTCAAATTTTCCAATATTTCTATGCTGTCGTTCATTGTAAGTTGTCTTTTGCATTTGAAATAAAAATAATAGCAAGTCACACATCTGCCCAAGGGGTCGATATCGACCCACGTCTGTTTACGTACCTATATCTCCGTAATAAGTATTTCTATCCGAACACTTTTACTGTAAATATATAGGTAAACTATCTTATTTTATGACTATAACAGCACATTAGATAAATTAGTCTAGAAACAAATGTTACATACATTTTTTTCCGCAAAGTCACACTTTTTTGCCAACTCAAAAGAAGTGCCGACTTCAAATGTCACTAGAAGTTTAAAAATTGCCCGTCAAGGAAATTTGTTTATTTATTTTGGTAGAAAATACTCTCATCATCTTATAGATAGTGCCAGACGTCGCAAATAAGTATTCGTATTAACAATATCACATTTCTCCTGCAACATACCTCGCAGGACAAAAACGACCCACTGGGCATATATGGGTTAAGATATAAAGCTAAAGAGTTTGTTTATTTGAACGTGCTAATCTCAGGAACTATCGGTCGGATTTAAATAAAACATTTCAATGTTAAATTCCCCATTTATCGATAAAGATATAATATAATCCCGCTAAGATCCTGTTGTAAATCTTAGTTAACGCAGGCGAAGCTGCGGGCAACAGCTAGTTATACATAATATTATTATTACTTCCCACCTTGCTTTAGTCCGACCAATACTTCGTCACATCCGCATGATACATTTAAATAAATCTATTATTTATTTTACCAATTACTTTCGCTTACATGTGGAACTACAATATAAGATAAACCACAGCTTCTCATTCGACGTAAACCGAATGAATAATTAATACTACTAAATACTATTTCGAATTAATGTTCTATTCATTAACGTGAAACGTACCTATTAGTTAACTGAAAGATTACACAGTTATTTTAAATATCTGAATGAGATTATTCTAGAATGTCTAAATAAGAAAAAACAACAAAAATGTGTCAAATCGATAATCTCTATTTTTCTACGTTTTGTATTTTGTATGTCCGAATGGAACGTTCTCGTTGCTTTTAAACTAATATATCGATTAGGTTGAGACTTAGGTTTCATTCAAATATTTCTAGAACCACTTCTAGATTCTTCTCTGTAGATAACTGCTACTTTTGCGAATCTAGCATTAGCTTATAAAAAATATTGAAATGTTTCAAGTGCTATGTAACTTGCCTACGAAATAAATAATTATTTGATTTGATTTCATTGGATTGAAAAACATTTAAATCGGTCGTCACTTTAAGGCCTCTTAACACTTCTCTTATTTAATCGATTAAAACGATTTTATTTTATTTTCAACTCTCATAATATCCTACTCCTGAATACAGGTCTCTTCCTCTTAATCAGAGGAGAATGTTTGATCATAGGTTACCGACTGGCCCAATGCGGGGTGAAATTCACACACCTTCAAAAACTCTTAATGTCATCAGACATGCAGGGTTCCTCACGATGTTTTCCTTCTTCCTCGTCTCAAGGCCTTAAACATTAAAAAATACACATTTGAAGTCAAGATTGAACCTGGACCCTCACTCAAGAGGCCGAGCTGTCCACTGGGTCATTGTCGCTCTTTAAATTATATTTCATCAGTAAAACAGACAACAAAACGATGAGAAAACACCGACACTGCTTTAATATCGATTCACGTATCACTTAACAGAGAGACATGACAAAAACAGTTCCGCCATGAAATCATATCTCGCGTATTGCTCAGAAGTATTGTGTGGAAAATAATATGACGCTCGCTGTTTGATAAAATGGTATTCTATATTGACGTTTATATACGTTTTGATTTTTGAGTGCTTAAAATATACTATTGTTAATAAAGAACAAACTTATTTCATGAAACATAACTTCGATGATAATAATAATTTTTTATCATACATTATTCATCAAAAATGATCCAATCATTAAGTTTAATTAACATGAATGAATATACGAATATTTTCATAATTAAAGAAAAAAAACCATCACTCTAAAATAAGTAGAAGCCTCTAAAAGCCTTATCTAAGATTTGGACTATCAAATAAATTCCAGAGGTATTTCCAGAAATTAACACAATCAAAAACAACATTTTCCGCATTATACCTAGGTCTAAATTAGCAAAATTAGTGCCAAAAGTTCCGAAAAATATCATTGTTGTTCAGCCATTAAAATACTGGGTTTCAAAACAGGCTTATCAGGCTTTTACGGATTCGAAGTTTTAACTGTTTATGATACTAAAGTTATAATTACGATTGCTTTGGAATGGCTAAAATATTGTCAAGCATTTAAAACTCTGTCATAAACTGATCAAAATACACATATGTGTATACATATACCTATATATATATATATATACACATATGTGTGTAAAAAATAAAAATTAGCAAAGTTTTTTTTTCAAGAAAATGGGATTCGTAAAAATTCAAACGAGTTACACGATGAAAGATATTATCCCAAGCGGTGTTCTCCTCTTCGTCTGACCGGCCTTGTAACTGTGGACGTCCACGAATCCTCGACAGCGTGTCATCCGGCACTCTCCTCTAGAGGCAGAGGGTTGACGTCTCCTCCTCCTACTCTCACTGGTGAAGGAAAACATCGTAAGGAAACCTGTATGCCTGATGAGATTAAAGTCTTTGAACGTATGCAAAGTTCACCAACCCCCATGGCCAGCGCATCGGTGAACTATATATAGCCCATCACCCTCCTCGGCTTATTTCGAGGAGGAGACCCGGGCCCAGCAGTGGGACATATTATGAGAGTTGATACTTCACTTTTGAACAAAAGATTAGTTATATTAATACGTTACTTAATATTAATAAACCTATTACACAAGTATATAAAAGTTTCAAGTTCATTTTCAGTTTGTAGAATAAACAAAGAAAGCGGGATTTTTTTCTTATACCAAAGGTGACAGCGTAAGCCGGGGAAATCCCTGTATCAAAATATGAAGGGGATTTACACAAAGACAATGCCAAATAATACGTCGCACTTATATTATTAAACTTTTTAAATGTCACCTAGAAATAAATTATATTATTGCCATATTATTAGAAAAGATAAAAATAATTAAATAATTAAAAAACCTTGTATTTCTTCCTAAAAATCACCTATTTAATACACATTATTGCTATTTTATTTATTTATTTACTTTTATTTATTCTAATAATAACTCTATATCATATTCTCTAGTAGGTATACGTACTTAGTATATACTACAGTGTAATATTATATTTGAAATTCTAGTCCGTTTTCAATAAAACATAATATCTTCACACCTATCTTCGCAAATCCGTATCGATATTAGAATTTATATTGAATTTATGGTAAGATGTAAACATACAGAATGTAAAATTTTAGTTCTTTGAATATATCAGTAACAACTATATGCTTTAAATTCTTAGCTTTTGGAAAACGTGGAAAAATATTTAGAATCTCATTTTTCTTTTGATTAAGATACCTTCAGTAAAGATTATTCTTGATACTTGAAGAGTTAGATTGTATCGGGCTTCGAACTTGCGACTTTCCAAGGCTTAAGCCACTTACCACTATGCGAGATGGCAAAATTGCATATGATGTACCCACGTAATTCTACATTTTTGTTCAAGTTATCGATCGTTTGATGATAATTTCCGAGCAAATGTAGCAGATATTTTCGATAAGTATAACATGAAAAGTATAGTATGATTAGGATTATTCATATATTATTAAAGAGAAAATTTGTAAGATAGATGTATGTTTGTGACTCTTTAACTTAAAAACTACTAAATGGATTTTGATGGAACTATCAGAATATACATATAACACATCAGAATATACATATAATCTAAAAAAAAAATCTCTGTACTTCCACGGGAATAAAAATTACGCGAATGAAACTGCTAGTAAAAATATATTTTATTTTTTACATTCCATTTTGGATATTTTACAACTGATAAAATTACTTGAAATAAGTCTTGTTATAATAAAAATTATTCATTAATATTAGCCTATTATTGCTCACTGCTAAGCGGCTCTTTTTTCCTACCATTTTCCGTCAAAGAAAATCATACATAACAATTTTTGGTTTTCCAGTAAGCTATACACCTAAAAATAGTGTATTGAGTCGGTTACTAAACCGCTATTGTAATTTCAAATCTACATACAAATTTACATACAAAGCGTGGCCATCGAGAGCATTTTCCACGTGCGCTGAACGTAACAAAATGCTTTATGGGTTTTTTACGAAAAAAAAAGTGGAGATTTTATTGGCTGTCGTGAAAACAAAACGTAGCTAACGTGCTGAATTTTGTTTATTTGTAAGATATTGGTTTTTCATATTTGCGTGAATTTTTACAGTAAATTTATTTTTTACTGTTTTATCGCGGTTTTGTTCAATTTGTTTTTTCAATGATCATGCTTTGAATACTTTACAGAAGCCATGATAATTAGTCCTGCTCTGCGTGTCCTTTCCATGCTTATTGTAAAGGAGTGATGTAATTATAAGGCATTGTAATAAAACCCTGTTTTATTACCGATTATACCGATACCGGTACCGACTCCAAAAATACCCAATTTTAAATAGTATACGTCTTCTACTTCACTTCGAAGTATTTCAATATTATTTTAAAATTTTCAGTTGTACATTAATTAAGGTATGGTTTTGAAGTCGGTTTTTGGTTTTTTATTTAAAATTAATTTTATTTTGTACTTTTTAGTTTTAAGTTTATACATAAGTAATATAGTTTTTATTTTTTCTTGCAAAATTTTTGTTCCCGATCTGTGTTGGATGCTAGTGGTAAGGGACCTGTCGTCTTAGCGTTTATTTAGGGAACCTATGTTCAGCCGTGGACGGATGAAAGTTGATGATGATGACCTCACAATACTTTGATACTTTCCAAAGTATCCTATTCAGTGATTTTTGTTCAATTTATTCATATTACATCGACAAGTAATAAAATGAGAAAATCGTCTGGGTATACAAAACCAACCAAATAAGCATTATTGAATATAACTTAAAAACCGCTGATCAGATGTCGATCAAATTAATATGGGACCAATTCGGAAACATAAACTTACTAACAAAACATTAATCATCAAAATCCATTCCCAAATTGCGGAGTAATCGAGTAACAAACATACAAAAAAAAAACATACAGACGAATTGATAACCTCCTTCTTTTTTTGAAGTCGGTTAATAAAATTAAGGGTCGGTTGTTTCAAATCATCTGTTAACGTAAGAGACTTCGTTAAATTTTTAACGTCTGTTAAAAACAACGCTCTTTTGTCACTGACGTTCGCTACCGCCATCTTTAAGGATTACATACGAGTATTCGTTAAAATCGGTCTATATATCGGTCTAAATATACTGTAAGTATAGCAAACACATAATGCAAGTTAGAATACAGATTATGCTTATAATATATCCGCTCGATGACGTCATAATTCATGGCACGAGATCTACATATCCAATTATAACCCTTATTTTATGGGCCATCTCGTGATAACGGCCCAAATTGTCACCAGGAATTTCTGTCTGCCATTACTGTACTTATTCCTTTATGATAAATGTGCCTCGGCTATTGCCAATGATTTTAATATGGCGCTTATTATATCGTTTTAGTGTAAATGCTAAAATTTAATTGAAGTATTTCAACATGACAAACAGCTTTTTGTATTCGGAGAGAAGAGTAAAGCAGGCAGGAGGAGTGTAACTGGCACTTAATCTCTTATTTGAGGATAAGCAACACTTAAACAAGATGTCCAGGAAAACTGCAAAAACTGGCACATCTACCAATTTGCCTATCCACTAATTTAAAAAAAGAATTTCCTCCCGTGACTAGGGTGTAAAATATCTGACAAAATCAATAAATTGCGGTAAATTAAAAAAAAATGTTTCGAGTGAGATTTGCGCAGCCATTCTCGACTCATCTCGTGAACATGACATTCGTAGACAATGTCGAAATATCGAGCTCCGCGAAACAATATTAAAAAACATGGTAAATATCCCGTTTTAAATAGTTTAAATAATGAAAAATAACCATGTTAATTTAAAATTAGACACATTGTTTAGAACATAATAACAATATACACCATGTTTTTTATTTTGTATCTCGGGGCCAGATTTGTTAGATTTTGCTTACAATTTTTAGAGTCTCAATATAACCATGTCAATTTATAATCTCCTATCTGCACATACAGATGTTTATGGAGAAAAAATATTTACACTTATGTCTCATGTGATAAATATATTGTAGGTACCTTTTTATTTGGGCCCTCAAAAAGAAGGATGTAAAAACATATTAGCCTTTTGTGGGGCGTTCATGTCTTTTGGATTTCTTATATTACTTCTATGTTTTTATGTGTATTCTTATGTGAGACTATTTTGGTGGAATTTTATTGTACACCAATTATTAAATCAAGTCAAATATGCCGTTGTGGAATCTACTACGGCTCTTTATGTTAATAAGGTAGGTATGTTTGTTACTCTTTCAAGCAAAAAAATATTAAATGAATTTTGATGAAACTTTACAATAATATAATTTACACATCAGAATAAAACAAAGGCTGTAATTGATCCCCGTACTCCTAGGGGAATGTAAATTACGCGGGTGAAACTACGGGGCGCTGCTAGTAAGGTAAGTTCTTAAGAGAGAGTTCTTCAGACGGCAATAAATTGTTAGTGATGATTATAAATTTCTGTTATTTGTTTTACAATATATCGCATGAAGCGGTACTTTATCTTCTGGTTGTTTCATTGCGGCTAGAGATGGATTTTAGCGACGGGCTTAGATCGAATCTTGTGTGTGGTTTCTATCACAGTCACAGACACAATTTGCACAGATTTCAGATTCAGACCATTTGGTCTGTCGAGCCGGACAAATAACAAATTTGTATTTTCTCCGCTTATTTTGGAGAACAAGTAAACTTTTGAATTTGGTAAATTCTGGCGAACTTATTCAAATTAATTACGATTGATTCAAATCAATAATAGGTACATTACAGGGTTTTGGGCCTGCTGGCCTTTTTTTGAAAATTTCACGAAAAGCTTACTATAAAATGACATTTTAAAATGTTAGACTTTTCTTCTACTGTTTATTTCTTTATTGCAATCTAACGTGATTTTGGCGCTAAATTAATTAATTATTTAGATCATATTTAATTAATTATTCAGTATATTAAATATATTATTTAGTATTCTATTGTTTACGTGGCTTATCTTTACCTTAAGTACTTTCCTCATACTATCCTTTACCTTCTGATATACATTTACTATAACCGCAATATATTCATCAAAGAGAATTTACGATTAGGTGAACATCTCTTTTGTTATAAAATAAAAAAAATATTCTTATTAAATAACATTTTTTAAAGATTATAAAACCGAAAATTTAATTAAATCCCTTTATGGAATTAGATCGAATTATCCACATAAATAAATTTAGGAATTAAAAAAGATAATGTATGAACAAAAGTACCCTTTAAAGTTAATTAAATGTGTTTAATTTCCTTTTAAACATTAAGCTTTTCAAAACGTAATAACAAATCATGTTTTTCTTTTTGATGGTAAAATCATAAACGGATAATATAAAAGTACTTGAATTTTTAAATAATCTTTGAACGAATTTAAGAATTAATAAAAATATAGATTAGGCCATAAAAACTATTTCTATGTTAAACTTAGCTAGTTAATACAATTTTACCAAGAAAGTTTTTCCACTGTTAGAACCGAGGCATTGAAAACTTTAATAGTTATCACAGTAACGTAAGTGCAGTTAGCAGAGAAGTTCAGTTATAAAAAACTCATTAGTGGAAAACTTGGAGTTCTCTCTGCGATACGCAATCGACTTGTAACTTTTAATTATATTATTCCCTCTATCTTTTATAATTAATAAAGTCACAGTTAATTAACTTGTGCAATATTATAATAAGGTATAGTTAATACAAATAGACATTAACACATAGGCGTTTATATTTTTGCAATATTGTGTTAATAATATTGTTTATTCTATTGTTTTTTTTTGCGAAAATTGATTAATATTTTTTTTTTTCAAAATTCGAAAAGTGTATAAGAATGTGACATAATTAATAATTCCTTTTTATATAATATACATATATTTCAGTAAACTCACTTACCTGATACGTATGAAGTTCTGGCGAAAGCTTCAGCGACTAAGCACGGGAGAGGGCAACAAGTGTTATGCCGTTGGCCGCCCAAAGCCTCACTTATATAGCGGCGGGCGGGCGCCGCCCTATGCCGCCCACCTAATCATCGCAATGCTACTAACACAGTTTGCACTTCAATTTGACGAACCGAAATTAGCATCGCTCTTGACTTTGAATTTTCATATTTCGTTGTGAGTAAATTGATTACTTATTATAATTTTAATAATTTATAAAAATCATCACTTTACTTGTAAATAAATCTATCAGATTTTAAATTAAGATTTTATCAGATTTTAAAGTGTAAAATATTTAAAACGGGATATGTATGTTTTCACTTTGTTTATCGGAGCTATCGAGCTTTCACATGGTCGACATTTTGAATACCTTACATTAGTAGTAACCATGGTCCTCCTTTGGCATTTGCTCTGCTGCTGGAAATTTATCTTCTTCTCGAAATCAGGCGAGGATATTGCGTCATAGTTCATCGATGCGCTGGCCCAACTTCACACACCTTCAAAGACTCACCTCAAAGACGAGGAAGACAAAGGCGTGCAGGTTTCCTCACGATGTTTTCCTTCAATGCGATGGTTTCTTGCTTAGAGCGCACATGAAAATGTAGAAAAACTCATCTTAAGGCGCCACAGGGGGTCAGGATCGTATCCGGGATCCATTCGCTCAAGAGGTCAATCCAATATGCACTGGTCCATCGTCCCTCATAACAAATAATTCTATTATCTCATAGTCTCAAATGCGAGTGACAAGGGATCGGTAATCTTGGCGTTTATTGAGGGAGGCGTATATTCAGCGGTGGACGGGTAATGGCTTATGATGATGATAATGATACCTAGTTTATTATAATACCAATATACGAAATTTAAGTTAGGCTTAATCTGAAACTTAAGTTAAGTATTAATTCATGTAATGTTCCTTTATGGTCCGTTAAAATGTCATTTAGCATGCTCAAGTGTTATAGGTGACTGTTATACTTTAACATTTAATAAGAGCCTCTTTGAATATATGGAAAATGCTTCCACGAATTTCCGAAAATATCTTCATTTTTTTTTTCAAATAATTCGAAATTTGAAATGTTATCTACAATTAATGATAATATGAAGTACTCAGAAAACACATTATAATAATTAGCATTATTTCGTATTAGTCTACTGTTCGTAAATCGGGTTGGTACGAGCGGAGTGGTACCTCTCGTTCATATGACACCGGCGTAAATTGACAGCTATGCTGTCGCGTTTCGTGCACTTTGTGAATTTCCGGTGGTCCGTTGGGGGGCTATGGAAAAGGAGAGTAACCCTATGCATAGCTTTTGGTTGCGCGACGCCGGTAATCGCCGTAAGGCTCCGACTCGGTTAACACTTTATGACATTAAACAAAAATTACTTTCAACTAACACCAAGATGGCCGATTAAACTTACAAGCAATTCTGTAAAAATAAAAGAAAAAACGCTTATCTAACGTCATTAGTGTAATAAATTGTAGACAAAACTGTGCTTAACCAAAAAAAAACGAGAAAATCGGAAATTTGACAAATACTTTATCTCCTGCTATTTAAAATACAAACATGAGTTTAGGTTAGCAGGTATTTTATAAACGTAAAAAATTGGTTAAAAAGTAAATAATAAACTATCCACTTGTATATTATGTGTCCTACTGCGGGTCTCCTCCTCGAAATCAGGCGAGGAGGGTGATGGGCCATAGTTTACCGATGCGCTGGCCCAGTGCGGGTTGGTGAACTTCACATACCTTCAGAGACTTTCAACCTCATCAGGCATGCAGGTTTCCTCACGACGTTTTCCTTCATCAAAATTGATTAATCCGTTCTAAAGATTAGCGCGCACAAACAGACAGATAAAATTATTTAATGTTAAACGAAGTGTTGGTTGGATATTAAACGAGACAATGAGTCTCGATCCATATAATTACACTGTCCGTCTTTATCTCCGAAACATAGCAGAGCTGTATCAAGAAAGAAAGAAGAAACAAGCAGAATGATAGTCGCATTGAAACATTTGTCTTAATATGGACTAGGTGAACGTGGTATGATGGTCAGATTATTCATGCATTTTGTATCCAATACAAATAAAATATAATACATCGTTAAGATCATTAGGAAGATAAGAATTCTAAGTTTTAACTCGGCAATTAACCCATGGTTGGGTTTAGTAACTCAGTCACGTCCTTATACAATTAACTTGAAGTTAGTTAGGGAAAAATAGTTGAGGGATACGTAGACTTAGTTTATTGTGGGGTTTAAGAAATAAGTCACATATCCTACCCGCTTAGTGATTTTTTTTTTATGCCGGGTAAATGCACTGGCTGGAGTGGGTCCTCCCAGGCGGGTATGTGGGACTCGCTGCGCCCGAAAGATGTTAAGTGGACGCAGCTCTACCCACTAAAACCCGGCGAGTGCCAACAAGGCCCTTTGGTAAGGTGAATCGGATCTACAAGCAACATGGCACTCGACGACTAGTCAGTCCCTCAGGGGACACCACAGAACAACCACTCCCAACGTCATGACAGTACGATGAGGTAAGGTTCCCATTTTGGGTTTATAATATTATACTAGCAACCCTCCCCGGTTTCACCCGTGTACTTCCCATTCCCATGGGAACACGGGATAAATTATAATAGTATAATATACATTCAGAAGTTTTTGCGTAAAAGAGTAACAAACATACATCCATACGTCTAATTTATATAACATCAACGCCTTTTGAAAAGACTGGCTTAGTGAAGCCAAGAGCTGAGTGACTCTACCGACCTTTGCCCAGTTGTGGGACAGTATAGGGTACGGAAAATAAATTAACCGTGTACAATATGAGCAGTTAATCAAATGCCTTATTTGAATTTAATTATCAATTGAATAACATCGAATGTGTCGAAATCACAACCTTAAATGGTTCTAATAATAAGGTCGGTAATGAAATCCCATTTCAAGAATATTAGCTTAAGGCTGCGGACATGGTGTGGCTTAATGATTTTTTGGATTTTTGTGCGGTTAAAATTTTTTTATTTCAGTTGTATAGGCAAACTGGCAGACGTGGCACCTGGTGGTAAGTGGTCAACGTCGCACATCAACATAAAATAGTTTAGCTGGAATTAGCCCAGCCTGGAAATAACTGATTTATGTGTCGCCTATTCTTAGACATAAGATGCCAATCTCTGTGCCAGTAATAACACTGTCTGTCTTGCCCTTCTCTCCGATACAGTAAAGCTGTATCACGGCAGAAACAAGATGGTGGTACTCATACAGACGGGAGCTTGGCAAAAGTTACCCTCACCGGTAATATTGACATGATTATAAACTTTTTTTACTGTTGGACATAGACCTTATTAGATGAACGTCAAGACGGCGTATGCCCCGTGTCTAACTAAGACACAGACAGATCTAGTGGGATGTCGATCTTTCTAAACTAACAAGTAAACACTTTTAAAACTAACAAGTATTGAGCTTTTCTCGTGCATTCCATGAAATATTTTAGATTCTATTAGATATTATATAGTTAAATTAGTAAATATTTGTTTATTTTATTTAATTTTTTGCAGAAATCATACATTTTAAATGTTATGAAATAAGTGTAGAAGTTTTTATAAGAGCACCTTAAACACGTAATCTTTCTCGCTCACCAGTGAAGAAAACGTCTGAAACTTGCATGCCCGATGAGATCGAAAATCTTTGAAGGTGCGTGTAATTCACCAACCCTAAGTTTTTAATTTGTCATTAAAGTAATCATTAATATTATAATAAACTCGATCTAATGGTAAATTGATTTATTTATTCTTGAACAGATGCATGCATGCTGCATGTAAATTCTTCCAGACATTATATGATACCGTTCAATTTTAATATACACCCAAAATTATAGGCGTTAAGAAGATTATAATCGCTATCGCTCCCGCTTGCGCTCACCACGTAAGAGCAGCCTATGAGTCTATTTTTCCAACAGACAATAGCGTCGCCGGCTATGGGAGAACAAACAAAAGAAAATATGATTTGAGCGTGATACTGATAAGCGCCCACGTCTCACACACGTCTCACGAGTCGACGATGCACAGTATCGAGTTCTGAATCAATTTAGGTCATCGAAGGGCAAGGTTTTTACTAAAAAATTATGAAATACTCAAGAGATTATTAATTTTTATTCACGTATCGTGCCTTACACTACAATACTGCTAGTATTTTTCATGAAACTGTTTCACTGTATTTAGGATAAGGAAGGAAAATAGATCCGCACCATGGTTCAGGCCTTGTCGTGGCGGTGGGGCTCAGTAGCCCCGGGGTTCACAACACCTTGGGCGAAGCGAATTGGGTTGAGGGGGCTCTTTGTACTCCTCTTATAAGAAGAGGGGCAAAAGAGCATGTGTGTGGTGTGAGTGTGTCCGATGTTGGGAGGGGTTGTTCTGTGGTGCGGGACAACCCCTCTGTGGTGTGGCGTCGGTCCCCCGAGAAACTGACTAGCCGTCTGTTGCTAGTAGATCCGCGGCAGCTCACCAAAGGCGCTATTGGTGGCACTCGCCGGGTTTTAGTGGGTAAAGCTGCGTCCACTTACCTATTGGGCTATTGGGCGCAGCGAGTCCTACATACCCGCCTGGAGAGACCCACTCCCCCGCGGGATACCTAAGCGCATTTCCCGGCGTTAAAGAAAGGAAAAAAAGGAGAGCAAAATAGGCAACGTAATTACTGGCTTAGGCTTATGTTGAGGGGAAAGGTAAGCTTATGATGATGATGAATGACTGATGGATGTTGAAGACTCTACCTTTCAGTCAAAGCAAAGTAAAGTCTACATAGGAAGTCCAGAACTCGAGATGTCATGACCTACGTAAGAAAATATGGACGACTTGATCTCTTCATAACATTTCCATGCAACTCATTCTGTCCAGACATCAATGTATATTCCAATAAACTCATTTAGACTATGACAAAGCAACACTGGGACAAAAAAATTAGATAATGGAAGTTCTTACTTAAGAACATCATTAAGGATAATTGTTAAAGTAACGAAACAAGCATAACAAAATACTTTTTTCCAAAAATAATTCGCTGTTTATTAAAGTCCTACCGTTACAATTCTCCACCGCCTATCGTATGGATTGTACTGATATATTTTTAAATGTTAGCTGACGCCAATGTCTGTATTTTACCAACCTAAGGACGCAATTTTTACCGTAGAGCCATGGAATCTATGACGGATGAAGCTCTATGAATTCTTTCAGATAAAAAAACTTATTTCAAGTGAACTAAGAGCGTAATAAAGTTAATTTTAAATAAAAAACCAAAACCGACTTTAAAACTATACCTTAAAATTATGTATAACTAAAATTTTTTAAATAATATTTAAATACTTCGAGTTTTTGAATTTGAATTTGAATACATAACATTATACTCTCACATCTATTATAATTTTTTTATTCAATTATTGATTTTGTACTCATACAAGTACACAAAGTATTGAATAGATGTCTGTTAAGGTTATCTTTGCTTTGGCTGGTGGCAAGAGATCGGCCGTCTTGGCGTTCATTGAGGGAGGTCTATGTTAAGCAGTGAATGGAGAAAGGCTGATGATGATGATAATTTTATGTATTGCATACACAATTTTACAGAGTGCATACACTAATTACAGACAGTTAGAATTTCTGCCACAGAGCGCATCGTTACTGTTAGCTGTTGAGGAATTGATTATCATATTCAGCTACGACAGTTACTTGACCACTTGACCATAAAGACTTTACGTTAGGCAAATATCCACATGGCCTATAAAAGATTCAGCCGAGTATCGTTAATTTACTCCTAAGAATTGAGAGTTCCGTCACTTTATTATGGATCCCATGATCAGAACCTAACCAAGTTTTCACCATACTACCCTTGTACTATATTCTTTCAAATAAACTAATAATCATCGAAATCGGTTGGCGTGGCATTCAGTTATTCATCTATTTGTCGCGCACGTACCTAATGCAAATTTAAGACTTATATGGTTTTCTCTTAGATACCATCATCAGAACTGGACTAGATTAAAATGGGACCACATGGGGAGCATCAGCTTTCTAATAAAAAAAGAATCATCAAAATCGGTTCACTCAGTCAAAAGTTATGAGGTAACACTTATAAAAAAAAAAAAAAAACATACAGTCGAATTGATAATCTCCTCCTTTTTTTGAAGTCGGTTAAAAAGGAACACTAACTTATCATTTCATTTAGAGCAAGCCATAGTATTCAAAACTAACTATAAATAAAAGTAAAGTCTCAACCATTTATGTCCCACTCCTGTCCTCCAGTCTTCAGTTCTGATGAAGTCCAGAACGTTGGTTTCTAACCAAGATGGTTGGTTCGTGCCGGTGACCAGCGCAGAGTCTATCTTCATCACCTGGGATAAAATCTTTTGCTTTTTGGGAGGATTGCTTTGAATTCTTTCCACGAATGCTTTGATCGCCTTTTTTAACAGCCAGGTTTTTTCAATAATATATATATATATATATATATATTACAATGTCAATACATTTCGCGAAAATGAAAAAAAACAAAAAATGTTCATTTAAAAATGACATATTCCAAATTCAAATGTAATATTTAGTTTATTTTTTATCGTAATAGTGTTCTTGGCCAACTTCTTTTAATGTTGTCCCCGACATATTAATAATCTAAGGTTGTCCCCATTTGGATACAAAACTATTGAAAAACTGCGAAATAAAATTAAATTGCCAAATGGCTTAAAATGTATTTAAATCGCTTTTATTCGAAACAAATTCGAATCGCTGGCGAATCTATTAACGTTTTAATTTATTTTATTAACTAATTGGACGTTTTTGTTAATTTAAATCAAAATATTGATGAAAATTGAAAAATCATGTTGATTCTTGATACTTCTAATATTATAAGTGCGAAAATTTGTTACAATGTATTAATGTATATTGTTACTCTTCTACCCCAAATTTACTGAATGGATATTGATGAAACTTCACAATAATATAGCTTATACATCAGAATAGCACATAGGCTATAACTTATCCCTGTAATCCCACGGGATGGATAGTAAACCGGAAATATAGTGGGGCGCTGCTAGTGTCATATAATTAGTCATTTAAAAACGACTTCAAGGAAGGAGACGTTTCTCAATTCGACCGTATATATGCTTTTTTATGTTTGTTCAGTGCTTATCGTCCTTTATTATGAATCGATTTTGATAATTCTTTTCTTTTGTACTTAGAGAATTAACTGTACCTATTAAGCGTGGTATCAAAAATAAGGGCTTTAAAATCTTATTATAAACAGTCAGTCGTACTTTTTTTATTTTTTCAATTTACTTGTACATTTATTTTTTAATAAATGAAACGGTTGTTAAAGGCAACCTTCCTTGGCTGGGCTTGTAATCTCCGAACGGCCCGTACTTGTTTATAGCTTTCAATTTAATAGACGGGACTCGACGTTGTGGCGAGGCGACATCTTTATTGATGTCTCCGTCCCGATTTATAGATCTGAACGGCCGTTTAATGAATCACTTATCTCAAACACTATTTACATATTAAACATTATCATATTGGCTATCTAGATTCACTAATATGTTGAGATATTAGAGAAATAAACTAACAAGAACATTCAATAATCACACATTCACAAGACAATTCAAATAAAATAAACATATTTATAAAAAGAGATAGAGAGACCCATAGCTAAAAAAATATTTTCGAAAATATTTTAAAGGAGACAAGAGACATCAAAAAAATCGGTTGTCTATAATGTCGGCTTACTGACGATTGTTGACCGTGACAACGTCGGAAATACTGATGGGCCGAACACAAACCGATTGTGCCTCTGTGTCGCTCGTTCCATTCTCTCGCTTGCACTTTAAGCCTTAAATGGAACGCCTCAGAGCGAGGTAACGCCGCATGAGTCATGTTTTTTCAGACACCTAGACTTATCATCTTGCGTCCCAGGACGTGTGTGACGTAAAGTGCATAGACGATGCTGGCTTATCATCGACTTTCTTTTTTTTTAATTTAAAGAGTTTATAATTAAGTCGTTCTGGTTGATTCATTAATAAACTATTATAAAAAAGTGTGTGTGTCAGCTCCGACGTACGGCAGGAGTTTTCTCCTTGCGAACAAATATAAAATAAATAGATTCGTGAATAAGGGCAAATAAATGCATTTTGTATGATACTTAGATCATGCGTGATACATTTATGTGATACATTTATGTGTTCGTTTAAGCTTCGTGTAAAATCGTGTGTCATCGTGATTAGTGTAACATCGTAGTTTTATTTTACTTCCATAGATTTTCATACCCCGGCCTTATAAATAAAAATGGAGTAAACTTTAAAAAAACAAAGTAATTCTTAAACCGAATCGTCGACTTATCGTACGAATAGTAAACACTACATAAACTGCTTTATCATATCCTTTCGTAGGCGGGTAAAGAAAAACTACACAATAGTTTATAATGAAACGCAAATATTAATCTCGCTTAACGATATCCATTAGTCGTTGAATCGTTTGGAGACGAGACACTTTATTTGTCCCTTAGACTTTACGGCACATAAATATACTTCATATTGGTTATAGCCCGGCCTACGTACATCGTAAACGTAAAAACTGTCAATAGCTATTACACCCATCGCACACTTCTATTGTCTACGGTATTTCTGAACTTAGTTCGAAAAGTTTCATTTTCTATATCATTTACTGCTGAACATAAGCCACCTTTAATGAACGCCATGACGTCCTATCCGAAGAAGGAAGACGCTTAATTATATTTGAATGGACGCGCTGGTCCTGTAGTGTTGCGATTATTTAATGTCTATGTTGGTTATCACTTACTTACGCCCGGTTTTTTAAACGTTGATCAAAGTGTAGTACGACATTCTCGCCATCGTTGTGAAAAGTGCCGCTTACTAAATACTTCAAGTTCCTTATATTTCAAGCACATAAACGACTTACGCCCGGTTTCTGAAACGTTGGTCAAAGTGTATGTTAACTAACATCGCTGTTAATGGCGGTTAACTTACGATTCTAGAGTCAAATTCGACAGCTTTTCATTGTAGTGGCGTCAACTGATAGGCTGATCAAATTATGTAATTTATAAGTTATAAGAACATTTTATATAAAATTTTACGCTCTAGAAGTTTTGTTTGAAGATTTTTCCTCTCACTCTTACCGTTTCCCTATAATTAACAAAAACCCACTTCTTTTATATTTTTTCACCCCTTTTCGGGGGTGAAATCACAAAACTTTTCACAATTAGGTTTTAAATTCATCAAAGTAACTTTAATCGAAAATTCAAGCTTTAAACCGAAATTTCGATTTAAAAACCTATTTTCTTGGACAACTAGCCAATTGGTCTATAGTTTGCGCTGGTCCCAAAACTAAGTCTTTGTAAGAGGTTTTTCGAGGAAAATGAAAAGAAAACTCGCTGACTTTGTTTGAAGCGTTTCAGAGGATGCATTCTATGTTGTTGCACTTAAGATTTCAATTGGACAAGAAGTTACCGAGATCGTGTTATGAAAACATGTAAAGTATAAAAAAAAAATTAAAAGTTCTCTTCCGTAAAACCAGCTTTACGTACTGTGTTTTAAATAGAACCCTGAACTGGTGGCAAATGTGTATATTATTCATCATCATATCATTGATAATGAAGTCTGAGAAGTCAAAATATTTTTTGAAGTGGAAACTTCTTTAGACGCGTTCAGCACTTTTTGGTAGTGGAAAATCAAAGAAATTTAGAAAAACCTATTTCAAGGCACACGTAGGGTCAGGATTGAACCAGGAACCTCTCCATTGTCCTCTCACATAGTTGATCTATACCAAAAAAACTGCAGTGACGTTAGATTTTTTAATCGATTAATAAATCATTCAATTAAGGGCCTGTTTCATAATCTCCAGTTAAGTTCCCAATAGGCTATCGGCAACATATTTGACAGATAGAGTATGGAGTATCTGTCAAATATGTTGTCGATAGCCTATTGGAAACTTAACTGGAGATTGTGAAACAGGCCCTAAGTCATATATAAAAATATAATACATGTATGTTATAAAGGATTTGATGATATAGTGATGATGAAAACTGGATGTGAATCCATTTTATTAATCCCACAAAGCTTATTAACTCAGCAATACAAAATTCCAAAGTGCAAAATAAACTACAGTGAATTTATACGCTGCATTCACGAAAATGGATTGAATTTGTTGTGATAATCTTTAGAGCTTTTTGTTTTATTATAAAGTTATATCCTGAGCTTCATATTATAGGTGTGAAAGTAGGTATATTTGTTACGCTTTCACGCGAAAACTACTCAAATGATCATCATGACTGTACACATATTCTCGGAGGTAGGTACTAGAAGTAACATAGATACATAAAAAAAGATATTTTTTGCTAACATAGGTGAACCCGCAGGCAACAGCTAGTTACCTATATGTAACAGTAAAATGGGCGTTATGTATAAGTAAATGGAGGGTAATTATAGATTTTCTTTGAAGTAAATCTACTTAAGATTTACTCTAAATTTAGCCAATCTTTAATAAGAAAACTATTGACTATTATTTTTAATATTTGATTTACGGTAAAAATAGCGATTCCTATCTCGTCCGGTCACCCGTAGCAGCATAACTTTAAGGTCATTAAAAAAACTCATCTGATGTTAATAAATAATTTATTCAGCAGTGGACAGATAAAGGCTGATGATGATGATATTGGAAGTTTGTGACGCCTTTAAAAATCTTGTTCTTCCTTGTATGTATCTAAATTAACGATAATAATAATTTTATTCAAAATGCATGCATGGTAAATCATAGGTAATATAAACTACAATATTTTACAATTATTCCATAATAATAACAATAGCAATTAAATAATTATTTGAATTTAAGCAAGAAGGAAAACTCTTGATATCACTCTACGAGAACATCTGATTGATTCTCAAAAGTCGTTCAAGTCACAAGTTCAAAACCCCCTTACGTTTAACCTCTTCCAAGAACCTGACCTCAGATAGTGCTGTTTATATTGATAGCGTATGTTACAGGTATACATTCATTTCAGACGTTCTAAATGTTGCTATGACATATCCAACACTAGGGTTGTCAGGGGGCCTAGCCAAAATGTCATTAAGAAAGCGTCAGCGAAGTTCGAAAATGATAAAATGTATGGGATTGACATAAGGCCGCGCTTAATCACGTGGTCCATCCTATACATTTTATCATTTTCGAACTTCGCTAACGCTTACTTAATGGCAGGCTTTACTTTGGCTAGGCCCTCAGGTCGCAAAACCTAATTGTCGGACGGACCAGCTAGTTTGGCCGGACAGTTGGGTTAAAAAACCGGACACCCAACATTATTAAGGATTTTGTCTTGTAGGTATGACAATAGGTATGACAATTTTTTAATGTAAAATCAAGCGTTCTTTATTAGTATCATGAATCTTGTAAAATTCTAGTAAAATAATAAATAAAATCGAACGCCAAATTAGTCTAAGGATAAGATTGATTTGGCATGGCTCATTTTCGACATGTGAAAAGCCTAACACATAAGTATCTGAACGTAACTTTTAAATGAAGTTAAGTGGAGGTAATTTCTTTAATAAATTCGTTTAATTATTAATTTATTATTTTTAAAGTTACAATTATACTCTTCTTTGTAACAACTTCTTTTTGTTTTTTAAACGACTTATTTATCTTAGGCTAGTGTGTATAAGTAATAAATGTATGAAACTAGGTATGTTTATAAAAATTGTAAACTCTATTTTGGAAAGAGCAACCCAACAAAGTTTCTTGCTAGATTCTTCTGGGATATACTAGGATAGTAGTATATATTTCATTTTTTGTAATAGATAATTGAAAAGATAAGATTCACTGAGTTTGTTTTGCCGGGTCTTCTCAGTGGGCTTGCTTTGGAACCGGTGGTAGACTCAATTGACGTTCAAGAAGATACTATTTTGAATAAAAATTTTGACTTTGACTTTGATGTTAACTAATGCAACTTTCCAGATGTTATAATCGCTAACATTAAGTGCTTAGATTACAATTTATATTATTTTGATTCTTCTACTGTTGCTGTGCTATGCTGTGTCGTACTAAAATCAACGATCAAAAAAAGGTTGGGAATCACAGTTTTAACCCAAACCGTTTTTAAACGCAAACATCATAACTTTCACACTTATACATTTATTTTTAGACCATTTTTTTATTTCCCCTATTCATATCTTTGTCTGTACCATTTATTAATAACTATAATTGCTTTGTTATTTTTTTCTGATTTGCACAGACCCGAGTAAACATTCCTGTGTCGAGACACAAGTGCAAAATGTTTTTAAAACGTTCCTTTATGTTATTATTTATTGTGGTAAGTTGATAAAAGTAAATGTATATATTATTGATACTAGATTATACTAAATTAAAAACATTAAAGTTTGTTAAAAATTTATATAATTAAGTTCAGTTTTTTTAATTTATTAATCTTTTTAGAAATATTTAATTTTTTGGAATAAAAACTATCCCATTCGTGAACTACACATAAATAATAATATGATGAAAACTATTTAGAACAGGATATTTATCTTTTTCTATATAATATGAAATTAAGATAAAGTTAATTTAAAATCCTACACACACGTAAATACATTTTTATAATAATTATGAAAACCTAATTCTCACTTAACATGCCTTTTTTTTCACAAATTTTAACCGATAAAAGCAAGTTGGGTAGTGGTACCCAAGCATCATCATCACTCCGCACATCATAAAAAAATAATAATTAAAAAAAAAGACGTGTGGCACTCGGGGACTGCCGCGGTAAAGCTATTGCATAGCATTTTGTATCAACTTATGCAATTATAATTATTTATTTATTTTATTTATGCAGTATTTCTTTTTCTTTGATATTAATTCAAGTTACACTTTTTGAGCGTGGTGACTGATAAGAAAACAATTTTTTTTTTATTTTATTGAATAAATAAAAAGTTAATATTGTTTAAAATATTTTTATTATTTTACAATACATGTGTTATATTTTATTGTTATTCGTGCGAGCTTCGTAGAGTCGTACATTACGTCTAGTTGCACGCACACAAACACCGTGTCGAAGACTGCCGAAAAGAAACGACGTTAGACAATGCACGGCCTTCACGCCACACCTCCGTGCCCGTCGGAGTGGGGAGCGTGAGGTTTTTTTCGTTACGGAATTTCTGTATTCGGTCCCCGCGCTCAAGGCCCGCGATAGAAGCTATGCAATAGCTTAAAAAACATCATCATCATCAGCCTTTATCCGTCCACTGCTGATCATAGGCCTCTTTCAATGAACGCCAAGACGACCGATCCCCTGCCACTCGCGTCCAACACGCACCTGCCACTGCACGGAGATCGTCTTCCCACCCGGTTTATGGCCGACCTACTTAAACGCGGCGTTCACTCTTGAACCTTATTGGCCTATCGGCCATCCATTCTTTTGAGTGTGTGACCAGCCCACTGGCACTTCAACGAAGTTATTCTTCGCGTGATTTCTGTAAGTTTAGTACTCTGGCGGAGGACTTCGTTTCGAATCTTATCTGCCAAAGAAAGACCCAAGATGAATAAGATGAATAACAGACATAAAAGAATTTCATAATAAATAAATTATAAACATTTTAATGATTACCACTCAGTTCTAACGATTAATGCAGTTTTTTTTTGTTCCAGACGGTAAATGGTGATCTACTTTCTGAAGAAAGGTACAGGGGAGTTACTTTGGTAAGCACTGATTTATTTATTCATTCTTCATTTGTACACAAATAAACAAAGACACGTTATTAACGTATATTTTCAATCACACGATACAAATTTTAAACTTCTTTTCAGGTTCAGTTTTTTTTTAATAGTAAAATATAAAAATAAATAATAATAATACTCGGCACACGGCTATCTGATCCCAAAATAGGCAAAGCCTATTCTTATGGTAACCAGACAGCTGATACATTACAAATATAATATATTTCTAAATATGTACATATTATAGATAAATTACGCCCAGACACAGAACAAATGATCATGCTCATCACACAAACAGTTGTGCTGGGAGGGAATCGAACCCACGACCTTCTGGTTTAGCAGTCAGGGTCACTAACCACTAGACTAACAGGCCTGTCATCAGTCATGTATCGAGTTTGTTGATGATGATGATGATGATTGTATACATTACCTATTGCATCTCTAAAAAATCGGTTGTCTGTAAACTCGGTTTACTGACGATAGTTGAACGTGACAACGTCATAAGAAAATACTGATGGACCGATTGTGCCCTTTTTGTCGCTCGTTCTACGCCCTCGCATGCGCTTCAAGCCTGGGACGCCTCAGAGCGAGGTAACGGGCATGAGTCATGTTTTTTCGTGCGTGCAGCCGGCTTCATCGAATTATAAGACGTTGTCACGTCAAAAATATTTCATAGAAAAATAAAATTTTCATCTCTATTTCAGAAACCAATATCAGCTTGCTGCGATATTCCGGAATTGGGGGATCCTCAACCTTTGAGCGAATGTCAGAAGCCTAAACTACCCGGACCAGTAACTATAAATTTATTATGAATATTGTCGTAATGATGAAGTGAAAAAAAATAATGCCTAAGGTGGATGCGAAAATCGAGCTCGATCTTGACGTTCATTGAGGGAGACCTATGTCTAAAATGTTGATGATGACAATGACATAAAAAAGCAAACTTGGCAAGGAGTGATAGATAGGGATAGTGACAGACTTGGTTTCTAAACCTGGGTCTGAGTTCGATTCCCGATGTGTCCATCTTCTTTTATCTCTTCATCAATTTCTCTGAAAAAAAAATTCAACCCTTTAATGTCCCACTGCTGGGCACGGGTCTTCTCCTCGAAATCAGGCGAGTAGGGTAATGGGCTATAGTTCACCGATGCGCTGGCCCAGTGCGGGTAGGTGGTCTCATGAGGCTGCAGGTTTCCTCACGATGTTTTCTTTCAGCGGTGAGCGAGCGATGATCTCGTGTTTAGGTGCACTTAAAAATTTAGAAAAACCTCGAAGAAGAAAAAGAAGAAGAATGATCTCGTGGTTAGGTGCACTTAGAAATTTAGAAAAACCCATTTCAAGGCGCACTCGGTCAGGATCGAACCCGGAACCTCTCGCATAAGATGGCCAAGTCCATCCACCACTGGACCGTCGGCAATTTCCTAAAGTTTGAGTAAAAAACAAATATCTATGGAAATGTTATTGACATAAAAGAAGAATCTTTGTAAAAAGTATGCATTGTCTAGTTACCAACCTTATTAACTGTAGTAGGTATTTCTTGTAAGTTACATTGTGTTTATTGCGATGGCTAAGTTCGTATATTATTTTCTTTAAACAGTAAAGATTTTTATATTAATATGGTCACTACCTCCGATAGACGATCTCCGTGCAGTGGCAGATCCGCGTTGGATGCGTGTAGCAAGGGATCGGTCGTCTTAGCGTTCATTGAGGGAGGCCTATTTTCAGCAGTGGACGGGTAAAGGCTGATGATGATGATGGTCACTATAAGACGTTGTTAAATTAGCTAATTACGTAATAACTTAAGACAGAAGATCCCTTAAATAGGATCTGAATTAATCAACCGACTTGGTATCTCACAACCTTTTACAGTACGAGTAGTGGTTTTTAAAAAGTTTTGTTTTTGATGGTATATTCTATTGTCAGTGCATTAGCATATAACCGAATACCGTCGCAGCACAAATTCGGCGGAGTTCGTTTTTATACAAAACACATAACATCAACGCTCTGCTGCAGCTTTTTGCTCGATGTGTTGAGGTATCAATTAATATATATAAATCAAGTAATACCATCAAAATACTTAATCATTTACAGTGCAAGGATGTTCAATGCGCCTTCGAGAAGTCAGGGTTTCTGATCGACAGTCACACCCTGAACAAGGAGGTCTACAGAGCCCACCTTCGGAAATGGCTGGAGACCCACAAGGACTGGAGTGAGGCCATCGAGAAGGCTATCAAGGACTGCGTGGATCGAGACCTTCGGCAATACCTGGACTATCCGTGCAGAGCGTACGACGTCTTCACGTGTACTGGGATTGCTATGTTGAAGGTAACTTTTTGTGGAAAAATGCCTGGCATAACTGACCTGGACTTTGAATTTGACATGCCATAGCATGTCAAAGTCAAAGTCCAAGTTATTCTTGCATGACTAAATATCGTTGCCGAACTCTGAATACTTTTAAAGTTATTTCATGATTATTCACATCGTGAGCAAAGTAAGTCAACTGCGTTTGCGCACGTATTGGGCAAAGAGGAAATTATTTTAGGGTAAAAAGTAAAAAAAAGTAAAGTGTCAACCCTTCTTTGTACTACTACTGGGCACGGGTCTCTTCCTCGATATCAGGCGAGGAGGGTAATGGCCCATAGTTCACCGATGTACTGGCCTAATACGGGTTGGTGAACTTCACATACCTTCAAAGGCTTTTATTCTCATCAGGCATACAGGTTTCGTCACGATGTTTTCCCTCACCAGTGAGCGAACGATGGTTTCGTGTCTGGGGTGCATTAGAAATCAAGAAAAACCCATTTCTGGACACACACGGACGGTCCAGGATCGAACCTGGAACCTCTCGCATAAGAGGCCGAGTCCACCACTGAACCATCGCCGCTCATTTTTGCGTGCCACGTCTTAATTATGATATCTGTAAAATAATAAAATAAATAAATAAAATATGAGTAAATTGAGACTCACTTAAAATGACACTACATTAAAAAATCCTATTGGAACTATTTATTAATTCGAAATAGTAAGTAAAATAAGAATACAGGGCAACGCAAGTGACATTGTTGAAAACATTCGATACAATAAGTCTTTGTATCAATGTGGACGCCATTTGTAAGTGATTTTACTCAACAATGTAACGATATGTGAGACCACTAGATATCCTCACCCATATCTATTACCAATACAACAATGTTTCGAGAATAACTACAATAAGAATAAAATTTCTGGCGTCGAACTTATAACTTCTTCCCAATGACGTTTTGAGTGAAACATTTTTCACGTAGTTCTTCTTTTAAAAATGTGCATCATTCGATTATCAACTTTCAGTTCTTTTTTTATTCATTCGAAAAGAGTGATTTTTTTGAATACGAGTTCAGGACGCGACAGAGCTCGCAATATCAATGTTGCGTTTGAAGAGGGACTACTATTGAGCGCACCGTGCGAATGTGGTGTAAGCGCTTTGTGATGGAGACTCTAATCTAAAGGACCACAAAAAACGCGACAACGTAACTTTATTTTCTGAGATGGAGGTACCGGTCGTGCTCGTCCAATCCGTTGCATTGCAGTTTTGGAA
The DNA here is from genome assembly GCA_905333005.2 of Lycaena phlaeas. Classification (NCBI taxonomy): domain Eukaryota; kingdom Metazoa; phylum Arthropoda; class Insecta; order Lepidoptera; family Lycaenidae; genus Lycaena; species Lycaena phlaeas. The sequence continues at coordinate 3,553,984 of HG995176.1, forward strand.
CTGCCATAATTCCAAATCACTATTTAACTCAATGAAAAGTGAATTTAACGATTTTTTAAAGCAGCAATGTGACAGTACCATAAAGAGAATCTCAGAGAAAATTAAAAAAATATACAATTTAAACTTTTTATATTAAATAACACCTCAAAAACCGTCCACAACGACGAAGGGTTACAAAATCTGTATGCACCTATTTCTTGACCCTCTGGCTACTCTGATGCCACCCCTACATCCCGCTTTTGGGAGGATGCTTTTTCATACCCAGAGATGGTACTCCTATCTCATCTATGATTTATATGATAATGAATGTAATGAAGACGTTAAGTATTGCTGTATTCTGTTTAATATCAGTATTACGTAACAAATTAATCATTGATTTATTTTTTGTTTTCAGAAATGCCCAGAAACAGCGTGGAAGTGTTAAAAAGTATATTATATAGAATGTGAATGGTAATAAAACAAGTACATTAAATTGCTCTTAACATGCTACGATATCCAATCATACAAATTTGTTTTATTTGTTACTTCTATACTCAGAAACAACATTGTAGGACTCAGTTTACTGTTTCTACGGGCCTCTAACTTTTTTTTAAAAATAAAAACACAATTTTTATATAATATATATATGACACCGTTGCCTGGAGATTTCCCAACTAACCGTATACTAATTGATGATGATTATTTCTATTCCCAACGTCACTCAGTTGTAATGTAACATTTTAGCTATGAAAAAGTTTTTCAAATCGGTTCAGTAGCTTGGTAGACTCAGTAGCTGTGGTAGTGAGCCTATTCACTGCAATAAATGAAACGAAAAAACACATTTTTCTTTTGCAAAATTTTTGTAGAATCATAAGATTTTTTTTTAATAAAATGAATCTTCTATATCTGGTAATAGTATTTTATTTTAAACTAACTTTCTGGTTAGCTTCTAGATTAGATAATTAGATGAAAGACAAATTTTTAAAACTAACAAATTTTTTAACGTCTCTAACGAGCGGAAAATGTTGTCAAAATGTTCTGTCCGTACACAAAGGTCATTGCACTCTTCCTATAAGCTTGACCGCAATGCTCAAGGCTTGGCTTGAGGACATCCGTACACTTATTACACGCATATTACATAATTATTGTAATCACAGACCACATCGAAACTGCAAAATGTGTTTACTGCAGATTTAGAATAGTCCTAAAGTTGTAAGGCAATATTATGTGTTCACTGTAGATTTAAATAATTATAGTCCTATTAAAATACTTACAAATGTGTTTAGTTAGAAGAAGCTTAGTTGCGATAAACGCTAAAAATATAACGCCATAAGGTTACACATACTGAAATTAGTATAGGTAGGATTTTGTTTGTCAAAACGTCTAAAAATTGTGTAGTTACTGCAGATATAAATTACAGCCGTATTTAGATGTACAGTGAATGTATTATCCGATTGACATTGAGTGTAATATCTTCCTCCGTATCTTATTGGCTTCTAGACAATTAATTTTTAAATATGCCCATAGAATTTTAATTTTATGCTTGGTTTACTGTGAGATTAATCAGATTGTAAATATGATTTGTTTGTATATTTGTTTGAATGCGCTTAAATCCGGAACTTCCAATTGGGTTTAAATTATTATTTGCTTAATATTTCAATTTTCGAAGACAAGGATTAAAGTTTAAACAAAATATATTTGTGTTACTATCTTTTTATTTCTGAATAGGTAATATAAAAATATTATTTTATGAAATATAGTAACATCATTATTAATTTTGACTCAACATTAGCTTAGATAAATAGTTCTAGCAAATACGATACATTTTAAAAATGTATCGGAATAAATTTGAAAATAAAACACAATATAAGAAAGTCTTACTTAAGCGGATGATGGCCGGCCTGCTACTTAGCAGGCCGGTCACATACGGCGATCAATAATCCGTGGGCTGCTAAAACACTGGAGTAACGATCTCATCAAAAGAGGAAAACACAGTTTTCATAATGGGAATACATCGGGAATCAACTAGAAGACACGTTTATGATGTTGGATGGAAAGTTACGGAGGTCCTGCGGTTGAGATTTATGGTTGAAAATGATAATGAAGATTTTGATACTACACACACATCAGCTGTTATAATAGTATTTCCAATATTATGAAATAATTATGATGTCACGCACAAGTCATACCTGAAATTTTGCCTCTAGAGTGGTAGTACTTTTGCTTTTGTTACTTTCTTGATAAACAAACACTTTAGTTTATCCAAATGCAGATATTTATATAATGTGAAACATTTGAATAATAAATACAAGATAAGTTGTCGTGACGCCAATAAGTTTAAGAATAAAATGTTTGTTTAAAGGAAACATATTATAAACAATAATCTGCAAAGGCCAGGCTTCGATAGCGTCCAGAAAGATCTTCGCTCGATTCCTCTCTTCAGGTGGCATATCGTAATTTACAATAATAGTATTTAGTAAAACTATAGTTTCATTCCTTTTAGAAAGTAAGCTATCGCTGAAGAAACATATGACGCTCATTGAAGTTACTTCGATCACAACATATACCAAGGAGACGATCATAGCTCGAGTGTCTTCCAAATACATGTACCAAATACAAAGGCATATTGTTTGTATGATAAACGCAAAGGTTATAGAGATTTCCAATAGCAACTGGTTGTTGAAAATATTATTAATCAAGTTGCAAATGTGTGCAATCTTCTCATATGCCTGAGTCAACGATTTGATCTTTATACATATTGCATTTGTGTCTGTCTCCCTTTCAACATTCAGGTCATCTGAAGTTAGTGCTTTTTCCTGTATTACTTCTTTATCTAATGTTGTATTGATTATTCCGAGTCTTGTGTTCAGTACATTAATGAATACTGCGCAAGTTAAAGTTTCAAAGTACCTTTCAGTATTGATTGTATAAGAAATCATTTTGAGTGTCACTGGAAAGTCTTGGTTGAAGAAATCACACGTGAATATTATTATAATTGTTAAAAAAAATATAATCAATACTAATTTTAACTGCCTTCGATACGATATATAATCGTTTGTCGACACATTCAATAAATCATCCACATTTGCTAGACCAGTTATAACTTTGGAATTATTTCCATTATCACACATAACTTGGAACAGATGTGTTATATATTGTATTGTAATTACAGTGGATGCGATTTCATATATTACAATAAATATTATTTTGTCTGGTAATTTTTGTACATCTAGAAACATATAATAAGCCAGATGTAAAACATACAGGACACATAATATAAGTATGTAGAGGAACACGTATATCTTCATTTTAGTGCTCGTTTCAGTTAAATTTCCATTTTCCAAGCGATATCTAAATATTCCAATGCAGTATTCTATTGTGAGAAGCGGTTTTAGCATGGAGATCACTGAACATATTCTATCGTCTTTTTCTTCGTGTTTGTTTTGTGACATAACTACTTTTGTTCTTTTGAAATATTCAATAATAAAATGAATCATTATGGCGCGTACTCTATTCTAGCCTGTTAGTTCTTGTTCGTATTTTCTATTATATTGAGTACATTAATGTGTGCTCAGTTGATTGTTGTCTTTCGGACAATTTAATTAATTGATGTTTGTACTTGAGCGATTGGAAATTCTATTCTTTATAACAATTATTGTAATTACATTATTTGGAAATGATCATCATCGTCTTTTTCATCATTAGCCTTTATCCGTCCACTGCTAAACATAGGCTTTGGTCAATGAACGCCAAAAGGACCGTATTGACCGACTTTACTCCCAAGATTACCCCATTAGCTTATTTTATCATTTTACTAGCGTTTGCCCTTGTCTCTTCACTCGCGTCAAATTCGGACTAACTCGGTTCTCCTTTTCTGACTTAGAACGCAGAAGAGAGCGTTCTAAGTCAGGAAAGGAGAACTAGAAACAGAATATTATTTTAATACACTACTATAGAAGATATTATAATGTCTTTCCATTTGGGAATAGAATGCAAAGTTTCTGGGCATTGAACACACACATGGGCTGCAAAAAGATTTCCAAAAAAATAGGATAGGTATTTTTTTTTTTTTTTTTAGTATTTAAAAAAGTTTTATTATAGTTGCTATAACATGAATTTACATCAAGAACCGACAGTACATTCAATCAATTATATTAGGTATTTTTAGTTTGTAACAGAGTCTGTATACCGATTTTTAGTTTCCTAACTTGAAAACTGAAAAAAGTTCCATATAAAATTTTGCCCCCTCTTTTACGCGGTGGAGGGCGGATTTCCAAAAAAAAATTATGCACGTTTTTTTTAGATACAAATAGTGCGCATATCAATTTTCAGCTTCCAACCTTGAAAACTGCGGAATGTTCCATACAAACTTCTACCCCCTATCTAAGGAGAGGTTAGAAAGGGGCATAAAAGTAGCATATGTTTACTCTCCATCCCTTCAACTATCTCCACTTAAAATATCACGTCAATTCGTCGCTGCGTTGTGCCGTGAAGGGCGGACAAACAAACAGACACAGACACTTTTCCATTTATAATATTAGTAAGTATGGATGTACTTAAAAATGTGGGGATTTCTACAAGATTGCGTTTTTTAATCGTCATTAAGAGTTGCAGACAATTTTATGGTGCGGTTATGCAGTTTAGTTGTTAGAATGGCCCATTAGCTCAGTCGTTATAAGTTTAATGTCGCGGTTTCAAAAAATAAAAATTATCAAAGGCAACAAAAAACAAATTGTGTATACTTATACACAATATAGTATATTTAATAAAAAAACTGTTCAAATGTGAGACTTTCGTGTCGAAATTCTGGACCGATTTTAATGACATTTTGCACACTGCAGTTGGCAGCAAAGACAGTGCACATTGCTGCCAACTGTTTTTTCCAAATTAAAGAGTTTTGAACAAAATATACCTTATTGAAAACCTATTAAAATATACATTTCCATACAACACATTACATAGAATGTATTCTCATGAATCTCGTGAATTAGACATTAATATATGATTTCGGTATTTTGTATTGCAAAACAAAAGTGAAAAATAACAAAAACCTTTTTAAGCCGTTCATAGTGGACTGAATTGAAAATCAAAACCATTCTTTAATCATGTCTAATCCACTCAAACTAATAACTAACTCAAAATCGGTCGAGCCTTTTCGGAGGAGTTAAGTCATAACAAAGTATCAACCCTTAAATGTCCCACTGCTGGGCACGTGTCTCTTCCTCGAAATATGGCGAGGAGGATAGTGGGCCATAGTTCACCGATGCACTGACCCAATGCGGGTTGGTGAACTACACATACCTTCAAAGACTTTAATCTCATCAGGCATGCTGGTTTCCTCACGATGTTTTCCTTCACCAAGATTAAGTCACAGGGGCAGACCAATTATACAAATAAATATTCCTTTATTTATCTTAGCAAGTACTATAGTAAAATACAAGAAATCCTACTAATATTATAAACGCGAAAGCATATGCGTAAATGGTTTGTTACTCTTTCACGAAAACACTATTAAATGGAAAAAATTACGCATTTTATCGCGGCTTATCGAGTTTCATCTCATTACTTTACAGCAACCATGGTCAAGAGAGTTCATGGTTCTCCTGAAATCATGGTCGCTGTAGCGTACCCAGTATCCAAAATATCGGACGTGTAAAAAATAGCTGAAAAATCCGTGAAAGTTTGTCGCGTGGGGGTGGTAGATGCCCCCAGCGAGCACGATAGAAAGGGGGGTTCGGACAAGTCTCACCTTATCTCGAGCCAGAAACTTTCCTTAGCTGGCCCACGTTCCGACAGCGTATTGCGTAGGGGTAATAAAGGAGGAATCACTGGCCTGACTGGACTCCTGGCGATGGTAGGTTGGCTGCAGCTTGGGTCTTCACGCTGGGCGTTCGGTTCAGCCGGCCGGCTGTTAGGTCTTCTATACTTGGATACTTAGTATCCGAACTGTGCTCCGCGAACTCCCAGCGGAATTCAATAAAATTAGACGAGGGTTAGCCTCGGCTTCCGCCAGCCACGAAGTCAGGACAAGAAAAAGGCCAAGAGGTCGGTTAGAAGTGACAGCAACTCAAAAGGTCCCTAATCACAGCTTGTCTATCGTTCCATAAACAATATAGTTCTATAGTCAATTGTCAAACAGACTTTATAATTAATAAAGTTTTAATTTAGTTTATTTGTAATTTTGTTTAGAGATTAGATTAAATTATTATATTTATTATTATAAATTACAAGAGGTATTTTAATTTTATTTGAGAAAAAGATGTAAGCAAACAGTTATTGAATTTTAGAATGTCGCTAGTGAGCTAACAGAGTATGTCAATAGTTGACACTAGTTAACGATAGATGGCGCTTATACCACCAGTATGCTTAGATTAAACATAATATCTATTGCTGAATCTTTAATTTAAACCTAAAATCGTGTAACGAGCTAGCGCAACGTTACAGTACCCCGCCAAAAAGCGTAGGATTTTGCCTACTACAGCAAAATCCGACTAAACTAACTACCTATTAAACTCACTGCAAGATAATATACTGAACTGCAGTCATACATACCAACTATGCATAGAACTAAACTTACTACACTTCCATCCTATACATACATCACACCTATACATACATCCCATCACATACACTCTTGCATCTCTCATGATATCTTTAAGTTAATAGTAGTAACCTAAAGATCCTTACATATAGAGTAAACAACCCAGCCGCTGTTGACTCAATAAGTTAGTTTAAGAGTATTAATTAGTATTATTTAGTTTAATTAATACAGCATAGTTTAGGTAGTAGATGTTAAATATTAAGAGTTTAAGTTAAGTTCAAGTTAGGTTAGGTAAGATTATTTAAATATTTGAATTTAAGTTAAAGTTCAATTAGGTTTGTTAAAATAATTTATTTAGTTTTATTTAAGTAGGTTTTATGATTTATAGTTTACTAATTTAATATCTTTAATATGCCAGTCACCTAGAGGTTTACCTGACATATCAGCAAGCGTGTAGACAAGTGGAGACTTTTTAACAATTAATTACATTTAATGAATTGAATAAATGCAAATAAATCTTAGTAACGGTTTCAGCGGTTGCTCTCTTGATTAGAAAAAGTAAGCAATACATACTAAAACAACAAGTCACAACTAGAATAAAATAGTTGATTTTAGTAGGGGTAGAGTCCTACAAAATCAATACTTATAACCTAAAGAATAAAGATATTTGATTTTAGTAAGATGTAGGGTCCTACTATATCAATACTCTTAACCTGAAGAGGGCTAGGGCAGCATCCTCGCCTCTGATCAGTACTTCATAGGTTAATTCGTTTTTGTTTAGCAGAAAGAATTTAATTAGGTAAGTCTCCATATTATCTATCTATCAAAACTATTAGTATTATGCTATAGAAAACAATTAGATTATGTAGGTTTAAAAATCTTAAGTAGTTAAAAGATTATCGAACGATAGATCAGCTGTTTACAAGTAGTTATAGTTAAATAGTGTTTTTTACAAAGCAATCTCCCTATTACGCTAAGTGACAAGTGAAATGTAAAATATCAACGATAGAAGTTTATGAATTTAAAATAAAAATTGAAGATCAACTAAGTATTTAAATAATTTGAAAATTATAGAACTATAATTTACTAGTTATTACTATAGCTTTGCGAACTTTTACGTATTACAATAAGTATTTAGTGTTTTTATAGTAATTTCAATAGTATTAAAGACAAAAGGTTAGATAATTAAACTTAAATTTTGACGACTAGCACGGCCAAAACAAAAATATTGTAGCAAAATATTATGATATAGGCACAAAATAAGGAAATATAGATGAAATTGTAACAAACAGATATTAATTAGTTAAATAATTACGTACCAGCTCGCTCGGCGTCACCTCACGCTTACAACATTTAGTATATGTGGGTATATAGAAAAAAAATTTTTAGATACTAATTTTAGAAAAAACACTATATTTCCTTAAAAATACGCTATCAGAACTTGGGCAGGCCTTAGAAAGAATACACGTTGGGCGCCAGCTGTCGCGTGGGGGTGGTAGATGCCCCCAGCGAGCACGATAGAAAGGGGGGTTCGGACAAGTCTCACCTTATCTCGAGCCAGAAACTTTCCTTAGCTGGCCCACGTTCCGACAGCGTATTGCGTAGGGGTAATAAAGGAGGAATCACTGGCCTGACTGGACTCCTGGCGATGGTAGGTTGGCTGCAGCTTGGGTCTTCACGCTGGGCGTTCGGTTCAGCCGGCCGGCTGTTAGGTCTTCTATACTTGGATACTTAGTATCCGAACTGTGCTCCGCGAACTCCCAGCGGAATTCAATAAAATTAGACGAGGGTTAGCCTCGGCTTCCGCCAGCCACGAAGTCAGGACAAGAAAAAGGCCAAGAGGTCGGTTAGAAGTGACAGCAACTCAAAAGGTCCCTAATCACAGCTTGTCTATCGTTCCATAAACAATATAGTTCTATAGTCAATTGTCAAACAGACTTTATAATTAATAAAGTTTTAATTTAGTTTATTTGTAATTTTGTTTAGAGATTAGATTAAATTATTATATTTATTATTATAAATTACAAGAGGTATTTTAATTTTATTTGAGAAAAAGATGTAAGCAAACAGTTATTGAATTTTAGAATGTCGCTAGTGAGCTAACAGAGTATGTCAATAGTTGACACTAGTTAACGATAGATGGCGCTTATACCACCAGTATGCTTAGATTAAACATAATATCTATTGCTGAATCTTTAATTTAAACCTAAAATCGTGTAACGAGCTAGCGCAACGTTACAAGTTGTTTCATTATAATGAATGAAATTCGCGTTAGCATAAGAAAGTGAATACACGTTGCTATACTTCAGTAGACTCCGCAGTACAGCTACCTGAAATTGTCACTAGGTCCTCCGAGGTTCAGGAAGCGTCTGCTTAGTACGATTAATGTCTTTATGGCCTTCAGTCCCCGCATCGAAAAATAGAAGGTTCACACGCCGTCAAAAATGAACTCCAGTAATTTAAGGTTGTAGCTCATTCTGGTGTGGCCAGGCCCCACCGTTATGGAAGATAGCCCGGGTGCGGGTCCTTTTTGGCCAGTTTAATGGAAGAGAAGGGTTTCGGTCTCATCTTCTCTGACACAAAACCTTAACCTGTTTGTAGTTGATCACGAGGTGGAGGCCAGATGTACCACCTCCTTATATCCTCACTATCTTAGCGCTTCCGCTCTTAATAATGAATATGCAAAACAAATTATCACTAGCAATTTAAAACTAATGACTATTTTATCTGAATGGTCTGGTAATGACTGTCATTACGCGAGGAAACCACGGATGAAATTGTACCAAAATTTACACCATGTTAAATAATATGAGATCATATGAGTATCTGGTGACAAACCAACAATGATAGACTCTTAGTCGTTATTTAATAAAACTATTATATTATATGCTATCGCGGTTTGTAAGCCTATAAGTTTCCGTTGGCCCATTGCATAGGAAAAAGTTAGGCAACACATTAGCCCCCTAGAAAAGTGTCACAATCCCTAAACGAATATAATAGAATAGTATAATAGGGATGTTGACACATGTTACAAATTCATGTAAAGTTATGTTTTACATATTAAATACAGTATTTGAAAACCTAAAATAACATTTTTTAAAAATCCTAAATACATTTAGGGATTTTGATTTTACGAGAACATGTCAATCCCATTGTACCTTTTTTTTCTTTAACACCGGGAAATGCACTAACGCATCCCGCAGGGGAGTGGGTCTCCCCAGACGGGTATGTGGGACTCGCTGCGCCCGAAAGATGGTAAGTGAACTCAGCTCTACCCACTAAAACCCGGCGAGTGCCACCAATGCCGCCTTTGTTGAGGCGCCCCGGATCTACTAGCACAGGGCACCTCGACGACCAGTCAGTCCCCTCAGGGGGCCAACGCCACCTCCACGGACGGGTTGCCCCGCACCACAGAATAACCCCTCCCACCGTCGGGTCAGTACAATGAGGCGAGGTTCCCATCCTCGCCCCTTGCCCCCTACTCTTTTGCCCCCTCTTTTTATAAGAGGGGTACAAAGAGCCCCCTTGGCTCAATTAGCTTCGCCCAAGGTGTTGGGCTCACCCTAGGCTACTGAGCCCCACCGCCACGACAAGGCTTGAACCATGGTGGGGAATCCCATTGTACCCTATTCTAGTATCTATTAACCATTAAAAGTAGCTAGGTTACAAAATAACATTTAAAAAGTCTACTTATTTGTCTTAAAATTTAGAAAATTAACCTAAAATGCGTTATTTATCACGCATTATCACGTGACTGTAAGCGCCACGTCACTGAACATTGAGCTAAGTACAAACTCACCTAACATAGCGCGAGCTCTGTATGCGGTGTGTGACGTAATGACGCTTGGAGCGTTTTAACGGCAATTTTAAAAGCTATTTTTCTTTATTTAATTTTTTGTTAAAATTGGACATATTTACAAAAATCTTATCGTATATCTATCAAAAAAATCAATTTAAAAAATAGTCAACATCTCTAATATTGTATGGAAACGACATTAGCTTACGATATATATATTTTTTTTTGACGACGCAGCGGAAATCCTTTTCGGACCATACCAGGGCCTTAGGTAGGCGCGCGGGCGTGTGTGGGGATTCTATTCGTTTGGCATTTGTGCCACTTGTCTAGGGGGGCTAAATAGCCTTTGGATGTGCGATAGTCCATGGGCGTAGGTAGCGATCCGAAGGATCCGTACAAAATTGTTCTCTTATAATTAGTAAAATTAGAAACTAGATATAATCCCATACACGTATGGACGTAGCGTGCGAGTCCTGAACGCAAACTTGTAAATAAAACCATGTATTATTTTAATAATATATAATAAACAACAAGGCGCACGCGCATGTTTGCGAGCTATTTTAATATTGAAAAGTCACGTTACAAATGTAATTACTACTTACTACTCTTTTGAATACTAATTACTACTTTTTTTCACATTGGATATATCTAGTGGTCGGCATCAATCATAAACATAATGCTGACTGACCACAATACCACTTTATATGTTAAATAGTAAAAAAAGTAAAAAAAAAATAGACTCATTCAACCAACTGTGTACCTATGCGTTTGCCTTTTATAAAAAAACTGGTGATTTTTTGTATCTTTTTAATTAACAATAACAATGTTTCATCACGATGTTGAAACGGTCACTCATTCCCTCCCTCCCCTCCTCTTACTTCCCTCTCTTACAAAGAAATGCTCTGATTTATACTAATTGACTACCTAATCGCAGACTACCGTCAAGTAAGTAGGGGCAAAAACTGAGATTAATCATTCTATTGTTTATGTTTGACGACCGGCTGGTAATAGAGTGGCTTTATACTTCATGTAGTGGGTTCGAATCCTGCGAATGATATTTTTGATGTTCAACTCAAAGACGTTACCTGGGACTAGCCCCGGCATGTTTCCCGATGCCATAGACACTGCCTGTTCCGAAATATAATTGATTGATGGAAATCATCTATAGGTGATAATTATCATTTACTGCCATGAACCGACGACATTTTCCCTAAATCCTATAAATAAATGTGTAAAATACATAATACACTAAAAGAATACGGACTTATAAGAATACACTCCGCCGAGTGAGAATAGCCGAGTGAGTTTTTCGGACTCAGCCTAACAGCAAAATAAATAAAAATAACAGCCTGACGTCGTCAAGTAAAGACAGGAGCTGCAATCATGCCAAAAAATATAAATTTTTCCGCGGTTTATCAGGTTTTTTTTACATGCCATGTAAACATAAAACATTATTACCTTAGCCTTTACAACCATGGTTCCCCATAGTTGTAAAGTATTCGAAACGTCGGGCATGTACAAATAAACCGCTATAAAATCCACAAAAGTTATTTCATTATAATGAATGAAATTCGAGTATACATAAGAAAATAATTCAAGTTGCACAAAACTGCAAGATGGGTAATATCATTTAAATCTTCACAGATTTTTATCTGCACAGGTTTAAAAATGTATGAAACAAACAAAGCGGCACGTAATTTTTATATACAAAGACATGGTAAATAGTTTTCAACGAAGCAGGAAAATGTTAGTCAATTCATCAAGGAAAGCTTGCATATGACGCGTTGAAACAGTCATCTGATGAGATAGGATGCTTTTTTCAAGATTTTTCTTATAAACGTTTTTACAGAATAGCTTGTGCAGATACGACAAACTGAATATAATGCACACTGGTTCCCCGAAAGAGAAGTGTTTGTCACATTCACAAACTAATTGTGCAAATACCCATAAATATACATATTAAGTGCACATATGGGTGCGTTTACCCGCTAAAACCACCCGCAGGCAACAGGATCCTCAGTGATAGATTGACCCCAGCAAGCCTAGATTCTTCAGATATAGAGAGAAGTGGCCGGCCGCTACTATGGAGTCTTTTTTTAGAATTTTGTGTGCATATGCGAGTAATTCTAAGAATCGGCCATCATCTATTTATTTTATACCCCTAAATGATAAGACACCAGATTTTTTTATTGGCTTTTTTTCTTTATTTTAATATGATTTAGCATTGAAAAATACATACATATTGTACTTTACCGCTTTTACAGTTTTACGATAGCGATCGAACACAACACAAACAATCTCCGAGCAGTGGTCGGTCCGTGTTGGATGCGAGTGGCAAAGTCTTAGCGTTCATTGAGAGAGGCCTATGTTCAGCAGGCTGATAATGACGATGATGATAGTATTTTTGGTAGTACGAAGTCTATTAGGGCAGTTGGTATATTAATTATATTATTAATTGATAAATGTAATAAAAATTGAATTTATCAACAAAATGTGTAATTGACTGAATGTACTGTCGGTTCTTGATGGAAATTCATGTTATAGCCACTACAATAAAACTTTTCTACTATTCAATGTATATATTATTACAGTAATACTACAGTAATTACATTACAGTGATAATATATACAATAAATAGTGGAAAAAGTGTAGAAAAGTTTTATTGTAGTGGCTATAACAAAATGTGTCACATCTATCCGCTGCTCTTTGTAACGCAACACCTTGATAATTTCCCGTGCAGCACAATACAATAGCCACGGCCGCCGGTGCCATATAAAAACCAGGGAGGTGGTCGTCACACCCATTGTACACAGACATGCTGCGCTTGAGTTTGTTCGTCACATTAGCCGTCCTTCAGGTGAGCAAATACTTTTCAGCACATAATAAATCAGTATAGAAATTAACATAATCACAATCAACTTATTCTATGCTGGATGTTTTTCAATGAACTTCAAGATAGCCTAATGTGGATCATACGTAGCTCAACGTGCTATGGAGCCTACAATGCTGGGTATGATATACATATTATTATCATCCAGTAGCGGTACCGTGTTGGATGCGAGTAGCAAGGGATCGGTCGTCTTGGCGTTTATTGCGGGATCCCTATGTTCAGCTGTGGACGGATAAAGGCTATGATGATGATACCTATATATTTTTAATTATAATGAAACGTTAAGGATTAAGGATTTTATCGGCATGTCAGTAAGTGACCATGATTGCTATGAAATAGGACCCGTAAAAAGTTGTTCCATCATTATAATGGTAAATATAAAGATCAAATATTATAAAACGATATGTTTTCGTCAACCTATCCAGGGGGCTTAGACAAAGTAGCATCATAATAACGATAACGAAGTTCGAAAATAATAAAATGTATGGGATTGACATGAGTCGCGCTAAATCACGTGGTCAATTTTTATCCTATCAAAATCACAAACTGTCTATTGGTTATGACGTTAATTATTAAAAGATATTAACAATAATATCTTATTGGCTAGGAAATTGTCATTGATAACTCAGAGACGATGGCGAATTTCGGTATCTTTCCGCTACGAAATGATGTTACTCTATCTAAGCTGCCCGATAAAGCTGGTGAGAACCCCGGTCGTGCCGTCCCAATTCGGCTGCAATATAGCAACAGCACTTCCTCTTACTAGTCTTTATAATCTGTAATAATTTCTATAATATATAAAAGTATCTCTTTTCAGTTGGTGTATTCCCAGGAACCACCACCGATCAAATGTCGCGGACCACCTCCAGGTGTGGTAAGTAAACCCTTGTGAGTTATCTCAACACAAATCCAGTATGGTCACTAAGACTTCAAGGTATTTCAAGCTTGTGACGCAAATGCATTTCGTCATGTCAGTCTTATATCGATTTCTATCACGAGATGGTCATATACCGCAACGACCATTTCCTTAGTTGTCGATTTATACCAGTGGTATTAATCGATCGATCACAGCAAGAATCACCAATGAATCCTCTTTAAATTAGGCAAATAAACCACCATTATAAATTTAAAATATTAGAGCCGTATATGTACTTAAAATAATGCCATTCGAAAATGCTCTTGCAACTTCAAGGACAAAGAGTATAAACACTACGTTTTAATTTTTAAACATAACGTATTGATTTGTTCAAGGATATGAAAAATTCATGGTCCGAATCAACCAGAGACTGTACTTTTACGCAAATAAAGAAAGACATTTATTAATGTTATCTTATCAAATAAATTATAAGATGAAAAATACAAAGGCTGTTTGACTATAGTTATCAATGATCTTGCCCCATATTAGTTGGTGAAATTTACACAGCCTCAAAGCCTTGAATCTAGTAGGAATGCATTCTTAATTTTCAGACCAGACCCACCACTATTTCCCACCGCTGCTATCGACAGCGATAACCGCCAAATAACCCTTTGATAAGAGCTCAAATACGCCCATTGCGTATTCCACGTTAATGCTGCCTTGGGCAGGGCCCAATTGATTTTAATTAGAAGGATTGAGGAGAAGTCGGAAATATTTTCAGTTTCCATCCTCGGTTATGAAGCACTTTTCGCTAATTTTATGTATGTTCTTTAACGTTCACGTAGGAAATGTTGTAAAAGTCTACATTTCATCGTTTATCTGTTTAGACCAGCGCACACACACATACAAATTAAAACCAATATTGCTTATTTTACAGTATGCAAATACGAATTAATAGCCAAACTAAAGTTTATTGTATAATCAAGGACTTTTATAGCTTGTAGATTGCGAAATTCAATCATAGTTTTGCATGTATTTACTGACAAAAACATCTCATCGGTATTCTGTTAGAACGATATTCTGCTGCTTAAATAGATCCTTGAATTTAGGTCAGTCTGATCCCTTCATTGATAATCCGTTAGTTCAATTCAACTAAGGTATAATTTATAATATAAGGCGTAAACTATGCTCATCTAAGCTTCTAGCTCATTGTGGATTTATAAGTTGGAATTGCTGACGAAATAGTGCTCATCGTGCAGGTCCCAATCACTAAATACCACTGAGGTGTTTTGTGTTTTTATCGCCATAGGGAGGCATCCAAGCAGTCGGAGCCTTATCGTGGCTGCCGACGCACATAGACATCCACACTATCCGAGGTTATGCAGATTCTTTGCCCCCCTTTTCCCTCTCCCTACCAATCGGTATTATGTAAGGGAGAGGTATGTACAATCCTGCTCGTTCCGGCTTAATTCGGCTGCAATGCAGCAATGGCATCACCTCTTATAGTTTAGCTGGTGAAAGGGGGATATAGTACCATATTACAGGTTTTCGTAAATAAAAAGATTTTAAATTAACATGGCCATTTACATTATGAAAATTATTTACCATGTTCTGATCAGATTCGAGCGTAGAGCACTAGGATTGAACCTTTAATCTGCAACTATACGTATTAGTTCTTGTTGTCTCCATAACCTTGCTCCCAGATATGGGACTTATAATCGGTGGTACGTGACCAGAATGATGGTATAGTAATAAGTATTTTCCTGTTTGTCTAAGCAATGCGTTATCCGCAACGAATCTTGTAATATATTTTTGGAATATGTTTATTATTTTAATCCTAGATAGAGTCTAGATAGAGTGTCGCACGGAAAACACGTCCAAAAAAATAGCGGCTAACTGTTAGTAGTTGTTTTTTTTTTTTTGTTTTGATTGTAGAGCGACACTCCATCTAGATATATTAATGATCTAAGTGCCTAAGTTTCAGGCAGTGTAATTACACTGAGGCTTATGTCTCATTTAAATGTTCACAAAATCCCATTATTTTTACGCGTGTGACGCTGGACCACGGTGCTTACGGTGCTTCATATTTCAGTCAGGCAGTCCACCTAACATAAGAAAATAACAAATACCTAATTGATAAATCTTTTTTACAGACAAATCCAAGAGAATGCTGTAATATTCCAAACATCTTCTCGGAAGAAGTCTTGACCTCTTGTGGAATTGAGAAGCCCAGTAGCGATGGTGGCCCGCCCAAACATGGGCCTCACGATGTAAGTAGACTTTTGATGAACAACATTTAGCATTTAATTTCTTTCATGTCATAGATAATTCTAGCAATAACAATATATTCAATCTTAGAAAGTACATAACAGCAACGAAAAGTACTCGAATATAATGTATGAGTTTTGTGAGACTCATTTGCTAGTTGTATCACCTATAAATTCCATGCTGTAACAATGTAAATCATGGTAAAAACAATGGACGTATGGAAGGGCATAGGGCATAGAGTAGTGTCAAGTGAGGTGAGAATTAACAAGTAAAAAGTCAAAATGAAGACACAAGACATTCAAAATTGATACCAAATGTATGGAAATAATGATGGTTAGGAAGATGATAATGACAATGATGAGGATGACGATGATACTGGTAGTGGTCTACAGACTGCCCTCGACAGTCCTCTCCAAGAGTGTGCCAGAAAGGCAGCTGTTCGCGAGGATTGGCGACAACCAGTCTGTCAAGAGTGTGACGATCAAGAAGAACGATAGTAAAGTTTTAAATTTCGTTTACAGTGCTCGAAATCTGTTTGTGTATTGAAGAAATCCAACCTCATCAAAGATGAAACCAAATTAGACAAGGACGCAGCTATTGCTTTCGTCGATAAATTCGCTGAAGCTAATCCGGACTTCGCTGATGCTGTGAAAATAGCCAAAGAAAGATGTTTGTCTGGGGACCTACCCGGACCACCACATATTTGCGAGCCTGATAGAGCAATGTTCTGCATGTCACACATTTTGTTCGAGGTAAATACTTAGCAATATGAAGTCGGTTAAAAAGCATACCGTTTAAAAAACAAATTTCAACCAATAGGGATGTTGACTATTTTTTTTTTATTGATTTTATTTGATAGATATACTATAGATAAACACGAAAAAAAGAATTTTTGTAAAGAAATATGTCCAATTTTAACAAAAAATTAAATAAAGAAAAATAGTTTTTAAAATTGCCGTTAAAACGCTCCAAGCGTCATTACGTCACACACCGCGTACAGAGCTCGCGCTATGTTAGGTGAGTTCGTACTTAGCTCAATGTTCAGTGACGTCATCGCCTTATTGGTGTTTACAGTCACGTGATAATGCATGATAAATAAGGCGTTTTAAATTAATTTTCTAAATTTTAAGACAAATAAGTAGACTTAGAGCGACGGTAGTCCAGTGGTGGACGGACTCGGCCTCTTACGCGAGGGGTTCCGGGTTCGATCCTGACCCGTCCGTGTGTGCCTTGAAATGGGTTTTTCTAAATTTCTAAGTGCACACGAGACCATCGTTCGCTCATCGGTGAAGGAAAACATCGTGAGGAAACCTGTATGCCTGATGAGATTGAAAGTCTTTGAAGGTACGTGAAGTTCACCAACCCGCACTGGGCCAGCGCGGTGAACTATTGGCGAATTACCCTTGTCGCCTGATTTCGAGGAGGAGACCCGTGCCCAGCAGTGGGACATATAAGGGTTGATACTTTACTTTTTTACTTTAAGTAGACTTTTTAAATATTATTTTAGGTTTTCAAATACTGTTTTTAATATGTAAAACATAACTTTACATGAATTTCTAACATGTGTCAATATCCCTATTAGCAATATATCTGAACATAGCTACTATTCGATGAAATTTGTTTTTTTTTGTATATTATTTTTACGCTTGATGAACTCAAATTTCATTTTGACTATGATTTTAATCAAATCTTTTTTTTTCAGAACTGTCCCAACTGGCAAGACACTGACAATTGCAAGAAACTCAAGGATCACATAGAGGAGTGTAAAGCCTACGCACCTAAATAAATTTAAAACCTAGCTACTAAGAACTTTTGTAAAATACAACTCTAAAACTAACATGCAATTATCCTCATAATATCATATAAAAATAAAGATATTTTTTAATCTAATTATTTGTTTGTGTGATCTTCAGTTGTATTTTATAGCTATGATATACAATGTAGCTAAAATATTATTCGTATGAATAAATATACAGTACAATAAATATAATTATCTATCCCATTTCCCTTGGCTACTTCATATCACTAAAGTTACTGCTACAAATGATGCTTTTTTTTGCTAGTGATAATTTTAGCTAGATTTTACCACTAACACGAAAACCATATTGAGAGGCATTTATGAAAATTAGAAATAATTCTATACGAAAAATGGAATAACAAGAAACATACAGACGAATTGTTAGCCTCCTTTTTTTGGAGTCGGTTAGTAAAGAAATGACAGCGTCATCATGGCATTGAAATTGATTTTATTCCTAAAATGTTATGGTATCATTAACGTGAAAGTTTGTTTTTTTTTTTTATTAATTTATTAAGAGCTGGATACAAGTCAATGAAAGTTTGTACGTATCAAGTGTTGTCACTATTAAACACATAAAAACTACTGAATGGATTTTAATAAAAACAATAATATATTTCTTAACAATAGCGCGTAGGCTATAATAATAATTTATCCCTGTACTCCCACGGAATGGGAAGTGCGTGGGTGAAACCGCGGGGCGCTGCTAGTTTTTAATGAAATTGATGTTATTCCAAGCAATGTTTAAGATCTTCCTCGATCTAGTGTTACCAGTTTTGTTTTAACTCACAAACATTCAATTTCAAAATATACGACACTGTTGATAGCAAGTAGCACATCTTTATTATGTCAACAACGTCCTTAACACTTTAGTAAAGTCTTTGCTAGTAGTCGCCAAATTTTTTCAACGCTTATAATAATTTGGCTGTGTGAAAAAATGCGCTACAATCGAAAAATTCTTTACAATATGTTTGGTTATGTACAATTCGTTATTGTTTTGTGGATTTTACATAATGTAAGTATTATTGTTGTCGAATTTTATTTCGGACAAAGTGTTCATTAGCTTATAATATCAATAGGTAATGAAAAGAAATCAAACATATTATTTTTCGTATAGAGTTATGCTGTTAATATTCCGGTGATCAAAGAGAAACCAGAAAACTGTTATGGTACAGATGATGTTATGGTGAGTACCATTATCACGTAATCATTAACTTTCTTAGGGTGGTGGAATAGGTAGACTGGCAGACTTACCATCATACCAGTTTACCTGGAACTATCCCAGACAATTCAGTTATGTGTTAGTTATCATCGTGAGATATGTTATGTCTCGTTGCTAGTAACTGCTTCTCTTGCCCTTCAGCCCAAAACACTGAAACCTATTTTTTGGATGGAACTAGCAAGATGGTGGCACCCATCAAGCCAGGAGCGAGACAGCCCATCCCACCCAATAGAAACTCAACTTATATCTAATAACCTTATTTTGATAATCATAGCTTTTTATCACTTAAAATGCAAGTGTCAAGCGGGTAAAAGGATGTTTGTTATTTTTCTTTTACAACGGTATTTCTGCTTATTTTTCCATGAAACAGCTTGAATATTTTTCGGATAGAAAGACAGGATAGGTACACGGTATTACTGGTACCAGGACTAAATACTTCACGCCATTTATGTGGACTGGCCAACCATCCAATGACATAGACAGGAACTGGCACACTTGGAGTGCCCTACATAAACAACTAGGTTCTAGTTGACATGAGCAACTTAGTCCTTAGCATTCCGAAATTATTCGCAATGGAGGACATATTTATTATAATAGCTACACCAATAGTGTTTCTTTTGTAACAACATTAATCTAGTAAAAACTAAATAATAACATAGTTCGATATTTATTTTTGAAGTGAAACTTCTTTAGAATCGTTGTGATTTCAAACCGGATGAAATGGAAGAAACGACAGGTAAAAGACATAAATACAAAAGAGCGAGAGAGCAAATATCGGTGTGTATGTATATTGCAGACTGTTTAATACTTGCTTGCATTTGAGCATTTAACATGTGTTTCACTTCTATCGTGTGTGAATCGCACACACACTTGTTTTTTATTTTTGTTGGCAGAATAGAAAATGCTGCATATTCCCGCCATTTTTCAAAAGAGACACAGCAAGGGAGTGTGGTGTGGCCTTTGCTGTGACTTTTGTGGACAAGTCGGCAGATGTTGCCATATTAAGAAGAGGGACAAGTTCGATTGTAAGAACAGAATATTCTATATGCGCAATTTAGATTGACCGGACTAAAGTTAGTAACGAGTCACAATGCCATTTTTCTGTTTGTAAAACTTTTCATGCATAAAACTCTCTGGTTAACTTCAGTTTTGTCACATAGAACGTTTATGTACTGTATGTACTTCAGAGGCTACGAATTCTAGAATAAGTATTTTTAATAAGTGTTCTTTTACCCATTGGCAATACAAATCCACTTTTATTTTCAACGTTTGACATAATTTTATTTCACTATATAAGGGTACATTGTTATGAAATTACCACTAACTTTGACTTTATTTTTACTCGAAAAAACAAAATTTCAGTGTCATTATTGGAGATGTATTTTGAATGAATATGATTTATTGGACTTGGACAAGAACCTAAGTGTTGAAAAATATTATGATCACTTGGACAAGTGGGTGAATTTGAACCCTGCCTTCAGTAACGTGATGCTCAAAGCTAAAACCCATTGCAAGCAAGATTATAGAATGTTTATGCCAATAAATACATGCCAATTCTTCGATTTTCAAAATTGCATTAGGAATTTTGTTAATGTAGTAAGTATGACTATATTATATTCAAACGTGTGACTTACCGTTTCAGAACTGACGATTATTACACAGATTACATCAACAGTATGTGCTGATAATAATTCTTTTCCAATCGCAATTGATATTAAATGGAATATTTATGAACAGCGTATCAGCGCCATCTACGGTCGATTGGTCGAACTTGAAAGACATAATATGACCACGATGTCAAGCTGATGTGTCTTAAGTTAGAGCAACATAATGTCTAAAAGCTCATAAAATTAGGTTCAGTAATTGGGTATTTCATCGCAGACAAACAGTTAACGCTATCATTAGGTACATTAAAAGTTATTGAAGGTCATAATTTCACCCTTTTTCATCCAAATTTTACTAAGCCACATTGGGCCAGCGCATTGGTAGCCTGATTTCGAGAAGGAAACGCAATATGATACATATGGATACTTTACTTTGTCTTTACTTTTTTACGCCCATGGGTATACATGATGACCGAAATTTATACTGATTCAACAATATGAAGAATATGAATCCAGTTTAAAGTATCTACAAAATAATCATTTGTTTATTTTATAACTTCAAACTAAGCAGCACAGCATTACGATGAAATTCATAGATGCCGCTGTGATGACTGTCCCAGCAGGCTTTAATGCCAGTAGATAACAAACTTTATTTGAAGCTGTAATAAAAAGTTTTATTAATTTTCAGGACTGTCCCGACGTTATACAATCAAAAGAATGCGCAGAATGGAAGCAATTTTACGATGAATGCAGAGAATACTTTATTTAATGCAAGAAAATAAAAAAATAAACTTTGAACTATTGTTTATTGTTAAATTAATACTAGCAGATATTAGTACGTTAAAATGAACTACTTATATTACCTTAATATATTCTGAAAACATTGCATGTAACATTATCACTAGCTTAAATCTATGTTATAAATAACGTTTGAACAAGAATTAGTATAGAGGTAAGAACAGTAAAATTAATCTTTGCACTACTGTACTACCTGCATACCAAGAAAGTATACTGTCATATTTGTAAACGAACTAACCAAAAGCCTCAACGAGAAATACTTTCTAGAACACAGGTGACCGATCAAAAACTTTGTAATCTACAGTTAGCATAGAAACTACAACAGACTTTTGAATTCTATTCATTCCCATACGTGAAAAGACTTTTGGTTAGTTTGCGTGTGTGTAAATGCATTGATTTCATAATTGACATTGCACGAGCCAGTATATTTGATCACTATTCCTTGCAGGAATAAAATTAATTAAACTAAACTAGCAGTCTTTAGAAGGCTTCATGGTAAAAGTCTTGGATTAAATCTTCCGACGTAAAGAATCATGCCAGTGGGATTGTGTCTGACGAAGAACAGGAATGGTCTGTCAAATTTGAGTCGCGCGGGCTGCGTGTTCCTAGCCGGTAATCGAGCTTGTCTCGGCCGAAGGTGCAGAGGCAAATGCATAGCATCGCCCAAATCGTGGGGGTCGTGAAATGCACGTTGATAATCCCGCGGTTCATCCCACATTGTTGCCCATCTAGAAGACCTGCGCTTTTGTTGCGATATCTCCGGATATTCCTCCACATGATGCTGCTCCCCTATCGATCCTTCTCCACAAGTCACGAACGTAGTTAGCTGCATAATATCAGATAAATGCAGTTCCTTAGACGGACCATTTAATCCTGCTAAATCAGCATGCTCCGAATCGAATAATTCCTTCAAACCCATTTTCTTTAGTGACGAAGAAACGTTCAACATGGATTTGTGAGAGAATCTTGGAATTTGGAGTTCTAAACCGATTCGAGGGAGAAGGGTTCTTAATAGTTGATTCCAAGTAGACGCCGTTGGTTTGGAATCCAGGAGACGCTTTTCTAAAGCTTCTAAATCTTCTGCATTAACTACGTTGCCTTGTTGACCTGGCATAAGGAATAACGTGCTGACTACTGAATTAGTGTTTCCCAAGGCTGCTGCAGTGGCATCGAGAACTGGATCATAGCCGGCGAGAAAGTTGTTCTTGTAAACAACTGCAGGTACGGGAACTAGACGTCGTTGTCGGACGTTAGGTGATACTACGAAGTACATTTCCCCATCTCTTCCATCCACAGATGTTCCAGTGCAGTCGGTCTGAAAATGTACATAAAATAATTTGAAAACAATCACAGAGATATTGTTATATAAAATTAAAAATAATGAACAGAATGAAAAAATGTATAAAGCTAACTAAAGATTACGCAGAATTCATAAAAAATGGTACGTTTTAGCACTAGAAAATTAATCATCATTCTTTACTGAGACCATAGAGTTTAGGCCATCCTTATTTACAAAGCCATATTATTTAATATGGCTAATCATTTAATAAGTTCATTTATGATATATTATATCATTATATTATTTGGAATTTCATAAAAATATCTATTTGTATACTAGAAATGTGTGTGGATTCAAGTGGCAAACGATCTGCCATCTTGGTGTTAATATTCATTCGTAGCAGTAAATGCAGGTATTTACATGTCTCGGGCTACTTATGTAATTTCACAAAAAATTATATTACTATTTTTTAATACATAAAAAGAAAATTCTGGATTTCTGATTAAAATATAGTTTCAACAATTATAATATTGTAATAATACTATGTCAGTTTAAAATTCATGTGTAATTTCAATGTCGGGCATATAGGTACTCGTATTATGATTTTAAATATTTACCTCGAAAATATTTGTGGAAAATGCTGCAAGCGGAGGACGCATGGATATTGAATTAGTTTTAATATACTCTGGAATTTTGCCCCATGTATACCTCTTTACTAATAAATTAGTTCTTCTTCTAATAATATCACTGATTAGCTTAAAGTTTATTTCTTCTACGTGGCCATTATAAAAGTGCTGAGCTCTTTCTTTGTAGAAGGTTAAAAGCTTTCCTTTATTTCTTTCACTGTAAAGTTCCCTTATAAATGCAGAAACTGCTACACCAGAATTAGAAGATGTTTCTATCGAATCAGATATATTCTTCAAAGTAAAATGTGGATTAAATGTTACCATATCGTCAAGCTTAAGTATATCGTTCATTTCACCCGATGTTGCCCCCCTGGCCCCCATAAACATCATGGCTAACATTGATGTGATTGAATAAGGAGATAAAACAAAACTACGCTTGTTGTCCATATTTGGAATGATTTCCTCCCAATATCTAAAGGCTAATTCATTGCAAAGTTGAGTAAATTGTAAAACATCTTCTCCCAAATTTTTCGTTGTAACCTCTAAGCCTTGATTTTCATTTGAAAAATCTAAAACTATATTTTTATCTGTTGCAGATTCAGTGGCACTAGGTTCTACTTTTTGTTTGATTTTTTCACTTTCAAGAATTTTCGGTGGAGGGACAGTGGGAATCAATTTCCAAGAGTTATTCCGATCTGATGCTAATTCTTTGTCATCAATATTAACTTTCTGAAATTTCTTCTTAAATTCATCCATTTTAGGCAATTCTCCGTTCGTTTTTATTTTATTTAAATGATTGCTAAGGCTTACGTTTTTTATGACTGAATTTTTTTGAGTTTCTGACGATTCATTGTTTAAATGTGGAGATACGATTGTCGTTGTTTCAATTTTAGTAAGAAAATGATTTTGAACTGGCTTGGTACTTGCTTCTGATATTTTTTTATCGTCATCATGGGTTAATGACGGACTTTTTGTTCTTTCGAACGTTACATTCAAGGAGTTCACTGCATCGATTATAGAATTATTGTTATTAAAAATGGGATGCTTATTTTTTTCCTTAGTAATAATACTATCCACTTCTGGCTGCATAGTTGTCAACTGTATTAATTCTTCAGTCTTTTTCGTTTTTTTATCGCTCACTTCATCAGTTATCATGATTGATTCAGTTGTTACTGGATTTGTCGTTGTTTCTATTTCATCTGTTGTAGTCATTGTACCTGTTATTTCATCGAATAATGGAGTTGTATCTTCACTTGTTTGTGTGGTATAAAAATATTCTTCTGTAAAATTATTTTGCTCCATATCTTGTGCATCCGGACTTTCATTAATAACTTGTGATAACATATCTCCAACAGAGTTAGATAAAATAGGGTCTATTGTGTTTGGTGGTGTAAAAATTGTTGATGTAATATAATCATCTGTAGGCATCTTTTCAATACCTAGTACATTTTCAATCATGTTATAAGTGCCATTTCTCTTATTATCTTTTTGAGGGTCTAAAGTGGAAATTTGCACATAGTTTTCAAATTCAGTATTATTGGTATCATTATTTTGTTTTTCTTGTCCTTGTTCCACTGGAATTTCGATTTCCAAGCTTTCTTTACCTTCTAAACTTAAATTATTTACTTTTTTGGTATCTAATGGGTCATCAGATGGAACCGGTGCATAGTTTCCAAGATCAGAAGCAATTTGGCTTATACTTTGAGCAACATCAAATAACGGAATTATTGGTTCATTACTATTCTCCTCATTAGTATTTGAACCCTCTATTTTTTCATTCTCATCAAATTTTTCACTGTCTTGTACAGAATTTAGCTCGGTCGAAGATGTGGTCAATGAAGGTGATATTGATTGTGTTGTTATAGTCGTCAAGTTTATTTTTTCAAACTTATCTTCATAGTGTGTTGACAATTTTATATCATTTTCTTTTATCAATTGACTCTCAGGGGAAAGCGATGACGAAGGTGATGAAGTAGTAGACGCTGTAGTTGTAATTACAACTTTATTTAATTTTGTTGATGTAATTGGTTTTTCGGTAGTTTTCTGTTTGACCAGTGTAGGGATAAAAGTACTGAATTTCTCGTATTGAGGATTTAATTTTGTCGTTAATAAAATTGGTGCAGCCGTTGTCTTGTCAGATGCATTGTGATCATCTTTCGTGCTTCCTGATATTTTCACATTTGGTTTTGTTGTTGATTTATATTTATTTGTACTAGACTCTGGCAATCTCGTTGTCGTTACAGTTGTTTTTGGCCTTACTGTTGTGGTAGAAGTAGTCGTAGTTCTTGTAGTAGTGGTTGATGGCAGTAATCGTTTTGTTGTTGAACTTGGAATATATTTTGAAGTGGTTGTCTTAGATCTTGTAGTCGATTCCGTTGGTATCCTCGTTGCACTAGTTGTGATTTTTTTTGTTGTTGTAGACTTGATAGTAGAAGTTAATTTTGAAGGGCTCGTAGTAGTTTCAAGTTTAACTGGTATATCATTTGTATTTTTATCATTCACTAATTCGCTTTCTTTACTTTGTGTGCTTTCATTCAAATTTTCAAACTCAATCGTTTCAGTCTCTGGCGTTATAAATGATTCTGAAGTTCTATCTGGAACAATATCAACTCCTGTGTTTCCAAATATTGATGGAAGTATTTGACTCCAAGAGTCAGATACATCTGGCGTATCTAGAGTAGGTTGTACACTTGATTTATTTTTATGTGCCTCCATTTGAGCTTTGAGAACATTTTGAACATTTGTCACTACATTATGAACTTTAGTATATGACGGTTGACTAAAATTAAAGGCAACTGTAGGCTGTTTATCACTTGCAAATGTGACAAGTCCTTCCGTTTCTTCACCCGCAGCAACTATAGCCTGTATTTCTTCGAGTGTCATTAATCTTTTAACTAGCTCTCCAGATTCATCAAAGGTGTAGAACTCATATCTGTCGGGTGTGAGCAGGGTCACTGGACTGCCAACTGTAGCCGGAACATTGGATGGAGCTGGTAAGCTGTTTCCAACTGCATCAGCGATGTACGGCAATTTCGAGCGTCTGAAAAGTGAAAAATTCCATTTATTATATGTACATATCCGAATAAAAAGTCATTAGATGTGAGAACAAGAGATCTTTATATTATTTTTTATTTAAAATACCAATAAAAAATCGTTTATATAATATGTAAAACAACATGCCGTGTTGTTCAATTTCAATCAAATTTTGCACCACTGTGCAATTTGGTCTCTTTTCTCACACTTTATTATTTTATTCACTTTATTATCTACGTCAATATGTTATGTAGGTATAAAATACCGACCTCTCTTCGTTATCATCAGCGAGCGCGCACGCGGCTAGGAGCACGCAGAGTAGCGCGTGCATCTTGTATTAGCACCACAGCACCTGAAACTGATAATACCAAACGTAAGTAAAGTACATAATTACTAAGTCTAAGTCTAAGTTTATTCTTTTGTCAAAAAAAATCACATTAGAATTTATTTCATAATAATATGTAAATTGTAAATATGTAAAACATTTTCATATGCTGTATGAAATAGGTATGTCTCTTTCTATGAGCGTCTATCTCGTTAATCGCTCACCATCGCATCAAACTAGGGTCAGCCATTGCAAGGAGGTCGTCGACCCATCCTTTTTCTTCTGACGGAAAAGGTTTCCCGACGGAAATCATAAAGATGATAAAATAAAAAGATATACAAAAACCTTCATCCTGGCTATAAATGAAGATGGAATTTGTAAGAAAATTTGGATGGTTGATGAGATTACCAACCCTCATTAAGCCAGTGCAACGGTGAACTATGGTCCAGTACATTCCTCGCCTGAATTCGAGGAGAACTAAGCAACTTATAAAGATTGATGATGATATTATCTTTATAAATGAGTTTTTTATTATGGCAAGATTTGAATAATCATCGTTTTCCATCGCTTATAACAAAAGCCTCATTTTAACATAGCAATTGGTTATACTAAAGAGTGTTTTGGCTGAAATAACCACGGATCGATTATTGCCAAAGTATAAAGTATATTGTACCTAGGTAAAGTAATATTTCAACAAACCGAGCACGCCTTTAAAACTTAACGAATCCAATGGGAAATATGCAATAGAACAGGGGAATTGTATTCAACAGATGTTGACTTTTGTCGAGGTGCCGTTGTGTTTTGACAGTCTGTTTGCACGTATACTGGAACAATGGGACAAACGACTTGTACAGGTTGAGGCGACGGTAATTACCGTAACCTACATTTGGATTCATAAAAAAGTTCACATGTAGTGTGGCCTTATTTTTGAAGCATAATCGTGATGTGAAAAAATGCATACGTTTTTATTTTTGTAACATACAATTTTTAATTAAAGAGATAAGGGACCAGATGGTAAATGATGAGTATTTGGGACTAGTAACGCCAACTTCGCTTGGCCCTCATATTAGGTAGATAAGTAGTAAGGTAGGTCTTCTTAGGCCTCCTTCAATGAACACCGCCAGACGGCAGATCCTATCGCGTATTTTCAACAGTGCATAAACGATGATGATGAATATACACTATATACCTGTCCCGGCCATCTTTCCGATCTACAGTAAAGCTGTTACATATATGATGAAAAGCGTTACTGTGCAGTTACAAGTGATTAAAATCATCAGTTAGAGTCGCGATCGTGAATCCCTTAAAATAACAATAAAGTTATAGCTAATATAAAACATGTAGCTGAATTTTAATGTCATTGCCATTGCAACATGCCATTTATACTTTTCAATTAGAGGTTTTATAGTGCATTGCAGCCGAATTGGGCCAGCACGAAAGAGGCTCACATAATACCGGGGCAAAATGATAGTGTGGCCCATTGGAGGGATAAGGTAAAGAAGAGCAATGCACAATTAAAGGTAATGCAGATGTCTATGGGCGTAGGCACAACAAAGCTCAAATTGCTCGTTTGCTTGCTCATGCCACAAGCATAAAAAACAACTAGTTGAGTACCAAATTCAATTTTGTACCTAAATTTTAAAACACGATAAAGTATAGTTTGAGAAAGGCTGGTTTTTTATGACAAGTAGTTAGATAATATGTGAATTGGCATATGTGTAACCTGAAAGTAACTGGCAACGTCGATCATGAACATAACCTAGTTTATAATATAAAAGCTCAGGTAACTCATTTATGTGTTGCCTATTCTGTAATGATGTTCTGTCTCTGTACCAGCAAACTACCTATCCTGCCTATCTCTCCGAAAGCTGAAGCCGTTTCACATGAGAAAGCCAGATATTGCTAGTTGGTATCAATGCAGCCGGAAACGCGGCACAGTGCATTCCTCCCTCAGTGAATATCATAAAAAAACCAAATCAAAACATCAAAGTTAAAGTCAAAATTTTATTATTTAAAATAGTACCATCAAAGTATCTTTTTGAACGTCAATTAACTCTACCATCGGTTCCAAAGCAGGTAGAAGAACAAACTCAGTGGAACTAATCTTTTCAAATACCTATTGTATTACAAATTTCAATGAAATACTAGTATAGTATATGAGAAGAATCTAGTGTAGTGCCCTGACATATTTTATGTAATTAGTATATAAGATATATTGTATTATATATTAACCAGATGGGAAGACGATCTCCGTGCAGTGGCAGGTCCGCGTTGGATGCGAATAGCAAGGGATCGGTCGTCTTGGCGTTCATTGAGGGAGGCCTATGTTCAGCAGTGGACGGATAAAGGCTAATGATGATGATGATGATATATTGTATTCATTCAATAAAGGAGTGTTCTACCGACACCCGAACCATACACACGCCAATATCCTCACACACGTCCTCACACTAGCAAGAAACTCTGTTGAGTTGCTCTTTTCAAAATATAGTTCACAATTTTTATAAACATACATCATCCTTACCTGTATACAATATAGTCTACTAGACTAAATTGTATCAAGCATCAAGCATAATCCATAATTCATAACACCAGTATGCATATAATATTATCCTTATTGTATTTAGTAACTCAGATGAGTGCACTTTCCGTCTCTGGTTAAGTTACCAAGAGTAGGTAAGTGAGGAGAAGTAAGTGTTGGAATATCATATTTTAAGTAGAAAAATATTGGAATAAGATCGGCCGATGTATCGCGCAGAGTTAGGGTCAGGTCAGCACTCAGCAGTAAGCAATGTGTACTTTTGTATTACTATTATTTTTCGTAAGACGATCACAACACAAAGGAAGAATCTAGCAAGAAACTCTGTAGGGTTGCTATTTTCAAAATATACTTTTACAATTTTTGCAAATCCTACTAATATTATAAACGTGAAAGTTTGGATGTTTGTTACTCTTTCACGGAAAAACTACTGAAAAACACATAGACTATTATTTATCCCCGTACTCCCACGGGAACGGGAAGTACGCGGGTGAAACCGCGGAGCGCTGCTAGTACATAATATACGCAATTTTGCGTCCTTAGCCTTCATTAAATGCGCGTCCGAAAAAGATGATTGTTTTTATAGTTCGAAAACTGTTAACATAAATGTTACTCGGCGATATTATCTCCGAGCAGTGGCAAGTCCATGTTGGATGGTAGCAAGGGATCGTCTTGGGGTACATTGGTTCATTTTTTTATAATAAAAACCTTCAGTGGGCGTTAAGGAACATACAAAAAAAATATAAGCCGAATTGGTCGAGCCATTTTCGATTTACATTCAGAAACATTAATTTTTATTTATATAGATTTGTGAACAAATCTATTTTTGACACGTACCTGCGTTAACGATAATAATGACCTTTGAGACCACGCTCCGGTGGGCAGATCGCACCGTTACGGCTGCCGTGAGACGAGCGAGACTCGTGAGATGCGTGAGACGCGGCTGTGAGAACTGCCACTGGTGTTATGTAACGGGTACTTTATTGTACTTTAGCCCTCTTTTTGACTCCCAATCGTGAACTGACACGGTATAAAATACTATAAAATAGTAATATAATAACAGGCAATAGCATAGAATACTAAATACGCTTAGGGCCTGTTTCACAATCTCCAGTTAAGTTCCCAATAGGCTATCGGCAACATATTTGACAGATATTTGACAGATACTCCATACTCTATCTGTCAAATATGTTGCCGATAGCCTATTGGGAACTTAACTGGAGATTGTGAAACAGGCCCTTATAGTAAAAGGTGTAATAATTAATAAACGATAATTTATATTACGAATGCCTATATAAGATTTTAAATTAAAATTGTTACTATATAAAACCACTAGCAGCGCCCCGCGGTATCACCCGCGTACTTCCTATTCCCGTGGGAGTACGGTGATATGTTACAGCCTAAGTGTTATTCTGATGTATAAGCTATGTTATTGTAAAGTTTCATCAAAATCCATTCAGTCGTTTTTACGTGAAAGAGTAACAAACATACTTACAAACTTTCGTGTTTATAATATTAGTAGGAAGTAGAATTAACAGGATTTACCAACTAAGTATTTAAAATAGGATATTTTACGATGCGCTCTGTATGATACTCGATCCTGTGTTCGACAGACGAACTGGCAAGGTGAGCTTTCGGTTTCGCTCAGGTTTCGAGTATACGTAATACAAGAGACAATAGTAGGGGTACAAATTACTTATATGATAGTGTCGCAGTTTACGTAGCAATCATACGAGGAAGGAGGAAGTCCTCTATTGCCGTCAACACCTACACGGATACCATCCGCATACTTCAGGGAACCTAGACAAAATGCCATTAAGAAAACGTTAGCGAAGTTCGAAAATGATAAAATGTATGGGATTGACATAAGACCGCGCTTAATCACGTTGTCCATCAAATACAATTTATCATTTTCGAACTTCGCTAACGCTTTCTTAATGGCATTTTGGCTAGGCCCCCAGTGTCGTTAACAAGATATTCGTAGACAATGGTAAAAATCCCATTTAAAATATTTTTTTGTAATTTCGGGTCTTTAACATTGAACATAGAATATAATTTATAATTTTTTCAGCTTTTTTTTGAGAATTTAATATTATAAACTCAGAAAACCTGCTTCGCGGAAGAAATTTAGAACGATAACAAAGAATATTCATTCCGATCAGAGACTAAGAGAGTGCTTTCTAAATCACTCACAATCAAAGCTTCATAAAACTCCCAACATGGCTTTATTGGCATACAACACACGCTCAGTGTTTTCCTTTAAACGCAGATAAAAACAATTTCACGGGTCATTTCTGGCCGGAGCTGCGCGGCGCGTGCCCCTCATTTGTGATCGTGCAGAACTTTCTGTACAACAAGAGATCATTGAAGTATTTGATATAACTGTATATACAGACCAGACAGATATTTTTTATAAACTACCTAACTGTTAGCTTACTCGCATTAGCAAAAAAAACATTTTTCTTTATGAATCCTATGTTACTTCTAGAAGGTGCCTCCGAGATGTGTACAAAGTTTCATGATGGTCGGTTGACTAGTTTCGCAAAATTCAGATTGTCGGGTATTTTGTTAAATTCTAATGGTGCTGACAGACAAATCGCTGTCGTCTGACATAGACGTCAGATCGTGACGCAACGCCGCGACGCCAACGTCGAGCACATTTCGAGGTTAGGTCCAAGATGGGCCAAGTCTACCGCCGCGCCACAATCATGACACACTGTTTCCCTGTGGGCCGTCGGGCCTGTAAGCCTGGCGTGTTAGCATATATGTCGGACTGAAAGTGAGGAGCTTGCACTAGCAGCGGGTCCACCGCTTTGAGACTGGACACAGAGTCGCCATTTAGCTGTTGCCATACGACTGGCACACAAGTTTTGCCAGGTCTCCTAAGTGCCTACTATGACCCAATATGACACTATGACCTATCTTGTAAGGGGTATCGGTTTTATGACTATGACTAGGTTAATGTCATTCATAAATATTTGGTTATTATTCTTTTGTGAGTCTGTCCTTGAGTGTACCGAAAGTAAACGCTGATGCAGGTTAACGGGACCCAACGGGTCAACGACCCGCGTCTTCTCATTTGCGGAAAAATAGTTGTTCACGCAGTTATGAGTTTTGGTGGGCCATATTTTTTATCTCAATCATATCACATCGGGGCTAGTAAATGTCTTAATTATGAAGCCGCGACTTGTTAAGTTCTTTAATAACTTAACTTACTGTGTTTTGTGTTTGTGTTAACATTTTTGTTTATTATAAATAAAAAATATGTTTAGAATACAGGATAATACACATGCAGCATCATCATCATTCTTTATCGATCCACTGATGCGAGGCCTCCCTCAACAAATGCCAGACGACCGATCCTTTGCCTCTCGGTCTCTCGGTCACTGCACTGAGATCGTCTTTCCACTTGAATGACCGACAGTCGTCACTTCTTCTACGGTCTACCTAAACGCGATGGACACCATGCAAACACTTCAACAAAATATCCAATAACAAAACCATTGATAAAACTGTTTTCAAAAAGATAACTACTAAATTACCTTTTTTTGCCTTGTATAATTCACCCTATTATATATGTTTGTTTGTTTTGTGTCAAATAAAGCTTATTCTTTCTTCTTTCTTTCTTTCTTTAAATAATATCATAAAACGTTAATTAAATTTTATGGTAAAGTACATCTCTACAAAGTAAAACAGAAACAATTAATACGGAATACATAAGTTATTTATCACACATTTTTTTCGAAAGCTCTAGACTTTTAGGCCTGATGGCCTTAAAGCTCAATCGGTAGATAAGTGAGCTAATGGCTCACCTAGAAATCATTCAATAGAGATAGTGTTTAAAATACTATAACTATTTTGTCTCGTCATATATAGTAACAATAGACCAACACACAGACACATTTATCGGTAAACCATCCAAAAACAGCTTCCTCACAAACCTATTAACCTAACAAAAACTAGATGCCATAAAAAATGTTTTAACGGTAAACAAAGACAACAATTCAAATAACCGTAAAACAAGTTAAGCCCGATGATAAAATATAACAATCACAAGCGAAAATATTACAACCGGTCTGGCATGTATAAATGTAAACACATTTGTATAAGAAAATTGCAGAAAGTATGAATATGAGTTTTATATTTATACTTTATCATTAAATTGAGCAAACCTCTAGAGACAGTAAGGACTCTGCGATGTGTTTAAACCCGCTGAATGAATATTGTGTTTCAGAATTGCGTTGCCTTTGATTTTTGTAAGTCATAATGAGGAACGATGGTCCAGTAGTGGATAGACTCGGCCTCTTATGCGAGAGGTTCCTGGTTCGATCCTGAACCCCCGTGTGTGCCTTAAAACGAGTTTTTGTAAATTTCTAAGAGCACCCTAAACATGAGACCATCGCTCGCTCAACGGCGAAGGAAAACATCGCGAGGAAACCTACATGCCTGATGAGATTGAAAATCATTGAAGGTATGTGAAGTTCACCAACCCGCACTGGGTTGGTGAACGATCCTCGCCTGGTTTCGAGGAGGAGACCCGTGCCCAGCAGTGGGACATATTATAAGGGTTGATACTATACTACACTATATACTATATAAGGACCTTGGCGTTCATAGAGGGAGGCCTATGTTCAGCAGTGGACGGATAAAGGCTGATGATGATGATGAATGAGATAACCGAGCTTTCGCAGCTTTGTCATGACTATCGACACCCAAATACATCCGCACAGCCAAAGGTTATGCAGATGCGTTGTCATACTTTTCCCCATCTACTTAATGGGTCACTAGAAACTCACAAATGGCATTAAAGGCGACAGCATAACTGTTAATTTACGCCAGTTTATGGCACTATCTCTTACTCAAACAATATGAAAATACCAAATGCTTTAAGGTGAATGAACTTGTGTATGTTTTAGGGATCATATCCCAAACAAACAAAATAACAACCTTATTTTTTTGATGACGCATGGACAATGCTTTTAGTATCTACGAATACCTTATTTATAAGAAAGTACTCATTTAAAACAGTTTTTGGTAAAAACATTATTAGAAAATATTCTTTATATTATAATAAGATTTAGTCTTAAAATTACGTACTCAACCTTAAGTCTCCGTTTCTTACCTAAACTAAATTAAAGAGACAAACAATTGATAAATTATGAAAAAGCTCTCAAGATTACGAGATCACGTTAAAAAGACATTTCGCGAAAAAGAAAGCTCGAGCTAATCTGATTATCATTTTAATATTTGCTTGTCGAGCACGTATTTTTAATACCATTATAATTTCACAGGCTATATTTAATCAACCAAGAGTGTATGAATTATGAAACAGCATTATAAATGACATGTAATTTTAGGATTCCGTATTCAAATAATGTCAACGACACATGTATTATGTTATACGGGAGTACGTGGATAAATTATAGCCTTTATGTGATAAATTATAGTTTTTACGTGAAAGAGTAACAAACATCCATACTTACAAACTTTAGGTTTCTAATAGTAGTAGGATAGACTACAGCTGATGACTAATATAAATGGACACGAAAGTCTATATGACTTATAGACTTTCCTGTCCATCCACTAGGACTTCGAACCTTGAAATCTTTAAGTTTCTTACTAGCCATGGCATTACTTTGGTCAATTTATATTGACCAAAGTAATGCCATGGCTAGTAAGAAACTTAAAGATTTCATATATTTATATATAATAGCAAGTAATTTATAAAAAAATTAAACTAAATAGAATCACAAAACATAGCTGATAGAAACTAAACTCTAAAAATTGACAAGATAAAATTTAAAAAGTTATCGGTTTTGTTAAGATTTGACCAAAAAATCGTCTACTAACAAAAGATAAAACCTTTCGACAGCCTTTCCCTTAGAAAAGGAATCCTTTCTCTACAAAATCATGATCGAACTCGAAAGAAAAATGTCTGTATCAAACAGTATCGATTATCGATGAAGACAAGTCGTGATTAAGCATTAAGCTACATTGTAGTCCAATATCTGAGATGGAGCTCACGATCTCAGAGATATCAGTGTAACACAACCGATCGCAACTTTCATCTATACTATTGATATTGTAACTATGTATTTACGACGACGACCTCTGTGGCTCAGTGGTTAGCGTGTTGGCGCACAAGCCGGAGGTAGCGGGTTCGAATCCCACCAGGGAACAAAAAAAGTTTATTTGTTCCTGGGTCATGGATGTCTATTTAATATGTGTATTATATAATAAAAATTTTAAATATAAGTATTAATATAAAAATGTATTTCCGTTGTCTGGTAGCCGTAACACAAGTCTCTTCGAGTACTTACCACGAGACCAGATTGACGTGGTGTAAAAGCGTCCATAGATATTATTATTTAAGTGTACAGAAACTATTAAATAAATAAATAAGATACGTTTACAATGTGTTCCTTGACTCCATAGAATTCAGAAAAAAAAATTTGCAAAAGCCGCTCGAACCTTCGAGACCTAATATTAGAATAACTAGACTGCATTAAGATTATTAATAGGCCCTATATGGAACGGAAGGCGAATAAATGTGTATCCAAGTTTCATCTCTAACAGGAAAGTGAAAGAGGTCGGACGACCTACTATAGACAGCGTGTATTTACATCTGTTTTCAGATGACCTGTTTTCCAGAACCTTCTTAAACGAAATGAAAACTTTGGCGTACAAAAATAACTATATTAAAAACCTCATCACGTTTGTAGTAGCTGCCTAAAAGACGTACATTTGTATTTAAGTTGGAATGCCTAATTTGCATTGTAATGAATAAAAATAGTCCATTAATTTACAGAGACCATCAGAGATTCCCAAATCCTTGAGAAAGCTAATTATTTTCTTACGGTAGGATGGATGCGGCGATCTGCCCTTGACTGCATAAATGTCACCAGCTTGTCTCCCCTGTTGAATAGCTTTGCTGTGTCGGAGAAAATGGCAAGACTGGCAGTGTAATTACTAGCATCGAGACTGAACATCATAATATGTTTCAGGATAGGGAATACATATATGAGTTACTTGGCCTAATCTATACTTAATATTATAAAGAGGAAAGATTTGATTGTATGTTCGTATTGAATAGGCTTCGAAATTCCCTGACCGATTTGAAAAATTCTTCACTGTTGGGAAGCTACACTATCCCCAGTGAACATAGGCTTATATCAAAGAGGTTAAGGATCCATATTAAAACTTAGTTGACGCAGACGAATCTGCGTACAAAAGCTAGTTCCAGATAAACTAGTTAATGTTAATGGGTGACGTCAACCACTTACCATCAGATGGCACATCTGCCAGTTTGTCTATCTATTTTTAGGGTTCCGTAGCCAAATGAAAAGAAACGGAATCCTTATACATATACAACTCCATGAAACAGTTAAAATAGGCAATATTTTAAATGACTTAACAAGATTCAATTTCTCTGTATAAATGTCTGACTCTGTAGTCAGGACATCTTTTTTAAGTTGTTTACTTATTTCCCTAACGAAAGTCAGATATGAAAGTCAATTTCCCTGTTTAAATTCAGCGAACCTTGCTGTTTTTATAGCAACAAGAACGCCACCGCAGGCGGTATCTTGCCAATATTAATTCGATGGAGTGTGGCTGGAGCCGTTGGCAGCCAAGATCGGATTTAATTAGAATAAGCGCATCATAATACAATTTAGATGTTGGCAACCTCTCTGGCAACGGGCCTGATTTTACCGACTCTGGTTAATGATGGTGCTGTATCTTTAGTAAGCTGTGCCTTGACTTGAAATTTGGCTACATAAATTTTACTTTATCGTAAGCTATATTTATGGCAGCCTAATTCGTAAAAATAACATAAACCACGTAAAGAGTTTCTAGAGCTTTCTCAAGCTTAGGTAGAAAATACACTGAAGTTTTAGTGCGGTTTGTGAGTTTCCGGTATCCCATTGGGGGGATAGGGAAAATGAGGGCGACGCATCTGCATAACCTCTGGTTATGTGGATGTTAATGAGCCTTGATGGTCGCAAGGCTTCGACTGTTCGTATACCCTTCTATGCTATAAAAAAATATGGAAGTTCACCAACCCGCATTGGGCCAGTGCATCGGTGAACCCCATTTACCCTTTCGCCTGAGTTCGAGGAGGAGACCCGTGCCCAGCAGTGGGACATATAAGGGTCGATACTTCAAGCTAGCATCGTTCGCGTACAATAAGTATTCTATTCCATTCGTTTAGCGTTTGTGCCACTTGTCTAAAGCGCTGGTTAGATGATAAATGAATTCGTTTCCTTTTTTGTTCTGCGTGATACGTACTATGAAGAACTCGGCTTAACTCCTATTTTAAAACTATTATGGGTACCCTCGGCTAATAGTGAAGTGCCCAAATCTGTCTGCAAGGGGGCTAAATGAGTTCCTGTGCTGTTATGTTAATGAGCAACTCACCTGAACTTAGCACAAAAACAATTATTTTGAGAATCAGCTAACATTAATATTGTGCGACGTTGACTATTTATCAAGAGGCTCATCTGCCAGTTTGTTGTCTTAAATTTAAATTAGTTCACTTATCTCTAGTCTAGCATTATCACTTCATGGAATGGCAATATTGGTGCCTTTAGGCTATTTTGAAAGGTCTAACTTCCTGAGATTGACAAGTGTTTCCTGACTGATGATTATTATTTTGTTTTATTATTATTTTGTTAGAGGTATGTATGGTACGATAGCATTATACTGATCATAAATAAAGAAGACGATAAAGAGACAAGGTAAATGAGGGGTCTAACGGAATAGAGACCTGGCCTAGCGGAGCAGCTTAAGAAGATACTGAGCTAGTGAAGTGAGCTGCTCAGAGAGCTCTCTAGTGGAAATATTGTCCGTAGCGGGGAAGCTTTTAATATACTTTGCATTAGCAAATTGAAACATTTTTACATTTGAAGGTTCCTTTCTGAATAATTGTAAATATTAATACTGTAACGACCAAATCGAATCTAAGTATTAAGCAATAATGAAAATAGTTTCTGTCAACGTATAATATTAATTTCATGCTATTTTTAGTAGCGCTAGTTTCACTAGCGTATTTCATATTGGGATGAGAAGAGGGGTCATAAATTATAGTCACTCACAAAAAACGTAGATTTCTATTGATAATTTTTTTTTCAAAATCGGTTCAGGAAATCCAGATTTTATCCTTCTCTAGATTTTAACCTCACAAAGTTTACCTCTTAATAGTATTAGGGCCTGTTTCACAATCTCCAGTTAAGTTCCCAATAGGCTATCGGCAACATATTTGACAGATACTCCATACTCTATCTGTATTAGTATAGATAAATCTAGAAATAAATCTTCTTAAGTTTCGGCCACAGTCATCTATTTGTTATTTCAGAAAGAAGTCATTACTTTTGGTATTAGTGCTGTGTAGTATTCGAAACAAGATTTAAACGGGGTAAAATTGTATGAAACAATTTAGAGCAGTAATAAAAATTAAAAAAACAAAAACAAAATGGTGGATAGCCAAAAGTAACGCTGTACATTATAGGTACTCTATATAACTCTAATGGTTGCTTAAAACTTTGTTGAAACAAAGAATATTCTTTATATTATAGGAATGAGAAAATTATACAAACTCGCATACTTGTTTCGTTTTGTCCGCGTGAATTTAGACAAACGAAAGGGATTTTAATAATTATTTCTCTGTCTGAAATTATAATTTTAATTTTACAATTTTAATTCACTATTGGAATTGTTTAAAATGGTATATTTTTATTTTAATGTCGCAGATTTTTCTGAATCTTTTATGAAGTATATGAAAAACTTAAAAAAATAACGCTAATTAATAAATGATTTATTGTATACAAAAAATTACAAACATGAAACAATGAAATTTTAAATTTGCAAACTTAATGGCACATTAGTATAATTATTCTAAGGTGCAGACACAAAGGAGACTTTATCGCTCAGAAGTCTTTTCTACCAAGTAACTGTAGGATAATTTATTAGTAGAGATAACATTGTAATAAAATACTATGGATCGTGCAACTCAAATACGACATACTAATCCTACAAATTAACATAAATTACATACAAAATGAGTATACGTCTAAGAAACTTGATATTTTAGACATTTTTGTACATTCATTGAGTTCGATATAAATAACAAATATCAGTTTCAGCTTCGAGAAAACTTTTTGATTCGTTGACTTTTTTTTCGAAAGGTCTAGACTTTTAGACCTGATGGCCTTTAAGCTCAATCGGTAGGTAGGTGAGCAGATGGCTGATTCATCAACAGTAGAAGCACCACAGCCACGAAAAAAACTACAACGCTTCGACCATGAAGCGTGAAATAAAATTGAGTAACATACTTTTAGTAAATTTATAGCTTAAATTATATAACAGGTCGTAAAGACTCAAGAAAAGTAAAGATGCAGAATGAATAATAATAAATGGACAAAACGTTTAACAGAATGGTTACCAAGAGATATGAAAAGAAAGAAAGGGAGACCCTACAAGAGATGGAGAGACATTTTTAACCAGAAATGTGGACACTACTGGATGGGAATGGCGCGAGATAGATGCGTATGGAAAGGTTTAGGAGAGGCCTACGCCGCGGAGGCGACTACTTTAAGCAACGTTTAGTTATTTAAAAATTAAAAAAAAAATGTAAACACGAAAATATATAATACTGTTAATATTAATTTTTGCTTAGTAGTAAATAAAGGCTATTTTTATTTTTATTTTATTTATTTTTATAAAGACTCAAGACTTGTAAGTCTACTATGAAATTAATATTACGAAAAATTGTGATAAATTTTTAACAACATATTTTTCCTATCAATATCGAAATATCGAATAAAACACCTACAAACTAGTGACGTCATCACAAGATTTAATAATTAAACATTCAAAATTTTACTCTACAGAAGGAAAATATGAAATAGAATTTTAATTCAGGGACCTAAATGAATTATAAAAAAAACGTATTTTATGGCTTTTTATAATTTTAATGAATTTACCCGCGCGAAAACATATTTGGCACATGTTTCAGGCGAGAACATAAAAACTGAACATGCCCTGGCTAATGAGAACAAATGGCAGGTTGTTTATGGTCCCTGCTCTGCGATATTAAATTTGGGTCTCACTGGACAAAACCTTTTACGTTTAGAAACTTACAGCTCGCAACAACCTACGTTTATTACCGCAACTTTATTTGACTAAGGGCCTGTTTCACAATCTCCAGATAAGTTCCGAATAGGCTATTCAGAACATATTTGACAGATTATTGACAGATAGAGTATGGAGTATCTGTCAAATATGTTGCCAATAGCCTATTCGGAACTTATCTGGAGATTGTGAAACAGGCCCTAAGTACGTGTAGGAGTGTATCAAAATTAAATGTATATTCTCTACTATTCTAAAATCTTTTATTGATTAAAAAATTCATGACCCGGTACAGATATTATGTTATATAATATTTTTCATCATACAAAACTGCACTTTTTTTTATTATGATTAGCATCAGTGACCACAGTGTTCAGCAACTACACCGGTGGACCTTTTTTTTTTTGATGACGCCGCGGAAACCCTTTTCGGACCCTACCAGGGCCTTGAGTAGGCGCGCTGGCGTATGTGGGGACTCGTATTGGAATCTGTAGGCGACGGGAAACCCTCAACGACAGACTGGTCCCGGCAAGACCAGATTCTTCACTATAGGGGGACTGCCCGGCTAGCCATACACCGCTCGACCTCGTCTACTAGTCATGCACGTTATAGCTTAACAAAGGGCTTATAAAAGTAGTACAGCAATAAGTTGATATAAAAGCCATAACGAATATACAGTTCTGCCAACTGACTCGGTTTGGAAAGCCGTTAAATTTCTTTATGGGAATAATAACTTTCTAACTGTTACAATACATATAAAAGTATTATAATGGCCTATTCAAAGTACGCAATATCAAAAACGGTATTTGACAATTGTCTCGAAAATCGCTGAGAAATAGAGATCTTGCTTTCATGGCTGATGTAGTTGGTGATTTGGAACACGCAAATATACGGTTTGAAACCAAGGTGGTGATAAATGAAAAAAATAGTTTGATTTTATTTATTGATTAGACTTATACAGATTATACAGTCGAAGCCTTATGGTAAATACCGACACCCAAAGACATGCCCATAGCCCACAGGCAACACCAAAAAGTAAGCACAAATTGCCTTATTTCCCCTATAGCATAGCACAGCATAGCTGTCACTTTACGCCGGTATTATGAGAGCGAGAGGTACCACCCTTGTCATGCCGGCCTATTTAGCTGCAATGCCGCTTACACCATGGCACTACCTCTTACTAATTCGACCTATAATATTAAATGAAGGACCTACAATAATAAATGAATTTCCTTCTATGTTTTATTATTCATTTTATTTTTTCCATTTAAATATCTTTAAACACCAAGATCCCAGTATAAGCCCGGAGTTCGCGTAACTTGGGCAGATAAATCTCGCGTCTCACACGGGCTTTTAGTGAAGTTTTAACCTCTTTATAAATAAATAGAGTTTTCTTAAAGCAGGGATTATTTAAGTCTCTATTGTTGTGCAGGAATTAAGAATAGCATATATTATTCTGTCTAATCTCTATATATTTCTCTAGTTCGCCAAATTTTTGAGTGTACAAATCTTGATGATATTTTAGATACTTCTGTGTTCTTCGTTATCCTACTAATACCATAACGCCAAACTTTGTAATAATTTAAGTATATATTAGGTATATAACGACTCTACAATATTTTTTTTAAATAGTATACAAGCTATTATTTATCCCCGTACTCCCATAGGAATGCAAAGTACGCTGGTAAAACCGCGAAGTATATATTCTAATTTTTGATATATATACGAACATAAAAGCAGACGAATTCCCTGTTTCTTGTTCAAATGCTCCGATCTCTTAAACTGCCAGTCGGAATTGAAAAAAATATTTTTAGTATTTGACAACAATATAAATAATCAAACCTACAATATTATTATTTATTTAACAATATTATTATTATATAACAATATTGTTATGTAATGTACATGTAGTAGTTGCAGTAATAAAATAAAAATCCTGATGTAATAAATACTATAGTGCTCCGATACAAACGAAGTAGGTGTAGTCCTACAATATATACCAGAAGATAAAAAGTGTGAATTTATCTCCGTCTTACTTTAAGGTCGTCTTGTCTCTTGGTACAGACAATAAGCGTTTCTCTCGCAAGTTTTATCTACATTACTTTTCTAGTTATCTAGATACACATAGTCCGTACTCTGTACCTACAAGCATCGACCACACAACCTATAGACTCCTAATGTTTGATTTTTCGTATTAAATGCATTCTGGCAACTAGCTGAGGTGAGACGAAGGGGTTACAATGCTGTGATTAGCTAATTCAATGTCATACATTACCAATCACAGAACGTTAAAAAGAAATGGATATATTTCGCAACGGGAAAGAATGAGACGACACGATAGTTTATTTAGGGTATACGATAGGTTGTTTACGGCTCACATCGGAACTATAAGTGAGATGTGTTGCCAGAACCCGTTCCCCTGTTATTAGGAGTCTATGGGTTATGTGGTCGATGGGTACAAGTAACTATGTTTGGGCTATTAATGTATTTATGAAATTGTCAGTAGAGGTGATCTTATGAGATAAAGGTATTATGATTGGAGCTGACTTATGAGACTGATGAGTCGGATGACTGTAGTGCTATTCTGTAAAAATCATTTCGATGAATAAGCTTTACCTGAGTGATAGATCTCAATTTATGCTCACTTCAAAAGCGAACTTTATTGTTGTAGATAGAGAGTCGAGTTTTAAAGAATACAAATTCGTCAAATTCATCATATCACTGCGGATTCCGTTTTCGAGATTCGAAAACGACCTTACAGAAGAGCCCTATTGGACTCCAAACGCAGCAGTAGCGGGATCGAATATTTTTTTTATTTCTCTTCTAAGTTTTCGTAACACAATTTGAAATGTATTTTATACGCTTTTCATTTGCTTCACCTGTATGTATGTTTGTAACCGACTCCTTTGGGCGCGATTTTGACCCACATTAAACGGCCAGATTTCTTTGTAGATCTTCTTCAGAGCTTTGTAGATCTAGAGGACCGATTATAATACACTAATTCGATAAGATTATTCCATTTTTCACTTTGGAAATTCTTTCAATCCTGTTTATTTTTTGACCACTTCTGTGGCTCAATTCCATCCAGGGAACAAAAAGTTTCTATGGGTCCTTCCTGGGTCATGGATGTGCATATTTGTATTATATAATAAAAATCTTAAATATATGTATTGATATAAAAGTATTGAATATATGTATTTCCGTTGTCTGATACCTGTAACACAAATTCTTCGGAGACATAGAACGGGACCAGATTAGCATGAGATAAACGGTTCCATAGATGTATCTGTTCCATAGACATATTGTAGATTTGAATTTCGAATAATGAAAAAAATTATGTATCTTGAGACGTGTACATACTGTATTTTAAATATTCCGTTGCTCGTGGAACAAGTTCTCACGGGCTCACCGGTAACCGAGATTCATTATAAAAAGTCGAGCACGTCCAAGTAAGTGCGATGATTTGTTCAATCGATCTGTTACCGTAACGTCACCGTTATCTAAACAACCGTCATCAAAGTCATTACACGCTCCAGGACAGATCGAGTTACATCCGATGACAAATTATCATCATAATACATTCGATCTTCGGTTATTTTTAAAGTTAACTGCTCTTTTAGGGTTCCGTTGCTTAAATAAAAGAACAGAATCTTATTGAATCACTTTGTTGTCTCTCGATTGTTCCCGTTAACCTAGAACCACGACATTAGATAAGAAACTTGGTCTTACAGAGTAAGTGAAGAAAAAAATCAGAAAATCATTAATTTTTGGCTATGTAAGACACGTTTTTCGGGACCATCGGCGTGTGATTCTCGCTCTCGACTCACTCTTTTTATTTATTTTTTGACTTAGATCTTTCATCATCTTTCATATATATATATATATATATATATATATAGATGTGCTATATATATATACCACA
This sequence comes from Lycaena phlaeas, assembly GCA_905333005.2. Classification (NCBI taxonomy): domain Eukaryota; kingdom Metazoa; phylum Arthropoda; class Insecta; order Lepidoptera; family Lycaenidae; genus Lycaena; species Lycaena phlaeas. The sequence goes on from HG995176.1 coordinate 3,598,581, forward strand.
TCGATACTACGTCATCATATATATATATGATGACGTAGTGGAAATCCTTTTCGGACCATACCAGAGCCTTGGGTAGGCGCGCTGGCGTGTGTGGGGACTCGCATTGCGTGCACTACTTCACTAAAACCGCTGCGTGAGCCTTCAGCCGCTATTCGTGGGACCCGGATCGCAGGCAACAGGAACCCCTCAGCGACAGACCGGTCCCGGCAAGACCAGATTCTCCACAATAGGGCTGTGGTATAGATAAACTAAGGTGATAGGGTAGACGAAGTGGTTGGTCTTCTTTTCAAATCGAAACGATAGTGATTTATTCTAAGCAATAACAATAGCGATAAATCTACCAGAAATCTAGATCTAAATATCAATGTGACATATGTGAGAAACCGCAGACGAATCTAGTTCTATTCAACGTAAGCGGGTCATCTCAGACATTCATACCTTATGAGTAAATGTTTATACTGACCTGAAAAGAATGCTCCACATATAAAACAAAAGACCTCATCTTCTAATGAGATACTTGGCCGATTTATCTCGCAGCAAGACATCTTTAGACAATTATAAAATACTGTTTTTGCGCGACCTTTGTTGATGTGGACTCATAATGCAGCTCAAAACTTCTGAGATACAAAGAAACGTAATTAATAAAGCTTTCTCATTGTTTTTTTGAATCGTTATCGCTAAGTCTTTCACATTTTAAATTGTAAATTATTAGGTTTTTCTACTTTTATTTAGTCTTTCAGAGTGTACCTACTTACTTTGGAGTCGGTACTAGACTGAATTTGACGTTCAAAAAAATCTAACTTTACTTTATCAATATTGGATGATAAAGTAACGCCAACTTCAATAATCAGTTAAAAATCTCTCTGAAAACACATGTTAAATTTAAATAATTTTAAATACCTAATAGTTTCCTTTATAATATTGTTACTTTTTTTAATTAACATACAACAAAAAAAAATTGTATGTCAATTTAACGAAATTAGTTTGTTCAAAAAGAAAGAGTTACGCCTGGTTTCTGAAACGTTGGTCAAAGTGTATGTCAACTAACATGGCCATTAATGGCAGTTAACATACGATTCTAGAGCCAAAATTGACAGCTTTTCATTTCAGTGGCTAATTCAACTGGCAGGCTGATCAAATTAAGTAATTTAACCATGCTTCTAGCAACTCATATAATACTTAACAAGAAGCTTGACAGTTGATTTGTTAATTTTTGCGTTGTCTTTCGGAAACCGGGCGTTAGTCCTTGAGTCTGTACTACAATATCACTCTCACAAAGCTCAAAATGGTTGTTTTCCGCGTATTTCTTATCCTCGCATATCGTATAAAAGCAGTAATTCACTGCAACAAAGATGCGAGAAATAAAATGCTCAACTGTACAAATAAAACAAATGTAAGTGCATCCATACAGCTGAGTAACGCTACAGCTGCATCTAAATCACGGGCAAGTTTTTACTCTTGTTATGATTAAAATTTAAATTCCCCGTTGTTTTTCGATCTGCGTGTTCTGGCCAGCCCGCGTTGGATGCGAATAGCAATGAATCGGTCGTCTTGGCGTTCATTAAGGGATACCTATGTTTAGCAATGGACAGTAGACAGGAGCAGTATTTTAGTAAAATTTGACAGTGATAACGTCATGAGCATTATTGTCCTGGCAAGCTTGGAAAACAAAACGCAGGCAAAACCGCGGGCAACAGCTACTAATATGAGACGTATTAAGATAACATTGAGTTATCTTTCTGAAAAAAATATCAATGACAAAAAGATAGAAATTGTTCGATAAATTTTATGACTCAAATTGATGTGACTATAATATAGTACCTACTGACTTTGAGATTAAAGGTAAATAAAAAATATACTAGACTAAATCAAAAGGAAATTAAAGAAACATTAAACAAATGACAATCGAATATAATAAATAAACGAGACTACAATAATTACTAGTAATAATTACTATTCTAAAATCCATTTTTTTGTAAAGTATTTCTGAAATGTGGAAGTAATTTACCACAACGATGTCATAGATTTTTTTAACACGGTATACCTGAAGGGTTTAAAATTTATATAGGGATCAAAGGGAAGCATTCTGGTAGGACAATGAACTAGAATAAATTCAATATTATAAAAAAAAAACTAAATTTGGAAGGACATATTGAAGGAATAGATGAAATCGAACAAATCAAATCACACCACGTTAACCTTATTCCTTAACCTTATTCCCTTGCTCTTCAACCCGTGAAAACTTATTTCACGTTTCATATCGTAATGCTGAAATTTTTATCTGATAACCCTTCATGGTAAAAACCTCATCTCGTTAGAAATACTAACGTAAAACTCAGACACCTCAATTGCTCTATAAATAGTAAAGGCTTAGTGGAAAAGTATGCTAATGTATCAATTTTGAGATATCAATGATGTGAAATGATGAAGTGGACGGAAAATCTTGATGATGATGATGATAAAGTTGATAAACGAGTCGGGTTCAATGACACGATTTAATCGCAATCGCACGAATCTGATATTCCTGGATATGGAGATAATGTTGTGGAATTACTGAGATCGCCCATGAATGATGCGGGCGGGTTCATAATTTATGGACGTGCAATTAATGTGAGATCAACTTACACAGAAATGTATATTGTATACTAATATTATGTATCATCATCATCAACCTTTATCCGTCCACTGCTAAACATAGACCTCCCTCAATGAACTCCAAGACGACCGACCCCTTGCTACTCGCATCCAACACGGACCTATGATATTATGTATAATGAAGTTTCATTGCATTTGTACTGGCAATCGCATTTGGAAAACTTTTTTCGTATTTGCCAATCCATTTATTTATCTTATAGGTTATTAAATTTATTTATTTTTTGAAGTGAAACTTCTTTAGAATCGTTGTGATTTCAAACCGGATGCAACGGAAAAAACGACAGGTAATAGACACAAACACAAAAGAGCGAGAGAGCAAATGTCGGTGTGTATGTATATTGCACACTGTTTAATAATTGCTTGTATTTGAGCATTTAACATGTGTTTCACTTCTATCGTGTGTGAATCGCACACACACCTTTTTTTTAATTGTAGAAGTAAGCACGAGGAAAAGCTCGTGTATAATATAGTGGAAATTACTTAATTTTGCCTTTCATTATTTGGGGTAGTAAAAAATGCTACTGGTAGTTTCGTGCGATGCATTAACCGTATCTCTTTCATTTGTTAATCAGGAATGTAATTAATCTCTCTATCACATATTCTTCAACTAATACCAATATAGCAATCTCCTAATAGCTGAAATGTAGTCTATTTGAAGCTCTTTATCAAAATCCAATAGCTGATGAACCGAATGTTTTGATCATTATTTTATGAATCCAGAACAGACAATTTCACTAAGCAATGGCGCAAAATTAATTCCATTATTCTAAAGAAACAATATATCTTTCTAACGTTATATTAGCTGTATTTATGAGTGCCTAGAGTCTTACCTTTATTTATATTAATTACTAACAACTCCTAAGATCGTTGGAAATGTATGTGACACTCATCGGCCATGTTTTTTTTCAGTTTGGTACACATGAAGTGTTAAAGTAGCTCTTTGAAAAATTAAGAAAGTAAAAGATCACGTTAAATGTAGACAATTTCATGTCTTACTGTTACTGTCCTAATTTATTGCGAAAGTTTGTATGGATGTTTGTTACTGTTTTACTCACAAACTCCTAAATGGATTTTAATGAAACTTTACGATAATAGAGCTTTTACCGAGCATTAAACCGCAGGGCACTGCAAGCAAATTTAAATCCATATACGAGTATAGTAAGTAATAGTAAAAAAGTAAGACTGACATCTGGATGAAGGGGAGGCCTCAACCTCTACCGACGGGACGATCTCCGTATAGACTACACAAGACCATGAAGAAACAAACCTGTGTAATGACCCTACGTGAATAACGCTTAGAAGGCTGGTATTATATCAGAAAATAGCTCTGAACCCTATGCAGTCATTTCTGAGCGGTAGAGGCTCTCCTGTACCGCTCAGAAATGACTGCGCTAGGGAAGTAAATGGAATTTCCCAAAAAATAAGTGAGGTTTACGACCAATTGATTATGTACAGCTTCTTTCTAAGTCTATAGATGATTAAAAATAAATGTCGAAAAACCTAGTGCCGTACTAAAACGGTGGATCCGGAAGTCAGTGCAAACTTTTAATTCGCCGATATTTGTATAGACTACATTCCGATATTTGTATAGACTACATTCCGGTCATACATGTCTGTACGGCATTTGTGTAGTTCCTTTGGCATACATATTATACAGATAACAGATACTTTACCCATGAACGCCGTACATATCTCCTGGGCAGGGGCCGAAAGCCAAGCTGTACATGATCAATTGATCGTAATTCGTCACTTATTTTTGGGAAATTCCATTTACTCCTGTACTCTCCTGTACCGCTCAAAAATTACGGCATAGTGTTCAGAGCTATTTTCTGATATAGTACTAGCCTTCTAAGCGTTATTCACGTTGGGTCATTTCACAGGTTTTTTTCTTCATGGGCTTGTAGTCTAGCATAGCCCGTTGATACTATATACCAATTGATACGAATGCTTGAGGATCAGCCGTCTTGAGGTTCATTAATAGAGGCAGTGACAAACGGAAGATGTCAGAGGTCGATAAGTGTTAATATAAACATTATTATCCACTAAACGCGGTTAAAGCTCCATACGGCTAATTATCCACACACTGGTAATCTCCGGATCTAATTAGCGGATCACGGCAGAGTAATATGAATTTATGATCAGCCATGATTACACGAACTGTCACAAAGAATAATTTAGCACGTGCGGTATATACGTTATCTTGTAAAGGCTGTACTTCCAACGTGTGATTGGTGTGGGTAATTAGAAGGGTGACAACTTACTTTTGTTTGGATAAATCTCCAAAAAAAAATTCTCCGAAATGTATGATCTTCAGAACCATTGCACTAAATAAGATACCACTTTTTTTTGGACAAGTGGACAAGGTCGGACAAGGTTTATATGAAGAAAAAGGAAGTTCACGCTAAACATTTTTAGATAAGGACAGGACAACGTTGGCTGGTTTGGGCCTGGTTTAATTAATATTATAATTAATGTGAGGAACGCACAATAGCATATAATAGTATTGAAAGGTTAGATAAAATGAATATAAACAGCTCTCCTGAAAGCTTCAAGCTTACTTGTAAATATATCTGAGTAGCGGAAAATGATATGAGAAATATAAGTATAATATTGTCAGTAGAAATATTCACGCTATATTATATTTATACTCAAACAATAAAGCTAAAAATGCGAAAAAAAAATTTTTACCCGTCCCACATTTAAGATACTTTACATCAACCATAGGCAAAGAGAACTGAGGTGTCAGACGTAATCTGTCAGCTGAAGTTGTTTCATTATATAAAAATGTATATTAGACGAAAGCTTTCTGTGCACGTAAACTGTAGATAACTCCTAACTACAAGTATTATTCCAAATATGTTTTATGATTCATATTATTCACATAGCATTACATCGAGTGGAACTGACAATAGACGATGTTTCTCTTTATTACCACTTTGCATAAAATGTATCTGTTCACGCGTGCTTTTTATTATTTGAGATGCCACGTAAAGTATTCATACGTTTTTATTTAAGTGCAATATCTACAATAATATAGTCATAAACTACATACACATGCAAGATGAAAATGTTTAGTAAAATTTTACTTGGATTCTCTAAAGATTCCGTTCAATATATAGATGTAAAGAAAGCCATTAAAAGCGAGTCAAAAAGCGAAACAGTTTCTAGCACATTTTATCGAACTTTTCCGTTTCGGATACTCTACACCATAATTGCTGTGAGCCATCAGTTTTTGTTCATTTGAAATAATAAACTTAGATATACAGTAGACGGTTTTTTTTTGTGGTCTATTATACAAATAAATAACGACGAACCGGTGTTTATAATTCAGACGTCTGTCTTAATTCATAAATCTACCCCTTTGTGCTAATATAAGTTATGTTATTTGGTAAATTCATTACCATAGATGTTGTTCCCTTCAGGGTAAAATTTGCATAAAACACTATTATAAATTAATATTACAGTTTAGTTTTTAAAATTCTGTGTTTATTTTTACGAAACAAAAAAGTCGAGGCTAAGTGAGTCAAAGCAACCTTTTTTCCGGCCAATGAACATAGATGCCTCGAAGATTTTTGAAGTGAAACTTCTTTAGAATCGTTACAATTTCAAACCGGATGCAACGGAAAAAATGACAGGTAAGAGACACAAATACAAAAATGTGTAGGATGAAGCCGGAAAAGTCGCCTGTAATTAGTGAGCCAGAGCGAGAGAGCAAATGTCGGTGTGTATGTATATTGCACACTGTTTAATACTTGCTTGTGTTTCACTTCTATCGTCTGTGAATCGCACACACACCTTTTTTAATATACAATTATTATAGTATATATATAAGATAAAGACTATTTGAATATACCCACACTCTTTCCCAACCTTGTATAACATGTATAAAATAAGATTGTAAATAAGCTGTAAAAATTGCTTATCAGCCAAAGAAAATGGTTGTAATCTTTACGTTGATGACGAGAATTCGTCCCTGTATACAAATTCCTCAGGGCTCTCTTTGTGGAGTTGATCATTTTTGCGTTCATTAAAAGTTGTATGATCGGATACCCCTAATAACTTTCGCGTTTCCGAACATTTCAAAGGTAAAAGTTTTCTGGTTTTCTGATAACAAAATTATGAAGACAATCGAACGAGAAAGGTTGATTTTCCAATAAATGTAGATTTTTTTTATAAATATAGACACACCAACCTGATACTTGGTTGTCAAGTTTTCTTTAGGTGAATTCGTATGTGATGACGTCATCACATTTTCACGAAATAAAAGAGGATGGTCAACCATTCAGACAGTTTCGTTCTATATATTCCTACACGCATTCAGTTAATCCTTGATGCGTATAAATAAATCAAAGCAATATTTGATATTTGACATTGCACAATGGGAAAATCGCCCTAACAGAAAAGCACTATTTTCTCGGTCATTGGACGTGTGGACATTAGACACTTATATATCAAGCTTTCCACCAACATTATCGTTACTTGTCAACTGTTGCTAAGCAAATGTTTACCATGAATGCGTCGTCATGTGACATTCAGGAGCACCACTTGTTCCTACGGCTGTTGATGGCCAAGGACTGCTAGCCGGGAGGGATGAGCTAAACTGAGCCTTTTCATGAAAGAACTTAGGACGAGAAATTGAATTTTTAAAAAGGCAGTGTACCTTGCGCTATTATAAGCAAAGCTAGTTAACTACGTGAATGAAAATTTAATAGGTTATTTTTCATCATATTATATTCGAACGAAATGGAAAAAAACACGATTAGTAAAAAAAATCCTATTGAATGTAATTCCAAAAAAGTGTGCTTTATTGTTGTTATTTTTTTGCTTCTTATTTCGTAGCTATGTATTTATACTTAGATTTATTTCAGAAACGATAGTAATGCTACTTATCCAGCGAATTGGGAAAAATCATGTTATTTACTTGTTTAGTTTATTTTATATGATTTATTTTATACTTTCTCCATTTATACCACCCACTAAGGCGTTTGTGTAATAAACACAGTATTTAGTATATTTTGTTTGCTCACGGAAGTAAATTAAGCTCGAAAATCGAATTTGTGTGAAATGAATAAAATAGGCATAGATATTATTTTCGGGTGATGATGGTGAAAATATTATGCCACACTTAAATTTTGTTCTTTTGAATCTTCGTCCGTTGATCTGGAGTCTACAAAATTTATAGCTAGTACCTGATATATATTTTCTAGAACTTTCCAAACATGGCGGACAATAATCGTCACATAGTTTCCTAATGGAGGAAGTTTCTAGATCCTGTGTGTGAGCAAAGTTAATGATTTATTGGACGCTTAACCTGAGAGCCAGTTTATATTCCACGGCCGTGGGACTTTATTCGAAAACTTTTAACATCTCACGATAAGCTGAGTTAAGCATGGGGTGTTTAGTACCCAGAAAATTCCACGAATTTTTATGTTAGTGTAAGAGGCAAGCGACGACCTGATGCTTTTGTCAGTATTGAACGTGATAATAACCAAGTTTATTTCTCAGCTCTGGCATCTCGGCCATAATTCGCCCGTCTCGATGAGAGTGACACTGCATTTTTTGACAAAAAATGCCAAACGAGAAATTAGAGTCTGGGGACTACCGACGCTCATCAACGCTGGCGCTTATCAGACTGTAAGAAACTTTTTGAAATGCTGTAGTATACCAAGCTAAGTAGTGGTCTGCAGCAGAAAATATTTACTCTTGTATATTAATACTTTTCTTGATAGGCATGAATAAATCTTTTTTTTTTGACGTCACAACATATAATTCGATGGAGTCGACTGCACGCACGAAAAACCATGACTTATGGGGCGTTACCTCGCTCTGAGGCGTTCCATTTAAGGCTTGAAGAGCGACAAAGAGGCACAATCGGCCCATCAGTATTTTCTTATGACGTTGTCACGTTCAACTATCGTCATTAAACTGACTTTACAGACAATCAATTTTTTTCGATTGGACCTATGCTTCTTGCCTTAAGCATAGCTAAAGGTTCATCCTAAGGTTCCTTTAAGCTTCATCGGAAAAGTAGATGAGATAAATTAGTTGAATTGTTCCTACTCTATCTATACATTTTATGATGAATTCAATTAAACATCTTATATTCAATTAGTTCTAAAATTCTAAATATTACAATGTCTTTAAATATTATTTATATTGCAATTTATAGCATTGTACTAAACTTATGAAAAAAAATATGGAACAACAATTAGAAAATCATAGGAAACAGAATATCTGTAGACGGAATAAACAAGCAAAATGGTGGTAGTCGTGTGGAAAGGAGGTTGGCATAGCACGTACCTAACTGTATTTGTACGAGTAAACGTTTTAACCCCATGGGATAAATTTATACGATTTTCTGGATTAAGTCTCGCTGCGCTGTAACTTCACGACGAAATAAGATTCTCGGAATTGGGAACCATATTTTCTACCGCAAGCAAATAAATGAATAGAGTTTCATTATATATTCATAGGGTCAGTTGAACCCGGAAGGTCAATAGTTTAAGCGTTTGACTATAAATCCCCAATTATTCTATATTTCTATGGATGGTCATTTAATTTATTTAAATGATTTTAGAGTGGTAATGTTGCTTCTATTAAATTATCAGCAACTGGTACTGTCAACATTAATAATAATATCTATGGACGCTTTCACACCACGTCAGTCTAGTCCCGTGGTAATTTCTCGAAGAGACTTGTGTTACAGGTACCAGACAACGGAAATACATAAAATATTTCTAACTTTTTATAATAATACATATATTTAAGATTTTTATTAAATAATACACATATTTAATTAACATCCATGACCCAGGAATACAGAAACTTTTTTTGTTCCCTGGCGAGATTCGAACCCGCTACCTCCGGACTTAAGCGCCAACGCGCTAACCATTGTGCCACAGAGGTCATCGCATTATATTTACACATACTATAATGTTGATGATGATGATCTTTTATTATCAATATTGCTGGACATAGCACGCATATTGACGGACGCTTCAATGAACGCAAAGACGGCCGAACTCTTGCTCGCTCCAACCGACCACTGCGCGGAGATCATCTTCCCACCTGCTTTTTACTTCTGAACCTGTATTATACAATGGTGGTTTAATGGATATAGACTTCAGTCGTTCAGGTATAGACGTTCAGGTTCAATCCTGATTAGTGCCATTAAATTAGTTCGTCTAAATTCCTCCGTTCAATTGACCCTGTTACGCTTCCTCACCAGTGAGAAAACACGTGATGAAACCTACATATTTCTTCTTTTAATCTGTATTATGACATTTAACATTTTCTTTATATGGCCTTAAATGACGGAGTATCCCACAAATTTACAAGATTTTGCTGGGAGAAATCTCTAATAGAGATACACCTTGTTAACAATGTCTCCAATGCAATTGTTATATTAATTTGTAAACTACAGAATAAATAAATAACATGTACCCAGTCATCCGAGCAATACACCAACTGATAAACTAATTAATCCTGTTAATTGACACCACAAACGAAAATTACAACTGTGTTTAAATTACAAATGTAACATGAAAATGCTTTGCATGTGCAAGAGATAGGTGATTTTGGCGATCATTGAGGGATCATGTTCGGTAGTGGAGGGATAGAGACTGATGATGATGATGATGATGTTGATGGTGATGGTGGTGGTGGTGGTAGTGGTGATGATGATGATGATGATATCCATGCATGAAATGAATCTATGTTTAATTTAAATCAATAGTATCACAACAAATCTAAATACACAAAGTTTAAAACATTTGCAACACTGCAACACTAATGAGCGTGAAATGCCGTCGCATCTATTGCCTTTGCAACTAATTACCAGCGTCATAATTAGATTTTAATTATTTCCATCATCACCAGTAGCTTTTTATCTTTGAACCCCTGACTTGGACAGTGTGGAATCTTCGTGACAATTATGATAAAGCATATCAACGATTACGCAACCTCTAAATTATTCACGGCATAGAAAACTGTCCTGGGTCTAAAGCATTTTCGAAAACACTTGAAACTAAGAAGAAAGTCGTTAAATCAGTCTGTTTTGTCTCGTACAAATCATATTCAATTCATAACTTTTCAATACATTATTCAAACTAAATATATTCGTGGATTAATGACAAAATTGCGTCGCAAGCCTCCTGCTGAAAAACTCAAAACTTAAGGGATATTATATTTTTTAAGTAAGTATACTTTAGTAGGGTATAAATAATTTGAAAAGAATTTTTAACCCAATACTATGTTCTATCTCTCTTTCTTCAAGACTCTTCCTTGCTGTTGTCGGAGAAGTAATTGCCAGTCCCTCCTCTCTGCAAATTCCTTTGTCTATATTTTTGACTCGAAAGAAATGTCAAAAATCGGTTGTCTGTAAAGTCGGCTTACTGACGATAGTTGAACGTGACAACGTCATAGCCTCTTTGTCCCTAGTTTCACGCTCTTGCTAGCACTTCAAGCCTTAAATGGAACGCCTCAGAGCGCAGTAACGCCGCATGAGTCATGTTTTTTCTTGCGTGCAGCCGGCTCCATCGAATTATAAAACGTTGTCACGTCAAAAACAATGGAGGAAAAACGAGGAACGGACACACAGAGGAGAACTTGTATATAATATTATATCCCGCTATTGTTGTACTTAACTCTGCTGACAAACGAATCAAAATCGCTAATCAATGCTGGCCAAATTCAGCAAAATCTCTCTCATTCATGGTTTGTGTAAATATTTTATATCGTTAAATAATTGCTCATTACTAATTATTGAGCTAGACTGATTGACTCACGGATTGATTGGTAATATTTTGGGTAAACTCTACATGATATTATTAAATGAGACGATCTCCTGCAGTGCAGTGCAGTGACCTAAAAAGTTTTTTTTTTTTGTTCACTATATAGAGAAATTTACATACATTTCAAATATAAGTCCGAGATATGTATAAAATATTTTTTGGGACTTATTTGCGTATTTCGATGGATTGGCCAAGAGTAAAGTACGTGCTAGTCGCTAAACTCAATATTTTCTTTAAACCTACGTTGATAAAATAAAACATTCGCTTTTACATTTTAACCCTATATTTTACAAAGTCAAATTATTTATAGCGTCAATAAGTTACTGTGATCTCAAACCCATAGTCGGCATAGATTAAGGAAACTTCGAGAGTATTAAAATATATATTAAAATATATTAGGGGTATAGGGAAAAGAGGCAACGCATCTGCATAACCTTTGATTCTGTGAAAGTTTATTGTCGTCGAATGCATAAAATTAGTTTTATTATATTGTAAAATTTAAAATTAATATTGTAATCTGTTACATAAATATCCATCATATCATATAAAATCATTCGTCCACAGATACAAAATTCACAGATAAAAGTTAACGTGATAACGTCACACAAACTCGATTCGTGAAACGGAAAACAAATTGCCGGGCGTCGAGCGGCCATTTTACATCTGCGCTTAGATATTAAAGGCGCGACTTAATATCCGGCTTCACTCTTCATTCAAGAAAGAGATTTACTAATAGTATATTTCTGTATCAGTTTTTACAATGAACATCTCCTTAAATGTGAAATTTCATGAAATCTGCTTATGATTTTGTCTAATTAAAAGACAAACAAACACATTTTCCACATACATGAATGTGATAATCCCTTTAAAACACTGCCCACTCAAACAAACACTCCAACTCTTTAGGGATTGATAGAAGTGTAGGCCGGTTCGTTTACTATTCTTATTTACAAATCAGTAACTAGCACGTAAAAGTAACTTTGCTGTTATAAACGGTAACTAAATGTCCACAAGTCTGAATAAATATTAGGATTTTTATAAAGGCGCGGTTCCACAAATTCTTTAATTCAAATAATATGTAGCGTATCCGTGATTTGCAATGGAGATAATCTCATACATTCTTGCAAAACGAAGCTTGACAAACGTTCGTAGCCTCTTCGTGCGCCGCGGTGGTGTCGCCTTAATTCCTTTGCCAGTATAATGGTATAATGGACACAGAGTATAAATATTAAATATCTGGTCGGATACGACTCTAAAATATCGCAATCGAAGCTGCGAGCAATACAACTCTCATCTAAAACTCTCCACGCAATCCCTTGACATTAATGCTTAGTATTTAAATAAATAGCCAAAGTTAGTAAGCTCATAAGAACTTATTTCATTTATTTAATGTATATACGCTGGATAGACTAAATGTCAAGCTGGTTATATAAAAAAATATGATTTTTTTTCGGTTTGAGCTATACTAATGCCCTGATGGTCCTAATGCTTCATCGGGTATGAGGTGAGCAGGTTGGGGCAGAAGCACCCTGTGTTGTGAGATATATGATAGTAATGTGAGCCATGCATATATACAACATTAGATCAGTGAATTGTCACTTATCTAATCGCAATTCAACCAATCAGAGTGTTCTCTGATTGGTTGAATTGCGATTTGTGTTTTGTGTAACTGTTGTGTCTGCGTCCCATCGACCAGTCACCCATCAATTGCCATCATTCGGCAAATCACAGAATCGGCGCACCGCGTGTGCTGCAACCAAAGATTAAACAGATTTTTGTTACACAAGACAACATTACCACTTTATACATGATATATGCTCGACGAGTCATGAAATTAACTACTAGAGCTTTTCTGGTCTGCCTGTGTGTGTGGGCCTGCTGAAGATCTATGTCCCTTTAATAAAAACACCATGACGGCCTTTTTAGACTAAGCTCCATCAACCTTCCGACTTTTCACACGTAACCTATAAATACCTCATAAAAGATACGCCAGAGTCAAATTTGGGACTTTATTCATGCAACTGACTATTAGACCTAATCGACTACGCTCTACGTGATTCGTAGAAAAAACCTTAAAGCCTTAGTAGCCTTTAAAAACATATCTTATTTTACTTTACTTTATGAAAGATTGATAAAACGAAATCGAACTGAAATGTATAGACTCAGCTTTATATTAATACCTTTTAACTTTGACATCAAACTTTCATGGTTTGTTTGGCGTGCGCAATGTAAATATTTTTAAAGGGGAAATCAATATAAAACTAAAATGTCGATGGATTGACACGAAAGCTCACAAAAAAGACTATATAAGGTGAATTGAATTCACTCATATACTTTTCATAAAATGAATTTCATACAATGTTTCAAATGAATTCACTCAATTAATTTTGCTAAGTGTGTATATAAAAGTAGCAACCCACATATGTCCCACTGTTGGGCACTATTATCATCATGTCAGCCAAATCACGCCCACTGCTGGGCAAAGTCCTCAAATAATATGCAATTCCTGAATTCATAGTATTTGTTCTATTATCTTACATTTATACTACTACTGTATAGCTTACATTTATACACCTGGAGTACTAAAGTATTTATCTGTGATGTTTAAAATATCAATTTTTCCATTAAATAATGAATATATGACGATCATTAATTATAAGTTACTTTAAGCGATAAAATGTAAACTAAACTTTTACAGGTCGACTCTTTCGAGTCTCTCCCTAGGTAGTCGTATAAGTCTAATGGAAAAATCTCTACATAAAGTCATAAAACAGTATTAAACTCTATATTATTTACTTTTTTAGTATTTAAACTTCGGCTGTTAAATTATAGAACAAACCTACATCAACGTACTCCAAAGACAGCTTTTTTTTACTTTTTTACCAGCTTTCGAGCGCAGTGAGTCCCACATACCCGCCTAGGAAGACCCACTCCCCCGCGGGATGCCTAAGCGCATTCCCCGGCGTTAAAGAAAAAAAAGGAAGGATGCGCTAATGAAGCGCTACGATCAGTATGGCTAGTAATATCCTGTGTGGTTCTCGCAGATGTTCCGTATAGTTACATATACATATCATATTACGGTTCAAAATAGGTAATACATGAACGGGTCGCTTTTTTAACGCAACCTTGGTGGTTACTGACCATAGGTCTCATACTTGGTCTGTGCGTTCCCAAACTAAAACCACCGTGATCGCCTGTTTGAGGGTCTCAGATCCGTAGACAACAGGATCACCTTAGCGATAAGCCCCGCCAAAAGCTAGACTATGAATGGGTCACCTTGACTATTCCTTTCATCATAATCATCATCAGGTGACATCTTCATATTGTTGTTCGGAGGTCAGTTGGCAATTTTTTTACGATCCGAGGGATCTTTTAGTTGCGTACAGCTTTGTTTGGTCCAGTCTTTGATTATTCTTATCATACCTTTACTTGTGGTTTAACTTGTTTATTTCATGGGCGACGTGAACCATTTACCATCTAGTAGCATCGTCTGCTGTTTTTCTACCAACTAATAAAAAACACCACCAAACTAATAACCCAACACTTAAGTCTCTTCATTATACTTGATATTAAGATGCATCTTAGCGAAGCGACGGAATCAACTCTTCAACTTTTATTAAGTTATTAAAGTACCGACAAATTATACCACTTACACTTAACTGGACTTAAATAACGTTTCTTCTAAATTATTCTAGATATTTTTATTGCGTCGTTTGAAATTCTCCTTTATTAAAAGGCACTTTTGATTGCATTTCACAAATAGCTATTTAATTTGAAATATTAAAACGCTTTTCTTGAGTTCGCATAGTTTCTGGAAATTATTCTTAGCTACTAGAGTCTTTTTCATTGGGTTTGAAATTTAATATGATTATTTTTTAATAGCAACCGACCAACACTTCGTCTACAATGAGTGGCAAAAGATCGGCCGTCTTGGCGTTCATTTTGTTTAGTAGTGGACAGATAAAGTCTGATAATGATGGTGTTTTATTGAAATAAATATATTTTACGTCATATTTTAAACACCGTTCAACATATTTTACTTTAAGTATAAAAGACATAAATTAGAAGTACACAATTACATTCAAGTAAAAGTAATGCAAACCCATATGTGTCCCACTGCTGGACACGGGCCTCCTTCGAAGTCAGGCGGGGAGGGTAATGAACCGAGGAGCTGGCCCATGCGGGTTGGTGAACTTCACATACCTTCAAAGATTTTTAATCTTATCAGGCACACAGGTTTCCTTCTTCGATGAGCGAGCGAGGCCTCGTGTTCAGGGGCACATAGAAATTTAGAAAATCTCATTTCAAGGTACCACCAAGGTGAAGAGCGGGGTCAGGGTCGAACCTGAACCTTCTCGCTTAAGAGGTCGAGCCCATGCCCACTGCACCATCATCAGGACCGATCTGCCCAACCACGTAAAAAATGCCATACGACTTGGTGTCATACGACGATGGTGGATTGGAAAGATATCGTACAGGATATAAATGAGATGAGGATAAAGATGATGATTTTAAAACTGACGATTAACGCCCGGTTCCTGAAACGTTGATCAAAGTGTATGTCAACATGGCTTTTAATGGCGGTAAACATACGATTCTTGAGTCAAATTTGACAGCTTCTCATTGTAGTTGTTAACCATGCTTCTAGCAACTTATTTGACACTTAACAACCTTAGTCAATTTTTGCGTTGATCAGCCTTTCGGTAACCGGGCGTTAATCTTTAAATGAAAAAACTAACTAATGTTCTAGCAAACTAACAACGTTACTAACAATCGTGTGACACACAAATTGCGGGTAAAACAGATGTTACATGTGCAATTTCTAGAAGTTAACGTTCTCAGCGAACTATAAACGTTGTTAATATTAACGACCAACGAGTCATAAATTACGATTACTTTTACGGCACCAAGCAACATAAAGTCTACCTTTTATGTGAAGAAATTCATTCTTATAGTATCATTACTAATCTCGCCTACTTTCATTCGCCTCTCCATCGCCTCAAGATCTAGTGATCTATTTCCTAGCTTAAATAACTTCAGGATATTTTTTTAATAGTTTAGGAGGGTAAACAAACAATTAAAGCCTTTTGGCATCCACTAATATCCACACAACTGGAAACTCACAAACCACAACCGCGACAGCACAACTGTCACTTTATGCCGGTTTCATGTGAATGAACGGTACCCCGGACGTGCTGTCTCAATTCTACTGTAAAACAGCATGGCATTACCTCTTACAAAAAATATACTGTGCCTTTACTGTATGACCTATATATTAGGTCCCAATACTGGGCACGAGTCTCCTAGACGAGAAAGCTATTGTACCATAGTTCACCGATGCGCTGGCCCAATGCGGGTTGGTGAACTTCCCACACCTACAAATACTTTCAATCTTATCAGCAAGCAGGTTTCCATACGATGTTTTTCTTCAGCGATGGGCGAGCGATGGTCTCGTAAGCCACAGGGGTTCAGGATCAAACCCGGACCTTCTCGCTCAAGAAGCTGTCTCCATCATTGCCCACTATCGCCTAATATGCAGAAGCGATATATTTACACACACAATATAAAAATTACGATTGGTAAACTAGACAAGATAGTCTTTTTTTAACTAAATTGATATGGATCGATTTTCATACACAGCCGACGAATTGCTGAATACAGTCGTTGTATCTGAATGGAACAAATCGTTTCAGAATCAAGCGGAGCGCGCTCAAAAATCAGAGTACAATTATTTTTTGTCATAACAATTAATACATGAACTACTTGTAATAGAATGTTCAAACTACAAAAAATAATATAACAAGTATATAGGTAATGAAAACATAAACTGTTAAACGATCATCATCATAGGGTCGGCTTCAACTCTTACCGGATTCAGCTGAATACTAGTAATATACATAGAGCGACTGCTATCGCACCTCCACAACCCAATAACTGGATGACACGGTACCCCGCGGTAAGACTGGTTGTCAGATTTTCGAGCTTCTGACGACCCATGGCGACTGTCAAAAATTATGAATGACCGGGACTAAGCCGTTGGCTTAACATTTCCGAGGCACGGAGGAGTCTCAGTATGTAAACATGGTAACCCATCCACGGACCAACCCCGGCAAGCGTTGCTTAACATGATGGATCGATTCGCGCGGCTTGTTATTACTTAGCCACGAGCTCCGCAATCATAATTAGATAAAAGCTAAAAATAATTTCGCCAGTAACAACAATAAGCGCAAATACTGTTCCGCCGCAACCTGCGGACGTGCTCGGAATGAGGTCTGTTCAATCATTTATTAATTCGAGAAGATACATCGAGTTGAGATATGAGACGAGCCCAACACGGTAATGTTCGATTAGTATTCCACATTGTGCGCTATTCTGCCTATATTTTATGTGAACAGTTTTAGTTGATTAGTGTGTGATCAATTTGGATTTATGTTATACTACAACATCCCGCAGTTTTGCTCGAGTATTTCTCGTTTCTGTGATAACTAGGGGATTCATACCATACTTTATCCTTGTTACCCTGTTACATACATATCAATGTAAATAATAGTAAAATATTAAAGATTTTATTAAATCGATTAAACTATCGTTAAGGCGTGGCAAAAAAAAACTAAAATTTCATTTGCATAATCAGAATTTAGGAGTTTCTTAATAGAGCAAATGTTTAAATATAAGCACTAAGCTTTCATCAATGATAAATTTCAAATCATCAATGTTCAGAGATCAAGTCCAAATGTGAACATCAAAGAGACCCCTCATAACACAGGGTGTGTTATGAGGGGTCTTTTCCTAAAAATAGGCAATTAGAAAATCACGACTCACACGAAACGCGACAGCATAGCTGTCACTTTACGCTGGTGTCATGTGATCGAGAGTGTCAATCCAAATTCTCTTTCATAGCACTACCTCTTATTAAAAAAGGAAAATAGAAAAATTGAGCCATTACTCCAATACATAAAAGCTTATACTTAAAAAAAACTAACGCATTAACAAAGCGCCTGACACTAAACCACTGTAACAATATTGATGATACTCATTTTAGAATCATAAATTGATTTCGAATAAAAATTAGATAATAATTCACACAATCATGAGCTAGTGTCACAAACAAACAGCGGTAAAACTTATAACAACCCCAGCTCTATTGCGTCAGAAGTTAGGTCAACTACAGAATTATCAAAGCGAGAGAACATTAAAGAAATTTCTCGTTCAAATACCAAAGCGAGCATTAGGTGTGGGTCAAGAGACACAATTGTGCTTAACACTAAAAGGCATTCCGTTTGGCGCCAAAACGATGAAAAAATATTGCCGTTTTCAGATGACAGTTGACCTAGTGAGCCAATTAATGTTCTGATTGGTAATTGCTGTTTAATATTGGTACTGTGGTAATGATAAATACTGGTTTTATATGTATACCGCGTTAAGCATGCTACGAACCCCCATCATGGTTCAAGCCTTGTTGTGGCGGTGGGGCTCAGTAGCCTAGGGTGAGCCCAACACCTTGGGCGAAGCTAATTGAGCCAAGGGGGCTCTTTGTACCACTCTTATAAGAAGAGGGGACAAAAGAGCAGGGGGCAAGGGGCGAGGATGAGAACCTCGCCTCATTGTACTGTCCTGAGGGTGGAAGGGGTTGTTCTGTGGTGCGGGGCAACCCGTCTGTGGAGGAGGTGTTGGCCCCCCCGAGGGGACCGACTGGCCGTCGAGGTGCCCCGTGCTAGTAGATGCGGGGCGCCTCACCAAAGGCGGCATTGGTGGCACTCGCCGGGTTTTAGTGGGTAGAGCTGCGTCCATTTACCAGTCCCCTGCGGGATGCGTCGAATAGTATATCATGCTGCTATTACTTATTCTTATCTTAAGGCATAGTGACATAGACTAGAGTTTCGCTCTCGGAAGTCACTGACTCTCTACATAGAAATCAAAGAGAAGAGAAAAATGACGCCGCGATGGTATGACGATATTGTTTATTATTTTTTACAAATATGTTATTTTAGGCGATAAAAAACAACAGGTTTATTATCATTTAATACATACCTGTAATATTAATTTTATCAATATTCATTAACAAATACACACAAACACCTGTTCAATGGCTAGAATGTTAATTTTAATAGTTATTTTGTTATTTTTGCTACTGACATTTTTTTTCCAAAATGTGTTTTGAAATAAATATTATCAAAATCAACATGTATATTTTTTAAACTCCCAAATGTATACATTTCCCTAAATAACTGTTTATTTAAGATTATTTATACTAATGCACAGCGCCTTATTAGTTTATCGTCAATTATGTTTTATAACGCTTTCAAACTCCAGCGTAAAGTATTTACTTAGTGAATGAATCATGTTGAAACCATCACAGAACACAATCAAAACCAACCAACCTCATTCTGAAACCAACGGGGAAGCGAACGGGACTCGACTTAATCAATAAAAACTTCGATAGCGACAAAATAAAAACAAAACTCGGAGCTTTTTACGATTCAAGAAAAATTACTTTTATTCCTCGTTCCCGGTAAAAAAGTAAAGTCGTGATTCCATTACACCGATTAGTGAACCGGGTCGGATAGTTTGAGATTTTTTTTACCGATTCTTACAATTACAAAAGAATACGTGAACTAGGGTTGTCGACGTTCAAATTTAGCAAACACTCAAATGAACTCCTATTCAAATTCCCGTCGACGTTTGTAATCTCAAAAGGTAGATTTTGCATTGGAATAAAATAAATTTGAATAGGTTTTAGAGTTTTTGTTGTTTTAATAAACGATTTTAATGGAAACTTTGTGTCGTTGATTCACCTCAGTTCTAGGCGAAAATGTATATTTAAATGAACCGTTTTTTTATTTTAGATTACACCATTATATTGTAGAGACGTCTATGGCTCAATGGAAGCTTTAAACCACGTCAATCTAGTCCCGTCCTAAGTTTCCGAAGAATTTGTGTTACGGGGACTAGACAACGAAAATACATATATTGGAGTTTACTCCTTAAGAATCGATTTTCATATATAAGGCGCCCGGTATGAGAAAAATCCGAGGGGTAAAACCAACTGAACTAACGAAAAAGTGTCACGTTTTTGGTGCGCACCTTTAGTGCGCAACTTTCTAATTTAGCTGTGAGTGTATTGAGACGTACATAGGGTATGCTGTATAGGCGACTATACCTATATACTATATGTTATTGGGCTTGTTTGTTTCTATTGTGTCGATGTATTTATATTGCTATTTTTTTTTTGTTATAAATATCAATAATTAACATTGTAATTGTGAAGTTATAATTTTTTTTGCGTATGGTTAGATACTCGTACTTGAGGAGTAAACTCCAGTCGTGCGTCGGAGCTGACACACACACATTTTTTTAATACTTTTTCTATAAATTATATAATATGCACGCATATGCATATTAATACACATCCATGACCTAGGATACAGAAACTTTTTGTTTCCTGGCAAAATTCGAACCCTACCTCCGGCTTGAGCGCCAACGCGCTAACCATTGAGCTACAGAGGTCGTCATGTGCCATGATACCTGTCAAACGAACGTAGACGAAAGTGTTTAAGTTTTTTTCTTATTTTATACCGTCGAAGCGGTAACGCATTCACCTGAGGATGGGTTATTCCTGAGTATATGTAAGTCTCCCATGAGAATGACTTTTATAGAATAACTTTGAAGCTAATCAGCCTATCAGTTTTTATCGCAAAGTATATTATAATAAATCAAATATTTATAGAAAAAAATTATAAGTATAAATAAGTAAAAGCAACAGCCCTAATCCACGACAGTAAGCGAGTCATCCAACCGAGTAAGCATAATTGTAAAATATATATCCCTCTCTATCTCAAACGCAACCCGACTGACGGCTTTATGTTGTCTGCGATTTAGCGAGTGAAGCCTTTGTTGCAATAATACATTTTAGCTTTGAGCTTCTGTATGGTAAATAAATAGTAAACGTCTCACAATAAAACCAGCGATAATATCGATATTTGTAAAATGAATTCCTGTAGAAGAAACCGGCAGTGAAAATAATAATGGATTGTAATGATGTTTTTGTAAGTGGTAGTGCCATTGCTGCATTTTATTCTCATTCAAATAATATCATCGTAAAGTGACAGCTATACTGTCACGTTTCTTCTACCATCATCTTCATTATATCATCTAGACTAAAAGTCTAAAGTCTAATTTATAATAGAACGTGATCTAATTTTTCAACGTAAGATTATTATGAATGTATTGATTCAATAAAAGTAACCTGTAAAATTTAAATAAAATTTTATCTAACAACGATTTGAATATAATCATAAATCCACGCGGACCTTTCTCCGTCGGAAAATATTTTTTTTTTTTTAATCTTTATTTTTATTTACAGGGTTTTTTCTATAAAGAATATGTCACCCCGATTATTGCATACAATTGTCGGAAAATAATAAATCGTATTACTTTTAGGAATGCAATGGTACACTAAAACTTTCAATCATCAGGCATGCAGGTTCCCTCACGATGTTTTCTTTCACCGATGAGCGAGCGGTGATCTTGTGTTACAAGCACCACGAAGGACCCTCTCACACAAGAGGCCGAGTCCATACAAACTCATACAATACGAGCCATACAATATAGAAATTACTACAAAAGCTTTTTTCCAAATTTAAAATTACGTCAACAATATGAAGGTGGTAATTTGAAGATGGCGAGATAGCGATTGGCACAAAATTAGTTATACGGGGAGCGTAGGCGATAACGAAATTTTGGTCTCCGGCCTCGATTATTGGATATGAATAACGTTATTATCACGGGCACTCGATTTAGATTGCTCTGGCAACACTGAATTTATATTACACGCTGTGCCATATTAACAATTGATAAAGTGAAAACTGAAACAAGCGAAGGAACATCGGAAAGAAAATCGGTTGTCTGAAAAGTCGGTTACTGACGATAGTTGAACATAAGAACATAAGAAAATACTGATGGGCCGATTGTGCCTCTTTGTCGCTCGTGACGCGCTCTCGCTTGCAATTCAAGCCTTAAATGGAACGCCTCAGAGCGAAGTAACGTCGCATGAGTCATGTTAGTGCGTGCAGCCGGCTCCATCGACTTATAAGACGTTGTCATGTCAAAATGTAAACAGAACCCTATATTCTTTACAATCCTTAAAAGATTGTTAAAAGAGGACTTAAATAACATTAAAAATAAAATAAAGTCTCAACTAAACGTATTTGTTCCGCGGTTTTAGTTAGAGTCTAGAATTTTAAAACGATAAGATCAAAAAAGATTTAAAACGATAAGGACGCCTCTGTGCGAGGTAACGCCTTCAACGGTTCAAGAAAAAATGGTTGTCTGTAAAGTCGGTTCACGGGCGGTAGTTTGACGTGACAACGTCAAACATGCAGCACGAACCGAACTGAGCCGATCGCTCGAGCCGATCATGGCTCTCTCGTTCGTGCCGCGCTCTCTGGAAGAACGCGACGTGACGTCATATTTTTCGTGCATGCTGTCCGTAATATCGAGTTGTTATTAACATTATCACATCAAATCGCCTGATTTCGAGAAGCTAACCATATCGAACGTATCAATGGAACGTATAGGACTTATATGTGGATCGATAAACAAGACCTTTCAAGCCTACCAATATGGACATAGACTTACAATGATTGCTATACATCACAAACGCCCAAACGCTGTGACCTAATTTTTATTAAACCTGCAATGCAGCTAACTTCAGCGTTATGTTTTATTGCACTATTCGACTCTCAGTAATAAATTCAATTATTATATGACGTATTTTCTTTACTGTTATTTGAATCTTACGATCTTTTACCTAATATTATAAAACCGAAAATGTTTGGATGTTTGTTATTTTTAACGGCAAAATGCATACACTGCTACTTTTCATCAGAAAATTCACATATATCATACAAATGGCTTTTTGAAAGGGGAAAATCGTTACCATCACCGACATGCTAATTTAACAGCATAACGTCATTAATAAATTTAAAATTTCTTAATGTTATATTGCTAAGGGCGTGTTTCACAATCTCCAGTTAAGTGCTCAATAGGCTATCGGCAATATATTTGACAGATATCTGACAGATACTCCATACTCTATCTGTCAAATATGTTGCCGATAGCCTATTGGGCACTTAACTGGAGATTGTGAAACAGGCCCTAAAAGTTTTCACTTCTATCAATAGTCCCTGTGACTGGCAGTTTTTTTTATCTCACTCAAAATTATGATGTCACAATTCAGTAGTTTTTCATGAAAGAGTAACAAGCATACATCCATATACCCTACGTTGTTTCAAACTTTTGCGGTTATATTATAAACTTTATATATTTAGGAAGCAGGGTTATTAAACCTTTTAATATTAAAACTACTAATATACTTTAAGTGCGAACGGCACTTGAAATGTATCTGTGACAGTAAACGTAGTACAAAGTTTAGTTAAGTTTAATACAAGCTAGAACTCGGCAATACTCAGCATATTATGCGACTGTAAACTTTAGTCATTTACTCAGCAATCAGAGAGAAAGGCTATAAAAAATAATCACTCAATTCAGTAACATTATTGTTGATATAAAATTATTCACGGTAGTGAAATTGTGATTTTCTTATTGGTAAATAAAAATATATAAATGTAATTGAGAAACATTTTAATATCTTATACGTTATCTTATGACCTCGTGAAATACTTAAAGTGAGAGTTCATTTTTATTATAGATATGATACGACAGGTTGGAACGGAAGATCATGTCGTGAGGAAGTGCCTTTCTATGGCTACTATAAAGAAAGGTCGAGGAAGACCTCAGACCACTTGGCTGACGAATGTCCAGAGGGACATGAAAAAACTGGGTCTGCGGGAAGAGGACGCACAGCGACGGACCACTTGGCGTCGCATGATTGGGAAAGCCGACCCCGCGTAACGGGAAAAGGCGAGGCCAAAGAAGAAGATATGATACGACAGGTAACAAACTTTAGCTACAGCTAAGATTTGTATGTTACCTATCAAAGGGTTTGCCAAAATATACTGCATGCATTAAAGACGCTATAAGGGACTATAAGCGTCGCCTGCAGTGCTATTGCCTTCTGCTCCCCAAACCCCATCTTATCTATACCAATATTATAAGGAGGAAATATTTGATTGTTTGTTTGTATTGAATAGGCTCCGAAACTACTTGTCCGATTTCAAAGATTCTTTCACTGCTGGGAAGCTACATTATCCCCGGTGAACATAGGATATATTAAATTTTCAATAAGTTAGAGACCCGTATTAAAACTTAGTTGACGCAAGCGAAGCTGCGTGCAACAGCTAGTAAGTAATAGCAGCCCCGACAGACTTCGTTCTGCCAAAAGTACTAATATCACAATAAAAAAAATTGGGGTTGATGGTGGAAGATTAAAAATTTAGGGTTACACGGATTTTTTAATGTCACATAATAAAAAATAATAAAAATCTTTCTCAGAAAAATAAAAATAAAATTTTAGTCACAAACCTATCTCAGACCTACAAAATATACATATATAATATCAACATCAGCTATTTCGGAGGAGTGTGGGTGAGTTTGGAGGGTGAGCCAGCGCCTTGGGCAAAGGAAATTGAGCCGAAAGAGATCTTTGTATCCCTCTCATAAGAAGAGGGAACAAACGAGCATAGGGCAAGGGGTGAGTACTGTCCTGACGTTGAGGTCGGTTATTGTGGTGCGGGACAACCTCCCTGTGGTGGTGGCGTCGGTCTCTTGAGGGACTGACTAGCTATCGAGGTGCCCTGTTGCTAACCTCACCAAAGGCGGCATTGGTGGCACTCGCCAGGTTTTAGTGGGTAGAGCGTCCACTTACCAGCTTTCGTTTACCTACCGATTGAGCTTAAAGGCCATCAGGCCTAAAAGTCTAGACCTTTCGGAAAAAAAAAATACCAGCTTTCGTGCAAAGCGAGTCCCACAGACGTCAGTGCATTTCCCGACGTGAAAGAACAAAAGGCCTAAGTTCAGCAGCGGACGGTAAATACTGATGATGATGATAATAGTTAAAGAGATAAAATATTTTTGAGTTCAACCCGGATTGCTCATTGATATCAACATTTTGTGAAATAATTGAATATTACTGAAACTTTCGCTTTATCGTGAACCCGCATCTGTGTACCGCTTAAAAGTTAATTAACATAATTAAATTATTTCAATTGTGTTGAAATTAATTTGGTGAATTCAAACGTAAGGCGTGTTTTAATTAATATTCGCAGGTTCAATTAAATATACATTTAATATTATAATGACGCGACATGAAGGTCGCGTATGGAAGAAAGCTGAAGAATTGAGGATTCCTGCGATGGAAGAGTCATGTGGACATTAGCACAAACCATCTAACGTCAATCTATGTAAGCCTGGTAGAAAGAGTGGTTAATGGTTCACGTTGCCTGACATCAGTGAGTGTAAAAGTGAACTGAAATCAACCCATATATGTCCCACTGCTGCACAGGTCTCCTCCTCGAAATGTGGCGAGGCTATTGGCCCATGCTTCACTGTTGGTTGGTGAATTACGCACACCTTCAAAGTCTTTCAATCTCATCACGCATGCAGGTTTCCTCAAGATGTTTTCCTTCACCGATCATCGAACGATAGTCTCGTTTTAAGGGTCAACTTAGAAAATTAGAAAAACCTATTTCATACACCACAGGGGGCCTAGCCAAAATGCCATTAAGAAAGCGTTAGCGTAGTTCGAAATGATAAAATGTATAGGATGGACCACGTGATTAAGTGAATCCTTATGTCAATCCCATACATTTTATCATTTTCGAACTACACTAACGCTTTCTTAATGGCATTTTGGCTAGGCCCCCAGGATCGAACCCGGACTCTTTCGTTCAAGAGGCCGAACCTATACCCACTGAACTATCGACGCTCCAACGAGTGTAAACATAATCCTAATTTATTAGCAAGTGAATAGTCTGATCTTTCTTCGATCCTGGAAAATAGTAAAATGCTCTACAGAACAAATAAACTGGTTGAAGATATTTACGTCATAACTTGTATTTAACATCGATAAAAATATAAGGCCTAGAACCAGTAGTCAATCTATAAATATGTATCATATATGTTCGTTGTCTCTGTAATGTAGTATAATGACACAATTAACGTATACTTACGTTCATAAAGTGTCGAAGTAAGTTGTATAATCCCTGTATAATACACTATTTATACAACCTATTAAATAGACAATTACACATTTGAATATATAATGTTGTGTGAATACGGATAATATGTAATTTTATTTTATTTTACTTTTATAACATTTTACAATATCTTAATAACCGTCCGGTTTCTGAAACGTTGGTCAAAGTATATGTAAACTAACATGGCTGTTAATAGCGGTTAACATACGATTTTAGAGTCAAATTTGACAGCTTTTCAGTGTAGTTGCTATGTCGACTGACAGGCTAATCAAATTATGTAATTTAACCATGCTTCTAGTAACTCTAGACTAGACTGGCAGTTTTAATCAACAAAACAACTGTCTAGTCTCTTGTTAAGTAACAAAAGAATAGACAGTCGATTTGTTAATTTTTGCGTTGATCAGCCTTTCGGATGCCGGCTTTAAGAAAATCAGTTCAAACATAGCACAGATGGCCACAAGTGGCACAAAGAATGAAAAGTTGCAATATCCTGAACATTAGCAACTAAGCTAAAAATAAATGACTTCTAATAGTCAATTAAGTTATGTCAAACGAAAGACGAACGTTTACGCATCTAATAGTCCAACTACACAGTGTCAAAGCACATATTTGAAATTAAGCTAAGTTTACTATTTCCCTTAGCTTGTTTCCCTTACACTGCAAATCCTTGAATGGTTACTGATAGAATGACAGAATAGTTGGTATTTCGTAGCTAGCTCTATAGATCTTAGACTAATTACAGGATAATGTGAGTCAGTAAAAAAAAAAAAAGTTTTGGAAAGTTTTTTTTTTATTTAAAGTAAATGCCAAACCAAGTCACCTAAACTACCTGCGTATCAGCATAAACCATAAATAACAATCAGCTATAGACAAAAATATCGATACTGAATCGACACGAAACTATTTTTTACCTGAAGCTAAAATAAATTGATAGTCAAAAACTTCTTAGGATTGAACCATCCATAACGCTACTCGCAAAATAGATTCATATTTACGACGGACACCGAATAAAATGAAAATATGAGGAGCATCGAAAAATTAATGGCCATGAGAAACAAATATTTTTATGCGCTTCAATATTTTCCGGATTCAAAAGCCGTGATAAATTCGTTTAAAGATTAAATTAATGTACGTCGTTAAAAATATCCAGCATCAGTATTCTACTCTCCGTCCATTACTCTTAATTTTGTTCATCATTGCCATGCAATTTTTTTTTTGCATTGAGAAGCCAAGAAAACCACGGCCTCTTCTTCCGTCTAATAATTCATGAAATAATGTAATGGTGCGACAAATGATTTGGACGACATCTGTGGCTCAATAGTTAGCGCGTTGACGCTAAAGCCGGAGGTAGCGGGCTCGAATCCCGCCACGAAACAAAATAATTTTCTGTGTTCCTGGATCATGGATATGTATTAAATATTAATTTTAAGAAAGTCTTAAATATAATATGTACAGAATAAAAGTATTAAATATATTTCCGTTGTCTGGTACCCGTAACACAAGTCTCTTCGAGAACGTACCGCAAGACCAGATTGATGTGGTGTAAAAGCGTCCTTAGATATTATTATTATTATTATTAAAACTGAGTGGCTATCTCTATTGTTCACAATGTTAATACCTATGTTAAACTACTTTGTGATTAGAACGTTTGATTGATTTTGGCTGTGAACAATGAATATATTTTTCTTTCTTTCAAATATATCAAGATGTACAATGCGATGTGTGGGATTTCATTGAAGGAAAAATATTCAGAAAATGGAGGGCTGATGATGATGTTAATGACTTTTGTGTATGATTTTATGAGTTTTTCAGACATAGGAATTTTATAGAGCGCCTCAAGAAATCAGCGAGTTATAATTTATTACCCTAGTTCCACGAGAATGGGAAGTTCTCAGGTGAAACCGCGGGACGCTGCTAGTATCTACAAGTTATCAGTTAGTATAACTGGCAACTTGTAGATACTAGCATATAGAAGCCAGGGTCCTTTTTTTCAAAATACGAAGCTAACCGTTGTCCTGTAAAAAACAATATTTGTGGACCGAATTGTGAATATAAACCATTCACGAATCAACTTGAACATATCACAAAGTTCATCAAAATAGGTCCAGCCGCTTACGAGTTCAATGACATAATATGCGCAAAGAACAAGTGTATATAAAGATAAGCAAAAGTTATTTCATACAGTCTTTTTAAGTTTGCTCAACCAACTAACGTGATAAATTCCCACAAAACACATTATTACTTTTAGCATTAACGGTTAACAGTTAATTATCACAAGCGTGTCATATTAGTATAGTGTGAATACAACAGCTCTCAGAATCCGTTTAACCGTTAACAAAGAGTTTAAAATATGTTTACTGTGGGAGAGGCTATTGTTAGAACCAACGGTCAAGTCGAGAAACGCATTCAAATGTACAGTAATATTTGCATATGCTTCAGTGACATCATGATGAAAATAATCATCTAGTTAAAGCAGCGGCGGTTCTATCAAATCTTTTAACTGAGAACATCAATTTTCTCAATTTCGCCAGGTTTCTGAAACTTTGGTCGTATTTTATGTCAACTAACATGGCTGTTAATGGCGGCTATTGTAGTTGATATGACAGGCTGATCAAATTAAGTAATTTAACATGCTTCAACTCATTTGACACTTAACAAGGGATTTGACAGTTGATTTGTTAATTTTTGTGTTGATCAGGATTTTGGAAACCGGGCGTTAGTGTATTTTATTTAAGTAACAGTGTTGGATGCGAGTGACAAGGGATCGGTCGTCTTGGCGTTCATTTAGGCCTATGTTTAGCAGTGGACGGATAGAGGCTGATAATGACAATAATGAGTTCTAACCGGCAGCAACAGATACCAGACGAGTTTTTACCAAGTCGCACATAGCCAAGGATGGTATGCGTAATTCCATTTACTCTCGGTACAAAAGAAATAAAACAGCTTCGGAAATAAATCATTAACTGGCGAATAAAATGACACAGTTTTTATTGTGATAATATAGACTATTATGTCTGCTTCACAAATATTAAACTAAAGTTTACTAGCAGCGCCCTGCGGTGGGCGCAAGGCGCTGCCGTTGCCCTGATAGGAGGAAGCGGTTGCAATGTAGCACAAACTAAATTTTATTCAAAATTACTTACAATTTTTATATATAACATTTATTTACATATTTTGTTTTGTACTTTCTGCGTGATGAGTACACAACGAAACAGACAAATAGACATAAATTCAAAAGTGACGCAAAAAGTTAGTGTTAATTTTCCTTCAACAACTTGAATATTTTTTTTTATTTCATCAATGTACTCTTCCACAGAGGTATTATATGTAAAGATAGAATTGCGTATTTGAGGATGCAGACAAAAATGTATTCAAAAAATACTAAGCCAAGTCTCTTAGTGTCAAGTAAATCTTACTTCCGTTTCTCGTGGATTTGTGTCAAGTTATTCGGACTGTTCTCGCTATTTACGGTACTTAAATTATGCACAACGATTTAAGTGAAGATGGAGGAGCTTGTGGCTCAGTGGTGACAGCCCCGCGGTTCGATCTATCAGGTTAAGCTACGATAGCCGGAGTCGGTCCGTCGATGGGTGACCATCTTTATATACCGAGAATCCGTCGTGCCTCGAAAATGTTAAGCCGTTGGTCCCGGCTGTCATTCGTGAATCTTTGACATATGTTACTATGTATGGAGCCAAAGAGAACTCTCTACACTTCACTACAAGTCTAGAGAACACCTATATTCTAAGCGCATCCATAGGAATAGCAGAGCTTGTTCTTTAGTTATAATTTGGGTGATGCCTTTTAGGTACACGGAAAATGCAGGTTACTTCCATAAAGGATTTTCCTGCAATATATAAAATGTCAGCAATGGACCGATAAAGGTTGATGATGATGATGATGTATTTTGTGTATGGGTTACGATGTAACAAAGCCGCCTTGTTCATAGCACAAAATTAGATAATTATTGATGTTTTTTTTCTTTTAATTATCTTTGCTGCTATGAAATTTCGTATTTCTTTTTGATGTCACCATAAACAATAATTGAGAATTCTATGCTTAAATTTAGAGTATGGTTTTTGGAATAATATTATTTTTCTACCCGATGAACTATATAATATATCGCTTCTCATCATACTTACTGTATGTCTGGAAAATCAACAACTAATTTTTTATGAAAAGTGTAGTGTAGTGAAAAGTATAGTCTATATATAAAAATAAAAGTATATATATATAGTCTCATAGTAAGGATGTACATACGTAAAAGAAAAAATGCACCAGTGGCTAGACTTACAAAAGTAAATTCTTTTAAGGCACCGTATACGCTTTTACAATAGGATTCGAGAAATCATTCAAAACTTATTCATTAAAAAATTCAAAAAAGGTTATAAGTGAGCGCTAGTGTGCTCCAATATTTTTTTCATAGAAGATACCGTCCATATCTTGGGAATAGGGCGTTCCTTCCAGACATTACAGGATAAATATAAAATGTTCTATAGTATATTTGAAAAGATTAGTAACACTGAGTTTGTTTTACCAGTTCTTCGCAGCGGGCTAGCCTTGGAACCGGTAGTAGATTCAATTGACGTCCAAAATATACCTTGCCATTACTTTTTTAAATAAAAAACATTATTTTCATTTTATAAAATCGCTGTCCCGAAGACTATAAATTACAAAAAAGTTTTAACGAACTTACCAAATGATGTTAGCAACAAGGCGAATACGGGTCACGTGATCCGAGTATTACAAGTTTAAATCCAATTATTATGTAATGAATTTCTTACCTGACGTAAAAAACAGTCAGTACGTTCTTAATTATATTACTTATTTTTTTGTGAAGAATATAAAAAAATATCTCTTAGATATTCAGTCAGTCAATATAAGATTAAAGAGCATTATTTAAATTGCATTTATCCTAAGGATGTCTTAATGTAACGATACGAACGAACGAAATAAAATATACAAGTTACTTGAAAAAACAGAAAAGACAGACAAATATTTTTTTGGGTTTTTAATTTCAAAGTCAACTAAGAAACTTTGAAAATAGTTAAAAGCATTGTTCTTTGTCAATTTATACAATAATTATAGCCTTAAAAATAACTACAGATGTGCTTCCTAATTCAGGGAATTAGAACAAACTGCAACTATTGTGTTGTAACTGTAACAGTATCACCTGTAGTTAAAATGTGCAAAGTTTTGATTTAATCTTACGTCTCATAGTAGGAAAATGTTAAAAATTCCGCATATAATACGCCTGAAGCTAATAAAAGCGCGTAAACTTTATTTAACCTTATTCATTTCTTTTTCATTTTATTTATCTTTTTTTTATAATTTCCTCGGGCTTAATTTTAAGAGATTATTTTAAGTAACGTATTTTATAGTGTGCATATTTGAAATTGTCACTTTAAAGAACATTACATTAATTATTAAAGATGCGAAAGTCTGTCTGAATATATTTATGTATGTTTGTTACGCTTTCACGTAAAATCTACTGAATGGATATTGATGAAACTTTACAATAATATAGCTTATACATCAAAATACCACCTGGGCTATATTTTATCCCCGTACATCTAAGGGAATGGGAAGTACCAAGTGCAACCGCGGGATGCTAGTAAGATATAAATACACTAACCAGTCCGAGATGTAATCTGTCGCAGATCTTTTTATCATTCATAGAAAGCGGCAGATTTAGCAGTGGACGAACAGCTTATGATGATAATAATTAGTATTATAATAATAATTGCTACGCCTAAAACTATGAAATCCATTAATATTAGAAGGCTGTCAAAAAGATGGATCCAATAGCCAATTCCAATCATCTGAAGACACATAGACATCATCACCATCATCATCAGCCTTTATCCGTCCATTGCTAAACATACCTCTCCCTCAATGAACGCCAAGACGACCGAACCGTTGCTACTCGCATCCAACGTGGACCTGCCACTTCACGGAGATCATTTTTACACGGAGATTCACTGGATATCACAGAAATAAGAACTAATTAAATACATAAACCTATCTAAGCTCACCTGATTATAAATGAAAACTCAGCTTTGATTACTTTTGCTCTGCAGAAAGTAACTGATGGAAATCATTTGATCATCTATATATACCTATAGTTCCCCACGAGCGACGGTGGTCCAGTGGTGGACGGACTCGGCCTCTTATCCGAGAGGTTCCGGGTTCGATCCTGACCCGTCCGTGTGTGCCTTGAAATGGGTTTTTCTAAATTTCTAAGGGCACACGAGACCATCGTTCGCTCACCGGTGAAGGAAAACATCGTGAGGAAACCTGCATGCCTGACGAGATTGAAATTCTTTGAAGGTATGTGAAGTTCACCAACCCGCACTGGGCCAGCGCGGTGGACTATTGGCCCATTACCTGATTTCGAGGAAGGAGACCCGTGCCCAGCAGTGGGACATATTAAAAGGGTTGGTACTTTTTTTTTATAGTTCCTACGGGGACGTGAAATTCCAAGCGGTTCGCAAATTAGATACTAAAAGTACATTTATCAAAACAACGCCGAAAGAAGTTGATTGATTTTAAATGCCGTTTCAAAATTCGAACGATTCAACTTCATATAATCATCCTATGGCTTCTTCCTCCCTCATTGTATTCCAAATAATTTACACTTTTTCATACTTATTAGTTTATTCTAGAAGAATTCTATTTAACTAACAGCACTCCCCGATTTCACCCGCATGCTTCCCATTTCCATGGGAGTACGAGGATAAAATATATTCTACGTGTCATTCTGTTATTTAAACTATAAAATTTTTAAGTTTCACCAAAATCCATTCTGTAGTTTTTGAGTGAAAGAGTGACAAACATACATCTATAATTTGTTACAAACTTTCGCGTCTATAATATTAATAGGATAGAATAATATGGCTAGTAAGATAATTATTTATTCATGGTGATTATATGTTTGTTATTTTTTTTTATTTACTTCCAATATTTTAAGATTTAAAAGTTTTCAGAAACTAGAACTTAACAACAAACAGCTTAAGCGATAAAATTGAGAAAAGTCCAGCTTTGACCATAATATAAGAGAGTCATCAGCTCACGATGCCAATAATAATCTATTATTAAAAATATTATATTTATTTAAAAAAAACTCAAATATAATAATAGACAATAGAAATAAATCACCCTAAATAGTTAATAAAAACACTTATAATATAAAGCAGAACGATAAATAACGGTAGTATACCGAAAGTCAACGGTAAATACACAAATAAATGGCAATACCTACAACTTAACATAACTAGAACATCTTGGTACTACGATATATCACAATTAAAATTAATCGTGATAAAAAAATGCGAACACTCACCCAAAATAAAATCGAAGTATCAATTCAAAGTTCGGAAAGCATTTCCGTCACACAAACATTAAGGCTTACACGAGCGCGGGCCGTCGTCAGACGCAGACGGTGTCAGACTGAGCGCACACTGCCTTCCGTTGGGTGAACCCCCCGGGTAAACTCCACTTTCTGTTATTCTCCCTTGAGACAAGTCCGATTTATCACGGACCATACAATTACTAGTAGTTGTTAGGCACTAGTAACTGTTGTTCACAGTTTAATAATCAAAAATATTTAATATGAATTTTTGAAAATACCGGGAAGTGGCACTTCAACCCCCCCCCCCCCTCCCTGCACCCTAGTAGTACGGGGATAAATAATAGGCTAATAATAGGCTATTGCCTATGTATTATTCTGATGACTAAGCTATATTATTGTAAAATTCCATAAAAAACCATTCAGTATTAGTTTTTGCGTGAAAGAGTAACAAACATCCATAAATTCTTACAAACTTTCGCGTTCATAATATTAGTACGAAATTTCATGATAGCAAATTATACCAAACCTATTATATTATATAATATTACTAGCGGACTCGACTGACTTCGTTCTGTCAAAACTCAAAACAATTAATTTGCAATAAATAAAATTGCAATCTCAAATTTGTGAAATAAACTATCCTATTTTTAAGTTGGAGAAAAGCACACATTTTAAAAGAAAAAACATTAAAATCGGTTAAGTGGTTTAGGAGTCCATTGAGGACAAACATTGTGACACGAGATTTATATATATCAAGATATGGTAATATAATACCTAGATATATACTTATGGATTGTGACATTGCCTGTAATAATTTCGAGTAAAAGCTTTGAAGTGGGGTTTTTTCAGTCAGGAATAGTTAATGGAAAAAAATTAGGAAAAAATAAGGAAAATGGCAATGAATATATTGTAATAATGTGCATAATGATACTTCGAATCATTTCTCATCATCAGAACTCATCAGTACCTACATCTGGCACTTCTCCCGTTTTGCCTATCCAACTTAGTCAAAAAGAAATATTTTTTTAATAAAGCTTAATTATTAGGTATTATAATATTTTCCAGAAGATTATGTACATCTAAAAAACTATAGCCTACATAAACAGCACATTTCTTGAAAACCCCAATGAATAATAAATCCCTATTGGATTTATTGATTGATGGCGATGTATTCAGCTTATCCCAAATGGAATGTGAGGACAAAAGGTTGACTGATAGAATCTGTGATTTCGAATATCACCCATTCACAAAATTTCCCATCCCTGAAGTACAAGCATTTGAATATTGATTAATTTGACAATCATCAAACATTATGTTAAAATGAGATTATCGATAATAATATTGTCAATAATCAGTAGACAAATCAGAGATAAAATTTAAACCATATAACTATAAAAACCTTTATCTTTTATTATCTGTTGCCCGCGACTTTGTTCGCGTTAAGTTAGATTATTTCAGCCTAAGTTATTCCTTGTAACATCGGCTATCAGCCAGTGAAATCTCGTCAAAATCAGCCTAGCCGTTTCAGAGATTAGTCAGAAAGGACAGATAGACATAATAAAAAAATATTTTGGAGTTTGTACCATGTATACGTCCATAAAAAAGAAAGAAAAGAAAAAATAAAATAAAATAATATTTTATTTATTATAATATATTTTTTATCCATTAGCCTTAGCCATTAGCATTTAGAAAAGAATGTTTCTTTAAAATCATTGACACTTTAATTTTATTTATCTGTATAGATTAACCCAGATTACCCATTATGGCTGGTCGCCACGGGGATCACTTACTGGCTGCAAGGCTGCCCAAGGGGGGCAAGTCCGGCCTTTGCCGGGTCCAGCCTGTCGCCGAGGTTACTGCTGCCTTCAGATCGGGGACCCTCAAAAAGAAGCGCTCGCAGATAATTTCAACCAGCGAAATCTGCGGCATCAAAAAATAATATGCTTTTGAATCATTGTATCTACTATCAGTTGCTGATTAGTGAATGAATGATTCATATTATTCATGTGTGATATTGTCGAAATCATTTCGTGCATCAGCGGTAGCAATCTAAATAAAAGACTAAGATTGATTTTTATGCGGTGTACTGGATAACTGCTTGATCTGCACTTGGACGAGATTTTTTTAATGTTATGTATGATATCAGCAAGCCACTATATACGGTATATAAATAATAATAATATAAAAATACAAATGTATTTAAATTCACTTCGACTTTGTGTAACATAATCAAATAATGTAATTTATCAGAGACGGTAATCTATTTTTAAATATAGCATAATCTCTTTTATTCTTATCTTCATTGTCGGAAGTCTGTTTTATCTATAAAATCTTTAGAATTTTGCTTTACATATTTTGCACTTATTATTTTAATGCATTTAGGTTAACGCTTTATTGAGAAGTTTGTGTTTTATTATGGGCAAATTTTTGTTACTTTTTAGTAATAATTCTAATCTGTCTCACGTTTGTTATTATTATTTTGGTTTTCTTCTGGGACATTACTGTCTCGCAGAAAGAGGCCATTGCTGACCAGGACTCACCACAGCCGAGCATCGCGGTGATGACGCTCGACAAAGACAAGTCCCCTCCGATGACAGACGTCAAATCATGACGCAGCGCCGCCCATCTCGTGCACACCTCAAGGGTGTGCTGGGCAGAGCCCACCGCCGCGCCACAATCGTGAATTACCAAAAGCTCTCCTAAACCATCTTATAATATTAGTAATAATAATAAAGGAAAATTTGTAAGCTGATGTACTTTGTTGGTCTTTCATGGCAGAACGGCTCAATCAATTTGGCTAAAAGTCGAATTGAAGTCAACTTGTACGATTTATTATGACATAGGCCACATTTTAACGATAAAAACTAAACGCAATTCTACATATATTATTATAAATGTAAAATTTGTTACGCTTTTACGCAAAAACGACTCAACCGATCATCATGAAATTTTGTACATAATATATTCTCGAAGGTACCAGAAGTAGCATGGAATACATTAAAAAAATGGATTTTTTATTTGCTAACGCTGGCGAAACCACGGGCAATAGCTAGTAGAGAAAAAAAATATAATATTTATTGCCAAATAAGTTTTCTATTTTCACTATTTCCCATTTTACTATTTCCAATATTCCCATTGTTCCGGTAATAAAATATGAATATGCAGAGTTCCGGCAGACGTGACGACGTGATTTACTCATTCGCAAGGTCATTGAACCACCATTGATGCTCACGCATGGCCCGGCGCGCCGATGAAACCTGTTCTGCAATTATCTGAGGGCAACATATTAAGTCGTCAGGCTTTGTGGTTTTGTTGTGAACTTATATAACAGGGTAGTCAACTTGACCTTGGAATGAGTTTATAAAAGACAATAGACAAGGAGCAAACAGACAGAGTGGTGTAACATCCATAGAAAGGATCTATATCCAGAGGATAAGCAGGTGCGTTTTTGGCATTTCAAATTTGAGTATACTCTTATCATAAAGGTTTTTTTTAACCAACACACTTTCCCACCGCTTCAACTGTATAGCCAGCGGTAACCATCCGCTATGGATCCTAAATGACCCTTCCATGCGATCTCCGGGATCCCGGGTACGTAAAAAACTGCCTTTGGACCGAAATTAATTAGAAGAATTCAGGAGGAGTAGGAAATATTCCAGTTTCCCTTCCCGTTCAAAGCGGGTGACAGTACAGGATTGGTGACAAACAAGAAAAGACAGCAGCCAGGTGAAGCCCAGCGGCATTGCACCACGGAGAAATAAATTTAATATCTACAAATATCTGCGAATAATACACCTACCTACACAGATTTATAAATATATACCTACCTATATGTGTATATTAATTGTAAGTAGTTGTATAATTTTGTAAAATAGAAGGTTTTTAAACTAAGATTGTAAGTCAACCGATAAAATATACTGTAAAAGTTTGTAAGTTGTATCTACATAGTAAAGACATAGCCAAGTAGACAGGAAAGGCTGTCATGTGGCCAACGCTGTCTGCCAGATATTACTCTGTTATCTGCCAGGTATGACTTGCGATTATACCGTACAAAAATGTTAGAATTCGATGTTCAGGCTATAAACGTCAGGTCCATCTATGATATGCAGCATACGCAAGAAACAAGCCAACTCTACACGATATCGCAAAAACCGCATACATTTCCAGAATACATACATCGAGATTGCAAGATTAATAAACTATAGCGTCAAAAAGATGTAACAAAAGTTACATCTTTTGTTACATCATCTTTTTGTAGTTTACACTTTTGAGAAACGCGTTAATAATTTTAACGTAAAGAAGTCAGCGATATTTTATTTAGAGCGCTGTCTGTATCAAATGACATGGGTTTATGATATTTATTCTTGAAAGGCATAGTTACTATTCAGATAATCATAATAATAATATCTATGGAAGCTTTTACACCACGTCAATCTAGTCCTGTGGTAAGTTCTCGAAGAACTTGTGTCACGGGTATCGGACAACGGACGTATTTAATACTTTAAACTTTTACAATACACATATTTTTTAATGTTACATAATTTAATATACATCTATGACCCGGAAAAGCATGTTTTTGTTACCTGGCGGGATTGCAACCCGCTACCTCTAATTTAAGCGCCAACGCGTTACCATTGAGCCATGCGATCGTCAAATCATCATCATTATTATGAGCCGCTATCCGTCCACTGCTAAAGATGGCCTTCTTCAATGAACGCCAAAACCGATCCGCTACTACTCGCGTCCAACACGGATATTTCACCACAATCACCAATTAGACCAGTCAGCTTGACCCCAGATTACTATTACAACAGAGGTAGGCTAATTTACATTGAGACCCTGTTGTACGTGTATTATTTTACAGGTCAAAGGTTAGTGTTACCTAAGAAGTTCTCGGAAGTAAACATGCTTAGAATTGGAGTCATAGCATTACTGTTCCAAGTTAGTTATCACCTTTCTCTCGGGTAATATTGTCATCTTTCAATAAACTATTGCTATTTTCATTTTTGACGCGACAAAACGAAACATCTAATAGCTCGATATTACGGGTAGCAATGTACGAAAAAGATGACGTCATGTAGCGTTCCGCCAGCGAGAGCAAGTGGACAATGAATAAAAATCTTAAAGAATATAATAAAATAATAACCTTTCCTTGTCTTTCCTTTAACGCTGGGAAATGAGCTTAGGCATCCTGCGGGGAGTGGGTCTCCCCAGGCGGGTATGTGCAGGCGGGTATGGCTCTACCCACTAAAAACCCGGCGGGCGGCGAGTGCCACCAATGTCGCCTTTGGTGAGGTGCCTCGGATCTGCTAGCAACAGGGCACCTCGACGGCTAATTAGACACAGCGGTGCTGCCCTGCACCACAGAACAACCCCCTCCTCTTTTGCCCCTCTTCTTATGAGAGGGGTACAAAGAGCCCCCTCGGCTCAATTCGCTTCGCCCAAGGTACTGGGTTCACCCTAGGCTACTGAGCCCCACCGCCACGACAAAGCTTGAACAATGGTGGCCATAATAATCTTACCTACATAACACATTTTAACAAAAATTATGCCGTAAAACAAATTGAGTCATCTATATTTAGACTCGTTATAAAAACGTGAAGTAAAATGCGGTAAAGCTATCTTTGACGTTGAAAAATCTCCGTTTTACTATGCGATGTACGTCACTCCCAAATATATGCAAATCACTACCCAGTTCTCGAGATTTATATTTTTTTTAGCCTTATCATGTCGAAGCCTTGTGTTACCTTTATTTTTTTTTATCTTTTCTAGCTTTTGTAATGACTTAGATTTAAAGCGGCATATGAATGATGATTATCAAAACTGCTTCAAAAGTAAAGTCAAGTATCAACCATATGAACTCCTCGAAATCAGGCGAGGAGTTTATTGAGCCGTAGTTCACCCATGCACTAGTCCAATGCAAGCTTGCGAAAATCTTCAAAGACTTTTATAATCATAAGGCATACAGGTTTCCTAAGGATGTTTTCCTTCA
This sequence comes from Lycaena phlaeas, assembly GCA_905333005.2. Taxonomy (NCBI): domain Eukaryota; kingdom Metazoa; phylum Arthropoda; class Insecta; order Lepidoptera; family Lycaenidae; genus Lycaena; species Lycaena phlaeas. Next base: position 3,638,526 of record HG995176.1, read on the forward strand.
CCAGTGAAAGAGCGGTGGAAAATTAAGAAAAAACCAATTTTAAGTCACCAGGGGGGTCAGGATTGAACTCTGACCTCTCCCTCAAGAGACCCAAAATATAAACAACGTCGCTCATTAAACTGCATATCGTTGTCCATCTATATTTCACCATTGTCTGCGAATCCCTTGCTCAAGAGAATTAACCATGTTCATTTAAATCTAAAAATGGATTTTTTTTCGATGTATAGCATGATCCGTTCAGTAGTTTCTTACGTGACTGAAGGACAAAAAGAAATTCCAAATCTCCAAATTTTACGAGTAGTACGGGCTACCCAGCATATCGATTTACGGTTTAGTCAGATGCGCTATAATATACGTTATTGATTTATCTGTGTCCCCACAGATATACGCATGCTATATACATACACGTCCGGATTTAGGAGACAAAGCGGCCCCACAACCCCGTGGCCTAGACTAAAAGAGGCCAATATAATTATAAAAAGTATATAATAAAAGCAAAAGATATATTATTATATATTTAAATTTATTTTGGAATAATTTTATTTGTTGACTTTTTTTTCATAATATACTTGATGGAATAATAATAATTTCTGCCCTCCGTTCTTTCGTTGCCCCAGGACATCCAAATCTCCAGTTTTAGGTTCCCTAACTAATAGCTGTAACTTCAAAGGCTTTAAAATTTACCAAGCAAGTTTTCTTGCTGTTTTCCTTTATCGGTACACAAGTTATAGTTTCTCACACAATGAGAAATTATTAAATTATACCTTTAATGACATTTAAAGTAAAACTTCTTTAGCCGTGACTGTGATTTAATTAAAGTGTTTTAGCTAGCCCCATAACAAGGAGTCCCAGAGTAATGTTAAACGAAAGGTCGCAATTCACGGAACATAATTTTTCCGGGCGCCATTTTTAGGAAGTACTCGTTTAAATTTTTACGCGGGAAGTATTGTGATGCCTGATTAGTCCACTAGAATAGCATCGGTACGTACTCGATTCTAGCGCAGCCAGTGGCAGAAAAAAGAACTAAGATCTGGGTTTATTATTGTGAACATGAATACTATGGAAAAGCCTATACCGTTCGGACTTCTTATATCTATACTTAGTGCCCATAACTCACATTTTTTTCTCACAAAATTGAATTGATTGAAACTGTGACGCTCAGTATTCTGTATTCAAAAATAGTAGGTAACTTGCATTAGTGGTGAGTATAATATTCTTCTTCTTGCTTCTTGACACGTCAACTAGTGGCAAGGATCATAATACTAAATTAGAATTATTCATTTCTACTTTTTACACGGTATTGTTAATAGCAAAGTAAATATGTAATATATCTTAATATATATATTTCTTGTGTGCGTGTGTATGTGACTGAACTCTTCCTAAACGACTGGACCGATTTGAGTGATTTTCTTTGTGTGTGTTCTAGTAGATTCGAGGATGGTTTAGATTCACAAATCAGACCGGCAGATGGCGCTGCAGTCGGTATCTAGGTTATTGATCTGTACTGCCACTATCGATTCGTATCTAAAGGACAACGTCTGTGGGGTCCGCTAGTTATTTATAAATTCCCTAACCTTCAGTTTAGCGTTTATTATTTGAATTAAAACTTCTTACGTGCACGATGCAACTAACGTCTAACGTGCCTCAGATTTTATGAAGTTTTACTACAATGGCGCGTAATTTGCGTAAAGATTACCTACATGCTCACTTTTTTATTTAACTAAAACCAACTGGACCATCGTCTTTCATATTATATATCACTATAAAACTCTTGTAAACAGCAATGTATTATCGAAGTCTATTTGTACTTCAATTAGTATTTTTCGACGTACAGTCAATATTTTACTTGAAAAATATACCAGGGTATCAAATTTCATGATTGCTGTAAAACATGAAAAAATATTTTTGCCACTTCATTTTAAAATGCAATCGTAGTTTTTAGTACATATACAGTATGGGTAAAGCTTATCTACTCGTATAGGCCGGTAAGTAAAGGTCTTTAAGCAGGTTCGAATCTAAGTATGCATTAATAGGAATAAAAATCGAAATCAAGCTATCACAATCAAGTGTGCTATGGTTTCCCACCACGGCTTAGGCTTTGTGCTGGCGGTGGGCGGGTAGCCTAGGGTGAGCAACCACATTGGGCGAAGCGAATTTAGCCGAGGGAGCTCTTTGTATCCCTCTTATATGGAGAGGGGGCAAAAGAGCAGGGGGTAAGGGGTGAGGACGGGAACCTCACCTTATTGTACTGTCCCGACGTTGGAAGGAGTTGTTCTTTAGTGCGGAACAACCTGCCGGGCTCGGGCGGGTCCTCTGAAGGACTGACTAGCCGTCGAGGTGCCCTGTTACTTGTAGATCATTCACAAAAGGCGGCATTGGTGGCAGTCGCCGGGTTAGAGTAGAGCTGCAAACGCTTACCAGTTTTCAGGCGCAGCGAGTATACAGCGACATATATAGCGCTATATATAGCGACAGATAGCCTGGGGAGACCCACTCCCCGCGGGATGCCTCAGCGCATTTCTCGGCGTAAAAGAAAAAAAAGTGTTCTGTGCGTACCTATGCGCTAGCCAAATGCTAAGCTTATGCTAATGCTAAGTTCTAATGTCCCCGGAAGGTTAAGGTTCACACAGGGTCAGGCTCGAACCAAAACATCTCACTTCGAGGGCGAACTTATATTCATTAGACGTTCGTCGCTTACAATAAGCGATACATAAAAAACATTAAACTCTAAAGGGACGTATTGTATGGGACGTTGGTCTACTTTTGTACACATATGAAGGAAAAAAATATTTAAACAGCTTTAATTTATTCAAATCCATAAATTCTTTTCAATTTCAGCGGAGGCATAATTTAATATTTCCAAGATATGCAACACTACGTGATATAACAATGGCGTATGGATATTTTTTTTGGCGTTTGGCAATAAATCCATGTCCAAATAATAAGTCCAAGTCGTCAAAATATCGTTTGATCGTCAAAAATGACGTTTTACTTTTAAGTAATAGCCGCCATCTTTGTGTGGATAGGCTAATATTTGAAAAACTTAATAAAGATTTTAATTTTTTGCACGTAACTTATTACGACAAACTAATTTATTTTATTTTTAATAAAATTTATGTATTTTTTCTTTATTTATAGTATACTGTACAAGGGCTACACCAGAAATGGACCGTCTCCTTTCTCGAAAATTGCATCCACAAACAAATACAAGACTTGGGAAATGAGTTTGAAAATATTTTTCTGTTTGCCGTGTTCCGTAACTTCGGCTATCGTTCGGTAAATTGATGGCACACTTTGGAATAAGTTTAGAAATGTTTTATCAAAACGAAAGATTGCGACTTGTCAGACTATTTTCAAATATCATTTGGCTTAGGAGAATATGATGTCCGATCTATTACGGCCATAGCGACCACTTATGACTCCTGGCAGAGAATTCAGCGCTGATGCGATCGGAAATGGCTAATGTAGCCTATTTTTGCAGTGAAACTCCATGCACACTGAGGGCGCGTGAGAGAGGAGAATATATTTACAATATTTACATACATATGTTTATTAACGCCATGACTATAACCAACTAAGAAGACTCACCGCATGGACATTTTGGTAGAATTAATAATTATTATAAAATAAAATATTCAAATTTAAACGAAAAAAAGCTCGGATATGATTATTATTGGTCATTACGAGAGACCCACGAAAGGGTATGTGATGATGACATCCATTCCATTACAAATATCTGTGCGGCTAATATCTCTGTTGTACGGTGGACACATATTTATAGGCGCTATTTTTCAAGCTAACGTTATCCACGCTTAAGCCAGCTTAGCTGCTAAGTATTTATGGGACATAAACAAATATGTAGCACATACAAGAAACATTATATTGTACATGCTATCTACATACTTATATTTTGGTCTTCATGATCTTTTATAACTTAAGAATTGCTTAGATGCATCATCATCATGTCAGCCAATCGACGACCACTGCTGGGTATAGGCCTTCCCCAAGGATCTCCACAACGATTGGTTCCTGCGCTGTCCGCATCCAGCGGCTTCCCGCGACCTTTACCAGATCGTTTATCCAGTAAACAAATTCTTACCGCCAATATAAGGGTTACGTGAAGAAAAGCATTTACCATACTTACCGGTGAGTGCTGCATGGATACCACCATCTTGCTAGTTTCTCCCGTCAAACATCTTTGCTGTGTTTCGAAGAAAGTGATTAATTCTCAATTTATTTACTAGCACTGAAACTTAACATCTTTTGTCTCAGGATGGGCAACACATAAATGAGTTATTGTATGTATTTGTATATAGATAACCATATATCTATTATCAGTAAGAAATTATATTTTACTTGGAAACATTAAAGTTAAAGATTTATCGCTGCTTCCGAATACTTTTTAGGAAACTCCAAAAATTATTTATCCTATGATTTGAAACAAAATCAGATAAGACTAATAAAATTCAGAAAAGATTTGCTCCGAGAAATGCCTTTATCGTAATAACTTCGAAAGCTTCAGCACTTAAATATGGTTCACTCGTATTCATCTATAATTATGTGGCAACATTGAATATACAAGTGATAATTTGTAAACGCAATCAGCCATGCCAATCAAAACGAAATGGATGCAGGGTTCCATTGTCGGAGCAGATTAGCCAATCTCGTAAATTGCCCTGCATCAAGTCTTGAGCAATATGGTTGATCATTTCGTAAATTGAGATCTTGGCATTATTATATCAGCCATGCTTACGTTACATCAGATGGTATACCCACATTTTTTATTAAGCGAACCATTTCGTTCTTTTCGGTGTTAACGACACCTAAAAAAGTAAAAAAAATGTAAAGTATCGACCCTTTTTGTCCCATTGCTGGGCACGGATCTCCTCTTCGAAATCAGGCAGGGAGGATGATGGGCCATAGTTCACTGATCCGCTGGCCCAGTGCGGGTTGGTGAACTTCACATGCCTTCAAAGACTTTCAATCTCATCAGGCATGCAGGTGTAGTGTAGTGAGTAACTGTCTTTAGATTATTTTATGTGTAATTACCTTTACACCTTGCTAAGTAAGCATTTTGACATATAATTGCGCAACTGTTTCAATACATTGTGAATATGAAATATTATGTACTTTATGGAATTATTAATAAATGGGACCTCAGATCGAGAAGACGTTTTCTTTAACAACCCTGATCTACATGTCTACATCTTGACACACCACATGGCGACCCTGCCAGTGCTGCCTCGCGGCAGCGCTGTACCTTTCAAGATTATTGAATATATATATGAATAAAAAATAAAAAATAAATAATATATATAAAATTAAATAATGAAGATATAGAAATAAAGAAAATAAATAAGAAGATGAAATAATAATGGCAAATGACGAAAAATGAAGAATTTTAAATTAAATCCAAGAAGAATAAATAATAAGAACAAATACAGAAGCAAAATAAAAATATTTTTTTTTACTAAAATTTAAGAAAGAAGAATCAAAAAATGAATGTTAAAGTATAAGAAGAAAAATAAAATTATAAAGTGAAGTAAGAAGAAAAAGTAATAATAAAGAGATGCATCGGAAAAGAAATGGTCTCCAAGAAATTCAAAGAAAAGGCACCGGGAGACGTTGCTGCCCAAGGGATCAAGAGGAAAGGTGCCGGGAGATGCTGGTTTCCAAGGTCCAGAGGAAAGGTGCTGGGAGATTTAAGAGAAAATTGGCCCAACTCTTTCTTAACTTGATCGAGCACTAGGTATATTTTTTTTATCGTTATATTTAGCCTATATTATTAAAATGTGTATCAGAAATTAAGAAATATTTTAACAGAATCAAAAATAGTTAAGTACAGTAGATTAAAGTATAAAAAATTGCCTAATTATAATATTATGATCTTTTATAATAATTTAAGTATAGCTAGAGAAAATTGTCATTAAAATCAATATTTTATTAGTTAATATTCATATTATGGTGTTTTAAACCTCGTGTATGTTTTGTTAGTAATACTACACTTATTAATGCAACGTAGTACATTCTTGTGTTACTTGACTACATGCTAGCCATTGATATAAAATAATATAGATGTAATTTTTTTTCTCATGCTATAATTTAATATAAAAAAAAATTAAAAAAAAATATGGAATTCGATGAGTAATTTTGAAGAAATTAGTTATGAGTTACATAAATTAAGATTCAACTTATATTTATGACATTCATAGATTTTCTTGATTTATAAAATTGTGTAGATTGATTATGCATTTAACCGGAAAGTGGTGAATATGGAAAGTAGTTATGATTAAAAAGGAGTTGGTAAAATTTACGAATAATGTGGCTGCAAACGCATTATTTCGATAAATAAAGAAAGTAGGAAATAATAAATTGACAAAAATATATAATATAAAGTGCTTTGTTAAATAACACTTCCTTCGATGAACGGACTGATCACCCGCCCGTCGATTGGAAATGCTTAAAATATCAAAGAATTATTGTATGGAACTAATAGAGACGAGATTTTAGAAGTTGTTTTTATGACATATTATAGTCCAAATACTTGATCATGTTAAACGCGAGACGTTTTCGTGAGAGTTTTGGTATTATTTTGAGACTATGGAGTAAGGTATATAAAGAAATAAAAGGGGAGACATTGATAGAAATGTTGATATAGTGGAGTAGGAGACATTTAAATTGTCTAAAAATTGTGTGTTGAATCCTTCCATTCGATCATGGTGTGAACGAGCTTTCCTCCGTGAGATATGTTGGAGTCTAAAGAGACTTAAATGATGACCACAAGTTATGTAGAAAGAGAGTATAGTATGTTAAAAGATGTTATAAGAATGTTTAAGAATAATGGAATATACGAAGAATAAATAAATAAAATGTATTTGAGTATGCAAAGAGTTAGAAAATAAGATGAATAAATGAAGTTATATGTAGCCCGTATAGGTCGAAAAATAAACTAAAGGAATAAAAGTAAAGATATAAAGTAAGGGTTATAAATATTATGTGAAACCCAATGAAAATGTGTGATGAGAAAGTAGGAATTTATGGAGAATAAATAAAGTTATAATGAGGAATATGATGGTGATAATGATGATGAATAGTTATAACTCAATAATTAAAAGTGTTCGTAATATGTGCGCATGACCTCGCCGGAGCGTTGTAACGCCGCCTCGGCGAAATATGACTTTTCAATTCTAAGGAAACGCGTGATTAGGGTTCCGCAATGATTTTGTATTATAATACAATAATTATTAATTTTATTTTCTAATGATTTTTTTTTCTTTGTTGTAAGGGAATAATTAAAAATAAATTGTTATTTTCTATCTAAGTTTAAGTCGTTAATATAATATATCTATGGGTTTATATATCGTAATATTAAATGTTTAAATTGAAAATAAAATTAAAAATAAATTAATATATTCCGCAATTCCGCAAAGTAAAATTAAAATTAAACCCATTAAAATGTGAATTTTTAAAGCGACAAATTCTTTACTTAGGTCATACAATATCAGCGGACGGAATTTTACCGGACCCAGAGAAAATACGAGTCATTGAAAGTTATCCGACACCGACATGCGCTGACGATGTCAAGCGTTTTGTTGCATTTAGCAACTATTATAGAAAATTTATAAATAACTTTGCAGCAATAGTTTTGCCTTTAAACAACTTATGTAGAAAAAATGTTTAATTCCAATGGACTACAGAATGCCAAAATGCTTTTGATACCCTTAAAAATTTAACTTTAATTTAATTTTAAGTAAGCAACGTAGAAAGTGTTATTATGATTTGTCAATTAATCCTATTTTTTATAAACCAGGAGATACATTATTATTAAAAAATGAAACTGGAAATAAATTGGATACTTTATATAAGGGTCCATATGTAGTAGTAGAAGACCTGGCACCTAATGTTAAAATAAATTTAGATGGTAAGCATGTTATAGTACATAAGGATAGAACTAAGTTATATAAGATACCGCAGTTAGCATAAGTTTATATACATATTATATTAAAAAAAAAAAAGAAAGTTTAGTACTTAAATAATAATAATAATCTAGGTTTGTTTTTTTTTCTTTTCACTAAGGGGGATGGTGTAGTGTAGTGAGTAACTGTCTTTAGATTATTTTATGTGTAATTACCTTTACACCTTGCTAAGTAAGCATTTTGACATATAATTGCGCAACTGTTTCAATACATTGTGAATATGAAATATTATGTACTTTATGGAATAATTAATAAATGGGACCTCAGATCGAGAAGACGTTTTCTTTAACAACCCTGATCTACATGTCTACATCTTGACACATCACACAGGTTTCCCCACGATGTTTTCCTTCACCGGTGAGCGAAAGATGGTCTCGTGTTTGGGGTGCACTTAAAAATTTAGAAAAACCCATTTCAAGGCACTACACGGGGGGGGCAGGGTCGAACCCGGAACCTCTCGGATAAGAGGCCGAGTCCACCCACCAACGACGCTCTATCGCCTATAAAAGTGTCGAACTTTATTCAGTCAGGGTCTACGAAGCATCATCGTGGCAGTATGTGGGTCTGGGGACTGCCCATCAACCCTCCTTGCTTGATTTCGAGGAGGTGACCTGTGCCCAGCAGTGGGACATGTAAGGGTTGATACTTTTTACTACTTTTTAATATTTAAATTAACCAATAATATATTTTATTTTATTATTACTAATCTTCATAAATAGCACATCCGTTAGTCGACACAGGTGTCACATCCGGGCTGGTATTGCTAGGGGTTTGTAAAGCCGGAAACGCACGCTTGCCGAGGCTTGGCAAGCCTTCACAAATTCAAACGTGTGGATACAGAGTTTGTCTTGGCTTGCGTAGGTTTGCAAGGGTGTGTAGCCGATCCGACGAATGTCGGTATTGAGCACAAGCCAAAGGGAACAAAAGAGAATTTGTCGCAAGCGCTTGCGATGCGTCCACATGCTTGTGACTTGTGGAGGTTTGGAGCTTGCGGCAAGCCACAAACGTGTGGATCCGGTATAACAGTTATTATGAAGAGTGTAAGTCGACAAGAGTATAGTATATGACATAATATTATATACACACTACCAAAGCAAGTTAAGTACTATTTTTGAATATAGAATACCGTCCGTTACTTCCGTCACAAAAAAATGAGTTACCTAAAGCCTCTAAAAGTTTTACTTCAATTGTAGCTAAGTTACCTAATAACGTAAAAAGAAATGACGATAAAACATAAAGTAAACTTTCAATCTTCGAATTATCGAAGGAAAGACAAACCATTATTAATTCGTTCTTCGAAAATCAAAACGTACAAATATAGTCAAACCGAATAAAACGTATATTTGTACTGAATTCATTTCCACAGACAATGCAAAGAGTCCAATATGAATCTGTGGGTTTGGAAATCGAAGTTCCTTGTGCATTGCAAATTCAACCTTACTACAATATATAGGAGCTTAATATTTACATTTACAATATTTTATTCAGGTGTACAAACACAGTTTTGTACTTGCATGTGAAATTCAGTCATAAATACGGATTTCATGGGTGAAATAGAGAGAAATTTGAATGGAGATCGTATATCGATTGTAATGCTAAATAACATAAGGGGCTTTCTCTGTAACGGATTGTGGACAATTGACGAAACTAATTACAATGCAATGCGAGCCAAGATGTATCTGGGATACCATGGTTATTGTTTTATGTGCATATGCAAGTTTTGCATGAAAGTGTAAACGATTTTTCATAATAAGCGACAATATACGCTTTCTTTAATCTTCTTTCTAAGTGTAGTTTATGCCTTACGTTTTTCGAGGAAAAGCCTCGTGCCTAGTAGAGGAAATTGGAACAGGAAAAACTATTTGTCGTACCTACTTACTCCGCTGGTTCAACAACCCGAAGTGGATTTTTATTTGGCGATCACCTTGCAGATTAGCACTTGGTCCTTCCAACGGTATTTGGATTGACCAACCGATCCGGGACCGCAGTGCTGTTCCTCATGGGCTCTTTCCCTGTCAGCTGGCATTGTCTCGAGATGGCCAAGCCAGCGGAGCCTATCGTATTTAACTTCTCCTATGATGCTGGGCTCAGGCACCATATTTTCTTGATTTCCCGTAATCTGCAGCTTCTCCGTCTTCCCTCTTCACAGGCCCTTAAATTTTTCGAAATATTCTTCTCTCAGAGTCAGTCATCCACGATTAGCAGCCATACATAAGTCTGATGACAGTTTTGTAGTTGCGTGTTTTAGTTTTCGCAATGTCGTACGAGACAATAAATTCTCCTTGCATAATGCAACAATGCTTTACAATAATTAATAGGTTTTGAACTAAATTAGTTTTAGTTATAGCAGTTTGGTACTTTATTTGTGAATAAATGTTGTATTGCTGGATGCTAGTATCATGTATTCGGCCGTCTTGATGTTTATTTTAACGAGGCAATGGACGAAATAACACGACACTTTGAACGGTCGAACCCTAAGGTAATGTTTTTTAGATTTATTCCTCCACTCTCGTAATGATTCACTTATAGGAAGAATTTGAGAACGAGTGAGATATTAAAAACTACACGAGTAATGATTAACACAGTATTGGTAATAATATTCGTCATCTCAGCCCATAGCCGTCCACTGCTGAACATAGGCCTCCCCAATGGTTGTCCAGTGCGACCGGTCTAGTGCCACCTGCATCCAACGAGACCCAGCGGTTTTCACTAGATCGTCAGTCCATCTGGTAGGTGGCCGTCCCACGCTGCGTTTAGTGTTACGTGGTCCCCACTATGGGATCTTTCTGCCCCATCGGCCGTCCGATATTCGCGCTATGTGGCCCGCCCAATGCCTCTTTAGCTTGCTAATCTTACGGGCTATGTCGGTGACTTTCGTTCTTCTATGGCTCTCCACATTCCAGACTCGATCCGGTAAAGAAATACCGAGCATAGGTAATAATATTATGCCTTATTTTAAACACTTAGGTATTTTCATATTATTTTCAGGTAACATCATCTTAGAACTAGGAGTACCTATACACAATAATATCGGTGTCACCGATATTATTCGACGGTGCCACCGATAGCGGTGCCATCGATATTTATTTAATTATATTTTTCACTGGAGGCAGAGACCTCAACCATGAGTAAAACAAACATAAAAAAGCATATAATATACCGTTGAATTGAGAAACGCCTCCTTCTTTTTTGAATTTGTTTAAAAAATATTTTATAATATGTTTGTGCTAAAAAAAGTAATATTGAAAAAAGCTTATTATATTATTATATGACATATATAATATGTTCATTCTAGTGGGTAAAAATAACGTCCTAACTCTTAAGATTCCGTAAGCAAGAAAAAGAAAAAAATATATTATAATATAAAACGTAACTAAAATAAAAAATACTTACTATTTCTTCTTTCTCAATTTTTGAGATTTGTAAAAAACCCGTGAAAAAACATTAGCACGATATCGTACATGGCAAAATTAAATAATATGAAAAATGCTAAGAATGGATTATTTCTATATTTCTATGAATTAGACAATAGTTTATAAAAAAAATGACAGTATTAGATTTATGGTTTATATAATATTATGTCACATTTATTTCAACAATGCTTTAGATTTCTACACAATTGTTATTAAAGAACATTACAATAAATTAGTTTATTTGAAAGCATACAATATATAGAGGTTAGTAAAATATTTATAATATTTTATATTAAAATAAATAAATAAATGGAATCACTTATTCCAGGCTTTTAAATGCCCATAAAGTAATACCCAAAACTATATTATTAGTTAGTTACCAAAATTAAAATTATGAGAAGTCTTTGACCAAATGTACTATGTCCAGTGCTTCATCAGAGCATTTTCAACGTCCAATCGAGCTTCTGTCTTCACCAGACTGTTTATGTGTATGAATCAAGGAAAATAAGTAAATACAATGAACATTTTCATGCAAATCCTTTGATTTCGATTTGGTTCTATTACGGCTAAGAGCGCAGATTATAGCGACCATAATTAAGTGGACTGTGGAATATGAGGAACGTCGAAAATGTAAAAACAGCATAAACCCGTAATAAATTAGTTGTTTCGCGTTTAGTCATTAGTTTGTTTCGCCGGTTCTTCTCAGTGGGCTTGCTTTGGAACCGGTGGTAGACCCAATTGAAGTTCAAAAAGATACTTTGATGGTACTATTTTGAATAAAATTTTAGACTTTGACTTTTAACTGTAATATCATAGAGCATCACTGACCTCTAGCGGTGGCGCGGCGTCCTCCGTATTTCTCTGAGTAAAATTTCTGTAAAATTTATCGTAAGGCCCCGTTCACACTAGCGCTTTTTTATCGAGCGTTAAAAGAGCGTTTTAATCAGACAAAATAATATTAAATCATATGGGTATCCCATGTTCACACTAAAGCGGTTTTAAAGCGCAACGCTTTTTTATCGTGCACTGTTGGATTTTTGACGTTGAATGTTTGATGAATTGAGCATGCAAAACGACTTGAGCCAACGTCGGGTTTTAATCCGATGCTTTTTAAGCGCTCGTGCTAATGGCTAATTATTTGTGATTAAAAAAATCACGTGGACATATCCGTGACATCGGGAATATCAAATAGAATCCGTAAATTGTTTACAACAAATGGTAATTGTTGTCTGTATTTAAAAAAACAATCAGAAAGCAAAAGTTTAGCCCGGATGTATTTCCAGGACGTCCCAAGACGTACAGAGAATACCTTATTATAGATTCCTACACCAAATTTCACTCTTTCGTCATAAATAATGCATGCGGCGTTTGACCATGACCGAAGCTCTGACGAGTGGAATACAAACGCCATTTCTCTTTATGCACTTAATCTAAGTGATACATTTCTAAAATATTAAAGATTTTTAGCAAAAAATCTAATTCTAAATCTTCGGAATCTATAAGTTGAATTTCAAAAACTGTTTTTACATTTAGTACTCCAATTAGTAGTTTTTTTTATTTTAATTATATAAAATACGTGTTATACAAATTATAAAAACTACATTATCCTACTAATATTATAAAAGCAAAAGTGTGTAAAAATGTAACACAGAACAAATAAAAAGAAACGGATTTGTTTGTTTAGGTTGTTTCATTTAATTACCTAAATCGTTATTAATTGTAGAGGCTTTACTGTGATAATTATACGTCACCGACGTTTCACCCGCGTAATTCATGTTCTTGTGTGATTTTTTCGGGATAAAACCATACTACCACCTTTCTTCGTCTCAAACTATATCCATACAAAATTTCATTTGGATTTGTTTAGTCGCCAGACTGGACGTCAAAAAGTTTCTTCAAATGGTGACATTTTTGTTACTTATAGGTTTTTTAACTTCTCAACGAAAAGTCCAATCTGGTTAATTCAAAGTAACTAATATAACGAACCTTATTAGGAAAAAAATTTAAGTGGAATTAAGTTTTCGTCTTTTTAAAACATAACAAAGCAAACGATTTATAAAACATATCTTAAACTATTTACGAAAGTCGAACTTTTAACAAAGAAAAGTGAAAGTGCCTTTTAAATTATATTTAAGCCTAAGTTGAGGAAAATACTCCTGCAGAACTAATAACCATTAGATTTTTATCAACACGTACAAAATATTGCAGAAATAAATCTAAACTGCTTCTAGCTTTTGACACAATTTTATAAAACGTGATGTTATTGCATGTATTTAGAGTTTACTTGTAACGTGATATAATATTATATCTTTAATCATATTATATCTTCAATTCTTGAATCAGGATCTGAATCTCGGCAGTAGTATGTCATGATAGCTTGGTGGTAAAATTAGGCAGCTATTAATCGAAAGGAGCATGGTTCGTATCGCCAGTCCGATCGCTTTTTTTTTAATTTCAGTTCATTTTTTTTAATTTTTTTTTTTTGTTACTAAATGTATATAAAACAAAACAAAAAAGAACTGACCAAATGCTCGGTCAACCAGGTACTATTAATAGTAAAATATGTTGATACTAAATATTATGTACACAGGTATAATACACTCAGCGAACTCAGAAGATTGCCTTTACTAATTTGTTTGAGTATATTATATGTAAGTATACATTACATACAATATTTGTATATTACACAGAAATAATGTGAGTGAGTTTGGATATAGAAATCTGTCTTTCTGAGAAACTACTTTTCTGATTAAAAAAATATCTTTCACTATTAACACCGAGTGATATCTCCGCTCGACTCGGCTCTCTGTCTCTTTCACGGCAAAACTGCCTTGGCTGTAAATTAAAATGACAATGACATAATTTCGTGAATATATAAAAATTTAACACATGTTTGCCTTTTATAATATGTATTAGTAATGATAAACACTACTTACTTAAGTATTTATGTTTAGTTTGTTTAGATACAATCAAGTATTTTCGAGCTTCCCGAGAAAAATGTCCAAGGAAAAATCTAGAAACGTTTCCGAGTAAGTAAAGTTTAGAAATATAAACATATTTTTGTTTAATGTAGTTGTTCGAATTTTTTTTTTTTGCAAAGTCCTTTATTAATTATAATTAATAAATAGACTAGACAAGGTATACATCAAACTCTGTTTAATTTGGCCAAACTGACCACCTAATGGTAAGAAGTAAAGGTCTATTATGGACAGTGACAGATTTAGGCTTGATGCCGCCCTAGGTCCTATTTATGGCGCCGCCCTTAATGATTGGATATCATTCGGTAAAGGCTATAATTAATCTTTAAAAAAAATTAAATCTTATTCATAGACTGAAAGGTTAATAAAAAATTGAATTATTATAAATATTATATGAAAATTTCTTTACAAAAAATAATCAAAACTATTTTTCAAAGGAGACTGTCTTTACTTTTTACGCCTCTGAAATTTTGGAATTTCAAAAATTTTGCCGCCCCTCAAATCATGCCGCCCTAGGCCCGGGAATCACGGGCCTAGGCGTAAATCTAGCACTGATCATGGACGCAAGTGGATCAATGCAATAGAATTCACTGGAACTAATCCAAGCTAGCATATACTTTTGTTTATTAGTAGTGTTCTACGCTAAGACGTTAGGTATCTAAAGAATGTTAATACATGGGTATTAATAACCTCTAGTTTTAGGAAATTATATCAATTCACCGTACTTACGTATGCAAAATATGCTATTGGCAATGTCCCGCGATTTAACCCGTCCTGTTCCTGTGATAATGTGAAGCTGTAGCTTTCTGATGTAGCTTTCTAATGGTGATTTTTTTTATCGGTCAAGTATTTTTTTAGTTAAATCGTAACAAATAAACAAAAATGTAAATCTTCCCTCTCTATAATAATCAATTAGATGTATGTTATATTAAGGGGGGATAATTATACAATCGGGATCGGCCGCGAACTCTTCGCTACTCCCTTGCATGATCGCACAAAACTTGTCACCGATTTACTGTTGATTTGAACTCTCTTAAACATTACAGACAAAATTATCATTCTTCGAAACTTCGAGAACAAAACGAAACACTTTCCACATCATCATCATCATCAGCCTTTATTCGTCCACTGCTGAATATAAGCGACCCGCAATGAACGCCAAGATCGATCCTTTGCCAGTCGCATCCAAAAAGGCCACTGTAAAGAGATCACATATTTATATTCAAAATAATTATCTGTGTGCTGTAAATTTTCAGGATGAGTAAACGTATATCACAGTGGGAGGAACTTATGCGGAAATTTTCCCAAGCGCGTAAGGAAGATTGCACGTAAGTGTACACTTTTTTTTTTTGTCGAAAGGTTAGGACTTTCTTTTAGGTCTGATAGCCTTTAAGCTCAGTTGGTATGTACGGCTCATGACTGTAAGTACACCCCCGATAGCTTAGCACCTAATAAGTCTAGGTTACCTAAGAATGTCATAACCGATCCTGTTGATAAAATCACAGAACTGTTAAAGCGCGACGCTGAAGCGCGACGTAAGCTACAACACACACTCAGACATAACACAGCCGGTGTTAGGCACACATTCACACCGCATGGGCCCCGGGGTCGTATGCGACGTCGAACCCTACACTCCGTTGACCAGTTGATCCGGATCAACCGCGACAGCATAGGCTCAGATCAGCTACGAGTCGACACCAATATAGACCGTGTAATCACCGATAGCACTCTGCTATCGGCAGCTTGCTCGGGTCCCGCGCTTGACCCGCCTCCCCCACTACCGGGGGAGGGGAGGGCCGGCCCTCACGATAGGTTTCTAACGTCACCCGTTCCAAACCAGTCGACCGTAGCTTACCAAGTTAGGTACAAACCCGACGCCATGAACATGGCGGGGGGCAACCCCCCAAATTTTTAACGTCATAGGATGATCCAACCGGATCACCCCATTTCCGATGACGCATAACGGTCACTAGGACCATTAGCATAGATCCAACCGAAAAAAAAAAAAAAAAAAAAAAAAAAAAAAAAAAGACTGTAAGTAAACATAAAGTGTCAACCCTTATATTATGTCCCACTGTTGGACACGGATCTCCTCCTCGACATCAGGCGGGAAGGGTAATGGGCCATAGTTCACCGATGCGCTGGCCCATTGCGGGTTTGGTGAATTTCACATACCTTCAAAGACTTTCAATCTCATCAGGCATGCAGGTTTCTACTACATAATATTGTCTCGTATTTATATACATATTATTTTTGGGTACTTTTCAACTTAATGAAGCTACATTTTATTTTGCCTCTCAATTTTCATACAGCTTCTTTAGCTTCTAGCTTCATAAAATATCCTTTTGTAATATTAGCTATCTGTCAGTGAAAGTTCCGTCGAAATTGGCTCAGTCGTTTATGAGATTAGTCGGAACAAACTGATAGACATAAGTTTGCAAAATATATATTTTTTTAATTATGTAAGTACCGTAATTGTGATAAGCTGTTAACCGGCACTCGGTGTCGGTATTCAACATCATCATCAGCCTCTATCCGTCCACCGCTGAACATAGGCCTCCGTCAATAAACGTCAAGACCACCAATTTATTTAATTTACAGTGGTATCTGCACTAACAATAAATATTTTTTGTATTATTGCATTAAACTTAGGCCTAGTTACTACTTAAGGTTAATAGGTTGATATTATAATTTACGGTTGCCTTCTATTTGCTTCTTCTAATTAAATTCGTTGTTAGTATCATGGCGAACGTCTTGGCATTTGCCGAATCCAATTCAAGGCGTTCGTATAGATGCTTATGATACTGTCGCTTATAATGCTATAATGTCGATTCTTCGATGCTTATAATTTCAGTTCTTTCTTGTTGGACATCCCTCGAGTCCAAAGATCGGAGAAGCGGTTCCCCACAGGATCGGAGTACGAGGGGACGTGGGACATGCTGGGAATGAGCGGATTCGGAGTCTACAAGTTCCCCAACGGTTGGTAGAGAACTGTTCCAACTTTAAACTTTTGAAAAAAGATATTAAATTATATATTAATTAGCAATATCCCGCGAACCATACAGTCTTTACAGTAAATGTGTGAGTGCATGCATATGCATGCATATAGCACCTCCCTCCTTTCCCACACTGCATATGCGTACACTCGCATGCACCACCACCGGATTTGGCGGCAGGATGAGTAGGCTTGAGGCGGCAGATATTTAGTGCGGAAAATTAGATGAAATTGTTTTGGCTAACTTACAGAAATGAGAAATATTTCTGTATGGCGAATTTCTGTTGCTTCACAGATAGAAGTCTGCTACTAATTTTACCAATGATTTTTCATCCAGTCATCCAAAGGAAGTCATCCAAAACCTGCACCATGAAAATGTTTGAATCCGCCACGGCGTTCAAGCTGAATTTGCTGTCCAGATGCGCTGACAGATGTTGCAATATCCTATTTAAAATTATAAACGCGAAAGTTTGTAAAGATGGATGTTTGTTAATCTTTTACGCAAAAGCGCAAAAACTACTGAGTGGATTTAAATGAAATTTTACAAAAATTTATGTTATAATAGTAACATTAAATTGACACATAGATTTAATTCATCCCTGTACCTCATAGATAACCGCGGGACGCTCCTATCAGAGAATATACCTATCTCCATCGAAATTATTTCAGGCGCCATATACGAGGGTCAATTCGAAGACGGCATGTTCCACGGGGAAGGGCTCCTCATGTACCCCAGTGGGGTCACGCTGGAGACCAAGTGGAGACGAGGCGAGTTGATCCACCGGAACCTGATCTTCGCTGATGGCCTGGAGTACGCGGGTCGTGACTACACGTACTGTAAGATGCCGGACAGACGGTAAACCACCCGCGTCTAACGATTTCATTTATTTTTGATATAATTTGAGCCTTATTGTTACATCGATAGATCTCAAATTGCATTAATCGAAGTCCATCAGCACACGCCACGCGCCTTCTTCGCACCGATTCAGTGCCGTGTGCTTAGCGTGCGCGTGTCGTGTGAACGCGGCCTAATATGATAGACTGAAGTTAGCTGAATGACGTCATAAAATAGTAAAAAAAAGGTTTTTCATAAACGTGAACCTAACTTCAATACGGAGAAGAGAGTTTTTTGTTCAGTAGTATACGAATAGGTCGAAGGTTCGACTTCAAGTAATGGAAGATAGTTTTTATGACACAAAAATGTTTGCACACACAACTAATTTAAGTAATCAATTTAATAATTTAAGTACGATTCATGTATTAAGACAATGCACATGAAAATAATGATATGAATACGTTTATATCCGAAATTATAAACGAAAATAACACTTCTTTGAAATTAAAATCTATCGAAGAAAATTTTACCAATCGCATTTTCCTATTACGATTCGTTATAATTATATTTTATGTTTATAGATGAAAGATAACATATTCAAATTTCATTCACGTAGCTTACTTGGCTTACAATAGCGAAAGGTCAACATCTGCCTAGCCTTTTCCCTACTATATTCGGTCAGCTTCCAGTCTTACCGGATGCAACTAAATGCCAGTATTTTAAATGAAGCGACTGCAAATCTCACACTGCCAAATATTCGAACGCCGCTTTTTACTGTATAATAATTTTAATATAATAATAATAATATGTTGGGACAACTCACACACGGCCATCTGATCTCAAACTAGGCAAAGCCTGTTCTTATAGTAACCAGACAACTGATACATTACTTATATAATATTTCTAAATAAATACATATTATAGATAAATTACGCCCAAACACAGAACAAATGATCATGCTCACAAACATTTGTCGTGGGTGGGAATCGAACCCACGACCCTCTGATTTAGCAGTCAGGGACACTAACAACTAGACCAACAGGCCGGATAAAATATATTTATAGTAAGACAAATACTACCTTCCAATAATAGAGCTCTCCAAGTAAATAAACGAGCATCTGCCTTCCTCAGCTATTCAGGGTGGCTTCTAAACGGCGCGTATAAATAAATAGTTTGATTTATTGGTTACGAGAGTGACCTGAAATATCTAGAAAATCAGTTTGGCTCGATGAAAAATAAGCGTTCCCAATAGCGTAATACTATAAACTGGTACCCCCGTTTTCACTCGTCTTAAAAATTCCTTTAATTTGTGCTATTCTTCCTAAAAAAAACCTTATCAAAATCAATTGCGTACTTTTAAAGATTTAGCATACATACAAAGGAAGCGACTTTGTTTTATATGTATTATGTAAAGATAAAGGTAACGATAGGTACCCGTTCATGTTGGATGCGAATATTCATTGCGGCTGATGATGATGATTGACTTTCAACATCACTAACCCTAAAAAGCAGTCGATTTCTAGTCTGACTCACGCCCTGAAAGTCATAAATGATAGCACGCGGTGGCGTAGTGCAAAGAGGATATTAACACTACGTTTTAGCGTAGTGCTCTGCGTAGTGCTCTGGAGGCTGGTTGCCTGCAGCGAGTATAGATTCGAATCCAAGGGCAGATATTTTGCATGATGAGATATAACATAGATAGATGTCTACGTCATGAATATTTGTATTGATTTTATTGTTTCGTTTTTAGAAAGCCTAAATCAAGCTTAGCATGAAATAAGACTAAAATGGTGTGTGAGATATATTAAGTATTGATTTATGGACTATAATATGTTTATTGTGATTTTGATGATGATAATACAGTTTTACCATCGAGTACCATAAGGGACTACAGCCGGCTGGTCAGTCGTATTTGACAGCGGAACAGCCAACGCTGGAAATACCCTCAGGTTATTTTGATGTGGGAGATGGTTTCTACAGTTCCAAAACGAAAATGGTATACAAGTATGATGACCTAAATACTGTTATCAGGTAAGCTATATATACTGCCTGTATTTGGAACGCTTGCAAAGATTTGAGCCCAATAATATACTATTTATATACCATATAATAATTCATATAACCGTTTATCTCACAAACGTTATTTTAAGAACATTTTAGGACTAATGTGTTACGCATGCCCGCAATGTATGCATATATCCGTGTAGTAAGGCAGCTCGTTCACCTCGTGCGGCGGACTATGTAAGCCAGCTGTTGCAGTCCGACCGGCATAAAGCGTAGTTATTTAATAAACAAAATATGATATTGCAGTTTTTTTAATGAAAATTTTAAAGCAATATCATCAAAATTTAATGTCTGTATCATTATGTTTACCAAACCGGGTCATACAAAAAAAAGTTAAACAATACAACAACAGAAAGTAACTTTGCGATTTTTTCACTTGTATTATGTCAGGCCATACCAACACTATCATACATCTTCGTTTTTGCAAGCGTACCAAATACACCGTGTATATGATATAATATTATGACGTCTCGACAACTACTTCAGGTGCTTGTCTCAGACATAACACAAACTCATTTCCCCCTACCACAGAACTGTCTAAAAATCCACAATAGTGACCGGCTACAGATAAAGGCACATTCAAAACAGGAGTGCACTCAGTATATCAGTAGATTTGAAATTTATACTCAGTATATTTGAAAGGCAAGCAATACACCTGGAAATCCTCTAATGTAGCGGATGGCCATAGATGTCTGTGACACCACTGACACCTTACAAAACTATTGGAAATCTTTAGCGATGCTACCAGGTACTTGGGTGATTCCTGGCATTGTGTAGGATTAAGACTTGAGCAGCTCGTAACTGAACTAAAATCACTGCAAGCGTCTTCAGCTGCTTTAAGATAGTCCCGGATCTGCAGATAATTGCGACAGGCTGACCCCGACGATAGGCAAGAGATTTGTAAGGCCCGGTCGCCCCTAAGCAGTCCCCGTGTCGTGCCATACTGGATCCAGGTTTCCATCCTGAACCCGACACGAGCACAGAGCGGGAGCAGCCGTACTAAATGCATGATACCAAATCTCTTCTGAAATCCGCCAAAAAAGTGAGTCACATTAAGTTTTTAAGTTGAGTGTACTTACACAGAGCTCCTACGGACCGTGAACAGCAGTGGATAGTGCAGAACTGCCGCCGGGCCCCCATGGCTCCATTGGGGCCCCAGCGGAACCTGTACGAGAAATGGATGGAACCCTCCACTACCCTTCCCAAGGTGCCCCGT
Organism: Lycaena phlaeas; assembly: GCA_905333005.2. NCBI lineage: Eukaryota > Metazoa > Arthropoda > Insecta > Lepidoptera > Lycaenidae > Lycaena > Lycaena phlaeas. The sequence goes on from HG995176.1 coordinate 3,660,003, forward strand.
TATAAAGAGAGTGTGGATCCACTTGACTTACAGGTGACTAATTTCACAGTTGAAAGAAAGATAAATGCTGAGACGCTGTCATTTTTTTATGTTAGTTGGATTGGCAAACTGACAGATGTGCCACTTGGCATTAAAGCCCCGTTCACACAAGCGTTAAATCGCACGGTAAAAAACCGTTTGAATAAGACATGGACACCCATGTATCTATCTGTTCAAACAAAGGCGTTTCTAAAACGCAACGCTGTTTTATCGAGCACTGTTGGATTTTCGACACTGAGTGTTTGACGTTAAATCAAATTTAGGATCGCCGCGACGCCGGGTTTTACCGGGGCTTAAGCGCTTGTGTGAACGGGAGCTAAGTGATCGGTGTCGCCCTTTATTTCTTAAGTTTAGATTTCGGTACTAAGTTCACAATAAACTAACTTCAGGTGAACATAAACTAGTTAACTTGGAACTAGTTTACCTCATTCATGTGTTGCCTATCCTGAGACATAAGATGCTAATTCTCGGCGCCAGTAATTACACCACCTGTCTTGCACTTCTCTAGGGAACACAACAAAGCTGTTTGACGGGAGCAACAAGCAAGATGGTGGTACCTTATGTACCTCTGAGAGGGCAGCACAGCCCCTCCCTCCCATGGGTAATATGTAATGTTTGTTTTGTCCGCCGTCACCAGATGTCACCGACGACAACATTATTTCTATTCGAGATCAACATGATCGTGAATGTGCAATTGACGTGACGCGCCATCTCGGTGGTTCAATCAGTTGTATTTTTCGTGTGTTGTCATTCATAGAAATAAACTAAACAGAATGACCGCGTTCAACCGACTACAATCTCCATCTGCTTTTGTAATATTTTTAAATAAAAACCAACTAAAATTTAATTCGTGATATAGTAAACAAATATGAAATAATAGAAAAACATATTCTAAGTTTGATGATTTATCTAAGATTCTAAAGTCAAAGCTGTTGCGCTGCGACGACGACGTCACGGCGCTAGCGTCGATAGACAACCCGTCTTGCGCCTAAGCGACCTAAATGGACGGGCGGGCTAAAAGCCCTCGGGTGACGGAAGTGGTTAAAGGGCACACTGCCATAGGAAATGCATGTATCGCATATAGACGCGAAATCGGCGCCATCTCGTTATCACTTGTCGGCGACATCACGGTAACTGTGGCGGTAGACAAACGGCCTATGAGTTCACGTAATGAATTGTTTGCATTTCTTAAAATAAAATCAAATAAGTAAATTAGAGTGTCAACAGGTTAGCGATGGCGATGACATTTCTTGGGGACGTCACAGGCAATCTTCGAAGTACCAGAATGCTTCTATTCGATTTCAATCAAATTCATAATTTTCTTATATATTATTATGTTTAATTAAATACATTAAATCTTTAAATATTATAAAAACGGTTTGGTTTATTTTATCATAAACTATCAAGCCCTGCGGTGTCACTCACGTACTAATGATTCCCGTGTGAGTAGAGGAATATAGCTTAAGTGGAGTTCTGATTTGTAAGCCACAGTATTATAAAGTTCCATCAAAAGAGTAGTTTTTGATTAAAAGAGTAGAAACATACATCCATATATTTATAGTACTTATACTAAAGTACCTAATTACAATACGCTCATAACATAGGTATTAGGTAGCAAAGGACGTGATGTTTTAATTTCTACTCTATGATAGAGAGAATATAATTCCTGAAACGATCTACTATGAATATATTATTATAATATAATGAACCGATTTATTGAAGTAACAATTGATAATAATTAATGATTTGAAAAAAACTACGGTAATGCTTTCATGCCAAGTCCACTGAAGCAATTCGTGATACAATATTAACTCGGTGTAAATAATGCTGAAATAACCATGCTAAGTACTTTGTAAGGGCATTTAATAATTATATTTCATCCACATTAAATTATGCTAGAAACGCTTGCAAAATAAATAAAATAACATTAATAGGTTCTTATAATGTGAAATCTTTGCCGCTTCGCAGATTATAAAAAAAACGAAAGTCTATGTTCATCAACTGGACTGTGCGAACGGTTTTAAGCAATATTAAGAATTATGATAGAAAGCTGGCGGCTAGCAAAAAAAGTTGATCTAATCGATTTTAATAATAATGAACCTACTAAAATTGTAGTAGTTCATTTGATATAATTTGATTTTTAACATTCTCACATCTCTGTAGCGGACAGAGTGTCCAATTATACAAGTTCATGATTCATGAGACATGAATTATGAATTATCTGTGTAAAATGTGAATTATGTTGCGGAGTGCGGAATGTGGATGTTGTGCATTGATCTTATTCACAATATTGGCGTAAATAAATTATTGACTAAATAGTATTATACTAAAGAATTCATGATTGAAATATTTTATAATATTCCTTGTAAGCGATTGGATTAAATTTAATTCGCTATTTTAATTTTACATAAAAAATATAAGGTTACATTATATTGTGCTTAATGGTAAAAATAAAAATGGTATAAAATGAAGTGCCACTATGAAGTATTGTGTATTGAAAGAGAGGCAAATGCTGCAGAAATTAAAAAAGCTTACCGAAGGCTCGCGCTTCAATGGCATCCAGATAAAAATTTGGAAAATCTGCAAGAAGCGAAAGAACAATTTCAGTTAGTTCAAAATGCCTACGAAGTACTGTCTGATCCCCAAGAAAGAGCTTGGTAAATATTTATACACATCTAAGGTAATAATATTTCCAATCAAAAGAGTTTATTAAAATGAAGTATTTTCCAGGTATGATAACCATCGGGAGCAGCTATTACGTGGAGCCGGTAGTTCATATGATGATGACAGCCTCGATGTATATCCCTATTTTACTCCTTCTTGCTATAAAGGCTTTGGAGATGACCTGGAAAGTTTTTACGGAGTTTACTCTGAGGTAAATCTTTTTACAATACATCTGATATGTTATTATGTTTTAATCAGTGAGTCACAGTCCACACATCTACTGGACAATATATTAGAAAATACTGAGATTGAGTGATGTAACTAGCTAATATTTCCCATAACTGGTGCAAGCACTTATCCTTGCCTAATTCCTTATTTGTTACTATCCTGCCACTAACACCTAAATTCTCAAATGCCACTTAAATATTTGGGGGCCCCTCAAACTCCTAAGCAGACCTTAAATCCATATGTCAACAAAATATAAGCAGCTCCTAAATTTTAGTTGTGTTTGAGTATTTGAAAACTACTTGCAACGGTGGGATTGGTGCAAGCAGTTTTTTTTTTGTTTGTTACACTAGAAGTATAAAATTGTTTGTTAATATGGGATGGATCAAAGTTATGGTTTTAAAGTGATATGCCAGCTTACCTTTACACAAGATATTTGTTAAAATATAGTGCAATTACTAAACTCATGTTCACACCCTGCAACTTTTCACAAGAAGTATAAAATGGTATAGCTTAAATAAATTTTAAAGTTCTTGCCATTAAATTTCCTTGCATTAATTTAGATTAATGGCTGTATCCTAAATGTTAATACAAAGGCATAGTTTTTGCATAAGAATAGTCATTCAGTTTTTATTGGTGGGAAGTGCTGTGCCACACTCACCGCTTCATGGGTGCTGTCTTGCTAGTTTCTGCCACAAAACAGCTTTGCTATGTGTCATAAAGAAGGACAAAACAGGCAGTTTAATTACTGGCACAGAGACTTAAAATGTTATCTCAGTATAGGCAACACATAAATAAGCTGCCTCGGCTAGTTTCAGTTAAACTGATTCAATCAAGGAATATCAACCACTCCCTACCTACCCTCGAATGTGATATCTACCACAGATTAGATACAGCACATTTTAGCAATTTTTTTCTTAATATTTATAGGTATTCAATAAATTGGCTACAGAAGAAGCCGACTTTCTAGAAGATCCAGAAGAAATTAACAACATCCCCAAATTTGGAAATTCCACTACACCATATGAACTTGTAAATGAATTTTACGCATATTGGATGGCATTTTCAACCAACAAGAGTAAGTAAAATATGAATCAGCATTTGTTATAAAAGACCAAGCGAACATTTTTTAGGAATAGAATGTGTGCAGGTGTAAAAGCTATAATTATTTTTATGGAAATTTAAGGGGTAATTTTTTATACAAAAGCTAGTAGTTGTATTAATCAGCATCATTTTAAATAGCATTATTTATTTGATTTAGTAAAAATTGGTTTTAAAAAATTACAGGCTATGTATGGTTAGATCAGCACCAAATATCACAGGGTGACAATCGACGTATCATAAAGATAATGGAAAAAGAAAATAATAAAATAAGACAAAAGGCACGTAAGGAAAGAAATGAAGAAATTAGGAGATTAGTTAGTTTTGTGCGAAGAAAGGACAAGAGGGTAATTGAACACACAAAGATTCTACAGGAAAAGGCTGAAGAAAAGAAAATTAAGGTACATAAAACCAGTAATATTTTACAATGTAAATTCTAAATATGTTAAATCTTGTTATACTGATTATGATGCCCCAACGAAAAATTTGTTTTAGCATAAAATAAAATTCCTTTTTTTTATACAAAACTCTGTGTTGACATTTAAAATGGAAATGCATTTATGTTATATTTATTTTTAGATAATGTAAATCATAAATTATATTTGTCTTTTTTTAATAGGCTGAACAAATAAGGAGGGAACGAATTATTCAAAGGCAAAAAGAAATCGAGGAAGCAAAGAAAAAGGAAGGAGAAACGTCATTTCTACACAGTGAAGACTATCAAAAGAAATTAAGTGAAATTGAATCTCTTTTAGCTGAGGAATTTGGCTTATCCTCTGACGATGACACAATAAGTGAGGGAGGTATGGAGAGCAGTAATGAAGAAAGTTCCAAAACTGAAGAAGTAATTACTTATGTATTTATTACAAAATATGTGAAGTCCTTTGTAGTCTGCCAATTACTGAAAATATCCTTCAAAACTTGGTCATACAAAGAGTAATCTAATCTTCGTATTTTAAAGATGTTTGCAAGCCCTATTATTTTTATAATTTTTCTACTAGTTATATCATTGTATATGACCATTTATGTTGTTTGTATAGTTTAAAATGTTTGCTCTATTTATTTTATTGAAAGCAAGACATCTATTTTATTACTTCTGCTATCAATCCAATTTTTTAAAATAAAATGATACCTTTTACGATGGTATTGGCATTTAGCTTCCAGCCTTTATGTCTATTATTTACGTAATGTGTATTAAGAAAATGATTGGAAATATTTCTTCCAGGTTAGTGACAAGGCTACGAAATCAGCTTGTAAAAGTAAGCCTGTTCTCAAAAACCTCTACTGTTCAGCTTGTAACAAGTTATTTAAAAATATAAATTCATTTGAAAACCATGAAAATAGTAAAAAACACAAGGAGAATGTAGCACACATGACTTTAGATGATAATATTGACATATCAGATGATGATGCAGAAAAAGAGAGCCCGCCTACAAATGTAGATGGAAAAGTAAATGGAAGACCAGAGATGGTTGACAATTCTACATCTGATATTGAAGATAATGATATTAGAGAGACATTAAGTGATGACTCTGATAAAGTTCAGGTAAACTCACTACTATTCATTGGTATTGACTCAATTTGGCTTTAACTCAATAATATGATCAAAGATCAGATGAGACTTGTCTCGATAACGAGTTCAGCACGGCGATAGTCTCCTAGCAAGATGAATGGTGAAGGAAGGCCGTTAACAATGTCTCCCTCCGCAGACGACGAACGGGGGTGCCTAAGAGGTGCCACTTAACGTGCCTCCAGTAACGCCCTTGTGTTCTTGTCGGGTTCAGGGTGGGAACTTGGCTCCCATATGACGTGACCTCGCGGTGACTCCTTAGTGGTGGCTGAGCAGTTCCCCATTACGAGTAGACTGGCCTTTAACGGAGGTAGCTTTTCGCTGAGGTGATCCTGTTGTCTGTAGACCTGGGACCCTCAATAAGAGACTGGAGGCACTTGCTGGTGGTGGTTAACAGTAGGGTTGTATAATTTCCAAGTGCGAGTCCCCATATAGTTTCAATAATTATTATTTTAAACTATGATTAGTGAAAAATGTTTAAAAAATTCTAGCTTAAAATTAAAACTGTTAATTCAGTAAATATATTAGGTTTAGGGCCACATAGTCTATCTTAATACTTGTATATTCCAGAATTTTTAACACAGTAGAACCTCGATAAGTTAATGTCCAAGGGAAACACAAAATATTTTAAGTTATAGAGGTTTTAAGTTATCAAGGATCATATTAGTGATAGGTTAAGGGAAGGGAACATATTATTTTTTGAAGTTATGGAGGTTTTTAAGTTATCGAGGTTTGAGTTATCGAGGTTCTACTGTATGTTAAGAGTTCTGATAATTGCATTGCATCTTGCTTCAAGAGTACATTGCTTGGTAAAAGTAATCATGACATTGAACAAATTTCAATTTTGTGGTTAAAATTTAATTTGCTTATAAATATTAGTTTCTATTTCAGCCTCTGCCTAAAAGTCAGAAAAAGAAGAAGAATAAAAAGAAATCATTTATCCCAATGCCGGAAAGTGAAGGTAATGACAGCCATGACGAGATGAGCTTTAATGAAATTGAAGGACCATCCCGATGCAGAAAGGCGAAGAAGTTTAATATGCTTAAAAGTCAAATTCAAGCTAGAAAAGAAGCAACACTTAAAATGGGATCTCAATCACAGACATCTACGGAAAACTTATACGAAGTATCTAGTACTACACCCACCGATGATGTCATAGTTGAGTCAGCATTTCCCAAAGATAGGCCAGCACTTCCAAAGGTTCAAAGAAATGTTAAAACTAAAAAAGTGGTCGATAGGAAGCCAGTTCGGCCGAAAGCTAGTGAAACAGAGGATTCTAGTAGCACAGTCAATCTCAGATGTGCAGTATGTAAATCTGATTTTCCATCAAAGAACAAACTGTTTGAACATTTGAAGAAAACTGGTCATTCGGTACCCTTACTGAATGACCAGTTTTTACATAAACAAACTAGTTTCCCACAAAAGAAAGGAAAAAAGGGTTAATAGGATATGTGCAATGAATTTAGCTAGGCAGATATGTTTTGTTCTTGGAAATAAGTGATTTTTGTGATTCCTCATATAATATTAAAAAATATTTATTTATTTTCAATCATCAATAAAGTATACCTCAGAACTTACATTTTTTTATTTATGAAACATATTTCTTTTGTATATAGGTACTTCCATTCTAAAATATATAGAAGTAAATAATAGGTAAGATATTTTTAATATCACATTAATATTATAAAAAAATCACATAACAGCTTTTCTTTAACTTCATTTTGTCACAATCAAATAACACTCAGTGTGTCATTCAAATAATGTGTGCTTACAAGTGTTGCAAACACTCAAATCAATGCATTTAAGCAGCACAATCAATACATAATAAAATTGGAGTATGTTTGTAATATTAAAATAATTGCTTTTTACTACATGCATAATATATACATCGTACATTATATACCAAATAATTTTTTTTACAACTTCTTTCCATTTGTTCCGGCTGATCACTGCAATGGCAAGACCGATTTTGACGGGATATTTACTGTTAGCTAGCAGCTGTTAGAATAAAGGGTTAGTTAGGCTAGTTTTATTTGAGGAAATTGTATTATTGTGAATCATAGTTAACACACGAAGCTGCGGGCAAAAGCTAGTAATAATTGAAATGGACTTAATTATAGGATGTATCATGGTTGCAGTTTTCTATGCACACTACAAGGTTATCATACCGCATGTATTTGGAACACTTGCAAAGATTTAAGTCTATAAATATACTGTTTGTATACTATATAATAAACTATTTATCTCAGAAACATTTTTTAGGAAAATTTTAAGACCTATGTTTTGCATGCCTGCAATATACACGATGAACTTAATTCCGTGAGTCACATGCAATAAGTGAAAAATAAAATCATTATTTCATTTTTGCACTTGTATCACGTAAGGCTATGTCAACACTATCTTACCTCTTTATATTTGCAAGTGTTCCAAATACACCATGTTTTTTGGTATATCAAAAACCCTCAACCTGAACAGCATATTTTACAATCAAAATAATTTTGAGAAGCATAACTTATGATTATTATTTTATACAATATCTATAATCTTATCTATAATTGTCTTACATTTTTCACAATAATTATGAAACAATGAATCTGATAATATAGTTTAGTCCAATTCAGAATATTTAAAGTTTTGGATGTGATAGGACATCTGACTGGACCACTAGTCATATTACATACATTTACATGGTGACACAGAAGTATGTATTGTGTAATGTGTACCTAAATATCCAGCCAATAACTTTAAACTAGATATATTCTCTAGTCAAATTCTGGTATATCAGAAAAACTGTACCCAGGATATCCTTTATAAGCACAATATGCTATTCTCATGTGATATACGCCCGGCAAGAACATAATACTTCCCAATACAATCATTGGCCACATCTTTTCATCGTGTTTACCGTCTGTATATCCCGTGGCAATTAAAAATGCCATTATTAGCAAAACTGTACCGCCACCAGACAAAAATCCAGACAAAGCTATCGCTTTAAGCGGTATTTTCTCTGGTAGGGATTCAAATTGAGCGGCAGAGAAACCACTATCATTAGGTATCGACGTGTATCCATCATTGAATCTTCGAGGTCTGAACCTCGACATGTTCGTCTATCTAGAATAAAAACATTGCGAAATTTAGTTAGAAATTTGAAATAAATGATGTCTGGCATACATGTGATTTCAATAATGTTCAAATACCTTTTCAAAGTATATTTGTAATTTAAAGATAATTAATTATAATTATCTTAAATGTTTAACATTGTTACAATTTAAAACTAAATAATATCTTCTATGCACATACGCAGCAATTTATGTGAATTTATGTAAACAAATCGTGAAACCCGTGAAAACAATTCTAATCAATTAATTGACAACTGATTTTTTTTGTTTTATTTAAGGCTTTAGTCATATCCTATCAGCCACAAGGCAGTTAAAACTGCCTTGTTAAATATTAATTCAAGGTAACAGAAATAAATAAGAAGAAGAAACTATCTTTAATAATTAATATATAACAATTGATTAATATGAATCATGAAGTATAGATATAAGGAATCCGAAGGATATAGGCTTTTCCATAGTATTTACTTACATACTTGACATACACAATCTACGTAAAGTTAACACCCCATCTAAGGACTTTTGAAATCAAAATGACCTTAATCAATAAGACGTTTACGTTACGTCTGTATAGGCAAAGAATTCAGACGTACGTCTGAATTCTTTGATATAGGTCAACCAAATTTGTGTTAGGTTCAAACTGATTAATCTTTATATTTTTGCATTCTTTGTCGTTAGATCAGTATTGGCAAAGAATTCAGACGTACATAGAAGGACAGTTCTTATGGGCGCTTTGAGAACAAACTCTGCAATGTAAACGTCCGCTTGGCGGCGTGATGAGAGAGACACCGCGATGTCCCCAGCATATGAGCCTACGAGAGCGAGCGAGTGCGAACTGGGGACTAGTCCCCAATAAAGTCGGCACAAACAATCCTTAAGATTTGTGCTTCTAATGTACGTCTGAATTCTTTGGTATTGGTCTATAGTTTTTGCTCTTATGTTAATTCATTTGTTTATTTTTATTAAAATTATAAATCCCGACAGACTTCGTTCTGTCAAAATTCCCAATATCGCTGTTAAAAAACAGTGGTTGATTGTAAAAGGGTGAAAATTTAGGGTTGTGCGTGGACTTACTAAGTTATACTTACTATATCCATGGGGTTGTGTGTATTTTCTAATGTTACATCATAAAAAATAAAAATGGAAAATTTTGTCTATAAAATAAAAAATATTATATTTTATATTTAGGGAAATATTATATTTTAGGGAATGAAAAATAGATCTTGGCAAATTCTCAGACCTCGGGTAGGTTTGAGAATCGGCTATATGCATACAAAATTTTATAAAAAAATAGGAGTATGGCAATGAACATTGTGACACGAGAATTTTATATATTATTATTTTCTTGGGATTGATTGATGATAAAAATAAACAAATGAATAATATAAGAGCAGAAACTATAGACCAATACTAAACAAACGCTGCGACAACGCGGTCACATCGTGGGGCTCACCAGGCTGACCATCTTGAGCAGGATCTAAAGGTAGCCAGGCTATCTTGAGCACGGGCCTTCGGAGACGTCCATGAGCAGTGTCCAAGTCGACCACTTCACATCTCTATCACTCCATCCATTCCAGGCACTGCGCTGACAATTCTCCCCTTCCAATGCTTCCATTGGAGCGGAGGCAGGTTGTCCTCATGTATGAGAACGAGTTCACCAACTTGAGAAGGTGAGGTAGGACTTAGGAGAGAACGATTTGGATCGACTTTGTAGGATATGGAGATAGGATCTGGGCCACAGTGTCCAAAAGCGCTGAGAAAGAGCTGAAACGGCTTATGAGCAGATAATGGTCTATTATCAAATGAAGGCTCGGGTAGAGCAGTTAGTGAATGGCCTATAAAATGTCCGGCGGTTAAGGGCTGAAAGTCTGAAGGGTCGGACGAGAGCGGACAGAAAGGTCTGGAGTTAAGTACAGCCTCGACTTGCGTCAAAAGAGTAGCAAATTCCTCAAATCTTAGGTATTGATCATCTATCACGCGATAACTTAATTGTTTATTTGATTACTGTTTTATAGAGACCACCAAACCAGCCTCCCTAGACAAGTGACAGAAACGCTAAACAATTAATAGAATAGAATATTTATTGTATGGGAATGACACTGGCTTACGACATGTAATTTGACAGCTAGTGTCATTCCCACACAATAAGTATTCTATTCTATTCATTTAGCGTTTATGCCACTTGTCTAGGGGGACTGGGGCCCTTGGGCGGATTGAATAACAAAGTAATATGATGGTTAGCAAGCTTATGTGTAATAGTATCATTATTAACCTGTAGGAACTTTTGAACTTCAACGAGATGATTTCTAGCGCCTACGTAGTTTGTATCACAATCTGAGCGTATACGCGCAGGGGAACCGCGACGTACGAAATAAAACGTTAAAAAGCTACCAGAAAGGCTTCTGTGCTGATCAAAGATACAGCTTCTAGAGAATATAGATGAACCGCTTTAGTTGAGAGGTAAACAAAAATACACAAATATGCATTTAACAATATTACATAGCGTAATGTGCAAGATTTAATTAGAAACGGGCTAGTGAAGTCTGTTGAGACTTTGTTAAATACCGGCTGAGGTGTACTCTATCTAGCGGCAAATCCTTACTTTCTTACTTATATAATATTTACTTATTTTACTTATTACTTATATACTTATTTACTTTTACTTAAGTATATTAATATTATATATATAAGTAACTCTGTCTGTCTGTCTGATACGCATTCACGCCTAAACCACTAAACCGATTTTGATGATATTTGGAACAGAGATAGATTAGAGCTTGAGAATGGACATAGGCTGTTTATTGTTGCGAAAAAAAAGCTTAGGGGGTTTAAATAGGGGATAAAAGTTTGTATGAAAGTTCGTCATTCGTCGTCAGTATATATAGAAGACGACGCCATCAAACTTTGCATTTAGGCATTTGATAAGAATTAAATAACCATTAATAATTGTTCCACTGTTTTTAAGATTTTTACCTATATGGGCATGCAATAGGAGATGAAAGTTCGCAGGGTAGTTAAAAGAATCTGTCTGTGTTTACAATACGTACGTACGGAAATTACAGAACTACTCCGAATTTAACGCGAGCGAAGCCGCGGGCAACAGCTAGTCACCTATTAACGGAGCTACTGGTTGTGCGTGACAACAGAAACATTGAATACATTGAAAAACTCTATGCCTGATAACACGACGTACGCATACTATCCAAAATTGTAGTATAGCGTTTGTAATTGCGTCTGTGATAGCGTGTATAGTGTCGGCGACAGGATGGCAGTGTATTTTGTGATAATGATCTATAATAAGATCTACAAGTGGGCTAGGTTGGTAAAATAAGTGAGTGCTAAGCTTCATACCGAATGGCAGCTTGAGGGAGGCGTTCACCGACTCTCAAGAGACAATCCCTTAAAAATGGCGGGAGGCGCTGAAGTCCAGAGGTACGTAGGAGGTTATTTTTAATGTGGTGTATCATCGTCATCATCATCATCATCATCAGCCTTTATCCACTGCTTAACATAGGCTTGTAGACGATGCAATGGCGGGTCCGCGTTTGATGCGAGTGGCAAAAGATAGGTCGTCGTCGGCGTCCATTGAGGGAGGCCTATGCGATATATCTTCGGCGAAAATTTTGTACAGAGCGTACTCAAAAGAGCGTCTTTACGCTCCGCAATTGAAAAAGTTGCGCTAACAATTAAATGCGAAACGCTTTTTACAACCTGTTACTCCGATTAGCATTGTCAGGCGAACTGAAACATGTGAATAAATGTAGGGCTAAGTCTGGAATGCCTTGTGGGAATGACTTTATGAGCCTTTACCTTTTTATGCTTATGACCTAATGCTGAAAGCATATTAGGCCATATCTCCGGTGATTTTTTTAACCAATCTGGAGACTAACAAAGGTTATGAGACTCGAGAAATTGTGCAGCCATTCCTCTGCTTACACAATCTGCCAGGGAAAACCAGCTGCAATGCACCAATCAATTGTTTTTCTTCTTTATTTGTCTACAAACTGAAATTAAGTCTATATCATCAGTAACTAATTACGTGCATATATTAACATTCAATGTATAATTTGGTACTATGTTTGCTATTATTTTATTATATTTTAAAAGATACATATTACATAATATATAAATAATAAAACAATATATTTTACTGACTGTATGTCTGGAGGTTTCCTGGCTTATGACTAAACACTTTGAAAAATGCGAAAAATGTTTACAGCGTGCCGATGTTGCCTCCAAAACCGGAACCGGTGCAGTGGTAGACTCAATATGTCGTTGTTGTTGATGATGATGCTCAATTAGCTGCAATACTGACTACCTACACATCATCATAATATTATCCAAAACATCATCCCTACTAATATTATAAATGCGAGTTTTTTTGTAACGCTTCCACGCGAAAACTACTAATAATTGGAGCAGATTATAGGAGGTACATCTTAGAAGTAGGTAGAATATTTGATATTTTTTAATAAAAAAATATTAACGTCCGTAAATCTAAGTTAACGCGGACGAAGCCGCGTTCAAAACATCAAGTATCAATTAAATTGAATCAAACTAATATCACAGTGTAAATAAATTCAATACAGTGGTCCAACGCCTTTGAAGTCGCGCGAAATGCGCTTTTGTGTAGCTATACGTCATTGCTTCAGGGTTGTCACAACGATGTGTTTTATTATAATCTGTTTTACATTTTGTGTATTCGTAGTATATGCTCAGAAGTTGTTAGTATGTAGAGTACTAGGAATAAAACAAAAAATAGATATAGAAGTATTATTAAGTTGTTTTATTATAAAATAATACAAATGCGTATACAAAAGCTCAGGGTTCGCATGATATACCTATATATCAATACCCCATATTTTTCGGAAGAAAATTCCTTGTTTGTTATTATACTATTGCTAAGTATCCATTTATACCATGTGTCAAGTTAATTCGACTGATAAAATAAAGACATTATTAAATAAACAAAATTAAAGTAATTTTCTTCTGGTTAGTAAAATGGACTTAAGACTCAAATTGATTTGATTGATTGATACTCAAAAGATAGATGTCGTTGATTTTTAATTTATTTGAAAACTTTAAATATCAATAATAAATAAATGAGTTTAATTTTACTTCCCTGTCTTCAAATTATCAGACATACAAATTATTTCGATTCAACTATTACGAAAAAAACATATCAGTGTATTAAATTTGTATGTAATTTTGAAAATAAAAAATATATCTGATATTCAAACGAAACACTATCGTTCGCAAAGCACTTAAAATAACCAAATTAAAATGCGACAACCCCGACTGACGTGTCCCAAGCGAGTGTATGGCAGCTTGGGCTCGCTACCGCACCTCTCTCACCCCGCACGCCCCGCACGATTGCTTTGTCTAGACGTGTTCGTTGGACTACTGTATGAATTTATTTACACTGTGCTAATATATCAAATATTAGCTTATTATAAAAAATATAAGTATTTTTTTAAACATTTGGGTTATGACCGACAATATGCCAATGACAATATAATAAACAAGAAAACTTTATTTTATAACAGACCATATAGACATATTTTAATGATGGTAGTCGCAGTGATAAAGATTCTTAGACGTAACACTGATTTATGTGAGCAAATTTGGTAATCGGTACGTAGCTGGCGTATGTTCGTAGTGCTTTGAACATGGATGTACAATAAAGTATTCACAAAAGTAAAAACTTTATTAACATAAACGATTTCGTCCAAGTTGTGTGTATCTAGTGATAGTATATGAATGTTTAAATCGCTTGCGGCAGGAGATTGGGACGCATGCGCGTTGTCGCAGCGCGCGCAAGGCGCCGGCCGGCTGTCAGGGGCACTCAGGGGCCACTCCGCCGGCAAACCGACCCCGAGGTACACGCGCCCCTAGGTCCTACCAAGCAACGCCGGCCCCTCGCGGCCGGAGCAGCCCCACACCCTACACTCGCCACCATCGGGGCCCCACAGCCGGCGTTCGCACACAGGGCAGCGCGGACTAAAGGTAACCTTTTTATTACCGACCTGTCCCATATTTGTACAATGCGAGACAAAAAATTATTTGTCCCCTAGACGTAGGGTTGCAGTAGGCAGGGGTTTCGCTCGAGTGTTTCGACAAAACTCTTACCATAGAATTCCATGCAAAAATTCAAAACCCAGATAAATGTAACACTGTCAGCTGTAAGTTTATATTATACGTGGCCCCTGGGATTACGCTGACATTGAATTTTTAGATAGTCCAATTTGACATTCCTATTAACTTTAGCACTTTCATCTCATTTGGTAAGGAGTACGAGAGGGAATTTTATATATAGACATTCAACTAACAATAGCTTCAACACTATTTGACTTCACAATGCTTTAATTATCGATTATTATTGCTTAATGTCCGATCTAATTATTTTCCTTAAATTATAACAATCGATTTATTGCTTAATCACTATTGTAATCATTTAAATAACTCTAAGAACATTACACTGATCATCAAATATGTCTAAAACTTAACATATCCCAAACTGAGATCATGTAGTTTGCGGCGAATATTCCAACTTTAGCGTAATAGGAAGCTTTAAAAACAAATGTATTAAACGAGTCTCAAGTTATCTGTTATATTAGTGAAATTGCTGAAATTATAAGTTTTGAAATAAATGTCCCTACAGCTAAAAAAAATATTACTGCACTGCAGCACAGACATTTTTCAATAGCCCGTTGAGATCTATAACTTCCTATAACTGTCCTCGTTGTTAAATTAAAGGTGTCAAAAGATTAAGGCCTACAATTAAAACAAAGGATAACGCCAAATAATGACTTATTCGCAAATACCGCGTAATTTTACCGCGTATATGTATTGCAAAATGCAAATTTACTTGATTGCAGAATTGAACTATTGACTGCGAGTAGTAGAGATATTATTAATAACAATATTTAGGAGTTTAAAATTTTAAACCATTTTTTTGGCACGGCACTAGTGATGATTACTCAAAAGCGACACAGCATTTAAATGTTAATCAACTTACAACTATTCTCTTAATACCTATCAGTGGGGGTTCTAAGATCAGGGATGCCATTTTAAAGGTGATCCAGCCCTTCTGAGATGGAATCAGCGCTTTAGCAAACTGTGTTCCCAGCGTTGACTTAACGATGGAATAAATGCGCTTTTTGTCGCGTGTCTATTTGTTATTTCTTCTATGAAACAGATTTCATGTATTTCGGACAGAAAAGCAGGACCAGCATAATTTTTTGCATCGGGTTTTAATATTTTAAGAGAATTAAAATTCAAATATTGAAAAAATTTTAAGTATTTTTTTAAGTTTAAGTAAATATTATTATCAATACGTTACTGGCTAGCTTGATTATATCTGTAATATTTGGACATGATAATGTCTATGAACTAATGTTTTGCTTCTTTTTTGCTTATCAGTACCTTTGCATAAGAGAGAAAAATTAAAATTAACGCGAAGTAAAATCTCGTCTTATCAAGGAATAAAGCGAGAAAAGCCTTGAATACTAAATTTCAGACATTTTCCACTCAAATAAAACGTATTTTGTCATACTATATACGTGTTTGTAGAGTTTATGAGGTATACCACAGTAAAACCTCTATTGAGAATGAATCTATTGTATATTGATTCTCCTTCTTTGATGTTTAAGCACATTTTACTTTCACAAGCTGCTCTTTGCTTTTTCTTAGTTTTTTTTAACTGTCCCATATTGTTTTCTTATGTTTAGACGATTTTCACTCATTATGAAACAACTTTTACGGATTTTATCGCGGCTTATTAAGACTGGAATGTGGTTTCCAGTTCGAACTGGTTCTGATGTTTTGATAAACTTATCGGACTATAAGAAAATACCATCATTTTCCAGTATCTTATTTTCTCTAGTTTATAATATCTTAGGCCTGGATGTTCCTTTGTTTGTTTGAAACCTTTTTTTTTTAATTTTGATTTCAACAATCGATATGTACAGCATACAATGGTTAACGATAGATTTATTTTATTAAAGTGTAAGTATATTCAATATTTTATGAAAATAGAAAGTAACGACGGAAAACAATTTTACAAATAAACATTCACCGTAACTTCAGTTGACCTAAACTCTAAAGGATGTTTCTAGAACCGTCTCATATCTTTAAGATGTCTGGAAATTGCACTGCATTACATAAGTCGTTTTCATTTCTAAATTTTTGTATAAAAATTTGCCAAAGCATTTCTTTATTGTTTTTTCCGTTTGACATGTTTATATTGAGATATTTTGTGTATCAAGTTATCACAATGGAAATATGTCATTTACATTTTTAATTTTAAGTGTTGGATAAAATTACGAGTTGTATAAATTGCAGAGAAAAAGAAAAGTTTTATAAAACACTAGAGCCTTTAGATGCTCAATATAACACAAAATACATATAAATAATAATAATATGCTTTATTTTGTCCCATATAATTATTATCAGATAAGAACATAAGCTTAGGACTTGTGTGTATAAAAATGGCGGTCTTACGGTTTCAAGCGGTCACTACCACACGATGAATATGAAAGAGATATATTATAGAATATAAGATACATACGTAAAGAATCATAACATATCATCATCATCATTTGCCTTTATCCGTCCACTGCTGAACATAGGCCTCATTTAATGAACGCCAAGACGACCGATCCCTTGCCACTCTCACCCATATATAAAAGCATAACTATAACCGACCTTTATTAATAAAAATGTAATTTTGAAATTTTGTAAGAGAATTCGGCGGGCAGCGGAGGGTGGTACTTCTCGCTCACATAATACCGGCTAAGTGACAGCTATCCAGCGTTTCATGCGGTTCGATAGGTCTCACTGGCATATTGAGGGGAAGGGCAACAAATCTGCGTAAGGGCCGTCTCAAGTCATATAGCTTCGACCGCTTTGTTTCCTCATATACTCCTGTAGGGCTATTCTGTAAGGTCGTTTTCAAATCTCGAAAGCGGAACCCGCGGTGATATGACGAATTTGATGAATTTGTATTCTTTAAAACTATCTATCTATATCAATAAAGTTCGCTTTCGAAGTGAGCGTAAAGTAAGCTTTATCACTCAGGTGAAGCTCGATATTGAAATGGTTTTTACAGAATAGCACTACTGGCTTCAAAAAACAGAACTTTGTCGACCACGTAATTCTAACTAATATTATAAGTGTGAATGTAGGGATGTTTGTTACGTTTTCACGCAAAAACTACTCTACCGATCGTCATGAAACTTTGCACACATATTCTTGGAGGCACTATAAGTAACATTTTATTTATTTATACTTTTAAACTGAGTGAGAGATCTGATTTCTGGAATTTCTAATAGTATGTCTCTCAACTCAGTGTGCCTATCGGCAAAAGCCTCCAGTAGCTTCCATTGTTTGCGGTCTTGAGCAATTCTTTTCCATTTGGATCCCGCCCTAAGTTTAAGCTCATCCAGAAGTAACATAGGATACATTTAAAAAAAGGTTTTTTTTTTCTAACTCGGGTGAAGTCGCGGACAATAGCTGGTATTAAATAAGTATCTAAAATTGTTGGATCTTGCTCACTGTACCGAACCGTATTGTAGTTGGAGTTGAAAGCGGATGTACATCAAATATTATACCAAAGTTTCACTCCTTTTAAATTCATAATCCGTTGGGAGATTTGATGGAAATTAAATTGGAAATAAAATACCACCAGTTTCACATTTAATGAATATTCGATATGATCTGATCGATTACAATATTTCGCTAATAGGAGTTTATGAATTTTTAGAGATATTGCGAATACGATATGAGCCAAATTCGAACTTCAGCCAAACATTTCTTGAATTTCAAAAGTCCGACCAATTCAGTTATTTTCGGGATTTTAAATAAAGTATAGATTTCTAATAGTTTCTTTATGTGAAACTAGATGACGCTGGGTGTATTTCTGAATCACGCAAGCGATGTGTTATGTCAAATCGTATAAGTAATTTTAGAATTATAGAGTAAAGAGTTCAATATATCTAGTATAGTTAAGATACAGAGTTGGTGTTTTATTTATAAGACCCTATCTAGTATCTCGCGATCATAATTCGCGACAGTTCAACTAGGGCCAAGAGCGAACCGCTTATGCTTAACAGTGGGAAATAAGAAGAAATTAATTTTACCGTCATAAACACCCTTAAAAAAAATAATTCAGATTTCTTAATGTTTCGTTTGTGGTTGTGAATTAAAAACGTGGCATATTTTAGAAGGTAGGTATTTTTTCTAGTGCCGAATGTTCTGAAATTGCTAGTACTATAATGGACACGGTGCATTATAGATACTATTGTTAGATAAACGCGCCAGTGCAATGAAAACGTACCGGACGAATTACAGTAACTCGGCAAGCTCAGCAATATTTAAAAAAATATTTTTTTCATATAATATAATATTATGTAGGATGGTTGAAGACGATCCACATAATATAAAGAAGACTCTTGCTGATATAATATTATTTATTAATTACAATCTTAAGGCGAACACATCACATGTTAGTGACGGGGACCGAAAACAGATAATTATAGCCTTGAATCCTAAGCCATATCTGATTCAAAAATCTACTTATAATTAATGACAGACAGACACATATCTAATGGTAGGTAGTGTATGAAATGCCTGGCAAATCAATTAAAAGCGTTTATGTTTTTTAGGAAACTCGACCACTTTTAAACAACCGCCAGTTCATCTATTCTCTTAATGTCGTATACATTAAAAAAGCTTAGTGATTTTAGAATTAGTACCAAATCTAAAATTTGCGATTACATTTTGAGTGTAGAATTTACAAGTCTCTAATTCGTTGCAAGGTCAAAAAGTCTGCATTTCGATCGAACTAAACTGCTTAACTAAATTGCTGTAAAACTTAATTTCGCTTATTAAATTTTGATTTGCCTTTTAATTTATTTACACCTGCACGTCCTTGAATGTTAAATGTAAAAACATCCAATACGTATCACTAAAAAGTTTACACTAAAATATTTATATGAATGTTTTTAAACTGCATATCAAAAGATGCATTTGAAAGCGTACACTTAATGCCAACTGCACGGTTTTAATATTAAACATTTCTGCGTACATATTTTCATCAAAGCAAATGAGGCACTTATGTGCCATAAATTGAAGTGCAATAATATTTGCGATGACTTATTTTAAAAATATTTAATTTTAGAATTCATATTTGATTGTTTAGTAGACCTTTCTCTATCTTATTACGTTCGTTTATCCACACGTTTGCAAATCTAAAAGAGCGTTGAACGATATAATATTCATCGTCTGTAAAAGTGAAATGAAAGAAACCATTGATTCCTTTCCATCATGATTCTTATAGGCATAATGTCTACTTAATCACGAACAGTGTTCAAATCTCAGGCCACACGCCACGGGAGCACGCGATTCTTAGCAAGCAGTATAATTTAACAAGGAGCAGTATAATTTGTAAAAAGTCACTTATATTTTGACCAATAAAGAAATTTTACTGCCTGCGATATCGTAGGCATATTCGGTGATATCACCGAAATGATCATACAATTTACTACTTAGCTCGTAAACAATACAGATGAGAAGACAGCGCTGGTGTCGCTCGCTAGATGCATGAATGTAAAGTAAAAAAAAGTATCAACCCTTATATGTCCCTCTGCTGGGGCTAATGGGCCATAGTTCACCGATGCGCTGGCCCAATGCGGGTTGGTGAACTTCACATACCTTCAAAGACATTCAATCTCATCAGGCATGCAGTTTTCCTCACGATGTTTTCCTTCACCGGTGAAAGATGGTCTCGTGTGTGCACTTAGAAATTTAGAAAAACCCATTACAAGGCACACACGGACGGGTCAGGATCGAACTCGGAACCCCTCGCATCCCGCCCAGTTCACCCACCACTGAATCATCGTCGCTCGATGCATGACTGCCTCGCTTATTTTGACCGTGAAACAGTTTTGCTGTATTCCTGAAATAAAGTGAAGTGGCTGTGGGCTGGTCATATTCTCAGAAGAATGGGTGGCCAATGGGCTAATCCAATCCAAGAGTGGAGGCCGCGTTTGAGTGGGAAAACGATATCCGTGCAGTGGCCGGTCCGTGTTGGTGGATTAGACAGACAAAGGCTGATGATGATGACGACATCTACTTGGCAGTGCTCACATCGTTTAAACTATAAACTTGTGTTATTTGGAACGGATAAAGAACTTTTTATAAAAAGATACACTATTATTATCCAAATCATTGACACTCGGCAGAGTGCCAAACCAGAGTGTCCTTAGATTTATTTTATCCTGCCATAGATCTTTTACGATAAGAGCAATGCCATAACGGTAGTCTGCCAGTGACGTGTCGTAACGCCTGTTTTACAATACCTTCCAATACATTTCCGTTTCCTTATTCAAGTATTTCCTCTCAAGACTACGATATGATAAAATATATTTATGGCGTCATTTTTTAAATCTTTCGGCTTGCTTTCATTAGAATATTTATCTCTAGCTATTGCCATTTAATTTGCCATTTCATGCTGGGGCAAAGGGTATTTCAGAGATACATGATAGTTAGCCCTGGTTAGCCCTTTCACACAGGGGAAGGAAAAGATTGCCATTTAACGCAAAGCATCAGCCGTTGATTCAAATCTTGGTAAGTTCAGACGTCTATTACGTAATATACATTCCAATATAACGCATTATTACATGAATTGTGTGGTTTATAAATGTGTGAGTTCAAGCGTATCCACAAAACAAGCTCCATCCTTCAGTATGTACATAATATGATATGGATACCAAGCAGGAGTTCGTGGCTAAGTAAGACTACCTATGGGTAGTCAGAAACTCAAAAGTCTGATAACTAGTTACACCATAGCTTTTCGTATTACCCAGTTACTGGGTATTGGGGGTAGGAAAAAAAGAAGTAAATTATCAACCACGTCCTTCTCCTGGGCACGGGTCTCCTCCTCGAAATAAGGTGAGGGAACCTATTGGGCTATACCAATGCTCTGATTAAATGCGGGTTGGTAATCTTTTCACTTTTCCCATCAAGTATGCAGGTTTCCTCAGGATGGTTTCGTGTTCAGGGTGGACTTACAAATTTAGAAAAACCCAACTCCACTAGATCAGGATCGAACCCGGACCTGTCAATCAAGAAGCCAAGCCACACCATCGTCCAAGACTGGAAACGATCCCAAATTTATTTGGAAGAGACTATACAGTATAAAAAGACACTCAAAGGATACCATGGAATATGATGCAAGATCCGAATTTAAATTTTACAGAAGTTTGTTCTGATACGAAAGTGCTTAATAGGGCGATAGATAATATAATATTATCATCAGCTCGCATCTATTCAATGCTGTACATGAGCGCCGTTCTAAAACCCTATAATCCTAGGTCAAATTCTAGTGTTAACGAGATTTAGATAATATTGGATCGGATTAAACAACACAAATGTGCTATTTCTATGAATTCTTTTATCTTTACTTTAATGCTAGTAGAATCTATTTGAATCTATGACAAATACCAACACCTAGTACCTACCAATACATTAATAGGTGAGAATTTGTCTAAAAAAAAGGTGTGTGTGCGATTCACACACGATAGAAGTGAAACACACGTTAAATGCTCAAATCACCGACAATTGTTCTCTCGCTCTTTTGTATTTGTGTCTCTTACCTGACATTTTTTTCCGTTGCATCCGGTTTGAAATCACAATGATTCTAAAGAAGTTTCACTTCAAAAATATTTGTTTACGTAGCTGTCAAGCGCAAGCCAGTCTACTGATCTCAAATCTCCAAAAACTTTGCGATTTAGAATACGATAGAAATATACTTGAAATTTTTCAAAGTTTAGTGTCACAATATACTGAATTCATACTAAATTCACCCGTTCTATTCAATAATGATCAATAGATGTAGGTCAAAGAGGCCTTCTGACTTATACATTCTGGAAAGTTCTGTGAATTAACATAGCTATTATCACAATTGAAACTATTTTAAACGGGTCTCATGAACATTCAGAGACAATGGAATTATCGAGGTCCACAATTTCAGTGATACTACGATTATATGAACTAAGCATAGACAAACGTCCAGTTTTCGAAAGGTTGATCAACGCAAAAATTAACACTGTCAAATCTCAAGTGTCAAATGAGTTGCTCGAAGCGTGGTTAAATTACTTAATTTGATCGGCCTGTCAGTTGACATAGCCACTATAGTGAAAAGCTGTCAAATTTGACCCTATAGTCCTCGCCACTTTAGAAGTCCGATAGACGCGGCGCTGCGGTCTCATAACTCAATGTTGCCAATTTATAGTGTAATGATTTTCCACCAAGTCTAGTACATTAAAAAAATCAAATTATTATAAGGCCTATGGTCAGTAGTGGATTGTTAAAGACTGATGATGATAATAATGACAAAAATAATTATAACAGCAAAATAAAAATCTCCCTGCCAGGTTTTAGTAAAATAAAACATTTTTTTGTAAATATTTCGTTCGTATTTTTTACGTATAACCGATTAGTAGAATTCATCTAAAACAAGCTTCTTCGGATGTGTTCGGCTTTTGCCAGGAGTGACGATTTTCTCAGAAGTAATTGCTGCCATTGTTACTTCTTTTGTTATTCGACCTTTTTTACAGAATCACCTGAAAATATAATTCATCTGAGCAAGGATTTAATTCTTTTACCTTGTATTTATATTCATATAAAATATCATAAGATAAATGTAGGTATAGAGTTAATGATAATATTTTAACCATAAACTAGGCAAAAATAAGTGACTCTGGCATCTCTAAAATTTACCTGTCATGTCAGTGACATTTATAAACATATTATTCAACGGGGTTAATTGTTGTTTATTTTTACTTTCTAATTCACAAAATTATTTCAGTTTAATGATCATTTTACGGCCTTCACTTTTTAGACCTCACTTTATATTATATGCTCCATATTTCACGTAAAACAATTTAAAATATCACAACTTCTTACTCCAGACAGACGTCAAGATGTCAATGTTGTCAAATTTAGTTCGGGCATTAGTCGCAGGACTTCAAAAGTGGCGATGACTCTAGAATCGTATGTTAACCGCTATTAAAAGCCATGTTAGTTGACATACACTTTGACCAACGTTTCAGAAACAAGGCGTCAGTTCGTTAAAATTATTATACTCTTTTATTAGAGAGAAGAGAACACTCCAGCCCGCCTAGGATGCGCTCTCTTCACGAGAGAGAGACATAATGTCTACATCGAAGACATAATGTCTACATCGAAGACATAATGTCTACATCGAAGACATAATGTACTAATGTCTACGGACGCAACATGACATCGTAATTCTTTCGAATTTTGTCGTTTAAATAAGAAAAATTTCTCGATGGCAATACATATGGACGAGAAGGGACGAGAAAAATTATAAACCCAAATATCTTACGTAACCCCTTTTTTTCACAATATAATTTAGCCTATGTTACTCGTGGATAATGTAGCTTTCAAATGTCGAAAGATATTTTGGAATCAGTACCGTACTTTTTGAGCCTATTCATTACAACCAAACAAAAAAACAAAGTTTTCCTCTTTATAATATTAGTGTAGATTTAGGATTCTATTATTACGCTACTCATTGAAATCACGGCAACACGATTTATTTTCTTGCGTATTATTTTGATTTTGCTATATCTCCTAAAGTATTCATTTAATTTGCATGATGTAAAGGGGAAAAATAATTTTCATGAAGTGCTGAAGCTAATTAACTGATTTAAAATGATAAGGATTTATACCGTATTTGTGTAAATAACTTTGAAATTATCGCGTTATAATTGCTAATTTTTTTTCCGACACCTCCAACAGTTATTGTTATATCTTAGCTAATGTATATAAAAACTTAATAAATTATATACATAAACCTTCCTCTTGAATTGTCCTATCTTATAAAAAAAACCAAATCAAAATCCGTTGCGTAGTTTTAAAGATTTAAGTAAAAATTTCGACGAGTTTCTCTTCGGAAGAGATATGTCTTTTTGTCGTGGCGCGCATCTTAGGCGGGCAGATATACCAACTACCGAAAAATCTTTATGGTACTACATTCTAGCAAATTATTATTATTATATGTATACTAACAAAATAAATAAATAAAAATGCCAAAATAATAATGATTATTATTATTACAGTATATTTTTATTGGTCTTTACGGTTTATCAAAATAGTAAGTAACTAACACTACTATTAAGCTAACTGAGTAAGTAACTTACCGAAGAATAAAGTTAAATCTTGTTTTAACCTTTCTGTGCCAGATTTATAAGCTACAGAAATTCTAAAACCTTAATAGTAAAATCTATGAAAGTGCTCATCTACAAAGCAAGATTTTAATGAATTATATAATCATAGACGCTTTGAGACGGTAATGAGGCCCTCTTTAAAGATTCAAACGTTCAACCTGCTGAGACCTCCGTAAACTTAATACAGCAAAGAGTTAAAATACAAATTTCTTAATGTATGTAAAGCTTCTGTGTGCTTCTGAAATAAAACTAAAAAGTAGAAATTTTACTTGAAATGTTTTAATAAAGATTCAAGACTGGAGGCCGTGATTGGGTAGAGGAAGTGTTGGTCAGCCATTGACCATGTGGGAAGACGATCTCCGGGCATTGGCCAGTCCGTGATGGATGTGAGTGGCAAGATATCCGCCGTCTTTGCGCTCATTTAAGGAGGCCTATATTCAGTCGGATAAAAGCGGAAAGAAAATTATATATGATAGTCTCATATAGAATTTATCTAGAAGTTACCAAGGAAATTACAGGCGACAGTTAGGTTATATACATTACTTGTGTAAGAGAAAGAGAGTGTACAATAAAGAAATTTGCAAAATTTTGTTTTGTATATAATAAAAATAGTATATTCAATATAATAATACAATACCGTACTAGAAATAGAAGCCTCCGCTTATAAACTCATAATGTTATCTTAAACTTTCCATTTGAAGCTGTGTTTACTTATATAAAATTTATCATTGCGTGTGTATGACTGAAGCTGAAATGAAGCTTTTAAGCGGCTGGGTCGATTTTCATAAAAAGCAATGTGAAACAATCATGTCCGTAGCATAATGTGTAGGTACAGTATGTCTGTACTCCGTCGAGTCCGCTAGTTATTAAATAAGAATGCACGTTGAAAAGATTTATGCGAAAGTAAAAACCATTTGTAGCAGCGCTACGAAACGCTACAATTTCCGTAGCCCACTTTACGCTCAAAAATATAATGCACGCTTTTATAGATTCCACGAAAGCGAGAAACGCAAATAATAAAAATGATAAACAATATTAAAAAATATATTTTAAATTTTAATTTTTTTTTAAATATATTTTTTAACATCATAAAGAGGCAACCAAGCAGTTGCAATCCGTACGAAAAACCGTACTAAACGTGTCAGCATAGCTGCCAATTTACGCGAGTGGTACCCCAGTTGTACCGACCCAATTCGACATGCCTCAACCTCTTACTTAAAAAACAGAACTCTAAATTACCATATTTGAAACGGCTGATGATATCGAACGGATGCCCTTAATGTTCAAGAGCTGCGGCCACATTTAGACAAAGTGTTGTTAAGTCATTAACCAGTAGGGAAGACGATCTCCGTGCAGTGGCCGATCCGTGTAGGCTGAAAATGGCAAAGAATCGGTCGTCTTGGCTCTCATTTAGGGAGTTCAGCAGTAGACGGGTGAAGGCTGATGATGATGATGGTGTTGACAAACCATTAGCATGAAAAGGTAAAGTATCAACCCTTTATGTCCCATTGCTGGGCACGGGTCTCCTTCTCGAAATCAGGCGAGGAAGTTAATGGGTAGTTCATCAATGCGCTGGCCCAGTGCGGGTTGGTGAACTTCACATGCCTTCAAAGACTTTCAATCTCATCAGGCATGCAGGTTTCCTCACGATGTTTTCCTTCACCGTTGAGCGAGCGATGCACGATGGTCTCGTGTTTGGGGTGCACTTAGAAATTTAAAAAACCTATTTCAAGGCACACACGGGGTCAGGGGGGTCAGGTTTGAACCCGGAACCCCACGCATAAGAGGCCGAGTTCACCCACCACTGCATATTTAAAAATAAATATAATGTTACGATTAACCATAGCAGTGTCAAGATTATATTTTCTCCTCAAGTGTTTTTACGTCCAAGGCCATGTATGACTAACGTGCCTTGACTACAAAAATCTCGTGTTTTATAATATTTCCATCTCCACTCCGCCGGTTCCCGTTGCTCATCACTTTAGTTGAAGTATATTGTTAGACGAGTGGTCTGCAGTATAAACCGAATAAAAAGATCACCGATAGCCGGAAGCACTGCAGTGGCTCCGAGTCGAGGACGCGAGCTGATTCACGCACACACTGCGGCGTTTTATTAACACACATACAACTGTTGACCACGACTTCTCCTGCATTAGTATCTTTATTATATTTGTGATCTAACTCATTTTTTTTAATAATAATAATAATAAAGCCTTATTTATTTCTTGCAAAAATCTTAAAAAACAGATATATTTTTTGTGAGTTAGTGCGTTAGTAAAATAATTTCCAGAAATGATGTTAGTTGCTTTGTAAGTTACATTTTTTTTAATAAAATAAGTAACTTTTAGGCTACGATGGTACTGAATTATTAAATGATTTGATTGGATTTAATTGGATTATAACTATATATAGTTTTAGTGCTGCTTTTTGTGTTTTTTGTATAAATTATAATTACATGTTATAACTTCTGGCGCACACCCTTTCTCCTTTTGTAATTTATTCTTTCAATATATGGTTACCTGGAAGAAATCGCTTTATAGCGATAAGGTCGCCTTGTTGTACTTCTCCTTTTCATTTTATGTATAAATTATTATTATTTTAAACTATGTGTGTGCAATAAAGTTATATTATTATTATTATTATTATTAATGTCATGGAAGGACGTGTAGATAGATTTTGTCGTGCCTTCAATAGATTTTGTGGATACCAAACGTACCTATGCCCTCGACGCGTATTGCAACAGGACAGGACAGGACCAATATGTGAACGAAAAGCCAACGTTGACAGAGATTACTTTTATTTTATGTTAAAAACCCGAAAGACGAAATACGCCGGCCAACTACCAAGCGTTGAAGCCGACGTTGGATGATTGCCGTTGAGACCAACGTGTGTCGTCGGCCTTATGCATATTAGTGTACAAGGCCTAAGCAACTTACTTATCCAGAGACGCTAAATGATCTCAGGACTCTATATTTAATTAAAATTGCCAGCGTTAATTAGTATTATGAATGAAACCTATTTATAATTAATTTATAGCGTTAATTAATGATTCTCTTTGGTGGAGATTAAAATTAATAATACTATTACTAAAATATTAAGAGGCGTTTTATTCGCAGTGATATTTAGCATGAATTAATATTGCTAACATTTTAGTTTTCTAATAATGTTTATGGGCTATCATGAATTGCTTCATTTCTTCATTTTTGAGGTAGAAACTATTAACTCGTTTTGATAAACATCTTCTAGTGTTCTAGATTAAATGGAATCTATTATAAAGGCTATGCTGCTGCCCTAGACAAGTGGAATAAACGCTAAACGAATAGAATAGAAAAGAATACTTATTGTATGAGAATTAATTTGACAGCTAGTGTCATTCCCATACAATAAGTATTCTATTCTATTCTATTCTATTCTATTCTATTCATTTAGTGTTTGTGCCACTTGTCTCGGGGGGCTGAAGTCTATATATAGCAATTCTAGATATTATACAATTAACAATCATCGATCATATCATAACCCGATAGAGTAGAAATTACAGAGTCACAAAACTGACATAATAGTAATTTAAGTGTCCAGTGATCTGTGTGCATTCCATCGGGCAATCATTGCCCAATAGTCGGCCAATCAGATTTATTGGATCGAGTTGGGTTTGTCGCTGAGCGGTGATACAAAAGGATATGAAGACATGAGAGTTTTAATCTTTCTTTTTAATAGGGATATGTTGACTAATTTAATTGTATTGGTAATCTTGAGATAGATGCACTAAGATAAACTAAAATATATCAGTATTTTATTGATATAATGTGATATGTGGTTGATGACGTACTCTATTGTAATTGCTGTTACTATATGTGAGGAACTATTGTTAGCTGTATATTTCTATGTTAATTGTGTATTTGTAAGTGTTTAAGCTGTTGTTCCTCCTAAAAATAAATAAGGGCCTGTTTCACAATCTCCAGTTAAGTTCCCATTAGGCTATCGGCAACATATTTGACAGATAGAGTATGGAGTATCTGTCAAATATGTTGCTGATAGCCTATTGGGAACTTAACTGGAGATTGTGAAACAGGCCCTAAATAAATAATATTTTAAATTAATTTTCTCGTCAGACTCTGTTGTTCTTGGTCAACACCAAACCGTAACGATTGTCAAAGATAAACGAATAACAGTCGGGACCAGCGGTTTAAAGTGCGTTCCAAGGCGCGGAGGAGTCTCGGTATGGAAATATGGTCACCCATCCACGGATAGACCTCGGCAAACGTTGCTTAACCTGGTGAATAATTTCGCGCGGCTATTCCCACCGAGCCACGAGCTCCTCGAAACGTGCGATTGTAAGTTCATATTTATTTATTTACGCCGAATTATAGTGGTTTTATTCTATCTATTTTGGTAATATACGTCATTCATTATCGTTTCGTGCTGTGTCGGGTAATGTAGGTGTTTCATGTAGCATGTATTTACTGTACAATAGATTAGCTCCGTACGTCCGTGCCGCAATACAGTCCTTGACCCGATGCGGGGTTCTGCATGAATGCAACGGAAAAGCCACAATGGTCTAATGAATAGGATAGCTCAATGGTTTCATTATTATAGAATTCCTCAAGAAACTTGCGTTACCCTTTTGTTTCGTGAATTCAAAGATTTTTTAATTTCTTTGGATTGTTTGATTTAAAGATTATTTGAAAAGATTAATTCCATTCGGTTTCGCCGGTTCTTCTCATTGGGGTTACCTTGAAATCTGTGGTATGATTATACGAGTATGGCTATATATTGCTATATTGGCATTATATGGCTATAAGAAAATCAATACAATATTATCATATTTATACAAAAATATACTAAAACTACTTAATAAACTATATACTTATATCAAACTAAAAATAAAAATAAAACTAAATGTGCCCAAGAGGCTGGCGGCATTTCCCCGTTGAATGGCCAGGCTCAACCTTTGCCCGAAATGCGCGCCAGCCCTTGGATCCCCGGAGACGTCGATGAGGCGTGCGGAAATCTCCCTGAACAGCTTACGGGCTTCCGCACCCCAAGGCCCCAAGGTCTCGACTGCAAAAGGCGCAAATATATACGGCTCTCCCAAGGCCGCATATTTACGCCTTTTATTGGTTTCGGCTGTCGCCGCAGCTGCACCGGCTTTGCGGGCGGTCGCTCTCACGTGGGATGGGGCAACAGTGTCCACGCATGTGGCATCCCACACGAGTGACCGCCCGTTTTTCCACGGAATGAGCGTCATACCATCGGGCCTCTTGCCATCATCTCGGGCGATGCCAGGAAGCCCGGAAGAGGCAAGGGCGCGACGGATGACGTCATTCAAGGCGGCATGGCGCGGAATGCGTCCTGCACTGCGACGACACGCTAAACCGTGATGATATGATATGGCTATATATGGCTATATATGGCTGTTTGAATCTACCACAGCTTTCAAGGTAAGCCCAATGAGAAACTATACAATTCAGTCAATTAACTTAGTTATATATATATTTAGAAATTTAGGAAAAATCTATATCTAATCCAATCTAAGTGCACCCCCAAACAGTTGATTTTGTATTTTTTTTTTGCCTCGCGAACTTTGACGCCTGGGCTTTTCTGTCATAATATATTGGCGAAAAAGTCTCTACCAAAACATGCTTCATGTTTTTGAGGAAAAAAAAACAATATACTTTCGAACGGTTTGAGCAATGAGGGGCTATAAACATTTCTGCCCAGGGGGCTTAGTCAAAACGCCATTACGAAAACGACAGCGAAGTTCGTTCGTTCGTTCGAAGTTGTGATTGGCTAAATTACGTCGTCGATCGCTCGATCGTTCAATCTCGCTCCATGGCCTTGGGCAAAAACGTGGCTTCTGACAGGCTGATCCACGGCCGCCGCAGCCTAGCGTGACACGAAACGTGTATGTAAAGCTCGTGCAGAGCTTTGCATGTCTGACGTAGCTGCTAATGCATTGGCCAATAATAACAACTGCATATCAATTTTAAATGCCACTAACATCATCATCCCAAACTGGGGATAAGAGATGCGCCGAGCCGCGCTTCCAGCTGCATGGGTACCATCTTGCTTGTTATCCTCGTAAAACAGCTTTGCTGTGTTTCGTAGAGAATGACAAGACTGGCAGTGTAATTACTGGCATTGAGACTTAACATCATTTCTCAGAATAGGCAGTTCATTAATGAACTAGCCTGTACTAGTTCCAGGTAAACTAGAATATGTTTATGGGCGACGTCAACCGCTTACCATCAGGTGGCAGATGTACAAGTTTCTTACCCATCTAAATTTAAATAAAAAAAAACAAATCTGCATCCGTTCAATTCATAAGCAATTAGCCATAAGTAAACGCATAAGCCAAGTCACATCAAGATTGCGGATATCCCGCCTTTGCGTTGTAGGGCTGACTGCAGCATAAAGATGATGTCCTCTTCTAATATCTATTTGGAGAACAACCGTCCCTTACCTCAAATGCCATATAATAAAAAAATGTGTTTTTTTTTATTATTCAAAATTCCTTTTTTGTTACCTCAACCACAATATTACTAAATTAAAAATATATGAAATGTGAATCGCTGATGCTTTTAGTGATTTAAAATCTTCTATTACTATCCATATTTGAGAAAATCCATCTTCGATAATCTCACAGATACTAACAGTCCCCTACTTTTTTCGTTTTAGATATTAAATCATAACCTACTCTACTACATGAAGTAGTACAAGGCTACCTAATAAATGTACTTATTATAACAACTTGCCTATTGCAAAAATTCCCACAAAATCGATCACACTTATCGAATGTCAAATCGATTTGATGCATTTCACTTTTTCTTTCTACATTGCCTTCTCTTGTAACATATATAATAATAATCTCTTGTAATATATACCTATATTATATTGGCAGACATGGCAAACGTTGTTTTGCCATATAAGCAAATTATTTTTTGTTGAAATTTTGGTAGGCTAAAAAAACAAATAAAAAAGTATTTGAAAAATCACTTCCCTAATAAAAGTCAACAACTTCGAACTAAGGATAATTTTAAATTGTGTCTAGTCATAGTCTGAGATCCCGCATTAGAAAAATATACCCTCTAAATCTACCTATCTGTTAATTAAATGAAACAATTTTTTATAAGCTGATTTCAATATTATGAACTTATAAAAACAAACTCTGCCACCATAAGCCTGCAATTAATAGTAATTAATTATTTAACAACTAATTTATTTTGAATCTTTACTCTCTCATGTTAATTACATGTAGTCAGTTAAAACCGTCAATATTTTTTATTATACACCTCACCGTAGTAGACAGCCATCTCTATGATTGCTTTACTTACCTACAGCCAGGTGAGAAAGGGTAGATAAATGTAGCAAAATGAATTTCCCTTACATATTAATTAAAAAATCCAAGTATTATTGTACTAAACGGCGTCGAATTCTGAACATGATAATGTTTGGCTATCTTATAAAAGGCTGATGCAGCCAAAGATAATAGAACAACAGTTTTTACATAAAGGGTTATAGTTTTTGTAAAAAGTAACTAAGATTACACCAAGTGAAGTCACTCAGCCTTGTCAACGGCCTTTTACTATAGACTATTTAGGCTATCCTTCACGTTCCCAAATATCCTTGCCCTAATTGCATAGTTTTGGGTTAACATATACATTACTAACTTGGAAATATTCCAAATTGATTCCATTGTGTCTGAGTGTTGTGTAAATATGATACCGATTACACTTGGTTAATATTCAAATGATTCTACAATACTTCTTGAATCAAGTAAAGAAATTAGCTACTATCCAATTGTAGTATTACAACTACATGATCTTAATTTACTTTGATCAATGTTATTAACAAATTCGATATTATTTTAAAAAGTCGTGTGTGGGTTAATTGAAGTGCAAAATTCTTTAGCTGCATTTAGCACTTTTTGGTAAGGGAAAATTTTATAAGTTCCTATTACCGAACGTCTATGACATTATGAGAACTGCATAAAATTTCAAATATGTTGTGTTTAAATTTAAAATTTTATTTTCCCAAATTCCTCATGAGTTTCCACTTATTTGATTTTCACTACTACGGCAATTCCTACTGGTTTATTATATTAAACTAAATGAGAATTTTGTAAAATATTTATGCTGACACCAATTGCCATTTAAAACGTAGTAGGTAATGATTGCAGGCGAATTTTAAGTACATTCGTTGCGTGCGTTACACATTTGAACTTACGCCAACAATTTGAACAAAACAATTTGAACTTACAATTAATTTTGTAACTTGAAAGATTGTGCTTTTTGAAAGCATAATTTATGTTAGCAGAAATGGCTTTGCCGAATCATATTTTAGTTTGGAAGACTTACTTTCCTTATGTAAGATGTAGTGCCATGCTGCATTGCTGCAGAATTGCGCTGGCAAAACTGGGGTGGTACTTCGCGCTTACGTAATACCGGCGTAAAGTGACAGCTATGCTGTTGCGTTTCGTAAAGTTTGTGTGTTTCCGGTGGCTTTTGGTTTGTGTGGCTAACGAAACAAAAATAAATAAATGCATTCTTACATATTGCATAAACAGTGCAAGGGTTTAGCCAATAACTCCCGTTGTCTATTATAGATAAAAAATAGCCTCCTGCTGGGCAGGAGTTGGGCTATAGTTCACCGAAGCGCTGGTCCAATGCGGGTTGATGAACTTCAGACACCTTTAAAGATGTGTGAAGTTCACCAACTTTCCTCACGATGTTTTCCTTCACCGATCTAACTATTATAGATATAAAATAATAATTTCAAATTCTATTTCAGAGATGGAAATCGTGCCCGAAGGGAAAAACTTTCGATTGCTGAAAGAAGACGAGCTCCCAGCGGTAGCCGATTTCTTGGTGCAGTACATGCCTGAATCACTTAAGGTAAAATGAACAGCCTCTATATATTCATTAGACAACTTGGCCTGGACCTTTGCCAACATAAAGTTCGATTTACAACGCACATGAGACAATTTTCAAAAAAAAATCATTATCCTAATTTAACAATCACAAACTCAACGTTCCTACTTTACAACATATTTTATTGTATATGTTACCGGTCACACGTGATTTAAAGACAAACTATTTCTTCCTGGGCTAAACTGGTTTGTCCTATGGCAGATATTAAACTAGTCTAACCTACTCGAAATTGTTTAAACCTTATATGAATAGATACACATCAGGATGAATCGGTTCGGTCTATTTTATAAATAGGAAATAATAAAACATGGATGGAATAAAATGCTTATTAACTACTATTTGCCTATCTTAGTCTCTATATCTCAGTTACTGTTTATGTATTTTGTGTACATAAATTCTTTACGCAGCCGCACCTTCAAAACCTTGTACTCCAATAGAATGTTTGTGACTGCAATCCTTCGGGATATTACAATACCTACCTCGGTTTACATTTCCCTATTGTATTTTTTTTTATTCCAATAATAATAATAATTAGAAAAATATGGTGTTAGTAACTTTTAATTATGTCATTAACATGTTTTAACCATGTTTTATCATAAAACCATCCCGTGAATAATAACCTACGATATTATTTCTGAAAGACGCCATGTATGATTAATGGTGGTAACATTGTAAAGGGCCCCTCAATTTAAAAAAAAAAACCAAATGATGTTTCTGTCACCTCTGCCTTTATAATTCGTATACGTATATAATTACTACAGTATGGTTGCCATCGAGAGTGTGAAACAACCAATAGAGAGGCACGATCGGCCTAAGCGTTCGATTTGTGACGCATTGTGACGTTATCGTGTAAAATTATCATCCGGAAACCGACTTTATAGACAACCAGTTATTTTAATAGTAAATTATTGATTTTATATAAAGCGTATTTATGCATGAATGATAATAATAATAAAGATGGACGCTTTGTTACACCACGTCAATCTGGTCCCGTGGTAAGTTCTCGAAGAGACTTGTGTTACGGATACGAGAAAACGGAAATACATATATTTAATTTTTTTATCATATAATACACAAATATTTTTATTATATAATACACATCCATGATCCAGGAAAATAAAAAAAAATTTGTTCCCTGGCGGGATTCGAGCCCGCTACCTCCGGCTTGTGCGGCAACGCGCTTACCACTGAGCCACAGAGGTCGTTGTAATGAAATACTACAGATTTATATAATAGTAGCATGAGATTATGTACAGCTATCGTCGCCTTCCATTTACTTTTACCCTCATCTAGTTGGTTGGACGTGATCGCTTAGATCTACCGATTGAGCTTAAGAGCCATCAGGCCTAAAAGTCTAGACCTATCGAAAATAAAGTAATCACTTAATGCCACCTATTGTACATTTTTGTTTTGTAAACGTATTACCTGAATTACATTAGGTTTATTATCTACTAGCTGTTGCCCGCAGCTTCGCCTGCGTTAACTAAGATTTACAACGGGATTTTAGTACGCGAAATAACATTTTTTACATCTTGTGTCCGAAAAACCAAAATATCTTACGGAACCCTATTTTTTATCAGAATAAAATTTAGCCTATGTTACTCGTGGATAATGTAGCTTTCGAATGGTGAAAGAATGTTTTAAATCAGCCCAGTACTTTTTGAGCCTATTCATTACAAACATACAAAAATAGGTACAAATCTTTCCTATTTATAATATTTGTGTAGATGTATTATTTCGTATTCAGTGATTCGTCTATTACATAATATGTACAAGAACTTATTTCGTAACAGTACATTGCTGTCGATGTATTATTAATAATACCTATATTGTCTCGAGGGGTGAGATAATAAAGGTTAAAAGTATAACATTAATTAATTAATTAATTAATCATTTCCGATGGATTTTTCCACTTTATGAATTGTCTCTAATAATATGTAATTGCTTCTCAAAGTAAACCTTTAGGTATACCATTTATTATCGTTTGTATTTTTCAGAACATTTTGAAATCAATATGTGGATCATATCAATTCGACATGAAATTGCAATTCTTAATACTTTCAGGGTGTTATTCAGTGGCATAGCTCGTACTAGCCCTATATCAACATGTCAGGCAATTTTTTTTAATAGGATTTTGAATAATTTTAGAGGTTATGTAATGTACTCACTAATGCCGCTAGAGTCCTGGTGGTTCCTTATCATACGTCAGATACAGAGATGGCTACGCCCCTGGTGGAATTCCATCAGTCAAACATCTTCGTCCAGATTTTTTGAAGTGCAAACTTCTTTTAGTTCACCGCAGATTGATTTATTTATAGGCAGTGAGTGATATGATAATGATGATGATGATGATGATGAGTGAGGCTGATCCGTCACGCTCTTACTTGAAAGGCTGATCGTCTGAACTCGGGACCGCCGAGTGTATCCGAGCGAAGATACACTCTGCTGCTATTCACTGTTACGCCACTGTTTGCTATATTTAACTTGATTTTATCTTGGTTTAATGTCAAAAATAAATATGGCAGCAAAATAAAAATCTCCCTACTAAGTTTTTAGTAAAAACAAAACAAATGCAGACGCAGCGGAAATCCTTTTCGGATCCTACCAGGGCCTTGTGTAGGCGCGCTGGCGTGTGTGGGGACTCACATTGGGTGCACTACCCCACTAAAACATCGTGAACCTTCAGCCGCTATCTGTGGGACCCGGATCTGCAGGCGACGGGAAACCCTCAGCGACAGACTGGTCCCGGCAAGACCAGATTCTCCACAATACTGGCCCGGCTACCCCTTGGCAGTCCCCACGACGTCGTGTCAAATCCATCTCAGCCTGGACTCACGCAGTTTATCCATTATATTTGCCACTTTAAAGCTTTCCAAGCTTCCAATATACCACCCTGACATTCTCATTAAAAATTCATCTGTGGGATCAAATCTACTCAAGTCTGCTGCATTGTGATCGTGTGACGTAATTTTACAATGCTTTACAAGCTATTTCCTATTCACTTCGTGTTCAACCTTTTGTGACACACGTGCATGCCACTGAAATATTACGAACATTTGAATTTCTTTTCAATATGTTTTATATGGAAATTCGAGTTTATTATAGACATAGAGTCCATAACATCGGGAAAGGGAGAAAAGCAATCAATGGATTATTTGGAAAAATTAGAAACGATTTTTAAGGAGCGGATTTACATATAGACTTTTTGGACTGCAGTCCAGTGTCCCGAGAATATTAAGGCCCCATGCTGTTGGAAACAATATGAAATTCAGAAAAATTAAAAAATATGGAAAATTGCCTACAATAAATCTAGACAATCCTGGAAGAAAAGGAAATATAAAATACAACAAAATCAACGTCTTAATTACCCGTCGTCATTACTATAAAAAATAAAGTGTGGCTCAAGTAGATCAGAGCCCCTCCTATTCACCGTCCACCCCTATTATTACATTGACTCCATTTCAAATCTATCTGTATTGAAAAAAAAACTCAAACCAATAATCTCGTAATCTTCTTCTTCTTTTAAAATATAAATCTCGCAATTATTTTTTTTTACTATCCCAATTTTATCTCACAATTAAATTTATTTTATTCGTATTCTGTCATTAGACGTCTTGTTTTTTTTTTTAATTTAGCAACCTCAACCATTTGCCAATATTGAAGTGTTTGGCACGTTGTTCGATCATTATTATTACACATGATATGGTTACTCTATAGTAGATTATTTATTTATCTATTAATAGTACACATCTGTCTGAAGCATCTACTGCATGATCTGTCAAAACCATGCACTATTATAATAGCTTACATAATTATGTAAGCTCGCCCTAGCGGGGCCCTGTTCCGACATATTAGGCAACATGGAATTCAGATAGTATTAAGATATTTTCTAATATACTTTGGGACTTATAAAGCGAATAGCCTTTTTATTATATATAGGCAAACTAGCTTTTCCATTTAATGGTACGTTGTAGACGTACCAGACTTGGAACCAGGCTAGACAACTCATTTATGTGTTGCCTATCCCGAGACAAGGTAGTGACTAGCTAGGACGACCTCTCTGGCTCAGTGGTTAGCGCGTTGGTGCTCAAGCCGGAGGTAGCGGGTTTGAATCTCGCCAGGGAACAAAAAGATTTCTGTGTTTCTTCTGGGTCATGGATGTGTATTATATGATAAAAATCTTAAATATATGTATTAATATGAAAAGTATTAAATATATGTATTTCCGTTGTCTGGTACCCGTAACATAATTTCTTCAGAAACTTACCACGGAAACAGATTGACGTGGTTTAAAAGCGTCCATAGATATTATTATTACTTTTGAGCCGAATTGAGCTGACACGACCGGGGTGGTACCTCTCGCTCACATAACACCGGCTTAAAGTCTTTTTGATGTCACGTTTCGTCTGCATTGTGAGTTTCTGGTGACCCATTTTGGAGGATAGAAAAAAGTAGAGCAACACACCTGCATAGCCTTTGGTTATGCGGATGTCTATGGTAGTCACCATAGGGCTCAGACTGACCAGCCCCCCTACACATGTGACGCAAACGCTAAACGAATAGAATAGATTACTTATTCCAGCGAATGACACCAGCTATCAAAATACTTGTTGCTTTAAGATAGTGTCATTCCCATACAATAAGTATTCTATTCTTATTCTATTCACTTAGCGTTTGTCCCACTTGTCGAGGGGGGGTGGTCGCTTCATTATGACATAAAAGAGACATAAGACCTGTCCTTCCCTTCTCTTCGAAACACAGCCCATGCAGCCGCAGCGCAAAGCTTATGTAACATTTAATCCTCTTTTGAATCTCTAAAACATGCAACAGTATCTTTTTTAGTAGTAGCTTGTCTATAAGAATATTGTGAAGAACTAATTATGTTTGCTTAGAATTTTTTAAGTCAATTTAAAAAGGTTATGTTTTTGATATTGCAGATATTGCAGCTGATTTTGATTTGAATTGAGTATTTTACTCAAAATGTTGAGAACGAAAAGACTCATTAAGATATTTTAATTTATTTATTTTTTATATATCTCAGTGGTCGGAATCTATGTATTTATGTTTAGTAATGGTGTACAATACTCTAGTTACTTAGTAAATATTACTAATACAATGTCAATTGTAATAAATGCACCATTGAAATGGCTTTTTTTTCGAAACATCTATTTGTACATCTTGGTAGTAAAATCTATAAAAATGAGATCAAACGGCATGATATTTATATTCTTTATATTTCACAAAGATTTTACACAATATTAAAATAGATGATTCAAATCTGTCGGGCCTCCCGAGAATCCATCTTTTTGAATATTCCTTTATACATCCGACCATACCACAACGCTATCTCACTAATGGATGAAAACATCGTGTGGAAATCTATACATCGGATAAAACTAAACGTCCTTGTATCTCAAGTTCGCCAATCCGCAATGCGCCAAAGCAACACCAAGTCCAGACAAACTATCGCATTATATGAATTAATTTCGAATAGACCTGCACTCAGTAGATGGACGTGTAAACTTATTGCTATTTATTTAGGTCAACAATCACCATTGTTATATTATATACTGTGACTACAGTCACACTAGCAACCGATTGTGACCGGACCACTACATTATGTCACCCATAATAATATCAACCCTTATATGTCTCACTGCAGGAGGGTTTGGTCCACTAAATCAAGTGAAGGTGCCTGATAACATTTTTTAAAATATATATTATATTTATAGTTCACCGATGCGCTGCCCCAATACACGTTGGTGAACTGAACACACCTTAAAAAAAATAATCTCATCAGGTATCAAGGTTTCCTCACGACGTTTTCCTTCACCGAAGACTCGTGTGCACAGATAAAAGAAAAACAAATTTAAAGGAACCACAGGTGTCAGAATCGAACCCGGATCTCTCACTCAAATCGCTAATAACATATTTTGCTCATTATTTTCGCAGTTTCATCAGACGATTCAAACATATCTCAACAACAAGGTGTGGGACTTCCATTTTTATGTAGCGAAAAATTGGCCCGAAGACCCCATTTGCCTGCATTTCCCTGGCTGCACTAGCACGGTAAGGACAAATATTAGTTGACAACTTTTAACGGAGCGAAATACTCAGATGGTCTTATATAGGCATTTTCCTATGTAAAACCGATGTAGGTACTCTGTAACTGAGTTACGTCGAACTCCTATCGACATCCAGAAAGTTCTAGCGAATATACCTGACAAAAGCAGATGGTATGTTTTGTATCACAAATGCGCATAAATGTTACAGACATTTGTGTTTTTGCGTAATTATATTACGCAAACTGACATTAAAATAATATTACTTTTTTATTCTTGAATTATTTT
Source organism: Lycaena phlaeas (assembly GCA_905333005.2). NCBI lineage: Eukaryota > Metazoa > Arthropoda > Insecta > Lepidoptera > Lycaenidae > Lycaena > Lycaena phlaeas. Next base: position 3,700,248 of record HG995176.1, read on the forward strand.
GAATAAAGTAATTGTTGAAAAACTGAAATAGACCTAGGCAAAAGGCAGCCTTGAAGAGACACCACAAAAACAAACCGGAACAAAATAAGTAAATGGAGAAAATATGCTGACAACACTTATATTCCTTGACCTACTAAGGTTGACCTAGCACATTAACTAATTAGGTGTAATACGATTTAGATGTCCCATACTTGGAAGAAAAACCAGTAATTTTCACGTTGTGGGTTTGAATACTGCTAGAATTTTGTCAACGTCGTTTAAGCAATATTCTGTGTATAAATTATAGTAATATACCTAAATAGCTTATAAGTTTAGTAAATTAAAATATTAAAAATTAAATAAAGTAGTTATTAGTAAGCTAGTTTATAATTTCTATATTGCTAGTCCGTGAATCCGTGACAATGGTCCGGGACAATATTGCACGAATGTTAGTTACATCCGATGTACTGCCACATTTCAGTACAAAATGTCTTTGAAGAATTTGTTGCCTCCCGTACAGCTGATTTCTTTAAGAAGAGCATCAATAAACTGCCACTGCGTTAGCAAAAAGACATTGATTGCATGGGTGATTACTTCGATTAATACAAATAAAAATACATGGAAAAAAACTCGTTTATTTTTTTTCATACAAAACATCAATTTCATAGGTAAAGGTCCTAATAATATGCAGATCCAATTTTTAAATAAACTATATTTTTTTTATGGGCTACACTTAGTAAATTACCAAGGACAAGTATGGATGTTTGACAAGCTTAGTCTGTATTTGTTCGGCAAAAGAGCGAAGACCGATAATCCAAATATTCAAAATATTCAACTCCTCATCCTTCACATGACCTCAGTGACACTTAAGTCATAACGACACATTTGCCGCGTCCCAGAGCCGCTTTGAGTGTCTTTAACTTGAGTGTTAGTTTTTCATAAGAAATTCTTTATACGTTTATTTTCCTAGAATCCAATTAAGGGCAAGTGCAATATCTGCAAGCTTAGAACTATAGTCTCTATGAATAAGGCTAGTTAAGTAGACTCTCCTTTTTCTCAGCGTGGTAGCTGTTATGGACTTAGAATAAAGAAACATTTAATAGTTACTGACAATATATCATTATAGAAGAAGCAACGTAAAATGAAACGGGGAGGTCTCCTTCATTAGCTTTCTCGTTTAGATTAACGATGCCAATATCGTTGCCAGTATCGTAGGGAAAACGAGCTAGGAAGTGAAAGCTCATTTCAGCTCCAATATTTTTCTAACATATTTTTTATCTTCTTTAAATATTAAAGATCATCCTTTTTTATTTTAGTCTTGAACAATAATAACATAAACTATTATTTTTTAGCCAAACAGCAACATTTACGAGAGCGTCACAATATTTTGTCCGTCGGAACGCGCAGAGTTGGTTGACTTGCTGACTTCGGATGACATCCTGTTGGATCTCACGCAACCATTGTACCTGAACTTCACCCACGAGGCGATCGTGAATCGCTTCGAGAAACGCTATGAAGCACACGACAAAATCACTGGGGACGTATACGTCTGCGACAAACCACCAGAGGATACCGACGCTGATGAGTATGATACATTTCTCGTGTTCTTTTGGCGCTAATATGTCAATAACTAGGAAAAATAAATACAGAAGACAAAAACTAAATGAACAATACATCGAAACAATAACAGCTGCATTTTGTTTTTTGACGTGACAACGTCTAATAACTCGATATTACGGGAAGCATGCACGAAAAATATGACGTCATGTAGCGTTCCGAAAGCGAGAGCGCGGCACGAACGAGAGAGAGGCATGATCGGCTCAGTTCGGTTCGTGCTGCATGTAATGTTTGACGTTCTCACGTCAAACTAACGTCTGTAAACCGACTTACAAACAACTAAATTTTTTACACCTGATTTTTTTATTCAGAAGTATAGCTTTTATTCATAGTCATTTATTTAATAATAAAAAAATCCACTTTAGTATTTTAAGTATATGGCAACATTGGAGATTAATATATTTTATTTTCCAGGTTGCCACCGGACGTGGAGCTAGTTCGCCTGCAGCCCGAACACATGAAAGCGGTCCACGACCTCTATCCGGCGAGTGACATTGAGGGGCGAGAGATCTTCGAAAAACTGGTAGCCGAACTACCAGCGTACGGCATATTCGTTGAGGGGCAGTTGGCAGCATGGATGGTGCAGTCCTATTACGGGGCTATGTTCTCCATGCAAACAAGACCCGAGTTTCGCAGGAAAGGTTACGGGATCTTTTTGGCGAGGCGTCTCACCAAGGAGGTTGCCGCTAGGGGCTATAAGCCCTTCGTCGTGATTCGTCCGGAAAACGACCCTTCCCGTTCGCTCTACTCAAAGCTCGGTTTCGAGAAACGTTTTCGAACGGTGCGCGCCGTTTTACGTCCCCGCTAAAATTGAAGTTGATAACTAGCAGATTTTATTTTTTTAAGACTTTTGAAAATTAACTTAGCTTGCGATCTTTGATCGCTTAGAAAATCTTAGTAATTAGTGGCTGAAACAGGGAAACGGCTAGCGCTCTCTACGTACATTAGACGGTTCGATGTTTTGTGACGATAGAAACAAGCAAAATTAAAGTTAATAATTTAGATCTCAGTACCTCGAGAGCTCTGGCCAGTCGCTGCGTTTTGGTGCAAGCCTAGTCATGATGTCAGAGAACGGTACTAACGGATCAAGAATTATCTGAACCTTGCATTTCTTTTTAATGTTGGATCTGTCATGGCCTTTAAAAAGTTGTCGAATTTTTTTTTAAATCCTTATCCAAGGTACATATAATCCTTGATATAGTTAGCTCCTGTGCCATATAGGCGTGCTTCTTCAATAAATAAGTGGAGCGATGCTGTTTAGTCGTGGTATAAAATTTTAGGGACCCGTTATGATCTGTGTGATAGCTTAAAGACAGCGCTCGGCTGCGTATCATTAATTCTATACAAATAAACATAATATTAATCGATACAATTCACTTGATAACTAATTCAATAAAGGGCTTAAATAAAAACACTAGGCGGTATTCTGATCAGGACATGTAGAGCGATCATTCTAGGTATAGCCAGTGCTATTAGTCTAAACTAAGTCATACTTAGACAATCTTAGCGTCGTATTGTGTAGCATGTCTGTATGAAACATCGACACGATTCTATTTTCTTAAAAATAGTTTCGCGAAAATACGCCGCCATTGTGTATACTAAAAATCAGTCTTCAATTCAAAATTGAAAAAATCCAGTACTATCTGAGCTATTAAAAACTTAAACTTAAAAAGTATTCCACAATGTTAAATGAATATAGCAGTCGTTAAAATAATTTAAAGATGACATAGATAGTTCAACTCAACTTTGCGCTCAACGCTTTGTGTGCGTGCGCTTGTCGTTTACACAGCTTATGATATATAATGGAAAGCGGACGCACAGTGCCGCGCGCAAAGTTGATTTTAAATATGTATCTTTATTGAGATGGAATAACTTAATATGTAGTATCCTTGCGATAATATGTCTACAAAAAGAATTGGTACTGTTAAAACCTATAGAGTTCGCCTTTGTTTGCAATCATATTTTTTACTTATATTTAAAAAAAACCCCTTATATCTAATATATTGCAGTATATTCTCCTTAACTGCTGAAAAGTAATAAAAATGCTAGTTACTATACATTTATTGCAAAATCTTAAAAGGGTAACCTGTTGAAATAAAAAAAACGCGCGAAAACGAATGACGACACGTCATAATTGCACAACGCAAAATATTACGCAGTAGCACATTTAGATCTGCTTAACTCTAATAATATATTAAAGGACTACGGATAGAAACATGATCATAATTATTTTAAACCAGGAACTATTCACATGGAATTTTGAACACCTATACAGCTAGTAGGCAACTGATAGATTTTGATAAAGAACATCTTATGAAGAAATAGGTTTTATATTCTTTTATACTGTAAATTATAGGTTTTGATATTTTGACTTATTAGGGAAGTGTGAAAGGTTAAAAGCCGGTGTGATAGTAAGATGTGTTTAATATATACTCTTAATACTCTTTCAAATATACTGTAGTCACCGTAAAAAAAAATCATTATGTAAAGATTTTTGTTAACATATTTTGAACCAGAGGTGAAAAATACTAAGTATTAAAAAGTTTCGATATGACATGAAAAGTAGATAGGTAGGATTTTTAATATGAGAATTTATTGTACAATTACATTTGAAAATAAAATGACAATGTAATTCCAAAACATTTATTGTAAACTATTAGTTTAATTAAGTCTCATAGAATTAATTAATTTATTATTGTATTTTTATAATGATTTGTACTTTGTTTATTTCGTATTTATATGGATATGTCTTCCTAAAGACTGGATAGTAAGATATTATTGAAATGGCATGGGCAGAGCGGATGAATTAAATATTACAAAACTACCACCTCCAAACGATGATAAGCACTTTTTAACACTGGCACTGTGCTTATTGTTGACAATTGGCGTTAAAATTTTTGCTCAATTTGGAACTTCCTCCACTAAAATTTAAATATTAAATACGCCGTTAAATGAGATAAAAAGAAGTGTGAATATACTTTGTGAATTTTAAATCTGTTCGATTTTCAAATAAGTAGGCAATAGCGAATCAGATGCATTAACCCGTTATCGCTTATTCGAAGTTGAAAAACTATAAAATGTTTAAAATAAAATGGAAGCTACATAAAACTTCTACTTATTTGAAATTTGCAATCATCATCCACATGCCATCATGCTGAAAGCTTATTCACTTTCCTAATCCTTATAGATACAAATAAGTAGTTTGAGAATTTCTTGAGATTATTAAATATAAGGACAATTTTCTTATCACTCCATTTCTTACAATGAAGCTAAAAGGACATATTATTTCCGTCCTCAACATGGCAGTTGAAAATTATTGTATTTGCGGCATATTTTTTAAAAAATCTGCAGCTACACAAAAATGTAGAGTTCGTTCTGTATTGTTTATCACATACTTATACTTACCTTTCAAAGGTAAAATAAAAATGATATATTATAATGTTGTGTTTTCTTACCATAATGTTATTCAGATCCTAATACATGATACCTCTCATGTAAAAGAATAATTAATACCCATATTATGTCTCACTGCTGGGTCTCCTGTACCTAATCAGGCAAGCAGGGTCAATACCTTCCAAACCTGATTTCGAGGCCTAATTGACATAATTCACAGATGCGCTGGCTCTATGCGGATTGGTGAATTTCACATCCCTTCAGAGAAAATTAATCTCATCGGGCATGCAGGTTTCCTCACGATGTTTTTCGTTGTTGAGCGCACGATTGTCTCGTGTTTAGTACACACTCAATGATTTTTTGGCTTTTCTGAAGTATAAAAACAAAAATATTATGTACATTTGCAAAATTTAATATGTGGATAATGTCGTTGTCTGTAAAATTGCTCCCTCATCTTCAATTTTTTTAACTTCGTATGTCTGAACAATATTATATGTTATAGCTATTTTTATCTAATCTAATAAATAAATAAAGATTAAGAAAATCCTAGTCACACTGGTCAGGATCGAACTCAAATCCTCTCGTTTAAGACGTCAAACAAATACCCTGAACCATCATCACTAAGTTTATTTAAACAAAAATATGTTTACTCAATTATACCCGTTTTAAAGCCGAATTGATCCCGCTAAGCGTTATAATATCTTAGAGCGCCTGCTTTCTCGTCAAAATGTTTTGCTATTACATCACATTTTTTTTTAAGATTTGGAATAGATTTTTTAGGCTGTGCGCGAGAACTAAAGTATAGCCGTAATATCTTTAGCCTTTGAACAAGCGCTACTCACATACACTACGACTACAAAACGCCAGCCAGTTGGTCGAGGTGGTCAAGCTACTGCACATAGTTTGTGAATAAATACGGTCCTGGACATGTACATAGTAATAATATAGTATGTATCTTTTAAAAAAATCGAATTATATTTCCATATGTTGTACCCGTAACACGAGTTCACAAGAACTTACCACAAGACTGGGTGGAAGTGGAAAGAAAAACAATCAGACCATGCTATGGTCTGATTGCTTTTCTTTTTTTTTTTCTTTTATTATCTTTGAGGGCCTGCTGGCGTTTTACGGCCTCGCTTTGTGATTTCTAACCCACTTGTCCAACACGGAATGCTGATGTTATAGTCAATTGAGAAAGTGGGTGATGGTTCTTACCAGTGCCGTACCAGTGGCGGTGTCTAGCTATGTCAACCGTATTAAAGTGTGTAAGCAACATTCTTAAAGATATCCAACATCCCATTTTAAAGTTTTACACGACACGTTGTTAAGGAGCCCGCACAATAAATATAACAAGTTAGGCCCTATGAGCCTAGACACAGTATGCGAATTCTAGCGGTACTTAATGGGCACATTTCATGATAGTTAATAGAATCAGGCGTTACTTTGCGGAAATCCATTAAAAAAAGATATTAGATTATATATTAATTAGCAACGCATGCATATGCGTGCACTCACACATTTACTGTAAAGACAGCATGGTTCGCGGGATATTGCTAATTAATATATTATAATCTAATAACATTTCATGATATTTACTTTATTCATTGAAGATAGACAATAAATTGAATTTTTACCTCCAAAGGTAAAAAAGGAACCTTTATAATATGACCACTTCCTTGTACGACGAGATTTATAAAACCTATTAAGTGTAAAAAATCAAGGACCTATATGAACATAGGTAAAAGATATGAGCCAATTTAGATTTTCGAGAAAACTTGTTAATATTATAAGAAAATTTAATTTAGTCGAAATCGACTATTCTCGGTCAATTGGAAGTGCTTTGTAGGTTGTATACTTAATTTTCATCTACTTCATTTAAAACTGCTAAATTCTGTTACGAGCAAGCAGTGCAATTTACACGATGAAACTATTTTCCTATCTTTTGGCATTCAGCACCCATTCAGCACCATATGCTGATAAATGTTTTGACATTAGATTGGTATTACATTATATAAAATATAAAAAAAACTAATTTCCCTGAACCTTGCTAGAAAAGAATATACGAAAGATATGAATCGTTGTGATATGAATCTTTAATACGAAAGATAACAAAAATATATGGAGAACAAGGGAGAACACAAGGAAAAACAAAAAGACGTTAAATTCCCCTAAATACATTTTTTTATTTTACTTTAGACGACAGGGCATGGTCTTAGCCTGTTCCAATATGAACGAAATGTGTCAAATTCGATTAATGTCAATTGTCATTGTCAATTGTAATTATGGTAAATGTTGTGGGTAAATGCCAATGCTAATGCTGTTTAATGTTAAAGAAACAATTTTATAGTGATTATTCATAGTAAAGGAAATCGTATTTACATGTCAAAGGTATGACTACATTAATAGATAAAATTGAGAAGTTAATTAAAAGAGAAAAAACCACACCTGAGCGTAAGAAAGATGATACAACAAAGTCCTCAAATGAAATACTTTCTGAACTATTTAGCGCTTTCAATGCAGCCCCACCGAAAATAGAAGATATTATATCAACAAAAAAGTCAAAAAAGAGTAAAAAGAAAGTAAAAAAGGCGAAGAAAAAACGTAGTCGTAGTTGCAGTAGTGATTCTGACGATAGTTATCATGGGCACAAACGAAAAAAGAGGAAAAAGTCTAAATCCAAAAAAAGAAAAGAAGACCGCTCGCCGTCATATTATGTTTCTAGAACACCGCCTAGAATAGATACTGATGTTGTCCCCACTAAAGTAAAGAAAGAGTCTGTGTCTATCAAATCAGAAACTAAAATTAGGGAACCTGCGATAAAGAAGGAACCAGAAAAACATTCATGTGTTAAAGTTGAAAAAATCAAGTTACCTGATGGCATTGATACCAGTCTTATACCTATGCCTGAATCACCCATAGATAACAAAATTGATGCAAATGACAATGGTTCAAAATCAGACAAAAAGACAGATAGTACAGAGAGTGATAAATTAAAAGGTAAGATTCAAATAAAGAATCTAAAATTTAGTGCTGTATTCGAAGAGACTGTTAAAAAGGCAGAGGAGGAAGCAAGAAAGAAAGCGGAAAAGACAGAGGAAGGGGAATGTACTGATTCATCAAGTTGTTCAAGTCAGGAGGAAGAACCTAATTCCCAATTTCCAAAATCATCAGATCCAGGGGGGATTCTCAAAAAACAAGCTGCAGAAGAAATTAAAATGTAAGTTTACCCTTACATCATCAGAAATATAAATCAAATTAATAAAAATATATGTGTCAAGTAAATATGGGTGTCTGGATTGCCACAGGATGGCTGGGTTAAATACTATTAAGATTAAAAAATGATATATTTATCATAATTTTTACTTTTACTTCCAGGGAAATTATTGCACAATCATATAATAGTGTTGAGGTAGCAAGTGTCTGTCTGAGTAATAAAAGTGAAACATTGGTACATACCTAACATGACGTTTCTTTTAGAAACTCAAAACAGAACACATAAATGTTTGTTATATTATATATTTCATTGGGGTGGTCCTACAAATATGATGACATTTTTAATTTTTATTCTCAGAATCAAGAGAAAAATTTCTAATTCTCAGAATAGAGAAAACAATGTAATGGGACACATAGATCATACACAATACATATAACTACTAAAAAAAACATGTTCACTTTAAAAGTAACTTAACTTGAACTTCGTTAATATGTGATATTTTTTCACAATACAAAACATTGATCCAAAATTAAAATTGTATTTACTGTACTCACAGTTTAATCATATTTGACTGGTACTACCCAAAAGTAAAATTGTAAACATATTGTTTAGAAATTAGCCAATACAATACAGTAAAATGACAAAATCAAGTAGATCTTTAGTTGCTATTGCTATTTATAATAAATTAATGCTTCTAAATTTCAACTTAAAAGTCACATTTTTTGATACCATGTTATGTTTTTTGATTTTTAGTGTTGAAGAAGAAAAAAACAATAAAGTTAAGACTGTTGAAGTTACTAAGGCATTACACTCAGAACACAGCAGATCAAGGAAACGGTAAAAAAATCATATATTATTATCCTCTTAGATATAGTATACTTATCAATTATGGTAGCAGACCAATATGTTATGAATTTTGATGCAGCTGCTTTATGATCTTCTGTCTTAAATTGTGTGACATTCATACTGAGAAATCTACAAAATTTTATGTATACATGTGCTGTACTATAGCACCAAAAATAGTACACTTCATGTACTAGATTGATGATGGTCCAGTAGGTAATACAATCGACCAAAAAGTGAAAAAGTCCAGGTTCTTTCCTGAACCTCCTGTGGTGCCTTAAAATGGATTATTCAAAATTTCTAAGTGCACCCTAATCAATGGACCAAAACTAGCGTGGTTAAGAGATAAATTAGAATTCATAGATTATAATTAATAGGGATGTTGACACATGTTACAAATTCATGTAAAGTTATGTTTTACATATTAAATACAGTATTTGAAAACCTAAAATAACATTTAAAAAGTCTACTTATTTGTCTTAAAATTTAGAAAATTAATTTAAAATGCGTCAATTATCATGCATTATCACGTGACTGCAAATGCCAATAAGGCGATGACGTCACTGAACATTGAGCTAAGTACAAACTCACCTAACATAGCGCAAGCTCTGAATGTGGTGTGTGACGTAATGACGCTTGGAGCGTTTCAAGGGCAATTTTAAAAACTATTTTTCTTTATTTAATTTTTTGTTAAAATTGGACATATTTCTTTACAAAAATCGTTTTTTCGTGTTTACCTATAGTATATCTATCAAATAAAATCAATTAAAAAAAATAGTCAACATCCCTATTGTAAATCAGATTAAAAAATATTTTAAATGTGACGACATAAATTCTGTACCAACCAGTTCATCCGCCTACAATATGTCGACCATTCATCCGGTACGAATGTTTCGCTGTGCCACGCTCCCGTCTGCATGAGTAGCACCATCCTGTATATCCCATCAAAGAACTTTGCTGTGTTACTGAGAGAAGGGCAAGACAAAGTCAATCAAAAAGTGTTATGTCTAGCACAGAAGCTTAACAATTAACATTTTATGTCTCAGTATAGGCAAACACATGTATGAGTTACTTGGGCTTGTCCCACTTAAACTAGTTTGTTATGGACGACGATAAACACTTACCATCGGGTGGCGCGTCTGCACGTTTGCCTATCCCAATAACATATTTATAAAGACACCCCCTGTCCCATCAAACTGTTCTATCATCATCATCATCATCAGCCCCCACCGCTGAACACAGGCCTCCCTCAATGAACGCCAAGACGACCGATCCCTTGCTACTCGCATACAACACGGACCTGCCATTGCACGGAGACGGTCTTCCCATCTGGTTAATGGCCGACCAACACTTCGTCTACCTAAACGCGGCCTCCACTCTTGAACCTTAATGGCCCATCGGTTCAACTGCTCTATAATACCTATTAATTATGTTAACATTTTAGATCGGGAAGCAGATCAAAAACCACATCAAAGAAACCTCGTCACCGCTCCCGTTCCCGGTCGAAACGCAGGAGTAGGTCGCGTCACCGCTCCACGTCTAGGTCTAAACGAAGATCCACGTCTAGATCAAGACATAGGTCTACGTCTAGATCCAGGCACACGTCCTCATCTAGATCGAGGCATAGGTCTTCGTCTAAATCGCGCCATCGGTCAAGACATTCGCCACGGCATAGAAGTCGAAGATCCAGGTAAGAGGCTCTTCTTCTTTTTAAGTTCTAGTTTCCTCTAGGAGAGATAAGAGGTTTACAAATAACATTATATGTAATGTCAATTTTCAAATGTCGAACTATTGTCCAAGAGTTTTTTTTTTTTATCTAATTTTATTTTGGTTGACAAGAGTTATCCTCATTTTTCTAAAGTCATCAACATTTGTGTCCCAGGTGTCAATATATGTTGCCTATTTGTTTTCAGATCGCCTACCGGTGTGAAGTTAGCTGATAGTGAGAAGAAGCGATTACTGGAGGTGGCGAGGCGGAATGCCATCAACATGCTCAAAAACGGTGCGGTGCCCGCCGGCGCAGCCGCCCTCCCGCCCCACACGAGGAACCAGGTCATGGCTGCGATACAGTCTGGAGGTGGGTTCTAACTTCATAGACTTTTGTTAATGAATAAGTCTGGCCGGAAGATCCGCATTTGATTTTTGAATCCGTTTTCCGCGTTCAGTTACCCGAATGTACATGAAATCAATATGAAAATACATTGACCGTCGTACGCGTTCGTTTTTTTTATCATAATTTTTTTTTCATAATATTATCTAAAATATAGATCTAAGTAGACACATGCAAACTAGGTTCTTTTACCATGGGAATTTAAGAGGCCTTTTACATTTTTTTATTGGATTTGAGCGTTTGACTCGAGTTTTGATGTGTAAATAATCACAATCTCACCCGTAAGGGTTAGATATAGCCATAAATTAAAAAATAAATAAACAAGAATTAAATAAAAAAGTATGTATTAAATAAATGTTTAATTTTTTTAACATAAATCAATAAAATTCTTGACTCTGCAAAGAATGTCCGAAATTACATTTTTTTATCTATGAATATTAAATGCAAATTTACCAAGCTATACTATGTTACCTTGCTTCAAAAAATAAATAAAATCCACTTTAAATCTAGAGACTCACAGTCAGCATATAATGAATGGTGAATTTGACAATTTTTAGTCTTTTACTTCCTTAAAAGTCCTTAACTAAATACATATTTTATATGAGATTTTTTTTTACAGGCAAATCGGTGGATGAATTAACGGACTTCTGCAAACATCTGTCGAAGAAGGAGGCTCTTGGAGAGCTATCTTCCGTCTCGTCAAATGACGATGACATGAGCGAGAACGAAGACACCATAGCCTTCCATCATCCGTTCCTGGTTAAGGAGAAGGCTCCCATTGTTATGAATATACGAGTGAGTTTATTTCACCCGTGCAACAGCTTTGCTATGTTTCGGAGAGAATGGCAAGACAGCGACGTTGCCTCATATCGCAGGTCGCACGTTGGCAAAACTTCCAACAAAAAAACTAACACGGCTGAACTAAAATTATGTGTAAAACGAAGTTGGAAAATGATTGATCAATACAAATTGTATAAAATATTACAGTGGTTTTTGCCCGCGAATTTATTTATATTAACTTCACCCCTCTATATTAGAACCTCCTTAGGGGTGGAATTTCTGAAAATCCTTACTTAATACTTACTTACATTACGAAAGGAATATAGGGGGAATAAAAAGGAATATATAAAAATAAACACAGGGGGTATCAAATTTCAGGTTTCTTGTTACAGTATATTCGATAGTTTCGTTTTTGCACTGCTGTATAAGTCGATGAGTCTGCTTTGCTTTTTATATACAGAGTAAATTTTTGAACTGGGCACAGATGGCCAAATTATAATGATGTCCAAAATTTTTGCACAAGTCTGCCAGTTAGGTTTTTTGTTATTGGTATTAATGTATGTTTTATATTCGAGTTTTTCTTTAGAACTGCATCGATACGGTACATTTAGTAGATGTTGTACCAAAGAAGAATCATATCAAAATATCTTTATTTCTTAGGCAGGAACTTGTATGCTTGAAATAGGTACGTCGTACGTATAAAAAAACTTAGGATTGAATGATTTAGGTTATTAATAAGAGTAATATTAATGGGGTGTGCATTGTTCCAGGGTGGCGCTCCGTTGCCGGTGAAGTCCAGCATCGTGCCGATAGCCAACAAAGAGGAGCTGAGGCTGCAGTTCCCCGTGTCCTCGGGCACGCAGCACCGGGACTCCGAGTGGGTGCCCGTCTCACCCAAGAAAGATAATATGGTCAGTATTATCAATAATAAAAGTAATTATAAGTGATTTTGAAGTGAAACTTCTTGAGAATCATAGTGATTTCAAACCGGATGCAACAGAAAAAACGACAGGTAAGAGACACAAATACAAAAGAGCGAGAGAGCAAATGTCAGTGTGTATGTATATTGCATACTGTTTAATACTTGCTTGTATTTGAGCGTTTCACGTGTGTTTCACTTCTATCGTGTGTGAATCGAACACACACCTTTTTTTCTCGATCACAGTTCTAATTTGATAGTTGTAGTGTTGAGACCAAATAAGTTATGATATCATCATCATCATCAGCCTTTATCCGTCCACGGCTGAACATAGGCCTCCCTGAATGAACGCCAAGACGACCGATCCCAAATGATATCGATAGCATAAATTTATTATATTTTAAACAAAGATAAATACAACAGAAATATTCAAATATTTAATAAAAATGCTTTTCGTTCTTTTTCATAATTCATAATTCATTTATTTGCTCAAATTGTGGTTACAGAGATGTTACATATAAAATGATCACACTTCACAATTTACCATATTTATGGTGTGCAAATTTTTAATGATTTTCGCATTTCATCTTTGAATTTAACAAACTAACAATTAATCCCTTACACAATATTTTATTAAGGGTCTGTTTCACAATATACTAGTAAAGTACCCTATAGCTATATTACACATAAATTAACTGACACATAAATCTTCTAGTTAGTCTTGATTGGGTTTCACCATCATCTTCCCTATAAATTTATTTGGCAGATCCCTATTTGGCACTTCCTGGTTAGTAGGCTTGGCAACCTCGCATTTCATAGTTCCATTTTACGATAAATATGTTTTAGAAAAAAATTCCATGTTGTAAATATACATGAAAATATGTTTTTATAATTTAATTGTATGTATCATACCATCTTTATACCTTTTATTTACATAGACCTTGTATATAATGTTATCCCTTAATTATTAAACGATCAAAACACAATTTAAATTATTTTGTATATTACTGTTACCGGAACGTCAAATTGTCAAATGTCGTGAAGCTGTCAACCGCGTATATATCTGTCAACTAATTTATGTGGCAGATAAATTTGCTAATGGCCAGTTGATCCGACCTATAGTTTACAGGGAACTTTATTAGCCAAATATTGCTATATGTCAATTGTGAAACAAAAACGTTGTAGTTATGTGGTAAATATGTTGCAAATAGCTTAAATGGAACTTTATTAGGATATTGTGAAACAAACCCTAAGGGCCTGTTTCACAATCTCCAGTTAAGTTCCCAATAGGCTATCGGCAACATATTTGACAGATAGAGTATGGAGTATCTGTCAAATTTCTGTCAAATATGTTGCCGATAGCCTATTGGGAACTTAACTGGAGATTGTGAAACAGGCCCTAATAATTATAAATATGAGTGATTTACAGATTAGTCTATTTTAATAAAAACATGTCATTATTAATTAAGTTATGCCTGTCAAATATTCATAATATGTATTCAGATTAAATTAATAATATGTTTGTTATGTTCGTCAAATCAAATCAAATCAAATCATTTATTTGTCTTGTCAAATAACAATTCTAAAAATTGACACCTAAAACTTCGAAATTCTTCATCTTGTAATGTAATATAATATTATTAGTTATAAGTAATTTTTGAAACAAAAGCTTTTTGAGAAGCAATTAAATGATCAGCAATTATAAAATTTAGTGAGCCGCAAAAAAACAGCATTTAAATAATTAAATAAATTGGTCGCCAGACAAATATTTTGTTTGCAATGAAAAGATCAGGCAGCAGTCCTTGTTCCGCAAATAATTTTGATAATGGTCAAAAAATTAATCATAAATAGACAGCTTACAATAACTTGAGTTTGTATAATGAACTAAAACTAAACAAACTTTTTTATCTTTATTAGAAAAAATATTATAGGTTCATGTCCCTGACATGCTAATATTGAATTACTTTTTTGACGATTTCACTTAATTGACGTCGATACGAAATTCAAAAAAATTTCATGATTCTTTAATTTTTTTTTTCTTTACAGCAAGTTGCAAAATTGAATTCAAAACCGCCTAAGACAACTCCCGTGGTGGAAACGACGAAGTGAGTATAATTATTGTAATATTAATATTACTACATTACAATTACTACGCTAATACCGACATATTTCATTGTCAGGTACGTAGATATGCAAATGTCTGGGGTTTGAATCCCACCAAGTGCAGACATGTATTTTTATATTTATTTCGTATTATTCTGTCTCCTTTATAGCATAATATCTTAGCCTTAGCGCCGTAATATCTTAGCCTTAGCCGTGGTTGATGAATATCTATATGTTGCAGCTCCGAGCCGCTAGCCCTGCCCGCGCCGCCGACCAACCCGCCATACATGAAGAGTTTCACGCCGGGGACGCGTAAGTCACACATTAGCAACACACACACACACACACACACACAAGAGCATGTGCGAACTCACAAATCTCTTTCTCTCTCTGTCACGATCTTTCTCTCTCTCTCTCTCTCTCTCTCTCTCTCTCTCTCTCTGTGTCTCTCTTACTCACTCACACTCACGTTGCCGATTTTTGTCGATGCTCAAAAGCGGATCACTAAGCCCACACACGGTCTCTCTCTCTCTTTCTGTCTTTCTCTATCTATCTCTCTTACTCACTTACTCACACTCACGTTGTCGATTTTTGTGTCGATGCTCACTAAGCTTGCAACGCGCAAGTTGGTTGGGTTGCCTCTCTTGTTCGACGAACGAGTCTCTATTCGACTTCCCGATAAACTGATTGCTAAATGCTGACTCAGCCTCATCAGGCAAGAAATCTACAGATCGAGGCAGCTTTACGCGGAATATACCCGAGACTGCCTCGCGAGGCTGCTGGCTCAGTCTGCTGACACAGTACACACGCACATACATGAAATAAATATAATCCATGTACTATTAATAACGTTTAGGAAGATGGAGGGTCGACCTATGAATGGACTGCGCTCTCATTGTCCCCCTTTACATGCGCGCATACTTGTGGGAATCGATTTCTGCGTTCTTCCATAGAGGCCTATGTCCAATAGTGGATGGAAATATCTGAAAATGATAATTAAATATAATCTAATATATAAAATTCCGGCTCGACTGATTTTTATAAAATTTTGTCTGCATATCGGGAAGGTCAGGGAATTGGCAAACATCCCCCTTAATCATGAGGGTTATGAGGGCCCATGCCAAAATATTTTTTTTATTTTACTGACAAAGTTTTCCATTATAATAAAACAACTTTTACGGGATGGCTCATAAAAAACTAAATAAACCGCGATAAAATCCGTAAAAGTTGTTTTATTATAATAAGTGAAATTCGCGTAAACATAAGAAAACAAAATTTTCCATTTTTATTTTTCTATGATGTAACATTAAATAATACACACAGCCCTAATTTTTCACTTTTCTACAGGGTCCATCCCTGTTTTATAACAGAGATAATTAGTACTTTTGACAGAACAAAGTCTGTCCGATGCAGCTAGTTGTGATATATAAAGTCTTTATATTAGTGATTTGTTTCAGAACTAGCTTCGGTGCCAGCGATACAGGCCCCCGGGCCACAAGCGTACCCCCCGGGCGTGGTACCACCCAAGATTGTAAGCTATATTTTTAACGCTATTGCTAATATTATAAACCTGAAAGTATTGGTGTTTGTTACGCTTCCACGCAAAAACTACTCGACCGATCATAATGATTTTATGTACACATATTCTCGAAGGTGCTAGAAGTAGCATAGGACACAATATTTTTTGTTAACGCGGGCAAAGCTAAGTACAACGGCTAGCATTAGATATATTATTTCTTGAACTTATGTTGTAGTGGCAACACCGTGACTTATTTAATTCTTCATCTCATCAATATCTAAATCATAAGTAACTTTCGAGTCAATGTTTAGCTTAATAAGCTATAAAATGTTTCTGATTGATTATTTTTATATAATAAATAAAATATTACGAATAAGACATAAGTACTTATAATAAAGTATATTGCTAAGTTCATAAGATAATTTAACTGGGAGAAGATGCTCGCTGATAGTAAGGCAAGAATAATCAATTAGTTGTTAATAAATTAATATGTTATTATTGATTGACTGATAATACTATTTTTTACCAGGATGTAGCGTCGATAGTGAGCCAGAAGCTGTCTCTGATCCGCAAAGAACAAGAGCAGAATGAGCTGGCCAGTACGGTAGGAGTTAGTATTGCTTCTGCAATATCTTTTTTGTTTTTTATTTTAGTCTAAGTTAGTAATTATATATTAAAGTTAGAGAGTGGAGGCCGCGCTTATTTTCGGATGGAGCTATGCTAATGACCCTAATGGCCAGCCGGTTGGTATCACGTAGTGATATAGTAAGTGGGTGGTTGCCCCCCGCCAGCCGGGGAGTGTGACTTCCACGGCTTCATGACGTCGGGTTTGTACCTGTGTCTCTCTCTGCCTCACCACCGTCGGATAAACTGAGCCCCAGGTGGACTACCCCCACCAGGCGATTCCACGAGGTGGAGACCCGGCGGCGAGTGCGCGCAATACTGGTGACCCACATTCACCGCGGTAGCTTCGGCAGCCGCCACGTGATGTCTTGACTAGGCCGCGTTTAGCTTCTAGAGAGTTCTTCCTACTTTTTAACTCTGCGTTTCGTGCGGTTTGTGAGTTTCCGGTAGCCCATGGGGTATAGGAAAAAGGAAGTGGTAGACTAGTTGTTGGTCGGCCATTAATCAGATGGGAAGACGATCTCCGTGCAGCGGCAGGGCCATGTTGGATGCGAATGGCAAGAGATCGGTCGTCTTGTCGTTCATAGAGGGAGGCCTATGTTCAGCAGTGGACATATAAATGCTGATGATGATGACGATATGGGCTCGGCCTCTAGAGCAAGGGGATCGTGGTTCGATCATAACCCCCTGTGTTCAAGGTTTTTGAGTGTGAACTTACTTACGGCGGCTTTCAATATCCTATCTATCTTAAAATTTTCTTATTAATCTTGAAATTTTGACACATTTTCTTACAAAATGTGTCAAAATTTTAAGATTGATAAGAAAATTTTAAGATAGATAGGATATTGAAAGTCGCCGCTAATGTACAATATTCCTCGTTCGCTTGCTTTTAAGCTAAAGCTAAAAAACACTATGCGCAAACAATCGGCTGCTGTATGTGTATAACATTACATATCATATCGTCATGGACGTGTCACGCTGTTTCCCGTCACGGCATTTTAGTCCATTATATTAACACGGCGCGCGAAGATGTGATAAATATACCGACGCTATATGCTACAGATGTATAATTAAATGTCCTCAGTTTGGCTGGAGCGCTGGGGCCATCATGGGTCCCAGCAGTATCCCAACAGTGGGCTCTGGGCGGTTGGGCCAGTTCACGGGCTCCACTGGGGCGCAGCTACTGACGCCGCGGGAGCTGGCGGGCGGCGCCCACGCCTGGGCAAAGAAGGTACTCCCAGCAATACCCACACGCACACACACAGACATGGCAGATTCTCTTTTTATTTTCATAGATATGCTTTATCCACATATCTATATATATATACACAGTTACAATTGTATAAGTTCTCAAAAAATATAAACTTGGCTTAGAGTGGTCTAATGAATAGTAAGAAGAAGATCTGCTGGTAAATTATAAAATTCAATATCAAGTTACTTGAAAACTAGAAATTATATTTTCTATGGCACACTAAATATAATAATATATTTTTATTTGTCATCTAATAACAATTACGTAGAAACAAATTATGAATTAAAAGAAAGCAATTGTTTCATATATTATCTTTATATTAAAAAGTATGGAAGGTTTTTTTTATATTTGACACGAACACAAAAATCCATAAAGTTTGGCTTCGTAGTTAAAATGCTTTTAATTGATATTAGTATTAAACAGGACCTCTTGACTATCTTACAGACTATATAAATATAATTTATTTTAATAATAATATAAATAAAGATATATTTTTTAATAAACGTATCTTTTGGTATGGGTACTGTTTAATACTAAGGCTGTCTCAATGACTTTTCTTTCAGCTGCAAGCGAGTCGGGATTCGCGTTCTCTGTAGACGATGCGGGCGCCGCCACGGTCAGAACTTATAATACGATGTATTATTCCTTCTGACTTCTATATGCATGTGATAGTTACAACAACATTATAAAATCTGTCTCATTTAAAAAAAATAAGTGTCTATGGTTTATATGAAAAACCATAGACAAACTGAATTTGACGTAGCGTGACATTTTTAGGTGACATAATTTATCACTAAGAACAATATAACCAGTTACCATCGACTACATAACCCATAGACTCCTAATAACAGGGCAACGGATCTGACTTATAGTTCCGATGTAACCCGTAAACAATGTACTCAAATTGTTGCGAAATATATCCATTTCTTTTTAACGTTCCGTGATTGGTAATGAATGACATTGAATTAGCTAATCACAGCATTGCAACCCCTTTCGTCTCTCCTCAGCTAGTTGCCAGAATGCATTTAATACGAAAAATCAAACATTAGGAGTCTATAGGTTGTGTGGTCGATGCCAGTTACAATAATGCTCAGATTTCATTATCTTTAAAAATTAAATGCGTAAAAGAATATTGCAATCGTTTCAACTGCTAATAGGATAGAAATCAAGGGCGATTTACCATAAATAGTAAATATTCAACGTCACCAATGAACACATAAATTGTTTTCGAAAACCTTTTACATTAAAAACTTACCTAAGAAAACTTTAATTCATTAATAGATCTCGGTATCCGAAACAAATATTATTGTCGGCCATTTTGTTTTAAACAGATGTTGTTGTAACCGTCGCCAAACAAAGATAACCTAAACCAAGTGTAAAGGGTGAACTACGATAGTTTACTTTTTACACAATCCACAATTTGTTTGCACCGGTGGTAATTCTCATGCCATATTGGCATATTAATTATCACTACGATAAATGCACACAAATATTCAGTTTTCCCCTTGTTATTTACTGGCTGTCACGTGCTTATATTTACTTGGCAATACTCGATGTTTACATATTAAGTGATTTGCAAGTCATTTGATATTTTTAATATCTAAAAATAGTCAGTATTATAAATGTTGGCCTAGCGATTCTTTCATTTTTCAAAATCGATAACAAAAAAAACCGCTGTGCATTAAAAAAAAATACGCACAATTTAAATATTGAGTAATTTTCTTGTATTGCTATCTCTATTGTCAAAAGATAGAACGACAAAGTGTGTTACAGATTTTTGATCTGTGTTTACTTTTTTACTGTCGAATTAAACGATAAAGATAATTTTAGAAAACCTAGGCCTAAATGGGGAATTCTTGAATATTTGTTGCAGCTTTTAAGTGATACGGAGACAAGAGTACTGCGTTAGACGCCGCCGTCCGTTAGGTGCGGTATGTGTACATGGTAAGTATAAATGTATGGGGAGAAAACAATAATGTTTATCGATAAATTTCATCGATAACTTACATCGACAGGATATCGATTCGATAAATTTGTTTCACTTTCACACATAAATTGGTATTGGGAACATAATTCTTTTGATGGATGTCATGTGTTTGAATTTTTAAGGACGATAATGATTATGTGTTTTAATGTAGGACCAACTAGTGCGTGCAGCGCCTGTGGAAGGTGGGATGGGGATGCATCTTTTGCAGAAGATGGGGTGGACCCCGGGGCAGGGGTTGGGGAAAGAAGGCACTGGCACCTTACAGCCTTTGCTTCTTGAGGTCAAGTTGGATACGAGAGGCCTGCAAGCCAAGGACGAGATAAGTGGCAGGCACGGAAAAGGAGTAAGTATAAATCAAAGTAAGTGAATTTTTTAAAGCGAGCTCGCATACTGTTTCGTTACTTATTTCAAAAATTGAATCTATTGAAACGATAGCAGGCGAGCGTAATAATTGGCAAAAGCAAATAAATAGTAAAGACTCATAAGTTTCTATCATTACATAGGTCGATATGGGGTTAGTTCTAAAGCCGTATTATTTAATAGCTTTCGTGGTTCCTATGGTCTCTATGCTAAAGTCTAAAGTAAAGTGCGTATAACTTAATATGATTAAG
Organism: Lycaena phlaeas; assembly: GCA_905333005.2. NCBI lineage: Eukaryota > Metazoa > Arthropoda > Insecta > Lepidoptera > Lycaenidae > Lycaena > Lycaena phlaeas. The sequence continues at coordinate 3,721,199 of HG995176.1, forward strand.
TTGAGAAAATTATAAATTAATAAAGATAATATGAAATCACAACACTATTTCATGATATCATATTATACTAAAAATTTTAACATTGTTAATATTGTTGTTATTTTTAGATAAAACCACAAAGGATAGGTCGAAGAGGTCCCGCGCCGCTCGTCGCCGGCGGCAAGCATCCCGTGTCGTTGCTGGGCGAGTACTGCTCCAAACAGAAGCTCGGCCCGCCGGAGTATAACCTGTGCTACGAGTGCGGACCGGACCACAAGAAGAATTTCCTATTTAGGGTCTGTACTTAAAACTTTTTCCATTTAGGGCCTGTTTCACAATCATATTTGACAGATACTCCATACTCTATCTGTAAAATATGTTGCCGATAGCCTATTCGGCAATTATCTGGAGATTGTGAAACAGGCCGTTAAACTACTATTTATTTTAATTCGAGAATAAATAAACTATATTCATTCACATAGAATAGCTAATGATAAACGGTCAATACTAAAGTCGAGCTCCAGAGATAGTGTGGAATTATTCTTAGGGGGTCTTCACATGAACCAACGTTTTATGAACGTAAACGACATGCGTGACGACAACTTAACGTAAGTGTCATATTGTCAGTATTCGGTGTCGTGAGCTCCTTTCTGCATTTTATGCTAGCTGTTGACTGAATCATATAAAAAATATATTGCAGTGGAAACACTACCCAATGCGTAGATAGTACGATGCTGATTGCAGCCAATCGAACTTAATTATAACCGGATTGAGTAGCAATGTGATCAGCAATTCTACCAACCGGTGATCCGTGTACCTCTCATTGGATAATTTTCCCTCATTGGCCATCAGTCGGCCAGCACCACAGCAAAAAATTGCTGGAATTTGTTTTCATACAATACAAATTACCGCTCTATCCCGGTTATATGCACTATGGGTGCATGTCATGTTGTCAAAAAAATTAAAATTCACATTACTTATTATATGGCCCAGTAGATTTACCGATGCTCATTGGATAATTTTCCCTCATTGGCCATCAGTCGGCCAGCACCACAGCAAAAAATTGCTGGAATTTGTTTTCATACAATACAAATTACCGCTCTATCCCGGTTATATGCACGATGGGTGCATGTCATGTTGTCAAAAAAATTAAAATTCACATTACTTATTATATGGCCCAGTAGATTTACCGATGCGATGCATATGTACGTTGATCGGACGCCTACGCTGAAAAAACCGCTAGTGTGAAGGGGCTCTTAGATGGTTGGCGTCAGTATTTCATAATATTCATATTTTGTTAAATCCTTGTTTACAGGTCAAAGTCGCTGGTATCGAATATCAGCCTGCAATGGCAAGTGCAAACAAAAAACAAGCTAAAGCGGATGCAGCACAACTAGCACTACAAAAACTTGGCTTAGTAACATAGGATACTTATAGTGTATTTGTACTGATAACGTTAATATAAAATTATTTAAGTTGGATATTATTTGTTACCTTTCCTTGTCAATAATCAAAATTTTTTAAATTTAAAATAGCCAAATCTCAATTCAAAATTTCCTAAATCCTTATATCAATAAAAATATTGTTATTGTTAAAATTGCTAATATATGGCCATCTTCACTGAATGCCGAGATGGCTTAATTACTGCTGTGTGCAGTGATGAAATTAATGCAATTTTGCACAAATTTCAGTAGCATGCAATTCCATAAGTCTATGCATTCTTATTATTATGCTACATATTTGCTTAGTTGAACATGTTTTTTGTTAAAATTTGTAAGAACATTTTTGCCTTATGGATTTGCCTTGGATGGGATGTAGATTATAGTGTCTTTTACACAAAGATACTAATATAACAATAATTTTAAACAACTCGACAATCACGTGCATTCATTCATTCTATATTCATACAAAACTAAATACAAGGAAATCAATGATAATAATGGCATAGTTTCATTTCTCGCTAGCACCTGCTAAATTGATAAAAGATATGTCAGTATTCCTGTATTTCTGTGGGTACAAACAAAATCCCATACAGAAACTGTAACCTGCCCCACAAGTAGGAAATTTACAAAGAATTTTACAACTACATAATATATACTTTTACTAAATGCAAATGAAGTTTTCACATACTAATTAAGAATGCAAATTAATCCATTGCTAGCTTAAATCTCTGCCATTCCGATCTATTGTTTGACGATAGCATGAGGGAAGTACAACAAAATCTGATTTGCTTTTTTCCGTACAGATAGATATTACATCATTTTTACATAAGTATAAATGATACCACAATTAAAAATAAGGAGTTAATTAAAAGAGCAAATTAAATCAATAAATTTATTTCTACAACATTACACCTAAAAAGAGGGGTATTTATTATATTTTTTCTATATATTAGTGTGATTATTAATTGTTGAATTTCTAATTTATACTTCTAGAATAAACATTGACGAGCCCCTCGTAGCCATCACAGATCTGTTCCAGGTATATCTATTCCAATCAATTACTTCCTCTGTTTCTCCTGTTGCTTGATCCTGTAGTCTGACAATGCTGCCTTAATAGCATCTTCAGCAAGCACTAGAATTATTGATAAACATTTTGATTATCAAAATAGCCCAAAAAATGAAATGGATTAAAAGATGAAATAGCATTGACCTGAACTTTTAATAATTTATAATTTCCACTGTTATAATATGCTACAATTTGGAGAGATACTTATAATTTGATTGCACTTACTGGAGCAATGTAGTTTAACGGGGGGCAGGGAAAGTTCTTTCGCGATGTCGGTGTTTTTCAACTTCAAAGCTTCGTCAACTGTCTTGCCCTTAACCCATTCAGTAGCAAGAGAGCTAGAAGCAATAGCAGATCCACAGCCAAAAGTTTTGAATTTTGCGTCAATAATCTTTCCATTCTCATCAACTTTGATTTGCAATTTCATAACATCACCGCAGGCGGGCGCTCCGACGAGTCCTGTTCCCACATTCTTGTCTTTCTTGTCCAATGATCCAACATTACGGGGGTTTTCGTAATGTTCTATGACCTAATAGATTAAATTTAGTATGTACACAATTTATGAAAAATCAATAAGGAAACCTTGACATTGCACGTGAAAACTTACATTAGCATGATACGACGCAGATTGGATCAAAACAGCGGGACGATTTCCCAGGCAAATGCATCGGCATATATTAGGAAGTAAATATGCCATTTTGTAATAATAATTGAATTTACTTGAAACGACTTCTTCGAACAATAAAATGATTTTTTTTAACTTTTCTTTTGGAGTTGTGACTTGTAAGTGCTTGTAAGAGTTGTAAGATAAAAAAACAACTAATTTTATTGTCATTAAGACATCAGATGTCAATACTTTATGCTCTTCTACTTCTTTTTCGTGAAATGTCTTGAATCTTGATTCATACTCAGACATTCAAATAATAGTTATCAGGAAGAGCGGCAGGAAATATCAGGACCCGCTTTTATATTATTTTTTTCTTTGGCTTACTGTAATAAATTAAATGTATTTGTATAATTTTCGCTTTCAACTTATTATGAACTTATTCTTCTACTACGAAAATACGACACCGACTTCAAAAGTAACTTTATGCACGTGTTATTGCAAATATTGTACAATAATAGAATTCCTTAAATTTTTTTATAACATCCTATAGCTTAAAAGGTTTTCTAAAGTTTGTAAGTAAACAATCTAATAATCTGTCTTTAAGTCTATAAGTCTGTGCGTCAAGTGGCCAAGCCGGAATAATTTGACAAACTTGACAACATAGAGTAATTTGATACTATATTCCTCGCCACTTTTAAAGTCCTGCGACTAATGCCTGAACTAAATTTGACAACATTGACATCTTGACATCTGTCTGGAGTAAGAAGTTGTGATATTTTAAATTGTTTTACGTGAAATATGGAGCATATAATATAAAGTAAGGTGTAAAAATTTAAGGCCGTACAATGATCGTTAAAGTGAATAATTTTGTGAATTAGAAAGTAAAAATAAACAACACTTAACCCCGTTAAATAATATGTTTATAAATGTCACAGCCATGACAGGTAAATTTTAGAGATGCCAGAGTCACTCATTTTTGCCTAATTTATGGTTAAAATATTATCATTAACTCTATACCTACCTTATGATATTTTATATGAATATAAATACAAGGTAAAAGAATTAAAACCTTGTTCAGATGAATGATATTTTCAGGTGTTTCTGTAAAAAAGGTCGAATAACAAAGGAAGTAACAATGGCAGCAATTACTTCTGAGAAAATCGTCACTCCTGGCAAAAGCCGAACACATCCGAAGAAGCTTGTTTTAGATGAATTCTACTAATTGGTTATACGTAAAAAATACAAAGGAAATATTTCCAAAAAAATGTTTTATTTTACTAAAACCTGGCAGGGAGATTTTTATTTTGCTGCTATAATTATTTTTGTCATTATTATCATACTCAGTCTTTATCAATCCACTACTGACCATAGGCCCTATAATTATTTAAATTTTTTATTGTACTAGACTTGGTGGAAAATCATTACACTATAAATTAGCAACATTGAGTTATGAGACCGCAGCGCCGCGTCTATCGGACTTCTAAAGTGGCGATGACTCTACGGAAGGAAATAGAGGGCTCGTTAAAGTCAGACCCCATATTTTTTTTTTGGTTTCTTACATTTTTTTATATCATATCGTTTGTTATTCGTTTGTTCTTGATTGTTCTTCATAAATCGTCGTTTGTTCTTCTATAGTTTATTATAAAAAAATATTCAAATATCAGCCTTCTAGCTGGCCCCCCATTTTTCAATTTCCTATTTCCCTCGCCATTATTGAACTTTTTATGATTGCTTTCGTTTGTTCTTAGATGAACTACGTTTGTTCCATCGAAAATAGATCCCCTTTTTGCTTAATTATCAATTTAAATCACATTTTAATTTAGCTACTTTTTCTTAAAATTTGTTCCTGTTCGAACAGGCTAAGACCAAAGTTTAAACAATAATGTCAATGTAAAATATAATAAAATATTTTTCATTCCAATTTTCGGAGTGAACAACTAAGTACGAAGATACAATAATTAAATCTAACATTTATAATAATCGAATCATACTAATGTTCAAAAAAAAAAAAAAGAAACTTACAATGATTATTTTCAATCGATTATCACGGCTATCACTGGAATATCGTTATGTGTGGATATAAATAAAATATATAATTATTAGGAGTTTGTTATTACATAATATATGGAGGGTTGAGTTATTTCTATCCTCCACAGTTAATATTTCCGGGTATTCCATACCATTTGGATATTATTTTCATATCATAATATGAACATATAAAATGGTAACTAAAAATGAGAACTGAGAGAGATAGAGAATTTCAGTGATAGCCGTGATAATCGATTGAAAATAGTCATTGTAATTTTCTTTTTAGTATAATTCGATTATGCCTTTGTCCATCCAGTGCTAAACATAGGCCCTAAGGCTGTTATAATTAATTATAATTGTTATTGAGTACAAGCCTAAGTGCAAATCATTCAACTAGATATTGGCAACGTTGAGTTACGACATTGCAGCACTCAGCAGTGTTGCCAATCTGTGGGGAATTCCCCAAACTGCGGAGATTTTCAATCCGATTGGGTAATTTGTGGGGAGAGCGTTTATGTGGGGAAAATGCGGGGAATTTAAGCATTTACACTAGAACTGAACTTATAATTGAAAAAGTATAATCTATAAATTATTATTTACGACTGGAGGATTTTAGAACTTTAAGAGATTATTTTATGGCAACAGTCATGTCCATCAAACTTTATAGTTTATCAAACAGGGAAGTGAGAAGTCCCTGTATTGTAACGAATTAAACAGAGTATTGCAGAATGCAGATAATTATTTAGTGTCATTGTATAATTTTCATATTCGAAGTAGAAGTGTAAGATTTATACAGTGTGATAGGTGTCGGATTTCCGATAATTGACCCACGTATTACAACGTTAAATTTTATCGACAAAATACTATACGAAGGGAGTCTCACCCATCACCCCTATTAATGATAGCCAATTTAATATCTCGTATGTTTACAAGTTCACGAAAATTCATTATTTTTATGTTTTGATGTTGCTCCTATGCACAATAGTAGTCTTACTTGAAAGATTATGATATTTGCTAGCATTTAAAACAAATAATGTTAAGAAGTAATGCAAAGTAATCCACGAAATACTTTGGTATAGCTGAAAAATTTGGTAAATTTGGCTTGTGGGGAATATGTGGGTTTTCGGCTAGATTTTTGGGTAATCCAGACCGTGGAAGTCGGCAACACTGCTATGCAGCAGCAGCGCCGCTCTATCGAGTATCGGATCGGACTTGATTGGCGAGGACTACTGTATTGATAATTTGATAATGACAATCGGAATTCGTGCGATTTCAAAGCTGGTTGTGCCGGCATTTGGAAATTTAATTTGCTTAACTCGAGTGCAATTTGCTACCTTGTGAGTGTTGTACAATAGAGTGTATTTTATTTCCATTTTAGTAATGTAAAAAAAAGCAACTTTAAATGTTATGCAATATATTATGAATTATGATGCAAGCCGGTACCTATATAAACAAATATTTTTTTTGTATGTAATCGTTTCAAAATAATTATAGAAATATGGCAGAAAATCCTGATTACAAGAACGCTACCAGTATACACGAATTTACCGTCAAAAATATCAAAGGTGAAGATGTGAAACTCGATGCGTACAAGGGTCATGTTTGCATTATCGTAAATGTTGCATCTCAGTGCGGTCTTACGGCAAACAACTATAAACAACTTAACGAGTTGTACGACCAATACGCTGAAAGTAAAGGTAAGTAAATGGAATACTAACAACAACACAACAACAAGCTCGATTCATATTTATTATTAATAAATAAATCATTTTTTTTTATTCATTAGGTTTACGTATTTTGGCATTCCCCTGCAATCAGTTTGCCGGACAAGAGCCGGGAAATGCTGAAGATATTGTATGCTTTGCGAGCGATAGGAAAGTGAAGTTTGATATGTTCCAGAAGATTGATGTCAATGGTGACTCAGCACATCCACTGTGGAAATTTTTAAAGGTAAAAAAGTTACACAAGGTCAAATACAGTGTTATGATAATTACACATTATTGATTATTTATTTATATTCTTTTAGGTAAACTCTGAGTAATGTGCTTTTAAATGGTATTGATTTTTTTGTTTAAACATTAATAATACATTGATTAATTTGAGGTACACCTTAAGTCTAGTCAAACTAAAATAAAAAACGTCTTAATGTTTAAAAGTCAATATTATATGAAGACAATTTTGCAGAATGTCCACTGCTAACAAACATGAACATTATGCTTATCAACCAGATGGGAACATGAGCTGCATTGGCCAGTTCAACTTTGGAGTGGGCTCTTAATGTTATTGAATGAGGCCTATGTATGTTCAGCAATGGAAGTTCACAATATTTATAATTTTACCCACAATCCTCAAGTATTTATTATATGGTCAATTTAATAATACTGTAATAATTAAAGTGTAATGAAAAAGCAAATAAAAGTAAAGGATGATGGAAAAGATTATAATATCTAATGGACGATAACAAGCAACAAGTCACAACTATTGTAGTTATCTTTAGTTACTAATGATTTTATTTTATATCTATGAGTTATCATAGGCTTATCTTAACCACGAAAATGATAATCATTATATTTTACAAAAATTACCTTATTTATAGACATAAAAATCTAGTGAGTTATAAGATTGCCTTTCTTCTTTTTTCTGTAAAATGTGTGAGCTGAATTGAGTATCTTTTTCTTTTTTTAAGTCTGGTAAAATTATATTTTGTCAATTATTTTTTGCAGATAAAACATTTATTAATATTGTTTGTATGTATTGGTTTGTAGAATATAATAATATGTAATAATTTAAATTTCTGGTAAATTATGGGGGCCAATTAAGGTAAGTCCAAAGAAAAAACTAGTATAATATATCATACTAAGATTTAATCAAGTGATTATTTTTGAAAATGTAAAAACATTAGAATAGTTTAGATAACAATATGAATGAAAAATCAATTGATAATGTTTAAAGGCCGATACAAATTTAAAAAGATAATATTAAGATACCTTCATTATTTTTTTAAATATCACTCGACAACCACGCCACATTATTACTCACTGTTGTGTTACTAGGGGTACTAGGAAGAGCAGACATCCATATTCAAATCCATGTAAATTATCTTGGCAGGATTTAAACCCACATGCCACAACTGCTGTGTTAATGGTCCAGTATGTCTGCCCACTCAACCAGCTGACCGACATTACTTTTTAAGTTTTACATTATTTACTTATTAGTTATTATTATTATTATTAGTTGTTATTATTAGTTAGCACTTATTATTATTAGTTACTTAGAAATAAATTTCATGATAATGTCTCTGATGCCAAGATAAGTATTTGCCGATATAATAATTTTAATGAAGGTAATGTCTTTTTTTTTCAGAACAAACAAGGAGGTACTTTAGGAAGCTTTATCAAATGGAATTTCACAAAATTCATTGTTGACAAGAATGGAGTGCCTGTAGAAAGACATGGCCCAAATACTGATCCATTGAATTTAGTTAAATCTCTGGAGAAATATTGGTAAACAAGATTGGAATATGATAAAACATGCTGATAATTAAATATACTTTCCTTTTTTTTTAGTAATTTAACAAAATAGATTTACATGTATTTGTATTTAAATTTGGTAACTAAGGTATATCAAATGTCTGTTATTTCTATTCTTATATGTTTATAACTTTTAAAAAAGGTGTGTGTTTATGTTTATGGAAAAGATTTATGCACATAGTGTTTCTATAAAAAACATCTCTGATATCAAGTATTTGTGATAGATGTCATAACCATGTATTAAGTAAGTCTCAAAAATACTATTTCCCCATACATTGCTTTATATCTTTGTATCTTCCATAAAACTAACATGTAATAAATTACTACTAATAATCTTCCGTGTCACCCCAGTGTCTAAATAATCGCCAATGTCAAAAAAATAATAGAAAGTGTTCCTATATTAACACTAAAAAGCAATGTTTTCTTATAAGTACTTAAACAAAACAATTTCTGTTGTTTACTGTTCTACTACATGTTAAACAGGTTGTTAATTGTTATACTTTGTTATTTGCATTAAGCATCACTTTTTCCAATATATTATCATGTCTTCTTTAATTATTGCGTGTTTATTGGATATTTTTGTGACAGAGCATTTGCATCTGCTTAAAAAGAAACTTAACTAAACTGACTATTATGGAGGGCTTTCTTGTTATAAGTATAAAAAGTTTTCAAGTTATTTAGTTTACATACTTAAAGGTATTTTATTTTACGCAAGACACATACTTCAGGATATAAGAGTAAAGCATAATAAATGAAATTTAATTAAAAACATTAATATAAATAAAATTTTATTTCTGTCTGAAATGGGTTTTAATAATTCGTATTTCCCAATATTTATTTACTACTAATTCCAATATTTTTTCGCACTTCTTTTTATTTCTACTAGAATTTTTATACATGACATCCTGTCTTCTCATAGGAAAATCTCAGGTGGAATGTGGAATTTAGTGGAGAGTCCGCACTCCGCGCCACCAAACAAGTCCTGCGGCCAAAGCCAGAACTAAATTTGATAAGCTTGACATCTATCTGGAGTGAGATTTGTGTAGTAAAATTATCTACCAAAAATGCATAGTACATTTTTTTTTGTAAAATCAACCGTTTTTCCTGACCTCCCCGTGTGTGCCTTGAAATAAGTTTTTCTAAATTTCTAATTGCACCTAAACACGAGACCATCGCTTGTTCACCGGTGAAGGAAAACATCGTGAGGAAACCTGCATGCCTGATGAGATTGAAAGTCTTTGAAGGTATGTGAAGTTCACCAACCCGCACTGGGCCAGCGCATCAGTGAACTATGGCTCATTTAACCCTCCTCGCCTGATTTCGAGGAGGAGATCCGTGCCCAGCAGTGGGACATAAAGGGATCAACCCTTTTTTTTCTTTACAACCGTTTTTGAAGTAGAGCGCGGCGCTGAGAAAGCGACTTGAATGCACTCACATACGGTATTGTATACCGTACAGTGTACAGTGTAAACTAAGGCGTAAACCCTTTAATATATTTTTGCGTTTTAATATGATTATTAAAAAGTAATAAGCATATATTAAAAAGTAATAGTATAGAGGTTTAGAAACTTAGTAAAATCTACTATAACTTATCCAAATAACCTTCACTGGCAGATGATTCGTATTTCATTTATTACCATCCTACTTAGTGGTGACTTGTAAAAGATAGTTTTTTAGCCATTCTGCTTTGCAGCCAAATTGGGCCGGCACGAACAGGGAGGAGCCCCTCGCTCACACAAAATCGGCGTAAAGTGACAGCTAAGTTGTCTCTTAGCTATATGGGATTTTCCGTAGTATTCACGTACACATAACACAATAATAAACCCAGATCTTAGTTATTTTTTGTGCCGCTGTCTGCGCTAGCATACCGATGCTACTGTAGCGAACCAATCAGCGCCACAGTACTTCCCGCAAGCAGATCAAACAGCGCCGAAATACTCATAAACACATAAACCTAACCTAAAGATTAAACGTCAGAATAAACGAGTACTTATTAAAGAAGGCATGCTCTACCGGCAATGCCGACTAAATTCACCGCACTAAATTCTGTCATATAAATTGTGAAGCTGGAACCGCACGCCTGCCAAGCCTTGGCAAGCCCTCACAAATTCAAACGTGTGGATACAGAGTTTGTCTTGGCTTGCGTAGGTTTGCAAGGTTTTGTGGCCGATCCGAGGAGTGTCGGTTTTGTTTACAAATCAAAGGGAATTTGCCGCAAGCGCTTGCGATGCGTCCACATGTTTGTGACTTGAAGAGGTTTGGAGTTTGCGGCAAGTCACAAACGTGTGGATCCAGTATATTAATATGTTTGCGACTCGGAATCTTTAATTTTTTATGTTTTATTATTCAGCTAAGGTTTTAATCGAGTCCACTGTACCCCTGCAAGAAAATATAAATATATATCTTATATATTTTGGTCATATTACTTGATATTAAATGGGGCCATGTGTCTTTTTTACCATAACAAATAAAAATCTTCCATTATTTTTATAGTAAGTCTATGTCCGTGCTAAAATTTATCTCGTTCTTCTTTTATTTCATACGATTGGAACAGGATAAATGATACGAGTTTCCGTATCCGCTATAAACAGCGCCAACTTTTTAGTAGCCAATCATAGAGCATATTTTAAGTTTTCAAATCTATCCGAGCGTTTTCGTTTTTTGACGCTTGGCGTTGTCTTGATTTGTGCGTCCAATGTTTATGTGAAAAGTGTATTGTTTATGTGCTTCTTTTATTTAATTTAACTGCAGGAATTATTTTATTTATTACCATGGTTACGGTAGTTTTAAATACATGATATTTTAATTGAATTTGTTTCGTAACTAAAATTAGTTGCGAGTTGCGTCGCGTGTGGTTGAAGGATAATTTTAGAAGGCAGTTTTGTATTTTAAATTTTCTATTGATTGTGAAAATGTCTACGAGAACTCGAAGAAGTCGACAAAGCGTTTTAGATACTAGTCCGTCACGTACTCGTAAAGGAGTATCACCATCACTTTCTCCCGCCAGAACACAGAAGAATTCTTCTGCTGTGCGTTCACCATCTAGGAGATCTCCTGCTCGTAGATCTCCAAGTAGGAAGACTTCATCCAACTATCCAGCTCGAAAATCACCTTCTAGAGCCGTCAAGGAAAATAAAGTTGAAAAAGAAAGTGATGATGTTCTTCCAAAGTCGCCAGTTAAACGGCCTACAATTAAAAAGGAAGCTGAAATTAGACTCTACGACTTATCTGTCAAACAAGAAACCTATCGCACCACTCGCTCTCGACGCTTAGAATATTCTGTTAAAGATATCCCTGATTCTGTCACTGAGATAATTTCACCGGTTGATGAGAAATTAAATGGATTTGAAGCTAGAGAGACTATACCGGAGCTTTATAACTTAAGAAATAGAAAAACTGTAGATGAAAGTGGGCTGAGAAGATCAAAATTGAGAGATTATACAGACTCATCGGATACCAGGCGTAGTTTTACAAAATCACTAAGTAAATCTATCAGTAAATCTATTAGTACTGCAGCAACATATTCAGATGAGGAAAATTATGAGGAACTATTAGATAAGAAATCAGTAAATAGGAAACTATCGACGCCTTTACCCAGTATTGGTTTATCACAGTTCAATAACAAATTAGAATTTGGAGGGAGAATCGGATCAGCGCTATTGATATTTTTAATTCCATTAATGGTATTTACAATATTATTGTCATGTAAAAATACATGTTCATATGAAACATTAAAAACAACATCATCCTTTACAAACTTGTCGGTATGGATTGATAATAAATGTATGATATTGGTAGCCGGGCAGTATATTCTTCAAGCACTACTTGTTTTAATACCTGTATTTGGTGCAAAAGAAGTTGATAAACAAGGCCAAAGGAACTGCTTCAATGGATTCTTCAGTAGTTTTATCACATTAAGCATAGTAGGATTTTTGGACTACTATAAAATTATAAATTCTGATTTGCTGCTAAACAAGACCTTGCAGATGGCTGTTGTGTCTTATTTAATTGCCATGATTGTATCTGTCATATTGTACACTAAGCGTATAAAGTCTGAAGAGAGTATTAACCCATATGGACACCCACAATATGCTTTATACAATTTCTTTATGGGCCGAGAAATTCAACCGACCATTGTGAATTTGAATGTGAAGCTGTGGCTCTCAAGGGTCACAAATATCACTGCAGTAAGTATAAATCCGATAATGACATGCTAATATTAAAAATATTTTGACTAAAATTCATAGTACTTTTACTATTTGTTTTAATTTAAAATAGAGTAGGTAAACATGATGCGACCCAAAATAGACAAATGTGTGTTGAATATATAAATGCTTTTGATAAATATTTTGTGGAATTGGCATATTATTTTTAAACTAGATATTCTAATAATTTCTGTGCTATGGCTAAGTACCACATCTATCAAATTATTAGATCGCTAAAATATTTGATCGCTTTGCTAATTATTTTTTATTATTTCAGCTTATTTTATCTATAATTGTATTAAAACGAGGAATACATTTTAAAGAGAATATTGAAAAACTAACTCTTGAAGAGCTCTCTGAACTATCAAACAGAGTTGTCTTAAAGCCGACTGTGCTCATATTTTCAATGATGCAAATAATATATTCCCTTAATTTTCTGATGAAAGAGCGCAAAATAACTTCAACATTTTACTGGCAGTCTGAAGGCATGGGATATTTGCAAACAGTCTCTAGCGCATTATACCCATATTACTTTATAACTATGTCAAAATATGTGGCAAACACTGAAATATCACTGCCAGTGAATTTGTTGATAGCAGCTTCTACATTATTTGTGTTGGGTTTTCTCATAATGCTTATCAGTAACAACATTAAATATGAGTTCAGGAAAAATCCACTGCATCCTAGTTTAACACGTAAGTTTATTTTCCTTAACTACTAAATCCTTCTAACAAATGACCTTTTTATTGGTTCTCAGTGTATTAGTATTATTATTGCTGTCTGTTCATTACCATGCATTTATGTAACCAAAATTAGAATGAACAGTTTACTTTTTCTCATTATTGTTAAAATAAATATACTATATTTAAAAAAAAAAAACTAACTATTTCAATGCTTTGTTGTGCCACATTATTACATACCATAAATACTTATTTATGAATATCAGATCTTACTTCCTTGCTATATGCTACATAGCAACCAAAACATGCTTACATACATATATAATTTTAATAAATCTGTTTTTTTTTATACTGTTAGTAGTTAGTTGTACAGGCATTTGCCTACCCTTGGACTTTATAATATTATAGATTTAGATTTGCCACTAAACAAGACTACTACCCTACCTATGTTAATGTTATTAATTATTGTTGTTATTGTTTTCTTAATTTATATTCTGTCTTACATTAATTTAGATTTAGTAAAACAATGTTGTATTCTTATTGTACTTTTGTTCTTGTATAACTTGTGTATCATCATGTATCTTTGCACTGAATAAAGTTGTTCTATTCTATTCTATTCTATGGGTAGGTCAGTTACATGATGGCAAATGGTCAGCATCGCCCATGCCCATAACAAGTTTTAATATATATGTTAATTCATTATTTTGAAGTATTCCTATTTAACATACCTTGATCTAAAGTATGTCAAAAGGTGAGCAGGATTCTATAGGCAATTTCTTATTCGGTCAAGATTGATATTCGTAAATAGAACTGTCAAAGGTTTTTACACTCTTGCATTACTTTATTGTATATTTTAGTTTAAATTACAAAAAAAAAATATGAAAACCTATGTTCTAGTTATATAATAATAATAATATTTTTATTTCAAATATATGTTAATAATGTAAACTTTTCCAGATTTAGACTCTATGCCCACATTTCATGGAAAGAAATTGCTGGTGTCAAATCTATGGGGAGTCTTACGTCATCCCAACTACGCTGGAGACATTATGATACACCTATCGTTGGCATTGCCTGGACTCTACAATCAACAATTCATAGGCGCTGCTCCCGCACTACTGACTATAATTGTGCTCATACATCGTTCGTGGCGGGACCACGGGAGATGTAAACGGCGATATGGAGCTGCATGGCAAAGATACTGCAAGAGAGTACCCTCCATTATTATACCAAAAATATTTTAAGTGGTAAAATTATTCAAATACATAATATCATCTTCTTCAAACTAGATAATTTACAAATTGACTACTATTAGTCCTTTTCAAATTCATGTATATTTACAATGTAGTTTATTTATAATTGATTTTATAATGTTTGAATGAAATTAAGATCTGCTTTCGTAAAAATATTACATGAATATTGTATAGGGTAGGTGTTTTTAGCTTAAGAAGTATTTGATATTTACAATATTGAGTATAGTTGCTAAAAAATGATATTTAAGTTCCCAAAATGGGCTCAAATCTAGTTATCAAAAGATAGGCATATGGGAGGGGATTTTATTTTGATCTGGTTATTTATGAAAAATATAATTTACAATTACCAGTGATTTCTTCTTCTTCTTTGGCTTTAGCTCCCAAAAGGATTTGCCAGTTTCAGAGTGGGAGATATAATGTTCGGTCAAAGAAGTCCATGTTCAGTTTGTTGACTTTGACTCTGCTATTTTGAATTGATTTTTGTGTAAGTACAGTAATTTCTTACCATCGACGATAATCAAACTATCAACATTTTAGATAGGTATGTATAATGATAAGTGGTTATAGGAAATCAAATATTTTTTGTTAAATAGATAAACCACTGGATCAGGTCACAAGGTAAGTGTTAAATGTTGTCAATTAACGAATTTACTGGGGTCCATACTGTTAGACCCACATATCTTATCCAAGAAAAGATCTTCGGAGCTAATAATTCTATTGTTTTTCGTGATCATCTCTGATCTTTCGGTGCACCGAAAACCAGCTATGCCAGCAAAGCCGGGTTTCGAGTACACAGTATACGAGTAGAATACAAGGGACAAAGAATGAATAATTCGGAGCTTAATCTTACTAAATTTGTGATAATCTTTAATCATCTTAATTAAATATCGGAGTAAATAGGAACTAGATTCTCGATTTTTATATACTTATTTACTAATTTAATATAAAAAAAGTTCATGTGATTTTGTGGGGAGTAATCTCGAGATCTACAGAACCGATTTTCAATGTATTCTCTTCTTAATTCAAACATTTAATCTTAAATTCGATTCTTGTTATATGTATACTAACCAAAATCATCACAACATCATAATATGCGAGTATCTCTCGCTTATAATATAAAACAATAAAACGACTATATTTATTCAATTTTGACACATTAAAGTATCTCGTAAACTTATTTATTTATTTATTAGATACACCAACTTATACCGGTTCCAAAACTAGTCCACTGAGAAGAACCAGCAAAATCAACTCAGAAAAACTAAAATTTTATATATTTTACGATAAACATTAAATAGTATAGAAATCTAAATACATAACAAGGTAATTAAAGTGCTAAACAAACATTATTGTGCATAGAGCAAGGTGCTTTTTGAGTTCAGACTGATGTTTACTAAGGTGTGACGTCATTACTATGGCTGGCGTTTCAGTCAACATGGCGGATTGTAGTATTTTGGGTTTTATTTCAGTGTTTTTTTTTTATCCCAATGCTTTTCAATGGGTCGGTTTTAAGAACCCTTTTAATATGTTATATATTATATCATTTACACTGAAACCATTGATTATTCTATTATAGTGTCACATATTGAATATCAAACATATTATTTAATACTCTAATGTTAGAATATTGAATTAATATTACATAACCAAAGGTCACACGGACGGTATAATTATAAATGTGTATTGATAAAGTACATTTAATACAATAGCGAAAAATAGATATGAATGGAATGCTATCTTGTGTACTATTATACATGTATTTCATTTTTTTATACCTACACTCGGCGGTTGCGCTAGGGTTGTCAATTTACATATTTTTACAACAAAGTGAATAACTTCTTTATTATTTATTGTCCATTTCTCTCAAAAAAAATTCACAGACGTGTGTCTCAGGAGAACGTTGTCTGCGTGTGCTCGTGCGCAAATTATTGTATGTAGATTGTCTTCTGTTCATATCTATTGTTATAATAGTGAAACATTACCAAATAAAATAGTGTCACTAACGACAATGGAATGGTTGAATTGAATATGATGTGAAATAGTCACAATTCTTTTGATACTTAGTATATATAAATAACTTTTTGATTACAAAATTTAATTAAAATCAAAATGCATTGACAATAAGATTCGATATGGTACTAGTATTTAGATATTATGTATATTATTAGTTGTAGTTTCTTGCCATATTTGTACCACCGCTGAAATTTTTTTACAGTGCTCTCTGTAATATGTTAGAAAAAATCTTTTATAGTCTTAGGCATGTACTTTCAAATATAAGCTTCTTTTATTTACATAAATATATTTCTTTTTAATAGTATGTAGTCATATTTCTTTCTTGTTAGGTAATTATTGATTAATTGGCACTAAATAATAAGTTTAAAAGATATTTGTAATTGTGAATCTGTCATTGAATAATTGTGTTATAATTAGTCAATATGCTTTCAAAGCTATGACAAGTTAATGTTCACGTAGTTTTTTTTTACTTAGATTTAGGAGTGAACTTTTAATATGTGAACTGCAAATTATTGCTCAATTACATGTAACTAAAGATTTAGAATTGTCAATGTTTTACCTTTTTTTAATATTTCCGCATGGAGAAATTGAAATTGAAACCTTTTAAAAAATACTAGTTAATTTTTTTTTCTAGATAATTTGTTTTGTTCAATTTCCCAAACATGAAGATTGGGTAAAGTTAACGATATAAATGGTATGTTTTATTTAGACTGATGTAGTATACCTGTTAGTTTTCAAAGTAAAGTAATACTAAATACTCAAATCAAATTACATATTGAGGTAGTCTTTATAATTGTAATAATTGTACTTGTTGTAAGTTTTAAAAGTAGAAAATTACTAAGTACTCAAATCAAATTAAATATTGATGTAGTATTTACAATTTTGTGACGTAAGGCGAAGAAAATCCTTTTAAGAATAAAACGTTTATTTTGACCTATGTAGGTATCTATAGAACTGAGTTAGATAATTATGTATTTTCTATTTTTCTATAAATTAAGTTCCACAAATAAATTAAATTTTAGTGTATGAATTAATATCTTAGTTTCTTTTTATTTTTAGTGCAGAGTTTACTATGCTCTTATTTTGAAATAAAATTGTGTATATTAATTATTATAAGCACTGAAAATGTATTACATTGATCTGTAATTTTATTGAATGAATTGAAATTTTATTTAAATAAATATTTTTTACACGTGTACGCACGATATTTTATTGAAGTATAATACACCTTTTATAGAAATAATATTGTGGAGGATTCAGTTGGGCTGGGAGGCATTCCGGAGTCTGCGTCATGTTTTCTCGTCGCCCATACCTCAAAGGCTAAAACGAAAGTTTTTGATCAATACGTCACCCGTCGTGACATACGGAGCCGAAACGTGGACACTGACGGCGGGACTGGTCCGCAAGCTAAAAGTTGCTCAGCGAGCTATGGAGAGAGTTATGCTTGGAGTATCTCTAAGGGATAGAATCCGAAATGAAGTAATTCGACAGAGAACCAACGTAACCAACATAGCTACTCGGATAAGCAAGCTGAAGTGGCAGTGGGCTGGTCACATTTGTCGTAGTGTTGGACGCCCCCCTACTAGATGGAGCGACGATCTGCGCAAGGTGGCTGGCAGCACCTGGATACTCAAAGCTCAAGACAGAAATGTGGCGTCCTTGGGAGAGGCCTATATATATATATATATATATATATATATATATATATATATATATATATATATATATATATATATATAGTATTTAATGTTCATTTATCTTTTTTAATATAATGCAAGGTTATAATGAAACAACTTTTACGGATTTTATCGCGGTTTATTAAACTTTTTACAAGCCCGACGTTTCGGATACTTTACAGCAACCATGGTCACGGGAGGACTGAGGTGTCAGACGTGCTACTGTTACAAAGTTATTCGAAACTACCCTATGATACAACAATATTTTATTTAGTCCTATCTATGCAGAAGGTGCTAACTTGGTCTTTAGTCTGTGACATGTTATGCTTGGATTTTGATTTTATTATATAATATATTTATTATGGGATCCCAAGCAGGTGGTAATGGCCAGCCATCTTCTCTATTGAAATTAGGATGTTTTTTAATTTCAATAGCCTCGCGAATCATCCTTGGTTGGAATCGGTGTTCTTTTGCGAGGACTTGCGGTTTATCAAATCTAATATAATGGCGAGCGTTGTCTAGGGGTTTTTTTTTATATATGTTCTTTTACGCGAGTTTTTATAGACCTTTTTGTTTGCCCTATGTATGACAGAACACAGTCACAATCAAGTTTGTATACTCCTGCATCTTGTAAGGGTATGTGACACTTGACAGATGGTAAAAATTGACCTATCTTTTTTGGCGGCTTGAAATATGTTTTACTAGAAGCTCGCTTTAGGATGTAGCCAATCTTGTCAGTGACTCCCTTCATAAACGGTAGCACAGCAGGTACTCGCTCGACGGTGGCTGGTTTCACACGTTCACGTTCTTGTGACCATAGCCAGTGCTGGATTTACGTATAGGCCCGTGAGGCCCGGGCCTAGGGCGGCATGATTTGAGGGGCGCCAAAGTTTCAGAGACGAAAAAAGTAAAGAAGACTGCCTTTGAAAATGAGTTTGGATTAATTTTTGTACTATACCTATAACAATTCACTTTTTTATTTACTTTTCAGTCTATGAATAAGATTATGTTTTTTTAAAGATTAATTATAGTCTTTACCGAATGATGTTCTTCACTTTTTGTTTCATTACTGAATATCACATGCATATTTAAAGCTTTTAAAAATGACTAAATCTTAATAATTTCGCCCTGGCCCAGCAGTGGGACATAATATTATAAGGGTTGATACTTTACTTTTTTCTAGCATTAAGGGCGGCAAAATAAACGGCCTAGGGCGGCATTAAGCCTAAATCGGTCACTGACCATAGCCTAGACAACGCTCGCCATTATATTAGATTTGATAAACCACAAGTCCTCGCAAAAGAACACCGATTCCAACCAAGGATGATTCGCGAGGCTATTGAAATTAAAAAACATCCTAATTTCAATAGAGAAGATGGCTGGCCATTACCACCTGCTTGGGATCCCATAATAAATATATTATATAATAAAATCAAAATCCAAGCATAACATGTCACAGACTAAAGACCAAGTTAGCACCTTCTGCATAGATAGGACTAAATAAAATATTGTTGTATCATAGTGTAGTTTTGAATAACTTTGTAACAGTAGGACGTCTGACACCTTAGTCCTCCCGTGACCATGGTTGCTGTAAAGTATCCGAAACGTCGGGCTTGTAAAAAACTTAATAAACCGTGATAAAATCCGTAAAAGTTGTTTCATTATAATGAGTGAAATTCGCGTAAACATAAGAAAACAATATAATGCAAGGTTTTTACATAATAACAAAATGTCACGTATATTCAATATTGTTTTTACAATGTTTCTTATACGTATAACATATAATTATTAAAAAAAAAACATAGCTTAAAGGAATGAATGACGCACGAAGTAAAGATGTAAGGAGTCCGAGGGATATAGGCTTTTTCACAGTATTGATATGTACAATAATAAACCTAGATCTTAGTTCTTTTTTCTGCCACTGGCTTCGCTAGAATCGATTACGTACCGATGCTGTTGTAGCGGACCAATCAGCGTCACAGTAATTCCCGCGAGCGGAACTATCAGCGCCGCAATACTTTCCGCGTAGATTTAAACGAGTACTTATTAAAGAAGGCGCGCTATACCGGCAAAACTTCTGTCATCTAAATGGAGAATGTTCTAGTAACATTCTCCATTTAGATGACAGAAGTATGCCAAACCGCTTGAAATGTTGTCACAGTGAAGCCTGTATGTATACAAATACACTAGTTTTTGTTGTAGTCAAAAATACCTAGTAGTTTTTATTTTATAGGCATTCAAAGTTTCGAAAAATATCGACTCCCGCTATAGTCACGCGACCGCTTGTGACGTCATATTGCTGCGCTACGCGAGGCGCGGGCTGCGGCCAGCTTACGCTTAGTATCCAGTCGCCAGCGGTTATAGTAGGTGTAATAGCTTGCGCATAGCGCAGTATTAAATGATTTTTGTTCTGTTTTCGTCCGCATATTAAGTTTCTAATAATAGTAAATATTACTCGATTAATAAAATGGATGAAGAATTCGAAAAAGAGCAATCGGATAATCTACCTAACATAGCTGGATTCATGGTTGCGCATTATTTGACAACAAATACTGATTTCGTTGCTGCTGAAATTTAACTAAACTAAACGTTTGTCATGAAAAGTCATGGTTGATTTATGGACACCTTTAGCTTTCAGATTTACTTGCACTCCCTTACTTTTTTTTGATATTTCTAAACACTGATCTCCAAAACTTAATGGATCTTCTATTACTTTTTTGTCTTCACAGCTAACAAGAAATATCTCTTCAGGTTTTTCTGACGTCGAAGTTTCATCTTTATTTAATAGTTTCTCAAAATATTCTATACGATTACGTTTTTGAACTGCAGATCTCTGAGGTTTATCTTCCTTTACATGTTGACATTCGAATTTGTGCGGAACTGTACCATGTTTTAGTTTAATTCTACCCCCGACCAACTTATATTTAATATAGCTCTCCATATCATTTTCAATCTAAAACAAGAAAAAATCTTATTAGCCATCTATACCTAGCCGACGCGAGCAGAGAAGTAGGTACAGTCTAGTAAAGATTAAAATATGTATGTATAGGAAACTAGATGTCGCCCGCAACTCCGTTACGCCAAAATTCGTTTATCGCGCGGAAACCGTTCATTTTTCCGGGATAAAAACTATCCTATGTCCTTTCCCGGGAATCAAAGTATCTCCATACCAAATCTCAGCAAAATTGGTTCAGCGGTTTGGGCCTGAAGAGGTAATAGACAGCTGACAGACAGATAGACACACTTTGTGCGCGAACTCCTCCAAAACGGCTCAACCGATTTTAATGAAATTTTGTATGTACGTTCGTTAGGTCTGAGAATAGGTTTTTATCTACTTTTTATATTGATGCTAAAATAATTTATATGGATAAACAACGTTTGCCGGGTCAGCTAGTACTATGTAAAAACATATTATGGAAAGTTCTGATACCAAAGGTTTTGCACCTCTGACCAGATTGTATGTTTATAGGTATTAAAGAAATGTAAACTACAAAAGATTATAATATTATAGTAATTAATGTCTAAGGTATTTACGATCACAGTATTTTATAATAACACTATTTTTAACTGGATTATTGCCGGATTATTGACTTATTGATTTTACATTTTCCTGCCAATGCAAAATCAATAAACACGCAAATAATCCGGTTAGAAATTGTTTCATTATGATGATGAAAATAATTATTATAATATTATAATACATAAAAATATATGATAACTATACTTACGTCAAAATGGTCTTCGCAACAGTACTTTTATCTCCAAATGGATCTATCCTCTTCATAGCTTTTATCCATTTTTTTCGCATTTTAATGTCATTTGGAACTTTAAAAAACAACTTTTCCGGCGAATTGGTGGTTGTATTTTTACATTTAGGCACAACACATGATTTCCTAGTATTCGGATTGGACATTTTTAATAGTGTTTACGAATAATTTTGACGGCAAAGGCGCGTTAACACGAGCGGACTATGAGCCAGATAGAGCGCGTTGTATGATGACGTCACTCCTTAACCGGGCGCCGCGCCGCGCCCGCGGCTTACGGTTACAACTTGTTTTATAGTCCGCGCCACATAAGAAGTCCGATAGACGCGGCGCTACGGTATAATAATTCAATGTTGCCAATATCTAGTGAAGTCATTTTCCACCAAGGCTAGTACAATAAAAAATATGATTAATTATGAGGCCTATATTAAGCAGTTGAAACATAAAGACTGTGATGACTGATGATTGAAGTAATTATGGCAGAAAATAAAATAATAAGAGTTAAAAACTTCAAATTTGCAAATTTGGACATTGCAGGATTTCTGTACCAACGCTTTACTAAAAGAAAACAAATGTTATAATTATTTTGTCTGAGTATATTTTAATACAATAGTTATGGTCTTCCATAGCAAGAAGTTTTATTCCGAACATAAAATCGCAATCGCTGTCACTCGTATCTGAAAATTCAGTACCATCATCCGACTCAGTTTCGCTATCACTTTGTAAACATAATTATAATAAATCTTTCCATTATATAAATCATCCATCTAGCCATAAATAAGGCAAAAAAGAGCGACTCTGGCATCCTCATTTTACCTCAATTTACCTATCCTACCTTACCTATCTCAATTTACCTGTCATAGCAACGACTCTCATCTGAACACAATTTAACGGATTCAATAGTTCTTTAGACTTATTTTCTAATTCACAAAATTCTTTTACTTTAAGAATCATCTTACGGCCTTTACTTTTTATCACTTGTCGCTCCATATTTCACATTTATTAATTTTAAATTCTACAATTTTCTCTCAAAAATTACCAGACATAACCTTTCATACGTAAGTACAATTTTTTGGTAAATATATTCCCTGTTAGGCAAAAATAACATTAACAAAATGATTGTCGTAGCATATTAACAAGTTATTTTTTTTTTTTTTTTTTTCGAAATGTCCTATGCTGATGGCCAATATGGCCTTAGAGCGAAATCGGAGCTGTGGGTTGGCAGGTAGCTTCCCCAAGTAATAAATATGGAGGGTCGACCCCCGCCGGCCGAGAGTACGTTAGCTCCCGACCATCTGGCATCGGAGAGATGGTATTCCGTAAATGGGCCATTCGTGGCCGTATCGGCTGGCAAGACAGCCACAACCGTCTTACATGTGGTGTACCCCAGGCGTACTGCCTCCACCAGGCTGTTCCACGTTCGTGAAGACCCAGCGGAAGGCGCCGCAATACTGTAAGTACATCCACAGCGACGGCCGCGGTGTCCGCCACACGTGTCTTAGTATAGATGTTAATCGGACGGGGGACCCCGCCACACCCCTAGTGGGCATGGCCTAACTGACGCGGTACTCAGGTGAGTATTGAAGTGTATAATTATTACGACTATACAAATCTGATACGGTCGACAATTTAAGTATCGGTAGGGCCGGCCCTTTTCTTAATTTAAGATAAGGAACGCGCGCGATTTCCGTATAAAACAAACGATAGCAGCTGACTATCGATTATTAACGCGGATTATATTGAAGTCGACTCGTATCGGATTCGAACCTACTCTAGCGCGTTCGATCCGCATCGATTGACCGTATGTGGTGTGTAACATCACCCGTGACCCCGTGGCCCGAGTGGTGGCGAATTTAGTGTGCCTACGCCCGGTGTGTGTGTTATAGTGTTGTAGATATAGATATTCGTATATGCGATACGTTTTAACAGCTGTGTTGTTTATGTATGTATATATACATGTATATAGATACAGTTCAATGACTGCTATTATAACATCTGATCTTTTCGATCAGTGCGTAATGGTCGCCTATGGCTTGCATTCGCTCTGCGAAGGGGCCTCGGATCTTGGCGGCTAGAATTTTAAGCTCGACATGGTCGAAGCTATTTATGAACTCGGATATGCATGCAAAGTCTGCAGCGAAACCGGGGGAGGGGGCGGCGGAGGGGGCTGCAGACACCGAGGCGCTGGCAGGGGGCCCCTTGGGCCTGCTGGTGGTAGCGGGGGCCCTCTGAGGGTCCCGGGCGGGAGTGTTTGTGGGTTGGGCTGGCTTCTGAGCCGTTTTGAACCACGCGTTGGTGGTAGGTAGGGGGGCAGGGATGAATTTAGCGTCCCTGTTTGCCTTCTTTGAAGGGGGACGGGCTTGCGGTGAGGCCGCGTTGTTAGTGTTGGGCTTTGGTGCCCCTAGTTGGGTCTGGGGCCTACGGACTCTCTTTGGGGCCTTAGGGCAGCCGCGGTAATTTGCCGGGTGGCCTACGTTGCCGCACAGCACGCAGCTCGGCAGGTCGGTGGTCGCGTCTTTTTGGCGGGGACATTCCGCAGTCCCGTGATCGCCTAGGCACTTTACGCACCTCGGATGAGCATGGCAGTTGCGAGCGGAGTGCCCGTACAACTGGCACCGGTGGCATTGCCCCAGTGCTCCCCTCTTACGTGGGACCTCAATCGATAGACCGGTGATGTTACACACCGATTTCGCATTAAAAATGGCCTTGCCTGCCGGTGACAGTGGCAGGATGACCAGGACCATTTTATATTGGAACTTGGTCCTAGGATGGTACATGCGATGCACCTCCTGGACCGGGAAACCTTGGTGGACCAGGTCGTCTTTTACGACGGCCGTGTCCAGCTCTTTCGGTATACCTCTAATTACGACCCGGAGGACGCGCTCGTCCTCCAGGGCGTATGTGTGATAGCCTATACTATTTTCCCGTAGGAAGGCGGTTAGTTTGCGATGGTCGTTCGAGTTTTCTACTAAAACTCGGACGCCGTCGGCACAAGTACGGGCTGTTTTGAAAGTGACACGGTTGTCATTTATTGCTTTTGAAATGTCTGTCCATGACCTAGTGTCATGGACTATGATCGGGGGGGGAGGTCTGCATCTAGGCGATGCCTCTGACATGTCTTCCTCAGGTGTGGGAGAAGGGGAGTCGATTTGGTCCTGTCTAGGGACCTGAGGGTCGGGAGTCGGTGGCCTATTCTCAATGGGCTGGTAGCCCGTGGTACCATAGGGGTACTTACCCTGCAGGGACTTGGGGATCACCATTCTAAACTTAGGGGGCGGGGAGGTTGTGGATTTAGGATCCGGACGTAACCTCCTTTTCTTATTATAGACTTCTTTGAAGCCATCGTCGTCACCCTCGGAGGAGCTGCCGCAGTACGACATATCCTCGTCTGATGGGCCGGAGTCGATCTTTTCATGATTTGCGTACGAACGCCATGAGAGAGGGGGCTGCGTGCTGTCGTCAACGGATGGTGACGCAGGAGAGTCGGGGATGGTGGACTTGCCCTGGGAAAGGACAAGTTCTTCTAAGACATCCGGATGATGCTTAGAGAGGTTAGCCAGAATGGCCTCCCTGGACAGGCTGAGCCTTTTAATATTAGCCGCCATGCTAATTGGTATAAAAGATAAATGGGGGGGTGACTGCCCTCCCGCCTAATGCGAGAGGGTGTGTGATAACGGACGCCTACCAGAGGTAGGTGTGTGGTATTAAAAACTTACTTATATAAACGGACACTGTGTTGCACTTTTACGCGCGAAAACGGAACACGAAACTTCGCGCCTAAATATCGCGGTTCTAATACCCGTCGCGACTGTGCGGCGCCGGCCCCGCTTAAAAACACGCGAAACCCAAAGCGCGCGAAAAACCGTTACGATGGTTATCGGAAAAAGAATTAGCTAATGAGTACTCGGGACTCCACTTATACGCACTAACTAAACTGACCTACCTATTACGGTAACGAAATAAACGAAAACGTATAGCTTCAATATCGAGACACGTGAACTTTCGATACGAAGAGAGCACTTGTTCGGTACGTCTGCACTGGATGGCGGCCCAGCGAGAATCGTGATCAACAAGTTATTAAGAACAGTGTTAATGTATGAAAACGACAATCATCGTCATAATAATAAATATATTAACCAACCAAATTAAGTAGTAGGGTTAATTTGCCATCCTCAAAACAAACGTCAGGCTGGTCCGTCATTTTTAGCTACTTTTTAATTTGATCGATGTTATAATGATACTAGCTGCGGTTCTGATAAATTACCCCATAACTGGGGTATTGTTTTATTCTATCTGAACTTTCATAATACATAGTGAACCTGTTGTTACAGATTCCCAAAGGACTCTGCAATTCGGCAATTATGGATTCGTGCCACTGGGTGATAAAACTGGCATCCAACCAAATATACTCGGATATGATCAAACATTTTGAACAAAGTTGTTTATGAAAAAGTGCTCGAAATATGACTTATTAATAACCATTTTCACTCCATACCTTATAACATCGTATTGGATTTATACTGTTAGGATGCTATATTTTTTAGTGTTAAAGTGTTAAATTATTTAACACTTTTAGGTTCT
The DNA here is from genome assembly GCA_905333005.2 of Lycaena phlaeas. Lineage (NCBI taxonomy): Eukaryota > Metazoa > Arthropoda > Insecta > Lepidoptera > Lycaenidae > Lycaena > Lycaena phlaeas. The sequence continues at coordinate 3,748,023 of HG995176.1, forward strand.
TGTTTGCAGTTTTATTGTTTCACCTCTAAGACTGTTTTGCAGTTAACAAATCCGTAGAAATGTCAGTTTTGCAAGCTTTTATGCAGTGGCGTAGCTTGTTTCGTTGGAACCCCGTATAAAACTTAACTTAAAATGTTAATTCATATTATTAAACCTTAAGGGCCTTTGCGCAATGTAAGTGAATTATGGCATTGTTGCGGCAGTTTCACTTATTAAATTAATATTATTGTTATTACTGCCTTATCGTAAAATTTCTGAAAAACTCGGGGTAATTTTGGTAGGGGCTGGCAACACTTGTATCCTATGTACCTAGTTATGTACATTATGTTTGTCCCTTTCGGGTATACGCGCTTGTCAAATCCAGAGCATACTTGATCCTAGTGTTATTCTCAATATTCCTTTCCTCCTTTGCTTGATCTAATATTTTTTGAAGTGAAACTTCTTTAGAATCGTTGTGATTTTAAACCGGATGCAACGGAAAAAACGACAGGTAAGAGACACAAATACAAAAGAGTGAGAGAGCAAATGTCGGTGTGTATGTATGTTGCAGACTGTTTAATACTCGTATTGGAGCATTTTAACATATTGCGTTTCACTTTTATCGTATGTGAATCGCACACACACCTGATTTTTAGGGGATGTAGTTTTGCAGGGGATTAAATGCATTTCTAGGTTACCCGGTAGGCACTTAAACGCCGTGTGCGAGTGCACTACTCGAACTAAATCTGCAAGCGCCTTCAGTTAGCCGTCGTCTTTAACTGGGCCAGGTTCTGACCCGAAACGAGCACAGGGAGGCCCCTGTGCTCGTTTCGGGTCAGAACCTGGTCGTAGTCACCCGCCGGGGAAGGCCTCGTCGCCCGTCGGTGGCATCCTCTCTTATCCCCTCGTCTTATCCTCCTTCTGGGACATCATTGCCTCGCACAAGGAGAACATCGCCGTCCAGGACGTCTCTTGTGTGATTCGAATTGTGCTTCTTTTTTTACAGGGCTTGTTGACTATCGTTCTATATGTAATTATTTTGTTATCTCGTTCAGCTAAGCACCTTATCAAATATTCTATAGCAGAAATACCTATTTCAAGTTAGATCGAACGTACTCGTAGCTTTAGCGTACATTTTAAAATTTAAATATAATTAAACAAGCGAAAGATTGTAGAGAATACATTTATATTGATTGGTGAAATCAAGTTCTAGCACGTCCTTGATTATATTATGTAAGTATGGAAAAAACCATTTATGTATATATTATAGCTGTTTGATCCGAATAACACACAGGCTATAATTTACAAAGATATTGCTTGAAATCTGATCCTGTGCAGACGAAGGTGAGTAGGGTAAGTAGGTACATATCTAATGAACACGAGGTGGTAGTGGATATTATACTTACAAAGGTTACGAAATAAAAAAGCGTAATATTTATTTATTTATTTTTCTATAAAAAACACATATACATACAATTGTAAATAAACAATTTAATATTATAATGTCCAATTAAAATCTTACTAGAACATACATATTTATCTTCTTGATCGAACGATGATGGCTTAAAATACCACATTTGATCGTTTTTTTAACAAGTCATTGTAAATGTATACAAGAATTTGTTGAAAAAAAAATTATATAATTTTAACAAATACTATACCTTAGAACGAGATGGAGCTATGATATAAACGGTGATAATAAACTTAAAAGAATTAAAAATAAAATTAGGACAAAAGTGAAAAATTCAAAGCCAGTGTCCCAAAGATTGATATGTTTTTTTTAAGTTGTTAATAAATTAAACGATTTTACAAAGATGACAGCATGCATAGACGTAACAGCAATTACATTTACTAAATTAACTAACACCAAGTGCCTGTAACTTTAGACTAGTACATGGACTTTTATTCAACATCGATTTTTATTCTAATAGGCCTAAAAATTACGCTGTAATCTATCAGGAAATTATTTGGGATGAAAGCACAATTATCTTACGGTAGTGTCAAACGAAGTACTTATTTAATTATTTGGCACCATTTAAATGTCAATATTATTAGCTTGGCAAGAAGATAAACAGGGACAATAAAAATTGGTAGCCCTGCGTTTTGTTACAATTTTTTACCATTAAGTAAATATAAATCTTTTAATTTTTTTATCCGATATAACTGTAGTTGGTAAAGACTTTTATAACATTTTGAAACCTCATCAAAATTTATTCTTCTACCCACTTTTACATTTTTTAATCTAGTAGAACATTATGATAACATAATAATATGCTATTTATACTGAAATGCTGACTATTATATTATGGTTTCCTTTTTTACATTTATAATATATTTTTATTATTCTTCTATATTATAGTTTTGGTTGTAAATATTTTTCATTTTCTTGAAATACAATCATAATACAGCTAAAGAGTAATATTAGAATTAGCCAAATTAATGATAGTTATTTGCCAAGCTACAATTAAAGTATAATAATGAAAGAACCTCATATTTAATTTGGGAAACAATTTGTGGTCATTAATTTATTTCACTTTCTATACATAGATATTTTATTATTTTGCCATTTATCTTTATTTTGAAGAATAACTGGCAAGAGTAAGACTGACTAGAAGAAAATAGGTTTAGGAAAAACTTTTAACTGTACAGACATTAAGCTCGACAAAAACCTTGAAAATAATTACTTGTTTCTTTTTTCAGTTAGTTCTATATAATTTTTATTATGGTAAGTTCGTATTTTAAATATTAGCCATCTATTTATTGGTTCCATTTAACATTCACTATGAAAATATACATTTAACTCTAGTCACTTATATACAATTCTTTATATACAGTATACACCAGTAAAATTATGAAAATATTTTTATTGTTACGATTTAAAGTTTTCTTTTTAATTCCGTTCGAAAATACATTTTGTGCCAGACCAATGAGAGAGATTAAGTATTTTGTCGGACTTGATTTTCCTTGTTCCTTACCTTGATATTATACAGTGTGATTTTTTGAAGAACGGACATATTCAAGTAGCGAATGGAGCTAACGATCCTAATTCCAAAAATATATTACAAGTGACCCCACTTGTAATATATACTTAATTTTTTTAAAATTATCCTTAAAAATTGAATTAAAGTAGACACAGTATTATGATAATATAGGTAAAATACGATGCATCAAATACGCCAACGTTCCAGTACGAGCCATACATAAGGCCCCGTTCGCACGAGCGTCGCGATCCCGACGCGATTATTTTTTACCTACCATTAAAGTATGTCTAAATTTAGCGCGCAAAGTGCACGTGATAATACAATAGGGTGACCATAATATTCTTAGTCCAACAATGCATTACTTACTTACAATCGCCTATATTTTGTAATTTGTGGGTTTTTTTTGAGTGAATATAATTTTCTTTGATTGGTGAAACCAAGTTCTATCGCCTCGCTGATTATGTCCGTTCTTCAAAAAATCATGCTGTATATATTCTAAGGTATTCTGTAGATATAGTAAGTATAGTCGATTATTATAATAATAATAGTAAACTTTATTGCACACAGAATACATTACATAATTTTCGTAACCCAAGCCAGTAAATGGTTAATATGTACATTTTTTTCATTTTAATTATTATGATAAAAAAAAATCTGAATAGATTATAGTCCTTCTAAGTTGTTAAAACTGCATCGTAATGGTTAATAGATCTGTTGATCTCATAACATAATCAAATTATTATAGGTATAATATACCGAAGAACTTGTCGTATCTTGTAATGAGAATTAAACTAATATTCAACCTTTTTTTCAAATAGTTACTTTATTAATTTAGAAACAAAGTACTTATTTAAATAAATTGTCGATAATCAAATGTCGATCTTCACACAACTAGCTATTTCTACGTTAAGATTTAGTATGCACCGTCTACCTACATGTTATTGATTATAAAAACTGAATTTTCAAGAGGTTCTATGTTTAAAAACATTTTTGGCATTTTATTTTAGACGTAAATTTAATTTTGTAGGTTCCAAATATTTTTGAATAATTGATTCAATAACTATAATATTATATGTAGGTAGGTACTTAAAAGAAGAGATTAATTATTCATTTTAAAACTTTTTTTTTGCTATCATCATTGCGACCTGTAGCAGCATTCATCAACATCACCGCGACGCGCAGTAATTGTACACCCGCACTCGGAGTCACGCGCATGAGACAGCATGCGTCTCTCCGTCTCAACCGAGTACACGTGCGGAGTGCTACATGATAGCTGTATCGTTCCTCTCGCTCGCTAATTATTTTACTCTGTATATAAACACCCATTTTTTACTTGTAAATACATTCTGATACAACAATTGGAGTTTTAATCATCTCTCTAACCAAATAATCAAAGTCTTGCTAAAGTGGTGACCCCGACTGAAAAAAGAACACCTACAGGGTAGAACCTATTCACAGAAGACCCTATTTGAAGACAGAAGAAAATTTGAATAATCAAGATGACCAGCAACAATGAAAGCCAAGAAACTCAAGATCAGAATCAATCACCACCACCTGCCACGTCACACGAAATAGGAGGCATCGCCCTCAGTCTCCGTGTACCACCATTTTGGCGCGATCGTCCCAGATTATGGTTCATCAGCTTCGAAGCCGCAACCCATGATCTTCGGAAGAGCCAAGCCCAACTAGCGCAGATGGTCATCGCCCAACTAGACAAGCAAGACGTGGAACAAATCTCCGATCTTCTGTACAATCCACCTTCTGAACACCAATACCACACGCTGAAAGAACGTCTCATATCCGTCTATGAAGAAAGCGAAGGAAGACAATTCCAGAAGCTTCTCCAAGAAATGGAACTAGGCGATCAGAAACCTACACAACTACTCCGACGTATGCGTAACCTGGCACGCGACAAGGTTTCCGATTCAACATTACGTCTCATGTGGATGAACCATCTCCCGCCACACGTCCGTTCTGTTCTCGTCGTCAGCGATACCATTAGCAAGACCGCCGCACTCGACGAACTGGCACTTCTGGCTGACAAAATGCTAGAACAGAACCAGGAAGTCTCCGCCGTGATGACATCATCATCCAACACCACCAGTCATCGCTCAGATTGTCAATTGCTTATGGAAGAAATAAGAAAACTAAGCCTCGAAGTAGCGGAAATGAAGTCCCGACACACTTATAGAGACCGTCCAAGATACAGGAACCGATCCCGTCACCGCTTCAGTTCACGCGACAAGTACAGCGCGCCGTCTCGCTCTAACTCACGCGTGCGAAACGACTCACCGTCGCCGTACTGTTATTACCATCAACGATTCGGTAATAACGCTCGAAAATGTACCATGCCCTGCACATTTAAGGATGATGTAATTAACAAATCGGAAAACTAAAATGTGCGCTGGCAGCGGCGGATACTAGCGCATCAAATAATTCCTACCGCCTTTTTATCATGGACAAGAAAACAAGGCTGAAATTTTTGGTAGATACGGGTGCCAACATAAGTGTACTACCAAAATCAAGAGGAACTATCTCCAAGTCGCTACCATTCAAACTGTACGCCGCAAATAACACCACAATTGCCACATATGGCGAAAAAACTCTAGAGCTAGACCTAAATTTAAGAAGACCATACAAGTGGAAGTTCATCGTAGCCGACGTCACCAAACCGATCCTGGGAGCTGATTTTCTGAATCACCACAACCTTATGGTCGATTTGAAAAACCGTCGTTTAATAGATAACGTTACGAACCTTACAGTCAAGACATCTGCACTCAATACGAATATACCTACTATCAGAAGCGTCGACCAGCAGCAGTCATATCACCACATCCTGGCAGAATACCCCGGCACCACGCGTTTGTCTGCTATGAAACTAAACAGTAAAAATAATGTCGAACATCTGATCGAAACAACCGGACCGCCTATCTACTCACGAGCAAGACCATTGCCGCCACACAGATACAACGAGGCGAAGAAAGAATTCGAGAACATGATTCAACAGGGACTATGCCGTCCTAGTAAGAGCCCATGGGCTAGTCCACTTCACGTCGTACCCAAGAAGAATGGCGACCTTCGTGTCTGTGGTGACTACCGAAGATTAAACTCAGTCACTACACCCGATCGCTACCCTATACCGCGTTTGCGTGACTTCACTCATCAACTATCTTCTAAGGTCATTTTTTCAACCCTTGACCTTAACCGCGCATACCAGCAGATCAAGGTCACCGAAAAAGACATAGAGAAGACAGCAATTATTACTCCGTTCGGACTATACGAATTCCCACGTATGTGTCCCGGATTACGAAACGCAGGCCAAACCTTTCAAAGGTTTATTCATGAAGTACTCAGAGGCCTTGACTACGCTTTTCCATTCATCGACGATGTAATATTAGCATCGGAAAATGAGGAAATTCATCGTCAACATCTACGCCAAGTACTACAAAGATTCGAAGAATATGGCGTAACAATTAACCCTTCAAAATGCGTTTTTGGCCAGCGAGAAGTAAAGTTTTTGGGCTATACAGTTAGCCAAGATGGTATCAAGCCGCCCGAAGAAAAAATAAAGGCTATAACCGACTATCCGAAACCCACAACCATCGAACAACTCAGACGTTTTCTCGGTATGATTAATTACTATCGCGAAAACATACCGAACGCAGCATCCATTCAAGCACCACTCAATGCATTTTTACATAACAGCAAGAAAAAAAATAAATCAATTATTCAATGGACCGAGCAAGCAAATGAAGCTTTCATGAAGTGCAAGAAATCTATTCAAGAAGCCGCCATACTCTCTCATCCGTATCACTCTGTCCCGCTCGCACTCATGTGCGACGCGTCGAACCTATGCGCTGGCGCCGTCTTACAACAGCGCGTAAACAATACTTGGAAGCCCCTTGGATATTTTTCGAAAAAATTCTCCGAAGCGCAGTACAAGTACAGTACATTCGATCGAGAGCTAACAGCAATATACATGGCCGTGAAACATTTCAGAAAAATATTTGAAGGAAGACCATTAATAATCTACACCGACCATAAACCACTCACCTATGTATTTACTAAAATCAACGCAAACAATGAAACAGCGAGAAGAACTCGTCAAATTTCATTCATCGCCGAGTTCACAACCGACATACGACACATCAACGGAGCCGACAATATCGTCGCCGACGCGTTATCGCGAGTCGACGAGATCGAATGTCCATCGACATTCGACTACAAACAACTAGCCGACGCGCAAGAAGAAGACACCGCTATTCAAAACATACTCACACAAAAAAATCTACTCATGAAGAAAGTATCATTGCCTACATCAAACAAAGAAATATACTGCGAATGTTCAACATCAAGAATACGTCCATATGTACCAGAAAAACTCCGTCGAAAGGCATTCAACTCGATCCATGATCTCAGTCACCCTGGGATTCGAACAACTCGCAAGTTAATTCAAGAACGTTTCTTTTGGCCGAACATGAACACCGAGATCGGTGAATGGACGAAGAATTGTACAGCATGCCAAAAAGCTAAGATACAACGTCACACTACGAGCGCTTTATCAACCTTCCCACAAACAGCCGAACGATTTTCTCATATACACATCGATATCGTTGGACCTCTCCCCACTTCTCCGCAAGGTCAGCGCTACCTACTGACGATGGTAGACCGCACTACGAGATGGCCCGAAGCAAGCCCAGTACAGGATATGTCAGCTGAAACAGTGGCGAAAATATTCTATGAAAACTGGATATCAAGATTCGGATGCCCGCAGAAAGTAACAACCGACCAAGGAAGACAGTTCGAGAGTAAATTATTTGTTGCTCTTACACAAATATTAGGCGCCGAAAAAACAAGAACTACTGCATATCATCCTCAATGCAACGGGTTAGTTGAGCGCTGGCATCGCTCTATGAAAACAGCACTGAAGGCAAGGCTGACACCCAACAAAAACTGGATTGACGAGCTACCTACCATTATGTTAGGCTTACGCGCTGCGTTACGCACTGACACACAAGTCAGCGCCGCCGAACTAACATATGGTCAAAGTCTACGTTTACCATGTGATTTCTTCACTACGCAACATTCCATCACCGCCATGGATTATGACTTCGTGACGAACCTCCGTCAAACAATCATCAGTCTCAAGCCTATGCCTAGTAAATCACATACCAACAGCAGACCTACGTTCGTTCACTCAGACTTAGAAAAATGCGAACATGTATTCATGCGAATAGATGCCGTTCGTAAACCTCTTCAACCACCATATGAAGGACCCTACCGTGTATTGAAAAGAACGAACAAACATTTCACAATTCAGCTGCCTGGACGAGAAGCCGTCATATCAATAGATCGGCTGAAACCAGCATACATTTTGAACGAGCAAGAGGAAGACACAACATTCAAGCAAGTTCAAGTGTCAAGAACCGGACGAGCCATCAAACCACCGGTACGCTTCGCTTGAAGGGGAGCCATGTAGCAGCATTCATCAACATCACCGCGACGCGCAGTAATTGTACACCCGCACTCGGAGTCACGCGCATGAGACAGCATGCGTCTCTCCGTCTCAACCGAGTACACGTGCGGAGTGCTACATGATAGCTGTATCGTTCCTCTCGCTCGCTAATTATTTTACTCTGTATATAAACACCCATTTTTTACTTGTAAATACATTCTGATACAACAATTGGAGTTTTAATCATCTCTCTAACCAAATAATCAAAGTCTTGCTAAAGACCTTTTAACTTAGTGGCAGTGATTTTTATAGGAGGCATAATGAAAAAAAAATATGTGTGTGCAAGTCACACACGGTAGAAGTGAAACTCCTAAAAAGTCCCTGAATAAATATTTATTGAAAAAAAAAATATTGGTTGCATAAATAAACACTTATAATATTGGACGTTAATAAGCAGTAACATCAATTACTCTAAGGATTTCAAATGGAGGGAAAATTCCATATAGTAGCACAAAAACAAAATTTATTATTATGCTTGTTCACTTATTTTTGTCTTCCCCTATTCTTTAGAATAATATAACCTAATTATTCTAAAGAATATCAGCGTCCCGCGTCCCCCGCGGGATTTGCCTGTTTGAATGCAGACAAACTTTGATAAAATATTAAGTACAGTTTTTAAAGATCTCACACATATTTTAAAGTTACCTAATTGATTCAATAAACATTTCTTGCATAAACGACATAAATAATTAAGCTATATTAGCAAAAGTTCATTTGCTTTTATTTTAAAATAAGTCTATGGAGATTGATTACTATAGTCTCACTTCTAGCCAGTTTGGCTAAAATACTTTTTAGAATATACTTTTTTACGGTAAATAAAATTCTAACCAAGCCATCCCACCTAGTTTTATTTGTTTTAAGATTCACACAGCCATTAAATTGGTTATTGGCGTTGCTTATCCTTTTATTATGTCTTTGAGTTTTATTTTTAAATTAAGTGTCATATCACCAATTTATAACTAAATAAAGACAGATGGAGCATGCCGAACACCCGAGTGACGATTCAAAGCGTAACCAAAGCGAATACAAATACAAAAGCGCTCTCAGGTGCTGGACATAGCGTCGTACTCCAATCGTCTAGTAGTGTTTCCCAAACTCTTTTGTTTCAATGACCACTTTAACAGTTTTCCCGTACCAGGTGGACCCCTTACTGAGCTTTTTTTTTCAAGAATTGTTCGTTAGATATTTATAGTAAAATTCTCTTAACAATATTGATAGGAGAAGTCAAGCCAACATTTTTCTTTTTGGTTCTTCACTCGAAACCAAATTAATGATCATTCCCGCTTACGATTGTGTACCCCCTTCGAGTCGTCCGTGGACCCCTGGGGGTCCACCTGGACCACTTTGGTAATCACTGGTCTAATATAATAGATTGTGATCGCTTTTAAATTAGTATTCGCTTTGGTTACGTCACTCGCGTGTTCGGCATGCTCCATCTGTCTTTATTTATAAATATGTGAGTCATATATTTTAAAATCTTTTAGTTCTATCTACAATAAATTCGAAAAATTCATACGATGTAATGGGTACCTACGACAAAAAATATACTAAGTATTGTTTTTATTATATTTAAAATACAGTTTTGTATGTACCTATTAATATTTATGAGGTCATATTTTCTTTTATTGTTTGATGAACTAGCATTAAAAAAAAAATAAGTAGGCTACAATTGTTTGATGAACTAGCATAAAAAAAAATAAGTAGGCTACAATTTCGATTTTAGCACGCTATCGAGACCATTTTGTAGTACCGTCTCAAATATTTTTACATAATACGATTATTTTAAAGTCAATAGTCATGGACAATGTTTCAAATAATATTAGGTACTGCGATATTAAGTTTATTATGTACTTGCTCGAAGTTGAATTCAAAATGAATTTAGCTCTGAATCAATATTTATTCTCAGTACACAATAAATATTATGTATGTTTAGTAAAAATAAGTACCTACAATCACAATGGAAATTCAATCTTATTAAAATTTGGACAAGATTGCGAGAGTAGGTATTTTATATTCATTTAACAATTAAATAGTTATACCTTACACTGAAGTGCGTTATGGATGTTTGTCTTTCTCAGAAAGTGATTATCCACAAAGTATAAGGAGCCTAAACGTTACAGGGTTGTCCATAGTATTCACGTACACAATAATAAACCCAAAGTTCTTAGTTCTTTTTTCTTCCACTGCCTGCGCTACCATCAAATGTGTACCGATGCTATTGTAGCGGACCAATCAGCACCACAGTACTTCCTACGAGCGGACCAATCAGCGCTATTATACTTCCCGCGTAAAGATTTAAACGAGTACTTATTAAAAAGAAGGCGAGCTCTACCGGTAATACTTCGATCATCTAAATTGAGACCATTCGTTCCTTTGATTCGTACAACATTATGTTCGGACCCCTTATATCTATACTTCGTGTGATTATCGAGCATCAAAAGAAAAAGTATTCAGGTTTTTATTTAGAGCGCATACATATTCTGTGGTAGCTGCTAAGAGTATAAAATTTCGCTATTGAATGGACATCAATATGTACATAGAAGAAAAGACTACTTAGGTTGAATTACACGAAGATTTCTATGAAATTAAATACGAATAATAAAATTACGTTAAGAAAGTTTATTTCTAAGATATTTAATTTATGTAAAGTGAACTTTGTTGTATTCTGCCGCATAAGTTACTGAACTTATGCAGCATATAACTTAAAATATCTTAAGACACTCGGAAATCCCATTTTACGTTAATGGTAATATTTGAGATAAGAATTTAAACCACGTTGCTGACGACACATAACATTTAAACACTATTCTATATTTACAATAGTAATGTATTTGAATTACCTATAGTCATAATATTAAAAAAAATAAAACAAAAGCATTTAATTTATGAAACGTTATAACAATTATTGGATAGGGTACAAAATATATTTTTTATTAATTAAGTTTTAAGGAAATATGACTTAATGGTTAGTATTTAACTGAAGGGTGTAGGATTATGTGTATTCAAAGCGCGTCTTCTCAATACGCGCCGCACCGCAGGCCGTCAGAAGTTGCTGTCGAAAACGCCCATGGAGCGAGTGATGTCTTCGTCGCGTAAACAGCAGTCCAGGAACTCTTCTAGGGTCAGTACACCGTCTCGGTTGAGGTCCATCTTCTGAAATTGATAAAAATTGGCCCTTGTATACTAAAAATATTGTCAGCGGACGTTACCCTACCGAGAGTTTAAAGCGCGATCTACATTTGACCTATTAGGCACATAAGAGTAGAGATCCAATTAGGCAAGTATTAAATTTCTAGTTTTTGGGCTTTAGTTCAGTCTTTTTTACGCGAAAGACTGCCTCTACATCCGTACTTTCAACAACATAATATTAATATAAAGTAAAACAAAGTACTAATTTTCTTCTTCCAAATCGTAAAAAAACTAAACAAGTTTAGTTTTGGCAGTCGCGTGTTTGAATTCGTTCCGTCCTACTTAGATCTTCAGTCTTAAGTCCATTAACCAGATGATTACTTATTAAATAAGGGTTATTCTCCGATGTAGGTACTTGTTTATATTTATGGGCTACGTTGACTCCTTGACATCTCACTGTCTGGCCTCTGGTTATTTTTACTTACAAATCAACTAAGTACATAGCATTTGTTACGTAAACAAGGCCTGGGTTTATAATTCTTAGAAATTATGTTAAGAATGGTAAAATGAAGCTAGAGACTGTCCTAGTGACTGTAACAATGGGTTGAAATGCCTACAAAATGCATGCAAAATGCCACCAACACGACTCATTGCCACAACTACGTCATTGATGAGTTCTTTTATTTATACTGTTATTTGCTCAACTGATACAACAAGAAAATATATCTTTACCTGAAATAACCTTTCAACCTTTTCCCGTACCACTTCGTCATCGACCATAGGCTCAACAATTTTGCCCATGAGGTCGTAGATTGCGGTTACAATTTCAGTCATTTCTTCCTTAGTTATATACCCATCTCCATTAATGTCATACAGCGTGAACGTCCATCTTAATTTCTCTTCCAAGGTCCCTCTCGATAATATTGATAATCCAGTAACAAATTCCTAAAAAATGAAATGGTACATATAAAATATACAGAATAATAAATTATGTGAGCTGATCTGGGCATATGCGACTTTTCATTGGACTAATGCAAGTGTCCTGCTACAAACTACGTTATTGATAATATTGTAGGTAGTTTTATATTAAAAGAGTCGTTCCGTAATCAGTTTTAGTTAGAAGATAGAATTATTAATTTATTCGTTATGGCAACCGGCTGAATCTCATCTGGTCAAAAAAAAAGTGTAGGCCACGAAGTATAGATATAAGGAGTCCGAACGATATAGGCTTTTTCATAGTATTCACATACACAATAATAAACCCAGATCTTAGTTTTTTTTTCTGCCGCTGTCTGCGCTAGGCTCGATTGTGTACCGATGCTATTGTAGCGGAGCAATCAGCGCCACAGTACTTCCCGCGTAAAGATATAAGTGAATACTTAATATAAAGAAGGCGCGCACTACCGGCAAAACTTCTGTCATCTAAATTGCGACCATTCGTTCAACATTACGTTCGGACTCCTTATATCTATACTTAGTGGCGTAGGCTTTACAAGATTTCGGATTATATCTAAAAATTTGTATATGTATTATGCACACGTCTGAGAGCTTATACAAATGTGTCACTTGTGCATGCTGCATTCACAATTTCTTGGACCCTTTCCCTTGTAACATATCACACTTCAACCCTCTCCGCCCCTCTTAACGTGTGACGTAATTTATAAATGACTTCTGACCCCCAGGCACAATAAAATGAAAGTCATTAATTAACAAGTTCTAGTTCGAGATAACGACAAGAAAATGATGATGGCGTATGAACTCTATCTATTTATTCCCGCGTGTAATTAATATTATTTTAGACAGTAGTCATGCCCAAGTACCACCAAAGTTTAGATCATTATTAAAACTCACCTCAAAACTTAAAAGTCCACTTCTATCTTGATCTAATGTATTGAAAACGTAGTGCGCGTATTGTGCCGTGTTCGCTGCGAACAAATAAAATATACTGTAGTCGTTTTAATTAAATAATAGGGATGTTGACTATTTTTTTTAATTGATTTTATTTGATAGATATACTATAGATAAACAGGGAAAAAAGATTTTTGTAAAGAAATATGTCCAATTTTAACAAAAAATTAAATAAAGAAAAATTGTTTTTAAAATTGCCCTTAAAACGCTCCAAGCGTCATTACGTCACACACCGCATTCAGAGCTCGCGTTTTGTTAGGTGAGTTTGTACTTAGCTCAATGTTCAGTGACGTCATCGCCTTATCGGCGTTTACAGTCACGTGACAATGCATGATAAATAACGCATTTTAAATTAATTTTCTAAATTTTAAGACAAATAAGTAGACTTTTTAAATGTTATTTTAGGTTTTCAAATACTGTATTTAATATGTAAAACATATCTTTACATGAATTTGTAACATGTGTCAACATCCCTATTCAACGTTACATTTAAAGAGTAACAACTATTTCTTTGCCTTAATATTTATTTCAATTTGCAAGGTGGAACAGCATTAATCTGGTAAATGCACAGACACTTGCATTGCATTGTTAAATACAGATGAGCAATGTTTGAAAAATTCTTGCAACCATAATATTATATTGACCGGGATATTAGTATGCAACGTAAACGATCAGTGTATAATAATGAGGATACAGACTACAGTGAGATATCCAATAGTGGCTGAAGGTTCAGCGACTTGTGCCTTAACTAAAAAAAAAAAAACATCACATCTCTGATCTCAATGATACTGTTGAGTGTTGCATGAATAAATTTATAGTTGTGCAAATATGAGTCATTATATTTTTATTATAATATCACAATTTATCTTTCAAACATCTTCAAGGCAGTTCAATAAAGTTTTGTATCATAAACAAATAGGTATTACTGTATTTGTTGATTGAGTAAGAAACAAATCGTTTTATATGATATCTTTTTATTATTCACATAAATTATGAAATAAGGGTGTTTTAATTTATACATAGTAAATTGTTTGCTATGAAAATAGGAGGAAACCTATACTAAAATTTCGGTAATTTTCTTCCATTTAATAATTGTTTTGTGGTTTTCCCTACTCAGGATTTTTTTTTATATTATTGTTGCTATAATGACTATTGTCAGCTTACATTACTTAGTTGATTAATAAAATAGTTGACACCAGTCTAATAAACAAATTAATATCGTATTTTGTGACTTTAATTGGTATAAAATAAAACATACACAAGACAATCATTACATTTACTTTATTTCAATAGGTACATAAGGTTATAGATCTGACAAATGGAATAGACCCACGTTCAATAAATTACATTTTACAATAGAAAACCATAAGGTGACTTCTTATTGCTTTATAGTAAATACCGGCTGTTTCTGAAGTCAAATAAAAATTATCACAATTCAATAACTGTCACAGTTACCTATGAAACATTTGGTTTTCTTCAAATTTTTAACCTTAACCAGTTTTTAAAAGTTTTAAGACACAATGACATTTGTCACAAGTTGTGTCTTAAAATTTTTACATTCATACAAATGTTGTTATTATAATTAACTTATTATTAAGTTTTTGAGATGGGCACATCATGGTGATCTTCCCACAGAGAATGGACAGTCCTTATGATATAATTTACACTATGGCCCCTCCCGTTTGCTGCTGGTAGACTTCTATTGTGTCTCCTTCTTCCATCTCCAGTGATGTGGGTGTGTCATTCTCGTTTATAGGCTGGCCGTCAAATCTGAATCTCACTACTTGCATTGACAAACCCTGAAAAGATAAATGATGTATAAGTGAAATGCACCTGGCAAATGAAATGATTGTATTATCAATAAAATACTATTAAAAATTCAATATTTTCTGCTAGTTTTAGGACGTATACAGTGGACCCCCGGTAGTCCGACAATCATTTTGCAGGGCAGTGTCGAACTATCGAATTTGTCGGATTGTAGAGTACTGCCCAAGACCCCTTATAGTTCGATTTTTTTTACAAAAGAGTACCTTGTAATCCGACAAATTATAGATCCGAATTTTTCTTTAATTGTCAATGTTTTGTGCTTTCGCTTTTGAGCTTGTGACGACATTACTAGGTACGTATATCTACGTAATACGCAATGAATAAACAGTAAACAATAAACACACACTAGGCACACGCACCACTCCTCATGAGCTGTAGTCAAATTACCTACGCGTCGAGCAAGTTGTAACTTGTTCAATCATGCATTAGCGAAAATATGTAATAGACCATGTCGGATTACAGGGGGTGCCGGATTACCGGGGGTCCACTGTATTACTAATTTTTGCAACTGTATTGGATCTTAAAAGAATTTTTGTGCAAAGTAATATAAAATTCATCGAATTTGTTTAGTATATTACCTAGGATAAAACATTGTGGTGATAGATTCTAGTCAAAATTACAGATTGTATTATCAATGTATTTAAAAGCATCAGATTTTGTTTTATGTAAGAAGTTTCAGTATAACAAAATTAATATGATCCATTCTCGGCAAAACATTAATAATGTACTTTGTTACATTTCAAAAACTTTGTTATATGAAATTTTATACATATATTATAATCTGTAATTGTGCATGACCATACTTAATAATTTGTAAGGATTTAGCAATACAAATGCTATTATATTGTAGTGAACAATACCATTAAATGTTAAGGTATGGATAGGCAAATGAGTTTTGAAAATATCATTATATTTTTGTTAGTAATAAATTAGTATAATTTGAAATAACTAGTTTACATCACACCCCTAAAATATAAGTAGGTAATAGGTGATATTCTTTCAAATCCATTAACATGGAATAAAGTGGAAATAAAATGGTTGTTTTTATGTATGTTTTTTTTGGATTAAATTAATGCAACTGGAGTCAAGGAAGTATGAAATCATGCATAGAGATTATGGCGTGTAGTATACTTCATGTTATTTGTTTGGGTCAATACAATGATTCAAATTCGTATAGAAAAAATTAGGTAACTTGGTAATAGAATCTTGATACAATAAGTTGATCATTATTTTGTTTCAGTAGAAGCTTTGCATTATATCCTTTAAGTATTCATTTAAATTTGAGTTAAATTTAACATATTCGTCACTCCCAAGACAACTTGTTTCATAAATAAAATGAAAAACCTAACTTTTGATGTGCTGAACAGATGTAAATTGATTGTTTGAAATGGAAGCAATTATAAAACTGACTTACCGCTCTATCACAATAGGCATTCATGAGCTTCCTAAGAGGTGTGTGTTTCTTAATTTTAAACTGGACAATGGCATTATCTTGTCCTAATACTTTCAAGTTGATGTGTTCACTTTCTCCCTGAAAACGAATTGACACTTTCTTAGTCGAAAGAAATTACAAAGATAACCACATTGCACTTACAACGCCATGTCTGCAAGCGGAACACTAAGATTTTCTAAAAACTGATATTACAGAAATAAAGGTACCTTTTTTTCATCAGCCATCTTGATATAAGTTTTATATTAACTTCTAAAATAATAAACCAGAAGGAACTTTGGTAAATTGTTCTAGATTACACACAAAATAAGCACAATGACAGTTATGTGATCCGGTAGCGTGGAAATGGCGTCTAACCGAGTGGCTTGGAGGAAACAGACAGTGCTGCCAACTGTGCGCAAATGCTATCGAAAATGGCGCGCTTCTGCGCTGTAACGGCATCAATTTCTTTATAAAACCATATTAAATTTATAATCGATTTGTTTTATTTGTAGTTAATTTGTAGAAAAGTTTAAAAAAATATTGTTCTTTAAGTTTACATTAATATGTATATTTATTGTTAATATTGAAACATTTTTATTTCTGCTTTAAAATTATAGCAAATAAGTCTTTCTATTACAGGACTGAATTATAATTTTCTTTAAACTTGCAATAAAACATATAAAATAAAGAATATTAAATAATTATCATGACTTCCTTTTCCTATTTTTATACTACCAACATAAAATATATTACGGCTAGGGATGTACCGAATCGATAGCTGTGCCCGGATATACATAATGATGTACTATTATATCGACATTATTAGAACGTTCCTTTTTACGGTATTACATTTTATAGTGTAGTGAATGTGTTTATCAAAAAATATTTCGTTAATGAAATTATAAGGTTGGTTTTTAAACATATTTTTAAAATGCTAGGTATATAGCTATGGTTCTATAAGTTAAAGAATAATGTAGTAAACTAATAATACGCCGTAATTATATATTATAAAGCACACTATGCAACATATTTTATTATGAAGCGTTAATTTTTTGACAAAATTAACGCTTTCCTCCTACAAAATTAAAACGCGTATTTATCACTTAAAAAATTAAAACATAATTTAATATTATTTTATTTTTGCACCCATTTTGTCCCATATGCAACTTTTAAATAGATTGATTTATTCTCGAGTAAGTTTCGTGAGTTCACTGTTATCGTATATTATTATTTTTTTAAATTCATGTCCTTTTAACGCAGATGAAGGACATATTAAGTGCAAGCAAACAGGCGTGAGGAGGGTGCTTTATGTTGTTCTGGATGAACATTGAACAGTTATTATTATGTGGTGTATTTGTAACTTTCATTCATTTCGTATCCAGTTAGTATTGATTGAAATTTATAAAAGCCTGAATATCGTCGACACGAGACATGAATGAATGTCGTGAACATGACATTCGTATACTTACGGCGGCTTTCAATATCCTATCTATCTTATCTTATCTAACTTGAAATTTTGACACATTTTCTTACAAAATCTGTCAAAATTTTAAGATCGATAAGAAAATTTTAAGATAGATAGGATATTAAAAGCCGCCGTATGTCGAAATATCGAGCTCCGCGAAATAATGATAAAAAAACATGGTAAATATCCCGTTTTAAATAGTTAAAATAATGAAAATCACCAAGTTAATTTAAATCCTATATATTTTTTGAATGATCAACTTTTTTTTTTAATTTTGTTAGTTACGTAATTAACTCTTTCAATTTAAGTCATACAGTGCCTAAGTTTTAATTAGGCGCTGAATGATGGAGGAATGTGCATTTTTTTTCAATAATTAAATCATTCAATAATTAAATATATTTTTACGCTTTAACTTTTATTTTAACATTTCATATTAGTAGGAAGATATCATGCATAATTACTAAAATTTGATATAAATATAAAATATTTAATTATAAGTAAACAAACAGCAAGAAAATAAATTTATCCTTTTTTTTTCTTTTACGCCGGGAAATGCACTGACGCATCCCGCAGGGGATGGGTCTCCCCAGGCAGGTATGTGGGACTCGCTGCGCCCGAAAGATGGTAAGTGGACGCAGCTCTACCCACTAAAACCCGGCGAGTGCCACCACTGCCGCCTTTGGTGAGGTACCCGGGATCTACAAGCAACAGGGCACCTCGACGGCTAGTCAGTCCCCCAGGGGACCGACGCCACCTCCACACAGCGGTTGTTCCGCACCACAGAACAACCACTCCCAACGTCGGGACAGTACGATGAGGTGAGGTTCCCATTCTCACCCCTTGCCCCCTGCTCTATTGTTCCCTCTTCTTATAAGAGGGATACAAAGAGCCCCCTCGGCTCAATTCGCTTCGCCCAAGGTGTTTGGGTTACCCTGGACTACTGAGCTCCACCGCTACGACAAGGTCTGAGCCATGGTGGGGAGTGAAATAAATTTATCCCAAAAATGTATTACTTATGGGTATAATAATTTTAGGGCACATTTTCTCAACATATACAAATTGTATCATATCCCGTCATATAACATATTTTCAATTAAAAAACCTTGACGAGTTATAATTCTTAAGATATTGGATCAAATTAAATAAAATTTGAAATGTTCTTTCTTCTAGGCTTCCAGTTTTATCCAAAATGAAGTTAAAGGGATTGAATATGGCCTGAATTGCTTCTAGAAAAGGATGGTACGGCGGTGTCGCTTTATTGCTCGACTTGGCGGATCTAGTCGTCGAATCTTGTGAATTACAGTTGCCTTTAAAAGCATTGCCTACTTTCATGAGTCGAATCACTGTCCACTGATACAGCTAGCTTATTGCATATACGCCTACTGTAGAGGTCAAGTCAGTTTTTTTCACAAAATTCGCTGATAATTTTCCGGGCATTTAGTAAATTTTCTAAGATGTATTCCAATTTGCTTAAAATATCAAACGTATTGCATGGATATCCCGCCCAAATCAAACGCCTTGGGCAAGCCACAGAAAACTCCATGTGTCACGTGACTTCAATGTCGCGTAAAAGTGCCCAATTTAATTAACACCACTCTTTGATTATTAATTTAAAAATGTATGTAATAATTAAAAAATGAGCGCGATTATATGTGTTGTATAATAATTTAAAAGTAAGTATATATAATCCCTCTTAATTTCAAGTTATTTTTTTTGACATAGTAAGCTTTGTTCATTATCCAGTATTGGCATCATGAGATGATGTTGAAAAATTAGATTTCTGCATATTTATAGTATATATATAGTATTTTTCATAATATACTGTCGCAACTTCTTCATTAGAAAAAGTTTTTAATATTTAAAATGATTAAATAAAAATAAAAAAAACAGAGCTACGACAGCTGACTCATTCAGTTTCATCAATTGTTATTATTATATTCTAACTTGCGTTTTAATTTTTTCTTTAATATAAAGCATGAAAACTTGTTTAATTTTTTTAAGAATAATATGTTATATGTATTGACTATTTAAAAAATATTCTGTAAAATATATTATGTTTCGTTTATTTGGCACCAGATGGCGCTAATAAAATCCACTCGTAATAGCTTTTATAATAATATCTTCGGTTTTTTGGATTTCGTTCTTTTGCCTAATATCGAATGAGAATTTTGGGGACGGTAAATCCGAAGGTTACTAGAGTGATGTATCACTGATCTGATGATAATGACGTAGTCAGTAGTAGTTACCTAGTCATAAATCTACTTGTAACTTGAAAAGTTTTCAGTAGGTAACTACTGACATATCTACTCTTTTTAAACGGGCTTGGCCCACACACACACACTCGTTCCCACCGCTGGAATTGTATAGCCAGGATCCACGGCGGTAACCATCAATAATTGACCCTTCGATGCGGTCTCCGGGAGCCCGGCGGATACGTTAAAACTGCCTTGGGAGTTGGGACCCGTAACGAAATTATTCACAAGAATGCAGGAGGAGCAGAAATTATTCTAATATAATACTGTCATATCTATTTAAAAAAAAAATCTGATTTCGGTTTAAGAGCCCCTTCACCTTTTTAACTCATTTTGAACAATTTTGATTATCTTTTGTAAGCAAGGTGAGAAAGATTTGAACATTCTATTTCTATTATTTTATGAGTAGAGTTCTTATTCTTGTCGACTAGATAATTTTTAAAAAGAAATAATGAATATATTAATGGCAATCACCCATATTCAAAACCCCTTTTCCGCAAAAGTAACGAGCGAGTGATGTTTGTGGTTCCTGAACAAAGAACTACGAAATATTCTGAAAATTAAAAAAAAAAATAATAATATCATTATATAGTCTACTCGTAACTAAAATGAAAAAAATATTGATTTTGATATGAAATATAACATAAAAAAAAATGTTGAAATAACCTTATATGTGGAAAATGTCAGGACAAATAAGATTTTTTTGCGATAAGAAAAGATAATCAAAATTGTTCAAAATGAGTTAAAAAGGTGAAGGGGCTCTTAACTGCCATTGAGTTTCGACCGAAACATTCATAATGTATAAAAATGGGACCAATCCATACATAATACATAAATAGTAACAAACATGGCGGAATAGTTCTGTAAATCTTTTTCAGAAGCAAGAGAAGAATAAGCTAAGCTTATTGGCAGAAGTAGTTTCATAAAACTATCGGGGAGAACCTAAGTCCTGAGTGTCGACTGTCGACTCTCGAGTGCACTCGGTACAACCAGGAGCGCCCTGTCTTCAAACGCTATAAAGGATGCTTAAATTTTACCACTTTGTTGGCTAGGTGAGCTTTCAAGAGGACGGATACAAATTTTTTTTTAATTTTATTTCATAACTAAGAGAATAGTGATGTGCTTTGTACATATGCAATTCCCCTAATTTGACTACTTATGAATGCAATGCTTCAGACAGACTCTGAAGTCTGACTGAAAGTAAGTAAAGCTAGACTTATATTTGGCAAAGTCTGACCAGACTCATGTGTACTTGTTGCTCGTCATCGACTAAATCCTCGAATTCTTATCAAGTAGCTCATCTGCTACTTTTCTAATCTATTCGATAAAAATAAAACGTCTTACCCCGCTTCTTAATTATTATTGCACGTCGCTAGAATCGTGAAATAAAATTTTATCGTATTGCAAAAGTTCAAGACAGGATCAGATTAATTGAAAATAATCGTTTTTTGTTATCGGTCATTACCCACAGACGGGACCGAATTAGGGATCGTAACGACAGGACGTGTCTTCTTAGGACTTGAAGCAATTGTATTAAAGTAAATAGTGTTGTCATCGAATATTACGTCTTATACGTCGATGACTTTATTAAACGTTGTTTTGCTGACGTCTAACTTTTAATATTGTGTATGAAATTTGTGTTTTGTGTGCCATAATCATCATCACCAGCCATTATCCGTCCACTGCAGAACATAAGCCACTCTTAATAAACGCCAAGACGACCCATCGTTTGCCAGTTGCCACTCGCATCCAACACGGATCGACCACTGCAATAAGAATATCTTACTTTCTGGTTAGTGTCCCTAACACTTTGTCTACCTAACGGCCTACCTTATTGGCCTATCGGCTCATATACTTTTACTGTTAACTATTAAATTATTTAAATATCCTTTTATTGCACTGAAATATTTAATAGTAGTCAGTGACCGATTTAGGCTTAATGCCGCCCTAGGCCCTGTTTATTTGCCGCCCTTAATGCTAGAAAAAAGTAAAGTATCAACCCTTATAATATTATGTCCCACTGCTGGGCCAGGGCGAAATTATTAAGATTTAGTCATTTTTAAAAGCTTTATATGCATGTGATATTCAGTAATGAAACAAAAAGTAAAGAACATCAAAAAGTAAACAACATAATCTTATTCATAGACTGAAAAGTAAATAAAAAAGTGAATTGTTATAGGTATATTCTTTAGAGAATTCTTTACAAAAATTAATCCAAACTCATTTTCAAAGGCAGTCTTCTTTACTTTTTTCGTCTCTGAAGTTTTGTCGCCCCTCAAATCATGCCGCCCTAGGCCCGGGCCTCACGGGCCTATACGTAAATCCAGCACTGATAGTAGTAAGTCAAATCTATTGAATCGGTAAATATCTAACACAGTCTTTATTATTTTAAGATCTCGATCTTTTTATTCGAAGTGAAAAAAAAACTAACTTTTTCGGTTGTTATGGTATTTATTATCAATTTCGGATTGTTTCTAACATGATAAATATTACAATATATACCTATTCGTGCAGGCTGATACGCAATTTAGTACGTATCGTATATATTAAATTTAGAAATACCTTCTTATGCTCCCTTACTTTTTTTGTTGGAATAATTCTACTTGGATCAAGTGAAATGTATTTAACAAACTCCAACAGTGACAAAGACATAGACTGTGGACATGGACATTGCCTTTTTTTTTGTCAGAATGTCTACATCTTTAATACAGCTTAATAGAGGACAATTTTTGTTAGGCACAATCTGAACTTTTTTATTAGAATATCTTACATTATAGAACATTTGTGCGCAACGTTGCGTTATAAAATTAATCAATTTTAAATGCTTACTAAACATTCTTGTCGGAAAATGTTTCAAAATTATTTGCGAAACAAGAATTGCTACCAGATTTATTTTATTGCGTACAAAATCTTTGCATGCCAACCAAATTATTTAAATGCCGCTTTTTTTTGGCCCTGCAAAATTTATTATTGCCGTTCATTTAAATACTTCCCAAAATTATATGGAACCACTCTTTAGATCAGTGTTTCCCAAACTCTTTCGTTTCATAGACCACTTTCACAGTTTTTCCGCACCAGGTGGACCCCTTGCTGAGCTTTTTTTTTCAAGAATTGCTCGTTAGATATTTATTATAATAGTAAAACTCTTAACAATATTAATAGGAGAAGTCAAGCCAACGTTTTTCTTTTTGGTTCTTCACTCGAAACCAAATTAATGTTCATTCCCGCTTACGATTGTGGAACCCCTTCGAGTTTTCCGTGGACCCCTGGGGGTCCACCTGGACCACTTTAGGAATCACTGCTTTAGATCCATATTGCGTTAATATTAGTATCTACTTCACTTTTTACTGTCTTTCGTATACCTGTCTTTGATGAGATTAATGATAAAATAATACTAGAGTCATCGCCACTTTAGAAGTCCGATAGACGCGGCGCTGCGGTCTCATAACTCAATGTTGTCAATTTATAGTGTAATGATTTTCCACCAAGTCTAGTACAATAAAAATTTTTAATAATTATAGGGCCTATGTTCAGTAGTGGACTGATAAAGACTGATGATGATAATAATGACAAAAATAATTATAGTAATATATATTATAAATATATTTTTTTTAATATTTCGTTTGTATTTTTTACGTATAACCGATTAGTAGAATTTATCTAAAACAAGCTTCTTCGGTTGTGTTCGGCTTTTGCCAGGGGTGACGATTTTCTCATAAGTAATTGCTGCCATTGTTATTTCTTTTATTATTCGACCCTTTTTTACAGAAACACCTGAAAATATAATTCATCTGAGCAAGGTTTTAATTCTTTTACCTAGTATTTATATTCATATTATATATCATAAGATAAATGTAGGTATAGAGTTAATGATAATATTTTAACCATAAATTAGGCAAAAATAAGTGACTCTGGCATCTCTAAAATTTACCTGTCATGGCAGTGACATTTATAAACATTTTATTCAACGGTTAATTGTTGTTTATTTTTACTTTCTAATTCACAAAATTATTTCACTTTAATGATCATTTTACGGCCTTCACTTTTTACACCTCACTTTATATTATATGCTCCATATTTCACGTAAAACAATTTAAAATATCACAACTTCTTACTCCAGACAGACGTCAAGATGTCAATGTTGTCAAATTTAGTTCGGCCATTAGTCGCAGGACTTTAAAAGTGGCGACGACTATACACATAAAATTTAATACACATTTTTTTAATTTGTAAATAGAACAAACGCATAATTTATTTAATTCAGCATTACAAATGTTAGCAGTAAAAAGTTCTCTTATGTACATTTTATGGGTAATAATTTTTATTTCAGCACAGGGTCACTTGTGTCGACCCTAAGTCATGAAATGGGAATTTGTGGCTAGTAATTCCAAGCGATAACACGCGAGGCAGACTGGAATAATCGCGCATCCTCCCATATATTCCATCTAATTTGAATTGAACGTGATCTGACTTTTACGTGGCACAGTATCGATATCATTTTAAATTTCAAAAGATATTATGAAGAAAAGCTTAACGAGCGCAAGTTATAGCTGGTGTAAAAAAAAGTAAGTAAAAATGGCCGTTTGAGTTTAAATCAATATTCAAATTTTGCTGCTTCTTTGCATAATTTATTTTCTAATACTCGTAGGTGATACACTGGAATAATCTGAACCTTAGAATAGTTACAATATAGAACGAAATTCCTACATGTTCTGAACCAAACTTACTGCGCACGCACACAAATACATACGCAATACAAAAGCTCTGTAAAAAGTTAATTGTCCTAAAAGCGGGAAATGATTCAGCCGCTGATAACCATTTAGTAGATATTTAGCAATATTATAGTAATAGCTAGCTGTGTGTGGTAAATTATGGGTATAGTTTTTATATGTTTATGCTCCTAATATAAATTTACGAGTTCTTAGTTTATATTAGAAGCATGTTTAATTATATAAATACGTAAATATATGCTAGCAACTAACACTGCTGTTATTTTATTCGGTGGCTACAATAATGACGGTGAAAATATATTCACAATCAGGCAACCCAAGGCATTTAAACAAAATGCTGGCAAAGGACTTGTATCCAGATCTTAATAAATAAATAAATAAAAACAAAAACAAAATGCTCTCTTATTAAATAAAGAAAGGGGAATGGTGGGAAACGTCAAGGCTAGCGGTCGTGTTTTTACTGTTTTCCGTTAATCAATTATTATTTACAGTTTTGTTATTTCGGAGTGGTTTTCTATAGTGGTTTAAAAACGCAATCTGTTTATATTGTGATTGGTTCGCGAATGCTGCGGAAAATTGTTCTGGGGCTGTTTTCTGTATGGGGCTGTTTCGGCGGTATTATATTATATAGTGACTGTTCTGGTGGTTTTCTATAGTGTTTGTCTTCAAAACTCGATCCGTATATAATGTGATCGATTCGCAAATATTGTGGCGGACTGTTTCGGAATGGATTGATTTGGAGTTATAATTGATTGATGGTGACGTAAGGGACGGGGCCCTCCCTTGGCGTTTCCCGCCATTCCTTCTTCTTCACACAAAATATGTGTAGTTTACGTCAGACATGACAGCATGGCCTCTGGTCTTAGCCGGTTCCAACAGGAACAAATATACGAAAAAAAAACAACATATTCTCTAATTCACTTAAAAAATTAACAAAATGTTTCAATTTAAACCTGATAAATTACGAAATACTGTGAAATATAGAAAGCTTACGTATGAAAAGTAGGTAATGATATTACACTTATTTTATTTTTCAGTTGTGTTGTGATAATGGACGTTATAATATATAACAGGACCGAGCACTCGTGACAGAAAAACGAGCCGACAGAGATAGCCAGTGTTTAGGAGTGTGTCCCTTTCTTACTACTACTAAGTTAAGGTGTCAATAAGATTTTGACATGTGGGACAAATGCCTTTCAAAAATTCAAACTGTCAGGAAATGGGTATTGAAAATTTTAATTGCAGTAAGGTTTATATCCTACTAGTACATACTTGATGTATGCAGTTTTAAGCGCTGCATGAGTTTACCACGACTGCCATAATATTATAAATCTCGAGTTTTTAAGTTCTTCAAAAGGCGCGTTTAGCCCCGGCAGATATCGCAAGCTAGCTTAGATGCATTTAGGGTGCTTGAAAAATCTGACACAAGTATTATACTTACAAACGAAAATACCAACATTAGCAATAGTTAAAATCTGAAGAATAGTAGATGCATTACGAAATACTTCCAGGTATATACTTGACGGGAATCCGTCATCAGGTGGTCGAGATATCATTATCATCCCAAAATATTAACTGCAAATCTTAGGTTTACTCTCATAATAACGCATTCTTGAATTAAAATTACAAAACAACTAAAGATGCCATGGATTCAAACTGATTAAAATAATTAGGAACGTGGGAAGTTTAGTAAGGAGTCACTCTGTCTCACGTTCTGACCATTGCTTTTCGCATTGCTATTATTCCCCTCCAAGCCTGCCGTAAGGAACTTCGTTCCAAAAAATCATGGTCACCAAAGTAGTTTGATTTACTAATTATGTTATTTAAGTAACCATAGCAACCATTACAATAGAAAATGTCAAGATGACACTTAACTGGGCTACCATAAGAAATAAAAGAAATAAGCAAAATAATAATTTATGTTTTCTTTTTGAATTGGAAATATATTTAAATAAATAAATTCAATTACAATTTCTTGACATACAATTGTCAAAATAATATTAAAAATACAATTTTTTTCGATGAAATTTTTGATCAGCCAAAATTTTTAATAAAATACATTTTTAAGCTGGCAAGATAAAAGAAAGAGACACACTCCTAACATATTGCTTCCCGCTCGGCTCGGATCAGCAGCTGTGTAATGCCCATTAGAAAATAATACTTAATGCGTTGAGTTAGTGTTCACTTTCGTAAATACATTTTTTCCGAGTACGCCATCCTGTTATATACTACATCCATGGTTGTGATACACTGCCGTGGTATAACTTAAATGCCGTTATCTACCAAATCATAGTTTTGAGTAAACGCGAAAAAACTAAGATTCGTAACAGTACATAAAGTATGCCGTTAACGGCAATCTTTTAATTTTAATTTTTAAAACTAATGAAGATATCAAAAAACTGAAAATACAGATCGATAGAGAATTTTTTTCTCTATTCCTTAGTGTCAAAAAACGAAAATCGCCCAGATGTTGGATAGCGGCATTTTAGTTATACCACGGCAGTACAGCTGTCGTAATTATTTTTTATTCGTAAAAGACGTTCGCCGTGCTTTAACTTTTAATACTGCGGAGAGACCCAGGGTTTGGAGCCATTTCTGGCTCCGATTAAATTGCTTTTAAATGGGCGCCCGGAAAAGTTTCAATTATCTTTTATTCTATGTTTTTTAAGAGTTTGATTTAGGATTTTTTAATACATTTGTCCGAGGAAAAACAAATACATAATACTTTGGTATAATAGAGGTCCTAGAATAATGACAAATGAAGGTATGTACCTACTACATAAAAAAAATAAGTTTTTACATACAAAAGAATGGGTTTATGTTTAATGAAACAGTTGTTTTTTAAATATTTAAACTAAGAATATCCTAGCAAGATTCCTCTTTGAGAAAATGGTTGTTTAGAGGCACTTCGATGTTTGAGTGCAACTCGAGTCGTTGTCTATATCGTTGCCAACTTCCTAGTTCAGCTGCACATTTCTCCGCTACTTAATAACATGCATTTCCTTGGAGACTTATATTGAAATATCTCATGTGTTCCTTTTCTCTTGAAATGTCTTTGAAATTGTGTTCATTTTGTCAACATTTTGGGGTTTAATTAAATAAGGTTCTTTTAATGAATATTTATCGTAAAGTACGCTTTAAAAAGAAATTATTGGCTCTTGTTCTAGTCTTAACTTGTGGTTTATAAGTGACATCGCCTTTCAATTAAATTTAAACACCGTCTTATATAGGTTTTTATCATCATCCAACTAATAATGGTTTAATAAACCAGTAAAATAGTAAAGAGTAAAAGTAAAGTAAAGTATCAAACTATATTTGTCCCACTTTGTCACGATGTTTTATTTCACCCGTTAGTGAGCGATAGCCTCGTGTTTAGTAGTGCACTTGGAAATTTAGAAAAATCAAGGCATCACAGGGGGTCAGGATTGAACCCGGACCCTCTCACTTAAGATGACCTTCGTCGCTCATATTAAAGAGTGATTTGACAATTTACATTACATTGGTTAGGGAAGGGTGAACTCTGTGCTGTGCACCTACAAGGATTGTGATTTCACAGGATAGTGAATTGATTTTTTCTTATTCTTATTTTATTTAGGGGTTTTATTACTAAGAGTATGCCGATACCGTTGACAACGGTGCGTCAAGTGTCTAATAGTCTGACCACTAGACTAGCCAGCTGTCGCTCAGACCCCAGTAGATGAAAAGAAATCCGTTTTCAAAAAGAAATAAATATTGAAAAAATTAAAGAAAACTCTTGTAAAATAAAAAAGTCCCAAAAGTTTTGCTGACCTTTTTGGAGTTTACTCTTTAAGAATCGAATTTCATATATAAGGCCGGGCTATGAAAATCTATGGGGGTAAAATTAAACTACGATGTCACACGAAGCGTTAAAGGGAGCCGATTGTCTCAGTATTCAAAGATGTTGTTTAGCTTATTGCATTAAATTATTGTTATTTAAGTCTATATGGTTTTGTTATGTATTTTAATGAATTCATTATATATTTAATAAAAATGTGTGTATCACGCATGCTCTAAGGATCATAAAAAATGCATTTATTTACCCTTATTCACTAATCTATTTATTTTATAATCGTTCGTAAGGAGTAAACTCCTGTCGTGCATCGGAGCTGACACACACATTTTTTTAATCGTTTTTGGAACGAAGTTCCTTACGGCAGGCTTGGAGGGGATAGGGATATTGCTGCGCGACCGAACTGAAAGAAATGTGATAGTAAAACTGTAAGAAAAAGTGCGTGGAATAAAAAGCGTTAAATAAGACGTGCGCAGGCGCGACAGTCGCATACACAAGCGAGTATATCTTTCTTTTTAGCCGAAGGAACTTCGTTCCTACCTGGTGTCCCATGACACCACATTTTTTGTAATGTAGCTATTTATTACATTTAGTATTATGAATGAAAAAAGATATATATTCGGGCCTGGACCAAAACTGCGTGGAGCCTTTAGTATCGCGGGCCCATTCGTCAAAACACAAAGGCGATATGAATTATTCCACGCGTATTTCCAAATATCGCCATTTTCCCTTACAAATGTTATTAAATATTCACCAGCACATTCGTGGGGACAGTTAGAACGTAAAATAACACAATAACGAATTTATGATCGTATTAACCATGGAAATCTAAATAATAAGGTAGTCTTACCTTATTATTTAGATTTCTATGTTATTAACATTAATTTTTGTGAGTATTGCTATAAGTTGTGTAGAATCAGACAGTCCGCAATACATTCGATATTAAATCCCTACTTAATATTATAAATGCGAAAGTAACTCTGTCTGTCTGTTACGCTTTCACGCCTAAATCACTGCACCGATTTTTTTGAAATTTAGTACACATATAGATCAGAGCTTGGGAAATGACCTTTTATTGCGGAAAAAGTCTTGGAGAGGTTTGTTTGAACGCGCTAATCTCAGGAACTATTGGTCGGATTTGAATGATTAAAGCAGTGTTAGATAGCCTATTTATCGAGAAACGCTGTAAGGTTATATACCATCCCGCTAAGTCGCCATTATAAATCATAGTTAACGTAGGCGAAGCTGCGGGTACCAGCTAATTTGCCTATAAAACATTTAGTAGCGAACCGTCACAAAAACACACAAAAAGTTAGTGAGCCAATTAAAATCGATTCAGCCGTTTCTGAGGAGCTTAGTGAGATGCACAGAAGAATTATCTAATGTTAAAAAGCCTTTGTCACAGTTTTTGCTTTTATAATCTTCCGAAACGGCTTGACCGATTTTGATGAAAAATAAGATATATTCGGTAGGTCTGAGAATAGGTATGTTGGAGAATTGGTATATAGTATGAGTGTTAAGAGTGGCCCACCATATTTTTTTCTCATTTTGGACAATTTTTTTTGGTAATATTGTCTGTCGTCTGTCTATGTATAAACAACAATGGGCGGTCAGGTGGCGTCGTGCCTTTGATAGCGCCACCTATCGGATACTAAATAAATGTGAATCTGAATTAAGTCTTTCACATTAAATTAAGCAAAATTTCTTTTAAAACTTTCGGGATTTTTTTCGGATCAATAACTAGACTTTGTTATTCTAATAATAAATTATTGTATTAAATATACCTACACAATGTCTGCAGTATGCTTTTAAAGACTTGAATTACTAAATAATGGAGATTTCAGGGAAATTTATATTATGTATTTGACTAGCTAAGCCTAGCCACGTTTCCCATGGGAACGGCGGGTGAAAAATAAGAGACAAAATGATACTTTTCGTAAGAATTGCAAGTGAAGGCTGTTTGGTTACTAGTTTACATAATTCGTGGATACGTTATCCCATTCTATTTATTTAAAAGTTTATTAAGTTTAAAAATCGCATAATAATCCTCTTACTGTTATGTGTGCCTATACGCCTTGATCGCTGATGTCTCTAACAAACGAACTAATTACACAAAACTTTTTTTGATCCTTGTTGAGAAATCCTTAAATCTCACGTACTTAAGCTTAACTTTACCGCTAGCTGTATCCAGTTTATTTTTAAAATACATATTATGTATCTTTACAATTTTTATTTTAACATTTATCTATCTTTATCATAGTGGATAACAATCGCTTCACGCTGGCCTTTGCAACAAAACTGTTAAAGGCCGAAGTGCCTTTGAAAAATAGCTTGTAGAAAATAGCAAAATGTCGTATTCATATCAAACGCTAATCAGCAAAACCGATACCAACCAAAATCTATTCAACCAGGACTCAATATGTCCACATTGAGACCTAGTTTTACATTTCTAATAAAGAAAGGTGTAAAAAGGAAAGACGGACATAAAAATTTACGTATGCTAGTTACGACCAGGATATTCGTACGAAAGTTTTACTAGTATTGATCAAGACGAATAAGAAAAGGTGTAAACTTGGAGTTTTACGGATAGCATCATATGTTTTGTATAAGTTTAGTATACAAATTGTACAATTACTAATGAAATTCTTTATAGGAGAGAGAACGCATAGAAATATAATCCTCAGCCTTAGAATAATTACTCAACCGTTTTTCAGGTTTTTTTAATTCTTTTATATTATATCTTAGTAAAAATTATAAACCTCATAATTAAATTTATATGAATATTTTAGGGTTAATTTTTAATGATAAGTTTTTAGTTTGTTATTGTTGTTTATTGTTAATATTATTACGTAGCTAAAAATGTATTAATAGTTTAATTAAAATAATTAGTGCAATAAACAAGTAGCCAGTCGATCAATAAAAATACTTTATTATTAAAACCTCATAATAATTATAACACAAGAGTCATTCATGATCTTAGGATACAACGCAGAATGATAGTCTCCATTACGAAATATAGTCCATACAAGTAGTGCGAGCGTTATGTTGAATGGTCTCAGTTTAGGGAACAGAATTTATGCCGATAGAGCGCGTCTTTTTTAAGAAGTACTCGTTTAAATATTTACGCGGGAAGTATTGTGGAGCTGATTAGCCCGCTACAATAGCATCGGTACGTAGTCGATTCTAACGCAGCCAGTGGCAGAAAACAGAACTAAGATCTGGGTTTATTATTGTGTACATGAATACCATTTACGAGTAGGTACTTCGTGGTGCAGTTTTCATGAAAGTGGGTAATGATTCGAATGCTGATAACCATGTAGTATTTAACAAAAATAAATCAATAGATGTGTATGATTGATGATAGATGAATAAATATTATGTTATTTATATATGTTTATTTATAGTTGTTATATTACGAGAATGTTTATTTATATAAATACGTAAATATCAGTGGCAACTGTTTTAAAATGAGTCGGTGGGGACAATAAAGTCCGTGAAAATATTCCAGGCTACCGAAGTTTGGACCCATTTATGGCTCCAATAGGGATGTTGACTAATTTTTTTAATTGATTTTAATTGATAGATATACTATAGACAAACGCGAAAAAAAGACTTTTGTAAAGAAATATGTCCAATTTTAACAAAAAATTAAATAAAGAAAGATAGTTTTTAAAATTGCCCTTGAAACGCTCCAAGCGTCATTACGTCACACACCGCATTCAGAGCTCGCGCTATGTTAGGTGAGTTATGACAGTTTGTACTTAGCTCAATGTTCAGTGACGTCATCGCCTTATACGTGTTTGCAGTCACGTGATAATGCATGATAAATAACGCATTTTAAATTAATTTTCTAAATTTTAAGACAAATAAGTAAACTTTTTAAATGTTATTTTAGGTTTTCAAATACTGTATTTAATATGTAAATATAACTTTACATGAATTTGTAACATGTGTCAACATCCCTATTGAGGTGTTTAAAATTGTGAGTGCGGACTAGGTTTCTAGAGTACAATTATTCTAAACTTAGAGAATAAGATAAGATTTTACGGTTATCGTCATTGAACTATACTAGCTATAGTATAAACTTAATTGTTAGTTGTTACCGTAGTTTTTATCGCGAAAAAAATATCGGATTGAAAAAACAAAGACAGAGCAATCCATACCAGCTGCACTATCAGAATTTGCACTTGGCCGGTTTTTGATCAAACGAAGAGTGAGTTAGTGGCTATATTGTATTTTCTTATTTCGTAAATTCTTTTTCTTTTTACTAAACGTTCTAATTTATTGTAGTTTGAACTCTATTTTTATACAATATTAATTCTAGTGTTGAATTATTTTCAGTTTTTTCTTTATTGAGCTCCTTTTTTAATCATTCATTAAATGTATGTCCCTTCATATATTGCATTTGATTATATTGTATATTCTATGCCTTATGGCCTTGGCCTCTTGAGAGGGGTTCACCACATCTGTGAGGTGCTATGAAATGGACCTTTATAAGTTCATCAATGCAAACATGAGAACATTGCTTGAACACCGGCGGAGAAAACATCGTGAGGAAACCTACATGTCTGATGACATATCGGTATAATAATGATTGAATGAAGAACAACCCATTAGCTATTAATAATAGTAAGAGGCACTTACCTTTCGTTGAGTTATTCACATCACCAACAAAAGGGAAATAAAACACTTTTATGTTGTAATATTTATTTTATTTATACATTTTCACTCGCAAACCTCCAATACCGAAACCGATCCGGGCGCGTCTAAATGGCTAAGACCAGTGACATTGAGATACCTGATACCTCCTTATTTAAAAGTTGAAACTACTACATAAGCCGTAAGCTAAACAGCTTACTTACCTTAGCCTAAACATCTAAGTAGATTTTTTGACCTTTTCATTGATTTCATTAATGCGAAATCAGTACTTAGTTCTTCTCTTCCTAAATATTCTATTCGTATGTTTACCCAAATTTCACTCATTATAATGAAACAACTATAACGGATTTTATCAGTCCTCAGAAAAGTCGAGCATATAAAACACCGATAAACCACGATAAAATCCGTACAAGTTGTTTCTTTATAATTTTTACTTAAGAGTTTGTTTGAATGTTCTCTTCCCATTAAAAAAGAAGCGCATTTGAAAGCGTTTAAAATATTTTGGAGTAGTAGTAAAGTCCGAAAGTAATAATTTTTATAACACTCAAGATATTATGAAGGCTTTAAATTCCAGATTTGGAATTTCCAGGAATAAGCAACCTAATATTTTCTGGAGGGTAATTAGTCCGACGGATTCTTGGTTTATTTTGGCACTTACCTGGTGCTTAAATCAGGGCACACTTTATTGCCGGTTTCTGCTTATTCCATTAAAGTTTTGAATATTTTTTGAATATCTTCTTTACGATTATGGATCTTAATTTTTTTAAAATAAAGCTATTCAGTCTCTGCGATTTTATTCAATTCATGCCGTGTTTGGTAGGGGACAAAACGTTTTTCAATGCTGTTCAGACTTTAGATTTCTGACAATATTTTATTTTTTTTTCTTTTATTGTCAGACCAAAGTTATGATTGTAAGGCCAATGTACTATAAGTTAGGTTAATGTGATTGCTAAAAGCTAATTTTGTAAATGCTAGACCAAATATAAGTAGAAATTTACCATTTCTCGCAGGTAACAATAATTGAAATGATCTTGC
The DNA here is from genome assembly GCA_905333005.2 of Lycaena phlaeas. NCBI lineage: Eukaryota > Metazoa > Arthropoda > Insecta > Lepidoptera > Lycaenidae > Lycaena > Lycaena phlaeas. The sequence goes on from HG995176.1 coordinate 3,782,746, forward strand.
GAGGAAAGATATCGGTATTGTAAAGTTTAAAATATTGACTCTTTTTAACTGTATGAATGAACGAATGAATAATATTAACCATCAATCAGTCAATCCACTGTGATGAGCTATATCATAATCTCGCGCAATTTCAAGGAGGTTCGTACTTCGTACCTACGTAAGATAAATTTGATAGTTGTATATTTTATTATTACTTGATTTTTACAACCATCATAAGTCTACAATGTAATGTAATGTATTTCTCAGTGGAGTAGCTAAAATGTTATTAAACTTATAAGTGCTTACAAAGCTTACAAAGCTAGTGTTAGTTTCAGCTTAAAGTTTACTTTGTTGCGGGTTCAAATGTTGGCATGTAATCGGTTGAATTGAAGTCCCCAGCATGTGAACCTACGAGAGCGAGCAAGTGCGAACTGGGGACATGTCTACATCTACATCTACACTAATATTATAAAGAGGAAAACTTTGTTTATTTGTTTGTTTGGTTGTAATGAATAGGCTCAAAAAGTACTGGACCGATTTCAAAAATTTTTTCACCATTCGAAAGCTATATTATCCACGAGTAACATAGGCTGAATTTTATTCTGATAAAAATAGAGTTCCGTAAGATATTTGGGTTTTTTGGACACAAGGTGTAAAAAATCAACCAGAAAAGTTATTTATTTTGCGACTAAGCTCCCGTTGTAAATCTTAGTTAACGCAGGCGAAGCTGCGGGCAACAGCTAGTCCACAATAAAGTCGGCATAAAAATTCCTAAAGAGTTTTTCTTCTATATACGTCTGAATTCTTTGCCTGGGTATCGTTAACACACTGCTCATCTTCTTCTGAATAATCTATCAGGCAACTCGTAGCATGGGCAACGCATTTGTTTTGGCCAGTCTTTGATAAGCACATTGAGTTGCTAACGTTGACTACTCACACCTGCTTATTTCCCCACCCAAAAATTTATAGACAAACTTGTGAACTAGAAGCATGTAATAAAATGTTGCTGAAGTTAACCATTCAATCCCGTCTGTATGCTTGTCTATCATGACGTAGAAGATTATAGTCATAGCTAGAAAAAAGGTTGAATTAAATACTCACCTCCTTGGGGGAAAAACTGTGAGTATATCAGCTTGAAGGTCTCCTCCTTGACCACGCCAGTAGGACATTCGGCTTTGAACCCGCGATACAACCGCTTGAGTTCTGGCTCGCTGAAACGCGTGGCCTTCCGCAGCGCTGCTATGGAGTCTGGCCGGTACCGAGGAAGCTGCTCACCCAACTCCTCGAGTTCGGAGTCTGAAATGGAAAGGTTTTTGGGGTAAGATTTTATATAAAGGTGACACGAAAATCAGATGAAAATTACGAGACCTCGGAAATTATGGTATTTAAAATAAAAGGATTTTTTTATTTCCCTGTAAACCTAAACACAAGAACATCTTGTGCGCCTTTGTAGTAAACTATAGAGAGGACGGCATGACTAATAAGATTAAAAAATAATTTCATAGATTCATAGTCCAATTCAAATGTAGAATTATTGGCCTTGAGACGACGACGATGATGGACGACCTCTGTGGCTCAGTGGTTAGCGCGTTGGAGCTCAAGCCCGGAGGTAGCGGCTCGAATCTCGACAGTTCCCTGTCGAGACACAAAAAAGTTTCTGTGTTCCTGGGTCATGGATATGTATTAAATACTTATGTGTATTAAAAAATCAAAATTTAAATATATCACGTAGTAATATAAAAAAGCATTAAATATATGTATTTCCGTTGTCTGGTACCCGTAACACAAGTTCTTCGAAAACTTAGCACCACGTGGTTTACACCACGTCAATCTGCCCCCTAGAAAAGTGACACAAACGCCAAACAAATAGAAATATAATAGAATACTTATTGTACGGGAATTACACTAGTTTACGAAACATAATTTGACAGCTATTGTTATTCCCATACAATTGGTATTCTATTCTATTTCTATTCGTTTAGCGTTCGCCACTTGTCTAGAGGGGCTGGTCTGATATATTATGATGTCGGATATATTATAATATTGTGGTAATCTTCGGGTGGGAGCCCGACTCGCACATGCTGGCTTGTAATGTACTTCTGGCTTATCAAGCTTTACAAAAGTCATTTTTCTGTGTAGCCATCACCATCACATGCCTGTGACACACATTGGTGGTTAAGCCCTTCTCGAAATAATGCTATGAAGTATTATCTATTATGCCTGCAGTGTAATTTGTTTAAACAATGTTGTTTTACGTAAACGACAAATTTATGTTAAGCCGTTCGCGCCAAGAATATGACAACGGATCTTGTTAATTTATTTCATATACAGAATGGATACATCGTTAGACAATTCAGGAACAAATATTTTATATATAACAAAGTCCTGCTTCTTTAATCCGTAAAATCTATCTATGTTACAATAGAGTAAGACAGGCAGTGCCGTTTCCCGCACAGACTTACTGTCTTACGTCTTAGCATGGAAAACATCTCCAGGGGCACAGGTTCTTAATGCTCCTCTAGTAACGCCCCTGTGCTCATGTCGTATCAACATGAGAACCTTATTCGTCACGACTTCACGGGGACTGCTTAGTGCAGGCCGGGAAGTCCCCTCTCACGAGTCTGGCCTTTTCCGGGGCTAACTAATGTCAGTTGCCTGCAAATCCAGGACCCTCATGAAGCGACTGAAAGTCTTTGGGAGTGATTTAGTTAGGGCATCGCACTCCCCACTCCTCAATGCTAATCCCATATAGTCTATTTAGCCTACGTGCCTACTAAGCCGAGTAGGGTCACCGAGATTCATGTGATTTTTTCATGTCCTTGCATAAATAAAAAAAAAGGATGGAAAACCTTTTTAAGATGCTAAGGTTCCTTTAGTGTTCTTGAGTTACTCTTATCTATCATCATCATCAGCCTTTATCCGTCTACTGCTGAACATAGGCCTCCTTCAATGAACGCCAAGATGACCGATCTTTGCTACTCGCCTCCAACACGGACCTGCCACTGCACGGAGATCGTCTTCCCATCTAGTTAATGGCCGACCAACACTTCGTCTACCTAAACGCACTATAGATCATGTCACTTTCAAATAGCTTATCTACTATTTAGCCTATTCAAATGACATAAAACACTCCAAAAGTAAATAAGTAGGTATTTGTAAAAGTGACATAAAATTACAAAATATAAAGTAATACGTTCAAGATGCGTAACAAACGCAAAATCAATACAAAGACTACAATTAGTATACCGGCTTTAACTCTACACGTATTGAGGATTAGTTTGCATCAGGGCGTTTGGGGGAAGAAGACGAATGAGGACATTAGGGAAGAAGGCACGCATATTAAACATATTATATTATATGCCCGTCTTTACCGTGTTTATTGGGAAAATTATATTTTTGTATCGTTAACAACAACATTTTGTGAAAATCTGTATCTTATGTATGTAAAATGTATATCCTTCTTGAATCCTGGAGCCTGGGCATAAGCGATCTAGGAGTACTGAGAATCGGTCGTCTAGCCGTTCATAGAAAGAAGCTTATGTTATCATCATTCTCTATCTGTCCACTGCTAGAATTAGATGATACCTTGCCACTACACCGGTGAAGGAAAACATCGTGAGGAAACCTGCATGCCTGATGAGATTGAAAGTCTTTGAAGGTATGTGAAGTTCACCAATCCGCACTGGGCCAGCGTGGTGGACTATTGGCCCATTACCCTCCTCGCCTGATTTCGAGGAAGGAGACCCGTGCCCAGCAGTGGGACATATAAGGGTTGATACTTTTGCCACTACACTCTTATAGCATCTCCCGCAGATTTATTTTGTGGTCGATAAACTCTTTAATTTGAACGCTTACTCGTATTATCTAAAGACGTTGTGATAGATCAGAGAGATCGTCTTGTTGAGCTTCTTGCTAATTACTATCAGTCGCGGATCGATCCATCAGGTTAACTACGCTTGCCGGTTTTGGTCTCCGAGCCTCAGAAAGCACTAAGTCCATGATCCCGGCTGTTATTCGTAGACCTATGATCGACGTGACGGGTCGTCAGAAGCTCAAAAGTCTGATAACTAGACTTGACCAGTATAATTTTGTATGATATCCAGAAGTTGAGTTGTGGAGGTCAGGAGGCAGTCCATTTTATAAGATACAGCTGTGCCAGTAGTATTCAGCTGCCTCCCCTTAGACTGGAGCCGGCCCCTAAAATAGGTCAGAACGGCTGGGCAGAAGAAGATTATGAGAGACAGAAGAGCAAGGTAAGTCTATTGTTACTGATTCGTACCATCTTATGTCTCAGTATAAGCAAGTCATTTATGAGATGCCTAAATCTAACAGCTAAAGCCATTTAACGACTTAATAGGTAACTTACCATCAGGCTGTGGTCATAATAAATGATTACCAACTTGATCTTATTACCATAGAGAATTTAGTTATTTTCGAGGGCCTAAAACATAGTGAAAATAATAGAAACAAAGTTTAGAAGGTTGTCTTTAAAATATATTATGGCTTAATTTATTTCCTTTACCGGTAAAGGTTTTTATGACACAATGAAGACTTAACAATGGCCTTTTATATTTTCCCTGAAGGTTACCAGGAATAAGATGGTTCATGGTACATTTTCTTTTGAAGGTTGCAAGAATTATAAGGGGGGTTCCCGAGGAATATTAGTTTCTCGCGTTCAATCCTGTTATGATGTGGTAAATTTTATTTACATTGAAGACGTTTTGTTGCCCCTTTGATACAAACAGTTACTGATTTTTTTATGTTAACGCGAACGGGAGAAGTCCTCCCATGATGGTCACGGGAGGACTTTGAGGGAGGTCGCTGTAAAGTATTTAAAACGTCAGGCATGCAAACAACTTATAAACTGTAATTAAACCGCGATAAAATCCCTAAAAGATATTTTCGGTTTTACCATACTTCTCTTTCCCATCACCCGTGGGAAAATGTAGATGAATTATATGTCACTCACAAATTATAGCCTTCCTATGAAAGGATTATTAAACTCGTTTATAAAACTTATTTATATTTAACTCCACCAAGTGTAAGTTTGTAAGATTTTTATTACTTTTTTTTTTCGTATTTTTTTTTTATTTTCTTCTAATTGTGTTTTGCTTTTTTGATGATCCTACTCTGTATTATTTTAAAATCTCCTCTACTCGAAGGTTGTCTGGTAGAAATCGCTACCCAGGTGATAAGACCGCCTTTGTATGTATTTGCGATACTATTTATTGTAAGTTTTATTTTTAAGATACCAATAATATTATTATGTTAAGTTGTATGTACAATAAAGTATATTTCTTCTTCTACTTCTTCGTCAAGTTCCACGATAAATGTGTGAGCGTTCTTTTAATATTAATAACAATGAAATATCGGTGGAACCGTCAGACGCACCGGCCGACTCGGGTATATTCGTATACAGACAATATCCTTTTGAATTAATAGAGGGTCGGCTCACGTTTTTGCTGCAGATCTCTCTTGCCTTTTGCTATTGACAGCATAATAGAATACTGCTTTAGGTGTGCCGCGTGACTTTATTCTTTGAAATGCTCAATTATCTTTGCCCTTGTTATATCATTTTATACTAGAGTAGAAAAGGATGTGAAAAAAGAAATCCTTAGTAATATTATGAATGTGGAAGTGATGTTTGTTACGATTTCACGCGAAAACTACACAACCGATTATCATGAAACTTTGTACACGTATTTTCGGAGGTACTAGAAGTAACGGTGGTAGACTCAATTGACGTTCAAAAAGATACTTTGATGGTACTATTTTGAATAAATTTTTTGACTTTGTCTTTGAACATAGGATACATTAAAAAAAAGTATTTTTTTTTTGCTATCGAAGGCGAAGCTACGGGCAACAGATAGCAAATGAAGACTTTTTAAATTATTGAATATAAATAAACAATTACACCACATTAACACTTTGAGCGACGATAGTCCAGTGGTAGGTGGACTCGGCCTCTTATTCGAGAGGTACCGGGTTCGATCCTGACCCGTCCATGTATGCCTTGAAATGACCATCGTTCGCTCACCGGTGAAGAAAAACATCGCGAGGAAACCTGCATGCCTGATTGAAAGTTTTTGATCATCAGTCTCGTTCGGCCGCCTTCCGATGCGGACGTATTGCTGACAATTATAATTACTTTTGTAAAGTAAACGTGTAGCGCGGCGCAAGCCGTCGCTCGTAATTATATTTCGCCATGAGTCAACAACTTGTGGCGAACGAATTGCTGGCGTTCCTCCAGCAGAAGCTGGACGTGATGGACGAGCTGTCTGCTGTTCAGATCTGCTCCACTAACTTCAGCGAGGACGATATCGCCGCTGCTAAGCTGCTGCTGTACAGGTCACTAAATAAGAGTGACCAGATGGTGTCCCGCCGGCGTGACGGGACAAAGAAGAGCTTGCAAGACATCATCACGCTGCTGAAAGAGACCGATCCCGACGACGTGCCCACGTTTGTGGCAAAGGACCTGGGAAAACTCCCTCCTGTCACCTTCGACCATGTCGACGTCACGAGCCTGCTGAAGGACATTGTCTTCCTGAAGGCTAGCCTAGTGGATGTGCAAAAGAGGCTAGATGCATCCCAGAATACTGTCGCTGAGTTGCGCAATGAACTCACAGAATTGCGTAAATCGGTAGTAGTAACTGGGTCACCACCTAATGCATCGAACGTAAACACGCGTCGTGGAGCATGCCTCAATTTATCGGGCGTCAGCTTCGCGTCAGCGCTTTTGGCCTCGCCGTTACCGAACGTTGAGTCTGCTGAGCGTGCACTGTGCACGCCCCGCGACCCCTCTCCCGCCCCAGCAGCTCCTCCTCTTACTGCACGAAATTCACGGCCAGCTAACTCGCTGCCGAAGTCTGCAAGAAATGTGAATCTTGCCAGCAGCACCGCCGGGAGCGGTACTCAATCTACGAAGCCCTTGCCAGAGAAGGCATCGAAGCGGGCTGATGATGATGGTTTTGTGACGGTGCAAAGGAGGAAGCACCGTCAGAAGACTAGCAGGAATCGCTGCGGCACGGCTCCCCTGGAGTCCAACTTTATACGTGCTGCAGCTCCGAACACCCCGGTGTATATCTCCCGCCTACACTACACCACTGAGGCGAAAGACATCGTGGAGTACGTGCGTCAGAGGACCAAATACACAGTGAGAGTGCAGCTGCTCGAGTCGCGCCGCAACGTCAATTTCAAGGCGTTCGTGGTGCGAATGCCGACTAGTTTTCTGCACCTCGTCATGCAGGAGGACTTCTGGCCACAGGGCGTGGTGTTCCGCCGCTTCCGCGGACAAGTTCCACCAGAACGCACCAAGACTTAAGTGCAAGTGAAGTGATACTAACATACTTTTAAGTTTTATTTACTAACACTAAATGTTATTATAATATATATTATTAGGTTATGGTATTTATCTATGGGCCTATGCAGCCTGAAAATAAATGGTTATTATTATTATTATTATTATTTGAACCAACCCGCATTGGGCCAGCGCATCGGAGAAGTATGGCCCACTACCCTCCTCGCCTGATTTCGAGGAGGAGACCCGTGCCCAGCAGTGGGACATATAAGGGTTGTTTTAACATTTTGAGCGATGACGCTTTTGAGCGATAGGGTCCGATTTTGATCCTGACCCCACAGTGGTGACGGCATCTTCCACCATACCGTTGTCACATGAACCAAAGAACAATATCACATATTCAAAGATAACGTCAAACAGCATTAATTGAACTACAAAGGCATTTTTACTTAATCGTATTAGAGGCCTTATCTAACTTTCGCAGGAGTCGCTTAATTATTACCCGCGAAGCTCCCCAGAGAGACTGTCTCCGTATGCGAAATAAGATATTATAGGAGGTAATGTGTGTGTTGCAAAACTAAGACAAGACTTATTTTGTGTTGAAACTTTGATTATTATGAATGCTAGTTAATTATAAATATTTCGTGAATAAATATTATTGTACATAATAGTTTTTTTTCTCGTATGAGAGTATAATTTCTAGTAGGTATTCTCCGCATTACTGAAACGATTTAAAAACGGAATATTTACCATGTTTTTTTAAATTTCTTTCGCGGAAATATCGTAATATCCTCGCGAAAGAAAGCAGTCTCGTGAACAAGTCAAGACAATTTTGAAATATCGAGCTCCGCGAAATAAAATAAAAAAAATATAGTAAATATCCCGTTTGAAATTTAATAATCATGTTAGTTTAAAATCCTATATTTTGTGCATATTATTTTTATTATAATGGTATTTTTTTGTAATGCGACCTGCATTACAAAAAAATACCTCCAGTCTTACAATGAGCAGGTATTATCGTCATTATTGTTTTACCACCAAGACAATCGACTGCCCATTTTTATAGCAGAGGAGGTTAAACAAATAGACATACTAATAGTGAGGTGCCTTCGTCTGCATATAGTGAGGTGCCCCGGATGTACATGCATCAGGTGCCTTGGTCACAGCTTCTCTTACAGTTAGCTAATGTCATTTTCAACCTGTCATTGATGTTGCTCTGAGCGAGTGATCACGAGGAGTCACTGTAAATCAGCATCTCAATTGCTGTAATGGCGTGATTAATGCTGAGTGGCTACCTCTATTGTTCACAATAATACTGTTAACTATATGTAACTATAATACCTATCTTAAGTTACCTTTTAGTTATACAGTCATGATGTTTGTTGTGAACAATTTTTTTTCTTTCTTTCTTTCATCTTTCGAAATATCGTTAAAATATGAGTAAAGTGTGCGAGCCTATAATTATATTACGGAACTCGAGTTTAATAAAACGCGGAGACTAATTGCGAACCCCCAATACGTCTTGCATTCCATTTCCCCGACAATTAGGGAAGATAACGAGGAATTTATCTCACCTCCTCGGGGAAAACCCACGCATCTGCCTCACGCCAGCCGTGGGGAATTGAAATTGTTTAGTGACAACTTGAGAAATATATTAGGTACTGCTTTGTGAAGATTAGTAAGGATTATTACGTACGTATGAAGAAATTCCATAAGCAAGTACCCAATGGCTTAATTCGGGAAAATAACTTTGACGTGTTACGTAAGAAAAATTAAGAAATGAAAAATTGAACAAAGAGCTTGAAACCAAACTAAAAAAAAAAGTAATAAAATAATTTTCCTTAATTTATATGCCGACAACTTATAATCAACTTTTTCTTATTATAATGAACCTAATGAACCGACTTTTATAGATTTCATCGCAGTTTATTAAGTTTTTTATATGCTCGACATTTTGATTTTATAACAGTAAGACGCGTGACACCTCAGTCCTCCCGTGACCATGGTTGCTGTAAAGTATCCGAAACGTCGGGCTCGTAAAAAACTTAATAAGCCGCGATAAAATCCGTAAAAGTTCTTTTATTATACCTAATTAGTAAAATTCGCGTAAAATGTAAACATAAGAAAACTTATTCTTATCCTAATGTACGCAATCTTTGCATTTTCCCATTTTTGAAGTCGGTGTCGTATTTGTTGCTGGACGTACCCCATCTTTTGAAGAACACCTACCTTTTTAAATTTCTCAAGCGACGGCGCTGGCCACGCTAAGGGCGGGTTACATCGACAGATTTTAACCAATATGTAATCGTCAAAGATGGCAGTAACGAACGTTAGTTCCACTGAGTTTGTTTCGCCGAGCCAGCGAAACAAACTCAGTGGGTTGCTTTGGAATCGGTAGTAGACTCAATTGACGTACAAAAAGATACTTTGGTAGTACTATTTTGAATAAAATTTTTGACTTTGACTTTGACTAGGGACCAAAGAGCCTAGTTTTTAAACAGACGTTAAAATTTAACGAAGTGTCTTACGTTAACAGATGATTTGAAACAACCGACCCTTAGTGACTAAAACGTACTTTACAGCTATGTTTCACGTTTACGTACATTACGTTTTCCTTCAGCACGTACAAGATATTATATCCAATTTCCCTGTCCTGTCTGTCCTGTTTGCATAATTCAGTCGCTGTAATTACCAATTTACTTTCGTAATAGCTTGGGGAAATTAAAATTCTGAGCCCAACTGATGACACAAGTAATATATTGTCACAAACATGGCTACTCTGTTGCTGGACTATGATATAAAGTTAATGAGAAAAAAGAATAGGATATAATTTAAAGCTGGTAACTATATTTATTACGTGCCTGCGTCAACGTAGATTTACAAATTTATCGATATTGATGATGATTCCTTGTTACATTAGCTATTTAAACGTGAAAGTCCCGTCAAAATACGTCTACCTGTTTTAAAGATTAGCCTTAAAACAGATAGACATATTGACAGACAAAAATCGCAGAAAATGTTGTTGTGGTATATGTACCACATTTCTATATGTATTTAATAAAAAACAATTATTTTCACATTACAAACAGACTCTCCAATTTTATTTATATGTATAGATTATATTGTTATTCTTGAATTATGAAACTATACCATTCTGAAATCTACGAATTTTACAAAAATGATTCACATCAACACGAAATAATTGTATACGTCAAGATATAATGAAGAAAATTTTGTATGCCTTATTTGTACGCACAAAACTCAGAAACTAAACTTGAAAAAAGCTTCCTTTAAAATTTGCCACAGAAAAGAATTCTGTGGCAAATTTTAAAGGAAGCTTTTTTTCAAGTTTTTCAATTTAGACAAGAGCTTTTCTATTCTTACTAAATTTGCCCTCACGTGCAATTAAAACTTTTGTTGTTGTTGTTTCTTAAATGTCTGCTAAAGTGTGGTAATAAGTAATAACTTAGCTAAATTAAAAGATATATCTAAAAATTACAGCTTAATTATAATAGAAGGAAAATGAAGTGAGCTCAACTGTCCAAAGCAAGACGTTTAAATTATTCGAACGCTGTCGGCTTCAGGATTTGATTAGAATATTTAATGAATATCTCCCAGATACTCCCGAATCAGAAATTAGGTAATTTTTCATAACCACAGCCCTATTATGTTCGTAAAACTTAAGCTTCGAATTAATTTAATGAAATTTTATCAAATCTTTTCGGTAAGGAATTGGATGATACTTTTTTATGCACGAGTAAATTTTGATCAGTTTTTCATTCAGTACTTTTTTGGTTTTATAACAAAGGCGGAAAACGAAAGTGGCCATCACAACGCTTAGATAAGTATGATGGAGTAAAAGGCCGAAGAAGACAGGACTGGTGAGCAAACTTATCTATCGGTCTATCTCCTTCTAGGTCTTTTGACGATCTCTGGAGCCATTAGGCTCCAGAGATAAGTGGGTATCACCACGTAAACTACGAACAACCGCTTGAAGCGGCACTTACATACAGACATGCGTATCTACTAGATCTGTATATATATATATATATATATCTCTTTATATTTATTCTCTGATTATCTGATGTATGGATTCTAGTTAGATTCTCGAGGTTAGGTCTCGGCTTTCATTGACATTTTTCCGGACAAAGTGGTCTTTGTTCAGAAAATATAAATGGATTTGAGACAGCTCTTAGAGGGTAAATACGATCTTAACATATGACAATGGACGCTTTATGTAAAATGACCGATCCTTCGATTTATGATATAATGCTAGGGCTGCCAACATTTTTTGTCTGAACATAGTATATTACAAATTACTTTATTAATTGTGAATACAAATTCAAAAGCCCATTCAAGTGCTTGACATAGCGTCGTACTCTAAACGTTTATTAGATTGTGTTCGCTTTTGAATTTGTATTTGCTTGGGTGGCGTCACTAGCGTGTTTGGCATGCTACATGTGTCTTTATTAATAAATCTGTGGTATATTATGTATAATGTCTCTCGAACACAATATATAAAAATTGATTTATAAGTACTAGTGAAATATAGTATTTGCACGTACCGTATAGTTCAACAATATATAGTAAGGAGTCCCGAAATTTAGTACAATCCTATATATTATAGTACGGTTGGCAACCCTACGTAATGCTCAAGCGCTCTAGACGTATAGATTCATGACTACTATTTCCTGTCCGGTGTGGGTTTGGTCCGAGGCCTATATACAGAAAGGTTAATTTCCTGGCGATTCTCCTTGCCACACAGGCAACATGTTAGATACATGTTGTGGAAGTGATACGACATTCTGTTCAGAAAGCTAGAGCGACTTTTGTCTAGTTGATATAGGCTTAGCCTCAGTGGGTTTTAGACTGACTGGATAAACCCGTGTACCTGACCATGTCACCTTACTGGTGATGAAAACCAGGTACTGGCATGAGTGATGAGATTATTAATTTTTCGAGTGTGTGTGAAGATCGCCAACCCTAATCAGATCTGGTCCTACGCGGACTATGCCTTAACTATGACCTTAGCCTCATGAAAAATACAAGGGTCAATATACTACAATAATAATACAATAAGCATAAATGCTAGACGAAGATTATAACGAAGTGGTTGGCCATTAACTAGGTGGGAAGACGATATCCGTGCATTCGCTGGTCCGTGTTAGATGCGAGTGGCAAGGGATCGGTCGTCTTGGCGTTCATTGAAGAAGGTCCTTAAGCCGTGGATAAAATATGATAATAATAATGAACCATATGTGTTTATGATATGAGAGGAGCTCGTGGCGCAGTGGTAACAGCCGCGCGGATCAATCCACCAGGTTAAGCAACGCTTGGCGAGGTTGGTCCGTGAATGGGTGACCATCGTCACATACCGAGACTCCTCCGTGCCTCGGAAAGCACGTTAAGCCGTTGGTCCCGGCTGTCATTCGTGGATCTTTGACAGTCGTTACGGGTCGTCAGGAGCCCGAGAATCTGACAGCAAGTCTTACCGTGGGGTACCGTATCACCCAGTTACTGGGTTGTGGAGGTCCATGTAAAATACTGGTATTCAGCTGAATCCGGTTAGACTGGAAGCCGACCCCAATATATAGTTGGGAAAAAGCTAGGCAGATGATGATATGTTTATGATATTCCCAAGAAGCAAAATAACATCATTTACTGTTAAACTCGACATGCACAAGGTACTATAATATGACGTCACAGTGTGTAACAAGAACATGCGCCATTTTGAAATTAAACTAAACTTCTACGTTGAAGGAAACGGTGTAGTGATGCTATTAAGCACATTTTATAGCAGGAAGATACAGTTTGATGGTATTCTGAGTCAGATCAAGTATCTTATTGTATTAAATATTCTACTTATACAGTTGGCGGGGCGATAAATACTACATTACACTAATCCTAATCGCTTATTCATACGGTTACAGATATCGGCGACGGTCTCAACTCGCGGGGGTCGTGCGTTTGAGTTCAACTCTTGAATACCAACTAGACATTATATTTTTATGGACAGAGATTTTAAGAGATATATTCCATCAAGTCCGCACACGGATAAACCGATTGGGTTTTATTGTGTACTTCTTGGCAGGTACTTTGGTAGGTGTTTTTAATACAATTGGACCCAGCAGATAGCGCTGTAACGAATTTTCATAATCATCATTAAGATATGATTTTTATAACTTGCGTCTAATAAAGTTAGTCAGAAAAAAGATCTCATCCCAAGATTGGCTTAAATATTTTTAATCAAGTATTTAAAGTGAAGAATTGCCCAAAATTATAATCGTCACTTTTTTTTTATAATTATTGCCAAGTCACTACATATTATAAAACAAAGTCGCTTTTTCTGTCCCTATATCCCTTTGTACGCTTAAATCCTTAAAACTACGCAACGGATTTTGATGCGGTTTTCTTTAATGGATAGGACCATTCAAAAGGAAGGTTTATGTATATAATTTATTAAGTTTTTATATACATTGGCTAAGATATAACAATAACTGTTGGAGGTGTCGGAAAAAAATTGGCCGCCTGGGAGTTTCCAACGAAAACGCTGCCTAAACCCTTTGAGATGTAACAAAATAATGTATGGTGGAATTGTGTATCTTAAATAGGTCTATAAAAAAGTCCGCGATGGCATATGTCTATCTCTTAGGGATATCATACTATATCCATTTAATATTTTAAAAAATGGACAATTATAACGCGATAATTTGAAAGTTATTTACACAAATACGGTATGAATCCTTATAATTTTAAAACAGTTAATTAGCTTGAGCACTTCATGAAGATTATTTTTGCCCTTTACATCATGCAAATTAAATGAATACTTTAGAAGATATGGCAATATCAAAATAATACGCAAGAAAATAAATCGTGTTGCCGTGTTTGAACGGGCAGTGTAATAATAGTATCCTAAATAGTAAATATGCATGCAGAAAGTCTGCGATGAAATATATTATGTCTTTATAATCAAGATACCATATTATATCCATTTTAATACAAAAACTTAGTCATAATTAAAATGGAAAATGATCATCATCAAATATGATAAATCCGTAAAACTAAGTTCACGCGGGCGAAGCTGCGGGTAACAGCTAGTACCAAATAAAGTACGTACTAAAATCTAACAGTTCAACGCGTTAAATATAATGACATCGATGTGTTAGTCCTTTTTATTAAATTCACATTATTAGCACAGATTTATTTATAAAGAAATCTGTAATTATTAGTATATTCGAATACGGTCCGCCAGAAACATTTCATCATCATCAGCCTTTATCCGTCATCTGCTGAACATAGGCCTCCCTCAATGAACGCCAAGACGACCGATCCCTTACGACTCACATCCAACATGGACCGGCCACTTCTCGGAGATCCTTAATTCAGAGAGAATACTTAGCTATTGCCTTTACGATAAACATAGGTGATATTAGCATGGGATTCATTATCCGGGGCATCTTTGAGAAATTATTCATTACCTGGGGACTGAAAGACTCCACAAGACAGGACTAATTTTGACCCTAGTTAATTTGCCGGCCAGTTGCCCGTGGGATTTAGCATAGAAATGACGTTATCTCTAGGCACGTGTAGTGGGTGTTCAATATATTATTATGTCGTCACCTGGCGTTAGCTGTGTGTTGATTTCGAGAACTTTCGAAATACGTTGGTATCTGAATTAAGGCCTTTATAGCATCGTCATCATCATCTGCCTTTATCCGTCCCTACTAAACGCTAAGACGACCGACCTCTACAAGCTTTTATTCAGTTTGCATTATAAATATTTTTTTGGTTATTTGTTATTACATAAATTATAGACTAGTTTCTGTTAAACTATTTTATGTTCATGGGCGACCTTGAATACTTATATCTACTGTCATGTGGAAAGTATTTTTTATATATCAGTTTTTAATAAGAAAATAAGTTAATAAATTAAATTATTTACATCAATAATAATAAAAGGCTAGGGCCTGTTTCATACTCCATACTCTATCTGTCAAATATGTTGCCGATAGCCTATTGGGAACTTAACTGGAGATTGTGAAATAGACAACTAACACAATCCTTAACTAGGCAGACCATATTTTGGCTAACAGACAACAGATTCATCTTATACTAATATATAAAACTGAGTAGTTTATTTGATTGCGCTAATCTCAAAAACTACTGGTCGGATTTGAAAACTTCTTTTAGTGTCTGATGATACCCTATTTATCGAAGAAGGCTATATATCAACCCTCTGAGATCCCGTTGTAAATCTTAAATGACGCAGGTGAACCTGCGGGCAGCCGGAAACAGCTAGTACTTATATAATTTTTTTTAAAGACATATAATATTATGTTATAGATAAATTACGCCCAGACACAAAAATATTCATGCTCATCATACAAACAATTGTCATGGGTGGAAATCGAATCCACAACCTTCTGGTTTAATACCCTGGGGTCCAGTCAATTTGATGAGCTCCATTCAGTGCAAAGAATATTTGCAGATTAGCTTACCCTTGGGATGCATACGTGGAATCGAGTCGAAATGTAACAGTTATAATACTAGATTGTTCGGGAAGGTTCATACCGAATGTCAGGCTCGCAGGACGACAGGTGTGCGTAATGTTGCCAACTTTAAGGGCCCGTCATTCGGTGACGCGGGTAGTTTTCCCGCCTAAATTACCATAATTAATGAGTTTGTTAAATTTTCAGCATTAAATACTTTCTGAATTACTCATTCATTCATAATTAGTAATTTAAAAAAAGGATTGTGTGGTTTTATGAAACCAGGGTAAAAGTGAAACTTTTTTCACATTATAGACATTTAACTAAAATTTTTCATTTTACAATTAAGGGTATAAAAATCGCTTTATCAATCCTAATTATTTACTTGGAAAATGAAAATGATAATGGAAAACGTTTAAGTATACATTCTTAACAGTTATTTTCACCTACTCCGCGGCCGACCGTCACGCGACATGCAACATACAGACGAAAAAGTTTGGAACGATGTTATAAAAGTTTCAGTTTAAAAATATTTGAAGTATTGAATTACTAACTACTAATATAATTATATATTAAGAAATAATAATATTATATTATATTCTTGACATGAAATCGACCTCAACTTACGCAACATTTATAGGGTATAATATAATAATAGTCTATATAGGTAAAATTGAAGGTTTTCTTTTGTGATTAAGGATTTATTTTTAATTTAAAAAATATTAATTTACGATTTTGTTGGAAAAATCAAGATTGTTTTTTTTAATGATTGATTTTGCTGCCATTAGCGTTTAAAAGGTTAGTAGGAGCTAGAACTGAATAATTAAATTCGCTGATGATGAATTTAATAGAAAACGCGAAAATTTGTGATTATATAGTGGATAGATGGATGTATGTTATTATTTCATGGAAAAATTAGTGAATGGATTTTTTTAAACTTACCTACAATAATATAGAATGTTATCTATAAGTATCAGTATCACATAATCTAAAAGTTATTTCTTTCATATTGTGCTTTAATAAAATATATTAAACAGTTAATGTAGTGAAACAATATTAATGCATTAATAAGGTTATACCATCAAATAGTTCAAGACAATGGCTATTCTACGGATACTAAACAATTCGCACGATATTAATTCCAATTTGCAAACATTTGTAAGGAGTGCCTCCATCGATCTGTTCCCGGGGTACGCGAGACTTGCTCACTCCTTGAATTCACTCATGTTCAAATATTTACCTTGTAAATTGAATATTATTAAAGAAAACTTTCCTTTGAAACTTTATTAGAATTATAAAAAGGTTTGTGGAGATTCATAGATATAGCATTCAAGGGAATTTTTATAAAACAAGTCGCAGTTTAGTTTTTACTTACTTTATCTTATCTTATACCTTTAAACGAGCAATTCTTGTATATATATATATATATATATATATAGAATCGGGATCTCGGAAACGGCTCCAACGATTTTCATGAAATTTTGTATACATGTGTTAAAAAAGGCGATAAATCGATCTAGCTAGGAAACATTTTTAGAAAACTTTTTTTATTCGTGTTTTGAGGCATCGATAAAATATGATTAGAATACGAACGTAAATTTCGCTATCAAATAATATGTCATGGTAGCTTAGTGGTTAAATTAGGCATTTAAGTTCGAATGAGCCTGGTTCGAATCTCCAGTCCGATTTTTTTTCCTTTTTTTAAGATCATTTTTTTTGGAAGAAAAATTTTATCGTATTTTATCACTAAGGGTACCGAGCGAATGCTCGGTCAACCAGGTATTCTATTCTAATCGTAAAAAGCTGAACACATATTGTGTGTATACTATGGGTATAGTGATGCTAACAAGTAAATTAATAGTACACTAGCATATTCATAACCGTAATCCTCGCTATTCTATTTCTTCTCGAAATTATTCGAGGAGTTCGTCGATGTATTTAACGCGAGGTGCTGAAAATAAATACCTCCACAGTTTTTAAATTTATCAGACATGGAGTCTTACTTACTATTACCGGCGTACTTCCATTCTAATGACCTATCTTGTGTTACTCTGTATTTTTGTAAATTTTCTTGAAAACTAATTCAGTACTTTTTATGTGAAACTTTCACTTTTATCATATAAGTAGGATATCAAATATCAAATCCGTATATCAACGAATTTACTTATTTACATCTGTTATTTAAGAATGTGTGAAAAATCTATGACAAAGTAAAAACTTGTTACATAAATGTTTAATTTAAATATTGGGACAATCCATACACGGCAACCTGATCCCAAATTAGGCAGACCCTGTATACAATACAGGGCAACTAGACATCTGATACATACTTATAAATTACTAAATACATACATAATATCTATTATGAAAAATTACGCCCGGACACAGAACAAATGATCATGTTCATCACACAAACATTTGTCCTGGGTGAGAATCGAATCCACGTCCTTCTGGCTTAGCAACCAGGCCTACTAACTACTGGAGCAACAGGCCGGACATCATTTATTATAACCATTTCAAAATAATATATTTACAATCCATTTTACTAGTGTTTTTTTCTTTTGAGAAATAATCTATTGTCGTTCAGTTCAACACAATGCTATGTTATTTTCGATACGAACACAAGGAAATGCTGACCGTCCTTATTCCATGTAAGATTTATGGCTTACTATTTATTTCCATACAAACGGTATATCGAGCATATTTTTCCAACTCTCCCTAGTTCTTGCGGTTTGCATTTCTCAAGATTTAAGTCCGTCGCCAACTAATGCCTTAATTTGTCTGAGCTGTGTAAATACCTTCTATGCTGACAAGTATAAAATATCCCGAGAATCTTTTAGAATGGTATTTTTTATCATTTGTACTTAGAAGTACAGTAAAAAAGAAAAGCTAGAATGTTTTTGCCGTGACGTCTTATAATTCGATGGAGCCGGCTGCACGTACCAAAAACATGACACATACGGCGTTACCTCGCTATGAGGCGTTCCATTTAAGGCTTGAAGTGCAAGCGAGAGCGCGGATCGAGCGACAAAGGTGCCCAATCGGCCCATCAGTATTTTCTTATGGCGTCACGTTCAACTATCGTCAGCAAACCGACTTTACAGACAACCGATTTTTTTGTAAATTTTTGGGGTCGGTCAGGTATATTAACGATTGTGTACCGTAATAATGCAATCAAATGTATAATACACTAGCGGACCCAACAGACGTCATCCTTTAGATACGAATCGATCCAGCAGCTTAGTTGCAGTATAGATGAATAACCCAGATACCGTCTGCAGCGCCATCTGCCGGGCTGACTTGTGAATCTAAACCTTTCCCATCTTCTACCTGAAGATACACGATTTCATTAAAATCGTTCTTTTATCAAAAATTTGAAAATAATATCCGTCCCATTTCCAAGTTTCCATTCCATTTCGGAGGAGTTCAGTGACAAGCACACGCACAGAAGAAATGTATAAAAATTATGATCATCATCAGCCTTTATCGGTAAACTGCGCAACATTGGCCTCTATGGATGCCATGATAAAAAAATGACACAACAAATAACATGACATTCTTAGACAATGTCAAAATATCGAGCTCCGCGAAATAATGCTAAAAAACATGGTAAATATCCCGTTTTAAATAGTTAAAATAATCAAAATAGCCATTAAAATCCTATATGTATATTGTACTTTAGAAAATCTTCAACCCATATGGATAAAATATTTTAAAGATAAAAACCGCATCATAATCGGTTCGCCCGTTTCAGAACTGAGAGAGAGCGGCCTAATAACTCTGCGTTTGGGGCCAAAACTATATGGGATATCGTTGACAATACAAACACACTTATTTTTGAATTTCCCCAATACGTACTCCATTTATAGCGTGTTCAAGTCCTCATATTGTAAAAGCTTTTCGAAGCTCGAATAAAACGAGCTTTTATCGTATGTACTAAGTTGTAAGCACTTATCTCGGACAGTAATACTGTAAGGCGTGAAGCTGTGTTCGGGCAGGAAATTGCTTTTTGCTGGACTTAGACGTGAAATTGGCGGGAACAACGCAATATATTTGTTGAAAGTATATTTAAGTTGCTGTTAATGCTTTTCAAATAGCATTACATTATTTAGTTGCTGTCCGCAGCTACACCACACCAATTTTTATAGCCTACGAAATAGATATTTTCCTCCGATGAGCCCATATGGTACAAGAAAGGAGGTTACGTTTAGGTAGACGAAGTGTTGGTTGGTTTTTAACCAGGTGGGAAGACGATATCCGTTCAGGGGACGGTCCGTGTTGAATGCGGGTCCTCTTAACGTTCATTAAAGGAGGCCTATGTTCAGCAGTAAACGAATAGAGGCTCATGATGATGATGATCAAGGTGTCAGTTGCTAAAAATCTAGCATTATATTGCAAAAAGAATTTTTCAAAACGGTCTAGGATTAGATCCGTCTGCATTAAAATTCAGAAACGTACTTATAATATATGTAACATATTATTGTAAAAATATATAAACTATAAACACTAGTAGCGACCTGCGGTTTTCCCCCGCGTACTTCCCATTCCCGGGGGAGTACGGGGATAAATTATAGCCTACGTGTTATTCTGATGTATGAGCTATGTTAATGTAAAGTTTTATTAAAATCCGTTCAGTAGTTTTTACGTGTAAGAGTAACAAATATCCATACTTACTTACAAACGTTCACGTTTATGATATTAGTAAGATAGGATGTGATCCAGATATACATATTATAATTATTCTAATTTCTAAATCAACACATAGGAACATAGGTCTTAATCCTTCATTCTAGTTTGGATTATGTTATAGTCTTTGGAGCAAAATTTCATGTAAATCCGTTAAGCTACGCGTGTTCGAGTAATAGGTATCTCGTATATAGAGCTGTGTGTGTCTTAGGCACCGTTCGCACAAGCGTTTTTTTACCGAGGTAAAAAACCGTTTAAATGAGACATAAAATGGACACCCATGCATCTGTTCACACGAAGGCCTTTTTAAAACGCAATTTTTTACTGAGCACTGTCTGATTTTCGACGTTGAGCTTTGGGCATCAAAACGAATAAAGCATACGAAAAGAACGACACCAACTGCCCCTTTAAATATCGCTTCTTATTGAGATGATGTACCCAATAATATCTTCTCTCCCCTCTTGCAACACCAATCGCTATTGCCAATAATTTTGGTTTTGCATCCATTGGCTTACGACACGTGCACACTGTAGCGTGTAATACTTAAAGTGTTTTTTATGCGTTCGTATAAACGTTAAAAAACCGTCAACGTCGGATTTCAACGCAGCGCTTTTAAAACGCTCGTGCGAACGGGGGCTTAATATTTACTTCGATTACTTATCTGTTGTTCATGTCAAATCTTGTTAGCTATAAATACTGCAATATTAAAGATGCAATGGTCGCGATTGTCCTCCCGTGAAACAGCTTTGCTGTTTCGGAGAGAAGGGCAGAACGACAGTATAATTTATGCAGCAAGACTTAACATCTTACAGAGTAGGCAAAACGTGTTCGGTGGGCTTGGCTTCCAGGTAGGCAAGCTTAATATTACTAATTGAATGTACCGTCGGTCCTTGATGGAAATTAATTTTCTTTTGATGAAACCACTATACTAACTAATATAAGATAATAAGTATAGTCTCAACAAGCAAGGCTACTTATATTTTCTAGACTGGAAGGCGTTGATCCTTTTAGAGGTTTTATTTAATGTATGTTTTTTCAGTACCTACGGAAAAACCTTTGATGAAAAGTGTTTTTGCAAAAACTATTGCGTGATACCAATTCGGTGAATGCGAATGCTAGCACTACCTTTATATACAGATTGTTAATATTGTGTTAGTGGTTACAGCCTAATATGAGCTGTGACTTTACATACATATTATATACATTAATTTTGAGAGCGAAGTATTATCAAAGTGTAAGTGTCTATTTTACTGATTTTATAAAGGTGAAAGTATTTAGTTGCTCTTTTTTTTGCTGTAGTGTATAAGTTCCTCTATAGTAATAATATCATATTGTATTGTAGAATAATGTAGAGTAAGCAATATTGCAGTTTTAACGTTAAGTTAATTTTTATAGACAGTCTGAATTAGACATTAATAAAGTATGGACACCACATAGTTTTTCTTATTGACTTTCCAACTAACACCACATGGCGACCCTGCATAACCACATTGCTCTTAATTGCGATATTACCGAAAATAAATCCTTCTTAGATTTTTTTACATTTTTCACCGTGCATTATTAATATGATCTACATTATCTGAGTATTTGCGCACGAGTAAACTTTTGGGTGCTGTCAGGCACATAAAAACCTGTAGATGTAAAGGTACCAAACTTGGAATTTTATTTTCTTCAAGATAGCAAATTTTTGTCGAAGCGCATTAACTGTTGTCTGAATTACTTTGTTTGTCAGACAATGTATTTTTTAGTAAACAACAAATAACGTCCGTCTAGAGTCTAGACCGTGGTAACGTCTTTTAAAACTTTTACAAACTATCATCATCATCATAATCATCAGCCCACCCGTCCACTGCCGTCAATAAGGTGGGAAGACGAATTCTGTTGAATGTCCAGTCCGTTGGATGCAAGTGGCAAGGGATCAGCCGCCTTGGCGTTCGTTGAAGGAGGGCCTAGCTTAACAATTTTTTTTCTAATTTAATTCAAACATATTAAGAATTCTTACTGTTGTATGTATGAATGCAACATGCGTTTGAGGGTTTACATTTTTTGTACTCATACCAAGCTTACTTTCGCTTCAAAGTCTATTTCGAATTTTTTTACTAATCGTATTTTCCTTTCTCAGTTTTTGTTGTTGTTGTTCTGATGAAAAATAACAAACTTAACATTTCATTTGCGTCGCCAAGTCGCTTTACACTATCAAAATGTACACTGCCAAAAATTCGAATAAATCATCCTAAATTAGTAAACATTTAAAGTATATCTGCTAATATCTGCAAACCAATTAAATGAAAACTCAGTAAAGTTAGGACCCATGAACATAATATCTGTCAGTCCGAAAACCTGTGCAAAAATTTCGCACTTAATGATAAACCTATTTATCATTGATAAAAATGAATATACAAGTAAGTTTTAAAATGACCTTTAAATCATTACCCTTTATTAAGAATTAAATAACTTAAACTTTACAGTTATAAAAAAGCTTCGAGACATAATCTATAATATATAAGTATTATAATATATATATACACACACACACACACACACACACACACACACACACACACACACACACACACACACACACACACACACACACTCACATACCCACTCTCACACTCTCACTCACGCACATACACAATCTAACACTCACACACGCACCCACGCAAACGCTCACGTATACGCAAATTATACGCGCACGCGCACACACACACACACACACACACACATTCATCCATCACAAGAAAGCAAACATACACATACACACATCACATGTTTTTGGAGTTAAGAGTTTTTATTTAGTAAAAACAGTTCCATGATATATGTAGTATATAATGTATAGTTTATAATGTAAACAATATAAATACATATGTTTTTATGTGGTTCGAGGGTGGGGGCCGGAGTTCTGTAACACAGGGTTTCCTAGTATAGACTCCGATCTCTCACACTGACAAACTAACAATATACTTATTTTGTAGTTAAGTCTTTGTGATTGATTGAAATAAAGATGATTATTATTATTATTATTATATATCTTCCACAATATTGTATATTAATAGTCACAATATTGTATACTATTATAGACAGTAATAATAATAATATTTATTTTCTCACCACAATATTGAAAAGTCGGTATTTGGCAGGTACATAGATAATAACATTAGCATTAATATTGTGGGAGACTGGTGCCTAAGCTAGGCTCGGGGCCTGTGTTTCAGGACACCAGGTCTCCACCCCTTAATAATGTACATTTTAAATATCTGTAATATACAGTGAATTAGTATTGATTTAATAATTTTGTTTCGTGTCGTGTTTATAATTTACATAACCGAAAAACAATAACTAGAGCGATACGTATCTGGCTTTTATATTAATAAGTCATACGGTTCCACGTGTCGACCACGGGGACACGGTCAAGTTGAATTTAAAAGCGTACGATGTAAAATATTAAATTATCAAGCCCCCTTCGATGGCGTTTTATCAAGCGTTAAACAAACGTTGAAATGACATGAATATTCGCAGATATCCACGTATTTGTTCACACGAAGCGTTTTAAAGTTAAATCGACTTAAGCATGCGGGGCTAGTAACTCGTGCCAACGTCGGGTTTTAAAGAGACGATTTCTTAACTCACGCGAACCAGACCTTTAATAAAACATCCCAATGATACAGGAGCTATGTATTTTGAAACGGCTGAGCCGATTTTGGCAAAATATGTCTAGAATCACCAATAGAAAACCTTTGAAAAACCGCATCGAAATTGGTTCATTATTAATATCAGAATTATAATGTCACAGACTTGGCGGTCAGATTTTTAACATTAATTATTATTTAATAGCGTCGAGGATTTTATATCTCAAAGTAGCTTGTACTAAAAATAATTTGTATATCAAAATTCAAAATGATACGCAACGTATTACATCTCTCGAAATTAGATAATAAAGAATTATTTATTGCGGAATTAATAGTTCAAATTCTATTCGCTTCATCAAAGCATGCATGTAGTTTTTCTATGCACTGTTATGTATGCATGTATGATGCATGCCCTGAGACATAGACTACACTTTTTGTTGATAAGCTAAGCTAGCTTCAAAGCTATTAGAAAGCCGCCATCTTCCGACAATAAGTAATTATGATGATCATTCACAAAAGTTTAAGTCCAATTAAAGGAGTTAAAGGGCATTTCAAAGGTCCATAATCCCTATAGCTTTTCTTATCTTAAAAGGGATTGTTAAGATTATGTCAATTTCACGCAATTAAGCTTTTCTTGTCTGTGGCTAAACGAAACACCCGAAAAAGGTTTTAATGATCAATTTCTTGTGGTGACAGACAATAGTTTAAAAAAGTCATTATAACAAAATGAATGTTTTGAATTTATATCTGTTTCAAATTAAATTAACAATGAACTAAGATAATGGAAGAAACGACGATTGCTTTATAATAAATCAATACGAAAACATTTAGGCCCGCTTAAATCAAGTGATACTTACAACCGTATTCAAGAAGCGTACTTGGCTAAGTAATTAATATTACGCATAGAACGCTACAATCTATGCGTTCCTGGTATCAATAGTCGGGTTCTATATATATGGATTTGATAGACGCACAGTTGCAAATTTTATTTAAGTATTGTCTATGAATTGGTTTGAATGACCCTATGCGTTCGAGAGTACTGTGACACCTCCAAGTATTGTTAGTAAAATGGTGTTAATCTTGTTTCACAAAATTTTAATCACGCGTTTCATATACTATTCAATGAACTAGAAGCAGTAGTTACAGAATATATATTGAGTGAATATTTCAATATTTGTTTAAAATCTATTAATTCTTAAAGCATAAAACTTTGGTATCTTACTATGGGAACATGATACAATTGCCACTTCACCAAGAAGCACCGATAGATATAAGAACTAAGGCAACAACAGGACTTTAGAGAACCCCTTTAGGAGAAGCTTCACTCAAAGCTTGTCAATTACTATTAAATAAGATTTTTAAAGAAAACAGTCACTGTAAAATAACATTCCTTCGAAACTACCAGTAAAAAGGCAAGCTTATATTTTAATATAACTGAAATTATAATTCAAACATTATCATGTATTCTGGCGCGTGCATTCAAAAATAAGCCGCAATAATATCCGGGCTCTACCGTGCACCGGTTTCTGTGCAACTACCGGTTATTACCATACGGATAAACCGGTTTCTGTAAACACCAAAAGAGAAAAGTACAAATATCCATATGCATGAGTATCGCTTAGTATAAAGTCTTATTGATGGTTTTAGAGTTCGTTGTCCTTAAAATCTAGAGTTGAGTGCTAGGTCTTATTGACATATTTGTCGGTCCAGCATGTTAGTAGACGAAACAAAATCCGCTTTTATCGTATTGATGCAGGTTTCTTAACGATATTTTCCTTTAACTAGGAGCAAGCGAACTGCACAGAAAAATAAAGGAAAATGCCAACCTCGAACTGTTATTGTTAGTACTCTGTAACTAGAAATCTGGCAAAGATATAGTTACCTATATGCTGGCCCTGGACACAAGCTGTTCACATTTTATCCTGAAAGACTATTTCAGTATCTCACGATATTTTCTTTTTTTTACTGGTAACGAAGGCATGTGTATACCAGATAAAAGTGATACACTACGCTAGAACCTCTCATTTCAAATGAAGTTGAGTATAATTAAACTATGGATCGTCTCTTTTACATATTTAATCAAATTGAAATAAATATTTCAAATGAGCTACTCTGTAAACGGAATTCTTGATTTAATCAACTCAGTTCTGATGAAGCCTAAGTTAATTTATTTATTGTTATAGCGTATCATTGATTGGCTCGAATTCATCATGATCATCGTCTGGTTTTATCAATGCAAATGTAATTTCAACTGATCGCTCCATGATTTTTACGTAAAAGTTTTTTTTTTATATAAAAAAGTTGGTTTTTTTCAACCAAAAAACCAGTTCCCACTCCAACCAAAAAAACAAATCTTTCATGTTGCTTACCCTGAGACATTCTACTAATATGATAGGATATTATTTATCCTCCTACTCCCATGGGAATGGGAAGTACGCTGGTGAGGTAGTAATTACACTGCCTCTCCTACCCTTCTCTCCGAACTACAGCAAAGCTGTTCCAAGGGAGAATCAAATAAGATGGTGCAACCTATGCCGCACGATAATAAACCCTTTTATATCTTCTATCTGGGACATATTTTAAGAAATGAACGCTACTGCCTTCTACGAATTATAATGATGGGAAAAATTGAGGGAAGAAGGAGCGTTGGTAGGAGGAGAAAGTCATGGCTCAAAAACATTCGGGAATGGACAGGAATAGCCAACGTAGAACAACTTTTTCGAGTGGCGAAAAATCGCGACTTATATTCCGAAATGACGGCCAACCTTCATTAGTGGAGAGGCACTTGAAGAAGAAGAAGATATCTTCCATCGGTAAAAAAATATTTGTCTTTATGGAATATTTTTTATTGTTCTTGTGTAAAAATTGTTGTCTTTATAGAATATTTTTTATTGTTCTTGCGTAAAAGTTGTTGTCTTTATAGGTTCCGACCTATAATAATATATATGAAAAGAAAATAATATATTTAGTTGTGAAGTTATCCGTAATTTCACAACTAAATATATTATTTTCTGTAATTACTGCTTTTCTTTTCTTTGAATAGTATGCAGTATAACATTATGAAATACTAGCAGAGCACTGCGGTTTAACCCACGTACTTCATGTGGGATTACGCGGATAAATTATAGCCCACGTGTTATTCTAATGGCTAAACTATATTATTGAAAAGTTTCATCAAAATTCATTTAGTGGTTTTTGCGTTAAAGAGTACCAAATATACATTCATACATTCTCACAAACTTTCGCGTTTATAAAATTAGAAGAATAACAAGCGATGTCTATTAGGCAGAGAATAGGCAAAAGAAGAGCATCTACATAAGCTCTGGTTGTGTTGAAACATCTACATATGCGTAGTTAGTTGTCCAAAGACTTAAACTAATCGTTTGCTCTCTTATAAAAATTATATTCGTGATTTAAATTCTATTAAACAAGAATATGAATCAATTGATATAAGCGGCCCTAAAAAGGTTCGTATTGATTTATGATTGAACGAAGCGAACATTCCAGAAGTCCACGCGTTAGACCTTTCTCTCGCACACCTGAGTTACGACCTTATTGAAACGGAGAACAAA
Source organism: Lycaena phlaeas (assembly GCA_905333005.2). NCBI lineage: Eukaryota > Metazoa > Arthropoda > Insecta > Lepidoptera > Lycaenidae > Lycaena > Lycaena phlaeas. Next base: position 3,810,398 of record HG995176.1, read on the forward strand.
AAAATTATTGTACCGCGAAATAGGGCCCACTTTTTATGATTTATCGTTTTAAATATACTGACAGTATTTCACATACATTATATGCTGGTGTAAAGTGGAAGAGATGGAGTGAATTTTATTGACTTGACCTGGCTATGTAAGATGTATAAAAATTTGTTATAGACCTTTATCAGACCTATTGAATATAGACATTAAATTTCATTAAAATCGGTTGAGCCGTTTCGCAGGAGTATAAACACTGAAAGATACACGAGAATTTTAAATACTAGAAATCTTTGATTTAAAAGATTGGAATCAGCAGCCTATTTTACATATCATTTAGAGACAATTCGAAGTTTAAACGATCATATCCACCTAGGTTATGACTAATTAAAACACACCTCGCGACCACTCCACCACATAACACGACCCCACCTTGTTAGTTAATCAACAAAGTGAATGGAACTAGGTTAGCCGGTGAAATTGGTACCGTATATTTACAATTTACAAATAATGAATTCAGTATAGTTAATAGAAATCTAAATAATACGGTATCAAAAATTGTATATTGCGCGGTTATCTTTCAAAACGCGTGTCGCCAGCGGGCGCGGCTATATCATGGAATAAAATATTATTCAGTGCGTAATACATTTCTTTTTGTGATACAATGCTCTTCCATTAGCATCAAACATATGAAGCAATGTATGAAGTATGTTGAATAAATACGAAAGTTGTGCCATTCATTGAATTTAATAGTGAGGTTATGGTTTAAATTATTTTAATTAAACATCAATATTACTACAAAAAACTACTAACCAATGAAATGTTACTATTTTACTTGCTATGACAAATTTCTGTTAGCGACTAACCGAAAGTGCCCGCGTTGGTGCCATCTGCGTCACCGTTGTGGCGACAAGGTCACCTGTGTGGCAGCAAGGTCACGTGCACTTAGCACTTCCTACCTTATTATTTAGATTTATTTGTACAGTTACTCTTTCGCGATTAAATCTCTAATGTGAAATATCAATTGGAGCGCCTTCGCACTAAAATGTCGAGATGCATACCACGCAGGCCATGAATGGCCTGTTGGTATAATGGCTGAAAAACCAGAAGATCGTGAGTTCGATTTCCATATTATATCGTATACGGGATCTTATAATAATAGATAATGTTTGTGAGTGAATAGACAGACAGTAGAGAGATATGTGAGGGTTACTTATGCATGCAACTTCTTACGTTACGTACTGTCAACAAAATTAATTTGCAGCAGCATGTAACAAAATAGTCGAACAAAGTGAAAAATATATCATCATCATAATCAGACGATCGACCCCTTGCCACTCGCATCAAACGCGGACATTCCACTGCACGGAGATCGTCTTCCCACCTCGTTAATGGCCGACCAATACTTAAAAACATAATTCATCATCATCATCATCATCATCATCAGCCTCTATCCGAAAAACATAATTAATAAATATATATTAATTTTCCTCAATTGTATAGTTAAACATTGTAAACGACGCTGTAACCTTCTAAAAAGTCCTTTGATGAATATTTCTGAAGAGATGACTCAATATTTTAATACGTTTTTTAAAATAGAAGCAATAACGTAAAGTTCTTTCAGAGCTAGTATTGAGAGCTTATCGGTTTAATAACATCGATTCCTTATTGGAAGGTCCCTTTTTTGACGCAGGGGAAATCTTCAAACGATACCCGGTGGTGTAGGGAGGGGTTCGTCGTTCTCAAATGAAATACACAAAATCAACAGAAAAGAAAATGCTTTCTACCACATGTAAGGTTATGTGTAAAATCGATAAAAATATCGATAGATATACATAATAAAAAATAAAAAAAAAAACAATTGTCCTCTTACTATGAGGTGATTTATCTGCAAGTTGTCTTATCCAACCATTAAATAAATTTCATAAGGTTTATTCACCCAGCCACACTCGCCTAGAGGCCTAGCCAAAATGCCATTAAGAAAGCGTTAGCGAAGTTAGAAATGTTAAAATGTATAGGATGGACCACGTGATTAAGCGCGGCCTTATGTCAATCCTATACATTTTATCATTTTCGAACTTCGTTAACGCTTTCTTAATGGCATTTTGGCTAAGCCCCCTGATTTCGAATAGGAGACTCATGCAGAGGCCAGAGGTGGGACATAAATGGGTATAATTTTTTATTACGATTTTTACATGTCCGATATATAGGATACTTTACAATATCTAATCATTTTGACGGGAGGACTGATTATTTAGTAATCAGAATAGTTAATTATTTTATATGAATATGTGATTTTAGATTAGAGAATTTAATTACTAAAAGCTTATAGTTTGAAGTGTGAATGTATAATGAATCTATTATAATTTAACATATTAATAATTGCACTGTATTTGGTCAATAGGATATTCGTGCAGACTCCAATAATTATTACATTATCACGGCCCAGTGGACGAAATGAGAGAGATAATTAATACATAATGTAAATTAATGTAATATGTGAATAAATGATTCAAATATATTCTATTCTATAATTAAATTAGAATATCACAGAAGTTATTAATTAGGCCAAATGATGTACTGTCTAATATTTTTACACGCTATTTTTTGTTGTCTTTTAAGTATTCTTATTTACACACACCTGACGCACTGACAACCTGATTCCGTAAGGATGTTACGGACACTAGACAAAATAATTAAAAGTTAAAAAAACACGCTTTTGAATATTGAAAAATGAATTAATTTTATCGAATGTAGATCTAAAGGACCGATGAAAATACATACATTACATCGGTCCAGTAGATCAGGGTTTCTCGAAGTGGGGAACCCATAGGGGTTCGTACCCCACTTCGAGAAACCCTGCAAACAAATCCCCTGCCGCCGAAACCCTAGGGGGCAAGATTTACGTGATAATGGTGGCCTTATAACTGACACTCTCACGCAAAGCGGTTCATACCCAATCAAGTCAAATTAATAAGTCAGAATTAAGGATATTTTATGTTATAAGGCCATTTGTGACAAAAAACAAGCACACCCATCACATTAATATCAAAAAATATATTTCTATTGATACTTTAATTGTTACCTTTTATTAAAAAAAAACCCTATTTTCTTCGACAGTCAGCTCAAAGTTTGAGAAACCCTGCTGAAATCTGGCCGTTCAAAGTGGGTAAAAATCGCGCACTAAGGAGTAGTCTGTTACAAAGCGTGTAAAAAAGTTGACAAAACAACATGGAAATAGAACAGGTTATAAAATCAGTGTAAAAACCTTTTTTATTTGTATTTTAGTAAACCCATTTACTCCCTTTCTACCCCGCACAATTGTAAAACAAAGCTGATCAAAACGATCCAGTTTAACTGAAGCACTTATGTAATTTATAGATTTGAAATTAGAATAATCATGAATGTTTAAATGAACTACTGGCATCATCATCATCATGATCATTATCACTGGCATACAAAACAATAATTAGGACGAAAAAACCGTAGTGTATAATATCTTCAAATATATATAACCAACATGGATGCCAATTTGAGTAATACGAGTAATATCTTATGTATATGCGAATATTACACAATAATCCACAAATTTCGTGTCTTCCTAAGATTATTGCTACCTTTTCAGTTTAATTAATATGAAGGAGTAAAATAAAGCAAAATAAGTGAATATATAAACTGTTAGTCACGGCAAAAGTAAAACGTAAACTCGTTAAAAACCTAAATTCTTTTATTCAGTCGTATTTGTGTAGAAACATCGGCTTTACATACATCGGATTCGGGATTTCTATGCGGATTGTAAAACGCTGATTTGTCACAGCTCTGTTATAGCTACCGCTGTCTGGACGAAAGATTTAGTTTTTCGTTTAGATTGGGGTGTATTGTGGGCCCTTTTTGCATACTGTATGTCACTCAGCGTACTTCTCGTTCTGTAAAGTTTTATCAAAATCCATTCTGTAGTTTCTGCGCGAAAGTGCAAGTTTTCTCCTTTGTAATATTATTGAAGTGAAAACTTCTATAGCGGCGTTGTGCACTTTTTTGTGATGGGTATTTTTTTTTAAACTCGCGTCAGAACACGTGACGTGAACTTCGTAAGACTGATCGAACATTAGTTTTTATTAATGTTCGATCAGTCTTACGAAAAAAAAAATCATTCGATAGTGTAATTATTGATTTTTCTGAGAGAACTTTTTAATGAAATATAAATTGTCATGTTTGTTTACACGTAATAAGATACAAGCGCTTATTTAAACGCGAAATAAACGCCTGTCATGGGGACCTACTCTAAATAGCTAGGAATGCCTGTGAATGTAGGAAATCAATAGTAAATTCTAATTTCAAATTTAAATTTATCATTAGAATAATTTAAATATTTACCGCTCAGCTTTCATCTAAATATCTCAAAGTTATAATTTGCCTGAATTTCGTTGATCTGGAATGCTCTAGCTAATAATTGCTTAACTTCGAAATACCATACGCGAGTAAACTATAGCTAATTAATTTAGTTAAAACTTGACTAACCCATTTTCTAGTTTAAGGGAGTTATATTGAATAATATTTATATGATATAATACCTTTATTATATAATGAACGAGTGAGGCCTTTGTTTAGCATTGGACGGATGAAGGCTGATGATGATGATTATATAATGAGTGACTATGGTCCAGTGGGGATGGACTCTGTCTCTTGTTTGGGAGGTTCGGGTTCGATCCTGACCCCTGTGGTGTTTTGAAATGGATTTTATAAAGTTCTAAGTGTACTTAACACGAGACCATCGCTAGCTTACCCGTGAAAGAAAACGTGAGGAAACCTGCATGCATGATAAGATTCAAAGTCTTTGAAGATGTGTGAAGTTCACCAATTCGCATTGGACCAGAACATCGGTGAACTATAGTCCAATACCTTTCTCGTCTAGGAGACCCACGCCCAGCAGTGGAACATGTAAGAATTAATAATACTTTTTTACTAGAAAGAAAGAGAAAGACAGAGAAAGGGAGAGAAAGACAGAGAAAGAGAGAGAGAGAGAGTAAGAGGGACTCAGAGGGAGTTTTCAGAATTCGTGTTCATCAATGATAATTTTAGGGGATTGGACATGATGATAATGATGAATTTCAAAGTACACTTTGAGCGGATGAAAGCTGTGTTAGCACTTACGAAAGATGAAAACTATATGTTAATGTATGTGGCGTTCGTTGCTAAAGTGTGGAGTCAAATTACTTAAAGTGGTGACCTGTTAACTTAAGGCTTTGTCTATTTAGAATGTGGAATTGTCGTTACCTATGTTAGTATTAATTTGTCGTCTACTAATCTACTCTACGTCTACAATAATGATAGTAAAAATATAAAAGCAAGAGGAAATCCCTCTTATTTTCTCTTTATAGCATAGGAGGGCAAACGAACAGCCGAAGCCTTGCGACTATCAACGCCCATTAACATCCACACAACCAAAGGTAATGCAGATGCGTTGCCCACCTTTTCCCTTTCCCCCCAATGGGCCACCGGAAAATCACAAACCGCACGAAACGCGACAGCATTACTGTCACTTTACGCTTGTATTATGTGAGCTAGAGATACAAACTCGGTCGTGCTGGCCCAATTCGGCTTACAATGACAACATCAATAAAAAATATACTCTTACTTTTCGAATTAGACCATTTTAAAATTTCCATAATCTAGTACTGTTAAAGGGCGCGGCCATTTTGATTTAAATTCTGTAAAGATAAACGATCGTTCATCACCATCATCATCATCATCCCTTATCCGTCTACTGCTCAACATACGCCTCAAAGAACGCAAATTTGACCGTTCTATTGCCATTCAAAACTATTATCATTTTTGTTAGAAGTCGTCAAGGAGCCTCCAAACATTAAAGAAGGCGAATTAATCGATTGCTTCATATTCTAAGCATCTTTTCACACCGAATGATGGCAGCACCATCAATCGGACCGGCGACAGGCAGTAGTGCCGTCTATGCGGATCAGTGTGACCGTTTTCAAAAATGATAATGTACTAAAACTACAAGGCGCCAGTACTAAATAATACCAAAACACGTTCTGAATGTAAAAGAGGAAAAATTGAATCAAAAAACTTCAGTTATTTGTTTTAGAATCCGCATGACTTTTAATCGTTGCGATTCTGCTCAAAAATGTTGCTCCACAAGTTTTACACAAGGCGTTCTCACTATTTCAATCTTTTGTCAACCATGACGAAAATTCAGGATTTTGTTCCCACTCAGATCTATATTTCTGATCGTTTTTCGCTTCATTATCTTCATCACGAAGTATAGATATTAGTAGTCCGAACGATATAGACTTTTTCCTAGTCTTCACATACACAATAATAAACCCAGATCTTAGTTCTTTTTTCTGCCACTAGCTGCGTTAGAATCGAATGCGTACCGATGCTATTGTAGCGGACCAATCAGTGCCACACTACTTCCCGAGTAAATATATAAACGAATACTTATAAAAAAGGCGCGCTCTACCGGCAAAACATCTAAATTGCGACCATTCGTTCAACATTACGTTTGGTCTCCTTATAATATTTATACTTTGTCATTTACACTACACGCGCACGATATCGCAGAGAGACATGGATAAAGAACAAAAATTGACCTTTCGAAAAAGACTAATTGTTTGTGTGTGTGAAAATGACAATAAAGTGTTTAAAAATGTTGAAAGTTTTAAAATGTACCAAAAAATACCACAATATGAAAGAATACCAAAAAAATACTAAGTTAGTTTTACGGAGCCCGAATTATACCAATTTGGTAATGAATATACTAAAAACTGTGTTGCCAGTGATGACTTACGGCTCTGAGACGTGGTGCTTCACAAAAGATCTTTTTCATAGGCTCAAAGTCGCTCAGCGAGCTATGGAGAGGGCTATGCTCGGTATTTCTCTACGGGATCGAGTCAGGAATGAGGAGATCCGTAGAAGAACGAAAGTTGCCGACATAGCCCGTAGGATTACCAAACTGAAGTGGCAATGGGCGGGCCACATAGCGCGAAGATCGGACGGCCGATGGGGCAAAAAGATCCTGGAGTGGAGACCACGTACCACCAAACGCAGCGTGGGACGGCCACCTACCAGATGGACCGACGACCTAGTGAAAACCGCTGGGTCTCGTTGGATGCAGGTGGCAATGGACCGGTCGCGCTGGAGAACCATTGGAGAGGCCTATGTCCAGCAGTGGACGGCTATGGGCTGAGATGATGATGATGATACTAAAAACGGTCACACTGATGTGGATTCATCATCTGCAATTGCCAATCCGCCTGCTCAGCATGGCAATTATAAGCATTACAATTAATTACAGGCACAAGAATTATTTTTCCTTAACAATGGTTAGTTGTATATGATACTAGCAGTGCCCCGCAATTTTACCTTTTGATTCCCGTGGGTGTATGAGTATAAATTATAGCCTAATTTGCTTACAGATCATATAGGCATCTATTGGTAGAATTTCTCGCTTTAGTAGTTCTAGAGATTAGCACCTTTACCTCTTTATAATATTAGTATAGATTATAATAAGTGGTGCAAAGATACATGCGGACGACAATATCAATTCAAATCATTCTCCACACATGTAACCGTATTATCATATTAAGTGTTGCTTCGCTATTACACTTTTAACAACAATGTTATTACTATATTCAAAGGGCTCTTATAGCGACATTTTGTATTATAATTTGTTGTTCTGTTTTTATTTAAATTGAACATATTTTTATACTCTGTGATTTGAAATTAATTAGATTTGAATACGAGTACGCCAGACGACTATTGCCACTCGCATCCAACACGGACCGCCCACTACTCGGAGATCGTCTAGGCGTTTATTGAGGGAGGCCTATATGCAGTAGGCTATAAAGGCTGATGATGAATGAATACGAGTATTATGACACTTTTATTATGATTTTATATTCGCAAAGATAAAAAATCCATCCGATGGTAGACATACAAACGTGGACAGACATACAAAGGTATCAATATTAAAAAGGAAAACACTAATTTGATAACTTGTCTATGAGTATTTAGACGGAAAGCAAAAAGTAGATTTATTTGGTTTTAATATAAATGGTTTTGATAAATTTAATATTCCCTATTTGGAGGTTAAAAGTCCTACTAATATTATAAATGCAAAAGTTTGTAAGTATAAATGTTTGTTACTCTTTTACGTAAAAACTACTGAATGGATTTTTATGAAACTTTTCAATGCCTATCTTCTTTTCATAGCCTATCAGAATAATACATAGGCTATAATATATTCCCGTATTCCCACGATAATAGGAAGTACGGAGGTGAAACCGCGGGGCGCTGCTAGTTATGAATTATACTTCGTCTTTCTCCAGTTGGTCTTTACATTCAGTGATCTGCACTGCCAATATAGACTACATGTATGTATGTGTGCCTAGGCTATTTCTAGGTATATTGTATGGTACATAGCTTATCCAATAACATTTAAAAAGCATTAATATACGGTTGTATAAATCCGTGACCACAGGTAAACAGTAAATCAGCCGTGATACTGTGAACATTTAAAACGATTTATTTTATGGTCAGAATCAGGGCTGTACATACGTGATAAAACTGTTTATTGGATGCACGTAATGGTGGTTACGAGTCCGATTGTATAAAATTTATTTGGTAACCCTGGAATACGCTAAATGTTTGCCATAGAGTCGTCTGGGCGAACTAGTCAGCGTCATAATATCTTAGTGGGCAGCAGCTGAGCTTTTGGCTATCTTTTCTTAACCGGACCTTCTCTTAAGCCTTTAGTTCTTTCTTAAGCCGGCACGTCTGGGATGGTACTTCTGACTCACATTTTTGAGTTTCTTGTAGCCCTTTGGAGGGATTGGGTAAAAGAGGGCAACCATCTGAATAACTTCTGATCATCTGCATGTTTGTGAGCGTCGATAGTCGCCAAAAGGATTCGACTGTTCGTTTGCTATAAAATTTCTCCCATGCTATAAAAAACATTCCCCGGTCTCCCTGAGATCGTATCAAGGGACGTATCAAGGGGTGTCAGCGTTGGTAACTGTGAGTGGCGAGTGGTAATGTGGCGAGCATAGCACATTAGTAAAAAAGGTTCTATTAGTGTCGGCCATGGACTGTACGAGTTGTCCTTTGACCTCTCCAGGTAACGTCTAGAATAGTCTCGGGTGGCTATGGCACACCAACAACGATCCTGCAATGACTTCCAACCCATTATAATTGACCATTAAACAATAGAGATATAATAATAAAATAAGGTTATAGAGTAGAGGCCGCGTTAGGGTAAATAGAGTGCTGGTCGGCCATTAGCTTGGTGGGAAGACGATCTCCGTGCAGTGGGAGGTCCGTGTTGGACGCGAGTGGTAAGGGATTGGCCGTCTTGGCGTTCATTGAGGCCTATGCTCAGCAGTCACGGATAAACAAGATGATGATGATAAAACAATAGAGCTAGAAATATTCTTTACGCAATCATAAAATAATAACCTCGGTCATAATTTAATTCGAAAACTTTCAAATGCAATTTTTCATTAGAAAAGTCAGCTTTCACATCATTTCCCATGTATCGGAATGTAACCTAATTTCACAGGAAACAAACAGAACCTTTATATACCGTATTAAGTGACCAAATTTAGTGCAAACAATTTGCAAATTAATAACTAAAAGATCTTAAATCTTATCATCATAAAATGTGATTATAAAATTAATGAAATCGCCTCGTTTAATTTCCCGTGCCGCACGTCACACAGACGGGATGACAACAGGTGACAGGTGGACACAGGCAGCGACAGGCGAGGACAGGCGGGGACAGGAGTGGACGTGAGGGGAGAGGACAGGTGGAGACGGTTGTAGTGGACTTATAACGCCGTTACATACGTAACATATCACTGTTGGCGATTAATAGTTTGAGATATCTTCGTTTTCTTTTTTCGTGATAGATGCTGTTATGTATCCGAAATTTTAAAATTCGAAAAAATTAAGACGCCGTGGAAACATGGTTTTAATTTCTTTCATCGGAATGTTTTTGTATACATTTATTCGTTCTTCTTTATTTTGTAAAAAAAGAAGAGTTGTATCCAGAATTTATTTATCCATCTGTTTTTAGTTATTTATATAAAATTATGCACTGATTTTTTTAAATTTTAATAACGTAAATCATATTGTATGGGGCACTGAAATAATCCGCTGATATATAGACTCTATATTAAGTCAAAAGCGAATTCTCGATTCGAGAAATTTCCATATGATTCCAAATGATTAGGCAATAATATTGCCTGAAATATTAAAGTATCTCGAGAAGGGTACTTTGATAAGTTAAAATACATATCAATTTCTATTTAATATCGTAGCGTGTGTACATTAATAATCGCTACAATTTTTACTACATAGTAAAATTGGCCGCTATGTCCACATTCGTAACCAAATTTTCGTAAGTGGTTACGAAAAAGGAAATTTTTTCCCTGTTTCGTAACCAGTTATGAAACAAGACTTTTTTTTCCATTTTCATAACCTTAGTCTAGTATGTTAGTCTACTCTTAGTCATGTATGGCCTTTTGGTACTTTTTCCTGGAACTATGATTTGTATTATGAATACATGTTTTAAAACGTGTATTTATTTATTATAGTTAATTCTAAGGCCCTCGAATTTAGCGGGCAACGGGGCAAAATGGAAAAAAAAGTCTTGTTTCATAACTGGTTACGAAACAGGGAAAAAAAATCCTTTTTCGTAACCAGTTACGAAAATTTGGTTACGAATGTGGACGTAGCGAAATTGGCGTGCTTTTATATGTAAAGAAATATCTTTTCAGTAAGACAAATAGCAAAAAAAAACATGGTGACGAAGAGAAATAAGTTTGAAAAGATGTAAAAGCAATACCTGAATTGTATTATATCTGTTTAACATGTGTTGTAGATATTTATCTGTAAAATACTCCAAACATAAAGCCTTTCTAAAAAAAGATTGACGGTTTTTTTAAGATTTATGTTTAACATACAATAAAAAGTCCAGTAATTATTTCCCATATTATTATCCTTATTTCACATTTTTTTTCGTACAGAAGAATGCAAATTTAAAAATCCACCTGGTTTTATTTTTAATGGTTCGCCCGCGTTACCTTCCGAATCAATACGGATTTGCATGACAAATGTCTCGCTGATTGGTGATTGTCGGATGATTGATTCGTACATTTATTTAATACAAACGTTTAGTGTTTTGGTCATAATATATTGTTTAATCTCGTGGAAAGTAAAAAAAAAAACAATGTGAAATAAGTGGTTCGAGAAGTAAAGAGAAACACCAAGAGAGAAATAATGTTTAGTTCTCTGAGAAGTAAAGAAAAAGACGTTACATCGGCACACGACAACAAGGTTCTAGAAGGTTCTCGTGTGTTTCTAGAAATGTCTGGAATTGTTCTGGGAAGGTTTATTGAAAGGCTTTGGCGTGGAGGCCTCGTGGGAAAGCATAATATCAACTTGTTGACTTGTATGACTTGTAGGTGATTCAAGTTAGAATAATTTGAATGTTTATTTTGAATTTTGACAATATATCGAAACTGTTAATATTATTATGACGATTATTTGTCCAAATCAGTGTCAAAATCTATCGATTTTGGCCATGACTACCACTTCTGACTCCTAGCAGAGAGTTTGGCGCTAATGCGATCGGTGAATCGGCTAATGTAGCTTATTTTTGTGTGCACACTGTGTCTTGTGCACACACAAAATAAGTAAATATAATAAAAATAAGACTAAAAATAATAATAACTAACTTTATACTTTAAGTTACATACCTACTCGTTTTAATAATAAAAGTATTATTTCATAGAAAGAGGACAGACGAAGGTTATTTGGAGTGCTAATTTAATCATCTTCCAAACGGTCCATAATAAATATCGCGTAATATCCAAAAGGCTATTGCTATATTTTATGAAAATTAAACTTTCCAATAAAGGGTTTTCAGCGAAGACTCCATTAGGTCGTTGTTGGCGCCGTTTTAATTCGGGAAACTTAATTTATTGTTATAATACGATATTTTACGGAATTTTAATGAATTTTGGCAAAAATATTACTCGGTCATGACTTACAATGATATCAGCGTGGTAACCTGATTATGATAAATTCGGGGGATGTTCCAAATGTATGACCACACCACGTCAATCTGGTCTCGTGGTAAGTTCTCGAAGGACTTGTTAGGTACCAAGAATGGAAATATGAAATACTTACTAATAATTCTATGCATACATTTAAGATAAGATTAATTATTATATGATAGACAAATTCAATACACATCCATGACCCAGGAACACAGAAAAATATATTGTTCCCTCGCGGGACTCGAACCCGCTACCCCCGGCTTTAGCGCTAGAACCATTGAGCCACAGAGGTCGTCACGTAATAAATATAGAATGATGATGATGATGATGATGGAATAAATATCACAAAAAAACTCTACATAGTCTTTAATAATTTAATAAGTCAATTTTCGAAAAAAGCTATGCTATTCTTTTTATGGATATCACAATCAGTCACAAAAATTTAAAAGGCAATTATAACAAGGAAAACTCGTAGGGATTGCAGATTTCTCATCTTCTTCATCATTATCATAATCATCAGCCTTTATCCATCCACTGCTGAATGGCCTAACACAATGAACACAAAGACGACCGATCTCTGGACACTCGCATCCAAATCCTTAATCCGTTTGCCTGTTTCAAGGTTACCAACTATTTCGTTACTGCTTTAATTTTTTTATGTGTACACTTTTAGTTACTACTATCTTTAATAAAAATACAATCAACAAAGTTCCTCGACTATATTCGACTAAGTCCTACGACGTAATTTTTTCTCTCGCTACATTTTATTAAAGCGCAAAGTGTATTACAGCTACACACTACGCAATACCGTGACCTTCCGCCAAGAGTCCTCACGCCCAAGGTCACGAGGGAGACGGTAATTCCATTCATGTCTTAATTAAAACCGGGAATTTACAGAGTGTAGACATTCGCCAGTATCATTTGGTGAAAATATTACAGCCTTTATTTATGCGGGTAATACTGTCACAAGTTAGAACATAAAACATGGACCGCACTCACAAACCGCATGAAATGGAAAAGGGGGGCAATGCATCTGCATAACTTCTGATTGGGCGGATGTCTATGAGTCTCGGTGGTCACTAGAAGGTGGGCGTATTTCTCAGACGTTGTTCGCCTGAAATGACTGTGTCCCACGACTTCTAACCCAGTTTACCCATCGAATATACTTTAAAAAACTTTTACAGTTTTTACAAACATTTTTACAGAAATCGGTAAATTATACATTTCTTTCATTAAAATGTTCTTATACGTTAGTAATTATTATAATTTTTTAAGAGTCATGACGAAAAAAAGTTTAAAAAGGTGAAAAGTCCATGTGTCCCACGGCGTTTTCAATATTTCAATTCCAAATAATTTCCAAGATCTCTCTTATTGGTATCGGCTTGATTATTTTTTGAAAAGCTTATTATGTTTAAATTGTAATTTTAAAACTTATTTTTGGATTTACAGGTTTAAAACATTAAAAAAAGTAAAATATTTGGCTTCTTTGAAATACGGTTGCGCAATTCCACAATACGTCACGGGACTTTTCTCTATGTTTGAGTGAAGGAAACTGTCGTATTAAGGTTAATACTAAAAGACGGTTACCTAATTATAATACAAGTAACCGTCAAACTCAAACTAGACAGTTAGTAGTAGGCGTACAGTTAGGTAGACGTACAGCTTTGTACCAATTGCTCGTTACTAATCTGTCTGTAAAGTCGGTTCACGGGCGGTAGTTTTACGTGACAACGTCAAACATTACATGCAGCACGAACCAAACTGAGCCGATCGCTCGATCATGCCTCTCTTTCGTTCGTGCCGCGCTCTCGCTTGCGGAACGCGACATCACATCTTTTTCGTACATGCAGCCCGTAATATCGAATTACGTTTACGAATTACGTTGTGACGTCAAAAATCATCAATGCAACATGACATGCTCTTATTACAGGTGACTTTACCAATCATATTGTATTATATTATTATATTTATCATATCATATTGGTTTCTTAATAAACAAAACAAAATAAAATAAAATAAATAAAATATTCCTTATCATCCCAAGGTTTTCTGGAAGAAATTGCTATGCCAACAATAAGACCGTCTTTGTGTACACAAATGTGTTCTACATAACTTTGTTTGACTGTTATTATGTACTCTTGTTTGTGTGCCCAATAAAGTATAGAATAGAATAGAATCATTTATTTCCGAGAAATTAGTAACATTTAAAGATGGAATTTGAGTTGGATCACAATTTATAATACAATATAATTCATTCATTCATGTCTTTACTTGTCATTTATGAAATCCGAAGCAGTCACCATAAACAAGACGTGGGTTTGAAAGGATAGAACCCACTATAATACGTGAGCGTGAGCAGAAACGGACAGGACAGTTGAGTTGAGCCGGATGGACGAAGTCTTTGCATGTATTTACCGTCTGAATAGAACGAGAAACGTGCGCGTATATTTTTCACTAGCAGAGTCCCGCGGTATACACTACGCCCTTCACATTCCCGTGGGAGTTAGGATAAATTATAGCCTATATCATAGCCTATAGTAGCCGTACTATTGGTAAAAATATGTCAAAATCGGTTCAGAGATTAGCCCCTACAAGCTCACAAACTAAAATACTAGCTGTTGCACGCAGCTTCGCCTGCGTCAATTTAGTTTTAATACGGGTCTCTAACTTTTTGAAAATTTAATATAGCCTATGTTTACCGGGGATAGTGTAGCTTCCCAACAGTGAAAGAATTTTTGAAATCGGTCCAGTAGTTTCAGAGCCTATTTAATACAAACAAACAATCAAATCCTTCCTCTTTATAATATAAATATAGACTAAACTAAAATACTATTTTAATTTGTCGGTTTATATATTTTTTACAAACGAAGGCTGTTATCGCCTATTTGCTGATTTAATGAAAATAAAAGCCTTCTGTCCAGTGCTACAAGACTGATGGACAATAACCTTATCATCTGTCTTCATCAATCAGTTTTGTAGCACTGGACAGAATACTTATTGAAAACCAAAGTATTTAGTTAAATCCACGAAATACAACTTTGATAATGAGTATTATAAGTGTAAAATATATAAAAGATTTTGTATGTTACTTGCGTAGGCAAATAGGCAACCAAGAAGTCAACGTCAACCTACAACAACTAGAACTGATTTTATTCGGAGATATAGCATGTTAGGTCTCTGTGTGTCCTTCTTCCTGAAAAACACCAATGCTGTTTCACAGAAGAATCAAGCAAGATGTTGGTAACGCCAGCCAGTAAAAACCAGCGTATCCCTACCACGTGTTAACATCATCTACACAATATGTCCTACTCTAAAGAGTTTTTATTTGGACATATGCTTCAATAAGCAATTAGATTACGTTGCATTTAAAACTCTATACATTAGGATAGAAGGCGACTATACCGTGTAATTTATGTAAAATAGGTCGACCATCAATAAAATTGGCTGGCACATCGATCAGTGTAGGAAGTTAATCACTTATTACTTTGGACCCAAACTAACCCTCGCCAGTTCTTTGAAGCGCAAGACACGCGGCGTGACGCACCGTGCCGCGGCGAGACGCACCGTGACGCGGCGTGACGAGGGTCAAACACGCTGATTCATCACTCACATAAGCATTCAATCTTACGGCGACGTTCGAAAAAAATATTGCACCCGAGTAGAGTGCAATTACGTCGAGAATGGCATACTGGTAACGTGGTGATCTTTTCCACTATAACCTTTATATTTTGTGGGATACTTAATGTTTTATGAGATATAGGCAAGCTTATTTTAGGAACAGGAAGATAGGTCAATTTGGGTGATCTTCGTCTTCCTATGCAATCCGGCAGCGCCAGGGATTCGGCCCGCATGGGGTTCAATGAAATATATATTTAAAGCTTAGTTCAGCAGTGAAAAGAAAGATGATGATGATGATGATGATTATGAATAATATGAACACGAATGTTTGTTCTAGCCTGCGAGTTGGTAAGACGTTCTTACTGCCTTGGACCAACTTAATGTATATACTTCAAAGACGCCGTTTTTGTTTTTGTTCATTAGTTCAACAGAGAACGAATAAAGGCTGATGATGAATGAATACGAGTATTATGACACTTTTATTATGATTTTATATTAGCAAAGATAAAAATCCATCCGATGGTAGACATACAAACGTGGACAGACATACAAAGGTGTATAAAGCGTCATTATCAACAGCTTCATCAGCTGTTGATAATGACGCTAGGTGTATCGTTAGCCGTTCTTGAAGTTCATTAGAATATATCAATGTACCAAAAAAGGTTGCTAATGCTAATAGTGATAACGATGAATATTATCATAGATTTACTTAGAAATCTAAAAGGGCTGAAAAATACATGAAAATCTTTATAAGCTCTCTTTATTTTGGTCGGCAGTGCATTTAATTAAGCCTAATGTGGTCCACCATGAAAAGGGTTACCGATAAGATAAAAATCGTGGTTTGTAAAAAACATATTGTATCACTTTGTGTGAAAAGGGACGTCGCATCGTGTCCTAATTATACACACTCCGGTTACCAGGATATACATTTAACTTGTATAATTTGTTTTATAATTGCGTCAAGATTAACAGCATAATATGCTTGAACAGCAATACGAGATATAATGTTATAGTTATATCAAGAGTGTTTTTTATATGTCGCAGTTATTGCTGGAGTATTATGTCCAGCTGATGTTGTATATATTTTGACGTGAGAACGTCTAATAACTCGATATTACGGGCAGCATGTACGAAAAAGATGACGTCATGTAGCGTTCCCAAAGCGAGAGTGCGGCAAGAACGAGAGAGAGGCATGAGCGGCTTAGTCGTTTCGTGCTGCATGTAATGTTTGACGTTGTCACGTCAAACTACCGTCCGTAATCCATTACAGACAATCAATTTTTTTGTTAGTTGAATAACCTAAACTGTTGATCTAGAGTAACATGTACATCATGTCAGTTACATATATTGACTATCCTGACCTTGATTCTTCCCTCCCTGGTCACGCACTTTTGACAGAGTGGTTGTGACTCACGATGGATAGGACAATGTAATTCCCGCGATTCGCCTCCACTTGCTGCAGTCTTTAGCATTAAAAGATCATTGCGTTATGGTTTCTAGAATCTTCTAGAATCGTAAGCCTTGATTCCAAAACAGCAATGCTTTATGTAGAACTAAGCACGAAGCTACTTATAGATAAAATAGAGGATCATATTATATATATTTTAATGAATACAACCCCTAAGTCGACTCAATTCACGATAAAACGACTTAATTCAGTTACCCGTGAAAATTGTTTACGCGACGGTTTCGCGGATTCACACCCAATGAGTTTTAATTTTATGATGGTGGATATTTATTACGCTGTTGAAACAGTTTTACACTGGAGACTTCGTCATTTAGTCGTCTAATTCCTCCTAGTACGAGTTCAAATTTTGCTGTCTCCCATCTTAATTGGGGAGGGAAATATTACTTCCCTTCTGAATTTTTGTGATTGAATTTATTGAGAGGTGAAAATTTTTTTATGTAGGTTTGATGGTTTGTGGGACTACTTTGTGGTTCCTTCCAACTGGTTCAGTATTAAAATTGCAGCGGTGGGAAGGAGCTTCATTCAGCTTCATCAGCTGTTGATAATGACGCTAGGTGTATCGTTAGCCGTTCTTGAAGTTCATTAGAATATATCAATGTACCAAAAAAGGTTGCTAATGCTAATAGTGATAACGATGAATATTATCATAGATTTACTTAGAAATCTAAAAGGGCTGAAAAATACATGAAAATCTTTATAAGCTCTCTTTATTTTGGTCGGCAGTGCATTTAATTAAGCCTAATGTGGTCCACCATGAAAAGGGTTACCGATAAGATAAAAATCGTGGTTTGTAAAAAACATATTGTATCACTTTGTGTGAAAAGGGACGTCGCATCGTGTCCTAATTATACACACTCCGGTTACCAGGATATACATTTAACTTGTATAATTTGTTTTATAATTGCGTCAAGATTAACAGCATAATATGCTTGAACAGCAATACGAGATATAATGTTATAGTTATATCAAGAGTGTTTTTTATATGTCGCAGTTATTGCTGGAGTATTATGTCCAGCTGATGTTGTATATATTTTGACGTGAGAACGTCTAATAACTCGATATTACGGGCAGCATGTACGAAAAAGATGACGTCATGTAGCGTTCCCAAAGCGAGAGTGCGGCAAGAACGAGAGAGAGGCATGAGCGGCTTAGTCGTTTCGTGCTGCATGTAATGTTTGACGTTGTCACGTCAAACTACCGTCCGTAATCCATTACAGACAATCAATTTTTTTGTTAGTTGAATAACCTAAACTGTTGATCTAGAGTAACATGTACATCATGTCAGTTACATATATTGACTATCCTGACCTTGATTCTTCCCTCCCTGGTCACGCACTTTTGACAGAGTGGTTGTGACTCACGATGGATAGGACAATGTAATTCCCGCGATTCGCCTCCACTTGCTGCAGTCTTTAGCATTAAAAGATCATTGCGTTATGGTTTCTAGAATCTTCTAGAATCGTAAGCCTTGATTCCAAAACAGCAATGCTTTATGTAGAACTAAGCACGAAGCTACTTATAGATAAAATAGAGGATCATATTATATATATTTTAATGAATACAACCCCTAAGTCGACTCAATTCACGATAAAACGACTTAATTCAGTTACCCGTGAAAATTGTTTACGCGACGGTTTCGCGGATTCACACCCAATGAGTTTTAATTTTATGATGGTGGATATTTATTACGCTGTTGAAACAGTTTTACACTGGAGACTTCGTCATTTAGTCGTCTAATTCCTCCTAGTACGAGTTCAAATTTTGCTGTCTCCCATCTTAATTGGGGAGGGAAATATTACTTCCCTTCTGAATTTTTGTGATTGAATTTATTGAGAGGTGAAAATTTTTTTATGTAGGTTTGATGGTTTGTGGGACTACTTTGTGGTTCCTTCCAACTGGTTCAGTATTAAAATTGCAGCGGTGGGAAGGAGTATGTGTATTAAAGGGTATCTCTTTACAAGGTTTCTTTTGTAAGAATTTATTAGATAAGTGAAGAAGGGTACTCCCATAATTCATTATTCAGAGATAGAATAAACAATATTGTATGTAATGTAATGCTTTATATGATCATTATCATAAACACCGCCACTATCATCATCACCATCACCATCATCATCGTCACCATCACTATCATTATCACTATCATCATCATCATCATCCCACTGCTGAACAAAGTCTTCGGATCGGCCACTGTATGGAGATTATCTTGATCTTCATACATTCCATAATATACTTAAAATAGATATTCATTAAGTTGGCAGGTATGTTTAGGTGCACTTAGTTTCAACTTATAAACTTCAATCACTCTATGTTCTAAAGTTACGCTTTTGATTTCAAACTTGTGAAGGTGATTAAAAGGACTAATAGCAGGAGTTCGTGAAGGCTTTTCATTACCTCTATCTACTGGAGAAGCCTCTTTGCAAATGGTAATTGCATCGAACTTGGCATAGACCATCTTCTATAGCATGTCTCGAAAGACCTTCTAAATTATGTAGTATAAGATAGTAGTTGATTATAAAAAACTACAAATAAAAAGCGATATTTAATAAAATAAGGATTCACGTCCGTGTCCGGAGAGTATAAAAAACTTAATTACTGGCTTTTAGGGGTCTCCAGACAAATATAAAAAGAACTAATTTTATTTAGTTGTAAGTACATACTTTCATTTGGAATGGCTTGTCACTCGAGCTTCATAGGAAAGTAATACTCATGAATTTAAATTAATTTAAGTACCTAAGACTAATCTTTAATGTGTTTTTTTCCAACTGCAAAAAAAAAGGAAAGGGAATTACCCCCCTGTCACTTAGTCCGGCCGTTTAAATGTTTTTTATGAATGTTCGCGAAAAACTTCATTGTTGAACCGATTCTGTTTTCGTAGGAATGAAGATATCAATGGCACTACCTAAGATAAGAAAACAGGGATCTGATGATGACAACCTGGAGATATCGAGGCAAACTTTCAGATATCGTAAAGCCGACTTGTAAGTTTGTTATCAGATAGACAAACCAACTGATTTTTTATTTAGTCCACGAAAATAAAAGAACTCATTCAGTCTTTTTTTGTTTAAGTCTTAGACAATTGGTCTAAGCTTAAACGCAATGCTGGGTTATGGTCGAATCACGTACAAATATTGCTAAGTTCAAAAACAACAAAATAGGTTTTGAAACAATTTATTATATAACTAGAGTCGATATGCTTAGATAAAATGCAGAACCACACATTGCAAGATGCAACACGGTCTTGGCTGGGTTAATAAAATACTGTATTAAGTCCTGCATACTATGGTATAACAGTGGGTCAGCCATTTCATTAAGTCTAATGTTATGACCTATAAGGCTTAACTACATTGCTCGAGAACCATTCTAATTAAATTGCATGTAAAATATACGAGTATTCGTATCTATATCTATTTTTTATACTCCTAAATGATACCAACTCCAATTTTTTTTATTGACAATTTTTTTATTGTTTATTTTATTATGATTTAGTATAAAAATAAATACAATTTCTACTCATTTAACCATCCACCCGTGTTTTACGGCAATATCAGTACCTTTGGCAGAACGAAGTCTATCGAGTAGTAATATCCTTACTAATATTTACTAATAACTTATAATAATAACTTATAAATGCGCAACAGATCATAATGAAACTTTGTATACATATTCTTGGATTTTCCTTTTTTTAATTTCACATTTAGTAGTTTTTTTCTAACGTAGTCGAAGGCGCAGGCAACAGCAAGTAGTTTTGGTATGGGTCTTACAATCAAATCTTTATTGTGCTTTTAGAGCCTTTCATATCAAATAAGCATTTTAGAAAAAAAATGAATGTTTGTTGTCTGTGTTTGTAAGCCACTTATCTAATTTTATAAAATATTTATATGTTTTGTTCCGGGTGTTGGTTTAAATGTAGCCTATAAGCAGAAGTAAAATCTTTCTCTTATTCTTTATCTTTACAGTTCTTTGTAAACACGTTAGAGTAGATATTCTAACTCTTTTCGGGCGGGTATAGAAAAGTGTTTCCTTGATTTTAGTAGGAGTGAAATCTTAGAGAACATCTACCGTAAATTGCATCTGCGCTTAGTTTCCTATCTGACAACGGTTATGATGTCATGAATCGCGGAGTCATGTTCGGGCGGCGCCATGCCGTTATTACATGACATGACTTATAGATTACATGTTTCACGTTGTTATGAATTACTCAGGATATTTTTGACTTTACATGACTATATGACGTAATTTATATACAGCAGCATGTATCACAAAAGCATGGATAATCACGGTGTTCCTAATTTAAAACTTAATGGTCAAATCAATTCTGTTAAAAATATTTACTAATTGCTTTGACCCGTTTAATGTAGTTATTAAAAGAGATAGGGCAACGGTTTCTATCCCGGTACCTTATGGTAAATACCGAAATTCACAGATATCCGTAAAATCAGATGTTTTGCTGATGCGTTGCCTTCTTTTCCCTATCCCCCAATGGGCCATCGGAAACACACCGCAGAAAACTCAACACTATTGCTGTCACTTTACGTTGGTATTAGGTGTGAGAGAGGTATTTTTCTTATAACCCTTCCTACCCTTCTAGCACTCCTTATTAAAAAGATAGTGCTATACGTCTTCAGCCGAATTGGGCCGGCACTACAGAGACGGTACGTCTCGCTTACATGATACCTGCGTCCAATGACAGCTATGCTGTCGTGTTTTGTGGGAATGAGTTCTTGAAATGAGTTCTTTTAATGAAAAAGGAGGCAATTAATCTGCATAACCTCAGGTTATGTCTATGGGCATCAGTTGTCGCCATAAAGCTCTGACTGCTCAATTTGCCATGTTACATAAAAACACACAATTTAGTTTCCAATTTCCTCTGTAGAAAAACTAATAAGTGGTTTAAATTTGTATTCAAAAGAAACTATTAAACCGCGCACGGAATCCAGAAGGCGACTATAAAACCGAAGCTCTCAGCTGCAGTCTTCGTGTTAATTATCCCCAGCCACAGGCTAGTGATCAGCTGACCTCATTGGCTGAAAGGTCGTTTATGTTTGTTTAAACAAGACCAATCATTGCTTTTAGAGTAGAAGATTCATTAAGTTTCTGGTGCATAGGATATTAATTTATCTGTTCCAAAAATTACTGGCATCATTATAGCATAGTAACTATTAAAAGATTCTTTCCATGGTTATGTAGAATTTTTGAAGTAAAAAAAAAGTGTAAAAAGCGATTGTTCGTTATGAACAAAAAAAGTTATATAGGAAAGGTCATTCCTTCAGTTATTTCATGACCAAGTATGTTATAATTATCAATAATTAAAATTTAAAATGAATTTATAAAAGAATACTTAAACGTTAATACTCCTGCATTTTAAATAACAAAATCTGCACGAAATTTGTACTATGCAGGCATAATAATAATGATTTAACGGACTTTTGATAGTATTGATGTCTTCAATAAAACTGTCCATTACTTTCCTCTTTTGTAAATTGTTTCTCGTTCTCTTCTTCTCATTCTTTTGTATATTTTGTTTTAGGTGTTTGGTATTGATGCGTTCGAAGTATTAATAAGGATCCCAAATATTTTTGTGAATATTCTACCGCCTATGTTCATCTGAGCAAGATTTTGTGGGTAAAATCATTTTTTAAAATCGGGTCCAGAACTTTCGAAGCATATTAATGCTCGAAACAATCAATCAATTAATAAGGGAAGATTTGTTTGATTGTAATATTAATAAAAGGTATCAACCCACACAAAAAGGCTTATGATGACAACGATGATGATGAACTCGAAAAAGGTCTAGCCTTACCCATAGTTCTCTTTTCAAATCTTACAGATTCGCGTCACTGTTACGCTAACGTAACATTATGATGCCATCATAAATTTCAAATTTTTATGGTACATATTAAAATTTAAAAATTTATGTCATATCTATAGGTAAGTTACTTTTATCGGCATTCCTTATGGCTGACAATTTTAATTTATATAACTTCTTTTTCTTCTCGAATATTTATCTAACGTTACTATATTTATAATCAAGTATTTAAAAAATAATATATTTTGCGCAAGCATGCGCTTAGAACTAATTTAGTAAGTTTATGAAGCTTACCAGACCGGGGCACATTCGAGCTGTACTTGAGTGCATACTTGAAACACATAAATAGCTTTTGAACTTTATTAGAAAACTTTCATTTACTTTATACATTTATATTTCAACGTTTCCGAGATTAACGTATGTCTGATGGTCGTACTTTTTGTCCTTTCGTGTAGTGGCGAGATCGGCCTTCTTGGCGTTCAGTGAATAACGCTTATCTCGTTTTGGACGGAAAAACGCTGATTATAATGAAATTATGCTTTACTGTCTTTTGTTATTGCGATGTTTATGTTTTGTGAGCATTTTATAGTCAATACTAGCTGTTGCCAGCGGCTTCGTTCATGTTAGCAAAAAAAAAATCTTTTTTTTTGTATCCTATGTTACTCCTAGTGCCTCCGAAAATATGTGTACAAAGTTTCATGATGATCGGTTAAATAGTTTTTACGTGAAAGCGTAAAAAATATCCCTACTTTCACATTTATAATATTAGTAAGGATTTCAAGCTGAATTTTTCTGGCTTTAGGCGCTAAACATTCGACGTGGGAGCGCTTTATCACTACATATTATAAAACAAAGTCGCTTTTTCTGTCCCTATATCCCTTTGTACGCTTAAATCTTTAAAACTACAAAACGGATTTTGATGCGGTTTTCTTTAATGGATTGGACAATTCAAGAGGAAGGTTTATATACATAATTTATTAAGTTTTTATATAAATTGGCTAAGATATAACAATAATTGTTGGAGGTGTCGGGAAAAAATAGGCCGTCTGGGAGTTTTCAACGAAAACGCTGCCTAAACCCTTTGAGATATAACAAAATAATGTATTGTGGAATTGTGTGTCTTAAATAGGTCTACAAAAAAGTCCGCGATGGCATATATCTATCTCTTAGGAATATCATACTATATCCATTTAATACTTTAAAAAAATGGGCAATTATAATGCGATAGTTTGAAAGTTATTTACACAAATACGGTATGAATCCTTATCATTTTAAATCAATTAATTGGCTTGAGCACTTCATGAAAATTATTTTTGCCCTTTACATCATGAAAATTAAATGAATACTTTAGGAGATATAGCAAAATCAAAAAAATGCACAAGAAAATAAATCGTGTTGCCGTGATTCGAAGTTCGAACGGTTGTCTGGTGTCTAAGGGCGTAGTGTATCAACTCTGGTAGACGTAATGTTATGATCAATGTATGTATGGTGGAATATATTATAATAATAGTATCCTAAATATGCCTACAGAAAGTCTGCGAAGGGATATATGTCTCTATGTTCAAGAAATTTAATACAAACAATTTAAATAAATTACTTAATACAAAAACTCAAAAAAAAAAATTAATACAAAAACTTAGTAATTATTAAAATAGAAAATGATCATCATCAGACATGATAAATCCGTAAATCTAAGTTCACGCGGGCGAAGCTGCGGGTAACAGCTAGTATATCTATATACGATCTATCTATAGGTATTTTTTTTCTTCAATATTGATTCCTAAGTTCAGAGCAGTAGGTACGTTTTTATCGTAAATATTTTTTAAATCTCTTTTTTGTCTGCGAGTGACCCAAGTAACCTTCTTTCTCTCTCTTAAAGACAAATCAGCAAAACCAATAATTAATACTCTACTGTTCTCCATGACAGGTTCTTAAGTGTTATAAGAATATTCTTCAAAACCCCAAAAAGGTTGTACAATATAGCGTCATTTACTTTTACGAGTCCCAGATTTGTCTAGGAACAAAGGATATCCCCCGGGACCTATAATAGGGACCAGGCAATAATCCTCAAGACCTCCGCTTTACCGGATTTGCCTCGGATATTGGATAACTTTGCTCTCGGAGCGATTGTATTGGATTTGTTGAAAATTATTTTAATATTTATTAACAAGTATCGTTAATTAATCATAATTATTATTACTTTTTAAAAGTAATTTCTTTATTTTGACTTAGGATTGGTTATATTATAAAAATAGCCATCCTTATTTCTTATTTTAAATTTTCTTTGTAATTAATTTTGTTTTTATTATTATCGTTCTTCTTTTACTTTTTTGTGATATGTGTTTTGTTTCGTTGGCTTCACTAAATAGAGGCCAATTTGTGAACACTAATAAATAAATACATACGTATTAGTGTAATTGTTCACAAATAAATCTTTCTTTCTTTCTTTCTTTATCGCTATTGTTGTGTAAGTGTCTATATTATAAGTATATTCATAGATAGGTAAAGGACTTGTATTCAGCTCTTTATAAAAAAAAATCGGTCTGTAAAGTCGGTTTACTGACAATAGTTGAACGTGACAACGTCATAAGAAAATACTGATGGGCCGATTGTGCCTCTTTGTCGCTCGTTCCGCGCTCTCACTTGCACTTCAAGCCTTATAAAATATAATGGAACGCCTCAGAGCGAGGTGATCCATCCATTCCATCGAATTATAAGATGTCAATAAATAAAAAAGTCATAGATAAACATACAATCTCGTGATGATGAGTGTGCGTCAGTCTAGCGCAAAGACTTCTATTGAGTCGTTGGCGAAAGCGGACGCATAGCCTACGCATACGATGTGATATCGAGCCAGTGAATTAGCGAGTGGTTTGATCTATTACAATATAACTTATTGTAATTCGCGTAAATAATCGTTTAGTAAATTATCAAGACATCCCCACACTAATAACTATAATATCAATAGGCTTCTTTTAATGAACGACCACACAAGCTTTCACTCTTGGTGGCATCTGACAGCATCATTAATGGCCTTTCAGAACAGAAAACGGTTCGTGTTGGATTCGAGTAGTAAGGAATCGGTCGTCTGGACGTTCGTTAAAGAAGGCCGATATACATCAGGACGGATAAAGGCTGATGATGATGATACAGAAACCGATAAACAAAAGAAATAATCATTTGAACATATCATTTCTACGATGACCCGATGTGGTTAGTTGGAGACTTGGGCACGTTTTTCGAGGCTTATATCGAGTTAGAGCCATTTTTGAGAGCTAACCCTCTTTGAAAAGGCTTTTAGAACCCTGTTCAGATGAAGTTGTACTAAAGTAGGAAAAAATATGAAAGAATAAAGTCGACATAGCAGTTAGCAGTTTAGTTTCATTTCTAAACAGATGAGAAATAGATGAATGTAACATACAATACATATACAATTTAGAATTTAATGATTATGACATTCGATCGTGATACATCACATGAGTGGAGTCATGATCATTATCATCCTTCAGCCTTATCATAGTCTAGAGATTAAAATCCTACTTAATGTAAAGGCGATTTTGTAAGATTGTATGGATGTTTGCTTGTTATTTATTCACGCACAACTATTGAATGGCGTTTGATAAAACTGTACCATAATATAGCTTGTATATCATTATAACGATGAAGGAAAACATCGTGAGGAAACCTGCATGCCTGATGAGATTGAGTCTTTGAAGGTATGTGAAGTTCACCAACCCGCACTGGGCCAGCCGCCCCTCCAGCTTACCCTCCTCGCCTGATTTCGAGGAGGAGACCCGTACCCAGCAGTGGGACATGAAGGGTTGATACTTTTTTTATCATTATAAGTCCTTAATTTATCCTCGTATTCCCACGGGATTGGGCAGAGATTTCCGCGAGATTTCCGAGTAATTCATATATCAATGTTAATGAGAGAACATCTACAAGACGGAATCTGGAAGTCGTAATACCATTAGTTGGGATTTCAACTTTTGAGAGCTTAACGAGAAAGTTCGTGAATGCTTAAGTTAACAAGATAGTGCAATTAGGCAAACGGAATCACTTATTTGTGACTGGGATAAGTTGAGTTAATCGTTTAGCGCATTAAAATAGTTTTTCCTATAATTTTCAATGTTCCATTTGTTCTTTGGATATTTCGTTCTAGGTTTGATTATTATGATGACTAAAAGTTCCATAGGTGTCTGATATTTGACCTTAATTAAGAAATAATTTATCTAGATAATTGAAGTATCTGATCGACCTATACGGTTCTTACATAAAAAATACCCCTTAAAAATTTATGTGGGCCTCTCACTGGCCGATAGTTGATATGATAAAGACAAACGTAGGCAACAAATATCCTCAATTCCAATAAAGCTGTAGCACAAGGTAACGTGAGCGTAGCTGCGGGGAACAGCTAGTCTTTATATTAATACTAGTAGCGCCCCGCGGTTCACTCGTGTACTTCCCGTGGGAGTACCGGGATAAATTATAGCCTATGTGTTATTCTTATGTATAAGCTATATTATTGTAAAGTTTCATTAAAATCCATTCAGTAGTTTTTACTTACAAACTTTCACGTCCATAATGTTAATAGGAAGACAGTGTTTGCGGTCAATTTCTTTATAAAAAATCTAACCTCGGTCTGCAATATTCTGTTCGACTATATTAATAAGTTCAGCAAAAGAAAAAGTAATTAAACAGGAAAAATGTTTGAGATCTTTCCAGAATAAATATCTCCTAGAAGGAATTAAAATATCTCGAAGATATTATTTTAGTCTTTATATCTTACCTTTGGCGCTAAGAAACAAAAACAGTAATACAAAGAGAAGAAGGCTCTAATGGCTGTCTTAAACAGATAGTTCTGTTATAGGGGTATACTTATAAAACTAAAAGTTCGACAAAAACATTGTTAATAGTTGTGTATTGTGTGTGTTTCTTGCATGATATGGAAAGTTTCTGAGGAAACTTTGATACCGGGTTTGAATTATCTTATTTAATATTAAAAACTGGCACACTAAACATACGTCATATTTCACACTAAGGTCGGCCGCAAACGTTCGGAATCCGTATTCGATTTTCAAATTATTTTTTCTGAATTTCCGAGTTCGGAGACCCGAATGCATCAAATTTATATGACAATACATTGAACGCCGTACACGTTAATTTCTTTCCGTACGGAGTATATTTATTTTACAAAACCAACTGCGAAAAACCAATTCGGAAACCGAATACGGACTCCGAACGTATGCGGCCGGGTTATTGCTATTTTTTTGGTAGTGATTGGCCGTCTTTTCGCTCTTGCTGCAGTGCACTACTCTACACAGGTTTGGTGATGTTATGCAAGTAGGTGGGGAGTTAGGAGTAAAAGAAAAGAAGCATCACATATTACCACTGGATGCGCTGTGACCTTTGCATAGGTACCACGGACCATTTGAAAGACACACATGGTGGTGGCTATTTTGTGTTTTAGGATAGGCATGACTGTCTATCCCATTTATGTAATATAAAAGGAAGTCTAGATTTGTATAAAATAAAAACTTAAAAGAAAGTTATTCAGATTTTTTGTTTTGTAGAAGATAAGGAACGGTCGTTTCACTTGGTTGTTAGTGACCATAGACAATCGACACCAGAGTAGTTCTCTGCTAGCAGGGGCGATTGTAATCGCAAAATATTATGAACTCGTCCTTAGCAAGATTAGAGCCCGGAACCACTTGAGTAAGTAGGCCGATACATAAAACCATAAAGAAAGTATAATAAGGATAGTTCTTAAGCGAAAAGGTAGAACACTTGACCCAAATTTAGAATAACCGCAGGGATATGTTAGAACTAAAGGTTTTTAAAACATTTATTGATTTTTTATTAAAGAAGTTTTTTATTAAAGTCAACTTCATAGTATATTATATTTTGTTATTTAGGAATTCTAATTTATAAATCAATAATTATTAAAAACAAGTAAGTAACTGTTATCTAGAGAACCAATGATTGGGCGTAATAATTTATATTTAACTACTCATTTTTTGTGCTATTTAAATGTCTGGTTGAGTTAGAATATTTTGTATTAAACCTAGATTGTTTGAATGAGAATGCATTGCAATTTTCTCTAATCAGTGATTCGCTTCTATTTTTGTTCTTACAGAAAACATTGCAAATCTTCAATTTTATTGCACTCTTACATAGAAATAGTTGATATCACCAGTACTTGCTATCATTACTGAAATTTTGGATGTTTGTTGATCACGGCGGTTGAACGCTGACTTATTGCAGATTTGGAATAGCGTATGTATTACCTTATTTCAAAAGGTGATCTATGCGTTTTTACCTACCGATTGAGCTTAAAGCCACTATAATGAAACTTTAGGAGCTTAAAGGCCATCAGGCCTTATTCCGAAATGATACATTCTACGGGCTAGTCCGCGCAGCGATATTTTACCGACCGATTTTTTTCAAAATTGTGTAACTCATTGTATCGGATGGACGTATCTTTGTATAAAACAATCTGTGATTTAATGTTAATCGAATGTGAAGCGGTGTGATTTATTTTCGCGTGGAATTCGCGCGTTCCACTATCACAATGTAAACTACCCGTCAAAATTCATACATTATTTTTTTGACAAGAACAGAGAACGTTATGTCGGAGTAGAACCAACATTGCTGTTAAGTTGGGCCGGCACCAGACCTCTTTCGGACTTAAGGCCCACGTAAAGTGACCACTATGCTGTCGCGTTTCGTCCGGTTTATGACTTTCTGGTCCCATATCGGGGATAAGGAAAAAGACGCACCCTCTAGTTGGGAGAATGTGTATGTGCGTCGGTGGCCACTATAAGGCTCCGCTCGGTTTCTTGCTTATGTCATAAAAAGGCAAACTGCCATGACTAACCGAGGCAACTTTTTGCTTATCCTAAAATGTTTAGTCTCCGTCCCAGTAATAGTATTGCCCGTCCTGCCTTATGATTTATGAAACAAACTGCTTCGACGTATGTGTAAATAGGATTGCATATTTAAGTTCCGCATGATTGGACATATTATTGTATAATATTTTGCCATACAATGCCAATTTCATGCCATTCAACAGAACCACTGTGGCACATCATTCAACTTGGCAGGATTTCCGTTTACTATATTCGTTAACAACAGTGCTACTGAAATATTTTATATGAAAATTTATTGCAATATGGATATGGATTTTTTGTGAATGAAATAATCTGTCCCCATATTGAATTTCACATTTAAAATATTTTTGAAGTGAAACTTCTTTAGAATCGTTGTGATTTCAAACCGGATGCAACGGAAAAAACGACAGGTAAGAGACACAAACACAAAAGAGCGAGAGAGCAATTAATGTCGCTGTGTATGTATATTGCAGACTGCTTAATACTTGCTTGTATTTGAGCATTTAACGTGTGTTTCACTTCTATCGTGTGTGAATCGCACACACCTGTTTTTTGTCTAAGGGACACTTTTCTAAAGGAACTCGAATTAGAGCGGGATGCATAAACCGATTAAGACGAATAAGTAAGCGTCAAAGATGGCGGTAACGAACGTTAGTGACCAAAGTGACTTGTTTTTAACATACGTTAAAATTTAACGAAGTATCTTAAAAACGAAGTATCAGTCTAATCAAAAAATCTGCGTTTATCATTGTTATAAAATACAAACGTGTGCTAATTTATCAAATCTCTGTGCAAATAATAATATTACGTTAGACAATTGCGCCGTATTCGTTATTTGAATAGAGATTATTCTAAATTATACTAATAACATGGCAAATGTAATGTAACCTTTTAATTTTGGCTGTTCTAATAAAAGATGTAAACCATCAACCGTTTCAAGTTTCAGCCAAATTGGTTCAGCCGTTTTACCATGAAAGAGCAATAAACATGCAAACGTACAAACTTTTTCCTTTACAATAAGAATATTTTCAAGATGACTAAAATAAATAATACAAAGTTTAAAATCTTGTTAAGCTTCATCTATCTTTCATCAACCTGCATAGAAACTGTACTAAAAATTTTCAGCATTACACAGCTGCAAAAGTCGCAAATTGCCAAGGCTTGAATTGTAAATTTTTAAGCAAAAATACTTAAAATAAAATTAGCGGAAAAGTTGGGAGAATATCCCTAAACTCAATCTAATTGCTTAATCCAAGCTTGCGAGCGGTGAAAGGCATTACTCTTGCATGGCCCAGGGAAAAGCGGTTCTCTCTTAATTATCCCTTATTATCTTAATTTAATTTGAAATTATCTGTAAATACATTATTCAGTAACCTAAGTTGTATTTCGATAACCTATATAATTTGGGAATTATTATTAAGGTCTATTTAATACAGATAAAGACCATAAAGGCGAATTAATGTTGAAGTAATACGATCTTAAATTAGAAGCATTCATTTTATTAAAAGACAGGATTTTGTTGCAGTTTATTGAGTTTTATGGGGGATTTATTTCCTATACTTTGAGCATGATCCACCAAGAAACACCAGAGAAAAGAAACAAAGTAGTAAAGTTTAAAGATAGACGAAGGTCATTAACCGGGTGGGAAGACGATCTCGGTGCAGTAGCTGATCCGTTTTGGATACGAGTGGCAAGGGATCTGTCGTCCTGGCGTTCATCGAACCTATGTTCACGTGGACGGATAAAGGCTGATGATGATAAAACTTTGAAAAACTTTATACTCGTGCTACTTTCGTATTTTTATTATTTTGGGAGCACGTAAATAAAATATTGCGGTATAATGTAGTGTTAGTAAAATTTTTGACTATAAACTTCGCGACCATCCTCAAAGCCTTTGTTTAGTGTTTTCATAACAGCTAACATTATATTTTTTAGTTCCTGCTAAAAGTTTGGGGCTAGTTACAGCGAAACTCTATGTAGAATATTCAACATTTTTCTTTTGTGGTCGGTTTTTTTGATATGTATTAAAAGTCACATTTTTGTTTTTCACTTATACTTAAAGAATATTGTTTTTATAACACATATACTAATGAAATGTTATGCTTGATTACTACCTTCTCCAAATAGATGGAGAGCTACTTAGTGTTATTGAAATTGATTTCTTTTTACTTTAACTCTTGGGCGTGTGACCTAGGTCTTGTCTAGGTATGACCTCTCAAATAAGGAACATCAAAGTCTGTTTTCAGTTAACGTATGTACGAAAGGTCCTCTTGTACTATGTGTTCAATGAAACTCGTAGAAGACGCAAAGCTCGTTCATAATTAGGAATTAATTATAAATAATTGATGTGGGTAAGCACAATACCGCGGAAATATTAACGCAAAACTGTCTGTTATTTGATAATCACAATATTAATTGGCCTAAGCCATGATGTTTGCTTAGTAAATTGTTGTGAATTAATTATCAGCCTGTTGATTGCGCGTCTGTAATCTCATCAAATTGTTATTGCAGTCAAAATATTCCACTATAATTGGAGAGATAAAGTGCTATGCGGCTGCCAAATTGTAATTTATCCGCATACAAAATTGTTTGTTCTACCAATATTGTGTTCAGTTTTATTTTATATGTAATATGATCTCATAGGCTCTTGTGAGTTGCGCTTCCAGTAGCGCCCCTTTGCTCGTGTCGGGTTAAGGATGGGAACTTGGGCCCAGTATGGCACGACGTCAAGAGGACAGTCCCAGTTTTTTAGCGGCAGCCTGGTA
Organism: Lycaena phlaeas; assembly: GCA_905333005.2. Lineage (NCBI taxonomy): Eukaryota > Metazoa > Arthropoda > Insecta > Lepidoptera > Lycaenidae > Lycaena > Lycaena phlaeas. The sequence continues at coordinate 3,843,010 of HG995176.1, forward strand.
GCCTCGTAAGTTCTTACGAGTAGTGGTCTGGTTGTTTTTTATTTCGCCAAGCGCAGCTGAAATGCTCCTGTTGCCTGCAGATCCGGGATCCGGGCTAAAGGCGTAAAGTTTACGAATCACAGATAGATATTATCTGTGGCTCGTAAACTTTCAGTAATTAAATATTGAAATGTCTACGACACTATAGCCTTTTTTGACAAATCCCAGATCCCGGATCTGCAGGCAACAGGAGCACTTTAGCGTCCGGTTGGGTCTGGCGAAAGACAAAAACAGCCATTATTTTTTAAATAGCTTTACATGTTTTACAAGAAAAAACCAAATAAAGCATTTAATATATTTCCATTTCTATGGAAGATTTTAGTAAAACAAACAAGCGTAAATTCTAAACCTAATAATATATATGCACGCCATTCCATCTGTTTAAAATGGCTTAAAGGCTTTTTCAAGTAATTAAAATATCGACATATTATATTAAAACAACAAATCAATAATTTTAATAAAATAAATATTTAAATTTATAGAAAATCTTAAATATTTTAAAATATATCTTGCAAGCAAGTGCCAAATAAAGGTTTCAAGATATTTCCATCTTCAATAGAAATGGACAGACTAGCTTAACTTCAGACTCATAAAACATCTAGACTTCATTTAGTCTCATGTCATCGATACCTGAAATTGGACGGTAGATTCAATAGCAGCTAGAATGTGTAATCAAACAGATGGCCTCTAGCTTGGCTAGGCCCTCGGCCCTTGACAGTTCAGCGCTGTACACTCTTGGTCCTGAATAAAACATGGCCTTTGCAGAACACTCGACGCCAGCGCTTGTTTTGCAAACAGTCCACACACAAAGAGCAGACAGAATTATACATTACCGGCTGTTTTTGCTATTCTTACGAATTTCGTCAGTTCCGAAAACTTACGAAAAGATACACCTCTATAAAGGCACTAAACATACTACTGATTATAATGAAACAATTTTTAGAAATTTTATCGCGATTTATTTAGATTTTTATGAGCCCGACGTTTCGGATACTTTACAGCAACTATGGTCAAGGGAGGACGTCGGACTCATAAAAAAACTAAATAAACCGCGATAGAATCCGTAAAAGTTGTTTCATTATAATGAGTGAAATACAAATACAAATATCTTTATTTCTAAAAAATAACTTTTACACATTTTGAAAATTCGCGTAAACATAAGAAAACAATATACTACTGATGATAAAAAAGTAAAATATCAACCCGTTTAGGTTGCACTGCTGGGCACGGGCCTCCTTCTTGAAATCACGCGATGAGGGTATCAGTTCGCCGAGGCACTGGCCCAGTGTGGGTTGGTGAACTTCACATACCTTCAAAGACTTTCAATCTCATCAGCAATGAGGTTTTCTCACAATGTTTTCCTTCACCGGTGAGCGAGCGATGGTCTCGTGTTTAACACTCTTAAGGGTGCACTTAGAAAATTAGAAACACCCATTTCTAGACAACACAGGTATTTCATTCAGGATTGAACCCGGTCCTTCTCGCTCAAGAGGACGAGTCCATTCCACTGGAACATTGTAGCTCTGACCGAAAATTATAGTTTTTATATGTATTGTAAGTTTTATGGGGTAGGTAATAGGGATTTTCAGTGTCTAGAATTTTATTTGATGATGAATTTCTACATACAATTTTTAGATCTTAAGGGCCTGTTTCACAATCTCCAGTTAAGTTCCCAATAGGCTATCGGCAACACATTTGACAGATAGAGTATGGAGTATCTGTCAAATATCTGTCAAATATGTTGCCCATAGCCTATTGGGAACTTAACTGGAGATTGTGAAACAGGCCCTAAGTATTATGTTTGGTGTCGTGAGTGTAAAAATAGATTTAAATTTTCAAGCGATCAATATTTATTGACGATAAGGCCGGTCACATACTTTCGGAATTCGTATTTGGTTTCCGATTTCGTTTGCCGCGTTCGTAAGTATAGAATAAATGTATTCCGATATGGAAAAAAATCGAACGTGTGCGGCAGTGTACGTATTTTCATATTTATTAGATGCATTTGGGTCTTTGAATACGGAAATAAATTCGGAAATCGAATGTAGATTCCTAAGGTATGTGCCCGGCTTAAAGGTGCGGCTCCACCGCGGTGCATGGAAAGACTACGCACGTTTCGCTTTGCAGGAATGTATGAGAGTTTCGAATTTAGAAGAAATAGATGACGTATGCCGTTAAGTCCTTATTTTAGAAAATAATATTGACCGTATTTGAAGTAATTTTTTTCTAAATCGAGTTCGAATTTCAATGTCAAGGTCGACCTCTATTTATTATACCCATCTCGTTACCCACCACGCCAATATCTTACGAATATTATAAACGTGAAAGTTTGTAAGTATGAATGTTTGTTACTTTTTCACGTAAAAAAACCACTGAAAGCATTTTAATGAAACTTAACAATAATATAGCTTATACATCAGAATAACACATAGGCTATAATTTATAGGGATAAGTACAGGGGTACTCCCACGGGAATGGAAAGTACGCGGGCGAAACCGCGGAGCGCTTCCAGTAAAAAATATATATTGTTTCTTTATCTGTATTGATAAAGTCACCAAAGATGGATGGACTTAAATCAGATATAATCCACTAACCCATATGTTTATAAATTTGGAATTCGATTTTATGCCTGACGGTTTTAGCTGGAATATAATTTGAGTTGAAAGGATTGGATTTTCCAGTGGATGTGCAGAATTGATTCAGGACGGCCGTGCCCTGAGACTCAAATGGAAAATTGTGGGGCCACAACCTTCCGTTGCTCCGGTATTGGTTTTGAAACAATTGAAATAACTTTTGACTGATTTGAAGTTTATGTACGGGATTTGAGTAAGCTGGCTAGAATACATTTTATAGGACGGGTGGAATATAATATAATAGCTGGATTCTTGAGTACATATTGTCAAATAATTCCTTGTTTACGCGACCCTATCCCAAAATAAATATTCCTTATTATTGTTTTAAGACGTAAAATGTTTTATTGTAGTATTTGTGGTGATTTAAAAATTTCCCGTATATTTCGCGTTAGGTGTGTGAAGTTCATCAACCCGGATTGGTCCACCTGAATTTCCAGAATGATGAATACGCATGAACTATAACCCAATACCCTCCTCGTCTGATTTCGAGGGGAGAATTACTATATCCAGCAGTAGGAAATATTTGGATTGATACTTTTGTTTCAAGTTGTCTACGTGTTTTATTTCGAGGTTTATAAGCTTGAAGTTAGGAGAGTGTGATAAATCTTCGCTAAAAGAAAAAAAATGTAAGTTATATAAATTAATCTCCGAAACTATTCATTGAAAATTCCTTCTTCAGTATTCCCAATGGTTCACAAAGGCTATATATTATCCCGATAAAATAAAAGGGCTTTTCACCAATTTTGCAAAAGTCGACGAAATAACTGCCGAATAAAGCGTTTTTACGGTAAGAGATTTTTAAATGATTCCTATTGAAAAGTTTTGGAGCTGAAAATAATCGGTAAAAAGTTTCGTAAAAAAATCTGTAATCATCATCATTAGCCTATGTTGCCGTCTACTTTAGGCCTCACTCAATGAGCGCCAAGATGACCTATACTAAAACAGCACTAAGTCAACTTTTAGTCTCAAGTCTAATTTAGATTAACCTATATCAAGTTAGTCCCTATCTTAACATATTTTGGTGTTTATTTCAATTGAAATGCCAATCGAAAAATATATAAGAGCGTCTTGTTTGAGATTTTTTAAGGGAAGGCTTACGAGAATCCGATCATTATTTTGGGGGGGGCGGGTGGCACCCCTTCCCCTCATCACTATACAACTTGCAATGGCTGCGAGAAACGGGTTTTAAAGATGGCAATTAATCATTCTGATATTTATAAAAATACATATTATTCCTAAGACGATCTCTGTGCAGTCTAACCTTACGAATGCGAGGGATCCGTCATCTTGGCCTTCATTGAGGGAGTCTTATGTTGATGATGATGACAATAAAAGTAGTTAACATAGTCCGTGGTAAGAATCAAATAATAGAAATAGAATTTTGGAAGAGAAATAAATACACAACGACCCAACACTTATATTTTTGTTTCAAATTATTGTCGGGATTCGAACTAGCGACCGCTTCGTGTAAAATCTAGAGTTCTAGACAATTAACTGACTGATTAATTGATATTCCAATGTATTCTGGTTAATATAAGTGTTTTGTTAATTTATTAAGCTAATTAGTAACCTAAAACAAAATAAACTTAGATATAATTTAGAAACCTAAATAAAATGTTAATATATTCAGCATGTCACCGCTTAGGCGTCAGCTGAAAATCACGCACGCACAGTCGCACATGCTGAGCTGACTGCCTATTTGACCTTTTTGCCCTTCGTATTTCACCCTATCACATAATATTATGTGTCTTATGTGTCTAATAAAGCTTATAAATAATCTTTCTTTTTTTCTTTCTTTGATCTTTCATTCATCATCAACATCATCATCATCATTAGCCTTTATCCGTCCACTACTGAAAATAGGCCTCCCTCAATGAACGCCAAGACGATCCCTCGCATCTTGATCTTTCATTAATGAAGGATTTTCTGATATTTACAAAAAATCCTGTAAAATGCTTATAACGCTTAATCAAATAAAAGCATAAAAAAGTGAATTTAAATTAAAAAAAACTTTATATCACATTTAAAGGTAAAACTTAAAAAAGCTTCCGAATTCGTTTTACAGAATACAAAGCTCCGAAAAAAAATAGCGCCTGAGGAGCTTTAATTAATATTTATAAAGCTCAAAAAGCTTTTTGTGACAGAGTATCGGTATGTACACCGAAATGGAGGATTAATAAAATATATGTGAGTGAGATTATATGATATTTATACTAACATTAAATAGGTTTTGTTTGTAAGTAGTTGATGTAGTACTAGCTGTTGCCCGCAGCTTCGCCTGCGTTAACTAAGATTTACAACGGGATCTTAGTACGCAAAATAACATTTTTTACACCTTGTGTCCGAAAAACCAAAATATCTTACGAAACCCTATTTTTTATCAGAATAAAATTTAGCCTAGTTACTCGTGGATAATGTAGCTTTCGAATGGTGAAAGAATTTTAGAAATCGGTCCAGTACTTTTTGAGCCTATTCATTACAAACATCCAAACATACAAAAATTGGTACAAATCTTTCCTCTTTATAATATTATATAGTGTAGATTACGCTTTTACTATTACCTCTCGTCCCGCTCCTCGTACCACACCCAAGCATCACCCATCTTAGGAGGGATAGCAATATAGATAGATACATCTATTTTCGTGCTCCCAGTATAGCTGTCACTTCATGCCGGTGTTATAGGTATAATAGGTATCACATCGATCGTGTCGGCGCGGTTTAGCGGCAAAGCATTGCTCTACGAAATGGTTGCTGTAAAGTAACTTAATGTAAAGTAAGTGAAATTTAACGAAAAAAATATATCCAAATCCTTCAGAAGGAATTTTTATCAAAAGTTTTTGTGACATTATTCTGGTGATTTATTGTAAAATTTAAATATAAACTTTATTATACATACTTAACAAATAATTTTAATCTGAAGTGTTCATTGGTACATCGTCTTTACTGTAAAATAAGTTCGATTTCAGAATTTAATTTTTGTGCGGATGAAACCAAAGGTTCTGTTAGTACATACAAGGCAGGTCGTGACATTTGAATTAATGTTAGAAATCGAATCATGACCTTTACTGTAACAATATCCACGCCTACGTTTGAATATCCTTCAACAATCTTCTGTAGCTTATAGTTTGTATAACAAATAATATCATCATTGAGTGCTGATATACGCAGACCTTGGTGGTGGGCTTCAGTAGCCTAGGGTGAGCCCAACACCTTAGGCGAAGCAAATTGAGCCGAAGCGAATTGAGCTCTTTGTACCCCTCTTATAAGACCGAAAAAGGCGAGGACGGGAACCTCGCCTCATTGTACTGTCTCGACGTTGGGAGGTGTTGTTCTGTGGTGTGGAACAGCCCCTCTGTGGAGGATGCGTCAGTTCCCTGAGGGACTGACTAGCCCTCGATGTGCCCTGTTGCTTGTAGATCCGGGGCGCCTCACCAAATGCGGCATTGGTGGCACTCGTCGGGTTTTAGTGGGTAGAGAATCGTCCACTTACCAGCTTTCGGGCGCAGCTAGTCCCACATACCTGTCTCCTGCCTCAGCGCATTTCCCGGTGTAAAATAAAAAAAAGTATAACCCTGTGTGGCCTAGGTTCGAAATTTGTCTAGCACACAAACACTGTATTTAGAGAAATATTATTGATGCCGTGAGTAGAATAATATGATTTTCTTTTTACTAGCTGTTACCCGCAACTTCGCCTGCGTTAATTCTTGAATCTTTCACAATATATAATACAATTTCCTAAAATAAAAGTTACTCCTTATTACAAGCTATCTTCAGTAAAAGTCCCGTCAAAATCTATCCAGTCATTTCAGAGATTAGCCGAAATAAACAAAGAGACAGACAAAAATTGTGAAAAATGTTTTTTTCGTATAGGTACCATATGTAGTAAAAAGCGACTATGACTATGTATGTAGTAAAAAGCGGTTGTTTTAATATTACAGACACTCTAATTTTCTTTATATGCATATATTTTAATGTGAGTTGATTGAGCAAAGCTTTTATGTTTATTTTTTTTTATCAGTATACTAGATAAGTTTCTTCTAAATTTCTACTGTGTATCTTGAGCAGTCGGCCTTAATTCTCTTTGCCTAATTTTGAGATGACCCCTGGGACCCTAATGCTTGAAGCCTTATAAAGTTATCAAATCGAATTTGGGGGCCATTATAAAATTTATTGCCTAAGTTTCTATTGATAGGTCGCAATGACCGAAATTTCATTTTAAAAAGTTTCGTTTCATTTCGTAAATCGCTACTTAGCGATAGTTGTGGATTGAATGTAAATCGCTACCTCCGCTTCTTATATAATTGAACTTGTATTTATTCAGCCCGGACTCGATGGCTGAAGTTTTGGTTTACTTTTAGAACCGTATTTACTTTCAATAAAAGTTAGATAGTAGTGTTAAATGGTATCTCATTGTTTTTATGAACCACGTACGTAAGCGTTGCCTATGGTCATGTCAATATCAGTTGGCAGTTGGCGCTAGCTCTGGCAACGTTTTTCATTCGTTGCCTATCTTCAGGTGTGATTAGGTAAGTCTTGGTTGACAACAAGACAGTGGTTAAGCTGCCTGACCTGCCCTTCTTATTGAAACAAAAACGCTATTTAAAAGTTCTAATCAGAATGGTGGCACAGCACCCAGCGACTTGGTCGTAGTATTTTTTGATGTTAATTTGATAGACAAACTGGTTAGGAGCTCGTGGCTCAGTGGTAACAGCCCCGCGGATCGATTCACAAGGTTAAGCAGCGCTTGCCGAGGATGGTCCGTGGATGGGTGACCATCTTTACATACCGAGACTCCTCCGTGCCTCGGAAATGTTAAGCCGTTAGTCCCAGCTGTCATTCGTGCATCTTTGACAGAAGCAGAAGCCCGAGAGTCTGACAACTAGTTTTACCCTGGGGTACCGTATCACCCAGTTACTGGGTTCTGGAGGTCAGATAAGCAGATCGTTCCATTTAAAATACTGGTATGTATTTTCATCCGATTAGACTGAAAGCTGAGAAAATGCTAAGCAGGCGATGGATAGGTAGACTGGTAGATATGCCCCCTGATGACAAGTGGTCGATGTCGTCCATGAACAAAAACTAGATTACCTATCCGGAGCTGGCCTAGGCAAATAATTTATGTGTGGCCTATCCTAAGATATAAGGTGGTAAGTGTCGGTGCCAATAATACACTGTCTGCCTTAGCTCCGAAATACAGCAAAGCTGTTTCATGTGTGGAATAAGCAAGATGGTACTCTCCCACCTGTAGCACATCCTTTCCGTTATGTAATTATATTGCATGTACCTTAATTTAATACAAACTTACATGGGAAAGGTATACGCCTTCTCTGAGCACGGATTGTCTATGGTAGCTTAAGATCCCCACCACGGTTCAGGCCTTGTCGTGGCGGTGGGGCCCCAGTAGCCCAGGGTGACCCCAACACTTTGGGCGAAGCGAATTAAGACGAGGGAGCTCTTTGTACTCCTCTTATAAAAAGAGGGGGCAAAAGAGCAGGGGGCAAGGGGCGAGGACGGGAACCCCACCTCATTGTACTTTCCCGACGTTGGCTGGGGTTGTTCTACGGTGCGGGGCAACCGCTCTGTGGAGGTGGCTTCGGTCCCTTTAAGGGACTGACTAGCCGTCAAGGTGCCCTGTTGCTTGTAGATCCAGGGAACCTAACCAAAGGCGACATTGGTGGCACTCGCCGGGTTTTAGTGGGTAGAGCTGCGTCCACTTACCAGCTATCGAGCGCAACGAGTCCCACATACCCGCCTGGCGAGACCTACACCCCGCGGGATTAAAGAAAATAAAAATGGTAGCCTAAGACGATATCTACAAAATTCACATTATAAAATTAGATGTTACACATCTATATCTTCATTCGCTAACAACATTAAGCGACATAAATGTGCCCAACGACATCATGTACAATTTTCAACCGTCTAAACTTCAAAGATAACACTTCATCACAGATATAAGAAAGTTGCGGTCTCATACTTTTGTGGGAGACTCGAAACTTTTGTTCCTGTGGGATTTCGCGTACGTGCCCTTGTTGTGTGCCCGCGATAATACTTTTGAAGTTATTACGACTGACATTACAAAGGAACTTAACAAATAAATTTCATACTTTTACCCGACGGCGAACTCAAAAGAACGAGTTATGATTTTATTTGATACAAGCTGTTGCACCCAGCTTCGCCCGCGTCAACTAAGATTTAAAAAGGGGCTCTCGCTTTTTGAAAATGTAATATAGCCTATGTTCACCGGGGATAGTGTAGGTTCACAACAGTGAAAGAAATTTTTGAATCGGTCAAGTAGTTTCGGAGCCTATTCAATACAAACAAACAATCAAATCCTTCTTCTTTATAATATTAGTATAGATTCTAAAACTGAGTTTTTGACATTTGACCACTACAATTTTCAAAACATTAGCTGGATAGGCAAACTAGCAAACCCGTCATTTGATGGTAAGTGGTATATATACATTTTCAACTAAACTAGTTTACCTGTATCTAGTCCAGACAACTTATTTGAGTGTTGGTTGTTGGGTCATTAGTTTAGTTTCAGTACCAATAATTACACTGCCGTTCTTTACGAAACACAGCAATGCTGTGTGTGTGGTTCACGGGAGCTAAAAGCAAGATTGTAGTACTCCTTTTATTAGCCTGGAATTTTGTTAAAGATGGTATGTCTTGATTTTTGCGAGAAGGATTCCTGTGTCGTTATTAAGTCTAATATTTTGTTCACGAGCGTTTCAACTTAAGTATAATAAATTAATGGCGGATTTTGTTAAATATAATATGTTCTGTGACCGTCTCATGACCATAGTTTCGTATTTAAAACATCGGCAAAGTAAAAATCGATGCAAACCGCCACGATACTAAAATACAAGTTATTTACAACATTTTTCGATTTTAATACAGCCAATTTGCGTTAAAGATTTTGTAAGGATATTAAGATATTTTTGAAAGCCAGCCAAACTTCCGATGCAGATCATTAAGCATCCATTGGAGTGAAATTTATTTGCAAATTTATTCGTCGAACGTTTGTTTTTCACAAGATAGCCGAATAACAGTTTAGGAGCTTACCTTGCACTTTCTAATATAATAATTTAAAGGCAAATTAGTAGCTATAATATTATAATCTCAAATTGGGGCCTAAAAATGCGTCGAAATGGTTCCAGTAAAGGATGGTACGGCAGTGTTTGGTTCGCGCTCGACTTGGTGGGGGCACTGCCGTGCCCCCAGATAATAATAAAATACTTTATTTTGTGCCATTACTTTTGTTAGCCATCAGTCATAGTAATTCTGTACTGTCTTCCGCACTAAACGGAGAGAGAACGTGGAATTATTTCCTTCTCCTCCTGAATTCTTATGTTTATATTCGTTGCGGCACTTAATGTAATTTTTACGTATCCCTCTGATTCCCTAATTTGATTATTATTGTATACAAGGTCGAGTCAACCTTTAGTTATTAAGATAGTAGTATGAGTATCTTAATTACTTTAAAGGTTAGTAGTTGGTAGTCCGCCAATTCAGTCTGGCTTACTTATGCCAGACTGAATAATATTGGCGGACTGATTTTACCACTTGTAGGCTATTTATTTTTTGCCTCTGTACAGATTTTGTCGACCTTAAATTTATTAATTTACCTTCAAATCGCAAGAAAATCATCATACGAAAATCAATTGACACCCAAATTTTCCGCGCCCAAAAATCTGCCGCTCTAGGCTCTAACGTTTTCGAGATCTGTGCTATGAATATTTTGCTGACCTTTGCTTTAATTTCAAAAACCCTTCATGAGCAATTTTTTTAATAAGAGGTGCCAAAAATAACAATTTCATCCACAAATTTGCCTCCCTCCGAACTTACTCGGCCTAATGTTGAGTCCGCAACTGCGAGGCTGAAACGCTTCTTTATAATTGAGGTACTTCAATATGAGACAAAATGTCTAAAATGGTCTAAATCTTTTATGAGATCACCAACTTTGAACATTTTAAACACTCCTGAATACATAAATAGTCTAATCTTTCCAAATTGTTTAAGGGCAAGCGCTTGTTTCTATTAACTTGTTTTAAGGGCTTTTGATCCCACGCGACCTTACTCATCTCGCGTATTAAAGTCTTAGAAAGGGTGTGCTCACACATGTTGAATACTTTACTAACATTAATTTAGAAGCCATCTCAAACTATAATGCCTTGGGCTGAAAACTTGCGGAAACTTAAGGCTTGTTCCCAAAGGTGGGGGTTCAAATAACGCTGAATCAAACTAATGTGTTCGTACTGTATGGTGAATGAGGTTGTCAGAGTTTATTAAACTTTTTGTCAGAGTTTTGCAAAGCAGTACTGGCATCCACAAAATAGGACGCGCTTCCACAAAATAGTACTATCATCCACAAAATGGTACTCGCATCCACAAAATAGTACTCGCATCAACAAAATAGTATTGGCATTCACAAAATGGCATACCACAATAGTATCTACAAAATGGTACTCGTGTCCACAAAATGGTACTCGTGTCCACGAAATGGCACTCGCACAAAATAAGAACTTATCTTCCTTACAGAAGGTAAATTATGTACATATAATTTAAATACAATATATTCGAGGCTTGTTTGTTGTTTTACATTTTTTACTACTGCACAATATAATACATATATTTCTTAGCAGTTCCGTAGTGAACATTAGCACGTGTGACTTATTTTCTGTACTATCTTAGTTTTGATTAAATCGTTTGATAATAATATAACATTTAAAAACTGGCGTTTTGATCTTTTGATAATTTCATCAATGTTACAAAAAATGTAATAGAAAAATTCATTAATTTCTTAATTCATTCGTAACGCATATTGTATCGCAGCCAAAAATGTTGGGAATAACAAGAACAGATTGCATTGAGTCCGTTACAAAATGCAAGCATCTCTGGGAGTACTACTGGTTGTCCCGGAGTTAACAATTGTGGAGATTATACAATGCAAATAAGTCGCAAGCGAAAATTTGCCAAGCCATTTTTGACTATGCCATTGTGGTTTTTAAATTTGATATACGGCTCTTTTTCATTGGCGATTTTTTTCAGCTGTTTATTAAGATTTTGTATTTCTGACTTTTATAAAATAAAAAGAAATATGATTCTAATGTTACAAAACGCGACAAATACTCGTAAGGTTAGAAACATTTTAAGTTGTAAGATTTACAAAGAAAATTGCAGTATTATCACAAACCCTCTCAGATCTTTCGTTTTTATTTTGTTATTCCTACTAGCTATTTCCCGCCACTTCTCCCACGTTAACTCAGATCGAGAGCTGTATTCAGAATGATTATTGATATTTTAAATTTATTTTTATGGCTTTAGTTACTCTTTACAATATCACCTATCTGCCAATGAAAGTTCCGTCAAAGTTGGCTTCGCCGTTTCAGAGATTAGCCGGATCAAACAGACAGAGAGGCAAAAATATTAAAAAATATAATATATAAGTCATTCATAATATAATTGTCAAGTCATTTCATGCTAGTCTTATCTTACTATCTTACTAATATTATAAACGTGAAAGTTTGTAAGTGTGGATGTTTGTTGCTCTTTCACGTAAAAACTACTGAATGGATTTTAATGAAACTATACAATAATATAGCTTATACATCAGAATAGCACATAGGCTATAATTTATCCCTGTACTCCCACGGGAATGGGAAGTACCCGGGTGAGACTGCGGGGCGCTGCTAGTACCATATATACTTTCAATATGTATTTAGTAACAAGTTTTTCATTTGAAATTACAAACGGACACTTAAATTTTATTGATGTGCATATAATATAGATGATGCTTGTAGTTTAGTCTGCTATCTTATCTGACGTCACGATGCTTTCTTTTATTCAATAATCCTTTGCGATATCTCATTAATCAGGATAAGCTTTTCAACGAGCTTATAAAGTAACAAAAACTGCGGCTCTTCCCGCCCGGTGTAGTAAGTTTTCATAAAGTCAGCAAATTTTAATTAAATAAAGACTAAGTGTTTATAAGCTTTTAAGCTATGAAGCTGGAGAATTTTCGTGCATGTTTACAATAAATCAAATCAGCTTTTTTAAATGGATAAATGGATTAGCTTTTTACACGCTTTTTATTAGCTTCACCTGTAATGTAACCGACTCCTTTGGGCGCGATTTTGACCCCCTTTAAGCGGCCAGATTCAGATCATTCAGATCACGGGGGAAAGAGCGGAATATTGATACCTAGTCAGTAGTACCTGGTCAGGATTGATCCCGGAACCTCTCTCATAAGACGCCGAGTCCACCCACCACTGGACCGCTCACTCACGCTCACAGACATAAACCTCAAAAAATGAATTTTAACCTGAGTCGCAGTGAAATTGTTTCATATGCAACTTTATCAATGTCACTTACTAAATACTAAATGTCACTAAACTTCCTGAGCTAGCTTGTTCGCCTGAAAGTTACACTTCTGACACCACAGGAGCACAAACTTGCGTTTTGCCAGCGCATAAATGAAGTGTCCCTACGATTTCTAAGATGGGAATTTCGGTCGAAGGATTGAAATATCATCAACATTCGTTTCATTATTGAACCAAATGTAAATTACTTCAATACATATATTCGGCATCTGAACAAACATTCTCTTTCCGAAATACTCTCCCTGGGAACATTAAACATGCCAGGCCATTTCCACCAGTCGTATTTATGCCTAACCTTTATTTCTATTCCCGCTATAATTCTTCCCTAAAGGTTTATAGAAAAGTAACTCCGCGTAAATACAATGTAATGTTTATGTGACGTATAACAATTGTTGTTTCGTATAAGAAGTACCTAAAATAAAAATATGATTAAATATTATTAAATAATTTAGAAAATTCTCGAATAAATAATCCGCCATTTTGTGGCGGCGGCCATCTTGGACTGATTTTCATCAAACAAACAACAGCTACTACGCACTTGTGATTTCTGGCATGACATGTTACCAAAAAGAGAAACATGTATTTTGTATCTTGTGTAAAGAGAAACATGTACTTCTAAAGGTGGTCCCTTAATGCTTATTATTTTTAAGAATCGATTTCGCTGTGGTCCAGAAAGGTCAAGGTAAGAAATGAAATAGAATGCCTGGGCAATACAAAAGAATGAATGATCAGGATTTTGCTTACTTTCTCTTTTATGATAATGTCAACCCATATAAGTGTATCTCACTTGTTGAGCACGGGTTCTCACTTTGAAATCAGGGAAGGAAGGTGTGCTGGGATCATAGTTTTCCGATGCGCTGGCCGAAGCTTTATTATCACATAGATAAAATAAAAACCTTTCTTTTACTACTATTCTACTTCTTTTACTACTATTCTTTTACTTAGTTAATTTTCAGATATACAAATTTGTAGTGTACTACTACTAGTACTAAATAAATACTCTGTTTATCTTTATAACATTTGAAAAAAGAAAAGAATAAAATTTGAAGTGAAGAGGATCTTTCCTTACCCATCTAATTTGCATCGTCTAGCCAGATGTTGGCAATTTCGTGTTTATTGAGAGAACCTTTATCTGAGAGTAAATAGATAGAAGCTTTTGATAAACAAGGATCGCTATCATCTTCAATCTGTCTCACATAAGCGGAAAAAAATATTTTTGATGCTATAATAATATTTAAAATGTCTAATACTATTTTAAAAAATGTTTTTTTTTGAAGTGAAACTTTTGAAATGAAACTTCTTTAGAATCGTTGTGATTTCAAACCAGATGCAACGGAAAAAACGACACTGTTTAATACTTGCTTGTATTTGAGCATTTTACATGTGTTTCACTTCTATCGTGTGTGAATCGCACACACACCTGATAATAATTATAAGTTGTAACGTAATAATGCGTCACGAGCCGAACGCTTAGGCCGATCCAGCTTTTCCATCGATTTTTCGGCCTCTCGTTAGCTCTTGGCTTTAGTGAACCGTGAAAATGCGTCATCCTTGTTCTTGCGTGCAGTCAGCGTTCATATAAGACGTTATTAAGCTAAGAAAAAAGAACCCTAATAATACGACTGTAGCAATTTCGGTATTCATCTGGAAGGTTCTCGATTGCGAAGTTGAGCAATCGAATGGCAATTCTAGAGGTAAGTAGGTCGAATCTTCGCCGCTACCCGTTGTGAACATTTTGCTTATCTTGGATAAATTCAGAATTCGCTTACGAATAGTAAAATGGTCTTAAAGATTCATGTGGTTTATATAATACTAGCTTTTTATCCCCGTTTTACTTTTCTAAAATGTAAAAAGTGTTTTCTCCAAAACTCGAAAAATATTTTTTTCTCAATAGAAACATTTACGTGGCAACAACCATTTCGTTAAGCAGAAAAATATATATTTAAAGATAAGCTCATTAAAAGAGACATACTCTTAAGCTTTATTAAATGTAGATTTACATTTTTTTATGTAATAAGTAGGCAACCAAGCAGCCGGAGCTTCATGTGATAACCAACGCCCATAGACAACCGCAAATCTACAGCTTACGCAGATTTGTCCTCTCTCAACTCTCAAACCGCACGAAACGTGACAGCATAGCTGTCTTTTTATGCCGGTGCTATGTGAATTGTGAACAAGAGATCCCCGGTCGTGCAAGACCAAGCCGGCTGCATGGCACGATGACAAACAGCGTCCCGTGGTTTCACTCGCGTATTTCCCATTCCCGAGGAACAAAGGGAATAAATTATAGCCTATATGTAATTTTGATGCGTAAGCTATAGTATACTAAAGTGTCATAATAATCTATTCAGTAGTTTTAACGAGAAAGAGTAACAAACATCCGTACTTACAAATTTGTGCATTTATAATATAAGTAGTGTAGTATAAAAACGAAATAAGTTATGATATAAGTTTCAAGTATATTCGGTATAGCATCCTATCGCATCGTTCATTCGTTTCAAAACGTAAACTTATACGCTTTTAGTTTTACGCTCTGAGTAATAAAATGAAGCATTTCATTTTATGCCCTGACCTCGGATCAATTCTGTAGTTCAGTAGAGTGGATAGCCGCATCTCGTATACAGTAAAAACCAGTAAAAACCCTTAAATAATACAATTTAGTTTATTAACGTACAAAAGTAAAAGTAAATAATGAAATAAAGTTAGTAGGTAATACACATAATATTAGTATATAGTAACGAACAGATTGTATGTGGCAATTAAGGTGGCAATAGGTACAAGGTTCCCATCGTGCACTATGGTGGTTGCGAGTCGATAGATATTGTTCTAGAAATTTCTGGAATGTTCTAGAAAGCTTTAACATGTATACCAATATTCTGATCAGTCGAGAATTTTCTAGAAAATTCTAGAATGATTTAGAGATTTCTCAAATTGTTTAGAAAGTTTTCAAATGTGAGCATAATATATTCTTATTAAATGTGTCTTTGATGTAAAAAATTGTAAACTAAGTAGTGATAGATTATTAACTATAAATAACTATACAATTTAAAATGGCCCAGTGGCTATTCACAGCCAGTAATATTTAAAATTCGAAAAAAGAATGGTACGGACGTGCCGCTTTATTTTGCTCGACTTGGCGTGTGTGGTTTGTGGCAGCGCCCCCAGACATAATTCTTAAGCGTCCGTTGAGTTTAGGCTTTCAATGAATACTAAGATGTCTTATGAGCTGAAACTTCTAATTCAAGCATTCGTATGCTTGAAAGAAGGTTCATGACACCTATCACAAAAACCAAATTGTAAAAGAAATAAATAATTTATTATTAGCAATTCTATACATAGCTCCTATTACTTGTGATATTAAAGCCTGATAATAGTAACCGTTTTCTTGCTCACTATACCAGCGTAAAGTGACACTTATGATGTCATTTTTCGTGACTGTGAGTTTTTGTATATCTGGTGGCCTACTGGGGAGATATGGGAAAGGGGAGCAATGCATCTGCATCATCTATGGTTGAGCGGATGTCTTTGGGCGTCAGTAACACCATAAGACTCAGACTGTTTCCTCTTGACGACATAAAAAATAATTTTTACATAATTTTTACATTATTAAACAACGATTTTTTTAAAGGCCATTAGGCCTTTAAAAAAAATCGTTGAAAAATAAAGTTCGGGCGAGATTTCTTGTTCTTAGAAATAAGTAAATTTCTGAATGACATTCAAATTGGTATTCAAAGTGGTATCACTAATTACAAACACATGTTTGAAAATGTTGGCCTGTTCTTTTTGTTTTGATTGTAGGGCGACACTCCATCTAGACATATTAATGATCTAAGCCTAAAACATTCATTCATTCGAAAAATTATGTTCTTCGTTCCCCTTTTAAATCATATTGCATTATATTTCTTTTACATAGGAAAATGTTGATGTTATTTCTAAATACTCATGTACAATGGAAGAAACAATTTCATTTAATCCTAAGATATAACTAAAGATATTGCCTTAACTTATCGCCTCGTTTACGACTCGCGGAACATAAACATTATACAGAGGTTAAATTGAATGAATATGACCTAGAAGTTCCCACCTGAATATTGCTGCATAAACTTTATATTAAGTCTTATATTGGATATCATACTAATGCCAATATATGGCCACTTTTATTATCGGCTATAAAGCTTGTATTAGCGATCCACTTTCCTCGAAAAATTTCAGACCGGTCCGAAGTATTATGATATTTTGGGTCTCCTCGATTTTTTTCGAGGATATACATATATATTGATAGATTACGCATGAACTTAGAAGATACTTTATAGATTTTTAAAATTTTGTACGTTTAATTTCCTTGAAAATTTGAAGTAGTTGCTAGAAACTCTTTATAAGGAAATAATCCACGTGGATTTGCATAATTGAAAGCTAAGTAGCTCAGCGATTTCGCTCCCGCGTGGTAATTATGACTAAATTTATGAAACTATCATCGAAGATTCTAGACTAGAAGGGTTTTTTTATCAATTTTACTTTTCTATTTTTTTAAAACCATACTTTTACTTATATCTATTGCATTCACTATCTGTATCATCATAACCATCAGTCTTCTTCCACTGCTGAACATAGGCCTCACTCAATAAACGCCATGACGTCCGATAGCTTGCCATTCGTATCAAACATGAACCATTTACTACATTAACATTTAAAAAATAATCTTCAGTTATTCTATCATAAAAAACCTAAAATACTTTCCTGAATATTACGCCAATGAAAAATGAAAGAGAAATAGTAATGTTGAACATAAAACACACTTAAAAGTTACAGCAAATATTAGCAATGTCTGCTTAAATGCACAAAGTTGGTTCCTGCAACTTTGTAACAAGGATGAGCTGCGATGAAACAGGACGAGCTGAGCTCATCCGACCCCCAATATAAGTTAAATTGCTGCTCGTCTATACGTGGCTTATGTTTGTGTTTCTGATGTGTCCTTTATGAGATGAACTTTCGGGATTTTGAATTCCAAAAAGTTTTATAATGTAAATTGGCTGTTTGCTGTCTAATAATAATAACTATGAAGTTTAGATTATGAAAAAACGAGAATCTCGTAGCAGTTTATGATTCGACCAACTCTGAACATAAAAAACTTAATTTCTTAAGATTCTACAAATAGCAGTTTTTGCCTTTTTTTGATAGTAACCAAAACTAAATGTGAAAATATAACTCTTAAGACTTAAGATGATTAATGTGAAGACAATATCCAAGCAGTCCGTGTCCGTGTAGGATACGAGTTGCAAGGGTTCGGTTGTCTTGGCGTTTATTGAGGGAGGCCTATGTTCAGCAGTGGACGGATAAAGGCTGATGATGATGATGACATTAATTTGTCTTAAGTGTAAATTTGTGCATATAGCCTATAAAAATACCAAGAAATCAGCATTTTGTAGACGGTAGTATATGGATGATCTATTAATGTGAAAATTAATGTCATGATCAATTATTTAAAGCCACGTTCCTGAATCGCGCTATCGAAGTTTTATTTATTTTTATTTTATTCAGCGCAAGATAACAAGTGGGCTTGGTCGGAGATCTTCCTTTCGGAGCCTCTACCTTCATTCCGCAAGAAATATGTAATGAGGAGATTAAAAAAAGCTTAAAAGCTGGCTCTCTAAAAAATCAGGATCGAATTATTTTAAACAGTTGAATAGCATTTTCGATTCGACATTAATATATTTTTCTTAAAGATTTTCTAAAATACTTGTCAACAGGATTTGAAAATTGAAAGTTATAAGTGCTGTTTTGTGGTGGATGCCACAATGTTGTTTTGGTTGTCATGTCGATTTGATAAGGCTATCTTTCCACATAATAATCAGAAACCATCTGGTATAAACGCAAAAGATTGTAAGAATGAATGAATGTTATTATTTTAAAATTACCAAATGGAATATTTCTAACCAATTAGGCCCGTTACAAGCGGGGTACGCATGATACTACGTAATGTAACGATGCTGTCGCGTGTCGTGGGGTTTGTGATTTTCCGGTGGTCCGTTGGGAAGATAGAGAAAAGGAAGACACCGCAGGTGCATATTCTCTGGTTGTGTGGATTTTTGTGGACGTCAATAGTCATGTGGGAATTATGTGGTGGTTGGCCCCAAAGAGAAGATCTCCGACCGAGCGAGGTGCAATGCTCGGCCAGGCCGAAGCCCACTATCTATCATGTCAGATGGTGTACGTATATATAGCGCGATTCAGGATTTTCAGCTCTCCTATACCTATTGTGTTTGTAGGTCTCCTATACCAAAAAAAATGGTATGACTATAAGTGTTGCAAGTAATTTAAAAAGCAAAATAGAAAAAGTTCATGTCAGTTTTGATACGAACGACTTATTATGGAGAGTAGAGGTAAGGAGTGTCATCTCTGTGTATGAAAATTGTCCTTCGAAAAGCGTTAAATAAGGGTGGCGCCACAGTTGCAAAAGGGCAAACTTTTAAACGTGTGTGCGCCAAGAAATCACGCACACACACATAAATATGTATATTGTACATGTATACCAATACCCTTTTCCTTTTTTCTTACACCAGCGCCATTGCCGATGGTTTTTGAACTGTTATTTATAGCATAGGTACACCTGGACACTTTTTATACTATTTCCCCATATGAGATGGTACTCCTTGTCTCTACCCTCAATACAACTTATGTTAATTCCAGATTAATGGCGGTCAACGTCACCTATCAAGGAAATCACTCGGCCATATGTGTGCTATCTATTAAGACAAATGATGTTGTCGGACGCAGTATCTGGTGAATAAGCGATTTAATCATGTCTGCGTGATTACTTACCGCAAAGGCCTTCAGTAAAGAGCTTTTTTGCTTTGCGGAGAAGAAAAATTTTTTATGGTGCATTGCATTGAATTCTTAACATACATGATGGTCACAAGTCTGATATCATGCGAATTTCTATTCCATATTGTTAGTATATACTATAGATAGACAAATTTGCAATTTTGATAGAAAGATATTACTGTTGTGCTAGTGGTTAGTGACCTTGACTTTAGAAGTCAAGGTCCAGAAGGCAGATTCGCACCCAGGACAAATGTTTGTGTTCTGTGTCTGGGCGTAATTTATCTATAATAATTTATGTATATATTTACAAATATATGAGTATGTACAAGCTCTCTGTTTGACAAAATATGGACTCTGCCTAGTTTGGTATCAGATAGCCATGTGAGTCCCAATATATTTATGATTATTATATTTATATGTAAGCTTCCAGTATTTTCCATGGACTTGAGTTTACCTGAAACTAATCCGTGTATTCATTTAAATTATATATTTTTTTTATTAATTAATTAAATTATAATAAATGAATAAAGTTCCTGAGTTGTGTGTAATGTGTATCTGTTTGCTTTTTGACGTGATAATGTCCTACAAACTCTCAACTCTCGTTCAGAGCCGAGCGTGCAAGAAGAAGAGTAACGAGCGATAGAGAGGCAAAATCGGCCTAAGCGATCAGCTTGTGACGCATTATGACGTAAAATTATCGCCGTTAAACCAATTTCACAGATATTTATATTTTTACAGCAAAGCTGTTTTATGTATGCTGCATTGGATTGTAGCGTCCATGATTGTATGAAGAACATGCTGTACAAATGCATCTCTGAACAATAAATATAGGATTTATTTTGATCGAATGTGGGCTTGTAAAGTAAAAGTAAAATAAACCCGTATATGTCCTAATGCTGGGCTCGGATCTCCTCCTCAAAATCAGGCGAGGAGGGTAACGAGCCATAGCCACAGGTAAATTTCACATACCTGCAAAGACTTTCAATCTCATCAGGCATGCAGGTTTCCTCACGATGTTTCACTTCACCGGTGAGCAAACGATGGTCTCGTGTTTGGGTGCACTTAGAAATTTAGAAAAACCTATTTCAAGGCACACACGTGGGTCAGGATCGAGCCCGGAGCCTGTTGCATAAGAGGCCGAGTCCGCCCACCACTGGACCATCGTTGCTCGCTTGTGTGCGTGTGTGTAATAAAAAAAATAATATATAATAGTGTAATAATAAGTAAAAATAAATGTCGCAGCAGTAGCAGTAGCACAGATAGAAAGTGAAGTTTTCATATATTCCCTATGCTAGTTTTAATATCTACTCGTATGAGGCTAAAGTCGTATTGACGACGTCTGCACCGTTTCACGGAATAACTGTTTCAAACAAGCGGTCATAACAACTGAACAGTTGTTTCATAAAATTACAAGATGTTTCATAAAGCGGAACTTTTATGAAACATATCTTGCAAGAGTTGCAGGCTATTATAGCTTGACATTACATTTGTGAGCTATGATTTTATTGTTGCAAATTGAATAACATATCTAAGTATGTATTTTATTTAAGGTATACGAATATGATTATATACAATAATGTTGTCCTAGACACGACAATCCCTTGGCCCCTGTTTTGAGGGGCCTCAACATCACGGAGCTCCCGTGTCTAGAGTACCAATTATAACGGGGCTTCCGTGTCTATGGCCCCAATCATCACGGGCCCCCTGAAATATTAAGATATATGCTGTTGTATTAGTAGTAATAGTAATACTGCTGTCTGTCTAGCTGCTCTGGACATGATATTTACCTACAAAATATTATTTAGCCTATAATTATGCACCTACCTATGTTTCAAGTTAAATAATTGACCGAAGAAAATATGACGAAAGAGTATCTTTTGTCTCTTTCGTTTTCCTGTGCATGTCCTGTGATTGGCAGGGCCATAGCGATTTTATAAATCATTGATTCGCAATCACGATATACTTTTTAGCGTAAGTTTCATTCCTTGTGTAATATTGCCAGATGAATTTAATCTCGTAGATCTCTGAATTTCCATTTTCTATATACATCAGCTTTATGTCCGTCTCTTTAGGTGTTTAATTGAGGCTTTTCTATTAATATGTTACCATATTTTTTCTAAATTTGATGGAAATAAGATTCCATTCCATAATTTTTTTTAAGTGGTACCACTTGTAGCCATCTTCACAATGTATATTTTATTAATAGAGTGAAGTTAGCTGACGTTTGAATATACTAATACGTACCTTGTCCCACGATGAAAGTGTTAATTTAATTCACACAACTAAACAGAATAACCACTAGTTGAAATTTTTCAAAACGACTAAAACATGCTAAGAAAAAAGTACTGAATAGTTCAGACTCTACGGAATGAAGTAAGACTTAGTTGCAAGGATATTGCGTTTAAATAATATACTTGTCTTATTTTTGATTATTAATTGTGATGAATTGTTTTAAGCTTATCTATTACTATTCTTTTGAATTTATATTTGTTTATGATCTTGGTGATTTAAACATTGCCGAAATATTGGTACCTCGTTAAAACTGTATACGTGGTGAGCACCCCAACAAAATATATCATATTCAATTTTGATAAAAGTAAAAATATGACAAAAAAATCTCGCTTCGTAAAAAATTAAGTTTTTTTAAATAAAAAATTAAAAAAAACTGAAAGAGTAAAAAATGCACTTTCATTTTAAGAATTCGATGATGTTTTGAAGATTACTAGAAAAACAGTTAATCACACATAGAAGTGGGCTACACAAAAAAACGACGAGAAGCTAGATAAATTCCTTTAATATATAATCACGTAAAACATTTGAAGCCAATAACGATATTAAAGAAAAATAAATTAAAGAAATAACAAAAAAGTAATAAGTTCTCAACTAAACCTACTTTTAATACACGACACATAAAACCGTTATCTAAACAATATAAACTATATTATACTACAACTTTATTATACATGAAAATAAAGTCGCTAATGAATCCTAGTGTTAAACTGTTTGAATTTGTTATTATAATGAAACAACTATTGCTTTTTATATTAGTCGGATAGGCAATCTGGCAGACATGCTTGTTGGCGTCGGTCTCCTGAGGGACTGATTAGCCGTCGAGGTTCTCTGTTGCTTGTAGATCCGGGGTACCTTACCAAAGGCGATAGTTGTGGCACTCGCCGGGTTTTAGTGGGTAGAGCTGCGTCCATATACCAGCTTTCGGGCGCAGCGAGTTCCACATACCCGCCTGGGGAGTCCCACTCCCCTGCGGGATTCGTCAGTGCATTTCCCGGCGTAAAAGAAAAAAAGGCATATCATTTGTAAGTTGGCTATTGGAACATTAGATGTTAAGTTTTAATGCAAATACTGCCTGTTTTGAGCTTCGTTTTGAAACGCAGTGCGTCTGTTTCAAGGGAGAATCAAGAAAGATGGTACCCATGCAGTTGGGAGACAGCATAACGCATCATCCACTATAATGATTTATTGAAACCAATGTCACGGGAGGAGTCCTCTCTCGATACGCCACAGTTGCTCTAAAGTAACCATGTCCTAAATAAATAGCGATTAAATTCGTAAGTTGTTTCATTATAATAAGTATTTATGATCTCGAAAATTCAATTTTCTAGTCTTCGGAAATGTTAGAACAATCTTGCAACTAAGTATCAAAATGTAAATTGTGTGGTGTGAACTAAAACTAGTCTACTTTGTCCAAGATGAACTATTTCAACTAAAATGTCATGAGTAGTGATGTGCTACTTCATGCTGAATTGGTTATGTTTCTTACTTTCTGACTGCGTTGTTAGACCTGGGGAATATAGCAACTTTGTTAGTAATTATGGGCTAAATTATGAAAATGTGTAATGTAAGTTATACTTCTTTTAAAAAAAAAAACAACATTGTCGTAGCAAAATTTCGAACCTAATTTATTTTTTTTAAACCTGTTTGGAATTGCATATAGAATTCATTTGGAAATGTTTAAATGACAATCGTAACATTTCTATTTTCAAACTTTACATGACTCACCTCGTTTACTTACTCACTTTACTGTTATCTAAAGAAGTATAACTTTGTATATTAGATATAAAGTGCGCATACAAGATTTAAAAGATAAACAAGCAAGAACATAGAGATAGAATTAAATTTATCTTAAAATATTACGTGTGTGAATGTAAAACTATAGTTTTAGACGTTTTGTTAATGCTAAGTTTTATTTTAGCATAATTTCTATGATAAGAACTATCCTGTACCCAAATGCAGCCGTATTATAGGACTCTTTTAATAAATACCAAAACTCCGCAACTTTGTTTATGATTCTTCTTAATTCAAATCTTTTAGTTATTTCTGCAATCATAATATATTTTTTATTAATATTCAATTCGAATACGAAATTCAATTAAACTTCGTCAAATCATCTGAAAATAATACGTAATCAATCACCAAATAATCCAATCACTTACCAATAAAAACAAAAACTTATATAAAATCTAATTTCTTGTATTATTCAGCGTAATGCCCTGATGATGACGATGGCTAAGAAGTTATACGAGGTATTAATACTCGAATAACTGTTTTGTCATGTGCTCCGTAGACAATAAACATTTTATTGAGACAGATATAGATGATAGACAATGAAGTATTTTACTGGGAACTGTCATAACATTGTGTGCGCTAGAGACGGGGAAAAGATTAACCGAATGTTGGTTCGAACGTATTAAAATAATAAGATAATGTTCGGCTAAATTATTCGATTTATTCGAAAATCGATTTACAAATATATTTTACTTTTAACTTCTATTTAAGTCCTAATTTTAAACGACTTCGGAAAAGAAGGCTTTTCTTATGTATGTTTGATGCTGGAATTTTTAATGAATTAGATTTTGTTTTATATAGTTTCTCTTTACTATCGAATAGAATGTCCCCTATATATATTATATATTTGATTTGATAGTCCTTCCAAGCGGATATGGAAAGCTGGTAAAGGCTTGGCTACTTATATATGTACTGGCTTAATATAATGGTCCTATCCTATTATATTTGATTAATTATATATACTTTTGCTCAGTGGCAAAAAAACTTCCATTACGGAATAAGTCTTCGAGAATAAGTGGAGTTTTCAAAATTGACAAGCGAATAGGTGAAGTGTCCTAGTTTTACCCTTAGGTTTCAAGTATAAGACCTGTAGTGTCATTGGTCATGTAATTATTTATGATATTCTAAACAAACAAAAATGGTCTTGCCACACTGAGAAAAACGGATGGCCGATGGGCCAATAAGGTTCAAGAGTGGAGGCCGCCGTTTAGGAAGACGAAGTGTTTGGTCGGCTATTAACCAGGTGGGAAGACGATTTCCGTGTAGTGGCAGGTCCACGTTGGATGCGAGTGGCAGGGGATCGGTCGTCTTGGCATTCATTGAGGTAGGCCTATGTTCAGCAGTGGACGGAAAAAGGCTGATGATGATGATGATGAGCAAAAAATAGTGCTTATAATGAATACTCAACTCATCCCTATATCATGTTGAATGACGTTATTCGTTTATGATGTGTACATAACCTGCATCATAACTACTCGATAACTTTTCCTCCTTGTTAGTCGTTATTTACTTATACCTCTAGTAAAATATGTTTATGTGAGTATGCCAATAAAAGTTTTAGACGAGGCAACAGCGGCGGGAGCGATAAAAATAATTTCGTCACTCCTCGCTTCCTGTAACAAAAGAGACGAAACGAACAGACGATTATGCGGCATAAGCGGCGAAAGTATAAAATAAATCATATAAAATAAACTGCATGAGTAAAGAACACGATTTTTCCCAATTCGCTAGATAAGTAGCATTACTATCGTCCCTGACACCTTCGAAGTTTGAATGCATATGATTTTGTAATATGTAGCAAAAAATAAAATAAAGAAGAAAAAGTCTTCATTCTTTGTAATTAAAATCCGTCGAAGAAATTTTTACTAATCGTGTTATCCTATCCCAGTTCTTAAGAGTATAATAATATGATGAAAAGTAATTAAAATTTAATTCACGTAGTTAACTTACTTTGCTTCCAATAGCGAAAAACACAGTGTATATTATAACTAGCTTTTGTAAGGGCATAAAATGTGATATTTTTTGAGGCGCTTTATTACCTTCACATTATATTATACTTTTAATTAAATCTTTAAACCAGATTTTCACTTCTCTTTGAAACTATTGAATTTGCTACTTTGCATTCTTCATAGGCTATTTCAGTACATTCTGGTATGTTGTTATAAAAAAGCGTACGTTATTTTTATATTTTCAATTGAGAAATAAAAGTAATGCTATAATTCGTATTGCTTTAAAAATGTGTTTACTGCATTATGTTTGCTTTTGCTATGTTATTGTATTATTTCTCTAAGCACAAAAATTATGGAATTAACAAAATATATTTTGTCGCCTTTTCTTTATTTAGAAAAATCATAACACAAACTGTTTAATATGCTTAACACGAGTGTTCAAAGTCAACATAGAATATAAATTTACTTAATTTCTCTTAGCTCTGAATTTCGGGTGACCATAATTTACGAACAAATAAACGCACAAACTATTTGTCTCCTAAACTTGTCACATTAAATGTTATATTCGATAAAGTTGAACAATTTCATTGTCGCGAAATGTTGAGAACATCTTAATTAAAACGGGGAATCTGACAGGGGACCGCCGTAAAGTTATGGCTAAATACGTTGAATAATGAATAAGGTGAATGGAAGTGTATGTATTTGAGAGAACTTTTAATTTAAGAACTAGCAAACGCGACAGAATTCATCACGTAGATATCATTTTGTATTAGAGCGAATTATGAATCTATAGTAATCTAGTAGCGACGATGGTCCAGTGGTGGTTGGACTCGGCAACTAATGCGACAGGTTCTGGGTTCGAGCCTGACCCTTCGTGTGTGCCTTGAAATGGGTTTTTATAAATTTCTAAGTGCACCCAAAAACGCGAGACCATCGTTCGCTCACTGGTGAAGGAAAACATCGTGAGGAAACCTGCTTGCCTGATGAGATTGAAAATCTTTGAAGATATGTGAAGTTCACAAACCCGCATTGGGCTAGCCGCTAGGGCATCGGTGAACTATGACCCATTACCCTTCACGCCTTATTTCGAGGAGGAGACCCGTGCCCAGCAGTGAAAGGGTTGAAAATTTACTTTTTATTCTCGAATCCAAAAAAAATATCGAAATCGGTCCAGCTCCTCAGGAGTTCAGTCACATACATATACATGGTAGATATATAGATAAATATATAGTAGACCGTTGGGCTTTGCCGTGTTTCCGGCTGCATGCGTCATCACCTTGCTTGTTTCTCCCTTGAAACTGACTGGCTGTTATTTGGAGAGAATGGCAATAGGCAGTATAATTACTGGCACCGACACCTAAAAACATATGTCTTAGGATAAGAAACATGAGAAAGGTTCAAGGGCAAATTCGACCACTTACCATCCGATGACGCATGACAGTTTATCTATCCAACAACACTGGTTTGATAAACGAAAGTAAATGAAAATCCACAAGAAAATATTGTAACAAACATAATAAGAATAACAGAATCACAACAACCATACAACATGAAATAAGCAACATCAGTCATAACTCATAGGCGATGAAATCAACAATGAAATAAGATATATCCATGAAATCAATCACAAACCATATTATATTTGCGTCATTAATCACCGAGCCTCGATGACCACTAGAACCCACTTGGGTCGTCTCGACTGTTGCCCTGGTAATTAAAAACATCTGTTCGCGCGCTCAACAATAAACTACAATTTTATGTTGTACGTAATTTATGTTACCCTAGTACGTTGGTTTAAAAATATGTATTTTTTTTGCGTTATAAAAATTGCTTTTCGTTGAATACATTAAAATTTACGCAACGTTTTCATGTAGGCTTGTTTATTTTTCGCTAAAAATTGTATTTGAATTATTCCTAAAATGCTCGAACTTAAATAAAAACGAACTAAAAAACTAAACCCAGACAAAACACTGATCGCAAAATATCTTTTAGAAATATAGAGATAAAACTCTATTGTCTAAACGGTAAGTAAAATCTCGGATAATCCCGTAGAAGGCTAAATAGACTTAGCCTAGATCGGCCGTACGATGTTGAAACTGTTAACTGCTAGCAGCATCAATTTCTTCCCATAATATAAACTTACGCGAATTATAAGTAACTTTTGTATAACTTTAATATTGTTTAAGTCAGACGCGTTCTTAAAAGCGTACAATTGAAAATTGTGTCCGTGGGGTTAGTGAAGAAAATCCGCGTGGCATCTTTAATTTTTTTTAATCTTAAATATTATATTTAATTCTTCGATTCGATTCGATCGGATTTCAGTGATTTTTTTTGTATGCGCTTGGGTGGCACCCTGGATGATTTAGATTCACAAATCAGCCCGATAGATGGCGCTGCAGTCGATACCTAGGTTATTCATCTATACTGCAACTAAGCTGCTGGATCGATTTGTATCTAAAGGATGACGTCTGTTGGGTCCGCTAGTGTATTATAAATTTTGTCAAAAGTATATAAAATTATATACATACATATTGAAGTGAAACTTCTTTAGAATCGTTATGATTTCAAACCGGATGCAACGGAAAAAACGACAGGTAAGAGACACAAACACAAAAGAGCGAGAGAGAAAATGTCGGTGTGTATGTATATTGCAGACTGTTTAATACTTGCTTGTATTTGAGCATTTAACATGTGTTTCACTTCTATCGTGTGTGAATCGCACACACACCTGTTTTTTTTATTGTGTGTTTCATAAAGTATAGATAATTACTATCAACAACTTTATTAATAAAAAGTACATTTTAGCTAAAGTACATTTTGTTCAATTTCACGTATTAAATACTATATAAGTGTGAAAAATTTACGTCTGGAGCCAAAACGGGCGTGTGCTAGATGACGCCCTAATTGGCTTCCAGTGTGCCTACGAGTAGGTACGGAAGATTGCCAAAAACGTGCAAAATTGTTTCATTAAGATATATATTGCTTGTATTTTTTGTTTTGTTTGATTTTGAATTACATAAATTTGTGTAATTAAAATTATCAACCGCCAAATTTAGACGAGATCTAGTAGTTATATGGGACGTGGTATTAGTCTCTACTCAATTAACTCTATCGTAAAGAAAAATGTAAGGTGAAACGGATTTGCCGGTAACCGTGTTCTCCTTGATTCTCCAATTCATTCTGCATATAAATGCATGCATTCCCTTGCATTTAAAAAACCTTAACCTTTTGCCTAGCGATATATGCGAGTGTGGCAATGACGTTGGGGATTTAAATCATATATTCTTTGCTTGTCCTCGATATGACTGCTCCGATTTTATTTCTTCGCTTTTGTCCATTAAAATTCCTTTTCCTACTTCTTAAGTATCTGCATAAACTATGGTTGTACGAATGTCTATGGTCTTCAATAGTCGCCGGCTTCAACTGCTTGGTTGCCTTTTAATGCCAAAAAATAGCCAGTCAATTTCCACTGATAAGAAATTTTAATATCTATTCTTCTGCCAAAGTATGCATTGCCATCATGTTGACAACTTCTGATTAATCAATTATAGCCGATGGCTTCATACCATCTCATGTCGTGTCCTGCGTGCCCTACCAACTGCACATTGTAGCACTTAATGGACGCTACTGAAAAAGGAATACTCGTAGCTGAGTTCTGGGCGGATATAATTTAGGTAGCCATCGACACGCTAAGGGGCCTACCACACGCGCAAGCTTCACCACACTTTTGCCTGCGCAGGCCGGCTTGTACACGGAACACGGATACAATTTTGCCAACGATTTTACAAAAGCCGGCCTGCGCAAGTAAAAGTGTGGTGAAGCTTGCGCGTGTGGTAGACCCCTAAGAATAAGATGACTTCAAAGAATCTTCACTGAGTAGTGGCTCACTGATCGTTACCACCAGCTTCCTTATCTAACGCAAGAAGAAGGCATACCGCGTATTCCGTTTTCTCCGCTTCAAAAACTGTATAGTTCTTCCAAAATATATCGTCAAAGTAAATCACAGTGAGATACACATAAATGTATTCTGTTTTACTGCCCTTAGGGCTCCCTTATTTAGATGTGGGAAAGTGACCCGGGTAATAAAACAGCACATAAATTGTACTGTATCGTCATTACCTACCAAGCCTTCGTTTACGACTTAAATAAACGTTAGTGCTATTGATAGAATAATTTATTTGATAAAGATGTAAATAAAGGAATAAGTAGCCATCGAGCAGTCTGTCAGTCAGACTGGTATTATTTGAGCGAGATGTACCACCCCAGTCGTGCCAGTTCGGTTGAAAGCAGCATAGCACTACCTCTTAACAAAACTTTTGTCATATAAAATAAGTAATGTCAGGATTAAAGTATGAACTTACATATAACTTACGTAGTACGAAGTAATAACTTAGTACTTAAGGTATTGAAGCGATAAGTATGTGAATAATCTTATACCCTTAAACGAGCAATTCTTGTATATATATATATATAGAATCGGGATCTCGGAAACGGCTCCAACGATTTTCATGAAATTTTGTATATATGTGTTAAAAACGGCGATAGATCGATCTAGCTAGGATACATTTTTAGAAAACTTTTTTTATCCGTGTTTTGAGGCATCGATAAAATATGATTAGAATACGAACGTAAATTTCGCTGTCAAATAATATGTCATGGTAGCTTAGTGGTGAAATTAAGGCAGAAACACACTTACGTGTCGTGGCGTGTCGTGACGCGCCAGAAGCATATCGGTTTCATACATTTAATATGGTTAGGGACATATTTGCCCGCATGTCGTTGCGACACGCAAATATGACGACGATACACAGATATACGACACGTAAGTATGTTTCTGCCTTTAGGCAGTTAAGTCCGAACGAGCCTGGTTCGAATCTCCAGTACAATTTTTTTTCCTTTTTTTAAGATCATTTTTTTTGGAAGAAAATTTTATCGTATTTTATCACTTAGGGTACCGAGCAAATGCTCGGTCAACCAGTTACTATAGTTTATAGAATCAGGCGGTACTTTGTGGAAACTTATAAATATGAGAGATTTTAATACGCTCAAGCGCCCTCAAGTGCTTGACATAGCGTCGTACTCTAAACGTTTATTAGATAGTATGTATGTTTTAAATTTGTATTCGCTTTGTCACTTTGACGTCACTCGCATGTTCGGCATGCTCCATCTGTCTTTATTTATAAATCTGTGCCAGTGACAATCATAATTTGAAATAGATTTGATCACTACTTAAAACAAGACTGTTCTGGGATGCTATTAAGTTTTTAATGCAATATTATTAGTTGCGATTGTTTTTAATTATTTGCTAACCCGAAAACCACAACTGAAAATATATCGGTTATTACTCTCCATTAACAGGTTAACTAAAACCTCCGAGTCTGTAGTCCGAGTAATTGACCCATAGAGTTCTCATAACACTCATAGGTACACTTAAGCTCTCAATTTGCGTCTGAACATCCGAGGGTCCGTAAATAGGCGAAGATCTAAACGAGCGGAATGAGATAAGTCACGAAAGTGCACTCACTTGCCCGTTTCCCCTCGTTTTCTTGTATCTAGGCGGAAATATTGCCATGGTGAAAAAATCCGGCGGATTTCTCGTCTCCGAGATTTTTTCACATTACCTACATTACGCTAAAGAGTATGTGATAAAACTTGCTTTTGATGTCTGGACATTTGTGGCGTGAAAAGAATTCTTTTTTTTCATGTCACAGTTTTTTTTATACAACTTATATAAGATATTCCAATGATAATTTAAATGTATAGATAGACATTTATGTGTTTGTATGCGTAAAAGTCCTAAACCGAGATTATTTTAATTGAATTGTGCATATTGACTATGTAGTTTCTGCAGTTGTGTAGTTTAAAATATAGTTTTGGGCGTTTAGATACTTTACAGAAATGCCTTATGTTGTATTGCTCCCCCTTAAGCAAAAGAATTTTTTTGTGGAAAATTTCAGGTAAAGAATTTACTATTTCGTGATCACCTATATTTTTTACTGTAGTCTTTGTTACTGATAGTAACTTAAGACATAAAACAAAGGATTGGGAAATTCTCTAAAATTTTCCATTTTAAGGGATTAAGGGCACTTAACTTGAAATTGATGACGCGTGAAAGATGATAAGACCATCTCATTCAAATGCCCTTAAATAACCCTCGACACGCCCTTAAAGTTCATATTATAATGAAGGGCTAACCCCCTGTTTAGGGACTACTAATGAGCTGTGTAAGAAACTCTTATCGAAACTCTAATCAGCAAAGTTTAAGGGCTTAGTTGATTGCATAATTTTGAACAATTACGACGCGTTAATGACAACCGTGAGTAGCTAGTTATAGCTGCATATTAAACGTTGGAAAAATTGGTTGTATTTCTATAGAAAGATTATAGTATATGAGTACTTAACTTTGGCAACACCATACAATTGACACAAAACAGTTTAATAAACAAGTATTTAGACAAGGTAATATTTTTTATGAGCAAGCAAGTTCTAAGCCTATGTTCAGCAGTGGATGGATAAGGACTGATGATGATTATGATGACATTCTCTTTGTGACTGCTGCGTTATGCCTCCAGGAACCTGACGAGTCGAACAGCTGGCCGTTAAATGTATAAAACATATGAATAATTTCTGCAGTAAGAGAAATTTCTGTATCTTATGTATTCATAATATTTTATATTAATAGTTTTTATATTGCTTTCTTGTGTTTACGCGAATTTTACTCATTATAATGAAACAACTTTTACGCTTCCCTTTCCCTTAATTTTTCTCTTTCTACTTCCCATGACCCTGGTTGCTGTAAAGTATCCGAAACGTCGGGAAAATCCGTAAATGTTGTTTCGACTTTTAGTAGGTGAATGGTGAATCCAAATGTTATCAACAGTCTAATTATCACATAAAATCTCTTCATTTTAATTAAGGAAATGTGCGTAAACAAAAAAACTAAACAAGGTAGGTTTCTTTTCTAAATAATAAAAAGTAGTAGTTTATTCTTTTTTCTATATCATTATATAACTGATCAAATTATACGTTGTTATAAATATTTCTCGTATATTTAGATTTACTTAAAACAATTTACCTTTTTTTTCGTTTTAGTAATTTTTATATTTTTGATTTTATCTGTATTTTTTTTTGTTCTTGTAAAGCATTTATGATCGTGTAATTTTACACTGAACAAAGTAGTTCTATTCTATTGTAAAAATAATATGTATTCTTATTTATTAGTATAATGAAAGTTGTCTAAAATATACAAGAAGGAATACTAAGGTAAGAAGGTATATACTATAAGCAGGTATTTAGCCTTTTTAATATTACATTTACTTGAGCGCAATATGTAAATGTAATATCCTAGAATCCTCGATATTGTTGTTTGTTTGCCTCGATGAACGAGTTCGTCACAAATATTGACTTCTCCAGGGAGTAGGGATGAAATAGGCAATATGGGAATAAAGCCTGGCTTATTAATATATTCTACGTATAATAATATTGAAAATTGATCTGTAATTCTTTAGCTTTTAGTTTAAGTACAAGAGCACAAGAGCGACGCTGGTCCAGTGGTGGGTGGACTCGGCCTCTTAAGCGAGAGGTACCGGGTTCGATCTTGACAGGTCCGCGTGTACCTTGAAAAGGGTTTTTTCTAAAAATTTCTAAGTGCATCCCAAACACGAGACTAGCGTTCGCTTACCGGTAAAGGAAAACATAGTGAGGAAACCTGCATGCCTGATGAGATTGAAAGTTTTTGAAGGTATGTGAAAATCACCAACCCGCATTGGGACAGCGCATCGGTGAACTATGACCCATTACCCTCCTCGCCTGATTTCGAGGAGGAGACCCGTGTCCAGCAGTTGGACATATAAGGGTTGATACTTTACTTTAGTTTAGAAGCAAAGTTGGGATGAAGCAGATTTAGTAAACCTGTAGTAGGCGCCAGTAGGAATGACGACGCTGGTACAGCTTTGGTGCAGCCGTGGTAGAGACACGCAAGTGGCGGAAAAGCGATCTTGACGTAAATAAATGTCTGTTGACTACATGCGGAATAATAATGATGATTAACAAACAAACTATCATACAAACATTAGGATTATTTACAAATGGAAATGTATTTGAAACGTATGGTTAGATAGTTTGAGAGTCATCTAACTCCGAAAGCGCTTTGCATTTAAATTGCAGGAATTGAGGCGGGGGACTAACTCATTACGAGACTGCACGGCACACGGGCGACGTGAATACAACTACAGTTTTACATGCAAACAGTACCATCGCCGGCTTCTTTGTTATTACCTACCATAAAGTCAAAAGGTATTTTTGTACCCACGTATCACGTATGTTTCGCAATAGCGTTTGAAATGTTTTTCTATAAGGTAAAAAAGTAAAGTAGCAACTTAAATATGTCCCACAAGAAAACAATAAACATCTTAAGTGTATGAATTGTAATAATTCACGCGAAAATATGGTTCGAATTTAGTTTTTAAGCTATTGCATAGCTTCTATCTTGAGCGCGGGTACCGAATACAGAAATTCCGTAACGAAAAAAAACCTCACGCTCCGAACTCCGACGTCAGTCTTCGACACGTTGTTTGTGTGCGTGTACGACTCTACGAAGCTCGCACGAATCGAGACGAGCTGCTCGGAAATCGGACGAATACATAAGCAGCTGTTTATGAGAAAGTACATAGGTATTTATGTACAACAGTGAATAGCTGTACTTGTAAAATTTGTGTATAAAGTGTTTTGAATATGCATGAATAAAAATATTTTAAACAATATTAACTTTTCTTTTACTCGATTTACTCAAAAATACGTCTAACAGATACTCTCCGTAATAGATATCGCCTGGGACTCAATTTGCGAGCTCACGTTACGCACAATCAATTCGATGACGAGACACACATTTTAAATTGGTAACATCACAAACGGAAATGTCATCTAGTGATTACCTATAATGCATTTATTTTATATATAAAATTCTCGTGTCACGGTGTACGTTATTGAACTCCTCCGATACGGCTGAACCGATTTTGATAAAATTTTGTGTGCTTATCAGGTAGGTCTGAGAATCGGTCAACACATATTTTTCATCCCCCTAAATGTTAAGGGTAGTCCCCCTAATATTATTTTTTGAATATTTTTTTTACTTTTATTTTATTATGATACAGCATAAAAATACATATAACTCTAAATTTTCACCCCTTTACGATCTGCCCCTATTTTTTAATAGCGATATTAGTAGTAGGCAGAACGAAGACAGTCGGGGCAGCTAGTTCTACTATAAATCTCTATCAGTAAAGATTAATATGTCAATAGATATAGATTAAGGCCAGTATATTCGGGCGTTTTATGCATTGAGCGCTGTCGGCCTCCCCGCACGGCGACTTACGAATAGTCTGCCAAAGAATGAACTTTCTTGAACCCGGCGTGAACTTATTGTCCGTCCTAGTATAATTTTAAACGTATGGCAACTTACTAGGTTTTTTTTTTACTTTAGTTTATTTCATAAGAATTACATTATATAAAGAGCGTTTTATGGTTTTGTTATCGATCCTGAACACACATGATCATTTTCTATTTTAATAATTACTAAGTTTTTGTATTAAAATGGATACGTTACGTGAGTATTTAATCTTGAACATAAATACATATTTCCCGTCGCAGACTTTCTGAAGGCATATTTAGGATACTATTATTGCTTTCATATTTTCATTTTCATATTCATACCGTATTTGTGTCAATAACTTTCAAATTATTGCATTATAATTGCCAATTTTTAAAGTATTAAATTGATATAGTATAATATCCCTAAGAGATAGACATATGCCATCGCGGACTTTTTATAGACCTTTTTAAGATACACAATTCCACCATACATTATTTTGTTATATCTTAATGGGTTAGGCAGCGTTTTCGTTGAAAACTCCCAGACGGCCTATTTTTTTCCGACACGTCCAACAATTATTGTTATATTTTAGCCAAAGCTTATAAAATTTTAATAAATTATATACAAAAACCTTCCTCTTGAATTGTCCTATCTATTAAAAAACCGCATTAAAATCGGTTGCGTAGTTTTGAAGATTTAAGCGTACAAACGGATACAGGGACGGAGAAAGCGACTTTGTTTCGTAATATGTTTAAATGGATATAGCATGATATTGCTAAGAGATAGACATATGCTATCGTGGACTTTTTTGTAGACCTATTTAAGCTACACAATTCCACCATACATTATTTTGCTGTATCTCAAAGGGTTTAGGCAGCGTTTTCGTTGAAAACTCCCAGGCGGCCTATTTTTTTCCGACACGTCCAACAATTATTGTTATATTTTAGCCAAGGCTTATAAAATTTTAATAAATTATATACAAAAACCTTCCTCTTGAATTGTCCTATCTATTAAAAAACCGCATTAAAATCGGTTGCGTAGTTTTGAAGATTTAAGCGTACAAACGGATACAGGGACGGAGAAAGCGACTTTGTTTCGTAATATGTTTAAATGGAAATAGCATGATATTGCTAAGAGATAGACATATGCCATCGTGGACTTTTTTGTAGACCTATTTAAGCTACACAATTCCACCATACATTATTTTGCTGTATCTCAAAGGGTTTAGGCAGCGTTTTCGTTGAAAACTCCCAGGCGGCCTATTTTTTTCCGACACGTCCAACAATTATTGTTATATTTTAGCCAAGGCTTATAAAATTTTAATAAATTATATACAAAAACCTTCATCTTGAATTGTCCTATCTATTAAAAAACCGCATCAAAATCCGTTGCGTAGTTTTGAAGATTTAAGCGTACAAACGGATACAGGCACGGAGAAAGCGACTTTGTTTCATAATATGTTTAAATGGATATAGCATGATATCGCTAAGAGATAGACATATGCCATCGCGGACTTTTTGTAGACCTATTTAAGCTACACAATTCCACCATACATTATTTTGTTGTATCTCAAATGGTTCAGGCAGCGTTTTCGTTGAAAACTCCCAGGCGGCCTATTTTTTTCCGACACGTCCAACAATTATTGTTATATTTTAGCCAAGGCTTATAAAATTTTAATAAATTATATACAAAAACCTTCATCTTGAATTGTCCTATCTATTAAAAAACCGCATCAAAATCCGTTGCGTAGTTTTGAAGATTTAAGCGTACAAACGGATACAGGCACGGAGAAAGCGACTTTGTTTCATAATATGTTTAAATGGATATAGCATGATATCGCTAAGAGATAGACATATGCCATCGCGGACTTTTTTGTAGACCTATTTAAGCTACACAATTCCACCATACATTATTTTGTTGTATCTCAAAGGGTTTAGGCAGCGTTTTCGTTGAAAACTCCCAGGCGGCCTATTTTTTTCCGACACGTCCAACAATTATTGTTATATCTTAGCCAATATATATAAAAACTTAATAAATTATACACAAAAACCTTCCTCCTAAATTGTCCTATCTATTTAAAAAAACCGCATCTAAATCCGTTGCGTAGTTTTAAAGATTTAAGCGTACAAACGGTTACAGGGACGGAGAAAGCGACTTTGTTTTATAGTAGTAGTAGTAGCTAACATGCGTACCCGGGATATTCTTCTGTGCATTGTTAATAATAATAATAAAATCTATGGACGCTTTTTACACTACGTCAATCTAGTCCCGTGGTAAGTACTCGAAGAGACTTGTGTTATGGGTACCAGACAACCGAAATACAATATATTTAATACGTTTTATATTAATACTTATATTTAAGATTTTTATTATATAATACACATATTTAATACACAACCATGACCCAGGAACACAGAAACTTTTTTGTTCCCTGGCGGGATTCGAACCCGCGACCTCCGGCTTGAACGCCAACGCGCTAACCATTGAGCCACAGAGGTCATATTACAAATCACACACACAAATCATTGTAAACGAAATAAGTGTTAATTATCACCTCAATCACCATTCATCACCACCACCACCACCATCATTATTCTCGTCAGCGTCATCACCACCATCATTATAATGATCAACGTCATCATCACTATTACAATTTACACCCCCCCCCCCCACCACCACCACCACCACCATCATTATTCTCGTCAGCGTCATCACCACCATCATTATAATGATCAACGTCATCATCACTATTACAATTTACACCCCCCTCCCCCACCACCACCACCACCACCATCATTATTCTCGTCAGCGTCATCACCACCATCATTATAATGATCAACGTCATCATCACTATTACAATTTACACCCCCCTCCCCCACCACCACCACCACCACCATCATTATTCACGTCAGCGTCATCACCACCATCATTATAATGATCAACGTCATCATCACTATTACAATTTACACCCCCCTCCCCCACCACCACCACCACCACCATCATTATTCTCGTCAGCGTCATCACCACCATCATTATAATGATCAACGTCATCATCACTATTACAATTTACACCCCCCTCCCCCACCACCACCACCACCACCATCATTATTCTCGTCTGCGTCATCACCACCATCATTATAATGATCAACGTCATCATCACTATTACAATTTACACCCCCCTCCCCCACCACCACCACCACCACCATCACCACCACCACAATCACCGCGATCATCATCATTACCACCATTTAGAACTTAAAATTAATATTTTTATAATAAAGATGCGAGTAGCAAGGGATCGGCCGTCTTGGCGTTCATTGAGGGAGGCCTATGTTCAGCAGTTGATGGATAAAGGCTGATGATGATGATGATGAATTAGTAACATTAAATCGATATTAAAATAAAAATGAGGAAAAAAACACGCTGATGATCCTGATTACGACAAAAATGAGAAAAAAATATTAAAACTAAATATTGTTCAAATTTTTATTTTTATTTCCTATGTACACTATCATACCAGGCACCGGCTTATATATTCCACACGTTGTTTTAACGATCTATATCGGAGGGGAGCCGCCAGGCAGCAGCGAAACATAAGTCCTACTTTGTTAACGCCTCGCAGGCAACTAAATTGAGGCCGCGCTGGGGGCTAGACAAGTTTTTCACATTATTTGATTTTAAGAAAAATAAAAACATTTATTTTAAAAAGTAAGATCAGAATAAAATTTTAAATGTTATTACCTATTTTTTCATATAAATTTTGTAACTTAAAATCTCACATTCTTCAATTACACCTAGAAAAATAATCAAAAACATCTTGTGTTTGTGATTTTTTTTTATCGAGGCAAGTTACAATGATCGTGTTTTGAATAGGTTAATAAAAAAGAATGTATACTAAACTACAACATATATTTTTAACGGATCAAAAAAACCAACATTACTATGTTTACGACTTAAACAAAAACAGGCGCTTTGGGATATACTGGCCCTAGCTGTTTCCCACAGCTTCGCCTGCGTTAACTTGGAATTACAGCAGCAGTATCCTGATTAGTGATGATATGATATGATGCTATAGCACTCGGTGTTAACGTGCAGCTTTTGGTGAAATATTTTTTGACATCAATACCGAGAGCAGTTTTTTAATTAAATCGCAACAATTAACAAAAAGTCAAATCTTTTCTGCGAATCCGATCTTGTTAATCTAAGCCTGATTCTCCAAATCCACCTAAATACACGTAAAAAAAACATCAAAACCGTTCCTGCCGTTTAGGTGTTCAGTGGTTCCTGACACCGACATGCTAGAAGGATATTATGACGTCATTATAAAATTTCAAATTTTAATACATAAGTTCCCTCTTCCATTTGCATTCCCAGGGATTGCTAATGCTTTTTTTTATTTTGTAGGTGTGACCGTGCTACCGCTACGCGAAATACTTAGAACGGTTCGTAGTTCCGAAAAATATTATGCATTATGCATATTTCCACAGTATTATGTCTTACGGCATTCTACTGTGGGGGAATGCCGCTGATATTAATACGATCTTCTTGTTGCAAAAGCGAGCTATTCGAGCCATATATTGTTTGGGCCCCCGCGTATCATTAAGAGATAAATTTAAAGAAATTGCCATCTTGACTGTCGCTTCTCAATACATATTTGCTAATGTGATGTATGTCCGTAAAAATATTAATGAATTTGTAAAAAAATGCGACAATCACAATATATATACTAGAAACTAAAATAAATTAAATGTTCCATTCTTTAGACTGAATAAAGTTAATACTTCGTTTATGGGACAATGTATACGTTTTTACAATAGGATCCCAGAAAACGTTCAAAATCTTTCCATTAATAAATTTAAGAAAACTGTTAAGGAACGTTTGTGTGGTAAAACCTATTACGAAATAAAAGATTTTATTGAAGATACCACACCTTGGGAATAAGACACTCACTCTTAAGATGTTATGATGTTACATGTTGTATTTATAAAATATTATGTACACATTTTAATGACAAAAGAGCAACCCCTAAGTTTTTTTCTCGTTTTTCTTAGGGGATCCTGCATCTCAAACGAGTTTATTTTTATTTTTTTAGTGCTATTACTACTTATTGACTAATTAATTATGTTTTGACTTATTTCAAGTGTACGAGTTGTACCTACGTAATAAAGATATTTTTGATTTGATTTGATTCTATTCGATTTCGATTTCGATTCTAGATCTATGTAACAATTTATGAATGTGGACAAGTTCGCAAACCTCTATGACGTATAAAATTTGATTTTTTTATTCAATGAAGCTCACTTTATTGAGAAAGCTTAATCTATTTATATATTCAAAAACTATTTATTTGGATTGCATCTATTATGTTTTGAGAATATATTGATAAAAAAACATTTAACAACATTTGATATGTCTCTTGAATCGAGACTTCACTAATTTGCAATATAGGTACACAACTATAAGTGAACGCAAACTGATAAGCAGAAAGCACTCTCATCACTACTCACGATCAGTGTATAACCACAATGACACCTAACAGAACCCCATTAAAAACACAAAAGTGTCCTCCAAAGGCTGTCCCTTTATTCTCTTTATAGCCTACATATTTCCACGTGAATCCATCAGGCTTAGATCAGGTATTTATCCGCCCACATAAGGCGTCGGCGCCATGTAATTCAATAACACATGCACTTTACACATCCAGTGATGTTTTAAACAAGCTATAAAGTTACATGTTTTCTAATGTGCAGTGAATTTATCTTATTATTAGCGGTTTGCCCTGGATTCGCACGGGTTAACATTTTATAGCTCATGTTGTACATCTTTAATAATTTCGCCTTCTTATATTACATTATCAACAGCTTCTGCGGAGTAGTTAGTAGTTATAATGTTACAATACCGAATTTTTCATGCAGATATCTATTTTTAAATATTTTATAGGCTATTTTCATCACTGATAATGTACGATTCTAGTAGTGAAAGAATTTTTCAATACCGTTCAGTTGTTTTGGAGTTTATTCAATGCAAACAAACAGTTAAATATTTCCTATTTATAATATACATGGACTTATCTTCTTGTCTGATTTTTAGCTTTTATTTGATGGTTGGCCCAATGGGAGTGGGTGAACTTTAACCACCTTCAAAGATTTTCTATCTCATTACTTTTTTCACGGCGTCCATCCTCAACTGATTTCGAGGAAGAGATCTATACCCAGCAGTGGAATATATATGGGCACTAACACATAGTATTATCTATGATGAAGCTTAGGAGGGTGTTTCGAATGATATAGAATACCTTTTATTTAAAAAATATATATTTAAACTACTATTAAAAATATTAATATTAGTTTGTTCGCTAAGCAATGGAGCTATCCATTGCTTAGCATAGACATTATCACCGATTAATAAAGGCTATGTTTTATCCCCTTCAATATTGGCTTAGGGCCGTCTGTTGCAGACAATCCAAGCAGTGTAAGCCTAAGCTATTTACATAGCTCTTTTGGTGGCTGAAATAGCCGATATTTGAGCGGCAGACTGCCACACACGTCAGTTAACTGGGTGTTAATGACAGAAGCTTGAAGTTGTCGTTTTCTTCTTGCCGCTAAAGTCTTAAGCCAAGATTGATCAAGCGTCTTGGCGTGCACTTGTAATTTACGCCTTCTATTACAGCTTTCAGCAACTGCTCCCCATTTTTGTTGATCAATACCGCTTGCAGATCTCTTATTATTTATCCTCATTTTCTGAAACGTAAAACCTGGGTGGAACCGCGGCGCAATGCTAGATTATACACATTGTTTGTTCACGGTAAAACACACGACCTCGTCATTTGTATCCAGGCTTATTAGGAGACCGTTATTAAATTTTCAAAGTTCTTAAAATTCCATTTTGAAAATGTTTTTTCCAATTTAAATATTTATTAGCAGATAACGTCTATTTGGACCTTCGTAACGAGGAATCATGTTGCCATTTTACCGGCTTAACCTCATGCCAATAATTTATGGAAATACCCTCAAATAGTTCGGCTATGAATTGTTAAAATCGGCTCCAAA
Source organism: Lycaena phlaeas (assembly GCA_905333005.2). Lineage (NCBI taxonomy): Eukaryota > Metazoa > Arthropoda > Insecta > Lepidoptera > Lycaenidae > Lycaena > Lycaena phlaeas. Next base: position 3,885,340 of record HG995176.1, read on the forward strand.
ATACACATATATTTTGGATTGGATCGAAGAGATATTTCGTTTTTGGATTGGATTTCAGGTAGCATGGAAATTTTAGTAAGTTAAGAATTTATTTAGCATGGCATAATGTGTATTTATAAATATTTTATGTATAGTTTTATAGAAATTTAGGTAATAATTCAGACATCATATTTCATAGTTATTTTAGTTAATTCACACAATTTGATGGTCACTTATTGATCTTGCTTTTTATTGTGTAGACAATTATCACAGATTTATAAATAAAGACAGATGGAGCATACCGAAATCAAAGCGAATATAAATTCAAAAGCGCTCTCAAGTGCTTGACATAGCGTCGTACTCTAAACGTCTATTAGATTGTGTTCGCTTTGATTTCGGTATACTCCATCTGTCTTTATTTATAAATCTGTGACAATTATTCAATAAATCTGAGGATGACACCGAGGAAAACTGTTTTTTTTGTTTAAAGAAATATAGGTGGAAATTTTTCAAGCGAGCACGAAAAATAGCGTTAGGTATTTGAAAATTGGTCCCACGCTGCATCCAGCCATTAATAGGTTACAGCTTTGCGAGAGTGGAAAAAGTGTTTTTCGCTATCACTGCTCTGGGAAATAAGATATCGCGTTTTTAATCGGTTAGACTTTTTATACATATGAGGCTTTCTTTTTTGAAATGGTTACCATACATGTTACGGTTTTCCGTAGAGGTCTAAGGTAGACCAGAACAGCAGAACCGGCGTAGATCTAAAATCAAATCTTGTTGAGCGAAATTGCTACGATTCCAAGCGCAGATTACGTTAATTGCACATACTTACTTTATTATGTCAGTAAGTATTATTGGTTTTTATTATAATATGTCAGTAATTGTTTTTTAGTTTACGTCTTGGACAATTGGCAATAATATACCTATTCATACATTTATAAATAATATTCGGCCGTATTTTTGAAGTGAAACTCCTTTAGAATCGTTGTGATTTCAAACCGGGGAAAAAACGACAGGTAAGAGACACAAATACAAAAGAGCGAGAGAGCAAATGTCGGTGTGTATGTATATTGCACACTGTTTAATACTTGCTTGTATTTGAGCATTTAACGTGTGTTTCACTTCTATCGTTTGTAAATCACACACACACACACACACACACACACACACACACACACACACATCTTTTTTTTAATTTACTGTAAATCAAGGGATACTCAAACATGTGCGATATGTAGGCGTAATAATAGCTTTAAGAATAATTCACGGAGGTCAACTAGATGTAACATAAAACCAATACGTTTTGACCCTCGAAACATTTCATGTAGAAAAAGGCATAAACAAAGTTAAAAAAGGCTTCCATCTTTGGAATACCTATAGAAACTATTTGAAGAGCTACAAAGAATTCCACGCACGCCCCCAAGTGACTTAGCATACCGCTATTAGTTAGCAGAGTCGTGCATGAAATGCCTCGGAATACACAATAAGAAGTAGTAAATAAAAACAAAAAAAGAAAATATATTTGACAATTGTACCTTGGTGATCTTTGTATATATGTTATCTTTGGTAATATAGCCTTTATGGTAATGAATTTTAAAATGGGTGTTATTTAAATGACTAGCATAATATTCGTATTTTTGTGAGCAGAAAAATATAATCTGGTAGCAGAAATAACTAATTGAGCGGCAACTTATGTTCAGCAAACATTTTAAAATCAAACAGCAATTTTGTGTCATTCTGGATGGCTGTAATTATTTTCGGATGGCATATTAATTGAACGAGGGGCAATGTGCTGTCCCCGTTTAATAAAATTTTGGTAAGCACTCAAAGGGCAAGCAAAAAAAATCATTTTGTGCTGCATATATAAGTAGCATGAATATAACTTCAAGCAACTTTCTTTTTCATTCAATTCTGCGTTATAGCCCAGTCCACAGGATTTGATGACGTCATGATTTTAATTAATTCCCTGGTCCTTTATTAAGAAAGATAATATAATTTATTAACTTCTTATTCAATTTTTATACAAAATTTTAGTTTGTAAATCGTATTTATAATTATTGTAATATCAAAAAATATTATTTAAAAATGTATAAACAAACAAAAAAAGAAATTTATAGGTAATGGTATGTAGAGGATTTGAACTTGCGAACGACGGCGTACGGCCTGAGCGCGCGAGGACAGTGTTAACCGTAGAGCTCTACGGTTAACACTGTCCTCGCGCGCTGTACGTCTTGTTACAAATAGGTTTAAAATTGTGGATCCATTCTTGCGTATTGAATGTTTTGATTTGATTTGATTTTTGTAGGTAATGATTGAATTGAATATTGCAAGTTTTTGAACTGCTTGTTTATTTTACATACCACCTACAATTTTTAATACCTGCATAATCTATCTACTATCTTCATTTCTTTTTCAATTTTTATAATTTTATTCAATAACATACTTACAACACCATCTAGCGGCAAATTACGGCAAAAAAAACCTACACCGGTTTGCGCCATTTGCCGCTAGATGGTGTGAACCAGGACATAAAATATAATGCAATGAAATTGAATATAGGTAACTTCACTCGCTTCTAGTTCGTTACGTTACGTCATAATTCTACGTTATCTTCTACGTTAAGTCATAATTTTTTTGTAAAGTCGTTTCGTTATAAATATAAAGAAAGTAAATAAAGCATTCATTGAAAAGTACTTTTGTCCTCAACAAATAGGAAAGAGTAGATCCTGAATTTTTTTTATACAATATTTTAGTTTGTAAATCGTATTTGTAATTGTAATACCAAAAAATATTATTTAAAAATGTATATAAATAAACAAACAAAAGAAAAAAGTCTCCTGCAGCTACATATATATTGCTCATCATGTTTTTAATAGGCACACCAATCAAATATGCTGCTTGTAGACATGTTTTTCTACCGTATACAATATTTAAATCTTGCCGTTCAAGTAGTTATTTTGCCAGGCGAATGTTTATTATGCGAGCTCATAATATTGTAAGCTGCTTATTTATGATTTAATTTTTGACCAGTATCAAAATTATTTGCGGAACAAGAATTGCTACCACATTTATTTAATTGCGTACAAAATCTTTGTATGCCAACAAAATTATTTAAATGCCGATTTTTTTTGGCCCTGCAAAATTTATTATTGCCGTTCATTTAATTACTTCCCTTTTAAAATCTATCCATCTGTTCGACTATTTATATCGCACAGGACAGTGGTTCCTAACCTTTTCAACGTCACTTACCCCTGTGAAGAAGTATGGGAATTGAGTTTACCCCTAGCTAATTTAAAATAATTAAAACCACACAAATTTGAACTATATACTATTTCGTGCCATCCCGTGTTACCCCTCTAGAATCTCCGTTTTACCCCTGCAGGGGTAATTACCCCCAGGTTAGGAACCACTGGCATAGGACAACTATGCGTTATTTGTCGGTGCAATATTGGTCGAACATTTTTATTTCTAGTTTGTTCGTGAACTTATTCATTTAGTTGCGGTGGGAATTCCCCAGGCCACGCGGGAAAAATTGCGGGCATCAGCTAGTTAAATAATAGAACAGATAGCACGTATTGCTCCTTTACGGTCCTTGTTTTCAGAATCAATTTGTAAATTTAACTTAAGCGAGTTTAAGTTTATCGCTGGAAGGCTGTGTTGTGTAAGGTCTGTCGATTCTATATTAACTTACTCGTTAAATTAGATTATGTTATTTACATACACGGTTTACCAAGAAACTTTTCACTTTGGTTTTGTTGTACATGATTGATTGAGGTTGTTAAATCATTCATTATTTAGTTTAAAACCATTTTTAATTAGTTATTCCTGTTTCAGCCAAATTCAGTATGTTTGGCCAATTAGTTTAGAACACAGCTTTAGTTTTGTACAACAATTGATCATGCATGTACAGTCTTTTATCAGTGATAACTGAAAATCCAAGATAGCCGCCAAAAATGTTTTTATAATAATATAATTATAAAATTTTTAGTGGTGTGCCTCCAGAGCAAACTGACATACAACTAACTTTAAATTTATGGCTCATGATAATCAGCTCACTTTATGACCTAATCGGACTAATTTTGAATACATTCTGTATTATAATGAAACATTTTTTATGGAATTTATTATGATTTTAATATACGTTTTGAATACTTTACAGCAACCATGGTCACGGGAGAACTGAGGAGATAGATGTCCTAACGTTACAAAATTATTCGGAATTACCATTTAATACATCAATTGATTAGGACTATCTACGCAGAAAGTGCTGAGTCATGCTATTCTTGGGTTTTTATTTAATTATTTTAATATTGGAATTTCAAGCAGATGGAAAGACCCAGCGATCTTCTCTATTGAAATAAGGATGTTTTTTGGATGTAATGGCGAGCTTTGTAAAGACTATGTTCATATAATAGTATCCGTCATAAAATCCCTAATTTTTTTTTATTAAAATTTGTGATATTGGCGACTTATTTACACATTAAATTACAGAAAATATTCTGAACTATCGAGCAAAATTGTGCAAAAAAAAAATGCTAGTAGCTTTGCAATAAATTAAAACTCACTCGATGCTGCTTGTTGAATGAAATCTAATAAAATCTATCATATGCGAAATTCATTTTATACTTGTACATATTGATCGTTGAAAAAGGATCAAACAAGAAATCATTTTATACCTACAGAAAACACGCCTCTAAAAACTACTCCTAACCAATTTCGATTTTAATAAAAAATAAAAAATTCTAAAATATTCCGGAATATTCATGCCTAAATTTCAGATCGTTGTATTCACGTCATGTGAGAATTTTTATCGAATTTTGAGATAAATGCCGTATGGAATTCGATGAAAAATCTGAGTTTGAAGAAATTTTAAGTGGTCCAGAAATTACTTCACCTAATATTTCTTTGAAAAATAAATGACCTCCGCCAGAGAACTAAAGTTACAGCTATCACGCGAAGAATAAGCACATTGAAGTGGCAATGGCACTCAGAAGGACGGATAGCCGATGGGCTATTAAGGTTCAAGAGGAGGAGGTGGAGGCTGCGTTTAGGCAGACGAAGTGTTGGTCGGCCATTAACCAGATGGGAAGACAATCTCCGTGCAGTGGCAGGTCCGCGTTGGATGCGAGAGCTGTAAAACTCCATACATCGAGCATGTATGAATGAAACATTACTTTTTCGTTAGACAATATTAATATTAAAATTTTATAAAATATACTTACTTCAATAAATAATTTTCCATCGAAAATGATGAAAATAAAGCCACTAAATTATGCGAAATATTCAAGGCTTTCCGTTGGCAGTTCATCAAATTAATTATGAGGTTACAAGAAGAGAACAAACTTGAAGTGACATCGGCTTTTGACTTGGAACACTGTCGACGCTTTTAACTGACGTCTTCATAATGCTGACGTACAGAATATAATAGGGCGGAGGTGAACATTTTCAATTTTTTTTACAAAATTATTTAAGAAGGAAGATTTTAGTATAATTTGTTTACTTTCATCTATACTATAATATTATAAAGAGAAAAACTTTGTTTGTTTGGTTGTAATTAATAGGCTCAAAAAGTAATGGACCGATTTCAAAAAATCTTTCACCGTTTGAAAGCTACATTATCCACGAGTAACATAGGCTAAATTTTATTCTGAATAAGAAAATAGGGTTCCGTAAGATATTTGGGTTTTTCGGACACGAGGTGTAAGAAATCAAACAGAAAAGTTACTTATTTTGCGTACTAATATCCCGTTGTAAATCTTAGTTAACGCTGGCTACAAACTACTAAGGGATACTGCCGTATACGCTGGCGAAGCTGCGGGCAACAGCTAGACATCATTAACCTTAATCCGTTCACCAGGCATAGGCCTCTCAAGAAACGCCATGATGGTAGACATGCGTTTTTGATGTTAAATGCCTTTGTACTACTCATCCAAAACAATAATGGGGAAAGAGGGGTTCGGGCGGACGCTGTCATGGACCATAATATTATTTTGGATGATTAGTACAAAAGCAGGTCAAGACGACGGCAGGGTCGCTGTCATGCGCCTAATTATTTCGGATACGTATAGATGTATATTACTATACGTATCCGAATGATGATTGATAGATTATGATCAATTGAATGTGTTAAAGATTTTTTTTAAATGAATCGATATTTGCCATGTAGGGAATTGTGAATGAAATGGGAATTAAATTTATAGTACTAGTTTTTTGCCGATACTTTCCATATTATATCTTGTTATGTCACCCTCCAACACGTAAGATATATTTTAAAATAAAAATGCTTTCCAATGATTTCTTATTCTTTTATATTTCGCGTATATAGTATAAAGTGTAAGAAAAAAAACTTTAATATTAACGTTGTGCATTTTTGATATATTGGAATGGTTGGGAAATACTTTTGCACGAATTGCTTTAATTATCAGCATAAAAGAACTAGCATTTATGTGGTAGAATACATTATTTATTTATTACGCTATCGTACAAAAACATGCCAATTTATATTACATTAAAAGTTTATCTCTCAGAAATAAAAAATCAATAATTACATTATCGTAGTTATACGAATTTTCCATCAGTCTTACGAACTTCACGTCACGTGTCCTGACGCGTTTAACGTTTTTTACCCATCACTAAAAGTGCACAACGCCGCTAAAGAAGTTTTCACTTCAAAAACGTTATTCATACATTTACCAAATTGAATATTCGAAAGTTGTTCGCTCGTATTCAAACAAAAGAACGAAACGTTTGATTGTTTACGCACCGCCTGATTCCATTCAGAATCCTAAACAAACTAAAATATATTGAGATACAAAAAGCCCTAAATTGGGTAATATTTAGTTTGAAATCTTTTGAGATCATCTCAATCAAGGTTGTTAAATATTTTAATTATCAAGGTAATTTTTGACTTAAGTGATTTTGGCTTTTTTTTTTTTTTTTTTTTTTCGGTTGGATCTATGCTAATGGTCCTAGTGACCATTATGCGTCATCGGAAATGGGGTGATCCGGTTGGATCATCCTATGACGTTAAAGTGATTTTGGCTGTGGCTTCATTTATTATAAGAATTTGTTAATTAAACTGTTTTAAACAAAAATATCACGTTTTTCCCGTTGAGAAAAATATCATGCCGAGAAGCCATCTTACATTTTGTAGCAAGATTGTATAGAGTACTTCCTCGCTTAATTTCGAGGTGAGCCATAATTTATATTAATATTTTACTAAGAATTTTTTTATTGTATGTTAACCTTGAATAAGCTCTAAGACTACTGGACCGATTTGAAAAATTCTTGAACGTATAGAAAGCCACATTATTAGATAGGCATATGCTATAAATTGTTTGCCTGTACGAAGCCGGGGCGTAGCGCTAGTTATTTATAATATGGTCAGTACTAAATGACAACACCAACTCTTAAAGTAATAAAAACAGATCAAAATTCAGTTCACGTTCGTATACAAATTGTGAGCACAATTTATTTGTAAGCCAAGACGTGTTTCCCGCGGACATATCCTAAATGTTTCTTTTTGGGTAATTTGTAACTAAATAATCCACCGTTTATAATATTAAATGTTTGTTTACTTGTAATTAAATTACTCACGTAATATGACCTGTGATTGGTCAAGCGAAAAGTCATTAAAATTCCTCTTTAAAATCAACACATGTCTTATAATGAAACAACTTTTACGGGTTTTATCGCGGTTTATTTAGTTCAGTCTTCCCGGGACTATAGAGCTGTAAAGTATCGGAAACGTTGAGCTTATAAAAACTCAACTCAATCCGTAAAAGTTGTTTAATTATAATGAGTAAAATTCGCGTAAGCATAAGTAAACAATACGTCTCTAATTTTAACAAAATGATTGTTTATGAGAGGTTTATAACATATTATTGTTGTCATGTCATGTCGTGTCGCAACGACACGACATGACACGCAAATATGTCCCTAACCATATTAAATGTATGAAACCGATATGCTTCTGGCGCGTCACGACACGACACGACACGTATGTTTCTGCCTTTATGAATCAATGAATACTGAATTATCAATATTTCAGTAATTATTTATGTAAGAAATTAAATAGGCTTAAATGTAAATAGTATAATAGCCATATTATAATAGATAACATATTATACAAGACAAATTATTATACACACAAAAAATGGTTTACAGGGAACTCCTAGAAGAATTTCATAAAGTATTTCACTGTCAAGATACGCCAATAGATAGTACAGAATAGGCTACATGTAAAAACTACTTACTAGCGATCTGCTTAAGAGCACACACTGCCGATTTGATCGTGTTTAAAGTGCGTCGCCTTAAATTTTTCTTAAACGAGAAGTTTTCCATATCGATATTCACGGACATGATAATATCCTGAGCACCTTTTGTTCGCGGAGCCGGGAATAAACTGGTAAACGTATATCAGTAACAGTCAGTCCATATAACGGGACTGATCGACGGAACGTCGAATGTGTGGAGAGGGCGTCGAATTCTTTAATAATTTTATAATTATCATGTCAAGGTATTTATGCTTTTAAGGGTAATTGATTTAAGGGGACTTAGATAAAGTATTGATGATGTATGAGTACAGGTTCAAGATTGGATGCCCGGTTTAGGTAGGCAAAGTGTTGGTCTGTCGATAACCGATCTACGTGCATTAGCCAGTATTTTTTGGATGCGAACGGCAAGGAATCTTGGCATTTACGTACTGAGGTGGACGGATAAAGGCTGATGATGTTATGATGATAAAATATTTATATGTGAAAATGTTAAATAACGACTCTACTTCATGGATGGCATAGTCGTACGTAGTAGTAATGAAGCTGTGCTGTACATACTTCGATAATAGACGGATGAAATAAAATTACGATTTATGATATAAAAATTCTATATATTTGTATAATTTGATTAAAATACGTCACTATTTTCTAAATATGCTATGTTCTATCTTAAATAATCTAAAATTGTTACAATTCTATTACTATACAAGACTGTATAATCCTTTTAAACTAATTTTTTACACCTATATAATCCAAACTAATTCATTTATGCGAAAATTTGAATACATGGATTTTTATCACCCGATCACGCCGAAACAGCTGAATCTAGATAAAACTTTGTACTCAGAGTATACTGTGGAAAAGTAATTAGGCTACTTTCTACTCCGAAAAGAACGATTCCCTTAGGATAGTCTAGAGTGAAACACTCGTGATAGATATAAATGATTTGTCATCTACGAGTAATATATATTTATAAAAACTACAAAGGTAGAGGCTCAACTTATATCTGTTAGTACTTGATGAATTTAAGGTCTATTTACCGCTGCTGAGTGTGATGCGTACGTACGACGCACAGACGGACGTTCAGTAAACATATCTATTCTTGTCCGAGCACATGCACCGCTCAGGTTCATTAACAGCATACTTATTATCTAGCGGAACAAAAGAGTTGATTATTTTGGTTTGCTTTTCAATCATTCTTTAGACACATCATGAATTGAGGTTGAACTGTTATCTTATACCTTTAAACGAGCAATTTTTGTATATATATATATAGAATCGGGATCTCGGAAACGGCTCCAACGATTTTCATGAAATTTTGTATACATGGGTTAAAAACTGCGCTAAATCGATCTAACTAGGATAAATTTTTAGAAAACTTTTTTTTATCCGTGTTTTGAGGCATCTATAAAATATGATTAGAACACGAACGTAAATTTCGATGTTAAATACGAGTAATATGTCATGGTAGATTAGTGGTGAATTTAGGCAGTTAAATCCGAACGAGCCTGGTTCGAATCTCCAGTTCGAATTTTTTTATTCCTTTTTTTAAGATCATTTTTTTTCTAGAAGAAAAACTTTATCATATTTTATCACTAAGGGTACCGAGCAAATGCTCGGTCAACCAGGTACTATATTTTAAATGTACATAATATGAAGGATATGATTATCCCTACTATAATATTATAAATGCGAAAGTAACTCTGTCTGTCTGTCTGTTACGCTTTCATGCCTAAACCACTGCACCGATTTTATGAAATTTAATACTCATATAGACCGGAGCTTGTTAAAGGACATAGGCTACCTTTTATCGCGAAAAAAGGCTTGGAGGGTTTTTTTAAATGTGCTAATCTCAATAACTATTGGTCGGATTTGAATGATTCTTTTAGCGTTAGATAGCCTATTTATCGAGAAAGGCTATAAGGTTATATACCATCCCGCTAAGTCGCCGTTATAAATCATACTTAACGCAGGGGAAGCTGCGGGCAACAGTTAGTGTTTATATAAATATTTTCTTTATATTATTTAAAATAGTTTTAATGTAATATGTTAAATTTATAATGTTTAAAAATTATACTAACTCAAGGGTACAAGATTCTCGTAGTCGATCGCAAAATGCTGTGTGAAATGAACACGGTGCTCACCAGACATGGGTACCCTTGTATTATTTCCATATGGGACACTTTATTTTAACTCACATATCCCCGGCCCATCAGTGGGTGAAAACTTTATTATATAACTAGCTTTGTCCGCGTTCCAAAAGAACGCGAACTACTAAGTCATATGTAATCCTTTGAATGGAGGTGCCACTAAAATCTTTAATGGCTTGACCGATTATAATGAAATTATAATTTATGAGCGACGAAGTCGCGGATATCATAATTTATGTATGGATACATAAACGTATTTCTGAAGTACAAATGTGGACGGAGCAAAAGCGGAACTTATTTTATTTTACGCTTTACGCTGAATTTAACTATAACTTTTGTATGTTAGTTAAAACCTATTTTTATATTCTTTGCTTGGATTTTAATATTGTACTACGTCATCATGAATGTTAGGATATTTAAGTTTAACCTTATATTTGGTAGAACCTTATATTAGGTCGTGATCCTGTGGCTTGCCAATTCGGGACCCTTACAAAGCGGCTAATGGCGATTGTAGGCATAGTGGGGTAGTGCGTTTTGAGGTATGTTAGTTTCTAAACGAAAACTTTATCTTATCCTAATATATAAAATAAATAAATAAATCTTTTTTTCTGACAGCATAAATCCATAATTAACTAATTATAATTTATCGGTTAGTAATCCTTATCCTTAGTCCTGTGTTAGTTGGTAGTGGACAATTAATTATTTTGGTAGTGAACAATTCCCACTTTTGACCATTTCCCTCAGAACGCTGTGGCCGCTGCCGCGAACTCCGAGCAGTGGCCGGTGCGTGTTGGCTGCGTTGGAATGCGTCTTGGCGTTTATTGATGAAAGCCTATGTTCAGCAGAGGACAGGTAAAGGCTGATGATAATGACGGTGATGATCATGATTATATACAAAGCTAAAGAGTTTGTTGGTTTGAATTTCTTAGTTGTAATTACTATCGATATTATAAACTCAATACACATTAATACCAGGTGGTATGCACACACATTAACCTAGTCCCGTGGTAATATTTAATTCAATTAAGTTTCACCTAACAAGGCTCCTCGTAAGTTTTTATTATCATAATAGATATAAATTTAGCAGGGCGGTAATAAAAATTAACACAAGCCCAGAGCCAAGTTTGAACTATTTATGTTTTAAGAGCAACCGGTGGAAAATAATATTTAAATATTATTTTGTGTTTGCTTATTAATAAGGTCCCGTTTGCACGAACCCTTTTTTACCGAGCGTTACAAAAACTTTTAAATAAGACAATAAATATTTTTACCAAGGCCATACCCATGTTCACATGAAGGCGTTTTTAAAGCGCAGCAAATCTGTCAAGTACTGGTGTATTTTTGACGTTGTGAGTTGGACATTGAATCGAATTTAAAATGCGGATGCGCAACTCACGCATGGGCTACTAGACGAAACACGACAGTATAGCTATCACTTTACGTCAGTACTATGCAAGCCAGAGTCTTCTTTATATGATAGTGTCTGGAAGAATCCGCGCTTAGCGGAAAGAGCGCCTGTTTTTACTCAAAAAAGTTTGATGTAGTTCTTGTGATTGTAATCATCGTCATCATCATAACCTGTATCCGTCCACTGCCTCCCTCTATGAACGCCAAGACGACCGATCCTTTGCCACTTGCATCCAACACGGATCAGCCACAGCATCATGGTCTTCCCACCTGGTTAATGGCCGACCAACACTTCATCTAACTAAACGCGGCCTACACTCCTGAACCTTAATGGCCCATCGGCCATCCATTCTTCTGAGTGTGTGATCAGCCCATTGCCACCTTAATGTGCTAATTCTTTGCGTAATATCGGTAACTTTAGTTCTCTGGCTCGAAGACCCCCACGTTTCGAATGCTATCTGCCAAAGAAACACCCAGCACAGCACGCTCCATAGCACGTTGAGCTACGGCAAACTTGCGGACCAGTTGTAAATTAAGAGGCCACGTTTCTGCCCCGTAGGTCATCGCGGGAAGAACGCATTTGTTAAAGACTTTCGTCTTCATCTTCTGAAAGCTTTCCAGTGATGAGGATTCTAAGTAAAGTATTTTGGTCGTTTTTGTTACCCATTAAAATAACACAGAAATAATTTGTTCCAGTTTTATAAAATTAATATGTGTTGAGTAAAAAACTATTAGCATTGCTTAATACATGACTTATAGCCTACATATTGATGTTCTTCGATTAGTTGGATTAGCAGATGGGCTTGTAATCGATGGCAGTTATCAGATCCACTAACAAAGCTAATGATTGATAACATGACCAATTTGCGAGGGATGTACAGTGACATCATCAGCATCAGTAACGTAGACCTAAATTATTAAAATAAAACTAAATACATTTAACCTTAATTTGCATCAAAATACCACTTCCCACAAATATTATAAGCGCGAAAGTTTGTTTTTATGGATGTTTGTTGTTCACGCAAAACAATAGAATAGATTTTAGTGAAACCTACAATAATAAAGCTTATCAGATTAACACGTAGGCTATAATTTATTCCCATACTCCCACGGGAATGGGAAGTACGCGGGTGAAACCGCGGGGCGCTGCTAGTAACCAAGAGGCTAGCGGTGGTTAAAGAAATTGCTTCCAGGATGTACTTAATATCTGGAGTAAGAAAAATAAATAAAAACAGGCTTTCATTTATGTTTGTCTAGCTGTTGCCCGCAGCTTCGCTTGCGCTAACTACGATTTACAAAGAAATCTAAGCGAATTGATATATAAACTACTAGCTGTTGCCCGCAGCTTCGCCTGCGTTAACTAAGATTTACAACGGGATCTTAGTACGCAAAATAAATAACTTTTCTGTTTGATTTGTTACACCTTGTGTCCGAAAAACCCAAATATCTTACGGAACCCTATTTTTTTCTGAATAAAATTTTGCCTATGTTACTCGTGGATGATGTAGCTTTCGAATACTGAAATAATTTTTAAAATCGGTCCATTACTTTTTGAGCCTATTCATAACAAACAAACAAAGTTTTCCTCTTTATTATATTAATATTAGTGTAAAAGTGTAGATGTAGATAACCTTACTCGATACATAGCTTTCCAGCACTGAAAGAATCATTCAAATCCGACCAATAGTTACTGAGATTAGCGCGTTAAAACAAACAAAGTCTTCAGCTTTTAATAGTGATGAATTTCATTTTTATTTAGCCGAGCTCGATATTTCGGGCTTGTCTTGTAAATGAAATATTTGTACTTTCACATTCTGTTTTAAATACTTTTAAGAGTTAAAATCACGAAAGGAAATATTTCATAAAGTTTATAGATATTGTCATTTATAATTTTCCTTTTAAAGAACTTTTCTCTTCCTTAATCTCTTACGAGTGATAAGACAGCCATCACACACAATAAAAATGTAGAATTTAAAACGGCGCCCCCATTAAATAAAGTAATATAATTAAGAAGAGCATCTTTATTTATTATGTTCTTGTTTGAAAGTTTTGATAAACTGTTTTGTTTCGAGCAATTCATATTAATTGTTTAACAATGCTTTTAATTTATAGGAGCACAGTTTGTTAGGAGTTGTAAATAGTTGTCGTACTAAATTACATAGCGGCGATTGTCCAATGGGTAATAGCCTCTCAAGCGAGAGGGTCCGGGTTCGATCCTGACCCCCTGCGGTGTCTTAAAATGGGTTTTTCTAAATTTCTAAGTGCACACGAGACCATCGCTCGTTCACCGATGAAAGAAAACATCGCGAGGAAACCTGCACGCCTGATGAGATTGAAAGTCTTTGAGTGTGCAGTTCACCAACCCGCACTGGGCCAGCGCATCGATGAAGTGTGACCAATCAACTCCTTGCTTGATTTAGAGGAGTCCCGTGCCCAGCAGTGGGTTGTTAATTTTTTTATTAAATTACATTTGTTTGATACATTGTGGAGTGGAGTAGTGGTAAACTGGCATGTTTGAAGTCGCAATTTGCAATCGTGGTAAGGACAAATGTTTACCATCACACCTAAAATAATTTTATATTATAACATAATTATGTGTCTATTATAGGAGCTAGTTACTTTATTATGTGTATGCATGTACTGCTTATATTATTGATTTGACATGAAATACTGCATGCTGGTACATAAATTAACGAAATACTATTTCCTATATTTTTCCGTTCAAACGAGTCTTTGACGTTTCTAGTTTCTCTGTAATGAATGTCCTTTCCGTGAATCTTTGATATTCGAGTAGCAGTCAAACGGGGAATTCTGAATGTCCACGTGCATTGACGTATAATTAATATCCGACAAGCCTGCATTGGCTATTCATGAAACTTCGACGTGAATAAATCGATCGAATTGAAAATTTCATTAATTTCACGAGTTTCGATGTCGGGTGCGTTCGGCAAAATTGTTCGACGAACTATTTAGCTAAATATCATAGATCGAAAATTAGCCTGTTTAAGTCATATTATTAGATTTATATATGCATACTAGCGGACCCAATAGACAGACAGAACGAATCTGTCAAAAAGATTTGGTATGTAGCAGTTTTTTATTCCCAGTATTTTATCTCAAATTCTAGAAAATATAAACTATCCTATATTTTAAGTTGGAGAAAAGCACACATTAAAAAAAAAAACATTAAAATTGCTTCAGTAGTCTCGGAGTTCATTCCGGACAAACATCGTGACACTGGAATTATATATAATAGAAGATAGAGCATTAGAGTGGATATAATGTTGCTCAATAAAAACATTGATGTGAATGTCATATACCTATACAATACGTTTTTATTTATTTATTGAGAGCTGGATACAATTCCTTTGCCCATAATACTTTTCTGTAGTTCAAGGATTCAACCTTTATGTATCAATGTTATATTATGTCTCGAAATATTGGTTAACGAAGCTATAGCTGCGTGCTATTAAATAATTTTAGCTTCATGATTATTGGGACAATAATAACTCATTTTTTTTAAAGGTCTATACTTTTAGGGGCCTTTAAGCTAAATCGGTAGTGTAGTAGTAAGGTCTAACTTAAAACTCTTCATTACAAAAAAAAGATTATTATGTAGTAATTCTTACTAGCAACGACACATTTTCTAGCGTTGTATGTGTGGTAACAGCCTTGTTTTCACAACAGCCAGGAATAAAGGAGAAGGTACAAAATTGTGTAATTCAATTGTTATTGTATTAAATTAAAGTTTTATGAAAAGTAAAAACACATTTTAAATGACTGTTTGACAAACGTTTGACGGCTACAGTCGCGCCATGAGTGACAAGTATGTGAACTGACATTGGCAAATCCTCGCGGGAGCTATAAGAAGAAGAAGTATGTGAACTTTTAAGGAGGTAAAGGCATTGTTTACATTATTTTAATATTATAGTATTTATACAAGTTACATTCAATGTCCTCATTCGAATATATGCAAAGTATAACCAAAAATTAAAAAATAATAATTTTCGCACTACTTTCTCGTGTCCCTTAAATCTTAATCTACACTGTAAAATGTATCCCGTTACCAATGAAAGTCAAATCAAAAATGTATTCATTTATAATATTCTGGTGTTGATAAATGTTTAATTAATAGTGCTATTAATAAGAAAGTTAATAATGAACAGCGCTCAAAATAATTTGTGAACACATATCATTTCAGGCGCTCATTAAAACCCTCGATAACACACATTGTCATCATTTAAAACGTGAATGAAAACCTTGGATAAATGTTTATTGATTCGACTTTGAAAGATGGCGGAGTAAATTATTCTAGAGTACGGTTCATTGTATCTTGTTCTCTTTTATCAAATGTAGTATAAATTCAAAATAAAGTTATTGAATTTGAAAGTTGGTTGAGAAATAATTTATGTAATTTTTAGAATATTTTCTTGTAGCTCAATTGAGAAAGTATTTTTTTCAGAAAGATTATTTTTCATATATTCATCGAGTTTAAGATTATCTAGTATCCTTGGTAATGAATAATATAATATGTATTTGAGGATCTAGGAAAAGGGGCTTTAGAGTGATCTTAAATACACACCGCAGAACACAATCGGGGCAATTTCAAATTACGCCCAGGTTAGATTCAAGGTAAAAGGATAACACATGTATGATCAAAGAGAATAACAAATAAATATTAAGAGATACTAGCTATTGCCCGCATCTTTATCTGCGATAACTTAGATTTAAAGCCGTATCCGGAGTGACGATAATTATTTCTGAAGCCTCAGCTACGTTTCACAATATCTTATTGAAAGTTCCGTCAAAATTGGTCAAGTCGTTTTAGCGATTAGACGAAACAGACAGACAGATAGATAAAATTGAAGTTAAGTGGAGAAATGTTAATTTGAAATTACAGCCTGATTTTTATCTATTTATGTAGATAATAGATTTATTTATTTTCACTAGGCCTGCTAGTACTTTTATCGAGGCTTATGAGGAGCAAGCGTTGACAGCGGCAACCAAATAATTGCTCTTAACGGTTTCAAAGATGCGACTAACCTTTTAAACTGTCTTGGGATTTGGTAATAAGAATTCAAGAGTAAGATTCTACTCGTTATGTTAACCTCATGATGGTAATAAAGTAGAAATAGTAAAAATTATATGGCTATTAAAAATATTCACTCGGACCGTGAGTAACGCAGGAGGTGTAGCGGAAAAAATTGTGCACAACATTGAAACGCGTCGCCCTAAAATAAACAGTGGCATAAAAATAAAAAAACTTGTACTCACTGAACATAAGTTTCGTGGGATTCCGTAGAAACTTCCAAATAGAACGGAGGAAGCGAACGAAACGTTGTTCCAACGAAATCTTGTCTGTATTTAATTCGACTTCGAATCTAACTTTTTTCTTTCCAATTCCTTTGTCTGATTTTTTCAATTTGCTTTCTATTAAGTTTGGCTTTTGTGTTTTATTTTCATGAGGATTTTTAATCAAATCACTGGACACTGTTAGTTCATTGCTTTTCACATTGCCGGCTTTAATTATAGACACGTTTAGGGGTCTCAAATCAATACTGTGTCTTTGCTTCGATATTTGAGCCGTGATGTTTTAGATTTCACTTAGCACTAAAAAAATTCAGAGGGTACTTTTTTATTTTCGTTGCTCACTTTCACTTCCAGCAAATTTAAATCATAGAAAATTATTATTTTCGTCACTGACTTTTGCTTACGATAAATATTACCAATTTATTTTTTAATTTTGTATTACTATGTTTGTGTATTGCACACAGAGCGATGCAGTACTGAGAAGTGTTTGATGTGTATGAAGCCAATTCGCGTGTCGTCGCGTCTAGGAAATTTGGCTTTGCTTCAACGGTGCTTCCTATTTGAGTCGCATTAAAAAACAATTGCCTGTCGAATAATAATGAATGATTCATATTAATCTCCTAATCGCTGGCAAATGAGAAAGATAGGTGACGAGGTTGGGTCGAGACAAAGATTTTGGCAGACGGCCAAATATCCGTTGTTTACGATCATACGACAAATTTGATGATCATACTTTTGATTCAATAATCCTAATATTAAATTGTAGTGTATGTTTTTTACTACTTTTCGTAATTCGTAAGTTCTTGGAAAGTCCACGATTTCTAGGTCTAACGATTTTATTGTAGAACAATGTATGTATAAATTAGGAAAATAAAAATATTTAGCTATTCCATGTAAAAAAAAAGCATCAACCCACTATGTTCCACTGCTGGGCACGGGTCTCCACCTCGAAATCAAGCGAGGAGGGTAATGGGTCACCGATGCGCTGGCCTAATGCATGTTGGTGAACTTCACATACCTTCAAAGACTTTCAATCTCATCAGGCATGCAGGTTTCCTCACGATGTTTTCCTTCACCGATGAGCGAACGATGGTCTCGTGTTTGGGGTGCACTTAGAAATTTAGAAAAACCCATTTCAAGGCACACACGGACGGGTCAGGATCGAACCCGGAACCTCTTGAATATTATTAAATAATAATATTGAATATTTTTTTATATAAAAGTTGTTCCACTATCCCTAGCTTTTGTTTTATTGCTAAAAACATTTTGAAAATCGCGAAAGGGAGTTTTTGAGATTTTCCGAATCGTTCTTTTGTATTATTTAGTCACGCGTTGGTGTTGAAACATGGTGTTTGTGACTTAATAATAATAATGGAATAGACGGCTAACAACGGTGGTCCAGTGGTGGACGGACTCGGCCTCTTATACGAAGGGTTCCGGGTTCGATCCTGACCCGTCTGTGTGTTCCTTGAAATGGGTTTTTCTAAATTTCTAAGTGCACACGACACCATTGTTCGCTCACCGGTGAAGGAAAACATCGTGAGGAAACCTGCATGCCTGATGAGATTGAAAGTCTTTGAAGGTATGTGAAGTTCACCAACCCGCACTGGGCCAGCGCGGTGGACTATTAGCCCATTACCCTCCTCGCCTGATTTCGAGGAGGAGACCCGTGCCCAGCAGTGGGACATAATATAAGGGTTGATACTTTACTTTACTTTAGACGACTAATATTGGACTTGACGTCGTTATCTGTTATTGACGATGATGGAGTAGATGATAATCATGATAATGTGATAAAAGATAAACAAACGCATCGAGAGCATCCCAGCATAAACCGGATCGCTACACTTTAATTAATATCTTTATGTTTGTATTGCATTACCTATACGGTTTTAATTTAAAATTTCAGTTTGATTTAAATGAATACAATCGTGCTGTGTAATATATTCTTGTCGAAAACCTTTGTAAATTAATTTTGTATATTATTTTAATTCTGAATTTCAGTTGAAAAGCACTTGAAGTTGGATTTTTATATTGAAAGTTTCATTTCTGATATCATCGTTTTCAATTAGTTTTTTAAAAGTCTAAATTTGTATACTTTATATACCTGCTTTTTTAAAGAAAAAAAATCACATTATTCGAATAAGAAATTTAAGATCCGAAAGTTAAAGTATAAATAGTCGTAAAGTAGAATTAAGTTGTGCATATTATAATCATATAGATTTGAAGTGAAACTGTAAAAAAAGTCACATCAAACGAAATGGATGATTGTAAAATATGATTTATGCATAAGAGTATAAGAAACAAAGTTACCTAGGGCAAATTTGACACCAGTCCATGCGGTGCGGGCATAGTGGAAGAGTCGGCGGTAGAGGGGGCGGTGGCGGCGGCGTCGGGCGGGCGCCTCCGCGTCGGGCGCGGGCGTCGGCGCTGAGTCCGCCTCGCCCGCACCCGCTCGACCCTCCACCGACTCCGTGGTATTGCGCACCCAGCTTAACTCAAACCGCTCGCTCCGCTAATGAAACACCCAGCGTTGCGCCTGCTCACTAATGAAACCGCTCGCTCAACTTATGAAACTCCCAGTGTTTTTCCTGCGTCACCAATAAAACTACGCTCACTTAACTTATTAATTTCCTAGCATTTTACGCTCGTTTCACTAATGTAACCCGAATCACTCGTTTCACTAATGAAACTCCCAACGCATATGTCACTAATGAAACTTATATTGCTGGCTCAATTTACGAAACTCCAACCATTCAACGTTTCACAGGTAAAATTTAGACCGTTTGTTCCATTGGTGTAACTCAAACTCGCTCCGCTAATGATACATCCAGTTTCACGCTCGCTTCACTCATGAAACCGCACCATTATCGCGAACACCGCACAATTGATTGCACACATTGTTCGTTCATTTCTATTGTATTTGAGTTATATCACTTACACTGTTAACGAATTTTGAATATTCACTATATGGACAGTAAAATTTAGTGTCACTAGAGTTTTTTTATTTTTTATTATAGTCTTTGATAATTACAAGATAAAATTATTATTTTTTCATTAGATCATGCAGATATATATAGAGGGGTGCGTCCGGTATCTGCGAACAAAGAAAGGAAAGGAGTTAGTTCGGTTAGTAATAAACAATAGACTATATAACAATAACATATATATTATTTACATATTAAACATTTAATACGTATCAAATAATAAAATACACATTTAAATTTATACGAGAAACAAAATATATAAATAAGGCGTACGAGTATTTTGTTAGTGTAGACTGAACTGCAAAATTTCAACAACGAACATTGTTATGTAAAGAAACTGTAAAAATTAACAATAAGAAAAACAACAACGTCATTATTTTGTTAGTAAGAGTCACATAAAGAAGGGTGTTATAGGTTTTTTTTAATTCAAGTCAAGGAAGTAACGTCTCAATAAAATTAAACAAACAATAAATATAACAATATTTTGTAAATGTCACATCAACTTCTCTAACCACAGCTTACCAAGCTGGGCCATATTATCAGTCAAGTGTGTCTGACTGTGTGTACCATAGCACGAAAGGGATTATCATCATCATCAGCCTTTATCCCTCCACTGCTGAAAATAAGGGATATTTTTATTTAAACATGGCTCCTATAGATGTGACTTATCACAATCAATTCAGTCATTTCAAAATAATCTCTTTGTTATTATGGTACTCTAAAAATGCCCCTTTGACATGCAATCCTACTATCTTACTAATTTCCTTCTAACATTATAATGTGAAATTTTTAAGTATGGATGTTTGTTACTCTTTCACGTAGAAACTGCTGAATGGATTATTATGAAACTTTAGTATAATATAGCTTACATATCAGAATAACACATAGGCTATAAATTATCCCCGTAGTCCCACGGGAATGGAAAATACGCGGGTGAAACCGCGGGACGCTGCTTGTTCTGTATAAAATATTGATTACAATATTTCTTGTAATGTTCATGTTGAAGTATAATATTTTAATGACTAATAAATCTTGAGACTGTTTCTTTTATTCCATATGCACATCATCATTATCATCATCAGCCTTTATCCGATCACTGCTTCATATACTAATATGCTCAACAAAATTACATTTTAAATAAATATTTGTAGAAATGTTGAAAGAAAAGTCTTCATTCTGCGGGTTTTTTTAGCAAAAACTCTAATTAAATTAATACAATCCCGTATAAAGTTATTTGAGCGTGGTCATGAGCGTATTTGCGTTGGATTTGCATTACAATTAGAATCTGGAGTCATGCAAATTAGTAGCACGTAGGAAAAATGTTTCAAGTAACCGCGACGGAAATGTGAGGGTTTTTCATGAATTTTATTATCAGGCATGACCACATTTACAATGAAAAATAATAAATGTAATTATAGTATGATGTAAAGTACAAAAGGCCTAGGTTCTAATCCTATCTACTATTTTTGCGGGATGTTAACCTCATTTTCACTTTCGTCGTCGTTGTTTACTTATCGACATTTTGAAAAAAGAAAAAAGTTATGTCTACCGAGTTATTTTTAACAATAGCTAAAAGCATGGATAAAAATAATTATAAATGTTCACATATCGATATTAATGTAAAACATTATAAGCATTCCAGTTATTTAAATTCATTTCAGCCCTTTCAGGGGCAGGGTATTATACCCTACTATAATAGTGGTTATAAATTAGCGGGACTCGAACTTCAGACGCCCCACTGAAAGAGCACATTATTTTAACAGTCTATAAGTATGTTATTAAATAAAAGAGCATTTTGAGTTAAATTAAAATATTCCTTAATAAGATTGAAACAGAATTAAAATGCTTACATAATCCCATTAAACAGAAACATGTTAATCTTGTTATCCAGAAATGCTTCTAAGTACTAATATACATGCTCCATTTATTTTTAACCTTTTAAGATACTTAAAGCACATTCTATTATTAGTCATTACTATTTTCAAACAAAGAAATATCTTTTTATAAATGCCAATTATCAGAAAGGAGAATTTAAAAATAATTATTATGAATTATGCATGAACATACAAAGTGATGCAACTCTGCTTCTAGCAGTACATACATTATGCACTTTATACGCTAATGTTCTTTCATCATCATCATCATCATCAGCCTCTATCCGTCCACTGCTGAACATAGGCCTCCCTCAATGAACGCCAAGACAACCGATCCCTTGCTACTCGCATCCAACGCGGACCTGCCACTGCACGGAGATCGTCTTCCCATCTGGTTAATGGCCGACCAACACTTCGTCTACCTAAACGCGGCCTCCACTCTTGAACCTTAACGGCCCATCGGCCATCCGTTCTTCTGAGTGCGTGACTAGGCCATTGCCACTTCAACGTGCTTATCCTTCGCGTGATATCGGTAACTTTAGTTCTCTGGCGGAGGTCTTCGTTTCAAATCCTATCTGCCAAAGAAACACCCAGCATAGCACGCTCCATAGCACGTTAAGCTACGGCTAATGTTCTTTGCCTAATATTTATAAAAAGTCTTTAAAGGTGTGTCAAGTACATCAACCAATATGCCATCAATGAATTATGACCCTACATCCTCCTCGTCTGATTTCGAGGAGGTGACCCGTGGCCAGCAGTGTAGGGAGTATATTGTATATACTAAAAATAAAACGATTCCTTCACGTACATTTACAAAACTAGTAAGTCATAATATAATATAATATTATGATTATTTAGTAGTAAAACGAGAGAAACCTCTGAATTAACACAAAAAAAATGGAGTTTTCTTAACACGTATACGTATATAATCATTTATCTGCTCTCATTGTTTTATAATGTCCACGAGAATAGAGACTCACTCGACTCTGTTCAGCCGTCACATTTATATCCGCTGGAAAATCAAACAGTAGAATGCCATCTCGAATGATTTCGTAGGTGTCAGAAACAGATATTAATATCTAACCTGTATTACATCAATAGGAAGGGTAGAAATCGAAAAAATAGAAAGTGAGAGGACTGCATTTGTGTTGCCATTGTCTCCACCACCCTTACATGTCCCACTGCTGGGCACGGGTATCCTCCTCGAAATTAGGCGAGGAGGGTAATGGGCCATAGCTCACCGATGCGATGGCCCAATGCGGGTTGGTGAACTTCACATACATTAAAAGACTTTCAATCTCATCAGGCACGCAGGTTTCCTCGCGTTGTTTTCTTCACCGGTGAGCGAACGATGGTCTCGTGTTTGGGGTGCACTTAGAAATTTAGAAAAAAACCCATTTCAAGGTACACCCGGGGGTCACGATCGAACCCGGAATATCTCGCATAAAAGGCCGCGTCCACCCACCACTGGACCATTGTCTCTACTAGCTTCAAGCAAATTTGTTTACGTTACCTAAATGATCAATTTGAGGTAAAGAAAAAAAAGGTTGTGTTTAAATTACTTCATGCGTCTCTGTCAGGAAGCCGGGTGGCAGTAATAACCTGTGAAATGAGCACTTGATGACCACTCCCTTAGACGGATGGCTGTTCTTAACTTGGACAGCTTCAGTAATAACTTCGTTAGCGCGAGCTACTTAATTATGTTAGTTTTTAACTTCTAGTAAAATATTATTTCGCGATAGTTTCAAACCTGTGTTTGACGTGATAAAGTCATTGTTTTCAACTTAATTCTTAATTTCAAGTGATAAATGGTATTAAAATATTATTATGTATAACGGACATTTTCAATATTTTTCTGCAACCATGCTGCAAAGATAGTCCAGTGGAGACTATCGCCCGCTCACCGAAGGAAAACATCAAGAGGAAATCTGTATGCCTGATAAAATTGGTCTTTGGAGGTGTGTGAAGTTCACCAACCCGACTGGCCGAGGAGGAGGCCCGTGCCCCGCAGTAGAGACAAATGATATGTGCCATGTGCCCATGCCAAAAACATAATTAAGACAATTGAAGAAGTTTACAGCACAGTTTTTAATAAACCTTTTATCGAAGTACCAATAAATTACTCATTTTATGCTTAGATAAAATAAAGAAAATACTTAAAATATATAAAGTGATTTTTTATTTATGTCAAGTTATTGCTCATTTTTGGATGACAAAAATATATATAAATTGTCGTTGATGACATTTATAATATAAATTACATAAAATTAATACCACTTATTATCCTATCTTATCTCTAAGCAGATCGTGGGTATAAATATGAAAAATATCGTTTTTACAATAAATTACATACGTTTTTATAAGATCAACGTAAAAGCGTGACACGGGAATGATTGTCACATGTCAGACCTGCTTCTGCGGTTATTTCCCGAGGGTTCCTGCCGAGATTGACCAATGTAACTTTAATATTTATACCTATAATATTAATAAGAAATTAAAATAAATATTCCTTTAAGAAAACAGGTGTGCGTGCGATTCACACACGATAGAAGTGAAACACAATATGTTAAATGATCTGGATGATGAGGAAGTATTAAACAGTCTGCAATATACATACACACCGACATTTGCTCTCTCGCTCCTTTGTATTTGTGTCTATTACCTGTCGTTTTTTCCGTTGCATCCGGTTTGAAATCCGATTCTAAAGATGTTTCACTTCAAAAAAATATCGAAAAGTTATCGCCAGTAATAACTAATATTTGATCTGACATTGAAAAACCTCACGGAAAATAAAATAGAAATATAACTTTTAAAGCTTCAGACACTGTTATTGTATAATTATGTTACGAAATCATTATTTTCATTTTATAACTTTTGTTTATAGCATTATCATTTTTTTAATTTATTCATTTTATTGTAACAACTTTTACGGATTTTATAGCGGTTTATTATGATTTTTACGTACCCGATGTATAGGATTCTTTACAGACGTTTACAGCTACCTTGGCTTTTCAGCTACTATTCTACTGATGATTGACAAGACGATCTCCGTGCAGTGGCCGGTCTGTGTTGGATGCGAGTAGCAAGTAAGCCTATGTTCAGATGTAGACGGATAATAGTTGATGATTATGATGTTGAATTACATTAAATTCTGATGTGAAAACGATTTCAAGTTTACTTACCGAACCGACCGTGAAACATTTGCATTTACATTTTTATTGTTATCCCTCACCTGGTTTCGAGGAAGAGACCCGTGGCTAGCAGTGGGATATATGGCGGGTTGCTACTTTACTTTTTACTTTTAGCTATGTGAGCTGAACTTTCAGGCATTTTCAAATTAGAACTGGGGATAACTTACCCAAAATAGTTTGGGATTCCTTGAATCTATAATATTTAACAACTCAAAATAACATGAAAAAACTATGATAATGGGAAAAAAATTACACGTTTTACCTTTTTACATTACTAACAAACACTAAATTATTAGTACTATTAGTATTCTAATTAGTTCAAAAAAGTTCAAGGTAGTAAAACGAAAGTATTCGTTGTTTATTTACGCTTTTAAATTCCCGGATTTGATTTAAAACGAATGAAGTGTTAATGTGGAGCGGGGCCGAGCACTCAAAGGATTAATGCCGAGGTCCAGTTAAATAAAAACACGTCGGAGCTCGGATAAGTGTTTTAGAGGTACAATAGGAGAAATTGCAACTGTACTTGTATGTAGTACTCACAAGGATATTTTGGATATCTTCTAGATATTTAAGATATATTCTTCTCTATTCTAACTCATAATTATTAGTATTTACAAAATGTATATGAAAATAAGTTTTTCTTAAATTAATTTTTAGTAACAAATAATTCAGCTTACTGATATTACTATAATATTTAATTTTCAAATGCGGTTTATTATTTTAAGTTATGCTTAGAAAAATTAACGTAATCTTATAAATTAAAAAAAAAACTTATTTTGTATTAACATTAATACACAAATAAAATGGATTAACAAAAAATCTGATATTATTGTAATACAAACGTGAGGTATTCGATATTAATTATTGGAGATAATTTTATAAAATATCAATTTAAACTCCTACATTGCAATAAAAGGGGTACAATAAAAGTTATGAATTTGATAAGAATAGCTTTGTTGAAGTTTTGATTATCCTCACGTCTCAGAATGAGTTTAGAAATGGTTTCGTGACTTCAAGCTGTTACCTTATGTATGGTTTTGTCTAATCGAGCTACGAAGACGCTACGTATTGCTACGCATCGCTACGAAGGCTACGTTTACCGTAGACCACGACTTGTGCCACTAAATTTCCAAATAATAGTTCTTAGGTTTTTTTTAGTTTGCGTAATTTCTTTATTTGTGGAAACAAAGCAATATTTATACGAGGGTTCCCATGGAAATTATTTAAAAAAAAAACAGAAATTTTTATTCAATATACTACTGTACCAATAGAGTAGCTTTCAGTAAGCAAAATCAAATTTAAGTCCAAGACGATCCGCTGAGAAGACCCAGCGAAACAAACTCAACAAAAAAAAGTTGTAACAAATTTTACATTTTGTTATTAAATGATTTGGGAAATATATATTTTTAAGAAGCCATAAAATGTTGAAAAAGGAATTATATTTATGCTGGTATACAGACATATTTATTCTCTCAGTAGAGAAGTGCGCATTAGGTATAGAGACATCACAATCAAGCTCGTAATCAAAGCAATTAGTAATTCAAATGATAGACGGAATCCGAGACCAGCCATTAGATGCAGGACATAACGGGCAGCATCCTATCGCATATTAAATCTGTTGTGAATAAGGTCGGTTGTCTTGGCGTTCATTGATTGAGGCCTATTTTCGGCAGAGGACGGACAAAGACTGATGATGATGAATTGTGAACATGATTAAAGAATGACTATCGTTGTTATACAACCTGGGAATTATGTACAATTTTATATTAGATCTGTTTTTTCCGCGAAATGCCCAAAAATTATAACAGAGATTTTTTTTCTTTTTAGAACTGATGTACTGTGCGGCACTATAAACAATATTATGCAACTTTTTGATCTCCCATTACTGAGACCACCAAGCCAACCAAGCTAAAATTCGGTGAAAAATATGTCTCACAACTCTAATTCTCTCTGGATTTTGAGAGCAAGACAAAAATTCGGACAGAAAGAAGCTAGAATATTGAAACATGAATCAACAGTCTATGAAAATAATTGCGAAGGTTAAAATATGTGTAATAACATCGTTGGTCCTAACTAAATAAAAAATAAAAACAAATAAATAACTACAAATAAATAAATAAATTGTAATAATGTACAAACATGTTTATTTAAAACCAGTCGTGTTGTTTTCACTTAATACATTCAGAGACTTGTTTATATTTTCGTACTAGCAGTCACTCGCAACTTCGCCCGCGTTCTCTTAGTCTTATAACTTTTTATGGATAATATTATAATTATTTTATAGCCTTTTAATAACGTAACCATTTTCTGTTGAGATAATATTTTAAATGAAAATAGTAGCTAAGACTAAAAAAAAATAAAGTTCCTGACATTATTTTTTTATAATTTTATTCGTAATATATTTTTGCGATTGATTAATACTGGGAAACCATTATATTTTTTGCGTAATAACATTTTGGTGCATTCGAGTGGACCACAGAAGTGGTGCCTGCGGTACACTGGCTAGTGTTTCGAAAACCGGTTCAGTCGCATGAGACTTCGTATAGAGGTCCTGAATCGCGCTATTGGAGTTTTACAGTTCGCTGCGATATATATACAACAGCTAATATCATATCGAATGGGCTTCGGCCTGACCTAGCATACTCGTTTGGTCAGAGATCTCTCTTTAGTGCTTTGCCTACTTCCCACAAGAGTACTTTAAAAATATTAAATTAAAATTATTTAATACATATAAGGTGATTTCATCAGTTTGTTAAAACTTCTGGAGTGCCTCACGTTTAAAATATTAATATAATGTCCAGTCCCTCTAGACAAGTGGCACAAACGCTAAGCGAATAGAATAGAATACTTATTGTATGGGAATGACACTATCTTGCAACAAGTATTTTGACAGCTAGTGTCATTCCCATATAATAAGTATTCTATTCTATTCTATTCGTTTAGCGTTTGTGCCACTTGTCTAGGGGGGCTGTAATGTAGAGGTAAATAACAATTTTTTTCGAAATGTCTACCGTGCCAAAAATGGCAAAATCCAAGTAGAATATTACAGGGATAGGTATATATTATGATTATAGATTTAATAATGATAGACAGAGATGATAGTGATTAATGATGGAAGCAACTACAAGTTATAAATCAAAATGTGTATACAATTTTTTGTAATAATATAAATTACTCCGACCCATTTTGTTCAACTTCCTTCAATACTTGCGACGGCTGAGATTTATCTAAATTTATTTCCAATATTATTTCCAACTTTCTCGGAGATTTCAGTAACTTGTTCGGACATTTACGAAACATTTACATTTTTTCGTTGTTGTTTATAGCCTTTTGTGACTTACAATATGAAACGGATTTGTTTGTATGTCTGTTTTCAATCGGTTCTTAGAAATAGCTGGATATTGTGATAATCATCATCAGCCTTTATCCGTCTATTGCTGAACATAGGTCTCCCTCAATTAATGCCAAGACGACCGATCCCTTGCTAATTAACACACTGGACTACCAAACTACAACTATTATAATGAAACAATTTTTACGGATTTTATCGAGGTTTATTAAATTGTTTCAATATTATGACTTTCATAACTTTTTAGGTAAAATGGTACACAAAATATATACGATACGCATTTGTCATTAGTGACGTTTGGCCAATATTATAAAGGTTGTATCGCGACCAAGGTCATAAGATAGAAGAAGAAGAAATACGCAAAAATATTGGCTACAAGCGTGTATTTAATATCAATACTTAAGGACAAAGACCAGGGCAAAATCTAGCGTTAATTTTAGAATGAAAAGATAAATTACTAAAATTCAAGATATCATGGTAACTAGAGCGAAAACAATGAATTTGATGTCCCGCTATATCTTATCTTATTGATAGTTTATTGTACGGCCTTTATCTGATAGCGATCCCGTTTCAATCAGGATTATGGCGATATAAAAACCATTTCGAGCTTCGAAACACTTGATAAGAAAACTAAAGCGACTTCCAACTATTGTTTATTTTTCTTCACTATTCATTACTACCATTATTATTTTATTTCCACATCATTCAATGAATAGTAAATCTATTAGCGCGCATTGGAAGTAAAATTGACTCTGATGCCGTGATAGAAAACTTCATGACGTTGTCATTTATGTAAGACAACCTGTGTAGCTCAATGGTTAGCGTGTTGGCGTTTCAGCCGGAGGTAGCCGGGATCGAGTCCACCTGGAAACAAAAAAATCTATGGTTGTGTATTAAATATGTGTAATATATAAATCTTACATATAATATTCATATAATATTAATACACAAGTTCTTTGGAAACTTACCATGGGACCTGCCATTTACCTGGGAGGAAAAGCCTACATACATATAGTTATTATTCCATCCTTAGATTTTTTAATGTTTTTTTAATATCATAGGAGGGCAAACGAAGAGTCGAAGCTTTATGACTATCGACGCCCAGAAACATCCACATAACCAGAGGTTGTACCGATGCGTTGCCCCCCTTTTTTCTATCCCCCCATGGGCCACTAGAAACTCACAAGCCGCACGAAACGCGACAGTATTGCTGTCACTTTACGCCGGTATTTTGTGAGCGAGAGGTACCTCCCCGGTCGCGCTAGCCCAATTTGGCTGCAAAGCAGAATGGCACTACCTCTAATTGTTTCACTCTAAGGCAATGGGAAGTACGCGCGTAAATCTGCAAAGTTCTGCTAGTGTAGATTATTATATTTTAATAAACATAATGTATACTGCCTGGTTTGTTGATCTAGTATATAGTGTTAGATATAAAGAGTTAGCAGTTGTCTGGCTGCCACAAGAACGGGTCGTCTAGTTTGGGATCATTAGCCGCGTATGAGTTGTCCCAACATATTATTATTCTTATTATACAGGTTAAATATACGCAAATAGAATTTAATCCAGGTATTACATGAATATCGTTAGCCCGTCTAGACAGGTTAAAGGACACAAACATTTGTATATTATCCTATTTTCAACATAAACACGCTTAAGCTGGAGCCGCGAAATACTAAAGATATTTTATTTTTCTAAAATTCTATTCTTTACTTTCGTTGATGTTGTTAAGCATAATAAGTTAAGAAATTTCTAGTTTAGTTTAGTAGTTGAATGAATTAAAGTAACATAAAATAAAGCTTCACTAAAATATGACTGAATTATTAAACATAATTATATTTATCATTAATATTAATAAAATACGCCATTCTACTATTACAGAGTAAGATTTAAAGTCATTTTAGGGTTGGCAACCGAATAGTCGTGCTTGTAAGTGGCAAACATCGCTCACGAACAAAACCAGGATTTTATCGCGGTTTATTAAGATTTTTACTTAGATCATTAATATGTCTAGATGGAGTGTCGCCCTATAATCAAAACAAAAAAAAAACTAGCCAACATTTTCAAACATGTGTTCGTGAATAGTTACACCGGTTGCTATAGTTCTCCCATAATCATCCTTTTTAATCTCGTTACCACTTTTACAATACAAACCTTCATTATAAATAAAACAATAATGCATAACAATTCATACGTATTTTATGACAGCGGGTCGGATACTAAACACGGAGGAAGCATTTAGAAGCCAACAGTTGGACGCTATTTTTTTGGACGTGTTTTCCGCGCGACACTCTATCTAGACATATTATTGATCTAAGGATTTTTTCATGTCCGACGTTTCGGATCCTTTACAGTAACCATGGTCACGGGAGGACTGAGGTGTAAGACGCTCTACTGTTATAAACTTATTCGAAACTACGCTATAATTAATTAATATTTTAGTCCTATGCAGAAAGCGAAGCCGAATCTTTAATCTGTGAAATTTGCTTGGATTTTGATTTAATTAACTTTAACAATGAGATCTCAAGCAAGGTTTGAGAGCTACTAAAAGTCGGTACAGGTCTTTTCATTATAATAAAGTTACATAAGTTGTCTGATGTATGATTACAAGTCTCGGCGCCTGTGCCGCACTTCTCTTCAAAATACAGCAAATCTATTTCACAGTAGAAATAAGGAGGATAGTGGTATCCCTGTAGACCAGAGCGAGGCACAAGCGTACTCTAATTACTAGGAATTAGAGTGCGCTCTCTAACTACTAGCACTAGCGACATGAAAACCACAAAAGACTTATAGAATTTCAAGAAACTTACAAAATCCAATATGCCGAACAACACAAGGAAATAGTAAAATTTGGTTGTGACGTTGAAACATTTGTATGTCACCAAGACGAGCGTATCCAATTTGTAGCTAGATTGAATCATGCCTGTCCAGCGTGAAATCAACAATCTTGCTATGTCTAGTTTCCCAATTTAGTTGAAACCTCCTCGTATGTTCTGAGTTCATGACAGTTTATATGTATGTCTAGCAGGCAATTGGTGGTCGTTTAAATTTAGATTCACCGGTTGGATTTGCTTTGATGTTGTCCAACTACGATGACGACCATCTCTATTAAATTACCACTAAGGAAGTTTCGGTATCATTTAATAGAATGTTTAAAAATATGACAATGCGTGTAATAAAATAAAACAATGTTTGAAGATGGTGTATTTGGATTTAAGAACAGTACCTAAGAATATTACTACTACTACATTATATTTTAATTACAGGATTGGTTCCTTGGAAACAGTAGTAAACTGAAAAATCTTTGATAGAATGCACTGTCGGTCCTTGATGGAAATTCATGTTATAGTCCGTTCGTGTTTAAATTGTAACTGTTATAATATATAAAATAAATAGTGGAAAAAGTGGATATAAAGTTTCATTATAGTGACTATGAAAAATCTTTAATAAAATACTTTTTATGTACAGTTTTTTGGACCTTATTATATACTTAATCATAAACCTGTGATACACAGTATTACCTGTGTATCACAGGTTTATGATTAAGTATAAGCGTTTTTGCGTTAATAAGATATCGTTCATTGTGTATCCTATTCAATCTTATATCTTATCTTATCTTATACCTTTAAACGAGCAATTCTTGTACATATATATAGAATCGGAATCTCGGAAACGGCTCCAACGATTTTCATGAAATTTTGTATACATGTGTTAAAAACGGCGATAAATCGATCTAGCTAGGATACATTCTTAGAAAACTTTTTTTATCCGTGTTTTGAGGCATCGATAAAATATGATTAGAATACGAATGTATATTTCGCTATCAAATAATATGTCATGGTAGCTTAGTGGTAAGATTAGGCAGTTAAGTTCGAACGAGCCTGGTTCGAATCTCCAGTCCGAATTTTTTTTCCTTTTTTTTTAAGATCATTTTTTTTGGAAGAAAAATTATATCGTATTTTATCACTTAGGGTACCGAGCAAATGCTCGGTCAACCAGGTACTCAATATTATAAACGCGAAAATTCTGTAAAAAATATAAAACAGTATACTTTTTCTCGCTAATAGTGCTGAATGACCCGACTTTAAACTAATACAGCTTACAAGTTACAAGTAAGCTCAAATTTATCTCCGTACTCCCGATGATAGGAGGTAAACCACGTTACCTACCTACCTAGGCGTTGCTAGTTCCCTTTATCTATATGCAACATCCAATTAATTTAATGAGGATTTTATCGAGCACCATATAAATGATTCCATTTTTGTTTTATGATAATATCTACCATGGCTGAGTGGTTTGATAACCCTCTGAGTATCTCTGAGTATCTTCAGCGTGTGCAATATTTAAAGCAACAACTTCGAGCGCTTTAATTTCATTATACCAAAACCTACCTCCCTTAAGAGCACGATCGTAAAATTTGCATCAAAGTTTATTTAGCTAATAGTGAAAACTTCCTTAAGGTTTAATTGTACCCTCACTATGTACTTACCAATTAATTTGTAGTATAGTCATAAGGTTCATAAAAAGAAGAATATGAAAGTAATATAATTTTATTGACGACCTCTGTGGCTCAGTGGTTAGCGCGTTGGCGCACAAGCCGGAGGTAGCGGGTTTCTGTGTTCCTGGGTCATGGATATTAAATATGTGTATTATATAATAAAAATCTTAAATATAAGTATTAATATAAAAAGTATTAAATATATGTATTTCCGTTGTCTGGTACCCGTAACACAAGTCTCTTCGAGAACTTAGCACGGGACCAGATTGACGTAGTGTAAAAGCGTCCATAGATATTATAAAAAAAAATAAAAAAAATATCGTAAGGTCGAAATTTCACTCGACTTTCGCTCATTATATTATAACTATTGGGGATTTTATAGAGATCTATTAATATTTGATAAATCATTTGCCCTATATTTCTTAAGTAGCTTTGTAACGTAAAAAGAATATCGGTTGTCTGTTAATTCGGCTTACTGACGATAGTTGAACGTGACAACATCATAAGAAAATACTCATGGGCCGATTGTGCCTCTTTGTCGCTCGTTCCGCGCTCTAGCTTGCACTTCAAGCCTTAAATGAAACGCCTCAGAGCGAGATAACGCCGCATGAGTCATGCTTTTTCGTGCGTGCAGCCGGTTCCATCTAATTATAAGACGTTGTCACGTCAAAACCTCTGATATCTCAATCCTCCCGTGCCCATGTTTACTTTATTACAATGTTGCCCGTATTCAACTTAAGTTGAAGAATTCGTATTTCTCTGATTTAGTAAGAGACGAATGACTGTTTTGACATAAAATCGTTGTGAAGAAATCTGACATAATGAAAGCAGAGTTCATAAAATTTAGTTAGTTGTGATCTGATCTGATGAGACTGATCCCCACTATGGTTCAGGCCATCCGGCAGGGCACCGTCGAGGTGCCCTGTTGCTAGCAGATTCGGGGCACCTCACCAAAGGCGGCATTGTTGGCACACGCCGGGTTTTAGTAGGTAGAGCTGCGTCCACTTACCAGCTTTTGGACGCAGCGCGTCCCACATACCCGCCTGGGGAGACACACTCCCCCGCAGTATGACTCAGTGCCTTTTCCAACGTAATAGAAAAAATATATTAAAAAAAAAAACCTGGAATCTGATGGACTATTAGGCTCAAATATTTCTCTTTTGAATGTTACTCAAGCGAAGCGATGAAACGTTGAATGAATGGATGATTAAACGCAGTGTAGTTACTAGAATTGAGAGTTAACTTCTGATAGGCAACACGTAAAAAAATGGCCCTGCCTAGTCCCAAATAAACTTTATTTTAATGACCGACGGTAACACTTACCATCAGGTGGCACGTCTTCTATTTACCTATCCAACTAACATAAAGCAATAAATCATACTTAAGACCATTTGTTCGAAGATTTTTATTTTAAAACTATGAAATCTATTGAAATTGAAGTCACATAATGTATTGATTTCATTGATAAAAGTTTTATAACACTGCGCCAATACATCTAGAAATGTTTACAATAGTTTTTAAAGGTTCTGTAACATTCTGTAAGGTCGTACAAAGTAAATACTATTGTGACTCTAAAATTTAATTAGCGGGGATATTGTAGCCTTTGTCGGAGGTTTTTCATTCCATTAGTAAGCGAAGCCGACTGCCGCAGCTGTTTTGTGCCAAAGCTAACTATTGCTGACTTTTTATCTCTGCACGTTTTATCTTTTCTCATGATATTTGCGAGGAGAATTCTAATGAATTTGTTTCTTTTGAAAACTGTGTCATTTATATTAATTAAAATGTTAGAATTGAATTAAGGTATTTTCTAGCATGTTGATTTAGTGCTATATGTTTCAATTAAGGCTTATTAAAAAACGTTAATGAATAATGGAAAACATCTCAATGAATTTGTTGTAAAAAATCAATTTACATGGGCCACATATTTTTTATTTACATAAAAAGATTTTAACAATATTTCAAAATAGTTCAAAAACTCATAATATTATATCTTGTTGTGATTTTTATCTTAATTATTGCATGTTTTTGTTATTATAATAATGATATAGTATAATAAATTAAAATGCGTAAACTAATATAAAAAAATAATTACTTACATTCCAAGTATCTGTAGCTCATTTCAAAAAACGTAACCTGTAACAAAAATGAAATGCTAACTTATAATATTATCTTTAATTATATATTGTATTTTTAAATATTATAGGGGATTTATACAAATAACGGAATTTCCAAAAAAAAAAATTAGCTTTGCAATTAAATAATTTGAGTTTGTTTGTGTCGATTTATGTGTGTCGCACGTATCTGTTTTCTGAATGTCTTGGTAAATTTAGTTTATTGGCCAAATATGCCACTTATGACGCATTTAAATATAAGTTCTACGATCGCTTCACTCATTTCACATCACCCGTTTCGATGTCAAAGCTTAATTTATTTCCGTACGCACACAAAAAGCCGAAAGACTAATAAACACAAACATAATATAAAGACAAAGATATAAAATGATGTAAAATAAACTATGTTAGTAAATAATATGGTCCTTTAGTAGGACTACTGGAAGAAATTCCATTTATGGAATAAGTAGTACCTTTGTACCAGTGTTCTTCGTCACTATTTCACTTTATATGTTTCTCAGTGTACATAAATTATCAAATAAATAAATAAATAAATGGTTTTTTCGTTGATGGATTCGCTAAATAAGTATGTATTACTATAGTTAAATTCTCGAAGTATGAATTATTCATAATATACTTTCGGAATAATCAGTAAAAAAAGAAAAAAGGACACTTTTGAATTGAAAATCTATCGGCGAAACTTTTACTATTCATGTTTTCCTATCGCATATTATTAGGATACGATACGAGTATAATAAAAAAAATCAAATTTTATTCACGTACTTAAATTACTTTGCTTGCAATAGCGAAACGTACTATCTTAATATCAATGTTGTCATAGATGTGGCAGTGAAAGATGATGATGATGATAATGATGATTATTCTAACGATGATCACCATAATATTATGGTGTGATTATTATTATAATAGTTGCCAACGTGAACTAAGCAGTGATGCATTACTCAATTGGTTAACTTTTACTTTGAAATCATAAAGGCAATCAGATTATCAATTTTAATTAAAACTTAATTAATGCGAT
Organism: Lycaena phlaeas; assembly: GCA_905333005.2. Classification (NCBI taxonomy): domain Eukaryota; kingdom Metazoa; phylum Arthropoda; class Insecta; order Lepidoptera; family Lycaenidae; genus Lycaena; species Lycaena phlaeas. The sequence goes on from HG995176.1 coordinate 3,921,511, forward strand.
ATAGTGTTTATATTTGTGCCCTGGGGATTTCATTAATGAACTTCATATTAGTTTCCAAATGTTTTAATTTATTTTGCATTTAATAAATCAATAATATTGACACTATGTATATATATATATATACTAAAAATGTTTGTCGTTTGTAGGAACTACTCGTAATGGTATATATGTGGACAAAAAAAAATATGACCTTGTTAAGGTCATATTTTGCATCTACTCAATACTTGTATGAGCACAAAATTAACAATTGCAATTACATTTATAATAAACCAGCTTGCTGCAGATTCACCTGTGTAAACTAAGATTTACTATGGCATCTTAGTCTGTAATATGTATAAACTACAGTAACTTATAGCCTTTCTCAATAAGGCTATTAATTCTGAAATAATCATACAAATAAAAGAACAACAGTGATTATATAAAAGTAGTTTACGTATACGAACCCAGGTAGAATATAAATATAACATATAAATATTTTCAACATAATTATAAGTAGGGTAAAGTATAACAAAGAAGTATTTCGTACAGCCAGGCTGGTAGAAATGTAACATAAAAGTATTTTCGACGTACTTATACTCAGTTATTATAAGTACGAAGAAAATACATCTTCGTGATTCACCACGTAACAACGTCGTAATTTTAACCCCTTTTAATATGTAAATAGGTTTAGGATCCGTGTCAAGAGACCTCGGCCTATTGGACCACGTGAACAGCTCTCGTGCTTGTGACATCTACTCGAAAAAAAACTCGCAAATTTTCCATTTTACGAACACGTTTTATGAATTATGAGACTAAATTATTAGTCGGTGAGTTCATTTTCGAATTAATCCATGGAATAATGTGTATATACATTTATAAGAGTGGGAGAGGTTGTGGGTTCAGATCCAATCTACAGGTTATACGAATGAAAGATACAAGTGTGTGTACTTATCTTAATATATATATTTCTTGTGTGCGTGTGTATGTGACTGAACTCCTCCTAAACGACAGGACCAATTTTGATGAAATTTTTTGTGTGTGTTCGTGGAGATTCGAGAATGGTTTAGATTCACAAATCAGACCGGCAGATGGCGTTGCAGTCGATATCTAGGTTATTGATCTGTACTGCCACTATCGATTCGTATCTAAAGGACAACGTCTGTGGGGTCCGCTAGTAATACATATATTTATATAATTAATAAAGAAACCTTTTTTATAATGAAACAACTTTTTATAGTTTTGAGATTTGACTGTCTGAATCCTACCGTGACCATGGTAGATATAGAGATAACCGCGATAAAATCCGTAAAAGTTGTTTCATTATAATAAGTGAAATTCGTGTAAAGAAAACAATAAGAAACCTTTTACTTTTATATTAAGTGCTATCCGATTTTCAAGATTTTCTAATATTAGCCTACAGACGTGGCCTTAATTAATTATTAAAGAAACGCTATACAAGTGAAACTAAGTACTATTATTTTGATGTTTATTGAAAGATTGGATAATAATATTAGTTTTTCTATTAAAAACTCACTAAAATATTCTTTTTCGATGTAAGATTTTTTTTTCTATCATAAGATATATTTTTATGTTATTTTATTGTTACTTTAGATAAACATTCTTTTCAAGTCTGTAGGATTGTGCCTAGAAAATCTTAGAACGGCTGAAATAACTGAAGAATCGGCTACTTTTATTCGAAAACATATTATTCACTATAAGTTGTATAAAAGTACATGAAGGAATTTTCTGGAACGCGTGCCAGGAGTTACATCGCAAAGGATCTGTGTCAAGAAACTGAGGCTCTAGAGGCGGCGCCAATTACCCGCGAACACTCACCTTTGTAATAGTCGAGGAAACCCTCGAGATGGGTGTCAAAAACACTCAGATTGGTTCATTATAATAGGCTATTATTTTTAAGTGTTTGTTATTTATTTTTATGAGTACTTTTGATACTCTAATCTTATTATTATCGCATCATTTTTGTAAAGAGGTAATGCCATGCTGCTTTTGAACCGAGGAACCTCTCGCTCAGATGAAATCGGCGTAAAGTGACAGTTATGCTGTCGCGTTTCATGTAGCTTGTGAGTTTACGGTGGCCCATTGGGGGGATAGGGAAAAGGAAGGCAACGCATCGGCATAATTTCTGGTTATGTGGTTGTTTATGGGCGTCGATAGTCGCCAAAACGCTTCAACTGCTCGTTAGCCCGACTATAAAAAAAAAATCATCATGATTTTTTAACCATCTACCGCTAAAGATATCGTGTCGTCCACAATAAATCCCTCCCTAAAATATATCAAAATTAGCGATTCGTCTACCTGAATTGGATTCTACTGAGTCGCCAGTAGTTTATGAGTGCCTAGTCCATTTTCTTCTTTTTTTATGCTATAAGGAGGCAACTGTGCAGGCAGTACAGGTATGATACATACCGTAGCCCATAGACATCCGTACTACCATACACAGATGCATTGCTCTCTTTTTTCGTAGCCCCCATTTCTATTTACTTTATTAAGGGCCTGTTTCACAATCTCTAGATAAGTTCCGAATAGGCTATCGGCAACATATTTGACAGATACTCCATACTCTATCTGTCAAATATGTTGCCGATAGCCTATTCGGAACTTATCTGGATATTGTGAAACTGGCCCTAAACATTTTATTCAATTCTTTCAATTTATGATGTGTTTATTAGTCTGTTAGATTCTGAATACCGCCGCGATAAGTACTCTACCTAAGTAATTGGCTTGCTATTTGGAAAGTCCAAACTGTTGTGTGTATCTGATATTTCAAAATAAATAGGTTACTGATAAAAAGTAGTTTTTTAGAGACAATAATGGTCGGTGCTGTAACAGTACGTACAGCCTCTCTTGTAAAGCTTGTATGCAATCAGGTTTTCTAGGTTACATATGTAGTAATAGTAAAAGGTAAAGAAAGCGTTTCTATTTCAAAATAGTATCCTGATAAAATATTCAAGAGGGAATAATCGAATAATTAATATCTGTATCACAGAAATAAAATAAATATATAAATCGAGTAAACAATGGAATCTCATAACATATCACGTACACATAAAGCGTTGAGGCCAAGGTCTGTAATAATCGTGCCGGTATAATATAATGTACATCATAATGAAGTGCTCACCAAATAACCTCCAGATATCCCCATAATATATGAGATATGTATGAAATATGCGTTCAAAAAGAATATATGGTACAAGTGCTTGCTTCAGATTTGCCTGTGGTAGCTTATATTTTTATTCAGTTTTAGCCATTCAATAATAGCGCATTAAGACGCATTTATTACTTTACTTTGTAAGAAAATCAAATGATTGTGGAACAGTGGAGATCACTGCAACTCACTGATGTGTTGATATTTTCTTACAAAGCCAAGCTTAGCACACGTGTAGTCTACGTACGCCGCAATGTAGCCGCACCTTTATACCGGTAAGCCTAGCACTGCTAGAAAATCTGGGAAGAGAAAAATTTGCAATTACTGGTAAAGAAAAGGAAGAAAGGCAACGTGGTCAAACCCCGAAGGTATGGCCTGATCAAACCTCTTCGTCAAGTGGCACAAACGCTAAATGGAACACTAGCTTACGGAATGTAATTTGACAGCTAGTGTCATTCTCATACAATAAGTATTCTTTTCGATTCTTTTCTTTTCTATTCGTTAAGCGTTCATGCCACTCGTCTAAGGGGGCTGATCCACACCTCCTAAAACCATTGTCTATAATGATACGAATGGTCGGAGATAAAAAAAGCTAGCGTAACATCATGAAAGCCTAAGCGATGAACGAAGGTAAGCATAATCTGAGGGTCATGCTCATTTTCGCACTAGAGAAACAAGATTTAAGGAAACGAATAAGAACATAATTCTTAACAATGAATATATGAATAAACGTTAGACTTTTGTCTTTTCCCGTATAAATTATTCCTCGATCAATGCGTGCGGTTGTGGAGAATTCTGGAAAATAGAGCTATGCGAAATATGCCATAAAGATGGTGAATATTACGATTTAAACAGTTATAACATTGAAAACAATATTTAAAATCGTATCTCATTCCAATATACGCGAGCGCATCGAGAAAATACTAATAAAAGTATGACAAAAAATTTCATAAGGAAACGACAAGAGTCCTCCATTTTATTCCTACGCTTATTAATAAACCATCTGCATTGAAGACATGAAGTATTCATGTAACCGAGCTTTACAAGCTCTTGTCTCTCGTTTAAAGTTTAGAGTTTTAATTAAAGACGTTGTTTAATGAGGATATGGGGTAACATCGTTAGCAATAATGAGCTTAAAATATAATTTACAAGAAGCTCAAGTTACTAGAATTGCTAAAAATATTGGACTATTGTTATAAAGACATATTTTTATATCATCAAATATAAATATGCCAAGGCTTGCATTATGTATATCCTACTAATGTAGTAAACGTCAAAGTTTGTAAGTATGGATGTTTGTTACTGGATGGATTTTAAGAAACTTTACAATAATATAGCCTGTATATTATAATTACGCTGTCGCGTGGGGGTAGGAGACCCCAGCGAGCACGATAGTCAGGGGGGTTCGGATAAGACTTACCTTATCGCGAGCCAGAAACTTTCCTTGGCCCACGTTCCGACAGCGTATTGCGTAGGGGTAGAAAGGGAGGAATCACTGGCCTGACTGGACTCCTGGCGATGGTAGGTTGGCTGCTTTGGTCTTCACGCTGGGCGTTCGGTTCAGCCGGCCGGCTGTTAGGTCTTCAAGCTTGGATACTTAGCCTATCCAAATTCTGCTCCGCGAACTCCCAGCGGAATTCAAAAAATAAGATGAGGGTTAGCCTCGGCTTCCGTCAGCCACGAAGTCAGGACAAGAAAGAGCCAAGAGGTCGGTTAGAAGTGACAGCAAATCAAAAGGTCCCTAAGCACAGCTTGTCTATCGTTTCATAAACAATATAGTTCCATAGTCAAATGTCAAACAGACTTTATAATTAATTAAGTTTTAATTTAGATTATTTGCAATTTTAGTTTAGGGATTAGATTAAATTATTATATTTATTATTATTAATTACAAGAGGTAAATTAATTTAATTTGAGAAAAAGGATATTAGAAAACGGTTATTGAATTATAGAATGGTCGCCAGTGAGACAGTAGAAATATGTCAATAGTTGACAATTATCAACGATAGATGGCGCTTATGCCATTAGTATGCTTAGTTTAAACATAATATCTATTGCTGAATTTTTAATTTAAACCTAAAATTATGTAACGAGCTAGCGCAACGTTAGAACGCATAGGCTATAATTTATCCCTGTACTCTCACAGGAATGGAAAGTACGCGGGTGAAACCGCGGGGTGCTGCAAGTAAATAATAAACATTATTCATAATAATATGGATCCAATTAAATATAATAATTTCGTTAGAACTCTTAAAAAGTATAATATCGAAAAATGTGTTCCATTGCTGGGCACGTGGCTCCTCAAAATCAGAGTTAAGTAGTTCACCGATGCGTTGGCTCATACGGATTGGTGAGCTTCACACACCTTCAAAGACCTTCAAAAACTTTAATTATTAATATTATTACTAATTGATATTTATAATTAAATATATTTTATATCAAACAAAAAAATGTTGGAAAGATGAAGAAAATTTATAGATTTACACTAGCTGTTGCCCGTGGCTTCGCTTGCGTTAAATTTGGAGTAGCGCAATTCCGCGCGTACGTATAGTAAACACAGACAGAATTTTTTAACTACCCTGTGAACTTTCATCTCCTATTTCATGCCCATATAGAAAAAAATCTTAAAAGTAGTGTAAAGTGGAAGTCTCTAGTGGAACAATTATTAATGGTTATTCAATTCTAATCAAGTGCAAAGTTTCATGGCGTCATCTTCTATGACGAACTTCCATAAAAACTTTCATCCCTTATTTAAAACCCCTAAGCTTTTTTCCTTCCTTTTCCAAGCTCTAATCTAACTCTGTTCCAAATTTCATCAAAATCGGTTCAGTGGTTTAGGCGTGAAAGCGTAACATACAGACAGACAGACAAAGTTACTTTCGCATTTATAATATTAGTAAGGACTAGTAAGGATAAGTAACTAACATCGCTCCCCAGTTTCACCGGCATATCCCCAATCCCGTGGGATTACGGGAATAATTATAAGCAATATGTAATTCTGATGTGTAAGCTATATATTGTAAAGTTTTAACAAAATCCATTTAGTAATTTTTGCGTCAAAGGATAATAGACATACATCCATACATTTTACAAACTTTCAAAGTAAAAACTTTAAAGTCAAAGTCAAAAATTTTATTCAAAATAGTACCATCAAAGTATCTTTCTGACCGTTAATTGAGTCTACCACCGGTTCCAAAGCAAGTCCACTGAGAAGAACCGGCGAAACAAACTCAGTGGAACTAGTCTTTTCAAATATTATTTTACAAAAAAAAATATACTAAATACTACTACAGTATATAAGAAGAATTCAGCAAGAAACTCTTTTGGGTTGCTCCTTTCAAAATATAGTATACAATTTTTATAAAAATACTTAGGCATATATTTTTATAAAATATACTTAGGTATATTTTATAAAAATACTTAGGTATATCATTAGTGCCTACGTCATTAGTGCCTACAACGACACGATCGGAATGCACGTGCATATGCAGTAATATGCATTAGATATGCATGCATGCATTTTGGCCCAGTTGGCCGGCACATATCTGTTACAATTAGGTCGTTAGTAATTTGCATGGACGTGTATTAGGGATTAATTTGGGTTGGAAGTTGGAACCAAGATTAATATTATCCTATTATAACAAATGTTAAAGTAGAGATATTTGTTACGCTTTCACACGAAAGCTACTCAACTGATATTATAAAACTTTGCACTCATATTCTCGGAGGTACTAAGAGGTACTAAAATGCATACAAAAGGCGTATTTCTTATATTATTTCTCACAACGTTTTAAGCGGAAGTGTTTTTTTTGATGTGACAACGTCTTATAATTCGATAGAGCCGGCTGCACGCACGAAAAAACATGACTCGTACAGCGTCACTCGCTCTGAGGCGTTCCATTTAAGGCTTGAAGTGCAAGCGAGAGCGCGGAACGAGTGACAAAGAGGCACAATTGGCCCATCAGTATTTTCTTATGACGTTGTCACGTTCAACTATCGTCAGTAAGCCGACTTTACAGACAACCGATTTTTAGATTTAATGTTGATTATCGAATGTCTCATTTGAAAATGCCGTATTGTTTTAAAAAATATTACGGAACTTTCCTTGTATTATTTGTTCAGATTTCATTATATAATTGCAGGAAGACTAACAATACCCACAGAATATTAAATGTAACGAAAGTCAGCCTCTTTTCGTTGTAAAAGTAAAACAATTCTGTAGTGGCCAGTACGAACGGTTCTGAGCTCTTATCATATTTCATTGTGATGGAACAATTTAGTGCAGATGTGTGAAGTATTTTTCAAAAAGATTGTAATTCAGGGATGTCTAATGAAACTTTTATAGCATCACTAGCTATTACCCGCGGCTTCACCCGCGTTAGCAAAAACAAAAAACGACGGATTGCATGTCGGGAGTGCAGAAGTAAAAAGTAGACGACATGACAGACAGTATCAACGTATTATGTATTGTCGCTTGTTTCTCTAGATTAGTAGAGTCCCCCACCACGGTTCAAGTAATGTCGTGGCGGTGGGGCTCAGTAGCCCAGGGTGACCTCAACACCTTGGGCAAGCGAATTGAGCCGACGGGGCTCTTTGTACCCCTCTTATAAGAAGGCAACAGAGCAGGGGGCAAGGGGCGAGGACGGGAACCTCGCCTTATTGTACTGTCCCGACGTTGGGAGCGGTTGTTCTGTGGTGCGTGGCAACCCCTCTGTGGAGGTGGCGTCGGTCCCCTGGGAACTGACTAGCCGTTGACGTGCACTGTTGCTTGTAGATCCAGGGAACCTCACCAAAGGCGATATTGGTGGCACTCGCCGGGTTTTAGAGGGTAGAGCTGCGTCCACTTACCAGCTTTCGGGCGCAGTGAGTCCACATACCAGCCTGGGGAGACCCACTCCCCCCGCGGGATGCCTAAGCGCATTTCCCGGCGTTAAAGAAAAAAAAAGATTCGTATAGTCAATCCGTGAAGGACGTGGTGATGATGATGAATGAAGCAGCATCGCTGGTATAGAAAGCTATAATTATCATCATTAATCTCTTCATATCTACCTGCTATGTATAGCCTTATAAACGAATACGATACGGACCACTACTTTCATATTCTAGCCAGGACCATCCAAGGCACCTATTAGTCTCGTTTAGTTAAAGAACATTATGCTTCATATAATGGGAAGAATTTGAACCCAGATACCATCTCATAACACCACTCAACCATTACACCATATGTTATATAGTACATGATGTAATGGTCTTAAGAACACTAAAAACTTACAAGTAAAAGTATTATGACTTTAAATTACATTAAATGTAAATTTTATTTATTCATGCCCCCGTTGAAACTATTTTACATTCAAATGTGATTCAAGTGTAAGAGACGGAGGTTTATTAAACAGCATCCAATATATTTAGTGAGATGAATTCCTTTAGCTCTGAGTAGCAAATTTATTCTTTGACTGTATCTTAATTATTGTAAGATATTCTGTAAGAATTGATATTATTTTGTGAGATTCTGTACATTTTGTATACTATCGCCAACATTTACTTTACTAACAGTAAAAATAACATCATCGGCCAAATCTCCTGTTAAGTGTGAAATGAGTGGCTAGAAGCCATCTAGATGCACAGTTAAATAATTTAATTTGATCAGCCGTCAGTTAACATAGCTACTACAGGGAAAAGCTGTCAAATTTGGTTCAAGCATCGTATGTTAACCGCCATTAACAGCCATGTTAGTCGACATACACTTTGACCAACGTTTCAGAAACCCGGCTTATAGCGCTCGATTAATTCTTACATACAGAATGTTCATAATTATTTTTATGTAGTTATTAAGCGAGCGACGATGGTCCAGTGGTGGATGGACTCGCCTCTTATGCGAGAGGTTCCGGGTTCGATCCTGACCCCCCCGCGTGTGCCTTAAAATGGGTTTTTCTAAATTTCTAAGTGCACCCCAAACACCAGACCATCGCACGCTCACCGGTGAAGGAAAACATCGTGAGGAAACCTGCATGCCTGATGAGATTTTTTTTAAAATCATTACCCTCCTCGCCAGATTTCGAGGAGTAGACCTGTGCCCAGCAGTGGGACATGAAAGGTTAATACTTTACTTTTTTTTTAGTTATTAAGCTTCTATGCAAATGCTAGTATGTAAATCACATTTGTTAACACAAATACATGCGATATTAATTCTGTTCTCATACCAATTGAAAAAACTACACACGAGTATTGAAGCAAAAATAAATAGCGACAGCCCTATAGAGCAGGCAGGAGATACTATCGCAAATAGGAAAGCGGATTGTGGGTACACGTCACTCCCGCAAAAATATGAACGCTCTGAGCTTTCCAATACATCTGCCTTATTTTATTATGTTCTTTGATATATATTTTTTTATACAGAGTGATTTTTTAAATTGTGACTGGATTTTTTTAAAGTGCCAAATCTCCTAAATACTAGTGGATTTAAAGGCAAGCAATATTTAGGTCTGCCAAGACGTCACTAAGGTGCTCCTGGCTTCCTAAAAAGGAACTAAAGGCAGACGCAGTGGTTTTCGTTTAGACTGCCAAAGTGTGATGACCATATAATATGGTCAGGCCGCGTCAAAAAATAATATGTCAACATAACCAATTTACTGCCACCAAAAATCCAGTTCCAGAGACCTATTTACTCTGAACCAATTTTGAAAATAGCGTTACATTTGAATTGAAATCTTAAATCATTAATTATTATCTCACTGTTGAGCTTTTTAAGGTAAATTTTAATGATCATTTACAAAAAAATTCTAATAGATTCAGGGATCAAAATAATATGATGAAGTCATTAGAGTCTTAATTTCTGATCGCAAAAACGCATTCAGAACTTACAAGCCGAGTCTCACCTTTTCCAGCTCATCCTTGGAATGTATAAAAAAAATTCCCGAGAAAACAAAAAAGATGCCTAAACCCTACTTATTGTAATTGCCTCGTGGTAAGGGTGTTAGAGATTAAATGATACTCCAAACTTATTTTTTAAAGTATAATAATGTTTTTACATGCAAATGAATATATAAAAAATAGACTAAGTATCGCCATGCGCGAGAGAGAATTCTTTTTCGATTCACACGAAGCACGCGCGAGAATCACGCGAAGTTGGAACGAGCCGCTCGCTCTCGCTCGCACCCCGCTGCTGCCTTCATGACAGACTAGTGGCGCCCCGCAGTGGCGCGAAGTTCAAGCGTGAACAAAGGTCGTCCATCATCGACCCGACGATTGACTACAAATGAGCTTTAATTCAATCGAACCCGCTAAAGGAGTTTTCCATCATCGAAAAAAAAAACGAAGCTAATTTGTAAATAGAGTACATTCAATCTTAAAGCGGTTTTCAAAAACATATGAATAACAAAGTTTATCGAGTGTTTTAATTGAAATTTTCACATTTCCGACTTTTGGACCAGTATCGTAGTAGTATATAATATAAACGTTGAAAGAAAATATTCAAACAAACGTGTTCCAGAGTAACAATCTTAATAACAGCTTTACAAGCCTTAAATAGTTATTTGTTTTGTGTTCATTTCATAGGTAAAATTTTCAAAAAGAAAACAATGGTTGTGGAATTGTTTCTTTTTTCACGAATAAACTAAATGATTATTATCTGTTTATCATAGAGTCGTCTCTCAAGTCTCTATTGCAGATCGTAGAGACCTAGAGACAATGGTTTTAATTATAATATCAATTGAATTTTCACTCTAGAAAACTCATCCACGCGATAGATCTGCTACGTTACTTCATTCGCATGAACGAAGTTGGGCACAACTAGTAATAGAATATTATTTTATTTTATACCATAATTCAGACAAGACTTGGCAGTACAAATAAAATATAAAACATAGAGCGCGTACAAAGCCGGACTTTGCTTCAAGCGGTTTCTACGGCAGCCGTAGTTGTAAAGAAAATTCACTTTAGGAATAAAGGTTTTTATAATTATATAAGCTGTTTATAAAATATGCAGAATTTAATATCTATATGATAATGATAAAGCATCCGATCCAGAGTGGGGGCCGCGTTTAGGTAGACGAAATTTTGTTAGGCCATTAACCAGGTGGGAAGACGATCTCCGTGCAATGGCCACGTTGGATGCTAGTGGCAAGGGATCGGTCGACTTGGCGATCATTGTGGGAGGTCTATGTTCAGCTGAGGACTGATAGATGCTGATGATGATGATGAAAGCGTCTGTACCCACAGGGGATCAGTCAGTGTCGCAAGACCATCATAAATAATGGAATAAAATTAAGCATGCTTTTACCCCTAATTGGTTACTTAACGAAATCGATTTTACAATACAATCTACGTTTATTAGAATAATTGATAAACATTTATTGTAGTAGATGGTTTAGTGAATTCAAAGTAATGTAAAATTGGGTAGGTATTTTTTATATTTTATAACTGTAATTTTTGTTATCCTTATTGTTAAGGATAAACTGTAGGATAGCGTTCGTACAATGATAGTCGTTTTATTCCTTTTATCGACTATTTGTTGCTTGAGTAAAAATAAATTCGTTGATCGAAGTGATTAAGTTACATCTCTTTTTATGTATGAAGATTCATTGTTTCAATACGTGTTTTTTTTGTGAACTTCTAAGTGCTCCTGTTTTAATAAAATATTTCTTAATGCAGTTTGATTCAACTTAAGAGAGAGAGTAGCTTGGAACACATTATTGATTCTTCTATGGATAAAGCTTTCACTTACCAGCAGGCGAACTAAATATATTGAGCCTATTCTATAAAAAACGATGAATATTGTTTTACTTGCACTGAGATTAAATCTCTAGTCACCACAAAGCTAGCATGTCTTCTGGATAGTAAAAAAAACTTCGACATCTTAAAAAAAAATTAAGTATATTAGTTGTTTTGCAGACACCAAGAAATGTGTGAAACACTACAGTCTATACTTTAACACTCGTACAAAATTGTGAAATGTACTGCGTTCCTGTTTAAAAAATAGTTCCACATAAGATTCTCTTCACCCAAGTGGTCCAGAGGATATGAAAGGAAGCCTACGTCACGTATTTGGAAAAAAAGTTTTTATGTTGAGCCAGTTTTTTTAGTGGCGACAATTAGTGTTCACTGTATATTGTTATTTACACTTCTTGTAATACGAAAAAGATTTATACTTTATTCTGCATACAAGTATACCGGGTGTATTTGGAACCCTTAGAAAGACGTAAGCCTAATAATATACTATTCATAACCTATACAATGCATATAACCGTTTATCTCGGAAAAGATTTTTTAAGAAAATTTTAGCATTTATTTATTTTGCATTGTCATCATAAAAGAAAAACAAAATAAAAAAAGAGAATCCTACAATTCAAGCAATATAATAGTAATATTTTATAAATAATTAAAACAATAAAAACATAAAGAAATACTGTTACATTATCTTTTATCATATAAACGAGGAAATAAATAAATGTTTACAATTATACTAGGATTAAAAACGATTACCTAACCATTGTTATTCGGCATCCAACACAGACAAGTTACTTACTTCAAGGAGATCATCTTAATGATGATGATGATGATGATATTTTGAATATGACATGTTCAAACCATTGTTCTCCCCATGATGAGCTACAGGGCCAAATCGTGGCCTATAAATACGACTGATCCGGAACTCTGCCGTAGTTCAACGTACAAAATATATTTCCAGAAATTTCTATATCGAATTTGCACTTGTCCGTCGGAGCGGAGTGTTCTCATCGATCTCGTTGCGCTTCTCGTCTCAATTTAACTTTCGATATTCAATTTATAAACTTCAACAAACCTTTTTCAATACTTTATTTATTCAACATTGATATTAAAAGCTTATGCATAAAAAACTTAATTTAATTACAGAAGCTGGCGATTTCAAGCGATTCCTTACGAAGACGACTGATCCCTTGCCACTTGCACCCAACACGGGCCACTGCACGGAGTATGTCTTCCCACCTTTTTTTTTTCTTTTACGCTGGGAAATGCACTGACGCATACCGCTGGTCTTCCCAGGCGGGTATGTGGGACTCGCTGCGCCCGAAAGATGGTAAGTGGACGCAGCTCTACCCACTAAAACCCGGCGAGTGCCACCAATGCCACCTTTGGTGAGGTGCCCCGGATCTACAAGCAACAGGGCACCTCGACGGCTAGTCAGTCCCTCAGGGGACTGACGCCACCTCCACAGAGCGGTTGCCCCGCACCACAGAACAACCACTCCCAACGTCTGGACAGTACAATGAGGTGAGGTTCCCATCCTCACTCCTTGCCCCCTGCTCTTTTGTCCCCTCTTCTTATAAGAGGGGTACAAAGAGCCCCCTCGGCTCAATTCGCTTCACCCAAGGTGTTTGGGTCATCCTGGGCTACTGTGCCCCACCGCCACGACAAGGCCTGAACCATGGTGGGGCTTGTCTTCCCACCTGGTTGGTCGACCAACATATCATCTACCTAAACGCTGCCTCTACTCTTAAACCTTATTGGCGAATCGGCCATCCATTCTCCTGTGACCAGTACAATTTTCTTTAACAATATCTTAAGGTTTTATTTTTCTACGAGCTGTTTACCGCGGTATCACAAACTCAAACAATATTCTACAAATTAAAAAACTTTTCTTTTCCTTGTTAATTGAACTAGACTTGACTAATTTAGAGCACATTTTTTTAATCAGTTGAGGAGATTGGCGCATTGAAACAAATAAGCACTCTACTGCTTAATTTATTAATATTGATAATATAACGCATACATAAAAAAAAAACATTAAAGCATATTATTTAGTATGTACATATGATAATGGCTCTTATATGCATTAATATACTTATAAGAGCCATTAAAAATATCTCAATATGTAGTTTGCTTTAAGCCATTTCTTATTGTTTCAATTTTATAATCATACACTCTTGCCAAAGTGTTCGTGGTCGTATTGATTGTATTAGTACATGGAGGTTCTCTGCTTTCGTTTTTCCTACCGATTGTTGCTGATCTGGCCAAGCGATTCCACTTCTCTCGGTTGGAGCATTGCGGGAACACTCAGCCATGGAGCGTTCGGTCACTTTCCTGATGACGTCTATCCATCGTGTCGGCGTCCAGCCATGAGCTATCTTGCCTTCTATTGACCCCTGAAGGACGTGTGTCTTCATACGCTTGGTGTTTCTAGGTGGTGGTTGAAGAACCTCCGTATTCGTAGCTGTACAATCGACGAAAGCTTATCCTTGATCCAAATTTGTTTTAGTATGGAGTTGTTTGTATGGTATGACGTCCAGGGTATCTTCAGTAGCCGTTATAAATATGTAATAAACCTATGTATGTTATCGGGCTCCCAGCTATATAATGCGTCCTCAATAGAGGCGCTTGTTAATTTAGTGAACGTGATGTTATCACGATAACAGTGAGTACGAGTTTAATTTTCCTCGTGGTGTTTCCGAACGAGCTAGCACATATTCATTTGTTCATTTTCCGCATTTAACATCTGAGAGAATCAGAGTTTCATAGGAAAAAAGTTTGTAAAGAGAATGCCATGTTTTGCAGATCAATTGGCATTGGCTGGCACGACAAAGGTGGTACCTCTCGCTCACATGATATCGGCGTAAAGTGACAGCTATGTTGGTGTCTTGTTTTCGATCGCCCATTGGAGAGATAGGGAAAAGGAAGGCTACACATCTCTCTAGACTCTGGTAATATGAATGTTTATGGGAGTCGATAGTCGCAAGGCTTTGTCTGTTCGCTTGACCTTTTATGCTATAACAGACTGAACTAATTGAATTCGTAAGTCGATTTTCATATAAATTGAACAGTAAAATAGATATACTGGTCACCTGCTGGTAAGTTAGCGTTATTCATGAATGGGTTTTCGTAGAAGTTACGCTCAGGAAACTCTTATACGTATTGCCCATCATTAAACATATGGACACAATCTAGTCCGAAATAAATGAATTAATAATATTAATAATTATCAAATATAAGTTTCTATACCAGTAGTACACTATCTACTTTTTTCTGTTAACTCTAGAGGAACTACAGTTAGTTGTAACCGCGCGGACAGAAGCGTGACAAAGCGCTACCTTCCCACCGGTAAGCGACATTTAACTTAATAGAAAAAAAAAAGATTTCAAACATTGACTTCAGAGTTTTGAGTTTTTTTTTTGTCTTGAATAAATATGTAAAAAAAACTAATAAAGACTGATGGAATTATTTATTATGAATTAAACACGGGTAAAAAAAACAAAGTAATCATCTTATTTAAGTTAGATAATTTATATAATTCCTACCGATGTGCTATAGTAAAATTTATCTTAGGTAAATAGGCTATAAAATATTATAAATTAAATAATTATTAAATGATAATAAGTGCTATTTAATCATTTTTGTAAGATAGAAGTTTTTTATAACAAATTTTCAATTCGAACAAATTTAGCAAGTTGTTTTAATCAGATTATCGAATTTAAAAAATAAGTAACCGTTAACGTTAACTTTGTAATTATAAAAAAAAAAAATGTTTGTGAAACCATAATACATTCATCCATTCCATTAATTAATTCATTCATTTAATAATTTATTAATTGATTGGGCTTATTCATTCATTCAACTTGATGTTCATGATTTGTCTTTAATAACTCTACGTTGTGTAAGATCAGTGAGGTGTTGTGAGGCAAAATCGAATGTCACGTTTCCGAAGCTCAACCGAAGCTCTCATTACTTAATTAACTAATACGTAATTAAAGCCAAGACACGTGAAGTACAGATCAATAATTCTTTCTATTTCGGCCGCTTGCTATTAACTTCTGTTCGTGATTATTGATTCTAGATAAATGGTTGACTAGGAGATATTTATATCATACACACTAAAAGCATCATATCTAAAGATATGTATATATATGATATCTAAAGATATGATGCTTGCTAATAATAACGATGTACCAACATACAAAATAAGCGCGGCAAACACTGTTTAGCAATTTTTGATATGAGAAAATCTTGTAGGTTCGCATTACCGACATGCTAATGTGACGTCAGTATAAAATTTTTGTATTAAAATATGAAATTACATAGTTATAAAATTTACTTACCTAATCTCTATGACCTTCGTAGGAGGGTAATGTTATAGTAGTATTAACTGTCCTCGCTTGATTTCGAGGAGAGCCATGCCCATTAGTGGGACATATAAGGGTATATATAATATATACTTATATGTAACCTTTACTTTACTTTACAATCTATATGGCCCTTTTTTTCTAATTTTTAAATTATGACTTTTTTTAAGGAATATGAGGCCAACGGATAGTCGGTTCACCTAATGTAATAAGTGAACAACATCTGAAGATACCCTATACAATCGGATGTAAAAATGTGTCGACGTTTGAATAAAAAAATAAAATGCACATTACCACCGCGCGGCTATTACCACTGAGCCACGAGCTCCAGGTCACATGACATATTTTACAATTACAAATTTAAACTTTATTAATCATGTTAACTCGGTTGTAAAGAGACACGTGCGTCATAATGTGAAATTAAAACGTACTCAGTTACGTCACATTGTCAAATTTTCACAAAATCACGCCGAAAGTGACAGAGGATGCAGTTCCGCTCCGCTGCGTCACAAAGCTGGCGTCACAATGACATTACAGAGTACAGCAAAGCTCAGCGAAGCGATAGTTTCACGTGCAATCATTATATATTGAATAAGTTGGATACTTTGTGTGTTGGTACATCGTTATTATTAGCAACATAGCAATGTTGGACAGGCCTGATAATGCGTGCCCTGAACGGAAGACGGCTATTGTAGCTCGAGAGCTCGGACGGTATGATGTTGATATCGCAGCTTTAAGTGAAACTCATCTAGCTGACGAAGGCGAGCTTACTGAAAGAGGTGGTGGTTACACCTTCTTTTGGAAAGGGACACCCATAACAGAATCGAGACGATCTGGCGTAGGTTTTTCAATTAAAAACCATATTGCCGTAAAACTAAATGAACATCCTGTAGGTACATCTGACCGCATAATGTCCTTGCGCCTTCGTCTTGATAACGAAACCTACCTGAGCATTATAAGTGTGTATGCTCCAACTTTAGATAAAAGTGATGAAGTTAAGGACAGGTTTTATGAAGACCTGTCACAAACGCTTACTAAAATTCGACCCGGAGATAAGGTATTAATGCTGGGTGATTTCAATGCACGAGTTGGTAGAGACTTTGACGCCTGGCCGAGTGTGCTGGGAAGACATGGAGTCGGTAATATAAACAGTAATGGGCAACTGCTACTGAGCCTTTGCTCTCAATTCCATCTAGCTATTACAAACACCATGTTCCGACTCCCCATGAAACATAAAACTACTTGGATGCACCCACGCTCAGGACACTGGCACCTGATTGACTATGCGATAGTCCGTCAACGCGATATCTCTGAAGTGTTAGTGACGAGAGTAATGCGTGGTGCAAATTGCTGGACGGATCATCGACTCGTTGTTATTGAAATGCGCCTGCGTCTTCACTTAGCAAGGAGACAGACCAGAACTAGACCTTCCTGCCTAGATTTACAAAGGCTTCAGAGTCACGAAACGCGTGCAGAATACAAGCAGGCTCTTAATAGCGCCATGTTTACGGATCGCCTTGATAAGCATAACTTAGAAGACAAATGGAAAGAACTGTCTTCTCGTGTAATCAACTCAGCGACAGAAACACTGGGACTGCAACCAAGAATTCACAAAGATTGGTTTGATGAGAACGATAGCATGCTTACAGAAGCTATCTCCCAACATCGCCTACTCTTGCGTCAGCAAGATGGTAATAATAAAGCAAGCACATCGGATAAGATCAAGCAGAGTGCATTTCACTTAAGAAAGCTTACTCGCGATGTTAAAGACAAATGGTGGAAGGACAGGGTTCGTCACGTGCAGTGGCTTGCAGACACGAACCAGCTGGGTTTATTTTTCAGTGAGGTACGGAAGCTGACTGGATCAAAGTTTCACAGAAGTGTTCCTTTAAGGTCATCCGACGGCTCGTTCGTGTCAAATAAGGATGAAGTACTTAAACTCTGGGCTGAACATTTTAATCACCTACTTAACGTCAACCGAATAGCAGACCTAGACTTCATTAAATCTTTACCCCAGTATCCTCCAGTCTCTTCGCTGGACGAACCACCAACTCTAGAAGAAGTTGTTAACGCCATTAAGGCCCAGCAAAATGAGAAGGCAGCCGGTGTTGACAACATTCCAGGTGAGCTGATCAAGTATGGTGGTGAGGAGCTGCATAAAACCATTTGGCAGTTCTTCTTAAAGATGTGGACGGATGAGCTTGTTCCATCCTGTTTTAAGGTGTCTCTCATATGTCCTCTTTATAAGAGCAAAGGTGACCGTGCGGATCGTAACTCGTACAGAGGCATCTCTTTACTTTCAACTCCCGGTAAAATCTTCGCAAGAGTGCTATTAAACCGGCTTTTAAGACTATCAGAATCCTTTCTACCTGAGACTCAATTTGGATTCCGGCCGCATCGAAGCACATGTGAAGCCATATTTTCTGTGCGCCAGATTCAAGAGAAAAGCAAGGAACAAAGCCAGCCCCTGTTCTTTTGCTTTGTTGATTTAGAAAAAGCCTTCGATAGCGTGCCTCGTGAGGCACTATGGGTAGTACTAGCGAAGTCTGGATGCACGGATAAGTTTATACGACTCGTAAGGCTCTTACACGATCAAATGTCATGTTGTGTAAAATATAATGACCAGCAATCAGAGCTTTTCAATGTGACTCATGGCGTAAAACAAGGCTGCGTCCTAGCGCCTACTCTGTTTGCTATCTATTTCTCAGCGGTTGTAAGAGAGACTTTAAACGAAAATGTGGAAGGTATTCGCATCAGATTTCGCACGGATGGAAACATTTTCAACCTTGCCAGATTGAAGGCGCATACAAAAGTTTCATACGACATAATCACGGAGATCATGTATGCCGATGACCTGTGTTTTGTAGCGAATACAGCCAGTGGTCTGCAAGAACTGATGAGTAGGCTCGACGCTGCATGCTGTAAGTTTGGCCTAAAAATTAGCGTGACTAAGACGGAAGTCATGATGGCAGACTCAATATCAGATCAAGCACCTCTGAACGTGCAACTCGGAGGCACTAAATTGAAGCATGTAGATAAATTCAAGTACCTGGGAAGCACTATCACATCAAAAGGTGACCTTGACTCTGAACTTAACAGCAGAATTGGTGCTGCAGCTGCAGCGTACGGTAAACTGCGTGTCAAGGTGTTTCGTTCGCATGATATTAAACTGCAGACTAAGATCAAAATATACATGGCTATTGTTTTGCCCAATATTCTCTATTCAGCTGAAACATGGTGTTTGTACCGTCATCATATTCGCACCCTGGATGGATTTCACTTAAAATGTCTCCGCGACATAATGAATATCAAATGGTCCGACCACGTGAGAAACACGGATGTTCTGCGGCGCGCGCGTGTCTGCGGAATGGAAGCCTACCTAATGCGTCGACAACTGCGTTGGTGTGGGTGTGGTTGGTGTGGTGGGATAGCGAAGCGCATCTTTTACTCGGAGCTGAAGGATGGTAAGCGGAAACGCGGCGGTCAGTTCCTAAGATATAAAGACGTATTAAAGAGGCACTTGAAGGGGTGTGGATTAGAACCATCTACCTGGGAGTCAGCAGCGGCTGATCGTTCGGAATGGAGACAGTCGGTGCAAAGGAATGTTTCCGAATTTGAGGAGAGTCGAAGGCGCGATCTGGATGCAAAGAGGGAACACATCAAATGCAAACCGCCTTCTAATATTCAATACAACTACGTTGATGGTGTTCTTACATGTGCTGTTTGCTCACGTACCTTCCGAGCCAAGATTGGCTATGTTAGCCATGTGAGAGCCCATCAACGCAATGACAACTGACACTCATAGGTCACACTTATCAAAAGCTTTTCGCTGTAGCCGAAATCGGCTTGGAAAGCATCATTATTAGCAACACTTTTTTCATTTACTGCTGGAATATAGTGCAGTCGACGGTCCATGTGGGATGCGAGTGCCAAGATCCCTCGTCATGGCGTTCACTGGCCTCTGTTCAGCAGTGGGTGGAGAAAGACTGACGATGATGATACTAATGATGATGATGATGATGATGATGATGATAGAGTATAGTATAGATGATAATCGACCATATTATCTCCCTTTGAAAATATTTATTATGACGATTTTTTTGAGCTTTTAATTTGTTTTTATTCCATACCAAATAATATTGCACATATTTATTTCCTTTAACTTTTCAAAATAGAAAAGTGAGATCACTCTGTATTATCTACCGCATAGATTATACAGGGTGTTTTTTGGGGAATTATTCCTACCAAAATCTGTTTTATCGGACACTGCGTAAATATTTACGACAGTTCAATTTTTAGGCATTCGATACCTCACACATTGGGCGAAGCAGGAATTGTCGAATTGAGAAAAGTGGAAATGTGGAAATGTGTGACTATACGACTGAGGGACCTTCGACTAGAGAGCAAACTCATTTTTGAAAAGCGTCGAGCACACTTGTAATTTCTGTGTCAAAATATATATTTTTTTAAATACAGATTGTCTTACGAATTTTCCGAACATTCTAATCCCACGAACAATCATGTGCAGCACACATAAATTCATGTGCACCATAAAATACATTTTTTACTACATCTATTGAAATATGTTTTTTCAGAGGATGAATAGATTGAAAAGTTTCAAAATTTTGAAAATTGCAATTTTTATGCGGTGCATATAAACAAAACATGTAATATAATATTTTATAGTTATACACGAATCGGCTACCGATTTCATTAATTGTCAATAACCCGATTTTGGGTAATTACTTATAAAAGTTAGGATGTTAAAAATAATTCTAATATTCATAAGTTTACAAAACGCATATTTATGAAGTATAGGATAAGCTTTTAATATAAATATTATAAGTAATTTTAATAAATTTCACAACAAGCAATATTAAACAATTTCAATGTCTATGTCTGTTTTGGATGCGAGTGGCAAGAGATCGATCCTCTCGACGTTCATTGAGGGAGGCCTATGATCAGCAGTGGACGGATAAATTCTGATGATGATGATGATTAATTTATATCAGATACAGGTCTACGATAATATAATATGGAGGTAATTCAATACATATTGAAATAGTATTGTTCGTAGACACGCGCTACGGTATCGTAGCTCTACAGACCGCTACACTCTACGAAGCGTTGGGAAACTGAGTACTGCACTTGTTTCAAGTGTACTTGTAATATCGACAGTTGAAAGTTTTTTCAATATGTCCTGTATTTTATATGGTTAATAAAGTTTTGTTATATTTCTATACTGAGTTAATATGTTTTTTATAATAATGAATAATGTATGATTTTTATTTTGTGAAGTAGTGACGTTGTTTTTTGAAAGAGAGTAACGTAAGTCACTGTTTATTACCTATTTATTGTCGATTTGATCTTTCATCTTGTGCTACAGACTCAATCCTGCCTATAAAGACCTCGACAGATCGACATCAGATCGGGCAACCACTCACAATCAGGTTTCTTGCCTTTGCTATTTCTTAAAAGAAGCACAACTACAATGGGCCTGGCCAAGGCAAAAGTTTGCGATTTTTCACGCAAAAATCACTGATTGATTTTTAATGAACTTTTATAATAATATAGCCTAAACATCAGTATAATACATAAGCTTTAGTTTATCTCCGTAATCCTACGGGAAAGTCTGTGGGCAAAACTGCGGGGTATTGCTAGTGAAAGTATAAAAGTGATAATTGCATTCACAAGACGTATTCCTTCTTCTTTTTTGCAAGTGAAAAGTCTTGAGTATAATTTGAAACAAATGTATTACACCGAATACAACGTACGTGTACGCTCGAACAC
Organism: Lycaena phlaeas; assembly: GCA_905333005.2. NCBI lineage: Eukaryota > Metazoa > Arthropoda > Insecta > Lepidoptera > Lycaenidae > Lycaena > Lycaena phlaeas. The sequence continues at coordinate 3,943,537 of HG995176.1, forward strand.
ACACATTTGAATCAAGACGTGTCTGTGCGCTCGGGTGCGCTCTACATGTCACATTCGTAAATCTTAATTAAACGTACAAATATTATACAGTGTGATTTTATGAAGAACGGACATATTCAAGTAGCGTATAGAGCTAACGATCTCATTCCAAAAATATATCACAAGTGGAGTCCTAATTTTTTTCAAAATTATCCTTAACAATTGAATTAAAGTAGACACAGTATTATGATATAGGTATAATACGATGCATTAAATACGGCGACATTAAAGCACAAGCCATACCTAAGGCCCTGTTCGCACGAGCTAACGCGACGCGTTGCTATTATTTTATACCTACCACTAACATCTGTCTAAATTTGGCGCGCAAAGTGCATGTGAAAATACAATAGGGTGACCATATTCTAAGTCCAACAATACATTATTACACTGTCTATATTTTGTTATCAATGTGTTTTTTTTTTTTGGTAAATATAATTTTCTTTAATGGTGAAACCAAGTTTTATCAGGTACCTGATTATGTCAGTTCTTCAAAAAATCATTCTGTATAAGGTCAAAATCATTCATTTAAATAGCCATTAGTTCATTGAGCGAGGCCTATGTTCAGCAGTGGACGGATAAAAGCTGATGATGATGATGGTCAAAATCACAAAACAGAGTTTTTCCTCTTATCACTCCGTTGCCTTTCTATTTATAAAACCTTAAGGTTTTGAAAGGCTAATGGGAGTGAATAAAAATGCTATAAGTAGATTATACTTATTCATACGTATAACATGAAATTTGGTAAGATACAGCATCATCGAAGAAAGGAACCGAAAAAAGTTGATTTGTTTAATTTGTTAAATTTAATATTTATTTAAGTATGTAAGCATCATTAAATTATATTATTAAGGGCCTGTTTCACAATCTCCAGATAAGTTCCCAATAGGCTATCGGCAACATATTTGACGGATACTCCATACTCTATCTGTCAAATATGTTGCCGATAGCCTATTGGGAACTTATCTGGAGATTGTGAAACAGGCCCTAAACATTTTGTTACAAATGTTACGCATAGTAAAACGCCTGCCATTACGCATAGATAAGGTATAAAATTACTTTGTTGCCTCATCACGCATATGTTTTTACTTATGTTTTAAACATGGCGTCATATTAAGACGAATATTCTTCGTCTATAATACTGCACTGTGGCGTTCACAAGGGGATAAGATGACGTCACGACTTCTGATGTGGGTCAACTTTTTGACATCTACCCCCTGAATACAATACTCCATGGCATGTCAATTAAATAAAGAACTTTACATTTATATATTTTTTTAATCCTTATCCTTACTAGTCCTTACTAATATTATAAATGCGAAAGTAACTCTGTCTGTCTCTCTGTCTGTTACGCTTTCACGCCTAAACCACGGAACCGTTTTTGATGAAACTTGGAACAGAGATAGATTAGAGCTTGGGAAAGGACATAGGCTACTTTTTGTTGCGAAAAAAAGCTTAGGGGGGTTTAAATAGGAGATGAAAGTTTATATGGAAGTTCGTCATTACGCATAGAAGATGACGCCATGAAATTTTGCATTTAGGCACTTGATAAGAATTAAATAACCATTAATAATAATTGTTCCACTGTTTTTATGGTTTTTACCTATATGGGCATGAAATAGGAGATGAAAGTTCGCAGGGTAGATAAAAAAAAATCTGTCTGTGTTTACTAGACGTGTACGGAACTGCGCTTCTCGCGCGGGCAACAGCTAGTTTTATCTAAATGAAAGGAATAACTTTTATGAATTTGAAAGTATTTATTTATATGGATGTCTTATCCATAGCTCGTTGCAAACCTTGACAAGATCTTTCATATGGAAATCCCTCCGTGCCTCGGAAAGTACGTTAAGCCGTTGGCACAGGCTGTCATTCGTGGATCTTTGACAGTTGTGATGGGTCGTCAGATGCCCGTCTGACAACCAGTTTTATAACATGGTATTACCCAGTTATAAGCCTGTGAAGGTCAAATAGGCAGTTACTTCAAATGAATACAGGTATTCAGCTGCATTGGATATTTACTGCTAGGATTCTTACAGGAGCTTAACTGGCAGTAAAACACGAAGCACAGCACAAAAAAAAGACGCAATTGTCGTGTTGCGGAAACCAGCCTGAGCTCAAGTGATCAAGTAATCTGGTTAGATTCAAAGTCACCGAATGTAAGGTAGGGTAGGCAAGAAAAAGAGTCAAATCTTGAAAAGTTTTTTTAAATGTAATTGATCGCATTATCGTGGTCATCACTACAACTGACTTTTACTAGACAGACCTTTTACAAACTGAAATAAAATATAATAATTTACACGAGACCATCAATCACACATCAGTAAAGGAAAACACAGTGCAACCTGATGACTGATAAGTCTTTGAAGGTTGAAGTTCACCAACCCGCATTGGGCCAGCGCGTCGGGCCATTACCCTCCTAGTCTAGCATTGACGAGGAAACACTTGCCCAGCAGCGCTACATACAAAGGTACTTTTTTTCTCATTTTTAAAGAAGTCTTAGATAAGAAGAAGAAGTCTTAGTCTTAAAGAAGTTTCCATTCAGCATTCGACGGGCTGCTGATAATGCACTAAACAAATATGCAACACTTTCTGATTTCTCTCCATATTTCCAACATTATATCACACGCTCCTTAAGAATAACAACCACAAGGTTTTCATTTTATAGAAATAACGGGGAACAAATTCATTACAGGAACGGCGTATTTTTACAGTTTGCGCACAAAAATAATGAACGTTGAGAAAATGTTATATTCTCATAACAGCTACTAAGATTGTATGGAGCTCTTGGGAGACATGCGATTCAGGAGAATGGAGGTTTGCGAAAATGGCTAAAAATTATAAATAAACCAATGCCTTTGTCTGAATTATTTGATAAAACAAAAAAAATTAGAACGAGGTGTTGCCAGGCATTGCAGCCGAATTTGGCTGGCATGACTGTGGTGGTTATAAGGATTAGGATGATAAACAAGAATTATTGTTCTTAGTTTGAACTGAAATGCATGTATTAATAGCTTGAATTTAACAATCAACTAACCAAAAGGCCAGACCCAAAATGGAAGGAAACACATCCAGAAATAGCATCACCTAGTATTGCAATATACAAATAAACAAGCAAAAATCAATAGGTATACAGCCTTGAATAAAATATAAAATTTTATACCGAGAGCTACCACAGCTCTCACTCATATAATACTGACGTGACTATGCTACTGCATTTCGTACGTTTTGTGAGTTTTTGAAGACTGGTACTGGGACTGGACTGGTGGTTAAAGGTACGGATGTTTATGAGCGTCGGTAATCACCATAAAGCTCCAATGGCTCGTTTGCCACCTTATGGCAAAAAAAAATGAAAAGTTTGGTGGTAAAGTTTGGTATTCAAATCCAAGGTCAGTGCAATTAGTACAATTCATGCTTATAATAAGAATTTTTCGCTACCTAATATTTACACGAATTTCACTCACGTGTGAGTGAGCTCCTTCAAAGCGGCTAGATTTTGATGAGTTTTTTTGTGTTCAACACACACATGCTTGTTGCGTTTTGTGTGTGTTGAAATGAATTTGATAATAGATTAGATTTACAATTCGGTCCTGTTCAAAATGTTTGTACAGGACAACATGGCCGCTATATTTTATAATGATATGCAAAATATTTTAATCATAAAACGTTGATCATCATCTCTAGCTCCGCTTCTTTTCTCAGGCAATCTTCCAAGAATTTGGGATTGTAAATATCATAAGAATGTATGAATTATTAATGAATTTCGTACAAAAAAGAAAAATACGATTCATCAAAATCACAATCGTTCCTTCATTTGACCTCATTTCTTTCGTTTAAGAGGTCAATAAAATATCCCTGGATTTGCGATATATTTTATAGCAATCATTCGTTCAATATCTAACCGAAATCATTCGTATCTTAATTTTAAGCTCAAAAACAATACGTATTAAGAGCTCAGTCAAGGACAAAATCATATATAAATTGTTATAATTTTCTTCCTATTAATAGAGACATCCTAATCTTCAATCCCGACAAAGTAAAGATTAGATTTGAGGAGTGAGAGGTCAGAGGTCAGATGTGGAAGGTGAGAGGTGAAAGGTGAAGTCAAAGTTGCCACTAATCGAGCAATGACATGGCAAATAATTTCATCTCTACTTGTTAGAATTGCTTTAAATTAATTTGTAATGTAACCCCAACATATATGAATGTTTAGAAGTGGACGGATAAAGGCTGATGATGAAAATATTATGCTAATTGCACATAAAATGTATAATTGGTTGCAATGACAAGTATTTGACAAGACGACCTCCGTGGCGCAGTGGTTAGCGTGTTGGCGCACAAGCCAGAGGTAGCGGGTTCGAATCTCGCCAGGGAACAAAAAAAAAGTTTATTTGTTCCTAGATCATGGATGTGTATTAAGTATGTGTATTATATAATAAAAATCTTAAATATAAGTATTAATATAAAAAGTATTAAATATATGTATTTCCGTTGTCTGGTACCCGTAACACAAGTCTCTTCGAGTACTTAGCACGGGACCAGATTGACGTGGTGTGAAAGCTACCATAGATATTATTATTATTATTATTTTAAGTCATGCAAAAGCTTGACGACCACTGTCATCTGTAGCTCAACGGTCAGTGCGTTTAGCATTCAAGCCGAAGGTAGCGGATTCGAATCCTACCAGGAAACAAAGACAAATTCTGTGCCCCGGTTCATGGGCCATGGACTATCGTTCGCTCACCGGTGAAGGATAACATCGTAAGGATCCTCCACGCCTGATGAGATTAAAAGTTTTTGAAGGTATGTGAAGTTCACCAACCCGCGTTGGGCCAGCACTTCAGTGAACTATGGTCCATTACCCTCCTCGCCTGATTTCGAGGAGGAGACTCGTGCCCAGCAGTGGGACATATAAGGGTTGATACTTTGATATTATTGTAAGTAGGTTTATATAATGTAATGTTGATGAAGCGTAAATCTTTGTAACACATCTCTTTGTGAACGGTAAGCTCGCGTATTGGTTATGTTGCACAAAATTGATGAGCCCCCATAATCTAATGACACCACAATAAATGACGCGTCATCCGCATTTTATCTGACAAACAATAAATCGTTCGCCGAAATCGGTCAGGAAATGGCGACTATTATGTTGAGCGTTTATGCGGCCAGTCCATTCACTCTTCCATTCACGTGGCGGGAAATAATTGTGAACGTTCATTCGGTCAGTATTTTATTCACGCCCGGAAGCTTGTACGATTTGCGAATAGCACCTTATTCTTTTAGGTTGAGGTTTTGTGTAAGTAAGACAAATAGGTTAGTCGCATTATAGACGAAGCTTTACCTTAATCGTTTACAGCTTTGAGATATTTTTAGTTTCAATACAATTTAACGAAGTTTTATTGCTACCAAATTCAAAGAAAAGGAAAGCAAAGATTTATATTATTTTGTGACGAGAAAAAAAATTGCAATATTTATGAGAAAAAAGTTAATTTTGTCAAGACGCTGTATCGGAGGATTTTCATTACATTCTATGTAAAAGTATATTTTATACAAAGCACCCTAAATGTCTGTTTCTAAGAAGTTGTGATTTATTTTGTCCCTCTTTTTGGGGTCATACATAAATATAAAGATAATATGAATTTTTGTTGTCTATGTCGTGTCTACATAGTACACCTTTATATAACTATAATAACCATGAAGTTTGCTGTAGAAGAATTTAATTTCTTTCTTCCAATGTACAACAGTATGTACAATGTAAGTGTCTCATAGTACACAACGGAGATTATCCTAAAGCTCTATCTTGTATGTGTTGTGTCTTAAAAGCTAGAAATATCATAATTTCTATAATAAAAAATGTATTAAAAAGATTCAAATTTTATATTTCTTGGAGTTCTTTGAACGTGGCCCGTGAAACTAAAACTGATGATGAGGATACATTTCTTGTAACTAATATACCTGTTCACGACGACAATAGAATGATGTAAATAATATTGATTTAAACATAAACATTTAAGTACACATTTAATAAGATAAGACTAATTTAAAAAGCAAACACATAAGAATGCATACTTGTGAGACTTATTGTAATTTTCTAACAGTACATTGTTTACCTTATAGTTTATTAACTTAATCGCAATTTATATTAAACATGTTGAATAATACTTAGAATATAGTTTATAATCGTTGCTAAATTGAAGAAATATTAAGATAATGTTAAGTTTAAAATATTTAAATATGTAAAGAAACGTATAATGTTTATGAGAAAATTCTCATTACAATCTTATTTTGAAATTCCAATTGGGTTAGTAAAATGTCCGTTACTATAAATCCAATTGGATAAGGGAGACAGCAATAGAAAATGTCAAGCTGGAAGACATTAGACCGAGACATGCTTGTGTGATAGAGAAAGGAAGTGATATGGGTGTACCCGGAAGTATTCCGCGGGGGACGAGGTAGTATAAATATGTAAAATGTAGATTTTTGATCGTCAGTCCCACATGCATGCTCGGATGGTGATGTCTTATAGGTTAAAATATGTAAAAACTGAATATTGTTATATTAATGTATATTGTATGTAAATTGTTTATGGATTGAATAAAGATATTGAGTAAAAACCACTTAAGGGGGTGAGGCATGGAACATTCTAGAAGGTTTCATAGAAATGGTATAAAAGGGTGGACAAAATCATAGAAAATCATTCGATACAAGTCTCCGAAGCAAGAAAGTAAATAGTAAAAGTTATAAAGTGTTAAAGTTAGTCCCTGCCTCATTTCAATAGTACTCTCAATAGTTAATCAGTGTTCAGTATTTTATTTCAAGCCCCTTAGTTCATTTTAATAATCATCAACCCGAAGCCAGTCAACTTAAAGTTTAGATAATCAGATTAAAGTCAGTTTCATCACCATAATCACCCCGCTGGTGACATAGTCTATAGCCGTAGGCAATCTACGCACATACCGTGCACATTTTATGGTCCTTCGAGCCGGATCCACGGAAAAGGATCCGAAGAAAGAAGAAATTAAGAAAAATCCAGTGCCGGCTAAATCATGTCACAGGCAAGATCGAAGCAGGGAAGCATAGCCGATGCTACGGAGACCCAGGCGAATCCTGACCCACGTCTGGCGGGGGTCAGAACGAGAAGCGGTACAAGCTCGGCTAGGTCAGTAATCCAAGAGGCGCCGGAGGAAAATTCGGCGACCTCAGAGGGCACCGCAGTGACGTCCGAAGGCACAACGGCGACGAGTACAGACACGGAGCGCACTACCTATACTTCAGCGACGGAAGAAACTTTGAGGGACGCGGAGGACACGCGCCAGAACAAGCGTGCGTCGCGTCAATCAACGGAAAATAATAATGGAAAAAATACACAGGTATTAAGGCTACAAGCCGCGGAAAAAGTCGCAGAATTGAAGTTATTAGAGGTACGTGCGTCTCTCGCGCTCGCCCAAGCGAAGTTAGCCTCACAACTCGCTGCGGTTGGGGGGGTCGACAATGAAGACCAGCAACCCCCGGCGAAAGAAAATGATGGAGAGCAGACCAGCCCAGTGGAAGAATGGTTAGAACGGCAGGCTCAAGCCGACGAGAAAAAGAGGGAAGAAATACCGCGGCCACAGAACACAGAGGTCACATCCCTGGCCGCGGCCCTCACGCAAGCGGTGAGAATGTCTAGAGATGCCCCGAGATTCCTGCAAGATCTGCCGGTATTCAGCGGGCATTGTTCAGGGTGGCTAGCATATAGAGCTACCTATTACGAGACAGAAGAAATGTTCTCGCATACGGAAAATTTAACTAGGCTTAGAAGAAGCCTGAGAGGTGCGGCCCTTGAAGCGGTCAACAGCCTACTTATTAGCCAGCCGGACCCGCGAGCTGTTATGCAAGCGCTCGAGAGAAGATTTGGTCGTCCGGACACACTGGCGATGAACGAAATACAAAAGATTAAGGCGCTGGGTAAACTAAACGATAACCCACGCGACCTGTGCATATTTGCTAATAAGATAGCGAATATTGTTGCCACTATAGAGGCATTGAAGAAAATTCACTATCTCTTTAATCCTGAGTTAGTGAAGAACATAGTTGAAAAATTAACTCCTATCTTGAAGAATAAATGGTATGACTATGCGGCGACAATGAAAGAAGATACTTCAGACTTGAAGAAAATGACGACATTTTTAAATCTCGAAGCGGATAAATGCGGCGCTTATGCACAACCGGAGGACATAATTGGCGAGTCGCAGCTAGAAAGAGTGCCGAGAAAAAGATTTGAAAGAACATACGCAACAGAGGTCGGAAGAAAGAAAGAATGTCCGATATGCAGACAGGATCACTATCTTCCTGACTGCAAGCGATTCACCAACACTCAAGTAAGTGATCGCTGGGAAATCGCGAAAAAACACCGCCTCTGCTATCAATGTTTAAAAGGCACACATCGCCGCGGCAACTGTAACGCCAAGCGATGCGGACAAGAGGGCTGTAGTATGGCTCACCATCGCCTGTTACACCACAAGAAGCCGCCTATGATGTCTTCGACTGCTGAGCTGCCACGCCAGGCTGATGAAGCGACTGCTACCGTCGAAGTGGTGAATAACGCAAACTGCATGAAGAGTCGACAAGCGTTTTTGAAGATCGCCCCAGTCACGATTACCGGGAAAAATAATACCCGAGTCGACACCTACGCGCTCATGGATGACGGCAGCACCGTCACCTTGATCGACGAGGGGCTCGCCGACATATTGGAGCTTGACGGCCCACAAGATAACATGTGGGTCCAGGGCCTCAATGAAACAACAAAGCATGAAAATAGCAAAAGGGTCGACTTCAAAATCCGAGGGCGTTACGATAAAAAAGATTACACCACTCAAAACGCTCGCACGGTACAAAAGCTCGCGTTTACAAGCCAACGTATAGAAAAGAAAGATCTCCGAGACTGTCCGCATCTAAGGGATATAGAAGACCGCCTAGTCTACCAGAACGCTCGCCCTAAGGTTCTCATCGGACAAGACAATTGGGAACTCTTAGTGGCGATGGAAACGAGAACGGGAAAGAAAAACCAACCTGTCGCATCTCACACGCGACTAGGCTGGGTATTACACGGATACCGGTCTTCATATGACAACCCGGTAGCCTTTTGCGGCCATACGGTCGCGACGAACGAAGAAAATAAGGAAAACTCTATGGAGAAAATGATGAAGAGGTTCTTCGACCTAGAAGCCCTCGGTATAGAAGCGCGGAAACCGAAGAACGACCCGGAAGAGCGAGCCCTCCAAATACTCGAGAAAAATAGCCGGAGAACGCCCGACGGTCGCTTCGAAACCTCGCTATTATGGAAAAATGAAAATGAAGAAATTCCGAATAATTATAACGATGCGATGAAACGCCTGAAGTCACTAGAGAAAAAACTAGATCGTGACTCGGGACTGAAAGAAAAGTATAATGAACGAATCGAAGATTTATTGAAGTCGGGCTATGCTATACCGGCGTCTGAGCCGCCGGTGCCCGGCCGAACGTGGTACTTACCACACTTCGCTGTCTGCAACCCGTCGAAACCGAAGATTCGTCTGGTACATGACGCGGCGGCGAGATCACATGGCTGCTGCCTGAATGACATGTTACTCTCCGGCCCTGACCTCCTACAGTCGTTGCCGGGAGTAATTATGCGGTTTAGAAAACACCCGGTAGCGGTGACCGCAGATATAAAAGAAATGTTCATGCGCATCAAAATAAGAAAAGAAGACAGAGATGCATTGCGATTCCTGTGGAGGGGCGAGGAAAGAGAAAAAAAGCCCCGGGAATATCAGATGACCTCGGTAATATTCGGAGCCACGTCATCGCCATGTACCGCGCTGTACATCAAAGATAGAAATGCCGCAGATTTCGCGAATGAGTACCCCGAGGCAGTAATCGAGATAAAGAAAAATCATTATATGGATGATTACATCACAAGCTTCGCGGACAAGAAACGGGCGCTCGAGATATCGCGAGAAGTCGATTTTATACACCGTCACGCCGGTTTCGAGCTTCGCGGATGGGTGTCGAATAACGAAGTATTACGACGACACTTCAACGGTAACAACGAGACATCCGTTGTATCAATTGGCGAAAGAAACATAGAGAAAACACTCGGTATGTTATGGGAAGCCCGCGAGGATAAGCTCGGCTTCAACCTCAATGAGGGGAAAATGCCTCGGGAAATACTGGAAAACAGACGCATCCCCACCAAGAGAGAGGCTCTGAGCATCATAATGTCGCTGTTCGACCCTCTCGGCCTGTTATCGCCCATCACTATGCCGGCGAAGAGATTCATGCAAGAAACATGGCGTTATGGGACAGGATGGGATGAACCTATCCCCGAACAACTCGCCCCGAGGTGGACATTATGGATGGAAAACCTGCGAGGGGTGAAGGATATAAAAATACCCCGGTGTTATAATCTACACCCGGCGGTTATAAGAAGAGAGATACACACGTTTGTCGACGCCAGCGAAGAAGCATACGCGACCGCCGTATACATAAGAATGACGCATCGAGACGGCGCGATAAGAACGACGCTAATAGCAGCCAAGAGTCGCGTCGCTCCGCTCAAGCCGACGTCTATCCCGCGGTTAGAACTGCAAGCCGCTCTCCTCGGCGCCAGACTTACGAAAAGCGTCGAGCGAGAGCACGAATACGAGTTCGCACAAAAGATATATTGGAGCGACTCGCGAACTGTGCTCGCGTGGATACGAGCGGAGCCGCGGGTATATAAAACCTTCGTCGCGCATCGCCTCGCCGAAATCGAAGAGACAACAAAAGTTAAAGAATGGCGATGGGTCCCAACGAAGGAAAACGTGGCTGACGACGCGACGAGACAAACCCCGGCGGATTTCGGAGCCACACACAGGTGGTTTCATGGCCCGGAGTTCTTAAGAAAAACCGAAGACTGCTGGCCCACTGAAGAAAAAAGTAATCGCGAAATCCACACGGGGGAAGAAAAATGTAATGCGACGTGCGGCGCGACAAACGAAAGTTATCTCCCAGACATAGAGAGAATAGAAAAATGGCGGACATTAATACGCGCGACGGGTCGAGTATTACAGTTTATCGATCTATGTCGCATTAAACACACCGTCGCGGCGACAAGGAAAAGAACGAAGAAAAACGAGGAAAGCGACGCAACCTGGGGTCCGCGGAAAACGCCAAAAATAAATAAAGAAAAGCCCCGCGTTAATCCGCGACGAACGAAATTTATAACTCTCGAGGCACAGTATTTAATAAAGGCCGAAGAAATATGGCTGAGAAAAGTTCAAATGGAATGCTATGCCGAAGAAAGAAAAAGACTAATGGAAAGAAAAACTAAGTCCTCAACGGCGGGAGATCGCCTCGCGTCGCTGAGTATATTTATGGAAAATGGCTTAATAAAGCTTAAAGGCCGTATCGGAGCGGCCGCGGATATAAAACAAGAAACGACTAACCCCGTGATACTGGACGGCGGGCACAAGTATACGAGAATGTACATACAACATGTACACGTCGAAATGCATCACGGGGGCGTAGAGCTCACTGTCAATGAGCTTCGGCAGCGGTTTTGGATAACCCGCATTCGACCTACAGTAAAAGGGGTCATAAGAAACTGCCAAGCCTGCCGTATCCGGAAAGCCAAGCCAATGAGTCCGGCCACCGGAGATCTGCCCGCGGCCCGGCTAACGCATCACGCACGTCCCTTCTCATTCACGGGACTCGACTACTTCGGCCCGATTGAAGTGACAGTGGGACGACACAGAGAAAAGCGATGGGTGGCATTATTCACCTGTCTAACGACGCGAGCCATACATCTCGAAGTCGTCACTTCGCTCAGCGCGGCCTCGGCCATAGCCGCGCTCCGGAGATTCATCGCGAGAAGGGGACAACCGACCGAGCTTTGGAGCGACAACGCGACGTGTTTCAAAGCCGCGGAGAAAGAATTAAAAGAAGCTTGGGAAGAGTACAAAAACGAAGTAAACGCTCGACATATCGTTTGGCGATATATTACTATATACTCCATTCATGGGCGGAGCCTGGGAAAGATTGGTGCGCAGTGTAAAAGAAACACTCCGCGTCACGCTGCATGAAAAACACCCGAGCGACGAAACATTCTACACTCTATTGGTAGAAGCCGAGAACATAATAAACTCGAGACCGCTAACCCACGTGACGGTCAATCCGGATGAACCCGAAGCTTTGACCCCGAACCACATACTTCTGGGGTCAAACAGCCACGTGCCTGCGCCAGGAAAATTTGAAGAAAATGCTTCGACGCGCCAATTATGGAAGCGCGCCCAGCACCTAGCCGACGAGTTCTGGAGGAGGTGGGTGAAAGAATATCTCCCACTACTTCAACACAGGCGGGAGCCGCATACCACAGGCTCTACCCCAAAGATAGGCGATGTCGTTATAATATGCGACTCGAACCTACCTAGAAACGTCTGGCCCAAAGGAAGAGTTAAGGCGCTGTATCCCGGACATGACAACGTGGTGCGAGTCGTCGATGTAGAAACCAGCAACGGACATGTGCTTCGGCGTCCCTGTAAGAAGATCGTCGTGCTGCCAGGAGTGTCACCTTCGTGACAGGCGGGAGAAATGTTCACGACGACAATAGAATGATGTAAATAATATTGATTTAAACATAAACATTTAAGTACACATTTAATAAGATAAGACTAATTTAAAAAGCAAACACATAAGAATGCATACTTGTGAGACTTATTGTAATTTTCTAACAGTACATTGTTTACCTTATAGTTTATTAACTTAATCGCAATTTATATTAAACATGTTGAATAATACTTAGAATATAGTTTATAATCGTTGCTAAATTGAAGAAATATTAAGATAATGTTAAGTTTAAAATATTTAAATATGTAAAGAAACGTATAATGTTTATGAGAAAATTCTCATTACAATCTTATTTTGAAATTCCAATTGGGTTAGTAAAATGTCCGTTACTATAAATCCAATTGGATAAGGGAGACAGCAATAGAAAATGTCAAGCTGGAAGACATTAGACCGAGACATGCTTGTGTGATAGAGAAAGGAAGTGATATGGGTGTACCCGGAAGTATTCCGCGGGGGACGAGGTAGTATAAATATGTAAAATGTAGATTTTTGATCGTCAGTCCCACATGCATGCTCGGATGGTGATGTCTTATAGGTTAAAATATGTAAAAACTGAATATTGTTATATTAATGTATATTGTATGTAAATTGTTTATGGATTGAATAAAGATATTGAGTAAAAACCACTTAAGGGGGTGAGGCATGGAACATTCTAGAAGGTTTCATAGAAATGGTATAAAAGGGTGGACAAAATCATAGAAAATCATTCGATACAAGTCTCCGAAGCAAGAAAGTAAATAGTAAAAGTTATAAAGTGTTAAAGTTAGTCCCTGCCTCATTTCAATAGTACTCTCAATAGTTAATCAGTGTTCAGTATTTTATTTCAAGCCCCTTAGTTCATTTTAATAATCATCAACCCGAAGCCAGTCAACTTAAAGTTTAGATAATCAGATTAAAGTCAGTTTCATCACCATAATCACCCCGCTGGTGACATAGTCTATAGCCGTAGGCAATCTACGCACATACCGTGCACAATACCAGACAATGTACTAGATCATCCGTTTCCCGCAATATGAGGAGTATTTTTAAGTATGTCCACACCGCAATGTACACAAGCGACCAAGCGGCAATGTTGCCAGTTCAAACAATAGCCGGATATGATGTTACCCTAAAATAACGTCCCGTGCTGTCGTTGACTTTATACAACAAAATCAAAGCCAATGTTTGCTTTTGTTTTCAACGTGTTGGCGTTAGATACTTCTCATTGTGGCTTTGAGTCTGTGTTCGGCTTTTTATTTTTCATTTTAGACTTCAGCAACGCTAAAGTTGAACAGCCAACAGTTTGCAAAGCGTTGTTGTTTATCCTCCTTTCATGTTGTAAAGAAATGTGATTGTTTTGAAATAACCAAGAACTAAGAGCTAATAAGGAGGCCTATATTTATCAGTGAACAGATAAAGGGATGATGATGATGATAATGATGATTATGATGACATAATAAGTTACCATAAGACCAGGCTCTGCTCGTTTGAAAATTTAAAAAAAAAACACCGCCTGTACTTGTCTCCGAAACACAAGAAGATGTTACCCGTGATTTTTAAACGAAAATAATCTAGTTTCTTACATAACATACTGTATATATTTTTGATAAAGACTATCTTAATGGTCACAATAGAATTTAATTAGAAAAAAATAATTTTGAAAATCGGTGAACTTAAATAAAAATAAAATAAGATCCAGCACACAATCTTCTTTTTTATAAAAAGAGCTAAAAATGTTGGTTCACAATTTTAATTTAAATTGAGAATATGAAGCGATCCCTAAGCCAATTATAATGAACTCTTGGTACGCAAATGCTATGAAAATCAAACTGGCATCGTATAAATGAGTTCATAAGTTCATTTTGAGCTCAGATTCATGGATTTATGGCAATTAATGACACAGAATGTATAAATATAATATGTGAACTGTATAGCCTGAACACAATGAGTATTTTCTTACGATAAATTATTTTCAACGATTATAATTGTGGTTTTATGGTTTATATTATTACATATTATTAAATTAAAATTTTGTTCTTCTTTGAAAAAATACAATTTTTACTCTTAATTTAATGTACCAAACATAGGTATCCGAAATCTTTTCTTTTTTGGAATCCTTTCCTTTCTTTATGTATAGTCTTCTTGGAATCATAAGAAACGCATTTTACGCTAAAATAACATCTAATACTTCAACCATCAAAATCCACATGATACTTTTTATTTTTTATAGTTCACGAGAGAAAGAAATAATTTATAGTTTACCTTTTTAATTTTTTCGAATATTCTAAATTTAAGATTTTAAACGGATGGAAAATATGTGAAAGTTATTTCAAACATTGTCGGCAAATATGTTTCTCCCGTCACATTGTGTTTAAATTTTAAAGACTAAACATACAAAGGAATTTTATAAATTTTTAAAAGATTACCACAAAGTAGATAAAAAGCTACAAAGGGAATTTTAATGCATAATACAACATTTCTTCACGCAAAAAGGTTCTCCGTAGAGGATTTTTTACTTTTAAATAAAAATAAAAATAGTTTTTAGCATCAACTGTATTTTATATTCTCTAGATATATGAGTAGTGGCATGTCGGGTATAAAATCCGAAAGTGATCAGTGATTTTTACGTTTTTAGTTCATCAGTGATTGATGTAATTGCCATTCAATTAACCAGTGATATGCGTGTATCTGTTTCATTAGCCAATCATCCACGGCCATCCACCAACGGTCATCAGTCGGCCAATCAGAGCGCAGAAGCGGCGCAGCCATAAAGCCTCGCTGTGGTTCAGGGGGAAGGTAACAGCTGGCAGTGTAAATATTGATAGAAACTTATAAGTTAGGTCTGCGCTAATTCGAGGAGATTCTAGGTCTATATAGGCACTGCCATCACCTGTCATCTTGAAGCTAATCAAAACTATATACTAATCAAAATAACATTCATAATAATATGTATACCTATTATTATTCATTTATTCGTCCATTATTTATTCATTCTTTGTTTAATTTATTAAATAATTCGATTTCAATTTATCTGTTTATACTTTGAAAATGGTACAAACAAGGTGTATCACGCGTGAACGTTTCAGAAACAGAAGTGTGATCAAAAATAATAACATCATTAATCACTCAAGAGTAAACGAACTTAGTAATAGTAATTTTGAAGAGAAAACTTCTTAAGTCGCGCTGAGCACTTTATGGTGGGGAAAATTTTGTAGGTTCGCATCACTGACATTCTATGATCTTATGACGTCATTGTAATAAAATCTTTTTATGTATAAAAACTTGATATTATATTTTGTCTTTTTATTCAATCAATAAAATTATTGATCTTTAGAATAAAGTATAATAAGACATAAATCTAGACTATATATTTTATCAATCGAAATCATATTATAAAGTTTCAATTAATATCGATTCAATATAATATTATATCCAGATATAAAATCGTGGGTAATCGCGATATTTAATATTTGCAGCGATCAAAGTTTGCAGCAATAACCTCTGAAGCCCTCGCTGCTTCTTCGTAAATTAATATTCCTTTAAAATTGTAGCTATTAATCAATTGATTTCGACGTTCAATCTTCGAAGTTATTATTAATTTCTAGGACATGAAGCTCAGACAATATTATTTTTCTGGTTATTGAAATTGATTTATCTTTACAGAAAAACATATTAATGTATTTTTTTATTTTTCGTTTTTGTTTTATTGTTTTATTAGGCTGGTTTTGTGTTTGTGCCTTTTCAAGGCATGGTATACATGGATGTATCGACAAAGAGACAAAAGAAAGGGTTAATTTTAGCAGGCTTAGTATATTTGTGGGCTCGGCCTCTCTAGTGAGTGGCCTCACGTTTCTTCTCGGGAGTCAGTTTCGATCCTGACTTCCTGTGGTGCCTTAGAATGGGTTTTTTTAATTTTCGAAGTATACCTGAATACGATAATATTATCGCATGATAATATATAATGTATTATAATTATTTTGTACGGGTCACATTTTTTAAACAAAATTATTTAGCGATATAAATCGTATGAGAATATAAAGCTCTTATCAATGTTTTGCATATAGTGCCATAGTCTGCGGTGAATAGGCTTCGGATTTGCCTATAATCATTGCACAATAGTCACTGAGCGGTACAAAGGGGGTGATTCAGAGCAAGGCACAATAGTGACAGGACGTGGTGGCTGGTGGAAACCACTTATACGACGAAGGATATAAAGAGAGATTTAAATAACATCCAAGTGTTAGAAAAATAGGTTTTAGTTGCTTAAGCAATTATAATAAATGAAATTATAAAAAATTATATTAATATTTTCATTGCCATGGTTTATAAATTAAGGTTAGCTCATATTGTTCAAGACAATATTATATTTTGTAATGTTTACGTGAATTGTTTATAAAACAACATTAATGAATTAATGAGAGTATCGTGACTATGGCAGCTGTAAAATATCCGAAACGTTGTGAATGTAAAAATCCTCACAAGCGATAAAATCCGAATAACAAAGTTTTCAAATTTTTTATTACGAATTGCATGAGTTTTTCAACATTATATATTCAGTATTAAACAAAACTGAATTATTGAAATATTTATGTATAAAATAATTCAATAAACTTGAAATATTTATTATATTTAAGAAATAAAATTGAAATATTTATGTATAAAATAATTCAATAAACACTTCAATATTTATCAAATAACTGGTAATAAATTATAGGACAAATATTTATACATACTTTCAATTGTTTGTCAAACAAATATTTGCATGTAACTTCCTAAGTTTACCTATTGCTGTTTCTATTATAACCGGTAAAATTGGTTATTGTACGGCATAGTAAATAAAATATATACTTATTTAAGTTTCTATTTTTACCTACTTATGTATAGTCATAAAAAATATATATTTAATGAAAGATAAGTTTATTTTTTAATCACGCTGCTGTATAGTTATGTGATAAAATTGAAATAGTTCTAGCTACGGGAAATGGGAATTTAATAAATTTTTGTATAAACTCATGATGATGTGATAACTACCGGAACCTAATTCTGAACATCTGTTCCAAATTCAAATCCTAATTTAACGTTAAATCACAATCGCGGTGTGGGCGAGATTGAACCCGCTACCTAATCACATAAAAGTGACACTAGCGTTAACAATAACTATACAAATATTTCATATAAAAATATAATCAAATAAACAAATGTTGTCCGCGTCTAAATATAAAATTCAGGGTAATCTACATTCTCAAACATAGCAACACCGTATATTTGAGCCATGTATAACTGTCATTTGTCTTCTACGCGCTGGTCTGACGTATGCGGACAGCGCGACCGCATGTTTGATGTATGCTCTCGTGCCATTGTGTTGCCAGATCAGTGAGTCTAAAATTTAAATCCATTTGGGAAATATCAAAGAATTTGTAGCGTGAATTTTAGAAAATTTTGTAAATTTTGATAGTTTCAGAGTTTGTGTTAAGGATTAAACATATTGTTTAGTGTTTAGGCGAATTTCAGTCATGATAATGAGATAACTTTTACGCATTTTATCGCGGTTTATTAAGTTTTTTTACATGAAATGAAATGAGCCCATTTCATTATAATAAGGATTAAACGTTTTAAAATTATGCTAATAGTTTTGATTATGATATTGAATTTATAAATAATTGAAATGCAACTGAAATAATTATATGACTTTTATTCTGATACTTACCTATAATAAGGTATTATAAAATCAAAAACAAAATATTATATTAAAAATACAATTATTCATTTTTGTTAAAGCAAACTTTATGCAATGATTCATTAGCACTGAAATTCTACCAACGTGCTTTAAGTATTGTATGTTTGTTTGTTAAATCTTCTCATTTGACGGGGCATGATCATGAATAATTTAAAAAGTGGCAACACCAGAGAACGCTGACAGCTTTTTAAATCCAAAAACATAAAGAAGACGTGTAAAAACAACTCATAAATCAGAATTTTCGGTTGAAACAAAAGGTATAAGATATTTTACGCCGTAATGCTGTTGACTCTGTGCGTTCCTTTTGCAAGCTTTCATTTAAGAAGATTACTTGTTTGTTTGAACAAATCCTATAGATAAAAGTTCTATTTGTTGTTGTTATCAGGCACAAATCGTGATTGTTTATTTTATTTACCAAAGGAAAATATGTAATTTTTACTAATTATAATAAATATAGTGAATTATAAACTAACAAACATACTCACACCAACAACACACTCAGGAGAATGGATGGTTAATGGACCGAAAAGGTTCACATGCTCATCATCATCTGCCTAGTCTTTTTTACTTTTCTTCTTTAACTGGGTGACCCCGCAGTAAGACTGGTTGTCAGATTATCGGGCTTCTGACTACACGTAACGACTGTCAAAGATCCACAAATGACAGCCGGGACCAACGGCTTAACGTGCTTTCCGCGGCACGGAGGAGTCTAGGTATTTAAAGATGGTCACCCATCCACGGACCAACCTCGGCAAGCGTTGCTTAACCTGGTGATTCGATCCGCGCGGCTGTTACCACTGCGCCACGAGCTCCTCTAAAAAAGGTTCACATGCTATTATTTATATTTTGTATGGAAGTTCACCCAAACTTCGCATTTATAAAATAAAATAATGTAAGCTTCTCAGTATATTGATTGAAAACAGTTGATGTTTAACTCAAAGTATATAACTAAGAAAAATCGTCAAAATCAATCTTAATTGCCCCTCCCTGTACCACTTAGTGCCGTGTTAAGAAACATATTGCATTATTTACCTGTCACTCAACGCTTGTCTGTCAGTCGGCTCTTATTAAGTGTACGCAAAATATACGACACAACCTTGAGGTGAATTTTACGAGCTACGAGGGACTTTGGGTGACCTTAAAATGTACATTATGTAAAGGTGATATGAAATTGTCTATAAAAGTGCATGAAATATGGTATGGGGAATAGTATAATTATTAGTTGTATATATAACATGAAAATACAAAATAATTGGTTTTGAATAGGTCCTTCGATTTGGATACTACGAAAAGTATTCATAAGCTATTTAGGTACCTATGTTAAAACAATTTTACTCCAAACTTAATTGTCGTTTTAAGACTATTTGTGAGAAATGCCTTCATCATCATCATCATCGACACCGTCTGTCTCGATCCACACACATTAAACAGGCATCCCTCAATAAACGCCAAAGACGGTCGTACCGGTCATGCATGAGGATCGTCTTCTCATGCGATTTATGGCCAACCAACACTCCGTCTGCGGAAACCCGACCGTCTACTTAAATACCTTTTGAATCCTATTAAGAGATGCTTTAAAAGAATAAAAACATCAAAGTTAATGTAAATTCATATGAGCTCTTAAAGTTGAACTAAGAAGCCAGTGATTTTTTTTTCATTTATTTTATTTATACCGTATATCGAAAGAGTGCTTGAAATGAGATTTAAGTATAAATTAAGATAAGTTTTGCGTACACCAATCAGATATTAGTGCTATTTCCGAATAGAAAATACGATGAAATAAAAGCGACGTAAATCAATTACCAGGTGGTTTATTTCTCGATTTGTTAATCTTTAGAGTTTTGTCTATATTTATTTTAAAGAATTGTTTTTGTTAGTTTGGATCTCAGAGATAATCTATAAAAGAGTTGCATCTGATTTAAAAAAAATCTCTACGCCTACATCCTACGTTGACGGTTCAAAGCGAACGCGAGAACGATAACGAGACAAGAGAATTCAATACGATGCGGTGCGACGCGGTTATGTCCTTCGTGCACGCGAATCGTCTCGCACAGCCGCCATCGATGCGGCACGTCTTCCAATTCGCGCGAAAATATCAAATCAAATGATCGCGTTCGCTTCATTTCGCGCCGCTCGTCACCGCACTCCACGTGCCTTTTGTCACGTGACACTTCAATAGGTTTCGACTGTTTGTTGTTTTCGCGCCGCTTCGCTTTCGGTGCTAGATCGCTCACATATAACGTCGCCTTATCATGTAAATTCTAGATAAGTTTTCTGCGCTATAAAGTAATTATTATCAGACCAACCCTTCGTTCGCTAGCGTATGACCGCTAGAAATATAATATAAAAATACAATATTCTTCCTTACTGAGCTATAACCTTCGTAAAGACTTTGAAGTATGTCCCCCCCGGGAATGCGTCCAGGGAGCTGGGAGCTGGGAGAGGCTGACAGGCGCCACGTTTCACGTTCAAATTGTTTATCTTATTGCTATTACACAGTATAGCTTTTATATATCAACATAGTTTATACTTACTAAGGAAATGATACCATAATGTTTTTCTTGTTGTTTGTCTGTTATCCTTTTCTATATCACACAGGGCAATCCTTTGTTGATGTAGTTAGGATATTCGCGAAGGTCCTGCACCTCAGCGACAAACTGGCCCCAGCCACGGCTAGACTAGCTATTCCTCGAAAGAGGGGATTTCCCGGCGTTACTTTATAAAGAGTATGTACCTATATTATACATTAATAATAATTAATAAATAGATTATTTTATATTCATATGCCAGTCTCGTACTTTTCTTTTATATATAAAAAACAATTCATAACTGCGGAGGCGTTCCTTCAGATTTTTTGTGAATCAATTATAATGTAAGAAATTTTGAAAAATTTGGTCAAGTACAAAAAAATAAGGCTCGAAATTTCGTTTGAAAATAACATCGTCCCTGCCGAATGCTCCCTAATCACGTCTCACTGATTTTTCAAAGGGACGAAAATAGCTTTGTTTAGTTGTACAAAGGTAATGTAGGCTGATTCCCGCCTTGAGCCGAAATATACGGCTATGTTAGTCTAGAAAATTACACAAAACTTGTCGCGATTTAGAGCGATAGTATTTGAGTGTATAGAGATATAGAAAAGTATCAACCTCGTAGACCTCGAAATCATTCGAGGAGGATTATTTGGCATAAGTTCACTAATTGCTGGCCCAATGTGGTTTGGTGAACTTCACACACCCATAATAATGAACGTATTATAATTAAAAAAATGTCGAAGAATAAAAATATGTTTTCTTAGTAGTGTTGTTTTTAATTTTGTGAATTTATTAATTATTTTTTTTCTACTTTCATATCAGAATCAGAACAGGATTTTTACGGATTGTAAGACAGTTCATTTAAATCTTGATACTATGGACATTTCGGACGTAATTTTCAGCAGCAAAAAATAATTGTTTCATAGTGTTATATTTACATAAATAAAAAATTAAAATAACAACAAAAAAATATATGCAATTTGACTCAACATTTTCAAACGCAGCTGAGAACACTAAAATCTTTTGTACGGTAAAAATATATCTGTATGAATTCAAAAATATCCAAACTCACCAAAGTCACTGAACTATTGACCTGAAGCGGATCCCGATCGATACAGACTGATGGCTCTGAAGAATTGAAATAAAATCGAGATGTATCGTTTGCGTTTGTTGTGTTTGGCTTGTGCGTGTTACGACTGTTTACGTTACGTACATCATCATCATCATTATAATTATCATCGACCTTTATTCAGTCACTGCTGCATACAGGCATCCCTTAATGAACGCCAAGACGACCGATCTCTTGCCACCCGCATTCAACATGGACCTGATTAATGCCCAACCAACACAAAGTGTACATACATTATCTACTAACGTAGGTACACACTCTTTATAATAATATATTATAATGATGTTTTTGGTTTTCTTTTATATACCTACTTATATTATGTTATTATTGATTTGCTTATAATAAAAAAATATTAAGTAATAAAAAATAAACAGATTTGTTTTTTGTGTTTGATAAATTAAAGAAATATATAATATTTGAGTGATATTTCAAGTATTGTAAAGATGTAATCGGTTTATATTGGAAATAGGTATTTATTATTTTTATTGAACAACAAAATTCACGTGAACGAATTTACTAGCCGTGATTAATTTAGTAAAAATAATAATTGTTTTAGCGCTAAATCTAAAGTAGCTACTCGTATATCCAAATATTTATTTAATTATAATATTAATATCCAAATATTTCCAATAGGCACTAACATAATACTAATCGACCACAACAAGTAGACACATGAGACGCCAAACAAATATTACCTCTTTAGGGGAAAATTGATAAGAACTGAGGTATATTATAAATATTATGAATAGATAAAAAGAAAAAGAAGTAATGTAATAAAATAAGGAACTAATATAAGGGAATTTATTGAGGAAATTATACCTTGGGAATACGATGTTCGAGTCGGTCTTTATCAATGCTAAATTTTGATAAATTGTTTACCAATTTGTAGTCATAATATTGATATAACAGCTGAAGGAAATATAAAAACCAAATAAGATTCCGATTGTTTATTGAACTTTTTAGACTTATTTTATTTACTGCTTCCCGATAAAGACAAAATATATCTTTTATTGAATTATAGCAAAGATATGACTGAGGTTTTCAAATTAACTTGGTTATTTTCATTTTTTAAACTATTCAAAACGGGATATTTACCATGTTCTTTTTAATATTATTTCGCGGAGCTCGATATTTCGACATTGTCTACGAATGTCATGTTTACGAGACTTCGCGAAATATTATAAAAAAACATAGTAAATATGCCGTTCTAAATGATTAAGATATATATGACTGAGGTTTTAATTTATCTGTTCTTTAATAAATTAAAATTGTTAATGATGATGCTACACTGCTATTTAAAACTACTGATGTTAATAAAAAATTGTAAAACATTGCAGTTATGTGATGCCGCCCATCATAATAATAATTACTGTCAACCCGCCTGCGTTCGTAAGTTGCTTAGACAAGACTTAATTTAAGGGCATTTTAAAGTTTTATACCCAGATTAATTAAGCTTAAAACCAAGTTTAATAGTTGAAATTGCTAGCTTGCCTATTTTACTACCAAACAAACAAGAAATCACAGTTTAGAATTAAATTCAAGTTATTACAGATTTATTTTTTAGTCTACGTATATAATAAATGATTTTCCTAAAATTTCAACAACTAAAGTTTACGAGAGCCATTTTAATGTTGTGAAGTTGAAAGTTTATAAATTGGTTTTACAAATAACAAACCGCTCCTTTGTTCTTATCACACGAAATAATATTTATCTTCGTGAAACTTGAGTTTTAAATAAACCCCCGAACTCCAAGTCGTAAATTATTCAGATAAGTATATCTAGTAAATCGACAATGCTTTGATTCCGGATTTATTCTATCGTTCGGCGAGACTCGGGTGATACGTAAGGATTCTTTATTCATTCTTTAAATGCTGCAAATCCTTTAACATTACCATTTTATAGATAGACGAAAAATTATCATTTAATCGTTACTATCCAACATTAAAAAAATCGCTTGTCTGTAAAGTCAGTTTACTAACGATAGTTGAACAAGACAACGTCACAAGAAAATACTGATGGGCCGATTGTGCCTCTTTGTCGCTCGTTCCGCACTTTAAATGGAACGCCTCATAGCGAGGTTACGCCGCATGAGTCATGTTTTTTCGTGCGTGCAGTCGGCTTCATCGAATTATAAGACGTTTTCACGTAAAAAACATATTATGGGTGGGGTTGAATGGTCAACCGCCACCCATAATGTTTTTTTAACACCGAATAATAGTTTTTTCTTGGTGTTCACTGGCAGAAGCCTATGGTTGGCAGCGGATGGATAAAGGCTGATGATGATGACAATGATGATGATGATGAATGATTGGTTTTAGTTTATCGTAGTTTACGATCACTAGCTTTTGAATTGGGGCGTGAACTTCTCGATTTATTAACCCGTTCGAAACCACCTCACAGATATTCTAGATTAAAAACACAAATATCGGATACATTATCGTCTGACATTGCATATCTGGGTCACACATACAATATAATGGTGTAACACGCCACTAAACCCCCATTAATCTTGGCGTGGGCGCGTCCACTCACATTTACGGCTATCATCTATGTAAAACATTTATCCTATTTATATTGTAAACGGGAAACTTTGTATGGACGTTTGTTTCTCTTCTATGCAAACAACTGAATGTATTTAAATGAAACTTTACAATAATATAGCTTAATCATCAGAATAACTAGGCTGTAATTCACGAGAGTGAGTACGTGGGTGAAACAGTGGGCGCTGCTGGTACTGAATGTTGAACGTTATTTCCTTTTACACAGCCTTTCGCCTTAACTTCATCATCGTCATCATCATGATTATCATCATCATCACTATCATCATCATCATCATCATCATCATCATTATCATCGTAAGCATCTGCAGCCTTTATTCGTTTACTGCTGACCATAGACCACTGTTACGCGGGGAATCGCGAACGTAAACAGACGTCCCGTTTTTCGCTATCCAGTTTTTCAATTGGTAAAATTTTTCATGGTTTTCTGGAAAGGGTCATCCCTTTTCAATAGGCAATTTCGTAATATCAAGCCTGCTCTTAACAGATCTCTCATCTGCCTCTGACTCCGTTTCCGATTTCGTTAATCGAATTGAAAAACTCCGACTCCGACTTCGAATCCGATACAACCACTTCCATGACATCACTAAAATAAAATATAAAATTGCTTTTCAAGTTAGTTAATGCAAGTATAAGCCTTAAGAATAATGAAATTTGAGTTTTTTTGGAGTACAATAACCGTGACTGCAATAAGCCATATGTTATGGACCATTTGATAGTCTGACTTAGTTTATAATTTAATAACTCAACGGTGTGTGCGTGCGTGCGCACGTGTGTACAAGCGAACGAGTGTGTGAGTGTGTGTGTATGTGTGAATGAGTGTATGTGAAATGAAATGTGGAATATTATTTGGTTTATTTTCTGCAAATTTTGCAGTTTTGCACAGCAAGATTAAATTTGATTGGTAACATTGAGATTTTGTTTTATTAAACCGCTATACTAAAACGATAGGTGAATTTACAGGTCGTTGACCTTAGACGATGATGAATGTGTAGTCACGGCTCGTATATCAGCAATACATTCTACACGTCCGCACATGACATGATGATGTACGACCGCGGCAAAGTTGTACCGATATTAAAACATGCCGTACGAATTGAAAACTAAAAACACATTTTTCAATGACAAACTATTTTAAAATGTGTATGTTAAAATACTTTTAGTTTGTCATCATACACATTTACTTGTACCCAATGTAACTTGGTCCGTTTTTTCTCTTTAACGCCGGTAAATTCTTTGAGACATCTCGCGGGTGAATTGGTTCCCAGGCGGGTATGTGGAACTCGGCGCCCGAACACAGCTGATAAGTGGACGCAGCTGTACTCAGTAAAACCCGGCGGTTGACACCAATGCCGCCTTAGGTGAGGTGCCCTGGATGTGTCGGCAAACAGGGCACTCGATGGCAGTCAGTCTCACAAGGGACCGATGCCATTTCCACAGAAGGGCCATCCCGCACCACAGAAGAATGAGGTGAGGTTCCCCGTCCTCTCCTCTTGCTCTTTTGACCTTCTTCTTATTGGAGAGATATAGGGCTCGGCTCCCGGCTTCGGCCAAGATGCTGGATTATCCTAGGCTACTAAACTTAGCCTCAACAAGACCTGAACCATGGTGGGGAATGCGATTTGGTCCTGGACAACAAAGCCCATTACTAACTTCACTGACTCAACCTTAATAATTTGCAATCTCATTTGGCTACGTGATATTTTTCCATCGATAAGATTGAGATATTATCAAGTTCAGGTGCACTGGAAAATTGAGACAACCTTTTTTAGGTGCACTGGAAAATTGAGACAACCTTTTTTAGGTGCATCCTATCAGAATCGAACCCAAACCTCTCTTTGCCTATTTAATAGAAATAAATTGAAATAAATTTAGAATTGTGGGGAGACATAGAAAAAAAAGATTAGGAAAGAACATATTTATCTGACAAATATATTAGAAAAATAATCTTAACCGTTTGGAACGTGCCAGTGGTTTTTGGAATAAAAAATTAAACAAAATCACCTGAAAGAGATATTTCCTTAATTAAAAGTTGTAAAAAAATATAATTTCGTTTGGAGTTATCAGATTTTTCGTGAAATGTTCTCTAATTTCTTTTAGCTACAGATAAGGTTGAAATAATTACAACGATTTATAAAGGACTTTATCTGATAGCTATTAGATAATGTGAGAAATTGGCCTGCTTTGTTTTAAGAATGTCTCTAATAAAACGTTTTCTATTTATTGTGCTACTGTATAAGTTTATTCGTAGCGTTCCATTTATTATTTCAAATAATACTACAAATAACTTTTTTATATAAGAAACAATTCATACACTTACCAATTATTGGTTATTACCAAACACTCCATAATCTGAAAGAAAATAAAAATATATAATCATTATCATCTTCATCATTATCATCATTGTCATCTGCCTTTATCCATCTACTGTTGATACCTCAATTAATGTCTAGGCCTCCCTCAATGAATGTCTTGCCATTGGTATCAAACACGCAGCCACCGCACGGAGATCGTCTTTCTACCTGTTCAATAATAACAATAA
Source organism: Lycaena phlaeas (assembly GCA_905333005.2). Taxonomy (NCBI): domain Eukaryota; kingdom Metazoa; phylum Arthropoda; class Insecta; order Lepidoptera; family Lycaenidae; genus Lycaena; species Lycaena phlaeas. Next base: position 3,970,673 of record HG995176.1, read on the forward strand.
TAATATCTATGGACGCTTTTACACCACGTCAATCTGGTCCCGTGCTAAATTTCCGAAGAACTTGTGTTACGGGTGCCAGACAACGGAAAATACATATATTTAAGATTTTTATTATATAATACACATATTTAATACACATCCATGACCCAGGAACATAGAAAACTTTTTGTTCCCTGTCGAGATTCGAACCCGCTACCTCCGGATTGAGCGCCAATGCGCTAACCACTGAGCCACAGAGGTCGTCAAAGACTGACCGAAATGTTTGTCTACCTAAATGCGTTCTATTTCACCCACCATTCGTTCTTTTGAATGACCAGCCCACTGCAACATACATTGAAAAAATATTATAGGAGATAGACCCACTAGGAGCGCCCCGCGGTTTCATCCGCATAATTCCCGTGGGAGTGCGGGGATAAATTGTAGCCTATGTGCTATTCTGATTTATAAACTATATTATTGTAAAGTTTTATTAAAATCTATTTAGTAGTTTTTATGTGAAAGAGTAACAAACATCTATACTTACAAGCTTTCGCGTCTATAATATTAAGTAGGAAGTAGGATTTTGTAATAAGTTTGTTGTGCCAGATCTTTTCAGCTAGCTCCGGCACCAGTTGTCTCAATTTGAAATTTTTCATTTTCGTCATCAAATTTTTTGTGCTAACTTTATTTTATTAGGTAGTTAACATTTTTATAACGACAAGTATACGCTTACGACTAAACAATGATAGGACTTAAATATAAATCCCGAAGGGCTAAATATTTGCCTTATAAATAACCAAAACCTTCATAAGATACCGTTGTATACGAATGTTTGTAACGCTATTGTTTTGCCAAAATGACGGCCATAAGAAATGGTTATACATGTCCAAAAAGGGACCGCGCTGAACAATAACTACAACTCCGAAATGATGATTAACTTTATAACGTATGAATTATTGTTAGTATTAATCGTACTACGAGAATAATTCCTTCGAGGTCATAAAATCTTACAGAGAGAGAGAGAGAGAGAGAAAGGGAGGGAAAGGAAGAGAGATAGAGTGAGAGTGAGAGAGAGTAGAGTTACAATATTATCTGTTTAGGTGCTTAAAGGTTCTGTGTAAAGTAAAAATAGGTTTAATAAAACAGTTTATTTCAAATTTATACATTTAAAAGCTTCAAGAAGTGTATATGTTAACGTTGATCATATTTTGTGTGGACGTATTCAGAACACATTTTTAAATAATTTTCAAGATGATAAATTACATAAAGTAACCATTAAGATTTTTACTGTAGTAAATGTTTCTGTATTATTTGTAAACAAAACTTCATAAAATTTATAACAGCGATGTATTAAATAACAATATAACTTTCTTTTTATTTATCGATTCTAATAAGATATTTACAAGAATAAATAAATACTTTTATACTTGAAGATTCTAGATATGAAAAGACTAGATAATCTCACTCAAAAGGATGAGTACATACTAACTAGACCTTCATCGTTATTCTTGTTAAAAACTGTACTCAAGAAACAGGCAATTGGTGCAAAAACATTTTCTCATCTAAAACCAATCATCATCAGCCTTTATCCGTCCACTGCTGACCATCCCTCAATGAACGCCAAGACGACCGATCCCTTGCTAAAAAAAGACAATTGGTGCAAAAACATTTTCTTATCCGAAACCATTAACAGTGACGAAATACACACGCTCAGACAAACAAACTATAAATTCATTTAAGGTGACTCTGAATGTATATTCATTTGATCGGCCTTGTGATTTTGACGGCCAATCAGCAAATGAACAAAAGTATCACAGCACCAAGTTCATTACATTACCGCGTCAAGCTAGATTACTCGTAAAATGTTGCTAACCTAAATAAAATTTGTGTCAGAGCCTAGCCCTCACAAATGGCATGGTTTATGAGGAATTGGACATTGTTTGTTGATGAAAAAACTTCAGGTAAATAAGGTCAGTGTCCTAATGAAACTATTTGTAACGGTTTCTGTCACAGCAAATTAAGACGTATATTCTTGTATACGTTTGGGATTTAAGCAGTGCTGAGATTGAAGATAAGATTTATATATCTTGGTTCCCTAATTAGCAACAACGGAAGCGAACAAACAAGAAATCCGCATAAGAATAGCGAAAGCAAAGACGGCAACGACGCAACTTAATTGCAACTGGAAGGACAGCAACAAACACAGACGAACAAAAATCCACATAGTCCGCACGCTTGTTTTTTCCATTTTCAGTATGGCGCAGAATCTTGGACGATTAAGACTTCTGACAGACAGGGAATCAATGTATACGAAATGTGGTGCTGGCGCAGAATGCTGAGAATTCCTTGGACAGCACACCGCACCAACTAATCGATTCTCAAACAGTTGAAACCGACTGTCATCTGCGTGTACAGGATACTCCAATATTTTGGACACATAGCACGTAGAAACCCCGATAACCTATAAATATTGATCGTTACGGGTAAACTAGAGGGCAAAAGACCAAAGAGTCGAAATCTGAAGCGATGGTCCGACCAGATTACACAGCAGCTTCTAATACCTAGAGAGCACTCCACGAAGCTAAATTAGAAGCTGGTGGAAGAAACTTATTAGCAACGATGACATTTATCATGACGGGAGTCAAGATCCTCAATATTGAGGGACCAACTGAAGAGAGAGAGAGAGGGATTGAAGATGAAGACACCTCGATTAAATATTTAATATATTGAGTAGGTGACATTTATAATATTTGTAATTGTGATAGTGTTTAGTGTGACTTTTTTAGTAGTAATCTCGCCATGAAAATCGGAAATGGCGAGTGATATGTCACCGACGTAATAGAAATTCAACCAACCATTGATCTGTGTGTACTTCGCATGTATTACCTGTGTAGGCTCCCACATATGTGGGACAAGAACTTGGCTCTTAGATGTGTACAACTACCTAAGAGCGTTTTCAGTCGCTTTTTGAGCGTCAAGCCATGTGGACACTAGAGAACACTACTAGGTCTCACCTAATTAAATTAAAAAAATAATTAATCAGTCTTAGAGTGCTTGGTTTAGTATTTTCTAGAAACATTTTCAATTATCATCAAATTAAACTTGCAATTCCCTTCTCCGTTTTGTTTTCGTTGCACTCGAGTCTAAACACCTCATTTGTATGTGCAGTGCCGAAGTATTGTATTAACCAAATTAATTTAATCAGACCAACACAATAATACGTGTTCGAAGAAATTGTATTTGTACCAAAGACAATCACTGGAAGCTTTAAAATAATCATTTTGTTAATAACATTCAAACAGCTTTGGCCGGTATTTGAGGATTGATTCTGTTACTTATTTTTATAGCCAATATAACAAAAGCTTTGTCTATAGTTTCGCCCGCGTGGAGTTTTAAAAAGTATCTATCTAAATAGATAGATAGATACTAGTAATAAGATAGTAATATTATTATGTATGTATTTCCTTTCTAGAATGAGAACAAAAATAAGTAGGTATTAGTGTTCATCCTTATTTTTACTAACTTAATAAGATGTAGGTATGTTATAAACATATAATTTACAATATATATATATATATATATATTATAAACACGTATATATTATACTATACAGAGTGTCCCGGAAAGTAAGGATCAAACGAAACCGGGTGTTGTGCGTTTGAATAGTACACCGTTTTTTGAAATTTCAATTGAAGTATACCCTTAGGAACTTTAGCCTTTTCGGTATAAAATCAAGTCCAAGTTCTAATACAAAATATTCCTCACCATTCCAACAATCAGCAAATCGGTTTAGCGGATTTACCATAAAAAAGGACACATCCAAACTAACAGGCTGTCACGTTTATAAAATTATAAGTATGTTAATAATTTTATCAGTGATATCATACCTTTATACTATTTAAAGAATGTTTTTAATCGAATGATGGTGATGATGAATTCGCAGATTATCTCCTACGTTTGAACTTACTTGGACATAACTTATTAAACAACGATATTTTATCGCGTAAAGTTGTTTCATTATAATCAGTGAAATTCGTGTAAAAATTAGAATACATTTATTTTGTCGGATACAAGCAATATAAATCAATGTTAATAATCAACTCTAGTGACTTCTACGTTTATTCTTCTATGTCATGTTCTGCTGTAGACGCCGATTTCGACGAGCGCTTCTTTACCAAGCGTTAAAAAAGCGTTTGAATGAGACAAATAGATGTCCATGTATCAGTTCACACAAAGGTGTTTTTAAAGCGCGGGACTTTTTTATCAAGCACTGTTAGATTTTCGACGTTAAGCCCCCGTTCGCACGACACGCAACGATGAAACCCGACATTGGCTCGCGTTGCCAATTTGGCATGCTTAAATCGATTTAACATCAAACACTCAAAGTCGAAAATCCAACAGTGCTCGATATATAAGCGTTGCGTTTTAAAAACGCTTTCTTGTGAACAAATATATGGGTATCCATATGTCTCATTCAAACGCTTTTTTTACCGCTCGTATGAACGGGGCCTAAGCGTTGGCGGTTGGAGGTAAAACGAACTTAGAATAGAACTTAGGAGCTCGCATCTCGCGCCGTGAGGATTTAACGCGACGCTTAAAAAGCACTAATTAGAACGGGGCCTTATGTTACCTTCGCCAATGATTATAATTAAGTTCACCGTGACTAGCTTGTGCCTAGCTTAGATATTCCATGCATGCATCACATACTTGAGACCTAAGATGGCCGCCGTAATCACATTTATTACACTAATTACATCACCCATTCCCCAAATGGCCATCGCGCCGGTATAATAATTTTGTCAGACGATCCTTACTAATAATATAAATGTGAAAGCGTGGCGTGGATGTTTGTTACGCTTTCACGCAAAAACTATTCGACGAATCATCATAAAATTTTATATTTTTTTTTGTTTTTATTTTTTTATTTATTTATTAATTAAATTTGACATAATATTGGATGTATATAAGATCACTTATGATCGTCTTAGAGGGGAGCGATCGTCATATTCTGAGAGGTATTAGAAGTAAATATCAAATACATTAAAAAAAAAAAATTCTAACGCGGGTGAAGCCGCGGAAAACTGCTATTATATAATGTATACTCTACATCGTCTACGGGTTTGAATCCAGCCAAATACAGATGTCAGAGTCAAGGGTGATTTTGTATATTGTATTTAATCAAACATAAACTAACTTTGCTTAATTAACCGAACTAACGGACTAACTTAATGCAGGATGGTTATTAATAATATAAATAAAGTTAATTTTAAATTAAAAAATTGGTTGTCTGTAAAGTCGGTTTAGGGACGATAGTTTAAACTTTGACGTGACAACGTCAAACATTACATGCAGCACGAACCGAACTGAGCCGCGCTCTCGCTTTCGGATCACTTCATGGCGTCATCTTTTTCGTGCATGGAACCCGTAGTATCGAGTTATAAGACGTTGTCATGTCAAAAAAACATACAGAATTGAGAATGTGGAGGACATTCTCTTCAGCTCAAAGTCAACTAAAAAGGTTGGCCGCCATGGGACGCTCGGCAAATCATAATTATTAAAAATCTATATGAAAAACAATAAAATAAAGAAATGACATCGTCATGTCGTTTGCTGTCACGACATTCGAATGATTTTACTCCTCATTCGCTTATTAGACGTTTGAAATTCAAAGTCAATTTTTTTTATTCAAAATAGTACAATCAAAGTATCTTTTTGAACGTCAATTGAGTCTAGTTTCAAGTAACATATTAATAAAATAATTTTCATCGACGTGAATGTTCCCATATCTAATAGCGATAATATATATTAGGGTTCAGGCACCGCTAATGTAATTACTAACCCTTGGTAACCCTCTTAATTAAATAATAATCACTAAATACTCCTAATAGTCATATATATTAGGCAAAGGTCATAGAAGTGAGGTGTGAAGGGTTATTGTTTTCCTGTAACTTCACCTGCATTCCAAATTTATTACAGATTTTCCTCCCCCATTTTCCCTCCTACATATTTTATTTTTGCCTTTACCGATAAGGAAACCAAAATTAGGTGGAGAACGAAGAAAAACAGGTGAAGCTTTAACCCTGATTTCGCATTTCAAACAAATAAACCATCGCCACACGCTCGCTCCAAACTAAGCTATATTACCTCCAAAGCGATCAGACATATTAAATGAAAGTTAATCCAAGGTTTATAGTTAACAGGTGCTTCGAAGGGGCTAAGAAGATAAAGAAGTTTACTTAAGAACATCAAAAGTTTTGAATTAATACGTCTTTATGCTAAGTAGGATAAAGAATACGGTAAAGTTGAGAAAGATTCAATAAAATATCGAGCAAAGTTTGATGAGAAATTAAGTATCCAACGCGATTTAGATAAGAATTCGATTTTGTTTGTGACTAGGTTTAAAATTACCTTGTTAACGATTAATGCAGTAAATTCCTAATTATGTTAATCCTACTAATGTTATAAACGCGAAAGTTTGTAATATGGATGGATAGATGGATAGATGGATATATAGATGGATGGACGGATAGATTGATGTTTCTTACTCTTTCATGTAAAAACTACTGAATGGATGATGGAAACTTTACAGTAATATAGCTTATATGTCATATACCACACTCGTCGCAATAGAACATAGGCTATAATTGTATGGAATGGAAAGTACGGGGGTGAAACCGCGGGGCGCTGCTAGAGTATACATTTTAAGTATGATTCTACCTTTTTTAATATAAAGATTAAGAAGTTAAATAAAAATTAAAATAAATATAGTTTTATGTTATAAACGTGGCAACCAACACGACAGCATAGCTGACACTTTACGGAGGAAAGTACAGAAGGAAACAAGAGGTACCACTCCCGTCGTGAGTGCCTAATTTGGCTGCAATGCAGAAATGACACTATCTCTTACTTAAGAATTTAAGGTATGAAATAAATTATTCATTCGCTTTTGAACGACTTAGTATATAATTAATTATAAAGTGCCTTTTTTTAAGCGTGACCTGTCACCATAAAAAGTCAGATATCACGCATACTTTGAGATAATAATGTTAGTTTTTCCTAAAATAATTTTTTAACTTGTTAGCGACACTGAGGCGCTAAAGGCGCTAAATTAGATAAAAATATCAACAATATAACTTTAATTTTGGTCGTATTTCTAAAAAAGTATTTTTATACATATAAGTACGTAGTCTATCCCTTATAATATATCAATATTGAAAAATCCTCCTCGAAATCAGGCGAGGAGGCTGTTGGGTCGTCCTCGGATAAGCTTGGGTTGTTGAACTTCGCACACCTTCAAAGAATTTCAATCTCATCTGGCATGCAGGTTTCCTCGCGATATTTTCCTTCACTGATGAGCAAGCGATGGTCGCAAGTTCAGATGCACGTAGGAATGTCAAAAAACCCATTTTAAGGCAACGATCGAACTCTTTTAAAAGGACCAAAGCGAAGACTCTAGTGGGTATGAGTACCATAGTCGCTATCCCTTGCCAAGTTATATCAAAATTCGATCAGTTAATTTGGCGTGGAATCGTAAGAAACAGACGGAGTTTCTTATGTGGATATCCACAATATTTATTTACATACTATAGTAATATACTCACTAATATTCAATTCGTAAAGTTTGTTTGTTTGCTTAATCGGTGGTTTGTTTAGATTTTAAAAGGATATGGCAGAACACGTGACAAAGTTACCTAAGAAATGGTATAAACAGTCTAAGACCGACACAGACACAAACACGATGATCGTGCTCATCTTGGCGTTCATTGAGGTAGGCCTATTTAGTAATAGACGGATTTATGCTGATTATAATGATAAGAAAAAGGCGTGTGTGCGATTCACACACGATAGAAGTGAAACATATGTTAAATGCTCAAATACAAGCAAGTATTAAACAGTCTGCAATATACATACACATCGACATTGCTCTCTCGCTCTTTGGTGTTTATGTCTCTTACCTGTCGTTTTTTCCGTTGCATCCGGTTTGAAATCACAAAGATTCTAAAGAAGTTTCACCTCAATATAATTTAGACCAGTCTTAAACTAGTGCGTAGCCTTGGTATTTAGAAATAGCCACATTTAGCAGCCGACAGGATAATGATGTAAAAAAATCAGAGTAATCTCTTACATATTCAAATAAACCGGGAGGCCACAGATAAAATCATAAATTAAATATTACGAATATGTAAGTACAAGGGAATATTTGCATTCTGAATTAATTGCGGGAGCGTTCAGAGACGTCGGTTCTTGTAACGAATATCGCTGTTTGTTTTATCTCGGCAATGTTTATTATTATGATTACATAACTTTATTACCACTGTTTATAATATTATTATTATTTATTACTACTATTATATATCTTACACACAGTATTAGTACATCAGTGGCTTTATATGGATGCTGATAAGCAATAATCTGTTAACCCTCACGAACTATGTTTTGAGAAAATGGCATTAGAAGATGTCAAACAAACTTAATAAGTTTGTTGAAAAAAATACGTTTGAATAGATTCTTTCTTTCTTTCATTCGATATAAAGAACAATAGATAAAAAAGATTGGTATCACAAAAATATAAAAAGGTACTGCATTATTAAAAAAATAATAATATTGCAAAATATAAAACACGCGATAGAAAATAAAAACTAGAAATTAAGGAACTTAAAACTTTTTTGCGAATTATTTGTTTTAGGTTATAACTTATAATCGATGCAAATGGATGTTAAAGAACATAATTGAATATTCTTAAACACATTATAATATGTAAATAAATAAAAAGGTGCAAGCAAAAGAAGCAACGGATGACAAATGATGACCGATAGGCTAATATGGTTCAAGGGTAACAAGTGTATGTAGACGAAGTTAGTCCACTAGGTCCCACCTAGACGATCTCCGTGCAGTGGTCGGTCCGTGTTGAATGTGGCAAGTTATTGGTTGTATTGCCGTTCATTGAAAGTGGTCGGTGTTCAGGAGCGGACGAATACAGGCTGATGATGATGAAGCAAAAGTTGGTTTAGCACGCTGGAGGTTCAAACCTATTTCATATGCAATAATAATAATTTATTACTTGCTTTAGGTACTTCATGATATTGTTAAATAAAAGAGAAACGTTACATATTTATTTCAGAATCTTGAGAGACATACAAACTGACATCCGAGTAATTCGTTTTTTACCCACTGAACCCTAAAAATGTCGTAAATTTAGTAATTACCGTGGGGTTAAATGATAAATACGGTCTCCGAGTCTTTTATTCGAAAAGAAAATTAAAGTCAGCTGAAGTCGGTGTGCCGTGTAAAACGACGTAACTGAAAATAAAACTGATTAAAATTTAATTACAGTCTTTTCATATTTTTTATGCTTCATCATTTAAAAGGGTGCGAGAATGTTTATAGGTGATAAAAGTACTCTTGTTTAATATAAGTTTTAGCTCGTTTTTAATTAACTATTTATTTTTTTTTTTTTTTTTTTTTTTTTTATTTATTTCACTTTATACATACATTTCATTCATTGCATTGCCAATGTGACTTTGTGTGTAATTAAGTTTGTAATAAAAGTATATAATATAATAATGTAAGTTTGCTAAACTGTCGAGTTTTGTGCGGTTTTTGAGGTTCCCGTGGCCTATTGGAAAAAGAGGGCAACGCATCTGCATAACCTCTGGTTGTGTGGATGTTAATGGACGTCGATAGTCGCAAGGCTTCGATTGTTCGTTTGCCCGTCTATGCTATAAAAAAAAGTTTGGCTGCGAAGCAGTATGGCACTACGTCGTACCCGAAATTTAAGTACGGAACTTTTGAGGGACAATATTTTTTAGGTAGTGCTAGATTAAAAATCCCTATTTCATTTTCAAAAACAATGAATATATTACATAAAAAAAATGATGTTAAAATACCATGAAGACTTTGTTTGCAGTATAAGTTTGTAACTGCCACATACATTTGATACATACTGTGCGTATTGTATTTATGTGTTGTACAACATGCTAAAATTTATTCATTTGTATATTTTTATGAAACCCTTCGGTCCCTTTCTCGCTCCCGTGTCTCAAGGGCCTCATTCGTGGTTTGGTGGAGGGAAATTACGTTTTCCATAACATTAACGAAACTGAAACAAAATTAGTTCATTTATTACTTTGTAATTTACGGTTCAATTGAAATTTATGTTTAAAATTATGACTGTGGCACGAAAATATGTTTTCAAAGTAAATTTAAAAAACACGATAAACAGCTTAGTCTTTCACAAAAAAAAAAAACAGAATAAATACATCAATACTAATTTGGGAAGTGGTATTTTCATCATTAGAATGTCATTTACCAACTTTTCTTATTATATGTGAACGGAAAATGGTTAATTTCTTCTTGGGTGGAACACCCTATTCCCAAGGTGTGGTGTGGTGGCTGGCACCGATTTCAAAATACCCAATTTTAAATAGTATAAGTAAGACATAATATAAGTATTAATATTTTTGTTCATTATGTTTGTTAATTAGCTTCACTACGAAGTATTTAAATATTATTTTAAAATTTTTAGTTCTACATAATTTAAAGATATAGTTTTGAAGGTTTTTGGTTTTTTGTTTAAAATTAATTTTATTATGAATAGATTTTGAATGTTTTAGACCTGACATTTTTCCTAAGTAGAACAAAGCTGTTTACGGGAGCAACAAGCAAGATGGTGGTGGGTGCAGCAGGGATCAAGACACAGCACATCTGTATCATCGGTAAAACAATCTTATACTTACTTGAGAGATAAAGTTGAAGAGTTTGTTTGTTTGAACGCGCTAATCTCAGGAACTATTGGTCGGATTTAGAAGATTCTATCAGTTTTAGATAGCCCATTTATCGTGGAAGGCTATATGCTATATTTTATCCTGCTAAAATGCTGTTGTGAATCTTAATTGACGCAGGTGAAGCCGTGGGCAATGTCTAGTACAATATCCTTCCTAATATTATAAATGTGGAAGTATGTGTTTGTTACGCTTTCACGTGAAAACTACTCAACCGATCATCATGAAACTTTGTACACAATATATTCTCGGAGGTACTAGAAGTAACATAGGATACATAAAAAAGAAATTTTATTTGGGCATATCCGCGGACAAGTATAAAATACTTTTAGATCCCCTATAGTTGAGTATCTCTTTGTCAAAAGACGTAAAGTTCCGTTAATCGCTCTATCATTTGAAATGTTATAACAGAAATACGAGGCTTTTAAGGTCACAAAAATATAGACCATCCCTTTACGGTCAATTGAAATGTCACAATCGGATTCATGAAGAAAATAAAGACTCGGGACTGGCGACTCAGAAACGTGAGTGTAGTCTTTGTTGGAACTTATGGAACTTTATTTCATACGGGTTCATTTACTTTATATGAAAGACTAGCTCCCCATACAGACTTCGTTCTGACAAAAATACTAATATCACTATTAAAAGATTACTTTTTTGGTAGATCGTAGAGGTGTGAAAATTATGTTTTTTTAATGTATTTTTGTATGCTGTATCATAAAAAAATAAAACATATAAAAATTGTTAATAGAATCAGGCGTTACTTTGCGGAAATCCATTTAAAGAAAGATATTAAGTTATATGTTAATTAGCAATATCGTTAAGGTTTACTAATTACAGGTTAACGATTACTAATCGTAGAGTCTACATTCTGAGAATGCCTCGGTGTCGGGGAGAACCGTGCTTAGATTTTATGGTGGTGGTCTTTTATGGTAGTGTGTGTGGTGGTGGTGCATACGAGTGTACGCATATGCAGTGTGGGAAAGGAGGGCTATATGCATGCATATGCGTGCACTCACACATTTACTGTAAAAGCTGCATGGTTCGCGGGATATTGCTAATTAATATATAATTTAAAATCTTTTTTCCAATAAAAATTGTCCAAGAAATAATACAAACAAAAATTACGGGTGGACCCACCCCTAACATTTAAGGGGATCAAAAATAGTTGTTGGCCGATTCTCAGACCTACTGAATATGCATATAAAATTTCATAAAAACTGGTCTACCAATTTTGAACGAATATGGTAACTCTCACTGTGACACGAGAATTTTATATACTTATCTACACTAATATTATTAAGAGGAAAACTTTGTTTGTTTGTTTGGTTGTAATGAATAGGCTCAAAAAGTACTGGACCGACTTCAAAAATTCTTTCACCATTCGAAAGCTACATTATCCACGAGTAACATAGGCTACATTTTATTCTAAAAAAAATAGGGTTCCGTAAGATATTTGGGTTTTTCGGACACAAGGTGTAAAAAATCAACCAGAAAAGTTACTTATTTTGCGTACTAAGCTCCCGTTGTAAATCTTAGCTAACGCAGGCGAAGCTGCGGGCAACAGCTAGTTAGATAATAAAAACGATGACAATTTTTATCTTATATTTTCATCGAAGACTTTATTTACCTCATAAAATTTGTGTGTCAATAAAAATGCTTAAAAATCTTAAAATCGTATTGCGCTCAGCTAGGGTAACTGCACGAGAGTTTTTATTTTAAGCAGGTTTATAGTTTCAAAAAGCTGCTTTATATGTCCCATATAAAATACCTATTTTTTCTAATAAGAATTAGAGTTTAATTCGTTTACGATTATTTTTCGAATCCTTTTCTTTCATGTCGTATTTTCGTCCTTTAGAGTTTTTGTCCGGCATTTCTTATTATCTGTGCCGGATATGCCGGTTTGGTTAACTTCACACACCTTCAAAATCTCATTACGCATGCAGGTTTCCTCACGATGCTTTCCTTCACCGGAGAGTAAGCGATGGTCTCATATTTAGGTTGCAGGTCAGGATCGAACCCTGGTTCCTCTCGCACAAGTTCCCGAACCGATAACCACTGGAACATCGTCGCTTTCTTCTTATTCTAAGCTATCTAAAGCTACCTAAAGCTTTATTAAAGAATACAGACGTACATAGAAACTACTTAATGATTTTTTGTGCCGACTTTTTCGGGGACTAGTCCCCAGTTCGCACTCGCTCACTCTCGTAGGCTGCTGGGGACATCGCGGTGTCCCTCTCGTCACGCCGCCAAGCGAACGATTACATCGCAGAGTTTGTCCTCAAAGCGCTCATAAGAACTGGCCTTCTATGTACGTCTGTATTCTTTGGCTTTATCAAAATCCATTCGGTAGTTTTTGGGTGAAAGAGTAACAATCATTCATTTATAGATTCTTACAAACTTTTGCATTTGTAATATTAGCAGGACTTAGGCAAACATCAAACCTCATGACCATTGTTATTTAAAAAAAAGAATTTTATTAATTATTGTAAGTGACTGTACTTAATTGAATTTCATAGTCGAATAAACGCATTAACGAATAGGCTATGAATAAGGCTTCAACGCTTACTTAATAATTGGTATTAGTGAAGGCTGGAATTGGAAATGAGCGGATTTATCATCGGTTGGCTGCGTTAGCTTAGCTTTATAAAATGCTAATAGCAATTCATCTGAGTGCACGTTATATTCAGCCCACCGCACATGTTTCGGCCTTTTGCATGCTAACAAAAAAAATATGACTCGCAAAATAAAGTATGAGAATTGCAATATAAAATGGTGCAAAAAGGTTTTATTGCTTTTAAAACTGAAATATTTGTATGGCGCTCAAAAGGTTATTTAAATGTTCATAAAGTAGCGGATTTAAATGTTTGCAATGGCCAATGAGATAGGTATGAGTGGTAAATATTTTTGAGGCTTTGGGTATGTTGTGAATCTCTTAATTACATGCTATGTGCCATCCGTAACTAAATTAAAAACATATCCTTCTTAAATAAATATTCGAATTATTAAAGTGTTCAATATAAACGAAAGCAATGCTTTTTCTGGTATTCCAGAGGATTATTGCGTCAAAATAAAGTTCATTATTTTATATTATTTGCTACATGTTATATTTTGTTTTACTAATGTGTTGTTATGTGTGTTTTTCTATGGAATTGGGTTCGTGCATGTAATGATAGTTTTAGGTTGTGTTTAAATAAATAAATAAATATAAAGACTGGCCTGTTGGTCTAGTGCAGGGTTTCTTAAAGTGTGGTCCACGGACCCCTATGGGGTCCGTAGCATGTGTATCAGGGGTCCGCAGTACCTAGGTCAATCTCTAAACATATTTATTAGGGAATTGTGTAGTGAATTCGACGAGACCGGGTGACGAATGAAATATTCAGTACCGCGTTGTGTAATTGTAAGTGTAATGAAAATACTAATAAAAGTATTTTTTATTAATATAAATAAGGCAATTTTTTCAATTACGAAAATAATTTTTGATAGGGGTTCGTGGAATTGTTTCAATTGTGAAAGGGGTCCGTGACATCAAAAAGTTTAAGAAACCCTGGTCTAGTGGTTAGCGACCCTGACTGCTAAACCATAAGGTCGTGGCTTCGATTCCCACCCATAGGACAAATGTTTGTGTGATGAGCATGATCGTTTTTTCTGTGTCTGACATCTGTAATATATCAGTTGTCTAGTTACCATAAGAACTCTCTCTCTCTCTGCTTAGTGTAGGATCAGATGGCCGTGTGAGAGTTATAGCAATATACAAAAAGGATACAAAAAAATGTTAAACATTATTTAGGGTTATAACCTCATAATGATCTATCATTATCACATCATCCTTTATCCATCCACCGCTAAACATAGGCCTCCTTCAATGAATGCGAAGACGACCAATCCTATACCACTCGCAATTAACACGTTATTCAATCACTGCATTGTCTTCTAACCCGGTAAACAACATGAAACTATCTTTTTAATGAAAATAAATTTCAAAATATGTATGTCTCATTTGTTAGGTTCTTATTACTTACAATTTAAGACATAATTCATACTTCGTCTTAATCATAATAATAGGAAGGTTATATCGGCCTTTCTAGAAGGTCACGACAGCGCGTAATATCTAAAAAGGTTGCATACTCACCCCACGGGGTTTATAGTTGATAGTATTGCTTTACGTAACTTACTTAGCGTTAATATGATCGGATGATATTAACTTTATATATTTAGTGTTTCTATACTTTTTATAATGAAACATAATATTAAAAGTATTTTTAATTTCAACCTTTATGATTTCATTAATACTAGAAATAACGTACATTGTAAAAAATACTTTTGATCATTGTAGAAACACGGATCAAAATTATAAAGCTCAAATTAGGTTATTTGTTTCACACATAAGCCTGGATTAATCCGTTACCGATATTACGCCAAAAATAAACTCGTTGAAGTGGAAGTAGGCTTTTATGAACTCAGGAGAACGGATGACCCATGGGCCAATAAGGTTGAAGAGTGGAAGGGCATGCTTAAGTAGACATAGTGTTGGTCGGTAACCAGGCGGGAATACGATCCTCGTTCACTAGCCGATGTCGGATACGAGTGGCAAGAGATCGGTCATCTTGGCGTTCATTTAAGGAGACATGTTCAGTAGTGGATAGACAAAGGATAATGATGATGAGGAATCCGACATAAAAGCAAAGGCCTAAAAAAAGAATCTAGTAAGTGCAATCCATCAAATCACAAAATGAGCGAAGCTTGCCTTGCCTTACTTAGCAGAATATTTAGGTTATACTGACGTTTTGTGTGTAGTACACTCAAAACTTGGGCCACTGCAAAAAATAAAAATACGCACCGAACACAGCGCGGCGTTAAAACACATGTGTGAAAGATATCTTATCAATCCTTGAAAGGAAATTGTTACATTCTGTATTTTTAATATCTCTTACTTCTTCAGAATATTGTATGCGCTTTTTTAATCTTTAATATGAAAGAACTGATTTTAATATAGCCGTCATTTTACAATTACACAGAAGAATATTACTGAATATTTTCAAAGAAATGTTTCCATTAATTATTACACGAAAGATTGCTACAGTAAGTTAACAATAGTGTAATTTTTTGTATTGATAAAATATGAATAGAACTATCCAATATTTAACAATAGAATATATTCCTAGGATAGGAATAATTATAGCATTGCAATGGCAATTAGGATAGCTGCAGTAATAATTAAGTGAAGAGTAATTGGCTAGTAGAGACACATCTCCTCGTGTTTACTGCTAAGAATGGAGTGGCTTGATTTTTGTGAATTTTGTCTCGATGTTTCCAATTTTAAAAATGAAACTGCATTACTTTCATCATCATCATCATCAGCATATATCCAGTATTTATTATTTATCTAAAGCATTACTTTCATCATCATATTCATCATCATCAGCCCTTATCCATCCACTGCTGAACATAGGCCTCCCTCAATCAACGCCTAGACGACCGATCCCTTGCCACTTTAATATGTTTTAATTAATAAGTATTTATTACGAAGAAAATATGTAATTACATTGATGTCATAGATTGTAAAATTCATTAGGTAGTTATAGTAGCCTTTACACCAGTTTAATATTATAGGTAAACTGTTGTAAAAGCTAATTAGCTGTTGCCCGCAGTTTCGCCTGTGTTAACTGAGATATGGGACGGGATATTCATTCCCGCGGATATTATCATTTACTACGCGGGTAAAACCGCATTACACTGCTAGTATGTAGATATTATGGTTGGTGATGGGTCATGTTTTGACGTTTCAATACAGGACGGATTACAAATTATGGCTATTAATTTTGAGTCTGTTTTGGATTTTTTTTTCGAACGAACAATGAGTAGAGGTCCCGATCCAATGTATTGTTGTATAAATTGAATAAAAAATAAAAAATGGCCTTTGCGAAAACAAATATTTTGAATCCTCAAATAACGGGGTTCCCCGCATAAATATAGCGATTTGGATGCGTTTTGAATCATAAGCGGTTTTATATCTGTATTCTTAGATAATAATAATTTTTATTAAAACCCTCTAGGTCTTTTCAAGGCCCTTCGCTCTTTTATTCAAATGCGGGCCTTTAAGTTACAACTTTTTACACTTTGAGTTAGGCAAAAGGACACGTGAATTGTCTAAGAGAAAGTTTTCAGTTACACAAGAACTTTAGCATGTGCACTCGCGACTTTTGTGCCAGGCTTTTGCGCTAACATAATATGAATTCAAGAAATTCATATTGTTATAATGAAACAACTTTTGCGGATTTTTATATTACCGATTTTAGATACTTCACGGTAAACGTTAAAAATTGAAATTCGTTACACTTATAATAATTAAACTTTGCGTAAAACCTTCGGCTCTCTCTATTTCCAATCGAAGAAGATTAATCTTCCGATTAATATAAATTATTATTAATAGGCTCTTTACAAATATAAATTAAATACAATACAAAATATCGTACATAATAGAAAATTAAAATCTACACACAAGTCACGAAATGAAATTGCCTTATTTTACCTCGAATTAATGCGCTGAACTAACGCACCTCATTTAACGATGTATCCCCATGAGAGGGGCCTAGCCAAAATGCCATTAAGAAAGCGTTAGCGAAGTTCGAAATGATAAAATGTATAGGATGGACCACGTGATTAAGCGCGGCCTTTATGTCAATCTCATACATTTTATCATTTTCGAACTTCGCTAACGCTTTCTTAATAGTATTTTAGCTAGGCCCCTGGGCGTATAAAGAGTAAGCAGACAGGCAACTCCAAGGACTTTTTGTTGACTCCTAATTGATTGATCTTCCAGTCTCAGATTGTAAGGTGTAAATATGTTGCTCCATATTTTTAGTGCCAATACCTGAATACAGGCAATATAATCATGAGCTCGCTACATGCAGTGTCATAAAAAAGAATTTATATAAATAAAGTATAAGCAACCCTTATAAGCACATATCTCCTCCGTAATCGGAGGTTGGCTGATCGAGTTGTCAGAATTGTGTGAAAAAAGTGGTCTTTATTTATTTTTTATTTATTTACTTTATTCTTTATTTATTTACTTTATTATTTATTTATTTACTTTATTCTTTATTTATTTACTTTATTCTTTATTTATTTACTTTACAGCGGTCATAGGTTTGAATCTCACCTAATGCATATAGCTTGTCTGATGACTAATTATTAACATGATCACAGGTCAACAGTGTATATTATTATGTATTTATATAAATTTCTTAAATTTATTTCCGCTCCAAGTAATGGTAACACAGGCTCTGACGCGCTTACACCAGCCTATGTTTACGTGGTATGGTCGTTGGCTAATTTATTATTTTAATAGGCATAATAATTATAATAATAATAATAGAACGTGTGTTACACCAGACATCGGAAATATATTTAATATTTAATTTTATAATATATTAAGGATTTTTATTTTATGGGATATATATTATTTAATATACATCCACGATCCAGGAACACACAAAACTCTTTATTCTCTTGAATGATTCGAACCTGTTACCTTAAACGACCAAGCGCCAACCATTCAGCCGCCATTATACCATGTTAGATTTTTTTTTTTTAGAAGACCTCTTTGGGCAATCGGACAGTCGGCTCACTTGATGGCAAGCGATAGCGACATCTAAAAACACCCGCATTAATTTTTTAAAACTAATTAAAACGTAGGTTTCATGATATTTTTGGTCATCAATAAACTAGAAGATAGATAAAGATAAAGATATTTCCAGAAAAGTATTCACGTATCATCATAAATTACCTTCAATTTCCAAAGTAACAGTTACATTGTGTGTGCCTTTTATAGCCGCTGTAGAATACAAGGTAGGGTTCTAAAATTATGCTTCGTAAAAGTTTGCTTAGAACAACCTACAGTTTGTGGAAGTGGTATAAAGAATGTCGTTACGAAGTTCAACATAGCTGATATTATGTTCGTTGTTTGTGATACATTATGTTATGTTTATGACTGAGAAACTCCTTTAAGAACGGGCTAATGTGAAATAACATATATTTTTATCCATAACTGGGTTTCTCTTAAGTATGCTCTCTATTCTCCATTCTTTCGCTATTCTCAGGCACTGTGACCCATATATAATATAGCTTATAGACTAACATACATTATATCATATTAAATTAATGATGTGAAGAATGGGATGATTCTAGCTAGTATTATCTGTTGCTATGTATAAAAATATTAGGTACGGCTATTCCTTGGGCCAATCAAAACACGATAATCATTACACATACAGTAAAATAGACAACTAGGTACTGTCGGATGACAGTAGATGACATGTAGTTCTAACACTACGTTTGCTCTAACTCCGCCTCCGTCCCGCACTGCCTAGGATTTGAGAATATAATGGTCTGATAAAAATCTACATTATTACTAAATAGTAGTACCCCGCGGTTTCACCCGCGTACTTCCCATTCCCGTGGGAATGCGGGGATAAATTATAGCCTATGTGTTATTCTAAGCTGTGTTATTGTAAAGTTTCATTAAAATACATTCTGTAGTTTTTACGTGAAAGAGTAACAAATATCCATACTCACAAACTTTCACGTTTATAATATTAGTAAGATATGCTTAAACAACATACCTTTTATGATTGGTAACAAGTATTCAATGATGAAATCCTTTTCCATTAGTTATTTAGAGATACAGTGTTGACGCGAATCTCACTCTTTATATTATGAGAAAACTCTTACGGGAAGTACGGGTCTTACGTAACCATGATTGCTGTAAAGTTTCCGATACGTTAAGCGGGCAAAAAATTAAAACTTAATTCTTCTGCCTTTTTTAGTATTATTTATGTTCTTGTGTCAATTTATTAGATTAATAAACTGTAAATAACAATTATTAAAAAGACGGTAATTACACTGCCTGTCCTGCTGTTCTTTTCGAAACACAGCAAACCTGTTTAACGGAATAAATAAGCTGGACAGTGGTACTCATGCAAACGGGATCTCAGTACAATCGCATCCCGTCCACAGGTAAATTACACCATAAGTTTTAATGTTAAGTTATATTACCCTGAGACATTATATTTCACAAACTATCATAAAGTGAAATTGGTACGATTTATCTTCAACGACTCTAATAACAGATCTCATAGAGATCTCATGAGTCCGAGATTTTGGCATTAAAATCAAGAGCTGAGATTTCACGTTAAATATTTTCTTAAAAATTGATAATTTATATCTATCGTATAATGTTTCGTAAAGGAAAAGTTTGCAAGAATATTCCGTCACACTTTGTAACTGAAGAATTTGTCTACAAAACTCGTTACGGAAATTGGATACATACTAAGGTAATGTACCCTACGTTACATTTTTTAGTTACGGTTCACTTTTGACATTGACGGATCTTGGCAGGGGTCAAAGAATTTATTTTCCTCTTGAATTCGGAAGTTGGGCGACAAAAACCTCTCCAGACCCGGGTCGAAGGAGCACACATTGATAAACCCTGGCCTATAGGTAGTAGGTCTGAATACTATCATTGCAGACTGTATAAAGATTGACTATTATTACATGCATTTTAGCTTACATATATCTACTGTCATTTATTAGTTTGTTAAAAATTCAAACATACAGACGCATCATTTCAGAATAACCGTACTAATGTCTGCTAATACAAACCCCATCATCACCGAAGACCGGCTACGATTAACTTATAAGCATTGTATACTTCACGTTAAGTACTGCCCTAGCATGCTAACATGTTGTGTCTAAAAGTGAAAATCTGTACAAACAATCTACGTCTACGACTTGCTTTTATAAATATTTATTGTTAAAACTAATTTAACGTATGATTCCGCAAACACGCTTCACTGTTGTATTTAAAAATCTAGACAATGCTCGCCATTACATCAGATTTAATAAACCACAGGTTCTCGGAAAAGAACACCGATTCCAAGGATGATTCAAGGCTATTGAAATTTAATTTAAAAAAAAAACATCTTAATTTAAAAAGAGAAGATGGCTGGCCACTATCACCTGCTTGGGATCCCATAATAAAAATAACAAAATTAAAATCCAAGCATAATATTATGTCACAGACTAATGACTCAGCACTTTCTGCGTATATAGGACTAAATAAAATATTGATGTATCATAGGATAGTTTCGAAAAGTAAAGTAAGACGTACTATATGCAGTATTTCGTACTTTGTAAAGTAAGACGTCTGACACCTCACAAAGATTTAAATCGTTTTAGCGTTTTGGACACCTCAGTCCTCGCGTGACCATGGTTGCTGTGAAATATCCGAAAGGTTGAATATAAAAAACTTAGTGAAAATCCGTAAAAGTTGTTTCATTATAACAAGTGAAATTCGCGTAAATATAACAAAACAATATAAATTTCGTCAAAGCTACCTAGGACTAACAAAAACAAATTATTACTTAATGTTAGTGTTAGCCGTATAATTGCACTAGCACGCTGCGTTGTGTCACGTGTTACGCTTGTATCACGTGATCTGGTTAATTAGCCGCCCATTCTCCTGACGTGAAGCACCTGCTGTGAGCTTTCATAGTTGATAGACTCAATCGTGTATACATGGCTAACTATAATATCACGTATCGCTCTCTCATGATTTAGTACATTGGATATAATTTTATTTGAAATAAACGATTAATTAACAAACTAGTCGCACTTTTTAATGTCTATTAGAATTATGAAATAGTAAAAACTAAAAAATTGTTTCCGCCCGGGATCGAACCGGGGGCCTTCTGCGTGTTAGGCAGATGTGATAACCGCTACACCACGGAAACGATAGATGCAATATGAGAATTTTATAGAGTAAAGTATCAACCCTTTATGTCCCACTGCTGGGCACGGGTCTCCTCCTCGAAATCAGACGAGGGTAATTGGTTTGGTAAAGGGTTGAAGTTCGTTCATTTAAGGCCCCTTACAATTTTCAAACTCACTAAGTTGGCTTTTTATTTTAATTCTTCGTTAATATATCAAGCGAACTATTACATCCATGAATGTCATTAACCTACTGTAGGGACTTGTATGCTAGATTAAAAAAAACGCAATCACGGGGATTGGCGATAGAAGTGATAACTTATTACTTAGAATTATAATATGAAATTCCATATGTTTTATATCAAAACTACCTTTTGCCCACGCAACGCCCTGTTGGCTTCGCTCGCGTTAGCAAAGCAGAAATTTCCTTCTTTCAATGTATCCAAATACATAAATATGTTACTTCTAGTAGGTACCTCCGCGAATATGTGTACAAAGATTCCTGAAGATCGGTTGAGTAGTTTACTTGTACTTTCACATTTATAATATTAGTAAGAATATGAAATTTATAGCATGTTGTTGACGCGAACATAAAAGATTTTCCAAGACCAAAAAGTGCTCAACTCTAGGAAGTTGAGATCACTTTAAAATCTTACTCATAAAAAAACACTCCACAGTTTTTAAGATTAAATCAAATACATGAAAATGAAATTGGTGGCAGGTTAATTAATGAAATACCGCACCCCGTGAATCACACAGGTTACACTGGTCTGAGTGACCACTGACTGTAATGATATTAATATTTTGCGCAGTAATTACTTAAAACGTATTAAATATTATTGTGATATGTTAAATATGTGATATCATCATCATCATCATCACTGGCCAATTACATAATTATTGAAATATAAGCCAAACAGCCAACAATCACACCAGCCAACAACCTAGCCCCGTGATAAGCTCGTTAGAATTTGTACTAGTAAGTAGTAAGAGCCTGTTTCACCACCTCCAGATAAGTGCCGAATAGGCTATTCACAACATATTTGACAGATAGAGTATGGAGTATCTGTCAAATATGTTGTGGATAGCCTATTCGGAACTTATCTAGAGGTTGTGAAACAGGCCCTAAGGGAAATCAATTTAAAGTATTTATGTAAATAAATCTGCAGGAGAGTGAATGTTATGGAAGGCCTTATATGGAGATCTCCGACTGAGCAAAGTGAAATGCTAGATCATGCCGAAGCCTTGAAGCGCTTATTCTTATGGCTAGTGAGCTATCGTATGAGGTGTTGTATATAATATAGCAGCCGGACGCTGGAATTCTAATAGCGCGATTCAGGACTGTGGCGCTGATTGGTCCGATACAAATATATACAAGTTCAACCCAGTGAAGACAAGTATTACTCCTTAAAATTATTTACACTTGTTTAGATTTGAACCCGTGGCCTCTGCGTAAAAAGAAATCCGACTATTTCACCAGACGGCTATCGAATCTAATTGTATTTGTCAGTGCTTATACATTTACGTTGCTTGAATTCATGCGTAAATACCTCATACATAATATATTGCATGCATATGCGTTAAATCACATGCAATATAATGCATATTTTTTATTAAAATAAATGCCATGCCATCGAGAATTTAAATTCACAGATTTTAATGAAATCTTCATACAGTGTTCACTACAGCGTAAAACATGTGACAGTTTTAGAGTGAATAATTGTTTTTTTAGAGAAATGACTTCAGAGTCCGACCAGTAAAATATTTATGAGATTTATAAACTTAAACAAATTTAATACTTTAAGGTTTCTTGTTTGAATGTTTCGAAATTTTGTACAAATTGCTTCATTTTATGGATGTCGCAAAAACATACAAATTATTATTTACAAAGAGCCCCGAGCGATCGGGCCTTGGTTTCGATAGAATTTCTTATTTTCCTGTTGTTTCACTGTCGCGAGCGAACGAGATTTTAAAATTTCCAATTTAAAGTTTCTAAAACTTTTCCGAGATTCTAATAATTTTCACAAAGGGCCGTTTCTTTTTGGAATTTTAGATAAAATGTTTAATTAGATCAAAAACCAATAAGGTTAGGTGTTGAATACGAGGGGCAAGGGATCGGTCGTCTTATCGTTCTTTGAGGGAGGTCTATCTTTAGCAGTGGACGGATGGAGGCTGGTGATGCTGATGATTTTTTTATAGCATAGGAGGGCAAATGAACAGTCGAAGCCTTTTGGTGACTATTGACGCCCATAAACAACCACACAATCAGAGGTTATGCAGATCCGTACCACACAATCAGAGGTTATGCAGATCCGTACCACACAATCAGAGGTTATGCAGATGCGTTGCCTTCCTTTTCCCTATCCCCCCAAAAGGCCACCGGAAACTCACAAACCGAACGAAACGCGACAGCATAACTGTCACTTTACGCCGGAATCATGTGAGCGAGAGGTACCACCCTTGTCGTGCCGGCCCAATGCAGCTACAAAGCAGCATGGCACTACCTCTTTACAACTGATGATGGTAATGATACAATGTTCCCAACTAAAATGAATAACAAATATAGAAAAGTATCTACCCTTATATATCTCACTGCTGGGCACGGGTCTCCTCAAAACCAGACGAGGATTGGATATAGTTCACCGATGCGCTGGTCCAATGCTTGGACTTGGTCTTGCTTTGTACTTCACACATTTTAAAAACTTCCTCACGATGTTTTCCTTCATCGGCAAACGATAAGCGGTCTCGGATTTAGGGTGCACTTAGAAATAAAAAAAAATTGCAAGTATCATATGTGGTCAGAATCGAAGATGGACCTCTTACACAAGGAGCTGAGTTCATATCCACTAGACTAGCACAAACATGATATGTACTTTTTTGGGATTTCATTACTTGACTAGCTATTTAATCTGTGGTTTTATCAGTTTTAATTAATATTATAAAAAATCTGTCACCGAATTCGTTTCTTAGAAACGCAAAAATGTTCTAAAAATTTGCTTATTACTATTATCTCGTTCTTATTTATGTGTTATTTACGATGTCGGTAAAGCAATAAATAATATTAGTTTATCTGATACATTATCTACTTTATTACCTACTGAAATATAGATTATCATTTTTTTTTTGTTTTCGTTTTTTGAAATTAGTAATTTGATTGTCATTTTCATAAGAGAGTATCGATAACTTTTTTATGCGACGAAAGGAGAAAGAGAAAAAGAAAAACAAAATGGAAAGGAAATAGAAGGAGAAGGAAAAGAATGAGAAGAAGAAATTTAAAGTAGGATTGTAAATGTAGCTTTGTTATTTATCAAAGTCAATTTCTTTTGAGTGGGCAAAATAGAAAGGAAAGAAAAAAGGAGAGCTGGCTTTATGCAACGAATAGAAAATATCGTATCGATAGAAAAGCAAAAACAAGAACGGGAACGAATAATTCAGGTCAAGATGTGCGAATACATTACATAAAATATATTAAATATCATTTCGCATTTGTGAAAGCATATACTCGATAAAGAACTTTATTAACCTACAAAACCCTTCACTTGAAGTGACTTCATAATGAACAAGCTTTACCCAAAGTTTGAGAATTTCACAAACATTACGTAAATGAGGTAAAAAGGTTAACAAACTTAATAGAGATCGTGCTTATTTTGATCATCTCTTTGCAAAAATAGCGTGTATACTTTTATTTAATTTTAGTATTGCAAATACTGACTTTACCAACACTTATTTACGGTTCATAATACTAAATTAATTGTATTTATTGCACAGCTCTTCTAGAAAAATCTTATATATTTTAGAGATGTAAATCTCACACTGACTTGGAGCGAATATTGAAAATATTTTAACTATAAACGGATGGAGGTGTTGAAGAAAAGTAAGGCCAATGTCCCCCTATTGTGGAGAATCTGGTCTTGACGGGACCAGTCTGTCGCTGAGGGTTTCCCGTCGCCTGCAGATCCGGGTCCCTCAGATATAGCGGCTGAAGGCTCACGCAGCGGTTTTAGTGGGGTAGTGCACCCAATGCGAGTCCCCACACACGTTAGCGCGCCTACCCAAGGCCCTGGTATGGTCCGAAAAGGATTTCCGCTGCGTCATCAAAAAAAAAAGAAAAAAGTTTATACGTTTTAAGAGTGGACACCGCGCTTTGGTTGACAAAGTGTTGGTCGGTCATAAGCCAGGTGAGAAAACTAACTTGCAGAATACACTTTAATGTACTATAATTAGGCTTTAATATAGCTAACAAAAAGTTTTTATAGGATTGTCGTATGCCTTGTGTGAATATACGACATGTTTGATTTACATTCTATTAGCTGTTGCCCGCGGCTTCACCCGCGTTAGCAAAACATTTTATTTTTCAAATAAAGTATCTATTTAATACCTCCAAGAATATAATATGTACAAAGTTTCACAGTGATATCAAGGTTAAGTAGTTTTCTAGTGAAAGCGTAACAAACAACTAACATTTATAATATTAGTAGGGATAAACGTAAAACCAGAGGCGAGGACACAGACAGTCCGGCCTCCACAAACGCGAATGAGTTGTTAGTACCCTTTGGCAACGGTACCCTAACATTTGACTCTGTTACAAAAATCTCCCCTCCCCATTTCAAAGTCAACGTTACATATTTAAAACGTATTTGAATAACCATCTAATTAAAAGATAGCTCTGTGTATCTAAAAATATCTCCACATTTTGGGAGGAAAAGCCTTGATGTTAGCTTCGCACACATTTGAGTCCCCAAAAAAAGATCTTAAAAGGGACCTTCTCAATTTTTGAGGTTTCATCGATGCATTATGGCATTTATGATTAGCCTATAAAATTAAAGATAACATAATGTATGCCTATGTAAACTGAATTTAATCGTAAATTAAAAAAAATAAGAACCTCAGTTTTGATCCTAGTGAGTGGCAAGCGTATCATGTCTTCTTATTCCTTCCATAGCTTTTCCTTACATTATTTTACGCGGCTTTCAATCTAACCGGATACAGTTGAATATCAGTATTTTAAATAGAGCGACTGGATATCTTACCTCAACAACCTAGTAAAAAAAAAAAAAAAAAAAAAAAAAAACTTTATTTGCTACTTAGTGTTTTTACAATCTGTCCCGGCGGTTGGTGAACCAGCCGGGGTAACAACCTAGTAACTGGGTTAGACTGGTTGTCAGACTTTCGGATTTGTAACGAATCGTAACAACTGTCAAAGATCTACACACGACGGTCGGGACCAACGGCTCAGCGTGATTTCTGAGGCAGGGAGGAGTGTTTGCATGAAAAGGTCACCCATCCACGGACCTACTCCGGCAAGCGTGGCTTAACCTGATTTATCAATCTGCGCGGCTGATCTTAGTACTTACAAGTTACAAGAACTCCTCTAAGGTTATTTTCACAAACAATTTTAAAAGTGCAAGCACAGTATTAATAAAAGCTTTAATCAAAGTAAAGAAAGTAAATGATATTAATTGTGATGGTGATGAAGAGATATTCTCTTAATGATAACAGTGATTAGGAACTAAGAAGTAAAATCATATAGTTAAATTTACTTTTAAATGTAATATAAAAAAACAATAGAGAAATGAGTGAAAATAGAGAACATTATTAAAACTAAACAAGCATTCACACAATTAATGTACATACATAAATAGCACGCACCACTGCACTCGCTTCATATTAATTTGTTTATTAAAATTAGATGCAACTTAAATCCAGCCAACCGTATTTTATACAGTAATTTGTTTTGGGACTGTATTCGGTTAAATATCCAAATAAAGTTGTAAATAACCTCACACACTATTACAAATGAGATATAATTCTTTTGCATGTGTGTCTATGACTGAATTTCTTTGAAACGCTGGATGGATTTTTTGTTTGTTAAAGTGGATTAGAAAATGGTTTATATTTACAATTATTTCAATAAGCTATTATTATCTAACCTAGTAATAGTGGAAATTTACGTATTTTATATTTAATTTTTTCTTTTACGCCGGGAAATGCATCCTGCTGGGGAGTGGGTCGCCTCAGGCGGGTATGTGGGATAAGTGGACGCAGCTCTACCCACTAAAACCCGGCGAGTGCTACCACTGCCGCCTTTGGTGGGGAGCCCCGGATCTACAAGCAACAGGGCACCTCGACGGCTAGTCAGTCCCTCAGGGGACCGACGCCACCTCCACAGAGAGGTTGCCCCGCACCACACAACAACCACTCCCAACGTCTGGACAGTACGATGAGGTGAGGTTCCCATCCTCACCCCTTGCCCCCTGCTCTGTTGTCCCCTCTTCTTATAAGAGGGGCACAAAGAGCCCCCTCGACTTAATTCACTTCGCCCAAGGTGTTGAGCATCTGCTCACCTAGCTCGATTGAGCTTAAAGGCCGTCAGGCTTAAAAGTCTAGACCTTTCGACAAAAAGAAAGAAATAGTGGGGGGGCTATGATCGGCCGTGGACCGGAGGCTGATGATGATGATGGTGAACAGTAGTAGTAGTAGTAATGTTAACATGAGCACATTATTATCGTTTCTGTTATATCTTGATGAGATCTTATGAATATTTAATATGACAATTTCACCTAGATTTTATTGTGGAATGTGTCGTAAATCAGTAGAATAAAACCATAAAGATCTAATGGCCATTTTTATGAATGCTGTAGCCATATAAGCTAACTTATTTATCTGAACTGAAAATTTATGGCATAATGCCTCTTTTAAAATATAATTAAAAGCATGACATAGCGTTGTACGTGAAAACCTTAATTTTACTCTTGGCCACACAGAGGGTCTGAAAATTTCACGGATTATCGCGAAAGCCGCCAAAGCCTTAAACTGTTATTCTCGGGTCCCTTATGTCGCACAGACCATCTATAAAATGATTTTTCTCGTCCCTTTATCTTTTCCTTTTTATCTTTTCCTCGCCTGATTTCGAAGTATCGTTATATTTTTTTTTCAATTGTATTGTACGTTCCATTTTCGAATCACGATACGCGCAAGCCATACCGTAACGTCTACGTGTAATTTCATGGACGTGTCTATTTGGCCACAAATATCACGTAGCACGTGCCCGTAATAAAATGAATCCCTGTTACAAGAGCCAAGTATCATCATCATCATCAGCGTTTATCCGTCCACTGGTGAACATAGGTCTCCCTCAATGAACGCTAAGACGACCGATCCCTTGTCATTTTTGAGATTTCGATTGCAGAAAACTTACAAATAGGTAGATTAGCCACATAGAAACAAGTTCACCCGAAACTACATCTCGTATTGTGTATTAAAAACCTCAAAGAGTCAAGAATTTCACTTTCACGTTTATAATATTAGTAAGATAAGATTAATTAAAATTTTTAGCAAATGTACTTACAAAATAAGTTTTAAGTAAGTAAATTAAATAAAAACTATTAATTTTAGAAGAAGAACATAATAACACCCATATTCAAGAAGCGTACTCGGCTAACTAATGAAACAACACGATGGAAAGAACGCTTCTAATACATTATGCGCTCATCGTGTCAATAGTCGGGTTTAACAGACGCACAGTGGCTAAATTCACTTAAGTATTGCTTGTGAATTGGTTTAAATGACCCTATGTGTTCGGGAGTACTGTGACACCACAAAGTATTGTTTGTGAATAGGGATATAAGAAAACAAATTACAAGGAACTAATCCTTTGAATTTTAGTTACAACAGATTTTACATTTTTTAAAATTTTAATGTATTGAGCGAAAATGCCCTAACAACTACACAAAAAACTAACAAATATACAAGCTTTATGAGAATTTAAGATTTACAATATTTATGACCGTAAAAGATGCCTGATGTAACTAAATAATATATATAAAGATATAACTTTATATACGTCCGCATACAGGTCCGCGTTGGATGCGAGTAGCAAGGGATCGGTCGTCTTGGCGTTCATTGAGGGAGGCCTATGTTCAGCAGTGGACGGATAGAGGCTGATGATGATGATGATGATGATGATGATGATGAACTTTATATACGTATGTAACTCTTGAACTGCAAATAACAAAAGCCCCGAAGTTTCATCGATTTTTCGAATTACATTAGGAAATTAGGAACAAAGTTGAGGATAAGCAATCAGCAGTTTCGTTGAAATGCAATTGAACCTTTCTTAAGTTCCTATCTAATAATCAAAGTAGTTAAAGTTCACCTACTGCATGATACAACAAACTTCGTAAGGATATAATTTGATACTCTTTTAATTCGAAGTAGAACGTGATCAGCAAAGGAGTTCTACAGTTTTCCCCACCATGTTACAAGCCTTATCGTGGCGGTGGGGCTCAGTAACCCAGGGTAGGTAGGGAGGAAACGCCTATGATACATTCTCCTCTCCTAACGCCTATAATACATTCTCACTGAATGCCCCAACCTAATGCACAGTCGTAGGTCTATTCTAGGGAAGCACGTATTGCATCCAGAAGAGATCATATCTCTTGCCAAAAAAGTCCTAGAGTTCATAGAAACAACAGGACTTGGACCGGAGCTGTAAATAGTGGCGATCACAATATGTCAACCCTGATTGCAGTGACACGAAGGCGGGCATTGCCTGGAATAGCCACTCTCGGAATAATAATAATAAGCCCAGGGTGAGCCCACCACATTGGGAGAAGCGAAATGAGCTGAGGAGGCTCTTTGTACCCCTCTTATAAGTGGATAAGGCAAAAGAACAGGGGGCTAGGGGCGAGAACGGGAACCTTGCCTCATTGTACTGTTCGTACGTTCGGAGGGGTTGTTTTGTGGTGCGGGGCAACCCCTCAGTGGCGGTGGCGTCGGTCACCTGAAGGACTGACTAGCCGTCGAGGTGCCCTGTTGCTTATAGATCCGGGGCACCTCACCAAAAGATGGCATTGGTGGCACCCGCCTGGTTTTAGTGGGTAGAGCTGCGTCCACTTACCAGCTTTCGGGCACAGCCAATCCCATGTAACCGCCTGAGGAGACCCACTCCTCCGCAGGATGCCGAAGAAAAAAAAGGAGTTCTACAGTTTTAATAAACATTTCGTATAAAAATCTTGTGTTTTTATACGAATAAATAAACAGCTGTAAATAATGGTAGGTTATATCGGCAGAAAACATAATAATAAATGTGACGAGCAGATTTTCTGCAGAATAAGGAAATTCCTTTGAAATATATTTCCACACGGTAAACTAACCCTTGGGTCGACTTGACAAACTTTCGCGCGTCAATCGTTTTTGCACCCATTGCTATTTCTCACTGGATCATTAAGGGTGAATTATAATCAAAAAGTTCTGCGGAGCTGATTAATTTTACTGAATGCACCAATTATAGATTAATAAGAGTTGTGTTCAACAAAAAATGTGAATATATTGGATATTTTTGTTTTGAATATATATAAAACTAGCTGTTGCCCGCAGCTTCGCCTGCGTTAACTAAGATTTACAACGGGATCTTAGTACGCGAAATAACATTTTTTACACCTTGTGTCCGAAAAACCAAAATATCTTACGGTACCCTATTTTTATCAGAATAAAATTTAGCCTATGATACTCGTGGATAATGTAGCTTCCGAATGGTGAAAGAATTTTTGAAATCGGTCCAGTACTTTTTGTGCCTATTCATTACAAACATACAAAAATAGGTACAAATCTTTCCTCTTTATAATATTAGTGTAGATTTAATAGTTCAAAACAACTAAAAGAACATCCTTTTTGTCTTTTAAATTTAAAAATGGAATAATCTTATCAAACGTTGTCATCGGTTCGCAATAGATTTGCAAAGTCTGAATGAAATCTGACTGTTTAAAGTGGGTCAAAATCGCGGCTAAACACAGTTAACAGTGAATTTAATAAAAATCATAGAAAAACTTCTGTTTTTAGCCATTTAGTAGAGCCATTACATAATTTGAATTAAACATTTATTAAAACAGTGAAAAAAAAAACTTTCTAATATTATTGATACCATAAAACTTGAAACAGAATATTATGTTAAATTCACACAAAATGTAGAATGAAAACTACTAACTAAATAAGTTTAATCTTCACCAAAATGTGAAATTAAATCCATGAAGTAGAATATCACGAGAAAAAATCCGGATTTTGTGTGAAACGTTTTAATAAAGCATGTGCAAGACAAATACGTGTGAAACTGAAACAAATGTCTCCATGGCACGGCGCCAGATTCGTGCCCAGCGAGGAGGATATTCCACATTATATCCGATTTTCGGCTTTGTAGCTACAATAGTTATCTTATGTTGCGGATGCAGACGGTTTAGTAGCTGTGAAGTATGCGGGAAATTGAATTGAAGTACGTTCGAATTTAGAAGCGCGAGTTTGAAGTTCGAATTTGAAAGTCAGAACATATGTCACAGTAATCACAGTTCGATCGCTGAAACATCAATGCTGAAAATGTTTTCCAATCTTTGACTTCATTATCTATGATTTTGAGAACTGCGTGCACGTTGACCTTCATTTCATAGAAGCTGTATATAAAGGTCATGGAAATCTAACGTTTGTTATGCTAAATGCATTAGTGCAACCCACTTCAATTAGCATACAATATTGTATGATTTAGTCCTACTTCCTACTAATATTAAACGCGAAAGTTTGTAACTAATATGTATGTTTGTTACTCTTTCACGAAAAAACTATTGAATGAATTTTAATGAAACTTTACAATAATATACATCAGAATAGCACATAGGCTATAATTTATCCCCGCAGGGCACTCCTAGTTATCTAAATGGTAAATTCACTTCATTTTGCCTTAGTAAAGTATCTACTCCATCCGTCCATTACTTAGATAAGTAATTAATAATAATTATCAGTGCAAGCAAACATAATATTTATAATAGAATGTTTAATAAGAAAATACACAGACGAAAAGACATAATATTATATTTAGGTACTTATTAAGTAAACATTATGTAAAATGCATAGAAAACTTTTAGGTTAATAATACTAGTTTATTTTAAAATATAAAGCGCTTTAAGGGACGCATATTATTCCAACAGCTTCTACAAGATCGGGGATGGAAATTTTTACAATACATTATAATAAATAAATCTCTTAACTTTTCCCAACGCGTCTGAGAAATGGGCTAGTTTAGGCTGTTAGCCAAACTTTGAAGATATTCTACGACGGAAATCTGCAAAAGATGTTCCTGAAGTTAAGGAACGTGAATGTAAAATATGGTCTCGGAGGATTTAAGCTTTTTAAATCTAAGCCGGTAAATTCTTGAGTTGCTAATGTATAGTTTAACTAGTATTCCGAGCAGCTGCTCTTCTAATTTAGTAATGGACTGAAATTTTCACAGATTGCATTAAAAACAATGGGGTTGTCTATAAGGTCGGTTCACAGATAGTTGAACGTGACAATGTCATAATAAAATACCGATGGGCCTTTGTCCGCGCTCGCATGAGTCATGTTTTTTCGTGCGTGCAGCCGGCTCTACTTTCGTTCGCCGATACAACCTGTATCTTCAAAGACATTGAAAACCTTATGTGCCTGTTAATAAAGATCAAGTTTCTAGAATTAAGTCACCATATTGAGAAGGCATAAGTTAGCATATGTATTTAAACTTCATTAGCAATCTAGCACTTATTTAGTGCTAGGATTATTATTTTTGAATACATAAGTTCAATTTGTGAAGAAGGGTATCGAATAGCTTTTATAATAATATAGTATAGTATCAATCCAAAACATCCCACTACAAGGCACGACTCTCCTCCTCGAAATCAGGTAAAGAGTATATTAGGCCATAGCTCACCGAGGCGCTAGTCCAATGCGGGTTGGGGAACCTTACACACCTTCAAAGTCTTTAATTCTTATTGGATATGCAGGTTTTCTCACAATGCATCATATGTGCACATGCATTCATCAGTGAATGAGCGATGGTCTTATATTTAGGGTGCTTTTAGAAAAAAAAATGATACTCCGGAAGGTCAGGAGTCGGATCCGGACACTGGCTTAAGAGACCAAGCCCATACCCACGGGACCACCTACGCTCGATGATATGAAAGATGATGAATTAATAATAATGATGCTCTATTTTTAAGGAACGGGTTTTTTATTTGGCCCTGGAACCATTGTTAGTACAAATACGTGGTGGGTTCGTAAGTGACCACGAAGCAAATGAACTAACAGTGGGAATAAAAACAGTCGGTTTTCCAATTCTTCGCACCACTTTCCACTATAGTTGAAGGTCAAAACTACAACAAGCTCTATCATTGTACCGTACTGTTGACAACAAGATATCTTTCGTATACAATATACGTAAGTCATCCATCTAGATCTAAAGTAAAGGCTTCGGGACAAAGGTCTACAAAGGCTTAAATTAATAACTAGAAATGTTGTGGGGAGCCTTTGAAGCTATTTAATGCTAGGATTAGGATTTGATTGTGATATAAGCTTGATTGATGACCTTCTTGCGTGAAGTGTAGGGATTTCTAATATCTTAAGGTTTAGGGGGTTCATCTCTTGCTTCTCTACCTTTAGTACTAACATGTGAGTGTTAAATAAAACAATTGCTTAGTTTATACAATCAAGTGGTGAATCTGATTAAAATTAATAATTTTCAATACTGTAATGTTGCTGGTGAAATATACTTGTATCATAAAATGTTTTATTTATACCTACAAAATACATTATTTTTACCTGATGATTTTTTTTCTCATGATTTTTTGTAAAAGTGTACCTAGGCATGGTAATAGTTTTTAATTTTCATCAGCACCATATATCGTCAACATTGCTTGTGAAAGAAAACAATTTGAGTAAACCCGCGTATCGTACATTATTTAAAATATTTAATAGTACCTCTGAGATAATTGACAAGCTGCTTTGGGACGGAGTATTCAAATTAAACTTCGTGATTCGCCCTTCGAGATTACAAGTATTCACAAGTAGTACCACGCGTACGTGCTGCCATCATACACACTTTTAAAGCAACTCTGGATAAAGAAAACATGTTTTCTCCCCACTCACGCCTTCCTTAACAGCCCGTCGTCGTCTGCAGTCTCATACACGTTTTGTGTGCCGGTCATCGCACACGCATTTTTCTTTCTAAGTGAAGTTAGCATACTGAAAGTTCGTAGCTGTGTCACTATAGAATATTAGACATGGAAAAACGCAAGAATTACAATGAAAAGGAAAAATAAAGGATTGGAACGAAAAATGGCTAGAGATCGCAAAATAGGTCTCCATAGTTTTATTCGTCATGCTCAAAATAATAACACGAGCGAATACAATAAATGAAGGTAAATCAAAAATTATTTATTCAGTTAATATTATCTTTTGTAATTTTTTTTTCTTCTTAATGCGATATTGAGATTGATCTGAAAAATTATTACCCACTAACAAAAAAAACAAAAAAAAAAAAACAGCCTAGAAGGTTGTGTCGTGAATACATTAGACGTTTTTTAGAGTACAGCCCGTGATACTGTATCACAGAAACTATGCAAAACAGTAACGATCATTGACAAGATGAGCTTACATAACCACACTTAACAATCATGGAGTTATTTTTCTGGACTAGGCGTTGTGGTTTTTATTGATGCACTTTATTCTAGAACGCACTCGTGAGATTGTTCGTGAGCCCAAATCCGTGAGATTGTGTCGTGAACACAAATCCGTGAGATTGTGCCCTGAACACAAAATCCGTGAGACTGCGTCGTGAATACACTGGATGTTTTTTCGAAGTGCAGCCAGCCCATGAGGCTGTATCACAAAAATGATACCAAGCATTAACGATCGTTGACAAAGATGAGCTTACATAACCACACTCAACAATAATGGAGTTATTTTTCTGGACTGGGCGTTGTGTGGTTTTTTATTGATGCACTTTATTCTAGAACGCACTCGTGAGATTGTTCGTGAGCCCAAATCCGTGAGATTGTGTCGTGAACACAAATCCGTGAGATTGTGCCCTGAACACAAAATCCGTGAGACTGCGTCGTGAATACATTGGATGTTTTTTAGAGTACAGCCCGTGAGACTGTATCACAAAAACTATACTAGAAGCTAATGATCATCGACAAAGATGGAATTAACAGTATTTAATATTTATATATTTTTTTTGATACCCTCAATCTGTTGAGTAGTAGTGGGTAATAATCTTTCAAATTTATCTCGCGTCTGAAGATCAGCACCCTATCCTGGCTATCCTTGGCATCAAGGCTATGAGCCAAAAAATCAGAGAAACATTGGGGACTAATAGGTACATAAATACAGCTAGAGCCGATAAGCCTATATTAAGGTAAATTACATTGGAGAAGATATTAAAGACATTTTGGAAAATGTTTAAAAGGCATAACATGTTATTAGAAAATCCACTAGCTGTTGCCATGTACGGTGTGACTCAAATTCTAACCTCATAATTAATGATCTTCATGTCTCGCAACAATGGCGATAATCAATAAAAAATATCGAGTGAGGTAAGTCGTTTTTTATGCTATGTTGACTATATGGGAATACTTTAACGGCTTCTCTAGACAAGAGCGTAGAAGATAACGAAGTATCTTAAACGGGACCAGCTCAGCTTTTTCGGAGGAGATTTACAAGAAAAGTTGACATCTATAAAAGCCATTTCTTACGACTGACGCAGAGTAGGTCTGCTATAACAAAGACTAGGTCGCTAACGACCACGAGTCGTAACTAACTTTTCCACCTCTAGTACAGGTTAGGCTTTAAACTTGGGTAAGAGCCGCCACCGACTCCGGGTGCTCGGTACACGCAACCGAATCCGAGCTAATCTCGCCGGCTGGCGGTGCCAGCAACAGCCAGCAGCGGAGCGGCGCCAGAACAACAAGCGGACACCGGTGCTGAAAAAAGCGGCGGTTTCATGTGGATCGGTAGATGGCGCTCCTGACCAACACCCGCTGGAAGCAGGTAGACTTAAATTTTTTAAATAAGGCGTAGGCGCAGATATTGATTCTTGATATTGCCTTGAGTACAAGGTTTACGTATACCTTTTCTTTCTGCTGTTACCCAGACTAACATACCAGTCAATAGACCCACAAATATTGCGTATGACAGGGAAATGACTAGGGAAATAAATTATTTACTTTTATTAGATGCGATACATGAATGTAAACCATGTTCTGGTCAATTTATATGGCATATTTCTTATAAAAAAGAGTAATCGAAATAATGGTTTATTTCAACTGATGTATATCCGCGCCACACTTTCAAACTTGATTATAGAACAGCTTTAAAACTTATTTCTAATAATTGTCAAATGTCAAATGTGCATAAACATGCCAAAATTTTTTCTATAGCTATTCATAATCAGCACAGATTTATTAATATATATTTATAAATCTGTGATAATCAGTGTAACAAATACTTGCGTTTTCAGTGGTTAAAAAGGATCAATGAGTCGCCTTACATTTTACAGAAATCATGCAACCAGCTTGTGCAATTTTTACGTAACCAGGACTTATTATATCTATTTTTTAGACAAACAAAAATAAGCAAGAGCCTCTACGATTTATTTATTTAACGACCTCTATGGCTTGAGCAACGCGCTTACCATTGAGTTAGCGGGTTGCACGGAAGGTGGAGTTAGAGGGTTTGATTCCCACCTGGGAATAAAGAGTTTTTTGTATTCCTGGGTCATGGATGTGAAAATCTTGCATATCTTATGTATATTAAAAAGTATAAGATATGTTTCGTTGTCCGAAATACGTACCTTGACAACTTAGCGTGGAACAAGATTAACGTGGTGTAAAAGCGCCCATAGATATTACTACAATAATAATGATAATTATTAATAATCTAGTTTAAAACATTTTTTAAGAGACTAAAGAAATTGCGACGCTTTACGCACTTGATAGAATCACTAATATCGGTTTGTTTTAACATTACAATATGGCTGGTTATATACAAAAAACTTATGGGTTAATTTATCTTTATTTACAAGAAAATGATTACGACCAATATATCTATTTACCAATATGTTTATTTACGATTTCCACTATTAGATTAATAATAATGATGAATGTTTTA
The DNA here is from genome assembly GCA_905333005.2 of Lycaena phlaeas. Classification (NCBI taxonomy): domain Eukaryota; kingdom Metazoa; phylum Arthropoda; class Insecta; order Lepidoptera; family Lycaenidae; genus Lycaena; species Lycaena phlaeas. Next base: position 4,008,166 of record HG995176.1, read on the forward strand.
GCCCATACGGTTAGGCGTTTGTCGAACGGCATTATTTTCTGACTAGTCTCGTACAGGTACAGGGGATGAAATAGCTATTCTTAAGCAGGATTCTACCATCACATCGATTACTTATAGCTAAAGGTGCATTTTGTTGTCGCATAGTAATTCGGAATCAGTAGATTATGCAAGACATAAAATTAAACGTTCCGTTGAGAATTGACAACTCCACTGCTATATACATAAACAAATAATATTTATGTAAATAGGATGATATTAACCGACACACTTGAAGTGGTATCAAAAGGGTCTATATCTATATGATAATGTGTTCGCATCCTACGTTAGCTCACAAGACAACTATGAGGCCGACGCAGAATCCCGTTTGCGTTAATTCTGATATAGAATAGGAGTTAGCCGACTATACTTTTCAAAATTTAATAATTTCGAAAAACCTGAAGTAGATATTCTTGCCAGCTGGTTAGCAAATCAAATCACGATATCATTTTTCATAGGTCAAAGTCAAAATTTTTATTCAAAATAGTACAATCAAAGTATCTTTTTGAAAGTCAATTGAGTCTACCACCGGTTCCAAAGCAAGCCCACTGAGAAGAACCGGCGAAACAAACTCAGTGGAACTAATCTTTTCAAAAACGTGACGACTTGTACTCTTAAAAAGTAGTCAAAGTAAAAAATAAATAAAATATAAGTCTTCGGGAGTCGTAATTATACCTGATAGTCTAGCCAGCCTTTTTTACAGAACATAAGGATTATCAGGGCAGCATTCGCAGGCCCCGAAACGCCGTCGAATACAACTGATATTAATAATATTAATAATAATATTTTTACTGTAAATTTTGTGAGTATCTTATATGCATAAAGATAATAATAATAAACATTTATTAAGGGTTAAGTAATGTTATTTTGGCGTCTATTATGGATAATACCATAAGACAATATCTGTCCTTGTTTCTATCAATGGTACAATTTTTTATCGTCAATAATATACATTTTATAGGATTAGGATTGATAACTAATAGTTAATTTTTAAATTATTCCCCATTAACTTCGTTAAATGAGCTTTAGCACTAATTGTATTCAAATAATACGATTTGAAAATGTAATATCAAATATTGTAAACGATTTAAGAATTATTTTATGAAAATAGTACGCAGTATATATGACTAAGCACTCCGCGTCCAAAATATTATAATACAACTGAAAAATTGTGCTCTTTTTTTTAATATTAAGTATGGGTATCGTGTTCAAATATTCTTAATTTCAATTATCAAATAATATTCAAAATTAAAAAAATTTTATATTATAAAATCTGGGTTTATTAGAACTCAACCAATTTTAAATATACATTAATATGAGACGCCTTCTATTTACCTTACTAGTCTTCTGAGAGAATGCCTTTCAAATGTTATTTACCCTTTGTTAGTTTTTCAGGAAACTTTTGAGCCTGTAAGTTCACAGATTTTTAGCCGATGAATAAAAGCTACCGTCCAGGATAGTGGGCACACCAGTGCTTAGTGCCTATAGTACGAGACATGCAGCTACTTGATCTTTTGCCGCATGACTGGTATCAACATGGATGTTATCAAACGAACCGCTGGATGGATTAGATGTCACAAACTTAAGTCAAATTTTAAAACTGAGAAGTAACTACTGGTATCAAAACATTTGATTCCTTTTCTCACTTTCCTTGTAGGTTGGGGTTTTTTCAACTTCTATTGGTAAACGTCAATTCTAATGTATGTATTATATATATACACAATATATAGATTTTATTTACTATATGAAACATATTTTCCGATTATTTTAATAAAAGCCTTGTAATATTATCTAAAAAACTGTTGTTATAATATTACCTAACTACACTAGTGCTTTCACTGGTGTAGTGAGCTATTTCGTAGTTCTCTAAACAACTACTTGTGAATACTTGTAATCTCGAAGGGCGAATCACGAAGTTTAATAGAGAATCAAACGAACTTACCTGTAAGTGAAGTTCGATGATTATTAAACGAGTGATTCGCCCAAGAGATTACAAACCCTCCCAAACCCTAATTACATACATATTATTTATATTGATGTAATGCCCTTTCGAAATAGCTAACAGGAAAGCCGTACACGACAGAAACGTGTATGAGACTGCAGACGACGACGGGCTGTTAAGGAAGGCGTGAGTGGGGAGAAAACATGTTTTCTTTATCCAGAGTTGCTTTAAAAGTGTGTATGATGGCAGCACGTACGCGTGGTACTACTTGTGAATACTTGTAATCTCTTGGGCGAATCACTCGTTTAATAATCATCGAACTTCACTTACAGGTAAGTTCGTTTGATTCTCTATTTTCTTGCTTGATCATAATGAAACAAATTTTACAGATTTTATTGTGGCTTACTAAGTCTTTTAATGGCCAATATTTCGGATACTTTAGCTACCATGGTCAAGAGGGGACTGAGGTACCAGACGTCCTTGCTTGATTCAGGAAGGCACATGGATCAGATGGTATATTAGGATCGAAGATGAAAAGTTAATTGTTATGAAGTAGTTTTCTTAATTTATGTCGTAGTATGTCGTATTTATGTAAAGTTGCAATAAAAATAAATTATTCTATGCGTACCTATGTTATTGAATTCCTTCTAGATGAGTGTTGGATTTTAATAACGTTTTTGGATTTTTTGGATTTGGAGTTGCATAATAATGTGTGTTCCAGAGGATTCGAGAATAGTTTCAGTTCTCATTTCGGTCTATTTAGTTAATTACTTAAGTATCATTTACGAATCAATGGAATTCGCATATATTATGTCTGTTTGTTCTAAGTTAAGCAAATGACAACAGTGGCTTAGCAATTATTTCGTAAGTTTATTTAGATAATTCACAATTCACGCGTCTATAATTTTTGTGCACGGGAAAGGTCCGTTGGGGCCACTAGTAATATTTGTGTGGTTAGCATAACCGTTAGCTTATTTTAAGACGATCCCCTCACTTTGTTTGGAAGAGGTAGTATTATAATTTTGTTTGTAGTTAAGTAGTCACAGAGGGTAAGTAATTAAAGCGCCATTTTCGATGTAAATTGGTTGATCGCGCTGCAAATTGCTTACTTAGCGAACCGCTCACAAACATTTATACAGCGGCCAGTGTTTACTGTCACTAGCGGCATGATAATGTTGGATTTATATTAAGTAAAGGTTTCAGTCATGTAATGGATTTTTTACTATATATATATATATATATATATATATATATATATATATATATATATATATATATATATATATCTCATCTAAGCTCTCAACATTCAAATTGCTATTCCTAACATCGATACGAATGCATAAACATGTCACCATTATGTTAAAACACTCGAATCCATTAAGCATTAACTATAAAGTTATATAATTATCAATATTGTAAATAATTCCTAGTGGGCCCTATTTTGTTTTGAGTAGTTTACATGGGTACCAACATCTTGCTTCTTTATGTCATACGGGGGTGATCGAGCAGTGGAAGTATGCTTGTGGACATGGCTCCCTCTTAGAAAGTTTTTCTGAATATTCTAGAAACGGTAAATTCAATGAAATGTAGGTCACATTCTATTACATTGCACTCCATTGTAATATGAGAAATGTAATCCTTAATTAGCGGAGATTCATTACCTATATGTATTGATGCTGATGATGATGACGATGACGACTTAATATTAGAAACTGTTCGTGCATGTGGTATAACATTTATACATAATATAATATGGTTTTAATTAAAGGTATAGACTAAAATAAGTACCGTGCAAACAATACGAGTAGGTAAAATACTCCTGAGGGAATGGTAGTTACTAGGAGCCCTTCCCCCTATCATAAGGTGGGAGTGGGTGAATATTGTATACCAAGCCGTTATGTCGATACTTACTTAGTTTTAATTATTAAAACAATTCTATAATAGAATTAAAATATATTTAATATTTTTATAAATTGGTTTTAATGTTAAAAAAAGTAAAGTAGTCATCCCTTATATTATGTCCCATGGATGGGCACGGGTCTCCTCCTCGAAATTAGGCGAGGAGGGTAATGGGCCATAGTTCACCGATGCGCTGGCCTAATGCATGTTGGTGAACTTCACATACCTTCAAAGACTTTTAATCTCATCAGTCATGCAGGTTTCCTCACGATGTTATCCTTCACCGGTGAGCGAATGATGGTCTCGTGCACTTAAAAATTTCGAAAAACCCATTTCAAGGCACACACATACGGGTCAGAATCGTACCCGGAACCTCTCACATAAGAGGCTGAGTCCATTGCATTTACATGCCATTTACATCAAACACGGACCGGCCACTGAACGGTGATCGTCTTCCCATCTGGTTAATGGTATGCCATTAACCAACACTTCGTCTACCTAAACGTGGCCTCCACTTAACCTTAAAGGCCTATCAGCCATCCGTTCTCCTGAGTACGCGATCAGCTCACAGCCACTCCAACGAGCTTATTCTTATTCTTATGTTAAATTAAAATTATTATTATATTTCTACGCACGCTTTGTTCAAGAGACTGGAACGCGAACTAAAACTGAAAAAAATGGAGAAAATTTCTTTCTAAACATACTTTACACCGAAAATAACTATGTTAGTTAAAATATCATCATTTTGGAGGCCTAAAAATAGCATCCTATACGTGCCTTATTCACTTGTAGTCCATATTTCCTAGATGAAATGATGAACTCACGAGTAAAACAGTGTAACAAGCAAAACTGATAAAAAGTGAATATGATTTTAAGCCGCTTAATATTATTGAAAAGATGTAAAAGGCATTTCGTTCGCTTTCAATGACTCCATTAGACTGTCTGAACTTTATCTAGCTTTGAATTGATCTTAAAATAACTTTCAATAAACGTACCCCGATTATTAGTATTGAAAAGGGTTTTTTCAATGGAATTGAGAATATTTTATTGAGCATGTACCTTATATTAAGTATTAAAACTTGATTCATCTTCATGTTTTTTTTTTATAAAATAAATATTCATAGTAGATAAGATAAGAGAGTTATATTGTTTTTTAAATTTAGGCTCAAATATACATTATATTATATGGCTATTTTTAAACGACTTTAAGGAGGGAGACGTTTCTCAATTCGACCGTATATATGCTTTTTAGATATTACTATAAAAATATAATATTAGAAAACCGCAATTTATATGAAGAGTAATTTAAAGTATATTTATATATTTTGGATTTGAAATTTATCATATTGTATAAGTATTCTACTAGTCAAGTCCTTTCAAGTAGTAGGTATCCATATTAAAGTAGATGTGAAAATATTATACGCACTCGAAAATTATGTGGTGACGGCCATCTTGGATTGATGTTCATCAAACATAGATAAGTACACTCGTGAATAATTCACCTTTCAAATGTAAGAAATAAAATCAATATTTGTTCATTTGTTCGCGAGCTACGTTCCCCAGAAAGGCACACACACCACATAAACCACATAAATACGTATACACAAAGACACACACACACACACACAAACTTATAAGACTCTGATGTTTTTGCGTCAGGGGTTAAGAAACAGTTGAACAGACTAGTTTTTCTTGAAGTAATGTAATTAGTAATTAATTTAAGTAAGTAATGTAGGTACTTTTACTACTATAAAATATCATATGCCTGTATGTTTTATACGTCTACTTATCAAAGTAGGGTAGATCACGCAATACTTAAAAGATGAAATCAATTACAAAATTACAATATATTTAAAACGGAATCTAGCAATTTCAATACACAATTGTAAATATTGCGACTACGAGAAACGGGGACCAATGAAAAAAATATTAAAGCCTAAATACATTTACATAAGGAGCCCGAGGGAAGAGGCAAATTTGCGGGATTTATTTGATGACAAAAGATAAAAATTAAAATAAATATTCAAATTCCATTGTACTAACATAAATTTATTTGGTCGATTTTATGAATTTCAATTCTAGTTATTCTTTATGAATAATTTTAGAATTTTTGATTCCACGTTGATGGCGAATAAAGCTAGGTCCATATCGTACTTTGCGGACCCATTTGCCTTTTCTATGTTAAAAATTATTTATATGAATAGCGTCACGTTTAAAAAGGGTAAGGGAAAAGGTCGCGATGATATGTATGTCACGTTCAACCTTCCTTAATTACTACGTAACGTACATGTTCTTCTAAAATTATACAAAAATTGAAGAGATATTTTCAGCGATAGAGAAAAGAGAAAGAGGGGCACAAAATGTTTTGCTAACTTCAGATGAATGTCGGGATTTAAGGCGATCTTCTTGGCGTTAATTATTGAAAAAGATCTAGGCAGTCTCAAGTCGAACTGTCCTCCCTGTTATAAGTAAATCACAAGCCTTTCCAGATTCACACGTTACATAATATATCTGGGAACAGCCAAACTACTATCTAAGTATAACGTTATGACATGTAAAATACTGTCTAAGCATTAATTTGTATGGTAGGGTTAGTAGAGGCTTACATAACTACTTGATCTGTGTATGTTTACAGACGGCTGACGTCACATTAGATTAGCTGATCAAATCGGCTTATGGTTATTTCATTCCAACCTAAAGAAATGGACTTTCGATGATATTATTTAATACTTTTGTGTAAATTAATGCTTCAATTACTTTTTAAATTCTTCTTTGTGAATGGCAATAACGACATCATATTTTTAATACTTTCTAATATTAAGGTAGAGTTTATAATTGATTATTAAATATTTGGCTCTTTACTCTCAATCATTTTCATTTAATTTATTCAAAAATCTGTACACGTAAACGAAACATACATTACAATAATAAAATCATTATTACTTCAAAGTTGAACGGACTAGCACAGCTAGGTAATCTTCTCTAGACAAAGGTTTCTAGTGCACATTCCCACAAAGGCTTTGTATTAATTCCTAACCTGCGCCGTAAACGGCTGGACTCATTGAGGTCCTGTTAACTTATCTAATGAAGGCTCTGCGATTATGAACACCTTGAATTAAATGTTATTACATTCTATTCTCCTAACGACAGAATCACCTTTGTGCTATTTTCAATTATATATTTATCATACAATAATAAGTCTTATTGTTACTAATAACAATAATATCTATAGACGCATTTACACCACGTCAATCTGGTCCCGTGCTAAGTACTCGAAGAGACTTGTGTTACGGGTACCAGGCAACGGAAATACATATATTTAATACTTTTTATATTAATACTTATATTTAAGATTCTTATTATATAATACACGACTGTAATACACATCCATGACCCAGGAACACAGAAAACTTATTATTTGAAAAAAGTATTTAAAATAGTAAATTTACTTTCACAGTTTTGAGTACTTATAAAATACTTGAGAATGGTGGAACTTTAATCTCGAGATAACACAACTATTAAGGTATTAGTTACAGGCCCATTGTTTCTTATTGAAACTTACTTGATATTTTCATGCAAAATTTAAATTCCAAATTCCGTAATGTAAAAGGTAAAATCATTTACGGACGACTGTATGAATTGATTCTGTTTGCTTTACTAGGTAAAACAATTTAACTTTATATGATTAGATTTTTATACAAAAAAATACAGTGAGTGTATATCACTGAACTTCTAAATGATTGGACCGATTTTGATGGATGAATATTTTTGACGTGACAACGTATAATAACTCGATATTACGGGCAGCATGCACAAAAAATATGACGTCATGTAGCGTTCCGAGAGCGCGGCACGAACGAGAGAGAGGTATAATTCGAGCGATCGGCTCAGTTCGGTTCGTGCTGCATGTAATGTTTAACATTGTCACGTCAAACTGCCGTCCGTAAACCGACTTTACAGACAACCAATTATTTTTTTAGATTCTAAAATAAAAATATTTTAGAATCTCAAGTGGATACGAAAATGACTTAGGTTCACAATTCAGCTCATCACAGAATGTCTTGTAAAGAAAACGTCTGTTGGGTCCACCAGTACTTTAAAGTACTGGACGATATTAAATCTTGTAAAATGTACATTAACCACAGCACATCATAGTCCTCTTTTATGTATAATGAGGAACTTCCATACAAATTTTTATTCCCTATTTAAACCCCCCTTAGCTTTTTTTCGCTACAATAGGTAGCCTTTGTCCTTTCGCAAGCTCTAATCTATCCCTGTTTCAGAATTCATCATAATCGGTTCAGTGATTTAGGCGTGAAAGTGTAACAGACAGACAGAGCTACTTTCGCATTTGTAATATTAGTAAGGATTGAATTCGTAAAAAATATATTATACTTTACTAAAGAGAAAATATATGAATGCAGACATTTTACAAAATTAAACATTGTTATAGTATTTTAATACTTGAACACAATCATTTCTAAATAATCGAAAGATTAACGGCGGTTTTCAATATCCTATCTATCTTAAAATGTTCTTATCTATCGTTACATTTTGACACATTTTCTTACAAAATCTGTCAAAATTGTAAGGTGGATAAGAAAATTTTAAGATAGATAGGATATTGAAAACCGCCGTAAGTAAAGGATGCGCTTCTACTGTCACTTCTCATATATGTAACTAAACTATAAAATCTGCCATAAAACAAACATTTTAACACAACATAAAGCATCGATAAATCAGCCGAACGGTCTGAATGAATGCATTACCAACTAATGGTATTAAACAATTATTCAAATGGAGTGAAACGAGGATGATATGCAAATCATGATATTGTTCAGGCCACGAAAGTGCGACGCTAATCGTTTCTGGGCCTGGTGATTTGCACAGTTCAGCACAACCAGAACAAATAAACGTAATCTTTGTTGAATGGCACGTTAAGTCATAAAGGGATTCGTTTATTTACTTTACCATCTTTTCAGTACATTAGGAGCCTGTTTCACAATCTCCAGATAGGTTCCGAATAGGCTATCCACAACACATTTGCCAGATACTCCATACTCTATCTGTCAAATATGTTGTGAATAGCCCATTCGGAACTTATATGGATTGATATATATGGATAACTTTATTATATCATACAAAATATATCTAAGTTTTATATTATTATTACACATATTAATTAGCACTATAATACTTACATAATAACTTTATTATATCATACAAAATATATCTAAGTTTTATATTATTATTACACATATTAATTAGAACTATAATACTTAATAGGTCAATATTTGAATACAGTTTTTCATTTGGAAACAAGTGTTTCAATATTATATATATGTTTTATCAATATTAATTGCTTTTTATATCTTCAGCGCTATATTCACTTACATTTTTTAAAATATAAGCGAAAGTTTTATAATTTTTTCTTCCATATAACTGACAATATAGCGAAAAAAAGCAAAAGAGCAACCCCTAAGTTTTTTTCTCGTTTTTCTTAGGGGATCCTGCATCTCAAACGAGTTTTTTTTTATTACATTTACTTATTGACTACATTTTTTTGACTTATTTCAAGTGTACAAGTTGTACCTACCTACGTAATAAAGATATTTTTGATTTGATTTGATTTAATCAAATCAAATCAAATCAAAAATATCTTTATTACGTAGGTACAAATTGTACACTTGAAATAAGTCAAAGGATACCTTGGAACTCCACGAAAATGCCAATGTGTGATAAATAGCCGGCACTTACAATTATTATACTTACATAACTATTCACAAATTAAAAATAAATTCAAATACTAAGTGAGCATTTATAATTATTTATAAAAAATATGTATTTCTTTAAAAACATTTTTGATACAACTCCATTTTGCAGTAGCAAATGTTGCAATTTCAAGGAACATTACCAAAGCGGTACTCCCCGACCGCTGCAAATATTGCTCAAAGGAAATTGTATAATTAGCTTAGGTAGCCCCACTTGAGAATAATGGAAAGGTCAAGACGAACCGTATAATTAAAGTTATTATTAAAGAAAATGTGAAAATTCTGTAAATGATATTGTACTTGATACAAAAGTATGGTCCCGTCAACCGAATGGTGGGCGAGCGACGATGGTCTAGTGTGTATGGGCCCTTTCTCTTGAGCGAAAGGGTTTGAGTTTGATTTTGAGCCCTTGTGGCGCGTTGAAATAGGTTTTTCCTAAAATGTCTAAGTACAGTGTACTTTTGAAAGTTGCTTGAGCTCGTTTCAGGTTAATTAATTCATGGGGGATGCTGACCACTTACCATCAGGTGGCTCGTGTGCTCGTTTCCCTATCCAACTAGCATATCTCAATTCTATATATATCGAAAATCTTTTGAAGTTTATTAGACCATACATACCAGAAAGGAAATTCTAAATTACAAATACTGAGTTGCCAGTGTTTCTTTATAAATTTAAATGTTCTATAATTAAACTAACAATACAAAATAGAGTCTTGTCTATAAGCAATTGTACTAGACGGAGTTACTAGCAATTGCTAGTAAAATTGCTTATATCAATGTAATATTCATGAATTATGCACAAATGTGTAAGATGCGAGTCGCAAGGGATTGCCTGTCGTGGCGTACATTAAAGAAGGCTTATGTTCTACATTGGACGGATAAAGGCTGATGATGATGATGATGTATAAATTAAGCAAAAAAAAGCTATATCAATCCTAATGATCTCATCATCATCATCAAATTTTATTATCATCATCCCTCCATTTACTTCAACTGTTGATAAAGGAACGGTTTCAAATCAAATCAAAGTATCTTTATTTTTGCCGGTAACAACTGCCGGTACCGTCAGCTACTGAACATAGTTCTGCCTAGAATGACGGGAAAATCGACCACTTGCCATTGCGTGTTAATTTCTTCATAAATTATTTCTGAAGCAATAATTAATTGAAAAATAACTGTTATAACACATCTTCAAACAATACAACTGACTGACCTGATGATAGTTTCAAAATCTTTCTGAAGTTAATTTCAAAGTTGTTTTTTTTGCACTCATTACATACAAAAGTTTACTTTAGCTCTATATTCGCTGAAATCCGATACTTAGTCTATACTTAGCAAAGTATGGTTTTATAAAGTAAAGTTGACGTTTGATGGAACCTCATTTCTAGTTAAAACTTAAACTTTTTATCGTGATACAGACAAAGTCAAGACTATGAATATCTTTGCAAACTGCAACTGTGTGATGATCGTTATACTAGCTAATGGACGGTTATTTTTATGCAAGAGTTAAATTCCTGACTTCATATTACCTATATCAGGTATTCAACCGCAATATTATATTAACTAATAAATCGATACAATGTAAGCGTGCACAATTTTAAGTATGTTTTACAAAAGAAAAAGTAGCGGATACGGATATTGAGAAGTAAAAGATTAGAATAATTATTATCAACGAAATATAAAGCACGTCTCTAAAATACTTAAATTTTATGTTCATAATAAAAGCTGCAAGTGCACCATTTATATAAGCTATAAATTTTAAGTAGAGCTTAATAAATTCATACAAACATTAAAATAAAATTTTCGTTCATTTTCTCAGTATTAAACACATTTCAACGTATGCATTAAAACTAATAAAACACGTTTAATAAAGCGGGTGAAAGTTTTATAACTTATATAATACTAATATTAAAACTTATATTTTTTTATTAGTCTATGCTGTGGCACTGCTGGGCAAAGGCCTCCCTCAAGCTGTTCCACGTATCCCGGTCCTGTGCCAGCGCAGGCCAGTCTGCTTGGTATGTGTCTAGATCGTCGCGCCATCTCTTTCGGGACCGACACCGTCCAGCGATGTTTATTCTAATATATGTATTTAATTTTTTTTGTAATAGAATATTTGAAAAGATTATTTCCACTGAGTTTGTTTCGCCGGTTCTTCTCAGTGGGTTTGCTTTGGAACCGGTGGTAGACACAATTGACGTTCGATAAGATACTTTGATGGTGCTATTTTGAATAAAAATTTTGACTTTGACTTTGATGGGAATGTAAACTGATAGTTATGCTGTCGCGTTTCGTGCGGTTTGTGAATTTCCGGTGGCCCATTGGGGGGATAGGAAAAAGGAACCTCCTTACTTCAAGAATTCCATGTATTTCTTGACCCAATTCCTCAGATTTATTTACTTTTGCCGTTTCACAATAACAGAAACAATCGCTTCTTTATAAATTAACTTCACCCTCAGCACCTCCTTAAACGCCTTTTATTTGTTTATTGGATCGCATCTCGCGAGACAATAATGAACCGAACTTTGTACAATAAAACAGCATATTTTACCGCAAGGTTTTTTTAATTTTCACACATGGTTTTTTTCATAGCATAGGAGGGCAAACGAACAGCCGAAGCCTTGCGACTATCGATGCCCATTAACATCCACACAGCCAAAGGTTTATGCGTTGCCCTCCTTTTCCCAATGGGCCACCGGAAACTCACAAACCCTGCAAAACGCGACAGAATGCTGTCACTTCACGCCGATTTCATGTGAACGAGAGGTACCACGATCGTGCCAGCCAAATTTGGCTAAATATGCTGCAGCATGGCACTACCCCTTAAGAAATTGTTTATGGCTTATAACGTTCACATGTTATAAAAAGTTCATTTTATACATTACTGTTTTTATAAATTCGGCCCGCCTACATCAAGGAATTATAAAAAGTTGCCCATGAGGAAAAATCTCTTTACTCATTGTCTCTCCAGAATGGCTTTGGGATTAAAACTTTTGCCTTTCGCAGATACTCTTTGAAACTCACAACTTTGTTTTCTACTTTGAATCTCCACTTTTTATCATCGAATCTTTTCTACACTTATTTTTAATGTATAATAATGGATGTTTATTATACCGAAAGTTTTTCACACCATTACACGTTTCCGAGAATAAGCTATACGTATTTATTTCAATAACTTTTGTATTGTGAAAGTTTATATGGATGATATGTTCGGTTCGGTTCTTGCGAATTTTACTCGTTGTTATAAAACTTAATACAAGTTCCGATTCTTTCTTCGTATGATACTTATTATTTATTTCGTTAGAACTAAGATTTTCGCAGTTTGGATAATACATTCATTAATGGAATTATAGGATAATATATTACATGTATTGTGAGCGAAGTGGCAATGGGCTGGTCACACACTCAGAAGAACAGATAGCCGATGGGCCATTAAGGTTCAAGAGTGGAGGCCGCGATTAGGAAGACGAAGTGTTGGACGGCCATAAACAGATGGGAACGATCTCCGTGCAGTGGCAGGTCCGTGTTGGATGCGAGTAGCAAGGGATCGGTCGTCTTGGCGCTTATTGAAAGAGGCCTATGTTCAGCAGTGGACGGATAAAGGCTGATTATGATAATGATGATGATGACTGTGAGCGACGATGGTTCAGAGGGTGTGGACTCGGGCTCTTGTGTGATAGTTCTGGGTTCGATTCTGGTCACCTGTAATGCCTTGAAGTGGGTTTTCTGATATATCCAAGTGCATCTGAACACGAGACCATCGCTCGCCGATCGTCTATTTAAAGTTTCTGAGGGTGTGTGATTTTTCTTAAACAACGCAATATTAGACAATATCAAAATATCGTATTCTGCGAAATATTTTTGATTGTTTGACTACAAGTCTCACTTTCACTTTTGCAAGTCTGAGTTTCCGTATTCAGACTTTGATCAAAAACTAACACTGTCGGAGTCGAGGTGAACATACTAAGGCTCAGGAGAGACTCGGTTAACTTCGGGCAATGTCGCTAACAGTATTGTGGCTTTCGAAACTATTGGCGGACGAAGTATCAAACGAAACTTGATTTTCTGAATTTATCAGATTCGTGTTTAATGTATTGGCCATGTATAACTCTATATTAACTCTATTATAAGATTGTATCTATTGTTTTGGGACATTATAATATAAAGTTATAAAATCGAAAAATATATTTTATGATGTCATTGATTTCACTGACTTAGATTATTTTTATTAAAACAAAGATAAGTATCGTATGTTTTTAGTGCATTATTAAAATCTAGTTCATATAAGCGCATGTTCAACATAATAATCGTAATATTGTTAATATTTCTAGTTTCATAAGCAATAGCTTATGAAATTATAATACTATGATCATAGAATAATATGATATAATTAAATTGTAAGTACTATTATATTTTAATCGATAATAGCTTATTATTTTCTGAGTAGTTCTGGAGCTACACATTACACAGCTACGATATTCTAAAAATTATGTATAAAAATATTATCTGCTCTGGAGCGGATTACATTTTTAACCGACTTCAAAAAAAAAGGAGGAGGTTATCAATTCGACTGTATGTTTTTTTTTTTTTTTTTTTTTATAAGTGTTACCTCATAACTTTTGACTGGGTGAACCGATTTTGATGATTCTTTTTGTATTAGAAAGCTGATGCTCCCCATGTGGTCCCATTTTAATCTAGTCCAGTTCTGATGATGGTATCCATGAGAAAACCATAAAAGTCATAAATTTGCATTATGCATGTACGCGACAAATAGATGAATAACTGAATATCACGCCAACGGATTAAGATGATTATTAGTTTATATGAAAGAATGTAGTTCAAGGATAGTTTGGTGAAAACTTGGTTAGGTTCTGATCATGGGATCCATAATAAAGTGACGGAATTCTTCAATTCTTAGGAGCAAATTAACGATACTCGGCTGAATTTTTTATAGGCCATCAGGATATTTGGCTAACGTAACGTCTTTATGGTCCAGTGGTCAAGTAACTGTCGTAGCCAAATATGATGATCAATTCCTCAACGGCTTACTGTAAGGATGCGGTCTGTGGCAGAAATTCTAACTAATTTGTGTATGCGCTCTGTAAAATTGTGTATGCAAAACATAAAATTATCATCATCATCTCGTCATCATTCTCTGATCGGTCGTCTTGGCGTTCATTGAGGGAGGCCTATGTTCAACAGTGGATGGAGAAAGGCTGATGTCGATGATAATATATGTATCGCATACAACTTTCCAAATCGCTTTTGGCTGTGTGTTAATTTAAATCCTTTCTTCGTTTGTTTTTCATTAAGCCTTGATAAATTTGTGTAAGCCCTCTAAGAAAGTTTACTAGCCTTACTGGCCCTATAGGGCCACCTATACTTAAAACTAAAAAGTACAAAATAAAGTTAATTTTAAATGAAAAACCAAAACCGACTTAAAAACTATACCTTCAAATTATGTACAACTAAAAAATTTTAAATAATATTTAAATACTTCGAGTACTACTTTTTAAAATTAGTTATTTTTGGAGTCGGTACCAGCCAAAGCAAAGATAACCTTAACAGACATCTATTCAATACTTTGTGTACTTGTATGAGTACAAAATCAATAATTGCAAAGGAATTTATAATAGATGTGAGAGTATAATATTATGTATTCAAATGCTGTGAATTGTGATTAGACTGTCCTTTTTGGCTGGCACCGACTCCCAAAATGACTAATTTTAAAAAGTAGTACTCGAAGTATTTAAATATTATTTAAAATTTTTTAGTTGTACATAATTTGAAGGTATAGTTTTGAAGTCGGTTTTGGTTTTTCATTTAAAATTAACTTTATATACATAATATTATAAAATTGAACATTCTGCAGGATAATAATATATAGATACAAAGAATATCCTGTTAAATTTTATAGAATGTAAGACTTATTTTAACACTTATCATCATCACCATCATCATCAACGTATATGCTGGTCGCGGGTCTCCTCCTAAAGAACAGGTCAGAAGGGTGTTGGCCCATAGTTCACCGATGCGCTGGCCCAATGAGGGTTACTGAACTGAACAAACAATTTCAATGATTTTTAAAGTCATCAGACACGCTACATTCCTTACGAGTTTTCCAGCTGATTTGAATTCCGACCTCTTGCTCAAATGGCCGAGCCCGTACCTAAGAGACCACTTGTATCACATTAAGTATTTACTACTTTCATCATCATCAGCCTTTATCCGTCCATTGCTGAAAAGAGGCCTCCCTCAATAAACGCCAAGACAACCAATCCCTTACCCCTCGCATCCAACACATTCATTTTCATTTTCGCCATTTCCCACTTTAATCGTACTTAATTCTAAAACATTATTTTTAAATTTTTAATATTTTGCCTACACAATAATCACTTGGCACGTGCGCAACGTAAAAACTTAATAAACGTACCTATCCAAAATAAAAATTCATTAAAGATAACGAATTGCGAACATAAAATTAAAAGATAAATGTACTTGAAAGATAATAAAGGTGAGATAAATCTCAAAGGAACGAAAGAGCTTTGTAAGTGCCGTTTATATGCGATGCAAGTTAAAACGATGAGATGGAGTGCGTGCCAATAGGCTGGGGGTAGTTAGCACGTCTCCAGGTGAGTCGATGTTCATCATCGGATCTTGTACAAAATAAATTGACTTTCTTTATTACTTTTTGTTGAAGTACGAAACGAATTTTCGAGATGCGATATTATTAAAATCGATAACCGATAATGGTACTACTGGGTAAACCAGGCTCTATTCAAGGGAAACTTTGATCTCTTACAATAGCTTACAATAATGATTGCTAGTTTGCATATCCGACTAATAAAATAAGCATATAATATAATTTCCTTGATCCAAAATTAAAAAAGGATTCGAGATGTTTGTGGTATTCATAGTCGATAGATTTTAAGAGCCAATTTATGCAATTCGCTTATAATATTTTTTTCTTATGTTTACGCGAATTCCACTTATTATAATAAATAAAAATAATAATAAATAAAAAAACTAGATAAACCGCGATAAAATCCGTGTAAAATCCGATAAAAACACATTTGTTAAATAAGGTTGCAGAAATTGTTTCTGCTGTCTGTTTTAGATATTAAATATTTATTGGACTATTCAGATATTATCTATCTAATAATTTTATCAAAAATTACAATCGTAGACCATTTTAAATTATATAAAAACTATTTTTTTAAATACCTTTATTATGCAAGGATTTGTTATTATTAAATAAGGTATTTTTTTTTTGCCAATTAAATCAGTCAAAAAATATTCATCACGACGTTATAATGATACAATTTTTACGGATTTTATCGCGGTTTATTAAGATTTTTATAATATGTTATTGTTTTATATATAGTTTCGGATACTTTAAAGCAACCATGGACGCGGAAGAGCTGAAACGTCGGGCATATAAAAAACCTAATAAACCGTTGTTTCATTCATCGTGATGATTCGTAACGAATTTGATGACACC
Source organism: Lycaena phlaeas (assembly GCA_905333005.2). NCBI lineage: Eukaryota > Metazoa > Arthropoda > Insecta > Lepidoptera > Lycaenidae > Lycaena > Lycaena phlaeas. Next base: position 4,025,314 of record HG995176.1, read on the forward strand.
TTTTTTTTTCGAAGAATAAACTAATATTAAATCTATTGAAATCCAATAATAAATTATGCGCTATAAAAATCTAAAAGTGATGCGCTAAAAGTATAAGTAAAGGGTTAATATTCAATCTTAACTGAGCGCCCTTAAGTGCACGATTGGTTTTCGATAACTAAGAGATTATTGGCCTTCAAGGGCACCAGTATTCTTTTGGGAATCAATAAACTCAGAGGAGTGCGTGTTTGAGTCGTATTAAGGGTTTCGGCTGTGAAATAAAACAGCCAACCGGAGCGATCCCATGAGCAGCCAAGTAATGTATATTTTATTATCTCCTTTCTATTCTTATCGCTTTTATGCGGGAAAAGTCAGGCCAATCATTCTGATCCTTCGTTTTGGAATTTATAAAGTGGTGAAATAAAGAAATGTTTACTTTACGACTTAAAAATTATGTGGTTTACAAACTCGGATTTCTTTATTTTTATTTGTAACTTACATTTCTAATCAACTTAAATCAGTGCTAATTTATAAAAAATGCAATTATATTATTTGTTTATTTATAAAATTTTAATAAATTCAAGAATGTATATTGCTCAAATTTTTTAAAAATAATATTGCATCAATGTACGCAAAATTTATTACTTACCGATTGAGCTTAAAGGCCATCAGGCCTAAAAGTTTCTTTCGAAAAAAAAAGACGCTAAATTGTTGTTTGAAAGATGATAGCTATGTATAAATATAAATCAACTCTTTGCAGAAAATATATTTTATATTTTTCATAGTTTACATACAAACTACTTTCTATCCTACCCCTTCACAAATACCGCTCAACTATTTCAAATTAATAAATGGCGTCGAAAGTAATTTGCGAAGTTCACAAACAACGACATCTTGTTCAATCCATCATTGCACATAATATTACATTGTGAGGGGAATCCCGCTAATCTCGAGGAGATATTAAAAGTGAGTTTGATGGCTCTGGAAAATTCCCGATGACGTCATCCTTATTGGGGGAAACGTGTTTCTTATGAATAACTTCCAAGTTTTTACAACGCCATAATATTTAAGATTTTACTTCACCACAAGATTTTACTCTTATAATAATTAATGAAGTTCGTTTGAACTTGTATCTCTGTTAATTACTGTACTGGGGTTTATAGTGTTATATTTAAAAAATCTTTTTACCGTACTGCTTTAGAAGATATAGTATTTATTTCTTTTATTTTGAATATCTGTTAAAGTGGCTTGGACGATTTTGATATTTTAATTGTTGTTGAAAGTTTTTTTGATTGCGGCAATGAGAAACGTATTTCAGTGATATAAGTCAAGCTGGTTAATATGTAATTTTTGTTAGTTACAAGAAATAGTACAACTATAATATAAAATTGGACATAATAACCCTTTGCGCAACGGACGGACAGGGCTGATGATGATGATATGATATTTTGCTAAACCAAATAATGGGAATCATATCAAATATTTTACCATACATATATAATATAAATAATGATAAACCGCGCCTGACGTAAATTGCTCGACGCCTACTCGCCGACATATTCATTTCTACAAAAACATTGGAAAATATCTTTTAGATATAAGTCTGACCCGACACTAGGGGTTATATTATTCAGACATTCTAGATGAGAGATCGGACAGCGAAACGTTAACATTGTAAGTTATGTATGTAAGTGGGTAAATTTTTAATTTATTACACATCATAACTATTATTTTTCTTATTATACAAAAATAGTATTAGTTAATATTCTAAAAATATGTCTCAAGCTAGAGAGTTTAATAGTCAAACATCTTCCAGGTCTAAAATAGTAATGAGGGTGTCACAACTGCCAATCCTAGGTCCATTCCTTTTTATTGTGTTTATTTTTCTAATATTTAATTGTACTTATCCCATGTAAAGAAAACTAAAGCCTTATAACTGTACCATAGGCTAAGTCTCATTAGACTTTACAGATCATCATTAACCTTTATACGTCCACTATTGAACATAGGCTTCCCCTCAATGACCAGACGAACGATCAATTGCCACTCACATCGAATACGGACCGCCCACAAATCAATATGTCATCCCAAATCATTATTATAAGTAATTTTATTAATGAAACAACTTTTTATTATAAGTATTCGATATTTTTATTATATTCCAACACGAAATGCATGAACAAGCGTAAAAAAGGTAGGATAATGTCTCCTTAAAAGCTACACAATGCACAGCCTTAAAATGGCCGAAATCGCGATCATTTATATCGACAGCTAATAATAGAAACTTATGACGATTAAAAACTTTTGTTACAATGTAAAACTTTCTGATTACAATTCGAAACTTTTACATAGCGAAGTTTGCTCTTAAGGGGAATCATTATTTAACTTTGGAATAGCAAGGATTAATTTTGTTACTTTCTTTCCTTTATGTATCTTTTATGCTTTTCCTAACTACGCATTGTTAGGATAAGTGCTTATGAATGGGCCTTTTGTGGAGTGAAGTTTTTCAGATGGATTTTAACTAATTTTTTATAGACGATTATTATTCTTCTGTAGAAAATTTCATACGAAAAAGAAAATGGTCGTGCGGTTGTGCACGTGAGTATGTTATAATATTATTTACTAATATATTTAATATCAATTAATTTGAATTTATAGCTCTGTGTACTCACTTTCTCTTTAAAATAAAAATTACAATTTTTATTAATATATTTTGTTTAATAATAAACTGTCGGTAAAATGATGTTATTTATAAAATATAAACATGTGTTCGTGATCTGAGGAAAACGTTCATTTATTTAGCAAATATTGAATGAGTTCATATTTCACAAATATCAAGTAATCAGTGGGAATTGCTCTACTCGTTTGGATTTCGAGTGGAATATTATAAGCATTTGCTACCAGCTTGCTTGAGAATATCTCAATATCCCAACACGTGTTTTTAACGGAGTCGTAAGCATTTTAAAGTAGAAACCGCATAAGGTGATTGACCCCAGGGACCAACTGAAAACACGGTTTAAGCGACAAATCGTATTATATGGGATATGAAAATAAAACTTAACACTTAGCAGTTTTGTGTTAGTAATGAAATGAATGAAAAATACACTCATAATGAAATAATTTTTAGGAAGTTTCATTTACTTTACAGCAACTATGATCACGGAAATACCAGTCCCCTTGTTTCTTGTCCTCCGTGATCACTTACGTGTTTTAATTTCTTGCAAACTTTCACCTCTACAATATTAATCGCATTCACCCATAACATATAATAATAATAATAATAATAATCTATATTTCAGACACAAGTATGCCCAAAAATAGATAAATAGATAAATTATAATTCCGATTATAGAAGCTTACAGCCGTAATATTAAAGTATTAGCCTGATTGGTCTTCGATTAAATTGATCTCTAAAAAGGTCTCATAAAAATTGAACACTATAATTTTAACTTTTATGGCAAGAACTAAATTCTCACAAATTACGACCTATTCCTGATACATACAGGTATTATAAAAGCAATTTTCGTTTCAGTGATCAAGAAGCTGATATTTTTAGCATCGAATATTTTCTAAAACGAAACAATAAATGATATTGTTTCTTATATGCTAATTAGCTATAAAAATTTATCTCTGTGATACGTCTTAGCTAGGCTAATCCTGGCTATCTTTTCTTATATATAAATAATTGAAATATTGTACTCATTTGAGAAAGTGAAACTTGAAAAAACTCCAAAATTATTCTAATTTAATTCGGGTCTTAAGACAAATATATTCCTACGCGACTCTCATATCAAAGGATATGATATGAGGGTCGGTGGATCATTGGTCGAATACATGGTGTATTAAAATGTAAAGAAGAGAATAAAAATGTTATACCAAGTGTTAAAGTTAGTTCAAGTTTGACCGTTCTGGGAATGATTAATGGAGGTCTACGTTTAGCACCCCACCACGGTTCAGGAGTTGTCGTGGAGGTAGAGCTCACTAGCCCAGGGTAACCCCAACATTGGGTGAAGCGAATTGAGCCGAAGGGAGTCTTTGTACCACTCTTATAAGAAGAGGCACCTCAACAAAGGTGGTATTAGTGGCACGCCCGGGTTTTAGTGGGTAGAGCTGCGTCTACTTACCAGCTTTCGGGCGCAGCGAAACCCGCCTAGGGTGACCTACTCCCCCGCGGGATACCTAAACGCATTTCCCGGCGTTAAGGAAAAAAAAGGCTTTTTTGCTATGTTTAGCAGTGCATGGATATATTCTGATGATTAAGTCTACAAAGATAAATGTTCTTAATTCAAAACAGTTGAAATAGCCTGTTTATTGTGTTCTTTTATTACACTATAACATCACGCTATAATCTTAAAATAACGACTGAAACCGAGTATTGTAATATCATTAAAGTTTTTGATGTTTTTCGCCTCATAAGTCATAGCTATAAGTAATTTAATAATCTTAAGTCTTATTTTTATTCTGAGACGCTAAATTCAGTTTGATGTTCAGATAATATTATATTATTAATGTTTTATAGACTAATAATATTAATTAGAATTAATTAGAACGAGAATCGGTATTCGTATACTTGTTTTACCTAAATAAAATTGAAATAAATAAATAAACTCAAACTATATGTAACTAGCTGTTACCCGCAGCTTCACTAAGATTAAGAACGGGATCTTAGTACGCAAAATAAGTAACTTTTCTGGATGATGTTTCGACACTGGACAATCGGCAGCTGTAATTGATATATAAGCCACTAGGCCTTGTTATGAACTAGGCCTTGTTATGATTGGGAACAGAAGTGAAAGAAGAAGAAAGAACAGAACAGTGTTGCTGAGGGTGTCCTGTTGCCTGCAGATACGGGTCCCTCAGATAGCAGCTGAAGGCTCACGCAGCGGTTTTAGTGGGGTAGTGCACCCAATGCGAGTCCCCACACACGCCAGTGTACCTACCCAAGGCCCTGGTATGGTCCGAAAGGGATTTGCGTCATCAAAAAATAAAAAGTCCTTATTATTATCAGCATCTTAGTTTAGGTATTAATATAATCTACACTTCTATTATAAAGAGGTAAAGTTTGTGCCACAAAGGTACATTGTCTTGAAATTGAAAATTTACCATAATTTAGCTTATACCTCAGAATAACACGCAGACTATTTCATTCAGTACGCGGCCGAAATACTGCTAGGTACAGGTCGGGTTCCCTTCTCGGAATTGGTCGCTTTTTTAATTTTTCAATTATTTTTCACACCTACAACTTTCCGAAGATTAGCTGGTTCTAATTAATTGGCAATCTATTTGTTCTAAAGTGTAGATTGATTATTACTAATATAAACGTTATATAAGGCTTTGTCAAGTGATTCTTTATATTATGTTATCAACTTGAAATGTAATTTAAAGTATCGCAACATTCAAAATACGGTTTAAAAAAAATCTAAACGCGGAAAAAAGGGACTTAAAAAAAGATGTAAAAAACTTTGTGAAAAAACCCACACAGGCTTTGATGCGGGTTAATAGGCATACTACAAATTAGCGAAATGCTTTCAAAGCTTTCCACTTCTATACATATAACAGCATACTCTTGTAAATTATCGAGCTATTTTCTGAATTTGTTTTAATTCTTTGGAATTTCTTTATGTTTGAAACTTTGTTAGGGTCCTGTCCATTTATTTAAGACAGGCGTAAAAAATAGCGGTATAAATAATTGTGTAATTTTGCAATGCCTGTGTTACCTTTTTTAGAATTTAGAAAAACAGTTTGCATATGATGTTGATGATGTTGATGTTTCTCCCGGGAAGCAGCCCTTGCCCCCCCCCCCTTCCCGGCTGGGCCGTGGTTCCAGGTAAGCTAGGCTATCTTCATCTGATATGTCATGACCACACCTTGGAAATAGGGCGTTCCTTCCAGGCCTTTCGGGACAACATGTTAAACTTATTATAGAGTATTTGAATAGATCAATTCCGCTGAGTTTGTTTCGCCAGTTCTTCTCTGTGCTCTAACCTTGGAATCGGCGGTAGATTCAATTTGACATTCAAAGATATTTATTGGTGCTATTAAAAATATTTTGATGTTTTGGTTTTCATAATATGTTTTGTAGCAACTACAACATTGTATTTATACAAAAGTTTGGATGTATAGATGTTTGCATGGATGGTTATTTTGATTCAATAACGCTGAAACTTTCAGGATGAAATTTTGCACAAAGATAGATTATAGCCTGGAATAACATTGGCTACTTATATACTCAAGCATATAATATGATTGCCCTTGGATTTACAATCCAATTTGCGTTTTAAACATCTTAATTTAAAATCTCAATACAAATAAGTCTATATGACACATGTTTAGTACACTCGCTGCGAAGTCATTTAAACTTAGTTATCGTCTCACTGGCTATATAATAATGCGAGTTGGAGAAACCTTACCTCCGCCAAAATTCATTTTAATCGGCTTTGACGTTTTCAAGTTATCGACTCGCAAACATATTAACTTGTAATGTATAAGTTTGTTTGAACTGAACTCAATGTGTACTTGGAAATTTTATATTATTATCGGTAATAACTAGAAGGTTATGCTTAAAATATCCAACGCAATAGCAATCGAGTTAAAAGTTTGATTATTATAAAACATGTCAAAGAATTTTAGTAAAGCTGCTTTCATATAAAGAAAACCACATCTGACTGAGCGACGATAATCAAGCGGGCATACCCACATGAGCCCACGCTCATAAACTCAGTCTCTTGAACGAGAGGTTCCGGGTTCAATTCTGACTTCCCCCTATGGTGCCTTGAAATAGGTTTTTCTTAATTTCTAAGTGAACCTTGAACTCATGCTTAGGGTGCACTTTGAAATGGTATCATCCCAAGTACTTTGTACTCTTGTATCCGCTTTCGAATCTATATCATTATCGAAATTGTCTGTTCATTTCACTTCACTATCCTCTTTTTTTTTGCCTCTGTCAGTTCTGTTTTTAAAATATACAATTCAAAATCACATTTATTATGCGATTAGTTTCAGCATTATACACATTTTCAACGCTTGTATGGATTTAAATAAATGTATTAAGATTTTGTGTGATTTGTCCATAATCTAACTGTCAGAAAAAGTCGCGGGCACATGATTTGAGTTCATTTGTGTCCACACCAAAGCAGCTGGTCAGATTTTGATAAAGCTTAGCAAGGAGATTTTATAAAAGGTATTAAAAGGATATGGTATTAAATTGTCATCAGTCTGTAGTCCGATGCGTTTATAATACAGAGTTACATAATATAGATACAGTTATTTGTATTACGGTAGTACGGTTATATTGGTTAGCATGGGCGAAGCTGCAAGCAACACAAAGTCCATATTTATATTAGTATTTAAAAAGGATATATTTAGTTTCTTGTTTGTTAGCTTGTTACTATTTAACTCAAAAACTGTTCAAATAATTTTTCAAATTCTTTCACCAGAAGAATCCTACGTTACGATTTACACTGCTATAAATAATTATCATCAATCAGATACGGCTGTTAATCTCTCGCCCTCGTCGAGCGAAGCTGCGGGCAGCTACTAGTAATATATTAGCCGTTATTTTCGGCAAAAATGTTTCGTTCTCGCTGGCAGTTGATAAACGGTTATAATTACTCCCCTTCGGAATCAGGAGGAGGGTTTTTATTCTACCTTTGAAATTAATATTCTTGTGAAATGTATTTTTTATACATCAAAGAACGTAACTGCTTTTGTATTTTCAATTATAATGCTTAAAAGTAAAGAATATTTTATAAGGACTAGATTGAAACCGTGGTCTTAGTCCATTTCCTACGTTACTAATACGCGTTCGTTCTCGTAACTGCTAAGGCGCCGCTCCACCGCGGCGCACAGAGCGGCTAAAGGCAAGAAAAACAGCAATCTGTGAACATAGCTTAGATAATGCTCGCCATTATATCAGATTTGATAAACCACAGGTCCTCGCAAAAGAACACCGATTCCAACCAAGGATGATTCGCGAGGCTATTGAAATTAAAAAAAAACATCCTAATTTCAATAGAGAATATGGCTGGCCACTACCATCTGCTTGGGATCCCATAATAAAAATAATAAAATCTAAATCCAAGCATAATATGTCACAGACTAAAGACTCAGTTAGCACCTTTTGCATAGATAGGACTAAATAAAAAATATTGTTGTATCATAGGGTAGTTTCGAATAACTTTGTAACAGTAGGACATCTGACACCTCAGTCCTCCCGTGACCATGGTTGCTGTAAAGTGTAAAGTATCCGAAACGTCAGGCTTGTAAAAAACTAAATAAACCGCGATAAAATCCGTAAAAGCTGTTTCATTATAATGAGTGAAATTCGCGTAAACATAAGAAAACAATAGGCAAGAAAATTATGGAATATTATAATACTATAACTTATCTAACTACAATTTCTATCTTTAGTTACATTGTAATTAAACGGTCTTGATATTTGTTGGGAACAGTAAAAAAAATATTAATATTAATACAAATGTTATATTGTAAACGTAATGCACAAATGTTTGCGTCGGTTTAACAATTAACTGTGGCGGTCTGTGGCGGGCACGGGTATTGTACTAATCTGAGGCTAGAGTTTGAGCTTGACGTATTTCATACCAATTGAAATATTTCATATCGCTCGCTACCAATTAGCATCGCATTTTGTGACTTTAAATTTTAAGACGTCATGTTACTCAAAATCACTTTAATGAAATAACTTTGAGGCTTATGAAAATTTACATGATGATTATTTCGGATACTTCTACCTATCTAATAATGGTCACGTGATAACTCACGGACCCATATTATGTATGATAAACCAAGACAAAATACTTGAAACTTCAATATATACGACGCTATTTATTTATAGTGTAGTTCAAAATATCTTTTTAACAAAAGCACGTAAAATGCAAATATTTTAACCATAAATAATAATTAATCGAGTCTAAGGTCCAGTGGGTATGAACTAGGCTTCTTATGCGAGAGGGGTTCGGGTTTGATCCTGACCTGACCTGACCTATGCGCCTTCAAATCGGTTTTCCTAATTTCTTATTGCACCCTGAGTACGAAACATCAGACAGAGAAGGGAAACGTCGCGAGTAAACCCATGTCTTATAAGATTTAAAGTCTTTGAAGGTAAGTGAAGTTCACCAACCCGCATTGGGCCAGCGCATCGGTGAACTGTAACCCATTACTTTCCTCGCCTGATTTCGAGGAGAAGACCGGTGTCCGTCAGTGGAATTTAATATATGGGTTGATACTTTATTTTTTTTAATTAAGACAGATGGAGCACGCCGAACACCTGAGTGACGTTTAAAAGCGAATAAAAATTCAAAAGCGCTCTCAAGTGCGTGACATAACGTGCTCTAAACGTCTATAAGATTGTGTTAGCTTTTGAATTTGTATTCACCCTCCTGGCGTCACTCGCGTGTACGGCATGCTCCGCCTGTCTTTATTTATAAATCTGTAATATTTTGTAATAAAATATAAAAAAAATCCAACGCTGCTAATTCTGTATAGCCAGGATGAAACCGGTAACCACCAAATGACACTTTGATACGATCTTATGGAGCCCGGGGATCATGTTATGGCTGTCTAGAGACGCAAAAACGAATTTAATTAAATAAATTCAAAAAGAGAAGGAATTATGGAACCGTATCGCAATAACACATCGATCCAGTACAAAATTATAGGAAACGATCGTACTTTCCTTAGATTTCACTATGAGTAGACATAAATATATTATGTTATCTAGTGCAAAATAATTTGAGTTCGGTTAATAACTTACTGAAGACTAAAATGTATTAAATCGATTCTATTCTAATATTAATCAATTATGAATTATTTAAATTCTTAATAACATTAATTGTCAAAGTTTGAAATAGAAAATCTCAAAGGACACCACTTTCCAATCAGTTGAAACTTTTAGGCCAATGTAAAAGAGATAAATCGATAGCATTTTGGAACTTTTGAAATTTTGGAAGTTTCTAAAGTATTTCAATAAAAGTTTAAAAAAATACATGTTGCTGATATTATCATCAGCACTCTCGACTATTACTAGACATTAATATTAAACGCCAAGATGGCAGCTTTCTGGATACTTGTATCTACGACCGGAAAACGTCATCCTATCTAGATTTAGAGTTTAGAGATTTAGGGTTCAACCAAATCCGCGAGAATTGCATTTAGAAAATATCGATTTTAATGAAATTTTCCACACAGTTTGCTAATCAAGACATCCAGAAAACTAACGTTACCGATTTCATGCGAAGAATATACACGTTGAAATGGCAGTGACTTGGACTCAGAAGAACGGATATTCGATGGGCCAATAGGGTGAATGAAGGTCACGTCAAGTCAGACGAAGTGGTCAGCCATTAACCAGGTGGGAAGGTGATCAGTGCAGTGGCCACTCCTTGTTGGATGCGAGTGACATACAGGCCGTCTTGGAATTTATTAAAGGAGCTGAGAGGATGTTCAGCAGTGAAGGGATAAAGGCTGATGATTACGTTGTTTGGCACAAAGTGTGCGCGGTAGATAGAGCTATTTCAAAACGTCTGCTCGTGATCAGGGGGCTTAGTCAAAACGCCATTACGAAAACGACAGCGAAGTTCGTTCGTACGTTCGAAGTTGTGATTGGCTAAATCACGTCGTCGATCGCTCGATCGTTCAATCGACGAACGGACGAACGAACTTCGCTGTCGTTTTCGTAATGGCGTTTTGACTAAGCCCCCTGGTGTCACCGATGTTCGTTTCCAGAGGGTTCTTAAAAAAAACGAAAAGACGGACCTTACTCTTACAGCCTAAAATTTCTTAAGCTTAAGAACACGTGGGCGATATGAGAATTTTACTTTAGCCCGGAAATAATATTTCCTTTGCATAATTTTCCAATAAATCCTAATCCTAAGTCCCAAAACAAAAGGGGAAGCGAAGAGCTCGCGATATTAAAATACATTAAATAAGGAAGTTAATGGATCCAATATGGCATACAACGTTATATATTATAAAGTATCGCTAATGTAGTATAGCAATGTATGTTTATTTGTTCGAACACATCACCGAAACAACCTGGTGACTTAAATTTTGAGTTTTAAAGTGAACTAAAATTTTTACATCACATTTTATTATTTCAGACTATAATATTATGTCCATATAATGTTAGTTATAAAGGTCTTAAAAACTGTGTTAGTATTCATTACTATTATTATTATTATTATTATTACAATATTATCATTTTATTATAATAAGTGAATCTCGCGTAAACATTAGAAAAAAATATTAAAAAATCTGTTTCAATAAGATAACAAGTTGAATACTTTTTAGGCATTGGACTTACGTTTACGCTTTTAATTGTAGTTCGTCGAGTGAAATCGCCGGAAGCATCTAGTTTCATAAGTATGAAATCATCCTGACGTCATGATGTAATCGTCGTATGAATACATAATTATTTAATCAGATTATTCGATTATCGAACTGAGAAGCCATGCTAAATCACCTGATATAGTCTGATGGCGGAAAATATACTTTATTACAATTACCGATGGTTCGTATCTTTGTAACAAATCTGTTTTTTATGGTGGTTTATATTTTCAGTGGATAAATGGATGGAGAAACTTTCAGATCAGCCCCCTGATTCTGTAAGAGTCATTTTCTAGGCTGTGCGCCGCGACGAGCTCGTCTCGGCACACAGCGTTGACGTTGCTAGGGTGTTTGATATGGTTTGACAAGCTTAGTGAATACCAAGTTGAATTCACAGCGCTGTCACAGTGTTGCGACAGCGCTGCGTTTCTTACAGAATAGCACTGCTGTACGTTAGTAAGTGGTCACCATAAACCACTGACTTTGACAGCTGGTTGGTCGAGTTTTCAGGTTGCGACACACGCGGCGGTCGTAACTTCGAATCCCGCCAAGCGAATAATTTATATTATGATGAATCATATCATCATGTGGCGGACTAATCACAACGCCACAATCCTGAATCGCGCTATCAGAGTTCCAGCGCCCGGTCGCTATATATACGACATCTGACACGCTAGCTAGTGGGCTTCGGCCTGGCCGAGCATTGCACCTAGCTCGGTCGGAGATCTCCCCGAGGGGCCAACCACCATAATCCCACATTGGTGACCCTCGACAGAACACGCCTCCTTCTGGACATTCATCATCATCACTCCCACCCCTCCGCACCACGCCAGCCAGCTTCAAGCCTCTTCGGGTACTTCGACCACTAGCCTCAACGCACCGCGGCCTGGTCGAACCCTCACCGGCTTCAACGGGCTATCAAACTACCACGACCGGTCAGCAAGCAGAGCACTCAATCTCTCCTGGTCAAGCAGCACGTAGTATCAGCCCCGCACGGCAGCAGCACTCCGACTCACTGGAGCCCCATGCAAGCAACAAGCACAGTTCCGACTCACTGGGACTCACTGGCACTGGCGACTCAAGCAGAAGACTCAAGATTCCGACCTCCGGTCTTCGGGGGGAAGTGATGTGGCGGACTAATCACAACGCCACAATCCTGAATCGCGCTATCAGAGTTCCAGCGCCCGGTCGCTATATATACGACATCTGACACGCTAGCTAGTGGGCTTCGGCCTGGCCGAGCATTGCACCTAGCTCGGTCGGAGATCTCCCCGAGGGGCCAACCACCATAATCCCACAATCACATCGGTAGAAACCATGTGCTGTGCCGCGCTTGCTCTTTCGAAAAAAGGACAAGACAGTGTAATAACTGGCACCGAGACCATACATCTTATGTCCCCGGATGAGGGCACATGAGTTGCCTTTTTTTTCTTTAACGCCGGGAAATGCGCTTAGACATCCCGCGGGGGAGTGGGTCTCGCCAGGCGGGTATGTGGGACTCGCTGCGCCGAAAGCTATTATGTGGACGCAGCTCTACTCACTAAAACCCGGCGTGTGCTACCAATGCCGCCATTGGTGAGGTGCCCCGGACCTACAGGGCACCTCGACGGCTAGTCAGACCCTTAGGGGACCATCGCCACCTCCACAGAGGGGTTGCCCCGCACCACAGAACAACTCCCAACTTTGGGACAGTACAATAAGGCGAGGTTCCCGTTCTCGCCCCTTGCCCTCTCTTCTTATAAGAGGGGTACAAAGAGCCCCCTCGGCTCAATTCGCTTCGCCCAACACCTTGGGCTCCACCCACTTGACCCAACCGCCGCGATAAGACCTGAACCGTAGTGGGAACACATGAGTTGCCTGAGCTAGTCTCAGGCTAACTAGGCTATGTTCATGGGTGACGTCGACCACCATCAGATGGCACGTCTGTCATTGCTAAAACACAACTAATGAGCAACATTTGATAAGTATTATCTTGTGTATATACCACAGTACTTTGAAGTTCCCTAAGAAGAACTCGATCACACGACACGCCGAGCTTGTCTTAGGTAGTAAGGGAAAGAAAGATAAGGTAAGGTAAAGTTGTTTTGTTATATATAAGCACTTGAAAATCTCGAGATGAGACCTTCATCTTCACAAAGTCAAGTGTGCGCGTGAAAATTTTCAGAGAAAATCATTTGTGACCTTAGCGTTGGTTTCATAATATTTTGGAAAAATGTTAATTTAGGATCCGTGCCGTGATCAACAGCGAAACGAGTAAGGATAATGATATTCTAAAAAGGAAAAGCTACTGTGATATTTGTTAAATAACAGAGCATTATTTATACTAATATTATATAAAGCGGTATAATATTCGTATAAAATATAATGCTATTACATATAAAGCGGTAGAGAAGCTCGTGGCTCAGGGGTAATAGCCGTACGGATCGATTCACCAGGTTAAGCAATGCTTGCCAAGGTTGGTCCGTGGATGGGTGACCATATTTACATACTGAGACTCCTACCTGCCTCGGAAAGCACCCATTCGTGGATCTCTGACAATCGTGGGTAAAAAAATGGGTCGTCACTGGCCCGAGAGTCTGACAACTAGTCTAGAGGTACCGTATCACCCAGTTACTAGGTTGTGGAGGTCAGATAAGCAGCATTTAAAATACTGGTTTTCAGCTGTCCGGTTAGAATGGCAGCCGACCCCAAAATATAGTTGGACAAAGATGATGAAGATTATTTAAAACGGTAAAGTAAAATGTTTGTAATTCGTTATATTATATTGTATGTTTGTAATCTTCGGATGTAGGTTTTTTTTCACTAACAGAGAGCTAAATTATTCAGGAGTGACAGGTATTTTAAGTAAATTAAGGGAAATGTGATATTTCAAAAAAAATGAGATTCCTATCTAAATTGGAAAGCTATCTTTTGGGTAACTTTTCGTTGAAAGTTTATGACGAGTATAAAAATTATCTAAGTGAGAAAAATATCATGATTCGAGGAAACTGTTCTATGTTTAGTCTAACCGACCGAACGAATCTAAATTGAATTTGGTATTGATATAGTTTGACGCCCATAAAGGGATCGGTCGTCTTGACGTTCATTGAGGGAGGCCTATGTTCAGCAGTGGATGGATAAAGGCTGATGATGATGGTGATGATGATGATGTCAAAGTAAAAGTCTAAGTCAATTTTTTTTATTCAAAATAGTACAATCAAAGTATCTTTTTGAAAGTCAATTGAGTCTACCACCGGTTCCAAAGCAAGCCCACTGAGAAGAACCGGCGAAACAAACTCAGTGGAACTAATCTTTTCAGATATTAATAATTAATTAATTTTCTGATATTAAAAATTAATACAAAAAATGAAATACATAATACTATATTAGTATAGTGAGAAACTCTGCTGGGTTGCTCTTTTTAAAATATAGTTAAGAATTTTTATAAACATTCTACTACTATTTATTGCACACTAGCCTAAGATAAATGAGTAGGTAAATTTAGACCCCGCAGCATCCAAAACAAACCAGAGGATGTTGATGATAGTTTGAGACCCATAAAAGATGATAGTATGGTTTTATCCTGAAAAAATTCCCACGGGAATAGGAACTACGCAGGCAGATATTCTCAATGTAAAATTTAGCCTTAGCCTAATAACGCAATATATCAAACTCCGGTAAGTTTAGAATTTTTGTTTGTTTCAAATTAACTCGAAAACTACTAGACCGATTCCAAAAACATTCATCGTTAGAATGTTACGTTAACACAGAAATAACCATCAGCAATCAGGATACGTCTGTGAAAAAATAAAGCAGGTGGAGCTGCGGACAAAAGCTAGTCCTACCATCCTACCAATATTACAAAAACGAAAGTTTGTAAGTATGGATGTTTGTTACTCTTTCACGTAGGAACTACCGAATGGATTTTAACGAAACTATACAATAATATACCTTATACATCAGAATAGCACATAGGTCATAATTTATCCCCGTACTCCCAAGGCAACGGAATCTACGCGGGTGAAACCGTGGGGAGCTGCTAGTATTTAATAAAAATGAAAGGTCATTTTCGCCGCAAAAATTTTTACTGTCATTATTTTGGTTCATCAATCAGAAACGTCTATCTCGTCATCTCATCTATATCTACTTCACTTCAACGTTGTTTTAAGTGTACACTGCCTAATATAACTAGCTGTTACCCGCAGCTTCGCCTGCGTTAGCTAAGATTTAAATTAGGATCAGAGCGGGATAATATTATATTGTGCATGTATTATGCATACGAACCTTCCTCTTGAATTGTTATATCTATTTAAAAAAACGCATCAAAATCCGTTGCGAACTTTTGAAGATTTAAGCATACATACAAAGAAAGCGACTTTGTTTTATATTATGTAAAGATAAAGATAATCCATACTTTATATGATGAAGCTAAAGAGATTGTTTGTTAGAACGCTCTAATCTCCGGAACTATTGATTTGAATTGGATTTTTTTGGGTTGATAAACTTGATAAACGAACTATCCGTTTATGAAGAAAGATCACAGATTCTATATATAACATTCTGCTGTGACCAACAGGAGCGGAGTATTAAAGAAAAATGTGCCAAAAACGGGAGAAAGTACGGTGGAAGATATTCAGCATTTGTTAATGGAGTGTGTAGGAAACCAGGTTGAGAGGAACGCACTGTTAGACTCTCTTAAAATAAATATAATAGATGTGGGCTTTTTTCCAAACATTGATATCCGATCCTTCGTCTAGAGAGGCTTTGTTAGTATATAAATTTGTCAGAGATAGTTTAGATAAACGTAGATTAAGTGTTGATTTGTAAGTAATTTTACTAAGAAATGCTAACCTAGAATAAGTTACAATGGGGCTGACATGTGTCCATTAGGTACAAAAGCCTCTAAATAAATAAAGATTAAAAGAAAAAAAAAAACGGGAGAAAATATTTATTTTCGGACCTTTTGTTGCGTGCCTTGTTTGAACATTTAAAGTTAGGCAATAATTAAATATGACGAAATTGTACTTCTTTAAAATTAAATCATAGTAAACGCAGGCTAGTTATTGATATGTGATTGCAACATAACTAAATACCGTGTAAGATTTCAGCGTAAAATCAATTTTATGCGTGGCACTCAATTCAAATGGACTTGTTGATGTGTTTACGACATTTTCTCCTATCATACTTGAGTGCCTGTAGTTTTCCTATTATAATAAATATTATTTATTTTATACCTTCATAATAAATCTCTCTGATCTGTTTTGTGTGTGAGTAGCAAGCGGTTGTCGTGGTGTTTATCAAAGAAGGCCTATGTTAAGAAGTGTACGAAAAGGCTAATGATGATACGTTAATAATAATAATACTAAGTATTACACGGTTCAAGCTTTAATATTTGATCATTATTAGTACTTTCAAACATCAATAAATTGAAATAAAATTTGGTTAAACAAAAGACTTATAATTCAATTTTTATATATTTATATTTGTAAATCCAAAAACACGTACGCATTATTAATATTTCGAATGGGAAATTGTAATTACGTTCTAACGACATGTTCTCAACACAAAATATCCCCACACAATGGCATCAGTTTAATTCTGTCTTAACTGTGTCTGTTATAAATAATAAGTTAATGTATTGACTTTTTATAGCAATAACAAAACATAATCAATATAACTTACCGTATTCACTAGCATCATCAGGCGCGTAACTCAATAATCCTTAAAATACATCATGTACACTCAACTATGGCATAGCGTGATCAAATACACCGTCAGCAAAACAAACAGTATAAACATAGTTAATAGCACTCAAAGTTTTAAGTTCGCAACGCGGGGGTTCGTGAGCGACACACGTGCGCATACCACGGCGGTTGGACTCACACTGGTTCCAGGGATGCTGCCGTTGCTACGATACCACCCCCGATGGGCCGCCGCCCTAGAGCGCAACCTAGTTTTACGTATAGATATCACACTGTTTTATCGCTTGCCAGTTATTTCCTTATAAACCGTGAATACATTCTTTTTGGTCACCCGCCTTCATGGAATTCTATTAGTTTTCATATCCTTTTTCATTTTGAGTTGTAGAGTTTTTTTTTTTTTTTAATATTATATAGCGTTTAAATTTCCCTACGATTTATTTCAACTTCGGGGATCTGTAGGTGAAATATAAAACCTAAATATTTCTTTCTTTCTTTCTAAATTGATGATTCGTGTTTTCAAAAATTGTGCATTAAATATTATGTATAAAGGCATATTTTTTCTGTCAATATTATTTAAATAAAAAAATACCTCAATTCACTTAAGTCGCGCGACGTTCTAGCATTTTAAAACTAGATATTTAACTTTTTATTTACTTTGAACATTTTAAGCTAAGACCTCTAAAGTTTTTGATTCTTGTTTCGTTTAAAAAAGTCTTATTTTTCCACACTTTATGTACTATAACAATTAGTAAGTGTGGAAGATTCAAGGATATCAACAGCATTAGATAGAATTGGTATTTAAAGTTCTAGGCTTTACTCTCACGGAACCCTAGACAGTCTATCTCAGTTTTCCTGGATATTTAATAAATGTATTCATATTACAATACACGGCCGGCGTATGACTTGTCCAATTATTTCTCTTTGTTTGTTTCACAGCGAACAAAAGCTAACGAAATAACCAAAGGAGAAAATATTTTATCATTATCGTCAGGCCTCTATGGGCACGGTTAAACTACCAATTTTTGGAAATACGATTAGAAGCTCATTCTTATATATATTATCTATAAAAGGCAAGATTTACTGACTTTATTTATACATCTACGCACAGCGGAAACAACAGTACCTAGAAACTTAACATTTTATACAGGGTTTCTTGTTATTATATACATGAGCAGTAAGGAAGGATTTTAAGAAATTTCACCCCTAAGGGGTAAAAGTTAAGTTGTATATGGGATTTTCTCATTTTTTTACTTAGAAGCATGAAAAGAGATGTCAATATAATTTCTCAGTTACAATTAAGAATTATCTGTGTAGGTGAAAAGTACAAAATTACCATCTGATGAGTTAAAGTTTACCCCCCCCCCCCCCCCAGGTAAAGTTTGTGGAGGGGTTTCGAAAGAGTTAGTGAGTTTACCCCAGACAACTGAGGCGTTGCCTATCCGGCGATATATGATGTTAAGTCTCTATGGCAGTAATACTAAACACTGTCCTGAAAGCTTGCATAAAGAAACTTCGCTTCTTAGTGGAAACCTGCCGAAATTCGCTATTATCTCTGAGTTATCGATAAATATCGTATTGAATTCCAAAAATATCTAATATCGATAAATTTCCTAGCCAATGAGATCAATTATCAATAGACGGTTTGAGATTTTGTGACAAACATTAACTACTTGTATACTAACTTGCGATAACTAATGTCAATCATGGACGTTACTTTTCTAACTTCTTGATCCTTATCGTCTCTTAATTTATTTTGGCTTAGCTACTAATCCTTCTATTAAAACGCATAGGTCTTTCACGGCATAAATAAGCAGGAGAACCCCTTTTTTTTCTTAAACACCGGGAAATGCGCTTAGGTATCCCGCGGCATGTCCCCAAGCGAGTATGTGGGCCCGGAAGCTGGTAAGTGGACGCAGCTCTGCCCACTAAAACCCGGCGAGTGCCACCAATGCCGACTTTGGTGAGGTGCCCCGGATCTACAAGCAACCGAGCACCTCGACGGCTAAGTAGTCCCTCAGGGGACTGACGCCACTTCCACAGAGAGGTTGCCCCGCACCACAGAACAACCCCTCGTAACGCCGGGACAGTACAATGAGATGAGGTTCGCGTCCTTGCCCCTTGCCCCCTTGCCCCTACTCTTTTGCCCCCTCTTCTTATAAGAGGGGTACAAAGAGCCCATCGGCTCAATTTGCTTCGCCCAAGGTTTTGGGTCACCCTGGACTACTGAGTCACCGCCACGACATGGCCTGAACCGTAGTGGGTAAGTAGGAGAACCCCTGCAAACGAGGGTACGGCAGATAAATTCAAGAATGTATTAGAATTGGCATTGCAGCATAGATGTGATGGGTAGTTTAACTGCTGACGCGTACACCTTGCGTCTTACAATAGGCAGCGTATTGGCACTGTGCCAAACAGCTCGTCCTATGTAAACTAGAGCGATGTGCAATTTTGTGGTAGTTTGGAAGGAAAGGCTAAACTATCCTTTCAAACTCGATGTGCTTTACATTCCACGAAACGCAGATCTGGTCTCATGAGATCAACTGATCTTACCTCTGAGTTGGAGCTTCCCAATATCAGATCCCTCCTCTTGGATCGATGAAAACAAGGTTCTGTCCATAGAAATCTAAATAATAATATAATAGTGCTAAGTGCGCGTGACCTTGTCACCACACTGGTGACGCGGATAGCACAACGCGCAAACTTACGATTAGTCGCTAAAAGAACTTTGTCATAGCAAGTGAGGTTAGAAATGGTGTTTTGCAGCATTTTCCAATGAGAAAAAATTCGTCTACAACGTGTAATTAATAAACATTTCGTCTGTTCAAGTAGTTTTTCGTGGTAATATTGATGTTTCATTAAAAATATTTTTTTAATAATTGCTAATAAATTGAATGAACGACACAACTGGTGACTTTATTCATGATACTTTATACACTGCTTCTTATGTTCAATGCTAGTAGAAGAGTATCGTACCATAAAAGGAAATGAATAAAAATTTACTCCTCGTTGTAGCTCCGACTGTACTGGTGACTGGTATCATACAATCCAGATTGAATTCAAATTAAATGTCTCCAGATCTTCGTAAGATGATATCAAATATCTCTTATCAGTACCATCGTGTTGTACCCCTCTGTTACATCTCAACTTAAACTATTCAGAACAAACAAACTAATCAAATATCTATATTGTAGAGGCCTATCTGTTCTTTAATCAATACGTATTATGACCGAACTTAGCTCTCCCCTTGTCTATTGTTCCCAAATTTTAGCCTTTACATATTCAGTTACTGAGAATATTATAATATATTGCAATACGATATTATTAATTTATGTAGGCAAACATCTAGAGAAGTAATATTGCTTTCATCATTATCAGCCATTTACGTCCATTGCTGAGCATAGGCCTCACTCAATGAATTCCAAGACGACCGATTGCCACTCGCATCCAACACGGTACGGAGATCCTTATCTCATTTGCTTAATGGCTGACCTACACGTGGCCTCCACTCTTGAACCAATTATTGGCCCATCGGCCGCTGCCACTTCAAGAAGATTATTCGCGTGATATCGGTAACTTAAGTTCTCTAGCGGATGTTTTGTTATCAATCGTAATCGTTATCTATTTCTTTCTTAAAATAATAATTATATTTGAGAAAACTTAATCAACGATACAATAACATTAATACATAGTGGAAAGCTTAATCACGATGACTACCATTATTTTTTCTTTATCACGGGGAAATGGACTAAGGCATCCCACTGGGGAGTTTGTCTCCCCAGGCGGGTATGTGGAACTCGCTGCGCCCAAAAGATAGGCCCAAATGATAAGTGGACGCAGCTCTACCTACTAAGACCCGGCGAGTGCCACTAATGCCGCCTTTGGTGAGGAGCCCCGGATTTACTATCAACCCTTGGAGGATCGACGCCACCTCCATAGATTGTCCCATATCACAGAACAACCCCTTTCAACCCGACGTTGGAAGGGGTTGTTCTGTGATATATACCGTACAATGAGATGAGGCTGCCCGTTCTCTCCTCACCCCTTGCTACCCTTACCTTGCCTTTGTACCCCCCTTATCATAAGAGGGGTACAAAGAGCCGCCTCGGCTAAATTCACTTCGCCCAAAGTGTTGGGGTCACCGTGGGCTACAAAGGCCCACCGCCACGACAAGGCCTTTTCGACCATACCAGGGCCTGGGTAGGTGCGCTGGCGTGTGTGGGGACTCGCTTTTGGGTGCCCTACCCCACTAAAACCGCTGCGTGAGCCTTCAGCCGCTATATTTGAGGGACCCGGATCTGTGCAACCACGACAAGGCCTGAGCCATGGTTCACTAATCACGATGACTACCATAGCTTAATTTTTTTTATTTATGGACATTCCAAATAGATTACCTTATGCTAATCAATATGTTTCAATCATCAGTAATAATAAAACTAAAAGTATATAGATACTTATATACCGTTATTATAGAATAACGGAATATCACCGCTTGCCAGTGTGAATTAGTGCTTGATGGAATGAAGACTATAATAAACTCTCCAGAACTTTTTAATTTCTCTGAATAACTATAAGAATTATTATACTTTTTATTCCACATTCTCGAATTTTATGTGAATAGTTTTAATATCTACTATAAACATGTTCGGTTTATTTAAGACAGCTGAAACATCTGAAATGGAAATTACTCTTGACTTTCTTATTCTAAATTCAAATCTAATTCAAAAAGTTGAAATAAATAGAATTGAAGTTGAAAAGCGGTTGAAATTTGGACAATAGGTTGGTGCTCGTTTGCTGTTTACCAAGTCGTCGTTCCACTTCTAAATAGTTTTGTTTTCAGCCTGTGCGTTTGGAGTGTATATTTTGTGGGATGGTGTAGAAACGCTTTTAGCATGAATGACTGAGCGATGCATGAAATGGAAACACCGTAAATGCTTCTTTACAATTCGTTATTACAATTCTATATTGTAAAATTGTACGGTTCTATTTTCATTGTATTTATTTTTTCTCTTTTGCTTTTTTTAATAGCCAGCCAGTTTAAAATTTACGAGGAAATTCTTATACAATGATTTAACATGAGTACACATTAAAAAAATGTGACAGTAAAATATTATAAAAATCTAAATTAACTAACTTTATTTAATACTCCATCTAAAGTGCGTATGCACGTGCACGTGCTTTATTATACTTTATACTGTATATCATCATCATCATCGGTTTCTATCCATCCACTGCTGAACATAGGCTCCCTAAATGAACGCCAAGACGACCGATCGCCACTTGTATCCTAGACAGACTGGCCACCGCACGGAGATCGTCTTCTCACCTGATTATGATAAGAGGCCGAGTCTGTTCACCACTGGACCATCGTCGCTCCTGTCCCCTCCTCGCCTGATTTCGAGAAGGAGACCCGTGCCCAGCAGTGGGACATATAAGGGTTGATACTTTACTTTTTTTTATAAGACTCAGTTATTACTTACTGCGTATATAGTACTAATCAAAATATTGATATATCATAGGGTAGTTTCTAATAACGTTGTAACATTAAGACGTCTGGCACTTCCTTCTTATGGAAGGATCCTTGACCGAGCATGAGCTTTATCCGTTCTCTTCTGAACATAGGTCTTCTTCAACGAACGCCAAGAAGACCATAAATTTACTGTACACCTTGCATTAAAGATGTAACTATGGAGATCATGAAGGCGAAAAGATATATAAATAAATATCACGTTCATAGCCCGAAAGAGATATGGATATTCATCTTTTAAATGTCTAACCCTTGATGGGCTTGGTCGGGTTTAAACAAGGCAACCCTTTAGAACGCTAACAAATCAAAAACAACCCTTGTACATTGTACACCTCACTGTTGGATTTCTCCTCGTACTCCTTAAGGAAAACCATAAATCATTCGGATCTTGGAATATGCCCTTAATGACTTATAACTATTGTATCAGACTCAGAACATTCTAGACGAGAGTGAAAAAATACGTGCTTCACCGCCGGCCACGTAGTCACTTTGCATCAGGTGAGACAGACAGTGTGCGCGCGGATCGTGAAAATTTACTCTCATCATTTTTCATCATACTTTATACTGTATATCATCATCATCCACTGATGAATATGCCTCCAACAATGAACGACCAAGACGTCCGATCCCTTTCCACTCGCGTCCGGCCGATGAACCGGCCACTGCACGGAGATCGTCTTTCCACCTAGTTAATGGCCGACCAACACTTCTTCTATCTAAACGCGGCCTCCTCTGTTGAACCTTATTGCCCCATTGACCATCCTTTCTTCTGAGAGTGTGACCAGCTCACCGCTACTTCAACGAAGTTATTTTTCGCGTGATATCGGTAGCTTTAGATCTCTGGCGGATGTCGTCGTTTCGAATCCTATTTTTCAAAGAAATACCCAGCATAGCACCCACCGTAGCACGTTGAGCTACGGCAAACTTATATAGTATAGTTATAAGCAGCGCTCCGCTGTTTCACTCGCGTACTTCTCATTCCGGTGGGAGTACGGTGCTAAAATATAGCCTAAGTGTATTTTGATGTATAAGCTATATTATTGTAAGGTTTCATCAAAATCCAGTCAGTAGTTTTTACGTGAAATAGTAACAAACTTCCATCCATCCATGCTTACAATTTTTCATGTTTATAGTATTAGTATTTAGTAGATAATATGTTAAACATATGACACCAAAATTATCAGAGATGTTTTTTTATTTACGATCTGTATAGTAGTTTGCTAGGTGACGGCCGATGAGTTTTTGATTAATCACCGTGTGGTGATGTTTGACTTTGGAGTTCGGATATTTGCGTAGGACTCGAGCTTCGCCTACGTTCAGATATTGAGACTAGATTAATTTACTAGGAAAATTGGCTTGGGACTTAAAGTTTCATTTATAATATCTATGGATATTAATTATATTAATTTAAGTATTATTAATATTATTATTTTGCTTTGTCTATTAGACAATCTCTGACCTTACTGAAACGATATTCTTATATTTCTTAATATACTTTTATATGTCCGACTTTTTGGATATTTTACAACAAGGATAGTCGTCAGAGAAAATAACTTTATTGTTATAACTTAATATTATAAATATGAAAGTAGGGATGTTTGTTACACTTTCACGCGAAAACTACTTAACCTTAAACTTCATCATGAAACTTTGTACAAATATTTTTTTTGCTAACGCAGGTGAAGCCGCGGACAAGAGCTAGTAATAAAATATTTACTTTTACTGCAATATGTGACTACAATCCTAGCTAAGTCCATGGGGGATCCCAATTGTATGTTTAGGCATATACCAAATTTAATGATTGATCACGTTATTTTAGCAGTCATTCATAAAATAGAAAGAAGATGATATTATTTTTTAATTTACTTGTATTATTGAATGTACGGATGACCGAATGTGCTAGAAAGGATCAAGGTGTTCAAGGCGGTTTTTAGAGAATCTCTTAGTGTCAAAAAAGTCCTAGAGTTAATAGAAACAACAGGACTTGGACCGGAGCTGTAAATAGTGGCGATCACAATAGATCAACCCTGGACGCAGTGATACGAAGGCAGGCCTTGCTTGGAACAGCCACTCTTGGAACAATAAAAAAAAATATAGAAGTGTTCGTCGGCCATTGTACAGGTAGAAAGACGATCTCCGTGCAGTGGTCCGTCCGTGTTGGATACAAGTGGCAAGCGATTGGGCGTCTTGGCGTTCATTAAGGAAGGCCTATGTTCAGCAGCTGATAGGTAAATAGTGTTGATGATTATGATGATAATAGGGATGTTGACTATTTTTTTTAATTGATTTTATTTGATAGATATACTATCGATAAACACGAAAAAAAGATTTTTGTAAAGAAATATGTCCAATTTTAACAAAAAATTAAATAAAGAAAAATAGTTTTTAAAATTGCCGTTAAAACGCTCCAAGCATCATTACGTCACACACCGCGTACAGAGCTTGCGCTATGTTAGGTGAGTTTGTACTTAGATCAATGTTCAGTGACGTCATCGCCTTATTGGCGCTTACAGTCACGTGATAATGATAAATAACGCATTTTAAATTAATTTTCTAAATTTTATGACAAATAAGTAGACTTTTCAAATGTTATTTTAGGTTATCAAATACTGTATTTAATATGTAAAACATAGCTTTACATGAATTTGTAACATGTGTCATCATCCCTATTAAGTATACCAAAACAATTTTTATTACTATAGTTAATAAATGATATATTCACATAAAATATATTGTACTTACTTACTACAGAGTAAGTTATGAAATATTCTAGTTCTTGTTAAAGCTTACTGGTGAAATCTATCTTAGACAGAGACACAGAGCAACAAAGGGATCTACGTCAACTATTATAGATGATAAAACCAAATATAAAGGGATTAAAATGAAAAGGCCCTTTGGGAATATACATCTTCGCCACGTGTATACCCACGCGGATTTTCTAGATGAACTGACATTAATCTATATTGAAAACAAAATCGTAGCTTATTATATAAGTAAAGTGAAATAAGCACTATTTTCTATTTTAAAACCTACGAATGTCATATACTTAAAATCTTCTTTCTCATTTTCATTACAGTTCATTATTTAAAAATCATGAAATATCTATTTTGTAAACGCACTCATACTGCAATATGTGGTTGCAATTGTGGCAAAACATTTGGTGCAGCAAACAACCCAAATTCGATTGACCCCGTAAAACATGTGTAGGTTTATTAAGAGCCATACCAAAAATTAATACCGTTTGGTTGTTTATTGTGTAGTCCAATTGTCCTTGCTGGCAATGTTGCTGCCCATCGGGTTGCAGCCACACCTCCTAAAGTATTCTACAAAAGTAACTTGAAGATGTCAAAACTGCTAAAATAGTATGCTAAGAGGTAGTGCTTTATTGCTTTGCCGAACGGGGCGGGTCGAGGGTTTTGCTACCTCTTGCACGCATTATTTCGGCTTAAAATAATATCTATTTTGACGCGCTTCGTGCGGTTTGTGAGTTTCCGGTGGCCTATTTGGGGGATAGGGGCATGAAGAGCCACTCATCTGCATAACCTTAATTTGTGCGGATGTTTATAGACGCACCAATGCCGAAAGACAATCAACTCGCCATAGACCCACGGCTGTGACTGCTCAGTTGCTTCCTTATGACATAAAAAATACATTCCTTTCTTACTAACCTGGAAGCCCCAAAAGATTGTTTTTTTAAATAGTAAAGCAAAAAAAATAGAAGATAGTAAAGAAGAAAGAGTTAAAAGATTAGTAGAGAAAAAAACATCTTTGTACACCTCACAATATTCTGTTGTAAAAAGAAATAAAAATAATGTAAATAAAAGAAATCTAAAAGCTAAGTAAGAATTGTCAGTATTGTTGTTTATCGTCAATTTAAAATTTACATGCATGAGATAAATCATAATCCGCAATCTATTCTGATCCCTAAACTAAGAGTACAGGGTTCAAATCCGTTGACAAGTTGCACTAAGCTTAAGCAAGGTGAGACATGCAGCGTTGAATTAATTGAATTCCAGCGACAGGATGAGTCCTGCCCATCCCTGTTTACGCCGGTACAAATTACTGGCGCAATTTACTGAACTTTGTTGCTGGGAAATTACACTTTCATTACAATATACTATTAATCCTAGAATTCATTAAAGTCACTTAATAGGAATAAGTAAGTTTTAATAAATGTTAGCAAGAAAACAGTAATACCTATATTATACAGACTTGCTGTAATCTACGGTTTTAGCAGCGTTATCTCGGATAATCTATCTCGTCTATATTATTTTCTCGGTTTATTTTGTCAAAAGTATATTACACTAGCTAATGCCCGCATCTTCGCAAAAAAAAACACAAAGTTTTACTCTTCATATTATTATTACAGAATATATTATATACGACTATTTTGACGTTGGGACATTTTTATGAGTGTAGTAAGATGCCTGGGTCATTCTAGAGAATCCTATGTAGGACACGCACACCCAAAGTAAAACCACTGTGAATGCCTTCAGTTGTTATGAGGCTTCATTACAAATCACTGACCAATTTTTACGACTTACATTACTGCTCTACTGGTTTTGTGCTCGTTAGATTTGAATTCAAATGAAGAATGGTCCTGACCATGGTCCATTTTCGAGGTGATGAAAAACAGACCCAGGTCTACCACATCACCACAGGCTGCAGAATTTGGATGAACTTATCAAATCCCACGAGAAGAGTACGTCTACCACCTTAAAAATGCTTGTGCCTTATTTTTTTTTAATTATTAAGTAACTTTTATAGTAACTATTTTTGACCATAATGCAGATTTTTCTATATCAGCTTACTAACTGACTATATCAACTGCAACTTTATAATCATTAAAAACTCATTATTTACACCTGGATGCCCCTTCGTGAACACTAAAACGAACGCTTGAAACAACTGAGCTAACTTATAATGGATAATATTTTACCGGAAATCTATATAATTCAGGTATTCTAAACAATACCTAGGTAATGTGTGAAATACTTTCCGGTTAATTATAGATTTGCCGGTTAATTGCAGATACTATGTAGAATCACTAGCAATTGTTTTCATAGAGACCGAGGTTAGTGTATGTAATAGACAATAATATTCATACTATTTCATACATTTCCTGGACGCCCTAGGTACTCTACATAATATTGCCTAGGTATAGTTTCAAATGAATTAATTCTATCAGTACCTGATTGACTGAGCATTTGCTCGATTTTTTTTTGTTTTGTTTTAGAAGCCCTTGTATGATGATTGATAAAATTTTTCAAAGGAACAAAAAAAAGAACTTAAAAAAAAGATAAAAATAATCGGACTAAAGATACGATCCAGACTCTTTTGGATTTGGAATCGCTTAATTTTCCAACTCGTTTCATAACATAGTGCTTGACAGCAAAATTATCGTTCGTATTCTAATGATATTGTAGCGGTTTTCATAGCCCGATAACATGGATAAAACGACATTTTCAAAAACTGTATCCTAGCAAGAATGAAGAAATTGAATGAAAATCATTGGTGTCATTTCTGAGATTTAGATTATTAATTTATATACAAAAACTGCTCGTTTAAGTATATAAGATCATATTATATTGGTGAAACTGAAATAAAATGAACGAATTACTTCGACGAGTTGTTTTCGTACTTATGATTTAGATTCGAAATCCTTATCGCTGTCCACGTACAAAACCAACACAATCAAAAACCATTAGTGAAATTAGTAACCAAACATTCTATTTTCAATCAAAAACATCGATAAAATATCGCACAAACACACAGAAGATATACACATGTTTTTCCATAATATGACAATGTCTAACGTAAATTCAGATGGTATCAGATATAGAAAAATTGGCTTGAACGGTACAAGGAAATGAACCTTAAAACAAGGGACTAGAGCTTATACGGAATGAAAATACAAGTTTGTGTATTCGTAACCATGGCAACAGGTGGTCTCCCCCACAGCCTCCACGCCCGCGCTCAGCCTGAATTATTGCCTAGATCATTTTATGTGAGTGTTTAGTTAAACGTATGCTATTTCATATTTTATGCGATCGGCCGATGAAATGATTAAATTCGTGTTATAGTTTCTCCACGTGTAAGGAGTAGCTAAATTTTGATATAATTTACTTCTATTAATGTTGTAAGGAATGTTTGAGTGTAGCTTATCTTTGAAACTATTTATCGGCTGTAAAGTAAGTTAATATGGGCCTTTTATGGCTTAATATAATAATCTTTAATTGGCTTGGTATCTTATATCTCAGGTTGAGTGAGTAAATTTCAAATAAATATGCCTGGCCTAGATAGACTACTTTATTTTTATAGGCGAAGCACTTACCATCAAGTGTCTTTTCTGTCAGTTGGTTTATCCAATTAAATAAAAGAAATGTGGTGTCGTGGGACACCAGGTAGGAACGAAGTTCCTTCGGCTAAAAAGAAAGGTATTATACACAACTCGCTTGTGTATGCGACTGTCGCGCCTGCGCACGTCTCATTTAACGCTTTTTATTCCACGCACTTTTTCTTACGGTTTTACTATCACATTTTTTTCAGTTCGGTCGCGCAGCAAAATCCCTATCCCCTCCAAGCCTGCCGTAAGGAACTTCGTTCCAAAAAATGTCATGAAAATAGCCTTCAATGCATCGGACATCGTGTTTTAATAGTTTTTTTATCCTAGATTATGTAAAAATCAGTATCGGACCTAGAAGCACAAGGGATATTATCCATCTACTTAATTAGAAGAACATAACGAAATCACCAAATTTGAATACCATCAGATGATGTCATCAAATAGAAAAGGAATATTAGTTTAGATAGGTCTAGAAAATATTATGTTTATTGAAATCTTCATACGCAAGCTCTCAAGTACGCAAACTTTGGGAGGTTTTTAATAATGATTAAATTACATGGCAATGAAAACATATAACATAAAAAGCGACGATGGTCCAGTGGTTAGGGACTCGGCCTATTGTGCTAGAGGTTCCGGGTTCGATCCTGACTAGAAATGGGTTTTTCTAAATTTCTAAGTGCACTCTAAACACCAGACCATAGCTTGCTCACCGGTGAAGGAAAACATCGCGAGTAAACTTGCATGCGATGAGATTGAAAGTGTTTAAAGTTGTGTGAAGTTCTCCAACCCGCATTTTGTCAGCGCATCGGTGAACTATGGCCCATTACCCTCCTCGCCTGATTTCGAGGAAGAGACACATGCTGAGAAGTGGGACATAATATATGAGTTGATCAACCTCTACTTATTATGTTAATGTAAAAGATTAAACTAATCAAAACTGTGATCAAACTTAATCGAACAATATAATCGCATTTTAATCTTAAAAGTTGATAGCTAATAAAAACAACTTGCACCAGATGCATTATCCGGGAGACGAAAGTGGTTCATAAATCTTCCTTCAAACTTTCACTGATGTTATCACCTAGATATACGGCCACCACCTTGATGTAGAATCTTGGACCAAATCAATCTTTGTCACTCTCAACCCAGGGAGATTTTTTAACGGAAAATTTATGCTAAGATTTACTAATAGAAATATTTTTAAGGTTTATAATCATTTGCAAGAGCTACTCTTAAGTGACAGATATGCTGCTGCGTTTCGTGCTTATTTCGTTTTGTTTCGAGTTTGTGAATTTTCGGTAGCCTATAGGGAAAATAAGGGCAACGCATCTGCATAACCTCTGGTTGTGTGGATGTTCATGGGCGTCGATAGTCGCAAGGCTTCGACTGTCGTTTGCCCTCCCATGCTATAAAAAATAAACAAATGTCTCCGTGAAAACGTCTGCAAGTAAGTAGATACTAAGTTAGTATACTATATGAGCTAACCTTCGCGTTGCGCTACGTATTGTGCGTAAAATACAATTTGGTATGTTTAATTTACCCTTTTAGACTACAGTTGTCCAGAATACAGGCCAGTCCAAGCAACGTGGGACTAGATTTCATATAAATTCAAATAGATAGCATTAAAAGAAAACATGTTAAAAATTCAGTTCTTAAAAAGTAGTGAGATTCGTGTGATTTCTTCCCTGGGAACCTCCGAATTGAGCGTAGACGCGCTAATCACTGAGGAGCAGAGGTCGTGAAATAGAATTAATAAATTTAATTATATTAGGGCCTGTTTCACAATCTCCAACTAAGTTCCGAATAGGCTATCGGCAACATATTTGCAGATACTCCATATTCTATCAGATAAATATGTTGCCGATAGCCTATTCGGCACTTATCTGGAGATTGTAAAACAGGCCCTTATATATTTAATTATATTATAATAAATTTATCGTCTATACGCGAAAATATCTGTATAATCAAATAGCGTTGTGTGTTCAACTAAAAAGCAATTTCCTTACGAGACAGGCTTGGAAATCTTAGAAAAAATATATCAGCAAATTGAGGAGCGATACTGAAGAAAGCTACCTTACTATTAAATATAAAGTAAGTATGAACAAACGAAAGTAATACCGATTTTTTTAAAAAACTTTATAATATACTATCAGCGCCCGCGGCTTCACCCGCGTACTTTCCATTGCCGTAGGGAGATAATTTATAGCCTATGTATTTTTATTATGTATTTTTTCTATATATATTCTGACGTATAAGTTATATTATTGTAAAGTTTCATTAAAATCCATTCAGTAGTTTTTACGTGAAAGAGTAACAATCATCCATCCAATCATCCATACTTACAAACTTTCACGTTTATAATATTAGTAAGATTTTCCTAGTGATCCGAGTAAATATTTGACATGAAAAACAGCATCACTGATGTCCTAAAACATCTTACATCATTATTTTTTTACCGTTACGGATGTGATGTGCCCGCTCCCTTCTGGGTAGCATCATCTTGCTCGTTTCTCCCGTGAAACAGCTTTTCTGTATTTCAGAGAGAAGGACAGGACAAGCAGTGTAATTACTGGCATCGAGACGTAACATCATAATCAATATGTTTCACGATAGGTACTACATAAATGAATTCCCAGGAATCGACCACTTGCCACTAGGTGGCATGACTGTTAGTTTACCGATCCAACTAATTAAAAAATGATTTTATCGTGAATAGCAAACAGCGGGACACGATTTGTTTATATAAAGATATCTAGGGCCCCTATAATTTCGTTGAAGTGGTCACATACTCCGAAGATCGGATGGTCGATGGGCCAATATGGTTAAGGTGTGGAGGCTGCGTTTAGGTAGACGAAGTGTTGGTCGGCTATTAACCAGGTGGGAAGACGATCTCCGTCAAGTACTTAAACAAGGTCTGTATATTATTGTGTTTCTTGTGCATATTTCATTAATTCAATATTTGTATATCCCAGTAATTTATATTAATGTAATTGGAATGTATTGTCATTATAATAGGCTTTAATTTGAATAGGTGATAATTATAAATTATGCATGCTGAGTACATCTGTAAGTAATTGTTATACGTTAATTTTTTCCTTAATTCATGCATGTATTTTGTAAGAAAATGTCTCACGTATAATCAATTGTTGATGTACCTAAATAAATAAATAAATAAATAAGTGGCCGCGTTGGATGCGAGTGGCAAGGGATCGGTCTTCTTGGCGTTCATTGAGGGAGGCTTAAGTTCAGCAGTGGACGGATAAAGGCTGATGATGATAATGATGTGGCCTCTATGTAAAAAAAAAACTTAACTTCTGTGGCTCAGCGACCCAAAGTGGGTCTTGGCCTCCGAAACGAGAGACTTTTGGCCTCTATGTAAGCTCTATAATTTTATTATCAACGTATTTAGTGATAGCCATTCTTGGAGCGCCATTTCCATCACACCGAGGCTATTAATCGATCCTCGGACGCTACGCATTAGTGACATTTTATTGCAATTGCCACTTTAACGCACGTGCGCAGCCTGCGCCGCGGTGGAGCCGCGCCTTAATGACACACTTAATAACACTTGTAGCAAATTGCCATTTGCGATGGATCTCAGGCTTAATTTATATAAAAACTAGCTGTCCCGACAGACTTCGTTCTGCCAATATTAAAATTGCAATTACAAAATAGGGGTTGATCGTAGAAGGGTGAAAATTTAGGGTTGTATGTATTTTTGTATGCTGTATCATAAAAAAATAAAAACAAAAAATTTCGTCCAAAAATCAACAAAAAAATTTTAAGGGTGAACAATATAATAACAAATCACTTAGGGGTATGAAAAATAGATGTTGGCCGATTCTCAGACCTACTGAATATGCATATAAAATTTCATAAAGATCGGTCAAGCCGTTTCGGAGGAGTACGGTAACTAACATTGTGACAGGGAAATTTTATATATTAGATGTAAATGGCATAATTGTGAATATAATTAAGACCGTTTATATAAAAGTCTCTTGATCCGAACAGCAATAACTGAGCGGTGATCTTCATACATTCTCATTCATTTCAGGCGTTTCACTATACTTGTTTTATCTGAGCAAATGACAGAAATGTTAAGCATTATTATAGATGCATCTAGTGATGGCTAAAATTGGTGTTGGTCATATAATAATAATAATATAATAATAATAATAATAATAATAATAATATAATAATAATAATCATTTATTTGCATCAAACATGGTATAGTCTCGGTGTTGGCTTTGCGAATAAACAAGACCAAGAGAAAGACTAAGTCAGCAAGACCAACAACTAGACTGTCCAAGTTGTTATCGAGACCAAGTGCTTCGGTCAAAATCTAAGATTATCTTAAAATATATATTTTAAGATAATCTTATATAATTTGTAAATTGTATAATTTTAAATAAATTGTATAATTATGATAATAATAATAATAATAATTATAATTATTATATTATAATTATTCTTATCAAAAGGAGACCAAAATGATATTCAAGATAACTACAATAGATAAATCAAAATAAAGAAACGTACTGTATAGATTCCATATTTAAAATTCGGCGCCATATTTGAACAGATGCATAATTAATTTAAGAGCTGTTAAATCCAGTTCGCGCCAATTTTATAGACGATTTTATTATCCCGTATCGAATCTATATAAAGCCTCTTAATTCATTATAGCAAATTAATATTCAGCGTAAAATTTATGGGTTTCGTCTAAAAAGTTGACGCAGCTAAAAAAATGGTTGGTATAAATTGATTGGGTAAGCGATTTGCTTTTAGCTTGATGGTTTTATGAATTAGTTATTTGTGCAACAAGAGAGCAAAGTTGTTTTTTGTTTCGAGTACTGAATTTGAGTCCCGAGCAAGCGAAGGATTCTATGATTGATTCACGAGCGTAGCGAGTGATTCAAAGTTAGAATCCTGAGCGTAGTGAGGGACTCAACAGCACGAGATGCAAAAAACTTTGCTCTCGTGTTGCACACATAATTTTTCACCTCAGCAGTGAGAACACATATTACTTAGGAGACATGGAAATGAACAGCAATAGATTGAAATAACGTTTAACACATTACGCTATACGCTATTTTTATTTTTATTCCCGCTATTTTTTAAATTGCATTTTCATACCGCGTCCCTGATGTTTATTTTTCAAATATAACATTTAATATAAAAGCTTTATTTTTAAGATTTCTTCTTCTTCTTCTTCTATAACTTTATTAAAATCCAATTATAAATTAAACATAAAAAATAATATTTAAAAATAACGTAATTTCTTTATTAGAAATATATTTAAAGTTATTTTTCATACAATCTAAAAGGAAACTCATAATACCCTAGTATTACACGTTTCCGAACGTGTTTTCTTTGAGGTCGAATTCCAAAATTAAATTTCGAAGGGGTTTGTTTTTTTACTCGCTTTTTTATTTGTGCTCTGTCTCTTTCACATGCGTGGCACTGAAGACTGAAAAATTAGAAAGCTACTTTGCCTCACGCTCGAATCAAAATCGCATTTTGTTCACTGTTGACTCGCAGCAAAAGCGGCATGTTTGAGCTGCTGAGGTGAAAAAAATATTAAGTATGTTGTGATTGGTATGTTCAATGGAATCATTTGAAATTGTGTCGCAAATGTTAATTGAAAAATTGTGTTTAAACATGTTTACATTTTTATTATTAAAGTTAGTACCTATTAAATTTTAGGGTCTAAATATAAATTTGAGTAAAACAAGTTCACATTTTAATATATGTTTAGTTAGATGAAGTGTTGGTCGCCCATTAACCAGGTGGGAAGACGATCTCCGTGCAGTGATCGGTCTGTGTTTGATGCGAGTGGCAAGGGATCGGTCGTCTTGGCGTTCATTGAGGCAGGTTCATTGAGGATGATGATGGTGTAGATAAAAATACTTTTGCCTATAACTATTATATTTTATTCGATTTACCTATTTTAAGTCGTTGGTCACTTTAGTCTAATCTTTGAGTAAATATTAAGTATGAAATAGTAGTAAGTAAGTGATGTTTTTTTGCCATTTGCAGGCAAAGGACTAGTCAGAGCGATATGGTGACTGCCGATGTCCAAAGACATCGGAGCAACCAGGGAGAAGCCATCGCTACATAAAGTAAACCTTTATTTAACTTCCATCTTTCCAATCAATATTTTCCTCGTCAGAAAATAATAATATGGATAGTTATAATATAACTCTATATACATAATATTAGCGTCTAGGCAGATGAAGTGTTGGTTGGCCATTAACCAGATGGGAAGACGATCTGCGTGCAGTGGCAGGTCTGCGTTGGATGCGAGTAACTAGGGATCGGTCGTCTTGGCGTTCATTGAGGGAGGCCTATGTTCATCAGTGGACGGATAAAGGCTGATGATGATGATAATAATGATGATGATGATACATAATATTATATAGCTACGTGTAAAAGAGCGTACTTCTATCCCAATAGATATTTCCCTTTCTATTCTGATAGTAGTTGACAGCGATATATCGGAGTATTGGCAAGCCATCAAATAACTCTAAGTGACCCATGGACGCGTCTATTTATTACCTTTGCTCCTACCGTGAATCCGTTAGCGCGAAAATTAATCGCTTTCTATTTCCCAACAACGGTCCAGCGGACTCCAATGCTATCATACGTTTGAGACATAAATAATCTTGACGTCCGACATCGACCACATAACCCATAGACTCCTAATAACAGGGGAACGGGTTCTGGCAACACATCTGACTTATAGGTCCGATGTAAGCCGTAAACAATGTACTCAAACTATCGTGTCGTCTAATTTTTTCCCGTTGCGAAATATATCCATTTCTTTTTAACGTTCCGTGATTGGTAATGTATGACATTGAATTAGCTAATCACAGCATTGGAACCCGTTTCGTCTCACCTCAGCTAGTTGCCAGAATGCATTTAATACGAAAAATCAAACATTAGGAGTCTATAGATTGTGTGGTCGATGACGTCCGATAAGCTTTCAAAGTGTTTTATAATAGTACTATGAATTGTTTTTAGCTTATTTTTCTTGTTTTGTTTGTGCTTGGGGGGTTTTTTTTTTTGACTTCTCTTACAACTAACTAAGACAGAGGGATATATCATAAGAGGATCATAGGAGGCCCAAAACATTTTAACGTGACGCCTTATATATCGATGGAGCCGGCTGCACGCGAGAAAACATGACTCATGCGGCGTTTCCTCGCTCTGAGGCGTTCCATTTAAGGGTTGAAGTGCAAGAGAGAGCGCGGGACTAGCGACAAAGGGGCACAATCGGCCCACCAGTATTTTTTATGACGTTGTCACGTTCAACTATCGTAAGTAAACCGACTTTACAAACAACTGATTTTTTTTTATCTGCCACTATCGCAATGCCCTGCCCTCAAATTTTTCATTATTCACGATATTATGATGCAATATTTTTACTAAACTCCTTGCCCCGTGAACAAAACATTCGTAGATAATATTGAGATATCAAGACCGTAATAAAAATGGTAAAGAATTCGCTCAAAAAAAATGCAATGAAAAAGCCACGTTAATTTAAAATTTTAATAATAGCTTTTCTAATATATTTATTTAATTATTTTTTTTATCTACCGTAAGCTTTCTTGGCAAAGAAAAAATATATATCAATTACATTTATTGCGTATCTATATTCAACTCTTAATGGACATTATTCTTCATCTTCTTCATCATCTAAATCATCATCCATAGCGGTGGTGGTGTTGAAGACGGCTCTGGTGATCGCTCTCATGATCTTCCTGGCTCCTTGCCTCAACAATGTTAGCTTAAACTGCATCAGAACTATCAAGTACGTCGACATGTAGGATATGTTCTAAAAAAACCAACAGTGTCAATAATTGTTTAAAAAACCATCGTTTTCCTGCCCTGAAAAGAATGCTCTTTTTTCCAAGATATAGGGAGGTAGTGCCATGCTGCTTTGCCAAATTGGGCCGACACGACTGGGGTGGTACCTCTCGCTCACATGAAATCGGCGTAAAGTGACAGTTATTCTGTCGCATCGTGCTGTTTGTGAGTTTCCGGTGGCCCGTTGGGGGGGATAGAGAACAGGAGGGCAACGCATCTGCATAACCTCTGGTTATGTGTATGTTAATGGGTGTCGATAGTCGCAAGGCTCCGACTGTTCGTTTGCCCTCCTATGCTATAAAAAAAGGTATTATCGTCCATTGTTTTTTTTATTTAATAATATTGTAATATTATTAACATTGTATTTATTTATTTGTTATAACAAACGTATACGCAAAAACTAAATCAGTTGCCTTTGCAATATTAGTTCAGCAAAATAAAAGAATATTTACAAATTACACGAATCTGAAAACCAGGAATCGAGTGATTACGACCAGATAATATAGAAATTCGGGTTAAGTGTCCCAAGTAATGGCGCCAGAGGGTTCTTATTTTAGGGAACAATAATCCGGGAATATTCCGGAACGAACGCAGCCGCTTGGATGTACATTGTACAAACTCTCGGATTATGAGATTTTCTGAAATTCAAGTGAACTTCGAAAGCGACCTATACGGAATGTTTTTATCAAAAGATTTGTATAAAATAACTTTGTTCTATATCTGCGACGAACTGTTGAATTGATTTTAATTTAATTTTATATTTAATATTATTATTATTATTATTATGTCTAATGCGGTAACGCCCGTATTCACAAACTATGAGGTGTCACAGTACTTCAGATTGCATAGGGTCATTCAAACCAATTCATAGACAATACTTAAGTGAAATCCGCCACTGTGCGTCTGTCAAACCCAAATTATTGACACGAGGAGCGCATAGATAGTTCGTTCTTTGCATCATCATCATCATCATCCTGCGGCAGTCCAATGCTGGACATAGGCCTCTCCCAAGACACGCCACTTTCGTTAGCCAAGTACGCTTCCTGGATACGGGTGTTTGTACTGTCTACATACTGGTATGTGGTGGGTTAACATCTGTCTTCAAAACCCGCCTACATAAAATTGAAATAAAAGAAACAAGTTAGCCAATTCGACCGTTTATATATACGTTTTAATGGGTGTTCGCGGATAATTCGTTAATTTCAAATCATCAAATTCGGCTAAGCATCGAATGCTTAGCCGGTTTTGATGATTTTTTTTTTGTGGGGAGGAAATGTTCCAAAGTTGCTCTCATGATAATCAAAACAGGATCTAGAAAAATGAATCTCTCTCTCTAAGGGAATTCGAGAGGAAATATAGATGCAACTAATTGTGGTATTAATTACGCGCGTCAAATCGTCAAACATTCATTGACAATCGCGCAGTAACCGCGCCTAGATATAAATTAGATCTTACGGCTGTAAAGAGTTCCCTGTTGATGTTGGTGAAGCCGTCCAGATTCATGATTGGTGGGTTCTTGGCTATAGCTACGAGGAACATCTCCACCTCTCTCTGAGTGCTGCGATCGATGGCACCTAAGTTGACGTTCAGCAAACGAACTTGGAATTCTAGTCCGACCTGCGAAAATACTTTAGAATGAATAAATATGAAAAAAAAGTATTAACCATTTATGTCCCACTGCTGGGTACGGGTCTCCTCCTCGAAATCAGGCGCGGAGGGTAATGGGCCAATAGTTCACCGCGCTGGCCCAGTGCGGGTTGGTGAACCTCACATACCTTCAAAGACGTTCAGTCTCATCAGGCATGCATCAGGCAAGCAGTCGAATAAATATGAATTGAATCAATATTGCGTCACTTAACATAATACGGTATAATATTGTTTTCTAATGTTTATGCTAATTTCACCCATAAAAATTTTTACGGATTTTATCATGGTTTATTAAGATTTTCCACTCCTGCCATGGATTGCTGTAAAGTATCCGAAATGTCGGGCATAAAAAAATCTTAATAAAAAGTGATAAAATCCGTAAATGTTATTTCAATATAATAATGCATTTTAAGAAGAAATTTAAAAAATAGGAATCTAAGAAAAATATTAAGCCTGAATTCAATGATCATTTTCAATTCTTAGTAGAATAATCGATAGTTGAAAGTAAAGCTTTGGTGTAAGCTATTATGAAATAACCAAAAAATACCCAACTATCTACAGCATAAGGAACAACAAAATATTCTTGTCTTACATTAATATAAATGCTAATTACATATTATATTTTAAATCTAATTGTATGAATAGTATATGGATTTCTAATAAAGAAAAAAGACAACCTAGATGAATAGAATCATATATTACAAAATATTACACAAAATTTTGTCCCCATAACTTTCCATCTTACCAGAATAACTCTATTAAGTACTTGCAACGTAAATGACCATAATTTCATTTTAGTGCCATAATAAGCATTACTTACCTTTCTCGTGGCATGGTAAGCCTCGTTACAAATAATGAAGAGCAGGGTCATGCAGTAGCCCACAATAACGAACAGCCCCATCTCCTTATAGCTCAAACCGTGCTCCAATATCTCAGACAGGGAGCCATACAGGGAGATGGTGGTGGTGAAGAATATCACCATGCAATATATCCCGTACATGTTCGAGTATGCTCTACCTATAAATCAATGCGAGAAATATAAATATAACACACAAATATTATATAGAATTCTGTGGAATTGGACTTAAAAGCATTCATTTATTTACAAAAAAAAAAAGTTTTTTTGGCGGCCAAAAAAAGTTCCATGAAAGCTAGACATACTTGTATCACCACTTGAGACTTACATTAATTATTACACTTAAACAAACTTAAATTATAGCCACTTTAATGAAACTTTTTTAACACTTTTTCCACTATTTATTATAATATATATTATTACATTTACAATTTAAACACGACCGGTTTCAACAAAGTCATCATCAGGTCGGTCATGACTTATTTTAATTTTAAATCATTATCATAATCATCATCATCATTATACATTTTGTGCTGAACATCAGGCCTCTCTCAGTAAACGCCAAGACGATCGACCTTTCTATCACTCGCAACCAACAAGGACGGGTTTCAAAAAATGTATGATAAGATTAAATTTATTAATTTTGAGCATGCTAGGGGTGTTTCCTATATTTTGTAATATCATAATTAATAATAATAAATTATTTTAATATATATTTAATAATTTATTATTATTACTTTTTCATTATTATAACAGAACAGCTTACTTTTTTAATTCCTTACTCACCCAGCTGTTGCATCATATGAGACAAATCTACCCACAAGTGGCGGTACTGAGCCAGTTTCAGGGCCGGCTGATCTGCCTCCAGAGCCTTATGGAGATTTGTGGCTAAGCCCCTTGAGGCTGTTCCGAAGGCGTTGCAATTTATGTACCTAAATCAATCATGTTATTTTACAGCCGAACGGTCAAAGGGGTTTTAATTGGACTGTGAAGCATACATTTTTTTTCACTTAGAGATTCTATGAGGGTTTTAGGGAGATTATTTGTGTTAAAAAGATTAGGCAAACTTTAAACAGTTAAAATAGATTACAAATGTTTAGTGCAACGCTGAATATAAATTACTAAGATAAATTAATTATTATGGGCTATTTTATTTGTTCTTTAATTTGTATATAAAAAATTTGAAGAAACCTTTGGACTTTACAGACTACTATTTCCACCCCTTATCGGGGGTTAGTTAAAAAAACTTTCACAGTTCGTTTTTAAAGTAGCTTATATCAACAATTTAAGCTTTAGCCTAAAATTCGTATTTTTTTGGGCTTCTAGGTTCTTGCTTCCCTATCTCAGCTAGTTTAAATTTTAGAAACAAAGTTATAAGAACATTTTTATGTAGTTATATAAAAATGTTCTTATAACTTTGTATCTTTAAAATTATATAATAATATATTTTTTTATTCCTTCCCGGGAGTACAATCAAAAAGAAACTTTCACAATTAAATTTTAAAGTCTTCAAAGTAACTTATATCAAAAATTCAAGCTTTAACTCGAAATTTCGATTTTAATACCTATTTTCTGAGACTAAAACCATAGTATATTTTAAAATCAAATCAATGTCGATAAGAACTCGTAGAATTTTTCCTATTTCTATATTTTAATATGAAAAATAATAAAAATAAGTTACCATAAACAACTCACCATAATGAACAGAAGCCATCGAGCATAGCAATGATATGGTAATACGCGAACGAGTGCCAAAGCTCAAAGTCCTCTTGAAGGTAATGCTGGGACAATATCACCGCGAAACTCAAACCCCAAGAAAATATACAAAGACCCCATGTCAATGAATACAGATTTGGAAATATTATTGGAGTTCCCGTGATTTTTAAATACTTTAACTGAAACATAGTAGTAATAAATGTAGGTTATAGACATAAAAGGTTCAGAAATTTTGTCTAGATGTCTCATACTTTCGTCAAAGTCATCATCATCAGCCTTTATCAGTACACCGCTGAACATAGAATTCCTCCTAGGAACGGCAAAATGACGGATCCCTTGTCACTCGCACTCTTAAATGACGTTAAATTATTGGAAAATCAATTTATAAGGTAGACTCTTATTTAAGGTATGTTTGTTTTACCCCCAATCATACCTCATAACGCAGTGGCCGGTGACTTAGACTCAAAACAGTTTGGAATTATCATCATTATTATACGTCCACTCTCAACATAGACTACTCTCAATGAACGCCAAGATAGTAGTTCCTAGTATCTTCCAGTTGATCCCAGTTGAGGAGTATTCTCCTCGAAAATAGATGACGAAGTTAAGCTCTACATAGGCTATGTATTCGTAAATTCTACATTTTCAAAAACTTTTAATTTACTTCTAAAAGAAAAATCAAACTCTATTCTGATACCAGAGCTCTCAATTGAAGACCAGGCTGTATCTGAGAGCTTTAAATTTAGTATTTTTTTATTATTTTTTGTTTTTGTTGGAGGAATTAAAAAATATATAAATTTTAAAACAAAAATCCTAAAAGCTGTCCTGGAGCACGTACCATCTGGGTCTGGTAATAATTATTTTTAATAGCATACAAGGTAATCCATTAAAACCTTTATTAAATTTATCACGTAGCTCCATGAAAGACAATAAAAAAACATAAGCATTTCGCGAAAGTGGAATTTATCGCTTTATTACACACTATAAATTGCCCCAGCGTACCAAAGTACGTCGGGCGAACAGTTGTAACGAAAAAATTATGAACTTGGCAGCGACAGTTACGTCCCTGACTTCGGCTAAGTTTACTGCCTTTTTATGGATGAGACCAATTGTGGACTTTGTGGACTTCTTTCGACCTTTTTCACGTGTTTATTTTAATCAAAAAAGGGCATGATCAGTATTAATAAATAATTATTGTATGCGTTTGTTTTGTGGATTATTATGTGGGCTCGTTTTGAAACCAATGGAGAATACAACATCTTAAGAAACACTATACTTTAAATGTGCGATTCAATATAAATATATTGATAACACATTACATGGCGTGCACGTAAGAAGATCAGCCGTGCTATTCTGTAAGAGTCATTTTCTAGGTAGTGTGCGGTGACGAGCTTGTCTCGCCCATCGCCTTCATTTCGATGACGAGCTCAAGTCTGAGCAAATCGGTATTCTGTAGCTACTATGCGCTCGTCGACGAAATCGTGGCCGTACGTGAAAACGCCCTTTTAGCGTCGTGAGGTCGACAAGTTCTAGGGCTTGACACAAATGTCTTAACGAAATAATCGGTAAATATCGGTTAACTGTTTAGTAGGTAATAAAATTGGAAAATAGGGTTTTTTTAATAACTTAGCACAATATATTATTGTTACACTTGATTTTTCATCAAAACATGAGATTGAGGTATTTTATATTTAAATAACAGATTTAAAACAAACAAAAAACCTCCTTGGCATTAGACAAATGGTTGACAATAATGACAATTGATAATTTTAAAACAATAATATATTTGTTATGAAATTTATTTTGTCTTTAATTAAACGTTTTGGACATTAAAAGGTAAGTATTAAAGCTTATATATTTATGAATAATTAATCCATGTTGTGTCAAGGCTAATAATTCTCAAGTATTATAGGTATTATGAAGTTGTGTTTGTTGTCTTGTGTCCATAGTATTCATGGTATAAACATAACAAATCATCACAGCAAACTTACGATTTCCTTGTTTATTTTTAAATATTTATTTATCTTAACAGGATCATAATGTCAAGTGGAGAAGGTATTTGAGTTTCTGGAAGAGAGACGCTATCTTGTCACAGGGTGGCTCGAACCTCGTATACTCGATATATCGCACACTACACGAGC
This sequence comes from Lycaena phlaeas, assembly GCA_905333005.2. Lineage (NCBI taxonomy): Eukaryota > Metazoa > Arthropoda > Insecta > Lepidoptera > Lycaenidae > Lycaena > Lycaena phlaeas. The sequence goes on from HG995176.1 coordinate 4,068,416, forward strand.
AGCTTGGCAAGATGTAGCCTGCAGTGCTTGGGTAAAAACTCAGCAGCAATGGGCAAAGGTAATTTGTATTGTCTATTTGTCAATTTTATTTTCTTTTATAATGAAACGACTTTTACGGATTTTGTCGGGGTTTATTGAGTTTTTTACCTAATTTATTCACTATCAAATAGCAATTGAACAATCTAAATAGTTAATACCCATTGCTCTAACATATTATATTATGTGTGTTTAGTTAGAGGAGCTCGTGACGCAGTGGTAACAGTCGCTCCATGTAAAATACTGGTATTCAGCTGAATCCGGTTAGACTGGAAGCCGACCCCAATATATAGTTGGAAAAAGGTTAGGCAGATGATGATGATGTTCTAACATATTATAATGTTTTGTTCATTGTTGTAGTATTGGAAGGATAAGAAGACTGCAGTGAAGAAGAAGGCAGCTAAAATATGAATAGCGAGACAAAAACATATTATGTGTTTGTGGTCAAAGTGATAACACAGATAAATTTGGTTTGATGGGTGGAGACGCTTTTGCTAGTGGTGATGGGTATAATCTATTTGTTAGGCCACTGGCTCGAAGTCACGTAGACCTATAGCATTATGGCGTCTCTACTATTGTTGGCTATAAAAGGTTCAGAGATAGCACAGCCAACTATAAACTATTACACCGGAGGTTCAGACTTAATAATAATGAGTGTGGTTGGGTGAAGTGTGCTCTCGTGTGGACAACTTTATTAAATAAAAATATACATTTTATATACGTTGTTTTCTTGTACATATTTTTTCTTATTATAGGTATTTATATAAAATATAACGAATTCTTATGAACCTCATTATAGAAACATATCATCATTATCATATCACCCTTTATCCGTCCACTGCTGAACATAGGCCTCTCTCAATAAACGCCAAGACCACTGATCCTTTGCCATGTGCATTTAATCCATGTGGACTGGATACTGCACGGAGATCGTCTTCCCGACTGCTTAATGGCCGACCAACACTTCGTAAACGAAGTGTTGGTCGGCGTAGGTAAGCCTAAGCGCGGCCTTCACTCTTGAACCTTATTGGCCCATCCACCACTGCCACTTCAACAAGCTTAGTCTTCGTGTAATATCGATTATCGATTTCTTTAGTTCTCTGGCGGAGGTCTTTGTTTAAAATCCTACCTGCCAAAGAAACACCTAGCCACCTGGCCACGTTTCGGCCCCGTAGGTATTTATATGAAATATACGAAATTCTAATAAACTTAATTATAAAATAAAATAGCCTTTATTGCTGTTTTCTTACAAAATAATTTCTCTACAGTCTACAAATGCCTATTATGATTACTATATCAAAAATCTATCCCCCTCCCTCCTCCTGTCTCTTGCTACTCGGGTCCATAGTGGACCTGCAACCTTTTTTATTTCCTTTTTTTATTTTTATACGAAATAATTAACTTAGTTATTAAAATATTAATTACTATATTTTATAAATATAATATACGAATGTGGTACACAAATTTTATTGTTTCAATTCCGATTCCACAATAGATTGTAACTCACTCTTTATCATTTAATAATCACAACAAACACAACAAGAAAACAATTTTTATCGCGATCGAATAAATCCATATCACAGGAAACGGTTTGAAATTTTCGTAAGCTTGTCGAGTTTGGTCTATGTCGTCCTTTTTTTTTTGCTTCTTCCGAAGAATAAACCATTGAAAAAATCGATCTGCCTTATTAATTACTTAATTTGTGACTAAAATATATTTCGAATTTAAATAATTTAACAACAATATTATACTTTCAGCCTCAAAAATGTAGCTTTTAGATTTGACACTTAAAAGCGAGCCGGTAGGCGAGGCAGTGAGGCGAGCTCGACACTATTTTTCGTTACGGAATACCAAAATGTATGAAGAAACGTCAAGAACACGCCGTAGAGTAGTTCTTGTCCCTCCCGTCACAACGTTGATGACGCTAGTGTGTGTTTGGTATGGTTTGACAAGCTTAGTGAATACCAAATTGCATTCACGGCGCTGTCACAAGGCTGCGATAGAGCTGCGTTTCTTACAGAATAGCACGGCAGGACATGACAAATTCACTGTTGACTCCAATACAATGAAAATGACTTTAATTCTTCAAGAACATTCATGGAACTATCAAATCGGCATGATCCTGATGATCTTATAGTACAAGTCGCCCAAAAAGAATTGAAAAATTTGATAATTTAAAACTCTAAAATATTAATCATCATCAGCCTTTGTCTGCCAAATGCCAAAAGCCATCTCCGTGCAATCTGTGTTGGATGCGAGTGGAAAGGGATCGGTCGTCTCTGCGTTAATTGAAACTTATTTTAAGAATGAAGATAATAAATTATTATGACTTCCAAAAAAAATCTTTCAAGAAAAGACCACTCATATTTGAAAGGCCAGTACTTGGTAATCCTCTGGTGTAGGTGTTGTCTACACCAGGCTGCCTACCAAAAATGCCATTAAGAAATCGTTAGCGAAGTTCGAAATGATAAAATGTATAGGATGAACCAAGTGATTAAGCGCGGCCTTATGTCAATCCCATACATTTTATCATTTTCGAACTTCGCTAACGCTTTCTAAATGGCATTCTGGCTAGGCCCCCTGGGGTCTATGTCGCTGATCACTTACCATCAGATGTATCGACTGTTCATTTGACCTTTTAGTATAAAAAAGATACCTGATAATGCGTCCACATATTCTTGAATATGGCCACTTGAGGTCCATGCCGCCATGATGCGATCGGCAGCAGAAAGTGTGGGATGAGAATGCTCAAGAATATTATGTTATAGATCACTTCATCGAAACGCTTATTCGAGTTCTTGAAATTATTGAGCCTCTCGCGTCCCACTAGAGAATATAATAATTAATCGTTGCAATTAGGGCCTGTTTTACAATCTCCAGATAAGTGCCGAATAGGCTATCGGCAACATATTTGACAGATAGAGTATGGAGTATCTGTCAAATATGTTGCCGATAGCCTATTCGGAACTTATCTGGAGATTGTGAAACAGGCCCTTAATATAGTGAAGTATTAAATAATTAAACGGCAATACACACCAAACGCCGCCAACCTATGTCGGCAACTTATTGTCAGCGGGCTAGTTGGCCACTTCTATCATTGTAAGTTGGTAAAATTTGTCGGTGACATGATTAGTAACTTTTTTAGTACAGCATAAGTTGCCGACATGAATATCTCATAATGCGCCGGGCTGTGTCGGCGATTCAGCGACTTTGGTGCTCTCGTAACACATACATACTGGTCGTTAGATGAACGGGAAGCATTAAATGGTAAGTACCAACCTATAGATATTCGTAGCAAAATCGGTTATAGTCGGGACGAGGTTATACAACACTAGCTGTTGCCCGCAGCTTCGGCTGCGTTAACTAAAATTTACAACGGGAGCTTAGTACGCAAAATAAGTAACTTTTCTGGTTGATTTTTTACACCTTGTGTCCGAAAGAACCAAATATCTTACGGAACCCTATTTTTTGTCAGAATATATTGTAGCCTATGTTACTCGTGGATAATGTAGCTTTAGAATGGTGAAAGAATTTTTGAAATCGGTCCAGTATTTTTTGAGCCTATTCATTACAACCAAACAAACAAAGTTTTCTTCTTTATAATATTAAGTGTAGATAGATTATAAAAACAGGGTTGGCCAACACAATAATAAATTTTATCTAATTTGGTGCTGTGGTTTCAGAACCACTTCCACACACCAAGTTATCCATCAAGCGTATATATATTTCGGCGATTTATTTATATTATGAAGTTATTATACAGATTACCTTTAACTACAATGATGCACTCCAGGCTCCACACGAGATAGGCCCATAAAGTCGCCTTTGATATCCAGTTGTAAGTGGTACGTTTAGTCGTTTGTGCCTCTAAAAATAAAGTGTATGTAGAATAATGGGCTGAAAATCGTTATAAGTGACTCTTTAATCGCGTTGAGCACTTTTTGGTACGACCATATCTTTTAGGTACGCGTCACCGACATGCTTATTGCTTATGTTACATTGTGTTCTTTTATTTTCAGCACCTGGTTGACCGAGCATTTGCTCGGTGCCCTAAGTGATAAAATACGATAAAATTTTTCTTCAAAAAAAATTATCTTAAAAAAAAGGAAAAAAAATTCGGACTGGAGATTCGAACCAGGCTCGTTCGAACCTAACTGCCTAATTTCACCACTAAGCTACCATGACATATTATTTTACAGCAAAATTTACGTTCGTATTCTAATGATATTTTATCGATGCCTCAAAACACGGATAAAAAAAAGTTTTCTAAAAATGTATCCTAGCTAGATCGATTTATCGTCGTTTTTAACACATGTATACAAAATTTCATGAAAATCGTTAGAGCCGTTTCCGAGATCCCGATTCTATTTATATACAAGAATTGCTCGTTTAAAGGTATAAGATTTGTAATGATGCTATAAGTAATTCGAAATTACAAGTTTTAACATAATATCTGTAACTAGCTGTTACCCGCAGTTTCGCCTGTGTTAACTAAGATTTAGAACAGAATCAGAGTGGGATAATAATATATTGCGCATTTATTATGTGCTCTCACATATTTACTGAATATTATCGAGTAGAAACAGTTGTAAATGCTGGTGAAGCTTGAGGCTACAACTAGTTGTGTAAAAGTATGGATTATTTTATAATAAGAGCGTGAATTTCTGAAAGATAAATCTTTGTAGCTCAGGTGGCGTCTCCAACCGCTACCTGATATGTCTAGGAACTTTGTAAAAGCTACAAAATATCATGTCATCTCGGCACTCGTGATGTATAAAGTTCTCTACAAATTACGCTTCAGACGTGGATAGTTTTATTTATACATTTACTTAAATGAAATAGCAGTAAAAAAATTGTGGTCAATTGAGAACGAATTTTTTTTAATATCTATCTATGGACGCTTTTTACACCACGTCAATCTCGTTGTGCTACGGGTACCAGATAACGGAAATACATATATTTAATACATAATTATATTTAAGATGTTTATTATTATATATAATACACATCCCTAACACAGGAATACAAAAGAAATTAGTTTCCTGTCAGGATTCGAATCCGCTACCTTCGGCTTGAGCGCTAACGCACTAACCATTGAGAGGTCGTCATTCATCAAAATACATAATAACATCATTCATTCCAATCTATAAAGCAACGACAGGTAACTGACACGAATCACAAAACAAGTATCTGGTCTTAAAGCGACAAAATATTTTTTTAAATTTCGAATGATCTAAAAGTTTTTTTTTTGTTTTTTTTTTATCAAGATGAAGATTGATGAGTTCCTCAGTCTTTGAAAGGTTGTGAAATTCACAGACTCATTGGGTGAATGCCAAATAATAACCTCGTCTGGTTTTAGACAGGAACCTCCTGTGTCAGTGACAGGAATATCTTACAATGCCTTGTGTTAAATTATAAAATATTAAAATTGATTGAGAGATTTATGAACAATATTTACTTATAATATTTAATTACCTTTCATTATTCACATGAGTCGCTTATTTTGTGACCCTATAATATATAATAATAATAATATCTATAGACTGCTTTCGGACCACGTCAATCTGGTCCCGTGCTAAGTTTCCGAAGAACTTGAGTTACCAGACAACGGAAAACATATTATACTTAATACTTTATTAATAGGCATATTTTAGATTTAATAAACATCCCTGACCCAGGAACACGAAAACTTTTTGTTCTCTGGCGGGCTTCGAACCCGTTACCCCTTGCATGCTAGCCACTGAGCTACAGAAGTCGTCGTTTATCGATTAACTAACATTCTGAAGATGTTAAAATTATTTGAAGAATTTATTTTAAATATTAAAACAAATTTTATTTTATAACTAAATGAAAATATACTAAAATTTAAACACAAAGAAGAAAATTGAATTAACTTTAGGTATTTTCTTTATTATATTTTACTCCTTAGTACTTATTTATCTTTGGGTGGATTTTTCTTAACATTTGACAAAACCTACAGTACCTACTACTACAGTTTACAGTAGGTAGTAGAAAACAGGTAAAAATCATTTTAAGTTTTTTAAAATTAACTTAATTTCACAATAATTACACACCCATGTCGGGTGTGGTAGGTATAATATAATATATAAAAAATGAAAAGTCAAAGTTGCCATTTATGCTAATATAAGTCATGTTGCTGACCTAACCGATAGCTTTGTTGAATTTAATTATTTTAAGCGATGAGTCAAGCCTAAGTTAAGCTGTAGCTTATGTAGCGTTAGCGTTGGATGCGAGTAGCAAGGGATCGGTCGTCTTGGCGTTCATTGAGGGAGGCCTATGTTCAGCAGTGGACGGATAAATGCTGATGATGATGATGATAAGTAGGGTTATTCCCGTGTGGACTTGTTAACTTGTTAATTCGCAACTCCAAACGCACACAAACATGAACGCGTTCGTTCTCATAAAAGTTCATTATCAACTGATCTTGAGATATAAAATGTCCTTTTTTTCTTAACCCTTTAACCGCTTACGTTGGATTTGTCCTACAAATATTTTCGGGTCCCTTTCGCTTTCGTCGTATATCTCCGACCAAAAACCACAACTCGTTTAGTGTGATTTTTTATTTATTAAACTGTTTCCCATCAAAAATGATATCTTTAGGGCGCTGGAGGCACGACAATTGATTTGAAGTCAGGCGGTTAAAGGGTTAAACAGGGTAAAGATGTTTTAGGAAAAAGGGCGTGAGACGAACTTCATACTTTTCCCTTTTATAATTTTGTTTAAAACCGTTCCGTGTGGATCGCTTATATTTTGCTGAACGCGCTAAGAGCCATTGCTTGTCATATTACAACGTAAGCTTTAATTAAAATTTAATAATAACGCCGCCCACGAGCCTAATTTGACACAGGATTAGAAATATTACAGATAAAGCGAATCAAATTAAACAATATACCCTTGCTGATGATGCAACAATGTCTATTTTAAACGCGATCATAATTAAGGAATAATTATTATTATGCGCGCTTATCATGGCGATTAAAATATTGCAAATATAAACTAAAGATAATAATTAAACTTATATAAAGCTTTTACCCGCGACTAACGTAATTAAGTTATCAGGAAATAATATGATCATCATGGTCATCATCAGCCTTTATCCGTCAACTGCTCAACGCAGACCTTTTTTTTTCTTTTACGCCGGGAAATGCACTGACGCATACCGCTGGGGAGTGGGTCTCCCCAGGCGGGTATGTGGGACTCGCTTCGCCCGAAAGCTGGTAAATGGACGCAGCTCTACCCACTAAAAACCGGCGAGTGCCACCAATGCAGCCTTGGGTGAAGTGCCCCGGATCTACAAGCAACAGGGCACCTCGACGGCTAGCTAACCCCTCGGGGGACCGACGCCACCTCCACAGAGAGGTTGCACCGCACCACAGAACAACCCCTCCCACCGTCGGGACAGTACAATGAGGCGAGGTTCCCATCCTCGCCCCTTTCCCCCTGCTCTTTTGCCCCCTTTTCTTATAAGAGGGGTACAAAGAGCCCCCTTGGCTCAATTAGCTTCGCCCAAGGTGTTGGGCTCACCCTAGGCTACTGAGCCCCACCATGACAAGGCTTGAACCATGGTGGGGGCTCAACGCAGACCTCCCTCAATGAACGCCAGTACGACCGATCCCCAGCCCGAGAATAGGTTAAATTTTATTAACCCTCATTATAACTGTGAGCTGGCACTTCTCTTTTTTGTCTAGGGAGATAAGTTTTATTTATTATCAGAATCCTATATACTAATTTTCTTATAGTAGTGAAAAAAGTTACCATGCGAACTTTACTCTTCTTTCTATTAAAGAAACAATATCTGTGTGTATAAATCCTTAAATAACGTGCTTGGAGCTTTTTAAAGCTAACATTGGTTTACAAGAAGTTTCCTGCGAGAGCCTCAAAATTTAATTTATATTATATAATAACTTATTTAATTTTAATCGAAAATAATCCACAATTCGATGCACAAAGTACTAAGTAACAACAAATTGTTAAGAATTTTCTGATATAAATGGCTTTATGTGAACCATAAACATCAAGGTAAGAGCCTGTCTTATTCCGCAGCAGATGTTGGTTGAGAACTGTCACCTCCATACTGCGGTTTATACATTCCCTTTATATCATATTAACAAATAGAACACAATCGGAAGAAAAACCTATAAGCTAATAGCGTTTTGTTCATTATTATTATTATAATCCCTACTAGTAATATCATAAATGCGAAAGTGACTATGTCTGTCTATCTGTTACGCTTTTACACCTAAACCACTTCACCGATTTTTATGAAATTTAGTACACAATACACCATATAGACCAGTGCTTGGGAAAGGACGTAGGATATCTTTTATCGCAAAAAAAGGCTTGGAGGGGTTTGTTTCTACGCACTAATCTCAGGAACTTTTAGTCGGGTTTGAATCATTCTTTCAGTGTTAGATAGCCTATTTATCGAGAAAGGCTGTAAGGCTATACCATCCCGCCAAGTCGCCGTTATGAATCATAGTTAGCGCAGGCGAAGCTGTGGGCAACAGCTAGTATAATATATTCAACATTATAAGTCGATGAAATAATTCAATACTCTTTTACGAGAGGTAAATCCTGTGCTTTTATATTTAATTTATTTCGATCTAAACGTTAGCTGGATGATTTTAGGATTTTAACTTAAAAAATTGTTGGGTGAAAACACTTTGAATTATATTTTTATTAAATCTAATATTATGTCTATAGGCTCATGCGAATGTTGTGGTTACGAGTCCACTTGAGAGGTTGCGGTTTCGATTCCCGTCAAGAGCAGACTTTTGCACGGTAGATACAATTGTGTTTATATTCTTATATGCTTAAAACTCCTAATTTCGGTATAAACTCTAAGCGCGCTACAAGAGTATTTGTCATGCGTTAGTTCCGCATCTGTGTGGGTACCTATTTCGTTGATTCTTAGTCCGTTAAACAGTTTTTTATGTTTCGATGAAAAGGCAACATAGTGTAATTATTAGCACCAAGACTTCAGAAGAATCTTACGTATCAGAGTGAACAATACAAAAGGGACTTGCGTGACTTTTAAGCTGTATGAAAACTACGATCAAACTCCAAGAACGACACACCCACACATGCGTATCGACGCGTCTGCCACGTCACATTTTTTTTTTTCGGATGGATCTATGCTAACGGCCCTAATGGCCTTAATGCTTCATCGGAAGTGGGGTGAGCCGGTTGGTATCACCCAGTGATGTAGGCTACGTCACATTTACGACTGCCAGCACTGCGATGTTCGCTTAGGAGTATCATTGATGCTCATTTCTGTGTGAGTGTGACTTTTCTAGCGTCTGTTCATAGTTCCTGTACCTACTGTAAAGTTTTTCGGTTTTTCCGATCTCTCATATTAAAGAAAGAAAAAATCTTAAAAAATAATACGTTTTTACTTTTTAACAATAATAAAACCGAAAAATTATGGCTACTGACTGGAATGCAATACAAACTTTTTGGAACTCTCATGATGGGCATCACCCCCATGATCTGGAACAGCACCAGCAAGCTCTTGGTGGTGATGTAGAAGCTGTCGTGCTTGTCTAATAATTCGCCATCTTTGTCTGTGATCTGTGGTCCATACACGTCCTTTGCGTCATATGCTAAAATATAAAAAGTAGGTTACTCTCTTCTATTAAATCTTCTTAGTCTCTTGAATAGGTCTAGAATTTATAATCAATTATATTGTTGTCAATAAATGTAAATATAGGGTAAAAACTTTTTTTTAAGATTATTAAAGAACAAAAATTTTAAAATATTAAAAAAAAAATAACTTGCATTAAATTACAGTAAGAACCAATTATTATTAACCTTATTTTATTTTTGATCAAATTTAACCAATTTATATTATAAGGATCGTTATAGGCTATCATATCAATTATCATTAATTAAGATGTAGAGTTCGTGGATAGCAGCGGTGATTGCACCGGTGACAGGAATGCGCTGTGCCCCACTATCAGCTACATGGTTCTACCATCTTCATTGTTTCTCGTGGAAAACAGCTTTACTGTATTTCGTAGAAAAGAGCAGCATAGGCAATATTACTCAACGCATGATGTTGTCTAGATGTCTAGATCTGAATCTTATTATCTGTCATACCTGCCAGGTTAGCTTATCCTACTAACATTAAAAAAAAACTATTAAAAATTTCACCTTTAAAATCGTCTGCACTTTCAAACATGATTCTCTTACGTTCTTCATTATTTCCTCTTCTATTGTGAAACGTGTTTGCCATTGTCTGTTCAACTGCGACAGCACCTTTTACCGCGGCAGGGCGGGATCGAATGACTTTAAGAAAGTTGTAATGAAACACCACACTATCAATCATAACCCGCCCAACTTCGATATGCAAGGGAATGTATGGAGTCGGCTTTTTTTAAATCGAATATTTTTATTTAACACGATACTGTCTCATGAACATGAAATTCGTAGACAATGTCCAAATATCGAGCTCCGCGAGATAATTCCAAAAAACATAGTAAATATGCCGTTTTAAATAGTTTAAATAATGAAAATAACCATATTAATTTAAAATCGAATATTTTTGGTTTTTTTAAGATAGACAGCAACTGGCAACGTGTCATGATAACGGCCAGCGATTAATAAAAACCGTTAACCACAACCGAATCTTCGCCACAAATGAACCGTTTACTTTGAAACAATAACAATATCTAACTATAATATTATAATATAGTCGTAAATAACAACCCATTATAATAACCAGCGAGGATGCTTAATATGGAATCGACCTTTTGAGTGACAAGTCCGGGTTCAATGCCATGAAATAGTTTTTTCTATAATTTCTCCGTGCACATGAAAATACTTGCCCACCGGTAAATGTGAGCATCGTGGGGAAACCGGCCTGAGGAGATTTTCAATCTCAGTAATATTTGAAGGTGTGTGAAGTTCACAAACCCGTATTGGTCTGGTGTATCGATGAACTATGGCCAATTACCCTCCTCGCCTAATTTCAAGGAGAAGGCGTGCAAAAAAGTAGTGCATAATAAGGTTGGTTCGTCATATAAATATTGCCTAATCGGAATGGTATAACACAAATAAATGATATAATAGTACGCGTAAAGGGCACTATATTGTTATTCTTACACACAGATTTTCTTACATATATTGTATGATGTATGTTTACTCTCATACATCATCGTAAGTCCATTAAAGTTATATCCACCTTTTCACGAATTGGCTTAGCGGGAATCGAACCCACACCGTCTTAGGGTCAATTTATACTAGAGCAGAGTCGAAGCGCATCGAAGCGTCTATCCAAAACTGAACATAACAAATTCAACCTTAACTCCACTGAGTAACGCACACATTACTTCTAAAATTTTAATAAGACGCGCGCATTCTTCTGAATTCGCGCGTCCGCGCATTTACAACGCTGATTGGTGCGCGCGCATTCTCGCGTATCCTTGCGGCCACTAGCGAAACTACGCGTCATCTATCGGAAATTTACTTAAAATAATACGTATAAATACGAATACGCGCGCATTCGTGCAGCTTCGCTTTAGTTTTAAAGAATTTAACGCTTCGACGCGCTTCGACTCTGCGCTGGTATAAATTGACCCTTAAGAAATTCTCCAGACATTGACATAATCACTTACACCACCAATTCCATGTCAATTTCAAGCCACTTAACAAAATATGTAGTTCTATCCTTTAATATATTATAATTATTTATTATATTTAGTGATAACATATAATAAACCATATCTTTATTAAAGTAAGGTTGTTAATATATTCGGCATAAAAGCTCGGCTGTGCGAATCCATCTTAATATTTCATGGTTTATAGGACTGGTGTGGTCAGATACTAGCTCAAGCCTTGCTTGAGATTTACCCATTCACTCCAGACAATAGTCCCTTAGACATAAAACTCATTTTAAACCGGTGTCCGCTGTCCTCCCCTAACAAAGTGTTCCGTATATCAATCAAAAGCAATGTTTAAATCCATAAAATTTTATTTCTCTTTTAATTTGCGGTTCAATCAAGTGCCTAACACTATTGAAACTTTTCAAGAACCTCTTTTTAAATAAAATAATTACATTAAAAATACTTAAATGAAATTTACAAAGTCAACTGACTTACCTATGTATGATAAAAGTCCCTTTAAATTACGAAGAAAAAGCTCCAAAAATACTTTATGAAGTTCATACCTGTAGGCTGTAACCTGTGTATAACCATATAAGGGTAAAATAGTCAACGAATAGTTGTTTAGTGAACGCATCTAAGATAATTTCATCTTAATTATGGCAGCAGTAACGAAATAATCCGAGAACTTTAAAGAATCAGGGGGCCTAGCCAAAATGCCATTAAGAAAGGTTTAGCGAAGTTCGAAATGATAAAATATATAGGATGGACCACGTGATTAAGCGCGGCCTTATGTCAATCCCATACATTTTATCATTTTCGAACTTCGCTAACGCTTTCTTAATGGCATTTTGGCTAGGCCCCCAAAGCTAAATCGCCGATCACATTGTATTAAAGTTTTATCTAGTTATTTAAATTAAAGTAAATATGGATTTATCATAAGAAAAAAATATTTATTATTTTTTTATGTTAGTTGGCAAACCGGCAGACTTGCCACCTGATGGTAAGTGGTCGACGTCGCCCATGATTATGGCCTAGTTTTTCTGGAACTAGGCCAGGAAAATTAATTTATATGACTATGTTGAGGCATAACATGTAAAGTCTCGGTGCCAGTAATTTTACACTAACCGTTTTATCCTTTTCTGCGAAAAACAGCAAAGCTGTTTTATCGGAAAAAGTAGGTTGGCGGTACCTATGCAGTAGCAGGAGCGCGGCAGCAAAAATCTGTCTACAAATCATCTTTAGGAGCTTTACGGCCAGTTTCCGAAAGGCTGATCAACGCAAAAATTAAATCAAGTCTCTTGTTAAGTGTCAATTAATGAGTTGCTAAAAGCATGATTAAATTACTTAATTTGATCAGCCTATCAGTTGACATAGCCAATACGATGAAAAGCTGTCAAATTTGACTCTTGAACTATATTATGTTAACAGCCATTAACAGTCATGTTAGTTGACATACACTTTGACCAACGTTTCAAAAACCGGGCGTTAGTGTAGACTTACTTTGACTTCGTTACTCTATTTGTTAAAATCCCTATAAACCTTTCCATAAATGGTATTAAAAGCAGAATATCGAAATCATTTTTCGCAGACACTTTAATTTACCTTATAAAAAGACTTTTATCACTCTATCCGCTAGTATAATGGATCTAAGGTCAATAACTTTAGAATCGATGACTTGAAGAAAGTTTATGTGATAATAAATATATGTATGTAGGTACTTATGATGTCTTCTTACTCCGTGAGTTTGTCTGTAGGAGAAGGATAATGGTTGATGATGATGGTGGTGGTGATGATGATGATGATGATGATGATGATGATGATGATGATCATACTTTATGTTATAAATTATACCATGCAATCTACGCTGATGTTACTATGACAATTTTTCTGCACTGAATAATAGTTCGCCAGTAATTACATACAAGTACTAATAATGTACGATCGAGCTGTTTAACCGGAATATAACGTTAATGTTACGTGTTTTGGATGAAAATGAATTCCGCCAAATTTCTGCTGCATTGCTGCGCCGGTTTGATTGGCTGACCGATGACCATTGATGGATGTACACATGCACGCAGAACACTCGTTAGTTGAATAGTGAAAAATCACTAAATTTGTGGCTCGTATTGTGTTCGTACTAGATCCTGTTATATGCTGAATGGATCTTAGCTCATTATTAATGAGTAAGTATAAATGAATAAGAGTATAAATGGGTGATACTATAAATATAGCTATGCTTATAAGAGATAAATTATATTTATAGTATCTACTTCTGCTGTAATAAGTAAAAATTTGTTGCATAATATAATATTTATTGTGTCGGTTTACCGCAACTGAAATTATTAGCATACACATAATAAAATAGATGTATGTAAAAATTTCTATTATATTTTTTGTAACAAGACTTTGTTGAAAAAGTCTTACTTGTGTAAAAGTGCACATTTTTATTAGTAAAAAGTCCATACATTTCACACAAACGCCGCGCTCCATTATTAAATATTTCACACTAATGGTAACTTTCAAAAACACTTAACTACCCTCTAAGTGTAACTTCACCGTAACCTTAGCACTTAGCTTTAAATATGCATGTCCAATGTTCAACGTTTACAACTGCTGACAAATGTATGAAGTACTTATATTTGTATTATTTTATAGACACGGAAAACTTCTTTTGGTCATGAGTTTTTGGCGGTTTATACAAATTCGTATCTGAGGTAACATTTAAACGGACAGCTATTACCAATATTCAAAATGTAAGAACAACAAAAATGAAGAAAAAGAACATCAGAGACGAAGGGGAGTAAAATAAGGTAGATGATTAGATACAGCTATCATCATCAACAAATTTTATCTATCCAGTGTTGAACATAGGACTATCTCAATGAACGCCAAGCCGGCTGACCTCTTCACTGAGACTACCTAAACGCGGCCTCTTGAAACTGGCCAATTTGCCATCCGTTCTCCTGAGTATATGACCAGCCCTATTTATAGTTATGATAATATACATACATAATATACAATAGTATCCCAAAGACATCCAAAGCACAGCGCAGCGCCCTCTGCGGGGCTCGGAGGGGGCGCCACCCTTTTGAATTTTACAAGGTAAGTCATCTGCTTACCTACCTACTGATTGAGCTTAATGGCCGTAAGGCCTAAAAGTCTAGTCCTTTAGAAAAAAAATCCGAAGACTGAAGACCCATAAATAACCAATATGGAGTAGAATCCGCAGATTGATTTTCAGTCCTATCCTTTTCTTCCGCTTCAAAGATTATCATCATCATCAGTCTTTATCTGTCCACATATTATGAAGGCCTTTCTCAATGAATGCCAAGACGATCGATCCCGTGCCAATCGCACCCAACACAGACCGGACTCTGGAAATATGAGTCTAATTATATTGTAATCAGCGGTTCAACTTTAAGTTAGGCTTATCAGGTCTCTTGAAAGTAACTATATTATATTCTGTCAGATCCACGACAGACAGACGAGCCTACAATTTATAGAATTTTATTCATTTTATCGTTGAAAAAACCTGATCCAAACTTTGTCAATATTTCAAACTCAACTGCTATTTTTCAAACGTCACTGCCACTGTTTCAGAGAACTATTCTGGAAGAGTGATTTTTCATTTATTTTGTTAAATCAAAATAAAACTCATAAAATTGCCGACCAAAACTATACCGCTCGAAAGCAAAAAAACGTAAAAGTAAAGTTATGCTAGATATGCCAGAGTAAAACTTGCCAAATTAATTTTATTGCTATCATCAATAAGATTTATTTTCTTTTTTGCAAAACTGTAATAGTTGGCATAATGTAATAGGTAATAGAAGTAACGAATAACACAAAATCGATAATAATGACAATAATGATAATCTAATTTGGAAACTCCAATCACACGTAAAAGTGAACGCCCCTGGGAATGTATCAATATCATTTAATTGTGACAATAGCACAGGTAAATATTAATTAAGTTGTACAAATAATCGTGATCCACTTTGAACTTTTAAATAACCTACAAAATATATTATGATTTATAATTAAAAACAGATAGAGCATGCCGAACACCCGAGTGACGCTTTCAAATTCAAAAGCGCTCTCAAGTGCTTGACGTTCGTACTCTAAACGTCTATTAGATTGTGTTCGCTTTTGAATTTGTATTCGCTTTGGTGGCTTCACTCACGAGTTTGACATGCTATGGACCTGCTCCATCCGGCATGGTCTATATTAATTATAAATCTGTGATTTAATACATCAAATAAATATTTTATTTTATATTTTCCTAGCGTTCATGAATACAACACCTATTGGATCGATTTGTTAATCTAAAACTTGAACCAGAAAAAAATCATATTTTTTTATTAATTTGAGACAGATGAATTGAATTCAGTGACATACAGACCCACTGAATAATTATATATAAATAAATGATATTATTTCAGTAATAAATATTATAGAAATACTTGACTTGACAAACGCCTTAGTATTATTGTCATGCTGCTGATATTTTCTAGTATTTTAGTGAAGAAATTTTTGTTTATAAAATACTGATTACCATCATCATGACTATTATTTTGTCCACTGCTGATAGGCCTATTTCAATGAACGCAAAATCAATTTTAATATATATACTATCCCAAGTCCGAATATTAAATCAAAATAATTCGTATTCAGCATTTACTCATAATATATACTCAAGTTTGAAACAGATTATAGGACACAGATTGATCATTCCTTTATCTCCATATCATTGGTAACATTTGTACAAACATCAACAATGTTGTCAATAAATAATTTGGGATACTGACAAACGATAATCAAACTTAAATGTTACTTTTTTATCAGAAAAATAAAATAAATCGTTTATACTGTTTATACATAGATGCAAAATATTATTAATAATAACGGCGGTAACATTTAATTAGGGAATAACACGAAATCGCAATTAATTTTGTAACGTTGAGGAAAACCCAAGTGGAACAAACCATAGCTTGCATCACGCTTCAGTAACACATATTATATACTTTAGGTCAGTTTGTATTTAATTTAATAAATTGAAAATTGTACTGACTATAACTGCTCTAATAATGATCATCACTGCGTCATCCCATCATTATACTCTTACGAGTTGATGTTACCGAAATATGGAAGTTAGTTCTTAGTTAGTTCTCGACTTAGTTCACTCATCATCACAGCAATCCGTGTCATCATCATTATTTTATCATTTCTGTTCAAGGACATATTATATAAAATTAATTTTAAATAAAAAACCAAAAACCGACTTCAAAACCATACCTTAATAATTAATGTACAACTAAAAATTTTAAAATAATATTGAAATACTACGAAGTAAAGTAGAAGACGTATACTATTTAAAATCGGGTATTTTTGGAGTCGGTGCCAGCCAAGGAGGATATTTTAATGATATGGTTTTGAAGTCGGTTTTTGGTTTTTTATTTAAAATTAATTTTATTTTGTACTTTTTAGTTTTAAGTTTATACATAAGTAATATAGTCTTTATTTTTTCTTGCAAAATTTTTGGCGTTCTTGATCTGTGTTGGATACTAGTGGTAAGGGACCTGTCGTCTTAGCGTTTATTGAGGGAACCTATGTTCAGCCGTGGACGGATGAAAGTTGATGATGATCCTCACAATACTTTGATACTTTCCAAAGTGTCCTTATTCAGTGGTTTTTGTTCGTATTATTCATATTACATCGACAAGTAATAAAATGAGAAAATCGTCTAGGTATGCAAAACCAACCAATAAGCATTATTGAATATAACTTAAAAACCGCTGATCAGATGTCGATCAAATTAATATGGGACCAATTCGGAAACATAGGCTTACTAACAAAACAAGAATCACCAAAATCCATTCCCAAACAGCGGAGTAATCGAGTAACAAACATACAAAAAAAAAAAACATACAGACGAATTGATAACCTCCTTCTTTTTTTGAAGTCGGTTAAAAATATTAATCAGATTCTAGAAAAAAAAGGTTTCGTTTGCGATTCACACACGATAGAAGTAAAACACACGTTAAATACTCAAATACAATCAAGTATTAAACAGTGTGCAATATACATACACACCGACATTTGCTCTCTCGCTCTTTTGTATTTGTGTCTCTTACCTGTCGTTTTTTCCGTTGCACCCAGTTTGAAATCACAACAATTCTAAAGAAGTTTCACTTCAAAATATATAACACAAAATACGAGTAAATATTTCCTGTGGCAAAATATGATTATAAAATGTATATTTAAATCATCTTGATACTCGACTTTTTTACAACGAAAACGCTTATGATGAAATTTATCAAGGAGGTAGATTATATCTCAAGCAAAAATTTGGGTTATCGAAATAATCATTATGAGTTCTTAAAATGAAGGATAAAAATGAATCTACACTGTCGAAGCCTCAAATCATGCATCACACATTTTATTATTTTTAAATTTAGAATATCTTATTTTTTATGATGTATTCTGCTTTTATGTTTGTTTGGATGATATTATCATCCACACAAACATAAAAGCAGAATGCATCTTCATACAATACGTGTATTAGGCATGTGTACCAGAAGCCTGTCATAACATAATATTAAGTCTGCACTTGACGGGCAAGTCACACAGCATTAAGTTAGAAATGTGAGATATACCGAGTTTTAGGTTTGATTTATTACTTCACTTTGTGTTTAGTGACTTTATCATCATTTTATATGCTGTGATGTGATAATATTACTTTACTGGATTAACACACTGACACAAGGCATCTGTTGGTAATTAGTGAACGTTCCTGATAAACACAAAAAGGCTGCTAAATCCAGGCAAGTCATTTATGCCTTATCTTACGATGTAAGACCTAAGTCTAGTACCCAAGTCTCCAGTCATTATAATATTATTACCTACAATCAAATCAAATCAAAAATATCTTTATTACGTAGGTACAACTTGTACACTTGAAATAAGACCTAAGTCTAATACGAAAATCTCCAGTCATTATAATATTATTACCTACAATCAAATCAAATAAAAATATCTTTATTACGTAGGTACAACTTGTACACTTGAAATAAATCAAAACATAAGTAGTCAATAAGTAGTAATAGTAATAAAAAAAAAAATTAAAAAAAATCTCGTTTAAGATCCCCTAAGAAAAACGAGAAAAAAAACTAAGAGTAGAAAAAAACTTAAGGGTAAAAAAACAATAACCGTCCTGCTTCAGGAAATACAGGAAAATCTATTTGACGGAAGAATTAAGTAATGTGATGGTACCATTATGAAAGAGAGTAGGATGCAGATGCACATTGCATCCCCATCCTTGCCTATCCAAGCCAAGCCTCGGTTAATGTAATGGAAAATATTGTCCAAGTTCGCCAAACGGGAAAAAAGTTTGTTTGATGTATTTTATGTTTAGTTATTAGTGATATCTTTGTGGCGGAGAAATAAGCGCCACAATCTTGAATCGCGCTATCAAAGTTATTACAGGTGCTATATATTCTGTAAATATATAACGCCGAACTGTGATTCCAATTTTAAAAATTCACTAACTCGCTCATTCGCCATAACGCTATTATAAAATTTATGTGTACCATCGTCTATACTTTATCTTCTCTCGAAGTTAAATATGTTAAAAAAATCAAGCTGCCTTCAGCAGTCAGCTGACTAACAAACCTAACATAACTAATTAAATATTTCGAGCCCTTTTTAATGTCATCTAGCCAGAAAGCCGGAAGACTAACGCCCTTATACAGCAGCATTTTCAATAACAGCTTACAATAAATTACGTATAACGTCGCTAAAACGTACATTTGTTGGTTGTCACTTGTGATGTATTTACGTGAAAGTATACCCGCGGATATAAATTGCTATGATTTTCAGCACTTTAATGTGTTTGTTGCTTTTCTGTCCCAAATTCGTAACTTTATTTTTTGGGCTCCATGTGTACCATTACGTACGAGATTTATATGTAATAATAATAATAATATAACTTTATTGCACACTCATAGTTTAAAATAATAATAATTTATACATAAAATGAAAAGGAGAAGTACAAAAAGGCGACCTTATCGCATATAAAATACAAGTGTATATTCCTTTATTTACATATTATACATAATCATAATGTATTTAATTTATATAAAACTAGCGGTCCCGACAGACTTCGTTTCATCAAAAAGATTTGTTATGTAGCAGTTTTTTGTTCCTACCTATTTTATCTCAAATTCGAGAAATAAATTATTCTATCTTTTAAGCTGGAGAAAAGCATATATTTTAAAAGAAAAAACATTAAAATCGGTTCAGTAGTTTCAGAGTTTATCCCGGACAAACATCGTGACACAGGAATTATATATAATAGAAGAAGATATAGTTCTATTTTAATAAGTAAATACTTAGTAAATGTTACATCGTGTTAGCCTAACCCTTTGGTAAGCTCCTTAGAACATGCGTTGAGACGGTTCTACATTACACCAGACCCGAATGCATTAGACGTTCCAGAGTAGTTTAGCTACTTCTATAGCGCTAACTAGATTATTCTCCGTCATTCGTTAAATGGTTTTGTAAAGAGGTAGTGCCATGCTGTGAGTTTCCGGTGGCCCATTGGGGGGAAAGGGGGGCAACGCATCTGCATTACCTTTGGTTATGTGGATGTTAATGGGCGTCGATAGTCGCAAGGCTTCGGCTGTTCGTTTGCCCTACTATGTATCTCCTATCTCCTATGTTATTAAAAAAAATGGTGGTAATAAGTAGCAGATTTTTTATAAATCCACATTCTCATGAGAAATATACTCTAATAGTCACAAGAAATCACCAAGAATGCAAAATTTTGATTCACTCTCGAATAGAGCCAAGTAGCGCTGAGTTTGGTATGAAAACGCTTTGTCTGGAATATTTAAATTTCTCCTTGGCTATCACCACATAGATGTGTTTACTATGTTAAATTCAAAAGGAGTATACTTAGACTATGGAATTTAAAAAACATAAGATTGTTCAAATCAAATTTTTAGCTTATTGTCTATAGCTATCTGCTATATGATACAATAATATAATACGCAATAATATGACATATAAGTATTACAATATTATAATCTCAGATAACAGATTTAATCTACCATAATCTACCATTGATTACCATTATTGTTGACGAAGGGTAATTAATAAAATGTCCCTTGCGAGAAGTAGCCTGTCCTTAGCCGGATAAAGTCTGATGATGATGATGAATATGCATGATGATATTATGATATTTTGGAACATCTTAAAAGCACTTACAAATGAACGATAAGTAACTAACAAACAAATATGGGATATAAGATTCATCATCATCATCATCATCAGCCTTTATCCGTCCACTACTGAACATTGGCCCCCCTCTATGAACGCCAAGACGACCGATCCATTGCCACTCGCATCCAACACGTACCTGCCACTGCACTAAGATCGTCTTCCCATCTAGTATATGGCCGACCAAACACTTCGTCTACCTAAACGAGGCATCCACTCTTTATGAGATTCATTATATAAAATTATAATTTGTATTATTTTAATCCTTATAGCATATAGGCTATCTATATCTACAGAAATATTGTATGGATTCATCTAAAACTATTCCTACGCAGATGAAATCCCAACACCATATTCTAGTACAATTAAAAACATGTATAAGTATATCAAAGTGTATGAATTATGAATATTAAAATAATATAATAAGAATTGAGAAATGGAAAAAGGTTCGGCCATAAATAACTAAAACAATATTTACACAAAACATGAAATTGTACTTTTTTCACAAAACATTAAATCATGTTTATAATCTTTACATAACGTGGTATTACATTTAATTATCTGGAGGCCAAGCCAAAATGCCATTAAGAAAGCGTTAGCGAAGTTCGAAAATGATAAAATGTATGGGATTGACATAAGGCCGCGCTTAATCACGTGGTTCATCCTATACATTTTATCATTTTCGAACTTCGCTAACGCTTTCTTAATGGCATTTTGGCTAGGCCACCAGTTGCAATAATCACTGTGTTCACACGAACGTTGAAGGCTGCCTGAAATGGAACGTAAACTGCGGAGCTACTTTGTGTTTGTGTGTTACATTTACATAGACAAACATTGACACGATTACGTTTACTTTATGTAGGTATAAGGATCCATGGGTAGTTGACTTCAGCAATAAAATATACTCACTGGTAATGAGTAAACACGCCTTGTGTTTTTTTGCAGATTTTTTTCCGCTATATTATGTGCCTCTAGATGTTTTACATATCAATACTTATTAAAAGGTGAAACGACTATTCGTTTTTCAAACTTTCAACAAAAATGGATCGTATAAAAATATAATAACGATTTTGATGTATTTTTTTATTTATTGAAATAGAAGATTTTGTGAAACAAGGCACGTTAACTTCATTGTGCCTATTCTAAAAAATATACACAAAAAACTCTTTAGAATTTTCTAAACAATTTAAGTTTTGCTAATATATCTGAAGTACTTATTTTTATATTGTGAGCTACACTCCCATAAGTATTGTCTGAGCGCAGGGATGTTGAGTCTGTCAGTAACAAACAAAACTTATCCATTACGCGAGCTCGATCTATCGCTAGTTGTTTACGATACATATTATGTATAGTAAACCAGCTTTATATTTTACTCGATAAGATTATATTATTAGGATCTCGTGGCGCAGTGGTAACAGCCGCGGATCTATCCACCAGGTTAAGCAACGCTTGCCGAGGTTGGTCTGTGGATGGGTGACCATCTTTACATACCGAGACTCCTCTGTGCTTCGGAAAGCACGTTAAGCCTTTGGTCCCGGCTGTCATTCGTGGATCTTTGTCGTCAGAAACCCGAGAATCTGACAACCAGTCTGACCGCGGGGTACCGTATCACCCAGTTACTGGGTTATGGAGGTCCGATAGCAGTCGCTCCATGTAAAATACCCCGACCGCCGACCCCAATATATAGTTGAGAAAAGGCTAGGCAGATGATGATTAAGATTATATTATTATTATGTGATCAAATAAGAGTCGAAATTAAGCCCAACTATTTTCAATTAATTATTTAAGCTCGTTAATGTGGCTGTGTGTTGGTCACACACTTGTAACGGATGGCCGATGGGCCAATAAGATTCAAGATCGGAGGCCGCGTTTAGGTAGGCGAAGAAGTCTATTTACTAGGTAAAACGATCTCCGCACGTGATGATGTAATTGGAAATGATGATGATGATGATGAATTCAAATTCATTCGTTTCTTATCCTGAGAAATAAGAAGGTAGTTGGTGTTAGTTATCACACTACCAGCAACATTGAATTAAAACGAATGTGTATCAGGAAAGAAAATAGTATAATAAATAAGGAAAGAGAAGGAAAATAGAAGAATAGCGTATCCCTTCTCCCTCGCTTGGTTAACGCCGGATTTCAATATCCTATCTATGTTAATATTTTCTTATCTATCTTGACATTTTGACACATTTTCTTAGAAAATCTGTCAAAATTTTAATCTAGATAAGAAAATTTTAAGATAGATAGGATATTGAAAACCGCCGTTAGAGATGTAGATAGTAGATACCAATTATATTCACCTTATAATAGTGAGTTGCTTATAAACATCTTTATGCTTACAATAATCAAATATATATATATATGTCGGAGAAAACACCAGTCCTCTCGACATCATCTTTAGTGGTAGGTTTCGTGGGCGTCATAATTGGGTTAAATGCTGGCACAAAACACTATTCACTGTTTCATACAATTTATTAAATGTTTTATACAACGAATAATTACGTATAACGCTAAGTAAATGTTAAATTAGAGCAGCGGGTTCAAGGTACCGATCTGACTTCACTACACTATTAGCACAACTGTTCTCATATTATTTTTGTAAAGTAAGAAAAGACGTGTTTATATTAGCTTGTTTATATTTGACGTCCCCTGTAACCTAGCAACATAGAATGAATTCAAGAATTTTGAATACTAAAGAATAATAATAATAATTTATAAAAGGCCAGTATTATTATAACAACAACACACCATAATCATTACAATCTTACAAAGAATCCCCTCAATCGCAATCGATCACCGCTTTTATATCCTCTAACACCGGACGTTCAGATGGTGCCTCGACCCCGCTCGAGGCCTACCCTCGCTCTGACTTAAAAACAATTAAGCGTTTTTTAAATAATTACTATTAAACAATATCGAATTATTACAATAGGCCAATCTAACAATTTAAACAAATTCAAATTAAGATTTTACAAAGTACTTTCTACGCTAATTGATTTAGCTAGTCTACATGTAGTCAGCATTCCTCCGACACGGCCATCCTGACGTTTCACACGTCCTCGTGTGATGTTAAAGGGCAAGCATCATTATTATCTGTAAACATAAAAGAAAAAACGACAAAAGTGGGTTACAACGTTCGGCCACTCCTGACCAAGTAGCACATCAGTACTTCTTTTTTTTTTCATTACACGTACAACAGACAACAGTACGATTATCTTTTCAAATTTAGTCAGATAAGAATCGCCTAATTCTCGATCTTAACGATTATCAAAATACTAACTCCATATTAATGAAATAGCCATCTCGCCTTATATTGTCTGCTTAGGTACCTTACCGCTCCTAGTTCATAAGGCCTCCTCACCTTACATTGTCTACTTATCCACTTTACCGCTCATAGTTCATAAGGCCACCTAACCTTACATTGTCTGCTTATCCACTTTACCGCTCATAGTTCATAAGACCACCTAACCTTACATTATCTACTTGGCCTCTTTACCGTCCATAGTTCATAAGATCACCTCACCTTACCTTACATTGTCTACTTGAGCCACTTTACCGCTCATAGTTGATAAGACCACCTCACCGTACATTGCATACTTTAGCCACTTTACCACCCATAGTTGATAAGGCCACCTCGCCTGGTATTGATCATAAGGCCACCTCGCCTGGTATTGATCATAAGGCCACCTCGCCTGGTATTGTTCATAAGGCCACCTCGCCTGGTATTGATCATAAGGCCACCTCGCCCGGTATTGATCATAAGGCCACCTCGCCCGGTATTGATCATAAGGCCACCTCGCCCTTTATTTCTGTTGGCCTCCTCGCCCTTCAGACAGTTCCTCTTTAACTATTGAAATGAGCACAATGTGTAAACCGACAGAATTTGCTAGTTAATAATAATAATAATAATAAACGTTTATTGGAGAACATACACTGTTACTTAATCTAATACATACACACACACACACACACACACACACACACACACACACACACACACACACAAGGCACAACGCGCTAGCTCTTCCTACACCTACCAGCGTTAAAAATAGAATGTAATCTTCCAACTACTTCCAAACATTACGGAGAGATTGTCGTCGACCGTACAGACACGAATCTTCAAATACTTTGGTCACGTCATTCGAAACCAAAATTCTATGGAACGACTCGTTGTCCAACGGCAAGTGGAAGGCAAACGGTCGCAAGGTCGAACGCCTACGCGGTGGACAGACCTGATAAAGGCTGTGACACTAACCACCATAGCGCAATGTTCCCGAAATGCTAAAGATCGCAACAAGTGGAGGCGCATCGCGGGAACTAATGCAGTTCCACCACATCATAGTGAAACCACGAACACTCTGTCAAGAGTGCACGACTAGAGAGAATCTTCCAACTAGCTTACGCGAAACACTTTCTTTAGCAAGAAAAAAATCGACACCAAAATCAAACCAAAATGAAAACTGCTCACCAAATTGAGTGACAAGCTTCACGCCACATATGTTTACTCGTTTCACCACGCTGGCAGAGGCAACGGGTGTTGCGCTGCTCTTGGCAGTCGGCACCATTCGTGAACACCGTGATGCTATGTGGCCATCAACGCCACACTTGTACTTCGTCATGACCAGGGTCGTATTGGATCGGTCAAAAGTTGTTTGCTGTTTATGATGCGTAAGGCTGAAACATTCATTAGATTAGTATAGTGACCAAGTTTTCCACATGCATAACATTTTATAGAAGTAAGATTTAGTCTCGGACGGTTGATATCTTGCGTAGTACTTGCAAAACGTCTCTAAAGTTTCGTTATAGCCATAAAAAAAAGCCAGATATGAAAAATCGCCATAAATTCGCGTTGCATTCTAAACGCGGGTAGTTATATCTTCAGAAAAAATATTATGTTGAAGACGTGGTTCAATTTATCCTATGTGTGCAAGTATTACTGATTACTACTATTGTCTAAAGCATCCCGACGCGACATAAGCGAAGTACCTAAATAAACGACTTGCATATGAAGCAAGACGTACACTGTCTAACAGCTAACAACCAAAAAATTTTAAAACCGTCACTGTACACGATTCTAATATACCAAAACGAGACATCTTTAAATTCTACCCACTTCATATTGAGAAAAAGCTATCTGAGAAAACTATATCGCGGCAATACCTTTCATTGCCTCACTAAATATAATGGTTAATTTACTCCCCTGTATGTCACCGTCCTGATAAGCAGAAGTCCGCCGTCGCCAGCCAAGCCTGGGCATCAGTGTCTGCGTTCTTCCGTGGGAATTCAGGCAGCATGATTTTCTCGTCTGCAGTAGCCATCGGATTACGAAGCGCTTCCACAAGTAATCGCAAGTTATTGTGCTGTGCTTCGAATAACACACGCCACTCATTGTCCGATTCAATCGCCCTGTTCACATTTTGTGCCTGCACCGATCCCACTTCTGATGTCGGAGAAAACACCAGTCCTCTCGACATCATCTTTAGTGGTAGGTTTCGTGGGCGTCATAATTGGGTTAAATGCTGGCACAAAACACTATTCACTGTTTCATACAATTTATTAAATGTTTTATACAACGAATAATTACGTATAACGCTAAGTAAATGTTAAATTAGAGCAGCGGGTTCAAGGTACCGATCTGACTTCACTACACTATTAGCACAACTGTTCTCATATTATTTTTGTAAAGTAAGAAAAGACGTGTTTATATTAGCTTGTTTATATTTGACGTCCCCTGTAACCTAGCAACATAGAATGAATTTAAGAATTTTGAATACTAAAGAATAATAATAATAATTTATAAAAGGCCAGTATTATTATAACAACAACACACCATAATCATTACAATCTTACAAAGAATCCCCTCAATCGCAATCGATCACCGCTTTTATATCCTCTAACACCGGACGTTCAGATGGTGCCTCGACCCCGCTCGAGGCCTACCCTCGCTCTGACTTAAAAACAATTAAGCGTTTTTTAAATAATTACTATTAAACAATATCGAATTATTACAATAGGCCAATCTAACAATTTAAACAAATTCAAATTAAGATTTTACAAAGTACTTTCTACGCTAATTGATTTAGCTAGTCTACATGTAGTCAGCATTCCTCCGACATATATATATATATATATATATATATATATATATATATATATATTTTTTTTTTGCTTGAATATTTAAAAAATGTGAAAATTCAAACTGAAATCTTAATAAAAAAAATCTTAGAATATTGACTTAATAAGATCCATACATAAATGTAAATAAGCTCTAACATAAGCTTGTAAGGGATGTATTCGTTTGTTTATGTCGAAACAAAGCAAATTCCACAAAAAATATATATTTGATCCTAACAAGGCAAATATGTGTACCCGGCTTATAATCTCATCAGCCAGATTTATTATCTTAGGGCCTGTTTCACAATCTCCCTTTAAGTTCCCTATAGGCTATTGGCAACATATTTGACAGATGTTTGACAGATAGAGTATGGAGTATCTGTCAAATATGTTGCCGATAGCCTATCGGAAACTTAACTGGAGATTGTGAAACAGGCCCTTAAATTCATTGTTAAAATCCGAACAATATTTTCATAAGTTTCAAATATATTACATAAATGAATTGATGTTAAAAGAGCATAAAAATAAATATATTTAATGGAGCTATAGCTGTAACTTCTCAGTAAACACATACTAATGTGATGTACGTTCGCAAAATATATAAATCACAACATAAATACTAGCAATAATTATGAATTGATTATTTCATTTTTTATACTCAATAAAGTTAGTACAAGAAGTAACTAAGTTTATGGGACTATGTATATGTTTTAATAATATTATAGGATCACACAAGACTTTCAAAATCTTTCCATTAATACATTTAAGAATATAGGTATTTCCTTCACCGACTAAATTTATAACAATTTATTCGCCGACCTCTGTGGCTCAATGGTTAGTGCGTTGGCGCTCAAGCCCGGAGGTAGCGGGTTCGAATCTCGCCAGGGAATAAAAAAGTTTCTGTAATATGTGTATTATATAATAATAAAAATCTTAAATAAATAATAAACATGTGTATTGATATTAAAAAGTATTAAATATATGTATTTCCGTTGTCTGGTACCCGCAACACTTGATCTTCGGAATTTTAGCACGGGGCCAGATTGACGTGTTGTAAAGCTATATATATGTACTTATGGGTTTATTTATTTGAATAAATATTACATTTTACGTTGTATCAAAAGGAGACGGTCCATCTCTGGTGTAGTCTTGTACAATATATATACTATAAATAAATAAAAATACATAGATTTAATTAAAAATAAAATTAATTAGTTTATCGTAATAAGTATAAGTTACGTGCAAAAAATTTAAAAAATTATAAATTTTTTCAAATATTAGCTATTCCACACAAAGATGGCGGCTATTCTGCCGTGGTATTCATTTTTGTGGTTATTTTGACGACTTGGACTTTTTATTTGGACATACATAGATTTATAACAGCTATAAACGCCAAAGAAAATATTCTTCCGCCATTGTTATATCATGTAGTGTTCCATATCTTGGAAATATTAAATTATGCTTACGCTGAAATTGATAAGAATTTATGTATATGAAAATATTAAAACTGTTTAAATATTTATTTTCCTTCATGTAATTACGTGTACAAAAGTAGTCTCCTTTCAGGAGATTAATTGCATAAAGCGTCATCTACAAAGTTATTACAGCTCCAGCACAAATATTATCGCAGCGTGGAGTTCGGGGACCAGGAACTGATGTAACCTAGATGAGTTCACAAACTGCCTCTGGTTATATTGGGGTCTAGGAATTGGAATAGCGCTCAATGACCTGTTAAATCCTGGACTTGAAGTCTCTCCATAGTAACGGATAAATGAATAAAACTGACAATAAATTAAACAATATTCTTTTATTGAATTTCTTTAAATGAAAAATTATTTTAATGATTTGCTTGAAATTAAACTTTAGAAAATGTTGGTTTAACTTAGCTTCGTCCGTAATCCGTATTTTATATCAGAATCCGATTTCTGCATTTGGCCAGTCAATATATTTTCATATTGATTTGTTGCATTCGATTCCCGAAAGCGGAAAATGAATTTGTAAATCGAATACGAATTCCGAACGATTCCGGTCACACTAATTTTAGTAGTTTTTATACAATAATATCCATTCATATAACTTTTAACTTATCTGAATACACAATATTTTTTTTAACTATCGGGAAATAAAAAAGTGCAGAGAGAGGATGGAGGAGGAGGACATTTAAAGCATAATAAATACGGTCGAATTGAGAAACGTCTCCTTCTTAGAAGTCGTTTAAAAAGGAAAAAAAAAACAAATGAACGAAATTTAATGAACGCATTTTTTAATCACGAAAGAAAAATACGCGTTTATTGTTAGTGATTATTATTATATTATTAAAATTCATGTGTTATAGCGCAAATCATATGCATGGTAACCAATCCCGCCGCACTGATAGCTGCTTTGCGATAAACAGAGTAGACATTCGTAATAAGATATTATTCTAATTACGGAATACGTCTATTTTGAAGATTGCGTTAAATCTTCGAATTACTTCCCAACTTAATTAAATAACACAAGTCGTGGTTTGAGTTGTGTGCTAGTATGATTCAATTATTATTCAACAGTGTCTTGTGAAATTTAATTTTACGAAGTATTTGCATATTGTCTGTAGGATATTTTTAAACTGTCACATAGTAGAGGTAGTGCCATGCTTAGCAGCCAAGTTGGGTCGGCACGACCGGGGTGGTACCTCTCGCTCACATGAAATCGGCGTAAAGTGACAGCTATGCTGTCGCGGTTAAGAAAAGAAGATTTTACTAACATAATATTTACTTTTAATAAGGTTGTCTAAAATGTGGCAAACCTTTGACTTGTTTTTTAAAACATGGTAATTATTTGTTTCTTTAGCAGATAATGCACAATATAACCATTTATCTCAGAAACGATTTTACTTAATATGTATTTTGCACACCCGCAATGACACATACACACTATAAACTCACGCTAACCTCTAGACGCTCGAGTTATGGGAGTTCGTTCTCCTCGTACGACGTGTCTGTGAGTCAGCTGTTACATTTCTGTTTTATTCGAAAAACGATTTTTTTAAAAGTATTGTTATCAAATATCTGCTGTTGAAAGGAACGATAGCCGGCTATGCTGCTGTCACCATGACCATGTTAATCATTAGCCAACATCCATCACAAAAGCCGGCTTCGTTGGCGTGAATTGAACGATTTGAGACGCTCCGTTCGGTTGAGCGTTAAAAAAGCGTCACCGTGAAATTCGACGTCGGCTCTCTCTAATATACTACTTCGCTAACTCTACGCTCAACGTTGAAAAACCAACAAGGCTCTATAAACATGCGCCGCGCTTTAAAAGTGCGTACTTGTGAACAAATACATGGGTATCCATTTACTCATTCAAACGCTTTTCTAACGCTCGCTAAAAAGCGCTCGTGTGAACGAGTTTTACTATAGAATAGTCATAGATTTGAAAAAGTAGAGGAAGATATTATTATGATAACTATATTGTAAAGAAGAGAAGCAATAAAGTGAGTGGTTTGTAAATTCATTGTAAAGAACGGTAGTCGTAAGCTATTCCAATAGAAAACCACGAGCCCAGCTGCGGAAAGTATTCATAATATTCTTTATATAAAACACTAGCTGTTTCCTGCGGCTTCGCCGGCGTTAGCAAAAAAATCTTTTTTTTAAATATATTATCCTATGTTATTTTTAGTACCTCCGAGAATATAGGTGTACAAAGTTTCATAATGATCGGTTGAGTAGTTTTCATCAAAACAATAACTTTCACATTCATAATATTAGCAAGGAAGTAAGGAGCATATTAGATGTTGCCCGCAGCGTCGCTTGCGTTAACTTAGATTTAAAATGGGATCTTAGCGGGATAATATTATAGATTATATTATCTCTTTAGCTTTATTATTATACTTATAAAATTGAATTTGTTTGTTTGAACACACTATAACAACACTGAATGATTATTTTAGTGTTAGATAGCCCATTTCTCGAGGAAGGCTATAACAGCACTATAGCAGTCCATGACTGCTATTTTTTTTTACTTCAATCATGTAATTTATCATCGTCATCATCAGCCTATGTCCATCCGTAGAAAATGCAATTGATACATTTTATTGTTTTTTCTTGTTTAACTTTAACGATTAAGTAAATTTTGAAAAAAAGTTTTTTATTTTTATTTTCTTCCTTTTCTTTTTTTTCTTTAGAATTTGATACATAAGAAAACAAAGATTCTGACTTTTCACCGTCAAGATTAGCATAAATTAAACACTTTTTACAGGAAGAGAAGAAATGAGTGGAATCGTAAGATTCCTGCGCCAACGTAAAAGGCTTGCGACTCACAAAGAATAAAAGGTTAATTACAGAGCTATAAGGTTGGGCACATACTATACGTTTAGGGTTCTGTTCAAAATAACAAAACGGAATGGGTATCACATATAGGACCACTAATTTGTCTGTCTGTCTATCCTGGTGTCAATCTGTCAAACCAAAACCTAGAGTACTTCCCAATGATTTAGAATCAGAAAATTTAGAAACAAGCTAGATCTCACAACATAAGTAAAAAAACTAGTCAAAAAACCGTTTATCAGTTGTCATCATCATCGTCATCATCTTTATCATTAACAGCCTTTATCCGTCCACTGTTATCTTAGGCCTCCCCCAATGAATGCAGAGACGGCCGATATCTTGCCACTCATGCCAACACGGACAAATTACGAAACGGCATGTCAGAGCAAGGAAGGTTCTCGTAAAAAAAGTAAAGTAAAAGGGACATAATGTGTTGACACATTATGTCCCACTGCTGGGCACCCCGAAATCAGGCGAGGAGGGGTATTGGGCCATATTTTAACGATGCGCAGCCCAATGCGGGTTGGTGAACTACACACACTCAAAGACTGTCAATCTCATCAGTCATGTATGTTTCCTCACGATGTTTTCCTTCACCGGTGAGCGAGCGATGGTCTCGTGTTTAGGATGCACATAGGAATTCCCATTTTATGCACCACAGGGGGTCAGGATCGAACCTGGACCACCGTCGCTCCAAGTCGTCGTATTTATTAGTAACTCTGACCAAGTCCCATTCATCCATCCATGTTTGAACTAAAAATTCTGCGGGTATCATAGGAAAATGCACTTTTATGAACAATGAAAAAAACAAAAAAAAACTAATGCACATTGCACAGCAATAACACCATGGATTATACATTTATATTTTATATACTGGTAACACTGTCTTGAATGCACCGCGTCGGGGGGTTACTAGAGTGTCGTAGACCAGAGTGGACGTGTGATAGTTATTGTAACTGCGTGCGTGATCAAGTCTGTGAATCACACTATCAGCAAATCTTACAATGATGATGATGATGTTAACAATACCTACTTGGTTAACCATTTTTGCACACTCACTGTTTTCTTGGATCATTTTAATAATATAATAATAATAATAATAATTTATTTAAAAATACATGCATGGAAAATTACAGCTAACATAAAGTACAATACTATATACACTTATTCTATAATGTTAACAGTAGTGCCTGAACTAGGACATCCTGTGTTTCAGGCAACAAGAAGGGCTTACATTAATAATAATTACTATACAAACTAGATCAATGCATTACAAAAAATATGAATATTGTTGTATTATATTATCATTTCATTCTTTTAAACTTAATATTATAAATAAATATGTTATTATAAGGTTCTTAGTTACGTACTATTGTATAACTAATAATAGTTTCTCTGTATCCTCGTAAGACAATTTTTGTAGGCAGTTTTTAAGGCTTCTTTTACAATTAAAATAGTCAAGTGTATATATATTACTTATTGCATTTACTCTGTTATAAAGTAGTGGGCCTAAAAATGTAAAAAATTTGGTGGCAAATGTATGTTTTATATCTGTTTTCAATGGACAAACGATATCTTTCCGCCTTTTAGTCGTGAATTCCGAGTTGAAAGGTAGGGCTGTGTGCTGCTTGAGAACTACATTCAAAATGAAGAGCTGACGAACAGTTAGCACTTTAAACGATTCATAAAGCAGTTTCGTTGGGAAAAGGAATGGACGGAAGCTGCATACTTTAATGATCGTCCTCTGTGCTCTCTCAATGGTCAATAACAATGTTTTACCCACTCCTCCCCAAGACGAAATACAATAAGTTAATATCGATTGACATAGAGCAAAATATACTTGCCTTATTAATTGTTGGTCAGATATATGTCGCAACTTTTTGAAAATAAATATTAACTTATGTATCTTATTATTTAAGTCCTGTATGTGGTCTTTGAATGATAAATTTTCATCCAATATAATGCCTAAATACGTACGTACGTACGTAATTTTAAAAGTGACGTTGTACATTCCATTTTTAAACAAATCAATTTGTGGTGAAAAATACTTATCTCATACAATATGTTCAATATCGCTCCCAGCGTTGTCGACGCTTCTCCTCGTCTCGACCATTGGAAAGTAATTAAATTCCTTAACATCTCACTCAACTGCAATTCATCGTAATAAAACATATTTTTTTCCAAGAAATCCCATTTCATTTCACAAGAGAATCCGAAATGAAAATTTCCAAATTTCTCGAACGTTCCAAGCGCGATCCTAAATAAACTTCATATGTATTAGGATTTGAATAAGGATTGTATTATTTTGTGTGTTCCCGCAAAAAAATGTGGTCGTTTGAATAATTCATATTATCCTTAGATGTACGGTTTAACGAACCCCTAACTTGTAAGAAAAAACTAGATGGCTGGAAGAATATCAATAATATAGTAATAATAGAATATAAATAATAATTACAAAATATTGGATGTCTAGACGGATAAATGCTGATGATCATATTGGTATCATCATCATCATCATCAGCCATTATCCGTCCCCTGCTGAACAAAGGCCTCCCGCCAAGACGTCCGATCCCCTCATATTGTCATCACCCAACTCATATTGGTATGCTCTCGATAAATTTGGCTCCTGCTATTTTGACATAACGATATGTTCCTGGATTTATTTGACAAAGTCGTCAACGGCAATTCATTCGGTAACCGTTTAACCACTTCATTTACTGCAATAATGATCATGACGTTCGTCTGTGGGCGGTGTAGCGGCCCGCCATTTACGGTTAGATTAGGCTTACAAAATTGCTATGCATTTATGCCCTAGTATTGTCCATTCCCGTGTATACGGATATAAATTAAAGCCTATACATTATTTTGATGTATAAGT
Organism: Lycaena phlaeas; assembly: GCA_905333005.2. Taxonomy (NCBI): domain Eukaryota; kingdom Metazoa; phylum Arthropoda; class Insecta; order Lepidoptera; family Lycaenidae; genus Lycaena; species Lycaena phlaeas. Next base: position 4,102,651 of record HG995176.1, read on the forward strand.
TATTATAAAGTTTCATCCATCAGTATATCCATTCAGTAGTTTTTGCGGAAGAGAGTCTATACAAACTATCACGTTCAAGCAAGCAGGCATTAATAAAATAGGATTTTTTAATGCATTTTAGATTTAAACAGATGATAAAAATACTCTACATGAGTATCTTATACGAGTACAAATAAAATCTCAATGACATTATTACATTCCATTTAAGGAAAAATAAAGAAAATAATTTGGTGGATTTTATTTCGAAAAAAATCTTTATTAAAATTCTATCATATTAAATATAATTCGTTTTTATTACATAAAACTGTATTTTCGTTTATACTATACAATAAAAAGAGAAGCAATGAAGTGGCTTTATTTAATTTACTCTCCAAAAAAAGAAAACATTTCTCTAGTTGACCGTCTTAATCAAATCTCAGCAGAGCTGGAGGAACACTCAAATGCCATTAATTGCATTATTTCGTCGCTTCTGCCATCCAATAATTCTATTACAATAGCGGTCGCTTAGTTAGTCCGGGGATGTTTTTAGAATATGAACAGTAATTAATAATTATACACAGTTCGACAAAAAAATATTGTTGTACCCACAGATTTATGACTAGAGACAAATGGAGCATATCGAACACGCGAGTGACGCTTCCAAGCGAATATAAATTCAACGTCTATTAGATTGTGTTCGCTTTTGAATTTGTATTCGCCTTGGTAGAGTCACTCTCTTGTTCGGCATGTTCAATCTGTCTTTATGACAGAATGTCTTTAATGTGACTGTACCTGTAAGTAGGGAAAGTCTGTCTGACACCAAACTTGAAGAAAACTAAAGTGAAGTAATTATTAAAGACTTTTGTGTGTAGAGTAAAAATATAGTCACAGAGAATCCGTTACGCTAAAACCGTTTTACTGGTCCGGAAACCTCAAAATTTACCGAGCTTTTTGAAGTGGAACTTCTTTACGCGCAAGAGGGTAAAAATTTTACGGATGCAACGCAATAAGCGTCACGAAGATTTGCAACGATTTTGTCAAAGAAGAGGTAGAGAGCGATTGAGATCGATTGAGAGAGAGTGAGAAAGGGCGAACGTAGCATGAAGCAACGCTATTAGTTGGTGTATTCCTTTAGTCGTTAAATTGATCGATGAGTAAAGAGAGAGAGAGAGAGAATTAGAAATTAAAGTTTAACTTCTGTCCTCTGTACTTTATACGCACGCACTTTTTTATTGCATAGAAGGGCAAAGAACAGTCGAAGCCTCGCGTCTATCAATGCCCATTAACACTCGCATAACCAGAGGTTATGCAGGAGGTTGCCTTCCTCATCCTTATCCATAGCATAGCACAACCTCATATGGGTATCGGGCGTTCTTTTAATAGCATGCCAGTGAGATATATCTGATAATTAAATCTTTATTTTACTCTTAACTGCTTTGGGTTTTATACTTTCTTAATAAATAGTAAAAACACCTACCTATAACATGGTTGTGATGAAAATACCACGTATTGATCAAGATCTATGAGGAAATTAGTAGCGGTTTCACCCGCGTGCTTCCCATTCCCGTGGGAGTACAGGGATAAATTATAGCCTGTGTTGTTCTGAAGCTATATTACTGTAAGGTTTCATCAAAATCCATTCAGTAGTTTTTGCGTGAAAGACTAACAAACATCCATACTCACAAACTTTCGCCTTTATAATATTAGTAGGATTTTGTTGAATTTTTGGGGATATTTAACTTATACTTCCGCAATTTGCATGAACATTGAATGGGAGTGTCTGATCCTAGACTAAACTTGAAATAGGCGGAGATGTTAGCTATCTGTAAGAGCTGTTTGCGTACCAGCTTAATTGATTTAGCGTGGGCTGCTTAAGCTATTAGCTATTTGGGTATAGCAAAGTTTTTTTTATGTCACATGTTTTTTGTGGCAGGCTTTAGGTTTTTTATGTGTTGCCTATTTTAAGAGGATGTTCAGTTTCGATGTCAGTTTTTACGCTGCCTGACTTGCCTTTCTCTCCTAAACATTTTTTTTTTCGAAAGGTCTAGACTTTTAGGCCTGATGGCCTTTAAGCTCAATCGGTATGTAGGTGAGCAGATGGCTCACCTAGTAAAATGCTCCTAAACAAAGCAAAGCTGTTTATGTAGAGCAACCTGCAAGATCAAGCCGGGAGTTCAGCGCCTCTCTTCCTCTGATAAATACTCTTATGTAAGTACTCTATTACTTAAGTATATATAATGTGATCAGGCAAACTATAAATACTCAATGAACATACTTATGTTTTGTTTGTTAATTTTATAACATAATAAGTCACGCCTACGGCTTCACCCGCTTTAGCAAAAAAATCCCTTTTTTTATAAAAAGTATCCTATGTTATAATGTTATTTCTTTTACCTCCCACTTCCCAGAATATATCATAGTCTTGGATCATGTTGTTAAATCTCTCAGGAATACACTTTTTAAAAATATACCGTGGACTTTCGAGCAGAACCTTGCACCTGGTTACAAGGCACGAAATACCCCAGCCTGGCTTGAAAACAACGTTCCAGACTTTATAAGAACTGAAGCACGGCCCTTATCTAGCCCAGACCTCAATCGTGAATCAACTCTTAAGAATTCTAATTATGCTCAATTTTAGAGAAAATGGCTTGCTCTAAACGACATAGCCACATTAAAAAAAATCTCTCTTAAAAAATTCTCGTAGAAAATTACCCTTAGAATTTCAGAAACAATGCGTTAATCCAAAGATTCGTTGCCAAACAGTTTAAAGGCCTCAAAAACTTGGCCAGTTTGAATAGAATTTTTTATTTTTATTATTAGGTGAGACTAAACTTTCTGTAAATTATAATAAAAAATGCATTTTCATTTGCAACAGAACTTATGGCTGGACTAAGTGTATAAAGTAGCATCTGTGAACACTTTACAGAAATATTTAAATAATTATTACCAAGGGTACTTTAGTCTTATAGGGGACGAAATAATGTATTAGACAAGCGATAGATGGCTCTTTCTAATAATATATTAATAAAATTATTCTTACAGAATCCAGTGTGAAACATAATATGTCATGTTATTGAGTTATTTTATCTAAGACCATGATTTGACCATGTTTATTCCTTATGGGTAATAAAACTACAGAATTATATACACCTCATGTAAATGACATCTATTATAGAACAGAAACAATCATATCAAAAAGTGCACTAATAAAATATAGATGGCGCTGAAACGGTAGTAGTAAAGTTCCGCTACTCTCTGCTAGAGGTCACAGTGGGAACTTAAAAATATTGAGTTTGGAAACTTAATTTATTCTTGAATTATTATCCCATAGTATTTTTTATTGATTAATACGGGACACATTAAAATTTTGATGACTCAAAAAATATATTTCACATTGTTCGCGGAATACTCTATCAACGTTTTAATATAAAATATCGTATGTCATAGATTTTTTCAAAATAATGCATGATTCAGGGCCCTCGAATTTTGGTTATTTTTTATTTTTTTCATTTTGCTATCACATATCGTTGGTTCGTGGTGTTCTCGATTGTTTTTTATATTTGAAACTACCATAAGATACAACAATATTTTATTTATTTAGTCCTATCTATGCAGAAGGTGCTTACTAAGTCTGTTACATGTTATGCTTGGATTTTGATTTTATTATTTTTGTTATGGGATCTCAAGCCAGTGGTAATGGCCAGCCATCTTCTCTATTGAAATTAGGATGTTTTTTAATTTCAATAGCCTCGCGAATCATCCTTGGCTGGAATCGGTGTTCTTTTGCGAGGACCTGTGGTTTGAAAATCTAATATAATGGCGAGCGTTGTCTACCCCAAGCTTGTTGACTTGTTGTCCCGCAGTACTTGCTTGATATGTTGAAGCTCGGTCTCCATGCGCTGCTCATCACAGATCCCTTGTGCTCTCTAAAACAAAGATTTACCCACGGTAGCTAAACTGTGTTGGATGGTGGTGTGATTCGCCGTTTAAGTACCTATCAGTATGGGTATGCTTCCTATACACTGTATGGCTTAAGGTATTATTGGGATTGCGGATGACTAATACATCTAAGAAAGCCAAAGAATTATTTGTTTCTAATTCCATTGTGAATTGAATTTTAGTATTTATGGAATTAAGATGGTCTAAGAATATGGTTACTTTGTCAGATGGTAATATTGTGAAAGTATCATCTACGTACCGCTTGTAGTACCGCCGTGACCATGGTCGCTGTAAAGTATCCGAAACGTCGGACTTGTAAAATACTTAATAAACCGCGATAAAATCCGTAAATTTGTTTCATTATAATGATAAGATGTTTCATAAGAAAACCGATTACTTATATTCCTGTTTATTTCCTAAAAAGTATATTATTATTATTAAAGTATATTTTTCCAAGTGCTAATTAAAAAGGTGTGACATAAGTTAACAGGCTCAATTTTGATGGCCGTCTTACCTAGACGGCCATCAAAATTATTTGATGTTCGAATTGTTCTGCTTATTTTATGTTCCTAAAAGTTCCAATAGTAAAAAAAATAAGGCTTTTTAGTGTAAAATTGCAACTAATACTTGAAATAATATCAGAGGACTAGGTAAAAAAATATACTTTTTGACCTAGTCCTCTGATGTGAGAAAAACTACCTCTTACCTCGGTAACGCAAACATATAATACCTATTCGTATATAAATCTGTTCCGTAGATCCATTCCTTCTACAATTAAAATACTTTATATTTTAGAGAAAGAACCAACAAGCATGATATAAAAGTTATAGTCCTCGCCACTTTAGAAGTCCGATAGACGCGGCGCTGCGGTCTCATAACTCAATGTTGCCAATTTATAGTGTAATGATTTTCCACCAAGTCTAGTACAATAAAAAAATTAAATAATTTTAGGGCCTATGGTCAGTAGTGGATTGTTAAAAACTGATGATGATAATAATGACAAAAATAATTATAGCAGTAAAATAAAAATCTCCCTGCCAGGTTTTAGTAAAATAAAACATTTTTTTGTAAATATTTCGTTCATATTTTTTACGTATAACCGATTAGTAAAATTCATCTAAAACAAGCTTCTTCGGATGTGTTCGGCTTTTGCCAGGAGTGACGATTTTCTCATAAGTAATTGCTGCCATTGTTACTTCTTTTGTTATTCGACCTTTTTTACAGAAACACCTGAAAATATAATTCATCTGAGCAAGGATTTAATTCTTTTACCTTGTATTTATATTCATATAAAATATCATAAGATAAATGTAGGTATAGAGTTAATGATAATATTTTAACCATAAATTAGGCAAAAATAAGTGATTCTGGCATCTCTAAAATTTACCTGTCATGTCAGTGACATTTATAAACATATTATTCAACGGGGTTAATTGTTGTTTATTTTTACTTTCTAATTCACAAAATTATTTCAGTTTAATGATCATTATACGGCCTTCACTTTTTACACCTCACTTTATATAATATGCTCCATATTTCACGTAAAACAATTTAAAATATCACAACTTCTTACTCCAGACAAACGTCAAGATGTCAATGTTGTCAAATTTAGTTCGGGCATTAGTCGCAGGACTTCAAAAGTGGCGATGACTCTAGTATCTTTTTTGGCATATCTCACGACAACAGAGACCTAAACCAATCATAATTTAGTAATTACATTTTTTTATTATTATTATTATCTAAATGTCAAAATGCTCTCATTTTAAAATGATAAATGTAGACTTTATGATCAAGAGTTGACTTATATTACGTTATTTATTTTCAATATATAATTATATTGTATTTTCCCACTTACATTTGTTTAAAAAGACTTACCAAGAGCAGTCATTAGATTCCAACATTATTTAGAGTTGCATGTTTGTTGCCCCTTTAATACAGCGCCGCCATTCTCCATAGCGGCACCGCCTCCCGCCTTGCACCAATGCGCGTACGCACATATAATAGCATGCAAAATTACAGCGCGAGAAAATTACACCTTCACCACATACCGTGTTGACAACATGTACATAGTGATATGTAGTGTATACTTGGCTTAATGGTTGTTTTTTAACGTGAAAACCAGAGCCAAAGTTGTCTATTGACTGCTTTATATTTTCCACCTACATAATATATAGATTATAGGTCGGTCTATACGTATATAGATATTTCAAAATTGTGCATACTCTTCTGGGATTATTTTTGAACCTGCATACCATATACGTGTATAAATGGCTTAATGAGCTTGTATTTGAGTAACCATAGACAAAAGGCAAAAAATGTTTTTATAGGATTTTAAATTAGCATGGCTATTTTCATTATTTAAAACAGGGTCTCGTGAACATGACATTCGTAGACAATGTCGAAATATCGAGCTCCGAGAAATAGTGCTAAAAACATGGTAAATATCCCATTCTAAATAGTTCAAAATATGTTTTTTAATGAATTTAAAAAGGTTAATGTTGTCATAACTGAAAAAGCTCATTGGAAAGAGACTTATAAGATTTTTTTTAATGGATTGAGTAATGATATTTTGACCAGGAGCCTTATCGAATAAACCCTGGATCACGCGAGTTATATTATATAATTCATTAACCTGCGTGATAAAAAAGGAGTTTAAGAGATGAAATTACCTCGATAGATCCTTACATATAGACTAAATGTTGCCAGTCTAGAATTTTTATAACAACATTTCGCTGTAAAATCACACGTTAGAGTTCCTAGCCTGTGTCCGCCCTCGGGCTAAATTGTGGTAATTTTGTCAAACAACGGTAATGACACATCGGTCGGAATGTCATTTTGTAAATTACAGAGCCATTGCGGGGATAATTATTTGGATCACGCAGCATCAAGAATGTCGCCGCCATCAGTTCATCAGCCCCTACCCCGATTATATTGAGGATACTTTGTATATTCATGTTATTTTAGATATCATCTCATATTTTATCTTATACCTTTAAACGAGCAATTCTTGTATATATATTTATATATAATCTGAATCTCAGAAACGGCTCCAACGATTTTCATGAAAATTTGTATACATAGGATAAAAACGGCGATAAATCGATCTAAATCTATCGAAATCTTTTTTATTCGTGTTTTAAGGCAATTATAAATATGATTAGAAAGCTCCTGGAGGATAACTCTATGTCAAGAAACATAGTGCCGTGTTTGCAGCCAAATTGTGTGGATAAGACCGGGCTGGTAGGAGGTACCGATATAACCACACAACCAGAGATTAAAGTGGCGGTAGCTTACGTCATACTGGCGATAAGTGCTGTCGCGTTTCATGTGTTTATGAGTGTCTGGTTGGGATAGGGAAATAATATATATTACTATAGTAATAATAATATCTATGGACGCTTTTAAGCCACTTCAATCAGGTCCCGTGGTAAGTTCTCGAAGAGATTTGTGTTATATTTAAGATTTTTACTATACACATATTTATTACGCCAAGACCCGGGAACACAGAAACTTTTTTTTCCCTCGAAAAATTCGAACCCGCTACCTCCGGCTTAAGCGCGGACGCGCTAACAATTGCCTCAGAGCCACAGCGGTCATCAAACGAGATGCAAGAAACCTTTTGTCTGCTGAAAAGGTTACGACTGCTCTTTTGGCCTTACATGCTATAAAAGCATATAAGCAGTGTTGCCAATGTGCCTGACTGAGGGAAGTCCCTGTATTGTAACGAACTAAACAGAGTATTGCAGAATGCAGATAGTTATTTAGTGTTATTGTATCATTTTCATATCCGGAGTTCACACAATATATTGTTTTATGTATACTGTTTGATCCTTGTTGTTTATTTGGTATAAATACAAAGCTGCAACAGAATATGGATATGGAATAATATATTTGTCGAAAGAAAATTAAGCGTTCTGAAAAATTTGAAAACAGAGAATCGCTATCACCTGTAAAATGACACTGTATTAGCACATTTTGCCGCTAGAGAAGGTATTATGAAGAAAGGACATGCCTAAAATTTAATCCGTCAATTGACATGTTAACAAAAAAGAGTTGATACAGTGAAGATCTGTAATAACTTAATTAAAATCATTAAATACTTACTTATAAGTAATAAATAAATTTGATTTATACAATGTGTTAGGTGTCGGATTCCCGATACTTGACCCACATACTACAACGTTAAATTTTATGGAGAAAATACTATACAAAGGGGGGACTCGACGTCGAGATAGTACCTTGTCCCCTGCTCTTTTGCCCCCTCTTCTTATAAGAGGGGTACAAAGAGCCCCCTCGGCTCAATTCGTTTCGCCCAAGGTGTTGGGCTCACCCTGGACTACTGAGCCCCACTGCCACGACAAGGCCTGAATCATAGTGGGGCAAACAAAGATGGTACCTACGTTAACGTAACAGTACCTATTCTACGAAATATGCTGAGATAATTATAGAAGAAATAACAAAAGTTCTCAGCTATTTCAACAGGTTACTTTCGTTTTCTCTCTTTGCTTTTAATTTCGGAACCAAGTGCCCCATTCACATTTAAATTTGAATAAAGTAAAGGTACATCCCTAAACTGTTCCTTTTATTTGAGTAAGTATTGTAGGTTTTCTAGAAGGTTGCTTAAAAAACAGATAGTCTTAGCAGGGTTGCCAATGTCGTAGAACTCCCCGAACTGTGGATTTAGACATGACACTGTGTAGATAGTATATGAAGAGTTTTGTCATCATTACGTACTGTAGGTTCATAGACAATAACCTCCTTTAGAGTTATTGTAAATTTAAAAGAAATGCAATTCTTGTCTATCTTTTTAACTATCTTAATTTTTTTTAATGATACTCTTTTTTTTTAATTGTAAAACGGATGATCCATTTTAAAGTAAAACTTTTTTGGGTGAGATTAAACAATAACATAGATTTTTTTAATGGCTCTGACTAAATTACACGTACATGCTACAAAATTGGAAAAAAAATATCCAAAACAAATGATATTCTACAACCATAATAGGAAAAAAAAAATTAAACAGACTAGTTGATTCTGAGATTAGGCATTCAAACAAACACAGTATTTAGCCTTATTGATAGAACACACTCTTAGTGTTCTGTGTTACAATTTCTGTTTTGCAGTTATCTTTTTTTTTTAATTATTTTAGGTTATGCAATCGAAAATGTTTTCTTTGTTTGTGTCGAATAAATGTTTTCTTTATTTCTTTCTAGTATGAAAATATATTACAATGAACAATAATTATGTTAGAAAAATGTACATATAGGGCAATCCACATAACGCACGGGCAACACTCACGGGTGTAAAGAAAAAAATCAATTTGTTATGGTATCATTAATCAAGTGTACGTGATGGGCTACGATTCACTCTCTAATAGCTGGTCGACAATGGCAGACGGTGCGCCGCCATCTACTGGGAATCTACTCGCTTTTTAATTATTAATTCGAATTAAATCTATTAAAAAAACACGCTACTAATTCCTCGTTTCGTCTTTTCACTCCTAACTGATCTACAGACAGGTCGACGCCAGCAGTACCGAGAGTGAATTTCGTTTATGAATCGTATTATTTGTATAAAAAAAATATGTTAGGCTGCGTTCTTCATTTATTTTTCAGATTTTTATATTATTATATGATTAAAAGATGATAATTGGCGTTTTTATTATTAGTATTAGTATTTAGTAGAGCAGTAACAATTGGTATCTAAGTACACAGACGCGCGACATAAACAAGAATTATGTATTTTTTATTTTACCGATTTTTATATTGGTACAGTATAAAAGATTTTCCTAATATTATATTATACAGTTTTAATTTAAATGTGTACATTTAATGCACCAAAAATATATATGTTAATCTTAATCATATTTATGTGTAGATTATTGTGTTAAAACACATTTTCGGAAAAAATCTTGATAGCAAAAAATCCTAATATAACCATTGAAATTTACATTCTACCAATTGTATACATGTATGTATTTTTTGTAAACAAATCTTGATGGAATTAATAAAATGATGAATTGTTTTTTTTTCATTTGTCGATTAAAATAAGATATTTGTAAAAATAATGAATACCTAATATACTTGAACTATTCAAACATGATTATACGATCATGGCGTCCAATTTTTCTAATCCCATAATTATCATAAGATTTTGCATCGTTTTTACCAAAGTTTAAATGGCGTTGACAATTATAATCCTTTGTTCTTAAGACGGAAATTGTTCTTTTAATATTATTCAAATCTGCGACATTTTATTTAAGAGAGAATTAGTACTTCTTAGAAATATTGGTAAAAATCCTCTTGTCGGAAGCCATGTTGGAATGTCTGTGCCATTGTTTGGCATGATTACCGACTTACCATCTAGCGTGTTTGGACATGTCACCTGTGGTTAAGCTATGGAATATTCCTAATGATCAGACGAGGACGGCTACTTACCTCTCCACCATGGTACAGGCCAGTCCAAGGTGAGCCCGACACCCTGGGCGAAGCGAATTGAGCCAAGGGGGCTCCTTGTACCCCTCTTATAAGAAGAGGGGGCAAAAACGCATGGAGCAAGATTTAATAGTACTAGTTCTTACTATCCTACTAGTACTCCTTGGATGGAATGTACTGATGTAACAAAATGTAATGAACTACTAAAAATAATTTGATAAAACTTTTCAATAATATAGATTCAGAATCACACGCTATAATTTATCCCCGCATTCCCACGGGAAGGGAAATACGCACGAAACTGCGGGGCGCTGCTAGTAATGAATATAAATATATTTCCACTGAGGTGATAAGGCTAAACTCTCCCCATATTATATTCAAAGTGTTCTGTATTCAAAGAGGTCGCGTATTATCAAGCCATATATTACGTTCCACAGCTGGGCAAGGTCTCTTTGAAATCAGGTAAGAAGGGTATTGGGACATAGTTCACTACAAACATTTTTGTTCGATTTGTGAATCTAAATCGCGAATTTACTTGAAGGCTAAAAATTCCATCAAAATAGGTCCAGCCCTTTAGAAGTTCAGTTACATAAACACGCATATTATTTTTACATTTTACAGTCGTGATATAAAATAAGTACACTGAAACAAGTACGGAACCTACTATACTTTGGAAAAATGTTTAAATTAACAATATTATTGATATATTTATCTATTCTTATAAAAACGAGACATTGATAAAAATCAATTACAATTGATGTAAATAAAGATGAGCGGTGGCATAGTAACGCATCATGACGTAATAATGTCATGCCGTTATCCGTCACGCTATTTTAAAGCCAAGACGCGATAGTAGACTTCAGATTAAATATCGTTTCGAGCTTGGTCAGTTTTTATAAATAGGACAAGGACGAGATAATCTCTTATTAATACAACTATTTCGGTACACACGAAAATTTCTATATTTATCCATTTCATGCGGATGTTACTTGCCGAGAATAAATATTAAGCATCATCAGCTCACTTCAGGTGGGTTTTTCCATGGATCGATAACCAATAGTCCATGTTGATAGTTGTATGGTTCACTAGCTGTTGCCCGCAGCTTCACCTGCGCTAACTTACAACAATTATTACTTTATCTGGAGGGATGATAATTATTTTTATACTAGTTGCGCCCCGCGGTTGCACCCGTGTACTTTCCATTTTTGTGGGAGTACGGTGATAAATTATAGCCTATGTGTTATTCTGATGTATAAGCTAAATTATAATGAAACAACTTTTACGGATTCCATCGCGGTTTATTTAGTTTTTTACAAGCCCGACGTTTCGGAAACTTTACAGCAACCATGGTCACGGGAGGACTATGCTCTCTTGCTGTAAAGTTTCCGAAACGTCGGGCTTGTAAAAAACTAAATAAACCGCGATAAAATCCGTAAAAGTTGTTTCATTATAATGAGTGAAATTCGCGTAAACATAAGAAAACAATATATAAGCTATATTGTTCTAAAGTTTCATAAAAATCCATTCAGTCGTTTTTACGTGAAAGAGTAACAATCTTTCGCGTTTTAAGATAGTAGGAAGTAGGATAGCTGCTGATTATTAGTACTTTTAACTGCACAAGGTCTGCTCCGGCAGACCTTGTGCAGTTAAAAGTACTAATATGGCTATTAAAAATACAGGTTGATCGTATAGGGGTGAAAATTCTAGAGTTGTGTGAAAAATATTAATTTCATTAGTATAGTCACCCTTATCATTTAGGGGATGATAAAAATTTAAAAAAAATCGGTCGAGCCGTTTCGGAGGAGTATGGGAACGGATATTGTAACAAGAGAATTTTATATAGAAAGATTTGTTTTAGTGTATATGCGATATTGACGCGGCTATGGACGCTTCCCTTAAATTTTAACAATTTTTTCGTATTTTCCTATTATACTTGTGACCTTAAGGCCTTTCAGCCTGCATCCATCACAAAATACAGGTCCATTGACGGTGTGCAATGAATGAAAATTTTAGCTAGTAGCAGTAAATCTAAATTTACTCGCTATATAGTAGGTAATATTATTTTTATGGGTTTAATAGTGATATATTTAAAAATGACTAAAACATAATTTTATTCTATTCGCTACTTCATTCCGTACCAGCATATTTCACATAACAATGCGAAATAAAAAAATGAATGAATGAATTTTTTGGCAAACCGATGCAAAACAATCAGTACAAAGCTATTTAACACAACCTATCGATCTTTGTAATCTTAATTACGGTCTCAATGAAGTGATGTCATTTTGTTTATAAATAGGAGAAGTGTTTAATGTATGGTAGATTCCTAGCAGCAGTTTTACGAGAAATAACATTTTGATCAATTATAATAATATTATGTTTAAATATGTAACTTCGCAATTTTTACCCATAAAAAGTTGAAAAGTATCAACCCTTTATGTCTCACTGTTGGGCACGGGTCTCCTCCTCGAAATCAGGCGAGGAGGGTTTTGGGCCATAGTTCACCAATGCGCTGGCCCAGTGCGAGTTGGTGAACTTCACATACCTTCAAAAACTTTTAATCTCATCAGGTATGCATGTTCCCTCACGATGTTTTCCTTTACCGACGAGCGATCGACGGTCTCGTGTTTGGGGTGCACTTAAAATTTTGAAAAATCCATTTCAAGGCACACACGGCGGTCGGGATCGAACCCGGAACCTCTCGCATAAGCGAATCCATCCACCACTGAACCATCGTCGCTTATACATACTAATTCCGATAATGATACACACGTCATTTTTACAGTAAATATCCCTTCCTTATTATTGTAAATGTGAAAGTAGGGATGTTTGTTATACTTTACACGCGGTATACTTATACTTTACAAACTAGTCAACCGATCATCATGAAACGTTATACACATATTCTCGGAAGCACTGGAAGTAACATAGGATACATTTTTTTTTTCTAAGACGGACGAAGAAGCGGTCAACATACTAGAACATACTAAACATATCTCATAGCTGTTATTTTATGTAATATCATATTCAGTTCTGTTCATTATTAAGTATATAAAAAATAGAATATGTCTTACATCCAAAACTCTCTGTTACAAAGTGACTTTTTTATTACATTGTCATCCCTTAGATATAATAATACTATTGAGTCCACTCGTGGCTCTATAAGACACGAATCCAATGTCCAGAAGTCACATGGATAAGTTAAAGCTCAAATTGTTCGTGTGATTAGGATCTAACCTACAAGCCGACAGCCGCATATTAACCCGCACAGCCTTAAATGTGTTTTTACTACTAACGTTTTTTGCGGCTTTGAACAGACGGAAATTAGTTTTAACATGTGATTTGGTATTTATTTAATAAAGAAAAAAAAACTATTAGAAATATTTGCACTTACTAATATTCTTATTTCTTAGATAAAGAAAGGTCACTTTATTGTGTTTTTTTGCGGTTTCACCCAGCCTAAATAAAATGAAATATCTAAATAAATTAAAATTAATCAATTCAGAAATATTTTTTCACATCCCAATAGAAATTACAAATATATGCCTGGTCAAACAAACTAACTTTTAAAGCATAGATATATTTGTATTTCTAAAACATTTTAAGCTTATAATAATAATCCAATATTGAATAAAATATATTCTATACGCTAAAATAAAGAAGTATAAAACTAAGGTAACTTTGTTTATGGCAACATAGAAATTATCTACTAATACCTAATAATAAAAATAAACTGTTACTTATATTTTGATGATATCATAGCATTCGTACCTAGCTACATTATTTAAATGGTTACATCAATCAATATATCATAAAAAAATGCTCAGACATCACGTTACTAGACAAGTTGAAGGTCAAACTATGAACCGAGCTCAATAGAACTCACATAACGAGTCGTTGCGCAATACTCTAGAATACTACCAGCTACTCATGCGTTTATTGCACAGGGACGGACTTTGCGATTCCTGGGGCAACTTGGGCTAACGGGGCCACATAATAAGCTAATAAGTAGTAATAAAAAAATGGTAAAGAACATTAGTCTCAATATTGCATTTTTTTTAAATATTTTAATTATTTTCTATTTAAAATAATAACACAAAGTTTTATTCATGAGACACTTTAGGCGTGCTTCGAAATAATAAATAATACGACGCAACTGCCCGGAGATTGGAGCCATTTTTGGCTTTATTTATTGCTTCAAAAGGCGCGGACTATCTTTAAATTTTAATATTTTTTCTAACTGGGGCCCTTTGTATTCAGGAGGTCTTGAGGCTTGAGACCTGGAGATTTTTTGGCTAAGCGCAAAGATTCGCAATATTTCCAAAATTATTTATTGGTATATTTAATTTTAATATTTTCGGTTGTTTTTAGCAACAGGCTCTTTATATACAAGGGCCCCACCCGTGGCAGTCCAAAATGCCTGTGTTGATGTCCCTGTTCTAGCCACCAATTAATGTTTTTACGATAGCAAATATACTTTTACGAGTTAGTTGTGAATTGATAATCAAACAATGACACATTGATTAGCAGGTATTTTTTTAACTGCAGTAATTTCAACCTTGCGTGTAGCCTTGTATGGTCTCTGTTTTGTCTTTATCGGCTGTGAACCGACCATTGTCACTTGATACTTTTTGCTATTGGTGATTTAACTTTATTCCGCAATGTAGTGTTATATTTTAATATCGATAGTAAATATTTTGATAGTTATAATTGATTATGTGTTTTTCTAAGGATTGTTGGAACAATTAGAAAACGAATTTAAGTTATCGAGGTTTGAATTATTGAGGTTCTACTGTATTATATTTAATAGACTGTAAGAACAACTATGTAATGATTTAATTTAAAATGTTTTATTATTTTTCGCCCTTCTATTACCCCTTCTATTCTTGATCTAAGTTTTATTAATTTTATTTAAAAAAATTATTTAAAATTGAATTCACTCCTACTCATACACCTCTCATACTCGAAATTATAAGTGAGATTAAATATAAGACTCTCGTGTACCTAATGCTTAGAGCTAACGATTAACTAATTGTTTAAACTTTAAAGCGATAAGAAATATAATATTATAAAAGTTTTCCTTAGCTATTGCTCCAAAAATAACGCCGATGGGCTTTCGTATCGAGACCATAAATAAAACGAATTCGAGTCGAGTTTGATTAAAATAATTCAAACCGCCATTATAAACTACATTCAAATAATCTTTGG
Organism: Lycaena phlaeas; assembly: GCA_905333005.2. Lineage (NCBI taxonomy): Eukaryota > Metazoa > Arthropoda > Insecta > Lepidoptera > Lycaenidae > Lycaena > Lycaena phlaeas. The sequence goes on from HG995176.1 coordinate 4,118,211, forward strand.
CAAGCGTCCATATAGAGCGGATTTCAAGTTTTAATAATTTATTCAAGATCTAAAATAAAAATGATAAAACATGAAACTTGTGTTTTAAAGTATCGAGTATTTATTCAATTTTAAGAAAGATTTTGTATTCTTCAATAAATATTTTTTTAAGAAGAAGTCAATTATTAAGTGATCTTATAATCACTACCTTTTTGTGCAATAGTATACCTAGCTGGTATAATAGATAAAACAGGCTCAATTTAGCTCAATTTTAACTGGATGAAAAAAAGAGTACTATTTATAACATACTAGCTGTTGCCTGCGGCTTCTTCCGCGTTAGCAAAAAAAACCCTTTTTTAATAAAAGTACTCAACGCTACGTCTTGTACCTCCCACAATTTTTGTATGAAAGCGTAACAAACATCCATCCTTTCACATTTATAATATTAGTAAGGATAAACTAAATTAATATTAGGCAAAGTGGTCATTACACGTCTTTTGTGTACATAGCTGTGTACATAAGGAGTGACATTGATAACTTAAATGTCACGCAGTATTTCTTACAACAGTTTAGTACGCATTACTTGATAACAGATTTTTAGCGTACTACTAATTTTAATGGCAAATAAAAATGGCATTTATAATTTAGTCTTTTTATGTTTTATCTAAGAACTTTATATGAACTTAAGAAGGTTGATAATCTAACTGTTACTGGTGTGCGGTATAACTCGAGTAAATATTTAAGTATTTTAATGTAGTTAATAACTGTGGTTTTTAATAAAATTAACTTTTATTAATTTAAACTAGTGTGTTCTGTTGGGATTGCTGAAGAGTCTTTCTTATATTTGTTGTTTTAACTAATTTTTAAGCAATTACGTCCGCATGAAAAAAAGTTTTTGAATAGCCTAGAAGTTCGATAATTATTGAAAGGTTAAATTGCATTTTAAATTGAAAAATATCTTTATTTTAGGGCGGAAAACACCGCAAGGAAAAGCTGAAATACTACCATAATATTGTAATATCATGCTCCGCAAATAAATTTAAAAAAAAACATGGTGAATTTCCTGTAAAAAAAAATAAAAAAAAAACTTATAAAAGGACCGCATTAAAACGCCAATCTCAAAACCGCTCCACCGCGCTACCCACGTATTAGCGTACTTATGGTTTACTAGAAACAATATAGCAGACGAAAATACACCGAAGTGAGCCGGCGGCACTACCGGTTGTGTTAGACGTAATCTGTCAATACTGGTTTCGGTTTTTCGCGGTTGTGTAATAAGTGTGCTGATAACGTCGGACGTGTGTTTGTGATATTGTTGTGATACAGTGGTTGGTATGTTTATTTATATATTTAATACATAACATACTTATGACTAAATAATTTTGATTAAAAGTTTTTAGTCACACTATTTTTTTTCTTCTTATATAAAACACAGCTGTGTTTCCTTATATATTGTATTAGTAAATTTAAACGAAAATTCATATGAAAATATTAAAAAAATTGTAGTGTTTAAGTACATTTATTTTCGGTCTATAATGATTAAGATATTTTTCTAAGATGTGTCTATACTTCCAATATGGCGGCTCATCACTCTAAGCGTGAGTGTGGGTTGGGCAAAAGTAGGTTTGTTGGGTGGGGCCCGTAACACGCAACATTCCACCGTTTTTAGGTGTATGAACTTCAGCGAACTCGGTTTTCCCGACCGTTCAGTAATATGGTACGCCGCCGGTTCGAATCCCGATAAGAAAGTATAACACACCTTGGCATGAGCCCACAAAATACAAACTATAACTTACAAAAAAAAAAACAAAATTTGAATTTGGAAAAGCAATAATCATCATCATCATCATCGCAAAGACACATATTATTATCGCGGAAGTGAGCTGTTGTAGTATATTTCGAGAAATCTCACCTACATTTACGAGAGTACACAAATTAATATGTGAATATTAATTGGTATGTTTATCTCACTCACACTATTTCTTTCTCGTTCTAGATCTGTATTTTTATAATCTATCACGTCTTAATTTACTAAGATTAAATTTTTATTGAGGTATGTCTAAGTGCATTTTTAACATTTAATCGGTCGTCTTGGCGTTCATTGAGGGAGGCCTGTTCAGCTGTGGACGGATAAAGGCTGATGATGACGATGATGATGATGTCTAAGTGAAAACGCTGATAATAATGATGATTATATCTAGGTCATTTTCGTCTCTATTTGTATTCATATCTTATCTGCCTATTGTTAAAGATTATTGCTATGATGTAATATGTAATATGAGTCAGGACTGAAAACTTATACAATTATACATACGCCATATGTAGTGGTTTATGAAATTACCTGTGCTCTTTATAAGGTGATCGTAATAACATGCAGATTATATTAAATACTCCATTTATAAATAATATCTTAGCCTTTTGCCCTTTAGCCTCGTTGAGAACTTGTGGTAGCGGAAATAAGGTTCACGACACAGACATGCTAATGTGACGCTATGACATGTCTATTTTTTTTGTTATAATATTATATTTTGAAATTTATTAGTGTCATAATAATTCTAAGGTTTTTTTACTTTTATTTTCACTTTTATCACCTGCCAATTTTTTTTTACTTTATTGTATTTTTATGAAAAAAAAAATACATCCGCAAAACGTCGAAATATCGAGATCCGCCAAAAAGTAAGGCATTAAATATGTATCTAGTTTTTACAGTAATATGAGCTGTCGCCTACATCTGAAGCTATGGACGTGTCACCTACTTTGTACCGTGAAACATCTATTAGCAATTTGGCAGTAAAGTTGACTGAAATACCGTAACAGCATATGACATGACGCTGTCATGTAGTTATGCTGTCAAACATTATATTTTTTATTAATAATGAAAAACTTTAATTTTCATTTCTTTTCTTCAAACTTCAATTTCATTTTTTTTTACTTCACATCTGATTTATGTCTCGTATGTCTTGATGAACATCTCATTTAAATAGAACGTTTTAAAAATTTTGAGATAGATGTGAAAGATAAAGTTAAGAGTCAAATAGGGTAATGGGATCTAGCTTGATACTGCTAGCCAAAACTCCGTATGTTATTTCACTGCGGTTTCTTTGATTGCGGATTTGCGGATTCATTTATTGAGGCCAGTGGGACACAACTAGGTCGGCTTAGCAGTGGTGCCTAGTTTGCTGGTCTAATCATGTCGTCTCCACAGCCTTCCTGGCGTTAATTAGAGTAGGCCTATGTATAGCAGTGGATGAATAGATAATAAAGATCATCAGAATTTTTTGTTCTTCGATATTCTTCCACACTGTCATAAGAAACTTCCTTCAAAATATATTACTTACACAAAAGTTTGTAGACGTTTGTATCTTATTCCGATTTTTCCGACTCTGACATTATACATATTAAATATGTGTATTATAATATAATACAAATTTTAAATATATGTATTAATATAATAGTACTGTATGTAAAATATATTATGTATTTCCGTTATCTGGTTCCCGTAACACAAGTTTTTCGGTTTACCACGGGACCAGATGGACGTGGTGTGTAAACAACAACAATACTACAACAATAAATAATTCCAATATTATTTACCATTTTACACAAAATACTGGCTTATATATACTACATGCTTCAGTAACCACAGTATTTATTGGCGCATACAGCATGAAAGTCGAGTCGGTATTTTTTTTATTTATCCCGCACAGACAGGCGCAGCGAGATTTTTTGTTTTATAATATGTAGAGAAGTAGAGACCAAGTGAAAGCTGCGTGGGAATAATTATTAATACAAAAATAAAGAGTAGAATCATAAGCCTACACAATTTTCGACCATCATTATTATATCCCACGATTTCCTGTACATAAATAAGTAATACTATTTCTACTAAGCACGCCTTAAATCCATCAAAAAAAGTAAAGTATTAACCCTTATATCTGCTGGGCACGGGTCTCCTCCTCGAAATCAGGCGAGGAGGGTAATGGGCCAATAGTTCACCGCGTTGGCCCAGTGCTGGTTGGTGAACTTCACATACCTTCAAAGACTTTTAATCTCATCAGGCATGCAGGTTTCCTCACGATGTTTTCCTTAAATCCATATTTCATTAAAATGTAAAATGTATGTAAAAATCATATATTAATAAAGAGCCAAGCTAAGGATAATCTAAAAGCTGTAAGCATAAAAAATAGACCACCATTTTTTGCTAGATGTCTAAACTATGTCTATCAAATAAATCACTTAATTTATTATCTTACATATTATGTAATTAACAATTCCCCATAACACGTGAACGATAAGCTCGTTGAAGTGTTAGTGCGCTGGTCACACACTTAGAATGGATGGCCGATGGACCATAAGGTTCAAGAATGGAGGCCGCGTTTCGATAGAGGAAGTGTTGGTCGACCATTAACCAGGAGGGAAGAAGATCTAATGCGCCTTCAATAAAGCCCCTGTGCTCGTGTCGGGCTCGGGATGGGAACCCGGGCCCAGCTTAAGACACGACGTCGTGGGGACTGCCAAGTCGTAGCCGGGCAGTCCCCCTATTGTGGAGAATCTGGTCTTTGCCGGGACCAGTCTGTCGCTGAGGGTATCCCGTCGCCTGCACAGATCCGGGTCCCTCAAATATAGCAGCTGAAGGCTCACGCAGCGGTTTTAGTGGGGTAGGGCACCCGAATGCGAGTTCCCACACACGCCAGCGAGCCTACCCAGGCCCTGGTATGGTCGTAAATGATTTCCGCTGCGTCATCAAAAAAAAAAAAAAAAAAAAAAGGAGGGAAGAAGATCAGATGCAGTGGCCGCATTGGATGCGAGTGTTAAAGAATCTGTCGTCTTGGCGTTCATTGAAGTATATAAGGTCTATATTGATGTTAATGATGATGATACATTAATTCCTGATTAAACTAATATTGCTATAACTAGTTTCGAGGATCAATAATGTCAAGGTAATATTTTAATGATATATCGAAAGACAGTATCTGTATTCAATATTTTACTTAACTCAAAAGCGAATGTGTGTTTCTTAGCCTAACACTATGACAAGCTTCATTATAGCAAGTTGTTAAAGCTACATTTTGTATCCGCAATTTGACAAAAAAGAACTACTGACAGGTGTATAGCTGCTCTGCGTTGCCAGTATAAAATGTGTCTTACTTTTGAAAAATTTGTGTAATAAATACCACGTAAAAAACCACGGAAACTTATTTATTACTTTAAGGGTCTGTTTCACAATATACTAGTAAAGTACCCTATAGCTATATGACACATAAATTAACTGACACATAAATCTTCTAGTTAGTCTTGATTGGGTTTCACCATCATCTTCCCTGTAAATTTATTTGGCAGATCCCTATTTGGCACTTACTGGTTAGTAGGCTTGGCAACCTCGCATTTTATAGTTCCATTTTACGATTAATATGTTTTAGAAAAACATTCCATGTTGTAAATATACATGAAAATATGTTTTTATAATTTAAATGTATGTATCATACCATCTTTATACCTTTTATTTACATAGACATTGTATATAATGTTATCCCTTAATTATTAAACGTTCAAAACACAATTTAAATTATTTTGTATATTACTGTTACCGGAACGTCAAATTGTCAAATGTCGTGAAGCTGTCAACCGCGTATATACATATCTGTCAACTAATTTATGTGGCAGATAAATTTGCTAATGGCCAGTTGATCCGACCTATAGTTTACAGGGAACTTTATTAGCCAAATATTGCTATTTGTTAATTGTGAAACAAAAACGTTGTAGTTATGTGGTAAATATGTTGCAAATAGCTTAATTGGAACTTTATTAGGACATTGTGAAACAAACCCTAAGACTACACAATTGTTTAACATTTTTATTATAAAATACATATTTAATACACATCCATGATCCAGATACCGATATTTTTTTTTCCTGGCGGTATTTGAAACCGCTACCTTTGGCTTAAGTGTCAGTGTGCTAACCATATAAACAGTTATGCCAGTTGGGACTCCAACTACAGATATTTACACATCTTTTTGCAGATTTGATGACTTTGTAAGCCGCGATTAAATAATCATTCTGGTAAGACCTCGACTTTTGTCAAATTTTGTCATTAAACAAAAATCAAGTCAACGGGGACTACATATACTAACTGTTAATGAGTCTCTTCTTCTTATTCTTCTTTTTCTCTACTACATCTTAAGACCAACTGCATATAGTTTAGTCGTCGCGTAATTTAATAAAGTTGTTTCAAAATTTAAGTTCAATTATTATGCCGTACACGTGTACGTACGTATATGTGTATGTACGTTCGTGTACGTATGTGTGTACGTATATTTACGTATGTACGTTCAATGCCATGACAATATTGATTTGACATATCATATCGGAAGTGAGGCACAATTAACACATTCGTTTTATGGAGCAATCATAATAATTTGCATGTTGCATACACCTAGACCTACTGATACCATGTTGATATTATCTACTGGGAAACTGAAAATATTTCCTACTTGTCCTGAATCCCCCGTTTATGCTAACACAGATGTAATTTTAGATAATATGTATGTTTGTCTGTATGGTGTATATTATGGGCCTGAAAATAAATGATTTCATTATGTCATTGTCATACATTCGAAGAATACTTAGGAAAATCCAGTAATAAAATAACGATATCCAGATGTTATAAACACTTTTATTTACAATACTTCAATTTCAATTAATACACTCTTATCACACTTTTTCCACTCTCTAGTCAGTACCGCTGATTTATAAAGAATGCCCTTTTCAATAAGTCGACAAACTATTTATACATCAAAAACCGGAAACAAGATGTTTCGATTAATCTACAAAATGCGTTTTTGACTTGTGACAGACCGGAAACTCTTCCTCCAAACTAATAGTCAGTTAACTTAGAAAATGGCATTCTTAATTATTTAGTACATAAAATATAAATACAACATAATTTCGTTTTTCAAAATAATTCCTTAGAAAAAAGACATTTAATTTGAAGTATTAGAAATAGTCAAATCACAACTTATTGTTACTATAATTTTCTAGAAGTGTATAAATTAATGTAAATTACGACAAAATCATTGCACAACATAAATTTGATTTTTAAAACAATGCCTTAACAAAAATAAACATTTAATTTGTATTCTTAAAATTAGTCAAATCACAACTTATTGTAACTATAATTATCTAAAGATGTGTAAATTATTTTAAATAATGGCAAAATCATTACAATCCCCTTTCAGGTATAAAAAAACTTTGAATTATCTATTTTATGTAATATCTCGTTTTTATATATCTAATAATCTATATCTTCTTAACTCCTTCAATCTGTTCATTTATACATGCCTTTTCTTCGAAATAAGGAAAATTACCAAGAAAAACTCATATTGACGAGGTTCGTGCAGTGTTCGACCCGAGTTAGACGCTATTCATAGCGTTCATTGAGGGAGGCCTGTGTTCAGCAGTGAACGGATAAAGGCTGATGATGATGATAATTATGATGGCACATAATATACTATCAAAAAAAGGAGAGCTACACACAAAACGCCGCCTCCTACTGGCTACAAAGGATACATACTTTTTATTTATACTTTCTAATCGTAATAAGTACTATAACCTTGTTATAGTACTACGATTTTTATAGGCATCTTAAAAAGACGAGCCGTCTAGGAGCAACATTAAAAACTTTGCCTCATTATCTTTAGAGATATTATGACAAAAAATAAAGTAGAAAAATTTTCTAATCGTTTAATTGAAATGTGTAATAACTACATAATATTTTAATGTTTTTATGCTCACTTATGCCCACTCGATACGTTTCAAGATAAAATCCGCTATTTTATCTTGAAACGTAAAATTTACTATTTTATCTTGAAACGTTAAAATTCGCCATTTTTTGTAATTTTAATATAGCTATCAAACCTAAGTATCTCGAAATTTTCTCAGATATCCTACGCTACATGCTCTTCAGGTTTCAGCCGTCCAGGCTACAAAGCACGGTCCGAACCCCGTGCAGAGCCTTGAAATAGATTTTTTCTAAAATTTCTTTTTTATTATTCTATGTACTTACACCCTAAGCGCGAGACTATCGCACGCTCACCTGTGAAGGAAAACATCGTGAGGAAATGAGATGCCAGCATATCGGTGAACTATGCCAATACCCAATACCCTTCTTGTCTGATGTAGCAGTGGGACATATTAATAAATGGGTTGATAATTTTTAATATAAAATCTTTATCTATACTTCATATTATAAAGGGGAAAGATTTGATTGTTTGTATTGAATAGGCTTCGAAACTACTTGACCGATTTGAAAAATTCTTTCACTGTTGAGAAGTTACACTATTCCCGGTGAACATAGGCTATATTCAATTTTCAAAAAGTTAGGGGTACGTTTTAAATCTTAAATCTTAGTTGACACAGGTGAAGCTGCGTGCAACAGTCTACTATAGTAGATTAGTTATAAAGTAGTTAGTCTACTATATATTTATAGAAATATAATTAATAAGAACACTTGTAACACTTCTATTAATAAGTCGAGATAAAATAATATAATAATTATCAGTATTAATAAATTATAGAATAATAATTTGTGATAAGATATTTGCCTCGTCCATCCCTTATCATTGCTCTTATTAATGTGATGTGGGCTTAAATATATCGTCGTATCAATTAATATATCATTGAGGAAGGCCTATTCAGTAGACGGATAAAGGCTGATGATGATGATGATAATGACTGTGAATTAAATGTTTTATCATCTGCCTTTTTCCGTCTAACATAGGACGCCAAATGAACGCCAAGACCGTGGATCTTCCGCCACGTGCAACTAGGACCACGCGGAAATCGACCCGGCTAGTTTGAGGTCGACCGACCCTTCGTCCTCCCAAATTTCGTATCCTTTAAAATTGTATGAGTTTTCGAAGTTTACTCCTTAAGAATCGATTTTCATATATGTATAAAGTCGGGGTATGAATATATATGGGAGTAAAATCAAACTACGATGTTACACGACGTCACACGATATTACACGAAGATATTATAGGGATAAAAAGGGAGCCTGAGAAACGGCTACCACATCCAAGGAAGGCAGCAGGCGAGATACAAACTGTATTTTAACAAATTCATTCTATATTTAATAAAGATAAATGTATCACGCATGAGTGTTCTAAGTATAGAGCATGCTCTATTTTATTATATACTTACATAAAAATGCATTTATTTACCCTTATTCACTAATCCATTTATTTTATAATCGTTCGTAAGGAGTAAACTCCTGTCGTGCGTCGGAGCTAACAAATACACTTTTTTTTTAGTTTCTAACTAAAAAGCTAATTATATATTCTAAAAATATTATAAATATATTCGCCGATACATGAATAAGTTTTGCACACGATCAGAATCACCCGAACTATTATGGACTTGGCCTTGAGTAGGCCTTGTTTTACTAACATCCCATGTTACGCCGTTCAGAGTAGATTTAATATATTACTAAGTATTTATATTCATCATCATCACCATCATCATCATTAAAAGTTTGTTGTTACATTAAAGAAAAAAATTGTTATTAACATGCCTACTATCCAGACCCAAATATTTTATTATTTCCTTTATCATTTATCCATTGCCATTACCTTGATGTAGGCCTATAGGTGTTTTAAGGCCAAATATTTCCCTTACAGCGGCCATTGTCTTTATATAGGCCCAAAAGCGTTCTAAGTCGAAATATTTTCTTATTTCCTTTATTGCGGCCATTGTCAAAAATGTAGAACCCTGAGAATTTTGAACATCTTAAACTTAAACTTAGCTTCTGCGGCTCAACGACCCAAAGTGGGTCTTGGCCTCCGAAACGAGAGACTACCACCGGTCTCTGTCCTGCGCAATCCCCCTATTCTGACCAAGTGGCCGAGCCATCAGAGGCGGTGGGCTTTTATTTCTCCAAGGATATGTGGTTCGGCCCTAGTGGCCGTCTGCGTTCTTTCGGACTCAGTTCTTCAATCTCTGCGTTCTTTCGGTCTCTTTGGAATTGCTGTAACTTTAGTGCCAGATCACTGTCGGATTTTATGGCTCACATTATCCAGTTACTTGCTCGATGCCTACCTCCTACTTACTGGCATTTAGATTGGCAACGTTTTATCTATCGTTATCAGTATAAAAAACAATATGTCTGTGTTTAAGTTCACACGGCTAAATAAAAACTATTGAATCATTTTTAATAATTAATAATAACAATTATTACATATAAATTGAATATAGTAAACAATTAACAGCTGTAAAGAGCAGCAGAGTGTATCTTCGCTCGGGTACACTCAACGGTTCCGAGTTCAGCCGATCGAGCCTTTCACTTTAAAGCGTGACAGATCAGCCTCACTCACAGCCTACAAATTAATATATGCGATGCGGCAAAAGAAGTTTTCACATCAAAAACATCCCGTTCTCCACCTGTGGGCAAAGTCGGGGTGTGTCTGACTCACTAATCAATAACTCTTTAACGGATATGAAACGGATATCTGATAATATTGCGTGAGGGTGCAATTATTGTGGATGTCGGTCATTTTGAAATATTTAATACAGAAATCGGCCACGCCCACTAGGTCAAACATCATCATCATCAGGCACCACTGATAAGAAACTAGGTAAAGTTGACGAAAAAAAAAGTATTTCTTTGTAAATTACTACAAAGATGTATAAAAGACATCGATTAGTTAAATTGATAAGTTGAAACATTTCATCTCAAATCCTATTAGGTTTCATCGTTCATTCATCATCATCATCATCAGACTTTATCCGTCCACTGCTGAACATAGGCCTCCCTTAATGAACGTCAAGACGACCGATTCCTTACCACTCAAATCGTTCATTATGATGAATAATTAATAGAATAGTATCTGGCGTAAATGGAAATGTTTAAATTTTGTAGTTGAGGAAATTTATACAATACTAGCTGCAGCGCTCCGCGATTCTAGTTCCATTCCCGTGGGAGTACAGGGATAATTTACTGTCTATTTATTATTCTGATGCGTCTAATGTCTATATTCTTATACATTTTCATTAAAATACATTCTGTACAGTTTGCGTGAAAGAGCAACAAACATACATATTATTATTTATTTATAAATCTGTGCATATTATATTCACACATAATTATTGTAGGTTAGCAGCTCATTGGGTTTGAATTAGATAAATCTACTTTCCTTTAAAATCAACCCTCTGTTATATAATGAATAATTCTTATAACTATGATCAACTACAAAACCTTCTAAAACCGGATATCTAAGATAATCAAAATTAAATGTCATGTGCGTTCAGATCCGGCCATTTTTAAATATCACATAAAAAGGTCATACCTTTTTTTTCTTTAACGCCGCGAAATGCGCTTAGGCATCTCGCGGTGGAGTGGGTCTCCCCAGGCGGGTATGTGGGACTCGCTGCGCCCGAAAGATTACCATCTTTCGACGCAGGACGCAGCCCTATCCACTAAAACCCGGCAAGTGCCACCACTGCCGCTTTTGGTAAAGTGCCCCGGATCTACAAGCAACAGGGCACCTCGACTTGACGGCTAGTCAGTCTCTCAGGGGGCCGACGCCACCTCCACAGAGGGTTTGTCCCGCACCACAACAACCCCTCCCAACGTCGGGACAGTACAATGAGGCGAGGTTCCTGTCCTCACCCCTTGCCCCCTGCTCTTTTGCTCCCTCTTCTTATAAGAGAGCTACAAAGAGCCCCTCGGCTCAATTCACTTCGCCCAAGGTTCTGGGTTAACTACGCTACTGAGCCCCACCGCCACGACAAGGCTTGAACCATGCTAGAAAAAAAAGGAGCATACCTAGTATTGGGAAATATGATAAAAGTTCTTATATTATGCTTTAAAAATTGTACCTTCTGCGTTGATCTTTAGTGTAGGATTTTTTTAAACATCGTGACAATAATACGCGCTAAGATCTGTGTAAAAAGTATTCTAAAAGTTAGGAATTTTATTCAAATATTAATAATGAAACAATGTTACTTACTTGAAAAAATGAAACAATTAAAAATATTAATTATAGTCAAATAACCGTTTTTATTAATTTTATTATAATTTACATGCCCGACGTTTCTTATACTTTACAGCTATCGTAGGGAGGCCTGAGTAACAGTATAACATTAAATTCATTTAGACATTATTAAACTAAGTAATTTTACTTTAAAATTACATTGATAAAATATATTTTTCAATACTTAATTATTAAATATTATGTGATCTAATAAATCCTAAAAATCCATGATTTTATTCTATCTCGAATTCTAAATTTAAATCTATTTTTAGTATATATATATATATGTATATATATATATATATATATATATATATATATATGTATATATATATATATATATATATATATATATATATATATATATAATTGCAGGAATATTATCGTCAAGCTATGCTAGTTTGCAGTGAATGTATACTGCGAAAAACCGGCAGTAATTTTTTTTTTTCAACAATTTTTCAAACTTCATTTTTTAAAATAATATTACAACTTAATTTCGCATAACACATACAAGTCAACAAACTCAATTAAACATACCTTCTATTCGATACTAGATGTCGCTTTTACAAATGAGCTGTCATTGTTTTCGTTTCAAAAGATGAACAATAGATGTCACTATGAGTCAATCTAGCAATAATTAAATGTTAATTATAATATAAAAATTAATTTAATACAAGTGGAGAGACTGGTTCTTTTTTTAAATATCTATCGTAAACATAATAAAAAAGAATTGGTCAATTTGTAATGATATTTTTATTTATCATAATATTTTATTTAATATAATATTGTATCTGTCCACTGTTTGATAAAATTATGTCGATTTCAATAAAATAATAATATTATTATAGTTTAAATATTTTAAATGTTGTTATATAAGCTTTATTTTCAGAATTAAAATAATTTTAATTTGTTTCTTAGTTTCACAAATATTTCGAGAATATTTTTGAGCAATAAGTACCTTAAAATAAAAATACATTAGAGCAGCCAACATTATACATAATCATCACAAATAATCATAATTACTGGTCATAATGATTTAATTGATTTTAACAAATAATATGAGTATTAAATTCTATCTCGGTTCGAAGTATAATTATATTACCAAGTTAATAACTTACATATTTTTAAAGGGTAAATCTAACTTTACATAGAACGAGAAAAATTGGGAAAAAACTTTAAATACTCGATAGATATTTTTTGTAGAAATGCGTGAAAATAGTAAAAAAATGGAGTGGCTTATTACTATCACATACAGAAACCAAACCCTCAAATTAAATAACGTACGTACTTCCTAATAATATATGTAGTATTATAATAATATAATATTATAAATGCGAAAGTTTGTAAGTATGGATGTTTGTTACTCTTTCACGGTAAAATAACTGAATTGATTTTAATGAAACTTTGAAAAGTAATATAGCTTATACATCAGAATAACACATAGGCTATAATTTATCCCCGTACTCCCACGGGAACGGGAAGTACGTGGGTGAAACCGCGGGGCGCTGCTAGTAATTAATATGATTATAATAGAAGTCAGGCTATATCATATTATAAAGTAAAGATGAAGTATCTAAAAACAGTCTGAGCTTAAGGTATTTTTCTTTTACCTTATTTGTAAGCTTTCAAGGTGATATGAATGACCTAATGATGGACGTAACCAGATAACACGAATGAAACTATTGACGACAGTGCGTTTAACGTGAAGTTAGATTAGAACTGTAAAACCCGGCGAAATCTCGGAACCGCCAACGTCATTCCTGACATCACGAAAACGGTTTCTATTTTCCGGTTTTGGTGCGGAAAAATCGTAAATGTTGTAACGTTTTTCCGCTTAAGCGGTTGAACGGAAACCGGTATATTATGTCACGTTTGACACAACACTATTCTTACGTACATGACCTTGGATAACACGTCACGGCGACGTAATCTACGTCACGCTGTGTCGTATTCACAATGACCGGAGTTCTTGTTTTATTTGATCGAAACCTACTGCGTCAGCTTTGGGAAAAAGGGAAATACCTGTGGGAAAGAGTAATGGATTGCAAATAAATAACTTTCATTATTAATAAGCTTTTAAATTGAATTAATTATATTAATTTAAAAGTTGATGTTTAGTTGTTTATAATAAATATCAAAAAACGTTCTTAAGTCTTAATTATTTGCTTATTTTTACTATATTAAATAATTTGATATTTAATTTACAAAATTATAACTACAATTATATTAATTAAATTATTATAATATGCAAATAGTTCATAGTTTTACGATGACACGTCCCGTTGATGTGAGAACACCCGCAGAACAAGGCTTTATTACGACACACAAGAGTGTAGTCGGGTTTTTGATCACTGCCGATCGAAATCCTGTCGTCTTTTACGTCAATATCGATACCAGGAACCAGCCTGGACTCTCCGGTGAGAACATCACTACGAAAATTTCCACGTCTACTCATAGACATTGTTTCTCAAGTTTTTGAGACAGGATATAGGCAAGATGAACTTGATTATATTATAATTTAGCTCCAATTAGTAGGCAACTTGGGCTACATCTTCTCTTCATAGTTGAATGTTTATGTTGCCATGACCAGGTCAAGTGATTTCAAAATAGACAAAATGTCCCGACGGTCGATTCTTGGCCTGATATATTAAACATTAAACCTTCGGTGATTAAGTTACATTTTGAATACCACTGACGGACACACATCTCCTTTGGCATTCAGTGTTTCTTTCACTTTCTGCGGGAAGAAAGGCAGAAGTAACTGTTCATGGTAGTTTTTGATTTATCAACTACTTTACTTAGATATAGAGAGTAGCCTGACCGAAAATAAATGAACCCTGCATCGGCGTCGCTAATTAATCGGTAACACATGGTACAGTAAATTACAGAAATAATTTCCCTAATTTTCCGCAAGATGGTGTAGGGGTTTTTTTGGTTAGTAATTATCTAACACAATAGATACAATAGTCTAGTTCGCATCTCCAGACCGCTTATTTTTTTATTTTTTCTCAAGTTATTTTTTTTTTTTTGAAAGAAAAACTTTATCATATTATTATCACTAAGGGAAGTTATTATTATCACCAAGAAGTAGTACTAGTGACGATGGTCCAGTGGTGGATGGACTCGGCCTCTTATGCGAGAAGTCCGGTTTCGATCCTGACCCCCCGTGTGTGCCTTGAAATGGGTTTTTCTAATTTCTAAGTGCATTCCAAACACGAGACTATCGCTCGCTCATCGGTGAAGGAAAACATCGTGAGGAAACCTGCATGCCTGATGAGATCGAAAGTCTTTGCAGGTATGTGAAGTTCACCAACCCGCACTGGGCCAGCGCGGTGAACTATTGGCCCATTACCCTCCTCGCTTGATTGGAGGAGACCCGTGCCCAGCAGTGGGACATAAAGGGTTGCTACTTTAAAGGAAGTTACCTATATAAAACAAAACAAAAAAATACCGAGCAAATGCTCGGTCAACCAGGTACTAATATTTTAAATATTAACGCCGTTGTTTTCATAGCCGAAGCGGTCATCGACCCGTGACTAGCTGATGATTATAGCGATGATAATAAAGATAATGATATTATGACACTAGTAATCATTAGGCATGTATGTCTCACTATCAACGTCCTGCGATTTCACCCGCGTACTTTCCATTCCCGTGGGAGTACGGGGATAAATTATAGCCTATATACTAGTCTGGTGTGTAAGCTATATTAATGTAAAGTTTTATGATACATACGTAAAATTTAATATAAAATGATCTTAATACTTTTATTCCTAAAATTGAAACTAGCTGAGATAGAACCTTTTAGTCCAAGAAAACAATGAATTGATTTTAAATACGAATTTTTATTATAATGATTTGAGGCTAAAGCTTGAATTTTTGTTTAAAGCTAGTAGTTACTAGTAAGTTATATCAAAAATTTAAGCTCTAACTCGAAATTCCGATTTAAAGACCTATTTTCTTGGACTATTATCATGTGCTATGGACGCTTTTTTTCCGGGCAGCGCTTTTTACAAAATTTCATGTTCAATAGCTTATAAGTTGAGAAAAGTGGTCACTCTCATCACTCTCAGCGTGACAGTGAAATGGATATGATGATGAAGAGTATGGTGATGATGATCATTAAATTAGGCATTATAATGATAAGGTGCATTTTAATATGTAGAGATAAACTAGAGATAAACTAGTAGGTACCCTAGTATACCTCAGGCCTGTAGCTAGAATCCAATTGGGGGTAGGGCAGCATTTGTTACAGGTAGGGCGGAAGATAAAGTCGTATATTGATTTCAAGGTAGGGCATTGCCCCAAAATCCCCCCCCCCCCCAGCTAAGGCCCTGGTATACCTCTGTAAAAGTTTTAGTGGTGATGATGATTAAGATGATGATGATGATGACAGCGATCATTCAATCAGTATGTAATAATTACTGCTGTTCCGTATTAACTTTATAGTAACGTTATCAACGGTACAAAAAAATCACGATTAATGTTTCTAAGACGATGGTGATCATGATCATCGCGTGAACATCATGATCATGATGCCCATGATGATCATCATACTTAAGTAATGTGTCAGATAAACGGAGAAAAGTGATCACCAGCCCACGTGTGTTACGTGAACTATTCAGTAAAGTGTATCCTCTATTATTTCCTGTGTTCGTTATCTTAATGAGCTGTTTATTTAGACATGTGATATTTTTACATTTCTGTTTTGTTTACATTTCAAACTAGCATAGACATCGCTTGGTCTTAGAATTTTATCATCAGTGATCATTTAATAACTTTTTTCGCAGACATCTGACAATTGTTTTAGGGTAAAGCAGTTAGTTTGAATAATGAAGTTAATTTTTCTACCATGTATCAGTTGGACGTATGTAATTTAGGTATCTCGGCGTTTTTTGAAATGAGTATATTTGTAACAGGCGAAATATAATATAAATCATTATATTATATTTAAGTACCTCATAATAATGAAAAAAATAATAATAGTAATTCCATAATAAATAAAAAAAATAGAAAGTATTATTACTATTATTCTCTCTTATAAATAAAAAAAAATCATTACCAATATTATAATGTGTTTGGTACGTTTTTTACGCTTTCATGCCAAAACTACTCAACCGATCATCATGAAACTTTGTGCACATATTTTCGGAGCTACTAGAAGTAACATAGGATACATAAACTGATTTTTTTGTTAACGCGATCGAAGCCGCGGGCAATAACTAGTAATAGATGAGAAGATTGAATGGCAATGCGATTTTTTTAATTACTTTTTTAATTCGTGTATTAATAAAAATGTTCTCGTCCTACTTTCCTAATTTTGTTGTATTGTTTGATAATTAATTAATAAAAAAATAATTTACATGATTTAAATAATAATAATTAGTATAGATAAATAATAATATTTTCTCCTAACCCGTTCTGCTGGACTTAGACACTTTCGTTTAACTTGAACTATCATAATATGATTATGAAGTTTTTTTATGTAGAGTAGAGAAGGCTTATGCTCTTTTCTTGAAGGTATCTAAATTTTTTTTTCGGTTCATATTTTCAAAACTATTTTATCACACTTTAAACTCGTTAGAACTTATATTAATAGTAAATAATACTATAACCTTTGTGACTTAATGGTTAGCGCGTTGGCGCTGAAGCCCCAAGGTAGCGGGTTCGAATCCCGCCAGCGAACAATACGTTTCTGTGTCATGGGTGTGTATTAAATGTATTGTGTATTATATAATAAAAATCTTAAATATTTGTATAAATATATATAAGTATTAAATATATGTATTTCCGTTGTCTGGTACCCGTAACACACGTTCTTCGGAAACTTAGCACGGGACCAGATTGATGTGGTGTAAAAGCGTCCACAGATTATTATTTATATTATATTATGTATAATGAATATTTTACACAATATGCAATTGTCGGCATTCGAACTACACGTAATAAACGTATAACTATCATTTTATTATATAATATTTTTTATTATAATATTTGCAGAATTTTGCTATTTTGCCACGTTTTCTAATTAAAAAAATAATAATTCATCAGGTATCTAAAACATACAAGAATCAAATACATATCGATATGTATTTTATGTAATTAAATAGAACCAACTTAGCTTCTAGGAAGAGCATACGTATTATATATTTTCAAAGACACTCGCTAATACTACAATATAGCCGTTGTCATAATGTGTTGTCTAGCACTTACCATTAGGTAAACTCTCTGAAAAAAATATTGGTGACATTGAACATTGTCAAGCTGATGCTGATGAACGGGTTACGTCACCCTCGGATCTTGGACTTAACCGAGCAGCGGATGTGAGGTATTTAGTGCGAGGCCACTAAATTATTTTTCCATACGAAGTCCATTGTCTATGAGAAAACTCTTTGGTATGGATTTTCCTGGTCAGCGCAGACGAAATTATTCCACGCGGATGCAATTAGTCATAATTTATAATCAACGTGGAAATGTACATGTATGTATGGGTGCAAAATCATTTCCAATGGTCTAAGAGCCCGTGGTAGATAGACCTTCATCTAACTCAGTGATTCCCAAAGTGGTCTGTATCGACCCCGAGGGGTCTATGACAACCTGCAAGGGGGTCTACGTCAGCGAAAAAAAATTAGGGTTCAAGAAATGAAAATGGAGGTCTATGAAAATTATTTTTTTTTTCCATAGTGAAGAACCAATGAGCCATTTAACCAAGAATAATTTTACTATAATAATGAATTAATATCTTCAAAGGAGCAAAAAAAAGTTGAGCAAGGGGGTCCACCTGATGCAGAAAAAGTTTGAAAGGGGTCCATAAAGCAGAAGAGTTTGGGAAACACTGATCTAACTGATAACCAGAGAAGAACTATATTTTATGAATTATTTTTTACTTATATACGTGACCGTAACAAATTTCTTATCGACGTGTCCATGGCTATTTTTAATTAATATATTTTAATATTTTTTTCTCATCATGCTTACTCTTATGATAACTAAACTTTAGTCTCAACTCTGAGGTATAAACAGATAAGTCAATTTAGATAACTTTGCTGAAATTATGACTAATAAACATTGACATCAGTTAAAAGATAATTTAATTATAAGTATTATATATATATATATATATATATATATATATATATATATATATATATATATATATATATATATATATATATATATATATATATATATATATATATATATATATATATATAATAAGAGTATAAATATAATAATAAGAGTATATCTAGGATTCTCATCGAAGGGGACTGGTCTTTGTCGAGCGTCATCACCATGATGCTTGGCTCTGACGAGTCTTGGACGGCAATGACCTCCTTCTGCAAGACAGTGATGTCCCAGAAGGAGGCCGATGAACAGGGGTGCGTCGGAGGCGCTACTTAATGCGCTTCCAGTAACACCCCTGTGCTCGTGTCGGGCTCGGGATGGGTACCCTGGCCCCGCTAGACACGACGTCGTGGGGACTGCCAAGTCGTAGCCGGGCAGTCCCCCTATTGTGGAGAATCTGGTCTTGCCGGGACCAGTCTGTCGCTGAGGGTTTCCCGTTGCCTGTAGATCCGGGTTCCTCAGATATAGCGGCTGAAGGCACACGCAGCGGTTTTAGTGGGGTAGTGCACCCAATGCGAGTCCCCACATACGCCAGCGCGCCTACCCAAGGCCCTGGTATGATCCGAAAAGGAAAAAGGAACCTAGAATTATTTGCTTAAAAAAAAACAAAAAAAAAATGCCATTAATACCTTTCGCTAGGCGAAATAACATAGGCGCGTTATTGATTTAAATATCGCAACATCAAATTTAATATTGAACATATGAGATGCATCTTCTATATAAATGAAAATAGATCGCCGGAATGTATGTATGTACGCACTTAATTTCAGAACCACTGAAACAAAAAAAAACATTTTTTTTGTGTTGGTTATCGTCAGGATAAAGATTTTGAAAACATAACACAGCAACATAACAAAGTTTGTGCTTTTCAATTTGAAAAAAAAACACTGAAATTTAAGTATACAATATATTATTTATTACAAATAAATGTAGGCTATTTTTATCTTGTGTTGTAACACAAAATTGGCCTACCAAATTTTTCCTAATATAGTATTAGGAAAAATTCGGAAAAATACAGTCACAGATGACAGAAATGTCTGCCTTCATTGACACTTCGTGAAATAATGACGTATCAATATTACGGTGATGATGCTACCAACAATAACCACAATTATTAGAATCCACTTGGTTCGGTCATAAGTCGAGTCAACGCGTCATTACATGTAACTTATGGAAAATGCATATCAATCGATTCAGGCAACACTACGTCATTACAAATATATTTTAGTCATACATTATCTGTAATATACTACAGACAGTATAATTTTCCTTAACCTATCGGAGTCTGGGCTCTAGGATAACGGGGCCCCGACAAAAACAACGATTTTGAGATTTTTAGCACTGAATTATAAAATAAAGAATAATAAGGGCCCTTTAAATTTTGTAATCAGTAATTAATATAATATTCTGATGCAGATAAAATGGCGGGGCCCCAAAAACGTGCCCAAAGTGCCCAATGGGAAAAATGGGTCTACAGAGGATAATGCGAGGTCCCATCCTAAAACTGATGATAAAAAAAGTTTGGCAGTCAAGGTCATCTACAATTAATAATAACATTTGTTTTAAAATATGTAGTGATAAAGAGGAAAACATTGTTTGTTTGGTTGTAATGAATAGGCTCAAAAAGTACTAGACCGATTTCAAAAATTCTTTCACCGTTTGAAAGCTACATTATCCACGAATAACATAGGCTAAATTTTGTTCTGAAAAAAAAAAATGGGGTTCAGATATATAATAAACCCAAATAAAATATCTTATATTTCGGTTTTTCGGACACAAGATGTAAAAAGTCATGCAGAAAAGTTACTTATTTTGCGTACTAAGATCCCGTTGTAAATCTTAGTTAACGCAGGCGAAGCTGCGGGCAACAGCTAGTAATTATAGTCATATAAGTATATTTTACTTCCATAGCATACCATAGATGTTTCGCATCAAAAATGTGTTATATAAACAAGTGCATTAAATTTTCATCATCATCGTCAGCCTTTATTAATCCACTGCATATATATATATATATAGGCCTCCCCGAAGTAACGCCAAGACGACAGTTGTCTTTCCACTCGCATCCAATAAGGACCGGCCACTGCACTAAGATCGATATGGATTTTACTATCTCGAATTATAAAAATCTTATTCATCAGTTCCTATGATTTTTTATTGTAAAAAGTAAAGTAGCAACCCTATATAGTCCCAATGCTGGGATTGGATGTCCTCTTTGAAGCCGAGGGGGGTAACAGGCCATAGTTCATCGATGCGATGGCCCAATGCGGGTTGGTGAACTTCACAAACCTTCAAAGCGAAGTTCGCTTATCTTTAATCTCACGGTGTTTTCCTTCACCAGTAAGCACGATGGACTCGTGATTATGGTGTACTTAGAAATTTAGAAAAATCCATTTTATGGCTCGCCGGGGTTCAGGATCGAACTCGGAATCTCTCGCACAAGAGGCCGAGTACCCACTGGACCATCGTCGTTCATCGTCGCATTCGAAATTTGAAAAAGATTCGAAAAGGATTAGAAAAGGATATGAATATCTGAATATTATACTCTAGGGAATAACCTGTTTGATTTGTATCCCCAAAATAATCCATCTTATAACGATTTATGATATCTTTGATATTCTTATCTTACAATCATAATCGCATAATCCGATTGAAGTGGCTTATGTATCTTACATTAGGGATATCCCGTTGTTTCCTTCTACTATCATCATCAGCGCGCTTTGGTCTGATTATCCTATTCATATACGGCAGAAATACAACGGATAAATTGAATTTTGGTAATAAAATAATAAATATTATAAATGCGAAAGTTTGTAAAAAAAATGTATATTGTAGATTATTAATGTATGTTATTCTTTGACGCCAAAATTACTGAATGGATTTTGATGGAACTTAACAGTAATATAGTTTATACGCGAATTTAACACATCGGATTTAATTATTTATCCCCGTAATTTTAAATTCGACGGAAATTGGACGTACGCGAATGATGTATATAATATAGTAACTACTTACTATAAATACCTTATTTAAATTTTTGTTTTTTTTTCTTTTTAATTTAAGGTCTGAAAGATCCAGTGTATACGTTATACTTACATACTGGGCAAAATATCCATTCGATAAATAAGAAACCATTCGTAGTCAAATTACGTAGACTAGTAATATATTATTATATATGTATTGCGTGACATTCATAACTCGAAACTTTCCGGTGTGATTTTATGTATACTTAAAGAATGCCGGTATAAGCTTTACTTAATCCTTTTTTTTCTTTTACTCCGGGAAATGCACTGACGCATCCCGCTGGGGAGTGGGTCTCCCCAGGCGGGTATGTGGGACTCGCTGCGTCCGAATGATGGTAAGTGGACGCAGCTCTACCCACTAAAACCCGGCGAGTGCCACCACTGCCGCCTTTGGTGAGGTGCCCCGGAACTGCAAACAACAGGGCACCCCGGCGGCTAGTCAGTCCCTCAGGACACCGACGCCACCTCCACAGAGCGGTTGTTCCGCACCACAGAACAACCACTCCCAACGTCGGGTCAGTACGATGAGGTGAGGTTCCCATCCTCCTTATAAGAGGGATACAAAGAGCCCCCTCGGCTTAATTCGCTTCGCCCAAGGTGTTGGGGTCACCCAGGGCTACTGAGACCCACCGCCATGACAAGGCCTGAACCATGGTGGCGAGCTTTACTTAATCCTGCCATTGCCGTTGTGTTATACTTAACTATTGCTTGCACGAGCAAGTCAATACTTGCCAGAGCAACAATATTTCACTCATTACTTCATTATCATCATAGCCTTTATCCGTTCGCTGCAGAACATAGACCTCCCTCCCTATACTTAGCGCTCAGTGACATGTATGGACTTCAATCTACTTGGAACCTTCAATGGAAGGTTTTTTTTCAAACATGTGTGTCAATATTCTATTTTTAAATTTCATTCATTCAAGTTACTGATTACTTACAGGTTTTCCCTCGTTTACTATTCGAGTGTACTATATCCGTTTACGCAATGACTCAGATGGTATTGACTCATTCATGTCTGCTATTGAATGGGCCCATGAAATTCACAATTTCACGGCCATCTTGATTCTTGGCGTCGACAATCGGATTCTAATAAAGCGAAACTAAGTCACCGTATAATGCAAAACTGACAAACATTTCACTACAAACTAATTAACTTATTCACTTAACTATATAATTTTGATAAAATTTGTAGGTAATTTTAATTAACACTTTTAAAATGTGACGTATTATTGTACTATAAATATGTAGATGTTTTTGCTATAAGTGATTAAAAAAATGTATTTATTTTGGGATAGTTTAATACCCGACGTTTTTGATAACTAAACAGTAACTAATCGTTAGCTGGAGGGTTACGTAACTTTTTTTTTTGTTTGTTTTTTAAATATTGCAATGATTAAAATTCGAGCTAACATCAAAAATAATTTGAGACTATAATTCGGTAATACAATAAAAAAATTAAGAAAAAATCGTACATCAAACAATTTTTTAAACATTAATATTGCTTTAATTCTGTACTAATAGGCAATTAACAATATGGTGAAAATATAATAACTGTCAGTTCATTCTAGATTTACAAGATAATAACTAAATCAAACCTTATCTCAATAACGTTTATGAAATGATACCTAACTCGTAATATTGATGAGCAAGCGAAAGTGAAATCATAACAGGTGACAACGTAATGACTAAGAGCTAAAATCCATGTTAAAATAACCAATTCATAGCGCTGATAAACACGGACCTTTAATTGTACGATTATGTAACAACTTGATATAGAAATAAGAGTCAAATTGCAAAGCCAGTATAATTTATTCGAGTCTAATAAAGGTACTAAAGGTAAGTATATCCTGTACCAAACTATGACGTCACTATCACGAGAGATACACTTATCCAGGTATCCAGATTGACCAAATACCTCAAATTAGACTTTAGATCCATTCGGACATCATCATCATCATTATCCATCCACTGCTGAACATAAACCTCCCACAATGAACGCCAAGATGACCGATCCCTTGCCACTCGCATCGGCACGGACAGGTCACTGCACGGAGATCGTCTTCCCACCTGGTTAATGGCCGACTAACACTTCGTCTATTAAACACGACCTCCACTTTTGAACCTTAATAGTCCATAATGCATGCGTTCTCCTGAGTGTGTGAGCAGCCTATTGCCACTTCAACGAGCTTTTTCATTGCGTGATATCTGCAACTTTAGTTCTCTGGATAAGGTCTTCGTTTCGTATCCTATCTGCCAAAGAAACACCCAGCAAACCACGTTTCATAGCACGTTGAGCCACATAATTGATTATGATAGAGCAAAGAATTTAAAGATACAATAAGGTAAAAAGGCTTCGACTTCTTGTGAACACGTTCAAGCGTAGGAATGTCATTAAGGGTTAGTAAAAAGAAAATGAGTGTGCTGTAGAAGACCTTGTGACTCAGCTTCAGGCTTTCTTAATAATCTCGATCAATTTCACCGGCGTTTGTAAAAGGTGAGTCAAAATATTATGTGAATTGGTCCCCGACAGTTCGAAGTTAAAATACCTGCAAAATCTGTCCCACATATCTATCATACAACATTATATAGTCTTGGGTATGTGAGTTACGGTAGGCTAAGTTAGCCTATATTTAATGTATAAAGAAAAGGTTGATTATGATTTATTTTGATGATGCAGCTTTCCCATGGTCCAGGCTTACTTCGTGTTAGGCTTCTCGGCGGCTCTCTCGCTCAATTCGCTCTAGCCAGTAAATTTTTTAGAGTCTTCAGTCGGTTTTTGAGAATTCCGAATCTGCAGACAAAAGATAAATAATATAAAGAGATCTTGTGCACACTTTTATTAACTGTTAAAATAACATAAGTCTAGCTTAAAAAGCGTGTATGAACATTGAACAAGCTATAAAAAGTCCATTCGAGTTCACCTACACATTGTATATCTCTGTATTTTCCGGAAGCAGTAGGCGGTCGAGCAGTTCGGTCCCAGCTTGTTGCCTGACCTGTTCAGCAGATTGTCATATTTCAAATAAACTATAATATACTAAAAATAATGATTCAAAATATTTTTTTAAATCACACAGTATGTATTGAAATACATACTTTCATTATTCTTTGGTCCAGGTAGATGGTAGCGCAGAAAAACGCTGGTATAGTATAGGTACATTTCAAATATACAATTTAAGATCTACCTTAATATTATAAAGAGGAAAACTTTGTTTGTTTGTAATGAATAGGCTCAAAAAGTACTGGGCCGATTTCAATAATTCTTTCACCATTCGAAAGCTACATTATCCACGACTAACATAGGCTATATTTTATTCTGGAAAAAAATATTTTGGTTTTTCGGACACACGGTGAAAAAAATTAATCAGAAAAGATACTTATTTTGTGTACTAAGTTCCCCTTGTAAATCTTAGTTAACGCAGGCGAAGCTGCGGGCAATAGCTAGTATTTAATAATTATGATGATCATGATAAAATATAGTGTTTTTTTTTTTTAATTTCTGTGACTTGAGCGTGAAAGTTTTTTAATTTTTTTTCAATTGACCTTATACGTCTCACTTTTCAGGGCTCAATACTTTTAATATTAATAATTATTTTACAGCCTTTGACCTCAAACCTTGAATGTGTTAGTTGTCATGTGCCGTTACTAAGCCCGTATGATCTGTCGACCTTATTTTACATAGTAAAAATACCTTTCAGCGTACCATATAGATAAAACCTCATATTTTCACCCATCATTTGCATTGACCGCAAATCTAATTTTAGACTGGCACAGATATGAATGTATATATTTAAGTTAAAATCGATTTGTTATTATTTTTGCATTTCCTAGAATTTCTACTAGTGATAATTTCATAATGCAGAGGTTGTTCATTTTATGAAGTCGACTTTAGATGCTACTGCCGGGATAGTGCCTGTCTTTCACATAATACCAACGTAAAAGGACAGTTATGCTGACGCGTTTCATGTGGTTTCCGGGTGGCCCATTGGAGAGATAGGGAAAAAGCTCAATGCATCTGTAAAGGTTCCGGATTCGAACCAGACCTTGTGTGCCTTGAAATGATTTTTCCTAAATTTGTAAGTGCACCCTAAACACGATACCATCGCTCGCTCACCGGTGAAGGAAAAACATCGTGACGAAACCGCATGCTTGATGAGATTGAAAGGTTGTTTGAAGGTTTGTGAAGTTTACCCACCAGCATTGGGCCAGCGTATAGGTGAACTATGGCCCGATATCCTCCTCGTTTGCGAAGAGGAGACCCGTGCCCAGCAGTAGGACATAATATATGGTTTCATACTTTACTTTTTATAAACTTTATAACATTTAGGTAGACGAAGTGTTGGTCGGTCACTAACCAGATGGGGAGACGATCTCCGTGCAGTAGCCGGTCGCAGCAAGGGATCGGTCGTCTTGGCGTTCATTGAGGGAGGCCTATGTTCAGCAGTGAACGGATAAAGGCTAATGATGATGATGAAACATTATAATATAATATTTACAAAATATTTACTACTTTCATCCTCAAATAATTTTCAAATGAAAAAGATCTACAAATAATAATTATTTTATTATATATTTATTTATTTTATCGAGACCTATCAACTCGTTTGATAGAGATCTCAAGTGACCAAAAGGCTGGCCTGTATTTGGGGCAACGCATCAGCGTTGCAATCCAACGTGGCAATGCGGCCAGCGTTTTGGGAACGTTCCCAGCAGACAGCGATCTGGGACCCATATATTATTTGTAATACTTTTGTACATAGTTAATTTTAGTTTTTATTTATTATAATTTTAGATTTAGTTTTGTTTTAATGTACAAAGTATTTTTTTTTATTATATTATGCATATTATATTCTTTTGTATTATTACTGATTTAATATACTTACACAATATTAAATCATTAATAATACAAAAGTGATAGTGAAGTTGATGGCGTAATGAGATGGTCAAACATTGGCACATCTTGGCAAAACCCAATGTCCGTGAAACGGTATTCAGTGACTGTGGATTTCATAAGTATGGCTAATTGTTCTATCTTTCATATTGTAATAGTGAGTCATCGTGAAAGTGACCTTTACATTCCCACGCACAGACTGACGTCTGACTGTCTCACGCGATAATCATTGACAATATTGACCAACTAGTTTTTGCCTCCGGTTTCCTCCGTACTTCCTTGCTAGAATGAAAAAAGGTAGCCTAAGTATTATACTAATATATAAGCTATACCATTGCCAAGTCTGATCAAAATCTATTCATTACTTTTGTCGCGATTATTGGTATACATCCAAGCTTTCGCATTTTTATATTAGTAAGAATTATATTGCTTTGTAATTATTCAAATTATCTTGGTTATTACCTGGAAGTTCATCAGTGTTCTTTAACCATCATCATCATCCACGTGATCACCTTGGTGATCACATGTTGCTCAGTGTGATTAAGGCATAGTAATATAATCACCAGGTAATCAAAGTCTACTTCACTAAAGTTGTAGCTTAGGAACATAATATCAGCCCCTTTTTGTTTCACCCGCGCACTTTCCATTCCCGTGGGAGTACGGTGATAAATTCCTTTGTATTATAAGCTATATTAATAAGCTATATTATTGTATTTTTTTATCAAAATCTATTCAGTAGTTTTTACGTGAAAATGTAACAAGCATCCATACTTATAAACTTTCACGTTTATAATATTAAAAGCAAGATTGGAAACATATATTTTTTCTTATTTAAAGAAAAAAATTAAAATAAAAAGCCTACTTTATAATATCTTACTATATCGTTTTTAATATAATTTATTGCGAATGTAAAATGGAAGCAATTTTTTCCTTTTCGAACTTTTGCGCGGGAA
Organism: Lycaena phlaeas; assembly: GCA_905333005.2. Taxonomy (NCBI): domain Eukaryota; kingdom Metazoa; phylum Arthropoda; class Insecta; order Lepidoptera; family Lycaenidae; genus Lycaena; species Lycaena phlaeas. The sequence goes on from HG995176.1 coordinate 4,146,214, forward strand.
TGCGCTTCGATGTTTATCTTTGTTTCACCGAAAATCTAGAACGGATGTGATTTGGATAGTTGTACCAGATTTACGACCTTGGCCTCGTCATCCCAGCGTCTATGGTTATGACCTTTTCATGGGTGACGTCAACTTTTTTTATTAATTGTGTAACAAAAATGATGAAAACATTTTGTATTATAAAAATGTATTATCTTCATTTTATTTCATTAATTCAGTCATAGTTCATTCATTTATTTATTCATAGCATGTGTATGTATTCCTAAAATTTACCGGGGGCAGATACGACTGACTTATTTGTCTAGTCACTAGTGGTTAGTGACGCTGTCTACTAAACCAAAAGGTTTAATTTGCATCCTGAAAAAATGTTTGTGTGACTACGAGTACCTTGATCATTTGGTCTGTATTAAAGCTTATCTACTATATGTATGTATTTACAAGTATTATGGTGTGATTGCCATAATACATGTTCTGCCTAGTTTGGGATCCGATGGCCGTGTGTGAGTTGTCCCAACATATTATTATTTGTATACTCGTATCGGTTGAAATTGAATCTCAAGCTAATTAAATCACAAGTGGATATAGTCCACGAGTATAATTGTTTAGACTTCCTTTTACCCAATCCTCTAGGAGTCTAGGTCTAAACCCAGGCAATCGTTTGGTCAGCCTGCCTCAATAGATTAGATTAGGGTAGTTAGTAGTATCGTACTTGTAAGTAATTGTTTTTTTTTTTTACTTTCCAGAACAACTGCTTTGGCAACTGCAGAACTGTCACCCGATGTTATTTTTTTGTGGTAAATTCACTAACGTTTCAAATTGTAATAAATTTATTTTGGGGTGACTAACAGAATTCCATTCGTAATATTAAATTTGAATTATAAAGTATTCGATATCTTTGGCTGTGTTTCAAATCTCGCTTAAATTTGAGATGGAAGGAAATTATTTCGTTTTGTTCATTATTTATCACATTCGTTATTATTTATTACATGTGTTCATTATTTGGAGGATTTTTTTTAATTTTTTTAAAGATAGACAAAAGAGTATTTAATCATGTATATTCTTTATATAAATATAAGTGTCTACTCCAAAAGAAAAAATGGCTGATAAGAATATAATGTATCTACATTCATTTAAGGGCCAATGTGTAAACAAATTAGCTTAAGTAAGCGTGTCTAATAAAATTTTACAATAATTTTTATTGCTTCCCTATAAGCACATAATCGTTGGATAGTGTAAGTAAATATTTTAATGCGACGAGTGTTCCATTATGGGTATATGGCTTAGCTAATAGCGAAAGTCCAAACGGACTGGCATCGCGGATCTGGAATCTGGCAAGTATTCGCGTCATTTCCGACGTGAAGTGACGTTACGTGCATTTCTAAGTTTCATTATTGTGATGCTAATTCATATTGGTAATAATAGTTTATATGCAGAAATATTTTTGAATGATGTTGCACATTTTTATCATGTTCGTGCAGCTTTTCTAACATTTATCTCTTCGAATACTCAACTATAATTATGTAGAGCTAAGAGATTTGTAGGATGGATAGGAGGATATTTCCGAATCGTTTTAAAAGATACGACAGATCGGAGATCATTGCAAAAAATCGCATGTTGTAAGTAAATCTTTTTAATGCTCAGTTTATGAGTTTAGAGAATCATCTCACAAGAAAATAAAATTATTAGATGGACAAGATTAGTATATCTGGTTGACTATACTTTTCTAAATACGGAAAAAAATGACAGTAGCCTTATGACTTACGAGATATTGTATGCATTAGATGCGGTACGCGATGCATGGTACGTACATGGGTGTTACGTAATGAACGATGCCTGATAAGCAGTAAACGATACGTGATAAGCGATGCATGATGCGCGATATGTAATATGCGATTCCCGATACTTACGTGATTTCCGAAACTCGGTACGCGATTCCCGATATTCGATGCGCGATTCCCGATACTCGGTGCGCGATTCCCGATATTCGGTGCGCGATTCGTAATACGACTAGCGCGATGCGCGTTATGTGACACGCTATAGGTTGATATAAGACGAAGTTTTTCAGTAAATATTGAGAAGAAAGAGAGAGGCATGCGAATTATTGGCAGTGTGCCTTTTGCTATTATAAGTGAAGTAAGTTCTGATATTGTTTTCTTATGTTTACGCGAATTTCACTCATTATAATGAAACAACTTTTGCGGATTTTATCCCGGTTTATTAAGTTTTTTACAAGCCCGACGTTTCGTATACTTTACAGCAACCATGGTCACGGGAGGACTAGGGAGGGAGAAAAAACTTAATAAACCGCGATAAAATCCGTTAAAAAAAAGTTGTTTCACTATAAGAAGAAAGTTCTGTATAAAAATTTCATATGCTAGTTTTTATTATAACAGGGATATTAAAACACAATTAGTAAACATTTTCCTTATTGATGTTATATCCAAAGAAGTGCCCTTTTTGCTACTTATTCCGGAACTATATGTAATAATCCTTCGAATTTTTTAGCAACGATAGTAATATCAGTTATCTGGTAAATTGGGAAAAATCCTGTCATTTATTATTGTAGTTTATTTTTTACGATTTATTTTATACTTTCGCCGCTTGTCCCGTATACGCGATCATGTTCATTAACTTTAATCTCTTTTATCGTCGTATATTCAATTTACTCTAATAATAATAACTCATAGAGCAACGCGAGACCTTCTTCCTCCTTACGGTCCGTAAAGAAGACCGTGATGCTCTAAGGAATAACTTCAACAAAAAGATTAACAAAAAAAAACGTTGTATGCTATATAAATAGCTAACGTCGTTTACTATGTTACAGCATATAATTGTTTTCCCATTCGAGTTCATTGCTCTGTCAACAGAACAACCTCATTGAAGGCCTTCTCATTGATACGTCATGTCATTGATACTTTTATGCGTAATTCTGGTTGTAATAATGATTTTTTTGTTCATGGCTAGAGTTTTCACGGCGTAGGAAAAGTTGTAAAATTTATAGAAATAGTTTGGTCTTATAACCTAGGGCCCGGGGCCTTATAGCTTCGTAGTATTAGTCATTATTGGGACTTTGCGTTAGCGGTTAAAGACGTCCAGATGTTAAAGACCATAATAAAAATAAAAATAAAAATCAGTCACGTTGGTTGTGCTTGATGGAATCATAGAAGACTGAACCGATTTTAATGAAATTTTTATACTGTTGGACAAAACTACACAAGAATGGAAGAAAGGATAGTTTTGAAAGTTTTGATAAAGCTTTTCGGGTCCAGATTCGGGTCTATCATTTTGAAAACCTTACTAATATCATATATGTGATGTGGGGATGTTTGTTACGCTTTCACGCGAAAACTATTCAAGCGATCATCATGAAATTTTGTGACATATTTTCGGAGGTACTAGAAGTAACATAGGATACATTTAAACAGTTAGTCAAATACCTAATATTTGCAAGTGATTTATATCAAAAATACAAAACAGTGGAACACCTAATTGGTAAAATGCACCACAATCAATTGGAATGTGCATTGTGGGACCAAATTCCATGTGAAGTCGCGTGTACAAGCTAGTCATTGGTATGCGTGTGTGCATATGTGTGACAGGACGCACAACAATAGCCGGAATAGGAAGCGACAACGGCAAAATGGCCGCGCAGACTGACTCTCAGACATGTGACAGCCAGCCCCCAGGCCACAGGCCTGGCTTGGCAGGATTGGAGCTAAAGTAGGACAAATCCCGTTCCAATTTGTGTAATCGGTGCAAATAATCTTCGCATTAACATAATATTAGTATTGTATGTAAGTTATGCGAGAAGTGGGGACCTTTTTTTTTTCGAAAGGTCTAGTTGATGGCCTTTAAGCTCAATCGGTAGGTAGGTGAGCAGATGGCTCATCTAGTAAAATTCGAAAGGGGGCGCCCCCCTCCGTGACCCGCAGGGGGCACGGTATATCGAGCGCGCTACTCTACTACTAGAGTAGGTGTTTGGCTAGTCAAATCCAATACGGTCGAGTCATTAGCGGAAGTTAAACTATTAGTCGGGGGGCAAGTGGGGATCGGTCGTCTTGGCGTTCGTTGTAAGTTTATTCAACAGTGGAGACTAGTTGGACTATGATGATAATGATGATGATGATGGTGGTTATGACATAATATTATGCAATGACTTATCATTTATATATAATTCCAGTGTCACGATGTTTGTCCGGAATGAACTCCGAAATTGCTGAACCGATTTTAATGTTTTTTTCTTTTAAAATGTGTGCTTTTCTCCAACTTAAGAGATAGGATAGTTTATTTTTCGAATTTGAGATAAAATGGGTAGGAACAAAAAACTTCTACATACCAAATCCTTATGTCAGAACGAAGTCTGTCGGGTCCGCTAGTTTTCCATATATTTTTCAACTAATTTGATCAAAATAATTCATAAAGTAGAACAAATAGGCTTCGTGATAGAACATAAATACACACATACATACTATTCTATTCTATTATTTTCACCCGCGTAAACAAAAGAGAAATCTTTTTTTTTTTATTTATCTCATGTCACCTCTAGTACCTCCTTATGTGTACAAAGTTTCATGATGATTAGTAGAGAATTTCACATTTATAATATTAGTAAGGACTATCAAAATCACAACCCTTTAATTCGGTTTTGCCGAAATCAGTAAAGGTGGTCCCTAGAGATAAACAGATACATAATTCTTACGACATACAACCTTATTTCTGGCTTACGCTTAAACTGTCGGTAGCGAACCAGGATTTCCGTAGCCCACTCGATTATGTGCTTGACAATGGGAACAGCAACTTGTGCGTGAAATGGACTTCACTTTGTTTACTCTTAATGATGTCGAAAAAATGAGTTCGACGTATCAGCTATTGAACCGGGCGTATGCTCATTACCGAACCGGATGTCCGTCTGTATTAAGAATTTCAGGCTTGCTAATCGACCTTTATAGCCACTTGTTTTGCATGAATCTCACGAAGTTTATTTATTATATTGGAAAAGTTTCAGGTTTTTTTGATTTTGTACTAGTTGCATGATTTTTTTAAATAATAAATGAAATAAATAACTTATACTTAATAATAAAATAATAAAAATCTTTGTTTCGTGAAAAGGGGTGTATAAACATCAGATGACTGGAGCCTACTTTTAAGCATTGTAGTGGCTGTGGTAGGAGACTGCGCTCTTCTTATTCTAGGTATATACAAGTCTAATATAAAGAAAATAAAAACTAGCATTTTTTATACCTAGGTATCATACTAAAAGAATTATTAATGGATATTTATTTAATGATGTTTTTAATCTAGTTTTTACGTTGATTGTCAATAAAGTAGCTTATTCTCATTATTCTGGGATAGTTTACTGGCCCGATAAGATTCAAGAGTCGATGCCGTGTTTAGGTAGACAAAACGCACTCGCCGGTCGGTGTTGAATGCGAGTAGGAACCAATCCCTTGCTTGTTTTCCTTCCCTCTCTTCGCGTTCATTCCATACGATTCCAAAAGATAATCTATTATTTTGACGACCTCTGTGGATCAATGGTTAGCGAGTTGGCTTTCAAGTCGGAGGTAGGAACAAAAATAAGTTTCTGTGTTCCCGGGTCATGGATGTGTATTAAATATGTATAATAAAAATTTTAAATATAAGTATTAATATAAAAAAGTATTAAATATATGTATTTCCGTTGTCTGGTACCCGTAACACAAGTCTCTTCGAGTACCACGAGACCAGATTGACGCGGTGAAAAAAGCGTCCATAGATATTATTATATTAAATATTGTATAGTCTTAGGCGTGACGATTTTTTAAGCGTAAAAGCTTACTTTAGTAAATTTTTTAGTTGCGTGCAATAATAAGGACTCGGTGACCAAGCATTGCTAGGTAAAGTTGATTATTGAAAACACGAATAAAATGATATTTTATAAAAATGAATCCTAGCTAGATCGATTTATCGCCCCCGATACTCCATGTACTTATTACTAAATTTCATGAAAATCGTTGGACCCGTTCCGAGGTTCAGATTATATTTTATATACAAGAATTGCTCGTGTAAAGGTTTAAGATTACATATAATAAACTAGATAAAACTTTTGTATATAAAATAATCATATTAGCGGGCTCGAAAGGGGAAAATATCGGCTGATGAGGCTGATAAATGTTCCTTCTTCTAATGTCTACGGGAACTCATTATTCCTTTCATGAGCATGGTTCTGTAACTTATTGAGCTGAACTTGGCTTGACACGTCTAGATACTGTAACGTTGGTTATGTAAAAATAGTAATAAACCGCTAGAAAATGTTGATTAATTATAACGCAATACTTTTATTTATTGAATCTCAAGTCCTACTTAAATATACATTGTTTTACATATAAATACATAAGAGTTCTACGTGACCAACAAAGAACTCGAAATGCTAAAGCAATTATTGTAAGTCTGTATTTGATAATTTTATGGCCACGCCCGGGGCTGCACTGATATTCGTGACCTAGATCTTTGAAATCACCATATCAATTAGGTAAACCTAAATCGTTTCTGTCAATGGTTTTGGAAAATTTGGTGGTATTATCATACGATTAGAGGCGTGATTCGGTCGAGCGGTGTACAGGAGTCGCAAAAAATGGCCGGTGCAAATTACAACCTGTCATATCATTGACGAGCTCATGAGGTACACATGAAGGTCATAGCAATTGTTGCGCCTGCGCCGACATGTTCCAAATTATGGTCCGATTTTGTTTATGTAAAACATTGTTATTCCACCCAAAATGTTTATATATGGATAAACTTTTTATCAACGTCTTTATCGTCATCATCATCATCATCATCATCATCATCATCATCATCATCATCATCATGAGCCACTATCCGTCCACTACCGAACACGTCTTCCTTAATGAGCGCCAACTTTATTTAAAACTATAATTTTAGACCAAAATGAACTGTATAAGATCATCATCATCATCAAAGACAACGCCTTTCGATCAACTGTTGTAGGCTTTTCTTCAATGAACGAAAACCTTTTAATATTTTATTCGAATTTTGCCTCTCAAATGATTTTACACTTTTAAAGATCATTTTAAAATAGATATAATATTGGGTTTGGTAATAGTAGTTTGTAGTACATTATTAATAAGCTGTAAGATTTGTCAATTATTATGGCTTAGTGCAAATTATTTTAATATTATATGGATACTATTTATCATTTACTTACAAGTTACAACATAAATTATTTATATATTATAATATTGATTTTTAATGTAATAAATTTACCGTAAAATTTAATTATACCGTGTATAAGGTTAGTTTCAAATTACATTATATAATAATAGTTCTCTTTTTGTTTCAGATTTCTTATCATTCTTTGCAGTCTTGGAGAAGAGTGACTAAAGAGCACGTCAATAAGGTGAGCTCAAATTATTTTAAAATTAAATAAGTAACTATAATTTATTAAATTTAAGGTTCGAAACTTATTCCAATAAAATTATAAATTAATGTTTATGTTTACAATGAGCATTAAGTTGCAGACGTACATTACGGATTTACACACAAACATAAAAATTAGCCTTGTAACGTTCTTCCCCCAAACCCCTGTGCAAAAGCGAATATTAAAAAATACCTTTTCCTGAGTTTAAAAATTTAAAGCACTCTCTGACTTGGCCTAGCACCAACTGGTGGGAGGTAAATTAAGTCTAGTACATTTCATACACAAAAATTTGATCTTATCGAAAAAAGTTGGTCCAAAATACTAGGAAATTATTAGCTAGCCAATCACATAAAAGGCCTGGCTTAAGCGGATTTATGGTTTTTTCTTAATGTGTAACGTACAGACAGACCAGAAATATTTATATATTTATTTGAGGTTTATGCCACGCATTGGAGTCGCCTTTGTAGCTTGTAGACGTTAAAATGAGAGGATGTTGGCGTTTGCAAGGCTTGGGTGCTGGGATAATACTCCATTATTGAATTAAATATATACTAATTAATCCTCTCTCGGCCGATTTCAGCCAAGGCGACTGCATTCAACTCCTGTTTTGTCTTTTGTGTACTCGCGCGTGACTTATATAGCCAATTTTTTGCCTTAAAATCCTCGCATACTGCGAACACGTTAACACACCGTTTACGTAATTGTATCTAATGGCCGCTGGTAGTCGTGCCTTTAGATCATCTCGTTAAATATATTAATTACATACAATATGTCAGGGCTCTACATTTCCCTTCCTAAAATAAAATAAAAACTACAAACACATAGTACACATACAGAAATAAGTTCTAAAAATTTTCCGCAATATGGCTTAGGTTTTTTTTTGTGAATAGTCTTTAGTAGTTATTGTAAAAGATTTTATATGAATGATAGCCGTCTAGATTGATTTGTCTATGAAAAGTGACAATTTATGTCATCGATTTCACAACCGGGAGTGAAATTTGGAATTGATTTTTGATTTATTTTTCGTGTGTATATTTTTGAGGAAATTATTTATTTATGTGTTGTGATGTTGCCATATCATGTTGTATAAATTACTGTGGTTCAGTTCTTGCGGATATTTTAATGGACTTATAAAGAAAACGATCGGTCTGTCAACATGTTGAACGAATGTTCTCTGAGAGGAAAAGAATTAAGTGTTTTTCAGGTATTTAGAATGATAATAAAAAATAAATAATTAAATAAATATCATCCAACAATGATATTATGTTAATTTGGCGCGCATTAAGTTTGTAAGAACTTGAGTTAGATAGATAGATAAACTTTTTATTCACAGTTCCACATTACACTTACAAATTAAAAAAGGAAAACAAAAACTAAATCTAACAAACAAAAAATAACATAAATATTTACAACTTTAATAAAATCACATTAAATACAGAGTATGTGTGCTGCAGAATCGCAAAAAGGTAAGTAACTCAGTACTAAAAGATCAATCCGAAGAAAGATCGACTGATTTTCAGTCACTACCTGTTACGGTGAGAGAGCACAATGCTTGTTTTGTGGTGTATGTTGTGTATATTATAAATATTTAAAAAGTTAATGTGTAATACAAGGTGTCAACATATTATGAGAGTAGGTAAAAAGTGGCACGCAAGAGAGTATATAAATAGGTTTTCAAAAACAAACGCACTATTTGAGTAAACAAAATATGTATAGTTACCCCTGTAACTATACATATTTCCGTTTCTAGTCCCTACTAGAAACGGAAACAAATTAAAGAAATTTTATACAGGCTTTTTATGCAGGCTTCAGTCATTTTGGCGTTCATTTAAGCAGGCCTATGTTCAGCAGTAGACGGATAAAGGCTATATCATCAAGAAAGTTTGCCTATCGTGACTATCGTGAAAAGGCTAGATATTTTATACCCAGACTTATCAACTAACCTACTAGAATAACCAAGCTTATGAAATAATTGTCTCGAGTTAATCGTACTAATATTATAAGCGCGAAACTTTGTATCTATGGATGTATGTTACTTATACATACACAAACTATTGAATGTTTTTAATAGACATTCATATCAGAATAACACTAAGCCTATAATTATTAAATTGTAATTTATCCCCGTACTCCCATGGGAACTGGGATTGAGCGGGCGAAACCCCGGGGCGTTGCTAGTATTTCATTGGTGACGTAGACTTGGCATGACATGGCTCATCTGCCTTTAACTTTATGACTTGAGCAAACCATTCAATTATTATATCCTACATTTTAATGACCCATACGTCATGTCATATAAGTTAAATTGGTATAAATACAACATTTTTCCTATCAAGCTTGCGTAGTTACGTAAATTTTAAATAATTTTAACATTGATTTTCCTGTACGTGTCCCGTTACGTTAATTGTGGTCAACGCGAGAGGTCTGACCGCCAAGGATCCAGGCCCTTTTATGGTGCCCATGAAACTGTAATACTTTTTATTCACTATACCAAAGAATCAGAGAAAGGGATTCTTACAGTATTTATCTGTTGTTTTGTTTATTAATAAGTCTTTACTATAGTGAATCAACATCATCATCATCGGCCTATATATATCTATCCACTGCTGAATATGGCGTCATTCAGCAAACGCCAAGACGACCGATACGCAACACGAACTGAGATCGTCTTAACATCTGGTTAATTGCCGGCCGACATTCGGATGCTGGATATCTCACGGGAGGGCTGAAGTTACGCGTCTGCTGTATAATATATAAAAACCTCGACAAAAACCGTAAAAGTCATAATTTTTTAAAAGTTTCTAAGTAATAAATCGGCCAGAGAACTAAAGTTACCGATATCACGAGAAGAATAACCTCGAAGCGTCACACACTCAGAAGAACGGATGGCCGCTGGGCCATTAAAGTTCAAGAGTGACGGCCGCATTTAGGTCGACGAAGTGTTGGTCGGCCATTAACCAGGTGGGACGACAATCTCCGTGCAATAGCCGGTCTGCGTAAGATGCGAGTGGCAACGGATCGGTCGTCTTGGCGTTCATTGAAAGAGACGTGTGTATAGTAGTGGATGGATAAAGGCTGATGATGATGATCTAGGTAATAATAGACGGAGATCAATTCACGGATAATTAATGAGATAAACTAGAGTAAATATGAAAAGAATACATATAGCGAAGTGAAATACAACGGAAAATGAAAGAAAGAAGAAAATGTGGTCAAGGTCACTCAAAAGTATGAACGAATGTACCCGTAACTCACTGCAACTACCTCATATTCCACTTATCCGGAGACGTAGTATCCTGTCTCTCCTGCCCTTATATCCGCAACAGTACAGCTGTTTCAATGAAATAAGCAGGAACAGCTCCAATATCAGCAGATAAAAAATATGAATTTAATCATTGATTAAATGGATGATTAAATTCAATGTTTTATTAATTACCGGCTGATACAAAATTACTAATGTATGCGCACGATACGGTAAACCGAAACGTATTTTATGTAAGTTAATCTCTGAACTGAGTCGATTCGAAAGATATTTTGTTTGTGTGACATAAAAAATGTTCTTAATACGTTTCAAATATCCAGATTTCGGTGTCTGTGACCCGCGCGTTTGGGAGCAAGACAAGAAGTCCATCACTTCCCATTTGTGTTTTTCTGACGATAATAAGATTGGATGTTAATTGCACAGTGCTTATTACGACATACTTTTACGGACCAGTAATGTTTTAATTGTATACCCTTCTCTTTATAATTTCTTGCCAATCAACGATTTCGATTGAGTTAATAAAATTAAACATATCCCTCTTATATTAATATAATCGAGATTCAAATTAGCGTGCCCCTGCAATGGTATTATCGCGTGCGTTTTCGAAGCGTGTTTTTGGATATCGTTTTCGCACGGTTTTGAATTTGAAATTCGAATGGAATAAAAAGGGACTGGAGGGCCAACCGCCGCGGCTTGCCCACCCAGTCGGCGGGTATACAACTTGTAATGGCACTCCGATGCGATCGTTGGCGAATACCGCCAATTCCATTCCCATCTCATTCCCTGTGCCAAAGGGCGTAAACTCCTCTCTCACAGTCCGCGATTTTAGACCTTTGGCAAACGTGTTTCGAGTTCAATTTCGAGAAAGTTCGCTCTTGATTAATTTTCCAACAGAGATAATGATTAAATTGTTTCGGCATGTCAAATCAAACGAAATTATGCTGTTATATGGATATACTTTAGTATTTGTAGCTCCTATACGGAATATATTTTTTTTGTAAATCTCGATTTTTAGGTTAATGCGAAACACATGATGTTCGTTTTTTTATATAAAGAGGGAATAAACATTTTAATTTTTTATTTAAAAATGAAAAGACAAAGTGGTGTTTTTTTTTAGCAAAATGATAAGATTTGTATTTTATTGTATTAGAGATGTATTCAGTATTGTACTAATCAATAAGCGTTTCATTCAACTAAAAGAACGTATAAGTAATCTGTGCTAATAAATAGCTCAATTAAATAATTCTTTTGGAGGACTACAACAATTAAAAAAAAAGATACCTATATTCAGGAATTTCTTTGACGGGATTAGAATTCACTTCCGATTACAACTCTACTAGACAGAGATGTCATATCTCTGTATAGTATCCTAATATCGAACAATAAAAGAACAAAGACTACATAATATAATATAAAATCATAACAAAATGAAGTGAAAATTATACTTTCTCGGGTTTATGCGACTACGTCCGATTCCACGGTTTGTTTGAAATAATGTAAATTATAAAGGCTGACGATGATGATAATGATGATGATGAATGTAAAGATCGACATAGACGATGGGCATGTCGTATGGGCTACGGTTCGATCCTGACCCATGCCATAAAATGGGTTTATATAAACTCCTCCGTGCATCGTAACACAAGACCATCGCTCGCTCACCGGTGAAGGAAAGCGTCGTGAGGAAACCGGCATGCCTGATGAGATTAAGTGTATGAATTTTACCGAAGAGAAGACACGTGTCCAACTCGTGTCCAGTATTATCATTATTATAGACAGTGGAACCGGAATAGGAATAAGTAAATATTAAGACACTACCAACGAAAGTAAGAAAATTTTTATAGAACATTATACCTAAGGTGCATATAATGTGTTATTTTATATAACTACATTGTCATTTACATTTACTGTATCATTAGAATTATTAATTTTCATTTACTTTATCATTAGAATGTAATTTGTATATTACTACTAGCAGCGCCCCGGTTTCACCCGCGTACTTATGATTACATATTAAAGCTACATTATTGTAAAGTTATATAATAATAAATTCTTGAATCTTCTTTCTTTAATGACTTTGACTTTTGACTTTGACTTTGAAAAAAAAACGTTTACGGAATAGTATATCGTAGCTTATTAAGATTTTTACATGCCCTTTTCGGATTACGGATACTTTATAGCAGCCATGGTAATGGTAATATTGAGGTGTCAAGCATCCTAACGGCACAAAATCCTAATGATATTAAAGAAAGTCTTATTGAACCAAAAATTCATTTTTAAATCCATAAAATTTGTTTCATTATAATGAATCCTATTCGCCTTAAGAGTTTATTTGTCTAAACCAGGGTTTCAAACCCGATGGTCCATGGAATACCAGTGGTCCGCAAGAACCAAAGAAAGAACCTTAAAATTCACCGGTTTGAAAACGAATAACATAGGCTTAGGGCGGGTTGCGTGATTCTAGTGTTTTTTTTTTTTTTTACTTGTGGTATATGTTAATCACACAGAAATCAAAGTGGACCACGATTAATAATATTATAATGGCCATTGGTTTAAACGAATATCTAACATTTTCAGTAGGATCCGATTAAAATAATTAATAGTCAAAAAAACTTAAAAAACGTTTGCTTATGCAAGTGAAAAATTGAATACCTTATCTTATTGTATTAGTGTATTGCCATCGGTCATCGATATATCTACAAAGCTTAAAAGAAATCTGGCTGTTTAAAGTGGGTCGAAATAGCGCCCAAAGTAGTCGGTTGCAAACACAAACAAACCTACATAGAGGTGAAGCCACATATTAATAAATATAGACAGATAGAGCATGCTGAACACCCGACGTTTCAAAGCGAATACAGATTCAAAAGCGAACACAATCACAACAAATAGACGTTTAGAGTACGACGCTATGTCAAGCACTTGAGAGCGTCACTCGGGTGTTCGGCATGCTCCATCTGGCTTTATCTATGAATCATTTTTGTATTATATAGCCCCTATTATTAAGGAAACTCTAAAAGGAATTTAGTTTCAAATTTATTTATGGTGTATTTTTTTTTTTTAATTTTGAAACAGGTAAAATCGTATCAAACAGGTAGGTAATGATTTGTAAGATTATCTATAACCGTGCAGGCGTAGTCGCGGATAAAAACTAGTGAACGATAAACGCTTGTGTTTTTACACAAGTAATCAGAGCAACAAATATGACAGGTCTAATAAGCTATAAACGCTCAATAATAGTTACAATGTTGCTTAGTTGAAGATCGATCGATGTTGCATTGATGGACTACTTTTTACTTAGATTGAGGAACATACAGAACATAAGCTGTTTTTGAATCGCACGCGAAAGCAGACGATTTACGACCTTAACTTATATTGTAATGTTGTAATTATTTTAATAAAATTATATTGTAACAACGTTTCGTAGGATTGTTACTATGCACGACGTTTTGTATATTTTGCAGCAACAATGACCCTAGGACTAGAGGAGGAGGAGTCCTGTAGTCATAATGAGAGATCCATCGTACATGTGAAAATTTTAGTAAACCACGATAAAATTAATAAAAAAATGTTTACTTATGTTTTGGGCCTATTGGGACGGATAGGGAAAAGAAGGTCAACGCAACTGCATAATATTTGGTTGTGTGGATGTCTATAGGCGGTTACCTTCTTATGACAAAGAAAGAACGTAGACATTAAATATATAAAATATACTATCGAGCAATCCCCCCACTCGTACTATATTATGGTACGCGTACAAGGACCCCATACATAACACGTAATATAAGACGATACAAACACGTATATTCGTAATACAAAATACTTTCGACATTTGTCGGGATCCAAGCCTGCGATAGCTGCGTAAAGTGTCCAGCTTTAGGCCACTTAGGCACAAGACTTTAAAGAATATCAAACTAAGCAAAATAAAAGCGAAAAACGCGGTGAATATCCCGCCTTAAATTTAATTTATTAACTGTATATATTCGCGAACGTGGTCAGGCAAATGAAGCGTTTATATTGGTTCTTTAAAACACATTCCTCGCAACGCAGCTTAGGTCATCTCCGGTGGAAACGCAGCCTTAGTCCACTTAGGCACAAGACTTTAAAGAATATCAAGCTAAACAAAATAACAGCGAAAAACGCGGTGAATATTCCACCTAAAAATAGTTTTATTTGTATATATTCGCGTATTGCGCGCGTGTTATCCGCCCGTGTTTTTTCATAGAGACAGCTACATAGAAGCTCTCATGTTGGGTTATAATACCCGATGTAATTTCTCTTATGTAACACGGCATCGATTGACATATTGTTTTCTTTTTGTCGCTATCATTAATGTAATAGTTTTCATATAAGAAATCGACATCTGGAAGGTGTATATTTATAGAATAAAGGTCCCGACAAACTTTATTCTGTACAAAATATGTTGTTCAGGACCTAAGAGTGTAATAGAATAATCTAAAATCTCGAATCCATTTGAACACACAATTTTTTTGTAAAAAAATCGGTCCAGTCAGCAAGAGGAGTTCCTTTAGGGCCTGTTTCACAAACTCCAGATAAGTTCCGGATAGGCTATCTGCAACATATTGGACAGATACTCCATACTCTATATGTCAAATATGTTGTGAATAGCCTATTCGGTACTTATCTGGAGGTTGTGAAACAGGCCCTTAATGTTTTAAGTGGAAAAGCAATAAATAGATATATTATGTATTATATCAGATAATTATAATAGGGAAAGATACATACATAAATAAAGAAGGGATTGATAAGTGTTTTGAGATAATTACAGTAGAAATCTCTTTATTAATGTTTATCGGTTTAAAAAGCTTGTCAAGTTATTTATGTATATTCAAATTTTGCTATAATGATACAGGGTTTGCTATAAATTATTGTTATTATAAATTAGGTAGTTAGGCTAGGAAATTCCTAAAATCAATTCATTTTTTCTTCTCCTTTTTTTAAGTAAGTTGATTGGGCAAACTAGTACTTTTACTACTACTATTACTACGTCTACTGCTACTAGTAGTAGTAGTAGTAAAATTAAATAGCCTGGAACTAGGCCAGTTAACTCATTTATGCGTTTCCTATCCTGAGATATGAGATAGAATGTCTTGGTATCAGTAATTACACTGCATGTCTGCCCTTCTCGCTAAAACACAGCAAAGCTGTTCCACGGGAGAAACGAGCAAACTATCCGTGCAGCCGGGAGCGTGGTACAACGTATCCCGCCCACCGGTAAAACATAAATAACACATACGACAAATGTAGTGCTAAGCATACGACAAACGAATTTTAATGCTACTCAGAATCCATTATCTGCGCACGATGATACGGCTTCTTATGTGTTACAGTATCACTTATCAGTGATAACTCGTAAAGATAAGGTTCGGTTTTGGTAGTGACATTTATTATGATGACTTAATTATGGTTTCGGTAGGCACATTTATATAACGACCAAATCTTTTGCTAACTAGTCGCTGCACGCGGCTTCGCCCGCGTTAACTAGATTTACAACCGTAACAGGGTTGATGATTATTATTTTGATAAGCCATGTCATAATTCAAGATATAACTCATCATTATTACAAGTTTCTGCCAAATCGCTGCAGCCGTTGTACCGTGGAACAACAAACATCCAAACTTACAACATTTCACGTAATATATTTAGAAAGATTGTTTATTTTGTGATAGTAAAGGTTGGTTGAAGGCTGATGATGCAAGCATTGTGATCCATGTTGGACAGAAGAAGCAGAAGACCAGGGGCCACCACACAAGACATAATATGCTAAATCGTTCAAAACGGGATATTTACTACGCTTTTAACTTTTATCTAAATATGTATTTCGGTTAGGAAACTCAAGCGCTAATAAAAACAGTTTTAATAGTTAAAATAAGCATGCCACCCAAAATATAAAGGAGATTCATAAATGACTTTAGCACCAAGAATTTAGAAGCTTATATGATTTAATAACTTAACCTCTGCTGTAATAAAGAAAAATAGAACATTTTTTTGATTATGCAGGGAAATTCATTTACGAATATAGATAGGATCTTCGGGTTTTCCTCACCCTATGTGGTATTCGTACTTTGGAGGGTCCATAAACTGCGAGCACCTTCAGTAGCTCGTATGAGTCTCGGAAATCTGGTCCTGCAGATGGAGGCACCAGGATCACGGAGCGACTGAAAAGATAGTTCCTCCTAAATTAAAGAAATAGAAATTTTATTCAATATTTATCTTACCTAAACTCAGATGATATAACTTGATGTCGCGCGGTAAAACATCTTCAATTCTCTAGATGAAAAAATACAAACGTACCATAATAAATAACATCTGAATATTGTGTAAACTATGATTATAATAAGATTCCAAACGAACATGATGATTTTCATTATTACACGTCTTAATCAAACGGGATACATATTAAAAAGTCTCATTAAAATGTCTCAAGTTAAGAAGCCCAAAACTGACTCCAAGGTATCAAATCGCAAATTAAGACGAGTGGCATGGTCAATATCCTGTTATAATAAAAAAATATAATATAATCGTCGATATTTCATATTCTAATGACAAAATACCTCAAGTAACAAATCAATGGCATGTATCTGCAAGCTCGGGCGGATATTAGCGAAGGAAGTCCTTTGGCACGCCAATGAAACGGGACTCATTGTTGCCAAACAATCCACCCAAAAATCCTATTTATCGAATCTTTGACAACATTCTTAAACCAAATTTCACGGTGTCCACTCGTGACAAATGCGATTGTGCTGCACAGACCAATTTGGGTGTAAAAACTGTCAGCGACAATGGCTGGTGATATTCCGATGTGCTTTTTTCAACATTTGTAGAACTGTGCGGTCCTACTGCTGGAGTATAAACAATGTACAAATAGAGTCATAAAACGCCAGATCGGTGACAATGCGTTGGTTTATTGCCGTTTTGAACGTCCCAGTGAAAGTCAACGCCTGTCTCATGCGTTAACGGTTGATAATTTGTACAAATCATGCCGCTTCCAACGTTTTATTGTTGTACAACATTGTTGTAAATTAAGCTTTAAATGTCAACTAAAATTTGTTGTTTTGTTAATCGGTGCACGGTCAATTATCATATTTTAGCAATTAGTGATTAAAATGACCAAAAACGTTTTGGTATTAGCATAATGTACCTATTTTTAGGAACATCAAGAGTTTTTTGCAAGCAAATTTTTTGTTTATGATAATGTTCAATCAAATATAATATTGCATTTTTACTTTGTGATGTAAAACTCAAAAAGGATAGAATAGAATAGGTAACCATAGCTTAAAGGACTAGTAAAACCCTCGCTTTAGTTCAAGAGTAACTAGATCAAAATAGTGCGATTGCATCAAATGCATATTATACACGATAGTAATATTGTGTAATTAACCGCTACAGTTGTTGTCATAGATAACATTATAGAAGTGTATATTATTGAAAATACTTTTTGAAAAAGGAAGATTGTTAAATCTACAACAAGCGTATGGGTTTTGTATATTTGTACACAGTAACAGGTACTTATAGTAAACACAAAGAAGGGCTTAACGAATCAGCTTAACAGCGTCGCCAAATAATTCGCAAAGGATATAAGTAGAGCTAGCAAATATACAGTTATTTAAGTCAAATGAAAACAAAAGAAAGATTTAGCTGTTTATTGTTTTATTGCTTCACTAAGCTGCAGATTATAAGTAATTTAGAAGGTAACGGGTTGAAATCCTTCTAGAATGTTATATTGTTCCTAGCAGCAGGACACTATAATTGTTGTTCTAAATTTTAAGTAGTGGGTTAAGAATTAGGAGGTAAGCTTCATTTAGTTAAGTACCCAAGTAAGAGACCAAAGTTTGCCGATTTGAGGACGTTAATGTTGATTTTTAAATGTAGTCTGTGAGATTATCATAAAAAGTTATTCGAAAAGAATGCTGATTAGTTGCCAACGCCTTGCTGTGCCTTAGCTCCCATTTGCACGAGCGTTTAAAAACCGTCGCGGTAAAACCGACGTCAGAGTTGCGAGTTTGGCATACTAAATTCGATTTAACGTCAAACACTCAACGCCGAAAATCCATCGATAAAAAAGCGTTGTATTTTAAAAACGCGTGTGAATAGATACATGTCTTTCCATAAGTCTTCATTCAAATGTTTTTTAGCGCTCTATAAAAAAGCGCTAGTGCGCGCGGGGCCTTATGGTGAAAAGCGGGCAATAATTTTACTGAAGTATGTGACTTCAACAGTATGGCTAGCTAACATTACCAAAAAAGATAGAATGGCCACTATAATGAAACTTTATATACACTTTTGCCACTATTTATAAGATAGAACGCAATATACCACCAAAATCGACTTTATTAAGGAGAGGCACCTGAAAATAATTTTCACGCTCGCTCTACCCCATTCATATAATACGTTTAGTTTCACAGAGATAGCTTAATTTACTTCCGTGCGCAAACAAAAGAGTTTTTGAAGTGCAGTACTTTTTTCTGAAATGCTTTTGGATTTTCAAAGATAACTGTTAGACGTTAAATCGAATTATGCATGCCGAACTTGCAACTCGAGACAACGTCGGGTTTTAACGCTACGATTATTAAACGCTCGTGCGAACGGGGCCTACGTAATCAGTCTTTATGAACTATAATAGTACGTGTGTGCAAAATCACGATAATGGATAAACGATCTCACAGTCATCATGCGTCAAAATTCCGATCCGGT
Organism: Lycaena phlaeas; assembly: GCA_905333005.2. NCBI lineage: Eukaryota > Metazoa > Arthropoda > Insecta > Lepidoptera > Lycaenidae > Lycaena > Lycaena phlaeas. The sequence continues at coordinate 4,165,602 of HG995176.1, forward strand.
TCATTTTTTATGCCGCCAGTCCACGTTCAAATCATCAGACAACCTTATCCGGGTAAAAACCCGGGCAAAACTTGTGCGTAAGAGTATGATAATTGAAACGCAAGTTTGGGTAAGCAGGTTGGTGTAGAGTATTGTTTAATTTATTGATTAATTAACTTTTAGAAAGTTGTTGTACTAAAATTAAAAAAAATATTGAAAATAACACTCCTTGGGAATAAGACTCATGAGGTTCTACATGATGTATCTATAAATTATGTATTTTATTTTTGTTGACAAAAGAGCAACCCCTAAGTTTTTTTCTCGTTTTTCTTATGGGGTCCTGTATCTCAAACTAATTTTTTTATTGACTATTTCTTTTGACGTATTTCAAGTGTACTAGTTGTTACTTCGGATATAAAGATATTTTAATTTGATTTGATTATACCGAGAGAGATATTAGGAGAGATGCGCTATCCCTTGCTGTCATCTGCATATGTATTTCCTATTTTTTCCATTTCACTACGTGAGATACTTAATCAATCGATATTCGACCTCTGTTGTTAGTTGAGCAAATATTTTTATAGCATTTGTGACTAAAATCTTTTTATTTAACTTGGCTAGGCAAATGGCTAGACAAGCTACATTTTCTTTCTTCACTACTCCACTAAAACCACTGCGAGCGCCTTCTGCCGCTTTTTGAGGGTCCCGGATCCGCAGGCAAAAGCATCACCTCATCAACAGACTGGCCCTCCTGGCAAAGCCAGATTCTTCCGATATATGGGGCCTGCCCGGCCGCTATCAAGCAGTCCCCACGACGTCGTATCTAGAGCCATCTACCCATCCCGAGCCCGACACGAGCACAGCAGTGTTGCTGGAAGCGCATTAAGTAGCGCCTCCGACGCAGCCCCTAGACGAGCTACATGATACTATCGAACTTAAATTAAAATAAGCCTGAAACTTAATTCACGCGTTGCATATACTCGTGCGATGATAAGTCTTTGTGCCATATAAAAAAAGTTTTTTTTATTTTTTTTTTATTTGTCATATTAGGCATAACTGAAGCTAGCAATTAGGTTTCACTAAATCAAAGTTCTGGATATCGAAAAACCACATAGTCACTCCGTGACGAGCGGGCCTTAGAAGGTTTTGTACATATAGGGACACCCATAGTTTAATGTGGACACTGACTCACATTACAAGAAACGCGTCACTGATTATTTCATTAATAATCTTTTCCTGTCATTTTATGACTTATAGTTTCAAATTGTCCTGTAGGACTTTGAAACGGGGAAAACTTAGTCCCCTTAAGAAACAATAAAATAATGTATGGTGGAATTGTGTATCTTGAATCATATAGTATATCTAGCTTTAAGGCCTAAAGGCCAACAGCATAGGTCTTTTCGAAAAAGAGAAAAAAAGAATCATATATAGTTCTGAAAAAAATATCGCAATGACATATGCCTATCTTATTTAAATGACATACTATATCCATTTCAATACATAAAAAAGGGCAATTGTAAAGCGGTAATTGCAAAGCTATTTGCTACTATATAATTATTCATATCAATTGAAATATATTAAGTTAAGGGCCTGTTTCACAATCTCCAGATAAGTGCCGAATAGGCTATCGGCAACATATTTGACACATACTCCATACTCTATCTGTCAAATATGTTGCCGATAGCCTATTCGGCACTTATCTGGAAATTTTGAAACAGGCCTAAAGGCTTGTAGATTATTTTTTTCCAATTAACCTTAGGATATTAGTAAAATTCAAATAATGCGCTGCCAAATGAATCCGATTCGCCGTTTTCGATTGGGCTGGGCTGGCCCCGTAGTCCGAAAGTTTTAAATAGAATCAAATCAAACAAAGGTCCACCCCGAATGATAACCGGGACCAACGGCTGAAAGTGCTTTCGAAGTCTCGGTATGTAACGATGGTCACCCATCCACGCACCAACCTCGGCAGGCGTTGCTTAACCTGGTGAATCGATTCGCGCGACTGTTACCACTGAACCACCAGCTTTTCAACGTTAAAGACCTTCAGATTAAGATTAAGAAGATTCATTTTAAATCGACAGATTAAGAAGATTCATTTTAAAGTCAGTTTTTTGACGACCTCTGTGGCTCAATGGCGTTCAAGTCGGAAGTAGCGGGCTCGAATTCCGCCAGAGAACAAAAATAATTTCCCGTGTTCCTCAGTCACGGATGTTCATTAAATTACGTGTACAATATAGTAAAAATATTAAATATAATATGTATAATATAAAAGTATTAAATATATTTCCGTAGTCTGGTACCTACCCGTAACACAAGTCTCTTCGAGAACTTACCACGGAACCAGATTGATGTGGTCAAAGTGTTATTATTCTTAATACGGCTTCATTTTTACCTCATACGTGTAACTCCAGATTTAAGCGAATAGTGTATAAATCAAAGTTTCTTATTATGCTTACGTATGGCATATTCCTATTGCTGGCCAAAGGTCCTACGTGGCCACGATATTATATCGTTTCCATTGAATTAGTTTTAATGGCGAGTAATTATGACTATATTATATGAGAACGAAGTGTTTTCCCTAATCTTTACATAGTTTTAGTTAAAGTCGCTTTTCGTGTTGTCCTCTAGACCTGACTCGACGTATTAAGATACGGTTTTCACTGTCGGCTTCTTACGAACTAGAGGAAGTTCTTAATAAATAAATATTTCTATTTCTATTGAAATTGTTTGTGATTATAGCATGGTCGTCTTGGCGTTCAATGAAGGTCTAAGTTCAGCAGTGGATGCATAAAGGCTGGTGATGATAGTACCTTTGGCGTTTATTGAAATTGACGGAGTATTGGACGGCGTGATGATGGTTATGATGAGGAACTTTAACTTATGCGGTTTATGTGTGCATTGTTATAGCAGTTAGTTAAATAATTAAAAATACATATTATATTGTTATTATTATTAATGAAGGCACCTGCTATAAATATTTATAGCATTGAAGAGCAAACGAACAGTCGAGTCGCAAGACTTCGACGCCCCTAAACATCCACATAATTAATATGCAGATGCGTTGCCCTTCTTTTCCCTATCCCCCCCAAAGTGCTACCGGAAACTAACAAGCCCCACGAAACGCGACAGCTTAACTGTCACTTTACGCCGGTTTCATGTGAGCGAGAGGTTCCACCCCTGGTCGTGCCGGCCCAATTTGGCTGCAAAGCAGCATGGCACTACCTCTTGCTATACATAATATACTAGCAACGCCCCGAGGTTTCACCCGCGTTTGTTATTCTGATGTGACTAAGCTATATTATTGTAAAGTCTCATTAAAATCTGTTCACTAGTTTTTGCGTGAAAGTGTAATTTATATACATCCGTATACTCTTACAAGTTTTCGTCTTCATAATATTATTATTAGGACATCAAAATAGAAAAATATGTAAATCTTTACCTTTATATTGACCTTCCTAATGTAAAACTAGTTTTATGACATTAGCATGTGAAATTACTGTTGGAATTGCGTCAAATAAATTCATTATAATTATTAAAAACCCAATATATAACAATCACAAATGCAAACAATAATGATTCAAACGACCTAAGGTGGGGTTTTTATATCGATTCATAGGTGAATCTATAAATAGAGAGATTCATGATTTTCAGGCTATGAGCAGTTAATGAAAGTCGTGATAACACGTTGTTTGTGTAGTGGGTTAGCGTTTGCGTGGGAATACAAATAGTGATTTGTGTGGTTCTTGAACCGTAAGTAAGAGCTTTACTTATGTAGTATGTTTTACCAACAACTTTGCCGCGTTATCTTAGATTTATCAAAGCTTGGAAATGATAATTATTATGATTATCATTACAAAAAATATAATTAAAGTGAAAAAAGAGATATTTGTTTCGCTACTCTACCGAAACTACTCTACTACCTAAAACTACTCACACGATCATCATGGAACTTTATATACATATTCTCAGAGGTACTAGAAGTAACATAGGATACATTTAAAAAAAGCATTTTTTTCTAACGCGGACGAAGGCGAGGGCAACTAGTAGTCCTTTTATATTCAGTAATAAAGAAGCACTAGTAGAAGACGGGTGGAAAATCCATCGATTTTGTAATCGAATGAGTAGTTTCTTTCAACCTAAACTAAGACCTCTTTGAATAATTAAAAAAGTAAGGATTTTCCGCAGGTAGGCTATTATTATTCACCAGTTAGGTATAAACAAAATCATCTTTCGACAAATATACTCAGTATATAATATAACATATAATACGTAAATAACATAATATGTTAGATGATCTAAAGACTTTTAATCCTGACGCTGAGCAGCTTAAAATAGTTAATAAATTAATATTTAAAAAAATACGATAAAAACCTCTAAAATATAATTTTATTCTTAGAGCTTTTAGTTAAAAAAAATTATATAGTGCATGTCGTAAACTACCTGAGCTATATAAAAAAACCTAAATAAAGGTTGGCATTGTTGTGAAAATAAGATCCGTTCTAGAATTGAAATCCTATTAGATGCAGCATAACATAAAAAGAAATAGTTTTTCTCTGTTCCTGTGTCTTATTCTGGTTGTTTCAAAAATAGAACACACGCAATAGATCACGGAGTTATAAGAACATTTCCGAATAGCCTTTTAAGATAATGTCAATAGTGCAAAGGAAGTATACTCCGCTTGGCAAACTCAGTGACGCGTGGGTGATAAATATGACTAAGCAGTAAAACACTGTGAATTCCTCTATATCATCATTATCAGATTTCAAACGTTGATTCTGGGACTTATTCAACTAAAGTCAAGACTCCAATCAGGACGGGCCAGTGCTTCGAATTTTGTTATCATCCTTATCATCATGATCAGCCTTTATCTGTCCACTGTTGAACATGGCCTATGTTATAATATATCCCTCAATGAACGCCAAGACGACCGATCCCTTGTTACTCGCATCCAACGCGATATTTTCATTTTTCACCGGATAAGTGATGGTAAGTGATCACTTACCATCGACTAGCTCGACTGTTTTCCTACCTAATTAATAATAACTAATAGCATCCAATTTTATTATTATTTACCGTATATTCATATAGTATCGAACGACAACGAAAACTGCAGAAATAAGTTAAAACTAGTACATTTTGTACTAATAAGTAACCTAAGTTAGTACCTTAGTAGGCTTACTATGATTTGCCGCGACTTCACCCACGTTAGCAAAAAAAATATTATTTTTTTAATGAAAAATGAAGAATATGTGTCCAAAGTTTCATGATGATCGGTTGAGTTGTTTTCGCGTGAAAGCGTAACAAACATTCCTACTTTCTTAATAATATTAGTAAGGATTTAGGTACATACATGAATTTTATGAAATTCATCGCCGTTGGTTAACATGCCTGACAATTTGAATATCACAACGAAGACTTAGGGCGGGTTGCATCGACCGATTTTAATGAATATGTAACCGTCAAATATGGCGGTAACGAACGTTAGTGAAAAAGCGTTGTTTTAACCGACGTTAAAATTAACGACGTCTCTTACGTTAACAGATAGTTTGAAACAATCGGCCCTTAGTCCGTAAAAGTTGATTTATTATATTTATGGTTTACCTGGGTTAGGGTTGTTCGGCAGTGGACGGATGCAGGCTGATGATTGGGTTAGGGTACAGATTGCTATCGTGCGCTTCTGGTTATTGCAGATAAGTGTGGAATTCGATGAGTACCACTGTCGTACGACGCCGCGCAGTCTGATTATTCGCTGGGAACACCAATGACGCCTTATCTACCGGAAGCCCCACATTCACAGGTGGTGCTGTTCACAGAAATGTTATCGTGCGATGTCGTATACGATTTGTCCATTAGGTCATTTGATGTGCCATGACGCTGTAACGCCTTTTTATTTCACTTTGATATCCAAACGAGCACGAGCCTTCAAATGATAAGTGGTACCACGATCTTGCTCGTTTCTCCCGTGAAACAGCTTTGCTGTATTTCAGAGGGAAGGGCAGGACAGGCAGTGTAATTACTAGCGCCGAAACTTAACATCTTATGTCTCAGAAAAGACAACTCATAAATGAGTTTGCCTGAGCTAGATCCAGGTAAGCTAGTTTATGCTCATGGATGACGTATGTTACCATCTGGTGGAACGGCTGCTAGTTGGGCCAAAAAGTGGTCACCCACTCATGTGTTGCTTGTCCAGGCCGATGGTATCGGTGCTAGTAATTACACTGCCCGTACATGTCCTTTCATTCCGAAACACGGTAAAGTTGTTTCTTATTTACTTTTTATTTGTTTAATTTCACATACCTATAGGATTTTGATAATGATCACTTATGATCGTCTTAGCGGCTAAGTTTAAAATGTGGGTTCACAACGCGCCCATGTAAGAGAAGATACCCACAAGAAACTCTGCTGGGTTCCTTTCATTCTTTTAATTTTTTTCACGGGAGAATCGGCGGCGCGGCACATGCGCATCCTTAAATCTACAAAATAAATGATTGGACAGAACTGAGCCTTACCCTCTTCTTAACTAGAGAATAGTAGAGATGATACATGGATCGAAATTTGACCCTTATTCCTATAGAAATAGGGGGGGGGGGTAAGTATATATACATACCCCCCCCCACCCCTCCTCCCACACACACACACACACACACACACACGCGTTACCAACCAACCTAAGTCTGTGGTCTGGTGACACCGTGTACAGAATATATGGCGGTACCTTTCCGTTCTTGTATGGTAACTGTAAGTTCTTACGAAATAACTCATCACTGGTGTAATTTGACCCGTGCGAATTATTAATTAAACCCAAAAATTACTCATTCATTTTCGAGTGATGTGACAACGCACTTACGCATGCGAATATCCAAACGTTATTTTACCGTAAATGTCCACAGACAGTCAAAAGCTCTTTATGATAAGCTTTAGCTTAATCCATGTCATTAGGATAACTATGTATATTATGTCGACTTATAATTTATTACGATAGACTTGTCCTTTAATTAATGACCAGATTTAGCGGATCTGTAAGATTTTTGAAGATATTTTATACGATTTAAAAAGTACTTTCGTTGCATTAAGCTGAAGATTACTTAATAGACTTTCTATATGCATGATATTGCCAAAATCCGCTTAGCGATTTATGGCTCTATAGTCATTTAAATACAGACAGACAGGCAGAGTATTGCCGTCATAAGAAAATACATATGGGTATTCACGCTAGGTAAAGCACCTATCGCTTTCATTGATATAAAAAAGGTTTGAATGCGACAAAAAACTCGTACTCGAAACGTGAAGGCGATACGAGTTTATGAATAAAACGTCGATTCATTCAGAAATAATTTATACGCGTTATTTATAGAAACCGGAAGGTAATTATATCTTCAGTCTTTGATTCATAATTAATCTGTTCATATTGTTTCCATTCGATGGTGGAAAAGTTATTGGATTTTTTTTTCATTTGTAAAGAAATTGCGATGCTAAATATTTGATCACTGATTCAGCTGAAATTAATGACTAAGTGGTGACTAAGAAGAGCCGAGATATCAATAAAATGATCACATATAAAAATAATCCTAAAATGAATACGTATAGTGATCATTTTAGTGATTAAAAATCGATCAACTTTATGGGATACATTTTTGGTTTCAGGATTTTTATCATCATCATCATCATCATCGCATAAAAGAATTTAAGATACAAGAGTTTTTATTAATTTATTATTGAATATATTTGCGATAAATTAATATAACCCCTATTTACACTCTATCTTAGATTTCATTTACATCATTTCAATCAATTTCTGTTTTAATTGTTTATACTTATTTTCTTAGAGACGTATTCCATTACACTTACTTACTTATGTCTAAGTGTAATCACTTACCATTACGCGAGCTGAACTCAAGCTCGTTTATCAATAAATACAAAATGGATTTTCTCAGTTCCAAATTTTACGTTTTGTAATTTATATATATATATGAATAGATGCTACAATAGTTGACTTAAAGTCATTCACCTCTGCGTAGTAATTATAATAAATTAATTTTAATTGGCTTTTCAGTGTAGAATAAAAGGCGAATATAGGTACATACCTATATTTTAATAATTTGCTAGTCGTTTTGCTTATTGTATTGTATTATATTCTATATTTTATTTATTTAATGCGTTAACCATACATAATACAATCATTTCTACAGTTTAATAAAGTATAGATTAAGATAACAAATAATGTGATAAGCCATAGTTTAGTTGATATTAGGCTGTGATAAAAAATATCTTATGTATTTATTTAACAAATAACTTATAAAAATTTATAAAAGTAATGAATAAAACGAAAATAGATTAATTTTTTTTTTAATAATCGTGTATAAAATATTCCATAAACGTGATGCGTCAAAATATTCCGCGGTGTCGAAAAAATTCCAACCCCTATCTACATCGGGCCACATAACACACCTGGGTGGGAATGGGCGGGGGGCGGGCCAAAATGGAGGGTCCTGGCCGCTATTCGTCATCGCCCCACTTCGCGAAAGAACCACGTGCTGGCATAAATAGGCTTTACTTTTAAGCCGGTGTCTGCTCACCGTCCGTTTAGTCGCTCACCTGACACGACGCGCGTCAGTATTAGGAATGACATACGCGATCATTTGTTATGGATAACAGTGGTATACCGTATTTCGCGACGTTCAGGCAAACAGGCACTGTGATAATTAGAGTCAAAATGGAGTTAACGAACGATCATTGCAAATCGGACCGTCTAATGTCAAATAGTTGTACCCGTAGGCCGACGTCTTGTGAAAAATGCTTCAGGACTAGAGCACGAAGATATTTCAGTGACTGTGATAGTGAAAGAGTGAAGGGTCAGCTGTACAGGGCCAGCCCCGCCAGGAGCAGTAAGCGTTTTTTTTTTTAAATTTTATTTTTAAACAATTATTCTGTAGTTCCAAATTCAATTGATTTACTCTGTAAACAAATGCAAACTTGTGAAAGAGTATTTTTTAAAATAGATTTTGATTTTAGAACCATAGTATTCTAAAATCAAAATCTACAATTATTTTGTACTCCCATATTCGATTTGTTGATTTACTCTGTAAACAAATGTAAATCTTATCATGTAAAAGAGCGCACTTTTTTTGAAACAGATTTTGATTTTAGAACCCTATGTCGAAATTTAAATCTGTCTTTGTGTAAGGAAAATACAAATTAGCCAGGTCGATATTCGACCTTTCATAACCAATACTATTTACAATACTATCGCGAATAAGATTTGGAAGTGTAGATAGATTAATATATGTGTTATATATTACAGTGGGGTAGTCCCCTATCTACCTTATCATCGGCATTGACCAGTAGATACTAACGTTACATTATTTATATAAGTATATAATAATAGTAAGATCAATAACAATAAAAACTTTATTTCCATTCATAGAGACTACTTAAAGTACAAAATAAACATGTCGCTTTGACGGTGTGAGAGTATGTTACGTATTAATGATGAAGGATTGATTTTACTCCGATTTTATAATCTTATTTCTAACTAATATTATAAACGTAAAAATTGTAAGTATGGACGTTTGTTACTCTTTCACGTAAAAACTACTGAATTGATTTTAATGAAACTTTACAATAATATAGCTTATACATTAGAAAAACACATAGACTATAATTTATCCCTGTACTCCCACGGGAATGGGAAGTACGCGATGAAACCGCGGGATATAAATGTATCTTATGTTTGTTGTTTCATATATACGCTCATTTTCGCTATGTTAGTATATATTAGATGTAAAAAGCGGTCTATATACAATGTTAAACACGTACGAACCATCTAGTGAGTAATTAAACTAGTGTACTGTTACCGGATTGACATATCTGACTAAATGTTTCTATCCTTTAAGAGTACGACAGTTATGTTCACTCAGTGGGACTGTTTCGTAATTAGTATCGCTGCGGCTTTCTATATAGGTATTATATATAGCAGGCCTAATATAAAACAAGTAATGTAATATGTAATTAACAAATTGGTTATTTATTATATTTATTTAACAGTCTATATACAATTGATTGGTTACAATGGAGAATAACACATAAAATTCTGATACAAAAGCACTACTTATTCCTTGAAGGTTGCAAGGCATGATTCCATCTCTTCCAGTAATCCTATCACAGGAAAATTATAAAACGACTGCAAAATTAGCGTGTAGTGTGTACTATCTTATTAATTAATAATAATAATTATTATTATTTTCTCACCAGTATTTAATAATATTTATTCAATTATAATCATAAATGCTTTATTTTATAATATAAACATAAAACAATGAATATACACATACATTTCTAATATTAATGAATGAAAATGACATTATACGTATATTCCAATACGCGTTCTTAAGATATTTAATTAAAATTTGTTTTATTGATAGAATATTTGGAATATTATATAGATAGAATTATATTATATGGATAGAATTATTGAAAATATTATTATTTGTATTTAGAATTCTAATTCATGTTATAAATGTTTCTGTTTGTTTGTTTCTTAGTTTGGTTTAGTATGCTGTTGAGCATAATGGTAATATATAATAGCATTACACTATGATCTAAAACTTTTGATTAGAGGATAGATAAATAATAAATATTTCTAAAACAGTATATTTTATATTATAATCATAGTTTGTGGTATGTATTAACGCTAAAATAATGTTTAATTTTAGAGTGCTACACGACAAACACTATAAGTATGGATTTAATAAATTTATAATATCATAATATTATTTTTAAAAAACAAAATTAACAAATTCGGCAAAACTAAATTTATGTTGGGAACATCGTATTATTGTCCATAAAATTAAACTATTATTATTTAAACTATTTAAAACGAGATATTTACCATGTTTTTTACCATTATTATTAATATAAGTTTAACACTTTTCTTTTCTCTATAATGCATTATTTAATATTTTTTTGTAATTAAACACTTTAGTTGCGGGTATCATTAATATATTTTTATCTTATTTTATAACGTCACTATTTCTTCCGCTGCACCGGAGCGGCCGGCTAACTAGCAACACCCACGTGACTACTGGAATAGGTAGAGCTCTTGCAATTATTATATCTAAAGAAAACTTAATGTAATAGAAAAATGTATTTTTGAAAATAGAACACTATAACAGCATAGATAGCTTTGAGTCGTGGAATTAAATCCAAATTTATTAACATTTATCTCATAAATCTTAGAGCGGAATCTCATCGGAATTTGTTATGTATGTATGTGTATATTTTTACTGCAAAACGTAGGGATTTGTTAATCCTGACGTTTTGTATACTATACAGAGACCGCTATAAAGTTCCTCAATATTAGTATTCAGATTTCTATCGTTTTTATTGAGAACAAAATAGTGTTGGGATAAGAATTATGAAAATAACATATTATGTCGATTTTATTCTATGCAATTCCATATAATGTTATTAATTCGGCTTAAGGAAAAACGAAAATACTTGATAATTATGATGGTCGACCTTCGGCTAGAAGGGATTTGAGTTCAAATAGGAAACTAGTCAAGGCTACATGAAGTGCTACTGACCTCTCTACTTTTAGTAGAGTAATACTCAGTTGAGAGCATGTTACAAAGTTAATTGATGACGATGGAAATCCAATTGATTTTCCATAGATTTAATCATTAGCATACAAATATCTATCGAATTGCAACGTCAAATTAATCGCAAACGGGTAATGTATGCAATTTACGTCACACGTCACGCTAAATACACCGCGAGCTTAAAAAACCCAGTCCGCATCCGCCATTAAAATAAAATGTAATCTAGGTTTTGTCCGTGCCTTGCAAAATACTATTGAGATGTATATTTATACTGACCCCATCAGACGTCGATGGCAACGCCGTCCATGGTGTCCAAAACTCTTGGGGCCTGTTTCACAATCTCCAGATAAGTTCCGAATAGGCTATCGGCAACATATTTGACAGATACTCCATACTCTATCTGTCAAATATGTTGCCGATAGCCTATTGGGAACTTATCTGGAGATTGTGAAACAGGCCCTTAGTTTTCATTTTCGTGTCACATACATATAGCAGGTTACTTGAGAAATGTCTTTAAAATTGGCTTATTTTAGAAGTCAAACGTAGCTAAAAATATATTATGTATGTATGAAATATGTACTTCTCAATGCTTCTATATAAATAGAGGTGTCTTGCTCAATCCGATTGTGTCATAGAAGGGTAAACTGTCTCAGTAACTTACCTACCGATTGAGCTTAAAGGCCATCAGGCCTAAAAGTCTAGACCTTTCGAAAAAAAATGTCTCAGTAATTCCTGGCTACCAAATGCCAAGAACCAAACGTTTGAAGCAATTAACTATTTATTATCCCTCTTAATAACAATAAATATATAAATAATTATAAACACTATAACTATACCTATAAAATCCAAATATACTCTACATTTTATTTGCCGTAGTCGAGTAAAACTAGGCATTACAGTATAATTCAGATTATAATATAATTATATTATTAAATATAATTATTATATCATATTCGCTAGTAAATGAAGTATAAAAATATGACTGTATTTTTAGAGTGATTTTTATAAATACTATATTGATAATTTTAGTACAAACATATTTTAAAAAAGTAAGGGAGAGATGGATTTATTAAAGTTTAACGTTCAAATATTGTGATTCGAATTTTAAAAAGAATAGAATTTATTTAGAAAATAAGAATTGTAAGAAACGTAATAATGGTTAGAATGTAATACTTTCGTGCGGATCATGGTAAGAGGAGAATGCAAGAATGTAGTAAATTCTTTTGTGGACAGCGAGGAATCCCGGGATACGGTTAATGACGGGACCCGAGCACCGCTTGATTTCATTAGCAACAAGCCTTCGTCTCATTAAGAACATTTACGCGCCATAAGACAAGTAATTACATAAACAGTTATGGCAGTCCCCGGAGGATCATAATAATTGTAATTGCACTGTCACCCTTTAAAGACACCGGGAGGTAAAAAGAGGCGCGTAAAAAATATTGATACGGAATTTTGTAAAAAACCGATGGTTACCATGTAAATTTAATTGGATGTGTTTAACCGCAACGGGATCTTGATTATTTATTGTTTGTTATTTTCAATTAATATGTATAATAATTGTTACAATATATTATTTATATTATTCAACATTCACACCACGTTAACCTAGCCCCGTGGTAGATTTGAAATAATTTGTATTACGGGCATTCTGAAAAATTATAGAATATATTATTATAACTAGATGTTGCAAGCAGCTTCGTCTGCGTCAACTAATTTTTAATACGGGTCTCCAACTTTAAAAAAAAATTAACGAAGCCTATGTTCACCGGGGATAGAGCAGCTTCCCAACATTGTAACAATTTTTCAAATCGGTCAAGTAGTTTAGGAGCTTATTCAATACAAACAAACATGACTGTTAGTTTGTATCTCTCCTCTTTATAATAATAGTATAGATGAAACAACTTTTACGGATTTTATCGCGGTATATTGAGTTTTCTTATGAACCTGAAGTTTAGGTTACTTTACAACAAAAGTTTTATCATTATAATGAATGAAATTCGCGAAAATATAAGAAAACTATGCACCAGTGCAACTATGAATTCATCGCGGGATTAGTACCCGTGACCTCTGCGCAGTGTTAAAGTAGCCTGACCAATGGAACAGCCGGCCGTTATAATGTAGATAGTGGTTTGGTAAAAAAAAAACATGTGTTTTCTTTAGTTTAAATCTATATGTTGCTCTATATTTTTATTAATTATTTTTATAAATTATATCATCTCTACCATAGAACAAAAATTTAAGAGGGCCATTGAAATAATAAAATATTGATTTGTTGATATTAGGCTAGTTGTACTATTATGGGTTATTAGGTTATTAATAATTATAGCAAGTCTCTTCGGAAGTAATTGCTGATCATTGTTATCTTCCATTCTTTCGTCGCCTGTAACTGTTACATTTATTATTATATTGACTTAAATGGGATTTGCTTTCTCAAAAACGGTAGTTTTATTAAATTATATTTGGAAAATTTCATATGATTTTTGTAAGAGTTAGTGCCTTGCTACTTGCAGCCGAATTGCGCCGGCACGACCGGTACCTCTCGCTCACATGAAACCGGCGTAAAGTGGAAGTTATGCTGTCGCGTTTCGTGCGGTTTGTGAGTTTCCGGTGGCCCATTGGGGGGGATAGGGAAAAGGAGGGCAACGCATCTGCATAACCTCTGGATATGTGGATGTTAATGGACGTCGATAGTCGCAAGTCTTCGACTGTTCGTTTGCCCTTCTATGCTATAAAAAATATGATTAAAATGTTTAATCATTGAATGAAATACGTGTATGTAAAAACCTCTGATATCGCTAATGATCACGATGTCCAATATCGATGTGGTTGGCGGGTACATTGATGTAATCGCACGTCGTCAATGACGGGGGACCCGCGAGGCGCGTGATGATCGAAAATTTGGATTTTAAAAATTTACATAATGATTACGGTGGCGCCGCTCTCACCGGACAAAATGGCGCGAAGTTTTCTCGGTTTTCGAACCGAAATTCTAGTTAGCGGGCGCGCGATTTCATTTTAAAAAGGTTAACAAGCCGCTCTTGTTTGGGTCGTTTTTCGTGCCGCGATGCCTCCTTTTGTGTACGAGCGAGCTGTTAAAAAATAAACGAATTCTTTGTTTCTCGGGTAGTCGAGCCGACCTCCGACGCCGTCCCTACTTTTTTATGCCCCCTTATAACCTGTGTATTACCTACGTGTAGGTATCTACGGTTTTTATGGTCGCTCGGTCAGTCTTCAATGGGCTAAGGAATTCGATCGAGTCTCCTCTTTGTCCATTAAAAGTTTTTTTTTATAGTTCTTAATTACGTATCCTTAAATGATCACTATTCAAACGGGGTAATTTAAACATGATACTTTTTGGATTCTCTTATCAACTAAAACCTCAATGCTCATGTTAATGTGGTTAATGACGTATGTCACGTCCTGATTCCTCTCGCGAGCGTTGGCACTCGACGCTCAGACACTTATAACAATAATTTTGGCCATTGTGTAGAATATAACGCGGTCGCTCTACGTCTTTTACGAGCTGACCTGTTTCGTTTTTTTTTGTTGGTCGGAGTTCAGATGGCGGCGTCGGTCTCGCGGCTGCTTGCTTTTGACCAGCACTAATAAAATGTTATGATCGTGTGTTTAACGCGTGTGCGTCGGCCCTTCCCTTTGACATGATCGTTACGGGCGGCCCCGCCTCTGCGTTCGTCTTTTGTCTTGTTGCACCGCTGCCATCGTGTCAATTAAATAATAACCCAAACTAATTTACATCTCGTTAACGCCCTCGTTCCGCGGTTTTATTGATCGGAATACGATCGCGGGGGGCGATTGAATAGTTTAATGGTTTAAACGAGAAGTTTGCTCTGATAAGGGGCGTGTTGTGCCGTTCGCAGGGCTTAGTTAAATAATAAGCGGCAAGGCGATCTATAATTTTCTTTTATTTGACCGCCGCGCCGCGGGCGCGCTCGAAACTCGCTAACGAGAGGAGCGAACATAAAAAACGTGCACAATTTTACACGGTTGGCAGCGATCTTCCATATTTTAAAATTATATTATTTATGCAAAATGTACTTTCAAATTATCAAGTTGGGCAGAGCATCGATCGATCTGATGACGATCAATCTAAATGGGTGTGAGTGCTAGAGAAATAATCACTGTCGTCTTCATGATTAATGATCATCATCATGCATACAGCCGGAATAGAACAGTATTAGCAGTTTATTTGAATGAAAATAAATTCAGCTAAATTTGTGCTGCGACACTGCGCCGGCTCTGCGTTCTGATTGGCCGACTGATGACATTAGAGAATAATTGACAGATAGGACATACACATAAATCACTGATTGGTTAAATTGATATTACGTCGATGACAAATCAATGACCATTTCGAATTTTTATGGCTCAAAATTCTGCTACTCTATTCGGTTATATTATGATGATTATCTTCGATTGTTAGTTTAATTAACGTTTGTGCAGTGCCGGTCCATGTTGCATGCGAGTAGCAAGCGAACGGTCGTCCTGGCGTTCATTGTGGGAGGCCTATTTTTAGCTGTGGACGGATAAAATATTTTGATGATGATGATTACCAGCAAGTGAAAAATTACTTGAATGTTATGATGATAATATTGTATAAGTAATAAAAACGCAAAATTTATGAAGTGTATACAATATACTAGTGCAAGTTTTTGCGATGTTAGTCACGACAAGACATAACATAGTGATTCACACAAAACCCTGAAAAAGTAAATAAGAAGTCCGTGAGTAAGCGAAAAGTGTGATTATCTAACGATAAAGACCAATCACATATTATCATCAGCTCGCCGTCGTCTACTCCTCAGCATCAGCAATCTACTCAACCCACTACTAAATGTAGCCCCCCTTTTATCAAGTCAAGATGTGTCACCTAGTATATTATAGTTTTTATGGCGCTAGTTTCTAAATATAAATATTATATAGATTTTGAATACTTTGTGCCGGCCATCTTTTAGTTGAAAATGCTTACTGAAGTCGTGAGTTTGAATACCATTGAGGTTTAAATTTTGACGATGGGTATAAGTATTAGAGTCTTAAATATATTGACTTCTTCATCTATAGATGGGAATCATCTGCCTCTGCAAGAGAATCGTCTCCCTGCAGTGGTAAAGGATCGGCCGTTTTAGCGTTCATAGAAGGAGGCTTATGCTCCTACTGCTGAACAGTGGATAGCTCTTGATGATTTACTTCGAAGGTCTGGCTAGAGATTTTACCATGGGACTAGGGAAACGTAGTGTTAGTTATCGTTTGAACGTATTAAAAAAGAAGATAACCAGTTATTTTCCATGACAAAAAATTCTATCAATCTACACTCCATAATAAACGCTGTAAAATTAACATAAAACTAGTAACTTAAATTTTTAGAATAGAATAATTTTATCTAGCTTGTAACTTTAAAACTGATTTCAAACACATAGAACTATGTGTTTGAAATGCTGTCAGTTTTTCTCGCAAAAAATGAGGTCAATATTTTAACTACTCATAACACGAAAATTAAAATAATTACATTATTTAAATAATACGTGGGAAAACCCTTATTACGTTGTATACAAATTATTTTTTTATTAAATACATTAATGAATGTATGTGTTTAATAGCGTAACAGAATTTTAAAATCTTTTTATAAAACGCAAGGATATTAATAAAATAGTTGACTATAATGTGTGATATTGTAAAACCAAATTACCCTAACTAAATGTGACCCCCTTTTAGGAGAATTAATGAAAAAGTTTACTTCAAAAATCCCTTTTTTTATCGCAGTCATATTATCATCTCAGTATATCATCAAAACCTCTTAAAATTGATCCTAAATAATCCTTATGAGACCTAATTATTAGCCCATTTTAATGAACGACAAGAAGGCCGATCACAATCGCTTTAAATCAATAAAAAATGTTAGTCGACACGGTCGATCTATTTCAATATTCTATAGTCATAAAAATTTCTTTCTAGTCATAAAAATCTAGCGAAAGATGACAGCATAACGACATATGGCAGCGTCATGCCGTTTGTCACGCCATTCGAGAACATCTTACAATCAAAGTGCACCAATAGTTTCACCCGAAAGACTTAGCGGAGAGCTAGTTCGGGAGGATTCAGAATATTTAGTCATGTAAACTATCAACCCTTGTATGTCCCACTGCTGGGCACGGGTCTCCTCCTTGAAATCAGGCGAGGAGGGTAATAGGCCATATTTCACCGATGCGCTGGCTCAGTGCGGGGTGGTGAACTTCACATAACATTAAAGACTTTCAATCTCATCAGGCATGCAGGTTCCTTCACGATGTTTTCCTTCACCGATGAGCAAACGATGGTCTCGTGTTTGGAGTGCACTTAGAAATTTAGAAAAACCCATTTCAAGGCACACAAGGGCGGGAAGAATTTTAGTGATGTGCCACCGTTAAATGGTGCCGTATTAATGATTCACAGTTCACCGGACAATTAGCAAAGGCTGTCCACCTCTGGGCCGCGATGTATTTATTCATCGGATGTCCAGCGATTACCATAATCGATAGCATCGCGCGCGCCGCATACGGACGACGTGGCGTTTCGACGAGATGCGAAGAAAGTCAATTAATTATACACCATGTATAAAATGTAATATTTGTAAGAAGGTGTTTCTAGAAGGTACAATAGCTTCTTTTGTGGTATACACGAATAGTATACATCATGTATGAATTAGGATGCTTTAAGATGAAAGTTTCAATTCTGTACCTACACGATGCAGAATGGATACCGAAAACAAATGATGAGACCATTAGTAGCAATACAGATGTCCCGATGCACAAAATGTTGTATATAATAATATAACTGTTGTATAGCAGTGCAAAATTTATTTGTCTTAGACTAATACAGAAGACAACGATTTATAATTCGACGGAGCCGGATGCACGCACGAAAAAACATGACTCATGCGGCGTTACCTCGCTCTGAGGCGTTCCATTTAAGGCTTAAAGTGCAAGAGAGAGCGCGGAATAAGCGACAAAGAGGCAAAATCAGGTCATCAGTATTTTCTTATGACGTCACGTTCAACTATCGTCCGTAAACCGACTTTACAGACAACCGATTTTTTGGTTATGCAAAGTGTAGCCTAATAAACTCCTCGTTAGATTTAGAGGAATGCTGTGATGCTGTATATTAAAATGACGTTTTCCGGACCCAGGATTGGTCGTGTCTCCTCGTGTCTCCTCCTATACTCGGATGATGAATATTAACACGATTCTCTTTCCCCAGGATACGTTAACGTCTGTGCGGCAGTTTGTCTTGTGCTCCTGGTGGGCGATATACTACCGCTCACGACAGCAGCACCGCGCAGGAGAATGTCACGAGAGCGCCGGTCCACCGAGGAGAACAGCTTTTGGGGGAATCCCTGTGACTATACTGATGTGAGTATATATAAATAGATGTATAAAAAGAACAAAGTGCGCAGGAGTTTCGTATACAGTCACGAAATATCGAGATCCGCGTAATTATAGGTAGATAGAGTTTGTAAGGTTGTAGGGGGTAGTATCTGGATCTATTGAACAGATTTTGAAAATTCTTCTATCAATAGAAGGCTACACTATTTGTAAATGACATCAAATATAATTTACTACCGTAATCCCACGGCAAAATTAAGTACCTACGCGGATGAAACCGCGGGGCGCTGCTAGTACAAATGTAAAATGGATACGTTTTAGACAGTTTTGATAGTTACAATTAATATGTTCATTAAAAATAATATTATCAAAGTAAAAAGCTATTTTACAAATTGTTTTTTGTTAAACTGTTATTATTTTTAACCGAATAAGTTTTATTTTACTCTTCATACTTGCAGTTTATAGTTAATATTATTTTCATATAAAATATTTTAATTTACTTTATATTTTCAGTATAAACCAAGAAAATACTCTGCAAAACTCGCACATGCGGTTGCAACACAAGCGAGTAACGCATTCGACTCAACAGTCTTACACAAAGATCAAATCGTAAGTACATTATTATTAACATATACATAAACATGCAACTGACTGCCTTAAGTAATTTACATAAAATATAGACCTTTTTACCGTAAATTCTTTGAACGTAGGAAGAACGTAGTATCTTAGCTCAATGCAAAAAAGGAAACCCACGAAGGAAAATAAATAATATTATAGCCTAAATCTGTTCCATGCTAAGAAAGACCAAATGTAGAAAACAATGTGACGATGTATAAAGCATAAAATAAAAATAACGAAATGTAAAATTTCAACGGTAATAAGCATGTAAGATTTTCACAACGTTTTTTAATTTTAAATTTTTGAAATAATTTATATTTAGAATAAAATGGACAGCTCTATTAACAAATAGTCGATAGGCATTATGAATAGGGTTGTAGGAATACATCGATTCCATTGATGAATTGATTCGAGTAAGACAATCGTAGTATTCGCATCGTAATCGTTATGCCCGCCGCGTCGCTCAAATGAACGGACGCGCGCTGCGACCGGCCAATACCAATAAAACTAAGGACACCAGCGCCCAGTGCATACCGCTGGGCTTAATGTGATTTTATCACTTTATGAATGAAATGTCTGTAGTGGTTTACCGGGAAGCGTATCGGTAAACGCCGTCACCCACTTCTCGGAAAGTGATTGACGTTTGCACGAAAACTAATAGTCATAATGCTTCGTTGATTATCCTTAGCGCCATACTAGTTTTTCCGCAAATGTTGGAGTTTCTTTCATTTCTTGTCGATCTTAACAAAGTTTTGTTTCGTCTGATATGTTAACTCGATCTCAAGTAACACCAAAATTTTCATACTTAAAATTCTTGTTGTGCGCGAATTTGGTGCTCTTTTCTCACCACGTGAAAGGACGATTGTATCGGCATTGGCGCCTCATACGTCACCAGTCGTTCCTCGACTTCCTGTGGAGCAGCTTCCTCTTTTAATTAATTATTGAATTGATTACCCATTGAAATTTACTAAAATATGCAGTTGTATCTTTATATGTCTATGTTTATGTAACCAAGACTTTTGCTCTAAAAACTATTACGTTTCCATTTGTGAAATTATTATCTCGTAAATACTGACCTGAAAATTATTGATATATTTTCTCTAACGATTCAGCCTACGTTCGCATCAGTTTCCAGTACAAAACGATTTCCTGTAGGCAATATTTATTTAATAAATTTATCAAAGGAACTACTAGTCTGACGGTCATAAGTCATAACCGATCAGCCCCGATCCCGAGAATATTTCCGAATCGGAAGTAAGGTACCCGATCAACTGGCAATAATGTGTTGTCGTTGTCGCGTCTCGAATCTTTTATGGCTAATCCCTTACCATCGCACGTATCATGTGACATTATAAAACAGTGGACATGTACATTTCTCTTGCACTACGTAATGGTGCGACGCGTTCGTGTTACAAACGTTCGATGTACAACAGACGTTGGACGGGTATCGGAGGAGGTCGATATGTCGTGTTGTGATCGGGTATGAGGTATGGTGGCATTTGTAATAGGCTCGAGTCGTAACGACGGCGACGTCCTGTCCGCTCGATTCTGCCTCCCCATCGTAAAATGACAATATCGACGCACAGTAGCCGGAACGAAGTACAGGACGGTGCGCGTACGCACAGCATACTGATTGCGCATTAGTATTGCGCGACACACCTGCTTATATATTTTTTTCGCCTCCCTAATGTCGGTCATCGCAAGTAATATATAATAATTACATTCGAAAAAGGCTACAGAAACTAGTGTTGCTATATATGTTACTCAGAGAATCGACAATCGACATCATCTCAGAGATGTATTATCGATTCCCTATTTCACAACTCTATGGTACATCTCGGCACAAATAATTACACTACTTATCCTAACCTACCATTTGGACCACAACAAAGTTGCCAAGCGAAGAAATGAGAAACACGTTACGCCTTTTTTCCGTAAAAACCGGTGGGGCTTTTTTTTTCAGTAAACTAGTGAATAACGTAATGGAAAGCGTGTGATATGCAGCACATATTTACCGTCTGTCGTGTTATTCATCATAAATAACAGGCCGCTACTGAGAACGTAATAACAAATTCAACGAACTCTACCGGTACTGTGTGACTCCGCGCCGGCCACCGTGTGAATGTACCACTCGTGTTTTTCGACTGCGCTGGTGTTGAATTATCGCATCATAATTCGACTCTAGAGCCGAGATACACATCAAGATATGGCAACATTCTTCGTGTCTATGGAGTCAAAAAATGCAAGAGTTTAATTGGTCGTAAGTGTGAAGGAGTTCGGAGTACTGACAACACTGGATATATAATGAGTACATAGTGCGATAGCGCTGTTCACACGGCGACATGCTGTCTGCGGCTGGTGTGTGTATGTGTGTGTGCGTGTGCACATGCCGCCCGTGTGTGGGTGCATGTTTATTTGATAAGCTTCCGATGGTTCGGGCGATCTATCCGGATGCTAAGTAGTCGAATTTCTCCGCATACGCCCACCCACGGCATAAGAATGCGACCTCGTATATTGCATTACGATGCAATTCGGTATACGATCACTAGGTGTTGGCCGCGGGTTTGTCTGTGAGAGCTTATATAAAGGTGAGAGCTTTATAATAATAATTCTTAATTTATAGTTTATTTTGTTAGTAAGAACAACATAGTAACATAGTAACAACATAGTTTATATAATATAGAGAATTATATTTTATATTAAAATTCGCAATAAAAAGCATTGAAAATAGGGTAATACAATCAATATAATATTTAATAATCATTATCTAACTTTTATTGCAGGCTAATTTATACGCCTGATAAATATTTTTGAAATTCACTACATCTTAATAAATTTCTTAAGCGTATGTATAACTTTCATCTACATTTTTTTTTTCAAACAAGTATTGACGTCTTCTAAATATCTTAAAAAAAAACAATCAAAGATTAATTCATTAAACGTATCTTCTAAATTTCGTAACGTGTGTGACCTATTCGACTATCGAGTACCGGACGAACACCTGCGCCCGTAATGTCCTGCCTCATAAACAAATTCCACCTCACGACTTTTATATCTGCTGAAGAGAACTTCTCTTATCTTAAACACTTGATAATGATATATCCTGTACCTAATACACAACATACACTACTTTGAATTAAACACAAATAGAAATTATCTTTTGTCTTGTAATTCATCAGGGCTGGCACACGCTTGAAAAATGATAAATTTTATATCAATACTAGCGGACCCCACAGACGTTGTCCTTTAGATACGAATCGATAGTGGCAGTACAGATCAATAACCTAGATACCGACTGTAGCGCCATCTGCCGGTCTGATTTGTGAATCTAAACCATTCTCGAATCTCCACGAAAACACACAAAAAATTTATCAAAATTGGTCTAGTCGTTTAGGAGGAGTTCAGTCACATACACACGCACACAAGAAATATATATATTAAGATATAATATATTATATCAATACATAGTTGTGACCGAATGTAATTAGTTATTGTGTCTAGATTGGATTATTATAATGTACTTCTTTATTGTGTTTATTGATGCAAAACTGTATTTGGTCCTAATACATAAATAAATATAATTGTGATAATAAATAGTAATAATGAAAGATGGATATGAAGTTGAGTTGTCGTAGTGGCATCACTACATTACAGCGTCACGGCAAAGCAAATAAGACTGGAGATTGAATAAGACTTTGAACGATTTTGGCATAATGTACTTACGTCTTTTTACAACGACTTGCGGTTTGAGTTATGGAGACTTTTGTATTTTACAAATCGCTTGCATCATAGATAAGCGGTGGCCATTGTTGACGATTTTTGGATATTTATCACGTTTCCGAAATATTTAATTAACCGTATTGTTGGCTAACAATCACCTTTGGGGGATACTTTTATCAGACGTTGCATCTGTCGTTGCGGGCTCAACTTTAGCGACCGTATTGCGTCAATCGATGGTCGATATTCGTGTGTCGCGTATATTACGGTGTGGTTGCGGAGTGTCAAATTTTAATGTGAAAACGGTTGTGTTACGTGTCGCGTCGGCGGTGACGACCATATCTATCTCACCTTTCACGACCTTGGCTGACCCAATCGCTAGACGATCGTCAGTAGCTGCATTTTATTTCATATCGCTTCCTTGTACTAAATGTGGAACTGTAACCTATATTGCACTTCAGTGAATTGGATATCGAATTCTGCGTGGGGGATTTTAATGGGATACATTTATTAGTGCGCTACGTTAGTAAAATCGACTGGAATGCCACGACAAGGAGCGGCGTGACGCTGCAATGTCACGCGTCGTATTTTTATAATTATAAATTCTAATACGAGCTTACACATTTAGGGTCAACTTTTTCGACGCTTACTCTAAATTCAGAAAGAATGACAAATCACTGAATTTCACTCGTTTATGATATAAGTATTATCAAGTTATCCACCTATCCAGTGTTCCTATAGTTATAAAAATTTAATGAGGCACGATTAGCTTGTAGCTTAGCTTGTATTGCTAATATAAAAATAAATAATAAAGAAGTCATAAAATAACGATATGTCAAATCCTTTTTCAAATTATTTTGTGCAAATCTAACTATCTCATTCTATAAACTTTGAAGTTTTAATTTTAACCGCGAAAAAGTAGTTTTGATACTGTATTAAAAAAAATACTTTTACATACCGCTAGAGGATACAAGGTTGCCACGGTATCGAAAAGTCCACTGTGAATCCTGGCACCGGGTCCCCATTTATACCGACCTCAATAGAGGAAGCAGACCTCATCATCCGTCCAATCTTCATATTCCATGGAAGTCAATCAACGGCGCCCATTAACAAGCTCTATTTCTATCGTTCAAAGAAATCAACGAGTCCCCAACGGGCTAAATGATGATTCACATTTAGGTCTTTATTTTACGTTTTCTGTGATGTGTCACTTTTCTTATATGTAGATTAAAAATGACGCAATGTGTAATTAAAATGAGATTTCAAAGCATTAATGACATTGTCATTTTTTAATTGTGCTCTAAAGTGTATTAGGTTACTGATAGTTTTCTGATGTTTTACAACTTACGTATTTTATCGCGTCCTCCCGTGACCATGGTTGCTGTAAAGTATCCGAAACGCGATGAAATCCGTAAAAGTTGTTTCATTATAATATTATTTTAGGTATAGTTTTGATTAAAATAGTATTGTTTATCAGTGTCCTGTGTTAGACAGATCCGGGACACTCCTCATAAAGCGGCTGAAGGCAACCCGCAGTGGTTTTAGTGAGGTATACCGGCGTCTGCAGGAGTCTGTGGGCGCCGGGAGGCCCACATATCCCTGGGGACGACCCATCCCCGGGTGAATACGCAAAGCATTTCCACTGCGAAAAAAAATAATATTGTTTATCTAAAATTCTAAATCTGGATTTTAGAGCAGTTATTAAAAGCTTCACACGGCAATGTTATAAATGTTTTGTGATACTAACGAAGTGATTATTATTTGTGTAAATTATAATTTTATTTTCTTTGTTGCAGGCTGGATTGCATAGTTTCGAGTCTTTTGAGAAGCTACTGCCAAAATGGAGTAGTACAGACTGGCTCAGAAACTTCACTTGGTACACAGATGATGTTCTGCCCAGAAACAAAGTCCTAAATGTCAAAGTACCAGAAGAAGATTTAGATAAATTAATGGTAAGTAAGATTTTGAAAATATCTATCACTCCTTAATCTCGACATAATTTTTTATAAAAACAATTAGCACAAAAGTCGGGAAAGTCGACATATTTTTATTAATATTATTTAGTTTATAATATATATACGCAATAAATAATTAATTTATACAAAATAAATTATACCACCACATCAATGCGGAAAAAAACTGCTGTGTAACACAGGGATTCTAGTTAGATTATATAAGTTCCTATTCCACTTCACAGATAAGTTAGTGGCACTATATTTATTATAACAATTCATAAATAAGAAAACTCTATAACGAAACATGAAATAAATATATGGCAGCGTCATTCCGTTTGCAGTAACGACATTCGAGTCAATTTTCCTGCCGATTCGTGCCACCTATGTTTCACATCGAAACTTGTATCAACAAGAAAAAGTACAAGCTCTTAAATGTTAAACACGGGGGGACAAAAAAGACTGTTATCTCAAACTCTCTGTAGATAATGATTGTTACTTAACAGAGACGATTTGATTGTTTTAAACCGCTTGCCGCCGAATTCGCTGATGCCAAAAACGTGCATCCGTATGAGTTTTTCAATCGATTTCAAAGAATCGCCCATCGACGGTGGCACCCATTGTTGTGGCCGACAGACGTTTACGTGAGAACACAATGGTTTCGCAATGTGGACGCTTTCATCGGTAATCAACGCAGTGATATCGTTTTGGATATGATAAGGAAATCATATTACTAATTTATGTTATGCAACGATTGTCGCTTCGATTGGTGAATTTGCTCCTACCTAAATTTAGCGACCATCCAGTTAGCATAGACTCGGCCTCTTAAGCGAGAGGTTCCGGGTTCAATCCTGAGCCCCTTTGGTGCCTTGAAATAGGTTATATTTAGAAGTGCACCCGAAAAACACGAGACCATCACTCGCTCACCGGTGAAGGAAAACATCGTGAGAAAACCTGCATGCCTGGTGAGATTTGCCAGCGCCTCTGTGAAATTTGGCGCGATACCTGCCTGACCTGATTTCGAGGAGGAGATCCGTGCCTAGCAGTGGGACATAATATATGGGTTGCTACTTTATATTTTATTTTACTACTACTTAGGCTTGCATATTGCAAGTAGTAATATATCCTAATTAATATTAATAGATATATTTGCGGATATATTAAAAATTAATTATACGGATGGCAGATGTGCCAATAAGGTTTGAGAGTGCAGCGCCCATTTCGTGTCGAGTTCGACTGCCAATGCATCTTCTGCAAGCTGCAACCAGATGATTATAGAACGTTGATCATTACTATTTAGTACTAGTTAACTATATAAAATTAGTAATTTTGAATTACAGATTTACTAGTTGATTGTGGTATAAACATAATGTTAATAAATCTTTACTTTCGTCCACAGACACACATAGATGATGTCCTCCCATTAATGTACAAGACTTTGAAGATGGTCGTGGCTGGACTGGACTTCATCAAGGACGACAGCGAAGTCTTCACGGATCCCAGCTTGAAACAGAAAATCAAAACCAGCATGCACAACGTCAGAGCTGTCTTGTGTATGTTCTATGTAAGTATCAAAAACTTTTTTTAAATTCTTAAGTGTGTTTCACACATTCAATCTACGTGATTCTAAAATATATCCATCATGTAGGTAATATGTATGCAGTATATAATGTTAAAGGCTAATGAGTTATTCCATCGCTAATCAAAATTTCACAAATTGATTTTTTTCCCGTAATTAGTTTAGTAAATTTAATTGATATTAACAACCAATATTACACAAATTGTTGTTAAAAAATTGAAATAAAATCTATACTTATGTTGCTTGTAAACTAAAGTGAAGCAGAAAACAGAAATCTACATACCTGCCTACAATACTAACCTTTTAAGCGGTTTTATACACTCGTTCGAGAGCTCTCGCTATATCTCGCCGAGGTTTCTCGATCCGCCTATTAATATACAAAATATGATAGAAGGCACCAAGCGAGCTCTAACATCTCTCGTGCTCGACATACCATGGACTGTCTCAGGGAGAGCATCTTACAGCAACCTTAAATATTAATGTTTCAATAAATATACCATCACTATAATGTGGATATTGTTTGCAGGAAGTGATAAGGTCCCGTGACTTGGAAAACCTGCCCCTACTCGATTCGGACGTGCAAGAAGAATTGCATAAAGACGAAAAACGCAAACTATTCGTACTCATCTACAGAGACACGCTTAACTACTTGGAGTACATCGAACAAGTATTTAAGAAGATGAACGATTTAGACTCAAAGTCAACATAGGTCTAGATATGAGAGCCGGTCTGTTCTATATCCGAATTGTTTTTGGGCAGTTACTTAATTGGTGCTTATCAGTAAAGAGGTTTTATGTGCCCCAAAAGGAATATCTTTGATCGCACCTTTGGCTGTTGATACATAGTAGTATTTGCCATTATATTGCCATTTTTTGGTTAGAATGAATTAGTTCCTTTTATAAATATATATTTGTAAATAGTTATGAATTTATTATATTTATGATACAATTACTGGCAGCTAATATTCAAAATTATTTCATGCCCTAGTCAAGGTGTTAATTTATTTATTACTTATTTAAAACTCATGTACACGCAACGACATCTTGTAATTATTATAGGTTAAGTGGGTGATACACTCGACGACGGTGTCGTGTCGTGTAAATGGGATCTTATTTCCGATATTTTTATTAGTTTGAATTTTTGTAAATGATAATGTATTTTCTTAGTATAAATTTTCATTCCGCAAAACATGATTGGACGTGT
Organism: Lycaena phlaeas; assembly: GCA_905333005.2. NCBI lineage: Eukaryota > Metazoa > Arthropoda > Insecta > Lepidoptera > Lycaenidae > Lycaena > Lycaena phlaeas. The sequence goes on from HG995176.1 coordinate 4,193,626, forward strand.
TTGTTTATGATAGTAAATTATTTAGCGAATGTCTTGTCAGAGTGATGAGTGTATGGATCGAGGCTGCAAAAAAATAATTTTATTTGTAAATTTTAATTCTTAGAATTCAATTATTTATTACTATTTATATTGCTGTTAATGATAAAGACAAGCTTTAATGGAGCTGTTAAATGTATTATGGTAAAGTACAGAAGCCAGTGTATTTATGAATTAATCATTATTTGTATAGTTCAAATAGTGTCTATGAAAACGCAAACAATTGCTGTTAGTGAAATTAAATTATTATAACATTTATTTTGTTGTTTTATTGTGTATATTGAACATAATATAATATATTGGGATCATCTACATCTATCTACATCTACACTAATATTATAAAGAGGAAAACTTTGTTTGTTTGTTTGGTTGTAATGAATAGGCTCAAAAATTACTGGACCGATTTCAAAAATTCTTTCACCATTCGAAAGTTACATTATCTACGAGTAACATAGGCTAAATTTTATTCTGAAAAAAAAATGGGGTTCCGTAAGATATTTGGGTTTTTCGGACACAAGGTGTAAAAAATCAAACAGAAAATTTACTTCTTTTGCGTACTAAGATCCCGTTGTAAATCTTAGTTAACGCAGGCGAAGCTGCGAGCAACAGCTAGTTAAATATATATTTAATGATCCGGCTGTCTTGGCGTTCGTTTTCGGAGATCTATGTTCAGCGGTGGACGGATAGAGACTGATGATGGTGATGATTTCCATTAACTGACCGTTAATATACGGCCTATAGAATTTATTTTAACGATAAAAGCTTAGATAACAAGTTGAACCCAGCAATCATTCTCCTATCCTTACCAAAAATGTATGCCCTTACCGATGGATTTTTTTGTATACGAATCTCCTGATGTAAACCAAGAAAATAAGAAGAATTATATAATTTGGTGCAGTTGCTCTGAAGTTATGTGTGCATACTTTTCGGCGATGCATTTTTATTTGTATCATATTATCACATTATAAATAAAAAAACAGTAATGAATTCGAATTTAAACTGAATACCGAATGGTCTAAATTAGTTTTTGATCAGTGCACAAATGAAATGTTTTTCAATAATATCTAAATTACTCCCTAAATGTCACTTGCTTTGGTCAAATTTTATCTTCGCTAGATTTCGAGGAGATTAAATAAAGCAAGTTATTATATACTCAGCGTAATTAACTGAGTTTTTACCACCAAATCGAAAACTGACTTGTGCCCGAGGCAGTCAGTACTATACCATATTATCTTATAATATACTGTAATATAACATAATTAAATATTGCAACCGCGCCTGCAGAAACCAATTATTTTTTCTCATACTATTTTTAGCAGGACGAATTTCAAATTATTTTGAATGATTATTATAGAATATAACCAAACCTAAATATATTCATAAAATCTGCGTTTTTATAATAAAACGTGATAAATGTCCAACGGGTCCAACTGAATCATCAAATTAACCAGGGTTCTTCTCAAATATACACTCAAAATTACACCTGAATTGATCCAGCCGCTTCGTAAATGTAGGTGAAAAGAATACGTTCTTATAGAACGTACCTATAAAATAAAGATTGGTCAGACATCGGCATGGTTTCATCCGTCGGTGGTGAGGCAGAGACCCGCCACAGGAACAAACCCCGGGTTTGAAACCCGACGCCATGAAGCCGTGGAAGTCACACTCCACGGCTGGCGCGGGGCAACCCCCCACTTACTATATCACAGGGTGAAACTAACCGGCTCACCCCACTACCGACGAAGCATTAAGACCATTAGGGCCATCAGGGCCATTAGCATAGCTCCAAACAAAAAACATCGTCCTGGTTTGAACATCAGCGCCCTCTACCGCATCGAAGACTATTTAATATCTAAACTTGGGCCGAATAATTCTATATACCACTCCCATCCAACCAGGACCAGCATCTACATGGAACTACGTCCTATCTATTCCCAACAGCACTTATAGAGAACAACATTGTAAAAGGAGTTTAGAGAAAGACAACGGCATTTTTACGTTTGTATATTTTTTTTTCGGATGGAGCTATTCTAATGGCCCTAATGGCCCTAATGTTTCGTCGGAAGTAGGATGAGTCGGTTGGTATCACCCAGGGATATAGTAAGTGGGGGGTTGCCCCCCGCCAGCCGTGGAGTGGGACTTCCACGGCTTCATGGCGTCGAGTTTGTGTTTGTATAAAGATTATTAGTTTATGAGTAGCAATTAGACTATGGACTCCGCAGAGAAACAAGGTTTACGCAATAGTATCATACGCTAACAGTATAGGTAATTACTTGTACTATGTAATTCCCAATTTGTAATCACTAATTTTGCATGTCATGCTTGTATAGTATTTATTAAAATGCTTTTATTACTAACTAAAATGTACCCACATACGTGTTTATTAAAAAAAAATATTATTACATATTATATGACGTGTCGGATGCGCACGCGGCGCGGCAATGGATCTGAATTGATTTCTTATGCTGAACCGATTTTAATAAAACTTTGCACACTCCGATAACTCGGTAACTCCGATACTGGGAACTATCCTAGATAACGTTTAAAACCTTTTTAATAAACACATTAATACTAATATTATAAAGAGGAAAGGTTTGTATGTATGTTTGTAACGAATTGGCTCAAAATGTACTAGACCGATTTTAAAAGTTCTTTCACAATTTGATTAATACATTTTCACTGATTAATAAAGGCAATTTTAATTGTAAGAAAAAAATAATGATCCCTACTGAAACTACAATATTGTTACCCAAGGTGTTAAAAAAATTATAAAATATCTTTCATCGCATACGCTGCGAAAACTATTGATGATAGAACAAGAAAATGTTGCACAATATTAGAAGACATCTACAAATAACGTCGCGGTAGTATGTGTATAACTATAGTATTTAAATTCACTGTATCTACTATTTCACATTTTAAAATTTAATAGAAATTGCGACCAAAAACAGACTAAGTTATTTATACCCTTGCATTAATCCTTATCTAAATAGTTTTTCGTTTATTAAAATCGGATAATCCATTCAAAATATATTGCGAGTTTAATGAAATTGAAATAAAATTAATTCGCCGCTACGCCGCGGCCGAGACACGCTGAAGTGCCGCGCCACAAAACTGTCACATAATGTTTGGGTGGTAAAGTATTGTATAAAACAAAATAATTTAAATATTAATAAAAATAAGAAAATATTGATACCTTTTGAATAAGGCGTTCGCTGCGAGGATGCCTTTAATATTTTATATATTGAAGATATGAAAAAGATTAGTTTTACTGAGTTTGTTTAGCTGGTTTTATAAGTAGCTATACAGCGAGCGACTATGGTCCAGTGTGTAATGGCCTCGGCCTCTTATGCGAGAGGTTCCGGGTTCGATTCTGACCTCCCCGTGTGTTGTTTTAAAATCTTTGAAGATAGGTAAAGTCCACCAAGTATGTCTCATGTTCACAATTAATAATGATTTATGGGAATTAACATTTAGTCAATCACACACTATATATAATATAACAGTTATTTGTTGGTATAAAACATTTTGACTAATTCATTTTACAAAAACATTTCTTGTTATTGTTAGTCTGAATAAACAAAAAACCCCAATGAGTATTCTATAATAAAAAACGGATCATAATATTATTTCAGCGGGGTAGCCATACTCCATAGGTAACAAAAACATGGAACTAAAAAGAAAAGTAAAAGGTTAGTATTACTGTACTTAATATACAGAATGATAAAAAAGTGTCTGATAATTAATACCACTTAACATTACATCATCACGATAATCATCAAATTATCATCATAAACATCAGCCTCTCTAGACAAGTGGCAAACGCTCCGATTCTATGCAGTTGCGTTAGACGCTAACTCCATAGGGTTGCTGCAAAAAATTATACCTTAATAATTAACCTATATGGTTATTTGTAAAAACGTTTAACAACATATTCTGTACTTCTTTTAAAACGAACATTAATATTATAATATTTCTTGACTTTTTTTAAATGGCCGTAAGCTAGTGTTATGCCCATACAATAAGTATTATTTTCTATTATATTGGTTTAGCGTGTATGCCATTCGTCTAGGGAGGACAAAGTACATACGTTTTTACAAACAAAACTACATACTTTAAGCATGTGTTTCAATAAACGTTCGTCAAAGATTTTGCGACAACCCTATGGCGTTATATTTTTAGTGTTTATCGCAACTGAGTTTCGGAGCGTTTGCCACTTTTCTAGAGGGGCAGGTCTCATTATTGGCCGCGGATCTCCCCGCCATTAGGCTAGGTGGACGCGCAGGTGGCAAATCACACTATCTAAGAAATGTTTAATCTCACCAGGTTTCCTCACGGTGTTTTCACCGGTGCTCACCGATGTTCACGGGGAAATTTAGAAAAAATTGTGGTGGCCAGGATCGAACCCGCACCCACCCTTTGAAACTACAAGAACATAATTGCGGCAGCACCTATGTTATAAACCCGACGCCAGGATGCAGGAGGTCAAACTCCACGGCTGATGGAGGCAACCCCCCATTCATCTTCATCCAATGGTGAAGCCAACCAGCTCACCTCACGTCTGATGAAGGATCAAAGCCACTAGGGCCATTAGCATAGCTCCATCCGAAAAGAAGGTTGCCTATGTTATATATGCCACAAAAAAGTACATAAGCCTTTGTATATAAGTATGTTTTACAAGAAATTTAGATTGCTTCCTATCCTAAAAAAATATTTACGAAATATTTTAAGTGACTTCTACGGCTCGAATTCTTGAAAATACATTATCATTATCATCATCAGAAATTATCCGTACACTGCTCAACATAGGACTCCCTCAATGAACGTCAAAACGACCGATCACTTGCCATATGGATTTACATTTTACTGTAAAAATTAAACAAAAAAGAAAAAAAAAAAATAGAAAACTAGGTAAATAATCGATATTCATGTCAGAATGTACGGAACTCGGTCTTGTCCGACTCGAGCTTGATTGGTTTTTTATATGCATCTTTTTTATTCCAGTTTTTGTGCAAGTGACATAACTCTTTTAAGGATTGTTGTATGACACGTTCCCATGCGCGGAGCCTGGAAACAATTTCAAGTCTTTACACAAGACATTCACAACACGACGATTATTTGCGTTGGTGACTTGGTCGCCCTGACGAATTAGAGCGGTGTCAAAGTCGCTGAAAAAAAAAGAAAAAAAAAAACATCCAACACGCTAATACGACTTGCTTTACTGCGGTCAGATAAAATTTAAAATCGTTTGGATTTTAACGCTTTCAATATTATCAAAACGCTCGCCGATGTTTGCGGAGTGTGTTAGTGGTAGCAAGTTGTCGCCGGGAGTCCGCTAGGTGTTAGATTTGTTTAGTATACTAGTTCAAAATATTAAAAAACTCTCTTGAAGTTGACCCCCTACCTAGCGATCCTGATCAAAGATCAAATATAACTGTGATGTTTTTCAAACATTATTAAGCTATTGCATAGCTTCTATCGCGGGCCTTGAGCGCGGGGACCGAGTCCAGAAATTCCGTAACGAAAAAAAAACCTAACGCTCCCCACTCCGACGGGCACGGCTTGAAGGTCGTGCATTGTCTAACGTCGTTTCTTTTCGGCAGTCTTCGACACGGTGTTTGTGTGCGTGCAACTAGACGTATTGTACGACTCTACGAAGCTCGCACGTATAACAATAAAATATAACGCATGTATTGTAAAATAATAAAAATATTTTAAACAATATTATTTATTTCATAAAAGAAAAAAAATGTTTTCTTATCGGTCACCACGCTCAAAAAGTGTAACTTAAATTAATATCAAAGAAAAATATATACTGCATAAATAAAATAAATAAATAATTATAATTGCATAAGTTGATACAAAATGCTATGCAATAGCTTTACCGCGGCAGTCCCCGAGTGCCACACGTCTTTTTTTATTTCATCTTTGAAAACTGCAATGTTTCGATTAAGTAATAAATATTCAAAAACGAATTTGTTTTATTATATATTATTAACAATTATTATTATTATTATTATTACTTTTTAATTAGGTAATTTGATATTCGATTTTAAAAGAATTCCCTTTTATAAAAAAGATTTTTTTTGTTAACTGATCTTTCATAGATTGTATTAGTTGTAGCCCGCAACTTGGTTCATTTTAACAAATACTTGTGACCGTTTCCGGATAAGTGATGATGATTTTTATAGCCTAAGTTACTCCTTGTTACAGCAGCTATGTGCTTGTGAAAGTTCCGTCAAAATCGGTTTAGCGGTTTCAATTAGCCCGTATTATCAAAAAATTATTAGATGTAACAAAAAATATTTTGATTTAAGTACCGTGTATACATACTATATACGTTTTGTAACGAGGTAGTGCCATGCTGCTTTGCAGCCGAATTGGGCCGGCACGACCGGGCTGGTAGTGCTAGTACCTCTTGCTCACATAATACCGGCGTAAAGTGACAGTTATGCTGTCGTGTTTCGTGCGGTGGCCCATTGGGGGATAGGGAAAAGGAAGGCAACGCCTCTACATAACCTTTGGTTGTGTGGATGTTAATGGGCGTTGATAGTCGTAAGGGTTCAGCTGTTCGTTTGCCCTCCTATGCTATAAAAAAAAAGAAGAAAAAACGAAGAAAGAAACATTTATTCAACACTAACAGTAACAGAAAATATTTTTCGCTTGCACAGCATTTATTTGTATTTTACAAACGTTTATATTATATTTTATCCGTACGTGCGACATACATACTGTATTGTCCGTTCCGTTCTTCCGTCGAATTAAAATATTCCGTATTATGTACGTTTAATATGTAACTGTCTACTTATATATTAATACCATGGTGACTTCAGATGCCGATCTCGATGCCGACTCTACTCCTTAGTTCAATATTAAAACTTTATCTTATACTTAAAATATTTATATTTATTTTATTTATTTTTATTTATTTATTAGATCCACAAACAAGAATACACACTAACATGAGATATAAAAAAATAATTAGTGAAAATCGACGTTACGACTTAATTTATTATATTTATTTTTATTTTATAACACGCACTACATAAAGTATTTAAATTATAAACTAGTTGCATACATTTCAATTACAATCTAATTGGCGCATAAAAGGGGTTGGTACTCCCTTGATACCTACTCATCTGACGCCGCCTCTTACTGCCCCTCCTATTAGCTATTCAAAAGGCTTACTATAGAAGCTTTGGAAGCCCTCGTGAGATAAATACTGTAGCGAATACTATTAAGAGTTTGTATATAGAGTAATAGTTAAGTGTTGAATATAATGTGATAATAAATAAATAATAATTGAATATTATCTAACAATAACATCACGTTGACCTAGTCCCGTGGTAAGCTTATAATATGTGTTACGTGTTAGTACACGTAACACATATTATTGGGAACGAAAATGAATTTAATAAAAAGGAAAGTAAAGTTTCAAACCTTATATTTATTTATTTATGCTATATTGTTTCAAATTTAAAAATCTGATACAGTTTGGCGGACTCAATGCTAATGCATTCTCTCCCACTTATATGTCCCACTGTTGGTCACAGGTCTCCTCCTCGAAATCAGGCGAGGAGGGTAATAGGATACAGTTCACCGATGCGCTGGCCCAATGCGGTTTGGCGAACTTCACATACATTCAAAGACTTTTAATCTCATCAGGTATGCAGGTTTCCTCACGATGTTTTCCTTCACCGGTGAGCGAGCGATGGTCTCGCGTTTAGGGTACACTTAGAAATTTAGAAAAACCCATTTCAAGGCACACACGGGGGGCGTCAGGATCGAACCCGGAACCTCTCGGATAAGAGGCCGAGTTCATCAACCACTGGACCATCGTCGCAATAGAGGCTTATTTTATTTTTATTTTTCTTCGACTCCAATCACTTACTATCAGCTGCTGCCAGTTTGCTTATCCAACTAACATAAAAGATAGTCACAATAACTTTGTCACTATACAATTAAATGTTGCTAATAGTACTACTGAAAAGGTTATACTCATACTCAAACGAGCGGGAACACGTTTCCAAACGCACAGATATAGGTTAGGTAGGGTATTTTTATTAGGGTACCTATAGGTAGATACCTATATCTGTCCATTTGCCCCCTTTTATATAAACCCCCTTTAAAAACCCCCGTCAGTAAAAATCCTCTTCTAAAAGTATACCATAAGACACAGGAAGTGAGGTTTAATTATGCGACCGAAAATGGTGCAAAAAAACTGAGTCACGTGCGCATTACCATACCCCCTTTTCGTCCCAAGCTCGTGACGTCGTGTGTGAGCTCGCTGTAAATAATAAATCTAATAAATAAAAGGGAACGTGAGCCAGATAAAGCCCAGGCTGTGTCCAAACGTACCGACAGATCGTTAAAGGAAATATTTTGTGTCAGGACCTCGTAAACGTAAGGAGCGTAGAACTATACGAATTATTAACGCAAAGTGGGAATTTGCTGTATACAATCATTTCTTAGCTTAATAAACCGCGATAAAATCCGTAAAAGTTGTTTCATTATGTACCTTTATCAAATTTATGTACCTTAAGAAATTCTTGTTATGTAATTAACCTTCTATTCTCTTTTTATTTGTGTTTTTTGATGTTGTTTAGTGTTATTAATTCCTGTCTGCTCTTGTCTAATGTTATTTTTGTAAAATGTGGAAACTTTACTGCTTAATGCAAAAGTTAAGTTTGTGTTAAAATTAATGTATTGTATGTTGTAACTGTTTGTTTCCTAAATAAACATAAAATAAAATAAAAATTATAAAAAAATGCAAATTATCAAAAAGAAATGATTGTATACAGCAAATTCCCACTTTGCGTTAATGAGTGAAATTCGCGTAAATATAAGAAATCAATTTCCATTTTTATTCCTTTATAGTATCGTAAATTATACATTTGATCAGGTTATGATCTTTAGCAAAGTTGTGCATGAAGGTTTCTGGGTTGGTACGATCAATTTTCAACAGATGGCGCCGCTGCAGTTCCAATTAATTTCAATATTTATGTTATGTTTTCATTCAAAATTGAGTTGGTGGTGTAGCACCGGCAAGGATAGGTAAAGCTAGTAAGTTTTAAAGGGATACAACGAAGTTGATAAGCGGGATGATATATATCCCATAGCTTAGTCTAGCTAAGAACTAGGTTGACAACGTGCTTAGTTACTATTTAGTATCATTATTTACTTGGATATTACAACTCAAAAACTGTATATAATATATAATAAACTCCATTTAAACTATTTTGATTATCTTTAACACATTGAGTTAATATGGAGGCTAGTTAGTGTATGTAGTTTATTATTTTAGATATCTGACAGACCTTGGGATGTGTAAAACGGTCGCTATTAGCCTGGCCGCATACCTTCGGAACTAGATTTCAGCGTTTTTCGCGAAATTCGATTTTTAAATTAGTTTTTCGCATTCAGAGACCCGAATGCACCAGATTAATATGAAAATACATTGAAAGACGCACACGTTAGTTTTTTGACCGTACGAAATACATTCATTTTACAATAGCGAACGCGGAAAACGAATTCGGAAATCGAATACTAATTCCAAACGTATGCGGCCAGGCTTACTGTAAAAAACCTTATAATTTTACGATTATTGAAGTAAGTTATCAAGTCGTTCGACAAATTATTATTATTATTACAACTTAGTGACCGTGGCCTAAAGATTATATTAATAATAAATTGGTCACCCTTCTTTATTTAATAGAAGTATCTATGTATAATCTTTAAATAAAGAATTTTTAATATGAGACGGGTTGAAGATTTGCCATTTATTATCTTTAAATTATTATGCGAGTATAATATCTAAATTAATTATACTACCGTTTATTTTTCCATACTTGAATAGTGATGTCACAGGATCAATATCCGTGTTCGTGCGAGTGGCAAGTTATCGGTCGTATTAAGTGTAGGGGGCCTATATTCAACAGTGGACGGATAGGTCTACGATGACGTCACGAGAAGTCAAGTCACAAGATTTCAATTGAAAAATAGACAATTTGAACGATGGGAAGGACGTGCTTCGCCGCGTTCATCTTGCTTATGGCCCCCACTTTACTGTGTTTAGGAGAGAAGGGCAAAATAGACAGTGCAATTACCAGTTCCTATCATCTTGTGTCTCAGGAAAGGAAAACCTCCAATTAGAAAAGACGTAGACGTCGATAACCCACATGACTTTCAAGAAAAGTCAACTCATATTTGAAAAACAGCCATCCATCGGGTGTTATGGATGTCGCAGATCATTAAGCTTAGGCACCAGTCTCCCACAATATTAATGCTAATGTTATTTTGTATGTACCTACCAAATACCGAGTTTACAATATTGTGGTGAGAAAATAAATATTATTTATAACCAAGTGTATATTTGTCCCCTTCTATAAAATTAAAATTGAAGGTTGTAAGTATCATAGTTTTACTTTTAAAGGAAAACATCGTGAGGAAACCTGCATGTCCGATAAGATTGAAAGTTTTTGAAGGTGTATCAAGTTCATCAACCCACATAGGGACAGCGCATCGGTGAACTATAGCCCATTACCCTCCTCGCCTGATTTCGAGGAGGAGACCCCTTGCCCAGCAATGGGACGTATGTGGGTTGATACTTTACTTTTATCATAGTTGATTGCATTTTACTAACAAACAGACTTCATCTTCTCAACACACGTCATTTTGAAAGTGTAAACAAATTGGTTGGATTCATACTTGACCCGATCAGCCGTATGTCCGCCATGGCCGTGTACAAACACACACAAAACACGGCGACAGCCAACAATCCTTGTTTGACATTATCTGTGTACTTTCTGAATACAACACGTAAAGCGCCCGACATTAAAGAATAACTTTGAATAGCTAAATTGCTATATTATTTTTAATGTTTACGATTATAATGAAACAACTTTTGCCATTGGTCAGTAAGTTGATCTGTAAACTAATAATCTAAAAAATTTAAATAATACAAAATCGGTAAAAATTGTTTCATCAACACAGTTGATAATCTGAACCTGATGAAACGGCTCAGGTTTTAAAGGTTCACTAGCGGTGGTTCCTGCTTTCAAATATATTGAGTCCAAATCAGGTTCATTGGTTAAAGAGCTACGTTGTCACATAGTCAAACATAGTGGTGAAACTTATAACATTCCTCTTTCTAATCCTCCGGGCAAAAACTTTGAGCGCTCTGTGTGCGTGTGTGTGTGTGGGTCTTTGTCTAGGTATTATATAAAATACCTAGGTTTAAAAAATCCGGTAACATTTATATTAAATATCGAAATTGATAAATGCCGAACACGCGAATGACGCCACCAAAGCGAATACAAATTCAAAAGCGAACACAATATAATAGACGTCAGAGTACGACGCTATGTCAAGCACTTGAGAGCGTTTTTGAATTTGTATTCGCTTTGAAGCTTCACTCGGGTGTTCGGCATGCTCCATCTGTCTTTATTTATAAATCTGTGAATGCTACAATAACGTCTGCTTGTTGTAGTGACCTTATAGGTCAATATGATTTAACTTACGTTGTTAGGATTACACACCTTCATCGCAAGTATAAGTAAAGCATTAAGTTTTTTATGAAGCCATAAGGAAATCAATTAAAATAATATTATTCAATTTACTTATGATTAATGCGCTGGTACATTAAATTAGCAAATAGTAATAAAACGGCGAAGAGAACTTATTGTTTTCTCGCACCTTTTAATAATAATTGTCGTGTTTAGTGGTATATTTTATGTTACGTGTAGTTGAAGTATATTCTCAGGTTTTAAAGTCCAATAAAGTAATGTTTGACTCAAAAACTTGCTAGTAGAGGGGGCCTAACCAAAATGCCATTAAGAAAGCGTTAGCGAAGTTCGAAATGATAAAATGTATAGGATGGACCACGTGATTAAGCGCGGCCTTATGTCAATCCCATAATATGGTCTCTGCTATTTTATACTAAGAAAACTGTTTAATAGATAGGTTTTGTGACCGTTTAGGACTTGAATAGTTTTATACTTTCATAGCAAAGCCCCGCATTTTCACAATCGTACTTCCCATTCCCGTGGGAGTACGGGAATAAATTAGGGCATGTCCTATTCCTATGTATAAGCTGTATTATTGTATGGTTTAATCATAATCCACTCAGTAGTTTTTGTGTGAAAGTGTAACAAACATACCTACATCCATACTTTCATATATTTCATGATATTAGTAGGATACCCATTATTGCCGAAGCTCAACTGCTGCTATGCTGGATTTTCTTTGTCAGTTGGTATTCGAAACGAAAACCTTCGCCAGAAAACTAAAGTTAGCGATATCACGCAAGATTAAGCTCGTGGCGGTTGGCTGTTTAAACTCACCAGGAGAACGGATGGCAGATGAATATTAACCATGTGGGAAGACGATCTCCAAGCCGTGGCCAGGTGTGGGATGTGAGTGGCAAGAGATCGGTCATCTTGGCGTTCTTTAAAGTAAACAATGTTCAGTAGTGGACGGAAGCTAATAATGATGATGATTATGGTGATGACAATGAAGATGAAAATGATCCAATAAACACTACATGTAATTGCAGGTACTAAATTCATCTACATAGTACTATTTTTCAACGAGACACACTATGTGAATAGTTTAACCTAAGGTTTTAAGCTTTCAGGTACTCTACTAATCATATATACAGACATCCACTTCTTAAGCCCTGGCGCCATAAAGAGGGACGTTACAAGTTTAAGCGTATAACTATTTATTAGATGTACGGTCTGTGATATAGCCCTTAAACAGAAGTAATTCTTTGAATTTGATTCTTAGTTCAAAGCAGATTTTTTAGCCATGATTCTTCTTTAGACATCAAATCCGTTATATCGTTTTAAGATCATCTAAAATTGACCTTTGTCATATCGACAAATTGGATGGAATCCTTTCGGATCTGTGCCTGTCGTAAATAAGCTTATATCTAATTAAAAAATATAGAGATATTGTATATAATAAGAAGCTCGTACAATTTCTCAAGCACATTTTGCAGACGGGAAAAATACGTCTTTAAAATGTGACATACCACGTTGGAGACAGCAGATAACATCTCATAATCGTCCCAGCATTACAGACATTCGCCCTTAATTACATCTATCTGGACTCTCACTTCATTTAGTTTTACTTAATAATTGCGCCTAGTAAACCTTTTTTTGCAACCAATTAGACAAATACCTTGTCCTCCTCGTTTTTGCCACCCATTCCACAGCATTGGCAAAATACATGTTATAAGTACAGTTCTGTGTTCCCGTGTGATGCTTCTGAATTCTCGAATTCCGTAGTACCACACATGGAAATTGGTTACAGTTAGCAGAGTCCAAAAGAGTGCTAAAGTCTTCATTGTAGATAGCAAAAACAAACATAATATTATAGTCTATATATTTGGTATCATTTGTCTGGTTATAGTTTTTTTTTATCTTAGATAGAAAATCGGTGTAAACTTACTACCGGGTGAACTAATTGTCCATAATATATCCTTTCCACTAGAAAATTATATAATTATACTAGCGGACTCGACAGACTTCGTTCTGTCAAAACAATTAATTTGCAATAAATAAAATTGCAATCTCAAATTTGTGAAATAAACTATCCTATCTTTTAAGTTGGAGAAAAGCACACATTTTAAAAGAAAAAACATTAAAATCGGTTAAATGGTTTAGGAGTCCATCGAGGACAAACATTGTGACACGAGATTTATATATATTATTAAAGATATCTGTAGGTACAAAAAGATGACAAAATAGATATTTCGACAGTACCAATAGTTTTTAAAGTCATGATATAATAAATAGGTATGAGAAAAACTTTATATTTTTATCAGCCGATCAATTTAATTTATTTAAAAGACCTTACATCCGATCGAAACTAAAACATAACTAAATTCGTAAGGTATTGACAAATTTAATTGTACCTTGATCAATAATTAGGTTTCAGAACTATATTATATCTATGTTAAGTCAAGGTGAATAGAAGAAGAATTCAGCTGTACTTTAAGGGATCAAGAAAATGAATTACGACACAATTACAAACAATTAGCCCTCGGAAGTCACTATCGCTCTACGTGTATATATACATATGTAAATGAAAGAGAAGCGAAAAGACAGGATGGTACCATTTTGTTCGAATATTAAATAAATATTTATTTCAATCGATAAATAAAAAAACAGTTCTCCTTATTATCATAAATATATCACTGTCATTTAGTATATCCATATTTGTTTACAAATAATATAGATATACTTGCTAGAATTCATTAGCTTTTAATGATTTTGTGTTATCGAGAAAATTTTCACATAGACAACATTCCTTAAAAACTATTTTAGTTTAACCTATTTATTATATATATATATATATATATATATATATATATATATATATATATATATATATATATATATATATTAAAGCCTTTTTTTATGTCGCAGTAATTTTTTTCCGGTTCCGGTCTCACAAACATAAACATCACTTTGTGTCACTTTTAAATAATAGTGTTTTAATAATAGTGAAAAGTCGTGTAATAACTTATTACTACTTATTATTCACGAAAAGAAAGTGTTAAAAAGTGCTGGAGATAATAGTCACCGATTATTTTACAAGATTTAACACACATTATACGAACAAAATCTACTAGCTAAATGTAAGGTCAGTTCCAAGTGTCACTCATTCAAATATTAACGTCACCGACAAGTGACAACTGACAAGACAGTGGCAAAGTTGCCAACGGAAAAATAACTTCTACTTCTTTTACTAGGAAAAAAAAAGAAAACAAGTTACGTTACACTCAATTGAAAAACTATTAGAGCTTGCAAACCAAACAACGTCTTTAACAAAATCTATAACTAATACAATTATGGAAAAAATTGATGAAAAACTACAGCCTATTATAAAAGAAAATAAAAACTTAAAAATTAAAATAGGAAGCCTAGAAAAGGAGATAGAATCTTTAAAAAGAGAAAAGAAAAACAATAATATTGTCATATTTGGTTTGGAGGAAGGCGAAGAATCTACTACGTAAATACTAGAAAAAATAAGGAGGGCTTTTAAGGAGGATTTAGATATAAATATAGAAATATGTGAAATAAACAAACTATACCGCCTTGGAAAAACAATCAGAGGGGATAAGCCCAGGCCGATTCTCCTGTCATTCGTAAATGCATGGAAAAAAACTGAAATCATGAAAAATAAAAAGAAATTAAAGAACTTGTATGTAAAAGATGATTTTTCTAAAGAAGTTATGAGCAAAAGAAGAGAACTGCTCCCAAAATTAGAAGAAGAAAGGAATAAGGGAAATATTGCTTATATCAAGTACGATAAGTTAATTATTAAAGAAAAAACAAATAAGGATGAACGAAAGAGAAAACAGTGCTCGCCACTGCGTACTAGTACACAACCAAGAAAACAAATTGCATGGACGGCGAAAGACAACAGGACCAATGCCTTCGATATATTGAGAGCTAGATCAAATTCTTTTTCTTACAATCCAACCAATAATGAACAATAACAACTAATAGACGGAAGCCGGAATAAGAAACGAAACACTAAAAAACATAGCAGAAAACCTAGAAAGCAAAACCCTCCCCCAAGCCGACTGGTCCTCGTGGGGGAAAATGACCTCGACCCTCTAAAAGAAAAAAAAGAAGAATCAATTAAATCGAGCAGAACGCTCTCGGACATATATATAGCGACCTTAAACGTGCGATCCCTACGAACACCTGAAAAACTGATAGAGCTAGAGATGGCCATAGACAATATAAAATGGGACATAATCGGAATCAGCGAAATGAGGAGATTTGGAGAAGGTATTGAAGATCATAATGGCAAGTATATTCTACACTATATTGGCGAGACACGTGGCCTATATGGTGTTGGATTCCTAATTAGAAATAATCTAGCAAATAAAATAGAAGAACTTAAAGGAATAAACGAAAGAATAGCACTCCTCAATATCAAATTACCCTCACATAAAGGTAGAGAAGAAATGTGGACCATAATTCAAGCATATTCACCAACGGAATCAGATAAGAAAGAAGACATCACAAAAATTGATAAATTCTATAGAGATCTACAAATAGCAGTACAAGATGCATACAAAAACATTATTGTTATGGGAGACTTTAATGGTCAAATAGGAGACTGCTGCGAAGGAGAAGAATATACAATTGGGAAATATAGATATGGCCAAAGAAGTAAAAACGGAAAAAGATTAGTCACCTTTGCTTTAGAAAATAAACTGAGCATATTAAATAGTTTCTATAAGAAAAAGAGTAACAAAAAATGGACATGGATATCGCCTAATGGAAAGCACAAGAATGAAATCGATTTTATTCTTACTAACAACCGAAAGGCATTTAATGACGTGAGCATCATAAACCAGCTTAATTTCAATACAGATCATAGAATGATAAGAACATCTCTATCAGGAAAGCAAGCAAAAAGAAAAATATATGTCCAAAACAATAAGTATAAAACTGGCCCTGTAATCCCTAGAAATAATGATAAGCTACTCTATAGTATTAACACCGCACTGAACAAAAATGGACAAATCAGTAATAGACCAATTCATGAACGTTATAACAACTTATTAAATATAATCAGAACGGAATTCAGAAAATCAAGCAAACAAAGTGAAAATATACTATCCCTAGAAACTAAACAACTAATTAAAGAGAGGAAAGGGCTTATACACAAGGAAAAAAATAAAAAAATACGACAAAAAATATCGGAATTAAGCAAAAAGATAAAATACCACATAAGAAAGGATAGGAAAACTAAAAGACAAGAAACTATCCAAACATTCATTGCAAAGACTGGAGGAATCAAAAAAGCTTTAAAGGAATTAAACAGAACTAAAATATGGATGCCAAATGTTAAAACTAAACATGGAATTTTTACAACTAGAAGACAAACGATACTCGAAACCGCCACAGATTATTACAGAACACTATACCAAAGACAAATGATAGCATCAACAGAAAACCAAAAACAAATAACGATTGAATCACAACCCATACCAATGATACTACAGGATGAAATTGAAAGAGCAATCAAAACACAGAAATTAGACAAAGCACCAGGTCCAGATCAAATATCTAACGAAATGTTGAAATTTACATTACCGGCGATTGCACCGAAATTGACAGAAATATTCAATGAAATTTTATTAACAGAAAACATCCCTAACGATTGGACAAAGTCAATTATAATATTGATACACAAAAAAGGAGATAAAGGTGATATGAACAATTACAGACCAATAAGCCTAATGTCAAACATATACAAAGTATTCTCAAAAATAATTTTATCAAGAATTGCTGTCACGCTCGACGAAAACCAACCCAAAGAACAGGCCGGCTTCCGAAGTAAATTCTCTACGATAGACCACATTCATGTAGTACGACAAATACTCCAAAAGTACAAGGAATACAACAAAAATTACTACTTAGGTTTTGTGGATTTTAGTAAAGCATTTGATTCCCTAGATCACGATAGTATATGGAGAGCACTAGAAAGCCAGGGAGTAGAGACCAAGTACATAAGCATACTCAAAAACATCTACTCAAAGAGTAAGGTCCAAGTCATGCTGGAAAGAACAGGAGAGGAATTTCGTATTGAAAGAGGTGTCAGACAGGGCGATCCCATTTCACCGAAATTATTCACTGCGGTCTTAGAAATGATATTTAGAAACCTAAAATGGGATAAGTACGGACTCAACATCAACGGGGAAAAACTTCACCATATACGTTTCGCAGATGATATTGCCTTATTTTCAGAGGACCCAGATAACTTGGAAGAAATGCTACAACAATTATCAGTTGAAAGCGCCAAGGCAGGTCTAACAATAAACACGACTAAAATTAAAGTAATGACAAACTCAACTAAAAGATGTATTAAAATAAACGGTGAACCAATAGAATATGTGGATGAGTATATATATTTGGGACAACTAATATCTACAAAAGACACAATGCAAAAGGAGATAGATAGAAGGATAGCAAACAGCTGGAAACGGTTTTGGTCATTGAGCGAGGTCATGAAGAAAAGAGAAAAGTATTTAACTCATGTATTCTTCCGTGTCTGTCATATGGTTGCCAAACATGGTCTCTAACGGAGCAACAACATAAAAAAATCGAAGTATTCCAAAACGGGATTGAAAGAAGCGTAATGGGAGCTAAAATAAGAGACAAGGTGAGATTACAATATATAAAGGATAAAACAAAATTTAAACATATAATTACCGTCTGTAAACGCCTGAAATGGAGGTGGACAGGACATATGATGAGAGATAACAAAAGAAGCAAGGGCAGACAACTGAAGCGTTGGGAGGATGATATAAAAAACATAGCTGGCCCGGCATGGCTACGCATAGCAAGGGACAGAACAAAATGGAAAGCTTTAGAGGAGGCCTTTGTCGAAGGACAAGCTGTAAAAGAAAAACCGGTTTCCGATGTACTTCATTAGTAAAAAAAAAAAATGTTATATCTACAGCAATAAAGGCTTATTTTATTTTATTTTATTTATTTATTTTTGTAATTGAAATACTATCGCACCATACTAGGGCCTCGGGTAGGCACACTGGCGTGTGTTGTGACTCAAATTGGTCTGCACTACCTCGCTATAACCACTACTACCCTTCAGCCGCTTTCTGAGGGACCTGGATCCGCAGGCAACGGGATCACCTCAGCGACTGTCTATTTAAGGTTATTTTAACAACGATCAGCGCCTTATTAGTGACGGGCCGTTCAAGAATATAAATGTCAACCTCCAAAAAGTTGTAGGTCATCTTGGGGGCTACTAGAAGATGCCTATCCTGGTGAGGACTGAAAAGTGTAATCATGATGATTTCAATGATGATACATTGAAATGGCCGATGTAAATCATGTGTAAAGTCGAATTAATCTAAAACCCAGACTCAATTATAGTGATTGCAATAATTATCCGTCCGCTGAGGTCAAATTAAAAGCTATGTCCTTGCTGCGTCGCCGAACTAAAGGGCGTAAGTGACGTCACTTACGTAGAAACATGAGGCGTTTTGTGAGAAACGTCGCGCACTCGAAACTACGACAGGAAGTACCGCGCGTGCCAATCTCCAGCGCTCGTCAACTTGAGGTGCAAATATATATTGAATATTATTTTTATGAATTGATTTAATTTGGATCTTCAGTAACCAGAACGAGATGTAGAGCTTAATGTTGGACAGTCAAAAAGTACACAATCCACGTGAGGTCACCGTCACCCATAAATATGAATTGTTTTTTTTAGGCTCAAATCCAATACAGTCGACAAGTCATTAGCGGATGAAGTTAAACTATTAGTCGGGGGGCAAATATGAATTGAACCTTAGTCTAGACGACTAGTTTGTGTTACTAAGACGTAAGATATTAAGTCTCTCTGCACAGAAATTATACTGACTTTCCTGTCTTACATAAAAATGACGTGAAATTTCACGGGAAAAATGTAGGGTGGCGATCCCTATTGCTAAATTAAATAAGCGGATTACTTTTATGATTAAAGCGTAGGTAGGTACTTAAAAATATTTGACCTTCAACTTCTAGAGAAGATTTATATATAAATGGTATATTTTTAGTTATGGAAAAAAAATGGAACTAATACTAACTATGATAATGATGATACATTTATTTATATGTATAATAATTGATGATCAATAATTTATTCAACTAGGCCTAGCTGTAAGGTTGACAACGTCTGAGTATGACGTACGCTAGTTCCGGCTTATTTGTGTCAGCAATTATCTAAAATCCTTTACATAAATTAGAACCTTTTGAGTTCTAGAAAAATATATGTTCTAATATTAAAAGCTTTAAAAGGTTAAGACCTGATACACATGACCTAGGTACAAAAGGATACTTCTTGGGAAATACGCTTGATAGACCACAAATTGACCTAGACGTGATCTAATGAGCGTACCTAGATATTATTTTATTATTTTTACTAGTAATGTTAGCATTTATAAATCAAATTGATATAATAGAAGACAATCCATACATTTTTTTTATTATTCTATATAAAAAACGGCTTGACCAATTTTAATGAAATTTAATATGAAAATACAGTAGGGCTGAGACTAGATTATAATATAATATATACCCCTAAGTTTTAAGCGTAGCTCACTACAAGTTTTTTATCATTTTTCCTACAAAAAAATACATTTTCTAACAGCGATATTACTTTATAGTACTACTAGCGGACTCGACAGACTTCGTTCTGTCAAAACAATTAATTTGCAATAAATAAAATTGCAATCTCAAATTTGAGAAATAAACTATCCTATCTTTTAAGTTGGAGAAAAGCACACATTTTAAAAGAAAAAAACATTAAAATCGGTTAAGTGGTTTAGGAGTCCATTGAGGACAAACATTGTGACACGAGATTTATATATATTAAGATTAGTAATTTTGGTGCAATGAAGTCTGTCGGGGCAGCTAGTTAAATGTAAAATCCACCAAAACCACCAAGAAATCTCATATAATATAATATACGGTGCAGGTATGAAAACGCGTTTTCAAAAAAAATGTCATAAAGGGCCTCAATGACCTCAAATGTTTATTCAGATCTCCGGATACGTTTGGTGCATTCTTTAGAGAGTACGATAAGGTCTCCTTTCTCACGATAACTGACCTATGATTCATGACGCCTTGTAAGATGTACCTTGTTAATGCAAATGAGATAATAGACATAAGGATGTAAATTAATAAAAAGCCTTTTGTCTTACACCGATGTTAAATAAACACACTAATTTATTTTCGCTTTTATTTCTATAGAGCCACTTTAATACTATAAGCCTTTGCTAACGATTTTTTTAAGTGGATAGATAAAATATCAGAGAAACCACTCATAGGGAAAAGGGAGGTGGGGGGCAATGCATCTGCATAACCTGCAGATGCATCACCCCCTGATAGATGTTCGGTTGTCTATGGTCATCTGCAGTCCACATAAAGAGTTCACAAAACTCAGTGAATGTATCTTATACCTTTAAACGAGCAATTCTTGTATATATATATATAGAATCGGATTCTCGGAAACGGCTCCAACGATTTTCATGAAATTTTGTATGCATGTGTTAAAAACGGCGATAAATCGATCTAGCTAGGATACATTTTTGAAAACTTTTTTTTATCCGTGTTTTGAGGCATCAATAAAATATGATTATAATACGAACGTAAATTTCGCTGTCAAATAATATGTCATGGTAGCTTAGTGGTGAAATTAGGCAGTTAAGTTCGAACGAGCCTGGTTCGAATCTCCAGTCCAAATTTTTTTTTTCCTTTTTTTAAGATCATTTTTTTTTGAAAGAAAAATTTTATAGTATTTTATCACTTAGGGTACCGAGCAAATGCTCGGTCAACCAGGTACTAGGTACTGATAAAAAGAAACTGTACCAAAAAAAAAAATGCTCATATTCCTTGTCCTTACGAAGGCATCCGCCAGATTAGCCACTTTACTGATATCACGCGAAGCTCGTTGAAATGTCAGTAGGCTGGTCACATACATAGGAGAATGGATCTCTAAAAACTCTAACTCTAAAATAATATTCAAAATACCTTTTATAATTTAAATTGAAAAAAAAACTGAAGAAGTACTGACAGTGAATTTCATATCTAAAGACATATTTGTTAATGGTAACAAAATACAACACTAGTATTCCAATAGGCGGTTTTATTGCCACTATAATTTTTATAACGAAACAAATTTACGGATTTTATCGCTGTTTATTAAGTTTTTCACAAGCCTGACGTTTCAGATACTTTACAGCAACTATGGTCACGGGAGGACTGAGGTGTCACACGTCCTACTGTTACAAAGTTATTCGAAACTATGATACATCAATATTTTAATGAATCCTGTCTATGCAGAAGGTGCTAACTGAGTCTTTAGTCTGTGACATGTTATGCTTAAATTTTGATTTTATTATTTTTATTATGGGATCTCCTAATTAGGTGGTAATGGCCAGTCATCTTCTCTATTGAAATTAGGATGTTTTTTTTAATTTCAATAGCCTCGCGAATCATCCTTGGTTGGAATCGGTGAACTTTTGCGAGGACCTGTGGTTTATCAAATCTAATATAATGGCGAGCGTTGTCTAGGCTATGGTCACAGCTTGCTGACTTAGTATAGCGACGGTATTTTAAGTCAGCTACATGTTCTTACTTAAAACGCCGTCGCTATACTTAAGTCAGCAAGCTAGGTAAGCAAGGTAGGTAAGTTTGTTTCATTATAATGAATGAAATTTGCGTAAACATAAGAAAACTACATTTTTTATTAATGATCTCGACACATAATGTGACCAAAGGGACACTCCGCTATTTGCTCTAACGTGAATCGTTCATAATTCACCCGTATTAAGTAAGGTTCCATATTCTTATTCTAACATATTTTAAATCCAAATCGGCTAATATTACCCATAGAATAAAAAAAAATATAAAAGCGTAATACACCCACGGATAAATTTGTTAATGGTAAGAGTATTCAACACTGGGTGTTCCAATTGGCGGTTTTTTTTGCCGCCATAATTCTTATCAATGGTCACGACACATCATTTCACCAAGGAGTAATTTATACTCTTTGCTCTCACGTCAATCGCTCATTATCTACCCGTATCACGTAAGCTGGAGTGTTTGTGCCTTCCGTGCATGATTTGTGATTCATGATTTTTTATTAATTTTTATATATTACGTTTTATCTAATGAAAAAGCTTACGTTTTATTTAATGAAAAAGCTGTAAGTAATGTAGCGCATTTAATTTTTGTGATATATTTTGATTAAATATATATTCAGATTCCATACACTTAAAGCACTGTTTCGCAAGCACCAAATTAATAAAAATTATACATTTTACTATAAGAAAAAAGGTAACAGGCGGACAAATAACAATTAGTGTTTGTTACTCCTCTATCAAATACACCAAAAAATCAACTAAACTTTAGTGTTATCGTATATGATTATATAGACTCCAGAGGACCCATCAAACGTTGACCTTTAGATAAAAATTAATGCAGCCGTTTAGTTGCATTATACATAAAGAAACTAGGTACCGATTGTAGCGCCATATACCGGGTTAATTTGTGAATCTAAACCATTGTCGAATCCATCTGAAGGTACAGAAAATTTCATTAAGATCGGTCTAGCCGTTTGGGAAAAGTTCAGTGACAAACACACGCACAAAAGAAATATAATATATACAATTATATACAGCTAGTTTTTACTAGCTGCTTCGACAGACTTCGTTCTGCCAAAATACTAATATTTCTGTTAAAAAAGAGGGGTTGGTGATAGAAGGGTGAAAATTTAGGGATGTATGTATTTTAATGCTGTATCATAAAAAATAAAAAACGATAATTTTGTCAATAAAATAAAATATTCTGGGATGGGTCACTTATCATTTAGGGGGATGAAAAATAGATGTTGGCTGATTCTCAGACCTACCCGATATGCACACAAAACATAAGAATCGGTCGAACCGTTTCGGAGGAGTATAACTAACACTAACTAACTAACACTGTGACACGAGAATTTTATTCTCGGCCTCTTATGCGAGAGGTCCGGGTTCGATCCTGACACGTTGGGGGCTTTGAAATAGGTTTTTCTAAATTTCTAAGTGCACCCCAAACACGAGACCATCGCTCGCTCACCGGTGAAGGAAAACATCGTGAGGAAACCTGCATGCCTGATGAGATTGAAAGTCTTTGAAGGTATGTGAAGTTCATCAACCCGCACTGGGCCAGAGCTTCGGTGAAATATGGCCTATTACCCTCCTCGCCTGATTTCGAGGAGGAGACCCGTGCCCAGCAGTGGGACATAAAGGGTTGATACTTTACTTTTTTTTATGGTAACTAAAACTGTGACACGAGAATTTTATATATTAGAATGCATATAGGAAATCCCAATGTGGCAGGCATTTGCCATAGGCATTTTAGCATCATGATAATCGACGGTGACTTGTCATCCGATGATGGTGTCGGTTTGAATGGCCCGTGTTAATGAGAGCACAACCGTAAAATTATGATGCATCGTGATTCACGTCAGTGACTCACCGTAACATTCACCTGTTTCTAAATCTTAGTCCACATTCGCGACATAATTAACATACCACTATCTCTACAAATAGAGTTTATAAGAACTGGAGACTCCGCCGAGTTTGGAAAAAGTATTTCAAGACTATGATTGACAAGATTGTGATTCAGAGTGCAAACAGATTTATTGAGCATTGTTTGATTAGTGCTGTGTCATGCGTATAAGAAATATTGCCTAGATTAGATCTTGATTTGAAGCCTCTATGAATAATAATAATAAATAATAATAATATAATAATAATAGCAATGATATTATCATAAGTAGAACCAGGAATCTATGAAAAAGAACGAAACTATTACATTGGCACCGCTCAGGATATATTTGTAGAATGTATAACAAAAGATGGAAAAATCGTTAAGAAAGTAGATACCAAGGTAAAGGAACCGGAAAATAGAGTTACATTATCAGGCACATTTACATATGCAAAAGACAAGGGAAATTATATAGTCCCTAGTTTACTATAAGGAAATTTGAAGAGAGCCTTACGCCGCTGGATCGGTTGCTAATAAATACTTTTTTAACTATTTTGTATATATAATGGTAGTAGAAAAAAAGGCTATTTTTATTTTATTTTATTTTATTTCATAATAACCCGTAGTTTAGCCGGCGTAGTTTCCATTCCTGTACTCTTACAAGTAGAGGGATAAATCTACGTGTTATTCTGATGTGTAAGTTATATTATTTAGTTCCATCAAAATTACTTCAATAGTTGCTTGAAAGAATAACAAACATACATCCATACATCCATACAAATTTTCGCGTTTATAATATTACTAGGGTCGACTAATAGCGCCTCTCGGGTTCGCCTGCGTACTTACCATTCCCGTGGGAGTACAGGAACGATTTAAAACCTAAGTAATTATTATATATAAGCTGTATTGTGTAGTTTCATTAAAATCCATTCGGTGGTTTTGCGTGAAAGAGTAACACACATCCATACAAACTCACACGATTATAATATTAACGGGATTTAATCATTTATTTTCTAGATCAAAACGAATTTATGGATGTCGAAAATCAACTTCAATTTTACGATCATTGTATTAGTTTTTATCGCGCCTTAAACTGCTGTAGAACTATATCTAACAAATAATAATCTACTATTTTTTTTTATTTATATTATATTTAATTCGCATAAGTCACAACATTGTCTTAAGCTTCCCTTATTAAAATAATATTTCAAAATGTGGAATTAGAAAACACATAAAATACTTTTTTTTTAATCCATCTAAAACTAAATCTAACAATAATTAAAAACAAGTTGGAAACTTTATCTGTCAATTTGTAAAGTTGTTAACATAATCGCTTTGGGTACTTCAAGATAAGTTTTTATGGGCCGACCTTTTTAGGTAGCGGATTAGTAGCCGTTCGATGGGCAAATATTGTGTGGTATAAATAACAGAGCCCACAAAGGACTATTTCAAAATAAATAAAATACCAAAGGACAAAAGTTCTCAGGCGCACGGGTTTGTTTGGCCGGCGTTAATTGGTCCGTAATGTGTCGTGGTGTGAATGTCTGTTTAAAGAAAACATTTTTCTTGCGGCTGTTTGTTTAAAGTTTGCGGGACGTATTATCGATTCGTATTGTTTTGTTAGGTTATGGTTTTTGGATTTTGTTTTCTCATCGCCAGATCACGGTGGTCTAATTACAGTTTCATGGGTTCTTATAGCGTAGCGCGATGGTCCAGTTGGTACGGAGTCGGCTTCTTACTATAATAATATAGTAGTATGTATTTCATTTATTGAAACAGAATATCTGAAAAGATTAGTTCCACTGAATTTGTTTCGCCGGTTCTTCTCAGTGGGCTTGCTTAGGAACCGGTGGTAGACTCAATTGACTTTCAAAAAGATACTTTGATTGTACTATTTTAAATTAAAAAAATTGACCTTGACTTTGACTTTCTTGTGTAAGAGATATTCGATCCAGATTGTTACTTTACTATTAACTATTGGGTATTTATTATGTATATTTGTATGTTAGTTGAATAGATAAACTGGCAGTCGTGCCACCTGATGGCGAGTATTCGGCATGAAAATAACCTTTTTTTATGTCGCAGTGGAAATCCCTTTCGGACTTACCAGGGCCTCGGGTAGGCACACTTGCGTGTGTTGGGTCGTACATTGGAGTGCATTACTCCACTAAGACCACTGCGAGCGCATTTAGCCGTTTTCTGTGGTATCTGGAGCAGGGATCCTTTAGCGACGACTGGCCCCGGCTAGATTCTTCCGACCCCACGATATCGTGTCTAGCGGGACCCGGGTACCCATCACGAGCCTAACACGTGCACAGAGGCATGAACATGCCAGTGCGTAGCCAATCCTGATTGTCCGTCTTACCCTTCTCTCGGAAACACAGGACAGACGTTTCACGGGAGAAACAAGCAAGATGTGCTGCATGGACAACATGGAACATAGCGTCATAGCGCATCCCTACCATCAATTAAAATATAACACAGCATAAACGATTCCTGCATTTTTTTTTTCAAAAGGTCTAGACTTTTAGGCCTGATGGCCTTTAAGCTCAATCGGTAGATAATTCGGGTTGTTGAACTTCACATACCTTCAAAGACTTTCAATCTCATCAGGCATGCAGGTTTCCTCACGATGTTCTCCTTTGCCGGCCTTTGTGTAAGGAAAGTTTATTTCGAAAGCTAATCAACTACCTAATAATTAACGTTTAGAAATACCCATCAGTTCTTTCCCGTCTAGTTGTAGAATAAATTAACTAGATCGCTATCCCTTCCAATGAATGGATTTTTGTAAAATCATTACTTTAAATATTTAAAAAATTAAATATTCATCACTACAAAGAAAATATAAAGAAGATACATATGGACATATATATTAGTAATGAAAGCTTGCAACTTTATGTGTTGTAAAATATTGGAGCTTAGAATCTCATAAGGTATGCAACCTGCATACTACGGTCCTCTTTGAAACCCTACACCTAAAGCATAGGTCATTAAACTGTCAGTCATTATTTAGTTTATACAAAAAGGTGTATAGTTAAAATATCAATTTACCTTCCGGCCGTATTACTTTTGAGCAAAACGGATAGAAAATTTGCTGAACCGAGACATGATTAAAAAAAATTACAATCGAAAATAATACAAAATAATCATAACATTATTTAATTATAGTCATTTTTTATTATTATCAATATCGTTATTATTAACATTAATAGAATAAAATTTATATTTACTTATTTTTTAATTTTATTTATATTTATTTATTGATTTATTAACTAAAATCACGAATCATCCGAATTATCATGAATTAATATGTGACTATATGTTTCACAATTTACAAATTGCTCTAAGTTCAAAAGTATTTTTTAACTCTGTACTAGTCCGTAATCCACTTACCGGTGGGAGAGTTGCAATGTGCTTCCCAGCTACATGGTGCCACCATCTGGCTTGTTTCTCCTGTTCAACAGCTTTGCTGTGTTGGAGAGAAGGGTAGGACAGGCAGTGTATTAATAGCATCGAGACTTAACATCTTATATCTCAGGATATAAATACATCCCCACCATGACTTAGGTCTTGTCATGGCGGTGAGGCTCAGTAGGGGGAGCCAGCACTTTGGGCGAATTGAGCCGTGGGGGCTCCTTGCATCCCTCTTATAAGAAGAGGGGACAAAAGAGCAGGAGGCAAGAGGTGAGGACGGGAACCTCACCTCATTGTACTGTCCCAGCGAGTTGAGTCCCAGTTGAGAATGGTTGTTCTGTGGTGCGGGGCAACCCCTCTGTGAGGTCACTAAAGACGGCATTGGTGGCATTCGCCGGGCTTTAGTGGGTAGAGCTGCGTCCACTTACCATGTTTCGGGCGCAGGGAGTCTCACATACCCGCCTGGGGAAATCCACTTCCCCGCGGGATGCCTAAGCGCATTTCTCGGCGTTAAAGAAAAAAAGGTGGTACGTCCAGCCAGTTGATCTATTCAAGACACCTAAAAAAGGTTCCTGTACTATTTAATTGTGACTAATTCTCATCATCATCATCCTCTTTCCAACCACTACTAAATAATGGCCTACTGATACGGACAAGACCGATTACCTGCTACTCTCAAACAAGCCAAGCCGACACGGAGATCGTTGGAGGTCGACCGACCCTCCGTCCTCCCGGACGTGACCTCCTGTCTAATGACTTTACTCGTATGTAATAAAATATCCTATTTAAATTTATTTTAAGCAAACGACCAGGCGCCGTACGAGATTTTTTTTTTCTTGTCCATGAACATTTCATTGTGGAAAAAATATAATTGAAATCAATGAAAGGTAGTTTTTGAAGTGAAAACTTCCTTAGCCGCTTTAAGCACTTTTTAATAGATAAAAATCTTACAGGTTTGCGTCACCGACATGCTAATGTGGCATTATGACATCATTATAATTTTTTGTATCAAAATTAAAAAAATAAATTTTCACTTTTATTGGCAGTCCCCATGACTGGCATTTTTCCGTGAGTCATTCGACTGCAAACAATTAAATCGCGTGTGGTCACGGGTTCAGATCTCGGCAAATATAATATAATAGATGAATCAAATTTATCCGACGGTGGTGAGGCACAGACCCGCCACAGGTACAAACCCGACGCCATGAAGCCGTGGAAGTCACACTCCACGGCTGGCGGGGGGTAACCCTCCACTTACTATATCACTGGGTGATACCAACCAGCTCACCCCATTGCAGACGAAGCATTAGGGCCATTAGGGCCATTAGCGTAGCCCCATCCGAAAAAAAAGGATGAAGGAACGTCAAATATAATATTCATATAGCCCTACATTCCCAAAGTCTTACGAGATTTCGTCAAATTCTTACTAATCTTCGTTCTGACCTCGATCATAAATATAAGACCTCAAACAAAACATAATCATATTTATAATAAGACATCAGTTCTAATGAACATATCACACGTTGGGCGAACATAAACACAACAGACTGTTCAGAATTAATGAGACGATTAATAAAGAATCTAAAACAAACTCCACCCAGCTCCCAACCGATCTTGAACATTGTTTTATTTGTTATGCCAGCGGATTTACAACGCAAATGCACCCGAAATAACTTAAAGCTAGCATCGCGTATCATAATCCCAAAGAATAAAGCTCAAATTGAATATGAAAGCTTTTTCGAGGCGCATAAGCTCACCCATTATGGTGTGTATCTAAAGCTTTTTTGTTACAACATTCCGGACAAAACGCGTGTTGTAAAGAGCACCCGACGATACCACCCATTCATGAGGACAGTGGTGACCTATTGAAAATTATTATCGACGATGTATTAGTATGGATGTACCGTATTATAATTTTTTTTTCGTTTTCCAATGCTTACAAGAATTTCACTTATTGTAATGAAAGAACATTAACTTATTTTTTTTTTTTACTTTTAATAATTTTACTATAAAGTTTTTTACACGCCCGACTTTTCAGATACTTTACAGGAACCATGGTTATTGAAGGACTGAAATGAGCATGTAAAATCTTAATAAGCCGCGATAAAACCCGTAAATGTTGTGTATGTATAAAGTATTTGTTAATTTATAACATACTTATTATATTCTATATTGCAGGAAGTATTGCGATTATAGGTTAGGTTAGGTTAGTTAGTAGTTATTTATTACTAGGAACTCAAATTTTGGACGCAAATATTGGACAACAGGTAGTTTTGAGCTAATTAGATTGTCAAATTAAGATCGTATTTAAGCATTCAGCCACGTATTCAGTACATTATAGAAAACGAAAAATCTGAGTTTAGGAATCTTGTAGGGATTAGATTAAATGTAATTGAAAGCGTTTCAAAACTTAATATCGCTAAGCTACATGACAGGGCATGCTACAAACTTCGACACTTATATTTCTAGGAAAATCAAGAGAAAACTTCAATTAAGCAACGTATACGGTTAAAATTGTCAAAAGTCTCGTATTTGTCACGTTTATTAAGATAAGTTTTCATTCACAATTTGATAGTCGTGAAATTAGATTTAATAGATAGAGATTTAAATAAAATAAATATTTATAAACAAATATTGAATTCCAACCTATTTAAAGTATTTTTAATGCTCATTTTCATTTTACAATTTTTACTAATTATATTATTGTAGCCGACTATACAAAGCATGTCCGTGTTATGATAGCGTAAGGCCACACGCGGTCCCAGACAGCCTCTTGTAAAATGGACTCGGATCCTACGACACTTGGTCCTTTTGTTACGGTGGCCTTGAGCCTGAATTTACGATCACACCTCCGACTCGCACAATAATCGTCGCTATTAACACGTTGGCGCTCAATGAAGATGTTCGACTGAGTCCATGAAAAAAAAATTGTTGGACCAAATCTAAAAAAAAATGCCATGAATGATTTGAACAAATGCCATTTTATTAGCGTGCTATGTCTAATTGTAATAGTAATAAATAGGTGTTAAATGAATAAACTTTATATCGCCGTAAGGTGTGAAGCTAGTTTGTGTTAGTTTTATTGCCTAGTTGCCAGCTTCATATAAATATATTCTTATATTATATATCGAATACACTATATTTATCTAGCAGTATCCTTGGTTATGTAGCCTCCTAAAAACATTTATTAGGCGCTACACAGTGCGACGCGACCCGTCCGCTGTGGACATGTAACACACCTTATTATTATACGTATTTAATAAGAATTATAATTTGTTTTAAGTTAGCTTATATCTTCATCAACATCATCATCATCATCATCAGCCTTTATCCGTCCACTGCTGAACATAGGCCCTAGTCCCTCAATGAACGCCAAGCTGACCGATCCCTTGCTACTCGCATCCAACGCGGACCTGCCACTGCACGGAGATCGTCTTCCCATCTGGTTAATGGCCGACCAACATTTCGTCTACCTAAACGCGGCCTCCACTCTTGAACCTTATATCTTAAATATATAAAACTATCTAGTGACTTACCATCGAATGCCTGTTATGTAATGATATGCTACCTCTATGATGGGTTATTCCATTATTATTTACACAAAAAAGAATTTACCACAAGATGACGTCTATTCAAAGTACTTATTCTACTGAGATAAAAAAGGCCTATATGTTTATAAACCAAATTGTATTCCAATAGATATATAATAATTATTTAGTTATAAAAATAATCGTTAATAGTATAATTAAAATCAATATTTAAACTATTTATTGCTTGTTAAAGGAACTAATTTAATCCTCAATACGACTATATTAATCAGAATAACATGAATGAAGCCCCATGAATAAGTTACCACTGTCACTTACACCAATTTACACGGCTGACAAACTCCACAGAACAGATTTCACGCGTGTAATTAATAAATGGCTCTCTCAAATCGCTCCAACGCCTCCCTAGACAATTCTATACAATCCGTGTCCAAGCCGGTTATGATTTTTAAAAGATATCGACGTCCACACAAAAAAATAACAATTTATGGCCACTTCACCCCCGCTGAAGCCATTCAAAGCCAAATTGTATATTCTTTTACAGTAGTGTCCCGTTTTGTAAGGCCAAAAAAAAAATCCAAAATCACAGGCGCCTTTAATCACCCGCTATTGAGATCTATCGCGGGATCAAAGACAGCGCAGCCATGACGAAACGACCCCTCAAAATATTGTGATAAGGTCCAATTTAAGATTCGGCACGGTCACGCCCGCCTTTTTTGCGCCCCAGCGGATGCTCGCGTCAAACGCACTATTTTGAGTTTGTTTTGAAAATTCTTTTATCATACGTTATTTGCTTGTTCCTTTGTCATCTTTGGGGGTTTTGGGGGCTGAAAATCTGGCAATAATTCAGATGTCAAATATCGTTTTTGTGCGTGGGGGTTTCAGCGTTATTTACGACTTTGACAGGCCTCAGTGTTGTGTGAAGGAATTTGCGGCGGCTTTGAAGGCCGCGGAGGCTCGCTGGTGGCATTTCCGTTGTGCTTGGGCTTTTTGCGAGCTTTTTGCGGGCGTAATGTAGCCGGGTACGTCGCAATGCGTGAACTAACATGTTTTCATATAATCATGTTACTCTTTCTTTAGATTAGTATCACTTAACATTGTGATGGTTTGAGTCGAGATTATACGTTTATTAGAGGCTACGTGTGGGTATTTTTATTAGAACCTAAATCTGTTGGCCCTTTATTGTTGCGAGGTGGACTTTCGTTTTGAGTTTAGACGCCTACAAATTTCATTTTGAAGTTATTTTGGGTTTCAAAATACCTTTTTCATCAAAAGAAAATTTCAAAAAATTGAAGAATATATTCGACTTTCAATAACATGAAAAAATGCACAAAATATAAATTAAGATATAAGAGTTTATTTTTTCAAAATTTATTTTGTTTAAAGATATTAATTTTTCTCACTGCTTACTTAATTTTTTACATTAGATCTATTTAGGAATTGTGTTAGAAACTAATTCAAAGTAAGAACTTGAGAGTTGTCATACACATCTATCTTTTATCTATTTACGCTAAAAAAATTCGAGCATTTTTCCTAATGGATATTATTGTATTAACACAGAGTTGAAAACATATTTAAAACTAATAGATTCGGATTATGAGAAACAATTTGATTTGTTGCAAAATTTAATTAATGTTAACGATACTCACATGATGTTATAAACTTAATAAGATCAATAAAATTAGCAAGTTTTAACGCGTAAAGACTTGTTCATACTTGTTATTATCGGCTCATATTCAGACTGTGTTATATCCATAATTAATTCATTACAATCTAAATAAATCTATTCGATCAATATAAAAAATATTATATTTAAGCCTTTTTCAATTCATTATTATTCAACTATTTCAACAGTAACAAATAGGATATTCAAAGCAAAAACTTTCACATATTTCAAGCAAAAAAAACAATATATGTTACAAACACAAAATGTAACATAAAATTATTAAAAATAAATAAACTTAGTACCAAAAATACGTACGAAAAATTTAAATTAAGGTTAACAAATATTAATTATTAAACCTTACCATTGCATATGCTAAGAGCAAAAGACATCAACGATCGCTTTCACAGCACTTTAGTCTCTACTAATGCAGTCGTAGCGTCGTCAGTAACGCAAATACTACTACTCTACGTAGAGCGTATCAAGTAAATGTTTTCCGACTCTATACTCTATATATATTATGTACTCTTCTCTATAATATGATGATTAGTTCTTGTTTCTTCTTCAGTCTTCTTACTATAGAAATAATTAATATGAAATACTATTTAGTTTGAAAATGTATAAAAAGTCAATTTATACTATGTAGGCTATTTTTACAAAATTTTGTCATAATTTTTTTCATATGTAATAATTATTTAAAATTGAAGAGTTTTTGTACCTATAATCTTCTTCTCAGTCTTGCGCTATTGGCAGAGTCATCGTGCTCAGTTCTCGGTGTGGAGTCTTGAGCTATCCTTCACTCCCGATGCGACATCATAGCTATATGTGGAGTGGGAATTATGGTTTATTCTGAAGTGAGTCATAGATTTTATGCAATCTATCCATCGCGCTTGGGAACACCCATGAGATTTTTTGACTATTTTTTGTAATAATTTAAATATGTTGTTTATCCCGTGTTTGTTCAATACACGCTGTGGTTATCAGTAAGAAGTTATGTATAATGCATATCATCTATTATTTTTTTTATAAAATTGTAACAACTATGAGTAATAAATTAATAAACAAATAAAAAAATGATATTCTTTTTTTTTTCTGGCAGGTGATATTGCAATATGTAAGTGAATGTATTGATTTAATATCATTACAATCGGCGTGTCATTGTGCGTGCAAGATGTGGGGACAGCTGGCCGGGACGGGACGGGACGCGTGGCGGGACAGGTGGGGCCCATCCCTGTTGGTATCTTGGGATCTATGGATCAAAATATCCGCAGATCTTACACATATTTTGTGGAGGACAATAATGTTGGTTTATTTCGCGGATATCACTCGTAATTAGAGTTTGATTTAGTGTCATACAAATTTCAAACTTATTACTTTCGGAGAACAGTTTTAAATATTGTTGTAACTGAAACTGGTTTATGATTATTATGAAATAACTCCATCTTCTTATATCCTAAATATTTTGCTACTATTTCAAAGTTGATGGTTGGCAAAATTTATTACAGTAATTTAATAGAGATAAATGAATATAAAAGTACTATGTAAGATATAATAGTATATAAAATATTAACCCTTACATTATGGCTTACATCTGGACACGGCTCTCCTCCTAGAAATCTGATGAGGAGGTTATCGCGCCATAGTTCACCAAGGCGCTGGCCCAATGTGTGCTGGTGAACTTCACATATATTCAACGACTTTCAATCTCATCAAGCAGGCATCACTCAGGCTTCCACATGTTGTCCTTCACTGGAGAAGAAGTGATGGTGTCCATGTTGTGGTTCACTTAGAAATATAGCAAAACCCATTTCCGCACCGGGATCCCGCACACAGGAGACCAAGCTTATACCCACTGAACCATCATCACTATATCTGGTGATTATATAAATATATACTATATCTGGTGATTCAGATAAATCATTATCAATTGACATTCATTTTCTATTGACCGATTAAATTTACGAGGCTCCAATACGAATGAAGGCTGATGATGATGATGGATCCAATAAAACATAACCAATCAACAAATAAAAAACAAAAATAATAAAATCAAAATTTATGTTCAATTCGTCGCCCTAATTTTAGCAGTCTTTTCACATAGCAATCGTTAAAATACAAAATATCATATTACTGCCTTTATCACATCCCTGTCCAAATATTTAGTATCATAAAGACGAGTTAAACACAAACTAGTACAATCATTAATATTCCAAAACCCAACGGTTATAAAAACATTATGTCATTTTAACTTTTTTGTTAAGTTTAAAAAAGCAACCGCCGCAATGGTTGTCACGTAGAACATAATTTTCAAGTCCGATAAATTATAATTTTGGCTTTTAATGTTCTGTGGAAATAACGATGCATATAAAGTGTAAATTAGATTACATTTTGATGTTTTGATGTTAACGCATCACTATAAATGTTGAGATAAAGCGTCTCTTTGTATCTTTTTCTTTTTGTCGAACGGTTTTTTTTAATAATTGGTGTCTACATATTATATTGTTTTTATGTAATATTATATAATATTTCATATTTTTAGTTACTAACGTGGATGCATTGAATAGTTGAAATGGTAATAAGCAATACAATTTAAATAAGTCCACATTTAATAAATCAGTAAATTTATCTTATTATAAGGCCAGGTGAAACAGGCCCTAAATATTTAATATTTAAATTTAATAATATTTAAAATTATAACAAAATAGGTTTTATTATCCATTAATAATGTAATAATTACAACCAACATGTAGGTTCAAATTACGCATCAGCTATGTTATCACCCTTGCGGTTTTGCAATAAAATCAGTCCCAAAACGCTATCGATCAAAGAGTTAATCTAAATATTAACATATGAAAACGCATCAATAAAAACCTTCATTCCGATCGATCATAAAAGGGGCATCAAAATCAATTTATGATCGCGGGGAATAGCTCATAACAGGGACATTTGAGGCCCGGGGCACAGGAGAAGGGGCGCAGGGGAAAAGGGGCCTATAATCCTAAACGCCACTTGTCAAAGGAGTCTTTATAATATTATGACAATAAAAAAGGATTCATTGAGACAATAGGAGTCAGAGCGCACAGTAAATTCTGACGCGGTCCATTTATCAGCCGATAATCATCAGGCGGCGAGGTGTACACGGGTCGAAATTCTTATTCTATTTTTAAATGTTTTGATTTTTTTTTTTAATTTACACAACAGTTTAATTTTATTAATTTATTTTTATTCTTTTATGTTTTTATAACATACTTTTTGTTTATTTAATTTTTCATTTATTTAATTTTTCATCATTATCTTCAATAACATAAAATATTAAGTGTATTATACTAAATCATTCCACAAGAAAATCCGCCAAGATTCTAACAGAATGTTAAATCATATTCCTAACATCACTTAGATATTTTCAATATTCAATTAGTTTACATTGAAAAAGATTAGTCGAGTTGGGTTAATATGCATGATCCAACGCAAACTCAAACTATCAAAGAGACTTCAAACTCTATTTGTAACTACAGTCTCCACACAAAAAAATTTACTAGGTGAGCCATCTGCTCACCTACCTACCGATTGAGCTTAAAGGCCATCAGGCCTAAAAGTCTAGACCTTTCGGAAAAAAAAACACACACACAAAAAAAAACCCACCCGTGTACCACCAACCAACAATGTAACCAAACTCACCAAAATCAGAAGTCCCCGCGGCCATTTCACACGTGTCAAACACATCCGATCGCCTATCGTCAAATAAACCATCTTGTTTATGACACTCGGTTATAGGTAATAAAGTAAAATTGCGCATTAGCCTCTCAAATAACTCAAGATTTAGCTCATAAGATATAGTTTTATGATTATTTGAGTTCATTTTATATTTCTAAGGCTTTTGTTGCGATAACGCATAATTTTTGAATTGCTTGTCAAAACTTACACTTTGTTTCTATAACAAAAAGTATATTTTTTGGTACAGATAATAATGCTATAGGAAACTTTATCTAGGACATGTAATTGTAAAATTTGATGTAAATATATTTACCCATTTGTTTTGTGCTATTCTTTATAAAACCTAAGGAAATAAATTATAACTAATTCGTTTTTTGAACTGTTCTTTCACGGGTGTTAAACGCCTTTATAATTTATTAAGTAGGAAAAAATGGTGTACTACAAGGGTTAGTGCAAGGTCCATTTCTCTTTATTATGTACATTACCAGTCCATTTTATTAAGAACAAAACAGCCTTCCTTAATACTTTCTATAACAAAAAGTACTTCTTGAGATCTAAAAATATTATAAGCATAATATTATGTTTATACATGTAAAGTAATGTTTTAATCTATACCCATATAGGACCTATGTGAACATAATATAAATGATATTACCACCAGTATTGCTCTTATTGCATTACATGATCTTCCTTTAAATATTACAAAACGCGAAAGAAAAGAACGCTACACAAAGCATCTACAAATTTGTGGTTTCCAAATCTGTATTTCAAAATTTACCTTTCAACAATAAAAATAAATTTAGCAATCAATTTAAACAAATTAATATAAGACAAAACCTAAATATGATTATTTATCATCATGTAAATTTATTAAACAAGCCTATGAAGTCAGCCGACGCATCAACCGAAACGCTTAGAAAATAAAATGTATTGGAACATAACCTGCCACTATAAATTAATTATATACTTGGAGAATAAATGTGGAATAGGTCCAAAATCCAAGAGCGTGACTAATAAAGCGTTCTCAACACGCCGCTAATATCTCAATTTTGAGAACGGACCTCCGCAGGACAGTAAATATACCGCCTTCTGAAATCTTGAGGTAGTTACAGCAACAGCGCGCAATAAATTATTTAATTATGTGACAACAAAACCGTGAGAGATCGCACAGTGGGCAAGAATCGGGGACTCGCCCCCCGCTGGGTCAGACCTCACCGAGACGAGGGCACTTACTTATGTCACATCAGACCGCCTTTGTTCACCCAAATTTGCTATCCCTTTTCGCCGACTGAGGGGGCATTCATAAAAAGAGAGGAGCGATCGTCGGCGGAGCCTTTGCACGGACTCATCATTTTTCACGTCTTATTCAATAACTCGCTGTAGTCGCAGATAGTGATCGAGTTTTGAAATATTTCGGTGGGATAACGAGACATTCCCAAGGATATGGTGTTACTTCGCGTGCGGAATGTTGGACGTATACTTGTTATGTCTTGCGTTTATATACCGGCCTTAGTCCATTTAATTTATTGCACACGGTAGTGATTCGGATGCGTATATTTTAGTTGGAATATAATTTTTAAAAATATTCCATTAAAATTATGTAAAGGAAATGCCGGAGATATACTAGGAGTATATAAAATGTTATTTATATACACATATAAGAAAGGTCTTGTTACATTTTAGTTGAATAGACAAATTGATGTTAAATAGTCTTTCGTTGACTTATACTCCTCATTCACCTAAGCACTAGTGACATAATGCACTTGCTACAAGCACAAGCACAAGCAAAAAGTAAAAAGTAGTGAATAGAAATAGATAATATAAACGCAAACGTAAGCAACAAGCAAGGGAAAAGATAGACAAAAAAGAGGTTATGTACAACAATAGGTAATCTCAAGCTGATGATCATGACACTAAATTATCGAATGACGTACGTTAAATAAAAAGATAATTCTAGAATAGTAATCATTAAGCCGGATACAGCCTAAATAAAATGATTTCATCTAATTGTTTGCATCACTGCGCACGTTAAGAAGCGTCACAGTGAACGAAACCTTTGTATGTATCACAAAAGACTTTCTTCAATTCTCCAAACCTCAGCGGCTACTTTAACAGATTAGCGCCTTTGTCACGAAGGTACAGTTACCATTGATCGATGTTATCTATAAAACAATGTTAGGTTTGCAAAACTTCGAGTTTATCTTTAATCTTGGGCGCTTTGATCGTCCGCTGTAATATGGAGGCGTTATTTAAAACACTTTGACATGTTTTGTGCGGATCTATGTGACTTTGTATGTATGTAATAATGGTTTATATGTTTTCTATTTATGGTTGTCTTGGCGTTCGTGTAGAGAGGCCTATTTCCATAATTTGCATGACGTAGAAATGTTAACGAATGATCTTATAAATATTCTCACACATAATCCTCACTCGGTTCAAACCTAACACAAATTTTACATTATCTACGTTTGACGAGATTTGAGCCGGTAATCTGCGTGTCAGCTTAGCCTGACCACACGAACAATCGGCCGTCATGGTTTTATGTAATTAAATGGCAAGGGATCGGTCGTCTTGGCGTTCATTGAGGGAGGCCTATGTTCAGCGGTGGACGGATAAAGGCTATGGTGATGATGATGATGATGATGATCGGAAACTAAAACAAATTGACTTTTTTGAATCAATTGTCAAACCCGTTTTAAAGTGTCGAATGAGTTGCTAGAAGCATGGTTAAATTACTAATTAGATCAGGCTGCCAGTTGACATAACAACTACAATGAAAAGCTGTCAAATTTGACTCTAGAATCGTATGTTAACCGCCATTAATAGCTATGTTAGTTGACTTACACTTTGACCAACGTTTCCTAAGCCGGGCGTAAGCCAATTCAATCAATACTAAAAGCTTACTTACGTAAATGCATAATATGAATGAAGTTTCTGAATGAAGAAATCAAACGTGTATGTATCCTTATAGAGAACAGTACCAATGTGATTCATCAATTTTTATCAATGAACTCATTTCTTCGAATCAGAACGCTGAAAGAGAAAAATTCAAAAAAAGCTCCAATGAAAGAGCTTAAAGCGCCAATTTGTATTAAGTCCGCCCCCATCCGGTGGCGCCACTAAATCGAATAATCTGGACCTAACGAGAGCTTTACAATCCCGAGATGAAAGGAGCCGCTCGCGTGAGATCAGCCGTAAATACAGCATGTGTATTGTAAATAGTTATGGAATCACCTGCGCTTTTAAACCATTATTATCATCAGGTATGTGATAGAATTGGATATTAGGTATATGAGAAGTAAGTTGACAATTTCACATCAAAAAGCTACATTTTTTTTTTTTTTTTTTTTCGAAAGGTCTAGACTTTTAGGCCAGATGGCCTTTAAGCTCAATCGGTAGGTAGGTGAGCAGATGGCTCACCTAGTAAAATTCGAAAGGGGGGCGCCCCCCTCCGTGCCCCGCAGGGGGCGCGGTATATCGCGCGCGCTACTCTGGAGAGTAGGTGTTTGGCTAGTCAAATCCAATACGGTCGACGAGTCATTAGCGGATGAAGTTAAACTACTAGTCGGAGGGCCGGCCCTCTCCTCCCCCTCTGACGGGGGAGGTGGGTCGTGCGCGGTAGGTACATTTTATCTTCTTATTGGTGCAACTCATTTTATTCTAAAGTGACTGTTACAACCTACTGTTTTTATGGAAAAAGCAATACCTACTAATGAAGACAAACACACAATATATTTTCTCATGAGTAAAAAAAATAATTATAAAACTATAAAATTCATTTCAACGTAATATAAAAATAAAACATTATATATTATAAACGCCTGATTTCGAGGAGGAGACCCGTGCCCAGCAGTGGGACATAAAGGGTTGATACTTTACTTTTATTATATTTTAAAACTATTATATACTAGCTGTTGCCTAAAAAATAATTGCAAAAAAATCCTATTTTATTTTATATGTATCAGTAACTTCTAGTACCTCCGAGAGTATCAAAAAGTTTCAGTATCAGGTTAAGTAGTTTTCGCGTGGAAGCGTAACAAACATCTCTACATTCACATTTATATTATTAGTAAGGATACGTATATTAGATGAATGTAAAATGCTCTTTAACGGGTGCGTACCACTCTTTCGAGAAAAGGAAAAATTTCCTTTTTTCTTACAAGCGTTTATTACCGATTTCATTTAATCGAATAGACAAATTAATAATGTAATTAATTCACAGAAAAAGAGATTCAGTAATCAGTATTTTTTATTATTTATTATAATAAAAGACAAAATATTATATTTTTCTGAGAATGATATTTAACGGTATAACTCACTCAATATAATATAGTTTAGCAAAGTATAAACCAACAGTGCTAACCATTTTATTAGTAGGTCCATAAAATACAGTTATAATATCATGATGATTAAATGAAACAATAAGCGAATTAATTGAAAAACAAAGGATGAAATAAAAATGTAATAAATAATAATGTAATATTACGATTGTTATGTTGTTAAATGTAAATTACATAATTAATGCAACATAAATTTATAAATATCTTTATTTACGGTGTCCTATTTCTTTTTTTATATATGAAAATTTATGTTCATTCCTCGTAAAACAATTACTTATTTATGTGAAAAACTTTTTCGGATTTATCGCAATTTACTAAGCCTTTACCTACCCGAATATTGATCGATTTTAATACTCAAAAAATAGTACAATATAATAGCTATAATGATGTTTTTGATGTAACAACATAGAGATATTGTTTAGTTTCAACTCTGCCATCTAGCGATGAGTAGCAAAACTAATACCTTTAATCGATACTGATAATAATATTATATCTCTTATTTATATAAACTAATTATAATGAGACACATCATGGTTACACATAATATGAATATTTTGATTTCTTAGGCATATCTCTGCGATAAAAATTTACTTCCAACGAAATTTTCCCAAGAGCACGGTAGATGGCGTTGGCACCACTCGTATAATTTAAATGCAAAAAGCTCTAATCTAACAGAAAAGAATAATAATATATTGTTTACAAGTGTTTTATTAACGTTATTGAAAATGGCTAATCAGTATGATCCAAGCCAAGAAAGTCTTAAATGTCACAGGACCCGTCACCCAATTTTCAAGGAAACCGAGTTTCTGTACTTACTGCATATTTTAGCCATTGGTACTGAAACAGGTACTTTTTTAAATTGACATGCATGTTATCATATATTAATTGTATGTTTTATTAATTGTAAATAAATATGCGGAGTTCTTTTTTTTTCAAATAGAAGATTTACAGCCACATTTGATCAATTATTATATAATAAAACAAAACAGTTTTTTTGGAACAGAATTTAATTTCAAAATTATTTTATTTCAATTTATTTAGTTTTAACCTATTATTTATATTTGGCGTTGTTTAAAAGGATGTATATTATTATATAAAAGGAATAAAAGGATGGTATAAAAGGATAAATATAAAAGAAGAAAATCTTTATTAATATTATGTATAGATAATAATATGTAGATTTTATTAATTTAAATTTATAAACTTATGGATATTTAATATATTATTATTTGAGTCACAACACACGCCGCACAACAAACCCAAAAATCCGTGGTGATTGCGATTCAAAATTTTTGTAACAAACCAGCCCTTTATGTCCCACTGCTGGGCACGGGTCTCCTCCTCTAAATCAGGCGAGGAGGGTAATGAGCCAATAGTTCGCCGCTCTGGCCCAGCGCGGGTTGGTGAACTTCACATACCTTCAAAGACTTTCAATCTCATCAGGCATGCAGGTTTCCTCACGATGTTTTCCTTCACCGGTACAAGCATGTAATCTACATTAATTTAAATTTAACAAATTCAATATATATAAAAAAAAATGTAGATGTTTCAGCAATAATGGCTATTAAATAATATATAATTTAATTTATCATGTAACAAAACTATATCTAAATTTATAATAAATAAAATCAAATCAAATCAAAATTATTTATTGCAATTGTAGGTGTGATAAATGATGATACATAGTCATTTTTTGTGTTCTAATTCTACAATTAGCCATTGAAGGCTTGCAATCTGCATTATATAAAGATAATATTATGTTAGTGCATGACGTTTCGATTAATAAAATTTTACTTCTTATCAATTAATCGAGTCATATTGTAATAAATAAAAACGAAAATGAATTATGTACAAAAGTATTACAAATAATATATTATGTGGTATAAAATATCTTTATTTAACTACTACTTATATAATAATACTAAGAATTATCAGTAAATGGAACATTTAAATTAATGAAGACAGTTATTGTTATATAAAACAAAACGTCTTAAAGACATTAAGAAATAAACATAATTATTTACAATCAAGATTACCATTAAAGCACACAAAACATTCAAGTTAAAATTAATTTTACACACAAATAAATATCCACCGAATATACCCTTAATAAGAACATAAAAAAGATACAATCGGTCGACTCAGAGCCAAACAGCGCGCCAATATCCTGTCATTTCTACCATTTAAACTCTAAAAAAACAAACCAAACAGTTTATCTCCAATCGGCACCCTGTTACTCGTTCCACGTGAAGGTTAACACCGATTCATTAAAAAACAACTCTTGTAGACCCCCAAAAGACTGTAAAAAGACAAAGAGTCGACCAAAAAGATTACATTTTGGTTCCCGAGCGGCGCCTAGCGGCTGCTGCGGCAGCGTCTGTCCAAGTGGGACCTTTACACTCTCCGATATGATTTATTTAATTTTTTTGTTAAATATTTCTTTAGTTCAAAAAAATCACAGAAATAAAAATTATTTAAACATCTCAAATTGGAAATGCTAACGCTAATCTGCTACTCGCTATTATACCTGGCCCTAGTTATGTATGATATAGTTTTAATAAGCTGGTATTTTTATTATATTATACTAAGAGAATAGACATGAAATAAAGAAATACTTTCATTGACTTACAAATTTTGTCTTACAAAGATGGCTGAAATTTAAGAACTGCGTTACTTTCATCACTTTTTATAATAAAGTCACATCTTATATATATATATATATATATATATATATATATATATATATTACATCTTATAATAAAGGCACAGTCGTGCGTCCAACCCTATTCAATCCAAAAGATAACATAAATGCTATTAAAACTATTATGATTTTGCATTCCTAAAGTTGCAAATTCGTAATAAGAGAATATACGGGATGTTAGTACAGTGTAGAGAACATTATAAAAGTGTATCGGATGTTAGTACAGTGTAGATAATATTATAAGTATAGTGTGGAGAACATTATAAAAGTCTATCGGATGTTAGTACAGTGTAGAGAACATTATAAAAGTGTATCGCACAGTGTAAACGCTACGTTGTGATGGGACCGATGTCCGCGGGGTTTTGTTGATCGTGTCGGCTCGCGCACCTAATTTATACTCGCTCACTCCGACACTATGCATATAACATACGTACACTAAATATACCGAATACTTAAAATAGTAATAATTTGAATATTAAAAGAAATGATAGCCTAATAGCCTAATACCTATACAAGAACTATACTAAATATTTTCGTACGAATTCACGCAAGTATTCTTTTAAAATATAGGGCAGGGACTTTTTTTTTTTCGAAAGGATCTATGCTGTTGGCCTTAAGGCCTTAAAGCTAGTATCGTTGCTTATATTAATAGTCGTAAAAAAAATCTTGGTTAGAAATGTAGAGCAACATTATTACAGAGGTATGCTACCTCAGATAATTAAAATAATAATAATAATGATAATAAAGAAAACAATTTTTAATATAGAAACTACAAATCTATCTCTCATTCCCGATAGAGTACGAGATGTGAAGTACGCGGTCAAAACCGCTTATTTATTATAATCCAATCATTTATTTTATTGTTATTTTATTTCAAAGTTTCATTAAAATTTCTCTTTCAGTGGTTATTCAAAAGTTTTG
Source organism: Lycaena phlaeas (assembly GCA_905333005.2). Classification (NCBI taxonomy): domain Eukaryota; kingdom Metazoa; phylum Arthropoda; class Insecta; order Lepidoptera; family Lycaenidae; genus Lycaena; species Lycaena phlaeas. The sequence goes on from HG995176.1 coordinate 4,238,031, forward strand.
ACTGAATTTCCGCCCTTTAAAAATTGTATATTGTTTCATTCAATTTTAAAATTGAAAGAACAAAGCGATTTTTATTTAGACTTTTGATAAAATTCGATCCTTCCGGAAATAAAAAATAAAATCAATAAAATCTATGTTAGATTAGAAAAGTTATTTAGAAACATTTGGTTATTATAGACGTATATTTCCATAAAAGGTACGTTAATATCCCAATAAGTTTTTTTTTACGTTCACTCAAGCGGACAGTTATAAGGGTTATAGGGGTGGGACATATTAATAACGAATATCTGAGGTCAAATCTCAACGAATACCCAACACAAAAAAATCACGTATAGCACTTATACACACAAACTAAATTTTAAGATTTAAATTATTTACTTGAAGAGGATCTTACCGCGTTAGTTTTTCAGATACCGCTATTTGGGCACAATTCATTCATTAGCTAGTGTCAAAATAACACTAAAGTGTAATTCCGATTTACTTGAATTAGACAGAAAATCTAGTATCTGTATTAATTTGAATAGTTTGACAAATTGATAGACGCGCCTTTAAATATTGAATGATTTATTTAGGCAATTCAAAACAAGCTCTTATGTCTATACATATAGGTGCGTGCTCAAGAAATATGTGAATCAAATATTATTTTGTAATGTTAACGCGAATTTCACTCATTATAATGAAACATTTCATATTGATTTTATCGCGTCCTCCCGTGACCATGGCTGCTGTAAAGTATTCGAAACGCCGTGTATGTAAAATCTTAATAAACCGCGATAAAATCCGTCAAAGCTGTTTCATTATAACTTATAAATCACTGGCAAAATGGTGCCACCAGACCTCTAAAACCCTTAATTTTATTCACATACAGTAAATCCTGAGTGACTAACCTGAAACTTAAAATTTGTATGTCTAAACGACAAAACCACAAAATGGGATAAAAATTTTGCTAACACATATTTTGAAGATTTGATGTAATAAAACATGTGTTAGCCCACCGCCTACATCAAAGTAGAAAAAATCTAAAGCTTTGACAGATCATGTGAGGAGCCTGACCGCAACGAGATGGTATCATATGAATGGACTGCTCAGATATAAATCATCACTAATTGGAATTCTCGTGAGACTTCAATTTTGTTTTCTAAAAACCTATTATATTTTTTTAGTGACATCATCTTTGTTGAGTCTGGACTTCCGTCGGTGATAGTTAAGGCATATGCATTCTTTACAGTAAGCTTATATAAACTGCAGGACTCGCGATGACGAGTGACGATCCACCCACCACCTGACCAGTGGTGGATGGACTCGGCCTCTTATGCAAGAGGTTCCGGATTCGATCCTAACCCCGCGTATGTGCCTTGAAATGAGTTTTTCGAAATTTATAAGTGCACCAAACGTGAGACCATCGATCGCTCACCTGTAAAGAACATCGCGAGGAAACCTGCATGCCTCATGAAATCTAAAGTCTTTGAAGGCATGTGAAGATCACCAACCCGCATTGGGCTAGCGCATCGGTAAACTATGGCCCATTACACTCCTCGCCTGATTTAGAGGAGGAGACCCGTGCCCAGCAGTGGGACATATAAGGTTCATACTTTACTTTTTTTTACTCGCGATGAAATAAGACTTCGCTCTACGAATCAAATATATTTTTTATGATATCAAAACGAAAAAAAAAAAAGAAGTCCTCCGACTACAATGAATTTTTTAATATCTCTATTTCAAAATGATGCTAAGAAAATTCGCATAAAAAGTATTTATATTATTATTTATGAATTCAAGCGCTTAGCACTCTGTATAAACGATTTGAAAAGGAGGTTTCAAATGAGTGCAGCTCATTTACTTGTAATCGTTAAAATGACTTTTACTTTAGAAACGGTCGAATAAGGTTCAAGAAGCCGTATTTAAGTAAACAAAGTTGTTAGACCATCGATAAGGTGGGAAAACGATCTGCGTGCATTTCAGTCCGTTTTGGCATTAATTGAGGGAGGCCTATTGCAGATCCGGATCACTCAAATAGCGGCTAAAGGCTCACGCAGTGGTTTTAGTGGGGTAGTACCCCCAATGTGACTCCCAGCAAATGCCAGCGGGCCTACCCGGGGCCCTGGTATGGTCCGAAAGGGGTTTCTACTGCATCACCCAAAAGGGCCAATGTTCAGCAGTAGACGGATAGAGGCTGATGATGATAATGATTAGAAAACGTTACAACAATCAAGAAGTCACAAAGGATTAATTAATATAATTGGATCAATGTCATTAAATGAGGATGAATGTATAATGATCGAACGGGTTTTACGCCAGTCGAATAATATTCCCATCAATCACAATAATTTTAATTACGTATCCTTTTATAGGTAATTATATATGATAATTTCCGCTTCCTGCGGGGTGAAAGTTATAAATTAGAAGTTTGTGTGCCAAATGTGATTTATCTATTTTATTACACATGTGATAAGATATATAAATTTACGATAGAGAATCAACATTCTTCACTAGAAATCATTTTGTTACGACCAAAGACCACGCACTTTTTGTCCCGTTTTGTTTGTTGACGCAGGGGAAATGTTTTCCCACGTCCGAAGTTTGGGTACACTGGTGTGTGTGGGGACTCGCATTGGAGTGCACTACCCCACTTTTGTGAGGGTCCCGGATCTGCTGGCAAAAGCGACAGGCTGGTCCCGGCAAGGCTAGACTGTTCAGATGAAGGGGGACTGCTCGACCACTACATAGCAGTTCCCATGACAGCACTGTCTTACAGAAGAAAGCCATTGTCGCCCTTTCTATCCCTATGTAAATAATAATATATAATGGACGTAAATATGTATGATAAAAATAATAGATTCAATGTTTACTATATAAAACGGTCACATTTAAAAATAAAAATACAATCCCATATACATAAGCCTGAAACCAAAAAAAGCTCATAAACACTTATATCAAAACTCTACAAACGATAAATAATTTTACTGTTTATATTCGTAATAATATATTATTCAGATTCCAAATTCATACCTGCATTCCAAATTTTTTATTACACTCCAAATTCATAACAGCATATTTATCATAACATTCCAAATTCAAAATTTTAAATTCGTCATCGACCTTTGACAACTCCAAAGGGTATATTCGTTATCATTTCGGCGCTAACTGTACATTCGCATCATTACAATGTTTACGTTTACGTTGGAAATGACAAATTATTTGTTCTCATTTTTTGTGACATCATACACACATTAGCGCGTCATATATTAGCAGTTTAAAACGACTTAGCGAGCTCATCACCGCAATCAATTATTTCTCCATTTACATCTTTGTCCAGTGCTCGATGTTGGCAATTTCGTGCTAACCACACTTTTTATGTCTCACTAAATGTTGTCATATGCATTTACCGCATACCGCTCTGATGGCTTTTTGACAAAATGGAAACATTATTTTCAAATTCGATATTCAAATGAAAGTTGCATTTAAAGTAAAAAGTTTTTATATTTTGGCGCTACTATTTCTAATTTATATATTTTTTTTTCCATATAACTTCGGTACCATTTACATAGTGTACTTTACTCTGCTTGCTTTCTCCGGATGCTTAGGTACCATCTTTCTTATTTGTTTAGTAAAAGCCCCTTTAATACAAAGTTTTTTTAATCATTTATAACTAGATTACAATTTCGTGTGGTCGACACATTTTAGTGACGGTAAACTAATCTTGTATGTGCAAATAAATAAGTATTGATAGATCCGGTTGGAGCCGCCATTGATGTCAGAAATACTAATTATAACTGACAAGATTATTAAAATTAGTTTCTTACCTGGTTTGGGATTAATATGTGATTATAATGATATACGATAAGAGCGAGTGACGATTGTCTATTGGGTATGGGCTCGGCCTCGAGTGGGAGGTCCGGGTTCGAACCCGCAAAGGCACCAAAATGGCCACAACGGGCACCACAACGGCACAATGGGCACCACACTGGCCGCAATGGGCACCGCAATGGCCACAATAGGCACCACAAGATTCGATCCCTGGACACTGTAGATATATGTATATATATTTGAATATTTAAATATATATAAGGATTTTTAAATTTCTAGTGCAGTTTAAAATGACGACATCGATAGATCATTGATGAAAGAAAATACCTTAAGGAAACTTGCATGTGTATTGATATTGTCTTTTAGGGTGTGTGAAGTTCACCAATTCGCATTGGGCCATCGCTCAATAGGTTACTATGTCCTCGCCTGATTACGAGGAGGAGAACCAAGCCCAGCAGTGGAACATATAAAGGTTGGGATCTATTGTAGTTGATTATAATGATACGTAAACTAGATGTTGCCCACAGCTGTGTCCGTCTATACTTTGATTCGGACTGATTATATTTTCTGCATCGGGCAACGATCTGCCCTAAGAACTTCTATACATCGCGAGCATGCGCTTGCGCCACCGCAAGGCAGCCAGCTTTGTATGTGTCTTAGTTATCGAGCCTTCAGGGATGGCCTTGGTGACGTCGTCCAGCTTTAATGCCTTTTTTTTTTGATGCTGGGAAATGCGCTTAGGCATCCCGAGGGGAAGTGGGTCACAGGGGACCGACGCCATAGAACGGTTGCACCGCACGAGCCCTGAGCCCCACTGCCACGATAGGGCTCGAACCATGGTGGGGCAACTTTGATGCCTACATCAGTTACGACGGGTATTGATGTTTCGCAGTCTATATTATCTTAATGCCCAAGAAAAAGAAAATAATCATGTTAACTTCAAAGTTAAAAAGTTGCGAATTTCGTAAGCATTTTGTTAATATCAAAATCATACCTCGGTAACCCTAACTAACAAAAGAGCATTGAAATTTTAATGCAAAGCGACACCTACGTGAGGTGAGAGAAATTAGTAAGAATACTGTAATTAGGGCAATTACAGACTTGGTCCTCACAGGATGAATGTGGGCGACGTATTTCAACCGATAACGTATCGAGAAAATATATTTTCAGATGATAGTTTATAATAATATTATTTTCATTGTATAGGAAAGTATTGTGAACAAAATATTATTTTTTTAAATTTTATATTTTATTTATTGAGTCGGTTTTTTTTCAACAGTGGACGGATAGAGGCTGATCATAATGATCATGAAATATTCAACTCATTGGTCATCTTTTTATGAGTCAAATTGAATCTACTAAAGGTTTTAAAGCAAATTCCCTGAAAGGAATTGGCTAGACAAAGCTAAAGTAAAAACATCAGAAGTGGTATCAAAATCAAGTAAAGGTAGACCCAAAAAGACGACTAGCAATTGAATAGTAGATAATAGATGGTAGAAAGAAATATATGGTAATGTAGACTTTCGTAGTATGTTTTCCTTCCCTAGGTATATGAGATAAAATATTCACTTATTTCCTGAAGGGCAGTGCAAGCTGCCAGACGTGCCACCCGATGATGTCGACGTCACCCCTGAACATAACGCACCTCAGAACAACCCCTCCCAACGTCGAGACAGTACAATAAGGTAAGGTCCTCCTCACCGTCCTCACCCCCTGCCCCCGGCTCTTTTGCCCCCTCTTCTTATAAGAGGGATACAAAAAGCCCCCTCGGCTCAATTCGCTTCGCCCATGGTGCTGTCTCACCCTGTGCCACTGAGCCCCACCACCACGACGAGGCCTGAACCCAGTTTACCTGAAACTAGCTCAGACAACTAATTTATGTGTCGCCTATCCTCAGACATAAGATGATAGGTTTCACTGTTTCACTGCCTGTATTGCCTTTCTCTCCGAAATACAGCTAATTTGTTTCACGTAAGATGTAAGTATTTAACTACTAGGAACTACTAGGACCTATAGGACCTCAGACGTTTTATATATATACGTACTTAATAACCACTGTTCCATCACATAATGATAAAAATATCTTTACCAATAATTTTATGATAGCACAATAGGTATGTGAGATACATATTATTATTTCATTTTTTTATTCAAGGGATAGGTTATCTCTTCGTCCAATTGTATCGTTATAGACAATAGACAAAACAGTCAGTCAAGACACAATAAACAAGACTGACAGACAGACAAGACGGGACAGAATATCGACAGAAGGTCCTTGACCCCAGGCAGACGAGACAGTGACCGAATTCGCGTTGACTAATCCAAGGTGTCGTGAAAGTGTGTACAATAATTACAGTGTACACTTCGCAACGAGCGCTCAACAAAAATAACAAACAATGTCAATAGGTCGGTCGTAGGCGGCTGCGTTGTACACCGTACACAGTAGCTATAATTAACTAGATTTCATTTTATTCTCTGAGCTTTTATAAATTGATTATCTGGCTTTGATTATAATGAAGCAACTTTTACGGATTTTATCGCGGGTTTCTTTTAAACCGTAAGAAAAGAATGGTTGTCTGATAGTTCAAAAATTGTATCCGATACTGGCTTAATATTAATTACATAGCTCATGTACTTATGGAGTTAGCTTCGAAGGTGTTTGACGAAAAGAATTAATTTCACATTTCTTTAATAATAATAATATAAATATACAGTAATTGTTGAATTAATGTACACATTGAAAAGGGTTTTTCATATCGAGTATCTCGTTGAAAGAGATAATCAAATAAGAAGGCTCAATTTATAATAATGTGGTTAATTTTGATACACTACAAATATTTTAATTTAGCCCAGAAACCAACAGGCTCAAAAGGTACCAGCTTTTTTTGTCGGTCATCCGACTTAACCATTCTGTTTCGATTAGAAATTATTAGCCGCTACTGAAACAACTCAATGGAGAATTCAATAAGTGCTGGGCTTGGACGACCTGATGCGATTCATTCTATTTCATCGTTTTGTAACTCATCTGTGAATGGAAAATTACAAGCATCTTCTTTAAAATATTTACAGTCAATATCTTTCGGTAATTTTAAAAAGCTCAAACAAGTAATGCATACTTTATCCGATAGATGGCACTTTTAACATTCTTAGCGTATCCAAACCGTTTGTTTGAGCGTGACCTCAGCTGAACTTAGGCATGCAGCCTTGAATCCCATCCATCCAGTGAATGTTACAAAAAACCTCTCAGAGCCACCGCCAGGCTCTGCCCACAAATCCACAGATTACCATCCATTTTGCATATTATTGACATTTACTACTTCACCGCTTTATTTATTTGTGGCCGATGTTATTTGGGAAGTATTTTTGACCACATAAAAATGTTGGCGGGAAAAAAACGAGTCAAATTTATGGCTAAGCGATGTATGTCAATACGAAATTTATATTGTTGGGCGTTTGTGAAATACAACCTCTGTGATAGGCCGGCAATAATTATTGTTTGAGGATAATACTTGACCCTGTCTGTTCTTGTTTTTTTATAGTATAGGAGGGCAAACGAACAATAGAAGCCTTTTGGCGACTATCGACGTCCACTAACGTCCACATAACCAGTTACCAGAGGTTATGCAGGTGCGTTTCCTTCCTTTTCCCTATCCGCTCTAATAGGTCACCGGAAACTCACAAACCGGACGAATGGCGACAGCACAGCTGTCACTTTACGCCGATTTCATGTGAGCGAGATGTCACCCCGGTCGTAACAGCCCAATTCGGCTTCAAAGCAGCATAGTACTACCTCTTACGCCTTGTGTGAATTTTCTAAATGTACGTAATTTTATAACAGGGGCGAAGTATTTTCGTTTTGGTTGTCATGCCCTAAATATACTTAGTACTTACAGTAGGTGTTTAAGTAACTGAGACTAAAATAATAAAAGTGCTTCTGGCGCTGGCAGGACAAGCACCTATTGATAAATGTTCAAAGTCACCCATCAACATAAAGTTTACCCAGATATAAAGTTTACCCAGAGAATATTTTTTGACTCGTGCATCCATGGAACCTTGAAGTGCGAGTCTTAGTTGCAATAATTCGCATGCTTGTCCGCTTTTTAGCCCTATTTATTTAACCCAAAAAACTCTATACTCATTTTTATATTTTGATATTACACCAAGTTGTATAACACTTTTGTGATTTCTCGTCAAATTTTTGTCGTCAGATTTTTTTCGTCAGATTTCTTGTCAAAATTGCATTGACCTTATCGATATTGTAATGAAATCTTTTAAACACTTTAACGATTAAAGATAATCTCTCAATAGGTCGATGAAAGAAATAAAAATATGAGATTAATGCTCGTGCGATACTTATTTACGGTTACACAATCGTTGTCGTGTGTTATTTAATATTTTAGACGGGCGACTCATCGGACAAATATTTAAAGATTGCATTGAGATAGAATGTTGAAGCGAATAAAAACCGCTTGTGAGCATAATTAGTGATGTTCGATTCGGTGATTTTATCGATTAAATTAATATTATACGTTATATTTCATTTAGATAAGGGTCTTGTTCTGTTTACTTATTTTTTTGCAGCTAACTTTGACATTTAAAGAAGATATATTAAGGAATTTAGGAGCTAAGAAAGGCAGTCTGGTAGAGTCGTGAAGCTACTGCAGAACACTTTACGCTATGATAAAAAAGAATAATATTAGTCTTTATATAAGTCATGTCTTCTTCTTTCAAACTAAGTCGTCTTCTTCTAACTTCTAAATTTCATATTGAAACATAATATATTCTAAGTTAGTGCGACGTTCCTCGTTCGTATTAGTGTTAGGAAAATGTCTGCGCTTGGTGGAATTTAACCTGTGACATTACACTTAATTATATTGATAGCTTTAGCCTGTGATCAGTGAACTACGCCTTATATATTTGATATTGTCCATGATTTGTTTAGCCTAGAGCATACTTAAAAAAAATTGACTACTGTAAAATAGACTCTACGGCAGACATATAGGAAATTATAAAGAAATAAGAAACCTAGAACATAGTAACAGACGAACGGATGAAAGGAGGCCACCGACGAGGCCTCCTACAGGCGAGGACCTTACATATTACGCATCCATTAATTCCCCTCTGCTCTTGTGGACCTAGGTGGGAACCTAGGTCCATTTAAATACAACAGAAATAATTTTTAGTAGCGGCCGAGCAATACTACTCCTTGTAAGGCAAGAAGTAGTTTTCAGCTTATCAGCTAGTCATTGAGGTGTTTCCAGCAGATTCGGGACCCTTAGCAGCTGAAGGCGCTCATTGTGGATTTAGTTAGGATATTAACTGCCCAAGTGTAAGACCCACATAGGGTCAAGAACCACCCAGGTACCGAGCTATGTCCATCAAGATTTCCCCGCGTAAAAAATCGAAATCGACGAACTCCGTGAAAAATGAAAAGTATATTAAACGTTGACAAACAAGTGATGTCATTTGAAAGCTCGCCAGTGAAAGCTAATTAGGACTATTGGGTGACGGTGACTCATCTCACCTGTGACCTGCGACCTCGATACGGATCCTGTTATAAAACAATACAGATATAATAATACTTTACCATCGCGAAAAATAGATGTCGCTAATAAACATTTTGGTTAAAAGTAGTAACAATAAAATAAAACATTATATGATGATGAAGAGTAGATATTATTTTTCCAAGCACTTTCAAATTGACCAAGCAGCTATAAAACTTACAACTTAAGGAGTTAATCATTGAAGGACGTCGTTTTAAAGTGTGTAGGGTCGGCCACTTGTATGAGAGGTCTGGATTCGATCCTGGGGGCCTAGCCAAAATGCTATTAAGAAAGCGTTAGCGAAGTTTGAAAATGATAAAATGTATAGGATGGATTATATGATTAAGCACAGCCTTATGTCAGGATTGATATAAGGCCGCGCTTAATAATGATTAAAATAAGTAATACTAGCTGTTACCCGCAGCTTCGCCCGCGTGAATCTAAGATTTACGGATTTATCATGTCTGATGATGATCATTTTCTATTTTATAATAATTACATACTAAGTTTTTGGTATTAAAATGGATATAATATGTTATCTTGAAAATAAAGACTTATATCCCTTCGCAGATTTTTGTAGGCATATTTAGGATACTATTATTATAATATTATTCCACCATAATATTATGTTGATCATATTACGTCTGCCAGAGTTAATACACTACGGCCTTAGACACCAAACCGCCGCGCCCGTGCAAATCACGCCAACACGATTTATTTTCTTGTGCATTATTTTGATTTTGCCATATCTCCTAAAGTATTCATTTAATTTGCATGATGTAAAGGGCAAAAATAATCTTCATGAAATGCTCAAGCTAATTAATTGATTAAAAATGATAAGTATTCATATCGTATTTGTGTAAATAACTTTTAAACTATCGCGTTATAATTGCCCATTTTTTTAAGTATTAAATGGATATAGTATGATATCCCTAAGAGATAGACATATGCCATCGCGGACTTTTTTGTAGACCTATTTAAGATACATAATTCCACCATACATTATTTTGTTATATCTCAAATGGTTTAGGCAGCGTTTTCGTTGAAAACTCCCAGACGGCCTATTTTTTTCCGACACCTCCAACAATTATTGTTATATCTTAGCTAATGTATATAAAAATTTAATAAATTGTGTACATAAACCTTCCTCTTGAATTGTCCTATCCATTAAAAAAAAACGCATTACAATCCGTTGCGTAGTTTTAAAGATTTAAGCGTACAAAGGGATATAGGGACAGAAAAAGCAACTTTGTTTTATAATATGTAGTGATATAAATATTAAAATAATATAAAATATAAAAATGATACGTCATTTTCGAACTTCGCTAACGCTTTCTTAATGGCATTTTGGCTAGGCCCCCTGACTCTCTTTTGGTGCCTTGAAATGCGTTTATCTGTATTGCTACGTGCACCAAAACATATTAACGGCAATATTTCACAGGTGAAGGAAAACATTGTGAGTATATTGCCGAACCGATGCCAGAAGGCCGTGCGGTTGATCTCGATTTCACGGTTGGCGAGGAAGACCTTATAAAAAATCTTAGATTAGCCATTTCCTCATCAAATCTTCCGATGAAGTTTAAAGGCCAACAGCAAAGGTCCATTCGTAAAATAATTGTGAGTATACCTGAATGCCTGATAAGATTAAAAAGTATCCTAAGCTGTGAAATTCATCAACCCGTATTTGTCCAGCACATCGGTTGACTATCGCCGCCCCAGCATCCTCTCCTGATTTTGAGGAAGACACCCGAGCCCAGCAGTTGGGCATGTATAGATTGGTATTATTATTATTATATTCAACTTTACTTGCGATCTTATCAATATTTTATAACTTTCGAAATTTAAAATCTACGTGATTATTATGTTACGTACAACCATTATTAAGATAATTCTGTGAGGAGAGCTTTCTACGAATTGAATGTACGCGAATATATTATTTTACTGGATTTCAAATAATATGGTATCATTAAATTTGCTAGCGAAATACGTTTTTTTAAGCCTGTAATTTTTATATAGTATTTTTATTTAGTAATTGAATCTAGAAATAAATGTGAATTCACTTTAAAGAATTCTTACAGATAGTAATATTATAAATAATTAAAATTACGAATTCTCACTATAATTCTTTCTGGTACCAAGAATACTTAATCATACGTCAATTAGAGTGGTTTTTTAAATTATTATTGATTACTGGTCAATTAAATGGACCTTCATAGCTCGGGATATATAATACGAAGGCGGAGAAAAGTTCGCGGCCAAGTCAAGAAAACAAAATAAAATATACACAAATATATTTTTATTTTTGGACGTAATCACCATTTATCTAGTATTTCTTTCGACGGCTTTCCAAAGCTTCTATGTCAGTCTTAAAAAAAATTCTTCAAGGTCATAAAAAATAGAGGTTTACCTTTTGAATAATGGGAGTTAAAAATGAATTAAAAATGGTGCAGAAAAAAAAAATTATGGCCAGGCCGCTAATTTTTAATCCACCTAGTAAATCACGCACCAAAGCAAGTATACAATGAATAAAACAATTTCAGTAAAAGTTAATTTTAAGTGAAAAACCAAAACCGACTTCAAAACTATACCTTTAAATTATGTGCAACTAAAAATGTTTAAATAATATTTAAATACTTCGAGGTGAAGTTAATTAACAAAAATAATTAATCAATGAATATAATGAAACTTATACGTTTTGCTTATACTATTTAAAATTAGTTATTTTGGGAGTCGGTGCCAGCCAATAAGGACAGTTTAATCACAATTCACAGCATTTAAATACATAATATTATACTCTCACATCTATTATAAATTTCCTTGCAATATTTGATTTTGTACTCATACGAGTACACCCAGTATTGAATACGTAGATCACTGTTAAGGTTATCTTTGCTTTGGCTGGTACCGACCCCAAAAATAACTAATTTAAAACAGTATAAGTAAGACATAATATAAGTTTCATTATATTCATTGATTAATTATTTTTGTTAATTAACTTCACCTCGAAGTATTTAAATATTATTTAAACATTTTTAGTTGCATATAATTTAAAGGTATAGTTTTGAAATCGATTTTGGTTTTTCATTTAAAATTAACTTTATTTTGTAATTTTTAGTTTTAGGTACATAGAGCCAGTAAGGCTAGTATACTTTCTTAGAGGGCTTACACAAATTTATCAAGGCTTAATAAAAAACGAACGAAGAAAGGAATTAAATTCACACACAGCCAAAAGCAATTTGGAATTGTGTATGCAATACATAATATCATCATGTTCATCATCATCATTAGCCTTTCTCCATCCACTGCTGATCATAGGCCTTCCTCAATGAACGCCAAGACGGCCGATCCCTTGCCACTCGCATCCAACATGGACCGGCCGTGAATGCTCAGATATCGTTTCCCACCTGATTAATGGCCGACCAACACTTCGCCCATAAGGTACGCGGACTTCACCCTAGAACATCATTAGCCCATCATTCATCTATTTGTCGCGCACGTACCTAATGCAAATTTAAGACTTTTATGGTTTTCTCATGGATACCATCATCAGAACTGGACTAGATTAAAATGGGACCACATGGAGAGCGTCAGCTTTCTAATAAAAAAAGAATCATCATAATCGATTCACTCAGTCAAAAGTTATGAGGTAACAATAATAAACAAAAAAAAAACCATACAGTCGAATTATATCCTCCTCCGAGTCATTTTTATATGTAACGCTTTTCCAAACATAAACTAATACACTGATATGGAATTTTAAAATAATTCAAAAAATTTAAATAACGAAATTCTTTATTATACGAATAGGAAAAACAATCCTAAAAATAAAAACAAAAAAAAAATATCGGCAATTTTTTTTTCACAAGCGTTCTTTAATTAAAAGAAAGCTAATGTTGAACATTGTTTGAATTGAATATTTATTAGATGCATTGAACAACTTACATTATGTATAGACTTTAAACTAGCTTGTATCAATGAACACCCATTTTATTACTACTGACATTATTAGAACTGGTTACATGGTGGAATTAGTTCAGGCTACCTTTGAATGAACTGTCTGATAACTTTATAGGACTAAATACTTTATACACAAATTGCATCTCTTATTTTATGAATGAGATTGAATCGATTTTAAATCGACATCTAAATTGCATTCAATTTAATTTTCAGCTTTCGTATTTTTAACTCAAGTTGGCTCAAGGAAATGACATTCTGCTCATACATAATTTCCAGGTTATGTGTGTCAATTTGTGTTACTTGTGAATGAATGAATCGATAAGAATTCATGATTATTGTCGTTTTTAAATGAGATAAAGACATATGGACCAATCCAAAACAGATGTCACAGAATAAATAATATATCATCGTAATATGTTGGTGGATATGTCATTTTAAGAGGTAGGGATACGTGAGATACTTTTTTTTTTAAATAGATATCTTATCAAAATGTTTCTGTCTCGCCGCCACGACCTAAAACAAGAAAGGGACAACTGCAACTCAAACCAATCAGTTAGATAATTAATTAATGACCAAAACAGCATTTTGCAGTCGACTATTTCTTCCTCAAAAGCATGGCCAATTGTGTTATTTATTTTTAATATTATATAACTAAAAAAAGCCCTATGCCCCTGTGTTCAGGTTTTTTTGGCAATACGAGTAATTTTTTGAAATGAAAAAATTCTTTTTGTGGCGTTTTTAAGGGAAAATCTTTTAGGATTCTATGCATTGTCATGCCTGTTAAAGTTCACTTGCGACTAGCCCAGAATACTTATTACGCATTGCCCATCAGTCCCACCCTTTCTGACAGCATATCTGTTTGTTAAGCACAATCGCATCCCTTCATTCGATAAAAATACTGTGAATCTCGAGCATCTTAAACTATGGAACATCAAACGTAAAAAGCATTACAAAACAAAACAAAACACAAACAACTCACATACACAAAATACAAACCAACCCACACACAACATATGTGTATGTGACATACAAGAAACACGACACACAAAACACAAACACAACACAAAAAGCATCCTTCATGATGATCCCATTTGCCCTCCGACCGTTACGTGTACCGTTAATTATCCACTTTTATTGAATGCACCAACGGTGAATGTGACGCATCTTGTAAGTATTGTTAATATGGGTGACCGTATTAGTCGATATTAGAGATGAGACTTTAAAAACCGATAATCGATTAGCATTATGGAGCTAAAACATCGATTTTTATGGATCAAAATATTAATTTGAAATATGTTATATTGACGTCTTTGACAGTACAGTCCTCTTGCGTGGTGGCGTTACGTGGTGGTGTTGTGGGATGGATCTTCCACTTCCCTCTATTGAGAAAGAGGTTGACGCTGTGGTGGCTTTTTTATTAACGTCCTCGGGTCGTTACTTATTTATCTTAAGTCTAATGTGTGGTTAGTAATAAACACATATAATAACAACTAAGTATGTTTATAAAAATTGTAAACTATATTTTGAAAAGAGCAACCCAACAGAGTTTCTTGCAAGATTCTTCTCATGTACTATAATAGTATAGTAATATTTCATATTTTGGAATAGAATATTTGAAAAGATTGGTTTCACTGAGTCTGTTTTGCCGGTTCTTTTCAGTGGACTTGCTTTGGACCCGGTGGTAGACTCAATTGACGTTCAAAAAGATATTTTGAATAAAATTTTTGACTTTGGCTTGACTTGCCGTGACGACAAATGAATGAATTATCATGAATAATTATAATGAAACAACTTTTACGGATTTTATCGCGGTTTATTTAGTTTTTTATAAGCCCGACGTTTCGGAAACTTTACACCAACAAAAAAAAGTTGTTTCATTATAATGAGTGAAATTCGCGTAAACTTAAGAAAACAATATCATGAATAATATCAACAAACATATTTTACATCTCTCAGGCGTCCCGTAATGGCTTTTTATTCACGCGTGTCAATCAAATGAAATCATTTAAATTTTGGTTCGAACTGATAAGAAAATTATACGTTTTCGGAAATTTTTGAATCGTATTTTTTTCAATTCTGCTTGTAAATTTGTCAATACATATTTTGATATTAATTTGTGAATTAGTACACATCCGTCATATAATAAGGAAATAGTTGTTTTTTTTTCTTTAACGCCGGGAATTGCGCTTAGGGATCCCGCGGGTATGTGGGACTCGCTTCAACCGAAAGCTCGTAAGTGGACGCAGCTCTACCCACTAAAACCCGGCGAGTGCCACCAATACCCCCTTTGGCAAGGAACCCTGAATCTACAAGCAACAGGGCATCTCGATGGTTAGTCAGTCCTTCAGGGGACTGACACCACCTCCACAGAGGGGTTGCTCCGCACCACAGAACAACCCCTTTTAACGTTGGGACAGTACAACAAGGCGAGGTTCCCGTCCTCGCCCCTAGTCTCCTCTTTTGCTGCTGCCCTGCTCTTATAAGAAGAGGGGTACAAAGAGCCCTCTTGGCTCAATTCACTTCGCCGAAAGTGTTGGGGTCACCCTGGGCTTCTGAGCCCCACCGCCACGACAAGACTTGAACCGCGGTGAGGGTAGGCTATGTTACCTACGTAAGATGTAATAGGTAGATTACATATCGTTTGTATAAATTTATGTGCAAATGAAAAAGTTTATCAATTTATTTCTTATCTGTGAAATAAATAACACCATAACTTTTTTTTTATTCTCTGTGATAAATATTTCACACATATAAATGCCGCTGGATATCGATAAATTTTAAAAGTAAAATCGAGAATAACATTTCAATTATGAGAAAACAACCTTTACGGATTTTATGGCGATTTCTTAAGATTTTTACATGCCCGAAGATTTTGATACTTTCAGCATAAAAGCAATCTTAATAAACCACGATAAAATTCGTAAAAGCTGTGTAATTATAATGAATGAAATTCGCATAAACATTAGAAAACCTCCAAGCTCATAATATAGCTTAATAATGTTCTAGAACCGTAAACGCTTTCTATGTAGATCGGACTAATTAAATTATTAATGAATCCATGAGCACCATATTATAATATATTAAGATACTGACACTAATATAACCTCCGTGATTTACTGACATAGTAAGCCATCAAAAGGGACAGAAATGTGAAAATCGTAATAATCCGTAAATTATCGATAAAAAAACCGTAAAAAGAAGTTTGTTCTTTGTTAGCGAATCATGCGTATATGGACGTAATATATAAAATACACAAGATATCGATTTTCAATGAATATCGGTTGTGTCACTTGCACTAAACATAGCTTTGTGATGGGAAGGTTTAATAATGTAAGTTGTCGTTTATCGGCCCTTATTAAATGCCAATATCTCTTTACAAGTACAACATTTTTATTGTTTTTTTTTAAATACTATATGAGTTTACTTTTTATTTATATATACAGGAGAACCTTAAATTAACTTAAATGCCAGTACTGCTATCATCATCATCAACAGCCCTTATCCGTCCACTCCTGAACATAGGCCTCCCTCAATGAACGCCAAGTCACTACTGTAATTGAACATATTTATTCAAGCCTTGTATTATAAGTATCTATTACATCTTATTTCTCGTCCTACCCAAATCAATCTGCCCTCATATCTCTATTTTCTTATCCTTCCATTTTTCAAAGAGATCTCACGAACTTCTTCTTTTTCTTTATTCAAAGCAGCATACATTCTTCTTTACAAGTTGTAAACACTAGATCAATCGCTAATATTAACTGAGAAGCTATATCGTATTCCTTTATACACTAATGATTTTATCAAGAATTTGGAGTGTGACATCGAGGTAACTCTTACAAAAATCACACTATAGAAAACCTAGTCTGCGCAGACGCATGTGTCTCATGTATAAAAATTAATTATGACAATTTGTACTCTTAAATTGTGTCACAACAGATCTGAAAAACAAAAGAAATGTAACATAACTTTTCACACTAAAGCTTTGATTATTTCATAGTGTTTTTGAATTATTTAAAATATAGTGTCAACCCTTTTATGCCCAACTGCTGGGCATGGGTTTCCTCCTCGAAATCAGGCGAGGAGGGTAATGGGCCAATAGATCACCGATGCGCTGGCCCAGTGCGGGTTGGTGAACTTCACATACCTTCAAAGACTTTACATCTCATCAGGCATGCAGGTTTCCTCACGATGTTTTCCTTCACCGGTGAGCGAGCGATGGTCTCGTGTTTGGATGCACTTAGAAATTAGAAAAACCCATTTCAAGGCACACACGTGGGGGTCAGGATCGAACCCGAAACCTCTCGCATAAGCGGCCGAGTCCATCCACCACTGGACCATCGTCGCTTTTTTTTAAGTTTAGAATAGTATTAGTAAGAATTATTTAAGCTTAAACAAAATTAACACTAACCATAACTTACCACATATAGCTATTTATTTGTTATTGCTATACATCGACTATCAGCGGCCAAATCATTTTCCGCTTTCGGGAAAACTGCTCCTCTACTGGCAACTAGCCTGAATTGGATTAGTGCTTCATTTTTAACATAGCGCTTGTATGAAGACTTTCTTATGAACTTATCGATCACAACGGTTAAAGTGGTACGATAGTTTAACAATAATTATATTTATTATATACTATGATAAACGATATATAAATAAGATAAACTGAAATCACCCACATGCTTGAAGGTTTACGTTGTGGTAAATGGGCCAGTCACATACTAAACTAATAAAGCTGAAGGTTATAAGGCTGATTGAACAATAAATCCACGCCACGAGGATGATAAAGAACATACAACCTCCACTGATAGCTGATGTTTATTATATCCTGCATGTAATACTTAAGTATACTTTCTTAAGTATATACTTACTTAATAAAGTATTAAAACGAATGGTGTCTAGCTGTCTCGAAATTCCAGCGGTGGAAATGATACCAACATGCATAAATGAAAAAATTTCAGCGCCACTTACAAAACCAAGCAAAGTTTGCACCATTACAAATTGGTGCTAATTACATGAATTGCGTTTGGTAAAATTCAAACATCTTGGATGGCGCGACACTTTTGTTAAATTGCAACGAAAATTGATTCACTGTACCGTTAGCATACGGTTACATCATTCGTGCTAATCGAAAATTCTCAACATGCTATCTTAAATTTCAAGCCACTCAAAATGAATCATGCCAAAATAACGCACCCGCCGATTATGGATGCATTTCGGCTCAATTTCGTGCTCCCGTACGGTGTACAGTGCGGGTACTTTTACTTTTTTGCTGGTAATTTTTCGCACGCGATTATTTCAACTCAATTTACTCGAATTTTAGCATCAAGACCTTTAATTATGTTTCATCTGTTGATTTTTTACCGATATGATGTTATGTTAGTGTTCCGGGTAATTTTATGTCATCATCATCAACATCATCAACCTTTTCCGTCCACTGTTCAGTATGAATCTTTTCATCTTTATTCGTATCTTCTTCATCAGCCTTTGTCCGTTCACTACTGAAGATCCTTAAATTAACGTTAAGACAACCAAACCCTTGCCTGTAGCAAATAAAATTATCAATCACAATGTTATTTATATTACATTTTAAACTAACGCGGTCATTATTCATATTGCAATATTTGTTCGGCATACATTTATAGTGTCATACATACGAATGTTTCGCTAAAATTTCAATCGCCATAATCCCGGGACCAAGAAGAGGAGAGAAATTGCTCGGGTGTAAGTTGAGGGTCTTGTGATTTTAGTAGAAGATTATGGACTAGTTAAGATTATGGACATAGCATAGCATTTATGATTCTTACCAGTACTGATCTTCATAATCATCTTCAGGCCTTTGCGATCGAGTACTAAATACAGGCTTTATCTACAACACACCCCTGACCCCTCTTTGGTGCATTTTATTGCTTTAACTGGCCTGAAGACTTCTTATACTACTAAATTAGCACTTCATTATGTTATGTTGGTAAAAATCTAAGTAAATTGTAAATTTGCTACTTAAGCAGACTACATGATTATTTTAAATAGAAAACGTTTTAATTCCATGATTTCTATGCTGTAAGTTTTTCAAGTACAACGGACTAAAATATCTCAAATCGAGATAAACCTAAAATATGAAGTCTTTTTCAATCTTTATGAGCAACGGAAATGTGTGCTTTATTCAACACAATGGCGCTATTCCGACCCCACGTAAATAAAATATGTGAGTGCGATAGAGGAAAGTGTGTTTCGAACAGATCCAATTATGCAGTGTTGCAAACTTAGGCGTTTGCCAATTGAAGAGGTAAATGAACATTTTTATTGGCTTATATTTTCAGTTTTTTTTTGTTAGGGCAACATTTTCGGCATAATTAATAATAATAACTAAAATAGTTATCATATTTTAGAGACTTAGACTTATTTTAGAGATTTTAAGTTATTTTAGCAATGTTATGAGATGACTTATGGGTAAATATGCTTATTAGTTGGTAGCCCAGTCATATAATATTTTACCACTCAATAAACTTACACAGATAAACTTGCACAGATGTCTAGAAAAAACTAAATTAGAGTAACTAAAATAATTTTCATATTTTAGAGACATTTTAAGTTATTTTAGCAATGTTATGAGATGACTTAAGGGTAAATATGCTTATGGTTGGTAACCCAGTCTTATAATGTTGTACCACTCAATAAACGTATTTTCCATTTTAGTGCGACAATCTGCAATTGCGTTTGCATTGCCGTAATATCGAATTAACATAAATGTTATTTGAATGTTGACTTATGTTAATGTTTTTTTTTTCGAATTAATATTTGAGAAAGTATTTTTTTTTTGTTTAATTTTAAGAGATGATATTCGAAACTGCTCGTGTGATAAATAAATTCCTATACTGATAAAACGCCACATTACTGAACACTTATATGCATAAAAAAGCGTCATAAAATTCGTACTCCTTTATTATAAGCACAATTAATTTTTCACTTATTTTCTTAAAGATTCATAGTATAATATAACTTTCATCTTTTAATGAGTCATTTAAATTTTCACACATAAATGTTATCTGAGAGAAAGTTAGACTCTATTTTCAGGTCACTTTATTAATATTATAATATTTTATGTTCATATATTATGACTATAACAATCACAACTTAATTTTCGTATAATAATAATATGTCTTTGCTTCAAAAAGACCTAGGTGCGTAATGTTATATAATGTAATAACATTATATAACATTACGTATTTTTTTATTATATAATATTAATAAATATTATAAAAAAATTACAACGGACATTGTTAAAAAATATTCCAACGCATAAGCCACCAAAATTTAAAATCTTCCCAAAATTTTTAAACCTCAAGTGAAATATGCTATATATTTGTATTTGTATTTATTTTTTGTAGGTATTACAATATTTTCATCTAGGAAAATATAAAGGTCAAAGGACAAAGGATCTACCAATTATTGCCTAACGAATGCATTAGCGATTATTAAGTTAATAATATTTCACAATAATAATAAATTTCCATATACCTTGCACATTACTAAAATATTAATACTAAAATAATCTTATTAATAAATCATACACATTTTGCAAAACCTAGAAGTTCAGTTTCGTAACAGTAAACGTAAATCTTACGCGACAGACTTATTAGTACTGGTTCCATTCATATTTCCCATTCACACTGCCACCTCGTTCAGCTACTAATCTTCTCACCTCTCCGCATATTTAGTAGCTTCGCGTCTTCGAGTGTTTAACGTATAATTTAAATCAAGTATTAGGACGCCTTTAGTGTGCTTCAGTTCGAGTGAAAATTGTTGTGTATTTATGCTTCATTTGTCTAAATGTATTATTTATTAGCTTTGCTATTTGTACTTTGTACGATCTTAAACCCACAGCATAGCTTATGTTTAGGTATTTGTCGTTAGTGAAAGTGTTTTATTAATTGTTGTAGATATAAATTCATTATTACAATATTGTAATCCTAATATTATTAACGTGAAAGTTTCTAAAAATGTATGGATATAATAATTAATATGTTTGTTTGTCTTTCACGCAAAAACCGATGAAAGGATTTTAATGAAACTTTATAATAATAAAGATTACACATCAGAATGACACATTGGTTATAACTTATCTGCACACTAGTAGCTGTATGAAATAAGTGTCAATTTCTCTAAGCAGAGTTTAATTCATTTTTTCAAGACACACTTAAAAAGAAACAGTGCCCAACAACAAAAAACATATTTCACGTGGAAAAACAACGACAATATTAAAGGTATGAATGCAGCATGCTAGCAACATGAATGACGGACCGAATGGAGCATGAAAGGTTGGAGAAAGGCGAAGGCTTTAAAAACTCACTAAGAGCGCGTAAAGTAATTCGAACAAATCTAAGTATACACTCAAATCACAGAGAAGCTAATTCTATACATTTTTTACAGACAGCGACAATGAATCTTCATAAAAATATCAGCTTTATAGCACTCTGTATCTGTGCCACTAACGCATACAATCGTACACAAGTTCATAACAAATGCGCATATGAGCGCAAAAAATTGCATAATATATGTTCATCCAAGCGCATGTAAGCGCATACAAGCACATACTAGCATAAAGCGCATAAGCACAGGCAAATTGTATGCTCGAGTTACATTTACGCTATGTCGCGACAGATTTACTCATTGCTCGTAAAACTTTATTTCTTTATAAACTTTTATTATTTTATACACAAACTCCTTTGTGTTCTTTGTTGCAAATGCTGTGGTGGTCTGTGGTCTACTTGTAGGGTTGCCACTTTCATAGAAATTAAGACATAAATCTGGTTTTTATATTCATTATTCCAATGGAGTTTATTGGTTAAATAGTCAAGGCAAGGCCGTTAGGTCAAAATAGACACATTGGTTTGAAAATAAAAACTTCTTGTATTAATGATTATGTCTCCGAATTCCTGGGGTTCACCGAGAAAGGTCTTTATCATATTTTATTTCATAGGCTCCAAATTTTGGTACTTCTATTTATTATGAATGACTCACGCTAACGCGCAAAAACTATATGTGTGACTACGATGAAATACCCATAGTTTTTATTGTTCTTTTTATTATTGTATTAATGTATTGAGCTGATTACCGATGGACGTTACGTAACTCCGCTTAGAGATATGTAAATAATTTATTAGACGAAATTAAAAATAGCATACAGAGCTACCGCCAATCGAAGAACATTAATTTATCCCTTGGCCAATTTAATCTCAATTTTACTGGTTTGATTTTGCTTGCATTAGTAAATTATTTATATGTACTATATAGTATTTGTACTTATTTAAAACAAACATATTTTTTTTTCACCAGTGTTTATTTTCGCCGTTTCACTGTATATGTTTCTCAGTGTACATAAATTATTAAATAAATAAATAAATATTTCTAACAGTGATAGTACACATTATAAATATGTTTTTATTAAGGTGACAACCCTATCATGTGATTTACTACACGCATCACAATATAAACGATATATTGTAACAAAGTGAATAATCGATTGTTTATAGACTAGTGTCTGTGACCATTTTAGTTTTACTCGACCGCAAACAACAGTCTTCCGTATTAAGTGTCATAAAGAGGTTGTAAAGTTGTGTATAAAGTAATCGCTTTACAATAATTTTATTGACAGGAAAAATATCAATAATATTATTGATATTTTTAAACTTAGTAGAGACCAATGTTTTATATATTTTTAATCTTACTTCTTACTAACATTATAAATGCGAAAGTTTGTAGAACGTATATGTTTATGTGCCCTCCGACTAATAATATAACCCGTAAATGACTTGTCGACCGTAATTATATATACATAATTTAAAAAAAAAAAATTTTTTGGACGTCTAAAAAACAATAAGAGCTGGTTCTGAGTTTCGGGTAGTTAAGCTGCCAGTTTCCCCATCTGAACATTCACATTGCTAATACGAAACCTACCAAAATAACTACGAAAGGATACAGAAGGCGTTATCGGTGAGCGATAGTCTTTTTTTATGTATATAATAGGTTGTGAGAAAAGTCTTTTCGCATATAGTATGTATAAATTTGTAATAAAATATCTTTCACTATACCATTCCTATCTGGCGGGTTTTAATATCATTAAAAAGTTCCAATTTTAAAGAAGACAATTCCAAATTTAAATTAGGAAATTGTGTGATTTTCATTTGTTTTTCTTATTTTTAAAACGAATGAGAGTGAGTCTAATGAAGAAATTCGATACATTTTAAAATTTAACTATAAAAAAATAAAAAATGCAACATGAACCGCGACAAAAAATGTAATGTTAATGGACCTGATGCAGAATCTGTGAGAGTAGCGCAAATTTTTATTTAAGTGTTTTCAATCCGGAAATTTTGATTTCAAAGATGCACGTCGCTCTGGTCGCTCTGTTACGGACAAAGTTGATACCAGTTTTGAAAAAGTTAAGCAAGATCGGTATATTAGTAGTGACGGTGTAGCTGGAGAGCTGGCAATTTTTCTAACAATGGTTTTGACGCACTGGGTACACAAAAAAAAATCGATATTTAGGTGCTTCATGAGCTCACTGAAAGAAACCAAATGAACCGTGTTGTAAATGCGCAGAACCTTTTTCCCCAACCATTCATCATTCAAATTATCGGCACTTGGCAGGATTCGAACCTGCTACCTGCGTAAAGTGTCCAATAACCTGACCACTTGACCACTCATACCACAGTCGCCTAGCACCTAAAAATATTATAAGAGCGAGTAAATATTTCACATTAAAGTAGGAGCAGCGATGCTGTGCGATCCACGTGCGGAGATAGCGTTGAGATGATCAGTAGATTTATACCCGTATACGGACATGGGAAAATTGTATATTAACATACACACACGTATGATTTTATTTCATTCCTTTCATAAGTTACTCATCATCATCATCTGCCTAGCCTTTTCCCAACTATATATTTGGGCGGCTTCCAGTCTAACCGGATTCAGCTGAATACCAGTATTTTACATGGAGCGACTGCTTATCGGACCTCTACAACCCAGTAACTGGGTGATACGGTACCCCGCGGTTAGACTGGTTGTCAGATTCACAGGCTTCTGACGACCCGTAACGACTGTCAAAGATCCACGAATGACAGCCGGGACCAACGGCTTAACGTGCTTTCCGAGGCACGGAGGAGTCTCGGTATTTGACAATGGTCCAACCACAGAATGGACACCCACAGACCAACCTCGGCAAGCGTTGCTTAACCTGGTGGATCGATCCGCGCGGCTATAAAATGTACGATTTAAATAAGAATCATTTAAATTTGTTGTGGCTGCTGAGTATTATGGGATATGGGTAATAAATAATTATGTTTTTTTTTTTTAATTCTTAATCATCACCATCATCATCATCACCATATATTTCTTCTTCTTCATCATCATCATATCATTTATCCGTTCATTGCTAAGCATAGACGTTTATTGGAGGAGACATTTTTCAGGAATATAAAGGCTGATGATGATAATAATAAAAATCAAATTCACATGGAAGAAGAAATCATTCATGTGTTATATCGGTGCTGGTTCGCGCGGCACAGCGGTTTTTGTTTGCTTACCTGTACACCTAGAGAGATTAGACACCAAGACTTGATTCTCCACAATAGGGGGTCTGGCCGGCTACGACTTAGCAGTCCCCACGACGTCGTGTCAGACAAGACAAGAGAGTGTGCAAGACCCGGGTTCCCCTCCCGAGCCCAACATGACCGACGAACGGGTGAGAGAGGAGGCCGCCGACGTGGCCTCCCCCTGTAGACGACGAACGGGGGTGCGTCGGAGGCGCTACTTAATGCGCTTCCAATAACGCCCCTGTGCTCGTGTCGGGTACAGGACAACGTCTGTCGGATCCGCTATGTATATATAATTCTATATGATTTAAATGATTTTTTATGTTTGTTCAAATGGACTTGAGAATGGTTTTGGTTCCTAATTTGAATAATTACAAGATGTTAGGCACAGGACAATGTCTGTCGGATCCGCTAGTTATGATAATACTATCGTTCAGCGACAAAGTATTGCCCCACGGTAATACGAGTGTCTCACCTACATTATCCTTGGGCCATAGATAAATATCCCACGTGTAATGGAACTCTAAATATATGGCGCTCCAACACGAGAGCTCATTTAATGATTACATCATTTCACATTCTTATAATCATTAATTTCATAACATCATTACAATGTCATTATTTATTTTAACGCTTATGAATTAATGTGGAACTTTCTTTTTGTAGGCTATGCTAGTTCATCGCATGTCACAGATACAATTTTTAACAAGGAAAAGATAAAGGTATTTTAAGAATACAACGCAAGAAATTTACCAATGCTTTTAAATTTAGCTAGAAAATAATCCCAAAGAGTTTGGAATTAGTTATTTATTTATATAAGTAATTATTTAACATTTCCGTCAAGAACATCAGATTTGAAAAAATGTTCATGTATTTCCTGCTACTTTTTAATGAAAGTTATAATCTCTTCTCTCGCTTCTCTCCTCTTCTATCTCTTAAAGAAAAAAATAGAGAAAAGTTAGAATGCTGTTCTACGCTGGATTCATCAAGCTGACTAGCAAGCATATTATATTATTTTACACTCAAAACAGCCAATTGTAAATTTAAAATAGGGTTGGTAGGCCGCTGACCACGTCGGAGGACGATCTGCGAGCAGTGGCTGATTCATATTGTAAGCAAATGGCAAGGGATCGAACGTCTTAGTGTTCGTTGAAGGAGACCTATTTGTCTGTCGCTGAGGTGATCCTGTTGCCTGCAAATCCGGAACCCTCACAAAGCGGCTGAAGGACCTCGCAGCGGTTTTAGTAGAGCACCACAATGCGAGACCCCACGCCACCTGAGTCCCTGGTGCGAAAGCATTTTCACTTCAAAAAAAAATACCTATGTTCAGAAGTGGACAATTAGAGGGTGATGATGATTATTATCATAAGTAATATCATAGATGCAGGTTAATAAATATAAAACCTCCTTAAACCTATATTATCTTAAATCTAAGCCCACGAGTACATGACCTTTGAGTGATCTTAGCTTAAATGTGCGCATATTTCAACCTTATTAATATATAATATTATTGTGTTATACCATGGAATATTGCTTCTATATAATAAAGCATATTTTGAGTTATCTGAGCGGAAGTGGGCAGTATCCACCACCTACGCTCGTCTGAAATTTTACGTTCACCGAGAGTCATAAAATTAAGGATGGTGCTATAAATATGGGAGTTATCCTTGGAAGTAGGCTATTGGTTACATATCGCAAGCCTCATTTATAGTCCTCTCCGTCCACTTTCGACAAATATCATCACAAGTGGACACCATAGAGACTTTTCTTTATTTTTTTTAAATATCATAATAAGAAACAAAAGTCTTGACAATTTTTGGCCAACAATAGATAGAGCAGATTGTTACAAGTTCTTTAAACTTTAAAAAATTGCAACTTAAAGTTGCAAAATCGTTAAAAGTAATATGTTTATTAATTAATTTAATTATTTATTTATTATTCTCAATTATCATAACGTTTATTAACTTAATTATTTATAGTTTATTTATGTATACGCGTTTATAGTTTTGTTGAAAGTCTGGTATTTCGGCAATGTTTCAATCGCAATAATCGCTGGTAGGCTGATGTACATTCACCTAATAGAAACATATAAATATTTGATATCCATGAAACAGTAAAACAACGCGTTGAAACGTTTATGTAACAGCACTGTAAGCGTTGCCAATTGCAACGCGTTGAACTCAAATGCAAGCCGCACGCGGAAAACATAACTTTCAACGATAATTCCTTTATTATACGCTATTTAGAAAACCGCCTACAAAACTTTTATTATAAACATATATTCTCAGTATACGACTTGGATGACCTGTGGCTGAATGGTTAGCGCGTTGGCGCTTAAGCCTCCGGGATTAACCCGGGTACCTGGTTCAAATCTCGCCAGGGAACAAAAAAGTTTTCTGTGTCATGAATGTTTATTAAATATATTTATTATGTTTTAACTTTAAACAGAGCGCACGTCTTCCTCGTAGTCGTCTTTTTTGGTGAGAGAGAGAACAATCATCCTTTCTTCCCTTTCTATTTATTTGGCTGCGTTCACAATTAATTATATTACATGTTGCTGCCTCACAAAAAAATCCTACAATTATATAATAAAAATCTTAAATATATGTATTTGCGCTGTCTGGTACCCGTGACACAAGTTCTTCGGAAACTTAGCGCGGGACTTAGATCGACGTGGTGTAAAATCGTCCATAGATATTATTATTATTATTATTATTATAGTATATCAAAGATTTTTTGCTGTTCAAATTAGATGGCGTTCATTGTGAGAAGCCTGTAAAAAGGGGTGATAATCGTATTTATTCTTTTTGGTCTTTCAATGCATTTCCTAATTCATAGCTATATCCTAGATAGAGAAAAAAATCTGCCTGTAATCATTACGCGTGAATAAAACAAAACTTCATAAAACGTAGCTGGCTGTGAAAGAACGAGAGAAAAAAGAAGAAGAAATAAGAAAATGTATACTCACATCTCTCTCTTACATCTACTTTTATTTATGAAACATAACTCTTGCTTCATCTTCACTAACTTTTATCTCAATCTCAACTTTTCAACTTTGCCCTATCGCACTTTTAGTAACGTTCTCTTCCAACAGCATTCAAGCTTACTCCCCAAGCCAAGCGTGTGTAAAGAAGTTTTACTTAAAAAGACATAGAAAGGCGTCTGGCATCTCGACAAGCTAGCGGTCATAATAACAAATACACATTTAAAGTAAAATGTATAAATATACTAGCAGGCCACGAGGTACAATAACCACCAGGTTAAGAAGTAAAATTGTGCAATTCAAATGCACCATAAATATTATTATACAAAATATGAATAGAACTAAGGCACAGACGTGTTAAGCTTCATAATTCACGGAGTCTCCTATCGTGACAGTATGCCAGTAGGGAGCAATTACACTCTGCATCCCACCAGACTTGCCACCTGTTCTCACTATGTTATTATTAACATACCACACAAATATATATTAAACCTTATAACCAACTTGTAAAGTTGATGTTACTTTGTGCTAACTTTTCAAGTCAAGTCAAAAGATATTATAACTTATGAACGACGGATAAAGCTTAAATTTATATGTAGGTCTTCTATTTCCGACTGTGATGTAGGATAGTAACCTACGCTTTCATTCATAGAAAATACATGTCTTTGTTTTGTAATGAAATTGTTTATTTTCTTCAAATAAACGATGTGTAGTCGTTAATGTTATGTACTTTTTGTGATAAACTCGTATGGGTGGTCTTTTGATGTTTAGAAAAATGTCTTGCGAGATGACATAGTCATTTTTATTTTTGAAGATCGAATTTACACTTGTTAAGAAATCATATCGTTCACTTTAATCAATACAAAGTCAGAACTTTTACAAGACATTTTTTACACAACGATCAGTGGAAACTAATATCTTCTTACAAACGTTATATCTATCAGAGAACAAAAAATGTACAAAACTATTCGTTATTTAATAGTTTTTAAATTTCACACCGTAGGTACCTACAGCAAGTTTACTAAGCCGTTTGCAACATAATTTACGAAAATAACAAATTTCTAGCAACGCACACAATGACGTCATTTTTTTCTAGCCTTTTTCCTACATATTGTTCGTCCCAGTCTAAATCAGATTAATTATTTTCCCTACTAGCTCTTCGCAAAAGTTGCCTATTGATCTTGATATATTAGTATTGATAATCCAATCCATTCATTATTTCAAATTTCAACACCAAACTGCAAAACAAACATGTTAAATTAAATTAACATATATAGTTAACAGTGACGAGTACTAGTGAAAGCACGTAAGAGCGTAACCAAACAACTACAAATCGTCCCGTTACGATAAGCCTACACAAATTAGAAGGCTCGGTTCCGTCAGCGATGTTTACACAAACTTAAAACAAAAGCAGCGATCTAAGCGCATATTTAAATAGTTACATAATTGTTATGACGAAAGTAAAAATCTGAATCGAGAATAGATGGTAGCAGCTTTATCGTCCACTGCTAAAATATCTCACCGTCCACTGCTAAACATAGGCCTCCCTCAAGAAATGCTAAGAAGCCGATCTCGCCAAGCGCATCTAATATGGACCGGCCACTGCACGGAGATCGTCTTCCCACCTGGCTAATGGCCGATCAACACTTCAGTCTACTACTACCTAAACTGTATTATGAAGACAACATTGTTTTGCCTGTTTTATAATTTAAGGGTTTTTATTTTAATCCTCTAAAATATGATGCAAAGGTTCATTTCACTGTCTAGGCTTTAATAATGCACGATAAGATATATCGAGTCGATCGTCGAGTTTTTTTTTGTCCTAAGGAAGTAGCCGAGGAGCTTTAGCATGACTGCCGACGCCCATAGACAACCGCACTATCCTTTTCCCTATCGCCCAATGGGCCAAACTGGCCTGGAAACTCACAAACCAAACGAAACGCGACAGCATAGCATAGTTCCTCCCCGGTCGTGCTGGCCCCATTCGGCTATAAAAGCAGCATGGCGTTCCCTCTTACTAAAAGAGTTAATGAATCTGAACTCAGTCAGGTTTTTATCATAGAGAAGGATGCGCTGTTTTCTCTTGTATTTCTCTTGATTGCTATAAAGCTGAGTTTTTCCTGACAAGAAATATGTTAGCCTAATAGCTTAAGATGATGATGAATGAATATACCAAAGATACAAGTCATTTAAACAATATATTTAACCGCTTTATATTCTTCACATATCTCTAAACGTATACTAAATACAATCCTACGTGTGACAATACTCTCGGCAAGTATAAATCATTTCGACACAATTAATGGTCCACTGTCGCTAGCACGCCCGCTTAATTACGAGTTAGCTATGAGATAAGCTAAAACATAGACAAGAAACACAAACAAACACTGATGTAATATTTCGCAATGTTTGTGACAAATGTGCAGTGTATTATATGCATAAAGTGAAAATTCACAGTAGCGGTAAATCATAGAAATCCGATAGTAAGGGCCTGTACGCACGAGCAATTTTTAATGGAACATCAAAAAAGCGTTCGATTGAGATAGATACCATTGTGTTTTGTTCACAAGAAAGCTTTTTTATCGAGCACTTTCCGCGAGAGGATTTTTGACGTTGAGCGTTAAACGCTAAATCAAATTTAGCATGCAGAGCTCAAAACTCGCGCCAACGTCGGGGTTTAATGCAACGCTTATTAAACGCTCGTCAGAAGAGGGCCTAAGAAGTTCTGTACCTCAGATATAGTACTGCTATGCTATGCTATATGAAAAAGCTCTACACGTATTTAGGCGTTAATACTTTAGCAACAAAGGTGAAATTCAATTGAATTTGAAATTTAAGATGATTTTAAGATTAAATTTAGGTGAAGTTTTTTTACCAAGCTTTAAAAACAGGTATGATGACACAAATAGATATTTGTGTGTTTTATTACACAGTTTTCAGTATATCTTATACCTTTAAACGATCAATTCTTGTATATAGAATCTGAATCTCGGAAACGGCTCCAACGATTTTCATGAAATTTTGTATACATGGGCTAAAAACGGCGATAAATCGATCTAGATAGGATATATTTTTAGAAAATATTTTTTTATCCGTGTAAACTCCGTGTAAAATCCGTGTGGGCAACAATAAAACATGATTAGAATGCGAACGTAAATTTCGCTGTCGATTTGTATGTCATGATAGCTTAGTGGGAAAATTAGGCAGATAAATCCGAACGAGCCAGGTTCGAATCTCCAGTCCGTTTTTTTTTTTTTTTGGAAGAATAATTTTATCGTATGTAATCACTAAGGGTACCGAGCAAATGCTCGGTCAACCAGGTACTTTATTCTTTATATGAGCGCCAAGACGGCCAATCATTCGATGACCGCATCTTAGGATAACCACTGTAAAGTCGTCGTCGTATTGGTCGTGTCGTGGTCGTGTCGTCGTAATGGATATCGTGTGATCCCCTCGGATATGGCACCACACCGTAAAATTAGCATTGCTACCAGGTAATAAAGACATGGTTCGCATGGATTTTTTTTCGAAGTTTATTATCAATTTCAGTTATATTTTTGGATAGATTTGATGTTTTCAAAAAAAAAGTAAGAAATAATAAATCTACTTAGCAAATTATAATGTAACAATATTATTTAAGTGCCATTAAAGTGTAACAACAAGGTTCAGTCATTATTCAAAGGCTAGCTTAATTGAGTTAGTTATTTATTGTGATGTAAATGATAGTGTTAAGTTAGTTTCAAGATTGATTTAACACTCAGGACCGACTGATCTCATTGTGAATAAATTTTAAATATATCACTATTACCCGTGGTTTCGCCTATATCAAAATTAAAAAGTACTTCCCATACTGTTAAATAAGTATCATAAATATAATATTTTAAACTAACTTACTTTGAGCACCTCTTGTTCGTCGCCCGACTGGAGAGACCTCGTTGTCAGCCTCCTCTCTCATTTGAGAATATCTGAGAGGGACAAAAGTTTATCAAGTTATTATTTCAGTATTGCTATTTTCCACTTGTCTCTTAGGCGTGCCTTTACATCCTTCTTAATATAAACGTAAAAGTTTGTTTTAATTTATGGATTTATGTTTGTTACTCTTTTACGAAAAAACTACTTCATGGATTTTGATGAAACTTTACAATAATATAGCTTATACATGAAAGTAACACGTAGGCTTTTACTTACTTCCGTTTTCCAATGGAAATAAGATAAGATAGATAAGATAAGATAATGTCTATGGACGCTTTTACACCACGACAATCTGGTCCCGTGGTAAGTTCTCGAAGAGACTTTTATTAATACATTTTATATTTATTAATATCAATAAATTAATACTTATAGTTAATATTTCTATTATATAATACACATACTTAATACATATCCATGATCCAGGAACACAAACTTTTTGGTTTCCGGATTTTTTGTTTGGGATTCGAACCCGCTACCTCCGGCTTGAGCGCCAACGCGCTAACCATTGCACCACAGAGGTCGTCTAAATGGGAAGTACACGTGTGAAACCACGGGACGCTGCTAGTGTATTCTAAAACCTTAAGTATAGTTTCGACAATAAACTCAATGATATGAGCTTATTATTTATAGCTTTGAAGGGCGTTGTATTTCCATTTGAAGCGTGTCACAGCCAGGCGGATGGCTGGCGGGTGACGTCATGATGATGCAATCCCATTCCCATCAATCGGGCCCTGTCAGCGATACCCGAGATGAAAATGACCGCCAGCTATTTCCTTTGGAGCCTTTTTTATTGTTATTAATCATAGCCGATTTTATGATGTACGAATATGCCGCCATTTCCTCGCTGGGCTTACTTTGACTCATACCTATGTCTGTAGTTTGAAAATTTAGATTAGAATAAAAAAAAATTTTTTAGTTTGGCTTCTACGAGCGACGGTGGTCCAGTGGTGGACGGACTCGGCCTCTTACGCGAGGGGTTCCGGGTTCGATCCTGACCCGTCCGTGTGTGCCTTGAAATGGGTTTTTCTAAATTTCTAAGTGCACACGAGACCATCGTTCGCTCACCGGTGAAGGAAAACATCGTGAGGAAACCTGCATGCCTGATGAGATTGAAAGTCTTTGAAGGTATGTGAAGTTCACCAACTCGCACTGGGCCAGCGCGGTTAACTATTGGCCCATTACCCTCCTCGCCTGATTTCGAGGAGGAGAACCGTGCCCAGCAGTGGGACATATAAGGGTTGATACTTTTTTTTTGGCTTCTACAAATAATAAACGTCATTTTTTTAAGAACCAAAACTAATGATGTAAAGTTTATTTTTATGATTGGTAATTGTTATATGACAAGGTAGTAAAGTAAAGTATCAACCCGTATATTATGTCCCTCTCTTGGGCACGGGTCTCCCCCTCGAAATCAGTCGAGGAGGGTTTAAAGTCATGATTCACCGTTGCGTTGGACTAATGCGGGCTAGTGAAATTCACACCTTCAAGGACTTTCAATCTCACCAGGGCATACGAGATTTCCTCACGATATTTTCTTTCATTGGCGAAGCGATGGTCTCGTGTTTTTAGGATCTACAGAAAATTTAGAAAAACCCTCCTAACCCTGCCAGTGATACCTTGAAATGGTTAAGGCACCACTGGGAGAGTTAGAATCGAATCTGGACCCTCTCGCTCGAGGCCATACCCACTTGACCATCGTCGTTCGACGAGGTAGTAAAAAGCTTTTTATCTGGATAAAAAGCTTTTTATATAACATAGAAAAAATATTTTCTACACACAAGCAGTATCATAATAATTTGGTATCGTAAAACCATCAAAGATTTTCTAATCGGACCAAAACTATTTAAAAATTGAAATACAATTTTAAATTCGGTCCATAATAATTGAAATATACCAAGACCATTGTCTTTGCAAATGTTTGACATTTAAACCTACCGTCATTATGCTGGCATTTTGACGGTATATTGTTGAATTTCACTTATCTGTTGATTTATAAGGGCTACATATTATTAACTCACTAACAACGCG
This sequence comes from Lycaena phlaeas, assembly GCA_905333005.2. Taxonomy (NCBI): domain Eukaryota; kingdom Metazoa; phylum Arthropoda; class Insecta; order Lepidoptera; family Lycaenidae; genus Lycaena; species Lycaena phlaeas. Next base: position 4,271,921 of record HG995176.1, read on the forward strand.
GTTGTGACTTGTGACTGCCAGACTTGTAGCGCGGCCCACATCGCTTGAAACTTGAAGCTTTCAACACCTTTTAATTTGATGAAAATCTTTTAAACTTCAGTATATAGTGCTTTCAGAAAGTGAAATATATATTTTATGTGGATAAAATGTATTAGAAATTCATGACATTATATATTTTTAATCATAGCTTCAGGCACTTTATTTAATAGACAAGAAAATTTATTTCCTTATAATGTAAGAGATTTCATGTATTTTAGAATGTTAGCGTTTGTAGAATAAATACTTTAACATAGTCTCATTTTCATTCATGGTATTTTTATAGAATACTGAAAGCGAAATTCTCTCTTTTTTAAATCATACGATTTAATTAAAATAAAAATACTTTATCAACTAAATAAAATTTTCGAATTGATTTGAAAATGATGTTTTGTATATGTATCGTGGGATCTCGTTATTATAGTGGAAATCGCTAGTTATAATAATAATAATATCTATGGACGCTTTTACACCACGTCAATCTGGTCCCGTGCTAAGTACTCGAAGAGACTTGTGTTACGGGTACCAGACAACGGAAATACATATATTTAATACTTTTTGTATTAATACTTATATTTAAGATTTTTATTATATAATACACATATTTAATACACATCCATGACCCAGGAACAAATTAACTTTTTTTTGTTCCCGAACCCGCTACCTCCGGCTTGTGCGCCAACGCGCTAACCATTGAGCCACAGAGGTCGTCAGTTATGTTTGTATTAAATTAAAATAATAAATACCCTCATGACACTTCGATCGAGAACACTAATTGTAATGAATGTTTGTTAGCGCCTGTTTCTATATCTCTATCACTGATCTCACAATACATAAACGTGCAAAATATTCATAAGCTCACATTTTATACAATAGGGTGTCAACCATTAATAAGCAACACTGGTTTGTCGTTAACACTCAACAAAAACACATGACACCTGTACTAAATAAAAAATTGAATATAGAGCACTTTTTTATCAAGCGTATGAAGAGCGTATGTCACAAATGACGTAATTATCGTGATCAGAATGACACAAAAAGTGTGATAATGATCATAAATCAAGATGGTACCCCGCCCACCACAGAACGGTTAGCGTCTGAATCAATTACTTACCATTATGATAGAATTAGTGCCAACATCGAAACGGGTCGCATTAATCACAATATCATTTATTATTCATTTGCAACAGTATTGTGCTGTGTGAATATTTTATATGTAACATCGTTTGATTATGTCATAGCTGATACGGGTTCGTAGTATAGTGACACACACAGACGCACATACACATCCAAGCTCGAAACAAAGATCCTAGCCCCAAAACCCGACAAATATTTTATGAGGTTTAAGGGAGACGTACTCGTAGAAGCTGTCAAAGTGGCTCTAGAATCTGTCACTCATCAAGATGGCCGTCATAAAGTGTTAATTAGTTTTCGATTCATATACCGATTGAGCTTAAAGGCCAGATGGCCTTTAAGCTCAATCGGTAGGTAGGTGAGCAGATGGCTCACCTAGTAAAATTCGAAAGGGGGCGCCCCCTCGCGGTATATCGGGCGCGCTACTCTGGAGAGTAGGTGTTTGGCTAGTCAAATCCAATACGGTCGACGAGTCATTAGCGGATGAAGTTAAACTATTAGTCGGAGGGCAAAGTAAGAATACTACTGTAGTAGAGTATACTTGCGTATAGAAAAAATGCCTTATTAACATTTATTAATTACTTAGTAATTACTTATATATATAAAATTGACGTATAAGTAAGTACTATAATAGTAATTACTTATACATCAATTTTATGTGTCAATTATTATAATAATTTACTTTAATCTATTTTTTATCAATTATTTTTTTTCTTGGTCGTCTTGGCATTCATTGAGGGAGTCCCTATGTTCAGCAGTGGACGGATAGAGGATGATGATGATATTTTTTTTAATCTCCAGTGTCGTATGTCTACTTATTACAAATTATAATAAATAATTAAAGACTATTAGACTTTAAAGTAAAAAAAATGTAATATGTAAAAAATAAATTCTACCAAAAAAATGCTTATCGAAATGTCTTGCGAATCAACTATTATTTAAATAAGCTCACAAGTCAGTACTCAGTAGTGTTAACAGCGAACCCGGTCAAGACAAAATCGACAGCTGTCAAGTGAGTTGCGCCGCACCGACCTGTAATTTGTCGGGCAATTTTAAATAATATCAATAATTTAATTCATCGTCGACATGATATCGAGGTGATGAAGGAAAGTCCAGTTTTTAAGTATGATAACTATGTGAAAGTATCCTTGTTTTCTTCTTGGACAAGAAAGAAATAATTGCCTATTAAATATTTTTATTAGCTTTTTACACGCTTTTTATTAGCTTCACCTGTATGTAACCGACTCCTTTGAGCGCGATTTTGACCCACTTTAAGCGAACAGATTTCGTTCAAACTTTGTAGTTCTATCGAGGACAGATTATACACTAATTAGATAAGATTATTTCATTATTCATTTTGCAAAGTAAAAGCGTGTTTGTAGTGAAACTTCTTTACGCGCACGAGGGTAAAATGTTTAGGAATGAAACGCGTCATGAAGATGTGCAACGTTGTCGAAGAAGAGGGAGAGAGAGATTGAGACCGATTCAGAGAGAGTGAGAAAGGGCGAACGTAGCATGAAACAACGCTATAGGATGGTGTATTCGTTTAGTAGTTAAATAGTAGAAATTAAAAATTACTTCTGTCATGTGTACTTTGGACCGATGTAATTACGGAGCTTTAAAATTTCATCCTTGTCGATCACGGGACATGCGGATTGATTGATCTTCGACTATTATGGTGGAGGCTACAGTCGCTTCCATATAACTTCCCCCACTTTAAGTAGGTACTCTACATAGGTATAAACCATCCAAAAAAAAAACAATTTTACCATCGGTAATAAGATTTATAGGTATAATTGGTTCGAAAAGAAGGGCAGAACTGTTGGTGTTCATGATCGATGTTGACCACTTACCGTGAGTTGCCACGTCCGCTCGTTCGCATATTCAAAAAACATAAGGAAATCTTCTCTGTCCTTTGCTTACCGAAATGACGAACAAAAGAAAATCACAAAATGTAATCCAAATTTGATGGGGATCAAATCGTGATGTACATAATATTGTGGTATCAATATATTATTGTGTATTTGACACACGAAAAGGTCGAATTCGCTATCTAAATAAAGATACATACATACATATATATATATATATATATATATATATATATGAAAAAACCAAAAAAAATATATTTATCAAGTCATTAAAGTAAGCACTTATTTTTAATTGGCTTAATTTATGTCGGCGTAAACGTTGACGGATTAATTAAGTTCCTCTAAGAGTAATTATCTTACATTTAAGATGTAGGGGAACGAGTAATTAGAAAACCAATTATAAGTCAGGAAATTCGCAAATACGGATATTATTATTTGTTTCGCGGATAGCCTATTGGCCAATAAGTTTCATGAGTGGAGGCTACGTCAAGTAGACGAAGTATTCAATGGCTTTTAACCATGTTAGAATACGATCTCCGTGCAGTGGCTGGTCCATGTAGGATGTGAGTGCCAAGAGATTGACAATTTTGGTGTTCAATAAAGGAGGCCCATGTTTAGCAGTGGACAGGTTAAGGTTGATGATGATGATGATGAAAGAGATAATATAGCTTTTTTGGTGGGTTTTTAGGGCTCCGTACTCAAAGGGTAAAAACGGGACCCTATTACTAACGTCCGTCCGTCCGTCTGTCACCAGGCTGTATCTCAAGAATCGTAATAGCTAAACAGTTGACATTTTCACACATTGTGAATTTCTGTTGCCGCTATAACAAAAAATACTAAAAACAAAATAATAATAATTAAGGGGGTTCCCAAACAAAAAACGTGATATTTTAGCCCTTTTTCATGGCTACCACTCGCCGAGCTAGATCTAAGAACCGCAATAGCTAAACAGTTGAAATTTGCACAGATTATGTATTTTATTATTATTACAGATACAACAACAAATACTAAAAATCCACATACAACACAGTAGCTATTGGCGTTTTTGTTGTATTCTCATGAACCGTAATAGCAAGAAGGTTTTTTTAAGTCTTTGATTAAGCAATAATAATATATTTATACTTGCATATTAATCCTTCTTGTTAATCAAATTTTTATGAATGTGTTAAAAGGATTAAACTAACGAGCAAAATTCAGAACTGGGGTCGGTTATGTCGAGTCATAATTGAGTTGTCGTGTCAAATCACCGTTTATTAACAGTTACGATATGCCTTATTATATCCTCTATACTTACGGGCTGGTTATCAATACGGCGATTGCCAATATTTATATCTTATCAATTTTAGTTGCACAATTGTCAATTTTACGTTTTTAATGGGTTGAAAGTTTTTGATGTTTCAGTGTTTTTTGTACGAATATGTACGTAACTTAGTTTAAGTCAGTTACTTCATTCAAAAACTCCGAGATCTCTTAATGCTTATGCTAAGCATTATTGTGTAACAAAGGCTAGGACAGGCAGTGATACGACTCCCAACACCTTGGGCAATGCGAATTGAGCCGAGGGGGCTCTTTGTACAAAGAATCTCCCCTCTTATAAAAAGAGGAGGCAAAAGAGCAGGGGGCAAAGGGTGAGGACGGGTACCTCATTGTACTGTCCCAACGTTCGGAGGGGTTATTCTGTGGTGCGGGACAGCCCCTCTGTGAAGGTGGCGTCAGTCTCCTGAGGGACTGACTAGCCGTCGAGGTGCCCTGTTGCTAACAGATCCGGGGCACCTCACCAAAGGTGGCATTGGTGGCACTCGCCGGGTTTTATTGGGTAGAGCTGCGTCCACTTACCAGCTTTCAGGCGCAGAGAGTCCTACATACCCGCCTGGGGAGACTCGCTCCCCAGCGGGATGCCTCAGTGCATTTCCCGGCGTTAAAAAAAAATGGCACTCACACGACTAACAATGAGCGTCTGCCACCTAAACAATATAGTATACTAGCCCAATAAAAGAGCGTTGATAGTCTAGTAGGCATGGGCTCGGCTTCTTGAGCGAGAGGTTCCGGGTTCGATTATGACCCCCTGTGATGCCTTGAAATGGTTTTTCTAAATTTTTAAGTTCACCCTAGAAATAAAACCATCGCTCGCTTAGCGGTGAAGGAAAACATTGTAAGTAAATATACATGCCTGATGAGATTAAAAGTCTTTGAAGCCCATTTATAGGTTTCTATTTTTTTTATAAAGGAAAATTTCGATACTATAATAGATCTTTAATTGACATTTCAACCACCTCCCCCGCTTCCAAACCATGTATTACAACGAAATTTAACAGAATAATTGTGAAGATCCCGTTACTACTAATTTACATATACACCGATTTTTTGTTGACACCTAACGAAAAAAACATTAATCAAAAATATCATTGTGTATGTCAACACTGAAACAGTTTCATACAGTTGATCGATCATGGTTTACAGTAATCATCGAGATCCGGTAGCGCACATTTCATCAGGTCGTTAACCCCTGATATCGCACAGATCAGCCGCACAATAAACGTATTCACACAACTATGACCTACGAGTTTTTATTACTCGTACATTTGTCACACTACATTTTAATGTACAATAGTGTTAGTTATTTTAGAAATATTATGAGAAGTGCGAGATAATGATCTTAATTGTTACAATAAAATAGTATCATCATCATCATCATAAAGATCTTTCAAATGTATATCAATCAGAATGTCTATTTGGAAGAGCTCGTGGCTCAGTGGTAATAGCCACGTGGATCGGATTTACGAGGTTAAGCAACGCTTGCCGAGGTTGGTCCGTGGATGGGTGATCTTTACATATCGAGACCTTTCGTGCCTCGGAAAGCACGTTAAACCGTTGGTCCTGGCTGTCATTCGTTACCTTTCACAGCAGTCTGATAGCAGTCTGACAACCAGTCTTTATTTTATGTTGCAGTGAAAATGCTTTCGCATCATGTGAGGACCTCGGGTAGGCACACTGGCGTGTGTTCGCATTGGGGTGCGCACCTTCAGCCACTTTGTGAAGGTCACGGATCTGCTAGCAAAAAATGCACAATACACCTAATAATATATAACCAGTACTATATTATGTGTGTAAACTGACTCATAGAAAGCGTTTGGTGAGGTTATGGCGCGATCATGACTTTTTTCTATCCAAAAAGTGTGCGACATCGCTAAAGAAGTTTCCGAAAAATTCCTTATCTAAATATATAAATAACATTAAATAACACATAACTTTAGAATCACTGCACAAAATTATATAATAGTTTTTTTTCTTTAAGGGCCTGTTTCACAATCTCCAGATAAGTTCCGAATAGGCTATTCACAACATATTTGACAGATAGAGTATGGAATATCTGTCAAATATGTTGTGAATAGCCTATTCGGAACTTATCTGGATATCTGGACAGATAGAGTATGGAGTATCTGTCAAATATGTTGTGAATAGCCTATTCGGAACTTATCTGGAGATTGTGAAACAGGCCCTAAGTAAGTTAGTAAGGACAAGGTTTCTTGAAATGATGATGCTAATCATTTTGGATAAGCGCAGGACAACGTTTGCCGAGTTCAGATTGTCTGTGATAATAATGATCATACTTGTCTAGTATGTACACAAATCTTAGTAAACTTAGCCTTTTTTACGTCACTATACGCGTGACAAAACGGCACTCGGTGTTAAAGCGTAAAAATTACTCAAACAAACAAACTTATCTCATTTGTCTTATTACTCATGTTACTATTTTCAAATGAACTATTTATTATTGAAGGTTGTCCTTGCTCATGACATCTCAATATTATTCTTTTATAATAATACTAAATTTATCGGACCGACATTCCTAAATCATTATAAATACTATGATGATGTTATTATTACAATATTAATGATAACTATTACTAACACGTACTGACGTAAATTATAATAATTATTTTTTATTCCGTTTATTTAAATAAGATGACGTGTACAAATAAATCATATAATTGTATACTCCTATATAATATATAGAAATCCTTGAAAGATTTTATGTTATGGCATTCAGTAAACCGTTTGATTTTTCTCATTTACTTCACTTACTTGGGAGTTTAAAATAAGATCAAATTCAGACACATCCTTTTTTTGGCCAGTCACAATAAAAATATAAACAAAAATCTGGTTCTCCCGTGTCCATGGTTGCTATCAAGTACCTATCCAAAACGTCGGACATGTAAAAATCTTAAAAAAACGCTTTCATCATCATCATCCTTTAGCCGTCCACTGCTAAACATAGGCCTCCCTCAATGAACGCTTTAATCGTCATTAATGCGTAAAATTTAAAACTTTATTTGAAACGTTGCTTGTCCAATATAAAAAGGCTTAGTTTTGGTATACACACATTATACTAAGTAAAGAGTAGCTCTAAATTCTTGTCTTACTTTTTTATATTATGTTATTTGGAAAATTACAAACATAAACTGGTTTACATGGAACTAACCCAAGCAATTTATTTATATGTTGCCTATCCTGAGATATAAGTTTCGACGCCAATGTTAGACTGCCTGTCTTGTCTTTAACTCCGAAACTTTTTCACACAAGAAACAAGCAGGATGGAACGTCCCTAACACACCTCTTTTAATCTCATCATATTATATACAACAGTATAAATAAAAATATGTATACCAAAATAGACGCTGTATTCTAAATTTAGAATATCATAAGCATAAACATAAGTATAAACAGGTTTGAACATAAATCTTCCGTTTCTTTACTAGAGCATGACTCAACGAATAAAATTATCATACGATTCAGCAGTGGACGAATAAGAAGTGTTCAAGCCTTGTCGTGGCGGTGGGGCTTAGTAGCCCAGGGTGAAGTGAATTGAGCCCAGGTCTTTGTACCCCTCTTATGGGAAGAGGGGGCAAAAGAGCAGGGGCGAGAACGGGAACCTCGCCTCATTGTACTGTCCTGACGTTGGGAGGGCTTGTTCTGTGGTGCGGAGCAACCCCTTTGTAGAGGTGGCATCGGTCCCCCGAGGGACTGACTAGCCGTCGAGACGCCTTGTTGCTTCTAGATCCGGGGCACCTCACCAAAAGTGGCACTCGTGGCACTCGCCGGGTTTTAGTGGATAGAGGTGCATCTACTTACCAGCTTTTGGACGCAGGGAGTTCCACGCACCCGCCTGGGGAGGCCCACTCCCTCGCGGGATGCCTAAGCGCATTTTCCAGCGTAAAAAAAAGTGGACGGATAAGGAGTGATGCTGATGATAGTAAGCATTATGATTTATATTGTCAAGTATCGCTTAGAATAAACATGCAATGCTAATTAAATAATTGGCTGTCAAGAGAATGTCGAACTGTCTGAGATTTATCATCCATACAGTCCTAAGAATATATTATAAAGAATATTCTAATTTGTTAGACCGAAATAAAAGAGTTGATTATAGGAGATGAAATATCTTTATAATCCGTAAGGCAGACAATGTCTGCTGGATATAATCGTATATCGTATATTATATACATATATACATACAAGTACCTACCGGTGAAACACTCTCCTTGCTCATTGGTGAGCTTACCAGTTCAAATATACAATTATGAAAATTAATTAATGTTTCATTTTTTGAAATAGTTCTAATTAAAGGCATTATACGGCTTATTAAAATTCGCGTAGTTTGAAGCAGATATTGACAACGACTGTATTGAATGGTTGACAAAAGAGATTGACGATTGCCAATACTCTCAGCACCAATTACAGAGGAATTTAAAATGATTACCTGGTCATACTCGTTTTTACGCTAAATACGTGAATTGTCCGCTTCCAATCTATAAAAAGGTCAAGGAAATACTTTACCTGGGCGTTTACCTTAAACATAAAATACTGATCATTAATGAACTATTTCGCAATCATTGCAATGATAATCATCACCTATAATTAAATAAAGAAAGAAAAAAAGAAAGAAACATTAATTCAACGCTAGCACGAGATATATGAAAAACAGTAAAAAAGGCAAACATACACAGAGAAAACATATTTGCTTGCACAGCCTACAGGTAACACAAATTAGTAACAGTAGTAATAATGAAGCCTTAAATCGTGAGTAGTTATGGAATAATATTGCTATGAGATTTAGGATCCAATTCCAAAAGTGATTGAAAATCAGCCTATGAATACGAAGGTGAAGAACAAGAAGTAGAGATGAAATTATGATATACAGAGTAGGAAGTCATCGGTGGCTTGTTCTTACAGTTGCATCATGATCAGTCTTCATCCGTCCACTGCTGAACATAAGCCATATAAAGCTTTTAAAGCAAAAATCTTTAGATTAATCTTTAATTAAAAATTTAATAAAAATAATTAATTTAATCTTTAGATAGAAAAACTAGTATTTTTATCGGAAAAAAGATCAAGACGGACAGACGGAATTTCGAAGGGCGGATAAGTTCGATCGCAAGAGACTAAAACACACATATTTTTTTTTCTTTCACAAACTTCACATAGACGGGCTATGTGAAGTTTGTGAAAGAAAAAAAAATATGTGTGTGCGATTCACACACGACAGAAGTAAGACACATGTCAAAATGCTCAAATACAAGTAAGCATTAAACAGTCTGCAATATATATACATACACACCAACATTTGCTCTCTCGCTCTTTTGTGTTTGTGTCTCTTACCTGTCGTTTTTTCCGTTGCATCCGGTTTTAAATCACAACGATTCTAAAGAAGTTTCACTTCAAAAACATGCACTGTAATGTTAGTGGGAACTATGTATTGTGAGCTTAGTTAGTTATTTATACAACTTATTTCGTCTATGAAATAGATAAGGACTTTTAGAAAAAAGTACAGAACTGGCATTATAGCAACTAGCACCAAGACTTTCCATCGTGTGATTCAGCACAGGAAGACACAGAACAGACACACATCACAGAATCCGAATGGACGCGACGATAATGGCATATAATAATAATTATAATAGTATGTTTATTATACAATATTTAAAAAAGTGAAGTATCAACTTTTATGTACCTTACTATACCTTTAGTAGGATATGTAAGTGTTGAAACTTCAATTCTCGAAATCAGGAGAGGTGGTTATATTTAGTATTCGTTCACCAATGAGCGAGCGGTGATCTCGTGTTCAGGGTGTAATTATAAGTTAATTAAAACTCATTTCAAAATGCTACAGGGGGCCAGGATCAAACCCGGACCCTCTCACTAAAAAGGTCGACCCCATTTTTACAAGACAATTAACGCTCAAACAATATAATAGTAAAGAAAAACTTTAAAATATTAATGTTTTAAATACAAGAATAATGTTGATTAAAAATTACGATATATTATGTAATAAGAAGAAACGTATTATATAATAAGATAACACTAAAGAATTTTTAATAGTAACGACAATTATTAATTACAATGTATTTGTACGCTTATAAGAAGCATGCATTATTTATTTTTCTCATAGCTCACCTATAAACGTTTCCATTGTAAAATTTCTTATTCGATTACATTTAATTCTTGACTTATGTGATAACATGCTAAAGCTATGTCATGTCCTTGGATATCCTAGTTCACGAAGTAGGGAAATACCTGTATATTTTCAAAGTTAGAAGGTTTAGAAGTATTTTATTGCGTAATATTATAAAATATACCTACACGTCTTTAAGATTTATAAACTACCAGCGGACCCGACAGACGTTGTACTGTCCTTACTGTCGCGTCATAATGTACTGTCTGATCCAAGTGTCATTATTTTACACGTTAAATCTATATTTTTCTCGCAATTTTTCTACATTTTATCACTGCTGAAACCTTCCCTAGACTCCCACGAATAAATCAAGACTAAAATAAGCCTAATCTGTTCAGCGGTTCTCGAGTTTTAATGTGACTAACGAACAGCTATTAAATTTTATAAATAAGATTAATTCATAATTACATGTGGGGAGATCTATATCGATACATAATATTACATTACACTCTGTTTTGTTTCAAGTAACTCAAAACAATATTGCAAGTTTTGAGGAGCTTATATCGGGGCTAAGCAAACCTTACACGGTAAATGTTTTCCAATTATTTATGAATGAATATTAATGCAATAAATCATCCGCATCATACCACGGAACATAAATCAAATCAAATCAAATCAAATAATATTTATTTCGTAGGCAAATTACATAGCACTTGAAACATGTCAATTTTTTTTATAAGCTAATGCTAGATTCGCAAAGTAGCAGTTTTCCTCAGAGAAGAATCTAGCAAGAAACTCTGTAGGATTGCTCTTTTTAAAATATAGTTTTACAATTTTTGTAAATACATCAAAATAACAACATACTAATATACATATAAATAATAACAACATGCTAGTTACATAAATTAATTCACATTTGCCTAAAATAAATAAGTAAATAAATTTGGACCCCGCAATATCAAAACAAACAAGAGGATGTTAATAAAAAGAAAACAAAAAAACCAAGCGAGGTAGAAACTGCATAACACGACCAGCCACCACAGCGGCACCTTCACATAGGCCAGGACGCGTGTGCCAGCGTCAACCTCTTCCACATATTAGAGGGAAGTGGAGGACCCATCACACAACGCCACCACTGCAATGGCATAAGCGAGCATGACGTGTCATACGTTTCACCTTAATACAAGTTTAATTTATCATACTGCAGGCTCAAAATTTATGTACATTCTAAATAAATACAGCTTGATAGAAGAGCAGTTCAATCCCAAGGATTTGCGTCATCGAAATATTCATTAATCTTATAATATCCTTTTTTACTTAGTTTTTGTTTGATGACAATCTTAAATTTCTTGGGGCATAATTCCTGTATATTAGAAAGGACCCTGTTGTAAAAGCGTATACATTGACCCACAAAAGACTTACTTACTTTGTTAAGTCGACTACTATAGGGCACTAGCTTATTTCTATTTCTAGTATTTACATTATGAATATCACTTTTTTGTTTAAATAGATGAAGGTTATTTTTGGTATACATTAAATTTGTGAAGATATATTGTGATGTTAATGTTAATATATCAATATTTTTAAAAAAATCCCTAAGAGATTCCCTGGGACCCAATTTATAAATAGCTCGAATAGCTCGCTTTTGCAGAATAAATATGCGCTCGGTATCAGCGGCATGACCCCACAGCAAAATGCCATAGGCCATAAGACTATGGAAATAACTAAAGTAAACTAACCTGGCGGTTTGAATATCCGTCAGGTTCCTTATCTTTTTAACCGCGTAAGCTGCAGAACTGAGCTTATCCGCTAACTTGTCAATATGAGGGCCCCATTGCAATCTAGAATCTAAAGTAATACCTAAGAACAAGGTTGTTTCCACAAGGTACAATTTTTCTCCTTTTATCTCTATATCCGTATTAACTTGTCCTACGTTGGGCAGAGTAAATTTAACACATTTTGTTTTCTTTTCATTGAGCACAAGATTATTTGCAGTAAACCACTCAACAACTTTATTAATGGCATTGTTTACGTCGTCATATTTATCCTGTTGTCGTCTAACTTTAAAAAGTAAAGAAGTATCATCCGCAAACAACACTATATCATGACAGTTATTTACAAGACTCGGTAGATCATTTATATAAATTAGAAAGAGAAACGGACCAAGAATTGAGCCCTGCGGGACACCCATGGTAACCGCGGACCCACCCGACACTTTTCCGTTTACATCAACCCTCTGTACGCGTCCATGTAAGTAAGACTTTAAAAGGCTCAGTGCACTGTCTCTCACACCGTAATAATGAAGTTTCCTGACCAAGGTACTGTGATCAACGCAATCGAAAGCCTTGGACAAATCGCAAAATACACCCAAAGCGTCATGCGACTCCTCCCAGGCATCAAATATGCATCGTATTAGTTCAACACCTGCATCGGTTGTTGAACGACCCCTGGTAAATCCAAATTGCTTGAAATGCATTACTTTATTGGAATAAAAGTGAAATTGCAATTGATCTAAAATTAGTTTTTCAAATATTTTACTTAGCGTTGGCAATATAGATATAGGTCTAAAGTTGGTGGGGTCAGACTTACTGCCAGCTTTAAATAAAGGTATGACTTTACTGCACTTCATTAAATCAGGAAAAACTCCATTATCAATACATTTATTGAAAACCATAGCTAGATGGGGAGCTATGCAGTTTATGATGGAGTTGATTATTGTGACGGAAAGGCCATGCAGATCAGCGGTTTTTTTAACAGTCAGTGATTTAAAAGCTTTTACAATTGAGTATGCATTGACGTGATGGAATACAAAGACTACCTTGGACTCAACCATGTTCATCTTCAACAAAGATTCAGCTAGAGTGGGAGAAGAATTTAGGTATTTGGTAGTCGAAACTGGGATGTTAGTGAAAAATTTATCAAAAGCTTCGGCAACCTCAAGATCTGTACTGATACAATTTCCATCAATATTCAATTTAAAATCGAGATTGCGTGGTTTGGCTTTACCAGTCTCGCTGTTTATAACTTGCCAAGTTGTCTTTACAATATTCTTACTATTAACAATCTTATTCTTTATGAATCTAGATTTAGCCTCATTACATACACGCTTAAACAATTTAGAATAATTACGAACATACTCAACAAATGACGGACTATTGTTCACTGTTTTTTCATCATATAGACTGTACAATTTATTTCTACTAATCATAATTCCTACTGTTGCCCAATCACTAAACTTTAGACAATCGTTAACTTTCAAAATTTTAGGTTTAAAAACAGTATCATATTCCACTTTAGCAACATTAAACACCTTATTGTATAACATATTTGGATCTTCACAAAATTCCAGATTTGTAATTTTTGAACTTACATTATTATTAAACATTTTTAATCTAGCCTTAGTAATTGGTATGTATTCGATATTCTTTTTCGTTTTGTTTAAATTTATTTTAAAATCTGCCCTTAGGCCGCTATGATCAGACCTTAATTTGTTTATGACATTCATGTTTGTGGATTCTAGATTTGTAAATATATTATCAATACAGGACTTAGTATTAGCTGTAGTTCTAGTAGGTTCTAGAAATAGATTAATCAAATTGTAACATTTGAAGAATGTTAAAATCTTTTTTGATAATGTTGATGTAACTAAAAGATCTATATTAAAGTCTCCACAAACAATGATGCCTTTATTTGTGTAATTTAATTTATGAAGAACAGTTTCCATAATTTCTTCAAAAATATCATAGGATCCATTTGGATTTCTGTATACGCTAACTACAATAACCGGCTCCAATTCTATACAAGCTATCTCTATGGTTCGTTCAACTGAAAGATTTACAATATCAGTGCGTTCTTTATATTTAATAGAATTGTTAATAATAATTAAGGATCCTCCAGAGTCCCTAATCGCACTCTTTCTGACAAACGAACTACCAATATGGTGGTTGTAAAAATTAAACATGAGCTGGTTGCTATTAAGCCAGTGTTCAGTAATGCAAAGAATGTCAATTTTGTCATAGGTCAAGAGAAGTTCCAACTCATGAATTTTACTAGACATGCCTTGAATATTTTGAGAGATAAGTTTTAAATTGCAATCAAGTTTCTTAGTATCATTTATATTTATAGTTATAGAATTATTTAAGGGCATGTCACTAGAAACATTGCTAGAGTTAACAGTCTCTGTTGTCTGGTCACTTAATTTAAATGCTCTATAGGAGCAGTCAAATCCACCAAAAGAGTGGATGGTCGGTGTTGACTAGAATAAGAATGACTAGAATAATGATGACTAGAATCAAGTGATTGTATATAGTTAATGTCATTAATACTACTCTGCTCAATAGAAGCAGTCGTCAAGTTAGCCAAAAGGTTGGCGGAATCTATATAATAGGACAGCGACATTGCTATCTGTCTTTTATTAAGTTGATTAAGGTAAAATTTACCTCTTGTCGAATAATATTTTTTAACAATCGAGTTGAAATCTATACAATGAAATTTATTATTATAACATGTCATATTATGTAGCATCATATTCAGATTATGTCTTGTATTATTGTTATCTTTACTCCCATTATTACAGAAAGGAAATGTAAACAAAATAATTTTTCTAATATTATTAATAGCATTTAACCTTGAAATATAAGTGGCTAAGTCTTCTTTGTTTACATTTCCAGGTTTGCCTATTAAAATAGTCAATACCGTGTCATTTTCAAACTTTGATGACAAGATTGTCTCCAAAATCTGAGAACAATCTGCCCCTGGTATACAATTATTTATGATATTATGATTATTACATTGGTTAAGGTTACGGTTAAGGTGGCAACCCATATTTTTACCTAATTCATCGCTGTACATAATTAAGTTTGTCAATTTTTTGTTAATGTTAACAGTATTAGGTGAGAGAGAAGCAATATTTACTTGATTATTGGTTTCATTGGGATACATGGTATTAGATACAAAGCTTTCAGGAATATACTCTACAGGCACCTGATTTGGGTTAACACTCAGCCTTGATTGGTTTGTGGATAAACACTGACAGTTACACTTATAGTTTTGCATTGATTCCACCCGTTCTTCGTTATAATTACACAAGTCAATTAAACCGTTCATTGCTGAGATGTGTCCCGCTATTTCTTTTTGAGCTATTTCATATTTTGTTGTTATGGATCTCAGTGAATCGTATAATGTCGTTAACTCTGTTTGTAGCTTAAGTGTTTCGGTCTCATATGTGCCTTTAACCTTCTCATATTGACTCTTATATGATATATATTTGGTTTTAACTGAACTATTATTTTTTATTAATTTTGTCACCTTACTGTATAGTGTTTTATTTTTCAGTAAGAGGTGTTGGGTTTTTCTTATATATTTCTTTATATTTCTATATTTTTTTAACTTATTCTTACTAGGCATATGATGAGAAGAAATCGAATCATCACCAGTCAAGTCTATAGTTGAAATGTTATTATAGGTAGGATTCGATGACTTCTCAATGAGTTTGTGAAGGAGATGCTTAGATTGAGAAGCTTTGAAATTATCTATTTCTAACTCTAGTTGAGATATGTATTCCTGAGCTTCGGTTAGTTTTTTATTTAGTATAGCCGTGTTTTTTAGCGTGTTCTCATATTCTTCTCTACATTCATCGAAACTATCAACAATTTGTTCAAGTTGGTGGTTTTGGTCCAGTGTGTCTTCATACTTTGTTGATAGGGATATTATAAAGTGATCAGAAGCTTATACTATAACATTATAAATGTCTAAAACATATACCTATATTATAAAGTGGTTCGATTTTTTATTTGTTTGTTTCTTATGATTAAACTTAAATTATAATAAAACGGAACATATTTAATATAATTCAAATTTATAAAATATTGGTGTATCATAGGTTAGTTTCGAATAATTTTGTAACAGTAGGACGTCTGACATCTCAGTAATCCCGAGAAAATGGTTGCTGTAGGGATTGTAAAAAACTCTATAAACGAAAAATCCTTAAAAGTTGTTTCATTATAAGAAGATACATTCTGTTTTGCACTTCCTCCTCTGTGTATCTAATATATTATTTTCCTTTGTACTAGGTTGCCTGGAAGAAATCACTATTTAAGTGATAAGGCCGCCTTTGTTACCTACTTATTTATTATTTGTATAAAATTTTTTTTTTCTCTCTGTATTATCTTGTAGTGCACAATAAAGAATATTTCATTCATTCATTTCATTCAAGAAGTGAATTTCGCGTAAATATGTATAAGTTAAACTCAAATGTTAATAAAATCAAAAATTATTTCTCCCTTAGTGTGGAACTTTAGTAGCGTCATAAACTATAAAAAAGGCTTTAACCTAAGTTAGCGGGAGCGAAGCTGCGGGCGCCAGCTAGTATTCCATTACTTGTGAAGTAATGATAAAAATAAGAGAGTGGGGTTCAAATCCTTCCTATGGTGTATCGTCGCATTTCCATAAATATTGGCTGATCGGCCGTCCTTCTCGACGAGCTGTAAAATGCGACTGTCAGAACAGAATGAGGACTACTCGCAAAGACTGGAGCTCACTGTGCGATAATATTTTTTGCCATCCTCAGGGTTTCGTGCCTTAAAAAATAAAAAGGTCTTATAAAATCACTTTCATGTCCGTCCGTCTGTCTGTATGTCACCACTGATTTTATCAGGAACGAGTGGATTTATCATGTCTATTATAACAGATACTTTTTTTTTTTGATGACGCAGTGGAAATCCTTTTCGGACCATACCAGGGCCTTGAGAAGGCGCGCTGGCGTGTGTGGGGACTCGCATTGGGTGCACTACCCGACTAATACCGCTGCGTGAGCCTTCAATGTCTATTATACCAGATACTGCCTACAGTAACTAATAAGGTAAAAGTAAGGTAAAATCAAGGTTCTGAGCTAAAACGACGAAAGGTCACCGGCAAAATTGGATTTTCGCGAATTTATTTTGTTTGGATTTTCATTCATCATTTTTGGCATTCTTCTATTTTCTTTACATTTTCATTAAAAAAAGTTTAAGCTATGAGACCGTGTTTTTAAGCAAAATTAACATTTCTACCATATAGGCTTTAGTCGAGAACCGTATTCGTTAGTTCCAGTTGTCACGAAATTTATGAAAAAGCTAGATGTAATACCATCAGAAATAAATGTAGAAAAATTCCAGTTGAAAATTAAAATTAATTCTTAACTTCAAAATCAGTCGATGTGCGTTAACCCTCGAGTTAAATCACGGTATCAAATGTCAGTTTAAGTAAATCCAAACATTACCTTGACAAACCGACACACGAAGAAACTATTTACGAATCCTACAACTAAACTTTTACTTCCCTTATTACGTACTAGTGGACCCGACAAACTTATGTATGTACAAAAAATGAAACTATTCTCTAACTATTCTCGAATCAACTAGAACACACAAGAAAAAATCATCAAAATGGAAAAATACAATAACAATAAAATCTTTAAATCGTTAAGTTATTTATGTATTATACAAAATGTTTTTAAAATATTTATTATATTCTATTTTAAAGATAGCACTTAAATTATATTTATGTTGATCAATAATCGATATTGCTAGTCAGGTAACCTAAATAATTGAGCTGTAAACCCATATAATGTTGTCACGCAAATAAAATATTGAGATGGACTCGTCTCCAACATCATCTGTCAACGGTTTCTTAAGTATTGGTCAATATTGGACAATTACTCTCTGCTCAAGCGTAACATCTCTATGACTAATTGTTACAAATGAAAGCACTTCGTATATAAATACAGTAAAGGTCAATATTGTATACCAAGCACAAGTATTATGTACATAGCAACGTTATTTATATAATAAATGCAGTTTTACTGTTCCTTACCTCTTACAGTTTGTTTTGTACGGTGTAAAATATAAGTGAATGTTTGTTTTTGCAAATCTTCGGTTCACATAAATTTTAATGATTATGTTTTGGCTTTTTGTAATGTTATTTTAGGCATTAAGGCCTTGTTCAGATACGGCGAGAACCCAGCTGTTTCAGAACTCTAAATCTAAATTTTACATGTAAACGCCCGAAATACATATCTACATAATATGATTACCACGCGATTCTAAAACCGCGCGGTTCACGCCGTGTCTGAACAAGGCCTAAGTCACATACTTTCTATGCGACCTAAGACCTAATAAAATAATAAGACCTCTCCAAACTTTTTCTTTTACCCTTAGCAAAAAAACAGCTTTCTTAGTCTTGATTACCTCGTTTAGTTTCTATAGAAACTAAATTATAGCACATTATTATCATGATCATCCTTTGTCTTTCCACTGCTGATTAGCAAACCATTACAAATGCCCGCTTTTCCCGAGGGGGAAAGCTGTCACTCGATCAGGGAAAACGGGAATAGCTAATTTTTATCAATAGCTTACATAATTATCGATAATGATATAGCCATATTCCTCTTTCAGTATAAGTAAAAGAACGCGGGGACATTGGTAGCTCCTGAAGAGCGTTCTCTTTTTTAAAACGACGATATAAACCAGGATGCCCGTTTTAGACCCATGTCCCCCTATGTAGATTGTTGATTTTTTTTTATAGGTGGGACGTAATTCATATAATATCTATCCGCTGACCAGATGCTGGGAGCTTTAAATGCCCTCAAACAATTAAGTGAAAAAAAAAATTAGGAATGCCCGATTGGATTTGAAAATATTTGAAACCTGTCAAGTTTACCAACCCTTATGGACAGCGCACCGATAAACCAATGCGCTCCACGACTAATTTCGAGGAGGACGCCCGTACACGTTATATAGCCAGCTACCTCGGACAAAGAATTAGTCTAGATATTCAAAGGGGGAACGCTGCCAGTATCTTCGTAACTTTGCCTAAAGGGACTCCTTTTAATAATATACTTTAGTCATTACCAAAAAACGTATAGACTTCAAATTATGGACTTACTAGATGCCGTGGAAAACCCACCACAAAAACGCTAACATCAAATAGTACTCCAGCCATATCCTATACTTGAGGAAGCAATAAATTTGATAGTCATTATATTATGTTTAATTGCTCTATATTTGGACTAAATTAATTAAAGTTTTATCAACTCGCGAATGATTTTGGCTTATATTTCAGGTATTTAAACTTATTTTTCCCGTGAAACAGCTTTGCTGTATTTCGTAGAGAAGAGTGAGATAATGTGCTTACTGCTACCGAGACTTAATACCTTATGTTTCAGGATTGGCTACGGTTCAGGTACGTAAACTAGATTATGCTTAGGGGCGACGCCAATCACTAACTATTAGGGACACATCTGCCAGTTTACCTATCAGTTACATAAAATGAATTATATACCAACTTAAATACTTATATTATATTATATTTTAGTTTTTTTTTTATTTTTATACTTATATAAAACATCGTTAGGAAACCTGCATGCCTTATGAGATTGGAAGTCTTTGAAGGTTCACCAACCCGCACTGGGCCAGCGCATCGGTGAACTATGGCTCATCACCCCCCTCGCCTGATTTCGAGGAGGAGACCCGTAGCCAGCAGTGGAACATAAAGGGTCGATACTATACTTATATTATTAATTTAAGAGCCAAAATTTATTTTATGAAATTTGTCTTTTATATTTTAATACCATACATATAATTATATGATTATTAAAAAATGATTCTAAACTCTTTATTTCACCAAAAAAAGTCCTCTTAAATCTTTACACATAAAATGCCAATGACGTAAAACAGTTAATACATCAACTCTAAATAATCCAATTAGTTTATTAAATGTCCATAAATGTCAGTGGACTCATCGAGTGATTTAGAGCTCTCGTGAATGTTGTTACGGCGGGAAATTCATCTGAGCTAAAGCTTTGAAGTTTACATATATGTATTTTCATATAATGTAGCAACCCACATATTATTGTACCACTGCTGGGCACGGGTCTCCTCCTAAAATCAGGAGGGTCCATAGTTTACCGATGCTCACCCAATGAGGGTTGGCTATTTTCACACACCTTCAAATACTCAATCTCATTAGACGTGAAGGTTGCCTCACGATATTTTCCTTGACTGATTGCCAAGCTATGGTCTCGTGTTGGTGCTCTTTGAAATATTAGAAAAACCCATTTTAAGGCACTAAAAGGGGGAGGGGTCAGGATCGAACCCATACCCTCTCTCTAAAAAGGTCGAACCTATAGCGTCTGGACCATCCTTGTTCGTTTAGCTCATTTTCATATAAACAAAGACAAACTGGCAGGCAAACCAAGCTAAACATAATAATAGGGAATAAAATAGTTTCAAAAAATTAGGGATCCTTATGAAAACCTTAAATTGCGGATGAATATATTTTTATACCACCCCAGGCATAATTGGTAGGGCACTCCCAAGTGCGAGTGGCACATGGGTTCACAATCTACCCTAGGATCCTGGCTACATCCAGGATATCATAAAAAAAGTAAAAAAAGGAATTGTTTTATAACGGTAAGCAATTACGAGATATGTAACAAAAAAACGCTGCTAATTCTACAATACATCAAACCAGGATATGAACCTAATACAGTCGTTAACTAAGCTTACTAATTAGTAATAGGTGATAGGTGACGGCAGCAATGCGGATTTGGTCCACTTAGCTTTGTGACAGCCAAGCCCTTAAAGAACATGATCAAAATATAATTGAATTGCAATCCAACGTGGCAATACGGCCAACGTTTTGGGAACGTTCCCAGCCGACAGCGATCTGGGACCCATATATTATTTGTAATACTTTTGTACATAGTTAATTTTAGTTTTTACTATAATTTTAGCTATAGTTTTGTTTAATTGAATAGAGTATAATATATTTATTAAGTTATATAACATAAATAATTTAAATTCCTTTTCGTACAAAATGACTTTATTAAGCACTGGATTTCTTAAGGTATTATTACGCCTTTCATTGTGAAACTTACTGGCTATAGAAGTTATATGTATGTTTATTTAATAATTTGAGTGTACAATATTTACTAAAAAACAATTATGTTTTATTAAATTAACTTGTCCTATCCGAAATACCAAAGCCATTTGGGCGGACGTGAAAGCACCTAATAAAAGTCTTATACTGACTTCTTAACTTACACATTTTTTTATAATGAAAAAATTTTACGGATTTGTCGTAAGTTACGATTTTATCGCGATTTATTTAGTTTTTAGCCTCGAAGTCGAAATCAAAACCAATCTTCTGAAGCTGTGATATATAGGATTATATGAAGTAGCTAAATATAAAATTTTGCATCCATAAACATACAAATAAATAACTAAGACACATCATTAAATTCCTTAAAAAAAGAAAAAAAAACTGTTCGATTTGACTGTTACATCTATTAGTTTTACGACGGCATAAAACATTGACATATTTTTTAAAGACCGGAATAAAGTGTTAATGTTGTGTTTTCTATGAAAAGAAATTCCTCCAAATATGTGCTGTGACGTGGCGCCGATTCTGCGCTATGATTGGCCAACCGACGGTCGTTGATGAATGATTGGCCCATGGCACGTACACACACTGGTTTGTTAAATTTCTATTACGTCATTGATTAGCCACTGAACAGTTTCGTTTTATGGCTTACATTACTAGGTATTCTATACGGTTATAATATACTCGATAGATTCTAATAATAGCTGCGGGCTGCGGGTGGTCGCAAAAATGAAAAAAAAATTACTGCATTTTAATATACCTACCTAATTTGGATTTATAGTTATGATATTTGATATTTCCGATACGTCAATTATTGAAATTTGCATAAACATTAAAAAACAAAAAGATAATTAGTTGAACAGATGTAAATGCTAATTAAAAACCTAAAGCACGAGGGCGAAGTCCAACAGGATAAACCTAGATTACCTAAGTCCAACATGGGCTCAGATAGCAATATTTATTTAAGACTACGTCACAGGTGACAAACTTGATTGACGTGACTGATAACACGTCTGTGATACTATTGTAGTCATATGTATTTATAGATCACACGTGATCATATAGGTGTACTATCTTTACCATTTATGGTGGTATAACTAACCTATACTGACATGGTTATTGAAATCATGCTTGCTTTTTACAAACTTTCTTCAACAAACTTTTCAGGTATGACTTATGAGGGATGAGCTTGTACCACTCTATCTGAATAGCTATCCTTTTTTTATGTCGCAGTAGCAAATGCTTTCGCACCATGCCAGGGCCTCGGGTAGGCACACTGACGTGTTGGGACTAGCATTAGGGTGCACTACCCCACTAAAACCGCTGCGAGTGCCTTCAGCCGCTTTGTGAGGGTCCCGGATCCGCAGGCAACAGGATCATTTTAGCGACAGACTGGCCCCGGTAAGGCCAGATTCTTCAGATATAGGGGGACTATCCGACGCTACTAAGCAGTCCCCACGACGTCGTGTCTAGCAGGGCCCGGGTACCCATCCCGAGCCCGACACGAGCACAGGAGTAGCGCCTCCGACGCGATCCCGTTCGTCGTCCGACAACTTTGTTGTGTTTCTAAAATAAAAGCTTGATAAGCAGTGCCTAAAGATAACACGTAAATGATTTAGCTAGGCTATTTTAAATCTTAGTACCTGGTTGACCGAGCATTTGCTCGGTACCCTTAGTGATAAAATACGATAAAAATTTTCTTCCAAAAAAAAGATCTTAAAAAAAATTCGAACTGGAGATTCGAACCAGGCTCGTTCGGATTTAACCGTCTGATTTCACCACTAAGCTACCATGACATTTTACTTTACAGAGAAATTTACGTTGTTATTGTAATCATATTTTATCGATGCCACAAAACACGGATAAAAAAAAGTTTTCTAAAAATTTATCCTAGCTAGATCGATTTATCGCGGTTTTTAACCCGTGTATACAAAATTTCATGAAAATCGTTGGAGCCGTTTCCGAGATTCAGATTCTATATATATATATACAAGAATTGCTCGTTTAAGGGTATAAGATTTGTTAATTTACATGGGTGATGCTAACTACTTACCGTCAAGTGACTCAGCCCATTTACTACTTATATACGTACATTGGATATAGGGCTTTTAATGACCGCCAAGATGGTTTACCAAAGGTGGCGTTAGCATTGAATATAAGCGTTCATTGTGGACTAATACAGGCTGATGATACAGGAAAAAAATGCTCCAAACGGTTACCCTCTTTTTTCTTTTACACCGGGAAATGCACTGATGCATCCCGCGGGTATCCCCATGCGGGTATGTGGGACTCACACACACATACCCATGTGGGACTCGCTGCACCCGAAAGATGGTAAGTCGACGCAGCTCTACCCGCTAAAACCCGGCGAGTTTCATCACTGCCGCCTTTGTCGAGGTACCCCGGATCTACAAGCAACAGGGCACCTCAGCGGCTAGTCAGTCCTTCAGGGGACCGACACACTCGCGAATTATGTTTATTGGAATAAAAACTTTATCGTAGAATATTAAGATATTTACCAGCTATCAAAGCAATGATTTAAGATCTAGGTATATGAACTCTCTGAACTCTACGGCAGTCTTACATAGAGAAGCTACGCCTTTGCTACTTACGCTACTTAGACGTGTTCGTTTATTTTACGCAACTATAGAGAAAGTCGAGCTTCTCAAATGTTATTTCTATAAAGCATTACCAATAATATAATTTGCTTCACAAATACTAGCTTCCTCAACCAGCTAGGCTCAGCCTATTCGTTTCCTCATATTTTGTCGTGCGAACTTTTTATATCGTTTTTTGAATTTATCGTCTGAAAATTGTCGGTAATTTTTTTAAAGGTTTAATTTCCCCTCCCACATTTATTTTATTGGGTCACACTAGACGAACTTCTTAGAAATCTTATATCAGCAAATATAATAAATGATAGCTTTATGTATTTATAAATTTCTAATCCGGTAGAATTTACAAAGATATTATCCACATCTAGCATCGAACAGTTGTCCTTTATCAATTTCCGAGAAATGCAAAAAGCAAAGATAGCATGTTTGCCACAGATTAGACGTTAGCACCTCACCACGCATGCGTCAAAGTGCGCGCTATGACGCAATACACATGTGCTTATTTAGTATGCGCGTGCGCCGATTTGAGCCAAATATTTAACCATAGACAGGACATACTGAGAAATCAAGTCCTTATTGGTAAATCAATATTATTATCGAAAGATTAAACATTTATAATTCTGACTTTGTATATTTTATTAACACTAAGACGGAAGGAGAAGGACACTATTTTGCGGATTA
Organism: Lycaena phlaeas; assembly: GCA_905333005.2. Lineage (NCBI taxonomy): Eukaryota > Metazoa > Arthropoda > Insecta > Lepidoptera > Lycaenidae > Lycaena > Lycaena phlaeas. Next base: position 4,296,631 of record HG995176.1, read on the forward strand.
TAATATATTCCGTCCCAAAGTATGCGGTACAATAATGCGAACTCAAGCAATAGCTAACAACCCGCGTGTGCTGAATTAAAGCTCAGTCCTAGTGTAACCGACTTATTTACTTATCAATTTTACGTAGAAGCAAGCCAATCTCTTAAGTACTAACGTCTAAAGAAATAGTACAATTACCAATTAGTAGCACCCTTTTGGTCTACTACTACTTCTTTAAATATTCTTTCACAATAAACACCTATATTTAACCAATTGGTAACAGAAGTCAGAAGGTTGATCGATTTTCCTAATAATACCTTCAACTTCTACCATATTATCCCACTCACTTCTTCCGCCACCATGAACCCGCTTTCGAATTATGTCAGCAGCGTAATAAAAGAAATAGATTTATGACACACTTATTTTGCTCATTATCTTAATTAATTAGCATCTTCTAACTTCTAAGGTCCGTCCACACCCACGCCGGTATAAATGTAAGCTAATAGCAGGTCATCATTATAAAAACTTGCCAATATTTCGCCTACATATGAAGTTAAAAACATCTTTCCTATAACGGCTTTAAGAAAATAATACGGTTTCAATCTGAATGTAACTTAGATTATTTATTAACAGTCATATAAATTACTATAGGACATTTTAGTGAAGGAGACCCATCTAGCAGTAGACGGATAAAGGCTGATGATGATGATGATGATGATAATGATGATGATCCATCACATTGCCACATGCAATCGTTTGTTTTTTTTTATCAAGATAAATGATATGCTTTATTTATTCCCTTTTGTCTCCTATCAAAGCATAAACAACTACATATATTTTAGCAAAAACTTCTGATCTCTTTTTTTAACCTAAAATCACTTGATGAAAAAAGTAGTCGATTGGTATACATTCCGAGGTATTTTTAATAGATTTTTTCGTTTGGTTTACATAAAATTTCCTCCTAAACGAATAATTTTTCAGCAACAAAAAATAGCTCCCAAAAAAAATTATATATATACTATATATAATTTTTTTTGGGACTATATATAATTTTTAACTATCATTACTATTAAGTAAATCACAAGAAGTGTAAGTTGAAGCACTTCACTTCCCACCGTTCTACTTCATCATCATCATCATCTTTATCCTTCCACTACTGAACATAGACCGCCCTCACTGAATATCAAGACGACCGTTGTGCTTATTTCATTCTAATTCCTAACATATTCCCATATGTGTCAGGATAAGCAACATAATATGAATGAGTTGCCGGAGCTTAGTTCATTTTATTTGTGTACAATAGCGCAATGATAATATAATAAAACTATGTAAATGATGAATGATCCGTAAATTTGTATATTAATAATCCCATTCAAATAGCACTATATAGATTTCCTGAAAGAACACACTGGGTGTTTAGAACCGTCGTGGTTTCTGTTATCAAGATTCGCATCAACTGTGGGTTGTGTGTTACTACACAGTTGCAGTGGGCCCCAGCCCACGCGAAGGCATCTTACGTAAAGTTAGTTTATATAGGACTGCAAATCGTATGGTGCATAAAATATATCTTACAGTAATGGTTAGTAAATATTTTATAAAGACATAAAACTAGATTGGTATAAAACGCCAATTTACAGTGGATAAAGGTATGTACTCCATGTAATAGACATTAATAAAATTAAAAATAAATATTTTGACTTAATCTAAAACTTTATTTAAATTTAAAACGAATTTTCGCCATATTTTTCTATTACATTATATACATTCATATCAAACACTTTCGATATATCATCATCATCATAAGATAAACAATCAGTGATATAGAAAATAAAAAATTAAAAGGGAAGAGGGGATTATACGTTACCTTGTGGAACACCCGTCGTAATAATATATGAATTTGAAACTTACACCGTTTCAGCAGACTAAAAACATAAACTGAATCTCTTCAAGTAGTTTTATGTGATTTTCAACCTTGACGCGATAAATAGATAAATTTTACGTTGCATGCCTCTGGCTGTGAAGCTCTTGTTTGGTGTAGTTTCATATATTTGAAAATTTTCCTAGCGATAAAAAATTTCAGCAGACTTAAAAACAGCTATTATGTCATTGCGTTGGAAGTTGTTTTTGCAGTTAAACTGTCGCTTTGAAACAATGCAAGTTAAGAGCAATGTATTAGAGCCGAGACTTGGCATTTTACGTACAAGGGTAGGCCAACTTCCCATAAAATGGCCTGTCAGCCCATTTTTCTATCCAACTAATGTGACATAATTTTATGTACTTTAAATAGAATTTGACACAAAACAATTCCCGTCATTGTGAAAGTGTCTTTACAGCGTTGGCGTTTACCGTCTGCTCAGAACTTTCTCACAGTATACCCACAATTTGTCGCTGTCGCCGTGGACTATCTATAAAAATGAGTTCAGTGTGGATGTCATTTACTAGGTCCTATTAAGACATCGCTTGTTTTAGTGAGTGCGTTATGAACCAACTATGCGACTAGTTTACATTGAAAAGTCACGCTGTGAATGATCGTCTTTAGATACAAATGAATAATTAAATAATCGCTTTCCTTGAAAATATTGTAATCTAATATAATAGAATAAGATATAAGAAGTTAATGTGATTAATTTCTGTTCCCAGTTACAGATTGTAATGTTATTATACTTTTAATATGAAACTTTTATTACATCGTTACAAAAAATTTCGTCTGTGTGATGCATGTCGCGTGACGGTCGGCCACAGAGTGTATAGACTATTACTGATTTGTGCCAGTGCTCCATATTTTAGATTTTTATTCCCTTAATGGAATGTTATTCCATAAATGTTTAGTTAAGGTTCTATAATGTGACGACAAGTTCTATGGACACTTTTACACTTTTTTACTGGTCTTACATTTCATCATCTCCTTTAATGAAGTAGTCGAAGATCGCGGTTCTTCAATACTGTTATCGCAAATAGACCATCCCATTTTTTAAATTCGCGGCAATCTTGTAAGGGCTTGTCTAAAGGGTGTAACAAACTATGTAAATAATAACCTACTAAATACTCTATGGACTGTTTACGCCATTTGCAGTTTTGCCGTTTCTCGTTGAGGACTAAAGACGATTAATATACAGGGTCATATAACTTGAAAGGGTTATATTAAACGTAATAACCATTTTATATGCATTTCACTTTGGCGTTATAGTCCATTCATCATGGCGAACGAATCGAAAGTGGCTGGGAGCTACAATGAGTAGGCAGGAATATTCACTTTGACAATGGTGCGTGCCGGGCAATGAAAATAAATAGGATTCTACGGACTTCTCTCCTTTTTGAGAATATTTATGGTTCTATTTATAAATATTTTTTACTCTATTACGAGTGTTTATGTTTTTTATCTATATTAATATTGTAAATAGGTAAAGCTTGTGAGTTTGTGAATTTGTAAGGGGCTGTATATACTGAATAGATTTAAAATATTTCATTATACCAATATTATAGTGCGCGACGATGGTTCAGTGGTGGGTGGACTCGGCCTCTTATACGAGAGGATCAGTGTTCGATTCTACCCCCGTGTATGCCTTGAAATAGGTTTTTCTATATTTCTAAGTGCACACCAAACACGAGACCCTCGTTCACTCACCATGAAGGAAAAACATCGTCAAGAAACCTCTTTGCTTTCTCTTTCTTTTTTACTTTTTTTAAAGCTTGTGAGTTTGTGAAGTTTGTGAAGTTTCATTATACTAATTATAGAAGGCTAGGCTCTAATTTATATCTATAGGTACTCTCACGGGCTCGTTGGCAGCCACTCCTCCACAGCCTCCACCTGCTCATCGGCCTCCTTCAGGAACATTACTGCCTCACAGAAGGATACCATCGCCGTCCAAAACTGATCATCCCCAAGCATTACGGTGACGACGCTCGGCAAGATGCAATGACTGATAGCTAGCTGTTAGTCTCAGCTTGATAGTTGAGCCTTATACGTATATAATATTAATTATATATCCTACCTGGAGTCTAGACTATTAACTTTATGAGAGTCTATAATCTATATCGTTTCGCAACGCAAACTTGTACATGAGTTAAATTTGTTCGACATTTAGACGGGTCTGCTCACGTCGCAGTCACGATTGGTTAATTGTCTATTACACATATCGAACGTGAGTAAACGCGACTTGGCCACAATATGATGTGGGTGACATAAGTGTGTATTAAAAAAATATTTTCCTCAATTTACATGATATTTCTTTGATCATTGATACTTATAATGTATGATGAAACTTTACAATAATATAGCTTACACAAAGTATCATCACAAAGGCAAAAAATTCAGACATATATAAAAGAACAGTTCTTAAGAATTTTTTGTGTTGAATATATTGGGGACATGTCCCCAGCGGGCTTGGTTCGCACTCGCTCGCTCTCGTAGACTCATATGCTGGGGATATTGCGGTGTCCTCGTCACGTCGCCAAGCGGACGTTTGCGTCGTAAAAGTTTGTTCTCAAAGCGCCCATAAGAACTGTTCTTCTATATACGTCTGAATTCTTTGACAAAGGTTATAATTTGTATTACCCTTACTCATACAGTTACAAATGGTTATAATTCACCAAGAGTCAAGAAATAGCGACAGCGCAAAGTGGAAAAGCGCATTCTACATATAAACGGTTACATCTTATTGGAAATCGTCACTTGCTGTTTGTTAGTCTCGCTAAAACTCTAGAACGGCTGAACTAATTGGGCTAATTTTAGTCTTGAAATATTCATAAAAGTCTAGGGAAGGTTAAACGGTGATAAAATGAAAAAATTTAAAACACTTGGTTCAGACAGCCATAGGTTGACTGTTTTTTATCTAACGCGGGAGAAGCTGCGGGCAGCAGCTAGTCCTCTGCTCTATAATATAATAATAATAATATAATATTATAAAGAGGAAAACTTTGTTTGTTTGGTTGTAATGAATAGGCTCAAAAAGTACTGGACCGATTTCAAAAATTCTTTCACCATTCGAAAGCTACATAGGGTAACTTTAATTTTAAGGTTGTAAAAATATTTTAGGTTTTTGTTAATGTTTATTAAAGTAATGCTTGATATCAGCTCATACATGCGTACTAAGTATCCCCTACCAACTTAGCAGAGAAAGAGGTGAATGTTTTTATTAACAACTCGAACAAGAATTTTATCACAATTTTATCTTCTACAACGTAATATACAGCGCATTTCCATAATAACGTGTCGATTTGAATTTATGTTCGATAAATATTACTGTTTGTGAGTATATTTTACGACATTTGCGAACTACTTATGTATATATTCCTTTTAATTCGATACGATTTCATACAGGAAGGCCAGGGAAATGTGTGCCGTTAATAATAACATTATCGTATTGATTATCTTATTACGTAGATACTGGTACACAAATTGCGGCAAGTCAAAAGCTCGTCTGTTGAATAATCTATAGACTATGTCAATAATAATTTGACATGCGTCCTCACACCTCGACAAAGTCAGAGAGCGGGTCCTAAATATAATTATGGACACTATTTCTTTCGTCTTTTTGGTTTCGGTAAAAATATGATATTATTATATTTATATGTGTATTTTAAATACAATACACAAAAGAGATATTGGTTTTGCTAATCTCATATGACCTTATTTATGTTCGACGGTTACCAATCACAATTCGTCATCGTCGTCTGACCACTGGTTTAACCTAAGTTTATCTACATAAATAAAAACAGAATCGCCTAAATATATACAATACGCACTAAAATTCAGAACCACTGCAACAAATAAGATAATTCTTCTTTTGTTGTGTCGGTTATCGTCAGTATACGGTTTTTATACTTATGTTAACTCTGAACCTTTTAGTAAGGGCAGGACAAAAGCAAGGAAGTATCTCTCTCACACTTTTCCTCAGGGATCTTATCATCTTCATGAGCCTTAATCCAATAGTAATTCTGCATCTTAAACGAGTTTTTTTTTTACTTTTTTTGTTTACTTTTTATTGACTACTTTTTTTGACGTTTTTCAAGTGTACAAGTTGCTACTTACGAAATAAAGATGATTTGATTTGATTATCTGTCCACTGCTGAAGGCCTCCCTCAATGAACGCCAAGACAAGTATCATCACCAAGACATCTTATAATTAGTTTCAGCTTCGCTCAGCAGTGATGAATCAGAGGAACCATGTAACATGGTACAGCGCACATTTTGGCTAATGATAAATAAAACAAACTTGTAGCAAACCCATCTCATGACTCACTTTACGAGTCAATTCGCTTTGACGTTGAATATAATTTACGGCGGGATGCGAAAAGTTCTCTTTTTATAGATTTGTTTTTACGCACTCTCATTCGAAAGGTTCGAAGGTTGGAAATGTCGATGAGACGTAGATTCGTAGATCTCTGTTTCTCTCTATTTAAAACCCTTGCTCTGATCGGTGGAACAACCGCCAATCATTCCGTCTCTCTGCTAATAAATCACTTCCTGCTACGACTCTATCTGTACGTCTTTATCTGCTCCGTATAAGTTCTTCTCGGTCTACCTGTTCTTCTCATTCACTTAATCCTTTTTTTAAAGCGAGTCATGTCATATTTAACCAATCAAAATTTCCTCTACGGTTCTCTATGCTTACTCGTAGATCATGGATATCAATTTTTAATTTGGTTTACGCTGACATGGAAAATCGTAAAGCTGGCTCTACGTAACGGGTAATTAATGACTAATGACTTCGATATTAAATGATGCAAGCATTGATTCCGGTATTCTTTTTTCGATATTACATATTTTTGATCAAGGAAATAATTATTTTTAATTAAATTAATTTGGGTCCTTTTTGGCGTATAGTTCTGCATAAAGTTTATATGGAAATCGTGAAAACTAGTTCTTATAAAAAATACTACCAGGAACTTTCTTGACTTGAGTCATTCAGGCAGCTTGAGACTGAGACCTGACAGAGATTTATTATCATATACCTAATACGAATACTAACTCCTCTTTTAAATCCCATCTCTCTTTAACCCCTTGGTGAACTTCATCGTTCAGCTAGAGGATTGTCCGTAATACAACTCTCACGTAAAACGATTAATTTAATCCTACAAAAAGTCAATTGCTAGTTTTTACTGCTAGGTCCACTAATTTGTTGCACGACTGCAAATGGCCCGTAATGGGTTCACATTAGCCATTTATTACTAATATTATCAATATTAAGGCGCGGTCTTAGCTCAAAACTCACAAAACTGGGTTTTTTTGACGCTACGGTACGAGGAAACCCAATGAATATAACTAATGCAAAAAAATACAGACCATAGAAAAGAGTCTAAAGAAAATGTTTACGGTCATATAATATTAAATATTTGTTTAATATATCCAATAAAAAAATCGTAATTTCCTTCTCAAAAATAAACTTAGACGTTGGAGTTCTCTGTATTTTCAGCGGTAACAACATATTTTTTTGTAAGAATATAATTAGAATATGATTTTATGAAGAATTCGTCTCAACAGATATTGAATTTAATGCGTATATTCTGAGTTATTAAAGAAAAACCCGCAAATTAAATGTTTATTTGCAACAGGGTTACACTTCTGCTTTGCAATTTTTAACCTTATTCAATGTGTGGTAAATGTAGCATTAGATTACGCGTCATATTTAGTCCGCGACAAACGCTCGCGGTGGCTGGTCGGTCCCGGCCGGTCTTCTTGTGACATAAAACTTCGTGGTTTATGTGTAAATTGTAAAAATTTATTGGAATATTTGGGAAAGTATAAGATGGATAATAAGGCTATAATGTTTTTTTGTTGAAATATACGATATTGTGTAATTTGAGTAATTGCACAAACATAACATTCTAAATCCAAAAACATATTGTGGCATTCTATTTATATGCGCATAGAATACATATTTGAATGCGCTAGGTGCAAGCGTGGTTTGTCTGCTACGTCGATCGACCGTATCGGTCATGGCTTGCATAGTAAACGTAACATGAACGAAAAATCTTCTAATATATAAAATTTCCCTGTCACAATGTTAGTTACCGTACTCCTCCATACACTTAATAGCGATTTTAGCAGAACGAAGTCTGTCGGGACAGCTAGTATTTTGTATAATATCATGTTTTCTTTTTAAGATCAACAAAACGAATCATCATCATCCTTTATCCGTCCACTGCTGAACATAGGCCCCTTCTAATGATTGCCAAGACGACCGATCTACCGATCTCTTGCCACTCGAATACAACAAGAACAATATACCATCATCATCATCAGCCTTTATCCGTCCACAGCTGAACTTAGACCTCTCCTAATGAACGCCAAGACGACCGATCTACCGATCTCTTGCCACTCGAATACAACAAGAACAATATACCATCATCATCATCAGCCTTTATCCGTCCACAGCTGAACTTAGACCTCTCCTAATGAACGCCAAGACGACCGATCTACCGATCTCTTGCCACTCGAATACAACAAGAACAATATACCATCATCATCATCAGCCTTTATCCGCCCACAGCTGAGCTTAGACCTCTCCTAATGAACGCCAAGACGACCGATCTACCGATCTCTTGCCACTCGAATACAACATGAACAATATACCATCATCATTATCATCCTTTATCCGTCCACAGCTGACAAAATACAAAATATTCAATAAACCAAATTTGATACTTTGCAATCATTTTTTACCACAATAATTTTTATGGAATTGGTTTATTTCACATAAGTACATAGGTAGACGAAATGTTGGTTGGTCATTTTAACCAGGTGGGAAGACGTTCTCTCTCGACGTTTGCTCACTTATCATCATCATCATCAGCCTAAATCCGTCCACTGCCGAACATTGACCTCCCTCAATGAACGCCAAGACGGCTGATCCCGTGCTACTCTGATCAGGCAGAAGTGCCGTCGATGCGACTTCATCATCATCTGCGATTGTCAATCCGCCTGCTCAGCGTGGCAGTTATGAGCAAAGGCGAATTACAGATAACAGCTTACTTACATATAATTATTGTTACTAAAAACCACACATCTTTAGTAGTGAAGTGTTTGCTCACTCATCATCATCATCATCATCATCATCAGCCTAAATCCGTCCACTGCCAAACATAGGCCTCTCTCAATGAACGCCAAGACGGCCGATCCCGTGTTACTCTGATCAGGCAGCAGTGCCATCAATGCGACTTCATCATCATCTGCGACTGTCAATCTGCCTGCTCAGCGTGGCAGTTATGAGCAAAGGCGAATTACAGATAACAGCTTACTTACATATAATTGTTGTTAGTAAAAACCACAGATCTTTAGTAGTGAAGTGTTTGCTCACTCATCATCATCATCATCAGCTTAAATCCGCCGACTGCTGAACATAGGCCCCTTCTAATGATTGCCAAGACGACCGATCTACCGATCTCTTGCCACTCGAATACAACAAGAACAATATACCATCATCATCATCAGCCTTTATCCGTCCACTGCTGAACTTAGACCTCTCCTAATGAGTTTGCCGTAGCTCAACGTGCTGTGGAGCGTGCTATGCTGGGTGTTTCTTTGGCAGATAGGATTCGAAACGAAGACCTTCGCCAGAGAACTAAAGTTACCGATATCACGCGAAGAATAAGCACGTTGAAGTGGCAATGGGCTGATCACGCACTCAGAAGAACGAATGGCCGATAGGCCGTTAAGGTTCAAGAGTGGAGGCCGCGCTTAGGTAGACGAAGTGTTGGTCGGCCATTAACCAGATGGGAAGACGATCTCCGTGCAGTGGCAGGTCCGCGTTGGATGCTAGTAGCAAGGGATCGGTCGTCTTGGCGTTCGTTGAGGGAGGCCTATGTTCAGCAGTGGACGGATAATCATCATCGGTTGAAGACTTTCGTCTTCAAACTCTGCGGTATAGACGACGTGAGAATATGGCGAAGCTATCTAAATGCTGCTCAATCTAATTGAATCGTCCTATGGGCTTATTTAGGATACTATTATTATATACTAGCTGTTACCCGCAGCTTCGCCCGCGTGAACTTAGGTTTACGGATTTATCATGTCTGATGATGATCATTTTCTATTTTAATAATTACTAAGTTTTTGTATTAAAATGAATATATGTCATCTTGAACATAAAGACATATATCCCTTCGCAGATTTTCTGTAGGCATATTTAGGATATATAATACTATTATTATATATTCCACCATACCTTGATCATATTATTACGTCTACCAGAGTTGATACACTACGGCCTTAGTCAGCAGACAACCGCCCGCGCCCGTTCGTATCACAGCAACACGATTTATTTTCTTTTGCATTATTTTGATTTTGCCATATCTCCTAAAGTATTCATTTAATTTGCATGATGTAAAGGGCAAAAATAATCTTCATAAAATGCACATGCTAATTAACTGATTTAAAATGATAAGGATTCATACCGTATTTGTGTAAATAACTTTCAAATTGTCACGTTATAATTGCCCATTTTTTTAAGTATTAAATGGATATAGTATGATATCCCTAAGAGATAGACATATGCCATCGCGGACTTTTTTGTAGACCTATTTAAGATACACAATTCCACCATACATTATTTTGGTATATCTCAAAGGGTTTAGGCAGCGTTTTCGTTGAAAACTCCTAAGCGGCCTATTTTTTTTCGATACCTTCAACGATTATTGTTATATCTTAGCCAATGTATATAAAAACTTAATAAATTATATACATAAACCTTCCTCTTGAATTGTCCTATCTATTAAAAAAAACCGCATCAAAATCCGTTGCATAGTTTTAAAGATTTAAGCGTACAAAGGGATATAGGAACAGAAAAAGCGACTTTGTTTTATAATATGTAGTGATTTCACCATACTTTAATCATATTATTACACCTATCAGAGTTGATACACCATGGCCTTAGACACCAGACCATAAGCGTAGCCAGCCTTGGGCTCAACGTGGGGCAACAAAGGGGTTTTTTTTAATTAAGCCGTTTGGGCTGCATCTATGCCAATTTGTTAATCTGTAAATTTTAAGGGTTTTCGGACCCGCTTTTTGTTTTGATCGCACTTTTTTTATGTAGACTAATTTTTTGATATTATGAATGAATGAATGAATGAATATACTTTATTGTGCACACATTACTACAACATAAATGAATGGCATAATAACAAAACAAAAATTATGATTGTTGTTAATATTAGAAAAAAATGTTTTATGTTCAATTAGGCACCCTATAGGTGCCAGGGTGGGGCAAGCGCCCCAGCTTGCCCCAGTGTGGCTACGCCCATGCACCAAACAACCGCCAGTTCGAATCATTGCAACACGATTTATTTTCTTGTGCATTAATTTGATTTTGCCATATCTCCTAAAGTATTCATTTAATTTACATGATGTAAAGGGCAAAAATAATCTTCATGAAGTGCAGATGCCAATTTACTCATTTAAAATGGGATTCATACCGCATTCGTGTAAATAACTTTTAAACTATCACGTTATAGTTGCCCATTTTGTAAAGTATTAAATGGATATAGTATAATATTCCTAAGAGATAGACATATGTTATCGCGGACTTTTTTGTAGGTCTATTTAAGATATACAATTTCATAACCATACATTATTTTGTTATATCTCAAAGGGTTTAGGCAGCGTTTTCGTTGAAAACTCCCAGACGGCCTATTTTTTCCGACACCTCCAACAATTATAGTTATACTTAGACTTAGATAATGTATATGTCGCAGTCATCTGGTTGAATCAGTCATTTGATTGTATCACTAGCGCGTTAATTAAATGACGACATTTAATTGAATGACTTGAGGCCGAACGTTGATTGAACAAGCGTCGCTCATCGTCCAACTAGATAGCGGATATAACCTTTTGAACAGAGCGGACGTAAAATCAGTCAGGTGATTGGAATTTAGTTCATTTTTTTAATTTTTTTAAAAATATTTTTTTTTTTTAAATAAATTTAAAATACAATATAAAATCATAATGTTCATTGCTCAAGACTGTTTCAACCAGATGACTGCGACATATATAAAAACTTAATAAATCTACACTAATATAATTATCTACAAAAAGTCCGCGACACGCTATACCTATCTATGTCGAGTGAGGCACAATAACCATTTTTTTATTTAGATATTATGAATTTTTTTTAGGACTACATTTAAACGCGTTTATTTTACTTATGCTTTGGATCCTTATCAAAATAAATTATTTCATCACTAAGTACAGTTTATGTAAATAATATTTCGACTATGAATGATTAAAATTGGACGTTCGGTTTTGAAGTTATGGCGAAATCTATCTACACTAATATTATAAAGAGGAAAACTTTGTTTGTTTGGTTGTAATGAATAGGCTCATAAAGTACTAGACCGATTTAAAAAATTCTTTCACCATTCGAAACCTACATTATCCACGAGTAACATAGGCTGAATTTTATTCTGGAAAAAAAACAGGGTTCCGTAAGATATTTGGGTTTTTCAGACACGAGGTGTAAAAAAACAACCAGAAAAGTTACTTATTTTGCGTACGCTGCCTAAACTATAAGAGATAAAACCATAAAATGTTCTAATTAATTGTAGATCTTATAATTATCTACAAAAAAGTCCACGACACACTATAGCTATCTATGTCGAGTGAGGCACAACAACCATATTTTATTCAGAAATTTTGATTTTTTTGGACTACATTTAAACGAGTTTATTTTACTCTTGCTTTTAATCCTTAAGATATGAAGCTAAAGAGTTTGTTTATTTGAACGCGCTAATCTCAGGAACTATCGGTCGGATTTTAATGAAACATTTCAGTGTTCGATAGCCCATTTATCGGTAAAGATATATCATCCCGCTAAGATCCCGTTGTAAATCTTAGTTAATTATGTAGTGATATGAGTAGGAAATGTCTGATTACTTTGTAAAAAAAATAATTTTATTTTTTGTTTTTTCTTTTATTTAACTAATGATTGTAACTATCTATTATAAACATAAAAGTGTATGCATTTATGCTGGTGGTTACGCTTTTTTATTTTGAATAAGTATAACACCCATGTTTACTCTGCTCGTTGCGTATAACCATGCATCTTTCTGTGAGCAAAAATGGTTGATGGCGCGTGTGTGTGTGTTACCGTATCGCGCGTAGATATGCGGTTGTGTGAGTGAAATCGCATTTTTAAATCGTACTAAGACCGCGCCTTAATGTGAAAGTGAATAGTTTGTTGTAAAAACGAGTAGGCTTTGACCGGATTTGCGTGAACTTTTGTACACAAGTTAGATGATCCTAAAATTTATTTTAATTCTTTATTGAAAAAAGCTATACATCCTAAGATAAGTGTGATAAATTTTAATTCACGATTATCATCAGCCTCTATTTATCCGTGAACATAGACCTCTCTAAATGGACGCCAAGATGGTCCATCTCTTGCCATTCGCATCCATCACGGACTCGTATTTCACCTGTTAAAGTTTGCTCGGTTGTTGGCAGTAAAGTAGTATATAATGTTCATGGGCGACGTCAACCACTTACCATCAGGTGGCAAGGCTGCTGATTTGTCTATCTTACAAATATTTTAGAAAAACCCATTTCAGGGAACACACACGGGGGTCAGGATCGAACCCGGAACCTCTCGCATAAGAGGCCGAGTCCACCCACCACTGGACCATCGTCACTCGCTCATTGGTATCTGTAGTAGAACATTGAAAATTAGAGGTCTTGGGTGTTAGTAACTTTTTGCAAAATTGTCTTATCTCCGAAGGGAAGAGAGAGGGACGTAGACCCCACCTCCCGTCACAACCAACACATAACATTTTTTTTACAAATATTAAAAAATACAAAGCTTTCTTTCAGACATACTCGTATTATGATGTCTTGGAACACGGCGCTCATCTTACCCAGTTTTCAGGTCACCGGAATACGAGGTCAGTCCCACCGTATTTTTGAACGAGCAGCATAATCCTCCTTCAATGCACGCTAAGACTTGAAGTTCGAACCACTCGCATCTAGCTCCGACTAATCATTCATCTGTTGCAGGGATGCAGCTTTACATGAAATGCATTAAAGCATCCCGCAGGGGAGTGGGTCTCCCCAGGCGGGTATGTGGTACTCGCTGCGCCCGAAAGCTGGTAAATGGACGCAGCTCTACCCACTAAAACCCGGCGAGTGATACCAATGCCGCCTGCCGCCTTTGGTGAGGCGCCCGGGATCTACTAGCAGTACACTTTAACGGCCAGTCAGTCCTCTCAGGGGTCCAGCGCCACCTCAACAGATGGGTTGCCCGCACCACAGAACAAACAGTCAGGACAGTACAATGAGGCGAGGTTCCCATCCTCGCCCCTTGCGCCCTGCTCTTTTGCCCCCTCTTAATGCAACCTTACGTTGTTTAAGCGGCGTTAATCAACAAATCTACCGTTATTTCTATTACAAATATTAAAAAAAATGTTATGAAAGAATTTAGCATGACACATAAATGATTGTATTTAAAATTCATCACTATGATATACCCTTATTCGTCGTGATCTTGTCCAAATGTTTTCAAATGTCTAGTCATCACCACACCTGTCGCAATATCACCTTTTTAGGCTTTCCTTACTCATAGGTATTTGGTGGGTGGTGTTTCAACACGTCATGGAATACGTCATGGCGTGTATATTGATGACTGTATGCTGTTTCGTCACTGATATCCATTGAAATAAGTAGAAAAGGAAGTGTTAGTAAAGTAAAAAGTAAAACCCGGTGTGGTAAACGGTATGTTCTAACAACTGATGGAAAAACCTAAAAATAATAACAATATTGTATTTTAGAAACAGGTAGTGCCATGTTGCATTGCAGCCGAATCGGGCCGGCGCGACCGGGGTAGTAGCTCTCGGACACATAAAATCTTCGCTTGTGAGTTTCCGGTGGACTATTAGCCCGTTCTACTGAGTGTGTAGGGTAGTCTGCTACTTCAACGAGATTATTCTTTGCGTGCTATCGGTGGACAGATTCGAGATCAATCAAGACACTTTCTAGAAAACTCACAAAAGAGTGGAATTTCTAAATCTAAATCCGTGAAGACACGGTTGAGAGTTGCCCAAAAATTAGAGCCGGGCGTGAATCATGGGAGAAATATTGTCAGTGACGAGTTGACCTCGGAACTGGGTAGACTTACATAACGTGACTAATACGGATGGACGGTGTGAATTTTTTTGACTTTACATTACTGTTATGTAAGCAATGAGTAGACGATTTTTATGAAACTTTAAACATTTTTTTACTGAATCGGTTGGTATTTATAGATTTGGAATAAAGATAGCATAAATTATTAAAACCGTAACAAAAGGAAGTTGTCAAAAACCTATGACCTACTAGAACAATTAAGAGGTATTATGCTTTGAATTCGAATTGAGCAGACACGACTGGAGTGTAGGTTTACCAGATTAGAATTTCAAAATATTGGTAATAAAATTCAAATAGTCGGAATTTGCGGATTGTTGTCTGGAGAAAGAAAATATTAGTAAGAAAAAAAAATTAAATTATTTTTGGTACGGAATTTTTTTAGAAATATCCGTTTTTCTGGAGGTTTTGAGTTTTTTCTGGAGTCTGGAGATTAATTAAAAAAGTCGGGAGAATCCAGACGATTCCCGACCATCTGGAAACCTTACTGGAGTGGTACCTCTGGCTCCCATAATACCGGCGTAAAGAGACAGCTATGCGGTCGCCGGTCGCATTTCATGCGCTTTGTAAGTTTCCAGTAGCCCTTGAGGGAGGGGAAAAGAGGGCAATGCGTCTGCATAATACATATTTGGCTGTGCATAGCACATTGTAATCTTTGGGCGACGGTCATCACCATATGACTCCGAATACTCGATTACTTAGTTATGACGTAAATCCAAAATAAAAACATGAAAGCCAAGCCAACCCAACATCCAAAAGAAATGGATATTTCAAAAGTTTGGCTAAAGTATACCCGCATATTTTGTTTATGATACATCTACTAACTAATATATGAGATCAGTATAAGCTAATGGTAATTTCATTCATAATTGTCTATTATTAGATATTTGCCTTCCTTTGGGATTCTGAGTCATATCATATCCGAATAGTTAGAATATAATCCAAATTCTTCAGGCGATATTTCATCTTGGCCTCAATTAACATATTTGCATACATAATATTTGCATAAATACATGAAGAAAAAAAAGTTTATTTTAAAAAGGAGAGGAGAAATAAGAAAAATCGAGTGACAAGAGGCGTTTAAATTAAAAAAAAAAGCTCTATTTGCTATGAAATTATGCATGAATTCGTAGACTATGTCAAGATATCAAACTCTTAGAAATCAAAATTAAAAACAACAAACAGCCTGTTTAAATATAATATTAAAAGACAATAACCATGTTAATTTAAAGTACTATAATAAGAAAGCATTATACATTTTTAACAAAATAAATAACATTTATTTAGGAAATCTTATTTAATATTGCATAAAATCTACATTCAAATCTTTCAAGCGCTTCACTCTTGAAAGCTTATTTTAGTTGGGCTATACCATAAAAATAATAACAGACAATAAAACAAAAAAAAAATATACATATTGCCAATATTCATCAAAATTCATCGGCAATAAATTCTATATAATAATAGCAAACTATTTCACAGAAACTTAGTTACACCTCAAACACTTACTCTCGAGCTTGCTTGTAAGTTTCGCAGAATTAGCATTTCCCAATGGAAATAATTGTTTAACAGAAGTCCGCACTGTCTTATTACACCAAGAATTACACAGCCACTATTAGCATCATTATTATAAGTTTTAGTCCATCGCCTTGGAATAAGTTTTTAAAATAAACGAAATTATCGAAAATAATATATGTAATCACGTTATAAGAGTATTTTTTAAGTTGTTTTTTATTGACATAATTATGATGCTGAATTTTTTATAAGTGTACGATTTAAAATTGCAATGCTTATTTTCTCGTTTCTATGATCATGGCTGAGTGGCTTGATAACCCTTGGAGTATTAGAAATGCTTTTTTTCTTTATTATTTAATTATTTAGTATGTTTTAATCTCGCGAACGAAACGATATACGATGCAGGGGGCTTAGTCAAAACGCCATTACGAAAACGACAGCGAAGTTCTTTTGACTAAGGCCCCTGAGCCCCGTGAAATAAAACAAAAGAAACCCGATTTGAAACAGTAGGTATATATAATATGGAGTGTTGAATACGAGTGGATTGTCCATCTTGGTATTCATTGAAGAAGGCAATATAAGGCAACAATATACAGTAGCGGACGAATTAGGCTTGAAGAAGGTGATGGTTCGAAATCTTCATTCTATCAATGCTAACATTATTAGGACGAATTGAATCTATGTATCTCTAATAAATAAATTCATATAGATCCTTAAATATGTTTGACTCATGAGAGAACGTATGACAAGTTATAGCTTACCGGATTACATTAACGTAGTGTGACTGATATTTAGACTAAATATTTAATTATTGACTTTTAGCTATTGCCTACTACTTGTATATGTATAGAAGTTTTGCGCTTTGCAATGTTATGAACTGATAGCAATTATTTTTGAAGAGAAATACTCTTGGCTAGCTCGGGAGTAAAATCAATTCGAGTGCCACGCCAAATGAAATGACGCGTTCATGTCGTGACGCCAACAGCACGCTGCCCCTCGATTACTTTATGTATGCGCGCGCAAATAATTCTCTATTTTTGTAATTGATTTTTATTGTTTATGAATTTTAATATTCCTATTAATGTTTTAAATCTGCCGGGTGTTCCATGTCGGAAAAATTTATGTGTATTTTTTCTACGGACATTACCTGTCATCTAAACGTACCAGCGCTTTAAATACAAGTAGAACGAATGGCCGATGGGCCATTAATGTTCCAGAGGAAGATCGGTTTTAGGTAGACGAAGTGTTGGTCGGCCATTTACCAGATGGAAAGACGATCTCCGTGCAGTGGCAGGTCCGCATTGGATGCGAGTAGCAAGGGATCGGTCGTCTTGGCGTTCATTGAGTGAGGCCTGTGTTATACGAACGAATAAAGGCAGAGGCAGGCAGATGATGGTAATGATGTTGATGAACAGATAAACAAAGTTACATTAACTATATTAGTAAGGAATTAGTGGGTTAAAAGTCTTATCATTATCTGTACACGAGTCCTTAATCCTAATGATCTCGCTTAATCCTCAAAACTTTCGCTTAGACAAAACAGACATCTAACAACAATATGCAATTTATCACTTATATTTTAGGCGTTACACTTACCTAGTAAAGGAGAGAGTGGCCTTGATAATGTTTGTGCCGTTTTTTCTCGATATGCAAATAAAGGTACCGCAAATTCGAGTACACTGACCTTGGAACACCCACTAGCTATGAATCAATGCGTAATGCCGGAGCGTCTACTGACCTAGTGCCATGTGGGAGGCTTTATCGTAAATTGATAATGGCTGACAAGCTCTGAAGTGTATTGACATTTAATGAGTGTAAAATTGTTATAAATATTTATAAGCTATACTAACCTAGTCCTGGAGTAAGTTAGTACTAGATACGAATAAATGTATATATCATCATCATCATCATCATCATTAACATTATTCCTTTCGCTGCTACTCTTTTCGATGAACTCCAGAACCCTCCTCATTCAGAACTTCCTCGCCACTCGCAACTAACAACGATCACTACATAGAGAGCATGTTCCCTTTGAGTTGGGGGTCGAACTGCGCTCCTTGACCGTGGACTCAAAAATCTATTAACCCGCTAACCAACAATAATAAGTATTCACCAAAAATTCATCTGTATTTTATACTAGCTGTTGCCCGCAGCTTCGCCTGCGTTAACTAAGATTTACAACGGGATCTTAGTACGCGAAATAACATTTTTTACACCTTGTGTCCGAAAAACCTAAATATCTTACGGGACCCTATTTTTATCAGAATAAAATTTAGCCTATGCTACTCGTGGATAATGTAGCTTCCGAATGGTGAAAGAATTTTTGAAATCGGTCTAGTACTTTTTGAGCC
Organism: Lycaena phlaeas; assembly: GCA_905333005.2. Classification (NCBI taxonomy): domain Eukaryota; kingdom Metazoa; phylum Arthropoda; class Insecta; order Lepidoptera; family Lycaenidae; genus Lycaena; species Lycaena phlaeas. Next base: position 4,315,585 of record HG995176.1, read on the forward strand.
TATTCATTACAAACATACAAAAATAGGTACAAATCTTTCCTCTTTATAATATTAGTGTAGATGTAGATAAGAACACGCTACCTGTTCTTGTATTAAACCAGTTATTTACACCTAATGTGCAATTAATTATAAAATAAATAATAAATATTTGATTTGACGAAGCGAGGTCGTTAAAACTTGTATATAATAAAATTAAAAGTTCAAAGAACTTATCTTGCCAAAATGACGCAAATTGCGTATAATGATCCATAATATTGACTTTTGGTGAGTTATGATTTTACTTTAAGAATATGAGGAAAAAAATCATACATCTATACGAAATCAACTGGATACTCAAAGCTCGAGATAGAAAAAAGTGGCGTGCCTTGATTTCTTCAGTGCGCGTGTTTGTCACTGAACTCCTCCTGAACGACTGGACCCATTTTAATGAAATTTTCTCTGTACCTTCAAGCGGATTCGAGAATGGTTTAGATTTACAAATTATCCCAGTAGATGGCGTTGCAATCGGTATATAGGTAATATAGGTTATTAATCTATACTGCAACCATAGAAATATTAAGAACAGGAGAAGTGGCATGGAGGCGTGTCCACGTAGACGAAACTTGCCCAAAACGCTCAAATATCACTTAGATGGCTGTTACTGCAAATCAGTGTGAATTCGTCCGCGAGCGACAAAACATCTAGCAATGTCGTCGTTTTAAGTGGATTTTTGTAAGAACAGAGAAAACAAACATTTAACAAGTCACAGAATCAATTATTATATTATTATTATTATTATTATATGGAAACCACACTAGCAGCTTAATAAGCTGATGCGTGTGAGTTAAACAGTTTGAAGATATCTAGTTTATCCAGTCTATTCTTAAAGGAGTTTAATGTTGGTGCCATGATGACATATTATATGTAAATATTACTTAAACGGGTGGATCGATCTTTATGTCTCTTGAACAAGGCATTGAATTATGAAATATCTATGACACTCGTCCAAATAAATCAGTTATGCAGTCGTAAAACAATGTACGCTGTCTAATTCCAGCTGAGGTGACGTAATTCCGATATGTCCATATTCCGTTTACTTGTCATGGCCGAAGCTCAGGTCGCTCCAATGCTTATTCTCGATTCATTGATAGACATTGATTGGGTTCTAAAATTAATTTTCAATTGCGTCATAGTTTACGTATATTTGTTAATATAAACGACACTTCCATAAACATAATATACACCATAAAGAACCGAGCAGAAACTTAATTAGTTACCTAATACTACATCATTTGTTTCCAAGAAATATCCATAGAATGAAGAAGAGAGTGAAAGAGAGGAATGGTAGACCAAGGAGGTAATACATAGCAGGACAAGAAGGTACGAGTCGTAACGCAATAGAAGAGAAAATAATTGGGAAGAAAATATTGGCGATTACTACGACAAGACTTGAGCGGTGGATGCGCCGTAAGCGCAAACCCCTCACCTTCCGTCTGACGCAGGTTCTCACCGGGCACGGATGCTTTGGTGATTACTTGTGTCGGACGGCCCAAAGGGAGCCGACGACAGGATGTCACGATTGTGGCGCGGCGGTGGACTCTGCCCAGCACACCCTCGAGGTGTGCCCGAGATGGGCGGCGCTGCGTCATGATTTGACGTCTGTTATCGGAGGGGACTTGTCTTTGTCGAGTGTCATCACTGCGATGCTTGACTCTGACGAGTCCTGGACGGCAATGACCTCTTTCTGCGAGACAGTGATGTCCCAGAAGGAGGCCGACGAACGGGTGAGAGAGGAGGCCGCTGACGTAGCCTCCCCCCGTAGACGACGAACGGGGGTGCGTCGGAGGCGCTATTTAACGCGCCTTCAATAGATCCCCTGTGCTCGTGTCGGGCTCGGGATGGGAACCCGGGCCCAGCTTAAGACACGACGTCGTGGGGACTGCCAAGTCGTAGCCGGGCAGTCCCCCTCTTGTGGAGAATCTGGACTTGCCTTGCAGTCTGTCGCTGAGGGTATCCCGTCGCCTGCACAGATCCGGGTCCCTCAAATATAGCGACTGAAGGCTCACGCAGCGGTTTTAGTGGGGTAGGGCACCCAAATGCGAGTCCCCACACACGCCAGCGCGCCTACCCAGGCCCCGGTATGGTCGTAAAGGATTTCCGCTGCGTCATCAAAAAAAAAGACACTGACACGAACTTGTCTCTAGGTCTAAAATAATAAAAGCAAAAGCGATATTATAGAGAGACAGTGATTAAAAATCTCATAATAATAGAATAATGTTAAATCATTAATAATTATATAGCAGCAATTCATAATTGACTGTATAATAGAGAATCCAAGTATATTTTATCCTGATGGCGGATTTATGGTGGAAATAAAGAATGTACCAACATAGGCTGATATAATTAAAAGATTAACCACTACCATCATCATCAAACTTTACCCTTTATTAAGGAGGCTTATGTTCACTACCGAACATGAAAAAATAAATATGTCCCCCAGCGGGGCATGGGTCTCCTCTTCGAAATCAGGTGAAGATGGTATTGGGCTGTAGTTCACCAATGCGCTGGCCTAATGCGGGTTGGTGAACTTCACTCCTTCAAATACTTCTGATCTCATCAAGCATGCATATCTTCTCACGATGAAGCGATGGTTCGTGTTTAGGGCACACCTTAAAATTGAGAGAAACTCAATCCAAAGAGGGAGCAGGGGCTCCCCATGCGGGTATGCGGCCCGGCGTTACTCCTTCTCTCCGTCATACTACTGAGCCATGGGTTGGCGTTGGCGTACTCCGCGACTCTGCTCTGCTGACGGCTGTCTGCTGATGGTGCAGACCCTCCTGTCGAGTCCATACCCACTAAATCATCGTCGCTCGCAGTCTGGACTAGCACTAAGAGAAATTAAGTTTATGATATAAGCTCATGAAAAGCTATTTTCGAGCAATTAACAGCAATTAACTTCCTCATTTCCTTGTAACATTTGACCTCTCCAATCAAATCGTGCATCATCACCGAGGCTATCACAGTATTAAACAAAATAGATTATAAATTATATAAATAGATGACACATTTTTCAATGAAACCGGTAACGAAGACGCGATTTTTATCACAAGTTAACCATGACACGATCTTCACCAGAAAACCTACTTAGATACGTTCATCAGAACTTGAATTCTTGATGTAAATGCTTAGGGATAGTGCAGATTGAATTAGATATTTCATGGTAACGGAGGCCTCGACTCCCCAAGGAAATACATACAAAAGATCTTATCTTATTTACATTATATTTCACTAAACAACTTTAGTTTTACGTGATTACATTATTTTTTAATACTTATGTTAATTCTTACACCAATTAAACAAGAATGACATGTATTATCTTGAGGCGAAGTTTCTTGAGAACATCTCCTCCCTGTAATCTGTATCTCAGAAGTGGAGTCACGATTCCTTATAAGAAGAGTGTCATTGTTGACAAAGTGACAAAATCAAATCGATTTGTGTAGTTTTAGGAGATCGCTTGTTCCCATGTTTTCTTGATCTAATCTCTTAAAACTCACTGTTTGATACAGGCACTCAAGACGTGGGTATTTCGGGATATATGTGCTAAATTGCCTGAAGAGAGGTGATTAACGAGTGGCGTCATTGCGTCACTGTGCAGCCTACGATAAAAAACCACCCGGATTGGACATTGTCTTATCTTTGAAGGGAAGACGTAGATTCCACCTCCCATCACAAATGACACAGGATTACCGCCTCCAGGAGAAGAGCTTACAATACTCTTCTCTCGACCCTCGACCTCATAAAGGCCTAATACATCTTCATCTCTAATTTTGATTTTGCAGACCCTGAGATTGAAGGCGTGTGAGGTAGTCAGAGAGAGAAAGAAAGAGCTAACGAGATGGAAACAATACCGTTACTTAGAGGAGAGCCTTTTGTTTAAGTATATAAAAAAATATGAATATTTCTTATATTTTTTAAGTCCGATAAAATTGGTTTAAACGGGGAAGTGCACCCCAATGCTAGTCCTCACATACCTCAATGTGCCTACCCGAGGCCCGGATGTGGTGCGAAAGCATTTCCACTGCGACATCAAAAAAAGGAGGTTGTATGTTTCACAGTATGTATTCTTTATTATGAAGTTTTATAAGAATACTTATTTTACTATTGTGCTGTGATTTTTATGTTAAGGCAACAAACAATTACAATTCTGCAATTAAATAAGATAAAATCAGGCGATCGTATCCTAAATTCATCATAAGATCAAAACACATGCACTGTGATGTATTGTTTTAAAAAAAGTTCAGTGACCTAGCCGATAAGTTTTTATATCGATTGCAAAACTGTACAGTGATCTAATAATCCCTCGATATCATATTACAATTATAATTAGATATAACATCATTCAATCACGTACCAGATTTTAGGGATCCTTAAAAAATGTCATTGCATGTATCTTAAAATAATGTAAAAAAATGTGAAAAACAGTTTGTTATGCGGTTCGCTTTGGAACCGGTTTTGAAATTCATTGACGTTAGATAAGCAATTTTTAAGTGTCTTACGACTGAACAGTTTCAGAGCTTCCTAGAGCGTTAAGTCCAAATAGAACTTTAACATTTAAATGACTGCTTGTAATGCCTGTAATACATTAAAGTGAATTGCTCATAATCGCCACGCCATTGCTTGACCACTGAAAAAGAACAGGATCTTCCTGTGGTGGCTAATCCGTGGTGCACGCAAGTGGCAAAAGTTTGGTCGTTTTGGCGTTCATTGAAGGAGGCCTATGAATTATCATCAGCGTTTTTCTGGTCTGATTATCTTTAAGCTAGAATAGGCTTTGAAAACTTTTTTCTGTAGGAAAAAATCTTTATTAAACAAGGCTGATAGGGTAAAGGAATATTCGAATGTTCCACCTGGGCATCTCGCTAACTGGTTAACTTCTCCCTTTTTCCAAAGGGCCTTTTGCCAATCAAACACTCATAGACGACACACATAGAATTATCCTCGTTATCATTTTGCGTTTCGGAATAGACAGGGCGTAAAAGTAATTATTGGAACATAGACTTGTGCTTAAGTACGTGCCATAGACAAAACCTCACGAGCTGCCTAGACTAATCTTAGATGAATTTGTCTATGGACGACGGTGATCACTCAGCATCAGATGAATCGTCCGCATGCTTGCTTAGCCAAGTAATAAAAATCTCTCTCTTTACTTAAGAGCTTTGCTCTTGTCGGTGGAGTATTCGCCAGTCATTCCTCCTCTCCGCCAACACCTTCACCTCCTGATACGACATAACCTGTACCTTCTCCTTTATTTGTTGCATATAACTCCTTCTCGGTCTACCTCTTCCTCGTCGTCGTGTCGTATCAGGTGACCAATAAAATTTCCTCTTCGGTTCTCAACAGTTTTAATAATATTTCTTTCCTCTTTCACTATCTCCAAACTTTTGTGTTTGTCACCATTTCCGTCCATTTTATCCCCTCGATCCTTCTCCAGCACCACATTTCTAAGGCTTCTAATCTTTTCCTATCTTTTTGCGTCAGTGTCCACAATAAAAATAAAAATACATTGACGTAAATTGCACACCCTCACCGGATGCCGGGCTTCCATATTATTACTCAATTAACCTTTAAATCCGAAAACTACATTTGAATGACGCAAATTTCTACATACTATTAGTATTATTAGTACTACTACTTTAACTCGATTTTAAATTATTAAATAATTGAAAATCGAATTTAAGTGAATTACCAGGATAAGCTTTGATCAAACAAATACATATCAGATAAGTGTGAATATGACGTCCGTAGATTCTTAGAAGACATTTACGGTATAGGTAACGTATAGTAAACAGGATAATGTGTGATGACACTAAAAAGATTATATATGTGACAGAGATGGAGTGCATGAATGCCGCCATTTTGTTTAATGCTCCCGTTAAGCTTGCTATATTTCGGAAAGAAAGATAAAAGAGGCAGTATAATTAATGTTTTCGAAACTAACGATATTCCTCCTTAGGAATTAAGAAAAAAAAAAGTAACTCGTATATTACATTGATTATCTTTTTTTTTGTTATAGCAGTGGCCGCTTTGCACATACAGCCGGGGATGGGCTGCCCCCGGGAGTAAAAGGAGTGACCCCGGGGTTAAACCGTACTAGATTACATTACACATAAGCCGCACTAACACCATTGCTAGTTGCCTTTAGTCGTTTGAAGGGGAGTTTTCCGGATCTGACTAGCACAGGACACTTGCCAATATGACTCCTTTGCTATAAAAAAGGAGAGGCAAACGAACAGTGAAAGCCTTTCGGTGACTATCAACGCTTGTTGACAATCGCACAACTAGAGGTTATAGAGATGCATTGATTTCCTTTCCCTAATCGCCCAAAGGGCTACTGGAAACTCACAAACCGTCAACAAAGCTGTAAATGCATGGGGTAACCCATGTGAGCAAGTGGTACTGTCCTGATCGTACCATTCCAACACAGCTGCAAAGCAGCGTGGCGCATTTCTTGTCACAATACCATAAGAATATGACGTCATATCTTGACAGAGCTTAAATCCAAATATGTTTGAAGCTTCAGTATGTTAGTGGTACTTTAGCACTACGCCATATGGCACATACGTATTATGTTATAACTCTCAATTAGCATTTAGCGTAGCAAATTCGTGTGTTGGTGGCCGCCTACCATAGTACAAGCTGGTCTTGCTAATATGTCTAGACATTGTGGGTCTCAAAAAATTACAAACGAGGACAGAGTACTAGTAAGAAATTCTATAAGAGAAAGTATATGATCGCTTCAAAACAAAATTATTATCATTACTGTTAGTTATGTAGGTTTTTAAGGACGTGGGATTCGTAACGAAAGCTTTGATGAAGATTTTAGCTTTTGCCCGCGACTTCAATGGCGTGGAGTTCGACAAATACGTTATTTTGGACATTTCGATTCCCGCGATTATAAATTCATACTTGAAATAGAAATTCTGATATTTATTTATTTTTTGTATGAAATGTAAGCTATGTGCGGTTTTATGGTATAATCCAACACTATTTCAACTTTCAGCCTACTCAGCCATTTTGGCGTGAATGAGTAACAAACTTACTTCATTTTATACAACATTTATTTTATTAGTGAATGTAGCATTCAGGTTCCAGTAGCCGAGACTCATTGGGTTTTTTTTAACATAGGAGTGCAAACGAACAGTCGAAGGCTTTGGCGACTATCGACGTCCATAAACATCCACACAACCAGAGGTTATGCAGATGCGCTGCCCCCAATCCCCCCAAAGGGCCACCGGAAACTCACAAGCCGCGAAAAATTCTACAGCATAACTGCCACTATAATCCGGTTTCGTATGAGCGGGAGGTACCATACCGGTCATGCTGACCCGACACTACCTCTCTCTATTTAATGGTCATAAAAAATCTTTTACATAAAGCGCACAGCACCATTTACCATATGTTAACGTGGTTATCTTCAGAACTAAAATTATTAAAAACGGTATGTTTAACATGTGTTCCGCTTTTATTTCATGGAGCTGGAATACCGGTAAGTACGCAAGGCTGGAGTCTCGTGAACAGAACATACGTAGTCTCAAATATACGCGTATAAACATAGAGATCTGCGAATAAAACTGAATAAAGTGAAAATAAATGAAAAGGAGTTTTTACTAAAAATTCTTTATTAGTAATGAAAATATTATTGTATAAATTCAAGATTAGACTGAAAGATCATAATCTTTGTTAATAATACGTCTTGGCCTGCCCTTTTTTTTCTTTTACGCCGGGAAATGCGCTTAGGCATTCCGCAAGGGTGTGGGACTCCCCAGGCGCGTGTGTGGGACTCGCTGCGTCCGAAAGCTGGTGGACGCAGCTTTACCCATTAAAAACCGGTGAGTGCCACCAATGTCGCCTTTGGTGAGGTGTCCTGGATCTACAAGCAACAGGGCACCTCGACGGCTAGTCAGTCCCTCAGGGGACCGACGCAACCCCCACGGAGGGGTTGCCCCACAGCATAGAACAACCCCTCCTAACGTCGGGACAGTACAATGAGGTGAGGTTCCCGTCTTCGCCCCTTGCCCCCTGCTCTTTTGCCGCCTCTTCTTATAAGAGGGGTACACAAAGCCCCCTCGGCTCAAATCACTTCGCCCAAGGTTTTGGGGTAACCCTAGGCTACTGAGCCCCACCGCCACATCAAGGCCTGAACCGTGGTGGGGACGGCTCGGCCTACCTACATATCTACCTGCAATGGATAAAAATCATGATTTGACTACGAGAATGGTTTTTCTGAGTTTTTCTGAGGAATAGTTTGGCCTTCGCTGGGGCTAGACTGTAGCTGAGAAGTGCTTGTTACCTGCAGATCCATGACCCTCCAAAAGGCTAATAGCGTTAACAGGTTGGAGCTGTTATACGTTTATATAATATGAATATTAATGTCTGTATATGGTTAATCTATAGTCTACTAGCTGTTACCCGCGGCTTCACCTACGTTAACGTTAGCGAAAGTATCTAAGCGGAATAATATATAATATAGCCTTCATTGACAAAAGGGCTAACTAACACTGAAAGAGTCTTCCAAATCCAACAAATTGTTCCTTTAATTAGCGCGGTCAAATAAACAAACTTTTTAGCTATATATACATATTTATATTATAATTTTAGTGGATTTTAGGCGCAACTATGGTAATTAGTGTATTACATAATATTATATTTATATAAAAATGCATAAGTTTCAAAAATTATGTACAAGTTTAATCTTAGCCTAGTTATATTTAATTGAACAAAATGATTCGAGGTCTTACAAAGCACGATCTTAGGCTGCAAACCGTACCTAAGTGGCTTTAATCTTGAATCTGCATTTTTAGCTTAATCAACTTTTAGTTGTAGATATTGATGTTAAAAATTTTCAGCATAGTCTTACTAATATTATAAACGTAAAGGTTTGTATGTGTGTTTGTTAGATCTATGAGATAACTTCTTTGACCGCGATGGACACTTTTTGGTAGAGAAAATCTCATAGGTTTGCGTCACCAACATGCTAGGTTCAGCAACTTGAAATTTCAGGTTATAAAAGAGTTTTCACTATGATTGGTCTTAATTGGCATCCCTATGATTGCCAGTTTTTTTATACACTTCACTTCACAAACGCTATTTTATTAATTTATTGATAATCTTAAAATCTCATGGAAGAGTGGAAGACTGAGAAGAAGGCTGAGAAGAGAGAGGTGATATATAGACAAGGATACCTCGTCTTATGGCAAGTGATTATAGCTCAAGATCATAAAGAGTTTATCTGGTTAACAAAAATAATCGACAGCGAGACCTTGAGATACAAAATGATCTATGCCAATAATGATACTAAATTATGGGCTTTTCGGATTATTCTCTTCGTTTATTCAGTAATATTACAAAAATCTCTTAGATCACATTTTGATAGTATATTATAATACTTACTGTGTACTGGTTCAGGATAAAACCATAAATAATTAGCCTTGACACGTTGTCGATACCTATCAGAAAAAAAACCTAGCTTCTAATCTACCTATATGACTTATACACCACAAAATAATTTATAGAAATACTAGCCGCCCAAGAACCAACATACTTCATTCTACCAAAAGTACTGATGCCACTATTAAAAAATAGGAGTTGAAAGAGGAAGGAAAATTTAGGATTGTATGTACTTGTATTTGCTTTATCATAAAAAAATAAAAACAAAAAAAATAGTCATAAAAATAAAAATTAAATTTTGAGGCAAGCCCAAATGATAAGGGTGACCCACCGGTCACCCTTATCATTTGGGGGGATGAAAAATAGATGTTGGCCGATTCTCAGACCTACTGAATATGCATATAAAATTTCATAAAAATCAGTCAAGCCTATTCGGAGAAGTAGGTATGGTAAGTAATACTGTGTGTAAGTGTAAAGTTGCGCTCCGCCGCAGCGCACGCAGAGGCTACTCACGTGTGTTAAAATGTCAATTGCCAGAAAATGACAATTAATGCGTGGCGTGTCTGTGAGTTGCAGTGGAAACCTTTATTTTCTTGCAAAGCTAGACAAACGTACGAAGTGGAATGTTCTGACAAACATTCGGAAAAGAAATACCTAACATAGTATATGGTTTAATTAATACTATTGTACAAGAACATTATAATAAACTTATTATAATACAATAAGGGGATGTTAAAAATTACTTTAAATATTTACCCTTGGCATGACTGTTTTTCATTAATTGTAGTTCATTTTTTGAGTTTTGATCATGACCGTTAGTTTGCCCTCAATCCGCTCTTTAAATCCTAAGCGAGCTCTAAACATAATATTATTTTATTGTTAACTTTTAATAGATAAATTTATATATTAGATTTATTGGCGCGCGTTAGCAGTAAAAACAACTATGATGGCGTGACGGCAAATTGCAAATGCCAACATGTTTCGCGTTGTATTATTGTTCATTATCAATTCTGATAATAACATGTATGTTTTACATCTACAATCAAACCGAGATTAGTATATTCAAACAACAAACAAAGAAACTTCATACTAATATAGATATCAAAGAGAAAACAAAAGGCTTTCTCCATCAATTGCAATTGAAATTAATAATCGCACATGCGAAAAACAATACAAGGTACGACCTTACATCAAACAAAGAGACATCTCGGAATCAAATATAACAATGGCGGTAAAAATAATGGAATTTAAGTCGGAAAGCAATTTTATGTAACAAGTGGGAACAGGAAATACAGGACGGACGAGGCTCTGTCCATCATTAGCCTTGTCGTGAGGAATTAGCCTTTTTTCTCGAATGCATGTTTATATAATCATAAAACTTTCCGACGCATTTCATATTACAATCACGAAAATTATTGTGAAATAATATTCAACGTTAATGAAATCCTTCTAATTTTAAACGTGAAAGTTTGTAAGTATGGATGCTTGTCACTCACGTAAAAATTACTGAATGGATTTTAATAAAACTTTACAGTAATGTAGCTTATACATCAGGATAACACATAGGGTATAATTTATCCCTGTACTCCCACGGGAATGGGAAGTACGCGGGTGAAACCGCGAGTAGTTTTATTATAACGAATATTTTATGATCGAATATTTTTAGGCGCAATAAACTAATTAAATACCGTAATTAATTATAATGAAACAACTTTTACGGATTCCGTTCTTTTCGCGTAAAGAAAGTATTATTGTAAAAAATTATGGCGATATTATATCTTCCGGAATTTATGGCAAAATATAAATTGGCTTATTTAAAAGTGATCCAATAGGACTGTGTGTGACTAAACACATTTTTATGAACAATTAATGTTACCCTCCTCGCCTGATTTCGAGGAGGAGACCCGTGCCCAGCAGTGGGACATAAAGGGTTGATACTTTACTTTTTACTTTAATTAATTTTAAGGCAGCCAAAATAAGCTATGTGTCAACCCCATATATGTCCCACTGTTGGACACGGGTCTCCTCCTCGAAATCAGGCGAAGGGGGATATTGGGCACAGTTCACCGATGCGCTGACCCAATGCGGGTTGGTGAACTTTATAAACTTAATACCGTCAAAGACTTTTAATCTCATCAGGCATGCAGGTTTCTTCACGAGGTTTTCCTTTACCGTTACAGGTAACAAAAATAACTCCAATAAAAAGTAATTACTAAATAAATCTAGTACATCTTAGCCATAAAAAAATGTATAAATTAAAGTATTCGGACCCCAAACCGTCGCGGTAACATAAAACAATGTGTTTAACATATTATAATATTGTCATATTGCGACTCGAAGCTACGTCGTAACAATACAATGTTCTGTAATAAGAGATAAGAAATATCCACTTTTCTTTGGCGAGGGCCTCTTCACACTGACCTGAACAAATATTCTAAATGTCAAGCGCATTGCGATATTGAAATGTGAAAACACAGTTATTTCTTCAAAAACCTACTTGTACAGTTTTGAAACGAGTTGTCTATCCTATAGCCAAAATGCTTTTACATACTTTATTATAATTTTACATAAAGGCTTTATCAATATGAGAAATACGTATATAAGATCAGTCCTCCCGCAACCATGTAGCAATAATATATAAAACTTGAATAAACAGCTATAATTTTATCTACTTAAAGTTTTACTTTAAAAATATCCGTAATCGTTGCATAATGTAAAACCAAATGCAAGGCGATTAGAACTATGTCCATTTCATTTAAATAATAATAATCAATAATAATTTGCGTGCTGTAATAAATATTGTAATGCATTACAATGCTGTAAAAAAAAATGGCTGACTCACTTTTAGTCATGATCGTTGTTGAACTGTAACGGTTAAACATATATTGGGTTTTACTTGACCTTGATCTTGATCAATGTAATAACTAATAAATGAGTATAAATAATTATAAAATAAATAAGATCAACATAAAATATAAGACCGTAATTAGTGTATTTCTAATCATGAGTTAAATATGATTAATTTATAGAATAAGTTAGTTATCAGAATAGTGATATCGATTAATTAAATGTATTTTTCATATTTTGCCTTTTTTTAATTTAATTTTTTTTTGTTTTTCCTATTTTGTGCTTGAAGGTTTTTTTAAATAATTGACAGTAGTTGCCAATGACCCGCTTTAAGTGAGATATTTGACGTAAGTGCCGATTACGTCCTTCACATTTCAACTTATTGCTACTGGTACAGTATTAATTAAATTTTAGTATTGGTGACACTTATTTTCCGCCTTGATGTTCACATAATATTATCTTTTAACATAATCATCATCAACTTTATCCGTCCTCTGATAAACATCGGCCACCAATGAACACCAAAACAATCGACCCTTGTTACGCATCCAACACGCATCTTTCCATTTGGGGGCTGAGACAAAGTAATATTAAAAAAACGTTAACGAATAACGTTATCGTAACAAAATCACAAACTTGAAACTGGATATTGGTTATCGATCGTTATTGTCACTATCTTATTGGCTAGGGAATTGTCATTGATAACTCAGAGACGATGAGGAATTTCGGTATCTTTTCGCTACGAAATGAAAAAAAAACTGTTTAATTTTTTTTTTCGTTTTGTTTGTCATTTTATTTTAAAAAAAATCAAGATTGTAAGACAAAGTTTATGTGCAATTTCCCTAATAACTACGATTGATTATAATAAGATGCACCTTCGCAAGGCCAGCGAGGAGCGTGGGAGCGTTGCACCGTATTCAAATCGTTGCCGACAAAAAACACTTTTACTGTAACTTCCAGTTTTTCCGGTAAAGTAACTCTGATTTTAATGACAATAATTGTTCTAATGACCGTGTATTCAAATAAGCCTTTGTGTTGTTGTACAATATTTTATGGGAATTACGACACACATTAAACTAGAACTTATTAAAATAGTAGAATGCTGTAAAGTATCCGAAACGTGGGGCATGCAAAAAACTTAATAAACCGCAATAAAATACTAAAAAAATGTTTAAACAATATGTAAACTAGTATATTTTTGAATTAAGCAACCAGATAATATACCTAGTTTTCAATGTTTAAGCGAATTTCACTGGCTATTATTAATTAATGATCGGATTTATCGCAACGCGTCTGAAAAAAAATCATTTCGTGAATTTAAATGATTGACATTAACGATTTTTTTCGCAACGCGTCATTGATACTAAAAAGCTTTTTCATCGTAAACTGAACTAATAATGTGCCGCAAGTAGCAGTACTCCCTTAAGGTCTTTATTTCAGATATTTTTATGACTGTGTGTGATTCACGCAATATGAGTCCTCTATTGATCATAATTGCTGCTAAGTATCCGGAAAAACGGGATTAAATTAGTAAAAAAAACAATTTATCAGTTTGCGGTATTTTGCAGTTATCACCTAAGATTAAACATCAAAATCGAAAGTTTTTAAAAACCCTAATGTGATTGAAAAAAAAAATTAAAACCTCACTGACTCACAGAATTTATGTAACTAGAGAAAATAAATGTAAAAAGCGTAGATGTGATCTACGTCGGGCGTATTTATGAACAACAGAGTACCTATAAGTTTTCAAAGGACTTCCCTGCGTAGCATTTGGTTCTCGAAACTCAATTTAAAAAAAGACCAAGAAAATTCGTTGGCGCTACAGTCAATATTATAAATTTCAATAATAAAACACCATAAATAAAAATATAAAATCATTTTTGTTAAAACTTAATTAAAAAAACGAAGTAATTCGACCACTGCTAAACATTGGCCTCTTTCAATAAACGCCAAGACAGCGTTTTACTATTACTATATATTGCCTGCGGCTAGGCCCGCGTTGGCAAAAAAATTTCCTTATTGTACAAAGTTTCATGGTGATCGGTTGAGTAGTTTTCGCGAGAAAGCGTAATAAATATTTCATATTTATAATATTAGAAGGATAAGGATAATAAAATTGCGTTCTTCGAAATCTTCAGCGTGCGATGCAACCTCGCCCTTGTCTGGGTTTTTTAATTATGATCATAGTTTTATTATAACAGCGTGACCCTGGTTCAAGTATTGTTACATCGGGACAGACAGATTTCTTATACCATATACCTGCTCATTCTCAGAACGATTTGAGAAAGGTTAGTCACCCGGAATTTGAAATCATCGAATGTCCAAATATTACACTATTTTACCGCATATTATTCTAAAGCATTACTTAAGTTTATTACAAAACTTTTGAGTTCGTGTAAAGAAAATATGTTCAATGCTAACAAGGATTTCATTAGTTTATGTAACAAGATGACTAAATCATGATTGATGCCTGATGAAGCAATAAAGCTTTTGAGTGAAAACTGAAAACCTTATCAAGCAGAGATGACAGATTCCTCCAGGGACATAAGACAGAAGATAGGGCATAGATGACAAGCCTTTATTTTTTAGATGATGCAGGGTCATGCATTTCTATGTATCCATGTTACCCGAATAGGCTCCTGGACCCCGTGGGTCACATTTGGAAGTGCACCACCCTGACTAAAACAACTTTGATCGTCCTCATCCGTTTTTTCCGTATCTCAGATCAAAATTTGGGATGATAATGGGAAGATAAGAAGCCAGAATCTTGACGTTAATTTAAAGAGGCTTTTATTCAGAATAGCGTAGATAGATGTTAATAATATTTGAAGTCTAGCTTAAGGAGATCCGTGTTTCTATATAACTATGTACAAATTATGTTACTTCTTTTAGTTGACTTGTTTTAGTGAAAACGACTTTTTTAATGACTTACCTATATTTCCTTGGCCTTGACCTACGAAATAAAGATAGCTTGATTTAATTTACAAAAAGGTAGAGGTGTCCACACGGCTACCGGTAACTATTTTCAGTTTTGCTCTTCTGCGATAAGACTAATATTATAAAATGTTGTTCTTTTTTTCTAAAAAAATTTCAAAAAATAAGAGACGGTTTTTGAAATTCTTTTTTAATTTTAATTCTATCCGCGAGTTTCCTTTTTTTTTGCAAGAGCTCTTTATTTCGATTATACAGTGAGGGGTACTACAGTAAGCTAAAAATAAGGAACATGCTTCAATGTCAACAGGCACATCGCCGCTATGTCATAACTTGACTTATCATAACTATGACTCGTCAAACCTTTATGTCATATGGGACTTACCGAACTATATGTACCTAATGAGGAAAAGGAAAAGTTATGTCATTAACAGAAGTAGGTCGTCACCCCATAAGCATAATGTAATGACCTACGCACAAACTGAAAACACAGATTTATAAATAAAGACAGATGGAGGATGCCTAAAACAAGAGTGATGCCACTAAAGTGAATACAAATTCAAAAGCGAACACAATCTACTAGACGTTTAGAGTACGACGCTATGTCAAGCACTTGAGAGGGCTTTTGAATTTGTATTCACTTTGAAGCGTCACTCGGATGTTTGGCATGCTCCATCTGTCTTTATTTATAAATCTGTGGCATCGGTTATGTATTCGTGGCATTTGTGGGATTTGAACCCGTTATCCGTGGAAATAGTACCGAGTCATCTGAACATAAGCAAGCCGTCAGCTCATGTCCATTGGAGTGTCTCTTTCATTTATCGTCAAGGTGGTCATTCCCCAGCCACAGGCATCAGACCAGGACATCCTCACACCAGTTCGAATTCTCTCCTCTTCCGTAACTATTTTGTAAATGTTGTATTTTTTTTTATTCATTAATCGTAATTTCCAGTGTCATAAGAAAGTGCACAGCATTCCAGATTCACCAATTACGTCGCAGCACAAACAGTCAAGTGAAGACAGGACGGCCCGATTGGTCATTGACAATGCTATAACTTACTAACATACTTTTAAAGATTATATTGTAACTCACCATCTATGGGGATGTTAAGTCCTAAAATAAATAATTTTATTAATTTATTTTACTTAATATTAAAATCGTATTAAATTATATAAAGAAAAATGTCTTGCTGCGAAAACACACAAGAGCTTATCTGGATAAGCTCTTGTGAGTTTTCGCGCGCGTAAGCTATATATTATTCATGCTATATTATGTTCTGTATTTTTTTATTAACAAGAAAAGAAGGCATTTTTATTGATTTGAAATAAATGTTTTAATTGATTCTAACATTTTTTTATGTTATATATTCTTATGAATTAATTAATAATAATTAATTAATTATTCAATTAATTAACGATTAAAAATTTATTTTCTTAATTTATGCTGTGACACCTATCTTTTTATGAGTTATTATAATTCCATGGTAAGTAGTATTTGTATACGTGTACTATAAGTACTCTACGTTTCAGCTTTACAGACAGACAAAATGATAAATATGACAATTTTACTATATAAAAAAACAAACCGACATAACGGGCCCGATATAAATAGCGCATTATATTGTCATTATATAAGGCACACATACCTATTAACGATATAATCTGCGATGTCGGGTATCCTGGACCTATTTTCATCTAACATTACTAAGAAGAAGCCCGTATTATGAACCTAAGAAAAAACATTAAAAAAAAAACAAAATCAAAATCGATTCATTCGTTTTTGAGCTACGATGCCGCAGACGGACGTATGTAAAAATAAAATAAAATAAAAATAAAAAAAAATAAAAATAAAATTCATTTATTTCAGGTATCACCCATAGTATAAGAATCAAACAAATCCAAAATCAATCAATCAACAAGTTACAAATATACATAATAATAATAATAATAAAAATCAAATCATAATATAGAATGTCAAAAACAGCACATAATAAATACAAACAATTAATTTTTGCAAAAACAATAATTTGAGCAATTTTGAAAGAAAAATAAAAATAAAATAAAAGTCTATCCTGCCTCATAAATTTCTCGCCGGCTTGCGTACTGCCACATGTAAGCTGCAGCAGTGCCTTATATACGGACAGTCTAGCCTGGCCGCAATCATGCTTATAATGTTGTTGGAGCTGCTCCTAACTCGGCGAACCAGAGATGCACTCTTCTTTCGCATTACGGTATAAAAGCAATTTGTTCGCGCATCCGCGAACATACCAGAGGCGCTACAGTACCGGGGCAGCCCCAACAGCATTCTAAAAGCATTATTGTAAAGCACTCTGAGGTCATTGTACTTTTTCTTAGTGTAATTAGCCCACAGGCTGCACGTGTAAAGAGATGTACAATATGCTCTAAATAACGAAACTTTGACCTCTGCTGAGCAACGCGCAAACCTGCGGGCTATCATATTTGCCCTTACCGAGAGTGCTCTCCGCTCCCTCTCAATATCAGCATCATCACCAAGGTCGGTGGTGATGACATGCCCCAGGTATTTGAATTGTTGTACTGTGTTTAGCGGAGCACCACACAGAAACACGGGAGGCACATCCTGATGGCATTTATCACCACCGGCCTCAAAGACCATACACTGGCTTTTCACCACATTGTATATCAAACCATGATCACACGCGTACTCCTCGCAGAGCTTAACTAACTTCCTAATTCCACAAATCGACGCACTCAACAGCACCATGTCGTCTGCGTAACTTAAATTATTTATACATACGTCGTCAATGTGACAGCCGACATGCAGACTACTGAGCGCGACGATCAGGTCGTTCATGTAGACGTTGAACAGAGTAGGAGATGATAATCCACCCTGTCTGACTCCACACTCAAGCCGATACGGTTCCGACACTGCCCCCGCCCAGCGAACACTATTAGACTGATGCGCATACCAATATTGGAAGATGTGGACCAATTCCTGTGGTAATCCAGCACGTTCGAGTTTTTTCCACAGAAGGTCATACGCCACCAAGTCAAAGGCCTTGGATAGGTCCAGAAAACACGCGTGTACGGGAGTCTTGCGATTTGTATAATACTTTACGGTGTGCTTAAGAGAGAGTATTGCATCTTCGGTGGATAGTTGAGGACGAAAACCGAACTGGTTATCGTGCAGCTCTATATGTTTATTTAATTGCTTATTAAGCAGACCATCAAATATCTTAGCCGCAACGGTGGCAAGAGAAATGGGCCTATAATTATTCTTATCGGCTAAATCACCGGTTTTGTTTTTAATTATAGGCACAACCACGGTCTTCATAAGGTCCTCAGGCAAGTAGCAGTGACTTACACAAAGAGAATAGAACATCGCCAGGACTCTGCAGATATGAGGTCCGGCGTGTCGAATGTGCTCAATGCTGATTCCGTCATGACCTGGAGACTTGCCCCTGGCCATTTGTTTGATTGTTTTATGAACATCTTTCGCAAGGAAAGACATCGTTACCAGTTGGCAGTTCACGCCAGCACTTTGCACCCTCGACGCCGGACCCAGTGGTGATTTCACAGTAAAATGAGCCCTGAAGATATTTGCTATACCCCTCGGATCGCTTACACCCTCGATGCTCACCGGGAGGCCAGTTCGTATATTCGCCTTTCGCGTCTCCTGCCAGAAACCGCGAAAGTCACCTTTACTATGCTTCTCGACCAAAGCGTCCATTTTTATCTGCTCCTGGTGATCTTGGCACCACTTTAATCGAGATTTAAATGTCCTTCTACTGTCGCACATTTCGCGATATACTAGGCCAGATTTAGGCTTACCACACATGACCCATTCTATGAACCTAGATCTGGCCACCCGGTGCGCATCGCTGACGTGTTTATTCCAACCTACAATACGCGGGCCACGCCCCTCCTTTTTTGGGTTTCCCCGACTCACCACCGCAGCGTCTCCTAAAGCGGCGACAATGTCGGAATATAACTTATCCAGAACACGCCTGTGATCACGGTCATGACAAAAACGATCTGCACATTTAGTACATTCCGGGGGAAAATCAATCAATTTCAATCTTTTATTGCACTCTTTAGTATACACTTTCACCATCCCCTCATCTCTTTCACCCCACAATATGCCTTTGTTATTATTATTAATTTGAGGTGATACCATCGTCGGGGTAAGTAATGTCAAACTACATTCCAAAATGAGTGGATAGTGATCAGACCATTGAGTGTCATATTTTACATATAAATTAACAACGGATTGCTTAGCCGAGCAAGTTGCTACACAATGATCCAGCCAGCTAGTGGTCCCGTGCACGTCGCTTATAAAAGTAAACGTATCAGAGTCTAACAAGTCAACATCTAAGCATGACCACTGCTGTTCATGACAGAATTTAATTAGTTCATTGTAAAACAACTTACCCGGGTCAGCGTTGTAGTCTCCAAGAATCAACACGGACTCAACTCCGCTCTCGTCAACAATAGCACTTACCGCACCCAAACAATTCACAAAAACATCAAAATTATCAGGTGTATTTGTAGGCATATAAACACTCATCACCACTAACTGCCTATCTGCCACTTCAATTTTTATTGCACAAATACGAGGATTATTGCACTGTAACACTGTCACCTGATGAAAAGCGCCATATCTGTATAGTATCGCGACACCCCCATGCGCCCGACCTCGCACTATATCGACCGACGTGTCGACCGCAGACGTATGTGATGATGACAATGTCATTCACACACGAAGTGTATTTTAACGTCGGGATTTAAAAAAAATGAAGCATTCTGAATTCGAGAGGCAAGGGATCGGTCGTCTTGGCGTTCGTTGAGGGAGGCCTATGTTCTGCAGTGGACGAATAAAGGCTGATGATGATGATGATTCTGAATTTTAAATAATATTTATATCCTACAGCAAATCGCAAGTAATGAAAAAAACATTTCTTTTAACAAACGCGCCTTACTTAAAAAACAATGCCTCGTATATTGTAAGTATCTATTATAACAATAATTAGCCTGGTGGAAAACTTGCATAAAAACGCGACTGTTTTACTTATATAGTTTTTGTGCCAGCTTTGTATCATCGGATTTCCTCAGATCCGGACTAGAAAATGACGATTTCATTTAATTGTATGCGTATTGTTAGACAGGATTTGAATAAACGGGGTTTTCACTATGTTAATTGTTCACTGGAACTATGCTAACATCATAATCTGATAATGTCAGAGATTCCCATCCATTACAGAACATAGGCCTCCATCAAGAAACACCAAGACGGCCAATCCCTTGCCGCTCTAATTCAACATTTTAAGCATTCAAATATCTTTATATTTCTGAAGTGTGAATGCCCCTTAAGTTCCTGGATGTTTTTTTTTTCGTGTGTCATAGTTGAATCAAGAATGGTTGAAAGAATGGTTTAGATTCAATTTGGTGGTATTTTATTCCAATATTGAATATAATGCTGGAATTGCTATAAACAAAAACTAGTTTTATAATATGAATTAATAATGCACTTACTATGATCATAAATGTCTTGTAATTATTGTAATTATTATTTTCATTGTTAACAATTATTACATTATCAACTTAACATGCTATTGCTAACATTTTAATTCGAAAATTATTTAATTAGCATTTATCAGCAACCCCAACCCGTCAAACCTTGAACTGTCCCAAAAGTAGGTATTTGATGTCATCATCATAATAATTCTTCTAAAACTGTGCCCTGACGATTGCCAAAACAAAAAAAGAGAAATTATATGCATCTAATTCGTTGCCATCACAAATTATATTGTTATGTTCACCAGTGGACGGATAAAGGCTGATGATGATGAATTCGCTGCCGTAGTTCTGTAGTTATGTACTGCAAAATACAAACATTTCGACCAATGATTTTTATTTATATAGATTATCCTCAAAAGTTACAATAATGTTTTTATTACTACTCAGTCCGATAACTATCTAACAATCCAGTTGGCTTACGCCCGTATTCACAAACAATACTATGAGGTACACAGTACTCCCGAACGCATAGGGTCATTCAAACCAATTCATAGACAATACTTAAATGAAATTCGCCACTGCTGTCAAACCCAAACTATTGACACGAGGAGCGCATAGATAGAGCGTCTGCATAGCTTTGTTTCGTTTGTTAGCCAAGTATGCTTAGTATATATTTTTTGGTAACCCAGGGAAATACATTTCTTATCTATGTTATCCCAGTTAGATTCCTGGGCCCGATGTGTGAGTCGTACTGGGGAGTGCACTACCCGGACTTTAACACGTGCGAGCGCCAAAGCTTTTTGAGGGTCTGAGATCTGTAGGCTACTGGAGCACCTCATCAACAGGCTGGCCCTGGCGGAGGCTAGGCTATTTACGTAAGGGACAGCCCAACTGCAAGTTTACTTGGACCTTTAGTAATCTCATAATTATTATTAAATTTTAACAATATTTGCATTGCTTGTTAATAGTTGTTTGTTTATCCTCCTGATATTATAAACGCGAAAGTTTGTAAGTATTGGATGAATGGATGGATATTTGTTACTTTTGACGTGACAACGTCTTATAAATTGGTTTGCCGGGTGACACTTCAAGAAACTGCGTTACGCTCCGCTCACGTTATGCGCTCACAATGAGAGCGAGTGAGAGGCACGCGTCCCTTCCACTCGGGCATGGTTAGCCCGCCTAAGAGCGAGAGAGACAGACATAAAAATTATTTTACCACTCAAAGTCGTTGTCACGTAAAACTTTCGCCCGTATACCGACTTTACAGGCAACCAATTTTTTTTCACGTAAAAACTACTGAATGGATTTTAATGAAATTTTACAATAATATAGCTCATATATAAGAAAAACACATATGGTAAAATTTATCACCGTACTCCCACGAAAACGGAAGTACGCGGGCGAAACTGCGGAGCGCTGCTGGTCCTAGCTATACCGATAAAGGAAAACATAGTTAGGAAACCTGCATGATGAGATTTAAAATCTTTGAAGGTGAATAAGACATTATAATATGGCTTGCACTTAATTTTTTTTTTTTTTAACTTTTTCCTGAAAACTAATATTGTTTATTTTGTTTTCAAAAGTAATTTTATTACAATTTCTGTATTATTGAAACTTGGAAAATGACAAAATAAGTAACAGAAATAATATTCGAGATACGTAACATCTAGTATAGTAACTATAATTCAAATATGGCGTTCATGTCAGCATTCTTAATTTCAACCATATTTCTTTCTTCCCGCGGAATATTCTCCGTAACAAATTTAGCGGTTGCGTTTAATAGGCGAAGGGTTCGTTAGATCGACCAATCGTGACGAACTATTTCGAATTTGGAAGAGGCGGACTCTCTCGGAGGCGGGATAGACGTCTCCCCCTCGACCCGCTTTTATCGCGAGTCCTTGATATATTTTTATCCGTAAATGTTTACAATCTAACTTCTCGTAAGCCATATTCCGCTGTTTCAACCTTGGGATTTACAGCAGGTTTGAATCTTGATACCTTAGTCGGATTCCTACATAAAGACCAGTTTTGATAAAAATATATTTTTTTTCCGTGAACATTTTATTTCAAAATAGAAATAAAGGCCACATTTAACTTCTGAAAAAAAATTAAATTAAAAAAGCATTGTGATATGAATTTTAGTCAATCCCTTTTATTTGATACCAATATTGATGAAGTTTTAAAAAAATATAAAATGTACAACTTTGTAGGGGCTGTCATCTTGGAGCGATTTTTATCAAACATAGCTAAGACCCTCCCGACTAGATTCACCTTTCACTCAATAAAATCTAATCAAAATCGTTTCATCCATTTGGGAGATAGAACCCACACCTCGTCGTTTTTGCGTCGACGATTAAAAATAACTTTATGAAAAATTACTTCATAATGAATTGTATATATATACAGAATACACGTTAATAATACTACAATTATGTATAAAATAAATTATTTTACATATTAAATAAAACACTCAAATTAATATATTATTACTACCTATAATACTATTGGTATACTTTTTACTTATAATATCTTAAATCAACCAATATACATGGTAAATGTAATAAAGGCAGAAGAATGGTCTATTTTTTTATCTTTTAACATTAAAAATACCGCTTTCCAGTAGGTACCTAGGTCTAACTTAGATCTTTGAACAAAAAAGAATAAGATGAAATTAAAAACGTCTCCCAAAGCCATTTAGTTTTATAATATTTATAAGAATACACTTTTTAGTTTCAAACAGATATCGTTTGAAGTTTCCTCAATACATCGGTTAATTTATCCCACCTGCACCCACCATGGAACCAAAAAATACTCTATATCCTCTTAAGTAAGTCGATATTCCTTTGAACACCCACCATACGTTTTGACAGTTTGTTATTTCGCTAATGGAGCTTCGGAAAAACACGTAGCAAAAGCATCTTCACTGACCTTCGACATTTTTATTTATTATCTGTCCATTTTGAAGAAAAGAAGGAGAATTACATGCCCCCATAAATAATACATAATGTACCAGAACTAGTTCATAATAATTTACATACTTCATATACGCATCTCTAAATCAAAAATTCATTAAGGTCCTGTTTCACTAAATATGTTGTGAATAGCCTATTCGGAACTTATCTGGACATTGTTAAACAGGCCCTAAAATAAATGAACAATTAATAAATATCATATTAGATTATTTTATACACACGACATCGACGTCTTCAATATTAATAAATTAATTGTTATAACTAAATTATTATTTAAAATATATTATATGACCCAGTTTCTCGATCTTAGATACAATCTCTGACGTATATACACGATAGCATGACAATGGTGACTTGATTTTCACACAACCGGGATCCGGTTGGGACCACATGCTATTTATTTGGACAAGGCATTGCGCAAGCGCAGCCCGCTTACGTCCCACTCGCGCGCCACGTCGTATCAGTGACGTAATGGCGGGCCCTCCTGCAAACAATCCGTTTTTTGCACCCTTTATCACGGGAGCGCCGGCTAACTACATAAGCTGTGGAAATCCGTTCAGGACATTACATGTAACGCGGCGAACTGAACGCAACAACGCCCCGAACGCGGAACGCGCCGTTCCAATTTCAAACGAGACCATAGATTATTATAATTTTTCTGTGATGTGCCAGTGACATTGCGAGTGAAATTTATCATTTGTTACCAAAGATTTAATTTATCTGTGATATAATTTAAAATGTCCGATACGCAAATGTGCTGTTGCGGATGCAGAACCAGGAAACCTGAAATAAGTCAATACAGTAAGTTTTAATAGTATTTTTTATATTATTGTTAATAATATAATTTTTAGTCATAAATTTATTTATTTTTTAATATAGAATAAATCATTCAAGTAATTTAAATACAATGGTAATTGTTTTTAATTGTTGTATCAAAAAATCCTCTCAATCACTGAGATCATTAACGTATTAAAATATAATTAATCATAAACTCAATGATTGAAGCGTTAGAGGTAAATAAAATATTATCATAATTTACCTTATAGGATTATCTTGTCTACTTTTACATAAATTGGTCACTTAAAAAAAATAAAAATACCATCTTTAATTGAAAATAAGTCAGTCACAATTCGGCTGTACAGTGGAAAAACTCACAAGTATAGAATAAAATTGACAGCTTATGAACGTAGAATAAAAGTAAACACTAACAAGGGCTGGTGATACTACAATATTTATTTATCGGCACCACGACAATAGTATAGTCTGTGGTATTGAGGTTAGGGGTATGCAATATATGAGCTTCATGATTGTACCGCTCAGGCTTGATTTATCTGCGGCTCGGAACAATGGGAGGCTGTACCGGGCGCGGAAGCCACCAATTTACCGTAAACCTAAATTAACTGAAACTATGTTTGTTTGTGATGTACCAACATTTGAATATCCCTTATCCTGTGGATAAAGATATCCATAGGATAAACCTTATTCACCGAATAATTGGGCGATTCGTCCATCATAGCATGATTTAAAAAAAATATCTAAATCTAAATTAAACGGTTAGCTTAGCGTTCCAATGAGATTACGGGGATAAAATACCCTCCCTATGTCTATTCTATTTTAAAATTATCGAAATCGGTTCCATAGATCCGGTCATTACTCTCTATGACCTTATAAACTCACACTCTTGTAATATTTACATATTTATCATATAAATATGGATTAATTAATTTAACCCTTTTAATAAAATAGATAAAATGCTTCCAGCTCCCACTTGACTTTACTTTCGATGAAGCTGTAAGTTTCATAAAGAAATATTTTCTTAATTATTTTATCAACAGCAATATTTCTTAATAAAATACCTGTCCTCATTTTTAATATATTGCTTTTTTGTCCACATAGATGTGCACAATATCTCCGATATTACTGAATTAAATGAAAAAACTAGATCTCTAGTTAAGTTAATATGTTATTATAAAATTCAGGTCAATTTTCCGTAACTCAATGTACTAAGAAGCGGCCTATGCTCAGTACTTCTTACGCAAATAGGATCCGAAACGTAGACATCCAGACACTAAATATAAAATTATAACTAAATAATCAACTAAACAAAAACACTAAATAATCCTTACAGTACTCAGAAAACCAAAAAAAATTAATGCAATTGACACATGCGTAAAAAATTATCTAACTCCTAAATACGAGAACAGGCTGAAAGACAATATACTTTAAGTCAAAAAGGGTCACACGTTTTTTTTATGATTTGTACGCGTGACTAAGTGAATCCGTGTTGAGATTCGATACCGCTCTTGTAGGCTTTCAGACGCTTTTCATTGTGACGTGGTTCCGAGAAAATTCGGGAAACCCCTGAGTCACCGATGAGACAATCGCCGGAAAAGTTTTTGCGAAGTTCAAGGGTGGTGAGTAAAAGTTGATCCGGTTTTCGCAATGTTACGAATCTAGCCTACTGTAACTGGTTGATTTTTGTTGAGAAAGTAATAACGGTTTTAAAACTAAATCAATAGTAAATAATATGTGCTAGGTGAGCCATCTGCTGACCTACATACCGATTGAGCTTAAAGACCTCTAGACCTAAAGGTCTAGAACTTTCGAAAAAAAAACATTTTATTCAACATTCATATAATTCAATATTAAATATAAATCTGAACAGTATCATCGAAACTTCGTTTTTGAACAAACCGTCATAAAAATCGCTTTTCATTTAAGGCACATTTATATGATAATTTAAATCAATTTAATTGCAATATTATTATTTTATGACACATTTTTATATGACAGTGTGTCATTTAATGTTTACAGTTTAAATAATTTTAAAACTCTTAATATATTCATTTTGTTTATTTACAAATTTTTAACAATTGAAATTCATCAAAAAATATACGTAATATAAAATATTATGTTCCATATAAATATAGGATATTCTGCTTAGCTTATATCGAAACTTGATTTAAAAGAAAATGAGATGAAATTGGTGGTTGTGTCAAAAAATATTTAGCTACCAATACGAAATGTACCCCTCGGAAATTAAATCCCATTTTGTGAAAATTACTTTCTATTAAAACAGTGTTGTACAAAAACCATCGATATACGATGCATGAGACAAGACAGTACAATAAGACCGGAAAAGCCTCACTTAAACTAATTACAAAGTGATTTTCACATAAAAACTAATTGACGAAAGCCGTGTCATCACGTCAAATGGAATGGCCGACGGGATAACAAAAAATATATTTGATCATTAATAAGCGATTTGCCATTTTCAATTGCTTCTCTATTTTATAATATATTATTCCATAATCGCGCATCGCTGGCTTAGTTTTTATAAGACTACATAATGTGATATATGGAAGTTTTAAATTTGTATAACATTTATTTCATCATATCTTATCTTTCATATTCGATCTCTATTTTTGGACGGATAAAGGCTGATGATGATGATGATTTTTTTTATTTGCCACTTTATCACCTAATTGGTTCACATAACATCTTATTTATACTTCAAATAATACTTTATAATAGAGCCCAGAAACGTTAAATTGGCCGAACCGGTGACATACATAGGACAGCCATTTTGGCCAAAAAAATTAAGTATTACTTGAACAAGTCAATGTATTACTTATGATGTCTTGATTGATTGATCATTGAGCTACCGGATTTTGATGAGTTGGTTATTACAATTGATTTCAATGTCCAGTATTGGCTGATGATGATGATTGTACCGGAGTACTTTCTTCCTACACATTGTTTATGGCATCTCGTGACAAAGTATACAAAGCATCAGTTACAGGAAGTAATATTAATCATAAACATAATATTCACTATTGAGTTATTGCCACTACGATGAGCGACACAATGGTGTTGCCTTGTTAACAGACAAAAAAAGTGTCAATATATGTTCATTCACAAACCATATCCTAGTGTAACACCATGGTGTAAAGTTCCAAATAGACGGTTAGTCAAATAAAGTGCAAGGGCTTGTTTTAGTGTATGACATTCACGTGCGGTGCGCGTCGTTACGGCCGTCTCACCGATACGTAGGTGAGTCCGATCTCTTATCTGTGTCAGACGAGTGTCTTTCCCATACGTTATTTTTCTTTTATTTAAAGTTTGCCTTCACATTTAGTCCTCGGGTTCTTTTTCGCGTCGTGTACGCTGTTTGCTCACGAAGGCGGATAAAAAGAAAACGAAAGTTGTATGCCTCAGCTCAAATATTTCTTTTAATATTTGAACGGAATGCGGTGTTTTATTTGGGATGATTTTGTAAAAAAAATCAGTGACGTCATTTCTTGATATCCATAGTAGAGACGAATTTGAAGTTGATGAGACTGATTATTTCGCATTCATAAAAAATACGTCGAACCAAAGTCACGGATACATGTAATAATGAAATAATATTAAAAAGTAATATCGATAATTAATTAACCTCATATACTTATGAATGAATATTCCCAGCCGCTTTAATCGACTAAAAACTATCAATTAAACCAAACGGATACAACTAGTGTTGACGTCATAGAAAATCGATTAATTATTTGAACAAGGATTTAAGTTCATTTATAAGCGGAAATGATTTAAAAATTAGGATATTATATCGATTCAGTGCGTTTGGAACTAACCGAGACGATAAAAAACTAAGGTACACTCATCGATGAATCACTAGCGACTAATCGAGTAATTGCTCACTTGCACAAGATATAGAAAGTGTGCGACGTAGGCACTCATATGAAAAATAATTATCGATAAAGCTGATAACATCACTATTAAGATTATTATTTATTTACTAGTTTCATTCAACTTTGACTGGCCTGTTGGTCTAGTGGTTAGTGACCCTGACTAAACCAGAAGGTCGTGGGTTCGATTCTCGCCCAGCACAAATGTTTGTGTGATGAGCATGATCATTTGTTCTGTGTCTGTGCGTAATCTAGTATTTAGGAATATAAATAAATATAAGTATCAGTTATTCGTCCACTGCTGAACATAGGCCTCCCTCAATTGACGCCAAGACGACCGCTATGTTCAGCAGTGGACGGATAAAGGCTGATGATGATGATGATGATGAAGTATCAGATGTCCCGTAGCCAAAATGTAATACTTGCTTCCAATCAGATGGCTGTGTGTCAGTTGTTCCAATATATTATTATTATTTTATTATTATTACTTTATGATTAAAAAAAAATATTTTTTATGATTGGTCTGTATCATTTGGCCTTAATATTTGTTTGTAGTTTTAACTTTTTTAACACAATACTTGGTATATAGATCTTAATGCAGTCCATTAAACGCGCATTATACCTAGATATTCAAGTTGCATTAGTAATTCTTATATTATTTTCATGTCAAGGAAAAATATAAGATGTTGGGAAAATACAGATTATATTACACATTTCCAATTATTACCAATATCAAATAGTAATAAGAACAAGGCGAAAGCTATCAATTTATTAATTTAGATGGTTTATCTCAAACAGCTTACAAAAGTATACAATTATTTTTTTGTTATTTCATATAATATTGAAATTTAAATAACAATTTAAATTTAAATTTATAGAACATGTCTATGCACAGAATTTAATGCAGCTCAAAAAGTCGCAAATAAGTAAAAAATCCTGAAAGATATTGCAATTCAAATTATAATAATTAATTTTTCAATGTTTACAAATAAAATATTAATACGTTTAAATACAATAATTTTCTAATATCAATTGCTAGTAATTTGCATAAATGATTATTAAATTTAGCAATCATATACTATGTACCTATACTTGACCTTATTTGGCTAGCACATTTACCTGTACGTGATTATAAAGATACAATATTAACATGATTTGATTTAAGAAGAAGAATATTTTTATTTTTAGAACGAGCTTTATTACTTTTTTTATTACTTTCCATTTGTATTTACCAACAATACATATTAAATATTATAATTACCAACATCAACACTTTAATATATTTTAAGGCTTCGAATTCTAATTTCTGTATAAACTTTAAATAGACACATGAAAGTGTTTTTTATTCTCAGGGAGGATGGATTTCAAATATGTGTTTTACATTGTCAATAAATATAAAAATGTACCTGTAATTGTTATATCTTAATATGTAAATTAAAATAGGACTGCGAGATGATAAAAGAGCGAATATTTCTTACAATTTCCAGAGGAGAAAGAATTCCAAATGCTACATGTATACTGTCTATGTTAAAGCTAATAAAAATAATATAGCAGTAGATAATGCATCTTATTAGGAATATAATAAAAGGGTCGGATGACGCGTAAGGGTTTTCGCATAGTTTGAATGACTATTTGAAGTACCGCACAGCATTTGGGTGCTCATTCTACGACAGGCGGTTGTCCGCGCCGGTCTCACTCGGGCGTCGCGAACTGTGTTTGTGTGTGTCTGTGCTTTTCAGTTTTGTCCAGTGTCTGTTGGAATAGTATATATACTTTTGTATGAATATGGACTTGCTAACGGGAACATCAATGCCCTGTTCATGGATGTCTTTTTAACTGGTGTGTGTATTTTTATTTATAAATAAAAAAATCTGACGTATAAATGTGGGTAAATTGAAATAAATATTTTAAGTACACCCATGAAGTGATAAAAAAATATTTGACGTATTTTTTAAGATTTTTACTAAAAAAAAAAAATTAAAACCGTTCAAGTGCTGGTAAAAAAAATTCATAGCTTTTTTGACAGTAACGATTTTGTTTTATAGCTTCTTATAGTTCATTGACTGATTATTTTTGTTATCAGTCATTTAATTATTACTCATCACCTGTGTATGAATGTCTATCTGTCATGTTATGGAAAACTCAAGTTTGGTTTGCGTTATGTCATATATTATGTCAAAGTTTAAAGATTATGACAATTTGTGATTTTCCTTACTATGGTACTATGAGGTAAGGGTATTAACCTAATTAAAAGTTTTAAATATTTTTATTAAATAAATAAATCTCATCGATCAGTTAATTAATACATTCGAAGAATAAATAATATGCCAAATATAAAAATCATTTTAATAATTTTATTAATAATTTAATAAAGACTAATGTGAATAATTAATAAAAATTTCTTTGCTTTTCATATAAAAACTCCTAATAAATTATAAAATTTTTATTAAATTAATGTGATATTCATCATTCTTAAAACGCTCTTAATTAAGTTTATTTTGAGATTTGGATTTTGAAAAACTTTTGCCATCATAAATATTTTTCAACCCCTTAATAATTAAAAATTAAGCGTAAGTATGAACCAGTTGTAAAGTAAGGCTTTTATTAGTATCTGTGTATTTTTTTTTAATTTGGCGTTCGTAGAGACTACATAATAAAGATATCCCGCGATTCTTTGGCGTTTCAAAATGAGTTATGATGGTGGTAATCCCAACAATAATTGCCGTTTATTTGGCGTTGGGGCTAATATGTGATGATGATCGGTAATTAATTCTTGAAATCAATGACGTTCTTTTTTGGAATGAAACAATACAAATCGGGAGGGTTCCGTACAGCGCAGCCAGCGATTCGTGTGGGAATGTAAAACACGACCACGTCGGCGTCCCTCAAAGACGTTTCGATGAAATCCCCTGACGTTGACATCCAATACTCACAATACCACACCAAATACAATTACATGTTGGATGCTGCATTTTTTATACATTCATTATACATGTACGAAACATTATATATTCTGATTAATGATAAAACTGATTTAACTTTTTTTAATGTATGATTAATAAAAAAAATATGTGACAAAAGTATTATATCACAATCCTCAGGTATGTGTACTTTCAGGTCGTTATTCGAATATCTTACTTTTAATATTATAAACGTGAAAGTTTGTAAGTATGGATGTTTTTACTCTTTCACGTAAATAAACTTCTGAATGGATTTTAATGAAACTTTACAATAATATTATTATAGCTTACACATCAAAATAAAACATAGGCTATAAATTGTCCCTGTACTCCCACGGGAATGGGAAGTACGCGGGTGAAACCGCGGAGCGCTTGTTATATAATTGTTCTATTTTCCATTTAAAGAAATCTAAATTCCGTATCCAAACGTAAGTGAAAATATATTTAAATATTAAATAAAACTTTTCCAAAAAAAAATCTTCTGAATATCTTTAACATTATGGAAATATTTCAATCGACAATATTTTCCATGCTAGTAATAGCACGCCAGTATTTATAAACATAATAGCATAAGTGTTTCCATGTATTTCATGATTGTCAAGTTTTAACATACAAAATCACTTTCCGTGTATCGCCGGGAAATCCCCTACATCCTATGTTCTCAG
The DNA here is from genome assembly GCA_905333005.2 of Lycaena phlaeas. Taxonomy (NCBI): domain Eukaryota; kingdom Metazoa; phylum Arthropoda; class Insecta; order Lepidoptera; family Lycaenidae; genus Lycaena; species Lycaena phlaeas. Next base: position 4,347,570 of record HG995176.1, read on the forward strand.
TTTTCGTGGTAACCCACGTCACCATTGTTTGATCTCAACAATGCATTAGATATAGATATCGAAGCGATTACCGCCACAGAGTAATTTAACCGCGAGTAGTTACGCCGGGATATCGCGGTATGACAAGTGTTTACGGCGGACCATTCTGCGCTAGACATACGACCTTATTATTACGCATTCGTTTGTCAACGACATGACTTGACCTAATGATTCACTGAGCATAAACCTCCGCTTATCCTCGTTTGACGTAATTTTAATAAATGAACATTATTGGCATAGATGCATTATATGGCAAAATGTTAAACTATCTATTTTATAGAAGTCTATAGCACTAACGCCCGGTTTCTGTCAAAGTGTATGTCAACTAACATGACTGTTAATGGCGGTTAACATACGATTCGAGAGTCAAATTTGACAGTTTTTCATTGTAGTTATGTCAATTGACAGACTGATCTAATAATGTAATTTAACCATCCTTTTAGCAACTCATTTGACACTTAACAAACGGTTTGACAGTTGATTAGTTAATTTTTGATTAGCCTTTCGAAAACCGGGCGTAAAACTTCCACCTCTTCTGTCTTATGCTGTGACTGATGAATTTGCCTTAAAGTAGGAACATTATCAGGAAAATATACTTTGTGTCATTAAGTGGCTGTCTAGCATCAAATCACTGGCCTAAATTGTCTCGTAAAAAATAAGGCAAAGCCGACTTATGCATGAGTCATGTAATGCATGAAAATTAAAAAAATATGTGATGTGAGTTTATCGTAAACTTATTGTATGCTATTTTGTATATTTCTTATAAAAGAAATTTAATAGTATAGCCAGATACAATTAGAGTAAACGTCATAATTTGTGTAAATTTTTAATAAGCCAGGGAAATATACAAAGTTTTGTTGACTAACGCCGCCGCTAACTTTCTACGTTTTAGCACTTACGGACAATGCGCTTAAAATCATTGCATCTCTTAAAAGTTGTCGTACAAATTTACAAACATAAAATATGTTTATAGCGACGCAAACATCAAAACATTTACACAAACATACATCAAATACAACGTAAAAACGTATCCGCAACCTTGGGGGTTTTGACACTAAAAACGCGACAGGATTTAAGGTTTTTGGATTCTTAGTTTAGTATTAGAATATTTCATAATATTTATATAACTCCTATATTTAAATATCGAATGCTATTTGATTTTTGCCAAAGGCATAATAAAAAAAAAACTTTAATTTCTATTGACTGTCTTCCATTTTTACTCCCTACTTATAAATAAAAATGTAAAACTTAAATAAAAGTGTAATGTATTTCTAATTACCTATTTATTTATTTGAAACATAAAAATTGATTTATAATAGATTATATTAATTACCATATAAATTAATATTGTTGCTTTTATTTTAATTATAATATAGAACCGGTTAATTAACATTCGCAAAGTTGTATAAAGAAAAAACTGCCTTGTGCCTTTAAAACTCAAAACTCATTATTTTCACAAAGTACCATTACTGTAGGATATTCCGTGATAAATGCTAACGATTGATCTTCTCATATCTCGGTGTTATTATTTTAACCGAACCACCACAAGGACTTATATTCCAACAAAAATTTTTGTCTATTTCGGGCATATTATTTTTAACCAGATTAATATGCATCTTGGCTGATTTTTTATGCGTTAGAGAATTTATAATGCTAAAGTTGTTTTATCTGTTAATCGATTTAATTACATTTACATTCATTCTAATGAATCGGGAATTCTATAAAGATTTTTTTTTTCGATTTTTACATGCCTGACGTTTCGGATACTATACAGTAACCATGGTCACGTACATTTTAATTACTAATTTTTTGCTAAAATATTTTGAAACTGGTTTAAAAAATATACAGTAGATATTATATTACGTGGATATTCTCTAAACATAATATATCTTACAGAACAGCGTGTATTAAAGAGAGTACATATTTTGAATTCTTATATTTATTTCTCTTAGAAAACGATCTCCGGGCAGTTGCCGGTCCGTGTTGAATGCGAATAACAAGGCTTCGGTCATCTAGGTATCAATTGGGGGAGACCTTTAATAACATTGGATTGATAAAGGCAGATGATGATGATGATGAAGATGATAATTTGCATATGCATTATTATTGTTATACATACATAGGTACTCGTACACTTACAAATAAAAATTTTCTTTGTTCCAGGTTTTCCCAAAAGGCTTTTGGTAGCTGTATCCGTAGTTATAGTCATAGCCATGTGTCTGAATCCAGCCGAGGCTCGATCCGTGGAGCACAGGAGACGGCATCAACTTACCAAAGAACCGATAAGAAGGCCCAACAGTGCCACCGTCGAACGCTTCAAGACCGCAACCAGGAAAATCAAAAACCAACTGCGAAACACGAAGAGATTCTTCGACCAAGACAAGGAGATTTTGATGAACGAGACAAGAGATTACAGAGATGGCATGCCCGAATGGCTGCCGACGATCAGCTTCGTGAATATATATTTTCACGATTACAAATCACCGAAGAAATCGGCGAAATCAATGACGGAAAGAAAGGTAATTATTAAAATTTGTATAATATTCTTTAATAAAGCGGTACTATGTTCTATCTTACTTATATCTTCCGATAGTTCCAAGCTCTATGAGTAGTTCATGACTTAGGGGGGGTTGCATCGACCGATTATCGTCAAAAATGGCGATAACGAACGTTAGTGACCAAAAAGCTTTGTTTTAACAGACGTTAAAATTCAAAGACGTCTCTTACGTTAACAGATGGTTTAAAACAACCGGTCCTTAGCCTGTTATATGTACTAACAAGCGGCGATATAGAATTGACAAGCAGTCGCAGAAACGAAACTCGGCATGTAACATAATATATCGGTAATATTATGTTTGTATGAAAACAAATTCCGGCAAATTTGTGCTGCGATGCAGCGCTAATTCTGCCTCTGATTGGTCGATTAATAACTATTGATCTATGATTAGCTGATACATGCAGATCACTGGTTGATTGAATTACTAACAGCCCTTTACAGTGTCGAATCGTTTATAGTTCACATGACTACTCTACAGTTTTATGTTCGATGCATAAAAAGCACATAATAATAATAAAATTAGATAAACTAGCATAAATGATGTAAGTCTACGGACTAGTTGACTACCACCTGACAGTTTGTCTGTCTCAACACAAAAAGCGAGGTTATTGTTTAGATATTCCGCAACAGACTGACAGGCTAATTATCGTGTATTCATTTCGTGGAGGGTGTGGCCGGCCAACCCATCACTTCAACGTACAGTATTTTTAATATTTTCGACTGATTAAAGACAAAAAACCCAGTACTTACAGCCTAGGGCTGTCATCAGACGTAAAATTACATGATTATTGGTTGATATTAAATTTGGGCAACCTAAGGTATATTAAAGTTAACTATGTTAAATTCAAGCCTCAATAGTTCAATAAAAGACGTCTTTTTATTTATGAAATTCACACAAAAACAAAGACTGAAATAGTGTCTTCATTTAAACATTTCATTTAAACAGTTGAGGTTTGTGAAGTATAGCATTCCTTCAATACTTGGCCTAAGATAAGTTTCGGTGGCAACCCTATTAGAGCTTCACTTTTGCAACAAAATGAGGTTTCATCGGCCAAATTACACCGAGCCGGCCTTTTTACCCGCTCATTCACTTTACATGGTACTTATAAGCAATAACTAGGAGCGAGACCGCAATCACTGAGAATTTAAAATCACGACGCATTTGGTGTGATCTGTTTTAATAAATACATCATATTTTTCGTTTTAATAATCCAAGGAAACTGGTATAAACGACCTCATTTATACGGCAAAATCTGTAAATGTCAGAGAAAACACTAAAAAGAGTTTACAATAAGTTATCAAAACTTACAAATTATGTTAATATTAATTGATATTAACTTAAAATAAAAAAGTTCAAAAATAATTAGGGAAATAAAAAGATGTATCATAAAAAGGAATTATATCAAACAATAATTCCTTAACTCATAAAAACTTAATTCATAAAAACGCGGAAACAGTGGTGTAGGTATATCCTATTGTTTTTATCGATAAGATCTTCTTATCTGATAAGAAACAATCAAACAATGTCCTGCCTTAGATAATGATCGACTATTACACAATAAATAACTCGTACGATACAATAATCAAAAATAGGTTATCACATTCATGTAAAACATACTGGATTTTGTAAGAAGATTAATTCAAGTACAAGAAACAAGCGATAAGCCCAATTATAAATATAAATTAAAGAGATATTTGTCATTTAAAGTTTAGACATTTTGGCTCAACATAGTAAATTTGTTTCGAAAAAAGTAACTGTTAGAGTCTATTACAAACATTAATTTCAAACTGATTTTATCATATTTTGATCCAAGAATTAGTTGATGACATTATTCCAACTTTATCGATAATTGCCGCTAATACTAGCTATTTTCCTTGATTTTACATTATAATAAATATAAATAATAATAAATAACATTCCTCTGACATCTATCTTATCTGACTAATATTATAAACGTGAATGTTTGTAAGTATGGATATTTGTTACTCTTTCACGTAAAATCTACTGAATGGATTTTAATGACACTTTACAATAATATAGCATATATATCAGAACGCGTAGGCTATAATTATTAATCCCTGTACTCCCACGGAAATGGGAAGTACGCGGGTGAAACCGCGGGGCGCTGCTAGTTAACTATTTTGTTTAACTGTTTTTGTTCTCATATATGGACAATACTTCAGCGATTCAGCTGTTATAGAGATTTTACTCCTATGTATTGCAATTTTTACACTTATTGTATTTATACCTCTCTACTTTTTACTTTTACTAGCTGTTGCTCGCGGCTTCGCCGGTCCGGTTTGATGATGATTATTTTTATAGCCTAAGTTACTCCTTATTATAACAGAAACCTGCTAATAAAAGTTCCGTCAAAATGGGTCCAGTCATTTCAGAGATTAGTAGAATCAATAAAAGAATGTTGTTTTGGTATACGTAGTGTAATGTATTCATATGCATGTAGTAAAAAGCAGTTGTTTTAATATTACAAACGGACACTCAAATTTTGTATAGAGATATTGATTGCACATAAACCTGGTCAACGTGGTAGAGGTGAACTCGGTTAAATGGTTCAGAGAAATGCATAGGCCGTGTGATGCCGACACACGCGAGCATAAGTGGACGGTTATGCGTAAAAATACTTGGAATTATCAATAGGAAGTGTTATTCACTTCTGCTTATTTTCTACATCTCATATCAGTCTGAGAATTTTTATATAAATAATCTAAAACTAAAATCCTTTAAATATATATATTATAATAACTAAAATATATTATTAAAAGGAGTCCCTTTAGGCAAAGTTCCGAAGATACTGGCAGCGTTCCCCCTTTGAATAGCTAGACTAATTCTTTGTCCGAGGTAGCTGCCAGTTCTTCGGCTTCTATATGATATGCAAAATATTCCTATTATGGGCCATTCATTAGCCGGATAGGAACACGATCTCCGTGAAGTGCCTATCCTTAGAGGCGATTGGTCGTCTTAGCGTTCAGAAGAAGCCCCATACCAGCAAATGCATGAATGATGATAATGCAAAATAATAATAAACTTAATTCCTCTTAATTTTAACGGTCAAATTACAACGGTAGGGCAATAATAACTGTAGTAGTAATTCATCAGTAGTTATCTTAAAGGTGTGCTTGTGCTTTTATAACAACCCTATTTAATACTAAAACCTACATGTATACTAAGGCGATGTCAAAATAATAAAAAAACGTCAGCTCTTATCCTAAATTCTTAACAAGTTCTATTTACTCTTTACTACCATAATTTTTATTCTTCAAATCTTTTCTTTATATAGTATAAAACAAAGTTCCTTCTTTTGTAGTATATATGCTTAAATATTTAAAAGCATGCAACGGACTTTGATGTGGTTTTTTTAATAGATAGAACAATTCAAGAGGAAGGTTTATATGCATAATACATGCCCAATATAATATTATCTCGCTCAGATCCCGTTCTAAATCTTAGTTAACGCAGGCGAAGCTGCTGGTAACAGCTAGTTGCAAATATAAAGCAAAATATTAATATTGATTTATATCTTACAATTTTATTCAAATGGATCCTTACAATCATACCACCATAACACATCAAAACATCGATTAACCAGCTAAATAACTTTAAACGAACGCGTGATACAAATCCATAATAATCTCGAGAGTTTAATATTATTTGTCGAGAGCACACCCAATATATTCACGCACCCACTAATTAGTACACAAGATGCCACGAGACAAAACAAAGTGCCGATGTCACATTAGTCCAGGCTTCGCACACCAACGACAAAACCATTTCTAACACGCCAGTGTCGCTTGGTGTGAACGAATATTAAATACTTCTCGTGTTTCGACAATTCGTCGATGCATGCCCACTTAAGAAATTCAAATATTTAACTTTGGCCAAAGGAAAGCGTTAGAATTCAAGTGATCTGAAGTTCTTAGTTGACTTATGGACAGTTTAAAAATTAAACACCACTCAATGAGAGGTAAATCTATTCAATATAGACATCGTTCGCTCGTTTGTTTTATGCCAACTAAATTAAGAGTTTCTGAGCAACATAGCCTTTGTCGCATTATCATATTGTAGATACTAGATATGATCTGAAATCCTAACACCTTCACTGGATCCTAATCTTGTTAAACTACATAATATTATAAAAAGTTTCAAAAGTTTATTATATGGTTAATTAGCAAGGCCCTGTGGTTTCACCCGCGTACTTCTCATTTGTGGGAGTACAGGGATAAATTATAGCCTATATGCTATTCTGATGTATAATCTATATTATTGTAAAGTTTCATAACAATCCATTCACTAGTTTTTACGTGAAAGAGTAATAAACATGAATACTCACAAACTTTCGCATTTATAATATTAGTAGGATATTAGGATTATCATGAAATATTATATTCAATGAAAATGTGAAGTACATTCAAATAGCGAATAGCTCGACACTTTAAAAGATACGCTTTAGCCCTATAATGTGAAAAGAATTCAGATTTTGTTTTTGTTAGGGCTAAATTTTATAAATTCATTCACATGCAGCAGATTATTTAATTAATCAATAGATCAATAACCAAGGCCTTTTACTTTAGCCTATAGAATTATTCTACGCTTTAGCCCTTACCGGTATATAATGATTTAAGGTTTATCAATAAATCAATACACGGTCATTTTCCGTGAGCGATGTTTGTTCTGTTTACGATCCAACAAAACATGTAACGTTAAAAACATTATTTGTCCAAGTGCGACGAATGCGAACTTACGATTCCTTCGCGTTTGTCTCCAACACGTTTCTCGGGTTAGGCTCGACTTAAGGCTAATGTACGGCGCATTGTCGGGTTTTCAGCTTTTGCTAACAGACTACGCTTTTATTATCGCGTCACCGTCGCCTCTCACAATGGATATACACATGGTTATGAACAGTAAAGGGTTTACGATCATTTTAGGGTCGATTGTAAATAGCGAAACAATATTTTTAAACACCCTTTGTTATCTGATAAGTTTTATTTATTGTATGGATATGAGAGGTAGATTAGATAGGAATTAATCATTATCACCTGTTTTCATCCACTTCTGTTCGTTACTCTTTCAATGGACAACAACAATCCATCAACTTGAAACGGTCTCGCTCGGGTTTCTTCCAATATTGCATGAAAATCTAATAGTAAAATAAAGTAAAGTAGTAAAGTGAAAAAGTTAAATATATAATAGTAGTATCTAAAGGTGAAGAGTTTGTTTGTTTGAACGCGATAATCTCAGGAACTACTGATTGGATTTGAATGATCATTTTAGTTTTAGATATATCGAGCCTATATTCGAGGAAGGCTATATATCACCCGAAGCGAAGCGAAGCTGCGGGCAACAGCTAGTTTACCATCAGGTAATCACCAATATCAATGGATCTTGTGATATAATAAGCTAACCTAATCGTCAGATTAGGTTAGCTTGGTAGACATACCAACATTGTTTTTGCTTGTATCGACATTATCCTTAACATGAATGTATTGTGAAGTGATTCACGTTCATTCACTAGTATTCCTGTGGATTCATCTGTCCGTTAATCAGCGTAATGTCTGTACTCTAGTGGTTTCGTTTTCCAAGAACACGATACTATTTCATTCACACAACGTCCTGAAATTAGTCACCCAGTTTTCAATTGATCATCTTACGTGTAATGAGTAACCAGCGTAATTTAAACTGTAACAATTATTTTTAGACATTACCTTTTCTATTGTTTTCTTGTTTCATTTGAATGTAGCGTCGTTTTTTGAACTAAAAAATTTCTTTACATCGACGATTGATTTGTACAAAAAATTATCAAAGTTTACTTTAAATCGAAAACGCCATTCTTACGCCCGGTTTCCGAATGGCTGATCAACGCAAAAATTAACTAATAAACTGTCAAACTGGTTGTTAAGTGTCAAAAGAGTTGCTAGAAGCATGGTTAAATTACATAATTAGATCAGCCTGTCAGTTGACGTAGCCACTACAATGAAGTTGTCAAATTTGACTCTCGAATCGTATGTTAACCGCCATTAACAGCCATGATAGTTGACATACACTTTGTTGACATACGCGTTATTCAAATTCTTAAACTCAAAAATGACAACCCTCTTACCGTCGAACAGTGGTCCATGGTCCCTCAGCTTACCTAAACTAAAATGTAGACATAAATACTCCGTCATACAAAAGATAACCGCGGCGATATCGAGGCAGACCGGATCTTCAGGGTTGTCACGCTTTGTTAAAATCTCAACTTTTATTATTATAGCCTAATTAGGGCCTGTTTCACAATCTCCTGATAAGTTCCCAATAGGCTATCGGCAACATATTTGACAGATATTTGACAGATACTCCATACTCTATCCGTCGTCTAACTAATAACGTAGTACGTTATTAGTTATTTTCATCATTTATGCTATAGTTGCAAAAAATCTCAATTTATATGAGGAAATCAAAATAATCACTATTTAATAAAATTTTGATGATGTGTTTATAAATTTTGGATTGACACTGGCAGTAAAATTTTGTACTACTTAAGCCTGACAATAGATATGGCCTTTGAAGCTGTACCTCACTACGAGTGAAAAAAGAATAGCCCGCCGAATAGCAACAGTTAATTCGGTCGCGTTCGTTATATAACTGTAACTGTCTGGACTAGTACTAAGAGAAATTAAGTTTATATCCCATGACCCGGCGCAGACATTTGTAACAAAACGGCCAAGATATCAAAATATAAACTCAAACAATAAAAACCTACCAATAAATACATACGTTGCTAATCCTGTAACCTAACATAGTAAGCCTCTATTCCAAATCACAGTAAAAAATTAACATAATAACAACATAGCATACTCGACAAATGCATCCCGCTAACCTGTGAATTTCGTTAAATTAACCTCATTTAGGCACTCCCAAGTTGTTAAATACTTAATCGCCAGTTAATACTGTCCAATATACTAAACATAAAATCGTCAATCGTGACTCTTACGGTCCCTCAATAATGGCAGATATATAGTTTATACGGTGCAACCTCGACACGAATTGTCGACTCGTTAAAGTATTCGCAATATAAATGCAATATCAAATGTAATATAATCATCTTTAAGTTATTTCAATTCAGCTGAGCTTAATTTATTCTATTATAATGTTCGCCAGATGTTTATAACATTTATTACTACACAACATCATTATTTCATAGGCCTCCTTTATAGCGCTAAGACACCGCTACTTGCATCAAAATTCCTCCGACATATCGTCTCCATGGTCCAGTGGTGGACGAACTTGACCTCTTAAGCGAGAGATTCCGGGTTCAATCCTAACTGCAATGAAATGGATTTTTCTAAATTTCTAAGTGCACCCCAAACACGAGACCATCGTTCGCTCACCGGTGAAGGAAAACACCGCGAGTAAACCTGCATGCCTGATGAGATTTAAAATCTTTGAAGGTATGTGAAGTTCACCAACCTACATTGGACCAGCGCGTCGGTGAACTATAGCCCATTATCCTCCTCACCTGATTTCGAGGAGGAGACCCGTGCGCAGCAGTGGGACATATACGGGTTGATACTTTACTTTTTTTTATACCGTCTCCCCTCTCATATCTCCCATCCTATTTTGTTGGAGAATGTTCCCCTTTGAAGTGCTAATAGCCCCCCACTTATTATTATAACTGTTTAGTTTGTCGAGTAGCCTGTAAATACTAATGTTTTTTTTCTCTTTGTTACAGTTCATGTACCAGATGCCAAAACTCTTCAAAGTGTTGAAGGAATATCAGGTGATATTCGAATTGCTTCTCGACGCTCAAATCGCGACGTTAGACGACGCGTTTAAAAGCTACGAAGGGATCCGACGAAAAATACTAGAGAACACATTGAAGAAGCTGAACAGGACGATCGGTGAAATAAACGACAATGTGGGCTACGTGAAAGTAGCACCTTTGACCTTTGACAGGAGTCGCATGAAATTAGAAGACCTTCATAAGACACTGGACGCGACGCGCTGTCTCAAATATGACCATATAGCTTTTAGGGGATACGGTAACGTACTAAACAAATGGTATCTAGTACTCAGGTGTCCATTTAACAAGAAAATGAATAGGAAATGTGCAGAATTCGACGCAGAAATGAAAAGGAAAAGAAGAGGCAAAGGAAAGAGAGGTAGCTGAAGTTTGTGATTGTTGAAACTTTATTTATTGTACCCGAAGTATTGTAACTGTACTTATTTATTATTAGGCTAAGTTATGCTCTCTATGCGTGTGACGTTTTAATTGCGGACGACATGTACTTTATGTTGATTAAGAAATGGGTACTTTCTCTGTGATATTAAGTATTCTATAGTTATAATAATAATTTATTGTGTATTTAAGTTCCTTTGTTGTTTCGTATCGTGACTATCTAAATATGTATTTCTTACTGTGAATTACAAATTACAGGTATTGCCACACCCATTATAGTAGATGCATTCCTTGTCTATTTCTTATCTATGTTCTTAGTTTCTTCTTAGGTTGTGCTGGTCATGCAATTTGAGTCTATCATTTTGAGTGTGGCAACTACTTTTGTTATTTTAATACTTACCAGCTATTTATTTGTAAGTCACTGTAAAACTGACTATAAATTTATTGCTTTTTTCGAAACAAATGATTCTTAATCTCAAATAGTATTATTAGTGGCAGAGGCCGTATAAGAAAAGACTTATACTATTAAAATTACATACTTATGTAGGTATTTATATAATAATTTAATTTATAAGAAAAATGTGCCGTTAGTTTTAATGAACGAACTGATAAAAGATATGACAATGTAAATAGCTTTATATGAAATATAAATGTCATTGCAATTCGAAATAATAAACGACAATATTGCAAAGAAATAAATGCTAAATATATTATTATTTTGTTTTATTCCTAGAATTAAATATGATTGTTAAAAATAAGACTCTAACAGAACAAGAACTCTCCAAAACAAATGTGACCAAACCATGTGACATGTATTTAGTAACTAAAACACTTTCCAATAATAAAACTTACACATCAGAATAACACATAGGCTATAATTTATCCCCGTACTCCCACGGGAATGGGAACAGTGAATTGAAAACTCACTAGGGCGCTCCTAGTAAGCAATAAATAGGATAGGATATATTAAATAGGCTGCCTTTGTTCATATCCACCACATCAAATTTTTTATTTTAGCTGAGGAGAGCTTAAACGATCAGCCAAAGCCTTTGAGCAACTATCGACGCCTATCCATACAAGAGAGGTTATGCAGATGCGTTGCTCACCTTTTCCCCATCTCCCAATGGGCCCCCGAAAGCTCACAAACCGCTCGAAACGCAACAGCATAGCTGTCACTGTACGCTGGTATTATGTGAGCGAAAGGTGCCACCCCGGTCGTGCCAGTCCAATTTATCTGTACCTAAAGAACATGGCAGTCGGCATTACCTCTTACACGATTATGTACTCAAACTATTAAAGTGAGCAAGTATTGAATATAGTATCAATAGAATATAGGAACAATACAATTTAAATACGGATCGACAACAGCTATAATTATATTACACTTCTAGTATCTATTGTGTAATTAAAAGAAGTTAAAGCTCTACTCCAATATACAACAACTATAAAATGTTATGATGACCACGTCGCCCATAATTAGCTTGACCATTTACTTTTGACCTCAAAACAGGGCACAGGATTAATTCATTTCTTTAGTTCCCAAAAATTATGATCATAAAAACGGGACAATTTTGCATTCATGACAACTATTTTCCCCTTTTTAGTACTATTTCTGACAAGTTACAAATTTTCCTTCTTGAACATGAACGAAATTATGAAAAGACGGGACAATTGTGCGTTCTCTGTTGCCATCGGGACAGATTACCAAAATGGGAAAAATGGAACGGCCGGTCATATTAGGTGTACTAAATCATCATCAGACTTCGGGAGTCCACTGCTGGACATAGGCATATCCCAAGGCACGCCACTTTTCTCTATCTTGAGCTTTGAGTATTAGTTGCTGCCAGACATCTTGCGCAAACCGTTACTCTATCTAGCAGGGGGGCGTCCAACACTATGTTAGCCCGTGTGCGATCTCCATTGTAGAATTCGATTACTCGATTCACGATTACTGATCACGTTACTCGTAATGTATAATTATATTTGTCACTTAAAACTAAAGGCTCTGTGTCAGTATTTACTGCTGCTCTTTACGTCTCCTGCTGCTCTTCAGACCAATAAGAACAGAAAAATGAGCAGCATGAGTAATAAGAAGGAAAAAAATCGAGAGGGATTTAATCTTAGAAGTGATTAACCCACTATAACCCACTAGACCTAAAAGGGCTTTCACACCCACCATCTATACTTAAGATGTCACAAAGACAGTAGACTTACTGGTGCCTGATGGTAAATGGTAAGTGTAAGTGGTAAGGAAACTTCAGAGATAAGTAGGTCCTGGTGCTAGCATTTCAAAGGCATTATTTCGTCCAACAGTAGATAAAATAAGGTAATGTTAATTATCAAATACATAATATAGTGTTTGGGTAATAAGCAAGTACCATAATGTGGTTAATCTGCCTGTTTGCCTATACAACTGACAAAAAAAGGTTTTAGCTCAAACAATATTTTTAGTTATAAACTAAGGTCAATGGGATATGTATAAGTTTGAAATGAAAGCCTAATTTCTTGTTTAGGCTCCAACGGATGCTGTAGCATCATGCTAAGACCAGGAGAATGCTCTGCTCTCAATGGTGCACTACGGAAGCAGTCTGCGTTGATGGAGAGAAATATATTTTTCTGAAAAACTAAAACTTATTTAGACTAAAAATACTCTTTGCTGAAGATAGATCATAGAATGATGTGAATGAATGAAATTGATGTTTCGAAAAGAATGACAAGCGATTCTTTCCAAAACATTTATTTATTTTTAGCACTAGACACGCGCCGTACTAGTAATAGTGTTTAATTGTTTGATAAAGTTACGAAAAATATTTTCATTTACTAAAGCTTACTTAAAATGGTTTTTCTATAGATAATAAAATATTGATATTTTAAGCCAACACGTAATATGAACTAATCGCTATGAGTAACTTTAAATAATTCCATTTACCTGAAATCTTGTTTTCACGTTTTTCTATTTTATTAGCTTTCTTTTCATGTAAACACTTAACTCTAAAAGCTTTATCCAGGCTTATCTTCTAACGTAAGCTGCTCAATGCTTAACGAGTGCGTTACAGACGTAGCGAGAAAGTAAAGAGAGAGAGGGAGAGTGTGTTACACTTCTAATTATAAAAAAAAAAAAAAAAATGGAAGACATTTTCTGCAATAAAGATTTATTATTATTATTATTCACTAGGCCCCAGAAGGCCCATGCATGCCACGGATATGATAATAATATTATGGCGAGTAGGCGACATTCAGAACTCATTGAAATATTATTAGAAAGTTTTGGTTTTAAAATTTAAATTTTATAATCTCATAGTATTAACCTCCATGGGCAGTCCCTTTTTTATTAATTATTTTCAGTCGGTTCATTTTCAAATACATTGGTAATTCTTTATTTATTACACACAGGCCACGCCATCTAGTGTCTTATATAAAACTCTTTGTAACACGTATTTTATTGCAGCTACTGCTATTCGATACAAGATGGCAGTACCATAAAATAACTAGCGACATCTAATTTCTATGCATTATACTTTTTCCTTTATCAATATAGTAGTTTATAAATAACATGAAAAAATATTTTATACATTTAATACAACATTAATAAATGTAAATAAACAAATTTTTGTTTAAATAAATGTGTGTGATTGCAATTTCTTGGCCTACTCACGTTTAAAAGCTAACCACTTGCTTCTGTGGCGCCACCTGTAATTTCTCATTATTCGGAGAACACTTTTTTGAATTACAATTCTGATTTCTGAACTCTGAAGTTTTCTGTCTGTCACTGTCAGTGTCAATTGTCAAAGTACAAAATGGGAAATAGGATTTATTAGGCATTGTTGATACATTAATGTTAACTGTTCACTATGATATAAATATACTGATTTTCACTATTAATTTAAGGCTACAATCATCGTGTCTGCTTACGGAATATATTTAAATAATAGCGCTCCACTAGTAAGTATGTAAGTGACCTTTAAACGGCCAGATTTCGTTCAATCTTTGTAGATCTATCGAGGACCGATGACAATACACTAATTCGATAAGATTATTCCGTTTTTCAATTTCTAAAAGCAATAGTATAATAATATTAATTACATGTTTTTACCATCAGACTAAATAAACAATATAGTGTATGTTTATTTCTTTGGTCGGTGTTCCTACCATACAAGGTACCTAATCCGGCTTCAAGCTTGTATAATTTCCTTACACTTCAAATTTAAAAATACGAATATAAGTTCAAACCAATTTGTTTTTTTTTTTAAATTACGTCCAGCAGTAGATAAAAGGAGATAAGTTTAATGACCAAAGACAACATGTTTATGGGCAACTGTTACCATCATGTTGTTAATCTGCCTGTTTGCCTATGCATCTAACAAAAATATTAACTTAAGGTTTTAGCTGAAACAATATTTTTAGTTATAAACTACAGCCAATGGGACATGTGTCTGAGATGAAAGCCTAATTTCTTGTGTAGGCTCTGACGGATGCTGTAGCATCATGCTAAGACTAGGAGAATGCTCTGCATAATGTTACATTACCGAAGCATTTGGTGGCAGCTCTACAATGTTTTGGAGAGGAATATATTTTACTGAAAACAAACTTATTTAAGTAGACTGAAAATATAATTTATAAAGATAGAATAAAGGCACTTAATACCTATGTCTTTGTCAAAACAGAACATTTGCTTAGCTTTTCTCGTGTATATAAATATATCATGTTAAGTATTTTATAGAATGTATGTACATTTAAATTTTAACAACAGTAGCCGCTACAGATATTAAACAATGCAAAGAACAGTTGTTTCTGAACTTGTCAATCAGTATATTAATTATTTGTTTTGTTGTAAAAATTTTATCAATTTTTTAAATGTTTGTCATATACAGAATATAATATATTTATAATTTTTGAATGTTGATAGTTGTTCTATGTCCAGCAATAGATGGATAGAGGCTCATGATGATGACGTAAGTTAAAAATTATAAAAGGACTAAACTGTGCAGTAGTATTAACTACTGCATAGATTAAGAGCCGGTAATTTAACAGTAATTTATTAAACAATGTTTTCAAGTTTTTTTTTTTTCAAGAAAGAATTCGATATCAACAATGTGTGAAATATGTCTTTATTAGCAACTGTATATCATGAAGCCTTTATCTTAAAATATGTTAAATCTTTTCGCATTTTACTACAAACAGCTTTCCTTTGTTTTGTAAAGAAGGGTAGGGAAGGAACAGGAAGTCTAATTACAGGTTCTTACTTTCCTTCTTCTTTTTTGTTTATCAAGCAAAACAAAAATGTCTAACCCAACCTTTACCATGATCATCATCAGTATTTATCCTTCCACTGCTGAACATAGGTCCCTCAATTAACGCCAAGACGACCAATCCCATGCCACTCACATTCAATACGGACTGGCCACTGCATGTATATCCCCTTACCACCTAGTTAAAGGCCAGCTGGCTTCATTTACTTAATATCCAACCTAAATCAGCTCATCTACTGTTCCGATTGTGCTTTAGCCAATAGGCAGAAAAAAAAAGAATAACTATTTTATCAAAATATCTTATTAAGCATCAAATTGAGCCATTATGGCTATGATAGCCAATAATTTTTCATTTATAATTAAGTACCTAATGATTATATGGTTATATATATGAGAATATTTTGTCATTACCTAATGGTTAATGATGCAAGTTTAAAATATGTATGTTCTTCCTACCTGCTATATATTAGCTTGGTGAACTAATATGTAGGTGTGATATGCCGGAATAAGTTACTACGTAGTGAATATAAACAAATATGAGTGTGTTAGTGAATGCTTCGGCGTTTCTTCATTGAATTATAACTCTCCAACCATCCGTGAAAAGCGGGCTAATCACGCGTTTTCTGAATTTCTTGGGCACGCTCTGTTTATTTACAGGGATTTGATGCAGCTAAATCTATTATTAGAATAAAAGTGTTTTATGATGTGAAAATCATCGGTGGAAACAGGAGCTGTCTTCATAGGTCTCGCTCACATGAAATCGGCGTGAAGTGACGGCTAAGCTGTCGCGTTTCGTGAGGTTGTGAGTTTTCGGTGGCTCATTGGAGGGATAGGAAAAAGGAAGGCAACGCATCTGCATAACCTCTGGTTGTGTGGATGTTAATGGGCGTCAATAGTCGCAAGGCTTCGACTGTTCGTTTGCCCTTCTATGCTTTCAAAAAAAGGTCTTTTATAGACGTTTTGGGTTGCAACCCTGGGGTCCGAATGTCTTTTTTATAGTGGGGGGGGGGGTCATACGAGCAGTCGGAGAGGGAGAGAAAGTATGTAGGTGCGATCTCCGCCTTCAGTCTTCTCCCCGTCCCCACCAATGGACCACCGGAAACTAGCAAACCGAACGAAATACGACAGCGGTCTAATGTCTTCCGTTACCACTTAAAATCTGACGCTTGTCATCCGAGGGGACTTGTCTTTGTCGAGCGTCATCACCGCGATGCTCGGCTGTGACGAGTCCTGGGAAAAAAGGTCTAGTGCCGTTTTCAAAGTAATTGTTATGAGTGTCATATTATAATGATATACGATCTGCCGCACCACCGTCGAATGAACAGTTTCATAGAGTGAATGAATGAATAAATTATGAATATTTTATAGAGGATTTAAAGCATAAAGGTAGACTATTTTATGCTTGCGGAACCATAAAAACTGCCCCACATGTCACCATTATCTAACATTATTACAATTTTGTAATACCATAATAAACTTGATGTTTTTTTATGCTAATATCATCTTATACAACCTAAATTAATTTCACATATAAGTATGCTAATTCAATTATTATGAAAATCTGTTGATTGACATAAAATGCCATCGTGGAATTATTCGACTCAAGTTACACACTTTCAATTCCGGTAAGTTACAGTGTTACATCATGATCATCAACCTTTATCCGTCCACTACTAAAATTAGGCCTCCCTCAATGAACGCCAAGACGATCGATCCCTTACCATTCGGACGGACCAAATTTACAAAATAGTTTTTTTTTTAACTTTGTTAATGTACGTGACTGCATCATTTCCGTACGCCCGGTGTTTCAAACTTGTAGGTCTATTTATTTTTAACCTCTGTACATGCCAATCTCTTTTTAAAACATTACTTCTTTGGGTTCAGTTTTTTGCTAGCAATATGCCACCAACGTGTCAACTCTTACTGTTGGAAGGCAAAAGAAAACTCACCCTAATTATCCTTTTCTTACCAATGGGTAACTTGATTGAATTTGAACCGTAAAAAATTTTATCCGTATGCCCGTACATAAAGTACATTAATTATAAACGCACAAATACTTGATCCTTGATTTATTAGTAAGCTCTGAAAATAAGATTAATAAACTATGTCCTGTTATAATTTATTAATTTAATATGGTTTTGTCGATTAAAAGTAAACTTCTCTGCTCGTACCACCGTCCCGACAACAAAACTAATTTTCTAGGATCCGAAAATTTGGGCAGGCAACGTAGCTTTTTTTAATACTAACTGGAGGCAAACGGTAAGACGAGTTGGCTAAAAGTAAGTAGTCCGCTTCGCCCATTATTAATTAGTAATTTAATTGCAAAAACAAAATAAACTCCAATACAATTCACTATAAAATTAGCTTGAATATATCGAGTATCAACCCAAGGGGCGCAGTTACAGTTGTAAAAGCTGGATCTGATACGTGACCCTGATCTATCCTGAATCCCACTTTGCCGGATTTGTCAGCCTTTGTCGATACGGACAAGCTACGCCACTGGTGTCATATTAATTACAGGCGCAAACTGAAATGCTAATAAGAAAATGTTTAACATAATAATTGAAAATTTATGAAAAATATTGACATAATCATTAAATTTTACTTTACATTAAATTCTAATTGATAAATATTGTACATAATTTTGAAGAAACAGATTATAATCTTACTAATATTATAAACGTGAAAGTTTGTAAATATGGATGTTTGTTACTCTTTCACGTAAAAACTACTGAATGGATTTTAATGAAACTACAATAATATAGCTTATACATCAATATAACACATAGTTACACACACGCTATAATTTATCCCTGTACTCCCACGGGAATGGGAAGTACGCGGGTGAAACCGCGGGGCACTGCTAGTATTTTTTAATCTTACTTCTTACTAATTATAAATGCGAAAGTTTGTAGAACGTGACTTATAATACAGATCACTTGGGACTGGCCTAACTCATTCGTTGCATATCCTTTTTTTTTCTTCTTTTACGCCGTGAAATGCATTGAGGCATCCCGTGATGTATCCCATGACGTAGTTGGTCTCCCCAGGCAGGTATGTGGGACTCGCTGCGCCCGAAAGATGGTAAGTGGACGCAGCTCTACCCACTAAAACGCCTTTGGTGAGGTGCCCCGGATCTATGTACATGCAACAGGGCACCTCGACGGCTAGTCAGACCCTCAGGGGACCGACGCCACCTCAACAGAGCGGTTCTTTCGCACCATAGAACCACCACTCCCAACGTCGGGACAGTACGATGAGGTGAGGTTCCCATCCTCACCCCTTGCCCCCTGCTCTTTTGTCCCTTCTTCTTATAAGAGGGATACAAAGAGCCCCCTCAGCTCAATTCGCTTCACCCAAGGTGTTGGGGTCACCCTGGGCTACTGAGCCCCACCGCCACGACAAGACCTGACCCATGGTGGGGATTCGTTGCATGTCCTAAAACGTAAGATGTTAAAGTCAAAGTCAAAATAGTATCACCAAAATATATTTTTGAACGTCAATTCACCAGTCTACCACCAGTTCCAAAGCAAAAAAAGAACCGGCGAAACAAACTCAGTGGAACTAATATTTTCGAAAGTTAAGTCTCATTCCAGTAATTGCCAGCATGTGTGGCATTTTACAATAATACCTCACATAAGAAGCAATTGCAAACGGGCGCGCCGCTTAGCGTATCACTCCCACAGGAGCAAAAAGGCTTTTGTTTGCGGAGTAAGATTGTTTGCTCATAGTTATTCATTCATTCTATACTAGCTGTAGCATGTTGCTTCGCTTTTGCTTTGAAAATTTAATATAGCCTATGCTCACCGGGGATAGTGTAGGTTCCCAACAGTGAAAGAATTTTTCAAATCGGCCAAGGAGTTTCGGAACCTATTCAATACAAACATACAATCAAAACTTTCCTCTTTATAATATTAGTATAAACTAGCTTTGACGCCCGTGTTAACTTAGATTTACGGACGTGTCCAGATTGATGATGATTATTTTTATAGTTTAAGGGTCGATTGTTTCAAATCATCTGTTAACGTAAGAGACTTTAAGTTTTGACGTCTGTTAAAAACAACGCTCTTTGGTCACTAACGTTCGTTACAGCCATCTTTAAGAATTGCATATTCATTAAAATCGGTCGATGCAACCCGACGTAAGTGACAAATCAATATCGGTCCACTGGTTTCATAGATCAGCCAAAACAGACAGGCATAAAAAATTATAAAAAATATCATATTGCTGTATGTACCGTGTATTGTGTACCACTTACTATTTCGTAAAAATTGTAAGCGGTACTTTTAATATTTAAAAACAAACACCCTAATATTATTTATGTTCTGTAATAGATGCGACAAAAAATCACTGATGATGCCTTAGTCACTCGTATATTGTCGAAATGAAATGATGATAAATAAATAAAAATTAATCAACTTTTTAAATGATAAACATTTGTGACACACAATTTTGAAACTTGAAGTAATTGTCTTTATCGAGTTAGGTGACTCAATTAATTGATAAATATATTTTACTCTAATGTTGATCAGATATTAACTGTTATGGAATATTGTGGAAGATTAACCCGATATTTGGAGTTTTTTTATTTTTTTTTTATTTTTAAAATAGGTTGACGACCTCTGTGGCTTAATGGTTAACGCGTTGGCGCTCAAGTTTGCAGGAGACAAACCCAAGTTGCCAGGACCAAAAAAAAAGTATTAATATAAAAAGTATTAAATATAATATTAAATATAAGTATTTCCGTTGTCTGGTACCCGTAACACAAGTCTCTTCGATAACTTAGCACGGGACCAGATTGACATGGTGTAAAAACGTCCATAGATATTATTATTATTTAAAATATGTATTATTAACCAGAGAAAGTTTTAGATAGGGGTTTTACTGTCCCTCTGATTTTCATCATCTTATCACGCCAACGACTATCCGCTTACCATGATTTATATTTTATTTTTTCATTCCTTAAAAATAAATATTTTGTACAATTTTTTTTATGTGTACTATTTATGTATTATGTGGTGATGTAATAAGTGGCGATGATCGCTCACCATCTCGAACTCTCGTTCGGAAACTTGTGGAATAATTTTTGAGATCATCAAGAGAGATGATTGAAGTTTATTATTTTTTTCAATTTATTTTCATAGTTTTGGAGGATGGTTTTGGACATGTTAGGTGACTCTATGTGGTCCTGCCACATAGAGTCACCTAACGTGTCCAAAACTCCGAGGTCCGAGTCCGAGGTCTGACTAAAACATACCCTACTTATTTGCTCATATTTACAGCTTTACTCGCGTTGAAGTCGAATCATGGATACTTAAACTTTTACTATAGCTTTTAACGAGCTTTTAAAATAAGCTTTTGTTGATGATTTCAATAGTTTTTTTGTTCAAAGTATTTTGATTCCTGGCAAATATACTTGCAACTTTTGATACAATTATAAATTAATATTGCTTAATCTTAATCTAAATCATATTGAAAAAATCATTCATTAATAAATAGGCATCTACCATAACCCATACAAAATCTTAAAAACGAAACTTAAAAATTATCACCCCTACACATAAATAAAAAATATAATCGTCAAACAAAGCGCGGGTGCAATATTGCGCGGGCGCATGCCAGCTGATAGAAAGTCAACTCAGCGACTCGCTAAGTTCAGTCGTTGACAGGACGCGGGCGGCGACAGGCGTGTCACGCAAATGTTGAGTTGATAGTTGCGTACAACGTGAAACTGAAAAAATGGGTGTCAGTGTGAGGATTACCGTCCTGCTTCTCTTGGTTTCCGCAGCGAATGCCGGTCCAGCGGGTGACGCTAAGCGGACCCCAAAAATTACCGGTAATTATCCTATTACAATTAAAAAAATCCCTAATTAATTTGATAGATTAATGAATGAAAAATCAAAATCAAAGAACATACACAAAAAATTGGTGATTTAAAACCAATACTATTTTTATAGGACTTCAACTAACTCTATCTATGGTAGAGAGGTAGAGATGTTTGTTTAGATTAATAGACTAGAGATAGATAGATAGACATAATTTTAGCATGCTGTATAGCAGGTTAAATATTTTAATTTTAATTAAGTATTTATAAGTATCAAATAACACAAATAATATTTTATAAATAAATTAATAATGGTTAAAACTATAAAATAATCGCTTTTATTTAATTTTTCATACACACAAGTATACTATAATATATATTATACAAAATTAACATGATTCACAAAAAGCAAAATTAATACAGAAAATATGAAGGTTTATGTACAAAACCTTATTTAAATGAAGATTATAATATTGTAACCTTGGACTCTACATAAAAATATAAGTACAAAATAATAAAAATTAAAATACTTCTTACCTCGTTTCTAAATGAAATGTTAAATATAAATTATTCCTATACAATATAAAAAAGCACATAGAATCGATAACAATTATTGTTACAAATGCTGATTTAATAATAAAAATCAATATGCATATTAAAAATATAGGAATCCTAACTAATTTAAACTAAACTATACTAGTGATTATAATATTATGCTACAATTATAAAATAGAATACTCGAAAATTTTATTGAAGGAATAAATTTGCATAATAAGTGAATTAGTGGGTCACGACAAAAGGCATAATACTTATGTAATTTACATAATATAACAATTATCGCGATGATCATAATCAATTTGTCCACAGACGAATCATCGTCAACTCAATAATTAATGATCTAAAATCAAATTAAAACAAAATTAAATCATTATAATAAATTAGGCGCTTTATTTTCTAAGGGCCCTTAAATATATTTTAGAAGCTTTACAATTTTTTGTTAACGACTTAACAAGTTGTTTATATTAAGTAATCAATTGTTTATGCTTTTATTTGACCATAAAATAAGTGGTTTATGATATTTCTCGTCCTTCTCGTTAAAATCTTGCTCATATATTTCTGATAGGCAATGAAAAAAAACAAAACAAGGAACTTTGTTATAAAAGTTATCCTAAATAAAAGCTATAATTGCATGACATTATATATTATTTAAAATCTTTTCCGAGCTATTTAGATCGTAATTAGCAATTTGTAGTCTAGGTAACATTAAATTATAATAAACTGTCGCGGGCTATGCATTTTTGGAAATTTAATTTTTATTTTTCTAAGAAGCGTACTTGTGGCAATTTTCGTTGAACTCTATTTACCATACAATAATAATCTTTGCAATTTTCGGACTGGCAACATTACAAAGTGTTGCAAGGGAGTTCACAGTTCGAAACGGTTGCAAAAACAATCACTTTTACGGGCAATTTCACGGCGAACGAAATTGTCTGCGCCTATGTGACAATGACCTAGTAAGCTTCATTTGATTGCTAAACCGTTATAATTTGATATGTTTAATAGAATTAAAGCGATTCTGAACGTTGATTAAATTGTGTAACACAAATTGAGTATGGAGATTTCATGTTAACAACTTCACACATTGTAAACATACCTTTTTTTTTGTAAAAATTCCACGCATTGTAAAGATACTAGAGGTATTTTTATCGCGTTTATCGAATTGCATTTCATTGCTATGTGATATCTTAAAGGGGTTTTATGAGGTTTTCTTTCGAAAACAGAGGCTATAAAGCATGGAAATATTAAGAACTTATTTCAAATATCTGTGCTATAAAGTGTATCGTAGGTAGTGCCCATATCATCTGAATTGTAATTGTTTATGAATAATGTATAAAAATCTTAACACGGGTTAACAAAACATGAAAGCCATCCCCCGGAGAACTGCTTAGAAAAACGTATTAGCACTAGATTAGATGCACTAGCGATAGTAGCTTCAATTCTTACTTGTGCAGTAAAGAAAAAAAATATCATGAGCAAATTTGTATGACTGATAAAACACAATTTATTTGTCGAGACGCTCATGCTGAAACATTGTTTTTGTTAATTTGAAATATCAATCGATTTTAAAATTTACGTTACCGTAACTAGATAAGAGAATCAACTATATTTCCTTGCAGCGTACTCATTTTTATTTCGCAAACTTTTTGTCTCGTGAACATTTATAGATAGACGACTTGTTCAGGGTGCCTTAAGCGGAGTAAAAGGGTAATCCCGTGCCTCCAGAGGAGATTGCTGGATAGCACGCCGTGGACGCTCAACCAGGACGTCACTGGAGCAGTGCTGGGCCGGCCAGCCGATAAGAATACCACTGGGATTTTAGGCAGGGTGAGATTCTCACATAACGTCTAGGCGTATTATAATTTCCCCAGCGCAAACAAAATAGAGCTGAGCAAAATAAGTGTCGTATAAATAATGTATTTGTATTGTAAATAATCGTGAAACATGTTCATACATTGTTAACATTAAAACCGCTTAAATCGCGATTTGAATAAGTGAATTTCCCTCGTCCAAGGTTTCCCTTAAATTGCCTAATTGGTCTAAACCTGCAATAGAAGCCAAGGCTCATGCTCAAGTTGGTTAGTTTTTCAACAGCATTGTTTAAATTGTCTTAACGGATCCGTTCACTTCCGAAGAACTTGAGGCTTGTGCAACGCGGGTCAAACGTCGACGCGAGTTTGATATTATTATTGTTGACTGAGATTGTGACCTTTATTGTAGTGATTCAATTATTTTTTGGAGTTATAATGATCATGAATTAAGTGTGAACAAGGGTTTTAAACGTATGCAAATATATAAAGATACGTTTTCACGATAAACTCCTAAACTTAACCAATATTAATGAAAATTAGCAGATTATAATGAAACAGATTTTTAAGGATTTTGTCGCGGTTTATTTGGTTTTTAATAAGCCCGACGCTTCGGATACCTACTTTACAGCAACCAGTCCTCCCGTGACCATGGTTGCTGTAAAGTATCTGAAACGTCGGGCTCATAAAAAACTAAATAAGCCGCGATAAAATCCGTAAAAAGTTGTTTCATTATAATGAGTGAAATTCGCGAAAACATAAGAAAACATTATGAAAATTAGCAGACTTTGTGCTGTTATACAGTCCCATTGGGATGAAAGTAGGTTGTATATTATATTAATGAAAATTAGCAGACTGTGCTTTTATGTCCTATCCGAAAGAAAGAGAGTAAGATAGTATTGGAAACGATAAGTATGACGTACCAACCGTTTATGATTTGAAACAGCTATATTCGTCTTGGGATTAAAATCAGAACGCCGTGACGGCAGACGGTATGACGCTATCATATCTATACCTTGTGCTTGCCTTGTATTTTTACTAAATAAGATTTCTAACACTACTATACATATTTTTCACATCTGCCAGGCGACCCGTGAAAGCCAACTTTTTTATTAAGAAAGAGATTTTTAAGTTAGGCGACGCCCCCTTTACTTTTCATTTTGCAGATTGTAATCTCATAACATCTGGTGAGCCGCATGCTTGTACAAAAAAAAATCTGCTCACATAATTTAGAGGAAGAGACCCAATACCGGTAAGCACTTCTTGATAGTAGCTGGTTCAAGCCGCGCGTATTATGGCGTTTATTAATTCTACATTAATAAAATTTACATTTTGAATTATTTTACTTGTACATATTTCGAACGAAAAAGAAATTCATTCGTTAAATGTCTTTGAGATAAAACGATTCATGCCGTTTCTAAATTAGTTTAAAATTTTCACAAATGCAGTATGCGGCTGTTAAATTTAGTCATAGTGCCTTATTCAATTTGAAATTGAGTATTTATTATTTTGATTTAGTTTTGATTTAATCATGAAATTTTGAATAACCATAAAATAAGACTGAAACCGGCTCTACCGCGAGACGCGAAGGCTACAAACGCATGTCGAGTTTCGCTTTGCAAGAAAATGTATGCGAATGGAGTACCGCTCTTATCTTTAGAACAAATTTTATTCATTAGTAGTGGAATGCAATATATGGGTATTATTATAATCCGTATAGATTGCTTTGTCTAGCTGATATTAACAAAGCTAATGCTATGCTTGTTAATATCAGCTAGCTGAAGCTGATGGTAAATTAATATATGATGGTAATATATTATATATATATATATATATATTTATTTATTTATTTATTTATTTATTTATTTATTTATTTCTTAAATTTACCTCCGTTCCTAATACCTGTAATAGAAGTTCTTACGAGTTAACGGCGGGCTAATTTTTAGTTTTAATTTAGTTGTCTTTGCATTCATTAAACAAACGTGTGCCAACCTGAGTGATGATGACGGCAGGTGTCCTGTAGTACATGTGTAGGGTTTGCAAATGTTCGTCAATACGCTGCAGACCCTTCCAAGGGTATTGAACTGGAGTCATTATTCGCTCAGGTAGGTGACTTGGAATTTTTATTACGAACTAAAATAACATGGATTGATAAACATCGATGAAAGATGATTATGATTACTACAAAAAATATTCGTATGATTAAAATGATTTCTACCAATTAAAGTTTATCCTTGTAAACTAAAAATAGTATTTTTATTCATTATGAACTACACATAGTCTTTTTATACACAATGTGTAATATTTTACATGAATTAATTATTTGCCGGTGAGCTTATAACAAGCCGAAGGTCGAAGGTTGCAGATACAATACACAATATGTAAAGATGTGAGTTTTTTTGTGTTCATATTTCTTCTTTGCATTTACAGTGAGTTTAGTTCAAGTACAAGAAAAAAATAAAGTAGTTCAAATTTTTTATCACCCAATTTTGATTTGATTATTTTTTTTATTGACCGGTTAAATATTTTTGG
Source organism: Lycaena phlaeas (assembly GCA_905333005.2). Lineage (NCBI taxonomy): Eukaryota > Metazoa > Arthropoda > Insecta > Lepidoptera > Lycaenidae > Lycaena > Lycaena phlaeas. Next base: position 4,374,308 of record HG995176.1, read on the forward strand.
TGTTATAATTATTAATCTATGAATGGAATGTTTGACTATTATACCGGATATCTAGCCCTCACATATAGGCAATAGTTTATAGTAATACATATAGGTCATTGAAAGCTTTCAGTTCCGTGATTTTTGGTCAATGAAAAAGATCTCAACGCTTAAATAAGTTTTCACTTCATAAATATTTTGCCAGTGACACTTGCACATTATCAGTGACTTATACTATCGACATAAACTTTATCAGTCCTGATCAGTCAATCAAGAACGCGACCAAAGCAGCAGGCAACAGTTAGTATATAACATTGTTTACTAACACGCAACGCCATATGCAGGTGATCGAATGTAGATAACATTAATATTAAACACAGATAAGACACGTCCCGCACATTATCTTTATATTTATTGAATCAATGTTACACCGTCCATAATTATTGCCAATAATAAAAAAGACGTGTGGCACTCGGGGACTGCCGCGGTAATGCTATTGCATAGCATTTTGTATCAACTTATGCAATTATAATTATTTATTTATTTTAATTATTAATGCAGTATTTCTTTTTCTTTGATATTAATTCAAGTTACACTTTTTGAGCGTGGTGACCGATAAGAAAACATTTTTTTTTCCTTTATTAAATAAATAAAAAAATATAAATATTTTAAACAATATTAACTAATATTGTTTAAAATATTTTTATTATTTTACAATACATGTGTTATATTTTATTGTTATTCGTGCGAGCTTCGTAGTGTCGTACAATACGTCTAGTTGCAAGCACACAAACACCGTGTCGAAGACTGCCGAAAAGAAACGACGTTAGACGATGCATGCATCGTCTAACGTCGTTTCTTTTCGGCCACACCTCCGTGCCCGTCGGAGTGGGGAGCGTTAGGTTTTTATTTTCGTTACGGAATTTCTGTACTCGGTCCCCGCGCTCAAGGCCCGCGATAGAAGCTATGCAATAGCTTAAAAATGTAGTGCAATATTTTCAAAGAAACGATTACTTTTAAAATACCAATTGATTTTTTTATCAGGATAAGTTACGTCACCAATTTAATGTTTGATAATTCATAAATTATACAATATACTAGCCTGTCTGAGCCCGAGTCAAATAAAAAAAAAACAAAAACAATTAGTCTGAGGTAGTCCTAGTAGATAAAAGTTAATGGTTAAAAGAGTTTTTTTGTTTCCTCAGTAAATCCTTCCTCTTCTAAATATGGTGAATCATATTTTAAAAATACCACATTCAAATTACAGATGTATAACATTTATTATAAAACTCTTTATTGCCAAAAAAAAAAAATGTTAGCGGTCTCTTTACAAACCAAAGTCTTAAATATGCCAAGCGTAAAAACTTTAAGGTAATACGCATTAAGGGAACTATCACTTTTCCCACCATGGTGCAGGCGTTGTCGTGGCGGTGGGACTCAATAGTCTAGGGTGAGCCCAACACCTTGGGCGAAGCGAATTGAGCCGAGGGGCTCTTTGTACCCCTCTTATAAGAAGAGGGGGCAAGGGGTGAGGACGGGAACCTTACCTCATTGTACTGTCCCGACGTTGGGACTGTTTTGTGGTGTGGGACAACGCCTCTGTGGAGGTGGCGTCGGTCCCCTCGGTCGGTCGGTGTCGGTCGGTCGGAGGGACTGACTTGCCGTCGAGGTGTCCTGTTGCTAGCAGATCCGGGGCACCTCACCAAAGTTTTACTGCGTCCACTTACTAGCTTTCGGGCGCAGCGAGTCTCACATACCCGCCTGGGGAGATCCACTCCCAAGCAAGCCCGGGAAATGTCCCGGCGTAAATCACCCTTTAAATTATTACATAACTACCTATACTAATATATTTTTAAAGTATCCTATATTACGTCTAATACCTCCAAAAATATTTACACAAAGTTTTATGATGATTGTTTAGCAGTTTTTAAAAACGTAACGACCAAACCTATGGCTAATTTATTATATTATTATATATAGCAGGGATAATTCTTCAGATATATTATATAATATGACAAAAAGGTTTAAGAGTGGAGGCCGCGTTTGGGTAGACGAAGTGTTGATCGGCCATTAACCAGGTGGGAAGACGATCTCCGTGCAGAGGCCAGTCCATGTTGGATGCGACTGGCAAGGGATCGGTCGTCTTGGCGTTCATTGAAGGAGGCCTATGTTCAGCAGTGAACGGAAAGATGATGATGATGATGATAATATTATCAATTACAACAATATTAATGTATGAATTTCTTACATATATATTAATAATTATCATAACTTGTCCCCAAACAGAATCGTTACATAATTCCCATTCAATTTGTTGACATTAAATAATTTTTGTTATGAAATCGATATTCCAGAATCATCACATGATTGACAGCTTACCTTAAAAGCAGATTATTCAATTAGTAAGTCCATTATTATTCATTACTTACATAATTATTTTTTTGTGGCAAAATGCTTCAGTCAGTCAGTGTGTCAACTTTGTCAAAATAAAAAAAGAAGAAGACGAAGATTATTTTCCGTCGTAAGAGTAAAGTAATAACTTTACTCTATGAAGATAATGACCCGCGGTTTAACAAGCCGTCTTGGCTGAATATTAAATATAAAATACTACACTCCTCTGAGCCCTGAGGACGACAGTACCCTCTTATTTATTAGCATGAGAAAGGTGCGTTGCGAATTGTTCCCACGATGTTGTCAGGGCTAATTTTTTTATTCATGTTAATTTAGGCGCTGGACATAGTCAAAATAGGTTTAAGTAAACGGTTTTTCTCTCAAATGCTAAGGGAAACGTACACATTTTAGAGCAACATAAAAAATATAATGTTAATCTGGATCATATTAAGAAACTGCAAAGAGATTTTGTATTCGATTTTTTTAGACTTGTATAAATAGTATTCTTGCAAATAGTTAACACTTATGCCATAATTACAAAGAATTCCAATAAATCATACCTTATACGGGCGCCAATATATTCAATAAAATATGTACGATATGCGTAAGGTCATTGCCTTTTTAACACAAGGTAAAGTGAAAGTAATCGAAAGTACTTCACGCGTTAATTTCTGATTTTACTCGCTTTTGATTAATCTGTATACAAGCACATATAAATCTTCTGTGCTTCTGTGCTGTGTCTTTATGCTACTTAAGTCCTTCTAAAAAGCTTATGATTAACCTTCACTTGCAATTTATTTGTGTATGACTGGAATCCTGCGTCTGGACTAATTTTAATGAATCTATTTGTGTTCAAATTGATTTGGTATAAAACTCAGGTTCAAAATTCGATCAAATGGTACAGGAATCAAGACAACATGTGTCGAGTCCATTAGTTTAATATAAAATACTAGCTGTTAGCCGCAGCTTTGCCTGCGTTAACTCAGATTTACAACGGCGTCCCGATTGAGAATGAATATTTGTAAAGGCGTACGTCATACACGTAGGATTTTAATAATATTTTTTTTAATCGGTCGATTATTTTTGAGTTAATCCGTAACAATCAAACAAATAAATCTTTCCGAGGTTTGTTAGATTACGTGGTGGTTAAATGTAACTACAATATTTATCGTAATTACGTCAATTATTATTTGTCGAGACTTTACTTTGAGAACGTTCATTCCCGTCACTTTCGTAGATTTTACCTGCGTTGTTCCCGGTCCGTGGGATTTCCTAAAGATAAAACTAAGTATATTTTTACCCTCTACCAAATTTTATTCAGATCGGTTCGGTGTTTAGACAAAACGTAGGACAGTTTATTTATTTATTAGGACCAAATACAGTTTTGCATCAATAAAGACAATAAAGAGACACAATAACTAATTACATTCTCATTATATTTCACTTGGAAGTCAATTGAATGTCACCAAAATCCTATAACAAATTTAAATGGTAAAACAAAATAACAATGTTCATAATTGGTGATCGGTGATAGCCTGAGAACAAATCATTTCATTATTACCTACTTTGTGGAATTAAAGACTTTCAAATGTAGAGTCGTATTAGCTCCATAAATTTTGCGTCTACTATCTAAATACTCATAATAATCATTATAATCAATTGCTATTAATTAAATACGATTACCTATATATAAAATTGATCATCAATTTATTATACTATGTTTTTGTCATAAAAATTCTAATTAATATCTCTTAACATAGTAATTATTATATTAAAAGTCATATTGTGTTAAAAACCGAAATTATGTGCACACATACACACACATGATAAAATACACGTAATATCACACTTACAAATGTACAATAATTATATCACAATTATTTAAAAAAAACATACTGATCTGTTTTATTACATAATCCTTTTTTTGAAAGGTCTTTTTAAAAAGCTAAAGGACTTTTAGGCCTTACGGCCTTTAAGCTCAATCGGTAGGTATCTTACATAACCGGTGGGAGGGATGCGCTATGCCGCACTCCCTGCTGGTTGCATGGCATGTGCATGGTCACCACCATCTTGCTCGTTTCTCCCGTGAACGGTTAAGCAGCCTCTGTGCCAGTTAAACCTCTGTTTAACATCTGACGTTTCAAAATAGACAAAACCTAAATCTGTTGCTAGTTCCAGGTTAACTAGGTTATATATTACCTATATTATTATAATGTACGAGTTAGTCCAACACTAGTAGTCTAGTAGCCTTCCTCAATAATTGTGCTACAGAAAAAAAATTGGTTGTCTGTACAGTCGGTTTACGGACGGTAGTTTGACGTGACAACGTCAATAATTACATGCAGCACGAACCGAACTGAGCCGATCGCTCGAGCCGATCATGCCTCACTCGTCCGTGCCGCGCTCTCGCTTTCGGAACGCTACATGACGTCATCTTTTTCATGCATGCTGCCAGTAATGTCGAGTTATTAGACTTTGTCATGTCAAAAATATTTTTTTCCCATCCGACTAGGATTATTATATTGCACAAAGGAGCATGCCCAAACTAAAGCACCAGCTTTATATTAGTAGAGTCTCACAGAAAAATAAATTAATGTATCTATCGATTTCCATACATTATGTATTTAAACCCAATTAATATATTTCATTCAGAAAATTAATATCTAACCACACTATTAAAGCGCGTATTTTTATTTCGGTTACATAATCATCATATCACTTAAGAATGTGATAAAGACCATTTTCCATTTAAATTAAGTGCCTTTTATTTTTATCTTTCGTCAAACAATATAGTAATTTTTCGTAGTCAAACTAACTATATCACAATGGATTGTCGTTGCGAGACACGATTACAATGCAATCGCAAAGACACATACATTTCACAAGCCAATAATATAAAGTGCTTTATATTAGAAATTGTATTACAAATTACAAAGTTATTTGAACTTGACATATCTTGGGATCGAAATTTGTCCATAATGAAGATATTTGAAGAACAGAACCCAAATCATTTTATCGACAATTTTTCGGTTAGTGTTCAGCTACTGACCACGCAGATTTAAATATACCACAAATTAAATATCGCATTATCTTATATATTTAAACGAGCAATTCTTGTATATATATAGAATTGGGATCTCGGAAACGGCTTCAATGATTTTCATGAAATTTTGTATACATGCGTTAAAAACGACGATAAATCGATCTAGCTAGGATACATTTTTAGAAAACTTTTTTTTATCCGTGTTTTGAGGCATCGATAAAATATGATAAAAATACGAACGTAAATTTCGCTGTCAAATAATATGTCATGGTACCTTAGTGGTGAAATTAGGTTGTTAAACCGAACGAGCCTGGTTCGAATCTCCAGTCCCAATATTATTTTTTCCTTTTTTTTAAGATCATTTTTTTGGGAGAAAAATTTTATCGTATTTTATCACTAAAAATACCGAGCAAATGCTCCGTCAACCAGGTACTAATATTATAAACGCGAAAGTTTGTAAGTATGGATGGATGGATAGATGGATGTTTGTTACTCTGTGTATATTTTTATGAAACTTTACAATGACATAGTTTATACATCAGAATAGCACATAGGCTATAATTTATCACCGTACTTACTCCCACGGGAATGGGAAGTACGCGGGTGAAACCGCGGGGCGCTGCTAGTAATAAAAAAATGAATCAACGAAAACAATTTTAACGGATTTTATCGCAATTTATTAAAAAAATTATATTATGCCCGGCGTTCTGATTTTAGTTTTAATAAACCGACGATAAGAAAACGACGTGTCAATCATTTTTTATTTTTAAATTTATTTAGTTTGCTGCGTTTTTTTTCCAATGATTACATCTTCTACGATGTGCATGTGATGAACGATGAGCGCTTAATAACCAACTTCAGGTACGCAGCGACGATTCTTATTAATGAAAATAAGCTTCTGCTTAACCTGGTTATATCAAAATACGCACGGCAAAAACATATCCCTTACACCAATCAATGAGATTATATCTTCAATTAAAAAGGTCACATACATTGCATATACTTAAGATAAGAGACACTCACTGTGTCATACATCAGTAACGCTTAAGGGCCCAGATCGAGAAAGGTGAGATCTTGAAGGGTTATTAAGCCGCTCTTATATAAAATGTCTGTTATGCTGTTGTTTAATACATTTTCAACATGTTAAGCACTTCCTATGAACGATGACACGGTTAAGAAAACCTTGCGTAAGACAATAAAGGGAGAAGATGAAATTGGACATTTGATGCAATAAATATTGGTTGTCGTAACATTTGTACTATGTTGATGGATGTCGAATATTGTTTTTATATTTATTTTAGCGCTATTGCTTGACTTCTGTATTGATTCATATTTTTGTCGCTTAAAACTTTATTACGTCACTTGCGTTAGGTTTTGATGAGAAATATCATGAACTTCTTAACTTTGGAAAGAAGTAATACAAAAAAGCAGTGCATGTACAAATGAAGTACATCCGCTCTAAAAAATTGTCGCTAATAAATCTTTGATAATACCCGCACGCCAAATTAATTAATGACTGAAAATTTCATTATAACTTTAGATAAGAATCAAATATCTGATTAAACACAGCCTTTTATGTGATTTTATTTGTATGTATTTAGTAGTTTTGTTATGAATACAAGTCTGCTGAACGTCTACTACTGCGACAGAAGAAAGGTATTGATAATTATAGCAACTTATATGGCAGTCAAGCATTTTGACAGAAATTGTTATAGGTATGTAGTATTTGTAGTAGTGCGTACAGCAACCGCGTGGCTGGCCTCCAGCTGCAGCCGTTTTCAAGTGCGGTTACTACTTACTACTATCACAGAGTGTATAATATGTAGTTTGTTTGTGCGTATATATGTGTTGCCCACGGTGCACGGATGGATTCGGATTAATGATAATTATTTTTATAGCCTTAGTTATATACTCTATGATATATCAGCTCCCGCCAGGGAAAGTCTCGTCACAATCGGTACAGCCTTTCAGAGATTAACCAAAACAAACAGACAGACAAAAAATGTTAAAGATGATATCTTGCGCGCCCAATGCTTATCGGTACATGTACTTATCGTTTTAAACAGTTTTATTAGTAAAAAATAACTATGCTAATCTTATAATGTGTTTAATTATGGTAATATTCTAGTGAAGCCTGTTGCTTCATTGAAGTTCATGATCAATTGTATATGTTATCTGTCATCAGTTTTATAAAATACCATAATTATAGTATTTATTAAAGATAATATCATAATTCATACAACGCATATAAATCAGTCACGTTTATATTATTCTCATACTTATAAGATTATTTAGCATTGTACAAAGTCAATAATAAAGTAAACATATTATAGGGAATAGAATCTATCTGATAGATAAGAAGGTTCGAGATTACTAGGATAAGAGAACGCACTAACCTTCTTAAACCTCCGTGAAATAATTGCTTCAGAAACAAGAATGTCGAAGTCTTCAATAGCTGGTTCTTAAAGGATCAATTGAGTATCTAATTAGTACTTTTTTATTGATTTACAATGGGGAATACAGTAATTTTAGTGACAGTCCATTTGAAAAAAGCATATATATACGGTCTAATTGAGAAACGCCTCCTTCCTTGTAGTCTTTTAAAAACGTATTTTAACTAAATACATTCTTACAGTAAGACATTTTTAATTTTACTGACTAAAAGATAGGCTCGTTTATTGATGGTTTTTCTGTGGTTTTTAAAAAGACATGTCTTTTCCATTTAGCTTCAGATTATTTTAATTTGATAGGCCTTAGCGTTTATTAACTGCAAAGCTGATGATGTCATTGATGATCAAGTAGAATAAAGATAGAAACAAAAACTTTACTTCTTCAATTACAACCTATCCATTTTATTAGTTCAATTACAAAATAAAACCTATGAAAATTCAATAGCATTTATTTTTATAATTGAAACTTTATTCTGGAGAAATATGTTTTGTGTATCATTGTAATCAATAATCATCATTATCAGACACTAGCCGCTCACCCTTTTTGGGTTCCATTCATGAAATGTTCGGTCTCCCTCTGTCCGCCTTTCCGTCTATCACACCAAAACCTAGGTATAAGATACTTCTCTGTTGACATAGAATTATGAAATTTAGTTTGGTCTCAAAACTAAAAACATGAAATGAGGAAAACCTCTATTTTTTCGAACCCCTAGCAAAGGGGTCAGATTCGCGTTTGCCTCAAACTATTTATTTATTATTATTATTATTTGATTACCAAATGAATGTTAAAAGTGTTAACACTTCAAGAAGTCGTGATCGTAAGTCACCATAACTAACGCAATGACTATATTTTGTAAGTCCTTATTATAGTGTAATCAAAAATGCAATTCCGATCGCACCGTTCAATTGTCATAAATTAGCTTTGCGAGAACAATTGCGAGAGAATTTGTCGTGATAAGCTAGTGCGAAGTTGGCCAAATATGTGGTGGTTATAAAATTTGTGTTGTATAAACTATAAAATATTATCATTTATTTTTTAAGTAAAACGCGCTTCGGCAGTAAAATTAACTAGAATACCACGAAGTATAGATATAAAGAGTCCGACCGTAATGTTGAATGAATAGTCGCAATTTAGGGGATAGAATTTCTGACTAGAGCGCTACAATAGCATCGGTACGTACTCGATTCTAGCGCAGCCAGTGGCAGAAATAAGAACTAAAATCTGGGTTTATTTTTTTGTATGTGAATACTATGAAAAAGAATCATGGCTGTGACGACCGAAATTTCTTTCAATCTTCCTTAATGGATTTGTGTTGAATTAATTCCGAGCGTCTCGTAATGCCCTACGTAAATGTTTGTTATAAATAATTATTGAAAATAATGAAAATGTAAAAAAAAAATAGTTGGTTTATATTATTAAAACTTCGATTCGGTTCGAGAGATTCGATATCTCTTTACCTTTAACATTTTTAAGAGCCATATTAGAACAACAACGATGAAAGGCTAATATTTTCTTTTGTCGCTTATATTTATACAGACAATGCCCACAAGATATTATCTCAAAAGTTGACAGTTGTGATTTATCGTGTCTTAAATAACAATAAACACTTTATCAGTTCAAACAATCTAACAAAGAACCGTATTTGCACCATTGCATTGAAAAAAATTAAATTCGTAAAAGGAACGATTCAATATTTCGTATCCATTGTGCTTAAATCCTTTTTGGTCACTCAGCGAATTAAATTTGGAATGACACAGAATTTCCATTGATTTATCTTAATATTAATGTTGTAATACACCCTTTTTCGTTTATCTGATGTAAAATCTTAAAAATGACCGATTACATAAACCCGATTGGGTGTTCACTGTTCGTCTTTTAAATCGCGTTAATGCATCTTTGTTAAAACACGCAAGATAGCTTTCACTTGTATTAAATATATTGTTCAATACAATGGAGCTGCTGCCATAAATTATTATTATAAAGAAATACTTCATAAATAGGACACCGAATTTCACAAGCCGTTGACAAAAATCTTATCAGGCGTGCAGGTTTTGCGATGTGTTCACTACCGAATAAGTATCGAATGATCCATCCATAGTGTTGCAACTATAACATAAATATGAAATCGATATTTTGCACAGTCGATATGATATCGATTATTGATATCGACATTGGTGACATAATAATGATGAGAAATCTATATTAATTTCATAAATAGGTAAAGTTTGTGAGTTTCTAAAGTTCAAGTAAATCTCTAGATTTAGTGAAGCGATTTTAAAAGTTATTTTATGAAATGAAAGGCTTCGTTATTTGTGAGTGACACAATATGCTATAATCTATTCCCGCACTCCCACAATATGGAGAAGTACGCGGGTGAAACCGCGAACGCTGCTTCTAGATTGTTTCTGCTGATTTTATAATCTATGAATGGCAAAATTAATTTTCATGTTACATAAAATATTACGAATTATTAACGTAACATTGATGTAAGATAATATATAAAGCTTAGAATTTAGAATATATTTAATTAGATCACAGGTCAATTTATTTCGACAAAACTTAGGTTGTCCAAGATTTAATTTCTTATTTGGTTGTGTTACGTCATGCGAATTTTATTTCGTAATACATTTGTCTCAATTTTAATAGAATGTATCCAAAGACGTTTTATATAAGAGCTAAAAAAAGATATTATACTCTATTAGAAGTTATCTCAATGAAAGTAATATTTGGCATTATATTTATAACATTGTTATTTTACACAAAATATCACGTTACTATTTATATTGTTATTTTTTTAGTAACATTGTTATGCTCAACCAGCGTTACAATTATTTTGGTTTTCTAATGTTGCAACTTGCATCTTGGTTCTAACTTAAGTACGTATACAATATCCACAAACTACTAAGGGATACAACATCCAACATCCGCAGTAATAACATCACTAAAAATCATTTTGACTTATTTCAAGTGTACAAGTTGTACCTACGTAATAAAGATATTTTTGATTTGATTTGATTCAATTTTATAAATATTAAACGGAATGATCCGATTGTTCTACCAGTTTCTCGACATTTGGACCAATAGTCGAACATAGTTGTCTACCATAGCCTCTTAGGAACATTATTCTGTAGACTATTAGCTGACAGTCTAATAAAATTGATTTATTTTTATCATTATTCTTTCTTCAAATCCACAGATAAAGAATAATAATAATGTTACATCACTATACACATTGTCATAAAAAAGTATATTTTAATAGTGAATGTGTATTTAGAACGATAGTATTGATGACTAAGTCATTTGACCTATCGCATAGAAACGGAAGCCCGAATCTCATTTAAAAATCCACAAGGCTTTTCGAGTCTAGCAAGCCCGTTTTATAGATTACTAGTGCACCCGACAGCGGTCCGGCTCTAAACCATTCTTGCATACACTTACATACAAAAAATACATTAAAATTTGTCCACTCGCTTAGAAGAGCTGAAATACACACGCACATAATAATAGGTTGTCCCGGTAAGTAAGGACCAAACGAAACAGATTGTTGTGCTAGGCCATTCTAAAACTTTTTCTCTCAGGAACCTCCCTTTTATCTCGTAAAGAAACCCTGTTTTGTTTGGTCCTTACTTTCCGGGACACTCTGTATATAAATCATGTGAGGAAAATTATGCGTTTTTTGAACTTTCAGATTGCAACGTACAGATTACCCAGGTATATATAATATCTACATATATACCTGGCTATCTTTCCACTCACCCAGCGCATCATGCTTTCATCTTTTCATAAATTCATGGATTTTATTATTAAAAAAAACTCTTACGGATTTTGTTATGGCTTATTTAGTAGTTACGTATAAAAGTAAAGTACCACTACTGGCCACGGGTCTCCTTCTCGAAATCAGGCGAGGAGGGTATCGTATAGTTAGTTCACCGAGGCGCTGCCCCAAAGCGGCTTGATAAACTTTACACACCGTCAAGAGGTCTCATTAGGCATGCAGGTTTCCTCACGATGTTTTTTTTTTTTTTAACGTATCGTATTCTTACATCAATCATGGCCACGGGAGGACGATGAAAACGTTGTTTTAATATAGGGAGTGTAACATGAGTAGAAGTTTTCGCAAAAATTTGTGTTAATAATAATCAAAACGTGGCATGCCTTTTTTTTTCTTTTTTTACCCGTGAGAAACTGTTTACACATTTTCATAAGGCTAATTGATTTTTCTTGTAACACATATATATTTTTTGGTGTTTACTGTGTCACCGACCTTATGTTAGTTGGTGATATATACCTTTAATAGATTTATATATAAGTGATGTTAGCATTTTGGTTTCTTCCTTCCCGTTGGAAAAGTATATTTTGAGTGAATATTTGAGAAGTATTTAAAGTGTGCATAAAAATGTAAATGCAGTTAATTTAACAAATGAATCAATGAAATCAAATCAAATCAAAATAATTAAAAAAAAAATAATTTTTAAAAATTTAATCTAATACGATCGTCACATAGAAGAATTAATGGGATCGCTCGCCAACACAACTACTACTTTCGGCATACTTGTGTCAATGTTCAATGCAAAACAAAGCAGTTTCGACCTGACTTTGCATTGAAAAGTACAAACTGTGAGCGCACTGCGATTGTGATATAGTTTTATAAAACCTATTTAACCAGGCACTACTTGCAATAAAACTTACAGATTGATATAATATTTTTTTCGAGAATAATTTGTCATTAACATCACTATTGCAATGTGTCAAAACGGCCATCATATCGTGTCGCGAATATAATCTATATCACGACACTCAAGGGACTGTGTATTTTGTAAACCTAAGCCAACCGACTCGATGCTTTAGGGAGTTTGTCGTTAAATCGAGTGACGTTACATGGAGTTTACACTGTACGAGTAGTTAAAACATATGCGAGACCAGTTAAACGTAGCTCATTAATATTAATTTAAGAAACCACTAGTATCATGAAGATTATGTAAAATCATGAATAGCATAGTTCCTTCGACTAGCAGAACCTGCGTGTACAACTTCTGTAAATCTAAATGACATACTCAAACTGGAAACTCCTACTTAGCTTAGGTAATAATTGTATCACGAATTCTAGTTTTTTATGAAAAATACTTCTTTAACGTTTGTCTACCTTAGGGATAGATGAAGGAAGGGATAAAAGCTTCAGGTCTCTTCAAGTTATCGGGACCTTTCAGTAACACATAACCCCCAGTTTTAATCCGCGTATATCTCTACGTAAAAACGAAGAAAAAATCAACTTAAAAGTAGGTCAGCCATAGATGCGCAAATATGCGTTTGGTCTTGTCTTGTCCCAATCATTTTTAGTCGTTGTTTTAAACAACTATTAGTTGATATATTATATTATAATTGACCGACGAATTGTGTCAGGTCACACTAATACCTTGTTTGGCATTCACCTAACCTTGGACTCGCTTTTTGCAAAGCCTAAAAACTAGCCATAGTTAAACATTAAATAATGTAATACTTCGATAAAATATCCATTATAAGAGATGAAATCTCGACGAAGGACATCTAAATTATTATACCACCATTGTTTTGTAGACTTTTTCTACGCGTCGAAATGGTCTTTGGCATCCCGCTTTGGGTTTTCCAGGTGGAAATGTTCAGACTCTTTGCGGTCAATAAGATGGTCCTTACCATCTTAGACTCATACGTCGACTCTATCCAGTGCCCACTAACTCACGACTAACTCTCTACAATCCGGCGCGAGTAATGTTGACATCGGCACCAGGTCTTTAAGGTGTGCCTGGGGCACTCTCCTCTGGAGGCATGGGTTAACGTCCCTTCACTCTACTCTTCTAATAGCATCCCAAGCTCATTTGGTTTCCTTATAGTCTGGAATACCTAATCACGGTGCGACGTGGCTGTGCGACTCTTGCGAGAAGAAAGAACGGTTCGCCCCCTCTTCCGTTTTGTGCAGACCAAGTTAAGGCGTACCAACTGAGAGACTTAAAATTAGGAGCACTTAATCTAGAAGGAATTTTTGTTTGCTTTATTTTAGCCTCAATTTTACGGGACTTTTTTAAACGATACTCCATTTTGAAAATAAAAATAAATTTGACCATTTTAGGAGGTTATTGAAAATTTTAAAGTGCAAGTAACAAAGATTAACTAACGAATAACTATTTTCTCTGCTGACTGTACGCTACATTGATTGCAGAATACAATAGACGACCTTGGTCTGATAGCATTTACGTCGTGTCAGATATCTGCCATGATTCCGCCACTCAAATGTTACAACAATTGATCATCAGTGATAGACTCTATTGAGCACTGATGCGCACTTGAACTCATTCAAATTTTATCTCACGAGCATTTCGTCTCATTTGGTTTCGTTTGTGATACGCCCACTTTGAAACTCTATTAAGTTACACCTTTTTACATCTATACTATAATTCATTATTTACTTTTACATTAGTTACTTATATTGTATATATAATAATAATAATATGTTGGGACAACTCGGGTACCCAAACTAGGCAAAGCCTGTTCATAAGATAACCAGACAACTGATATATTACTTCTATATTTCTAAATATATACATATTATAGATAAATTACGCTGGGACACAGAACAAATGATCATGCTCATCACACAAACAGTTGTCCTGGGTGGGAATAGAACCCACGACATTCTGGTGTAGCAGTCAGGGTTACTAACCACTAGAGTCTAAACCAAGAGACCAATCGATTTCGCCCATTTATTTTCAAAAACTTAAATAATTTAGACCTTTTGCCTTTTTTCTATATGCGTCATCTAATGATAAGATTGTATTCTATAGCCCTAATTTGTTATGAGTCAAAAGGCAGTGAGTCAAGATTAATACCGCTTGGAAAGTAATCAAATGTGTTATCTATAGGGGTTAGTCATGCGGTGGTAGTTTAATAGCGGGTTCCTCATCCTTTTAACTTACCCAGAGAGGATTATAAGTAATATTGGGTATGTAAGTACCTGTGTTATGGCAGATAAGTCATTTAAAAGTTAGTGAGAAAAATCCTAAACCATTTTATTAAGTTTTCTAAGACGTTTCGAGTGCATAAAGCAACCATGGTCATCACAGGATGGATCAGATATATTAAACACGCTTTATACCCTGAATGTTAAAACATTGATAGATCATAGTGCCACCTATCTATCAATATTTCCATATCTCATCCCATGGCTGTCAAGGTCATGCCAAAATAGTCAGAGATGCAAGGTTTTGGCAATCTACAGGATTTTATATTCTCCTGGTATTTTCATTTGTTACTCAGAATATCTACATTAAGCAAGTTAAAGTAACTATTAATCGATCATTATTAAGTTGATTTGATAACTTGATTGCTGCCTGTGTTACTGTCAGTATGATAGGATGTATGGTATTATGTTTTATATGACCGATCAAGTCACCACTTAACTTTTGTTGTACAACTTTATATTTAGGATCTATAAAATGAGATTTAAAATAACATGGTTATTGTCGTTAATAAACTTATTGAAACGGGATATTTAATCGATATTTCGACATTGTCTAGAAAAATAGAGACTTTATAAAAAATTGTAAAACAATTATTAAGTAAATAAAGAAATTATTATTATTATTATTGTCTACGAATGTCTTGTTCAGAGAGCTAAGCTCCTAAAAAAATATGAAAAAGACGTAAGGGGAAAAAAGCCACGCATTCTGAGGTGGGCGTTATGCTGCGTGCACTTTCTGAGCGTTCATTGATCTTCAAGCTTAGAAATTAGCACGGATATAATGCTCAATGCATGCGCAGCGAGAAGCTCACAAAAACTTCGCTTTAAAGTATTAAAGCAATGTTTTTATAGAAAACTCCAAACTCATATCTACATCTACACTAATATTATAAAGAGGATCAAAAAGTACTAGACCGATTTCAAAAATTATGTCACCATTTGAAAGCTACATATTCCACTAGTAACATAGGCAAAATTTTATTCTTAAAAAAAATAGGGTTCCGTAAGATATTTGGGTTTTTCGGACACAAGGTGTAAAAAATCAACCAGAAAAATTACTTATTTTGCGTACTAAGATCCCGTTGTAAATCTTAGTTAACGCAGGCAAAGCGGACAACAGCTAGTTATTTTATAGTTAAATAAATTTCCACTAAAGCTTTTTAACCAAACAGAGTATTAATTTGATACAACTATTTCATACATTCTATCATCTGAATGTCAAATCGAAGATCCGAGATGGACTTAACATTTGAACAATGGAACAGGGTCAAGATTAGACCTCCATTGACCTATTTGTTTACACGCTGTCAATAGCTGACGGACCATGAAAAAGTTGATGGATTTTTTTAATTGTTTTTTTTTTAATAGTAATTAACATCGTCTTGAATGTAATCGTGGCAAAATAATGTTATAAGTAATATATATTTTTTAAATAGGCCTATGACCTGGTATCTATACTTAATATTAGGTGTAAAAAATTAGCCAGAAAAGTTACTTATTTTTCGTACCTACTAAGATCCCGTTGTAAATCTTACTTAACGCAGGCGAAGCTGCGGGCAACAGCTAGTATAGAATATAATAGGACTCTCTCACCGAATTCTAAGAGAGGCGATCCTCCACACACCATACAAAGTCTATTATTACAACTTTTAGTATTAGTACATACTGCGGATTATTTTGAGGCGCAAAATAAAAGTGACATGACTCGAATAAGCATAAGTTTTATTTAGTCATAAAAAATAATTTTATGGTATTTTTAAATTTATGCATTATAATAATAAATCATGCAAAATGCGCCTATTATTAAAAAAAAAAGTTTATTTTGTCAAGATGAAACATCTTAAAGCCAGTACAAATTACTTACCACCTACCGAGTTAAGGAATTTTTATTTTGCAATAATGCTCACTCATACACGTTACCGACAAGGAATCGAGGAAGTATTGTAATGCGAAACTGTCATGAATAAAACACACAATTAAAACTGTGCAATGACAAGCGCACGCACAAAGCCGCGCACAAAGTTTACTTGAACTATCTATTATATGATTATAAAAATATATACTTAGGTAGAATAAATGCTGACAGTGGCAAATAGTCAAAACTAGCATTATATTAATTCCGATTAGATTTACCTCCCTAGTAATTTTCACGATAAAACAGGTATATAAAATGTATATTGATTATCAATATTTATATAAGTTTATAAATCAATATATCACATAACGAAAATAAATCAATGTTTGGTAAACATATAAAAGTGAACCTCATTTACATTTTACTAATTGTTTCCTTAAAATTTACATCAATACGCAAGCCGTATCGGGTAATTTCATGCCATTAATAAAAGATTTAAATTCGAACGATGACCCCAAAACATTGTGCAATACTGATTACTTGATTACCGGTTCGGAATTCAAATTGATATCCATATTGAATCATTTAAGATGTCCATAAAAACGCATGCCATTGGAAACTCACAAACAGCACGAAACGCGACAACATAGCTGTATTATGCGAGCGAGAGGAGAGAGCGAGTCCACCCCGGTCGTGCAGGCCCAATGCAGATGCAATACAGCATGACTAGTGCCAAGTGGTAACTTCCTCTTACAAACTATATTCACATTATAATAATATCTATGGACGCTTTTACACCACGGCAATACTGTATATTTAATACTTTCATATTAATACATAATATATTTAGGATTTTTATTATATAATACACAATTTTATTTTGTTTCCTGGCGAGATTCGAACCTGCTACCTCCAGCTTGAGCGCCAAGGCGCTAACCACTGAGCCACAGAGGTCGTCGAAACACCACAAAAAGTCAATGCTAGCCTACGAAAGTGAAACTTGGAATATATAATGTGTATTGAACACGAAATGATGTCGCTTGTGTAATCGGATCAGACGAGATGTATGCTCCACACGATTCGCATCGGTATTCCGCAGATACGAATTTACAATTCGTCATATGAATATAGAATCGATTACGTGCAATAATAGCAAACATACATTATCGTTTGTAAGCAAGAATGCGCGGTAAAAGGAAAGCAAGTGCACACATAGACACACGATTTTTAGTTAAGACTTCGCTTCAAGCAATTTATAAATAATCTACATGCTTTGATATCTCAGGTAGAACTTTGGTAGAAAATTTGTGGAATATATTACAATATTAACAAGGACCGTTTAGAACGGAACCTCGTTGAGTAAACATTAAAATTAGGAAAAACACAAATTGTCCTTTTTTTTAAATCTTGTACATGAATAATGAAAAGGTAATTTCAATTTCTATATACAAGTTACAATCTAAACAAAGCTATGTCTAATTCTGATGGGCTATATTATTGTTAAGTTTCATCAAAATCTATTCAATAATTTTTGCGTGAGAGCATCAAACATCCAAACATTCAAACGTTTGCCATTGAATAAAAGATCATATTTTTTGGGAACCAGTTTAATGTCACATTAGAAATATAGGTTAGAGTAGAAGCTAACTAAGCGAGCTTGAAAAGGCTATCCTAGGTTTTTTATGCTGTGTAGACTTGCCATGTGCCGCCCTTGAACATTTAGCTTTTTTTAGTTTAGCTGGAACTAGCCCAGGCAAATGTTGCCAATCGCGAGACATAAGGTGTAAAGTCTTGGAGTTAGTACTTACTAACTTAATTACTCTGTCTGTTTTGTTACTTTCTTCGAAACTCAGGAAAGCTGTTACATGGGAGGAACAAACAAGATGATGGTGTCCATGCAACCTGAAACGGGACAGCGTATCCCTCCCATCGGTAGCTTAATACTGTCATCACTAGGCTATCAACGGTCAATCAAATTGACAACAAAATAGACCTAAATATTCTAGGATCCTCATAATAAAGGGCGAGAATATGTGATGTAATCAATGCGTTTAGATAAACTGTGTTGGTCGGCCTTTAACCAGATAGGTAGACAATCTCCGTGACGTTGCCGGTCCGTGTTGGATGCGGGTGGCAAGTAATACGTCGTCTTGGCGTTCATTGACTGATGATTATGTAATAAGTGCCAGCTGTATATAAAAAGTTAAAATGACGTTGAATCAATAATATATTCGAAGAGAGAAAAAAACTGGCCACTAAAATAGCAGTATACATGGCAGTTGTGCTGCCAAACCTGTTGTACTCTTCTGAGACATGGTGTGTATACCGCCGTCACATTCGTACTCTGGATCATTTCCACCTTAAATGTCTTCGTTCCATCATGAAGATCAGATGGTCTGATAGGGTGCGAAATACTGAAGTTCTGCGACGAGCCAATGTTGTTGGCTCGTCGCAGAACTTGAGGCCTACTTAATGCGTCGACAGCTTCGGTGGTGTGGTCACGTCTCTCGTATGGCGGAGGAAAGAGTGGCGAAGCGCATCTTTTACTCTGAACTGGTGGCGGGCAAGCGGCATCAAGGCGGACCCCTCCTCCGGTACAAGGATGTCCAAAAGCGACACATGAGAAGATGTCATATAGAGCCCTCTCGTTGGGAAAGTTTGGCAGCACAACGACCAGAATGGCGCAGGATGGTTGACAGCAAAGTCCGCGAGTTCGAGGCTCAGCGTAAAGCTGACCTTGATACCAGACGTGACCAGTTAAAGGCTCGTCCGCCTGCTGCCTTAACGTACAACTTTGTTAACGGGGTCCTCACGTGCCCTCAGTGTGCACGGAGTTTCAGTGCAAAAATAGGCTATATTAGCCATTTCCGATCGCATCAGCGCTAAATTCTGTGCTAGGAGTCATAAGTGGTCGCCATGGCCGAAATCGGTCGGACAGACACACACACACACACACACACACACAATATATTCGATGGTCTAAATGTTTGACGCGTATATGGAGGTCGTTAACCATATGTACGTACATCAAATCCTTCGAATGTTTAGTTTTTCATTGATTTCCACACTGAAGGTTATCATAGTACTTTATTTAATGTAGTTTTCTTATAGATTCAGTATTATCAATTTTAGGCCCTTTTGGACACCTAATCACGGTCACAGGCTAGTCAACATTGTTCACTTATCTTTGTATAAAATAGGTTTTATTAACTTATCTCACAATATCATGTCATATCTGAACGATAGTATTTTACTATTTTTAATGACCCGTTAACGGTTATAAATTTCAACCTCGCACGATTTGAGATTGAAATGAATTTTGAATTTTTCGAGACAAATGATGAGTTTTCAAGACTTTTCGAGAGAGAGAGAGAATTTTCGAGACGAATGACGACCTCTGTGGCTCAGTGGTAAGCGCGTTGGTGCACAAGCCGGAGGTAGCGGGTTCGAATCTCGCCAGGAACACAAAAAAAAGTTTCTGTGTTCCTGGGTCATGGATGTGTATTAAATATGTGTATTATATAATAAAAATCTTAAATATATGTATTAGTATAAAAAATATTAAATATATGTATTTCCGTTGTCAAGTACCCGTAACGCAAGTCTCTTACGGCGGTTTTCAATATCCTATCTATCTTAAAACTTTGTTATCCATCTTAAAATTTTGACAGATTTTGTAAGAAAATGTGTCAAAATTTCACGATAGATAAGAAAATTTTGAGATAGATAGGATATTGAAAACCGCCGTTAGAGAACTAAGCACGGGAGCAGATTGACGTTGTGTAAAAGCGTCCATAGATATTATAAATTATAGCGTTTTAATACTCGGTTACTATTTCTGCTTTCAACCAAATCGGTTCTACCGTTTCGCTGTGCAAGTGTAACGAACATCCAAACTTATAAACTTTCACCTTTATAATTTTAATTATATATTGATAAAATACAGAAAGTATTTTATTTAATTTTATATAGTCCGCTGCAAGTCAGCTTGTTTCAATGAACAAGGAGACGGCGACTGCTCTGAGGTCGGAGGTTGTCGTCCCATCCAATTGGGGATGGATCTATCCTCCGATCCTATGTCTTATTACTATTGAGATTAAACCTATTGATTTGTATCCGCTCGGATCTATGCCAAATCTCAAACTCCTGCGCAATAGAGAATAGTTGAAGATTTCTCTTCGAGTATTTCATTTTATGTATCTACATCATATTGTGTAATACTTGAAACTCTTATTATACAAAGTCCATTATGTGCGAAGTATATAAAGAGCTGGGAGGTTCGAACAGATGTAGTTCACCTTTTGTACCCGACGTCAGATGTGATCTCAAGGCACACAACTATCCATGGCTTATGTAATTTGTAATTGCACTTCTCACAGTCCCCACAATCACACCTTCCTATTTCCAATACTTCCGCCATTTTCACTTATTTCTTGTTCTTGTTTCTAACATGAATGTAGGAAATCGTAAAAAATTACCTACGTTATTCAATCGATCGTATTTTGGATAAGGAATTTTGAATAATGATATTTATTTATTCAAGTTATAAAACCTCTTTTGTATTTTATAGCTTTCAGATACTTATTATTAACACTAATATCACAGCTAATATTATAAAAAGTACTGGACCGATTTCAAAAATTCTTTCACCATTCGAAAGCTACATGATCCACGAGTAACATAGGCTAAATTTTGTTCTGAAAAAAAAATAGGGTTCCGTAAGATATATTTCGGATACAAGGTGTAAAACATCAACCAGAAAAGTTACTTATTTTGCGTACTAAGATCACGTTATAAATCTTTGTTAACGCAGGCGAAGCTGCGGACAAAAGCTAATATATATGGATTTTAGAAAAAAATATTGTTAGTAAATTTTTGGCAGTTTCTTAGTTTGCCAATCTAACACAGGACTCTACCAGAAGATCCTGGCTAGATCCTGCATCCATAAGGGATTTCCCTACGTTATCAAAAAAGACATTAATTGTATTTGAAATGTTTGATACCCAAGCGTTACTGAAACTACCAAGGCCTTGTGTAAGAACACATAACCTTTTAGATCTTTTGTATAGCCGAACGCTATCTTGGTGTATCATTGTAGGTACTTAAATATAGAACTATGATTATAAAAAAAAATCAATATTGGCATAAATAATATTCAATGCAATAAACCACATACAACATTTTTCCTTAATAACAGTTAGCGGTTTGTAAAAAGGCGATCACGAAAGTATTACTCACTACAGAGCTTTCAGACTTCACTGGCGCCTAAATTTATGTGTTTATTGATATTACACATTATATAAAATTTGAACTTTCAATTATATCATAAAAGCTTCTGATTCTTGTTTCACGAATGTGTTATATTTATAAAATGAAATTAAGAAACTTATATCGGTTTTTGACCTTTTTCCATTGTATAAGCTATTTTTTGCCTTATTCTTAATAGTAAGATTGACTTTAATTCCGTGACGATAAGCGGCATGACAACGACATTTTTTTGTTTTATGTTTTTTTTTTAATTATTTAATTGAAACATAGTTGCTTGCATAGCTATGTTACTAGCTATCTCAAATCTGTTGGACGTTAGCTTATGACTTTACTTTTACTTTACTGAAAAGGAACCAGAATATACTGTTTTGATACCTTTTGAAAGTAGAATGGTACGAATGGTAGAGCCTGTATACCTACTTACTAAAAGGCTCTTATCCTATCCTTAATATCTTTATATATATAATTTTACTGCACGTGTGTATGTCACTGAACTCATCCTAAGCGGCTGGACCATTTTGAGTAAATATTTTTGTGCGCATTTTAGTGGCGCCCTGGGGGGTTTACAAATCAGTCTGGCAGATGGCGCTGCAGTCGGTACCTAGGTTATTTATCTATACGGCTGCATCGATTTGTATCTAATGGGTAACGTCTGTCGGGTCCGCTAGTAATGTTATAAAACATAATTAACATTAAACAAAGCCATTTTATTAGTTACAGTAGATAAAATTAATGATATAGCAATAAAATTAAACTACTCTATTACATTCATTATTAACAGAAGGAAGTAAATAATTGGATTAACAAACGTTATAAAACAAGGTGATAAACATTCAGAGATAAAGCAGTTATATAATTTAGTTAATCGGTTCGTCTTCAACTTTCACAGAAACGTTTTGTTGCAATTAATCAAAGGAATTTGATATTGAGTGAAGGTGGTTAAGGCTCAGCCTCTGAGATGAGATCTGGTGTTGAGGCTAACCGGCCCCCAGATATGAGTATTTCTTAATTTCTACAATTTGCATTTTTGTCAACATCGATTGCTCTTCAATGCAAATTGTGCATACTCAAAATAGGCTTTATTGAACAGTTTTTAGGGAAATCTATATTTGAAAGCATAAAAAAATATGTTAATCTTGAGCATATTGAACTGTTGTGTTCAAATAATAATATCTGTATTATTTGTAAACAAATCTTGATAAAATTGATAACAATGATGTAATAAATGATAATAAGGGGAAGTGTTGTTTTTATTTATCGATTGAAATAAGATATTTAAAAAAGTATACTCGAGTTATTCGACCGAAACATCTTACGATCGCGGCGTCATTTCGCTTCTCTTTCGTTTCTTCGTAGGGCAACAGTGACTCCCGGGAGCTCCCGGGAGCGAATTGTCCCGCACTTCATATACCCCCTCACTCCCTCAAATTCTTTAAAAATTGTCTTTTCACCGCGCCGTTACATTAACATTTATAAATATTATTATTTTTTACGTTATATTTTAATAGTCATTTAACTTTTATGTACCTCTTAATATATGCTAAGTTGTGTTACTTATAATACTTAACTGTCTATTCTAAATTCGTCTTTTATATTCCCACCTTACAGGTACAGACGAAGTAAAAAAATAACTTAAAGAATAATAAGAAAAAACTAGTTTAGGGTACCGTGATTTTTGTTTTATTATATTGTTGGAATATCTAAATCCATTCCAACGATGGTACATGTGTCCTCATATCATTTTGCTGTTTCTTTATGCGAAACATACACTAATAATAGTTCATATAAACTTTTTTGTTCTTCATTTATGGCAATGAATTAATATGAACTTCATAAAAATGGTGAAATCTGTGGAAATTCCAAAATATTTCGCCACAAACTCATGGAGGCATCAAATCCTAATAGGCCTGCGGCTCAGTGAGGCAAATGCGATTCGTGACAATGAAGTTGCAACAGATAGATAATTATGTATTTTTCGCAAGACAAGTTCGTAATGAAGTATAAAGTCGCCATTTAAGAGTTTTCAAATTGTTGCCATTTCTATGTGACGTAAATTGTTTAGAAATGTTTTGTTAATTGTTATTTTATTATGACCATGTCTTGCAATTTGTTGAAATAAACGTATTTGGTGGATTTGTTTTTCTGTTTCTCAATAGCCAACAGAGCTACAGAGCGATGATGGTCCAGTGCATAGCCCATAAGGGCTCGGCCTCTTAAATGAGATGTCCTGATTTAACCCCCGAGACCATCGCTTGCTCACCGGTGAAGTAAAACATCGCAAGGAAACCTATATGTTTGATGAGATTGAAAGTATTTGAAGATGTGTAAAGCTAACTAACACTCATTGGACAGCGTTTCGGTGGACTGTGGCTCAATATCCTGATTTCCAGGACCCACAGCAGTGAGACATGGGTTGATATTTTACTTTAATTTTGTTTACAAGGCCAAGTATATATTATGTAGTGGATCTTTTTGTCGTTTAGAACTCAGAAGGGCGAAAAATAAAAAAATGATGATTAGGTTGTGTGCTAATTTACCACTAGTCACTACATTAATATATATCTACACGAGTATTATAAACAGTAAGTTTGTGAGATTTTGTGTTATTATAAGGGGGTAATCTCTGGATCTACTGAATCGATTTTAAAAATGATTTTACCAATAGAAGGCTATCTTATTTGTGAATAACATAGACTATAATTTATTCCCGTATTATCACGGTAATGTGACGTACGCGTGAAAAACCGCAGGGCGCTTCTAGTTTAATATATAGGGTGTCTTTTAAGTTTCTGTTGACGATGTTTGATATCAGGGCTATGTATTACCATTGTTTGAACATTTTTCAATGTTTCTCATAGTTTTTACTGTGATGCGACTACGCAATTATTTTAATTCAGTCTTGTGAAAGACCTTTAAAAGATCTTGATGTTTTGGGTAATTAGTATTGTTGTTTATGCAATAATTCAAGCTTCCACTAATTATGATCTCCCTTGAAGATTATATTTAATAAAATTACTTTATAATAGAGATTTTAAATTAATTATTGTCCAGTGACACTTGGGAAGATGTGAATACATTTTATCTATGGTTAAGTTTGTGTATTTACAGTATGTTTGTTACTCTTTCACACTAAAACTACTATATTAAAACTTTACAATAATGTAGCTTATAGATCAGAATAACACAGTTATAATTTATAAAAATATCGTATGAATATCTAATAGTGGACAGAGGAAGTCGCGAGCACCAGCTAGTTTGTAATAAGTTCAAGGGATCTGTCGTCTTGGCGTTCATTGAGAAAGGCCATCTTCAGCTGATGATGATATATAGCTACCACTTTACTAGTAGGTATCGTAAATTAATGGGCTAACTTTGGAACCGGGGGCAGACTCAATTGACGTTAAAAAAATACTCTGATGGTGCTGTTTTTAATATTATTTTTTTGACTTTGACTTTGACCAATCTGGAACTGGCAACTGAAATGTTCAAGTTTCATCCCGAAAACCTTTGTAGCAACACTCTTTCACGTAATACAAAGCCTTTAAATTAAATAAATCCTTATAAAGCAACTTGCAACTTGGGGCTTAAACAAAGTAACATTAAAAAACCGATAGCTAAGTTCGAAAAGAATGTATGGCATTGACATAATTCGCGATAAATCACGTGGTCAATCGTTATCGTAACATAACTGTTTATTGGTTATCGATCGTTTTGGTCAATATCTTATCGGCTTACGGCGGTTTTCAATATCCTACATCTATCTTAAGATTTTGACAGATTTTGTAAGAAAATGTGTCAAAATTTCAAGATACATAAGAAAATATTAAGATAGATAGGATATTGAAAACCGCCGTTAGAAATTGTCATTGACGACTCAGAAACGATGTCGAATTTCGATATGTTTCCCCTACGAAACTATGCTACTTTGTCTAAGCTTTTAGATACTCTCTTCTTAAAGAAATCTCTATGCAGCCGTGCGCGTGCTAACACAGTCCTCCTTCATTCTGCTTTCTTAGGAGGCTTAGGAGTTAAATCGAATATTGGAATGCGGTATTGAATATAATAAAATTTCCATAAACAAAGTAGGGCGCAATTTCCAGTATAAGTGCAATAAACTTGGCCGTGTCAACGTTCTCGAACAAGTGGGCAATCAAAAATTGACTCATTGTTTGATCGGAAAATATTGCATAAAGCCCAACCTAACTGTACCTTCAAGCCTGAAATATCGTCAGTATGCATCCTTAAATACCGTATTATAATCCTAATACCGGTGGAGCTCGGTCATCGGTATAGGAGTTTAATGACACGTGAAATCGGAAGGTCTTAGGTTCATATGCCATACTTGTACTACATTTTTATTATAATTATGTCTATACATATGGATTATGGATAAATATATTATTTTAATAATAATATCTATGGACGTTTTTTACACCACGTCAATCGTCGATCTTAACACGGATCAGCCGTGTTAAGTTCCCGAAGAGCTTGTGTTACGGGTGCCAGACAAGGGAAATATATTTAATACTTTTTATATTGACATATATATTGAAGATTTTAATTATATAGTACACATATTTAATACACATCCATGACCCGGGAACACAGAAACTTTTTTGTTCCCTGGCGAGATTCGAACCCGCTACCTCCGGAGTTGAGCGCCAAAGTACTCACTACTGAGCTACAGAGTAACATAGTATAGATAGTTCAACTCAACTTTGCGCGCGGCACTATTTGCTGCCGCTAGTCGTAAAGCAGCTTTAGTGTGTGGCAGTAGACAACGTCCCAAAGCTAAGTCGGACTCGACATTATATGCTTGCGTATGCTTGCGACGGGACTAGTTTAGCATGGTGTGATTGTTATCATTCAAATCATTTCACTTTCGTCTATATTCTTCTCATCATATCAGTAAAATATTTATGTGAAACTACATAAAATAGATAAAAAAGCTCTCATCGATTAGTATAGACATAAAATATAAACCATTTATTTCTAAATGTAGAGTAAAAATAAATTGATATTGATATAAATTGACAAAACAAAATTGTCTATGCTTAATTTAAAAAATGTCTTTAGATTAACCTCGCTATATACCGCTATGCCTCAATACAATATACCGGTGTCCGGTGTCCATAGAGTACACGAGATTTCAAATAGTGTCAGGATACTGTTAGAATTCATCATTATATTTGACTGATGACTCCGCATCATAATTACGATCACAATATAAAGACGTGTAACTGTTGTTATGGCTTATGAATGTAGTCATTGATTGATGAATGATTTTATCATTACTACGTATCTAGACAAAAATGATACTTGTATCTTCTATTTTATTAAGGCTTAGGTAAATGATAAATCAACTAAAAATGCTGTAACTTGATTGCAAAACTAACATAAGTTTTATTTTATTTGAAAATGTATAATTCTTCTACCTGGCTATATAACTGATAAAATTGAAAATTAACTTTTCAACTCATTTTACTTTAAATTAAAAACAAATAAACAACAATAAACAAATATAACAATAATCGAAAAATAAAATTTACGTAGAAAAAAAAACATTTTTTATTGGTCGTATTGACTACTAGTTTTCGTATATATAATATTAATTGCTGACACATATACAGTCTAAAAATCATTCGAGATAAATAACGTTATATAAATGATTTGCGATTTATAATTTTCTTACGTTTGTTTGTATAGCGGATCCACTACAAACCTCAAAATTTTATACGTTACTAGAAATGCAAATTATGACATAGTTTTGAGAAGGTAGTTATTTTTAATCTGTCATATTTTTTATTGTTATATTTATCGATTCTTTTTTTTTTAGGGAAAAAAGTACATTTTCGTTTATACTTATACATCTTTTTACCGGACGAATTTTGAATTTTCGTGAATCCTTTTGGCTCACGGAATTTATCGGCCACGGAACACAAAATTTTATAAAAATCTGTTCAACAGTTTAGGAGTTAAGTAAAAAAATACACGTGATAATTATTTTATCTACAAGTCATTACCACCAGGACTTCATAAATGATCACTGGTTACATTGATCAATTTCGATCCTAATTTGTAACGAAATGATTCATGTGATTATATCACATTTCATGAACCACAGACCACAGTACCAGACAAAGATGAAGAACACTTAGCGTATTCCTAATTGATTCGACAACAAAGAGTTCTCATTCCCATTACGACTTACACGCCACCTATTGTCTGTCTTGCGGTCAAGGACGCTTACTTTTTATCTATTTCTAAACGGTCAACGCTTTCTTAATTTAAATTACATTTCGTGTAAAAAGTAATTAATATAAATAACAATTATAGATTGAGATTGTTTTTCTACACAAAGTCATACTTGCGTGAATAAATTGTCAAGTATTTACAAATTTAACGTTTATAAGTATCATCATCATCATAAATACGTGTCTGTCAAATATAGACGCTACTCAGTGACCATAAATAATGGCTACGTAAGACGGTCATTGAACTCTGTTTTCCTTAACGTGACCTTTGCCTCAGGAACTTATTGGCCTAAAGGCGCATTCATAACGGTCTAAAGCGATTATATTGGTCATCATATGTTGTGTAAGATAGTCATAGACTCAATAATCAGTCATTTTTTTATGCCATAAGTAAGTCACCGAGCACTCGGAGACAAGACTACTGACGCTCATAGATATCCGTTAACCAAAGGTTATGCAGATGGTTTGCCCTCTTTTACCCTATAACACGTAGGGCAAACGGACACAGCTACACACGTGCCACCATATGATCCATGGTCAGCGTCACCCATCAATTTAAACAAGTTAACCAGAGAATAGGATTGTGGGAATATGGTGGTTGGCCCCAAAGGGAGATCTCCGACCGAGCGAGGTGCAATGCTCCGCCAGGCCGAAGCCCACTAGCTATCGTGTCAGATGTCGTATATATAGCGACCGGGCGCTGGAATTCTGATAGCGCGATTCATGATTGTGGCGCTGTGATTGGTCCGCCACAGGATAAACAACTCATAATTTTTTTGCTTGTCCTGAGACGTAAAATTAGTGATAATAAGAGCACGGGTACGGGCATAAATTATAACTTGCTAGTAAGCTATAATTTATCCCAAGTGCCCGCGGCTTTGTCCGTGTTAGAAAAAAAATCCCTTTTTTATAAAAATATCCTATGCTACTTCTAGTACCTTCCAGAATATGTGTACAAAGTTTCAGGATGATTCGTCGAGTAGTTTTTGCATGAATGCTTAACAAACGTCAACGCTTTCTTAAAGGATGTCACTCACAAACACCGTAGCCATTTATTGGTAAAAGAATTTAAAAAGTCAGTTCAATACATCCAGAGATTACTTTCAACCTCACAAACTCGTACCTGATATTATGGAGTTGAACTGAGCTGTAAACTGTGAATTCTGATAGTGAGTCACAGGTCAGCAGCCCTTAGCTGATGTTTATATTGTATTGTCTTTACAATGCCGTGCAAAATATCCGTATCACATCCAATACACATAAATTAAATTCGTGCACATAGACATGACATTAGATGTTTCGTCACTACCAGAAATGCAGACGTGATTCATTGTGCATCTAAAGTTCTCGGGTTCAGCACTGACAGACATACTTTATGAACCTTAATACCAATGTAGTCGTCTAAATGCCGTTTCCCAATGATACGCCTGAAGATATCTTTATCGTTTTGTTAGTAAATCACATAGTGCAAATCGATGAAAATTTTCAACGGCTTACATACATAAACAACATTATACGTTTGAAGAACAATTATAGTAGGTTATAATAATGCTGTAATAAAAGATCCTCATTATATTTGGAAGGCGGGAAACGCACATGCAAATCTGGTTTCGTGAGTGTATATGGATGATTAACTTACTTACCACCAAGTAAACAAATTGTCCGTTCCCTCCCCCTCGTCTATATATTTTTGACATGACAACATCTAATAACTCGATATTACGGACAGCATGCATGAAAAAGATGACGTCATTTCGCGTTCCGCAAGCGAG
Source organism: Lycaena phlaeas (assembly GCA_905333005.2). Lineage (NCBI taxonomy): Eukaryota > Metazoa > Arthropoda > Insecta > Lepidoptera > Lycaenidae > Lycaena > Lycaena phlaeas. The sequence continues at coordinate 4,404,312 of HG995176.1, forward strand.
AGGGCGGCACGAACGAGAGAGAGGCAAGATCGGCTCGAGCGATCGGCTCAGTTCGGTTCGTTCTGCATGTTGTGTTTGACGACTTTACAGACAACCAATTTTTTCAGCTAGCGGCACATCTGCCAGAGTAACCTAACTGGCAGATGTGCCGCTTGGACGGTGGTAAATTTACCTAGACCAGACTACTCATATGTGTTGCGTATGTAAATATATTATAAATGACAAATACGATGCTAAGTCACGTTATCAGTCATTTCAATTTAAATCAGTATTACACTCCCTGTATTTCCCTTCTTTTCGTAAGTTGTCTTCTCTCATTGGAGAAACAAGCAAGAAGGACCCATGCAGTTCTCACTAGTAATAATAATTTCCATATATTTTTCCTTGGCTCAGACACATTGTTCTAAACGCTATCTGCATTTTTCAATCCTGTGAAAGGAATACACGCCACATTTGTTGGTTCAGTTAGTATCAAGATTCACGTTTAGATCATATCCAAGTAATTACAAGTAAGTAAGTACGTACAAGATAATATATTGAACTTTATGTTACTCGAATATGTAGTGTATTCGAGTACATTCTTTCATTCTACAATAAAACTATTTTTCTCGGTCAATTTTCAAAGTCTCTCTAAAGACCTATAGGTAATTTAAGTGCTACTGTCTACTAATACTAATCTTATCAATGTTAGGAATAAAAACGTAACAAATTACACTTACATCATATTCTAAGCCGAAAATAGGTAACAAATTTAATACGAATGATTAAAAACTTTATTTATAATTAATTGCGTACCCATACTTATTTAAATTATGTAAATAAATTAAATTACAATAAATTGATTTTAATTAGTAATACAAAAACAATAAGAGCCTTGATCGGATGTAAAAACGGTTTAGAACATGCGCTTAACCTTCTTTTGTATGCGCAATTACGAAAAACCGATGCAACGCAACAGTAATTAGATATATCCATAAAAGGTAAACAAAACATGTTATAATGAACTAATAAACATGATACAGTGCACTAATAAATATAATTTTAAAATAATTTTAGGGAATTGTGACTATTTAATTGCACAATATGCTGATTATCTTCGATGGGCCGCGCTCCCGGCTGCATGTAAGGTTGCCAGATGATCGGAAATCGTCTGGATTCTCCCGATTTTTTATTGATCTCCAGACTCCAGAAAAATCTCAAAATATCCAGAAGAACAGTTATTTCTAGAATTCCCCACCAAAAATAATTTAAAATAATTTTACTTACCAATATTTTCTTTCTCCCGACAACAAACCGCAAATAGTCGGGACTATTTGATGTTTTTTCCCGATATTTTGAAATTCTGATCTGGCAACCCTAGCTGCATGGGTACCACCATCTTGCTTGTTTCCCCCGTATAACAGTTTTGCTATATTTCGGACAGAAAGACAAGAATAAGAGACATAACATCTTATGTTTCAGGATAGGTAATGTAAATGAGTTCCTTTTTTTTCTTTGACACCGGGAAATGCGCTTAGGCATCTCGCGGGGGAGTGGGTCTCTCCAGGCGCGCAGGAAAGCTGGTAAGCGGACTCAGCTCTACCCACTAAAACCCAAAGAGTGCCACCAATGCGCCTTTGGTGAAGTGCCCCGGATCTACAAGCAACACTACTCGACTCGACGGCTAGTCGCAGAGGGGTTGTCCCGCACTACAGTACAAGCCATCCCAACATAACAATGAGGTGAGGTTCCCCTCCTCACCCCTTGCCCCCTGCTATTTTGTCCCCTCTTCTTATAAGAGGGGCATAAAGAGCCCCCACGGCTCAATTCACTGAGCCCCACCGCCACGACAAGAAATGGGTCGGAAGTAAGAAAATTAGAATTTGACAAGGCATAACTTATTGCATTTTTGCCCGCAAATTTTCTTTTGTAAAAAAAAACATGTTTTTCTATGTTTTTTACTATGGGAAGATCACGATGCCGAGTCTTGTCATGGATATAATCAACGTGTTAATAATTTATTCCATGAAAGAGTCAGTTCGGGCAAAATGACTCTCAAGATAGCTCATAAATGATTACTCGAGCTATCCTAAGTGAATTTGTCTATATTAATAGCCAATAGGTGACGCTGACCGTCTGTCTACACGTCTGCTAGTTGACATATCCAACTTACATGAAAAACTAAAATTGAATGTCTTTATAATGAAACAATTATTATGAATTTTATCGCGATTAATTAAGTTATTACATTTCTATAAAGTATCCGAAACGTCGGGCATGTAAAAAACCGCGATAAAATCCCTAAAAGCTGTTTGATTATAGTGAGTGTAATTCGCGTAAACATAAAAACAAAATTGAATGTCTTATTATAATATATATACTTACGATACATTGAGTCATAAACCACATACTATTTATACGAGACAAAATGCGTGACTATAATTAGTTAATTTATCTTACAAATAACGGAGTAAATAATAATCATGATATCTTGACACGTATCTAGCATTCACTTGGCGTGACTAATACAATGTTATTAGTGTAAAACAATAAATAGACTGTATTGTATGTTAAGTTAATAAAGATCGACTTTTTAGGTGTTCCTTTTTTTAAATTATTACTATATTAGTGGTCCTCCCCGACTTTGCAACACTCCCTCTTTCGCAATACGCGAAATTGTGCCTCCTTCGAAATTTCTTAATGTCTTGATTGCATTTTTAAAAGTTTCAACTGACAAGATTCAACTGACGCTTTGTTCTTTTTTTAAATATTCAGTATAAGCTATAGAATTCCGCTGGAATAATCTAGGATTCAAATATTGAAAGAACTTTTAACCCCGTCCAGTTATTTTGGAGCCTATTCAATGCAAGCACAGAATCAAATCTTTATAATATTAGCATAGATTAGCCAAGTTTCGTGATTAGTTTGTTTTGCCGGTTCTTCTCAGTTAATTATCTTTGGCTTATAGCAAAGTTTAAATTATTTTCTTTATTGTTATAAAGGATAAATTACTACGCTTTGAGTGAGAGCAAATTAGATCAAATCAAATCAAATCATCCGTATAGGATGAGGGTGACATGGGATCGGCCATCTTGGCGTTCATTGAGGGAAGCCTATGTTCAGCAGTGGACGGATAAAGGCTGATGATGATAATACGTATAAATCTGATTATTCAAAGGTACATAAACAAAGACTATCGTTCTAGTTATTTGAAACTAAATCACGTAAAACCAGTTAGTGTAAGCTTCTCGTAAACCTTGAGTCGGCTGTTCCCACTCAAACGCCATTGTTAAGCGCACTATATTTAATTATAATTGTACATTGTGAACTTTTCACATTAAGTTTTGTAATACGATGTAGGTGACGACATGTTTATGGTTTGATACAATCTATGTAATGGTAACAGGTCACTTAGAGCGGTAGCGATATCGAATGCCAACTTTATGGAGACTCATTCGGGTTTTAACGTTATGTAAAGTTCATCATCACCATCATCTATCCGTCCACTGTTGAATATTACACTAATAAAGATATAAAAATCAAATGGTGATAATAAAATCACTGAACTCTTAAATTACTGGACCGACTTCAATGATGTTTTTGTGTGTATTTGTTTCGTTTTGCGTTTGCGGAATCGCAATTTAATTTACAAAAAACTCTGTCTATTACAACGCCTGTCAAGGCGCATTTACCTGTCCGCAACACGGACCTGCACGGAGATCGTCTTCCCACCTGGTTAATGGTCGACCAACACTTCATATATATAAACGCGGCAGTCTTGAGCCTTATTGCTCTTATAAAGCTCTTATTTATTTTCTTTTCCTACCACTAAGTTAATATTTTATTGTTCTCTGAATATCAAAATAATTAATAAGGAATGATTCTTTTAGCTAGTTTGGGTCAAGTTGACAAAGGCCAGTTAAAACATGTTAGATTACCTTAAGTCATGTTAAAATGATGACCCAAAGCATTCTAAAATCAAAGCGAATTGTAGTCCCCGAATTTGTAACTTTTAAAAGAAGAAGATAAATTTTGAGTATAGAATTACGATTTTTAAGAGAGTAAATACTACATAATATTATGTATCACATTGAGGGAGATCTGAGTTCAGCAATGGTCGGATTAAGGCTGATGATGATGATGGTGATGATGATGATGAATCACAATATAATATATTTAACACATATGAATTGTATGTAAAGGAAATGTAGTAGAAACTCAAGCAAATGTTTAACGCTCGCTTGTACTGGCTGGTACGGTCTTCAGTGGTTTATAAACTGTTATCAGACTTGTTTGCGAGTGGGCCCATCAGAGCGTGTCTGGTGTTGAAAATATTGACCCACTGTTGGCAAACCTAGCCTCCTAGCCTTGAACAAACACTATCGATCAATGACGTTAGACTTCAAGTCTAGATCTACAGCTGGTGCACGCTTTACGTATCGCGGGTTCGAATCCCGCCAAGTTCAGGTACTTGTATGATGAATATTGATGTCTGTACAGGGCTATGGAAGTGTATATAAAATGTATATCAATTTTTTATTTTTCTTTTGTTCCAAAACAAATTTATAAGCTTCTCACAGCTAAGTTAGCGTGATTGTTGTATAATATTTGATTATTCATTTTTAGTTTTATTATATTACTAGCTGTTACCCGCAGCTTCGCCCGCGTGAACTTAGGTTTACGGATTTATCATGTTTGATGACGATCATTTTCCATTTCAATAATGACTAAGTTTTTGTATTAAAATGGATATATGTTATCTTGAACATAAAGACATATTATATTCCTATGCAGACTTTCTGCATGCATATTTACTATTTAGGATACTATTACATATTACTCGCATCCACTGCCCTCTCAAATCACGGCAAAACGATTTATTTTTTTGCGTATTATTTTGATATTGCCATATCTTCTAAAGTATTCATTTAATTTGCATGATGTAAAGGGTAAAAATAATCTTCATTATGTGCTCCAGCTAATTAACTGATTTAAAATGATAAGGATTCATACCGTATTTTTGTAAATAACTTTCAAATTATCGCGTTATAATTGTCCATTTTTTAAAGTATTAAGTGGATATAGTATGATATCCCTAAGAGATAGATATATGCCATCGCGGACTTTTTTGTAGACCTATTTAAGACACACAATTCCACCATACATTATTTTGATATATCTCAAAGGGTTTAGGCAGCGTTTTCGTTGGCCAATTTTTTTCCGACACCTCCAACAACTATTGTTATATCTTAGCCAATGTATATAGAAACTTAATAAATTATATACATAAACCTTCCTCTTGAATTGTCCTATCCATTAAAGAAAACCGCATCAAAATCCGTTGCGTAGTTATAAAGATTTAAGCATACAAAGGGATATAGGGACAGAAAAAGCGACTTTGTTTTATAATATGTAGTGATACATTCACTGCACGAAGATGCCATATAACGTACATAACACAGATTATTATGGTCGGTCCGACGGATATAAGCGTCAAAGGTCGTCTTGGCGTTCATAGACAGGCCTGGAGGCCTAGCCAAAATACAATTAAGAAAGCGTTAGCGAAGTTCGAAAATGACAAAATGTATGAGATTGATATAAGGCCGCGCTTAATCACGTGGTCCATCCTATACATTTTATCATTTCGAACTTCGCTAACGCTTTCTTAATAATATTTTGGCTAGGCCCCTGTGTTCTGTAGGATGGATAGAGGCTGATCATGATGGTGAGGCTACTATAATAATCATCATCATTCCTGATACGTCTTCAAATACACAAGCGCGGACAAAACAGCTGCCAACATAATATAGACATTAAGATACAATTTTCCTGTTATCTCCCATCTAATATTTATATGCATTACATTCCTCATACATATTTCGAATATTTTATTAATGTGAGAAAAATAAACAGCACATTATCAGGTATGTATAAACAATTATAAACACTTTTACATATAAATGTACGATTTTATTTATTATAATTACAATACCAGTATGTACAAAGGATTTATAGAATCTTCAATTACATCTACTATGTAGCATATAAATATTATATTATGTATGTTATCTCTGCTTCATTTGAGTTAACTTTGATTTACGGACGTGTGCGGATTAATGATGATTATTTTACTAAGTTACTCCTTGCTACATTAGCTATCTGCCAGTGAAAGTCATGTCAGAATCGGATCAGCTCTTCAGAAATTAGCCTTCATGCCTTTTGTATTGAAACAAATTATTGAAACAAATTTAATGATGCTACAACGAAATTATTGTCATATCATGATCATGAGCATGTAATAGTTCGCTCTCAATAAATGCCAAGACTGCCGATCCCCGTTATGTTTGAAATTATCTTTTTATAGCCCCATTAACACCTAAGCTTTACCGTTTCTCAAACAAAAGTCAGCGACATCAAGTATATGAGAAATATAAAAATTAGCGCATCATATTTATATCGCATATAAATTACCTAATAACATAAAGCTTCGTTATAATAAACATAACATTTTATGGTGTAATTCCTTCCTGATACACTTGCCTTTATAGTTACGTTAATTCCGGGGTAATTCACAGATAAAGTAACATAAAAAGTTGAATAACTTTCAGCCATTATTTTTTTATTAGCGAATGGAATAGTTCTAATTCGACGGTATGTTTGTTTGTATTTACGTTCTACGTCAAATTGCTAGTCCGATTTTGATTAATGTTGTGTCAATCGATGTTTTATAAACTATGCGATAGAGTTATTATTTGAATTGACTCAAAAAAGGAGTATTATTTTTCTGCAGTCGGATTACCTTTTTTAGAGTTGCGTGCCTCAAATAGAAAAAAAAAACCTTATAAGATCACTGTCTATTCCATCCGTATTTCTGTCTATCCTTGTATCACCACCGATTTTTCGAGAAATGCGTAGAACTAGCAAGTTAGAATTATACCAAATAATTAGATCTAAGTTTATAGGTCCTCATGGATTTATAAAAGCCAAGGTCCTAAGTCAGCACGGTAAAAACATAAGAGGTCCTGACTTAGGACTAAAAAGATATTGTCTTTTTTTACCGTGCTGACTCAGGTATCAAAATTTAATTAAATTCTCAACCTTGCATATTTAACAAATTTTCCCTATATTTGTGCTGTGATACTTTAGTTCCAAAATTATCAATTTTAGGTCAACCGGAAGTACTCCCTAGGGCCTGAGTCAAAAGTCTAAATCGTAGTTCCTGTCAAACTAGTTTCACGATATTTGGCAAAAAGCAGCACAAATAAGGATACATTCAAAACAACAAAAAAGAATCTATGAAACTGGTGGGCCCGTAATTGGCTTTAATTATTTATTAGCATACATAATAATTAACGCCAATTAAGATTGTCTTTTGATTTATATTCAACTAGCAGCCCCCCGCGGTTTCACCCGCGTACTTCAAATTCTCGTGGAAGTAGTTTGATGAATTATAGCCTATGTGTTATTCCGATGTACAAGCTATGTCAGTTATTATCATGTAAAATTTCATAAAAAAATATTCATTAGTTTTTACGCGAAAGAGTAACAAACATCCATACTTACAAACTTTCGCGTATATAATAATAATAATAGGAAGTAGGATTTTTGTTAGAATGTCTAATATTGTTTTTGTTTTTTATTAAAACCCGTGCGCGAGTCTATCTCGAACTTGGTCCTTTAACAATATAAATCCCGTCTGCATTACTAGTGGACTAGGTTAACGTAGTTATATCGTAAAAATAATAAGAACCTTTCAAGTTGCGTACATTGTTGTCTACGAAATTTTATACTCAACATGAATACAGCCTAAATTAAATACTTCCTAACAAAAATAAACTCATAAAATTTCAATGTTATCTTTATTTATGTAATATGTAAATTTATGCCTACGGCGAGGAAAGTGTTGATCGGAAGATGATTCGTTGATAGCTTGTCTCTCATAAGGCCATGACCTAAGTGATATTACGTGTCGTTTTGGACAATTACAGTGACGTTGGTTAGGAAGTCGTGACCGTCTTTAGTAATCGGATAAGTTGATGACCTCTGCGGCTCAATAGTTAGCGCGTTTGCTCTCAAGCCCGGAGACAGCGGGTTCGTATCTCGCAATGGAACAAAAAAGTTTCTGTGTTCCTGGGTCTCAAACGTGTATTATATAATAAAAATCTTAAATATATGTATTCATATAAAAAAGTATAAAATATGTGTATATCCTTTGTCTGGTCCCCGAAACACAAGTTCTTCGAGACTAAATTGACGTGGTGTAAAAGCTTCCATAGATACATTAAACTATTATACTAATATATCTGACAAACTCATAATTTTTATGCCATTTGCGTGCCCTACTACTCAATGCTATACTATGTATTTGGAGTTACATAAATGTCATATTTATGTTGTAAATTGTGATTGCATAGATCAAGGAGGCATCCCTCTAGGCATTTCGAGGTAAAGCTCGAGGCGGATTGGAAAATTTCATACATCTTAGATAATTATTGGAAGTGGTTAGGGATCGGCCGTGTTGGCTTTAATTAAAGGAGGCCTATGTTCAGCTCCCCACCATGGTCGTTCAGTCTCTCTGTGTCTGTGTTCAGTCCCCTGAGGGACTGACGCCACCTCCATAGACGGGTTGTCCCGAACTACAAGACAACGACTCCCAACGTCGGAACAGAACAATGAGGTGAGGTTCCCGTCCTCGCCCCTTGCCCATCTTTTACCCCCTCTTCTTATACGGGGGCTCTTTGTAGGATACAAAGCTCCGCTCCGCTGCTGATAGATCCTGGGAACCTCACTAAAGGCGGCATTATTGGCACTCGCCGGTTTTTAGTGGGTAGAGCTGCGTCCACTTACCAGCTTTCGGGCCGCATTCCACTGAGGAGCATCAGCGCATTTCCCGGCGTAAAAAAGGGCCTATGTTCGGCTGATTGCCTTGTTTTCTAACAGATCCGGAGCACCTCACTAAAGGCGGTGTTGGTGACACTGCCCGGGTTATAGTGGGTAGAGCTGCGTCCACTTACTTTCGGGCGCAGCTAGTCCAACATAAAACCCACTCCCCAGCGGGATGCCTCAGTGCATTTCCCGGCGTTAAAGAATAAAAAAGCCTATGTTCAGCTCTGGATTTATAAAGGCTAATGATATTGGTAATGGAGAGATATGTCTTGTTATAAAGTAGATAATGCAATGTTTTAACTTTTCGTGCGAAAGTAATATATAAAAAATCTGTTTTTTTTACCTTCTTGTGTAATCCAAAAAAACGTTTAAATATCTCTGTGGTTTTACTTACGTAGCGTTAATATTGTTCTCAATTAAGTTCCGGCTTTTTAATGTAGTACACATACAGTATAATACGGTTTCTTATATAATATAATGTGCACAAAAACAGAGATTAAATAGCTCTATACTATAATGTAAGTACTAAAAAAAAACTTATAATTTCCAAACAATATAGCATTCAAACACAAATTAATTTAAGATAACTCATATAATAATAAACAGAGCCGTAAATAGGGCAGTGCTACCGGTGCAGGGCACGGGGCATAGACTCTGGGGGACGCAAGAATGGACAGACAAGGCAGGACTATTATTTTTTTCAGGTTTGCTAAGGGTGCAGTTATAGAAGCTCGCACAGGGTGCATCTATTTAGCACCCGTTTCAATGATTTTCATCGAATTATCTTAATATTTCCAGCTTTGCGCACAATTAATTGTTTTTTCTACGCAATTAATAATACTACAATAAAAATTACTACAATCATTAGCATCGTTTGTAGTTGCAAGTTCATTAAAAATAAGTTTTTCCTAAAGCGGGTTCCAGGTTGATAGAGCTCTTAAAAACGGCTATTTACGGCTCTGATAATAAACATAAATAATTTTTAATCAAGCGAAGGCTTCGCATCTGATACCTAAATCCTTTAAAAATGTACAAAATCTTATTGAGGTACAATATTAAGGCGTGTTGCATTCCTTGTCGACGATGTTACCCTATTGAACTATCGTGTTGACCTTTCCAACCCATTATTCTAGCACAAAGCCTTTAATACTAATATATTGTTTGTACCTCAGTTTATTCTACCATTATCATTTACTTTAACAGACTTATGGCTTTTTATGTTAGTTTGATAAACACACAGACAGAACAAATATAGGTTAGGGAAGAAGCTAACTATGCGAGCTTGAAAAAGCTAGCCTAGTTTTTTATGCTAGGTAGACTTGGCTAACTTGGCTATGCGAGGTAGACGTGATGGTAAGTGCGCGACGCCCCCTTGTAACTTTGACGCCCCCTTTAACCAGACCTAACAACTTATTTATGTCCCCCTGACACATTAAGACTACTACTTGTAGTAATTACACTACCTGTCCTGCTCTTTTCTCCGACACAGCATACTGTTACACAGGAGAAACAAGCAAAAGTGACATCGCTTCGTAGCGAAATTCGCTATCACCTGTAAGTTATCGATAACAATTTTCTAGCCAATGTACAATGAGTGTAGCGATAGTTATTTCGAAATGGTTATTCGATAACCAAAAAATTTTGGCTATGGTATCGAAAATATAATTGTCAATATCGATAAGTGTCAAATCAAAACAACACCGACCGTGATTAAGTGCGGCCTTATGTCCATCCCATATATTTTATCATTTCGAAGTTCGCTAACGCTTTCTTAGTGGCACTTTTGCTAGCCCCCCAGGCAAGATGACGGTACTCCTGCTTCCGGGACCGCGTCTCAAAGCAACCTTCCCAACGGTAAAAACTCTACTCAACTCTATTCATAACTTTCATATTTTGTTTTTTAGATACAAGTTAGTGGGTGCCAAACTTTCTATTTTATACATTTTCAGATACGCGTTACGTTTTCATTTTATTTAGCTATACAAGATTGAGCGATTGTCCACTTTGTAAGGGGCGCGGCCTCTTGAAAGGGTCTGGATTCGATCCTGACCCTCACCTGAGGTGCCTTGAAATTGGTTTTTCTAAATTTCTAAGTGCACACTGACCGTCGCTCGCTAACCGGAGAAGTAAAACATCGTGAGGAAACCTGCATGCCGGATGAGATTAAAAGTCTTTGAAAGTGCGTGAAGTTTACCAACTCGTATTGGGCCAGCGCGAGCGCCTCGGTGACCTATGGCCCGATATCCTCCTTGCCTGATTTCGAGGTTGCTACTTTACTTTTTTTATACAAGACTTTACAAAGCTCTACATTACCACTCCATCTGGCTTGCAGTTACTTTTTAAAAGACAATATTGTGATTTGTCATTCTGATGTGTCTGATGAAATGCACCATGCCTTACGAAACTCCATAAATGTGTCTTTTCTAAGTATATGTACTTATGTATAATAAAATTATCTTTATACAATGCCAATAATAAGCGTGTTTAAAGGAATAGTTGCAACCTTTACCAACACTGTACAGTCGTCTACAAAAATAAATACAAATGTCCATATATGTTGTCACAGTTTTGAGAGACATTTTTATTAAAGATATTGTAGTGTGCGTGTTACGGTATTTAATAACACGTGGCTGCAATACCGTGTACCAAGTAAAAAAATATAATACTTATTGGAATTTAAAAAATCTAAATATGAATTAGAATCTTGTATACAGACTAGAAGAGTCATTACGTATATCATAGCGTCCGGTATATTAGCGTAGCGTTTATTAATCCTTACTAATATTATAAATATGAAAGTAGAGATGTTTGTTACGCTTTAACGCAAAAACTACTCAACCGATCGTGAAACTTTGTACACATATTTTCGGAGGTACTAGATGTAACATAGGATACATAAAAAAAGGAATTTGATTTGCTCACGCGGACAAAGCCGCGGGCAATAGCTACTATAGTAAGTAATATTTATTATTGATTACGACTGTACAATAAATTGTCTTGTCTAACAGTAGGGACAGTGTTGTATCAACTTTTGTACTTATCAGTATTAGAGTGGAGCTTCAAGGCTCAACGAATTTAGACATTCCGATTTAGATATTTTGTTTGAAAGGGCAGTTATTTACGTCTATCTTAAAGAACCAGCTTAATGGCATTTTAAACATAGATATCGCTTGATTGAAATAATCGACGTAATTCTAGAAGTGCATTATTAAAATGCAAAACCAAAAAGAATCGCGTGATACAGCCAAATGCGAAAAATTGACTTAAAAAGAAATATTCCTATCTTTCCATAGTGATACAGTGCATTGTAAATTTTGATTTATGGCGATTATTCGATTATTATGTAAATTTATAAATCTGTGGCGATTATTATATTCGAAAATACAAACTTCAATTACAGATTATCATTAATCAGTGCAACAGTGGTGTATGATTTATAGTGCGATTATATTATTGTGGCTGGAGCGTTAGTTGATCTTTGCAAATATTATTATAGATTAAAATTTTATTAAAAATATTCTAGGGTATAGAATAATTTGTCTTGCAACACTTTCGTACACTTTAGACATGTTTTTTTCGCTGTAATAACCTAGTTTAAATATCGGATTAGTTTTTTGGCAACTTGATAATTATGTTTAACTACATTAATTTTAAAAAGTTATTGATGTATAGCAGGTAAGGCATGTTTTCTGGAGAAAAATCTTGTGCCTGTCAGTCGCCATCGAAACCTACTGCTACCGTCGAACCGAAATAGCTACTAATATGATGAAATGTTTCTTAATACACGGATAATACACTATATTTCCAACTGGATATGAAAACGATTTCAGTAGTCGGTCAAAGATAGATTTTAATTGTAGGCCGCTTTATACAGAGCTTTATTAATTTCACCTATATCTTTCTATATATTTATTTATATAATGAGTCTATAAAAGATTTACACCGACTATAGGAGACATATTAATAAATATACCAGGGGACCTCGCCAAAATGCCATTACGAAAACGACAGCGACGATCGTTCGTTCGTTTGAAGTTGTGATTGGCTAAATCACGTCGTCGATCGCTCGATCGTTCAATCGCATACAATAACACACAAAATAATCTTACCCATCCATTTCCATTAATATGTTTACTTTATGAAGCGCTGTCATTTTTTCGTAACGAAATAAGCGTCTGTTAATTCCGAAACAAAAGTTACTCACATAATGACCGTATGCGACAACGTAACGTCGATCGTATTATGTAACTAATTAAGGGTACCTAAAAATGACTTCGCATTATGGCTGTCAAATTATGCGGTTCGAATTGGGCCTATACTGGAAATTGCTGCATACTTATGAATTGGATACCGTAAAGCAGCTTACCTATGCTGTGTCTAGCTCATGATCTTCAGTCAGAGCCGTAAATAATGGTGCCACCGGTGCCCAGGCACAGGGCGTAGACTCTGGGATTCGCAAGAATGGCTAGACTATTATTTTTTTCGGTTTGCAGTTATAGAATCTCGCACAGGGCGCAAAAAAGCTATTTACGGCCCCGCCTTCAGTGCTCAGATATTCTCTAAGTTCTTGTTATAACGTAACATTGTGTCATGTGACTTTATTTTAATTGCCATTTTTTTTGCATTAATATAAATTCGAAAAGCAAGATGGCGTCCAGTGTATGAGACAGGCAACAATATTTATTCATTTTACTTGTGTTTTCCGTAAAGGCAGCCAGAGTCAGCTAAATAGCGTTAAAGTTATTTATTTTATTAGAAGAATGCCTTAAAACAATCTATATCTACCGAAACTCTAAACTTTAAAAATGCTTCTAGAATTTTCTAACAGATACCCAAAAACGCGGAAATTAAAGTATGAAATGGAAAATTTTTAGCTGTCTATCCTGTCATATCACTTTAAAATGTAATAGAAAATGCACGACTCCAGCGTCATTATACAATTTTAATTTAATTATGTCATGATTGTTAGTTGATAATTGATCATTTTTTGTACACTTTACACTTCCTTGATCTAAATCATTATGTATTCGTACATGTCACGACTGTACTTTATTCTGTCGTTTACGACTTAATCAATGTGTTCCGTACATTGTCATGTGTCATGTGTGACACTCCAATAATGGGGGTACCCACGCTTCAAGGATTACAATTGCAGTAAGCCTTTGTGCATTAATTAATCTTACAAACATTAAGTCATAAGGAAGTCAGATTTCATTAAAGATAGTACTAGTTCTAAATAAACAAAAGTTAGTTAAGTCTAATGAGCGACGATGGTCCTGTGGTGGGTGGACTCGGCCTCTTATTCAAGAGGATCCGGGTACGATCCTGACCCCCGTGTGTGCCTTGAAAAGAGTTTTTCTAATTGCATCCCAAACACGAGACCATCGTTCGTTAATCGGTGAAGAAAAACATCGTGATGAAACCTGCATGCCTGATAAGGTTAAAAGTCTTCGAAGGTATGTCAAGTTCACCAACCCATGTGGCCCATTACCCTCCGCAGTCCAACAGTGGGACATATTATATTTGTCAATTTCCTCAGCTTTTACGCCAGTTAATTGTATGAAACTATATACTTAAATGAGGCTTTTAAAATGCATTGAAACTCATGTCTTTTTAGCAGTTTTTACGTCACCATAAAAATGTACACAACATAATTGAAACTATCATTCTGTTTGCCTATTTTTTTTAAATTCTTAATGCGGGCGCGTGTGATAACTGACGGTATAATTAAATATATCGTGTTTGTGTGTGTGTGTGTGTGTGTGTGTGTGTGTGTGTGTGTGTGTGTGTGTGTGTGTGTGTGTGTGTGTGTGTGTGTGTGTGTGTGTGTGTGTGTGTGTGTGTGTGTGTGTATATATATAAATATATTTTTTGTGCCTTAATATTGAATTATAGACAGCTATGTTAGGGGTAATGTAAGTATTTACATTTAAAGGTTTATATTTTATTGCTTACAGAATGTTTAGAATATAACAAAACAAAAGTCTCAAGTCATGTTCTATATTTCGTCACACTTTCCCAATATGTGAAGCAACATTTTTCTTAAGTGTCAAACGTTGGCCAATTTCTTTTGTCTCCTAAAGAGGCTGGCCCATTATGGTAATCTCTAGGTTTAAAGATCTGGGGACCTAGCCACAATGCCATTAAGAAAACGTTAGCGAAGTTCGAAAATGCTAAAATGTATAGGATGGAACATGTAATTAAGCGCGGCCTTATGTCAATCCCTTAAATTTTATCATTTTCGAACTTCACTAACGCTTTATTAATGGAATTTTGACTAGGCCCCCAGGGGGCTTAGACAAATTAACATTTAAAAAACGATGACGAAGTTCGAAAATAATAAAATATATGGGATTGACATAAGTCGCGCTAAATCACGTGGTCAATAGTTATCGTAACAAAGTCACATACTGTCTATTGATTATCGATCGCTATTGTCAATATCTTAGTGGCTAGGAAATTGTCATTGATAATTCAGAGACGATGACGAGTTTCGGTATCTTTATCTATTAAGCTCTGTTAATATTCTTATATATATATTTACCACCAAATCAAATCATGTCACGATTACCGGAACGCGTAAATAATTCCTGTCGTCACGTGGCCATGACTGATATAATTTATTGTTTTATCATTTTTACACTAATGTCACTTATTATATTGAAACTACTTTTCTGGGATTTTATCAAGGTCACAAGAGAAATCTCTTTCCAAAATCGCAGTTGCTGTAAACTTTATTGCCGAATCTTCCGGCATGTAAGATAAGCCGCTAGAATCGTCAAAAAATTATTTGAATATAATTATAATGTTATAATTTCATGAAGCTAGATCCACATTCAATTGGGATGGGTAAGCATTAATAAAGCTTAGGCATATTCTCACGTCGTCTATACAGCAGAGTTTAAACATGAAAATCTTCAATGCGTTCTCCAAGTTATGATGGGGCCGAGCCCAAGCAATAACTAAACCCCCGTTCGCATGAGCGCTTAAAAAGCGTCGCGGTAAATTCCACGTTGGTTTTAATTATTTTTTTACGCCCCCGAGTGAACAGAAAATACATGGGTATCCATTGTTTTAACGCTCGGTAAAAAAGCTCTCGTTCGAACGGGGCCTTAGGATTGAATATTAATATCAATCTATGTCTATCTGTTATTTTATATCGATCCAAAGCTTTTACCTGTTTACCCACGGCAGTGCTCTCAGCCTCTCAGAAGGAGGAAATAATTAAATAGAAAACAAGTACACTACACCACTGCCTGTATCCGACACTTTGATTAACTTAAATTGCATTGAACACAGAAGTACACTGCTTAGATGTAATTTATATACGTCATCGTGCTTCCCTATTGTTATTATGTTTATTATTGAAAAGAATTTACCATCATCTGCCTTTATCCGTTCCACGGCTAAACAAATGCCTTATGTTTTTTAATGTCGCAGTGGAAATACTTTCGCACCATACCCATACCAGGGCTTGGGGTAAACTAAACAAAGGCCTATTATATATATAAGAAAGATAGTGGTAAATGATCCAAATTTATATACAAGAATGGACACTATTTTTGGCAAGAGTTTCTCCAAAACGTTAGGATTCGTTGCCAACTTGTTCTAGTACTATAAAGCGCCTTTGGAGCTTTTTTAAATTTTGATCCTACGTCAATACAAACATTTAAAAAACGAATTTCTCTTTACACAAACATAGAACAAGACCACAATGTTGACATCTACAAATATGAATAGCAGTCGTCTTGTTGTAAAATAAAGACATAAAAGCATTAGCAAATTCTTAGATAACCACCCGAGTTGCTATAGTTTTATTGCCGTGGTCAAGTACAATAATACATATTATTACGAAACCTTATCTAAAAATGTCATCGTAACTGTACGTGGCTAGTGGGATAATGTGATGTTTCTCAATATTATAGACATCTTAATAAGCCCCACGTAACACCAGAATGGACCTAACTTATAATTTAATTGAATAAACCACAGATGGATTATTGGAATCGATAATAAAATTATCTTAGTAATCGATTCAATAGGGTTATTCATTAGTAGTTTCAAAATTTGATTTTTCAAGTACCTAGTCTTGAATAGTATAAGCTTTTCAGATTTTCTAATAATGCAATGTCTATCATGCATTATAGACTGATAATTTAATGATTATCGTTATTTCTGCATATTTCATATACCATCTGCGATTATGTCTTAGTTTAATATTTCACAATTTCTTTCGAGAAATGTATAATACTTGTTCTATGTTCGTTGCATGTGTTTAAAAAAACGCAAGATGAAAATGTAGGTTGTTATTGTCATACGATAAAACCACTTTACATTTTTAGTAAATATATTATGGAAGATAAAGAGGAAAAAAAGTGAAAATTATTTTCGGGGGCTTCGTCTTAAAATATTTTAAAATTTTCATGAATCTTCAGTGTCAACTAAATTCAACTTTACGTGCTTAGGGTTAATATATTTAGAATCAACTAAAAGAATTAAATGTTAGGTACATTAGATTTAGTATCAAGTTACATTAGATTAGATGTCGTATCGCTCTGTGGAGGTGGCGTCGGTCCCTTGAGGGACTGACTAGCCGTCGAGGTGCCCTGTTGCTTGTAGATCCGGGGCACCTCACCAAAGGCGCCATTGGTGGCACTCGCCGGGTTTTAGTGGGTAGAGCTGCGTTTACTTAACAGCTTTCGGGCGCATTGAGTCCCACATACCCGCCTGGGGAGACCCACTCCCCTACGGGATGCCTAAACGCATTTCCCGATGTTAAAGAAAAAAAATAGAATGGCTACAAACCAACAAAAAAACAATATTTGCTAAGCTTGTAAGCTTTTATATATGCCCATTTCATATAATCCCGGCTTTATATTACCTAATACATTAAATATATACTAGGCGAATCTCGCAACCTTTTCCAATTAACCCAGCGCACATTTCATTGGGTACGTGACCAAAATTCGCTGACGACTTCTTCGAGTCACGTCTTACGACTCACAAGTCACAATACGTGGCTGGATCATTATTTACAGTCCCGTGCTTTCCTCTGACCTATGGCACGCTTTCGTAACTTTTATCAAAAAATATAGATTCCACAGGTCAAAGGTTGAACTTAATTTCTAATTGTGCAACTTATTTCGCATCTAAGTTATACTCCAATCATAAACAACGATTATGGACGCTTCCGTAAATTCTTCCTAATGAGATTTCAGTTTAAGCCGTTAGGTAAGGTTAAGCTTTTACATTATGTATTATGTAATAATGTTGATATTAATATCGTTTAGTTTATAAGTGGTGGAAACGCCCTACCCATATCACGTGTGCCCTACACGTATTGCCCTAAGCTTATGAAGCTTTTATTTATTTATATAAGTTGTTAATACGCTTACATGACCGTAGCATGCATGTAATGCAACTTTATGAAGGCTGTATTCAGAATGAATGAGTAAAGAGAAGCGTGTGGCTAACTGCTAAGTAATAATATCGCGGATCGATCCATTAGGTTAAGTTACGATTGCCAGGGTTAGTCCGTGGATGGGTGACCATAAACCGTTGGTCCTGGTTGTCGTTACGGGTTGTCAGAAACCCTAAAGCCAGACAACCAATCATACCACAATCTTATATATTACCCAGTTACAGGGTTGTGGAGGTCAGATAGGCAGTGTTATTCAGCTGCAACTGCATGAAAGTCTGTAGATCCAGGACCCTCACAAAGCGGCTGAAGGAGCTCGCAGTGGTTTTAGTGGAGTAGTGCACCCCAATGCGAGTCCCCACACACGCCAGTGTGCATACCCGAGGACCTGGTAGGTCCAAAAGGGATTTCCACTACGACATTAAAAAAAAACAAATATAGTTGGAATAAGGCTAGGCCGATGATAAAGGCTAGGCAGATTATGACATTATGGAAACAAATAAGAGATATGTATTTTCTCCTTACCATTATTAATGTGTCCAGAGAAAGAGGCAAATACTAACACTCAAAAATAAGCATACCTCTTAAAGATTGGTAGGACAACATGAGCAAGTTCCGGCTGCTGTCAAAAGCTACTTTCATATGATAAATATTCTTATCTGATCTATCACCATACAATAACACAATGGGACCAGCTGTAGCATTTCAAGTGACACGCCTGTACCGTGAATCAGATTGAGGGAGCGGTTGTGCGGGCTTGGCTGGCTTGGCTGGCTTTTCCACTCATTTTGGCTGCATGGGTGAAGACTTGCGTACAGTGCATACAACTAGATCTTGAGTGAGAAATGGTTAAATGGGATTCAATATTATGGACCAATAGCTACTAAAAGTCTCACTTCCCTAGCTTATATATAAGGCAGCCAGTGCGGCGTCTAGACTTACAATCGCACTTTTAAGGTTATTAATGATTATTTTATTACGCGATATTCTAAATTACACAGCAATGTTAAAAAAGTCCATACACGAGTTTTGTCCATCCATCCTCAGTACGAACAAAAAATATTTTTGAGGAATTTTTTTTTCGGTTAGATCTATGCAAATGGCCTTAGTGGCCTTAATGGTTCATCGGATGTGGGGTGAGCCGGTTGGCTTCACCCTGTGATGAATAAAAATGCTGGGTTGCCCAACGCCAGCCGTGGAGTCACTTCCACGGCTTCTTGACGTCGGGTTTGTACCTGTGGCGGATACATGTCTAACCTCCGTGGAATGAAATGAGACACCAGGCGGACTACCCTCACCAGGTGGTTACACCGAGGTGAAGGCACGGTAGAAGGCGCCCAGCAATATTGGAACCCATTTCACTGTGGTGTCCACGGCGGCCGCTACGTAGTGTCTTGATTATGATGTTTGGGAGACAAAACCCCCCATATCCCTATCGGACGCGATGGAATATTTTATTATCACCTTCATCGATAGACTTAAAGATACATATCATTGCTTTATGATGATTGCGTTTTCAGTGATGATAACGATGGTCATAATTTCGGTATATACCCTCAAATATTAGTTTCTAAACAAACATACATATCCATATGACATAACGTTTTCTCAACGAATCTCACCGCAACTGGTCAAGCGGAAAGTGCGACAATCATACGTAATACCACGTAACAGTATCAAGAACTAATCAAGTATCAAGATTATCTGTATGCAATACATTAACTGTGACAGTTCGATGTTGACAAGCGATTTTTCCCGCCCGAAAATATGTCACTTCTGATGTTATCGATTTTAATAAAAATAGAATCGAATCTAGGTATTATTATTTGAATCGCAATCGAATTGAATTTTTTAATATTATCAGAGAAATTCGTGTAAAAATAAGAAAATTATATGAGAATTGAATTTTCTAGTTTTTAAATCTGAAAGAATACACGTTCTTCTAGATAATTTACAATATTCAATAGCTTATCTAAACATAAAGCTTATTCATTGGGATGGTAAAAGTATAGGATCTCACATCATTTGCATTTTTTACAGACAAATACAATAAATGTAGAATTAATCGCGATCGGATAAATCTTCGGAATATGGCAAGTCTCGTATAAAAGATACTACTAATTACAAGGCTCATTAATAATTATAAATTAATAATATTAAGGGTCTGTTTCACAATATACTATTAAAGTACCCTATAGCTATATGACACAAAAATTAACTGACACATAAATCTTCTAGTTAGTCTTTATTGGGTTTCACCATCATCTTCCCTATAAATTTATTTGGCAGATCCCTATTTGGCACTTACTGGTTAGTAGGCTTGGCAACCTCGCATTTCATCGTTCCATTTTACGATAAATATGTTTTAGAAAAACATTCCATATTGTAAATATACATGAAAATATGTTTTTATAATTTAATTGTATGTATCCTACCATCTTTATACCTTTTATTTACATAGACCTTGTATATAATGTTATCCCTTAATTATTAAACGATCAAAACACAATTTAAATTATTTTGTATATTACTGTTACCGGAACGTCAAATTGTCAAATGTCGTGAAGCTGTCAACCGCGTATGTATCTGTCAACTAATTTATGTGGCAGATAAATTTGCTAATGGCCAGTTGATCCGACCTATAGTTTACAGGGAACTTTATTAGCCAAATATTGCTATATGTCAATTGTGAAACAAAAACGTTGTAGTTATGTGGTAAATATGTTGCAAATAGCTTAAATGGAACTTTATTAGGATATTGTGAAACAAACCCTAAATAAACAAAAAAAAACAAATATAATAAATATGACAAGTGAACAACAAATATATCGTTGTACATAAAACCGTTTCCTATCGGGAACTAGGTGGTCTCCATCTCAGAAAGCAACTCCTTGGTTCCCTCAGTAAATCTTACTTAATTATCCTATAAACATTCGGTGAGTACATAACTCTTAGGTTACAATTATCTGCATTAATGAGTAATGTAATCGTAAATACTTAACTGACAAGTTTAATCGTGCAGTTAAGTCCAGTGAATAACTCCGTAGACGTTAACACAGTTAAATACTGTTACTCATAATACGAAGATTACACACTGTCTTGGTAATTACTAACGTTATGAAATTATGCAAATTGAAAAACTAATTTTGTTTCACTTAGTGGCAGAGACATTTAAAAAGTTAAATGGAATCGCCATTTCATAGTCATCATCATCATCAGCATTTTTCCATTCACTTTTAGACCTTTTTTTGTTGTCACTATGGGAATTCCCCACTCACCCGAATATAATAAGTGGGACTCCCGGCGCCTGTATATCGCACTATTGCCACTGCGAGCTACCTCCAGCCACTTGTAATGTCCCGGCCTATTTCAATGCCAAGATGGACCAACAACTATAGTTGTTAGTAAATAGATATGTACATATAAGAATTGTTTCTTCTCTACATTCTTTGATAGGTGAAAAAATCTAGTAAGATCATGCGAAAATATTGTAAAATTTTACTTCATCTTCTCAATATTTCTAAGTCTTGATTATTTACATAATTCTTCTTACAATTTTCAGACTATTTGTAAAAATTGTTGGTGAGGAATACTCTTTAACGTTAAAATAGAACGATTTGTTAAAACATATTTAAAACGCCTTTTACATATTATTATATTTATATTTAGATAAGTGTAACTAGCAACGCCACGCGGTTTCACCCGAGTACCTACTTCTCATTCCCGTATAATACGGGGATTTATGGTCCTTCGAGCCGGATGAGAAGGATCAGAAACGCTACAGATACATTTTAGCCAATTATAATAAATAGTCTCTCGATGTGTAATTGTCTCAAAATCCATACCCTAGGTTTTGCCTTAAAGTGTAACAAATACACTTTCGCGCTAACAATATAAAAATGAAATAAAAATCGCGTCAATGTCTTAATACGAAAAATTAAATAAAAGTGATAATTAATTTGACAGATTGCGACAGTTAATCAATTTGAAGCACTCAAAGAAAGTTAAACTGTAGGAAACGACACGAATGAGCTCATGTACAAACATGGAAACAAGATCGCGGAAATTATTTCTTACGTTTGCTTTTCTCCGTTGCCTCATAACACATTACCAACACGAGCAGGAAGACATACTACACTCAGAAGTGACACACTAAATTATAAACATCAACGCCCGATTCATTCTCTCCTATCTCTGTATTAAATATTATGTACATGCGCATAGTGCGCATGTACATAATAACCCCTTAATATATTGGCGACCCCCATCATCAGCCTTTGTCCATGCAATGCTGAACATAGTTGTAGTCGCGGTGGTGAGGGGGCAGAGGGGATAAAATGTATGGGATTGACATAAGGCCGCGCTTAATCACGTGGTCCATCCTATACATTTAATCATTTTCGAACTTCGCTAACACTTTCATAATGGCATTTTGGCTAGGCCCCCTGGTCACACAATCAGGAGAACGGATGACCGATGGCCACCATGTCAGTCTACCATCAGTCTACCATGACAACGATCCCAAAACTTAAAGCCATGCTGTTCCCCCGTACTTTGTCAAGCTAGCAGTGATACTCGTAACACACAAACTTTCCAATAGTAGTAAGATTTCAATGTTATTCATGCATCGCGTCACTTTTACGCCTACGGACCGTAAAACTTCATTTACAAGTGTAATTGACGCAATATCATACATTATTTATAAATAGGAAAATGCAATAACTGACGGTTCCTTTTAAAATGATTAATACATAGCTTCACGCATTATGTACCCGTTTATTTTGTTATTAGACTAATCACAATGAATCAAATTATATTTGATGATTGTTAATTGATTCTAAATTTAATCTTTCAGTATATTATGTACTTCTATTGATACTGTGGAGTAAGACTTTTAAACTGAGGCTTCTGGTAAATATGTCCTAAAAGATTGCAGAAAAAGCTAAAGTACATGCGGACGCTCTTATAATTTGGGGTCTCATAATTGACTAAAGGAAGATGTCGCATTTAAAAATACTAATGTATTCATCATCATCATCATCATAATCAGCCTTTATCCGTTCACTGCCATAGTGCTTTTCCTTAAAAACCATTTCGATATCGAGCTTCATCTGAGTGATATAGCTCACTTTACGCTTACTTCGAAAGCGAAATTCGTCATATCACCGCGGATTCCGCTTTCGAGATTCGAAAACGACCTTACAGAATAGCCTTACTGAACATGGCCTCATTCAATGAACGCCAAGACGGCCGATCCTTATCCAACCCCATTCCTATGTATTTTTTTTTTTGCTAGTTGCTGTTGAAAAAGATAGATCGTAATTATAAGATAATAGTGATCATGATGAGATGTCACACTAATTTAGTCGATTGGCAATTGCAGAACTAAACCAATTACACCGTTTACGAGTAAGTTACCATTAAGTAAAATCGTTGATTGCAGTCCCTGCGCAGTGGTCTTGATCATTATTAAAGAATTAAATTAAAGCATCAACATTTTTTAGCCAAGAGAAAACATTAATGTGGATTGGCTAACAGATATCTATCGTTTAATTATTTTTGAACTTATTTCAGTTACACAATAAGTAACCGTGAAACGAATTCTCGCGAAACTACAACGTGATAAAATGATTCATAATACTCATTGAGCCAGTTAATTTTATTAATATGAAATTGTATAATTGTCGACATAGGAAGTAGGTTGTGGTA
Organism: Lycaena phlaeas; assembly: GCA_905333005.2. Taxonomy (NCBI): domain Eukaryota; kingdom Metazoa; phylum Arthropoda; class Insecta; order Lepidoptera; family Lycaenidae; genus Lycaena; species Lycaena phlaeas. The sequence goes on from HG995176.1 coordinate 4,428,304, forward strand.
CCTCTCGCTCACACAATACCAGCTTAAATTGACAGCTTAGCTATCACGTTTCGTACGATTTATGAGTCTCAGATAACCTATTCGGGGTTGAGGAAAAGGAGGACAATGCACCTGCATAATCTCTTGTTGGGTGGATTTTTATAGACGTCTATAGTCACCAAAAGGCTTTGACTATCCGGTTGCCCTCCTGTCCATAAAAACGAAAAGGACAGGATAATATAACACTAAATACTTTTTAAACTCCCAGATGGAAAAATGGCTGACCTATAAATAAAAAGTATCTTTCATAACTAACGTTATTCCATTTCCTCTTTTCAGATGAACGAGGGGATCTTATGGCAGAATCATCGGAAATCATATCAGAAGCAGTAGCGCCACCTCAAAACCTACATAACAAAGAAAGTGATAAAGATCTAGAAGCCGCCGCTGACGAAAATGATCACTCAATAGAAGTATTAGGCGACTCACAGACATTCTTCCCGAGTTTCGCCAACCTGTTTGAACCAAGACAGCAGAACAATTTCAGATTGGGCTTCGGAAATCAAGAAGCAGCATACAGTCAAAGACCAAATTCCTACAGATCTCTTTTGAATTATCCCCTCTTCGGTGGATACAGAGGCCTCGATGGATTCTCGAAACAGAGCACTCCACCTGCAGAGCCTATAGTCGATGCTAGCACTAGCGTCCTCGGCTCTGGTAACTTTGGCATAATCCGAGGTGGTACGTTCCACGCCCAAAACGATGAAGATTTTGACGATGGATTCAGTTCTTATTACAATAATGGACATGGAAGACCATCGCTTGGTGTAAATTACATAGCTAATCCTAGACCCAATTACAACCAAGATCAATTCGCCAATTTCAGAGACTTCGCTGATATAAATGCTCCGTCTGGTTCCGCGTACTCCCATTTTGTTGTTGTATATGCAAATAAAAATGCAACGATCGACGAAATTAGTGAAGAAAGTAGAAAAGTCACAACGAGACCCAAGAATATTATTGAAACATTAGAACAATTAGATGTGCCTCCGCCTAAAAAATCAAAATCCAAAGCAAAATTGGAGGCTATTAAGAAGAAAATGCAGAAAAAGAAAGACCAATGGAAGCAAAACAATTCAAAGTACGTTAGCCAAAAACATGACGTTGAAGAGCCGTTATTAGCGTTAAGCTAAATTTTGTGTTCTTCAAAAAGACTTGCCTTATGTTAAGCTAAGTGTTTACAGTGATAGTATAAGTACCTATTGCTATTCGGTCACAATTTTAGCCTTTATGACGTCAAAGATTGCTATACAGTACTGAGTTTCCCCATTGGGGCCTATTTTAAGTGACTGTCTAATTATTGTGGTCGTCTAGTACGATTGTTCATAGATGTGATAAAAGCTCACTGTCTAAATTAATATAAGAAAAGCGTGAACGTTGTGTATATTTTAAGTGTAGTTGATTGTTTTGTGTGATGGTTGCATAATAAATTAAATTGTTTACTATTATTTAATTTTATTTTTGCTGTCCAAAATTAAAATAAGCTTAAAATTTGGCGGTCCCTCTCGTCAGTTTACATCCTTGATCCTAGCATTATTATCATGCCTATTAAGACGTTTTGCTAGAAATTGACTTGATAAAAGTCTTTCTCTCTTCTCTCTTCAAGAAGGATCTTAAAATGATATAAAATATTCTTAAATACCTAATCTAAAAGTCCCGCGTACGTATCCTTTTACCTATGGAGACCATTGTGAGCAAAACCAGCAAAGCAATAGTATCAGAAATTCCTGAAAGGTGTACACTCGGCAGTTACATTAGTGTGTACCACGTTGGTCCCACAGACATACTGTAACTAGTTTATGGTAAGTCTGTGGTTGGTACCCTTTTTTTTTTTCGAAAGGACCTATGCTGTTTGCCTTAAGGCCTTAAAACTACATCGGAAAAGTAGATAAGCAGATGGTTGGTACCTTTTATATAATACCCTAACATGAGTTAGTAGTCTAGTATCTCTTGACTACTCTTGAGATATAAACCGCATGTGCTATGACAGAAAGATTAAATTCCGCTAGACTTAGAAATTGTTAGAAAAGATTCATATTTCAATTATATTAGTGGAACTTTAATTAAGATGTTTTTTCTATTCTAAAACTCTTTAAAACGGAAGGTATGCCATGTTTTTCGAGTTTTCCGGGGAGCTGATATATCGACATTATCTACGAAGTATAGATACAATAAGTCCGGACGGTAAGTATAGGTTTTTCCATAATATTCATGTACATTATAATAAACCCACATCTGAGTTCTCTTTTCTGCCACTCTCTGCGCTAGAATTTAGGACATGCCGATGCTATTATTATGTAGCGGAACCATCAGCGACACAATACTTCCCGCGTAAGGATTTAAACGAGTTCTTCTTGAAAAATGGCGCGCTCTACCGGCAAAAATTATAGATATCCACTAAATTGAAACCAAAGACTACTATTGGTTAATTAAACTAATTCTTGGTTAAGTCTTAAAGTGAAAAAATGTATTGTTAAGTCAAGCGACATTTTATACAGATATGGGCTTTTTCGTAGTATACACATACACAATAATAAACCCAGACCTTAGTCCTTTTTTCTGCCGCTGTCTGCGCTAGGATTGGTTGATTGCCAATAATACGCTACGCTGATTAGTCCGCTTGTACCGGACCAATCAGCGCCACAGTACTTCCCGCGAGCGGACCAATCAGCGCCACAATACTTCCCTCGTAAAAATGTAAACGAGTACTTATTAAAGAAAGCGTGCTCTACCGGCAAAACTTCTGACATCTGAATATTCTGAATTACGACTAATTGTTCAACATTACGTTCGGACCCCTTATACATACTGCCAGATGCGGAAATAAATCAAGGATAATTTTACTTGAATTCTATTTATTTTAAGATTTAACGAGTGAATAAATAAGACATTGTTGGATTTAATTCTGGGAATTAAATCAAGCAGTAATAAAAAAGTAAGCTTATGATCGAAATTGAGCTGACTTAAATGTTCAAATTGATTCCATGGATTCATCCAAAATTGTATTAAATCATATTTCCAGTTCTGTAATATTTGTTATCAAATATTAATACCACCTTACAATCTTTATTATTCATCAATCCCTTGTATTCAAATTGTGGACACTTTAAAATCTGTTGAAAGCAAATGAGCAGGAATTCATCATGGGAATAAGGTGTTCCTCCTATATAATAGTTGAAAAGACTAGTTGATTTTTTCTACTCGGCGTTTCCGTAGGCTCCGTAGACATCAAAACTCAGAGTAAGGCTCAATTTCCGTTCAGAAAGCTACTTTGAAGAAATATTTAAGAAAAGTATTTTCATTAAATGCACAACAGCGCACTCAGCTCAAAGTTATTACTTTTTTTTTCGTTTTTTTTCGTATATTTGTTCCTGTTGGAACCGGCTAAGACCAGAGGCCACGCTGCCATGTCTGACGTAAACAACACATTTTTTGTGTGAAGAAGGAGGAATGGCGGGAAATGCCAAGGGGGGCCCTGTCCCATACGTCACCATCAATCAATTGTAACTCCAAATCCATCCATTCCGAAACAGTCCGCCACAACATTTGCGAACCAGTCACATTATAATATATGGATCGAATTTTGAAGACAAACACTATAGAAAACCACCAGAACATTCACTGTATAATATCGCCGAAACAGTCCCATACAGAAAACAGCCCCAGAACAATTTCCGTAGCATTCACGAACCAATCACAATATAACAGATTGCGTTTTTAAACCAAACATTATAGAAAACCACTCCGAAACAACAAAACTGGAAATTATAATTGATTAACGGAAAACAGAAAAAACACGACCGTTAGCCTAACTTTTCCCACCATTTCTAAAATATATTTTTTATGCACAAAATTTTTCATTTTTATTTTTTTATGATGTGGCATTTAAAAATACACACAAACCTAAATTTTCACCCTCCTACACTTTATTTAAACAGAGTACTTTTGACAGAACAAAGTCTGTAGGGATTTGTAATTGTTAATAAAAATAAACAAATGAATATTATAAAAGCAATAACAATAGACCAATACTGAACTAACGATAAAGAATGCACATGTATAAAGAATAATCATTAATTAAACCAATAATCAATCATTAAACAATGTAGGTTGTTAATTTCGGATCGGAACAAGTGGCAGAAATATCAGACTTACAAACAAGGAGATGAAGAAAAACTCTTTTTTGGGTGTGTTCCGTTTTATACTGCGAGCACTGCCCAGTGCTCAGTACTGGAAGAAATTCGTTCCGTTTTATACTGACAGTATACTGTCACAGTGCTAGTGACGTCATGACTAGGGCGCCATTTTTCTACTGCAAGCACTGTCACCAATCACAACGAGAGAATTGTTCGGTAATGGCCGACAGTATTCAGTCGCAATATGACGTCACAATTTATGACGTCATAAAATCGACGCCATTTTTGTACTGTGAGCGCTGTTTTTTCGAGGTAAGGTGCTCCAGTACTTTGTCTATGGAAGCACTTGCTTGCTTCAAGTACGACTTGTGAGGTCTGATAATGAATGAATGCGTACGATTGTTGAATGTTGTTTTCCCGATTTTTTATTTGTTATGTTGAGTTCGTTTTAAACATAAATGTGAATGGTATAATTGCTAAATACAAGGTTCAACAATATTAATATTACAATGAAACAACTTTTAGGGATTTTATCGCGGTTTAATATTAACATTTTGTTAACATCTTTGATTTGTTTGTATGTAGTTTCGATTATCGAAAAAATGCGTATTTTTTTTAGTAATAATTTGTTTGTGTATTTGGCGCGTATCGTATGTATGGTCAGTGAGTTTTGGAAAGTTAAAGTAGTTTATAGTAAAAGTTTATTAATAAGTATTCGATATTCAATATTATTCGATATTCATATTTCATGTTTACTTATTGTTGTTATTTAAATGGATATCAGTGAGTGAACTCAGTACCTTTCTACCAGTAGAGCAGTAGAGGGGCTCGTTATATCATTCATTTCAATGTTTTAAATTTTAGAACATCAGCTCACCTTACCGTATAATATAAGAGCGACCCGCGACTTTGTTTGGGCAGTATTTGGACAATTCACACAATATCTTTATAAATTATGTGAATGGTATACTTAATTGCTAAATACAAGGTTCAACAATATTAATATTTTGTTAACATCTTTGATTTGTTTTTATGTAGTGTCGAATATCGTAAAAATGCGTATTTTTTTTAGTAATAATCTGTTTGTGTATTTGGCGCGTATCGTATGTATGGTCAGTAAGTTTTGGAAAGTTAAAGTAGTTTATAGTAAAAGTTTATTAATAAGTATTCGATATTCAATATTATTCGATATTCATATTTCATGTTTACTTATTGTTGTTATTTAAATGGATATCAGTGAGTGAACTCAGTACCTATCTACCAGTAGAGGGGCTCGTTATATCATTCATTTCAATGTTTTAAATTTTAGAACATCAGCTTACCTTACCGTATAATATAAGAGCGACCCGCGACTTTGTTTGGGCAGTATTTGGACAATTCACACAATATCTTTATAAATTATAATTTACTCTGCCTATTTGTTATAAGGTGTTATTAAAATATACATAAGATAGGGTAATGAAAAATTTCATTTACCAAATAACTTAATAAAATCAAAGTAGTTTTGTGTGAAAGAGTTACAAATTCCATACTTACGATCTTTCGCATGTTTATTAACGTTAGTAGGATTAAGGATATCTTCCATCTCATATCTCAGGTCATATTAGAAAATAGCATAGCAATAAGCATGCTGAGGCTTATGAATTCACATACTAGTGAAATGAATGCGAAATAGCATTAATTCCCATTGTTACTAGGAATAAACCCACTTCATAGATTTTTTTCTAGCTTGTTTGTTGGTCGATGATTGATGAAAGAAAAATATTGTTGGTTAACTATCAACATTTATTTTCATTTTTTTTGTCTAAAGATTTTACTGAAACATGGCTCTAGTGGCACAATGGGGATTTCATTACATTGATATGTACATTTTTTTTGCTTTCAAAATTTGAAAGCGTAACGAAACATTCTAAATCAAGGCTGCAATGTATTGCTTTCGTGTTTACAATTTCAACTTGTTGGGTATTAATGTAAATGTAAAAGTTAAAGATGGTTGAATTCTTGAGGGACAAATCCTACGGTTTTCCGGCATTTTTCAAAATTAACTAAATATTGCTTACTTGGTAGCATGGTCTCTGGTCTTAGCCTGTTCCAATAGGAACGAAATTAAAAAGAGACGTCAGATGGCAGCTGTCACTCGTGCGTGTAGGATTCATCATCATCAGCCTTTATCAGTCCACTGTTGCACTTAGGCAAACCGCAATGAACACCAAGACGACCAATCCCTTGCTTCCGGGTTCGATCCGGACCTTCTTGTATCCTAAATACCCTAAACACAAGACTATCGCTCGCTTACTGATGAAGGAAAACATCTTGAGGAAACCTGCATGCCTGATGAGATTTAAAGTCTTTGAAGGTATGAAAAGTTCACCATTGGGCCAGTGCATCAGTGAATTATCAATGGCCCATTATCCTCCTCGCCTGATTTCGAAGATACCCGTGCCCAGTAGTGGTACTTGTAAGGGTTGATACTATACTTTTTTCACATAAGTACATAGAAATTACTGAAAATGTTGATGAGTTATATTTAAGAGTATTTTAGTCTAATTAATTATTTATTACATATTTTTATTTATAAATCATTTTTAATACACTTTTGTTATTTATTTCTTTATTTACTACTCATTTCTAATGTTGTCTTAAAAGTTAGGTGCAAAACAGGCAGTAAAAATTATTAAGGATATGTTGTTGTATTTTCTTTAAATAAAGTTTAATGTTTCTAGTATTTTATTATGTACGCCTTTTAAAATTATAGTATTCAAAACAAATCAAGGGTTTTTATATACTCATTTCTAGTCTTATAAGCTAGGTATAAGCAATTACTGGCTGTACTTAGTGCAAATATTAGAGATTACACATTAAGGACGCGTTTACGAATCAGACGAAATTATGCTGTTTTTCTGTACCGTTTGTAACAAAAGTACACAAAATCATATATAAAAATTATTTATTTCATATAGAATGGTTCTTTATCTACAAGGATAACGCCTATTTTTTTGATAAATGTTGCTTTTTTATATAGTAATCAACGTTCTTCCATTACCATTTTCCATGAAACGAACGAAATCGATTAGAATTACGGTACCCTTTTGGTCTAATATCCACATTTATTAAGGTTTTTAAAAAATAGTAGGAGCAGGGAAATATGTTCAATTTTAAATAAAGGACAAGAAAATAACCCTAATATGCTAAAAATAGTCTTAAAAAAAATAAAGAAGATAACTAATTATTTTACCAATTTTGCTACCAAAGATGAATGTTATTCCATTGCATTAAGGTTTATTTTATCGTTGTCTCTGTCTTGATTTCTTTTACATTTTTGAAATGAGAACTCAGTCCGCGCTCGGCCGCGGTTCTGGGTGGACACTGCGTCGCCTGTCAGCAGCAATTCGACTCAAAAAACATCGCGATTTATTTTTGATATTGGATACTTTGGATTGGATTTGATACTTTACAATATTTTTTTTACCACAATATATTTTTATGGAATTGGTTTATTTCATATACATAGGTAGACGAAATGTTGGTTGGTCATTATAACCAGGTGGGAAGTTCTCTCTCGACGTTTGCTCACTTATCATCATCATCATCATCATAATCATCATCATAATCATCATCATCATCATCATCATCGTCAGCCTAAGTCAGTCCACTGCCGAACATAGGCCTCCCTCAATGAACGTCAAGATGACCGATCCCGTGCTATGCTGAGGCAGCAGTGCTGCCGATGCGATTTCATCATCATCAGCCTAAATCCGTCCACTGCCGAACATAGGCCTCCCTCAATGATCGCCAAGACGACCGATCCCGTGCTATGCTGAGGCAGCAGTGCTGCCGATGCGACTTCATCATCATCAGCCTAAATCCATCCATTGCCGAACATAGGCCTCCCTCAATGAAAGCCAAGACAACCGATCCCGTGCTATGCTGAGGCAGCAGTACTGCCGATGCGACTTCATCATCATCAGCCTAAATCCGTCCACTGCCGAACATAGGCCTCCCTCAATGAACGTCAAGACGACCGATCCCGTGCTACTCTAATGAGGCAGCAGTGCTGCCGATGCGACTTCATCACCATCAGTCTAAATCCGTCCACTGCCGAACATAGACCTCCCTCAATGAACGTCAAGACGACCGATCCCGTGCTACTCTAATGAGGCAGCAGTGCTGCCGATGCGACTTCATCATCATCAGCCTAAATCCGTCCACTGCCGAAAATAGACCTCCCTCAATGAACATCAAGACGACCGATCCCTTGTCACTCGCAAACAAATAGATATCATCATCATCATCATCATCAAACTTCATCCATCCACTGCTGAATAAAGGCCTCTCTCAATGAACACCTAGACGACCGATCATTTGCCACTTGCAAACAAATAGGTATCATCATCATCATTATCATCAAACTTCATCCATCCACTGCTGAATAAAGGCCTCTCTCAATGAACACCTAGACGACCGATCATTTGCCACTCGCAAACAATCACCATCATTATCATCATTAAACTTCATCCATCCACTGCTGAATATAGGCCTACCTCAATGAACACCAAGACGACAGATCCCTTGCCACACGCAAACAAATAAATATCATTATCGTCATCATCATCAAACTTCATCCATCCACTGCTGAATAAAGGCCTCTCTCAATGAACACCTAGACGACCGATCATTTGCCACTGGCAAACAATCACCATCATCATCATCATTAAACTTCATCCATCCACTGCTGAATAAAGGCCTCTCTCAATGAACACCTAGACGACCGATCATTTGCCACTTGCAAACAAATAGATATCATCATCATCATCATCATCATCAAACTTCATCCATCCACTGCTGAATAAAGGCCTCTCTCAATGAACACCTAGACGACCGATCATTTGCTACTCGCAAACAATCACCATCATCATCATCATTAAACTTCATCCATCCACTGCTGAATAAAGGCCTCTCTCAATGAACACCTAGACGACCGATCATTTGCCACTTGCAAACAAATAGATATCATCATCATCATCATCATCATCAAACTTCATCCATCCACTGCTGAATAAAGGCCTCTCTCAATGAACACCTAGACGACCGATCATTTGCCACTCGCAAACAATCACCATCATCATCATCATTAAACTTCATCCATCCACTGCTGAATATAGGCCTACCTCAATGAACACCAAGACGACAGATCCCTTGCCACACGCAAACAAATAAATATCATTATCGTCATCATCATCAAACTTCATCCATCCACTGCTGAATATAGGCCTCCCTCAATGAACACCAAGACGACCGATCCCTTGTCACTCGCAAACAAATAGATATCATCATCATCATCATCAAACTTCATCCATCCACTGCTGAATAAAGGCCTCTCTCAATGAACACCTAGACGACCGAACATTTGCTACTCGCAAACAATCACCATCATCATCATCATTAAACTTCATCCATCCACTGCTGAATAAAGGCCTCTCTCAATGAACACCTAGACGACCGATCATTTGCCACTTGCAAACAAATAGATATCATCATCATCATCATCATCATCATCAAACTTCATCTATCCACTGCTGAATAAAGGCCTCTCTCAATGAACACCTAGACGACCGATCATTTGCCACTCGCAAACAATCACCATCATCATCATCATTAAACTTCATCCATCCACTGCTGAATATAGGCCTCCCTCAATGAGAACACCAAGACGACCGATCCCTTTCCACTCGCAAACAAATAGATATCATCATCGTCATCATCATCAAATTTCATCCATCCACTGCCGAACATAGGCCTCCCTCAATAAACGTCAAGACGATCAATCCCCTGTCACTCGGATCAGGCAGCAGTGCTGCCGATGCGACTTCATCATCATCTGCGATCGCCAATGCGCCTGCTCAGCGTGGCAATTATCAGCCCCCCCCCCTCCTCTCAAGATGAATTACAGATATCAGTTTACTTACATAATATGTAATAAATAATTATATATTATAATATATAATTATTTATTATATATATTTAATATACTAATTCTAAGTAAAAAGATAAATAGTAAAAACAAACAGAAATAAAATATAATTTTGTGTTATAAATAATCAAAATAACAAATATTTGTAAAGTATCAAATCCGTTTACTTGACTACTATTCCCGCTCGCAAGCGTGCGTATTGTGCGGGTGCGCTTGTATGCGTGACTTTTTCAATGTAGTTGTTCGATTCTGTACCTATTAAGTTTGTAAACGCGTCCTTAACAGGTACTCAGTACCTAAACCTGATTACATACTGAAAATGTTTATTATTAACATTTAAGTTTTTTGCGAGGTCAGGGCTATATGGTAGATGATCCAGTAATTCCATGCCTACCACCAGCGAAAAGTTGATTTATTATCAGCTTGGCGATGATGTCGTGGTCAAGGGGGACACAATTGGAGTTTCTTCTGATCTTTTTTAAGACAAGTAGCAAATAATTACATATTAGTGTACCACCCTGCAGTAACTGCCTTTAAATCATCTGAAATATTTTTTCCGTAATGCAATGTCCTTCCAAATAAAGAAGCCACCATCTTTTTTTCCCATGCTTTGACCTGTCTTCTCTTTTGTTGGCAATTTCTCACACAGCAGGAAGGAAACAGCCACTCAGAAGACTTAGTAACCTCCGTTAAATCTTTATACCACTTCACGGCACCAATAGACAGATAGATGAATGAATGAATGATGACAGTTTTTGAGCCTCTGCCAAATTATGAGGTATCCACCACAAAGCTTCCTCACCACTAAATGTTGATGGAGGGTTTTGTGCAATTACTCAAACCTATGCCTAAGTTTGTCAGAATCATGTAATAGGATACCCTTCTGTTAGTCTCTGTCATACACTCCATAACACTGATGTCATCTTCAGTCGTTGCTGTAGACGGTGTGCGTCACACAGATCATCAGTGAGATTTGTGCTTTTCTTGTTGACTTAAATGACATAGAAAACTATGTCAATCATTGCAGAAACATTATCTGAAGTTAAATACATGCTGATGCATGACACTTTTTTTTAATTTACCATCACACCTAAAAAAAGAAATGACAAATGAATGAAATTTGATTTAAAATTCCTTTATAGTTGTGCCAGTCAAGTGATATAACACTTTTTTATTATAATGTTTACAAGTGGCCAGTCCTAAGAACTTTTAATGTCATCCTCTTATATTCCTATAAAATCTACAGTGAATTTTTATATAATCAAATTGTATGGTTCATCATCAGCCCTTATCCATTCACTGCTGAACATATAATATAGGTATATAACTATTCAAGTTGCTCATTTTAATTAAGAGTTGTCGATTAAGTTATGCATCATCATCCATCCACTGCTGAAAATAGGCCTCCATAACATAAATGTAATAATATAGACCTCCATAGCATAAATATGCATAATTTAGATTGACTAATGCTTTGAATTTGTCTTCAAACTTGTAAATAGTTAACATTTTTTTAAATATCCTCTTTTTTCCATCCCCACAAATTTCATGGCATTATTTCCATCAATGTTCACATCAAGTGCAAGAATATTATGATTCACGAGAATGGGGACTTCAATCATATCACTTCTGAAAATACAAATATTGTGCAAATGGGACAGGCTAAAACATTTTATGGAATTAAGTCAGTGCTTTTGAATGGTAGTTTGTCCAATAAACTACAAAATCTACCTTTTAAAGAAGCATTAGCTTATTCTATAATTATATGCAAACTTGAATGTGCAATAATGTATTGTAAGCAATCTTGCCCCAAATTACCATTATTTTGGTAAGGTGTCATTCAATAAGGCTAGACACTGTAAGCTTTGTATTCTAATAAATGAGTGTAATCATGCATGAATAATTTTCAATTTGTGGCCACATACTAGAAATTACAATTTTTTTTGTATAAATTTAATTTTTTTTACAAATTAACTACTTATACATTTTTTTAATACCTGAGTTTGAATGGAATGAAATCCATTACTATTATATAGCTGATATAGTGTTCTTTGAGTTGACTTAGTCTAATATGTTTTCCATCAACTGCTTCTAGAATACTTGGAAACCCATACTTTCAATGTATATAATTTCATGTTCGGCTAGCTTCCTTGCACATAGGCCATTTTGTAGAGATACATATAGATATTTATAAATTGATTTAACTACTTTTCACAGTTCTACATGCTGTTACTTTTACAACATCAAAGCAATCACATACTTATCTATAAACAAAATTGTCATACATTAAACTATGTCTATATTTCAATGATGTTTCAGGGTAGAGAGGTCAGTTGTGGCTATAGTCCAGATACTCATACGAAGCTATTTGTACAGTAATGTGCTGTCTACCATATCAAACAGACTGCTTGTGTATGTTAGGTTCAAGTAAACTTATTAGGAAACGAAGAGTATCTAGCCACATACTATAGTCAATTAACAAATGGAAATGCAATGAACAATCCAGTTACGTCGACTTTTAATAAGAAAAATTAGATAAATAACTTAATGCCTTACGAATCTGACTTTTAAAGATACTTTTTTAATGACTGATATTCTAAAATTATTATATTTTGTTCAGCACGATTTCTAGATATATGTTTATATTATAAGGTCTTCCTCATCATCATCGGAGTCCGAAAAATCTAATAAATATTTGACAGCACCAGTAATTGTTACGTTTTTCATTAGCTAAGGATATAAAAAATCATTTATTTAGCTATTAAATCCGGTCTGTAAGTTATTATTATTTAGTACATTTAATTACTTGAAAACCAATATTTTCTTTTAAGATGAAGTATACCTATTTTTTATTAAGTAATTACTTCAACCGACAATAAATAAAAATAATACTTTCACAATTAAAACACAAACACGTGAAAACTGAAAATGTCAATGACGAATGTCATAAGTTCTTAGCTCATATGTGATGGTAGATGACAGTTTACAAATCCCAGTATACTGTACTGCGTTTCGATTTACAACACTAACCAGTATACATATTTATAAAGGAACGGCTTCGCTGACAGTTCGCAGTATACTGTAGTGACGTCACGGTTTACAGTGCTCCAGTGTAAAAAGGAACACGGCCTTTGTCTATTCTTTAGTGATTGCTGCTTGGTGAATGGTGATTGGTGAATGATTTATGATTACAGTCATTTTACTTTTTAGTCTGTGGTCATTAAAGAATCACGAAACTATCTGCTAAAGTAACTATTTCCATATTTTGGTTATTGTAAAATATGATATATTTGTGCAAGTGAAGTTAGATGTAGTGTTGAATTCAGTATATATTTTAAACTAACATGTCCATGTCGAAATTATAGAATTTTCAACAAAAATCATGTTTTCTGGCAAGGATGCCGCAAATGCGGCATATCCCACGCAGTGGGCTTTAAATCCCTCAGCATATCAAAATATAGATACGAGTCAAGTAGATTGGGCTGCTTTAGCTCAGCAATGGATCGCTATGAAGGAAGCTGCCACTATCGTAGGTGTATCGCATACAAAACCCGATACAGAAGAAGGCGAGGCCCCTATGGAAGTAGAGAACCCAGACACTAATTGTGATGTACCAGGGGCGCCTGGGCCTGAGTGGAATGCATCTCCTAATAATTGGGGTGGCTCATGGAATCAGTGGGGTAAATATATCAATTTCTTGTAAGCTTTTTCTAGAAGTGCCTAATCTATTGGTGTGAACAATGTTTCTATGAAAATATTTTGATAAAACACATCTTTGGAAATAAATATAATATAATATTTTGCAATAATATTTTTAAAATCTAACTAATTATAGATTATGTAAATAGTTCGCTTCTAGCTTAATTCCATTTTAAAGCACTACTACAATTACTACTAACCACTACATCATGGTCTGTTGATAAAGTTGTGTTTAGCATAGATACACTTGCATTATTTAAACATAAAACTCTTTTGCATTTATTCCTTTAAGATTCCCACAGAGTACTTAGATTAAATGTGTTTTATGATCTATATTAGTTAGCTTTTCTATATTTAAATATCTATATCTCTCATTTTAAATTTGCAACTATTACAAATCAATCAACTTGCTATAAGTACAGGTCTAAGTTTAAACAAAAAAAACAAGTTCTAATTTTAATATACTTCTATCTTCATAGTGTTTATGGTCTTTATGATTTTTAAAATATACAAAAAATTAATACTTTTTATGAAAACTTTATTTTAGTAATTTTCAAATACCATTTTGCCAATTATTCATTTTTATTTTAATGTTTCAGGATGGGGATGGCCTGGTGGACCTCCTATGGACCCCAAAATGGCAGCAGATCCATCAATGACAGTTCCACCTATGATTGATGGTTATCCTGTAACAGAAAATTCAACATCTATACCTGGGTAAATCATTTTGTATGATAAACTTTATTATAGCATGCAAGATAGTTTCCAAGAATTGCACATATGAAAGTATAGATAGTGGGTGGGGGAATTGTACCATAATCTAAATGTAATGGCACTGGTGATGATGATTTTACCATCATGAGTAAGTTAAGATACACAATGACATGAATATTTTGAATACTTTCTATTCATTCTCTTGTCAATTCTATTTTATTCACTATATTTATGTAAACATTTAAAAAACTTTAATTGCTCTAACTAGGTTAATTTTGTAATTTATTGATTGAAAGTTTCTAAATAACTTTCTATACTGTGGTCTTAGAATTCTTGTTAATTAATATATCTATATTAAAACTTTGTCAGCATTTATTTGTAAACATCACTCGATGAAAATACATTATCAAATTTTTTTAAAGTACTGACATTTTTTACTAAGTATATAAAAATTAAAAATACCGTTTAGGTTTTATTTGATACTACTTTTAATTGATGTTCTTTTTAAAATTTATCTTGGTTATTAAACTGGAGCACCTGTTAGATACCTTCGACATATATCTGACATAGTTTATGTTGGCTAATATCCAATTAATTCCACTTCTCTAACAATAGCATTATAAACATTTACAGATACAGTACGGGTTCCGTAGCTCAGCCAACATTCCAACATGGATATTGGACTGCACCCCAAGCAGATGCCGTGGCAAACAATAGAAGTACTAACCGCAGCATTGATAGGAGATCTAAGAGTAAAAGTAGAGATAACAAACCACCTAGGCCACGAACACACAGGTGAGATCCGACTATATTAGTTTGATAAGCTCCACAAGTTATATTATAATATTATGTATAAATCTTGATTATAAAATACTATTTTATTAGTATTAGTATTAATACTTAGTTGATGCAGGCAAAGCTGCATACAACAGCTAGATTTATATAAATTGCTTTATTGAGCTAGGTAGCCATATTGGTGACAAGTGACACAACATGTTATATTTTTTCTACTCATTTGATTTATCTTTTATATTAAGTCAAACAATGTACCTTGCTAATTAATATGTAACAAGTGCCCATAACACAAGTTCTTATGAACTTTTTTTTTTTATTCATACCTATAGCAAATATTAACAAACATGCACAGGTCCTGTTTATCTCTATGCAGTGTGCAGTATTTTAGATAGATATCAGGACAGGCATAATAATTACCGGTTTCAAGGTTTGTCATCACAAATTTGATTAAATTTATGTATATGGGTGAATTTGACTATTTCCCATAAGGTGGCAATTTTGTAGATTTACATTGCAAACAATCAAAACATCATTTAAATCTAAATATGTACATAATTTTCTTGTTATCGTATTAAAAAATAAAACTATTTAAAACACTATATCAATATTTCTCACCTTATATTGTTTGAGGTAAAATAAAAATGTGACTGGTTATAAATAGCAAATGTACCAATTTCAGAGATAAAACAAATATGATCCCGCCGGTGATGGAACCTATAGTGATGCCAACACCTGTAGTCACTTCCACTATTGATGCAGCTAAAAGAAGACAACTTCCTGCTTGGATCAGGGAAGGTAAATACAAATAACTGAAACCTAACTTAAATTTGAAATAAATTTTATATTTAGAGAGATTATCTGAGATATGACAAATTAGTAAATTAGACACAAACCATTTTTTTTTTTGATGCCACATAGAAATGCGTTTTGCATGTATCCAGGTTACCGGGATACACTCTTAGACACTGTATGGGACTTATGTGGTTGTGTACAACCCCAACTAACCACCTGCGAGAGACTTTAGCCGCTTCTTGAGGGTCCTAGAGCTGCAGACAATGGGAATGCCTTAGCACACTAGACAAAAACTCTTATCTTATAATAACACACATGCAATATGTGATTTTTGTGATGGTCTTGTCGAATTTTATAATAGCATATCTTTTGGGGGGTTGCCCCCCGCCATGTTCATGGCGTCGGGTTTGTACCTAACTTGGTCAGCTACGGTCGACTGGTTTGGAACGGGTAACGTTAGAAACCTATCGTGAGGGCCGGCCCTCCCCTCCCCCGGTAGCGGGGGAGGCGGGTCAAGCGCGGGACCCGAGCAAGCTGCCGATAGCAGAGTGCTATCGGTGATTACACGGTCTATATTGGTGTCGACTCGTAGCTGATCTGAGCCTATGCTGTCGCGGTTGATCCGGATCAACTGGTCAACGGAGTGTAGGGTTCGACGTCGCATACGACCCCGGGGCCCATGCGGTGTGAATGTGTGCCTAACACCGGCTGTGTTATGTCTGAGTAATAGCATATCTATTGTGTTGTATATTATATAAACTCTAAGCTACATTTTTTTATGATTATAATTTATCAGTCCAATGAAATATGTATTATGTACATACTACAACACAGCAGTCTCCAGAAGTACAATAATTATAACATATAAACATATGTTTAACATTTTACCATGCTTTGCATTAGGTTTAGAAAAAATGGAGCGTGAAAAACAAAAGGCAATAGAACGAGAACAAGAAAAGAAAGAGAGAGAAGAAGCGGAATTGGAGAAGAAGAGATTAGAAGAAGAAGAACTTGCGAGAATAAAAGCAGAAGCAACGGGTGAACCAATGTTACCAGCTAAGAGTAAATTTGTAAGTAGGGACATATTTTAAATATTTTTCTTTAGTGATAATGATTTAAAAATATGAAGCATGTGCACGTCACTAAACTTCTAGATATTGATGAAATTTACTGTGTGTGTTCGAGTGGATTCCTGAATTATTTTTAAATACAATTTTGTAATAGTACAAAAAAAGTTTTTCCACTATTTAGTTAATCATCTAAGTTAGTATATGAAATTAGAGAAAATGTGTTATATCAGACTGTATGTTTGTTGCTATAATAATATATGGCTTAGCATATTAATTTGTTTATTTATATTTACTTAAAGTATTCTTAAATACCACTTTAATATGTTTAATACAGTTCAACTTCTGTTGGTGGCTGGTGCCATAGTATACACATATTATTTCGAAATTGCACTTTATAAATCACCATCAATAAAAAAAGTTAGTTTTTTCGAATTTCGACCTGATGAACATCTTTCATTAAATCAGTTTCATATAGTTCTATTAACTTACAAAATATAAGCTCATATTATGTTTTAATGAATTAATCAACCACGGAATTTTGTCGCAGGAAACGGACTCCGAGGGCGAGGAATCCGACAAGGAGGCGGACACGGGGCGCCAGTCGCCGGCGATGGTGCGGCCGCCGGAGCCCGCCGCGCCCGCGCCTGCGCCCTACAGGTCACGGGAGGAGATCATGCAGGAAGTGGTAAATTATTACGTCAAACGACGAATTGTTCTAAACTTACTTAGAACGTATTTTTAAAGATTCGAATCTGATGCACTGCATAATTCCCCTGAGAAGGAACTTTACTAGGTTATTTGTTAAATAATAGGGATGCTGACACATGTTACAAATTCATGTAAAGTTGTGTTTTACATATTAAAGCCAGTAATTTAAAATCTAAAATAACATTTTAAAAGTCTACTTATTTGTCTTAAAATTTAGGAAATTAATTTTAAAATGCGTTAATTATCATGCATTATCACGTGACTGCAAACGCCAATATTAGACGATGACGTCACTGACCATCGAATTGAGTTCAAACTGTCATAAGTCATAACATATCGCGAGCTCTGTACATGGGTGTGTGACGTAATCAACCGCACATGACAGCTTGGAGCGTTTTAGTGGCGATCTTAAAAACTATCTTTCTTTAGATAATTTTTTGTTAAAATTGGACATATTTCTTAACAAAAGTGTTTTTTTCGTGTTTACCTATGGTACATCTATCAAATGGAATTAATTAAAAAAATTAGTCAACATCCCTATTGTAACATGAAAATATGAACACCATTTATTGGAAATATCATTTACTAACAAGTGTCTAGATTTGTTATCTTTGGTTCCGAATTAAAATTAATCAATCTTCCACGTAATTCCATTTCAATTGTCCATAAAACATTGTTATAAGAATATTCTTTTATGCATTTAAACGCTGTTTATTGAGTTTTTTACATGCTCGGCTTTCAATAATTTATAATACCTAGGTAACTTATCTAATAATTTACATAGTACCAGTAACCCCACAGCGTGTACATATTGTTGTTTTTAATCCTTCATTAGTGAATGAGGTGAAATCTGCGGAAATTTTCGTTTCGATGTACGAGTAACAACATACAAACTTCTTTTATAGATGTTAGCCGTACGAAGGTCTCTCACAGAGATCCTTCTGGAGGTGACAGACCAGGAGATACATACGGTGAGCCAGGAAGAATTGGCCCGATATAACGCCGCACAAGGTATTTCCACTCATATAGGCTTATACCAAACGGCCAGAGCCTGTCAAGACTATATCGTATACAGGACGTTCGCGTATTGACTGTAATTAGTGTTAACTGTCTCGTATCGAGACGTGAACTGTGTCGTGTGATATTATATGCTAATGAAGTCTTATTTCAGATGTCGCCAGTTGAAATACATATATGTGTGATTAATGTTGGTTTTATTTATATGGTAAAAGCATCGCGCCTCAACGCTATGAAGGCGAGCAAGTCGAAGGCACTCGCCGCCATCGCAAGCGGGCTCGGTGAGTGCACTTCCTAAAGATATTATATACACGGGGACGGATCAAGGTGGGACCCTAAAATGCGGGCTGCACGCAGAGTTAAGAACTACGATGGAATATGCGTTTCTTAATAACATATTAATAATAACTTAACTATATTTCACATATACATTACATATTTTACACATCTATAAATAGATACAAACGGTGATTCTATCCCTTTAGAGCAATTTCTTCTAGACAACCACCCCATATGTTTTTAAAGAAACAGGCAGATTTGATCACAATATTGACCATGCCTCGCTTTTATGTGCCTCGCGCCTTAATCCGGCCCCGTATCCGGCTCGAAGGACCAAGCCGAAGTGTAAGCGTGTATTTTTGTCTTTATCAGTCAGGTATTTACTAACAATAACGAAATCAAAAATAAACTCAAATTGGTGAAACATTTTTCGTTTTATTTCGTTTTTTTGGGTCTAGTGTGGTTTGTGAACGTTTTCAATGCGTATGTTTATTTCAATATCGGCACATGCATTTT
This sequence comes from Lycaena phlaeas, assembly GCA_905333005.2. Classification (NCBI taxonomy): domain Eukaryota; kingdom Metazoa; phylum Arthropoda; class Insecta; order Lepidoptera; family Lycaenidae; genus Lycaena; species Lycaena phlaeas. The sequence goes on from HG995176.1 coordinate 4,448,040, forward strand.
GTCTTTATTTCAGAAATTTCAGCGTTATTAAAATATTGGCAATATAATAATTCTACAATAGGCATGCGATTGGTAAGAGCAGTGAGTATCGAATATCGATGTTTTGGCACGTGTGTAGTTTCTGCGTGTTTGTATGACAATGTTGTTAAAGTATTTTAGGTAATTGGCGTCGATCTGGTTAGCTATCTAAGTTTATGTGGTGTCTTTTACTTATTGATCGGTTGTATACTTAGCATAAGTGTTATAAGCTCTATCAACTCTTTTGGAAATTTCCGTCGTAAGTTACAACTTTGTCAAATACGTGTCATATTTATTTTTTATTTCATAAACCATAAATAATATAAAAAAGCTGCCTATTCTATTCTGATATGCATGTTATATAATATGGTGTATTTTCGAAGAACAGTATTTTTTTTAAATTAAATTTTGAATCAAATAAATTAATATTATAATTACAAAATATTTAAAAGAAATAACGAAACAATGTTGGTTTCCTTTAATTTAACATAAACTTGAATTATAATTTTGTAACATTATAAATATAAATAAACATAAGCATAAAATATATTACATTTTATTAAAAACAAATTCTTAACAATTACATAAATGGTAATATGTTTTGTACATATTTAATGCTACAGCCGAAGCTAAAATGAAAAATATCAGATTAGCTTGCTCTTCATAAGACATATTTAACAAGTCCTAGAGACTATATTAATAGTTTTAAACCTTACAATTTAATTTACATGATTAAAAACGTAATTCTTATGTATATTTTACACTACAGTAGAATAAGATACCTTTCTTTCTTGTTTATCTATTACCACTTTCGTTTCTTCCTCACAGCTTCGCCCTTATTCCATAAAGGGTCGAAAACTAAAGAAGTAAACTAAACTTGAGGAGGAATCATCGGTTTTAGATAGGATAGTCTTCATTTTCAAATTACTGTTGTTAATAAATGGTGCTTAATTTTTTAAGAGCATTATTGTTTTCGTCATAACTAATTATTATGAATTGAAATCTTATGGCCTCTTTATTCACTACAATATGTCTCCTTCCTGGGACATTCAGTTATTTAAATGGTCCTGAGCTGAAAGCCTATCTACTTATTTGATAAAAAAAGCGAACGAAGCCGCGGGCAACAGCTAGTACTATATATTTTTAAATCGTTTCATGTTATGGCTATATAGAGTAATTGTAACCTTCACGCTATTTCCAATTAGATAATAGCTAATATTGTTATTATGATAACGTTATTAGATTGAATCAGTTTCTTACATTTTTAACGACATGCGAACCAAAAAAATATTTTTTCCTATTTACAAATTTGTAGCACAGGATCAACCTAACCGGATCTATAATTATGTCTGTAGAAAGCACTTTATATAATTGACTAGGGGACCAAGTAGCCGTAAACCTGCCAAAAACAGCCTCTTGGACCCAAAAAAAATATCTTCCATATTCGACCCAACTGCAAATACATTATACAGTATCAATTTCATTGAAATCTATACAGCAATTTTGGAATTCATCCCGCGTAAATAATGTGACTCGATCTTATATACGTGAAATAAACAGCGGCGAAATGTTGTCGCAACATGGACACCATACTTGTGAAGGCTCTGTGTGATGTGTTATCGTGCGCAGGGCTGGGCGCGTACGAGAGCAGCGGCGACAGCGACGACGAGCCCGCAGACCTCTCCGACCACCAGCTGCAGGTACACCACTCACCACTACAATAACAGTACACCAACTTCCAAAATCCTACTTTAATCCACTATAATCTACCACGGTCATGTATCGCCTGGTTTCTGAAACGTCGGTCAAAGTGTATGTCAACTAACATGGCTGTTAATGGCGGTTAATATACGATTCTATAGTCAAATTTGACAGCTTTTCAAACCAACCATGTTTTAAGCAACTCATTTGACATTTAACAAGTGATTTGATAGTTGATTTGTTAATTTTTGAGTTCATCAGCATTTCGGAAACCGGGCGTAAGTTTCATAAAAAATATGTAAAACAGACTTTATATATTGTTTATAATTCAGGTTCCCTTTGAGAAATACAAGGATGCATTGATACGGTCGCTCCTTTGAAAAAATATTTTGTTAATTGTAAATAAAATAGGCATAATTAGGTATTCTAAGTCAATTAATAATATTACATATTTTGGGACTCCCTAAAAAGTAATACAATAAAAAAAAGGTAATAATTGCACAGAATATAAGAAAATATAAATAATTAATTTTCTTATATTCTATGTACGGAAACGTAATGAGGACGTAAGGACGTAACATAATTAACGCATGGACAGCTTGATGCACGGCTAAATTGTATATACCGTTAATAGGAGATAATCAGACGCAAGCGGCAGGAGTTCGAGCGGACGTCGCGCGAGATCGAGGCGGAGGTGCGCCGCGCCGAGCTGCGGGAGGGCGAGGGGGCGTCGCCCGCCAGCACCACGCCCGACCCGCCCCGGACAGCCAGTGAGTCCACGCGATACCTAAATACATATCTAATTTCACCCAAAAAGAGATACGTTGTCCGTCTAGAACAGTGTTTCCCAAACTCTTTAGTTTCATAGACCTTTTTTTTGTAGTGAAACTTCTTTAGAATCGTTGTGATTTCAAACCGGATGCAACGGAAAAAAACGACAGGTAAGAGACACAAATACAAAAGAGCGAGAGAGCAAATTTCGGTGTGTATGTGCATTGCACACTGTTTAATACTTGCTTGTATTTGAGCATTTAACATGTGTTTCACTTCTATCGTGTGTGAATCGCACACACACCTTTTTCTTTTTTTAGCATTATAATAGTAACATTATCGTAACAATATTGATAGAAGTAATCATTTTGGTTCTTCACTATTGAAGCCAAATTAATTTTCATGGACGCTTTTTTTACGCTCATCGTGGACCCCCTTAGTCTTCCGTGGAACCCTGGGGGTCCACCTGGAGCACTTTGGGAATCACCGGTCTAGAATATAGATGATAAGTCTCTGATTCATTAATAATACTCTTCGTACTTTCTTTCGAAATTAAATCAACCAGGCACAAGAAATAAGAAAGATGATGTTGAGCGTCGCAAACGCATACGGTGTTTTTCACAATATGTTTTATATATAACTAAAACATTTCGTTTATCAGATAAGATAGTGTGATATTTATGTTATGTCACCGTTTTGATTTAAATTCAATATTAAACACAAGTAGTAAGTTAATTTCGCCTTCGAAGATTTAATTCATTATCATCAGACTTTATACGACCACTGCTGAACATAGGCATTCCCAACGCAAAGATCTTATATATGATGATACATATATGAAATTATTAGGTACCTAATTTATTGACTTCTCTACTTTTGAACCTTATTGGCCCATCGGCCGTCCATTCCCCTGAGTGTGTGACCAACCCACTGCCACTTCAGCGAGCTTATTTTTCGCATGTTATCGATAACTTTTTTCTGGTGGATGTCTTCGTTTCGAGTGGAGGTTGCGTTTAGGTAGACGAAGTATTGGTGGACCATTAACTAGGTGATAAGACGTAGTGGCTGGTCCGTGTTGGACTTATCTAACCCAAGACGGCAGATCCCTTGCCAGTTGCCACTCTTTAGGGGGGGTAATTGAAGGACGCCTATGTTCAGCGGTGGACAGATAAAAGCTGATGAAAATGATGATGATGATGATGATGTCTTCAGAATTATTGATACTCACTATTAATAAATAATTTTTCCCTAAAAAGAGTAAAATATCTTTACAGATGTTTTATTATTAAAGAGGTCCCGTCCCAGCTATTCTTTCCACGACTTTTTGGCTCAAGTCACGGGTATACTATGTATAAATATAATATTATATCATCCCAAAATTTGTAAAGTCATGATAAGGAAGTTAGTCGTTTAATTTTTTTTCTACAAAACCCGTTTAGATTTATTTATTTATTAATAAGTCGACTGTCTAATAAAATATCAGGGTCACCTCTAAAAGTGTCTTTTTTGTTAATATTTTTTTATTTATAAAGTTAATAATTAGCTCCGTGCGTATATTTCACGTGAAATATAGAAGAGGAGAGAATAATATATATAAATTTGTATTTACTGCCTTAAACATATTCAAAGTGAAAAACGACTTTCTATTCTCCTATTTTCATGGTTCCAACGCGTATAATTGTTGTAAATAATTAACACTGAATTAAATGAAATTACTCTTTATTACTTTTAAACTTTACAATTTTGTATAAGAGCGTAATGAGTGATACAAATCCTAGCCACAAGTCCTAGCCAAAGAGAATTAGTGATGCGACATCGAGTTAGCAGATGGCGCTGTTTGCGTTTACTCCAACATCCTCCCTTGAACGCAAACCCATTGCAGCAATCAGAGCATGGTGCTTTGGTCGAGGAAGTCCTTTAGTCAACACATCAGCGATCATATTTTCAGTGCACACATACTCTATGCGTATTTGTCCAGCTGCAATTTTTTCTTTCACGAAATGGTACCGGACATCGATGTGTTTAGTACGAGCTTGATACGCGTCAGAACCTGAAATACTAATAGCACTCTGATTATCACAGTACATAGTCATTGGCATTCCTGGAATATTTAAGATGTCATTTTCGAGTTGTTGAAGCCAGATTGCTTCCTGAACAGAGGATGTCAATGACATATATTCAGCCTCAGTGCTGGATAGAGCAACTGTTTTTTGCTTCTTGGAGTTCCAACTTATACAAGCACCCTGAAAAATAAATAAATATCCGGTGCATGATCTTCTATCTATTGTGTCACAACCCCAATCAGCATCACAATAACCAACCATATTATCATTATTACTTTTGAAATTTAATTTTAGATTAATTGTTCCTTTAAGATAACGAAATATTCTTTTAACGGCAATCCAATGTTGCATGGTAGGATTGTTATTGAATCTGCTGGCCGAATTAACTGCATATGTTATGTCTGGACGTGTACATTGTGATAAGTATAGAAGACAACCAACAGCTTCTTGATATGGAACATTCTGTAGGATCTCATTTTCATTTTCAGCCCTTTTTAATTGAGTTCCAGTTTCAAATGGTGTTGATGCAGGTTTGCAGTTGAACATTCTAAAACGGTATAAAATTTTTTCAATATAATATGATTGATCCAAGGATAACTCATCTAAATTCTTATTTTGTGAAATTTTCAGACCAATACATTGTTTAGCTTCACCAAGATCCTTCATATTAAAATTTTCTTGTAGTTTCTGTTTTATATGTAATGCAGACGTCTCATTGTTAAAAAAACATAGCAAGTCATCAACATACACAGCCAAAAACAATATATCCTCTTCATTATGAGGTTTGTAATATATGCATGGGTCAATCATAGATCTTTTCAATCCAATTTCTAAAAGAGTAGCATTAAGCTTTATATTCCATTGACGACTGGCTTGTTTTAAGCCATATAAAGCCTTGTTGAGTCGACAAACTTTATTTTTCTGTTCATAACAAGGTGGCAATGACATGAAAATTTCCTCTTCAACTTCTCCCTGTAGGAAAGCTGTGATAGCATCCATTTGATGGATTTTTAATCTGTATTTAGTTGCCAAACCAAATAAATATCTCAATGATGTCAAACGAACTACAGGAGCATATACTTCATTATAATCAATACCTTTTTTCTGTTTGAATCCTTTAATAACAAGACGAGCTTTGTATCTTATTATGTCCCCAATGTCATTTCTTTTAGTTTTGAAAACCCATTTACACGGAATTATCTTCTTGCCTGCAGGTAAGTCTGTTACTGTCCAAGTATTATTATCAACTAATGATTTATATTCAGTTTCCATCGACTCTCTCCATAAATCAGAATCTTCTCCACTCAATGCTTCAATATGACTTTGAGGCTCGTTGTCTAACAAATTCATAGCAGACTCGGAGTTTAGACACAAAAATGAATTTGATTCTGAATTATATGTTATCAATAATTGTTCATCTTCATCACTTAAATTTTCTTGTGGGTTTTGTCGACGAGGTCTTAAATTTACATGGCATATACTTTCTGGAGAACTAAAATTGTCTGAAGGTATGTAACTCTCATCATCTGGATTTTCATATGTGCTTGAGTCATAGTCAGTATTGTTTGTTTCATCTTTATTGTTACATTCATTTTCAGGCTTTTCTTCAAAATGTGTACAATTGGGATCTACACAGTCATCATTCAGATTTATTTGTGATTCATGAAAAATTTGTTTGTTTTTAAAATTATTCTGAAATCCACTTATGTTTTGGTTCATACTTTCTTCTAGAAATATTGCATCTCTACTCATCACTACTTGTTTAGTTTTTGTATCAATGAAACGATAACCTTTGGTGCAGTCACTGTATCCAATAAATATTAACTCACGTGATTTGGGATCTAACTTCTGACGTTTTTCTTTTGGTATGTGTACCATTGCTCGGCATCCAAATATGTTCAAGTGGCTAATATCAGGCTTGCAGCCAGTCCATTGTTCTTCAGGAGTAACGTGTGGAAGAGAGCGAGTAGGAGATCGATTTATAATATAGGCTGCTGTTGCTATAGCTTCCGCCCAATACTCCTTCTGTAAAGATGCATTAAATATCATACATTTAGCCTTCTCTATTAGAGTGCGATTCATTCGTTCACTTACGCCATTTTGTTCTGGTGTGTATGGAACAGTTGTTTCATGCTTTATGCCGAAATGTTTTAAAAATTTATCAAACCTGTGATTTCTATATTCTGTTCCATTGTCACTTCTAAATTTTTTAATTTTACTATCAAGTTCATTCTCAACTTTATTTTTAAATTCTATGAATTTCTCAAATACTTCTGATTTATGCTTTAGAAAATATACAAATACTTTTTTTGAAAAATCATCAATGAATGTTAAAAAATACCTTGCTCCTCCAATGGATTGATTTTCCATTGGTCCGCACACATCACTGTGAATAAGTTCTAATAATTTCTTTGCCCGAGAACCATCATGTTTAAATGGCTGCCTGGTCTGCTTTGCTTGCAAACATGGAGTGCAAGCTACTTCTTTACTCTGTGGAGACATTTTTACCCCCAAGGTACAGTTTGGTATATTATTTAAATCTTTGAAGTTGAGATGACCAAGCCGTTGATGCCATATAAAATTTTCTTCAATAACAGACATTGCCTTTTCAATGGTACAAGTTACCAATTTATATGTATTATTTACTAGTTGCGCTTTGGCCACTACATTTCCTCCTTTATTTATTATTGAGCAACCATTTTCATTAAAATTTATTTGGTTTCCATTTGAAATTATTTTACTCACCGACAGTAAATTTGTAGATAAGTTAGGTACATACAGGACATTTTTTACCTGAATACAATTGATAGTCCCTGTATCTTCATTCTTTATTCTGATAGTAACTGTACCGCAGCTTTGCACACAAAGTACTTCATTATTAGCCAACCTGATATTATCAACCAACGGTGCTCTCTCATTTTCAAGCCAGTACCTATTCATTGTCATATGAGCAGATGCTCCTGAATCTACATACCAGCTGGTGCTGTCTTTTGGCAATGAGGCTGAGAAAGCAGCAACAAAAGTATTTTTTGTATCATCATTTTCTTCCTTCTTATTTCTAAACCAACAATGTTTGCTAATATGACCATGTTTATTACAGTTAAAGCACCTGGGTCCTTTTGATTGTCGTTCAGTATGAATTGCATTATTTTTGTATTTGCTTGATTTGACATAAAAAGCGGTACTCATATCTGATTTAAGTTCCTGTAACAGTTTAGTTTTAATGAGATCTGCACTAATCTTTATTCCAGAGCTCTCAATTCCCATTATCATTGGCTTGTACTCTTCGGGCAGCCCAGCTAACATCAATGTGCCGAGCCATTCATCATCAACTGTAAAATCTATTGCTCTTAATTTGTGTGCTGCTGACATGATTTTATTAATATAATCATCTACATTTGTGCTTGAGCTAAGATTTGTATTTATGAGATCTTTTAGAAGCCCAACTTTACGGAGCAAGCCGGAGTCTTCAAAAGCTTTAGCTAATTTATCCCATACCATTTTTGCAGTTGTGGCATCTTGTACGTGTACGTATATTTGTGGATCTATTGAGAGTATAATCTTGGACTTAGCTTTACTATCTCTTTTCGTGTCAACGGAGTCTGCGGAGATTATACATTCCCACAACTCTTCATGTTGAAGATACGCTTCCATTGCAAATTTCCATGTTGAAAAGTTTTCTCTTCCCGTTAATTTTTGTATAGTTAAGGTATTTGAAGCCATACTGAAGTATTTTCAATAATATAAAACTCAAATAACTGAAATGAAATGAAATACACCACGCGGTTTTTTTTGAGGTTAACTGATTATGAATTTTACTCGAACTAATTTTACTATTTTATTATAAAATGATACAGGAAGGGACGGCCCATAACCTGTTGTAAATAATTAACACTGAATTAAATGAAATTACTCTTTATTACTTTTAAACTTTACAATTTTGTATAAGAGCGTAATGAGTGATACAAATCCTAGCCACAAGTCCTAGCCAAAGAGAATTAGTGATGCGACATCGAGTTAGCAGATGGCGCTGTTTGCGTTTACTCCAACAATAATTCATTTTGTAGACGGCTAAAACATATAAGTAGACTTTTATTATAATATTAAGAACAGTAATAATGAAGAAACCAACTAAATATTCTATTGTATGCACTCTACAAGATTATACAAATTTAAACAAAACTAAAAATAGATAGCCAATATGTCATTACTCTATATACTCCTATTTATATATCCCTTAAATAGTTATTTATTTCAAGCATATAGGTACTATAGAAGAGGTCCTTTTATAAAAGAAAGGACGTAGTACGAAACTGAATACATATTAGAAAATGTAATAATAGTAATAGTACTATCTAAGGACGCTTTTAACACCACGTCAATCTGGTCCCGTGCTTTTTGAGCCAATTAGTTTTTAATCTCGTTTCGTAAGACGTAATGCAGAAACATATATTGAAAATGTCTCAAATACTGCATGTAATAAAATATTTTTTTCGCAGATAAGCTTCACTTTTATTTATATAAATAATTAAAATTTTAAATGTAACAAAAAACTAATTAATACACAGACGTTAATAAGAATTCTAGGTAAGGTAATTCATAAGTCAACACTAAATCGTAAAACTAAAATTATATCGGAAATAACTCATCCAAACAGTGACGCAAATATTTTCTCATGTGGAGATTTAAAATATATAATTATTTCAGGCTCTGTGCATATTCAAAATGGGCTTAATTTGCATTTAAGAGCATTAAAAAATCTTTATCATAGTTATGAATGGGACTATATTTTATCGTGTACAAATTTGTTTTCATACAAAATCGGATTACGGCAGTTTTCAATATCCTATCTATCTTAAATTTTCTTATCCATCTGACAATTTTGACAGATTTTGTAAGAAAATGTGTCAAAATGTAACGATAGATAAGAACATTTTAAGATAGATAGGATATTGAAAACCGCCGTAATCCGATTTTGTATGAAAACAAATTCACCCAAAATGTGCTGTACTGTGCGTCGGTTCTGCGCTCTTGGTCAAGTGATGGTAAAAATTACCATAAATCATTTTATGTTATGCCACCGACCCTTCGACCTCACAAACGAACCTCCACTCTATACCTCTGTTGACCCTATAAAAGGATATATTGTGTACTTAAAAATGTGATAATAGTCGATAATTTTTTTTCTCTTATCTATTCTAAGTTTACCTTCAAGTATATAATGTTTTATGGATATGTTACCACGACTGTGTTATCGAACTACACGACACTAATTATATTGTTATTTAATTAATATTACGTATTCTTAAAGAAACAACTCTTTTTTTTTCAAACTCTATCTTATCATTTTCCGTTTTTATCATTTCCGCCACTTACATCCGTTGTATTGGATTAGGTTACGTTGGTAAATATATCTATTCTAATTGAGATAATAATATTGATAAATTTGCTTTAACGAACTCCAGAACAGTCGAATTATAAAATTTGAGAAAGGTTGAATTATAAACATATTATGCCTCAATTTTTTAAATAACTTCAAAGAAGGAGGCGTTTCTCGTTAAGTGGAAAGCTCTTTCGCCGCGTTGAGTACTTTTATATGAAAATCTTATAGGTTCGCATCACCCTCGTACTTATGTGACGGTATGGCGTAATTATGATTTTTTTTTTTATTTATTAAGAGCCTGTTTCACAATCTCCAGTTAAGTTCCCAATAGGATATCGGCAACATATTTGACAGATAGAGTATGGAGTTCCTGTCAAATATGTTGCCGATAGCCTATTGGAAACTTAACTGGAGATTGTGAAACAGGCCCTAAAAATTTCATAATGTCGTAAGTCTAAGTTATAAATTTTCATTTCTTTCGGCTATCATTAATGGAACATGTTCTAATAAAGCTAGTCCAAAAAAACTTGTCAAAATCCTTCATACCTATATTTATTTATTTATTTATTTATTTCGGCATATCAACAATATAAACACGATACATTATTATTTCATTTGTCAAACGATAGATAGATAGATATCTAACCCAGACGTAGATATACCGTAAACGGAACGTTCCGTTTACGTCTCGTCTCTTATCCAAGTAAATAGTTTATAGCCCATAGAGATAATTTTACAATAAAGTGCCCGGGAATTTAATACGTGGAGACGCAGTTATGATAAATGATCCAATTTACTTTCTTGTAGGATCATCAGCTACGCCTCCCCCCGTGGACAGCGAAACTCCCGAGAAAAAAGTTGAACGTCGAAATTCCAAAGACAAAAGGACACACAGGTCTACGGACAAAGTTGATGGCAATAGAAAGCTCGAGACTATTCGAGAAGAGAAATCTAAAAAATCGAATAAGTACGAAGGTACTCCGAGTCCTCAGAGGGCGGACGACAAAACTAACAACAAGGACAGTACTAATACGAGCTCTAGCGACTCTGAAGGCGATTCGTCATCTACTTCTAGCAGCTCGACTACAAGCAGCGAAGTGAAAATTGAAAACAATCGACCAAGCAAACGCAAACGCGGGAGCTCGAGTTCTACGGAGTCGCATAAAAAGAATAGAAAGCACAAGAAAGAGAAGAGGTCAAACGATAAGGTCTACAAGAAACATGCGGAGTCTGAAAAGTCGGAGAAATCAAAGTCGAAGAAACGGAACGATTACGACAAGTCAAGAAGTAGGGACGAAAGGTCGCATAGGGATAGATATAGAGAGGATTCCGACGAGGATAGGCCGAAGAAACGCTCGAAACGGTCGGTTAGTCGCGAGTCGCGTTCGGGGAGAAGGAGCAAGGACAGGTCCGAAGATAGATCGCGCAGGCGGGACAAGAGATCGTACGATAGGGACAAGAGATCGTACGACAGGGACAGCTCGAAGCGGGACAGGTCTCACGACAGATACGATAGGTATAGATGTAGGGACCACGAGCGGCGCTCACGCAGCGGCAGTCATCGCTACCGTCGGTGAACCACGACCATCAGGTTACATCGATAGCAGGTTGTAATTTTGTTTACTATTTACTAAATGCTCCGTGTTTACTACAATTTATCAATAACTTCCGAAAATTTTGTTATGTTTAAGAGAAAAATAGTCTTAAAAAAAATTGGTAATTATACGTAGGATTGCGTATTTTTAAACTGTTGCAGAGTTTAATAATAATCGCTCCGTGGAGTAAAAATTATGTAAATACGCATCATAGGTTTGTCCTGAAACAATACTCAGAATACAAATCTTTCATCGCTATTTAAGTCTGAAACTTATTAAATACTATGCGAAAGCTACTGTAGAGATCGTCTAATCTTGAAATGAACGCCCCTCCACAAATAATTTACGCTTAAGTTGAAAGTAGGTTCATAGACGCAACACACGCAAATTGTTTTTGGTAATTTTTCATTCAGTCGCTTGCACACATTGCAAAAAGTATTTCGTTTTATAAATTGAAATAATCACGTTTAGTAGAGGGGCGTTAAGTTCTAAATTCGACGATCCCTGTGTTTACATTTAACTTGTATGAAGTTACGACTTTACTCACGTGGAATTACTGTCGAGATAAAATGTATTAAAGTGTAATGGTTTAACTCTTTCTAAAATAACGATTAAGATTCAACCAAAAATTATCTTAATTTACATAAAATACTCTTTACATACGATATGCAAATATTATTTACGTGAGGAACGTTTATTTTTCCTTTGATATTTTCATGGAATAAACATACAAAAATATTTGCATTATGCTTAGGCTATTTATTATAAAACGAATGCTGTGATAAATATATTTTGTCTTTTACAGGTTATGCAGATTGCGAGATTCCTACAAATGTAAATAAACTCTGGATAAATTAATTTGCATTAAGAACAACATGAAATAAATATTAAATAATACGTTTTCCTTTCATTTTTATTACCACTTAAGTTTATTCAATGAGAATTCGTGTAAGTATTAGACACATGAAACTTCATCAATCAATGATAGATATTGGAAATTTGCATACTTTAAGATTTTTAGACAATACTTAAAGTCATACCTATAATACTATGAAAAAAAAACTGGGTATTGACAAGTAACAAGTTTAATTCAGCTCAAATAAAGAAAGCAACACTGATATGTTGGACACAAGCGGCGGCAATCGGCCGTGCAAGATGCCAATTCATTTCATTTATTAATGACTAATCTAATCAATAACTGATCAAATATTTTGCCATTGAAGTAGATGATCTGCCCTGAGCAGATCTATCAGGATGACATAAACTTAATGATTTGCATGCAATAGCCACTCCAAGAAACAAGTCCAAGTATAGGTAGAGAGGGGTATGGGCTAGCCACTGGATAGCCATAATTTGTTTGTGGTGAACCCAAGCCGGCATAATTTAAATACATGAGTGGCCATTACCACTCAAGTGAATTCTCAGCCAAGTGGTTGCTTGTCTGCTACTTTCCTTAGCCAGCAATGGTAATTTAAAAAACAGTATTAAAATTATAACATCAAATAATATCAGGAATGTTAACTAGAATTGTGAAATAAAAGATGTTACTTCAATTCTCATATTAATGATATATTATATTATATCTACAATTAAATTACTTTCAATAAATAGTTGTAATGTTGTAGTAAAGATGTAAAGTTGTAACAATTCAAATTTTGTTCACAAAAATGCTCATAATATACACTATAAAAATATTAAGCACTGAATGGTACTATAGCAATTAAAACAAATTATTAGATGTAGCAACCAAGAGGAAGAATATATCACATTTTCCCTTATAGAATCTACTGGGCTTTGAACTTAACATCCACAATTACTCATACAATTTAAAAAAATATTCTCATATTACAAAATCCTGCTAACTGTAGGCCTTTGGTTGGATAAGGTAGTTCATTTACCAAACCTCTGATCACATTTATTATATTTATAAATAGCATTTATATAGTCATCTACACAAAACGAGTGGCAGATTGAAAGTGCTATAAACTCGGAAAGTCTTATTTGCCATGGCAAGAGACCATAAGTACAACATAAACGCCCACTATACAGTACTACATCGGGATCTGGAATGCAGGGATACATTTTTGAAAGCACTTCATCAAATTCCTGAACTGAAATTTCTTTAAATGTTTGTATTGAAGACTTGTTCGATATATTCTGTATACATCTTGCTATTTTCTCCTTTCCATCGCTTTTACTAAATATATTAATAATAATTGTATTGGCTTGGTTTCCATTGGTGTATCCATTCAAATTAGGTTTATCGGAAAACTTAATGCACCCAGGAATACCTTTTTTGTTTTTCTGTATTTCGAAAAACAGAGTCTCTTCATTTGATTTCAAATTACCTGGAAAAGTAACCTCAATGAGTCATTGGTAAAAACATATTTTATTCCCCTAAAATGTACGTATGATGTGTACCTGTTATATCATAGAAGCTAATGTACGGTACTCCAATGACCATACTCCAAATCACTAAACGGGCTAGCTCATTCATGGAGTGATGGTTTGTGTCTGCCAACACAACTAAATGCTTTAGTTCCTTCTTCATTTTGGGAGAACATTTTATTAGCGTAAGGACATCTTCTTCTGTAACCTTATCACTGGGTAAGTATTTTTTATTATTGAATAGTCCCAAATAAACATTTTGAACAGCAACAAGTATATTCACAACCAAATGCACCAATGTAAACAGAAATTGTCGAAGCAAACGTGACAACATGGTCAATGCAATTTAATTAATATATAATAAATAAGTTTATTTGACCATTTTATACAGGTAAAAGACAGGAACTCGATAGATCAAATGTATTTACAAGAAAAATGTTCATTTTGTCGATTCGGAACCGTCTACCGCTTTTTCTACGTTGACCAATCACGAGCTTAGAGGTGTAAATCTAATCAGTAATCATACTCTTTGGACATAAGAACAGGGCTACCAACATAATCACACGTAATGAATGAATATAAATATTGCCATTAAATAGAGAGCAATTTTACCTCAACTTTTTTATTATAATAATTTTTACAGGTAAATAATATAAATCAGTACAAAAATATACAATTTCATGTTAGATCTCTAACATTAATTTAAACTTTTCTCAGATACTTTATAATCTACATAATATGAGAGTTTTATTAATTATTACTTTAACTTCCAAATAATGATTATTCGATATTAAAATATTAACTTTTTTAATATCGAATAATCATTATTTGCCTGTAAAGTCGGTATACGGGCGAAAGTTTTACGTGACAACGACTTTGAGTGGTAAAATAATTTTAATGTGAATATTCATTCAATTTTATGTCTGTCTCTCTCGCTCTTAGGCGGGCTAACCATGCCCGAGTGGAAGGGACGCGTGCCTCTCACTCGCTCTCATTGTGAGCGCATAACGTGAGCGGAGCGTAACGCAGTTTCTTGAAGTGTCACCCGGCAAACCAATTTATAAGACGTTGTCACGTCAATATTAACTTCAATTCAATATTATTAAAGTGTATTACAGAGCAAAAGTATAAAACAATGGCTTTGAAACAAAAGTAAAAAATATGAATAAAAATCAGTAAAAATTGGTGCATTTTTGGAGTTTATTGGAGTTTACTCCTTAAGAATCGATTTTCATATATAAGGCGCCCGGTATGAGAAAAATCCGAGGGGTAAAACCAACTGAACTAACGAAAAAGTGTCACGTTTTTGGTGCGCACCTTTAGTGCGCAACTTTCTAATTTAGCTGTGAGTGTATTGAGACGTACATAGGGTATGCTGTATAGGCGACTATACCTATATACTATATGTTATTTTTTGCGTATGGTTAGATACTCGTACTTGAGGAGTAAACTCCAGTCGTGCGTCGGAGCTGACACACACACATTTTTATTTATATTAATTCTTACAATTTGATAAAACCTATATTAGACCTTATACGCATGGAGTACCAACTGTCGTCAGATGCCAACTCTTTAAGTTAGCTCATGCAGCAATCTGGTATCGCTATTATTATACCGGATCCACACGTTTGTGGCTTGGAACTTGCGGCAACTCCACAAGTCACAAGCATGTGGACGAATAGCAAGCGCTTGCGGCAAATTCTCTTTTATTCCCTTTGGCTTGTGCACAATACCGACACTCGTCGTATCGGCCACTAACCCTTGCAAACCTACGCAAGCCAAGACAAACTCTGTATCCACAGGTTCGAATTTGTGAAGGCTTACCAAGCCTCGGCAAGCGTTCGGTTCCAATTTTAACACTGCCACTTGGCCACAAAATGAATAGCAGAGTATTGAATAGTAAGCAGAATGAATATATTATGGAGTTGACATATAATATTACAAACTCTTTGAATATGAGATCAATTCGCACTTGACAAATTTTATAGTTTCTTTAAATCAGCTTTACATTTTTATAGCCAACTAAATAATAAACGTGTGTTAAAGGTATTAATGAAATAAAAGAAAAATACCTGAAACATTACCTAACCTAATAATATATTATTGAAATATTATAGGGGTAAATAATGTTATTGCAACATTATATAGTTTCATAGACATTGTGAAGTCCCTAGAGTATTACTGCCAACATTATTATTATTGCACTGTCTATGGTTCGATGATAATATACCGGATCCACACGTTTGTGGCTTGCCGCAAACTCCAAACCTCTACAAGTGACAAGCATGTGGACGCCTCGCAAGCGCTTGCGACAAATTCTCTTTTGTTCCCTTTGATTTATGCACAATACCGACACTCGTCAAATCGACCACAAGCCCTTGCAAACCTACGCAAGCCAAGACAAACTCTGTATCCTAACGTTTGAATTTGTGAGGGCTTGCCGAGCTTGGCAAGCGTGCAGTTCCAGCTTTATAATATTATTAAGCAACTAAACAAATTAACAAAATTTTAGTCTTATTAACGTAATTGATGAATTAAAAACATATCGTTATTTAAAACAAGTCTCAAAAGGCAAATAAATATTTTTTGGGAATGTTCCTGTCAGTTTATGTATTAATATAATTATTCTAAAAATTACAAAATATACATTAAATTATAAAAATAATATTTTACATTCAGTGTTTAATGTTTTCTCGAATTTCACTCACTCTGACGAAACAACTTTTACGCATTTAATTGCATTCTATTTATATTTTTACATGCCCGGCGTTTCGGATACTTAACTTAAAAATTAACAACAACCATGCTCACGGGAGTCCTCTAATCTTAATAAGCCAGGATAAAATTCGTAAAAGTGGTTCATTTAATATATATACATCTATATTTAATACATTATATTAATTAAAAGTCGTGTCAAAATATAACTTTGATAAAATAGTATTCTGTAATCATACAGAATAACAGACAGAACATCCGTTTCCGTTTGCCAGTGTCGCCATTGTTGTTTCTTTCGCTTGTCAGACGTTGTGGCAGGTTAGATCTTTTGCAAATTATTTTGGTTTTAAATTAATAATCGGTGTAATATACGCTTTAAAATTTGCGTAAATGTGTTTATTATTACATTTCCTACGTTTATATATATTGTTTTAGTTTCCTAGGCGTTTATTAATATGTAACGAACTTGTATATCTATGACCATGCTGCTTCCAACTTAATATCTTTTCCAGAATCCACTCGACAAGATGCAGTTACATATTCGAGGACAGTCAACTCACATTCTTGATGTTAATGGGGAGGAATCCATTGGCCAGATCAAGGTAAAAAACTGTTACATTGTTAAGTGCTCTAACCTCTGATCTAAATTTGATCAACATAACCCTAGAAATTTTATGCTATTTTATATATGTATTACTAATTATACTAAATATTATAACGCTATACCCCTCAATATTCAAAATCAACTCCTGCTATAATATTTGTTATACCTATAGGATTAAATACCTTATTAGTACATTTACCGTTCCTATTTTTTTTATGGTAGATTCCAGTTGTAAACAAAAAATATTGTGTTGAAGCTCTCAAGCTCAAATATTTTAAAGTGTTCAATTTGCATATGTTTGAAATATCAGATCTATATTGTTATTGGTTGTCATTCAGCACAACTTAGATAAAATTACTAAATTGTGTCCACATTAATGGGATAACACTAGTTTCATTGTTAAAATTCTGTTGTAGAAGGTTGAAACATTGGTGTCATTATGATCATAATATTATGTTTATGTCCGCTAGATCAGTCTATTGATAGTACTGAAATGAATGCAAATTACTCAGACTTTAGTGTTAAACCCAAATACAGGGGTTTGTTATATTCTTTGTATTTTTCAAGTACTTGATCTAATGTATGCATGTAGTCTGTAGTGGAAAACCCAGAACGGAAGCCTGCTTGTTCAATTGGTTGTTTGGTATCTATTTGTGGAGATATGCGGCTTAATATAATAGAAGTAAAAAGTTAAATAGCTTAGATGTTTTAAAAATACAAAGGCAGGCTAGACTAAGCGTAATTAGTGACATTAAGATTATTAATGATTATCTATGGGAAATATTCTTTTATGAAAAATTGTATTATTATCTTATTTATAAATCTTATAAGAAATATTCTCAACCTTAAAATTAATTTACAGGTAATTAAGTTTGATAATAATAATTTCATAAGAAATTTTAATTTTTGCTCCTTTTATAGGACCGCATTCGTGCCCTCTCAGACATTGGTTCAGAGGAGTTTGTGCTATCAGCATGTGGTGCCGCACTAGAAGATAACTTCTTGGTGTCAGAACTTGAGTCAACAGACCTTGACCTCACTGTCCCACTGCTTGGTGGTAAAGTGCACGGTTCTCTGGCTCGTGCTGGTAAGTGACTTTTTCTTGTTTCAAATATTTATCGTCGGTGAAGTTCTAATTGACTTTTTTGAGAGTTGTAATTACAAAGGATAAAGGCGTGCATCGTATTGACCAATTAAAACACCATAAGTGACCAATAGAAGTCCATTATTCAAAAAAAATAGTATCACTGTTTAACAATTCAATAATAGATTACATGCTTTTATAAAGTTTTTTTACCCTCCTGTAAAGTAGCAATTTTTGACTTACACACTGTTAGAACTTCACCAACGTTATGTCTGTGTCAAAATTATTATGGTGTTATTATAATTGCATGGGATTGCACAGAATTGAATCGACCACCTGTGGCAACAATTTTGTACTCCAGTCAAACTAGATTTAGAATATTTGTGAACCAGACACAGCAGGGTTGTTACATCTAATAGTTTTATGGTAAAACTAGTCTGACTATATGCAGTGTAAAGTCAATTAAAAAATTAATTGATAAAAAACCAGTCAATGTTGACAACCCTTATGCATTCTTTATCTTAAAAGAAGTCTAGAACGTTTTTCATTTGTACATCATGATGTAAAATTCACTTATTCACAACTTGTGCGTACTATATGGGCTATATTGTTTTAACTTTTATTTCATTACATTTTTATAGTAGAAAAATAAAAGTCCTGTCAAACTTGATAAATATAATCATACCTTATCAAAGTCAATAAAAGTATTTTTTTACTTAGTTCTATAATAATAATCAAAAACTAAAAATTTATTTAACTTGTTTTAAATAAGAACTAAAAGTAGTAAAAATGATTTTTTACCTTAGCTGGCCTAGCAAAGCATTGAGTTTGACTGGTGTATAGTGATAGTATTATGCTCCATCAATAATATTCAATATTACTTGCTAGGTTAGTTTTAAAAGAATAATAATTTTTACATCCATTTATTGTAATCATAGTTGACTGTGATAACCTCGTTCTTTGAGCTTAATATTTAATTAGAAAATGTTTATTCTAGGTAAGGTAAAGGGACAGACACCAAAGGTTGAAAAGCAACAGAAGAAGAAGAAGAAGACCGGCCGTGCCAAGCGTAGGATCCAATACAACAGAAGGTACAATTTATTTTAGGATTTATAAAACGATAATTAAGAATTTATAAAAAAAAAATAAACATAAGAGATAAGTGTTGAGATAATTTAACAGGCCATTTTTAATATCATAAAATCATTTACATTTTTGTAATTGATTCTTGATATAATAATATTATATTAGTATATATAATATTTATATTAGTAATTAATATTTTTTTCTTTGAGCAGAATAATATATAATTGATGCGTGTAAAAATATTACAGTAAGGCCTACATAACCATAAGATACTTTAGTAGTAGAATATAGAAACTTAAGAGCATCATTAATATATTGGCTTTAAACATGGACTCTAGAATTTGGCTGTAGACAAAAGTACCTTTAAATCTCCATGTACACTGTACGTGTTCTGCACATATAGCTAACAACAATAATAAATAAATTATTAAACACACAAGCGTGATAGACTCTTAGTGTTTGGAATATGTGAATGTTTCTGCTAGCTGTTTTTGTAGGCTTTTTTAAAATAAACTTATTTACTAATATAATATTATTATATATAATGTATATTATTCATCAACTCGTTTTTCCTTTCAGGTTCGTAAACGTCGTCCAAACCTTCGGCCGTCGTCGTGGACCCAACTCTAACTCGTAAATTACTATAACATGTAAATAATATGCAAATATAACATCTTGTTTGCTCCAAAATCTAGTTTTATTTCATTGAAAATTCTTGTCTTCAAAGAAAAGTGAGAGTATAAAACGTTACTTACTATAATATTATGGTCTTTAGGTATTGGAATGTAATCCTAATCTAAGATATAATAGTAATTCAAGATGAATATAATAGTAGTTGTAGCAGACCCATCAGCCCAGAAATCCTGAATCGAGCTAGCAAAGATTCAGCATTCGGCCCCTATAAAATATTATATAATATGCAAACATGAGCCCCCCTAGACATACAGACAGAAATGAATATAACCAATGATATTATATGTACTACATTGGCACTAAGGCAGCTATGTGTTGACACTTCGAATATGCCTGCAGGCATATCGTTAAGTGAGTGATTAATTCAGATATTCAAAATTCAAAAAATTGTATATCACGGTCTGAAAAAGATGGTAAAGCAAGTGGTGTTACTTTTCACAGTAAGTCTGTATAATTTTGATCATATTGTCTAAAATTACATTAGAAAACAAGAGAAATATATCTTGCATTATTTTTTCCATCGGTGTTGTCAGTAAATTGTTTCTCATTTTCCCACTTTTTGGGGAGCTTAGTTAATTAATTAATGAATGACGGAAGTGTGCGCCAGTCATATTTCTGTCGTTCAGTAAGTAATACATTTTTGAGAAGGACTGTAATATCATCAATCATTACGAGAACTAGATTTTATTATTCTTATAAATGTTATTTCATCATCATAATGTGTAATAATTTTAATAGTATATTTCATTACGAGTGCGGAAAGCCTGTCATTGCAAAGAGTCGGAACAAGTTGCAATGACAGTTCCGCACATGTACTGAACAACTATTTTTAATACAGTTGCTAAAAATAGAGCAATTTAATAAAATAATAAAAACACAAAATGGCGCCAACCGTAGAAGAATATAAGCAGAGATTCGTTTTTGTTTTCTTCACCCAGAATGGGTGAAGAAAACAAAAAGGGAACTATGCCTATACAGCCAAGTCTTCAGTTGAATATTTTTATTGATTTGAAATAAAAATTAAATTTAATGAGATGAAATAAAATGAAACCTAACTCAACTCATTAAATCTGATATTGAAGCAAATTAGTAGCTTCTTTTTAGAAATATTTGCATGATTTTTTTTCTTTTTAATAAACATTATTTTGACAGTTGGGAAAGAAAACGCACGTGTTCGGAGAAGGTAAACAAACTCATGTTACACTGTGGTGTTTAATCAGTGTATCCCCCTGGTAAGTTTAATTTACAATAAAAATGTATCGGAACAAATTGTCACATTAAAAAAGTGTTATTGCAAATATACGAGAACAAAAATAAATACATACATTTACGCTCTTTTTTATTTCTATCTACATAACATGTTAATAATATTTCTTCGATCTTAACAAGATCAATTTACTAGCTTTTTTAATATAAAAAAACTAGTAAAATGATCTTGACAATTTTATAATAGTACAAATTGAAGGTTTTGGTAAATTATGTTTCGATTATACAACATTAATCACACCAAAGCAAATAAATACATTTATTAATTCATTAATTTTGGGGAAATATTTCTCATCACTGGCAACTCCGTCCGTTTTCACGCCTGCAATATTTTGTCTCACTTCAACGGTAATTAGTTAATTAGTGGAAGAAACGAGACAAATATAGTTAACTTTGGCATAATGTATCGGTTTCAAAGCTACGTCTTTTAGACTATCAAGTGGTTATGCATTTCTGAGAATCATTTGTTTGACGTTACAGCTGCTCTATTAGTGTAATATAAGCTCATTGAAGAGAATACTTACAGCTAGTGTCATTCTCATACTCTCATAAGTATTCTATTCGTTTAGCGTTTGTGCCACTTGTCTAGAGGTGCTGATACGTTAGCAAGTGGGCTTCGCTTCGGCCCTGGCTTGGTAGGAGATCTCTCCCTTGCATACACTTATCTCCCACATTGGTAAATCTGACGTGATTTCACTTATCTTTTAAATAATAATGTAGTAGAACTTTACGCATCTTCAAAAACTTTCTTCAATCCCAACAGGCGTGTAGTTTTTTTAACGATGTCTTACTTCACCGGTGAACGAGCGATTGTCTCGCATTTATGTGCACATACACCCATATTCAAGAAGCATGCTTGGAACTAAATTACCTATACAGGCTTGAAATTTTGGATTTGGTATGTGATTATAGCTTACTAGATGACGAAAATTTCTGCTTTCTGGTCTTATCTATAGATTCTCAAATAGGGGCCTGAAAATGCGGCGAAATGGTTCTAGTATAGGATGGTACGGCAGTGTTTGCTTCGCGCTCGACTTGGCCCCCAGAAAGATTATGTGTTAACTAGTTTTTTCCTCGCATAAACTTACATTTACGGATGTAATTTTTTTTTTCACAAAAATTATCCAATGTACTTCTATTACCTCCAAGAATATGTGAAAAAAGTTTTATGATGATCGGTTAACAGATAAATGTATATTAACATTCATAATATTAGTAGTAATATTTTTATCTGGACTTTCATAAAAAGGAACAGGTAATTAATGGAAAACATTTTTTTCAATAATTTTATTTTACATGGGTATATTATTAAAAAATAGATACACACGTTTTAAGTAAGCACAAATTGTGTCATGACAACATTCTCTATTATGAAATATAACCTATATAATTTATCATACAATCTAAACAACTAGAATATTTTATAAAATATATCCAGTAGAATAATATAGTTTTCTATCAACGACTTCGTACAAACGATAAGTGGCATTACATTACAGATATGTATGACTATGATTCCTATACGCTACAATTTATAAAGACCACAGCCACAGTCGTTTACTTAACCTAACAGTTATCATCTAATTTTCATCAAATGGAGCATTTCGCATTGGACTTGCGACAGGAACGGGTTGAGGTTAAAAAAAACATTTTCACTCAAGACATTTTGAATTGAGAACAAAATTATATTTATATGATCCTACAAGTTGTTAAATATTAATATTAATATATTATAAACAAAACAGGGAAAATTATACCCACGGGGACCTCAATCCGAATCTGGCCATAATATGTACCTCAAACAATAATTTCGATATTAACATCTAATCTAAGGTAAGTATCACTTCGTTCAAGGCACAAAACATTAACAAACATTAATACTAAATATAATAAAATCACTCGTTTTACACTGACTCTCTTATATATTAACAAGTCTTACGCCACGCATTACTAAAAGTAATGCATAACGCATAATTCATAAAGTAAGTTTAATTGGCTATGTAGCACCACACGGCACCACTATGACGGATTCAATTTTGTAGCCTACGGCAAAACAGGTAAAAAAAAAAGATTAATGACATTTGAAATAGTCTTGGGCATAATAGTTCACAACTGAGATCGCTCAGTTTAGTTCGCCGCTCCTAAACGAACTAGTTCGTTCTTTTAGTTCGTTAGTTCCTAGACCAAATTAGACCGATTCCATCGTTCGCTCGTTTTAATACGGTTTCTGATGTATGTTACAATATTTATGGAATGCTTTTCATCTCTAAACACAGCAAAAAACCTATAAATTAATGAATATTTACAAAAATATTGGTGCAATTAAATAACCCTTTATATTTTTCGCCTTTTAATATTTTTATTAATTACAAAATAATGAACATGTAGATAATTCTGTTCCCGGACAGAATAAGCTCAGTTCATTCGATAAGCCGACGTCAATATCGTTCATTCGGCACGAACTAACGAACTATGAAATGTTGAATGAAGGAACTAGTTCGCGTAGTTCGCCTGTAGGAGCGCTCTTACGAACTAGTTCGTTCACGAACTACACAAGACTAATTTGAAATAATGGCGCGAGTGGGTAAGTAAGACATATTATGTTTTCACCCTTATGTATAAAATATAGATATTTACAAAATAGGTTTATTAAACGACGTTTTTTTCTGACATGATATATTATTTGTGTTTTTTTTTTTTGCGTAGTCTTAATTTTTTTTGTATTTTATAATAAAGGATAATTGAATCCATCATGCCGTTTCTTATATCTAATGTAGGTACGTTTTGGTATCCTGGTCTGTTTAATGAACTAAGCCCAAGCTTAAGAAACTGGATACTATTTTCTAATGCTCAAGCGAATTTCTCTCGATGTTTCTTAATAACTTTTACGGGTTTTATCATGGATCATTAAGATTTTACATGCCAAGACCAGTCCACTTTTAAATGTCCCATAATTCTATGGCTGTTGTAAAGTATCCCAAACGTCGGGGACGTAGAATCTTATATAATATAAAATTAAATTGCAGTCTCGCTAAAACTCGAGAACGGCTGAACCGATTTGGCTAATTCTAGCCTTGATATATTCGTGAAAGTCCAGGGAAGGTTTAAACGGTGATAAAATGCGCAAAAAATGCAATAAAATATAGATTAGTCCAGACAATATATCGTGACGCGACAGTAAGGACAGTAACAACGTCTGTCGTACTTAATAAACCGCGATAAAATCCGTAAAAGTTTGAAACAACTTATAAGTGGACACTAATTATTCATCTTCCAAGTTTTTGTACTTTGTCTACTAAAACTAATTTAAATGCGATTTTAACCCTATACGCTTAGGCACTACGAATATATTTTTGTCAAAATTTCGACTGCGAGGAATGTACCTAGAATCTATAATGGAGACGATTATAAGTTTGGAGAACAAGACATCAAACGATTGGTGTATACTGCATAGGCATAACTTCTAATATTAAACTGAGTATTCATATATTTTTGGCGGTATTTATTCATATATGTGATTACTATTTTATCACCCTTAAAACATAGAAATTCTACATATAAATATATCGGGAAAAGTATTTTTTATTTTCGCCAAGGAAACGATATTTTTATAAAAAAAAGGTTTGCATTTTCAAAGCGTATAGACTTCTAAATATAAATATTAAATCTCTAGACGCATAAAATAAGAAATTTTTGCCTAAAAAATAAAAAATAAAATATTTAGGTACTTATAATATTATGTGGTGTAGTAGGTATGTGATGTCATTTGTTAAGTACGCTATTTGGTTCTGTCCCACAATATCCAATTTATATGTATTGATATTTTTTTTACATTTGTGATGGTGGATTGTTTTCCATTGATGCATCAAAGTTGTTTACCTATGTGGATATTATGAGATAAATCCATAATATTATTAAACTTATTCATAAAGATATAGTTACAACTAAATTTTCATACATGAAAACTTTTGACATAATTAGATAAATATTAGTAAATATAACATTAGAAATAACATGCTAGTAAAACTATTTATAGATTACACTTGGCAAGTTTTCCTAAAAGTATAAAATGTATATTATATAATTGTTACGAAAACAAGGCAGTGTTTGTTTTTATGGAAAATAATTATTAATAAATTACAAATCATCCTAAAACGGACAGACGACATTCGTAGTAAAGCCCATGCCAGATTAGATAATTATATCCCAAATTTATAGGTAGTTGAACTCATGTAACAAGTTTTTTTTTAATAATGAATAATATATAAATGCCTGCTAAACCTAAATACGATTGGGCAGGTCTAAATTCAATTTTTTTTTAATTACACACATATCTTGTCTGGCATAGAGTCGATTCTTACGTATCTAAGCTTAGTACAATTGTAGGGAATTTAGCATAAAACATTAAAATTCTTTAAATAGTTATTCTGGATACAGCTGTAAACAGGCCTCTATGTGAATTGAATTTTATATAATTGCAAAAAAATAATTTATATTATAAAATCGAAAAAAAAGAAGACATTTTAAGGTATAAGGTTAAGGTAAAAAGTTTACGGGTAAAAAAAATTCATATAGACATATCAATAAGTACTTCTTGATTTGACGGAGACATTGTGTGTCTAGAATTTTATTTACGTCAATGGTTACCGCTAGCTAGTTTCAGACCTTGGGGGTAGAGTTAAGTTTGTTCCGTGACTTCTCCCACTTACTAATGTAGTCAATGGGATAGCAGATAAGAGCAGAAAACAGCAAGAAACCACCAGACACGTAGAACGACAAATCATATGTTTCCGTCATATGCAAAAGGGCGCCTGTAAAAAAAAACAAGATTACCTATATATTGTGTTTCTAAAATTGTATAAACATGCACTTAACGTAATGCAAGAGATTTTAGTATTCATCCTACCAACATTCAAAATATATATTCGGCTTAAGCCGGCATCTATATTTAAAAAGACATAAAAATACTTACCAGCAATAGGAGTGCCGAGAAGAGCACCGAATCCTTGAAATAGGAGGAAAAGTCCGAAACTGTTGGTCAGCTGTTCCAAGCCGATGTATTCCACCACAAGGATTGATCTCAAAGACGCGAAACATGCTGAAAAATTAATCAAA
Source organism: Lycaena phlaeas (assembly GCA_905333005.2). NCBI lineage: Eukaryota > Metazoa > Arthropoda > Insecta > Lepidoptera > Lycaenidae > Lycaena > Lycaena phlaeas. Next base: position 4,474,522 of record HG995176.1, read on the forward strand.
ATATAAGGATTTTGATAACGAAGATAAAAGTCGTGGCGGTTCACTCGAGCGCTTTATAAACGTCGCGTTAAAACCCGGCGTTGACTAGAGTTGCCAGGTCGGCATGGTCAATTCAACGTCAAACACTTAATGTCGAAAATCCAACACCACTTGACAAAAAATGCCGCGCTTTAAAGATGATTTCATGTGAACAGATACTGGAGTATTCATTTGCCTCATTAAAACGTTTTTAAACGCTCAATAAAAAAGCGCTCGTGCGAACGGGGCCTTAACGACTTTTGGACTGTTAACTGACAAACGTAAAAAGCATGTATCACGAAAGCCTTATAGTAAATCAGATTTACAAGAATTGCATCATCGCACGCCCCTCTACATCCTAGCATCTAACTTTTGTTTTGCAAAGTATCTCCTGCTCGATGCAGTAACGGACAATATAGGCACTGTAATGCGGAGACCAATTAGAAACGCAAAAATATTTTATAACTGGCTTTTAATGTATTCTATGTTACTTCTAGTACCTCCGAGAGTATGTGTACAAAGTTTCATGATGATCGATTGAGTAGTTTTCGCGTGAAAGCGTAACAAAAATCCCTACTTTCACATTTATAATATTAGTATCTAAGGATAGTAAGGATGTCTTTTTTCAGCTATTTCAACATCTAAATTTGATAGATAATATATAACAAAATATAGCTCACCTATGGCAAGTCCGAAAATGATGCAGTAACCAAACTGGAAGTAGCTTTCGTAGCAAACACCACTGAACATAGTCGCGATACCACCAGCAGTCAATGCGATATTGTTTAGCCACAGCGGAGACACCTTCGGCATTGATGAGACGTAACCGCAGGCAATACGTCCGAATATATTTGCAATTCCAATGGTTGATAATAACATAACGCTATTTGGCACATCGTGTTTTATCGCCCTATCCGTGACATAGGAATATGGCACAAACAAACCAAGCATCGTGAAAAAACCACTGAGGGCAAATATATTGAACGTTGGAGATCGGAAGAGACTAACATCCAACATCGTAGCCAGAGTTCTCTTAACCGCTTCAGGGCAAAGCTTGCATTTTCCAGATGTTTCTTCGTGCGTGTCTTCTTTTGTTGGCACATGTGTGACCGCCAAATGGTAGCCTAAAGATGTGCGCGATGTGTACTGAGGGAGCCTGGCTAAGCTACCACCGAAGAAAATATCGTCACGGTATAAAGGACGTGCTACTAAATCGAGATGAGATCGTCTTGGTCTCGCTTCTCTTGTAACGACTTTCACTGACTCCGAGATGAGAGGTTCCACATTATCGATATTACTGTTGGAGTCTTCTTGTTCGTCATTTTCGGCTACGGGTACAGCGATGAACAGTGGTTTATTGCCGAGGCCATTTTTGATTGTATGCGCAGTGGCTGAGGATCTTCGACTAATATGCGAGTTGCTGCCTTTAAAGACTTCTTCAGCTGTTGGATATCTGGTGTTATTGGCAACTCCCATCCATGTGTGCGGACTGACTTTGTTTGTAAATCTCATTTCGTGTGGCATTGTAAGTCCTGAATTTAATTTATTGTGCAGACTTAATATTGAGTTTAGTTTTTCAACGGCTACTTCGTGGCGTCGGGCGTTGTCCTCTTCTTCTTGTTGTTCTGCCAACGTCACTCGGACTGGGTTTATGGGTCTGAACAGGCCACCAAAGATAACGCACAGCAGAACGAGACCTGCAATAAAATTAACAAGAAATATTACGACTTTGCTACTGAAGTGTAGGTTTAAGGAAATCGAAATATACTGTAAGGTACTTTTAATCATAAAATATGTTTTTTTTTCGTTTATGAAATATAATATTAAAAGTAAAACATGATTTCAGTTGTTTAGATCTACGAGACCTCATACATTTTAAAGAATTTCGATGGTCAGCTGGTGCACTGTAGGGCTATTCTGTAAGGTCGTTTTCGAATCTCGAAAGCGGAATCCACGGTGATATATCATATAAGGAATTTGACAATTTTGTATTCTTTAAAACTTGACTATCTGTCTATATCAATAAAGTCCGCTTTCAAAGTGAGCGTAAGCGCTATCACTCAGGTGAAGCTCGATATCGAAATGGTGTTTACAGAATGCCCTACTGGTCATGCAGTCGGATGCTAATCGCAGCGGTTGCGGGTTGTATTTTATGATAAATTTACATTAATTTCTTGAGTTTATTCCCGAAAATACCTGTAAAAAGATTAACGTGGTGTTATAATAAATATTCGAAAAATGTACATACATCCGTTTACAACCAAGGTGTACCGCCATCCCACATTGTCCAAGAGATAGTGTGTAAGTGGGGCCAGCGCGAAGGTGCCCACACCAGAACCGCATAGCGCTATCCCAGTAGCCAAAGCTCTCCATTTCTCGAAGTAGAAGCCAACTGTTAGAACCGCTGGCATGTAGATCATACAGAATCCGATACCTGCGAACGTAAAAGATTTAATAAAACTCCTCAAATTATAATTTATAGTAAACAAGAAGCGCCTCGCGATTTCACCCGCGTACTGCCCATTCCCGTAGGAGTACAGGGATAAATTATAGCCTATATGTTATTCTGATATATAAGCTATATTATTGTAAAGTTTAATTAAAATCGATTTAGTAGTTTTTACGTGAAAGAGTAACAAACATCCATACTTACAAACTTTCATGTTTATAATATTAGTAAGATAATGATTTTTCTAATGCCTCAATCAGATAAAAATGATTGAGCGTATTTTTATGAATTGGCAAGAACTGCATTAAATAGCTAATTATGGCGTAGGATTCAAAGGCCAACGAAATCATCACTGCATCTCTAATCTTTTTTCTTCTTTTATCTTAACACGGGTGAAGGCTAATAACAGCTTTTTTGTTAACAAATTGCGCTATATACGTGCTTCGATGCTGAGCCGGTTCTGTACTTTGATTGGTCAACAGATTTGTTGAACACAAGTTGGTTGAATATATCAGTGACAAATCTATGATCAGTGATTCGTAGCTTTTTTTTGGCTCTCTTTATCACCGTATCCGGTTATATGCTCAATGAGTGGAATAGACTTAAGATCGCAAAAAACAAACAAACTTACATTTTGCATACTTATTAATCTATATTGTAACAATTTAATGGAACATTTGTTATATTACTACATAGATAATGTAGGTATTACTTTTTAATGCCAGCGAAATAAACACCTTAGGGATTTATAACTGGTAGGTTATAAATAGGTTAATACATACAATAATAAAAAATCCGGTACCACATGAATTTCCTAATATATGCAATATTTAGTCGAGCAAATATATTTTTAGGAACGATAAAGCACGTAATAGATATTTTGCAATAATTTTACATTTTTTTATTTGCAATTCATACATTCCAAGACTGATTTACTTACCGCCAATCACACCGTACACCAAGTATAAATACTCGACGCTGGTCGCGAAGAACGACAAAGTGAAGGCACATCCAGATATTATACTTCCAATGATTGTGACCACGCGAAAGCCATATCTGAAAGGATTTATCACTTTAGGATATTTGATTATAAAGCTCCCCTAAATTCATTGCGTGGCGTAAAGATTACGCGTAGTATGCCATCAAATTTGTCCCCCTAAACAAGTAGCACAAACGCTAAACGAATAGACTAGAATATAATACTTATTGTATGGAAATGACACTAGCTTACGACATCTAATTTGACAGCTAGTGTCATTTCCATACAATAAGTTTTATTTATTTTTATTTATTTTTATTTTTATTTATTTTTATACATACATACATACACAGTGAACAATACATATTAAATAACTTCCATTATTCCGGATGATAAGCATACTTGTCACTTTATTGCATATGTTAAAACGTAAGATTCTCACTGTCATCTAAACTAGGCAGAGCCTGTATCTTAGACGCCAGTGTCCATCATCAGTACATGACGTATTTAAAGCAAAAGTTTACATTGCACACTCATCACAAGTACATTATTTGTAATAACACGTAAACAAATTACCAGTATGAAATGAGGGTAGGGGTACAATTTCATTGTGTTCAACCGTTTTGTATAGTTTAACAACGATAACTATGAACTTAGCACTTCCTATGTAATAATTATTTTATTTTGTTTTTGGTATGGTAACATGTATTTATTTATTATTTATATTTTTAATATGTGTGTGTGTGTGTGTGTATGTGTGTGCTTGCGTGCGTGTATGTATATATATGTGTGTGTAAGAGTGTGTGTGTGTGTGTGTGTGTGTGTGTGTGTGTGTGTGTGTGTGTGTGTGTGTGTGTTAATTTACCTTGTTATTGTGAACATATTTTCAATATTGTAATAATTTTGGGTTATTAACCAATTAATAAGTATTTCTTTACAATTCCTATTATTTAATGGGTAAATGTTAATAATAGCATTAATTTTATTATAAAGTGAAGGCCCCAGGTAGTATTGGAATCTTTGTGCAAAACTTGTTTTAAGGGGTGGAAGATAGCAAATTTTATCTTTACGCCGAAGTGATGCTGATTCTTCGGAAAAAACTAACTTAGAGTGTTGAGCTAAAATGGTTTCTTTTATAAATAATTTCCTAACGGTAAGAACTTCGCAGTTGATGTAAAGATCTTTAGTAGAATATCTAAAGGGCCTAAACGTCATTACTTTAAGTAGGGCCCGTTGCGCACGTTCAAGTTCGATCATATGCGACTTATATGTGCCACCCCACGATGTAATACAATACGATAATATAGATTGTGCTAATGCGAAGTAAACCGACTTCAGCAAATTGAACTCTGCTATATGTCGTAGTGTTTTAAAAACGTAGATTAACTTTCTGATTCTTTTTGAAAGCGAATTAATATGATATTTCCATGACAGTGTGTTGTCTAGATGGACTCCTAGATAGTTTATAGTATCTGCTTTATCGAGGGTTTCACAGGAACAAGTTGAATGATGCATGGGCGTTGGACCACAAGAGTGGAATCTTAAAGGGTATTCACTGTATTTTGGGATATATCGCTTAGTTATGCCAAAATGTAAAATTTTGGTTTTTGAGACATTTAGTGTAAGAGAGTTGTTATACATCCATTGGGACACCATACCTAGTCCAGTCTCTGCCATTTTTGTAACAGCTCCCCAGCTTTTGTCATAGAAAACTAGTGCAGTATCATCTGCGTAGGTGACTATTTTGCAGTTAGGTAAATTAAGATTGCACAATTCATTAATGTATATGAGAAACAGGCTAGGACCGAGGACACTTCCTTGTGGAACTCCGTATGATATATTAGCATCTGGACTATAGTAATCTCCTATCTTAACCCTTTGTATACGGTTACTTAAATAATCTGTGAATAATTTGTGTACAGTGCCGCGAATGCCAATACACTCCAGTTTTCTCAGCAGTATGGGAATGGAAACTGTGTCAAAGGCTTTGGCTAGGTCCAAAAATACTCCTATACATTTAAATTTCTTATCAAGCTGAGCCCCTACAAATTCACAGAGATCTGAGACAGCATCCTTGGTAGATTTTCCATTTCTAAAACCGTACTGGTTGGGGGAAAGAATGTTCTCTTTGTCTAAATATGATAAAAGTTTTTTATTAATAATCTTTTCTAGAATTTTAGCGAACACGGTCAAAATCGAAATTGGACGATAGTTACTGATACAGTTCTTGTCACCATGCTTGTAAATTGGATGAACTAATGAGATTTTGAAAGCCTCTGGAAAAACACCACTATTTATAGACAGATTCGCTATGTGTCTAAAAAGAGGAGCTATTATTTTTTTGGTAGATTTAATTATATTTGTAGGTATGTTATCCCATCCAGTAGAACAGTCACTCTTAAGATTGGTAATTACATTTAATATGTCCTGATCTGTGACCTCGGACATGTACATTGAATTTACATTTATGTTAGGTGAGGTATCTAGAACGAAACTGGTTAGATAATCACTCAGCTTTGGTATTATTTTATCGGCTAAAGTTTTTCCTACCCTGGCATAGTAAAGATTTACATATTCTGTAGATAAGTATTCTATTCTATTCATTTAGCGTTTGTGCCACTTGTCTAGAGGGACTGGAATTTTCGAATTAGCCGGTATTCATTAAGCGCGGTTGTCGAGCGTTTGTCGCGCGTAGACGATACACATATATTTTTCAGTAACTGTAAAGTTATTTGAGGACTATTTTTTTAAGACCATATTAGTCATTGTTCTTACTCTGTTACCAATGTAGGTATATCAATAAATATCATTGAAAAACCGATTTAGTGAATATCGTCATCCGCCAAATAAAAATGAATAATTCTTTAGGTAAACCGTAAGTACCATATTTCTATGAACAGTGTTGAGATTCTGATCAAACCTTTCAATAATAAACACACTTTACTCGTTAAATATAATGTTTCCTTACTTGTTAGCTAGCGCAGATACAAAGGGCCCGACCAACAGATAGAATCCCGCTAGCAATGAGTTCACAACCGCCACTTCTCCTTCAGTGATCTGGAAAATAAAAAATAAAGATAGAGAATTTAAGACACATCACAAAGTTTGAAAGTAGTCTCTTTTGATAGAATTTATAGTATTGAGCGCAACCAGTGAAATGAATTTGTGATAAAAGTGGTAAATAGAAAATTTCTGACAAACTCACTAAGTAGTAAAAAAAAGTTACTTTTACGATTTTTTTCGCGGTTTATTTAGTTTTTTACATGCCCGACGTTTCGGAAACTTTACAGCAACCATGGTCACGGGAGCAATCTCACTATGTTACTACGTTCATACTGAGTTAGTAATAGGAATTTCTATTAATAGCAAATAATGAATATAGATTATATAAATTCGTAAAAATTACACACAATGTTTACATATTGTTTTCTAATGTTTACGGGAATTTCACTATATAAGTATATTGAAACCACTTTTACGGACTATATCGCGGTTTGTTATGTTTGCTAACAGTATGTCCAACATTTCGGATACTCTCCAGCAATCGTGGTGTTCCCGTGACCCGTGATCTTAATTTCTCAATGTTGTGAAATCTGCGTAATTATAGAATTAAGCAGATAATATAAATGTGCACTAATCAATACTTAATTATAAATTTCAATAATATTGTTAATAACAAACAGGAACGATTGCTTATTGATTTGCATGTATGTTTATGTAATAAGTGGTTGTTTATAACAAGGTAATAACATTGTAACTAATTATAATAATATCATTTAGGGCCTGTTTCTCAATCTCCAGTTTATAGGCTCCAATAGGCTATTGGCAACATATTTGACAGATAGAGTATGGAGTATCTGTCAAATATGTTACCGATAGCCTATTGGGAACTTAACTGGAGATTGTGAAACAGGCCCTTAAGATATTACCGATTACTAAACTATGAAATTTCGAATTTGGAAAATAATGCTGAAACGATCAATAATCTGGAAAAATCGACGTCTGGATTGAGGCACTTTCCATGACAATCAATGGCGAATCACTAAATACCGTGATTTCAAAATGGAAGTCTATTTTAGAAATCGCAAAAAAAACAGATATTGTCCTGTATGTACCTACATTGATTACCAATCCTGATTCGTCATGACCACTATGGAATAAAGAAATTATGCGGTGTATTCATAAGTCATAACGCGGCGGCATACATCAGCGGCGTTTTCCATACGTTTTTAGTTTTTACTGACGCGGAGCTGGAGTCGACATAGCAGTCCGTGAATTAGCCAATCAGAGCTTAAAATCTCCTCTCCTCTATAGTAGAAAAAGTATGATTGGATATTCGTACACTGCTCTCTACTGCGTCAAGCTCCGTGTGTCACGATCCATAATATTATATTATGTATCACCAAGTTGTCGCCCGGAATGCCGTCTCTTGCGCATAACCGAATGATACGACGATTTTCCGAGCGTAACAGAAACACAGATTTATAAATAAAGACTTAAAAGTTAAAACGAACAACTTTGAACTATCTCACGGATATACAAGTCAATTAATGTATGTCTAGTAAACAGTAAACAACAATTTTTCCACATCATAGTTATGGTCAATTGGTAAACGTCGCTTATCGATTACAACAAGTGAGTAGGGAGGTGCGATATTTTCAATTGATTCGATTTTCAGAATTATAGGTATTCGATAAACGTAAATTTGTGAAAAAATGTTGGTACAAGCATTAAGCTCTCGAGTCATTTTGGTATATCCTCGGGTATGCCAAAACGCATTCCCCAGGGGTATTTAATTATATAAAAATAATAGGTAAAGGTATTTAATTATTATCATGCTAAGCACTCCACAATAAGCTGTCAAAACCAATCTTTGCGCAGTAAATTAAGTTTCTGAAAAATCGGTAGCAATGTAGGTCTATACACTCGGCACATCCCTAAAAGCGGTCTCTTTGTCAATGCAAGAGAGCTCTAATTATTCGTTTAGTTTGTAAATGCTCTATCTATGAGCTGCAAACTCAAATCGAGGAACTTATAAGGCCTCTCAATATTTTATATTTTTTTATAATCGGACAACGACACGACATAATATTCATTGCCGAAAACCCGCCATTTTAGTTTCATAATTTTGATCAAATGCCATTTCAAAAACTAAGACCAATTAAAAAGGTCTATCTCTATAAATCAATGAAACCATCCGCGGCCATAATTGCTGTAAAATATCCGAAACATCGAGATGTAAAAAACTCAATAAACGGCGATAAAATTACTAATTAAAATAGTATAAAAAAAAATACGTGTACAAAAATTACAATGAATATTTTACATCTAGTATATATTAAGTATTACTAATTACTACTAACAAGTCGAAAGTGCTTTCCACAAGTTATGATTTCATTCTCAATATGACCCATTGGCATTAATTAAAGTAACAGGTAAAATTTGCATATCTCTTAATCTAATAGCTGTCTGATTGAATTTCTTAGTCTAATTCACTATGAGCATCATGTATGCATTTAAAATAGTGTTGCATTTTGTTTGATAACTTTAGTATTCTATTTTACTGTATGATCGAGTATAACCGGTCATTTGATCGCCTCTACAGGAGCTTCGAAGGTCTAGATTCTAGAACGATCTGGAATTGTGCATTTATGATAATGTTGCACAGATATTACAATATTAATGTCTTTTATGGTTCGATCGAAGTAAATGGATGATTTCTCACTATTACTGATTTATTTAATATCCCTTTAGCTTACTATTATATAGAATGATATTGTAGGTCTATTTATTATCAACTAGCTGTTGCCCGCTGCTTCGTCCGCGTTAATACCTTTGAGAATATATGTACAAAGGTTTCACGATGGTCGGTTGAGTACTACAAAGCGTAACAAACAAACCTACTTACACATTTATAATATTATAGGTATAACGTAAGGATTAAAAACACATTAGTTTTTCAGATAAAATAATGAAAATAATATAATTTTGGTTATAAATAAAAATGACAAGACTTATAAGGCCTTTTATTTTTCCTCTTGCATAATTGCCATAGTAGATATTTTTATATTTTTACCTGCCTCATTTTCATTTCGCAATGCATTGTATGGCTTCCAGCTAGGTCACTTGTTAGCATAACGGGACTAAGCCTAGGTAATAGTCCCCGCGATGCAATGAGGCCTTCAAACTACGTGATTTATTGTAAACTATAGTCTATACGACAAGTGCTAACATCATTTTCAACTCATTGATTTTACACGCCCGACAATATCATTTTTTAAATACTCAAGCAACACTTCTTTGAGCTTAATGACTTATTTGATAATCTGTGGCTTAGCTTATTATTATACTTGGTTATATGCTGAAATAACTACTTTAGAATGTTATCGTAACGGTTTTTCTGATTTTATTTTCTTTAGAATAAACTTGAGTTTTATGAACTAATCCAATTACACATTCGTTTTTATTAAAGAAAGAAAATAACCAAAAATTACTAGTTGTGGACCCTTGATTGAGTTATCAACCAATGATTTCTAAATTTAATGGTTGTGTCTTGTGACCGAAGCTTGGTAGATAACATACTAACTTCTTATTTTGAGAATTGAGATATTTTGTTTCAAATTCAATTTAAACTTCACTTTCTGGAAAATACAAAAAATGCTCTTAATTTAAACTTATTTAAAATATGGGATTCTGGAATGAGAAAATTGCAAAATATTGGTCATCGAATAAACGTAGTAGAAAGCCACTATTTTAGTGGAATGTTAATGTAAATAAGCTGTGTGTGGCTAATACATGTTCATAAGTCAATATTTATGTCTGCAGCTTTGCGGTCTGGCTTCATATTTATAGATACTTGACAGTACTTACTGCGCCTTCTAGATAGTTTTGATACTTAGATAAACTTTAAAATTAAACTATTATATATCTCCTAGGCTGGTCATACCTGTTGCCTGATGAACGAGAAGTAACCGAGTTCTACAGTGGAGATCGCGTACGGGCAAACTTAGTGTTGGATTGCTAGATGGAGCGACGGTCTGCGGAAGGTGGCTGGCTGCAACTGGATGCTCAAAGCTCAAGATCTAGAAATGTGGCGTGCTTTGGGAGAGGCTATGTCTAGAAGCCGGATATCTCGCTCCAGTAGGATTTTTTAATGTAGAGTAAGATTTTTTATACGAATTATATTCAGTGAATCACAGACAAACCAGCCATTCAGCTTACTCATAAGCATTCGGTCCATATGAAGATATGCGAATACAAAGCATTAGTCACGAGATAGAATTAGGTAAATTCAAGGTGGGTAGACTAAAAACACTTTCGATTACCCGGTTAAGGTTTTAAAATAGCCTAGACCCATATAAATAACAGTGTGTGTCAAACTATATTAGGTACGTAGATTTAAAAATCACGAATATCGGATAGACCTCTTTATCAGGAGAATTAGTTACATATTATATGAATTTCATAAAACGAAGATAGGAAAAAAAGACATTATTTTCTGACAACGGAAATTTTACATAATAACCGCAAATAAAACATTCCCGCCATAAAATGTTGGGGCAAACGTACAAGTTTCCGGCGAAAATAATTAAGTCATGATTTCGGAACATTACACTGGTAAAGAAATACGATTTTGAATTTTAATTATTATCTAAATAATTAACATTATCAAAACATTTTCAAAACCGCCAACTAACACACGTACTGTGACCAAAGTCAAGGTTGCGCGGGCAGATGGCATTAATTGTATTTAAATACTTTTTGTTGAACAAGATAGCGGGAAGTAATAAAGAGTTCAAATATTATTCAAGGCTATGATTTCGACTTGAAGTAACTCAATATTACAAAAACCTGTTGTCTATGCCTTCTTTTACTTTTTAATGTTTTGTTCTAAAACTTCTAGAACAGCTAGATATGACCGTACCACGTGACTGCGTGCATGTGTTATTTGAGTACCATAATATAATATTTAATTAAATTTATTATATAGAATATACAATAGGGAAATACAAAAATTACATTTCCAAGCTAAATTACCGACAACCTTTTTTTATTTTTTAGAATTCTAACCGACAACGTTACAGCTTTAATATTTTAATATTTAATTTAAGTATCTTTATTTTATTTATTCACATAGGTCCCTTCCTTCAGAGGGAGTAAAAATAGGATATCTGGAAACTCACGTAAGAATGCTTCCTTCAATTCTTCGTTCAAAAATCTTAAAACTACCGTAATCTTAAATTTTTTAAGAATAAGTAAATCGATTTTAATTAAATTTTGCAACTTTAGATATCGAATATATTATTATTATACTTAATCTAGATTAGGTCGCGTCACATGATGAATAGTTTGACAAAACGAATAAAGTAGAGATCACAAGACTATTTTGCGGCGTTGCATCGGTAAAACGACGTCGCATAGTAGTTCGATGCGATGGGGCAATTATTTGAATGGAACTCACAACAACACAAAAACAAATATCTGAGCATATAAAATACAAGAAATGAATCTTAGTTCCGTTCCGTAATTCACACTGATTTAAATAATATTTTATGACATTCTCACTATCTAACATTCTACTTCCTGATACGCATGCTAGTAACCTTCTGTATGTGATAGTACTTTTTACTGCGTATTTACTTAATACATACGTGTAAACAATAATTACGATATAAAACAAAACATGTTTGTTTTTAAGCTCGACTACGTAATGTGGCCTTACGTCTCACGCATGAATTTCATAGGGCACCGATCCGCCATTTTGAATGTATACAGTTGTAAATAACAATTTGATTTTGGAATTTACACATTTAAAATATTATTGTTTGATAATATTTATTTTGATATGAATCATCAATAGTCGCCTTAGTGCAACACGGTCCTCCTTACGGAAGAATGTATGTAGTTGTAAACAGCAATTAGTTTTTTATTTTTTGAACAACAATTATCTTAATATGGCTTAAATCATTTCATTACTAATATCATCGATTTATATCAAAATTATATGTAAACTATCAAGTGTCTTGTGGATGTTTTTGGCGTAACAACTTATATCTACGCACGAATAAAACATCCTACTAATATTATTATAAACGCGAAAGTTTGTAAGTATGGTTGGAAGTTTGTTACTCTTTTCCGTAAAAGCTACTGAATGGATTTTAATGAAACTTTACTAGAATATAGTTTATACATATGAATAACACGCTATAATTTATATCCGTACTCCCACGGGAACGGGAAGTACGCGGGTGAAACCGCGAAGAGCTTTTAGTATTATATAATGTAGTAGTGCTAACTGCTAAATAAACTACATAGCTGCTGCTCCGATGGGTAAGATAAGTATCATTATCATAATATCACTACATATTATAAAACAAAGTCGCTTTTTCTGTCCCTATGTCCCTTTGTACGCTTCAATCTTTAAAACTATGCAACGGATTTTGATGCGGTTTTTATTAATACATAGGACAATTCAAGAGGAAGGTTTATGTACATAATTTATTAAGTTTTTATATACATTGGCTAAGATATAATAATAATAGTTGGAGGTGTCGGAAAAAAATAGGCCGTCTGGGAGTTTTCAACGAAAACGCTGCCTAAACCCTTTGAGATATAACAAAATAATGTATGATGGAATTGTGTATCGAAAACGCTAATCTTAAATAGGTCTACAAAAAAGTCCGCGATGGCATATATCTATCTCTTAGGGATATCATACTATATCCATTTAATACTTGAAAAAAATGGGCAATTATAACGCGATAGTTTGAAAGTTATTTACACAAATACGGTATAAATCCTTATCATTTTAAATCTATTAATTGGCTTGAGCACTTTATAAAGATTATTTTTGCCCTTTACATCATGCAAATTAAATGAATACTTTAGGAGATATGGCAAAATCAAAATAATGCACAAGAAAATAAATCGTGTTGCCGTGATACGAACGGGCGCGGGTGGTTGTGGTGTCTAAGTAGTCAACTCTGGTAGACGTAATAATATGATCAACGTATGGTGGAATATATAATAATAGTATTATATATCCTAAATATGCCTACAGAAAATCTGCGAAGGGATATAATATGTCTTTATATTCAAGATAACATATATCCATTTTAATACAAAAACTTAGTAATTATTAAAATAGAAAATTGTCATTATCAGACATGATAAATCCGTAAATCTAAGTTCACGCGGGCGAAGCTGCGGGTAACAGCTAGTTATAACATAAATAATAATAATAATAATAATATCTATGGACGCTTTTACACCACGTCAATCTGGTCCCGTGCTAAGTACTCGAAAAGACTTGTAATATTTAATAGTACAACTTGATATAGCGACTTATTTATCCTTTTTGCTTGTTTATGACATTAAGGGCCTGTTTCACAATCTCCAATTAAGTTCCCAATAGGCTATCGGCAACATATTTGACAGATAGAGTATGAAGGAGAAGGGTTCAAAAATAGTAATGATACCGTATTATCTGTGAACGTAACTTAGGATATTATACATATTTTATTAAAGATTGATAATTAAGAAGTATTTTTTTTTCAGGCAATTCCTCTTGAATTGCCTGAAAAAAAAAAATTCTTTTTACCAAAAACTTTTTAAATATTATAATATAATATTGACGTTATGCTAGCTGAGACCTAGCTGATAAAACATTAGTTTTTTAGAACTGAATTTAGTAGACTAAATAAATGCTAGAAAAGGTTACTAAATGTCAGCATTTTTTACCCTTATTCCTATATAACTAAACCGTTGCAAAATAACTTTATATTTTTATGCGTTTTCCATAATCATCAATTTGAAAAATAAAATAGTAATTATCAAAATCGCCACGATATTAAATAATAGATTAACGAATTTCGCACAAACTGATAGGTATAAAGCTGTCTCGAGGTCGACGGCGGGCATTGCCCCCGCACGCCGGGGCACTCCGCATAGCAGGAGGGCTCGCTTTCGCGGTGCATGAGGGCCTAATTTTTCTGAAATTTCTATTGCTGTTTTTTAAACCCCTGACGGGTAAACCTAATTTTAAAGCGGCGGTTCTAAGGCATGTCTTATAAATTTCTTTTCAGCTGTTTCAAGGTCACTTCATCACTTATTATTGTGTTGGTTTTTTAAGCATATTATAATAAGTGTCCATATTATAAATGTGAATTGTGAATCTGTGAATGTTACCATTTTTGTTACAGGATACAGACATACGTTTGCCATATTTTTTGTTCATAAAAATAAAAATCAGCGTGGAACAGGTAGAGTTCGTCTCTAAAAAGAAATATACAACATTTAACAATACTCTACATATTGGGTGGCGATATTCTCATAAATAAACTTCATTACATATTTTTACGATAGATATAACAACTTCATGTTATTAATAATAAAAAAAATAAAAATTAAATAAATATAATAAATTATGGAATTTTAGGGAGGGAGCGACGATGATCCAGTGGTGGATGGACTCGGCCTCTTATGCGAGAGGTCCGGGTTCTATCCTGACCCCCCCGTGTGTGCCTTGAAATGGTTTTTTCTAAGTGCACCCCAAACACGAGACCATCGCTCGCTCACCGGTGAAGGAAAACATCGTGAGGAAACCTGCATGCTTGATGAGATTGAAAGTCTTTGAAGGTTTGTGAAGTTTACCAACTCGCACTGGGCCAGCGCGGTGAACTATTGGCCCATTACCCTCCTCGCCTGATTTCGAGGAGGAGACCCGTGCCTAGCAGTGGGACATAAAGGGTTGATACTTTACTTTTTTTATGGAATTTTAGAGGGCATCATTAGGTCACTTTATTTACATTATGTTAATTTGTGAAGTCTACGGATTATACGTTTGAAAAAAATACAAAATTCTTTGAGCTCCCAATCCCAATAGCGATCGAAATTCAAAAATATTTACTTGGATATTATCGAAATAGTCAAAATATGGTTATTATTTCTATCTATAGAAAGACACGCAGATATTGGGAGCATCTACGTGAATTTTTTAAGTGCCTAACGTACGCGACTTTGACGTCAAAGCCTTACCGGTTAATAAACAAGATGTACTTAATAAGTTTTACCGCGGCCGCTGACAAGAATAACGTTTCGTTGTTCGTAAATTCTTTCGATCGAATGACGTAAGCTTCATTTAAATTGTAAAATTTAGTAAAAACGATCTAGTAAAAAACCACAGTAGATTCTGGAATATAACGTTCAACTGAAGGTCGAATAACTTTTTTCTGTATTTGTGGCTCTTGGATTATTCTCAAATTCTCAAAACTCTAAAGCCACTAAATTAAAAGACATCAAACAACTAGGTACCTACAAAGAGCCTCTTTTAGTTTCAACTCAATAACAAGATTACGTAAACATAAAGTAGAATCATTTATGAACGACACGATCGCATTCGCTTGCTTTTGGGTATATGTGTCAAACAGACAAGTGACAACCTAACCTAGGTTGGTATAATATATCTGTGATGTGTCGTCATCATCATCATCAGCCCTTATCCATTTACTGCTGAACATAATGAGGCTTTTGTTATGTTTAGGTACGAAAAACACGCAACCCAAGTCAATTTTGGTTAAATAATGTCTTCTTGTCTTGTAGGTACTCAAAGATAGAGAATATGAATTTAGAGACATTTTTTGCGACCGACATCGAGACTGCCCTTGGCCTTAACATTATGGTAATCGGCATTATGGAGCAACAGTGGTTAAACCACGTTAATACTGTAAAGGTTTTGTTTGTGAATTTACCTCCTACATTCAGCTACGAATGAAAGCAATGACAGTATTAGTAAATATGAGGGCATACCGTATTGATTAATTATCTTTTGAGGATAAAAAGAAAAAAATAAAGGCATTTTCGAGGAAAATTTAAGGACCATATCTATTTAAAAATAGAATTATAGTTCATTGGCCAACTCTAAAAATAAATAAAATATTCTCCTTCTTCTTCTTTTAATTCCTAGCTGCCCTTAGTATTTGTCAACATTCGAGTGATCGAAGTTGTTCGGTTAATAAAGAAATGTCTCTTTTAATAATTAGCTAAGTCAAACTTTCATTATTAAATTGGCAAAAATAAACATTGACACATGTCAAAAATATAGTCCAATGACCGTCCGCACGACTGCACGTCTCGCGTCTGTCAATTCGCACCTCAGGTGACATCGTCAAAATGACCCAGTTCCGTCAACCTTGGACATGCCACGACTATTTTTTGTTTGCTGATCCATGATGGGATAATCAGTTAGAAAACTCAGACGGCGACAACAAGCCTCACTATTTGTCTTCACATAAACCAGAAAAGATTTGCTAGAAAACAAGATTTTGAAATATTTTTGTCGCTGATTTGCTGATTATTCATTCCGTTATTAACTATTATTATATTATGTATTTAAAGTAAGATCGAAGAAACCAATTTTTTTTTTCTTGTAATCTATGTATATCTGATCTATTATGTTTAATTTGAAAATTTCAGTACAGATCATCAGTGCTTCAGATAAACTTAGATTTTACTTTGCAATTTGTAGGTAGCTAAATATGTATTTTAAATCTTGTTTACGCATATCGAATACTAGATGGCGCTGTTCCTTGTACATCCCAGACAATATAAATCTGCTTTCTGTTTACAAAAAACACAAATTTTAAGTTATTATATTTTCTGTAATGCTCGTTTGTCAAAAACATATTTGTAGCATCACAATACGGTGTTCTGAGTTTATCATTCATGCTAACAAATCGCCGTTTTATTGACTGCTACTTTTTTGTAAAATATTACCCCGATTTCGTAACTAATTTGTATTCATTTCTGTTCTCTACTCGCTTTTCTGTCTATTGAATATTATATTCTGATTCATTCCGAGAAATATGCTTTAGATTATGGGACCAAACTTTATGTGCTTGTATTTTAAGTAGTAAGTAAACAATAAGTAGGTAAATAAAGTGTCACTTTATGCATAGAGTCGAGGTTACTGTAGAAGATATTTGCATGATATATATAATTTCAGTAACAGAAACTATCTAAGTCTGAAAATAGCATTAAATAAAATAGGAAGGTTATTTATTTAAGATATTAGATGTATAACATATTATTTTTCTTTTTTTTTTTGAGTAGCACAGGTTTGACTCTTTTCAGAATTCATTGAAAAACGCATTTCTCTAACAGCGCACAAAAACAGACATTGACGATGACAGCGCGTTGCATATCAAAAGTATTAATCCACTCAGCCATTTTGAACATATCCATGGCAAAAAAACATTGAATTTTTTGTCATGTTTTATAGATAATTTTCAGAAATGTCACGTCGAAATGTTTTAAGTAATTAAAACTGGTTGTACAGCGGTTGTGAATTTTTCCACTTGTACATAAACTGGTTTTGTCGGAAATGTTGGTGATGATAGTGTCGGAAGGTCGGAGGCACGGTTGTGACGTTCGTGGGTGTGGTGGACAAACGCATGACCGAATCGTGCGCAGTTGTCTACGTCTAAAACGAATTACGCATGAGTTACGTCTATTCTCTAACTAAAATAGAATAGGAATCCCAGCGTAATATTTTCTTATAATAATTATGTTCCGTTTGTATTTTGTATTTTATAATATTGTGAGTACGCTGTATGTAGACTCAAGATTGTACCATACGATAAAGGTTTCAACACAACGGTTATGTGGTCGGTGAGCAAAACCCATAATATAACGCAATCAAGATATTAGGGTATTAACCATATAGCCCGGGAGCCAGTACTGTTACTGGCTTTCATGACCAAGTTCCTCCCAAGCAATATTCAGTGAAATGCGTCAGTACATTGTATCATAAAGCCTCGTGAACGTCAGCTGGTGCGCGGTTCAGGGGATGAGGTGACGTACAATGTACCATGTCATAACCAGCATTTTTTTTCGTTGAGATATTGGGTTAATTACAATTTAACAAATAATTGAGCCGAGAGGAAATGACTGAATTTTTTTTCTTCATGCGTGGAGAGCTCCCACCGCCCATCCCCCCAACCGAGAGCCAGCTCACGTTCACGAAGCTTTATGATACTGTTCTCTGATATGTTTTACGAATTATCTCTCGGGAGGAAATAATTAACCAAATTTTCACCTGGCTTCCGGACTACGCGTCATCTTTGCGCGGATGTGCTCCAATGATGGTATTATCATTTTAATGGATAAGCAAATATATAAAGTCAAATCTTGTACAAAAAGGTATAAAACTTAAAGATCAAAAGTCTTGTCTAATCTTTCAGTCTAATCGCGTTGCAAAGTAAGATATTCATTAACTATTGTCAGCCTGCAAATTTGGTGCCCTCCTTGTCGAATATAGATATTTGTTGTAGTCAATAGAGTCCACGAATTGCTCGTGGTAAATATTATAAATCATGAAGCACGCCCAGTGTATAAATAATGGTACTCACTTTGAATTCTGTTTGTATGGACTTGTTCAATAATCCTCCGGAGTAAATGATGCCGTCGACGAAGAAGTTGCACATGAACGATGCTGCCACTACCACCCATCCCCAGCCCCCATCCGGTGGTACCACCTGAGGACAAAGGTCACATATATAAAAATCTGTACACGTGTGTTTCTTTTTTCTTTATTTGATAAAGGCTTTTGTAGTATGTGTGTTTATAACCAACAGAAGTAGTATTTATTGTTTTCTTATGTTTACGCAAATTTCACTC
The DNA here is from genome assembly GCA_905333005.2 of Lycaena phlaeas. Classification (NCBI taxonomy): domain Eukaryota; kingdom Metazoa; phylum Arthropoda; class Insecta; order Lepidoptera; family Lycaenidae; genus Lycaena; species Lycaena phlaeas. Next base: position 4,493,643 of record HG995176.1, read on the forward strand.
ATTACAATGAAACAAATTTATGGATTTTATCGCGGTTTATTAAGTTTTTACAAGCCCGGGAGGACTCCCGAAACCATGGTTGCTACTTGCTGTAAAGTATTCGGGTAAATTGTAAGTTACTCTACTCTATAAATGGCTGCAAAAATTCTTCTGTATCATGGGTACAAACCCTAAATAATACCTACCCTAATTCATTCTAAGGCAATAGAACAATCTGGATAAACGATTAGGAGTGTGAGTTCAACCGTTAGTGGTTTGAAAATACATATGAAGCTGGAAGATGGTGTTATCACGTTTTCATAAAAATTATCACAAGAGTTAAGAAAAACATCGTGAAGAAACCTGCGTGACTGATGAGATTAAGTCTTTGAAGGTGTATGAAGAAGCAACCCCCATTGGACCAGCTCATCGGTGAACTATGGCCCAAAATCCCCTCGCCTTATTTCAAGGAGAGCCATGGCCAGCCAACAGTCTTGTTAGTCTACTTTTCTGATTTGTCACACTTTGTATTTCAGAAAAAAAATCATAAAAAGTTCTAAAAATGTGTTTAAGAATTGTGTCATGTATGATACACATTGCACTTAAATGGCGTTATTATACTGGAAATATTTCTTGAATCATTCAAATTCGTAACACACGCTCTACCCACAGATTGCTTGTTACAATATCTTTATAGTGTATACTTATGTGTATATTCCGTGAGTGCATCTATATTAGTTTATTATGTCAATAAGATTTCAATTTTATTTGTCTGTATAACGTTATACATATATACTTCAGATATACTTGAATCCTGCACTTCAAACAAATTCGGTTTGAAGTTTATCAATAGTTAGGACCATAGAACTCCGAACTATGGCACATTACTCTACTCGCCCTATTTCGAGGATCTACTTCATGATCAACAGTAGGACGTATGTGGTTCGCACTTTGATTATATTATTATGCGTAATTACTAGGCTATGTTGTGCCGTCGGTTTTTCGACACACTAAAGGATGTTAGTGAAATCGTTGTAATTATATACTAATAGCGATGCCTTTATTGCGATGTATTAGCCACATTTTTTTATGTTTCGTTTTTTTAGCTGTGACTTGATTTATTTTTAAACATAAATTGTACACAAATTGGCTTAGAACGAGAATCTATTTTCGCATTAGACAAACTTTTCGCTACTTTCTACGAAAAAACAAACATGTATACACAAATTGATAACCTCTTTTTTAAGTCAGTTAAAAATACAAATGTATGATAATACTTAGTGCTTAGTTGATAGCAAATATGTCAGTGAAATCCTTATCAAAATCCGTAGAGTAGGAAGCTTGGAAAATATCGACACGCAAACAAACCAACACAAAAAGCTATTAGCTGGATGTTAACTGTACAATAAATATTATTTGCTAGAAAACTTACATAGAATATAAAACGTGTTCTAGAATTTTCTTGTTACAATAATTAATTGATACCCGTCCCTTAGAAACAGCCTACAAGACCCCAAAAGAATGAATGGAAGTAATGACATCACACGTCCTCGATACTCGATATACAGACAAAAATTAAGTAATTACGAGTGCCCAGTAACCTCTAACACCTTGGTAATAGGTGATAGTGATATTATGTCAATGTTACTAGGTGAGACCGAACCTTCTTGGGTCAGTGTTCGAATTTTAAAGTCTATTATTAAGTTGAATTTTCAGTGTTAATCATCGAAATTCGAAACTGCCAGTAATAGCTTTTATTGAGGCCTTATTAGAATATGTCTTAGGTTAGGTGGTCTGTGAATATGTCAAAGCCATTGTAGTGAATCGTACCTTTAACTGTTCCCAAGAAGGTATCTTATAGATGTACGGAAATGAATTAGCCTATAACAGTGGCACTGGGCAGATCATATTATATAGAATGGATAACACAAGATGGACCAAGCGTTAAGCAGAGTGGATCCCAAGGGATAGGAAAAGAGGAAAAGGGCGGCCAGACAAAAGATGGAGTGACATTTTTAGGCACAGATGTGGACCTAAATGGATGCAAAAGACAAGAGGAAGACAATTATGGAAAGGTTTAGGAGAGACCTACGCCGCAGAGGCGACTACTACTAATAAATAATTTCACTTTAATTATAAAGATTTTATATTTGAAAAGTAAGAGTTATAGTTAGTAGTAGATAGTTATTATCATATTATAAATAGTAGTAGAAAATAAAAGCTATTTTTGTTTATTTATTTATTTTAAGAAGGTGTCCTTACCCTTTTACTGCCAACAAAGAGACTTTTCAACGAATATCAGTTTCTAGTTTACAACGTATAATTTTATAAAAAAAATGTTTTCTTTTATAAAAGGGTCCATCCATATCTATAGCAACTGTGAAAAACACACACAAGTAACAGCTACTTGTATCGTTTCGAATAGGCCATTATTAGGACGAGATATATGTCTAGTGATAAGCATGAAGTGATTTTATATTCAACCTCTTTATGTCTATGTCCCGCACCTTTGGCATTAGTGTATCTGTGGTTGTAGTGACGTCATTCTTAAGTACTTCTTTATGTCACATGAGCGATTGTCAAAGTGATATAACATTTGTCTCGTGCAGCCATACTCAACCTTTTTTTCTTAAGCCAAATAAATGTAGAGTGCGCAACATAAAAACTTTGATTTTTAGTAAATTTTTGGACCTGAAGAAAAGACTAATAGATTATTATTTTATTCTTGTGAATGTTGGTCATGATGATGATGTGTGTAATTCTAGGCGCCACATTTGTTTTTCCTTAAATAACGAAGGCCACGTGATCCGATAAACTGCGTCGTAATAATTTATAATGAACAAAACTATGTTCGTAGTTCGTACTATAATTCGATCTTGAGTTAATGACAGGAAAATCGCACAACTGTTATCTTGTGAATAAAATATTTGAATTTTGAATTCGTTAAATATACCGTTAATTATAATGATGCTAAATATATTTTAGTTTATATAATATTTATTTGTAAGTAATAAATGTGAGGCAAAGGCGAAGTCCATTCAAATTCTTAAAGCTAAAAACGGAGGAGTATATTTGAGGATCCTTATCTCCGGTACCAGTCGCATTTGAGAGCATAATTTAGAATTTGATCGACGAATTCACAGATTTATAAAATATATAAATATATATTTTTATAAATCTGTGGACGAATTATTGAAAAATGCTGTCTTTCATTAGGTGGTTTTGAAATTTTCGGGGCGGCAGAAACTAAGGAGCTTAGTATCTATAACATATACATATATAAAAATCAAGACAGCTACGATGCTAACATTTTGGTAGACAATTCACTTAAAATTTACTTTACTATATTATTGGCTTAACTTTCTCTCACAAGGAATTAAAAAGTAAATTGTGCTAGCTTATCTATATACTTATTCATCCCCACACATTTTACTATTAATCAGAATTTTATCTTTGTAAGGCGAAGGTCCTCGAAATGAGAACACGCAATAACTATGCGCTTGAATAATGCAGGCCATCTCATGCCTAAAGGGTCTATGGCACTCATAAAATACCTTATTTAGTATACATATGCAGGTAGTTGACATTGATATAGTCAAATAGTAAAACAGCTTTAAAGATTGAACTCAGTCTAAGTTTGAGACTTTTCAGAAATCTACATTTACTGCATCATCATCATCATCAGGCTTTATGCGTTTCTCACTGAATGCCAAGACGACCGATCTTGCCACTCGGAACGGTCACTGCACGGAGATCGTCTCCCACGTATCTTTTTTGCTTTTTATATAAGAATTGGATTATTTAAGATTTGGTAAGAATAAAATTCAAATTAGGTTATTTTTTTTAATAAAACATTAAGAAATACGTTCCAAAAATGAGCGTAGCCCACGCGAGAGCGTCTAACGTGAGCGTAAAAACTCTTTGTAAAGTTTTCTTGCACTTTTGCATCATCTTGATTATAACAATAAAAGCAGGATTGTAATACTTATTTCGGCTAACGCGAATGATATGGTGGCTAAAAGTGCGGCGTTGATTATACTTTCGGCTATCTTTCGTAACCTCTCTCGGCGTTTATCTTTAGCGCCCATTATTATAATATATACTCAAGATGTTGCCAATTCGTATACCATTGAAAAACTACTATGAACTCTGAAACACAACTCGTAGAGAATTTTCTGTAATTAACTGTAGGAGATATGATACTTCTAGAAGATTCTTCAGTATTTTCTTTGTAATACCCGGTATGAAAATGTTACAATTCCTTTGAATATCTTGCTATTTTTCTGTCTCCATTATATGATTCTTACACCTCATTCTGATATCCGAACTGTGCGTTTAGTTGCTTTGTTTCTGGAATCTTCTAAATCTGTCTGTCTTGCATTTTCGGTGTTTTTAGGTTTCCTTTCGAGCCTAGATATAGCGATGCAAATATGGTAGGCGACAATCAGGCTTATTATTGCATTTAAATATATTTCACATGATGATAAAGACATCACAAATTTTGTTTTGAAGAGGCATTGTTGAGCCTCAATTTTTGTATTTAAATAAAGATTGTGACAGCAACTTGACAATTTGTTTTTATAAAATATTGACAGAATCTAGTCTACCTTTTTCCTTATCAATGTTTTATATACTTTAAATAATAAGCAAAACAATTAAGACCCCCTTGCCACGAGCTTTTTTACCGAATGTTAAAAAAAGCGTTGAAATGAGGCAAATGGATACCCATGCATGTATTTGTTCATACGATGGCGTTTTCAAAACTCAACGCTTTTTCATCGAGCAGTGTTAGATTTTGAGATATGCAGGTTTAATCGTATTGTTTTCCTTTATGGTCTCATCTTCAGGTGCCTTAAGAAATTTAGACTTCAAACCACCACAGGGTCCTCACTCAAGACTCAAGAGTCAAAAGACCTATACCCTGGACCATCTTCGCTCTTAAATTGTTATAATCACGGTAAAATTTTACAATTTCTTGATATAACTTACATATTATTGAGAAAATTTTAATGAATAATTTATTAAAGGTTCTCAAAAATATCAAGCGAGCCAATCGCAATCAATCAGATAAGACTTTTTTAAGTGTTACCTATATTTATCACTTAGTTGTAAAGTCGTCAAATTACATGCCTTATTTGCAGTTTTGATAATATAAACATTTTTTCACATTAACAGTATTGCTGTGTTCCGGGTAGAAGGGCACGGGTGCTATAATTACTGACACAGAGATATATTTTAGTTTTTATTTATTATTTACGAAAAGTAGCATAAATTTGATGCCTACGAGGCTGGCTGGCCCGCGGTGGACGGGTATAGGTGGACGGTAGGACAGCACAGGCTAGTTAAAAAAATATGATAAAAAAATTAGGCTAGTGCGGACAAAATTTCAAAGTCTTATGTCACTGTTATTATCAGATAGATCAACTGTTTCCATGCTAAAATGAAAAATATTTTTTTAAAGCCTTTCAAAAACTTATAAACGCTAGGCTATCTAAATCTTATAATCTATGACTAACCTAAGTATGGCAAAATATATATTTTTAAGCTGTATGTAAATGAAATGTTGGAACTTTCAATGCTTTTGGCCAACATGAGATGGCCAATTCTCCATTGGCCATCTTGGCGTTCATAGAAAAAGTTTTATCCAGCAGTTGACGGAAGGCTCATAATTAAATAAATGCAAAATTCGCCAAATTTGTGCTGCGACGCTGTGTCAGTTCTGCGCTGTGATTGGCCGACTAATGGCCAGTGATGGATGAGTTAAGCGGTAGGCAGTTTAATCGCTAGCTATTACGTGAGAAATCACTGAATATTTTCTGGCTGACATTACTTCTCAATCCGGTGAGTTCAGTATACATACCAATGCTGCTTCAGGCTCAGAGTCATCGCTGGGCGAATCGCTCCTGCCCAGGCCACTCTCGTCGGACGAGGGCGTCTCGAACGGACGCTCGTCAGTCGCTACCCTTTGCACCATGTTGACTGCAACAATGAGAAACAACTCCGTAAATAAAAGAGATACAATATGAAATACAGACGGATATATTAAACTTTCAGCTAGACTATAGATAGATAACTTAAAGACCCCGTTCGCAGGAGCGCTTTTTTACCGAGCTGTAAAAAAACCGTTTCAATGAGGCTTATGTATGTGTTCACAGGAAGGCGTTTTTAAAACGCAACGCTTTTGTATCGAGCACTGTTGGAATTTCGACGTTGAGTGTTTGACGTTAAATCGAATTTAGCATGCCAAACTTGCAACTCAAGCCGAAATCGGGTTTTATCCGCGACGGTTTTTAAGCGCTCTTGCGAACCCGTTCGTGTTCGTGTGTTCTTAGTGTTTCTGTATACAAAAATTATGTATCGTCATCATCAACCTCTTACTATCCAATGCTGAGCAAAAGCTTCCTTTTTTGCCGAAATCCTCGGCCCCTTTCCTGTCCCATTTACGTTTTTAAATAGAACTTATGAAAACAATTTCAATGGCAGTATGTCATATACCATTTTTTGCAACATAATGTATGTTATATAATAATATAACATGCTTTATTATGGACTATATAGTATAGTATAAATACTACTATTTTGCAGTACTACTATCTTACTGTTTTATAACATTGTCGTGCAGTTTTAAAGCCACGACAAAAATCAGAATAGACATAGCGAGTTAGAAAAATATGATAATATTATATGCACATATGCAAAACTTTAGAGTCTTGATCCTTCAATCTCACTGGCAACTCTACATTTCTTAGTACAGTTAGCAAGCGAGTTTAAGTTGACCTACAGATAGAGAGATATGAAAGATCAATCATTTATATATTCATACTTCATCAAGATTCTTCTAGAATATAAATGTTGTATATGCCATTCATTGGTTATTTCACTGTCGGACTTCATTTTGAGAGTTTATCACTAATATATAAATAGCAGAGTACCTCCTGGTGACATCTTTATACCATTTTAACCAGTTATGTTTAAATTTAAAAAAACGAAGGTCATCTATATTTAATTAAATAATTTATTACAATCGTTCATAGTGATGGAAAAATACCAGACGAATATTTTAAAAGTCGAACACAAAACGTAAAAATAACCGATCGCTTTCTGTCTACAGTTGTTCAAATAAAAATAAACGTCAACATGTTGAATGCGACCGTAATTTAGTGATGTAACTTAACGATTTTTTTCATGGCTTTATTTGTTTATTTCAAACCATCTGTTACCTCGCATTCATGGCGTATAAGAAAAAAAACCTTAAATAAATAGCCTTAACCTTCTTCCATAATTGAACTAATATACAATTAAAAATAATGTTAAAAACTAGTTAAAATAAAAACATACTTTAGCTTCATTATAGATTATAGTGATTTGAAGAGAATTGTAAACTAGAACTACATATTTAAACTTGGTTGGATATTTTTAATGAGTCTTCATTATTAACTATTAATATTTATATTAGAAGTAGCAACTATACTATCATTATAATAATTATAAATCGCTTAACTAATGTCATTGACAAAGCGTACCATTAAGTTAAGATTATTTATTAAATGGCACTAATCGATAAATAATACAGACGAGTAATTATAATATTAATATTATTATATAATATTAATATACTTAGATATTTTATGCCTGGTATTTTCTAAAAACTAATTAAACCACGATAAATCGATCTAGCTAGGATATTTTTTAGAAAATTTAGTTTTATCCGTGTTTTGAGGCAACGGTAAACCGCTACAATATCATTAGAATACGGACGTGTCACTGTCAAAAAATATTTCATGATAGTTAAGATAAGAAATTAGGCAGTTATGAATCGAAAAGAGCCTGGTTCATATCTACAGTTCGATTACTTTTTTGCCTTTATTTTCACGTTCATTCTTTTGGAAGAAAAACTTTATCATATTATCAATAAGGGTATTCTAAACAAAACAAAAAAATCGAGCAAATGCTAGGTCAAACAGGTACTAATAATTTATACTTTGAAATTATACATATTATAATAATATATATAATAAAATATGCAACTATAAATAATATAATAAAACATTTCTAGAGTCAGTCATTAAAGACCATAGATGCAGTGTTCTTTTTACTGGTAGTTATTTATGTTTGGAATAAAATTAGCTGAAGATAAAAATCTCGTTGAACTCAACGAATATATAAAGGATAGGTATAAGGATAATATAAGCCATAAAAAACCGATACTATGTATCGATATTAACATCGATAAGTTCTACTCCAAGAGAGACGTCACTTGATAATTTAAAACATACATTTACCCAACATTTACCTACCAAAACAACAATTATACAGAAAACTTACACTAAATTATTACTAAGGTAAGCTATTGTTTGCTATCATTCGTAATCGTCAGAACTATGTTTTATGCTATCAGTTACCTATTCCTGGAATTAATTCAATGTTGAAAATATAATTACCATTAGCATTCAAAAGAATAATTACGTAAATGTGGGTAGATTTACGATTTTTCCTATCAAAGTAGATACATAAAGAGATTTTTGTCTTTTTTTTCAAGTTCATTCTTTTGGAAGAAAAACATTATCATATTATTACTATGGGTATTCAAAACGTAACAAAAAAACCGAGCAAATGCAAATACCAGCAATACCAGGTAAGTACTATATTTTTTTTACATTAATTATATTATTTTACACAATACAACTACAATATATTCAAAGGGGATACGCTTGCGCGCTCGTCTGCTTTACAAAGAAGAGAGGGACATGCTTTTGGATTCCTGGCACAGAGACTATTACGTCTAATGCCCGGTTTCTGAAACGTTGGTCAATGTGTATGTCAGCTAACTTGGTTCTTAGAATACGATTCTAGATTCTATATCAACTGAAAGGGCGATCAAATCAAGTAATTTAACCATGTTTTTAGCAGCTCATTTGCCACTTAACAAGAGATTTGACAGTCGAGTGAATTGAGTAGTTGATTTTTGTGTTGATCAGCCTTTCGGAAACCGGGCGTTAGGAATTAACGTACATGATATGCACGGGTTACTGCCAGATGAGTTTGTATTGTGTGTGGCTGACCTCAACCACTTACGATTGACAGACTCGGATAAGTTTGCGTACCAAACTAACATTTATAAAATCGTAGGAGCCCATTTTAATTTTATATTTAAACGGACTCCAACGATCTTGTCGCTTTGTAGTCGTATTCGAATAACATCAATTGTTCGGGCATTCAACGTGAGGTCAGAGTTCCGAAGATACACAAAATATAAATACATACATGATTCCTAATGTTGTTATACATATGCTGTTTTGGGTTCGATTCCGGACTATTTTTTTGTAGCATAGAAGGGCAAACGAATATAAGCATTGCGACTATCGTGGTCCACTAACATCCACATGGCACATAACCAGAGGTTATGTTCCCTATCTCTCGACAGCATAGCTGTCACTTTACACCGTTTCATTTGTAAGGTGTATATGATTTTGATGTTACGAGTGTATTTTGTTGTCTTTAAAACAATCTTATTTGATGTGTTCCTAACGTTTTCTAAGTATGAAAAAGTATCAGCCCATATATTATGTCCTACTGCTGGGTCCGGGTCTCCTCCTCGAAATCAGGCGAGGAGGACACTGGGCCGATGCGCTGACCCAATGCGGGTTGGTGAACAGGCCTCCAGGTTTTCTACAATGTTTTCCTTCAACGGTTTATTTAACTTAACGTCTTGGCATTCATTAAAAAAGCTGACGCTGCTGATAATGATGATGATCAGATGATGACGTCCACGAGGACATAGCGTCGGGAGAATTGCACGATCATGGAAAACTCCACCCTCTAACAAACAAACATCTTATTCTAGATCGACGACCGCCTGACCTTCGACCCGATTGAGAGCGAATTGCAATATTGCATTGATAACACGAGATAAACGACCTACCAGTTATTTAGGGTGAGTATTATAATTGAGGAATATTCTAGATCATTCGATAGGGTCAAAAGATCATCAAACCAGAACATATTTATAATTACTATCTATATTGATGAGCCAGATCAAACCAATTACGAAGAATCGCTTTTATAGCTCATAAGACATTACTAGAATGTTCTTATTAATGTCTAAATACTAGCAGCTAACTCGTAGCAGTGACTCTACCGATGCATACTGCATAGAGCTTCGCTAAGAAAATGTATGTGATTGTATCCACTGCAAACCACGCTACGTAGCTTTATTACCAAATGGGAGATAGAATATAATTTTAATTTAAATATTAATGTGAATAGGTACGTAATAATATATTAATGATTATAATGAAACAACTTTTACGAATTTTATCGCGGTTGGACTCTCGTGTCCATGGTTTGGTCGGGCTTGTAAAAAACTAAATAAACCGCGATAAAATCCGTAAAAGTTGTTTCATTATGAGTGAAATTCGCGTAAACATAAGAAAACTATATATTAATGAGCTCATCATCTAACCTACCATCCTACTAATATTCTAAACGCGAAAGTTCGTATGGCTGTGTGCTTTGTAAGCTTTCAATATTTTCTAGACTAGTAATTTATTACGTTTAAATAGAAACAGTTTGTATATTTTTTTAATTAATAAATGAACACAGTTTTAAATGCCCTCAATGTTGCCACATAGTGAAAATTTCTTCATTGACTTTTATTCTCACCGATTAATTTTAAAACAATTGCTACTTTTTTTTTCTTACTTTTATCCTACGTAGATAACTTAAATAATTAAATTTCACGTATTAAACATGCTTATAATTTACCACACAAATATTGAACAATAACTATGTAAGTATTTTTTATTTTTTTTATTTCTTATTTTTATAAGCCATACAATCTTATGATTAGGTCGGCTTATATGTATGAATTATTGTTCAATGCTATTTTTATTACTCTTTCTCTTCTCTCAAAAACTGCTGAATGGATTTTGATGAAACTTTACAATAACAAACCTTTTATCAGAATAACACAAACGTTATAATCATTCCTATACTTCCTATTATATTAATATTTCTTATACATATTTATTATAGTATATATAGTAGGTATCAATAAAATATATTGTGTGTGGGATTGGATACAAAGTATTGACAATTTTACCACTAAAATCTCAGTATATTAATATGCTCGTGTTGAGAGCTTTTAGGATGGCCGCGATAATGGTGATAAGGGATGGTATGTTATCACCCTAAACATGTTGTTATCAGTACTCATAATCTTCGTGTACGTGAACACTTCTGATATTAAACTTATTCAATCAATGTTTATATTCAACAAACTTTTAGCAATTACAACTATTACACGTTTTAATAAGACTAGAGTGAAGCTAGTAGCTGGAATAAAATAATATATGTATATAAATTAATGTGACAGCTTGCAGGCGACGTTTGCGATAGAATTTTAGCTAACTTCGCCACGGTCAAGTTAAATTGCATACAGCGAAAGGTAAAAAAATATGGAAGCTTATGTATTATTAGATAACACTTGAAATGTAATAATGAAAAAACAAAAACACAGCTGTTAATAATTCTTTGAATACGAAACCCCAATAATTAGTTTATAAGATCTTTTATAATTCCAAGTCTGTTTCCTATGAGTTTTTAATTCACTAAAACAAAAAAATACGATAATTTTATTTAGTTAATTAAGTTTGATATTTATGTACAGATTATATTGATCTTCATGCTTTAATTTGATATATACAGCTTAAAGACCAAAATACAAAAAAGCCTGTGCGTCTCAGGACGATCAACAAAAGTGTTAACTCAGATATTATTATAATAAAATAAATAATATATAATAATTAAATATTAAATATTAAATTTAAAAAATAACGGGACGATCCTGCCTATAGCTGCCACATGCGTGATAAAAAAGAAATGAGAGAAAAGGAAGACTGGCGCCGTAACGCGCTACGTTACAAAGCGGTTAACCCTATAAGGAGTTATCACTTCAAAAAACAATCGTGATAAAGTGCGGTAATCTGTATCCCGTAGACGTTCATTTATTAATAGCCCAACCGGTCTCGACTAGCCGCTGAACTATTACACCTTATATGATTGGAAACCGCAGCGGTGGGCGCCACTAGAAATTGCCTTTAGAAATCTGTCCAATAAATCTATGTAATAAAAATTGCAAACATCTTTCACTGAGGCCTGTATAAATAATACGCCATCATCATCATCATCATTATCCTCCTTTAATGAACGCCAAGACGACACCACAATACCGACCGGCCACTGCACGAAGATCGTCTTCCCACCTGGCCGACTAACACTTCGTCTACCTTAACGTGCTAAAAATTAATATAGGTATAGAGTTTTTTAGTTTATTGCAGTTGCCGTATCGTGCAAAGTAGCAGAAAAACTTTGCTTTAGCTTTAATAAACATCAAAACTTATTAGCAGCCAAAACAACGTATAAGATTTTAATGTTGTTTTAAAATAAACTATATTTTACGAAAATAAATCGTTTTTACAATCACGGTTTAGGACGTTTATTTCTTAAAAATATATAATTCACTTATTTTAAGATACGAGTTACTCTTACAACTTAATTGTGCTTTAAAAGTATGTAGATAATTTTGGATGCAAGTGGTAACAATCGACCGTGTTTGCGTTTATTGAGGGAAGCATATGTTAAACAGAGCAGAAAAAAAGGCTGATGATAACGATTATAATCAAATCTGGATAAACTTATTTGAAGATTTTCTAACCATGCACGCTAGATTTGCATGCTAATTATATACGATCTTAAAGATTGAAGTCAAAGATAATGCACTAAAATCCTTCGCTGTTTGCTCTAATATCTATTATTAATATACAAAAGATATCAATATAAGATAATGTACATGAGGTCACGAAATTAACGAGATTTAATCGCAATAATAACATATCTTTGCATATGTTATGATGAAATATAAACCACGGTATTTACTTATAACAAAGAATGTTATTTATCGTGGGTCATAATAATTTAAGATAGTAATAAAATTTACAAAATAATGTAATCAACGATTTAAATACTGTGGATTACCACCTTTTAAATAACAGATTAAATAAACAAATTGTAGAAAAGGAAAGAATTGCTCGGTATATCAGTAATAAATTTAAAAAATAAATATAAAAATATTCTCTTATAGTATTTAAACTAGAAAATCTTTGTTCAATTCATTATTATAGCTACTAAATTTATACTTGACTAGCTGATTCCCGCTGTTTCATTCGCATAAAAAAATATATAACAAGCAGCCATTATTTTTTAATTGATGAATTAAATTTATTTTTTGTGCTTAATATAAGAAATCGGTATATTCATTAATCAATAGATTCATAATAGTATAACAAATTAATAACGTAGGTAACCATAAACGGGGTCACTTATAATTTATAACAGTTAATAACATAATTATTTAATAATTTCACTTTCACAAGTTTAAGTAATGAAGCCTTTGTTTTCCGCTTCGTACATCATTGTATATACTTTCTCACAAAATCGCGATAACTTTTATGTAAAATGCATGTATTGTCCGCTATTGTAAGCGATAAGATTTACTAAGTATACAGAGTAACGTTAGAGTACGAGTAACTCTGAACATTTATTGTATACCGTGAGCTAATATACAATATCTTGCGAATAATTAAATAAAATAACCTCCTATTTCATTGAAATATTTGGAAGATCACAGATAAAACTGATATTATATTGTCATATCTAATATAACTTTAAATAAAGAACTACCTTTAAGCAAATGGGTTTTTAAGAATAACACTGGTAATATGCATTTTTTATTTTTAAATACCGAAAAATTATACTTAACTCTGTGTTTGAATCAAATTAAATTTGAATTTAGTTGTTTTGTTACATATTCAACATCTATATATATTTATGTATATTTTAATATTTGAAACTACAAAGAGCTTACGGATTCGTAATTGTATGAAAAAGGATTTTAATAATTTCGCTTCATTCATTCGTAAATAAAGTTCGCTCCATTATTCATATCGATAGCGAGTGAACTCTTAACCTCCGTTGATAAATACGTAATTACATACATATGTTTATGATCGGCTCATGCTAAAATAAGATGAGGGCGTGAACATGTTATGAAAACACATCATCAAAATATGTTGTGCTACGTTGCTATGCATCATAGATGAATAAAGTACCTATAATGTTAGACAGGGATTAAGCCCACGGCTTTACTTTATCTATTAGCTGTACAAAGAAGGTGACTGTTACATGTCTATGGCTCCCATTATATTATACTCAGTTTTTAGCAAAAAAGATAAGGAATAAACAAAACAAACAGCAGCCTTTGTTTCTATGGGTCAATATTCTATTACTAACCCTTGCCAACCCATTACTGTCTCGCGGACACAATTCTGCGTTTGTGTTTATATAAAAACTTAAGTATGTATTTATTTTTATGAATCGGCTTTATACCTAATTAATGTCCTAAGAATTATAATTCGCAATGAAAATATTTACTAGCCTGCGCCTGCGCCCGCGATAGCAAAATAGTCCCTTTTTTAATAAAAAGTATCCTATGTTACTTCTATTACCTCCCAAAATATGTGTACAAAGTTTCATGATGATCGGTTGAGTGGTTTTTGGCGTGAAAACGTAACAAACATCGTCGCGTTCACATTTATAATATTATAGTAAGGATTGTGAATAAACAAAAATGAAATAAAATATTGTGGGAAGGCGATCTCCCTGGAGGCGCTGGTCCGTGTTGAATGCGAGTGACGAGGCATCGACCGTCTTGGCGTTCATTGAAGGAGGTCCATGTTCACTTGTGGACTGATCAAGGCTGTTGATAATGATAGTGAAGAAAAGAAAATAGTTAAATATTACTTCATCAACTCACAACTGTCCAACAAACATAACACACAGTTTGTTTTTACTTAAAATTTTGTGGCATCTGGAGGGCAATAGCGGCTGTGAGACCCTTATTTCGTTTTTGGGTGTTGTATTTGTATCGCGTATCAATGATAAGAAACTTTAGTAATAAAATGGTGTCTGTTGGACACTACGGGTCAGTTACGTTCCAAAAACTCGTTAGATATTTAAGGGTTAAAAGCGAATGTTTTTGTTTTGAAATTTTGAAAACACTCATTCAATGCGATTATGATTGCTCAATAATAAAACGAATTGACTAATGACTATTATGTTATCCTTTTATGCTTTACATAGTTACCCCATTTCAATTCATTTACAAAAAAAAAAAAGTTTCGCCAAAGAAGTTTGATCTTACTTTTCAATCTTGTATTATTAAATGTTAATTGATGGAATTTGAATTATATAATATTATAAATAAAAATTGAGGAATATAATAAAACTAAATCTAAAATTATAATAAATAAAAACTAAAATTAACTATGTACAAAAGTATTACAAATAATATATGGGTCCCAGATCGCTGTCGGCTGGGATCGTTCCCAAAACGCTGGCCGCGTTGCCACGTTGGATTGCAACGCTGATGCGTTGGCCTAAATACAGGCCAGCCTTTTGGTCACGTGAGATCTCTATCAAACGAGTTGATAGGTCTCGATAAAGCCGGAAAGCCTCTGGGCCCCATGGACCAAGAGTCTCGACTCCAAAAGCCGAAAATATGTATCCATTTCCAATGCATGCATATTTGCGGCGTTTTAAGTCCTCTTGTCTTGCGGCCGCTGCACCAGCCAATACCGACGTCTCTGGCATATGAGACGCTGCCAAAGTATCTACGCAAGATGCATCCCATACTAAAGGGCGTCCCATCTTCCATGGCACCAACGACATCCCGTCCGGCCTCTTGCCATCGTCACGAGCCAGCCCCGTGGGTTCCAACACGGCTGGTAACCCGACAGTGGCAAGAGCGCGACGTATGATGTCATTTAGTGCTGCATGACGTGGTATTCTGCCGGTACTTCGGACACAAGATAAGCCATGGTAGCCCAAACTCCCAACCTTATCCCCGCACTTACAGCGATGGGGGACCACTGCCTCTGCCCCCAAGCGAATAGAGGCCGCAATCCTGAAAGTAGTGTCATCCAGGAAAGTACCTAAATTCGCTGAGGGCAGGGCTTGAAGCCACAAACCTGACTCCCATTTTGACACTGCCAAGAGACGGGCGCGCTCAGCGTCGCTGGAGCTGGATGACAAAAGTCTATTGTACTCCAAAGCGCTCAGCGGCCCGTCCCACAGCCTCTGTGACTTCGGATCAACGGGAAAATTTTGATTCGGGCAGGCTGTTGCTATCTTTTCAATACTAATGAGTAATGCGTTCGAATAATTTGTACGTTTGTACGTTGTAATATGAGTACGTACGTAATGAAAACATTTTACATTGACATCTATTTACATAAACAGTTTAAGCTCACGTAATCGTTAACATAAGCTACAACAATATTGGCGCACAATAGGTACCTTAGGATAACAATTGAATACAAATTACATTACAAAGAACAAAAACTATCATTAAATACGTACGTACGAATACTGACGCGAATTACGTATTTTACCAGACTTATAAATAGTTATGCCTTTACCATATTTTCCTGAATGTCTAAAAATAAGTTTTTATTATATAACTACTAGATTTTACACCAGAACCATCCTAATGTAAAATATTAGTGTAGTTTTTCCAAGATAATCAATTATTTATCAAACGCATCTACCTATATAACGTTTTAATAATAATGCCATGTATTATTGTGAGTTTTGTATTGTTAGGGATAAATAATATGCTTAAATAGCCCATAACGTTTATTTTATTGCGGGTTAAAATATGATTTAATATAAAATAATTTTTATTATTACTAGGGCCTGTTTCACAATCTCCAGTTAAGTTCCCAATAGGCAACATATTTGACAGATACTCCATACTCTATCTGTCAAATATGTTGCCGATAGCCTATTGGGACTTAACTGGAGATTGTGAAACAGGCCCTTATTATTATTATTTAGTTAACTGAGTAAAAAGCGAAACTGAATTTAAAAAAATATTCCATGAAAGTTCTAGAAAATTATAAAACATTAAAACACAGAAAGCATAAACGATTTATAGAAAAACTACCAAAATGTGTTACATAAGCAAAACAAGCTTATTAAATTATTTATACATCGTATAAAAATATCGAAAAAATAAGATAAAATATAATTTACAACGCATAAAAAAAGATACTTACTCTATCGAACCAAATAAATACAATATAAATGCCGATCACTTTTTATTTATTTAAATACACATTACAATTTACATTTGATATATTACAATATACAATTTATTAAACATACACAAAGTTTATGTAGAGACGTAGAGTTAAGACGTTATTCGTTACTGGTGTTGAATGATCGAGAAATATTGTTTATATCACAAAATGTAAATTTTCAAGTTCTATGTCAAATGCTACCTCGGGAACTGGTTCTGATTTGCTTAACGTGTTGGACTTTTAATGTTTGATTATCACGATGACGTGGAAATTCTTAACCGCGAACACACTATGTATAATATTGTTCTAGAATCTGGAGTGTGAGGCCACAATGATACAAAAAGTAATTCCGTGACTATCCTGTAAAGTATCGGAAAATTCCAGAATATTATACGCAATAATATTATAACTACATCCAAATTTACAGAGATAATCTCTTTTCGATTTACTTATTTGTATGTTGTATCTGTGCACTCACTCACTGGTCGCTCGCTCGCTCACTGGTGAAGGAAAACATTGTGAGGTGAGGAATTCATATTCATGAACAATGAAATTTAAAAAAGTCATTGAAGGTTTGTGAAGATCACCACCCTGTATTGGGCCAACTTGGGTTATTGGGTCTATGACCCTCGTCTAATTTCGTGGAGAAGACTCGTGCCCAGTGTGATATGTGAGGGTTAACACTTTACTTTTTAATGTATCTGTGTATTTTTAATCTATAAATAAACTAATAAATAGCTACTAACTTTTTTATCTTTTTTTTTAACTTTAAAATACAAGTGTTTATGAGGGGACTCTTTGTACCCATCTTCACCAAGAAGAGGGGACAACAGAGGAGGGGGCAAGGGGTGAGGATGGGAACCTCACTACATCGTACTGTCCAGACATTGGGAGTGGTTGTACTGTGGTTCTGTGGGCAACCGCTTTGTGGAGGTGGCGTCGGTCCCCTGAGGGACTGACTAGCCGTCGAGGTGCCCTGTTGCTTGTAGATCCGAGGCACTTCACCAAAGGCGGCATTGATGGCACTCGCCGGGTTTTAGTGGGTAGAGCTGCGTCCACTTCATACACCATCTTTCGGGCGCAGCGAGTCCAACATACCTGCCTGGGGAGACCCACTCTCCAGCGGGATGCGTCAGTGCATTTCCCGGCGTTAAATATAGACATTCATAGACATAAACATGTGCAACATAAGTATTATATTTCATAAAGTCAGTTTATTTATGCAGAGGATTTGGTCTTACACAAGTGCGACAATAAATGAAGCATTTGAGGTATTTAGGTCTGAGAGTTATTTTAGTTCTATTATTATGTCACAGGATATCATAACTTCCGTACTGTGCAGATTCGTACACAGAGATTTGTATTTAAATTACAATATTGCCTAACAGATGTACAATCCAAAGTTATTCTGCCATAAGTATAATATCAAGTATCAACCCTTATAATATGCCCACGGCTGGGCACGGGTCTCCTCCTCGAAATCAGGCGGAGTGTACTGGGCCATAGTTCACTGATACGCTGTCCCAGGCGGGTTGGTGTTAAGCAATATTATTTGAGTATCGGCAAAGACAGACGTATACGTCGGAATTCTTTGGTATCGGTGAGGTACGGTGTGGCTTGATTATTAATCATCATAAAAACTATGAGGTTCGTGTTTCTATGGTTTTTTTTCTTAAGATTGGCAACACACTTTATTCATTGAAAAATCCCATCCAATTAAAAATACAAAAAAAAAGTTATAAATGCTAGCTACTGTTTTTTATTTTTGTGTCGCAAGTATTTTTTTCGAGTACCTATACTAAAAGGTAGACGAACATACCGATAATAATTATAGCATGATCAAACTACTACAGTTATAAAAGTTTTAATGATCAGCGAGCCTAAATCGTTAGGATAGTCTATCGAATACTGATTATGATAATGGAATTCATTCAAATCATTGTCCATTCAAATTCTCCACAAAGTCGTTAATATAATTTGACCCTACTTTACACTCATGTTTAAACGTTCACTTGTGGAATGTAGCAGACAACTTTAATTTTTTGCTCTTATCTTTACTGTCATGGCCGACGCAAATTGGCGCCAAATTGTTAAAGATTTTCTTACATTCGAATATGTATAAGTAAAAAATTATAAAAAAAAACTAATCAGTGTTAATTCTCTATTTACATCTAGAACCTGTATGTTTATGTGTTTGCTTGTACCTAACTAACTTTTCGGGACTTGATTTGGACCCACTTCAAATGGTCAGATTGCATTTCAACTCAGTAAGCTTATCGAGGACCAATGAAAATACAATAATTTAATACGAATATTCTATTATCCTCATTATGATGATCAGGATAAAATTATTTTTTCATGCATAGTTTGCGTAAGACAACAAAAAAATGTAAAGCAATTATACTTTAAGTTTGAATAAAAAATAAAAAAAAACACGGCTTTATATTATAAACTAAACTAACAAGTAAAATTTCTTTTTTAATCATTCAAGATAAAGTGATAAATTAAAGAATTTATTTTAATGTAAAAAGCGTGGGGTGCCTAATGTTAACATTCCATTGATAGTGTCAGGTGGGTCAAGCCTGCGCTCTGGGTAATATTCCATTCATTTTGACTCTGTTTTTTGCACCATGGACATTGGACACATTGACATTTGCACATTGACACATTGACAGTCTCTTGTCTCACATAGGAGTAGCGAATTTAGCGAAAAATTAACGAAATATATAATACTTTTAAGTTTACTTTATTAATAAAAGCGTATTATCTATGATATTTTAACTTATATTTTTAAAACGTAAAAATATTGTAAGCAATCCAAGTTTTTAGTGTTAATAAACGATTTCTCACATTATCTACTATTGACCACAGATTAAGAAAGAGCGGCAAGATACATTCATAAATTATTACTGGTTGAAATGAATGAGCTATTCATAATCGTCTTGGCGCCAAAAGTAATAATTGAACGTATAAAGGTTCCAAATTTAAACATCAAAATCCCACAAAGGGTCCTTTTCCGAGAAGTCTAACAATATGGCTGTATCTATTCTGTTTACAGTTTTTTTTAGCTTTACTTAAAAATAGGGACTTTGTGTTTTGTAGTCATGGTTTGAAGGATTCTGTAATAAAAAGTAAAATGTAGTTTATAGTATAATATAATATGTTATATGACTTCCAAAAATACTTGTGAAAATGTGTATACTATTTTAAATAAAATATTTTTTATTTTAATAATTCCATGTGTTAAAAGTTTGGTTATAAAGTTTAGACTATTTCAAATGTTACAACTATCAAAATGTATTGATGTGGAAAATTTTAAAATGCAAATCAATTATGTTTTTCTAAGCTTTGATAAATGAGTATATTTTTTTAATATATGAAAGTCATTATTATAAGTAATAAAATATTTTTTCCAAGTGTTTTGACATCTTTATAACCTTTTCATTTGGAAATTTCCATTTAATATAATATTATTAATCTTATTTTCCAAGACTGTGTCCAAGTCTGTGTTAGAATGACAATTGAAATGAGTAGCCAGAATAAACCACCAAACGACGGCAAAAAATTAATTGCTTCTATAAGAACCGTGACCCAAAGTCTATTAAAGGACAATTCTGATTGTCTAATCGTAGCCGCTCTAATCTTAAACTAAAATAGTTTTTTTTGTAATTTATTGCGCAAAAATATTTTTTTTCCTTTTTTTCTTTCGTTGATTGTGGAGACTGTTAGATTATGGAAATATCGAGAAATCAATGGTATATATAATCAATGGTACCTTACAAAATAATAGGTAATTTTGAAGAAGGTGTCTATTTTGGGTTTATTGGTCGACGAAGAGCAAGTCACCTGATAATAAGTGTCCAATGTCACCCACAAACATAAGCCAGTTTAATCGCTTCTAGCCCCGCCCACTCATTCATCGCCTATTGATTGAAAGTGATGAAAAAAAAAGTTGATTAATAAATTGTCGTAACACTTTCTATAGTTAATCTTTAACATAATTGGAACGGTAAAAAGGTGACAGCACACTGTTGCAGTCACACACAGATAAAACACGTACTCGACGAAACATGAAGTAACTAATAAGAAGTAAATGAAACTAGTGTTTAGGCCTTCTAAGTTCTAACTTATTTTAGTAATATAGTATAGTATGTATGTTATCTTGTAGTCAACTGTTTTTTTACAGTAACGAGTGTTATTTTTGCCATTTATTTTAAATGTTGTATTTTTTCTGTATTTTATTAAAAAAAATATCATTGTATAAGTTCAAAATACAAGATATAAAGTTTATACATTAATTGAATTATTTGTAATAAAATTGACATTATATTAAGATGATCGTTAACATCCCATAAACAAAGGTATTTAAAAAGAGGTGTCATTACAGCGTTACCTTTAATTTTTTTTTTCGAAAGATCTAGACTTTAGCCTGATGTCCTTTAAGCTCAATCGGTGGGTAGGTGAGCAGATGGCTCATCTAGTAAAATTTTCAAAATTTCCATAAAGCCTTATCAATATCAGCACAGCTTATCGTATAGACAATAATTCGCATTCTAGTCGTCTGCGGCCTGTCTCGAACACGTTCACTGAAAACTTGTTCTGTCTCTCAAGGCTCACCGACAGATGTCATGTAAATCCATTATACCTACCTGTTTCGCAGAAGCCGACTGGAATGCATGCTGATCATAATTTAAGCGATAGTCTGGCTTATAAACTATAGCGTTCTAAACTTTTTTTAAAGTAAAAAGTATTCATTTATTCTTTTTTTTATCACATATCCGTATTATTATTCATCATCATTATCATAATATATTTTTTACAAATATTGATTTTGTAGGTTTTATTTACTTATTTATAAATTTTGCCACAGGTTAAGTATAGGTAAAGTTGTACTCAGTGAAGCGATGTGCTTTTGTCTGCAATAATATTATAAAGAGGAAAACTTTGTTTGGTTGTAATGAATAGGCTCAAAAAATAGTGCGTTCTTGGTCATTTATTTAGGCAAATATTATTATTTGATTGACAAACAATTAACTTAATTAAAGTGTAACAAGTACAATGACCAACGCAAATTATTAGACTAATAATCTAGCTTTTGTTATTGCAAAACAAATCATAAAAAATATAAATATGTTAAAAAACATGTTGAACAAATATAATATCAATTTTAATGACTGGTGTATACAATGAAAAAAAAAGAAATTTTCTTTTTTTTCGCAACACACCACGTAACAATCGAATTAGTACATTAATCAGTGCGTGTGAATTGCGTATCGTAATTTGTATGTCGTGAATAAGTCTAGACCGAGAGTAAGGTCAAACAAATTAATTTCAATTTTTCGACCACCTTTGACAAATTACTTTACAATGACTGAACTTATAAAACTACATTTTTTCCTGTCACATTGACCTTATCTTTTTGCTGTTACCAGTTCTTATCACGTATGCGGCCAAAAAGTACATTGTATTCATTTAAATATAAATAAATCTGTTTATGTGTTGTAATACAATAGTGACTTTTGTCCTTATTTTAATATATGTGTATTATGTAAATAAGCATTATTTTATCCAAGGCAAATTGTACAAGTCTACAATTAGGTAAACTCATAGAGAAAGCTGTTTAAAAATAAATTCGTATTGGCGTTGGGCTTTTTACTAGAGCCACAATTTAAGGGAATCGAGTTCCTATCAAGTAATTTAATCGAGTCAATTCATTTGTAGTGGGGTTCCTTATATTAAATGGTAACACATTAATTTTGAGCTGATCGAAACAGACAAATATCATTTCTATGGTCACGGTCAGTAAGCTCATAACTAGAAAGTGGACTCATAGAAAATATAAATGTACTACTAAAAGTATGTATTACCAGTACCGTTTACATATTTTATAATATTATATTTACTTAAATTAATATCATTTCGAGACATTTGACCATTTGATAATTTATTCCATTTACCTGTTACATGAAATTGTTTACCGCGTGGCTTAGGTACCATGGGCTGTTTTATTTTGGCACAAATCTACGTAGTAATTTACTCATTTGAGGTTTTTTATTATACAATTGTAATATGAGATTGAAAAACGTTATAGATGCAACCTAGAACGTCTTCGCCGCCAAAAATAGTTTCGTCCGCGCATCCCGCGCCCCGACGCGACGTAAGTAAAAATAAAATTTATTAGGTCCCATAAGTGTCACTCACCCGGTAAACAGTCCTAGATAATGTTGATAAATCCGTCGTACTTAGAAACCTTCACAGATAATTTAAAAAAAAAACCCGCGATTTAATGTATCACACACGCGCTTGTATTTTATCAATGTAATATAGTTTTGTATGTTTGTATACACCAATTGAACATAAATGAAAAAAAAAATATGTTCGTAAATATTTTTTTGTAAAACAGAAACGCGCTACTCGACCGCTGGTTGCGACTGTACTGAGCGGCGCCGGCGTTTGGCCACCATGTTTAAAAGCATGCTGTATTCGCTTAAATTACGCTTTCCATGTATTGTTTCCGTACAGCCAAAGTTGATACTTACTGGTCTCAACTCTCACGTGACTTTGAGTAGCTAGCTTAGCTGTGTTAGTTGATTAGTGTACTCTTCTTTCGTTATGATAAGAAATGTAACCTTTTGGAGTTTTTAAATTTCCAAATGAGATTTATAGATTTGATATTTATTTGGCTTTGGAACCGGTGGTAGACTCAATTGACTTTCAAAAAGATACTTTAATTGTACTATTTTGAATAAAAAAATTTGACTTTGACTTTGACTTTGATATGTCTGCAGAAGCTAGAGGACTCTACATATGACAACTATTTTATCTCTACCATTAACAGAACATTAATATTTGTAAATCGCCATGCTCAATACCTTGTATGATTTTTTTCTTATTTTACAAGAGCTGTTCACTTTTCTAATCTAAATAATATTATAAAGGTGTGTAAATTTGGATATTTGGATGTTTGTTGGTCTTCACATCATAGCGGCTGAACCGATTTGCTGTAAGTTACATTGCTTATGACTTATACCTTGGATTATTGGCTATAAAATAATCATTATCAACCCAATTTATGTAAGTTAATTGCAAATGAAGCTGCAGACAGTAGAGTGCCGGCACCATTTATTAGAGAATTTTTACATCAATTTTAATAGAGGGCAGTTTGTAGCATTATTAAAAAAAATCCAAGGAGCAAAAATAAATCACGACACTGATTGAAGTAATTTCAGATGGATACAAAAACTACATGAAGGTTCGTAAGTGGTTTTTCTTTTAATGTAGAGATATCAGCTCAAATCCCGAAGTCGTGAGTAATGTGTTCTCACTTCAACTTGACCCTAATTACTTACTTCAACTGTGGCATCAAAAAAGATACAAGTAAAGATTACAGTGAATGCTGTTTATACTGAAATCTCATTAAAACAGACACGCTTTGAAATTGCAAAATAAAATATATATTTTTTCTACAATATGAAAATTTGTATTATTCGGATATGTAAGAAACGGATATTTTGGTTTCACTAATGGTGCTGAAGGATTTTGTTATGTAATAAAAAAATATATAAAATGGAATATAATGTAAGGTTTGATCATAATATTATAATATTGTCGTATAGCAATGTCGTTTGTGAAATAAAACTGTTTAAACAATACCATTGTTATAATGAAACAATTTTTACGGGTTTTATCGTGGTTTATTTAGTTTTTTATGAGCTCGACGTTTCGGATACTAATATACAGATGAAGCAACCAAGTCCTCCCGTGACCATCATAAACTGCGATAAAATCCGTAAAAGTTGTTTCATTATAGTGAGTGAAATTCGCGTAAACATAAGATCACAATACCATTGTTTCGATAACTATCGCCACATACAGACACAATAATTATAATATAGTTAAGGGTTCTAAGGGCCTGTATCACAATCTCCCGTTAAGTTCCCTATAGGCTATAGGCAACATATTTGACAGATGTTTGACAGATACTCCATACTCTATCTGTCAAACATCTGTCAAATATGTTCCCTATAGCCTATAGGGAACTTAACGGGAGATTGTGAAACAGGCCCTAAGTCAACAAATTGTAAGCTGCTGAAAAAAGTTTAATTTTTCGAATACTTTTGTGGAAAACGCCAGTTGGCAAGTTCATCAATTTGTAAAATCTTTTAAATTTCCGATTAAAAAAAATAACGAAGTTCCGTTCTCTCTGTATGTAGTTATTATAAGAAGTCGAATAGAAAAAGTCGAATACGAATCCAGGGAGCTCTTTTCTCCAGTCCAGAGATTTAAGAACCTTAAGTCCCCAAAGTGTTAGTTATAAAATACAACAGTAAAAGTTTAATACAATATGGATCATATTCATAAAACACTTACAGTCTAATTCATATACATATTTAATCAGCTCACAGTATCACCTAGACTGCCAAAAAAGCCAAGATTTTAAAGTAGTTAATAATGAGTTAGATATAGCAGCTATAAATATTATTATTATTATTATTGTTGATATGCCGAAATAAATAAATAAATAAATAATGAGGTTTATAAAATCTTGAGTAGGCACTGGCAACATACAATTAACGAGTTTGGGATTTACAAAAAAAAAATCATAAAAGTTTTAATTGCTAATTCATGCCAGTTAAACATCAGCAATTAACACAAATCTTATCAACCGTGTGAACTTTACACTTCCATTAATTAAAATCACAATATACTAGCTTTCCTGCTGCACTTGCGAAATTTTTAAGTTAACATTAAAATTTATCCAAGTTTACGTCTTAAAAAATATTTTTTTAAAATGTGAGGATTTTTATACAAGTCATCAAAATAATACTTAGTGTTAGATTTTATTTTACATTCCAGGCCTTCAATGGACGCCAAGTTGGCGTCGTCGTCTTGGCGTCCATTGAAGGCCTATGTTTAGCAGTGGACGGATAAGGGCTGATGATGATGGAGATAATGATGATGAATATCCGGAACATCTGAAACAAAAAAAATCGGTTTCGCACCGATGAGCTAGGTAAATTAATGTACATAATATAGGTAGAACTTTTGTTTGCAAAAAAAAAATTAACTACATATTTTATATAATTAAATATTATACTAATGATGTAGGTATGAAATAAAAAATGTGCGGTAATAGCTTATTCTTCAAACTTATTAAATTTTTATTTGCACTGTAAAACAATACTGAGTTGTACTTAAGTAAATAATAAAAACTTGTAAAAATATATTCACTAAACCTCTGACGTCGGACTTGATACTGAGAAGCCACAAAAGCCTAACAAATTTCTTCGTAAAATTTCATCAGATAACATTGATTTAATCAAGATTCAAGATCGTTTAATTGTTTCCTCCTATCTTGTCCGTTAATGTTGGTACTTTTAAATGTAATCAATTATATCAATTACTTGTAGTTTACACAAATCAAATTAATTGCCAGTGTGAATAGGTATTATAAGTGTCTTTATTATTACTACCACTAAACCACTAAATATAAAGAAATAAAACTAAACTAAAATTTTAAACTCTCCCTCTCTCTCTCTATATTTAAGAGCCACGCTCTTGTCGGTAGGGTAATTATCAATTCTTCCTTCTCTCTGCTAATATTCCTACGATGATACGAATCTATCTGTACCTCCTCCTTTATCTGCTCTACATAAGTTCTCCTCGGTCTATTTCTTCCTCTCTTACCCTCAATCCTTCTTTCTATGATATTTTTTAAAACCGATTAAAAAAAAAACTAAAAAGTATTTCTATTTTGTACACTTTGAGACTTTGATAAAAATGGGATAATGTTCTCATAGTTTTATGGTAAACGATTTGTCTTGTTTGATTACCTGGCGTGTAAATAAATGAATCTGATGGTTTTCCAACGCAGTAGAAAGCAACATTATTGTCCATGAGAGAAGCATCGAATTTCTAGAAGTAGTTAAGACTACTTAATTATGAAATATTAGACTTGGGTAAGCCCTAGCCTAATATTTCATAATTATCAATTCTGCTGGGCGTCCCATGTCAGCCAATGTTTTTTTGGTTAAAACTGTCTTAAAAGACTCGCATAATTCCACAGGACAAAGGAACAGGCTCTTTTTAAAGGCTCTACACTCCACACTGTACTGGCTTGGAAATACCAAAGGCCTGGTTCCGCGTTTTTGTAAAGTAGAAAAACTACCTATGTTCAGTCGATGAAGGAGTTCAATGAACGCTAAGACGACCGATCTCTTGCCACTCGCATCCAACATGAACCGGCCACTGCACGGAGATCGTCTCCCCATCTGGTTAATGACCGACCAATACTTCATCTGCCTATACGCGGCCTTCAGTCTTGAACTTATTTTACTGAGTTCTCCGTTCTCCTAAGTGTGTATCCAGCTCACTATCACTCCAACGAGTATATACTCAATTATATTATCATCATCATCATCATATCAGCCAATCAACGCCCACTGCTGGGCAATGAGCATAGGTCTCCCCCAAGGATATCCACAAGGTCCTTCCCGCGACCTTTACCGGATCGTCAATTTTAATTAATTAATCAATCTAATAAATTCTCAAGTAGTAAGTAGTAAATAAGTGGAAGTAGTATTAAGTTTAATAACAAGTAACTGTAATTAATGTAATTTAAACAATTATTATCGTCGTATTACAGCTTTTAACCATACTACATCAAAGATCAAGTCATTGAACTTGTATGTCGTGGTATTGTATATAATATCTTATATCTACTTATTCACATGAAAATGCTGCAAGAGAATCGTTGTAGGAAAACTAAGGGTAGTCTGTGATGTGACCCAGTAGGTTGCGAGTGATGGAAAATACGTCGTCTTGGTGTGCAATGAAAAAGCCAAAGCTAAAGCTGACACATACAGTATTGTGTAGAGCAGCCGAGTGTATCTGCAGTCACTCGGCGATTTCAGCCGATCGAGCCTTTCGCCTCAGAGCGTGATGGACCAGTCTCACTCACAGCCTACAAATAAACATATCTGCGGTGCGCCAAGAGAATTTTCATATATTGCAGAGTAAATGTTTTGTAGTACGCCGTAATTTGGCTGTACCTCACATTTCAGTGAAAATATTGCCCGCTTAAAAGCACCTTTACGAAATTCATTAATTTTAAGTTGCCATAATTTGTAGGTTTAAGTACCAACAAAATTAAGGTGATTTTAACTTTTAGTAGTAAGCGATGGTCATAACAAAATGTCAAGTGAAAGAGAATGTATCGAAACCACTTCCATCCAATGACTTTGATGCAACGACATTTTAATAGAATCATCCTCTTGTATGGTTGATTTTTACCTTGGTATGGTACAGTTTACTCACATTACCTATTTCAATTAAAAGTGAAGGGTAAAAAAAATATATATTGAAAAATTCGCATAGCCGTGGGAGGGCTGCGTTTTGTAGTGAGTGTCAGTTTTTACAGATATCATTTTGTTGATGCACTTTTGATAGGAGCAGATTCGGCGGTGTAATTTCTGGCATTTTAGTTGACATGGGTTTGGCAACGTTTGTGTTCTCTGTTAGGCGACGATGGTCCAGTGGGTATGGTCTCAGCCTCATGAACGATATCAACCCGCATTGGGCCAGCGCATCAGTGAACTATGGTTCAATATTCTTCTCGCATGATTTCGAGGGGACCGGTTCCTAGAAGTAGGACATAATATTCAGGCTGACAAAAAAATTGTTTCCTATCACTCTGTACCTACCACCATAAATTCAAATTCTGAATAAACTCGTTTACGTCCATGAAAGGTGGAGACGATCAGGTCGTATCGTTCCTATTTCAAAAACATTTATAGAACTCGTTCAGAAACCCACGCGCTGCAAGATGCCGCCTTCGCGACAATAATAACGTATATAAAATCGATTTTCAATTGGTATGAATCTATTTTAGTATCCCATTTGATTTAGTCAACTGTTTATCGGCATTCTCATAAAAGTAGAAAGAGATCGGGTTTGTGATGATTATTTATTATTTAAAGTTCCGTACCCAAAGAGCGCTAACGAAATTTTTTTATGTTACATTCGTAGACTTCGTACCTGGTCGAAATAAGAAATTAATAAAAATAAAAAACTTATAAGAAACAGGTTTTATTAATTTTTTGCTATTTTCGAATTTTGTGTTCTCGATAGAATTTAATGAAAAATGATAATATTAGGAAAGCACAACATTACTTTCTTACGGATATTACGAAAGTAAATTATCACTTAACATTGTGTTTTAAACATTAAATAAAAAATATGTAGGTGAATTTTTCAAATACGTCAAAATTTCATAAATAAAATTGAAAAAAAATTGAAAATGATCAGGAAATGCGAAGTGAACTCTTGATGTCATATAAGTAGTAGTAGTAGCAGCAGCAGCAGCAGCAGCAGTAGCAGTAGCAGTAGTAGTAGTAGTAGTAGTAGTAGTAGTAGTAGTAGTAGTAGTAGTAGTAGTAGTAGTAGTCGTAGAAGTAGTAGTAGTAGTAGCAGCAGCACCAGCAGCAGCAGCAGCAGTAGTAGTAGTAGTAGTAGTAGTAGTAGTAGTCGTAGAAGTAGTAGTAGTAGTAGCAGCAGCAGCAGCAGCAGCAGCAGCAGCAGCAGCAGCAGTAGTAGTAGTAGTAGTAGTGGTAGTGGTAGTGGTAGTGGTAGTGGTAGTGGTGGTGGTAGTGGTGGTGGTAGTGGTAGTGGTGGTGGTGGTGGTGGTGGTGGTGGTATACTA
The DNA here is from genome assembly GCA_905333005.2 of Lycaena phlaeas. Lineage (NCBI taxonomy): Eukaryota > Metazoa > Arthropoda > Insecta > Lepidoptera > Lycaenidae > Lycaena > Lycaena phlaeas. The sequence goes on from HG995176.1 coordinate 4,523,520, forward strand.
CATAATATGAAAATATAACGTAATTATTACTCATCAAAATCCCAAATGCACGATTAAATTAGCAGCAGTAAAAACGGATTTCCACAGTTCTAATTTACCCACTTTTTATAACTACGTTTGATAAACGTACACAGATTATATTATGTAGGTGACCATTATGAGTGGAGGCCGTGTTTAGGTAGACGAATTGCGAAAACCATCGTGCAGTGGCCGGTCCGCGTTGGATGCGAGTGCCAAAGGATCGACCGTCTTGGCGTTCATTGAGGGAGGCCTATGTTTAGTAGTGGACGGATAAATGCTGATAATGATGATAATGAACCAATATGCTTACGTTTTTAAATAATATTTAAGAAAATACCTTATTTACTCATTCAATCTATTATCTAATTACTTACCGTAACTGGTAAGTGTTACATTTTAAGTAAACAGTAATCAGCCTTTATCTGCCTACAGCTGATAACTGAAACTAACGTATTGTGTGTTCTTTGCATATATTGTTTTAAATTGACTTTTGAGAAGAAAGAGTAAAGTGGTAGTTATAGTATACAACTACTTCTTCAATTTCGTCTTCTTCACGTGGTTAGAAGTCTTACTCCTGACCACAATTCTTTACGTGTTCAAGCCGGCAAGTCTTACTGCTGTGCACTTGGGCCGTATGAGCCGTACCTCTTCATTTTATCAACCATCTCCATGATACAGGCAAAGGCCCTGTCTGATCAAGCAATGACCAAGTTGGTGCCCTGAGGGTGACTTGTAATAAGGGCCCGGGTGATCCTTGAATCTTGATCGAAAAAAAATATGTAAAACAGCCACAATCAGCGGTGGATTTAGTTTAGAAAATAGGGGCAGTCGGGGCTAGTACCCAGGGCGGCAAAATTTAGAAAGTAAAAAAACCAGTCTTGGTCTTAAGTCTTAGAGTCTGCGTCCACCTTATCATCCTTTCGCAGAGTCCCACATACACTCCGCAAAAAGGGCGCATTTTTTTCAGTGACCAGGGGCGGCGATCAGTTTAAATCCGGCCCTGGCCACAATTCAGACACTCAGTATTTTGATTAAGCCTTTTCAAATATCCATACGCACCTCGTCTAAGGCTAAGCCTAAGGCTAAAATCTTACTGCTAGCTACTAGCTATAGGGAGAGATGACCAAAGGATGAGAAAAGCTTAGTTCATGCATAATAATTGATTTAATAATAATAGATACAATTAAATCGTATTGTTTCAAGTATTCAAGTATTCGATAGTAGTAGGAACTTGTTCAGAAATAAGTAACCTATAAATACAACATGTTTAGGGCCTGTTTCACAATCTCCAGTTAAGTTCCCAATAGGCTATCGACAACATATTTGACAGATATTTGACAGATAGAGTATGGAGTATCTGTCAAATATCTGTCAAATATGTTGCCGATAGCCTATTGGGAACTTAACTGGAGATTGTGAAACAGGCCCTTAATGTAGTTTGATGTTGTTATAATTAAAATAATTATTATAATTACATATATTTAAAATGTGGTATTTCCATATATTTCTTTATTTCTTTACGTGTTTGTGATTTAATTAATAATTATTTTGTAAAATCCATTTTGCCTACGTCACTGTTTAGTGCGAGTGACGTACGTGGCTAATTATTAATTAATAATTAGTTGTTTTATGAACTTATGTCATAATAATTAATGGTTATTTATTAGCCCCCGACGCAAAAACGACGTGGTGTTATAACATGTGTATGTGTGTGTGTCCGGCATCGTAGCTGGAAACGAATAAACCGATTACCTGATGATGATGATAATCTTATACCTTTAAACGAGCAATTCTTGTATATATATATATATATATATATATATATATATATATATATATATATATATATATATATAATCTGAATCTCGGAAACGGCTCCAACGATTTTCATGAAATTTTGTATACATGGGTTAAAAACAGCGATAAATCGATTTAGCTAGGAAAAATTTTTAGAAAACTTTTTTTATTCGTGTTTTGAGGCAACGATAAAATATGATTAGAATACGAACGTAAATTTAGCTTTCAAATGGTATGTCATGATGTCATGATATACATAGCTTAGTGGTGAAATTAGGCAGTGAAATCCGAACTAGCCTGGTTCGAATCTCCAGTCCGAAATCCTTTTTTTCCTTTTTTTTTTTAAATCATTTTTTTGGAAGAATTTTTTTTTTCGTATTTAAACACTAAGAGTGCCGAGCAAATGCTCGGTCAACCAGGTTCTGAATATCATTAAAGAAGCAATGAGTTTTTACAACCTTTTGTTGGATTTTAAATTAACATGGTTATTTTCATTGTTTAAATTATTTCATTGTTAAAACATGGTAAATATCCCGTTTTAAATAGTTTAAACCTTTTGTTGATTGCGCAATGACACAAAACCTTATCTTCGTGCACCAAATACTTAAGACACGACCATTAAAAAAAATATTATATCTTTATATACAAAGTTACGTGTCACCTAGTTTTTCCGTGATAAACTCCTAAACTACTAACAGTACTTCATTACTATTTGAGTGATACGGTATTTTTGGAAAAGATATGCGGTACGCTTAGATTAAAACAAAAAAGCGGTTTATTGTTTCAATCTAAGGCGGTACGCGACGCGCTTTTTAGCCTAACCTAGCAAGCACTCAGCGCTTACTGTCGAATCACATAGAAGTAAAAGAGAAGCAACATAATGCCATCTTTAGCACGTTGGCCATGGATATTAATATAAGAAATAAATTAATATTATCAAAATCTGATAAGCAATCAAAAATTTAATTTACACAAAAATTTATAATAATATTATCTGTTACTGTTGTAAATTTTACCAACATATATTGTTAAATAAAGGCGATATTTACGTTAAAAGTGCATTAAACACTGCTTAATTGCGATTTTTTTTTATCGAGAAAATTTTTATAAAACGTGTTTTTGACTTTTGAGTAAAATTAGAAATATGATGAAGTTTAACATATATTTTTATCACGACCGTAAACCGTCTCAATTTTGCTTAAAATATGTTTAGGTGAAGCCTATTTGACCCTGTTCAGCGCCTTAAAATACTATTGTAAAACTGCATGTAAAAATCTTTGCATTTTGTAGTGAGAAACCTGTTAGTTGTACAGCCTTAAAGGATTTCCAAAAACAATATGCATCAAATGGGTTAGGCTATTACTACCAGCTAACTAAATTAACGTAAAACATGGGCCTACCTAAATCTACAAAATATTTTTAGCACTATACCTTTTTCTCCTAACGGAGTAATTTACACTTAATAGTACCTACATGTTGGATGCCCTTTGTAAAGTTGTTCTTAAATTTTTAATTTCATTCAAAAAAGTATAACATAATTTTCAATTAAAATTCTTCGACAAGTTTGAACACAAAGTTTGAAGGACATGTAAAGCCAAGCCAAAAAACCTGTTCGCTTATCTTATAGTTTACGTTTTGTATAAATTGCAATGTTTGTATAGTTAGAGCGATAATATTGGTCTTTAGTGCTTCTACACTTTTATGCAAATATTTTAAATTTTCACTTACATTCGAACTGTTCATGGCCGCGCTGGGAAGGAAAATATCCTGAATGCGTGATAAGATTAAAATTAGTTAGCTTGTCATATCGATTTACATGACCCAAAGGTGAGCTATGACCAGATATCCTCTTTATTCATGCACATACGTTGAGGACCTCTGTGGCTCAAGCCGAAGGTAGCAAGTTCATATGTACATAATATTTCCGTTGTCTGGTACCCGTAACACAAGTCTCTTCGAGAACTTACCACGGGTCCAGATTAACGTGGTGTAAAAAGCGTCCATCCAGGTACAATATAGGTTTTATGAAAACTAGGATACTATATACACTAAGGTAAGTATTTTTTGTCATATTTCCGCTAATTTTATTCACATTAAGGCTATATATATATATAAACTTGTTCGCTTTTTATCAATAATGTTACCGAAGTCAACATTTTTTAAATTAATTAAGAAGTTTAATTATGGTGCCAAAGATTTTGTTAATAGATATTAATTATCAGTGGAATAGTCAATCGATGAAGGCCATTTCAATTTATGTGCATAATATTACCGTCTTATAGTATATTTCATACGTTCAACTTTGACTTTAGATAAATATCAAAAAGGGATTTCCCTACACGACAGATGTCTGTGTAACCCATGCGTAACCTTTGTATGACATTTTGATAATTAATATATGAGAACACGCTAAAAGCTCCATGCCTGAAGATGATAAGGTGTCAGGGCTGATTAAAGTACAAAAGTACTGATTAATTAAACAAACACACAAAATACATCATTTTTCGCTAAACTATTACAGATAGTTCAACTCAACTTTGCGCGTGGTATTGTGCGCGTGCGCTTGTCATTACGCAGCTTTATTAGTCGCACATATTGTTGATAGCGCCACGCGCAAAGTTGAGCTGTATTACCCATAGAATTATTTATAATATACGCACTCTCACGTGCAAGTACTGACAAAAGTTCCAATTTTTTTTTTCAATTGGGACTTATTCGTAGACCTGTGAGATAAACGACCAAGTCGTGCTACATTTTTTCACAAACGTATTATGCCTTAGGTCTAATCTCACTGTGCAAAAATACCAATACCTACTTGCCAGTCAGATTCGGAAATAATTTTGATACCAAAGTATCTGATCCAAACGGGAGGGATTAGATTGTTTATATTGGGATTAATAATAATAATAATTTATTTCTTTTCTTTCACAAAGGTTTACAATAATTTTAGAGTACAATCATGGATTAGGTTGTCACTTTAATTTTTTGAGGATTTTTTCATTAACGTTATTAGCTTATTAAAGAAGATCAAAGTACATTATCGACAATATTGCGTAAGTGCAGTTTGATATCTCATTCTCTATTTCTGTTTCTCTCTCTCTGTGTGTGTGTGTGTGTGTTCAGGCCCCCACTGAGGATTGTATCTCACACCAGTCTTCATGTTTAAATACGAGTAGTATAATTCGCGTTAATTAATTATGGACTGATAATCCATCCTTTCCGCGATTGTACTTAATATTCATTCGGCTAGACAACTTAATTATAATGATTTAACTTACGCCTAGTATTTCTCACAGATCATTTAAAGTATAAGGGCAATACCACGCGTCCTCATCACGAATTCGCAAAGGCCTCCGAAGGTCGTGACAGGAGACCGATCAGTATGCTAGGGGGCTCCTCAGCGGTGTAGCATCCCACTTATTCTCAATACTATTGTTTCTCATTCATTTGTGGTGGGAAATACGGCAATTTTATTGTCTGTTTGTGTGTGAGTGGAGAATGAGAAGGAATAGGCTATTTTTAGACTAGACTACACTGGAATAAGAATTTTCGGTGTTTTTTTTTTCGTTTCGGAAATTTTACCGGTTTATGCCCATCACTCGTCCCCACCACTGCAACTCCTGTTCATCCAGGATCGAATGTGGTCTAGCACCAAATGACCCTTTGACATTATGTCAGAGAGGACGGTTACCTTGAAACTAATGGGACTAGCGAATATTTAACAGAATAATTCAGTGCAATTTTATTTCTCAGTTTGAAATAAAATAGAAGATTAAGTTCAATTAGAACATAAAGATGTAACAGGTAAAAGAACTTTATAAGATATCGGTTAGTATCATATCGGTCAAAAGCGATCATTATTAAAAGTTTTTAAATTTGCCACTAGATAGAGCTATATACATATAGCTAAGGAATTTGCATCATAAAATCTAACAAGTTACTACTACTTTCATTAAGTTTTTTATGAGCCCGATGTTTCGATACTCTACATCAACCATAGTCACGTGAGGACTGAGGTGTCCACGCCATGGTTCAAGCCTTGTCGTGGCGGTGGGGCTCAGTAGCCCAGGGTGACCCCAACACCATGGGCGAAGCAAATTGAGCCGAGGGGGCTCTTTGTATCCCTCTTATAAGAAGAGGGGACAAAAGAGCAAGGGGTGAGGATGAGGGATGAGGAAAAAAAAGGACTGAGGTGTCAGACGTCATAAGTATTGTTAGAAAATATCCAACCCAGAATTCAGCTGCATAACACATAGTATACATACTATAATTTAAAATCATCATAATAGTATCCTATCAGAAACTTCGACTACTTTATTTGATCTAGCTTCGGTATTACATAGAAAGTTCTATCTAGGTATAATATATTTATGTTATGGTAAAGTATAATATTATATTAATGTTATGACTTATGGTATATAATATTATGTTGACCAATAATGGCCCTGATAATGAACTCAATTCCGGTCGCGATATGAAACAATGATAATAATTTTGGCACGTTATTACTTATTATATTGTAAATAATTATTTTAGTTAACATAATATTTACTTAGTAATTATATCAAACAAAATAAAATCTCTACCAAAGGATAAGAAACACAAATATGTTTTCCATTCAAAGAGAAAGAGATCCTGTAAATCATTTACTCTATCTTTCACATTTTAGTATTATTTATCGTTTTAGTTTTTTAAAGTCATTTTTTCATATTGAGAATTACTATTTTTTAAGGAATTATTATTTGCATTTTATAATAATTTAAAAAATGGCAATTTGAGCATTTAAACTTATCATTTAAATAAAAAACATTATAAGAATTATCCTCTAAAAATTACAGAAAAATTAGAGGAATTAACATCTTGGCTCTCACAAAAAAAACATAGTTAATGATGAAACAGTAATAATTGAAAAAGCGGTATTGATTACAAATAACGAGTAATGAAGGAAAACTTTACCACAAATTATAAATTATGCCAGGAAAGTACCAAACAAGTATAAGGTAAAACTGTCTGAAATCGAAATAGTACAACCTACATTGTTAGTATTTTGTGCTGATTTAAAAATTATGTATTTAATTAATTTTGAACTTGCCTTTAAAATAACATTAATTTGTTATGTATATATATATATATAGGTACATACGTTTTTTCCAAAGGGTCATAAAGAAAAAATTTGAAACTGGAAACAAAAATTGTGCACTTATAAACGAAATGCAGAATATTATGATAATTATTTTTCAATATTAATTTATCAATTACACATTTTCTTGATCATTAAAAAAAACCATTTTATACATAAAAAAATAAATCAATAAAAACTTAATACAACCATGGTCTTTCAACTCAAAGTAAATGATGAAGAATGAAGCATGATTTTAAATTCTTTCCGACACATTTAATAATTTATTTTGCATTCGGAAGGAAATATCTTCAAAGTGAATGTGGCTATTGGAATACAAATTAATTGAAATGTACCTTGACATTGTTTTTGCCAAACAATGGTCGTTTCCGTTTGTAAATAAGGAATTTTAAGTTTTTAAAGGAAGCTATTAAACTATATTTTTTATTGAATATTCAACCGACAAATTATTAATCTAATACCGGATCTACACGTTTGTGGCTTGCCGCAAGCTCCAAGTCTTCACAAGTCACAAGCATGTGGACGCCTAGCAAACGCTTGCGGCAAATTCTCTTTTGTTCCTTTTGGCTTGTGCACAATACCGACACTCGTCGGATCGCCCACAAATCCTTGCAAACCTACGCAAGTCAAGACAAACTCTGTATCCACACGTTTGAATTTGTGAAGGCTTGCCAAACCTCAGCAATCGTGCGGTTCCGGCTTAAGATTCAACCTTTCGTTTAAAGTCGCGGAAAATTTCAGAACTAAACTATGTACTAACTAAATTAAGCTTTCTGTATGTACTATGCTCGTAATAAATACCTCATGTTAATTGTTACTGTATAAAAGGCAAAGTGGCGACACCAATGAAGCTGTATGTATATTTTTGGTCAAACTATACATTCTAGATTCGAGTCCTAAGTCCACTTAAATTTTTCATACGAAAACACCAACTGCGCTACTAGATCTCAGTGTAATTATCACTGGTCACCTTGACTAGATCTTAGTAAAGACCATGAAAATATTTCCGCTTGACAGAAAACAATTCATCACAAACTATTATACAATAAATTAATTGTTGAAAGCTGAAAACATAGCCAACCTTGTCTTTAAAAATATATATACATACATAAATTAGACAACAGTTCATTTGTTTTTATACATTAATTAAAAATATATTTGATACATAGCTTTGGTAAACAAGATCCATACATTGTTATTGTAATATTCAGTATTTTTTGGCCCACGCCTTAACCTTTGATTAGATATGTATAAAATTTTAATAGTATAGATAATATACTGTATATTGTTTATCCTAATGAAAGTCCTTATAATATCATCGAAAGTTAGAGTATATGAAAGCAATATTATTTTTAATTTTAAATTAACATGTTTATTTTCATTATATATTTACCATGATACCATGGGATATTTACCATGTTCTTTAATATTATTTTGCGGAGCTAGAATAACATTAAAAAACATGGTAAACATCCCGTTTTAAATAGTTTAAATATTTTAACAGATTTTTCATAAAGCGATACCTGATTCTATAGTTTCATATATACTCAACAATCTTGAACTCTACATCAACATTATACTGGATTTAAAATTATAATTAGGTAAAACTAACAACCAAAGTCTTATAAAATTTTAGGTGACTTTGTTCTTATCTAATTCATTAGTATCCGCAATGTCAAAGACCTTCAAATTAGCATACATTTTGTAATATTCCACATAATATGTTTTTTATCATTTATATTGTACTGAATTATTGTTATCATTCGTCCTTATGTCCTTAATGACTTGTTTCAACCTTGATCCTTTTCATGGATGCATATATTATGTCAATAATTAAAACATACTTACGCTTTAATATTATAATATTATACTTATATTGTGTACTAGCTGTTGCCCGCAGCTTCGCCTGCGTTAACGATTTACATTGGGATCTCATTACGCAAAATAAGTAACTTTTCTGGTTGATATTTTACACCTTGTGTCCGAAAAATCCAAATATCTTACGGAGTCCTATTTTATTCCAGAATAAAATTTAGCCTATGTTACTCGTGGATTGTGGATAATGTAGCTTTCAAACGACGAAAGAATTATTGAAATCGGTCCAGTACTTTTTGAGCCTATTCATTACAACCAAACGAACAAACAAAGTTTTCCTCTTTATAATATTAGTGTAGATGTAGATATAGATGTCCAAAATCTAATCTGTCCTAATCTCCTAAAGAACCAGTCCAGGATGCTGGTCGCTTCAGGTGCGTGGGTACCACCATCTTGCTTGTTTCTCCTGTAAAACAGCTTCCCTGTGTTCCGGAGAGAAGGGCAATATGTTATTACTAGCATCGAGTCTCAATATCTTGTCTCCGGATAGGCAGCAAATATATTAAGTTACCTGTGATGTACCAAGGAAGCATTTTTTTCTCCCCAGTGGGTCTCCCCAGGCAGGTATGTGGGACTAGCTGCGCCCGAAAGCAGATAAGTGGACGCAGTGGACCCACTAAAGCCCGGCGAGTGCCACCAATGCCGCCTTTGGTGAGGTGCCCCGTATCTATAAGCAACAGGGCACCTCGACGGCTAGTCAGTCCCTCAGGGACGGACGCCACCACCACAGAGGGGTTACCCCGCACCACAGAACAATCCCTCCCAACGTCGGGATAGTACAATGAGGCGAGGTTCCCGTCCCTTTTGCCCCTCTCCTTACCCTTATCCTAACCCCTCTTGGGTTAAAAAGAGCCCCCTCGGCTCAATTCGCTTCGCTCAAGGTCTGGGTTCACCCTAGGCTATTGAGCCCCACCGCCACGACAAGGCTTGAATCATGGTGGGGAAGTACCAAGGAAGTTTGGTCTAGTTTCGGGTAAACTGGTTTATGTTCATGGGCGGCGACGTCCACTTACCATCGGGTGGTACGTCTGTCTGTTTGCCAATCCAGGTAACAATAAAGATGCGAGAATCTGTTGAAAATCGAAAGTACTTTTACATAAACTGTAAGAATTTTATATACACTATAAATCAATCAAGAGGTATGTACATTATCCTAATGTAAAGAAATTTGAATTTGTAACTCTGTCTGGCGTAAGTCTACCATATATTACATCATACGTTTTATTGGCGAGAATTTCGATGTTAGTTTTCTGTTTTGTTCATTGCTGTGAATCTTAGAAATATCATCATGTAAATTAACTGTTTGGGTTCAATGGAAGGTGTATTTGTATTCGTCCACGAATAGATTCTCTATTTGCGTGAGTATGCGCTGGGGTTGCCACAATAGTGTTTTTTCTAAGACATTACTTTTTCTTTCACAGCAATTTAATACATTCATATTATAGAGAGAGCGACGATGGTCCTTTGGTGGGAGCGACGATGGCCCTGTGGTGGGTGGACTCGGCCTTTTATGCGAGAGGTTCAGGGTTTGACCCCTCCGTGTGTGCCTTGAAATGGGTTTTTCTAAATTTCTAAGGGCACCCCCAACACGAGACTATAGCTCGATCATTGGTGAAGGAAAACATCGCGAGGAAACCTGCATGCCTCATAAGATTGAAAGACTTTGAAGGTATGTGAAGTTCACCAACCTGCACTGGGCCAGCGCATCGGTGAACTATGGCCCATTACTGTGTTACCATTAGTGCTCAGCAGTGGGACATTAAGGGTTGTTACTTTTAAGGTATGTTTTTTTTAAATACCGTATTGTTAGAATTTATATAACTAACTAAAAAAGAAAAGAATTGGTGCTTTTTCTACTTGTCGTTTTGAAATAGCTAGAACTCTCTATTGTGTTAATTTAGTAATAATATTCTTTGACCAGTTCTTTTAGGTGCTAAAATCTTATTTCAATGTTTCTATTCCTTTTCCTTAATTCCTGAGAATAGCTGTAGTGTAGACCCCCCAGGCTTGCAGAGGATAAATTGGCGTCATGTTGCATACCATTGTGTTTATTTATAAATGGCAACTCGAAACGCATCACCGACGTTTAAATTCGTATGTGGCTTACGCTTACTGCGAGAATACCAGGTCAGTACCAGGTCACAGTGACAATTTTGGATTTCGAACAAAAGTTTCATCAGTTTCATCAGTTTTATCAGTAAGACGTAAAAAAAATTATTATTTAAATTTGATTATCAATTTTATAACGTTTTTTTACTTTTATAGGTACTTATTTTTTTTTATGAAAGCATTCCTTTGTTGAATCAAAAAAAAAACACGGTAATTTTAAAAAACAGAAGTTTTGAAAATTATTCTTGTCGCTTTGCTGTCTGACAATGATGATAATGAAAAGTTACAATATGATAGGCGAAAACTTATTGATAAACGAAACTAAGACTGTCCGTTTTGGTCCTCTGGTCCTTTTTTGTTTTATGTTTTTACTATATTCTTTACTTCGTTAATTCTACTTTTAAAAATTGTCAAGAAGACTTCGATACGTATGTTGAGTATTCGACTGCCTAAAGTCTAGAATTGTTAAACAAGTTTATAGCCTTTTCGGCCTTTATAGACTATTCTATAACAAAGATCGTTTCCATAAAACATTCCATAACATGATTTATATTGGCAGAGATATTTCGGCTACGCAAGGGAAAAAGTAAAATTTAATTTTCAAGCTGAAATAATATTTTTGTATAAGTATTTATAAATTTAAATATATTATAATTCATAAACTCGTTTTTGTTCGTAGTTTTCTTATGTCTGACATTTTGGTTCTAGCCATCAGGTTTGTGTCTTTTTATATACTTAGTCCAAGCATAATTTGCGACGCAAGAAAGATTTTGGTAGTCGCGTATTGCATAAAAAGTAACATCATTAGAATTTGGCTTCCAATGCAAAACAACTTTAATCAAGAATATATTTGCACTGCTAAAAGAATAGTTTGGCAACATCAGTTGGAGTCACACATCATACAAAGTATATTGAACTAGCCAATACTAGTTACCAGCAGTATCTATAGTTGATCTTAGTTGTTGATATTTTATAATTGTAATTTTAGAATCAGAGAAATTACAGTGGCTCCAACGTAAACGTTTTAATCATTACAGCCTTTTCAATTTTTTTTAAAGGTTTATTGAGTTATAAAACAAGGAGTTATGTGTGAATATTACAATCTCATGATTTAAAACCTCTATTCATCATACAAATTGTCTCCCGAATTTTGAATAGATATTTGTCATCCTTACACTCGTGACCTAAAAAAATAAAAAGCGTTCCTATAATATCTTAAGTTTATCCAGGGCAGGACCGAGAATTTCTTTGGGCTAACACCACTTAGAACCACTTAAATAACGAAACTGGTTGTCATTTAAAAAAGGCTTTTATTATGTGAATACATTGATTTCACATGGGATGATTTTAGAATTGCTTACGATTGCTAGTTTGTAGTGAAAAATGCTATTTTACATTCTTGTTATATTATAATCATATTATATCTGTTATGTTGAATAGAAAATGGGGGCTACATACATGCTTAGAGCCTTGGACTCCAGCCTAAAAAACCCACATTATGTAGGTCCATTCCTGAATTTAACCAAACTTTCTCAATTATAATTTACTAGCTGTTTCCCGCGACTTCGCCCGCGTTAGCAAAAAAATCCTTTTTTTTTAGTAAAAAGTATCCTATGTTACTTCTAATACGGGAGGTATTAGAAGTAACATAGGAGAATGTGTACAGGGTTTCATGATGATTCGTCGAGTAATTTTTGCGTGAAAGCGTAACAAACATCCACGTTTTCACATTTAAAATATTAGTAAGGATGTAGTACTCATGATTGCATAGGTTTTGATCTAGCCAATATTCTACTTTTAAATTTTAATGTACATGATTTGTAAACTGTTTTAGTAAAAGTTTAGTGTCATAGTAAGTACGTTTAGTTCTATCTAAAAATAGAAACGGAGAATTGAGGAAAAACAAGTTTCGCTCGAGGTTTATGGTCGCGTAATTTTTAGTATGTTACGTGTAGAATGTCGGAAGGGAGTTCCCCCGAGCCCGCAGAAATATGGCACTTGATTATAATTTACGTAATGCAGAACAAATATTTGCGATCGATATATATTTTTCGCACTTTCCAGCTTCGAACTTGATATAAAAGTACACGTTTACAGTATAAAAGTACAAGATGTTTACATTCGCGATGATTCACTTTGCACATTTGATGTAAAATTTAATTCGACATTAATATTTCTAAAACTGAATGATGCGCATAACACTATTTATTTAGATAACTAAATATCATTTTAGAAGTCAGATAAATCGCTTATCTAATAAGTATTGCCATCAGATAAGGTGGATCGTTAGCCTCGGTCAAACCTCGATATCGATAAAAAGGAACAACAAAACGAACTTGCATTCTCAGAAGCTTTTAGTTATAGCGAAATGTATGATCGTGCATGGCCGTGATCGCGTTATGCACGAGTGAAGCAAGACCTTTTTATTTTCTCTATAGTTACAGAATTGTGTACTGTATATTATGTTATTATAAATTAATATTCAGAGTCGAAATCGAATAGAATTTGACTAGAGAAACATTAATTTATTTCTTTAACATTTTACACATTGCACCTGATATGACTTTGCGGTCAAACTCATAACACCCTTCTTTTTGCGCCGAGGTAATTCTTAAATTAAAACTTTTTTTTTACATTACGAATTTATTTTATCCAGGCATTAAATTAATAAAATATTTTTAAAATATAATTCAAATTAAGAATTAGATGTCAAACGTAACAGAATTGGTCCGGTGCGTTACCATTGTTCCGTGTCGACTGCCGACAAGGCCGCCGGCTGATGTAATACTCGCGAGACTTGCACCAGACTCGGTCAACGACCTTGCGCGAGTCTATCGATAATGCACATCACTACCGACCTCGCGAATGCCGTTATGCTCATTAGAAATCTATTTGACTTTTGTGCGGTTATTAAACAGTTGACGGCCGGCGGGTTAGCTCGCTGAATGGCGGTAGCGGGTTCGAATTTCGTGAATATAATTTGTATGAATATAGATGTCCTCCGTTCATGGATGTATATAGATTATAGATATAAGTTTCACATTTTTTGAAGTGAAAATTTCTTTTGACGTACCGCACACAATACACATATTTATTTGTAGGCTGTGAGTGAGGCTGACACGTCACGCTCTAAGGTGAAAGGCTCGATCGGCGATCCGTCCTGCCTTTGGAAGCAGGTAGAGCCCATTCTCCTTCCAGGTCCTTGGATCCGCAGGCAGCAGCAGAACAGCACGTCAAGGATGGTTGAGTTGCTTGGGCTAGTCTCAGGTTAACTGGCTTATGTTGCTGGGTGACGCTGACTATTTACCATCGTCTGCTCAGACAAACAGCCTATCAAACTGACATAAAAATAATTGAGGTCGTTTTTTATTTATTAATAAAAGATAATTAAATATATCATTGGCACATTCCATCGTGAACAATAATTTAAGTAATTAGCAAATAATTATCGCTAACAAGAAACTATAATTGTTTATTATAATAATTGTGTAAAAGATATTTTAAAGCTAAAGTAGCTAAGACGTGACGGCCATGTTGTCCAAAATGATCTTTGTGAAACCGCCGTGTGTGCCGCATGACAAGGCACATCCTAATATTCGGTCAGTACAGAATGCCTAGCCAAAATGCCATGAAGAAAGCGTTAGCGAAGTTCGAAAATGATAAAATGTATGGGATTGACATAAGGCCGCGCTTAATCACGTGGTTCATTTTATAATTCTTCGCTAACGCTTTCTTAATGGCATTTTGGCTAGGCCCCCAGTACAGTACGGGTAATTAAACTTTACCGAATCGAAGCTAAGAGTGACGTAATAAAGTTGTTTACTCTACTCCCTACTCTGTAAAACTTTAAGCTGGTCATGTTAAAATATGTGTAAAATATTCGAAAGTGCATACCGGAAAAAGATTTATTAATTGATTATAAAACAGTTATTAAATATTCTTTATGTATTCAAATATAAAGGAATTTAGTAAGGTCAACTACTTTTAACAATTTTAATTATAAGATTGACAATACGAGAGAAGAAGTTATTTTATCAATCACTTTTATGAAATGCTAAGGAAGCTCATTCCGAGAATAGTTGTTATTATTTTTCCGGCTTAGTTACCTTGTAAGTGTTTTGTATTATAAGCCTAAGTATTTATAAGGACAAACGCAGAAACCTTAACAAAATCAAAAGAAGTGACAATCTGTGATGGATTACAAAGGCTTTCTTTTGACAGTCAATTATTATTTTTTTAAGTCAAGCGATTGGAAGCAGTATTGCGGGCTTTCTCCAGAAAATCTGTCACGGTCAATGCCTTATTAAATACACTATTTTACATTTGCGCAATATAGTGGTTATATATAAGCCTTCATCCCTGAATTCTACTCCTTCCTCCCTTTGAAGAACCTATATGAACTCTATTGCAATTTTGGGAATGCTGGACATAAACGCATTTTAGACTCAAATCTTGGGCGAGAGTACTTCAAATAATGAATTACCTGTTTCTGAATTACGATTTTAAGTATATTTAAAACAGACCAATTCAAGGATTCCAAGAATTAATTTCAAAAAAATATTTATAGGCACTCAATAAAACGGAAGCGTTGGACCAGGGGCGATTGATTTTGATTATTATGCTTCAAGGTTAGTTAGTTAGATGGCACCTAATGGTGGACGAGTTCTACCGGGACTTCCCCGGCAATTGATTTATGCGTTGGCCATCCAGGGACGTAGTATTGTAGTAATTACCCTGGCTATCCTATTCATTGCATAACAAAGCGACGGTATTTGTATCATTGTAGTTATAAGCATAATACCTAGAGCCGTAAATAACCTTTTTTTCTCGAAAGGTCTAGACTTCTAGGCCTGATGGCCTTAAGGCTCAATCGGTAGCCCTGAGAGAGCTTCTATAACTGCGCCCTTAGCAAACCGAAAAAATAATAGTCCTGCCTGGTCTGGCTATTCTTGCGCCCCCCAGAGTCTACGCCCTGTGCCTGGGCACCGGTGGCACCACCCATTCAGGCCTGTAGACTAGCATGCAGCATAATGTAATAATAATAATATGTTGGGATAATTAACGCGACATCTGATCCCAACCTAGGCAGAGCCAATATTTTGGCAATCAGACAATAGATAAACACCTAGACACGATAAATGATTATGCTCATCGCACAAACATTTGTCCTGGGTGGGAATCGAACTCATGACCTTCCGGTTTAGAAGATACTAACCACTAGACAAACAGGCACAGACAAATATCATATTCTGTGGACTACTAAACTTTCTCAAGTTATTTTTATACTTTTTAGAGACTGACTCGTATTTAGCCATTGCAAAAACTTACCAATACAGTGGTGTAACTATACCGATGTTTGATGCCCGTGGCAAATTCATCGGATGCTAGATAAGACACAATTTTTTTTTTACTAAATGTGTAATAATAAATGTTGGGAGTTGGAATTCTCCTCCGACCGGAGGCCCCTTTCAGCCGGGGCCCGTGGCATTTTGCCGACTTGCCACCCTGTAGTTAGCCAATAGCTTAAGTTGTACTAGTTGACGTCATAATTTTTGTATAGCATAGGAGGTCGAACTAACCGTCGCGTCGTAGTCTTTTGACTACTATCGACGCCCATGACCATAGAAATATTAAGAACTTATTTCTAAATATCTATGCCCTTAACATATAATCCACACAACCAGAAGTTATGCAGATTCATTGCCCATTTTTCCCCATCCCCCAAAGAGTCAACGGAAACGAATAAGTGGCACGAAACTCGACATCATAGCTGTCACTTTACGCCGGCGCTATGTGAGCTAGAGGCATGGATGTAGTATAATAACGTTAATAGTAATTAATGTTAAAAGTAGTATAATAACATAGATGTTATATATTATTACGTCCATTGCTAGAGGTACCAACCTCGATCGTGCCGAAGAAATATTTAAATATATTTAGAATTTTTTTTTGTTATGAACGACTTAGACCAAAGAGTTAATCTAATTCCATAGATAATGCTATGTTTTGTATAGGAGCCATACTATACATACAACATCACCTTGAAAATATGTGTCAGTATAATAATTATTACAGACGTCATAATTGTATTACGTAATGCTATATGCACTTAACACATTAACCTTTTAGAAACTAATTAATTCAGTAACTATGATTTTCTTCTATCTACCTAATTTAAGTAATAATAATGAATCAAAATGAACTGAAAATTCCGTTTCCGCGTTCATTGCAACAGGTTACAGAGACGGTACAGGCTAGTAATGATAAAGTAATATTTGCACAAAATTAACTAGTTCTGCAAAAAAATGGATATCTTTAAGATCACACGGCTGAAGTGAAAATTATTAAATAATTGATAGTAATTAATAATAACAATTGTTACATAGTAAATAAATTGTATATAGCTATAACTGTGACGTAGAAATATAGAGCAGCCGAGTGTAACTTCGCTCGGGATCCGGGATCAGCGGTGCGACTGGTGGTGGACCAGAACTCTCAGAGTTCCAATTTATGTCCCAGACACGCTGGTCACAGTGATTGGTTTTGGGTCAGATCCTGTGAAATATCGGGTCGGGCAATAACGTGTGGGTCCTATGAAGCCTTTAAGAAGGCAGCGTGCCTGCCCAAAGTCAGTCTGGATGACTGTATGGCAAATGACCAAGCACTGGATGCGTCGTAAGCGCAACCTTCCATTTGATACAAGTGCTCCCTGGGCAAGGTTGATTTGGTGAGTACCTGTGCTGGACGGCCCAAGAGGAGTCGGTGACAGAAAGTCATGATTGTGGCGCGACGCTGGACTCGGTCGAGCACATCCACGTGATGTAACCGAGATGGGTGGCGCAGCGTCAGGATTTGAAATTTATTATCGGAAGAGACTTGTGCCAAGTGACGCTTGGCGCACTGCAATGCTCTATGGCGAAGAGTACTGGACAGTGATGTTCTCCTTCTGCGAAGTAGTAATGCCCCAGAAATAGCGGACGAGCGGATGAGAGAAGAGGCCACTGCATAGACAGACAGGAGACACTGAATGCGCCACCATGACGTCACGCCACTGAACTCGTGTCAGGTTCAGTGAAAAATAATAATATCTTTCCCTCAAATAAAATTCCAGAATAATTAGGATATCTATCTTATTATAATATAAATTATAATGATATTTCAATTCACGCACACACACACCTAACCTTCAACTTTACACATTAAAGTCTACGTAAGGTCTACGTATTATATTTATATTATTTAAAAGTAAAAGTATCAACGTATGTATGTCCCACTGTCGGGTCTCCCCCTCGGAATCAGGCGAGGGTATTGGGGGAGGCCATAGTTCACCGACGCGTTGACCCAATGCGGGTTTGTAAACTTCACACACCTTCAAAGACTTATCGGGCATACAGGTTCCCTCACGATATTTTCCTTCACTGGTGTGGACTGATATGGCTTACTTCATACATTAGCAACTTTGTATCCGAAGTAATCATAGGTAAATCTTGTATACTTTTTACAATAATTAATGTCATTAACTCTGGAATGGCGCGTGTCGGTTGGAAGAGTTTAAATTGTTTCTCAAAGTTTTATTTTACATCACGAATATATTATGA
This sequence comes from Lycaena phlaeas, assembly GCA_905333005.2. NCBI lineage: Eukaryota > Metazoa > Arthropoda > Insecta > Lepidoptera > Lycaenidae > Lycaena > Lycaena phlaeas. The sequence continues at coordinate 4,542,060 of HG995176.1, forward strand.
AAGCACTAGGTATGTCATTTTTTATAAAAAAACGGGCAATTGAAATAAAAAATCAGCTGCTTTTGAATTGAAATATTTTGCAGTTTGACTTTTTTTTTCGAAAAGGACCTATGATGTTGGCCTTAAGGCCTTAAAGCTAAAAAGGCACTTTGACTTGCATGGATAATATATATATTTATTTATTTCTATTCTATTTATTTCGCAGTCGGCTCCTAGGTTGAGAAACATAGAACTAGATAATTACGAGAAAGCAAGATATTTGCAGTGTGTCAGTCGGTAGGCGCCCGACAGATTTCTATGTATGTGATCGTAACGTATGGAGACATTGCGTTATTGTAAAACATGTGCCTAACTTTATTCGAAAAATATTTTCGTATATTATTATTATAATCGCAATATTGACAGGCGTGGGTCAGTAAGAACGAAGTGGATACAATTTCTTTGAATTCTTGGATATATTTTTCGGCGGGTAAAAATTATATAAAAGTAGGTACAGTGAGTAGTGGTTATTATATTTATCTGCCGTAATTATTTAGTAATAATAATATTACTAGTGATTTTACTTTTTTTTTCAACCATACATTGCAATTAATAAGAAAATATGTACAGAATTTTCATTTGCTACAAACTTGAAAATGAACCAATTGGATATGTTTTATCTCGGATCTACTTGAATTAATAGAGACTTTTTTACATTACATGGAAAGGGCTCGCCCTTTTAGGTGTTCGTTATAGACTAGACACCGGGGATTACAAGAAATGTTTTATAGCACGAGACTCGAGACTCGAGAGCATATACGGGTAGATTCCTAAGCTTTGAAAATCTCACTTAGATGTTTTCTTGATAAAGTCTTTGTTTTTAAATGTACTTTGTTTTTTTTTAAGAATCATCGGAGGTTAGCACCGTAGGCTGTCCAGATAACTTGAAGATATTTTAACGTGACGTGTCCTAAAATTTGTCAAAGCAAGACGTCCAAAAATTTCTAGATCTCAAATCATCTGTAACCGAGAAAGCTATAAATTAAAATGCGGATTTGGTCGTTTATATAATAATATAATTATAAAATAAAAGACTAACCATTCATCATTATCATTTAATGAATTTATTTACAAAACTATTCGGTGGACATTATCAACAACAGCTTTTAGAAGTACCATTTGCGAAGCGTTGCGTGAAAAGCTAAAATATAAGCTAAACCAAGCTGTTTACATTTTTATGATCCGATAAAATCACAAAAGTCAGTATGGTCGCCGTAATACGTGCCAGCAACAAAAATGAGCCATGGATATAAAATGCGGTAAATTTAAAAATCGAATAAAGTTACTTTTATAGTCTTACAAATTTCAAAAATCGAATATCCATGACTTAGAAGTTTTGTAAAACCAATGAAATAATATGAAAATGGTGTATTACATAATATGTAAACAGTTTGTGTCTATAGAAAACAATACTTGAAGCCAATACTGGATACACTAACCTCAGATAATCTGAGCTTGAGCCAATTATCTTATTTTTTACGTTTAATATAAATCAATGGTACATAATAATGTAATGTACAAAATAATGATAACCGTAGAATTTTAAAGGAAAAAAAACGTGAGGAACAAAAAAAAATTTTTTACGAGAGGTCGTGACCATAGTTGCTGTATAAGAGAATCCAAAATACCGGGCATTAAAAATCTTAAATAACCATGTTAAAAAAATATACCAATATTAGACTAAAACAAATAAAAACTCGATAATTATCTATCTCTATCTATTATCTATCTAGATATCTTAAAAAGGGAGTTTGACGACGACGACTTCTGTTTTCCAACAGTATACTCGTTATTACTTAAGAAGGCTCTATTAAGTGGCATAGAGAAACTTTTTTAACAAAGATTAATAAAAGAACAAAATTATTCTTTCATTAACAAAAGTAGCACAAAAAATATTAACTACGATTATCATTATATGAGACAAAAATTAAAATACATAGTACATTTAAAAAATATCAAAAAAGAAAAATAAATTTTAACTAAACATTTACGAAAGTTCAACTGCAGTTTATGATTTTCTATGCAATCCATGTCTACACCTTTTAACAGTTCTTTCGTAAAAACATAATAACACTTTTGGTTTCCATAAAGCTATAACAACATTTAATAACTTTCCAATAATATTTAATACATTTTTATACAATTACATTAAATTATACGTTATAATACATAATTGTTACAGTCCTGTTATAAAACAATTTCATCATCACATAACGCCTTCACCTATATCTATCTTATCGAGTACAATAAAACTAAACTCCCTAAACTAAATTATGCAATATAACACAAAAATATATTATTTATTCCGGATGTTAGGATTTTTATTTACAATACACATATAAAAATAATATAAATGAGAATGAATTACTGTATCCCAGCGCTACTGCTATATGAATTTTAGTCTAAATAATAATATAGTTAGTATTTACAAAAGCAATTGAGTATCTAAGTCAGTATGCCCTAACATCCAGCATTTGCACCCAACATGTGAGCACATTAAAATCATTTTTGGTATCGAATGGGTGTACAGCAAATTGACTGCTCGGCTATATCTATTACTTATTTACATGGTTGTTCATGAAATGGCACGCTTCAAAGTTCTTAATAATAGTAATTAAGGTTCTTATCAATAGAGGCGCCACTATCGACTGTGACAAAAACAATGTTGCCATATCACAAGCTTACATCATCAAACTAATTTACTAGCATAGCTTATTATATATTTTTGTACCTACACTAATAGAAGTAGAAAACATTTGTTATTGGCAAATTTTATGATTTATTTCAAACTTTAAATCGTAAAATTTCAAATGTGTCAAAAAATATTTAAATAAAGTAATATACGTCTGCGAAGCTCATGTTTTATTATAGCTAGGTAATATTATGTCATAGCCCGAGCCAATCAGGGATATCCTTCAATAAAAATTACTCGTTGTCCTATCCATTCTTGACGCGGGCTATGATATAACAATATAATACTTGATACAAATAAAAGATAAAGAGTTCATAAACGTTATTTATATATTTCACAAAGCAAAAATAAGCACGTGTATACACTTTCTTAACAACGAAATTCACACCTATTTCGCAAACAAAATTCCGTATGTACTCTTGACTTCCTTGAGTTGATTAGTATCAAACGCTTTTTTTATAAAGGGCTATAAGTCTGTGTTTTTCAATTACAGCAACGCTTCGTACAATCAAATTTTCGTAATGTGTTGTTGTTTCGTAATGTATTGATCGAAATTTTATTTATATTGTTGCAAAAAACAATTTAGCATTGTACGGTACTGACTCGCGTTATGTTCTGCAATTGCAAAACACACAATTTTATGTCTAATTTCAAAAAGACGTTATACTTTTTTAACAAAATTCGTTCGAAGTCGTTCACTTTAAAACTTTCCTTTTTCAACGGATGATAATTTGCTAGCGAGTTATTCAGTTTATTTTTTTTACTCTTTATATGTCTAAGGACATAAAAAAATCTTACTAAAGTTGTCCAGTAGTCTTATTTTACAATATCTACCATGCTGAAAAATAGAGGTCATTTAAAAAAGAGGAATAAATTATCTGTTAAAAGTTAAGATCAAATTGTAACTTCAGCATTTATTAATATAGTCATGTGTATATTTACAAGTGTGCAATTAGGTAAAATTTAAGTCACAGTCGTTAAACCAATTTTAACAATATTTAAAAATTGATTTTTACCTATTTCTCTACAATATTAAATTTCTTTCAGTTTCGCTAAGTACACACTAAGTACTATTAATATTGAGTACCTACCGCTAATGTTATTATTTCTTGTATTTTATACAGATAAAAGTTAATAGAGACGACATTTTATGAAAAACTTAACTATCACATTATGAATGTGGAATTTTTACATTTGCTAAGGATTCATTTTTCAACCTCCATCGGAGTGCTAGAATTTTGACGTGACCGCGTCTTATAATTAGATGGAGAAAAAACATGACTCGTGCGGCGTTACCTCGCTCTGAGGCGTTCCATTTAATTAATTAAATTAAATTTAAAACTGAAGTGCAAGCGAGAGCGCGGAACGAGCGAAAAAGAGGCACAATCGGCCCATAAGTATTTTCTTATGACGTTGTCACGTTCAACTATCGTCAGTAAACCGACTTTACAGACAGCCGATTTTTTATATGCGTAAATAGGTTTAGTTAGTAATTGAGCTTTATACAATAGCTAAGCCGACCTGTTACGCCACTATATTAAAAGGACAGTGCTTTAGCATCTGTAAAAACAGGCGTAGTGGCGTTTTAGTTATAAAAGCCTAATACTAAAAGCTGCCACAAGTCTCATACAGTTTTATGTAAGGTTGAAATACATACTTAGAGGAAAGTTGAGAAGTGACTTAAAAAATATCTTTACATACTTTTTGGGTGATTTAGTGTCATCTCTATTTACTTAGATCTATTTAAACATCGATTTCTATTTTCATATGGCACATCCATTACATACTCTTATTATTTCACACTGCTATGTCCCTAACATCGTACTAAGATAAATTATTGCAATCTATAATCAATTCCAGGAATATTTGGTATACACTTTAAAAAAATACAAATGATCTTTACGAGTTACTCTTATGTTATAAATTGGCTGTTTATGAATTATTTACATGCTACAAAACTATCGTTTTTCTTTTTTTCTTCTTTCTTTTTTGTATAAAACACTATTTCTGCCATTTTCCATTACCCTATCTAATTTAAAATTAGGCATCACATTGTCAAAGTATGGGATACACAAAAACGGAACATGCATTTTTTTTTCAGTTACCACGTCGGGGTTAAGTTTTACTGTCTTATTGACGATATTATAAAAACGACGTAAAATATCGAACCAAATTTATATGTAATATGATAAAATTAATTTTTATTTAACATACACTTAAGGAAGAAACTAATAGACCAATAGAAGATTTTCACTTAAGTAAAATATGTTTGAACCGTTTTTGTGTCAATATCGATTATACACTCATGTTATAAGAATACTTTTTTGGAAATATAAAAAATATATATATTTTAAATAAAAATATTTATAAAACAAAAAAAAAATACTATTTTTTTTTCATTGGAAAGTATTGAATTATCAAAAGTTGTGGGTAGTGTGTACCCACAACTTTTGATAAAATTTAATTTCTTTTTTAAATATTCTTATAATTTGTGTGTGAAATAAGTCCCTGACTTTAAATCTTCAATAAACATTGAATTGCAGCTTATTTCATATATACACAGCACCTAGAACTTCTTAGTTTCAGCAACTTTTAAGTTAAAATAATAATAAAACACAGTTTATTCATCATCCATACATATTTGAGGCCAATATAAATTATCGATCAAAACAATAATCAAGCAATAAAGGTTGTTTATAATAAATACCTACTATCGATTTCTTAAAGTTTTTGGTAACACATTAAAATAAATTCTGTAACTACTTTTATGTGAGATCGTAATAAAAAGATAATAGTGTTTGAATAAAATATTCAAAATGGCAAATGACCTTACGTTGTTTTTTTCATGAATCATTGATTTTTTGATGAATATTAATTCACAAATAATTGTTTTTAATACTATACGGCATAATATTAAGGATTTGTTTTACTGATAAAAATTATGGAGTGACGATTAATTCTGAGCATATCACTTTATGACATTCAGGCCTTAGGACAAAATTTTTTTCATTCTAGCTAAATAGCTCGAAACTAGTTTCACGTTTGACTTTTGTCATATTCATATTTTGCTTTTTTAATTGATAAAGTGAGTCAATTGACTATAAACCGGGAAGTCCGTAAGCGCCCGCGCCATTTTATATTTTCAGTCATTAAATCTGCTACTGACACGTTTTAGACGGTCCAATATTTTAAGTACAATTACAGTATTTGTATTTCTTATCTATTATAACTTGTGCTTTTTTATAAGGCAATTCTCTAACAATAACTTGATTTTAAAGATTGAGCCGATCGTATACAGATACAGATTAAAGTAAGCTTTGATTTTAAACATTATTCGTGTCAATATTTTAATTGACATAATTATTTGCAAACAAAAATATAAAAATAATCATAAAAAGTGTTCGAATATTTTGAATCCCGTGAGACCTGATTTTGACCGGAAGTTCTTTTAGCTTAAAGGGTAACGCGACTCATATATCTATAGTTCTATAGAACTCTATTTTATATATTATTTGGAGTGGTAACCGCGTTCACGACGGAAGACGAATGCGAGTTGGTTATTGAAAGACATGTCAGCGTGATAGCAGGAGGTCCCCTGATCTTGAGGAACGGCACCTTTACAAAATTGTGAGGTTCAGTCCTGCATGAGGAGATATACTTTTGAAATAAGTTAGGGGTTTACTCCTGCATGAAGAGAGATACTTTTGAAACAAGTTAGGGGTTCACTCCTGCATGAGGAGAGATACTTTTGAAATAAGTTAGGAGTTCACTTCCCGAGGAGTATTACTTATATAATTGAGTGTCTCACCCCGCTAGGAGCGGGACTACTCTCACAGCACGCTCTCACGCTGGGACAGCTCGTGCGGCGCGGGGGAGGCGGTAGAGGCGGGCGAAGCGGGGGAGGGCGGGTCGGAGGGGGAAGCGGCGGTGCGCGTGATGGCGGGCGGGGCGTGCGGCCGCGCCCCCATCGTAATGGGCGTGTCGTCGGGGTCCTCCTCGTCACCCTCCTCGAGGTCCTCGTCTATGGGCGTCAGCACGTCCATCGGCTGTTGGATCTCCTCTGGTTTCCTGTAATAATACATTAAGAAAAAATATTTAAAAATACGTCCGCAAAAACCTCTCATTAAAAGTCGATAGACTTAAAAAAAGAAATGATTGACAAATTTTATTCGATTGAGATTTGCGACCAACCCTTTTTGTGGCTAATATCTGGTAGGGCCAACTTAGGCGCTGCTTAAAAAGTAAAGTATCAGAAATCAGGCGAGGAGGGTAATGGGTGCGGGTTCAATCTCATCAGGCATGCAGGTTTCTTCACGATGTTTTCCTTCACCGGTGAGCCAACGATTGTCTCGCGTTTGGGGTGCACTTAGAAATTAGAAAAACCCATTTCATGGCACACACGGGGGGGGGGGGGGATCGAACCCGGAACCTCTCGCATAAGAGGCCGAGTCCATTCACCACTAGACCATCGTCGCTCTGCTTTAAGGGGTTAGAAACCATACTTTCGGGGGGAAAGGAAACTTGCTTTACATACCTGCGGAACATAGGCGCCGCGAACGACGTGAGCGTTGAGGCGAGAAAGAAGGCGGCCGCCATGTAGAAGGAGGCGTTGTAGGTGCCCGTCGCGTCGAACACCGCGCCCGCCAGCGGCGAGCCCACGATGGCCGCGGCGCCGCGGAACAGGATCAGCAGACCGAACGCGTTGGTCAGCTTGTCCAGCCCCAGCAGGTCCACCAGGATGATCGATGTCAGCGAGATGTAGCCGGCTGCAATTAATACATACATTACTCTCACGTGGCGTTCCTCGAAAAAAGTCGAGGAGGATATATAACATCAAAATTATATATGGAAGAGTTTTAGTGATATCTATATATGCACGTGGGTTCTCGAAGATTTACAGACCATAGTTCACTTATTCAGCTCAAGAAGATCCACAGTATGGCATATGAAAAAGACGTATCCGACTGAAAAGGCAAATAAATCTCGAGTAGATCGTTCCTCGAAAAAAATGCGAGGAGGGTAGATAGCACCAGAATGAAATATGTAAAGATGTAGTCCACTGTAGTCCATGGACATGGATAACTCACGTTGGCGTTCCTCGAAAAAAAGTGAGGACAGTAGCTTGACACCAGAATGGCTGATACGTATGATGTAACTCACATATCGCTAAACCGAAGGCGATCGAGACCGCGACGTACGCGCCGTAGGAGCCGCAGAATGGAATGACGCCGACGGACACCTGCAAACACAATATTATGTTCATGTAATAAAAACTTGAGAAAAAAATTAGAATATTATATATGTTTTTCAACATAGACCTACCAGGATCAAGGGTATAATATATTACGGCAGTTTTATTAATACTAGCAGCGCCCCGCGGTTTCATTCCCGCGGGAGTGTGGGGATAAAATGTAGCTTATATGTTATTCTGATGTGTAAGTTGTAATATTGTAAATTCATTTAAATCAATTCAGTGATTTTTGCATGAAAGATACATACATTATTAAAAAAATGTTGAGTTTATAATATAAAAAAAACATACACATTTTTAAGGAGTTAGTTACAAAACTTATATTATAATATTTTGGATGTTTTGGTTATACCGAGTTTTTACCGACGATTTTTTTTCAATTTTTTTTTATTAAAATTAATTATTCATGAAGTGATAACTGACTTTCATGTTAACATTTTCCAATTAAGAGGTTTTAAAAATATTTTAAAAAATGTGTAATGTGTGTTCTTGTTTGTTTTTTGAATTTGTGTACTTTTGAATTTTCTTTACAAGCATCAGATAGTGTCATGCAGTTGTGTGGGTAAACTCACCGTAGCGATGACCAGACACACGTTGTTGAGCAGCAGCGAGTCCATCCAGGGGAAGTCGGCAACCCACCCGCACGCGATACGGCCCACCGTGTTCGTTATACCGATGATAGACAGCAGGAACGACGCCTGCGACGGCTCCACACCCTGTCAAAACACATTTAATACTAGCTGTGACCCGCAGCTTCAGAAGCTTGGGGTATGATATATAGCCTATAGCCTTGCTCGATAAACAGGCTGTCTAACACTGAAAGAATCATTCGAATCCGACCAGTAGTTCCTGAGATTAGCGCGTTCAAACAGACAAACTCTTCAGCTTTATATATTAGTATAAGATTTTATTTCAAAACCGAACAAAACAAGGATGGTAAAGATTCATACTCAAAAGTACTTTATCCATAATAATATTTTATTGCAAAACCATAATAATTACCTCGGCTTGTAAGGTACAATAAGATGATATATTTGATATGGATAATAATAATAATATAATAATAATAAGCTTTAATTAATTCCATACATGCTGTTTACAACTGACAAAAAACATAATTATAATTTTATACATTATTAGATTAGAATAAAAATATATTAAACATTAATTAATTATTATTGTAGTAAATATTATTTAACTTCCTGATTTCATAAGTTATGTGTAAACATAACGTACTTATTTAATATCTATATAATTCAATTATTCATAGCAATATATTACTTAAATTTATTATTTAATTACGCAATTATTTTTGTTTATTTACTATTGTATGGACCCCGTTCTCGGGTAAAAGCCAATTGATATGGATACGGTATCAAAAATTATGGACCCCGCGAATGCACCATACAGATGATTTCATACCATAAAGATGTTTTTATTTTAATATTCATTAACTCGAAAAAGAAAAAAAAATGATCGTGAAGAAAACAGCTAAATTGCGCGGCAGTTCAACGATCTTAGTTTCGTATCTTTCGGTCATTGATTCTGTGTATTTGTAGTATTTTACTACTGTGACTATATCATTTTAACTTGCATATTTTTCAAAGGCTCATAACTATGTGAAATATATTTTTGAATAAGGATTGCTCATATACAATATTATAATAAATTATTAACAGTACATAATGCTAGTAGCAATGCACTAGTAGTAATATTTACTCACATTGACTTCAGCGGCGTTGACGAGGTAGACGAAGGGCACGTAGAGGCCGGCCATGCCGAACACGTTGGACACGCCTATCAGCATGAAGGCGGGGTCGCGCAGCAGGCTCACGTCCAGCATCGACGACAGCGCCGAGCGGAACGACGCGGGCAGCGCGAGGCACGGGCACAGCGAGTACTCTGAACACACGCCACACACGCAACGTATAATATTATCTTTACTTCCAGGTTGGCCACGGCAGCTTGTGTCCAGGTGGGGGATTCTCGGACGGTGGGACAAATGGCGTAGGAAGCGAAATAATATCTATCTATATAATATAACTACAACATCCTTAATAATATTATAAATTTTAAAGTAGGGATGTTTGTTACGCTTTTCCTTTACGTTACGGATCCTGCATCTCAAACGAGTGAGTGTTTTTGACGTAATTCAAGTGTACAAGTTGCTGCCTACGAACTAAAGGTATTTGGATTTGATTTTATTGATTATGAGAAATAACATAGGATACGTTAAAAATTTTTTTTTGCTTACGCGGGTTTTTTGCTAACGGGAAGCGGCAGGCAACAGCTAGTAGTAGATATTGTGATTTTTTTATTGCTCGATAGAACAGGTTTTATATAAAAAGACAGGATCGGTTCATCTGGTGTTAAGTCACCGGGAGAGAGAGAGAGAGATAGAGAGAGAGAGAGAGAGAGAGAGATAGATAGAGCGAGTGAGAGAAAGAGAGCGAGAGAGAGAGAGAGAGATAGATAGAGCGAGTGAGAGAAAGAGAGCGAGAGAGAGAGAAAGAGGGGGGGGGGAGAGTGACAGAGTTCTTTAGTCGTGTCGGTCGGTAGTTGGTAGATGTAATAGTTGTTAATATATCTTACGTTCTTGGGTTTCCAGTTCGCCGGCTTGTCTGCTCTGAGGCAAACTGAGTACGGAGTTGCGGTAGCCCTGCAGAGACTTCTGACTCTGATATTGCGGTAGGTTGACAACGGAACCGGAGTAGAAGATGTCCTTCCGAGACATTGGCCGCACCATTCTGGAAGGTTCTTTCGGCGCCGCTACCGATAGCTTTGAGTTGTACACACCACTTTCTGGGTCCTGAAATATATTAAACAAATATTTTTTACTCAATACTAATATTAGTAAAATACATACTTAGACGATAGTCCAGTTGGTAGAGCTTGAAATTTGTTTTTCTAAATTTCTAAGCGCAAACTAAGCACGGGACCATCACCTGCTCACCGGTGAAGGAAAACATTGCGAGGAAACCTACATGCCTGATGAGATTGAAAGTCTTTGAAAGGTGTGCGAAGTTCGCCTACCCGTATTGGGCCAGCGCATCGGTGAACTATGGCCCAACACCCTTCCTCCCCTGATTTCGAGGAGACGTGACTAGGAGTGTGACATACATGGGTTGATACTTTACTTTGTTTATACTAAGTCAACAAAGATTAAGGAGTACAGTACAGTACTACCTATTTTTTTTCCACTTTAAGATAGGTGATGGATTTTAGAAGATACATAAATAATAGCCTGATTTATTTGATGAAACATGACATATTATCTTAATAATATAAATCTCATATTACAATGTTCCTAAATGATGTTTACTTACATCGCTACGATACTGGCTACTCATAGAAGTTTTGGACGTTGCTTTTATTGCAGCTAAGGACGGTTTAAATCTGAAAAAAGAACAGCAATTTGAAAAATATAATACGGATAAAACGTCACCTTTTTGGAATTATAGTTAAATTGCGTACGTACGTAGGCTAACACTCCTATGTTATATGGGTCGTAAAAATAATAAAAACCTCATTCATCAAAATCTATTAATTTAAATGTTACGGTAAGTGACAAATACCGTACGCGCAGTCATTGCAATGGTATTCGCAGCCAGGCTGGCGAAACTCCTATACAAAATAAACGATGTATGAAACGGACGTCCTTTTTAATGACTGCTATAATCCAATAAAATTAAGAAGAACATTATTAACTTTGGACCTACATTTACCGATGGCTCTTCTACATATACTTAGATGGATTATATCGACCGCCATTTTGATTTTGGACAGACAATTTGAAAAAGTCAAAAAGTGATATGAGATGGACGGTTATTGCAGATAAAGGATATTGTGTTTTCTAAAGTTACATTTTCACGTGTTTATTACATAAAAGTGTAATATTAATTAGTTATAGTCATTTTGTGAGTGATTCTCAGAGAATTAAACAGTGTTTTTGTAAAACAATATGAGAAAAGTAGCTTGTGAGATTTGTGGTATAAAAACATGCCGGGTTGGTAACAAACGTATTTTTTTGGTAAAATATCCATTAGATAAAGATCGGCAAGCTAAATTACTTATTCAATCCATAAAGTAAGTCAATTCTAGTAGAAATTATAGAGGTTTAATATATTTTAACAACTTAAATATATAAAATAAACTTGTTATAAAAACTTATTGTAGTGCTTACATCAGTGCATCAATCAGGATTTATCGACATCGATGTATAAACTCAGACTAATTATTCTATTATAATATATTATAACGTTAGCATTACTGTATGCTGTTTGAGTCATTTAGTTAAATTTTAAGATTCAACTTATCATTCACTTAAGGTGTAAACAATGGGTCACAGCGATATCTTATTTCAGATTCCCAAAAGGTGTTAATTTAAAGAATACCTGGACCCTGATTGACAAAAATGCATATTTACTTGTGAAATTGTTATAAACTTATACGTAAATTTAAGAAACAAACATATTGCTAAAGAAAAGCGAAGTAATGTTTCTAAGAAATTTTTTTATATAAAAATTATAGTGTTTGAAAATAAATGATTTTGTGAAAATTTGAAGTTTCTTTTCCGTTAATTCGTTAATTATAGATTTATTAAAACAATCTGTGTATCATTTACCTTTCATTTGTTTATTTTTTTTAAATAAAATTCGCACTATAAAGAGTCTTTAAAAAGTCGATATCGATAAATTTTCACTAGTCCTAGCCCAGGACTAACTAGTTATGACATTATGTTGGCAGTATGTACCGCCAGGCGCCATGGTTCTGTCTGTTAGGTTGGTATTGGTTTAGAGTGCACGTTTCATACATCGTTTTTTTTGTATGGCAGTCCCGTCTCTTAACGTTAGTTTTACATACTCTTTGTTCGCAGCCAACTTCAGTTTTGTCAATTTAAATAGAGCATAATTTTATCATGGTGTAAAATGACTACTCATTCTTCATTATTCTACTATTTATTATTCTCCGTCCCCTATTCATAATAGGCCTCTTTTGATGAACGTCACGTCGGCTTACTAGGGCTTCATATTTTGCTTTGCTCAATTTTCCAGAATGCATTCTCTCCAAAACTTAATCAATCCACTACCACCCACTAGAGTATAGAGTAACCTAGGGTACTTCAGAACTGATATAGGGATGTGGGTAGCCCCAAGGGAGATCTCCGACCGAGGGAGATGTGTAATGCTCGCAGCTCAGCCAGGCCGAAGCCCACTTGCTATTATAGCGCGAGGTGTTGTATATATACCGACCGGGCGCAGGAATTCTGATAGCGCGATTCAGGATTGTGGCGCTGTGATTGGTCCGCCACGGGAACCTTCAAAAGCATTCTCATATTTGTAAGGTCAGCAACGCAACTGCTTATCCCTCTAGTTAGGGAGTGTCTATCGCTGGCCACTTACCAAGAGGTGAAGCGACTGTCCGTTTGCTCCCTCTTCTATAAATATGCAAATGATATTAGCTCACCTATCACCAGTGCTCTGCTTCCGTTGTCTGTCGAAGAACGGCACGGAGCCGTTCTTCGGCAGACCAGGGGCCTGAGCGCTGAAGGCGGGCGAAGACACGTTACGGGACATTTGGCTCTGCGCCAACGCGTTGCCATTTTCATTCTAGAATGTACAGGAAATCATCTAAGAGAAAGTTTATATTTGTTATCATCTAAGAGGAGAATGTGTATAATTGTCCTACTAATCCTACTAATATTATAAACGCGAAAGTTTATAAGTGTGGATGTTTGTTACTCATACATAGGCTATAATTTATCACCGTACTCCCACGGGAATGGTAAATACACAGGTGAAGCCGCAGGGCGCTGTTAGTTAATCAATAATTCGTCAAATCACGCAGCAAACGTGTGAGTGCACGAATATGCATGCATATAGCACCTCCTTATACCACAGTGCATATGCATTCACTTGCATGCGCAACTACGATACGACAATATAAAATTACACACGTTATAGTACGACACCGAGATATCTTCATGTAGGTAGAACCATTTAAGCTCTCTGAATTTTAGAATGTTCAGAGATATATTTTTCGTAATTGCTTATGAGCAAAAACAGTTGTGCGTTGTAAATTCTTCATAAAGAAAAAAACGTTGAGATTATAATAAAAAAAATCTCATTTTTTTCGCAATTTATCGTGTTATATTAAGATTTTACATTTTTAACATTGCAGTTACTGCAAAACATAGGAGTAATGTATATTATGCAGAAAAAAGTGCTTTAATTATGAGTAAAGCACTCGTAAATAAAGTCATATAGTAAAATCGTAAGCATAAAATATTCCACAAGTATCATCAAGTATGGTTTCCCTTATAAAACGTCAGTAACATTTATGAGATTAGCTAGTATCGGAAATTTGTTAGTACGAAATGAGATGCACACATCTGTGAGCACCATCGCTTGATTTAACTTAAAACGAGATAAAACGTTTTTACTACGTCAATAAGAAGTAAGAATACACGTGACTGTTTATTACTTATATTTACTTAGTTATTAGTAGTCTTTGTACGTAAATACTTATTTTATTTACAATCAAGATAATCTCCATTTTTATCGTTAGTACAAGTAGGTTAATGTGTCAAGTTGATCCATTGTTATTATTGTTTTATCATCAATTGTGTGAAACAAAACATTATCAGTGAATATCAGAGTACACCTCCATTAAAAAAGATACTTACTTCTGTCAAATGGTTTTTATTACATTAGCAAAGTGGCAGACACACACTTGTGGTAAGTTTTCCACATCTGGCATAAATTGAATTTATCCTGACGTTTGTAATATGGAGGTTCTAGCCTTAGATCAATAATATGTCAAGATAGAGTGTCGCGCGAAAAAGGCGTCCATAAAAATAGCGTCCAACTGTTGGCCTCTAAAGGCTTTCTCCGTGTTTAGTATCCGTCCCGCTGTCATAGAATACGCATGGATTGTTACGCATTATTGTTTTTATATAATATAATGAAGCTTTGTGTTGAAGTGTAACGAGATTAAAAAGGACGATTATGGGAGAACTGCAGTAGCTGGTATCACTATTCACGAACACATGTTTGAAAATGTTGGCCTGTTCGTTTTGTTTTGATTGTAGGGCGACACTCCATCTAGACATATTAATGATCTAAGGTTCTAGCGACTCGCTGTGAATAATATTCACTGAATATTGAAAATTGGGGCACTTTGGCGTCACTTGGGGTAATCATTGTTGTACATTGTCCTTCTATGCGGAACAATGTAAGAATATTTAACAATGCAGGATAATACGCCTATGCATATTGTCCTGCTTTAGTTGGCAGTAATTATTATCAACTGAAGTCCTAGTAATTAATTTGTTAATATTATGTTAAAATAAGTATTCTATAAAAAGGCTTTATTTGAATACGAGCTGTTGTCCGCGGATTCACCTGCGTTTGCCAAAAAAAAAATCCTTTTTTTATGGTATTCTATGTTACCTACTCCTAGTGCCTTCGAAAATATGTGTACAAAGTTTCATAATGATCGGTTGAGTAGTTTTCGCGTGAAAGCGTTACAAACATCCTTACTTTGCACATTTATAATATTAGTAAGGACTAATAATCTGGTATATAAATGTATATTCCATAATTAAAGTAGTCTATTGCCGATAAACATTGGAATGGTATTTCTGGAACTTTTCGTTTTCTAAGTTTAGTTTAGCTGTTTCTCTGGAATGTTCTTTCTCCTTACCTTTTTCTTTTGTCCGTTATCCTCAGTGGCCTTGGCTTCTGTGATGGTGGGGAGAGTGGGGACGGTGGGCACTCCCGGCATGTTGGGTATCGTGGGGACACGCGCCAGCGCCTCCAGGTTGAGAGACGAGTGCACACCGGGATCTATATTCAGCGGCGCCTGAAATAGTTATTAATAAGACTTAATTATACACTCGAGAAAGAATTAATATTCTAACGCCCGGTTTCCGAAAGGCTGATCAACGCAAAAATTAACAAATCAACTCTTGTTAAGTGTCAAATGAGTTGCTGGAACTTGGAAGCATGGTTAAATTACTTAATTTGATAAGCTTGTCAGTTGATATAACAACTACAATGAAAAGCTGTCAAATTTGGCTCTAGAATCGTATGTTAACCGCCATTAACAGCCATGTTAATTGTCAACCGGGCGTAAGATAAATTGAGACAGAGATTATCCGTACCCAACAAATCCTTACTGACGAAGGTATTAAGAAAAGTATCAATACCGATATATTCCGTATATAATTTTACCAATTGTTCTAGAACATACCTTCATACGTTTCTCCATAGTGCCATCAGGCAATTGCACCACGAAGTATGAACCGCCAATTGAGCCCCTCTCCATCTGCAGCCGCTTCTCTTCTGCCATACGTTGCAATAACGGCTTCTCGCCGGATGTCTGTCAAAGTAGTTGCAATAGTTACATATAATTGCTGTACGTGTGTATGTCACTGAACTCCTCCGAAACGGCTGGACGGATTGTGATAAAATTGATTGTGTGTATTGAAATGGATTTGAGAATGATTTAGATTCACAATACGGTCAATCACAAGAAGTTTTGAACAGTAATCTATCGGGTCAGCTAGTAAAAATATAAAATAGAAAAACTACTAACGTGGCGCATTGTGATTTTCGTGCGTAAAAAAATAAAGAACGATTTAAATTTCTGATAACCAAATCAGACTACATTTTAAGAATATCAATCGCAGATTATTTATTATTATTTCACATATACTACAAAAAAGTCGTGATTTATCACTGATTATTTATTATTGATTTACTAAAGAATATTATCAGCGCTGTCTTGTCTCGGTAAAGACAGAAACTTTACCGAAATGTCCGTCGACCATTATCCATCAAGTTATATCTATTGTAAAATTTACGCCTCTCTATATATTTCCTGACACAAGTAGTTAATCTCTGATCCAGCATTTATCATCATCTGCCTTGTACTTATCTCCGAAATTCATCAAAGCTATGGAATGAGAGAAACAAGCAAAATGGTGGTATTTAAGTAGACGTGGAATAGTGTAAAGCTAGAGCGCAACCGTCTACCGGTAATGATACTTACTTTAGGGTAGACCAATGGTCTCATGAGTGCCCCGAAAATGGCACAGTTGAGGATCAGCCCGGCGAGTAAGAGGTTGGCACTCTGCCATGTCCCGAACTCGTTTAGGAGGATCGTGGCTAGGGGGGCGAAGCTGAATGTGCCCACCCCCGACCCGCACACCGCGATTCCGGTGGCCAGGGAGCGCCGGGTCTCGAAGTAGTAGCCCACAGCTACTACGGACGGCAGGTAGATCATACCGAAACCCAAACCTGAAACAAAAAGTATTTACTGTCTTGGTGTCCATTGAAGGGGCATACTGATGAAGTTAATCTATTAAGTTTACTAGATGGTAAGCTTACAAACAAATACACTAGAGTTCGAACGGAAATAAATATTGAAATAAAAATATATGCACCTCACAGGATTGAACCCGCATCATCTGAAGCTACGTGAGGTACTCTTTTTGGTTACCTGACCACTTCTAAGCCATCAAAACTTTTATTTAAAAAATTACAAGCTGTAGATTAAAAACCACCATTATGTTGGTCTTGTTCTTTATTCGCAGTTTGTGTATGAATCCTCTGTCCTAATCTCGTGTCTAATTAAAATGGCTCCGAATCTGATATACTGTTCAATGCGTTTGGTTGAGTCTCAGAAGAGAAGTAGTTATTTCTAAAAGGATTATGTTCTGCATAAGATACGACGAATATAACTTTTTATTCATGCCATAAAAATGCAATCAAGCAGCCTTATGGTGACTACCGACGTCCATAGACATTCGATAAAAGGTTATGCAGAACGCAGATGCGTTGCCAAAGAATTCAGACGCAGAAGAACAATTAAGGAATTTTAAGGATAAGGATTAAGGATTTTTTGTGCCGACTTTATTGGGGACATGTCCCCAGTTTGCACTCGCTCGCTCTCGTAGGCTTATATGCAGAGGAAATCGCGGTGTCCCTCTCGTCACGCCGCCAAGCGGACGTTTGCATCGCAGAAAGTTTGTCCTCAAATCGCTCATATGAACTGTCCTTTTATATACGTTTGAATTCTTTGGCGTTGCCATCCTTTCCCCTACCTATAATAGGGCTTCGGAAACTTACAAACCGCAAGAACAGTTACAGCATATCTACAACTTTACGCCGGTATAATGTGAGCGAGAGGTACCATCCCGGTCGTAAGACCCAATTCGTCTGCATGACATTGATTTCATGTAGAGCCGAGTTAACCCGATTTGCACTGAAGAGAGCGCGATTCACATTCCTACGCTCTCCATAAATAAAAGGAGTTTATACATCAAAGAGTAATCAGGATGTGTGACACATCAAAGGATATTGTCTCCAATTGATCACATCACGCCTATGTCACATTTCCATCACGAGTAATGCGGCTGTATGATTGACTCGGCGCAAATGAGATCATTGTTATAGCAATTGACGCTTGTCATTTTGTGTTTTGAATCCGTACTACTGTTGAGGACACAGTAATTTTTATTAGCTCTATTGAATCACTCGCGACGTATTCATGTATATAGTTAAGGAATGAACGACAAATATTTGGTCAAAAGAGACGCGGTTGGTTAGAATCGATTCAGCTTGATTCATATTATATGAATGAGGTATGTTCTTGAAAATACATTTATTGTTTTGTATACGAACGTACATTAACGTTCAAAAGTCCAGTAGCAATCGAACGCAGCTATAGCGTCAACACTTAACGTTACTTGTGACCTTTTTCTATAAAGACAATTCACACACGCATACACTTTGTTTGGCTGTATAAATTCATATCGTTAATTTCGCCTCAACGTGTAAGCAATGCCGTGGCCCAGTGGTTAAGCAAGCGAATATATTTTATTCTACGATCGCCTGTTAAATTGCAGGATCAAATCCATCCCACATTGGGTCTGCGTCGATTCTACATTTTTAAATTGTAATGTTTTAAATTTTGAAATATTTATAAATTATTACGAATGTTTCTAACTAAAACTTAGAAACATAACATTCTAAACAGAGCAAAGAATATGAGGGTAGGATTGAAATAAAATGATTACTGGCTTGGAAAAAACAAAATATTAAAATGTTGTTGGTTGGTGAACTCAGCTACGAGTGATTGTGTGCTAACTGTTCCAATTTAAAATAATAATAGGTGTCCAATATGCAAGCAAATATTAATAGCGAATCAAGAGCTAATATTGTCATGGCCCTATATTCGAATGGCCTGAATATTTCTCAAATTTATAACGAAACTGGCTTCTCTGTAAGTAGAAATTAATTATATTATTGTGATGCATATTTTTTCAATGGTTAAAATTGTCTTTTACAATTTGTTAATTTTTTTTAGAGAAATACTGTAAGTCGACGGGTGAAGAGATTCGAGTAAGAAGGTGGCTTGCAGAGTCGTAAACGAAGTGGAAGGCCACTTCTTATTAACCAGACTCAGCGGCGTTACATGGCAGCGGAGTATGAAACGTGTGGTTTCATACCGACCAGACGTTTTGCCGTTGAATTTAACACCTCATTGGTAACCGTTCGTCGTGCACTTCATGACGAGGGACTACATCACCGAAAGCCGGCGAAAGAACCGTTTTTGACTCAAAGGCATAAAGACGAACGGATACGCTTCGCACAATATTTTTTTCCGATGAATAGACTTAAATCCTCTCAAAAAGGAAGACTACATTTATGGCGTAATGATAATAGTATATAAAGTGAAAATAATGTAGTGTCAAACACCGAATCTGGCAGAATAAGTGTGAACATGTGGGGATGGATTAGTGCGCAAGGGCCGGGTGATCTTGAATTTATACACACAAAATATTAATCAATATTATTACATTAAATATATGTTTCTGTGTCACACTAAGTATTAATTGTTATAATATTTATATTTCCTTAGTTTCAATCGGGCATTCTAGTTTCAACCTAGGGACGTGCTGGCCAATAATTAGTAGGTTTAATATTTAAAGGTTGAGGTTAAGTTTTAATCCTCTTTTCCTCGAGAAAATGAATAATTAAACTACAACCTCAATAATAATATGAAATATTGGTAACACAATAGATATCTATAATATTTTTATTTTGATATATCTATGGATCAAAGATTTTAACGTCAATCAATTCAATTGTTTAATGTTGGGTCATTTAAATAAATATAACATATATTTTATATTTTAAAAGTGTTGTTTTATTATATTACCTACTTAATATATATTATATTATATAATATATAGTAGTATATAGTAATATATATTACTATATACTACTTAATATAAGTATATATAATTAATATTATTCTTAAATAAATAAAACTTAAAAAAAAGCCATTTAATTAAAAAATAAATGAGTTTATAAGAATGTTAAGATAAAGACTTCGCAAAAGTGAGACTTGAACCGTGACCATTTCACCTAGCGTCGATGCGAGGCCAATTATTTACCGATGGAGCTACGAGCTATCTTACGTAGCTTGTGAAATTTTTGCATTATTATTGACACAGTATACAGACATGCAATAATGAATGAAGAGGACAAACAATATAACGTTATCTTTGTCTTGCATCCACTACACGCTTATACTTTTTAGTATTGATACTGTACGACATTTAACTGTGTGCATGGTAACATGGCGCACACATTCAGAATACGCACTATACCGGCAAGCGAATACGGTCGTTACGATGCTACTGGACTTTTGAACGTTGACTGTACATTAAATAGGCAAAATGGACAGACAATCGATGTGACTACTGTGAACATGCTAATCCTTATTAGACTTGGTGAACTTCACACACCTTCAAAAACTCACGAT
Source organism: Lycaena phlaeas (assembly GCA_905333005.2). Classification (NCBI taxonomy): domain Eukaryota; kingdom Metazoa; phylum Arthropoda; class Insecta; order Lepidoptera; family Lycaenidae; genus Lycaena; species Lycaena phlaeas. The sequence goes on from HG995176.1 coordinate 4,562,879, forward strand.
CGACGAAATAAACAATAATTCAGATTCAGATAATTGTTCAATCCACAATTTCATAAAAAAAATAACGTTCTTGCGAGTATCTTTTTTTTTTTCAAAAATAAAAGTATGGTTGCCTAAATACCCCTTACATACTGTCAAAATATAACCATTTTGGAAAGTTCTTATTTGTTGAATCTAAACATAAAATAATCCCTATTTCCTGCCATATTCAGTATGTGTGTAGTTGACACAACGCTGTGATGTTAATTATACACAAGCCTATCACCAAACTATTCTGTTATTGTAAATTATGTGGAATATGATAACGAATGAATCACTTTGCAGCCGACAGTTGCAAAGGAAACCAAACAAAGGATTTCGTCGGGTCATCAGCACTAATGCGTCATTTTCCGACGATAATGTTTGGATGTGAACCGACGTTATTTCAGTAACCTTCGTTCATTAATGACTTTCCAGACATTTATTGTATGTAAATTGTTTCGAATAATCAAGTGCACTTTGTGAAATAAACGATTCTTTCTTTATGCCAATTCTTTGTTTATATACAGACTCATTCTTTGTTTATATACAGACTCATTCGTTGCCTGGTTTAGAACATGTCGAACGGCGTCTATCAACTTAAACGAGTCCGGAACTGACCCAGGCAATTTGATTATTCTTCACCTGACCTTACCAATCAGTGGTGCTTTTCTTTAAAAACCATTTCGATATCGAGCTTCACCTGAGTGATAAGAGCTCTCTTCGGAAGCGAACTTTATTGATATAGATAGAGAGTCGATTTTTAAAGAATACAAATTCGTCAAATCACCGCGATTCCGCTTTCGAGATTCGAAAACGACCTTACAGAATAGCCCTACAGTAGTGTAGTAGAAGTTCTAAAATACAGCAAATCAGAAGCGATGAATAAGATGTTGGTAGGTCTCCAAGGAAAGTGAAATCGAAAAATCCGGCTACGCTTATCCGTATGAAACTCGCCCTCACTATAAAGGTATTTTTGGCGATCTTTTTATTTGATAATCATACAAGAAAGGCCACTCAGATTGCAAGCCTTGCTGTAAATTATATTTCGAAATCGACTTGAAATCAACTTATATCTCTTTACTTAATAAACTATAATCTTAACTCTTTTATTATTTGAAAATATAACTTTCTATTAGAAGTAAGATAGTAATGTTCACGTAAATATTGCTCATAATGAAACAACTTTTATGGATTTTTATTGCTGTTTATAAGGCCTTTACATGCTCGACGTTTCGAATACTCTGTTTATAGCAACCAACGTTACTCAATCTACTCCATAACCTTGGGTCCTCTGGACCTCTCTGCCGTGACAGTTCAAAGCAACCATGCTTTGAACTAAGTGTAAATTCCAAAAACTCAGAATCAATTCCTTACTTTCAAAAGGAAAACCCGTATGTTGGCACCCAAGCTTACAAAGGAATTCAATTAAATCCGGCGTGAATAAAGGCGTCAGTGAGTCTAATAAATCTTATTAAAGCAGTATTTATGAATGTTTACCTTCGCATCTCATTTATCCAAGAATAGACTGCGAAAGTAAATCAGCTTATCAACAATATTTTGGCATCACTTAGTTAGACGCAATAATTTGAGTATCATCTCTATGTTCCTAAGCAATCCGCTAACAATAATAGTTTTATTTTACGCCAAAGTTACACCAGTGTTGAAGTGTTGTACCCGCAAAGAATACCTTTATGACCACCAACCGCAAATATGTCTATCTCGCTCTCTCATTTAAGGAGGAAAAGAGAATGTCTGACGCAAATCCTATATCGACTGATGTGTGCAAAGATTCGTCATATGGGCTCTACGTCCTCTAAGCGGTTTTATGGGGCACGGTTTGAAGTGATGAATCGATTTGGGCACGCTTGATAGTGGAATGTTTGGAAATAACAAGGAGGAAAATCTTTAACAGTACAACATAAAACAGTATTGGTATGAGTTTGTTAAGGCTTAAAATGTGTTAGAAAAGAATATGTTAGGTAACTGGTATTTTTATATAAAAGAAACAGAACAGAATTTTAGTAGAAAGCAGTAGTTTACTTGGAGCTCTTTGAATTGCCACTATATCTACTTCTTATGTTTGTGTTGGCGTTTCGAAGATGTGTGTCCAATAGTAAGGCTACGCTGATAAAGAGGATGAGTCGTTTATGGTCGTCTTTACAATATTTAAGAAATACCTAAAAGACTTATATATTGTGTTTAAAAGCCTAAAAGGCAATACTCATTGACATACCAACCCAACCTACCACAGACCAACGCACAGCCGAAACTACTGTACCTAAAACTTGAAATTTGTTACACAAAACACAAGTTCATTTATTGACGTAAGTGAGCATTAAGAAAGGATTTTCAGATATTCAACCCCTATGCGGTAAAATATGTAAGTGAAGTTTATATGTAATTTTTGGACTGGGCATACAAGTATGAAAATAGATACCTTAAAATGTGTGTGTATGTGAGATAGGTTTTTTTATGAATGGCAAAATGGGGGATGGGTAAAGTTTGTATGAAATTTTTCTCATTACTCTACTTAGCAGTTTAATACTGGTATACATGGGCTGGTATACATACTGGGCCTGATTACAAATGAAATCTGGGTATGCACAGATAAGAGAGAAGAAGTAGCAGCAATCAAAACAGGAGTTAATGAAAACATGTACCCTAAGAACTAAGTAAAACGTGACATAGTGACGGGCAAAAGCTTGCAGTAACCAGCTATAATTATTGAAACCATTTTTACCGATAACGTATTTGCCCCCTTTAAAAATAATATATAAAAATAATGTATAAAAAATATATATTATGTTCTTGTGCCTTAAATTTTAGCTACTTTCAGGACATTAGATTTAAAAAATGTTGACCCCGTTCAAGTATCGAGCTCCATTACCGTCTGTTCTATCAGTGACCCACTACTAATGGTACTGCGGTGTTATCGATTAAAAATGCAGCAAAATTAACACAGACGACGAGCATTCATATGTTTTTAATGCACAGTTCGCATGCTCGTGTTTGCACGTGGGGAACAAATTAAAATGTGACATTTTTGCAAGAACATAGCGATAATGACTCTACAATTGAACAGCTTTCATCCTCGAAATATTGCGAGGAGGACATTACACCAGCGTCACTTTTAAGCTGTTATTATAATAATCATATTATTGCAGTGATAAAGCGTATATAAGGCATATTAAATGTAAAATTATCAAATCGTCATGAAAAATTAATTGTTGTTAGAATTCCTCACAAATACATCCGTGGCATTTGCATTTGTAAAAGAAATTACTAATAACTGTAATGCTGAGCAATCAGGTTTCATTTAAAGACGAGATTCCACCGACTCACTTTCTCTGCCAAGCTAATCTTTATGCTATACTATCAATGCCTTGTGCATTGTCAATCTTACTCACCAAAATGTTTCTCATACATTATCCCTTTGTGGCTACAAAAAAATTACGTCACACATGAATCCGTTCACCCTTCCTTTGTTTCACTTGGTTCCTAAATTGAGGAGGTACAAAATGATGAAAAATTACCTACCGATTGAGCTTAAAGGCCATCAGGCCTAAAAGTCTAGACCTTTCGAAAAAAAAAAAAAAAAGAGGTACAAAATGAAGATCGGTCATTACCATGTCACGATGTTGTATAAAGTATTTAATTTTGATGGATGTTGCTTGTTGTTTTTTTGTCTCCTAAAATCAACCTCTACTTTATACAAAACTATCAACATTATAAATATTTTATACTAAGGGCCTGTTTCACAATCTCCAGTTAAGTTCCCAATAGGCTATCGGCAATATATTTGACAGATAGAGTATGGAGTCTCTGTCAAATATCTGTCAAATATGTTGCCGATAGCCTATTGGGCACTTAATTGGAGATTGTGAAACAGGCCCTTATAGTCGTAATAATAAATGAATAAATTATATACGGTCACCACGATATTCCATTACACTTCAGTATATGCTGACGCTCTGAAATGCGACCTCACCACTTTCCTTTGTATCGTTCGTAAGTGTTATATTGGCAATACACTTAAGTATCGTGATTTAGTCTCACGACTCGAGAATTAACGCTACAATCGGTTTAAATTCAAATATAGCTATTCAAAAAAATTCAAATTTGGCAATCACGCAATAGCGAGCGAAAATAAATATTATGTCATTAGTAAATATATTTATGACAATAACGTAACACTTCTTACGGTAGTTTGGTAATGACTTTATATAATAACTATTTAGACTTCTGTTTCAAAGCAGAGTAATGTGTATTTGTAACAAAAAAAAACACAATTTAGCTATGCCGTTTGCATTTGTTTTATAATACATATTGGTTACTATAATTACATGTACTATTTTAGCTTCAGACTTCAGCAGGTTTTAACGATTGAAGGCTTTCAGCGCGAAATCTCAAATTATCACATCTCCTATGTATATGCATCAGAGATGATCCCATCTCTGTCGGATAAACTGCACCGTCAATAATTTTTGTCGCATAGCAGTACTTCGTTGCGGATACATCTAGTGCATCATATTTAATTATTAGATATTTTTCTCGGACATAATTATTTTTTATTTGCTCTATGACATAATTATTTGCACTAATTATAATCAGTAGTGGACTCGACAAAGTAGTTTTAATCGACATTAAAAAAGGATTCTCAATTCGACTGTATGTTTTTTATGTTCGTTATGGTTTAAACTGCCAATCATGATTGGGTTTTTTTCTATTTTTGTAAGATAGGTCATGTTTCAGAGTTGATTCCATTCCGTCCCGCGGTTTCACCGGCGTAGGTACTTCCCATTCCCGTGGGAACAAGGGGATAAATTATAGCCTATGTGTTATTCTAGTGTATGAGCAATATTGTAAAGTTCCGAAAATCCATTCAGTAGTTTTTACGTTAAAGAGTAACAAACATCCATACTTACAAACTTTCGCATTTTATAATATTAGTAGGATTGTTTGCTGAATAAATAATATAGTACAATATACCTCCAGAGATTTAGAATGGCCTCTTATTTACTAGCGGCGGTTTTCAATATGCTATCTATCTTAAAATGTTCTTATCTATCGTTACATTTTGACACATTTTCTTACAAAATCTGTCAAAATTGTAAAATGGATAAGAAAATTTTTAAGATAGATAGGATATTGAAAACCGCCGTAAAACATTACAATTGTGATCATTCTTCCGACATTAGTCTAATTTGATGTACAAATTAAACTGTATTGGAGCCATTGTTCGGTGTTCTTGTGGAACGGGGTCATGCGTGTTGACAAGTTTATCAGCGTTTGGAATTGTTTCCGGCCTGGTCGTAGCGAATCACTTGCACTAATCATTGCTAACTTCATTGCATGATTCATATTACACAGCGTCACTGATTCGGGTCCGTAACTAATCCATTAAAATAGTATATCACCCAAGACAACAAATAACGCGTACCTTACGCGTTATTTGTTATTTGTGCCATTTGTTATTCATATGTTAAATCATTTATATTCATTTACTTTTTATTATATTTTCACTACGCGCCCTCCAGAGACCTTGTCCTTTAAATACAAATCGATCCAGTCGTTTAGTTGCAGTATAGTTAAACAATCTAGATACCGAGTGCAGCGCCATCTGCCGAGCGAATTTGTGAATCTAAACCATTCTCGAAACCACCTAAAGGGACATAGAAAATTTCTTTAAAATCGGTCCAGCCGTTTAAAAGGAGTTCGGTGACAAACACACGCACAGAAGAAATATATAAATAAAGATCGTCATAATATCTTATATTATCTTCTAAAACCCCTGTACTAGGATCGATAAAGCCGTAAACAGGATAACTGGATGAAGGCCAAACTATCGACACTCATAAAAATGGATTTGGTAAAACACATAAACCTAATTACAATAATTGGTTATCTGCTAAAACTCATTATCAAATTCGGTAAATTGTTACGCAATTTTGCGAAACGATTTGTCTTGAAATACAACTAAATGTTTAGCGAAACGCACCTGCCATCAATTATTATAAATTCAGATGAAACTTTTGGGCCAGTCATAAATATCGCGCCCAATATTCTTCAGTAATATAGATTAACAGTAATTTAATATGATGCTTTCTAATTAACAGCATCATCATTATCGATCTTTTTCCGTTCACTGTTGGAGATAGGCCATTCTTGATGAACGTCAAGATGGCCGATTCCCGGCCACTGCGTATTACTAGGAAATCGTCTCATCTAATGAGTACTTTTTAATAGTAACACAGTAAAAAGATGGGTGTAGTTGTTTGTATAAACTGTAACATAACTTATTGGGATAAAATAAAAACTTTCAAGATGGTAATCCATAATTTCCTTTATACACCTAATAAGCTTAATATTCTAATGCCTTTATTATAATTATTTTACCCTTCACATTTACCATTGTATCTGTATTCTGTATATAACACTACGTTAACTATCGTAAAATCCTTATCACAGTAATTTCTACGGATTTTACCACGGTTTATTAATATTTCATGGTATAGTAGGTAAATGTATTCAGTTTTAAGACGTGTTAAATTTTTCATTTGCCCACTTAACCATCAAATACTAAAAATTTACCGAATGTCACATAGTCATACACCGTTCGATATTTCACAGAAGAACGTAAGATTTTGCTTGTCAGTGCCACCGCCTGAGACAAAGTTAGGATACTTCCTCTTGGGCCACTTTAAACAGCCCTGTCTGTATTCAAAAGACATATTATGTCCAAAAAGTCGCTATTACAATTAGTCCAAGAATTCAAGGTCACATAGCAACAGACTATTGATTAAAAGAATTAACATCAGGTACCACCACCGGGCCCGGCGCCCGCCCGTCTGCAGGACTTGGCAAACGTCCAGCGAGCGTGACCTTCACAGACGTATTGACAAAAAATATGAAAATAGATCTCTTGCGTACGAATCATTGCCCTATTTACCCGAAGGTGAGATCTCACATGTATTGAAAGTGATTCTAAATCGCATTTGAAGATAATAAGCTGTAATACCCAACGTCCCTGTTCAGCATAGCGATTGTCTCAGCACAGTTAAACGAGAAAAAATCTATCACAGCATTATTGGCATCTTAAATATTGCTAAGATTTTTTTGCGGACCACGACATTGTACTGATATTTAAGAAGGGAAAAGAAGATAGAGAGAGAGAGAAGAGAAGATTTACAACGACATCTTGGCGGGATGATATATAGCCTATAGCCTTCCTCGATGTATGGGCAATCTAACATTGAAAGAATCATTTAAATCCGAGCAATAGATCTTGAGATTAGCGCGTTCAAACAGACAAACTCTTCAGCTTTTTATATTGGTAATAGTATATTTAAGATGAATATGACAAATAAGTAATCTGCCCACCCTCAGAATGTATAGCTGATAAGATTACCCGGAAGGCTCGAACGACAAACACAAAGCGAAGGTTAGTGTACTAAGGTATAATAATAATTAGTGAAGGAGACCTAAAACTGATCTAGACACTTTATATTCATTTACACAAGACAGTAACTTAACATCTAATGTTAAAAAATGTTCAAAGTTTATATCTAATTCTGTCCAAATTAAGAACGAAACAAATAAAAGGAGAGCTTATAAATTTTAAATAAAGACTATCTTTTGTAAATTAGGCGCAGACGAATGAGGTTCTTGAGATTAAATTGAATGTGTTTGTAATTTGTAACACGATTTTTATATTAAAGTAAGAACACTGACAAATAAATATAATATAAATATTTCTACATGAATTGCCGTTAAATTTGTAGGAAGCAGTGCAGTACAATTTGTGTTATAAAAACATTACAAGCATTCTTCGTTGATGTTTCTTTTGCCCGAATACTCAAATACAACTCAAATTTGGGAGCTTACATTTTGATCACACATAGATTAAAGGCGTGCTTAGTAGTTTGAGAAGCTCCCAAATATTTAAGTGGCTTTTAAAAATTCGGGCGTACGACGACTAAAATGGCAAACATATTTTGACTCTTTGTTTGCCATCCCAAGGAAGATGGCAAGGAGGAAGGAATTTAGCAAACGATAATATGTTGTTCAGGTACGATAAGGAAAAAGGTGATGAAATTACAGTTCAATTTCGTTCCTTATTTTTTTAATCGAGTTTTCGTGAAAAGCGTTCAAAATATAAATTCCAAACACATTCTGAATGAAAACGAGCGTCTAAATAGAATTTTGTACGCAAATAGACATTTATATATAGACGAAGGTTGCGAATTTTGCACGTGTTCGGAAAAGCCCTAACGACCGGGAAAACCGGACAGCTTATCCGGGAACGTTACCTATTAATAATTGAGGGTTGGATACGAAAAACCCCGACTTTAATTGACAAAGGGCTTATAACCTTTGATTAGAGGGTGTTTTGAGCCGTTTTCCAATGCAGTTATTATTGGCAAGAATCCAACTTCACAGACGGATTGTTGCCACCGATTCTGAATGACTCAAAGCAATTTAATATTCTGTTTCGCGTTTATTTTTAGTTATATGTCACGTCATTTACCTCAGGTTTTGATTCAGGTATTGGAAGAGAATTGAACTTTATAAATCTATTTTTAGATAATTATAGCATTAGAATTAGCTATTATTTGTTTCTATGTTTACTCGATGTTAATCGAAGGAATTTTATATATTATTTCTTATGAAACTAACAATTGTTTCTCAGTATGGAATATCATGGATAACTACTTCAGAGAAAAATATTTTAGAATCAATCAATATATTAACGCTAAAGTCGTAAACTCTATAGCATTGCAATCTAAATAAGTTACTTTAAGTCTGAAATAACTGTAATATATAATTAAAAAAAAAAAGTAAAAAAGTTTATACAGCTTTCCAGATTATTCTACAAGATTTTTTATAATCAATAATATATTATTAGAAGCTAATCCGGCCAAACATTACATGCCCCTGGGCCCTGACCAAAAATATGTAGCATCGTCATAAAAATATATTTTTTTTAAAGCTTTGTCCTGACTATTACATGTAATATAACACAACAAAAAAATAGTTATATAATTTGGAGCAGAGGTTCTTAAGTTATGAGCATATTCATTCATATAATTTTTATTCATAAAGAATGAAGAAAATAAAATTAATTTTAAATAAAAAATCAAAAACCCGACTTCAAAATTATACCTTAATTTATGTACTTACAACTAAAAAATTTAAAATAATATTGAAATACTTTGAAGTGAAGTAGAAGTATACTATTTAAAATTGGGTATTTTTGGTGTCGGTGCCAGCCAAAGAGGATATTTTAATGATCAATCACATACACCAAGTATTGAGTAGATATCTGTGAAGGGCATCGATGTTTTGGCTGGTACCGATACCGGTAATTAAGTTATAGTTTTGAAGTCGGTTTTTGGTTTTTTATTTAAAATTAATTTTATTTTGTACTTTTTAGTTTTAAGTTTATACATATGTAATATACTTAGTTTTTATTTTTTCTTGCAAAATTTTTGGCGTTCCCGATCTATGTTGGATGTTAGTGGTAAAGGGACCTGTCGTCTTAGCGTTGATTGAGGGAAGCTATGTTCAGCCGTGGGCGGATGAAAGTTGATGATAATTACCTCACAATACTTTGATACTTTCCAAAGTATCCTATTCAGTGGCTTTTGTTCATATTATTCATATAACATCGACAAGTAATAAAATGAGCAAATCGTCTGGGTATACAAAACCAACCAAATAAGCATTATTGAAAATAACTTAAAAACCCCTGATTAGATGTCGATCAAATTAATATGGGACCAATTCTAAAATATAAGCTTTCAAACGAAATAAGAATGACCAAAATCCATTCACAAACAGTGGAGGAATCATGTAACAAACATACAAAAAAAAACATACAGACGAATTGATAACCTCCTTCTTTTTTTGAAGTCGGTTAAAAACGATAGAGTAGTCGACTTACAATTATATGCAATAGAGGATTTAAAACCGCATCCTCTCCACTACAACAAAACTATGTTAGCCGACAGCCGTTGTAATGATTCATATAATATTGTCTAATGTATAAAGTACATTAATGGTGGAACTTGAGGAAGGATGTCGCCAGCGAGTCGAATCGGCTATATTGCTAATGTGCCAAGGTTGGACATCGTTCATTTAATGGCTTATACACTGACATAGACACGGACGATTAAGATTTATTGATTAATATGTATTCTATGAAATAGTAACATCTGTAATAAAAGCGTAGCTATAATAAAACAACGCTTTACGGAGTTTATCCGGTGAGTGGTAGTAAAAAGTTATTAAACTTATAAAGATTATTATGATTAAAAAGATTTTTTTATAACAAATGTATTATTAATTATTAAAAAACATGTTAATTTTTTTTAACAGAGAAAATCCCATTACACACAGCACAAAGCACACATCTTACAATAAACAAAATTAAAGTGTCCGTTTGTAATTTCAAATTAACAACGTCATTATATGCATATGAAATTATACCTACGCGGTATAAAAAACAAATTAAAATTTTTGTCTGTTTGTTCGGGGTGACACGGCTGGACCGATTTTAACGGGCTTTTCACCTTCAGATAGTACAAGTTATAAGGAGTAACTTAGACTATAAAAATAATCAATCGATCCGGATACGCGCACTAAGCTTAGTTAACGCGACCGAAGCTGCGGGCAAAAGCTAGTCAACTTCAAAATATGAGTGTATTGAGTTTCCTGATATCATATCTATTATACAACACACTGAATATATGATTTACATGTACGTAAAAACATGCGTTCTATTTTCAATAATCGCTATATGCTGCTAAAAAACACAATATGAGATAAGCATAATTCATTGCAAATCTTATACCTTTAAACGAGCAATTCTTGTATATATATATAGAATCGGGATCTCGGAAACGGCTCCAACGATTTTCATGAAATTTTGTATACATGTGTTAAAAACGGCGATAAATCGATCTAGCTAGGATACATTTTTAGAAAACTTTTTTTTATCCGTGTTTTGAGGCATCGATAAAATATAATTAGAATACGAACGTAAATTTCGCTGTCAAATAATATGTCATGGTAGCTTAGTGGTGAAATTAGGCAGTTAAGTTCGACCGAGCCTGGTTCGAATCTCCAGTCCGAATTTTTTTTTCCTTTTTTTTAAGATCATTTTTTTTGGAAGAAAAATTTTATCGTATTTTATCACTTAGGGTACCGAGCAAATGCTCGGTCAACCAGGTACTATAATGTTAAAATGTGATGCGTGCTACTTACTCATAAACTAATAACCTTCGAGGTTATAAGTTTATGAGTAAGTAGCATGACGGAAAATGTATAGTTGTAATAGTGTAGTAAACCTCATAATAGGTTTAAAATAGTGTTATCTGCCGACTAGATAGGATTATGTAGTCGACGATCTAACGTTGAAGTTAATATACTATATATATAAATAACATTTTCTTATAAGAGCTTTGTCTAAAATATTACAATGGTAATGTCCGCGTTGGATGCGAGTGGCAGGAGATCGGACGTCTTGGCGTTCATTGAGGGAGGCCTATGTTCAGCAGTGGACGGGTAAAGTCTGATGACGATGATGATGATGGTAGTTTATTTTTTACCAGCTAGAATCAGCAGTCGTTCCTTTGTTACCAGGATCAACGGAGGTAACCACAAATAACTCTTGTACGATCTCAAGCAGGTCAAGAGATATGCTAAAACGGAATTAATATCTTTAGTAATTTAAATCAAAAAGAAGGAAATAATTTCCAATTTCCCTTCCCAAGTTAAAGCGGGAGACTGCAACTGCAATGACCTAAAGTCAATAAGACAACAGTCAGGAGAAGCCCAGCAATGCACCACGTCAAAGTGCTTTTCTTCATTCTATGTTTCATGTTTTATCATGCTATCGATTAGTATTGATTTTGCAATATTGTGATAAACTATAACAATCAACCCACTACAGAGCTAAATCAGCATTGACCGCAACGCCAGCAATTCATATCCTAAGAACGGATGGAAAAATGGGCAAAAGTAAAACGACTCGAAAAGTGCAATATTCTTAAAAAATGTGGAACACGCAACAGTACAATTTTTCTTTCGTGACTTTTAATATCTCATTCCATCGTCATTGTATTAAAAACCAGCCGTTTTGTAAAACAACTTGAGCATAAATAACATACGTTATGTTCTTCTTGTTTTGCACGAGGATTATCGTATGATTTTATGAAGATTGCAATACTAAAGATAACGCGACAGGACACGTAAGATTGTACTGTTATCCGAAGATTTTTTTTATTGTTTATATAAAAATAATCATACTGCTTTACAATCGGAATAAACCAAGTTATTTTAAAAGGATCCTCGATTTAATGAAGTTCAGGTCGATGACATGACCTTGGTTATCCTGCATTTAATTGTTCGTCGTCAACGTCAAATTTTCGGCCAACTTATTCGTCTAAAACTTCGTCCGTCTTCCAAGACGAAATTTATAATTTACAGTTCTACCTATCACCAAAAGTAAGTAGATCCCATTTACTCCTAAAATACACTTACATCACAGAATTAGGTGAATTGTCACTTACCTCCGATAAAACCGTACGTGATGATCATCATAGTGACACTCTTGCTGAACGTCGAGAGCACGAAAGCAGCGGAGGCGACCAACGAGCCCGCGATACAAACGGCCCGACAGCCGTACTTATTACATAACGCTGAAACCACGGGGCCTGCAACAAAACACACATGCACTTAATAAAAGAACCAATAGAAAGTCTATACATATTTTTTTTTTCATAGAAGAAAGGGCAAACGGACAGTGGGTTCACTTGATGGTAAGTGATAGCGACATCCACAGACACCCGCACCAGAGGATTAGCAGGTGCGTTGTCGACCTTTCAATAAGAGTATGCTCTTTCTTGAAGGTCCCTAAGTCGTTGGTGGCAGCTGATTCCATATAACGGTCGTACGAAGCAGGAAATGCCGGAAAAATCGAGATGTGGATTTCCGGATCGGAACATTCCCCGTGGTAGATGCGGTGGAAAATGCAGAGTGAGCATTATATGTATTATTATTTTTAAAAATTGTTTGTTTGTTACGGTATAACTCAAAAAATGAGGCCCAATTTAAAAAAAAATACGTTAGAATGCTACGTCAACACAGAGTGACATTGTATATTACAATAATTGTCATCAATCCTGGTAAAGCTGAAAAGCTAAGTTGATGCTGGCAAGCTGGCCACCAGCCAGCAAGTGATCAATTTTAAAAGGTTGTTTATGAAAAGCCCAATAATATAAGATTTGCCAGTCTCAAAAAAAGCTAAGATATAAAAGCTAGGTAAAATTCTATACAAAAAGCTCGACGCGTCCTCAAAACACAGTAAAACTAATTTCAATGAGGTCAAGTTAAATTACTCCGTACTTTGTTTTGAGAACTTTAGAACTTTTACTGTAATCTTGAAAACGGAATATTATTTGTAGTATAGCCATCTTTTACATAACAGGGAGCCAACAAGCAGACCCTTTACCTCGTAGTAAGTGATCACCGAGACCCACTACACAGGATAGTCTGTACGTTGCCGGGAAACTCATTCAAAACTCGGTACAAGCAATTATATTATTTATAAAAATTAAGGGATGAACTTATGGTATCCTGTGTGAAATGGCATACGTATAATAATGGTATGTATTTTGTCAACCTTTAAACAATTTCATCAGAGATAATTCAGCTTTACCAGGTATGACATTCATTTGTTCTTTTCCTTCTTTTTATCGCACGAGGCGTGCAGTGGCAAAAAACTAATACCCAAAAAAGTTCCATCGTTTTAATAAAAAAATGCAAACCATTAAGCAATGTGTTCAATGACCTTTGAACATTACTACGTCAAAAATAAAGGGTAGAGTCACCCTTGAGGCGAGTCGAGTTCAGTGACTTTATTTTTAGGGTTCCCTTCTTTGGGGTTTTATTTTATAGAACCTGCCTATCTGTGTAAAATCATATATTTTTTTAAGAAAATATGTTTTAGAACATATGTAGGTAAATGAAAATAAATTGAAAACCATTACTCTGTTGTTAAGATACAGATCATACAGATAAAGAAAATTGGAGTGATTATTTGTAACCAAAAAAAATTATCACTTTTTACTAAATGAACAAAAATAACATTTTTTACAATTTCTATTCTATCTGCCTCTTTGTTTTGGTTATTCTCTGAAACGGCTGGACCGATTTTGAAGGGACTCTTACTGGAAAATAGCTAATCTAACAAAGAGTAACTTAGGTTATAAAAATAATTCTCCTTAATATAGATACGTCCATAAATCTAGGTTAACGCGGGCGAAGTAGCGGGCAACAGCTAGTATATAATGAAAAACACGTTTTCCGAAACCCTTGGCGCGCAAATCAGATTCGACTTTGTGTGTTTTTTTTTTATCACCTGAGGCCCTCTTTTTGTGATCGATAAATATGCATGGAACATGATGATGTATGGAGTCCACGTTTTTTGCGTTAAATTATTTCCAGAACCTTCATGGTTCGAAGAAAAAATCGACGACTCCTGAAAAAGCTCGTTTAGACGTAAAATGTTTACTTGTATGACCACTACGTCAATAACGAGATAAATAAGGACACAACAGGTAAAGAAATTACTGACATTAAGATCAATTACTAAAACAGGTCTCAGAACAAGCAAGGAACGTATGAATAATTTTTGTTGATGTCATCTCAACCTACTAAAAACAAATGTTTATACAAACATTACCTCAATTATTACAACATGAAGGATATTAAATAACCCCAACAGCATATGGTATTATATCAATAAAAAATACAATTTATTCACATAATAATTGCGCAAATCCTTTAACAACTTTAAAGTGGTTACGTCCTCAATACATAGGTCTTGTACCATCACGCCACCTTGTCCTAAAACCTTAATAAAACTCGAATCTTATTTGAATACTCGTTATCCAGTTCAAGGAATCGTTTATGTTACTCCCAGTCGCAATTATTCTGTTTTTCACGTTATAACATTAATGACATATAATTTTAGCAATTGAAGCAATTATTTTGACCTCTGGTCAATTAAATAGGGAAATATACTGACGAAATGTTGACAAAAACCGACATCACACCTAGCGGAGTTAATTGGTTGGTATAATATTTTACGATTTCGGTGTTATGCGAAAAAATTGCGCATCAGTGTCAAGTCGAGAAGAGAACCTAATTTATTACTGATGATGAGGGATGCGATGTACCGCGATCTTGTCTGCAATGCCTTATGCTGTTTCAGAGTAGAATTGTAAGCAGTAGGTAGTGTAAGCACTGACGCCGAGACTTACATATACGTCTCAGATAAGGCATGAAAGCCTGCAAAAGCCTCAAGTGAACCTATGCAACTAATATAAAAAATCTGTCGTAAATCAAAAATTAATATCAGTCAGATTATCACGTCAGCAACGATTCAGATCTCCTATATGCTTGTAAATCGGCTTGTCCAGATAAGCTTTTGTGGACTTTCGCGGTAAGCATACGAACAAGTGGTACGTATGTTTTTTTTTGTATTTTTGATCAATGTATACAAATAATATACCACATTGTAGTAATGTTATACCTTCTATGAAATAACTTCGTTTTAGTTCTAACACGATTATTTTTAAGTGTACGATTAGGGCGTCACTTATTATTTATTAACGTTATAACGTAAGTTCTTTCTTTATTTTTACAAGAGTATTTAGTGTTTATTTTTTTGGTCGTGTAAAGATATCTTATTTGCTTTTTATATTTTCATTGCTTTGTTATATATTATGAATGCATACTAATTATACTTTTGATTTCAATATTGCTTGTGCAATAATAAAAAAAAAACAATCGAAGCATCATTATCAGCCTCTTTTAATCCACTGCTAAACTGAGGCCTCCATTAGTAAACATCGAGACGAAATTATGAAGTTAGGATATTGTATATTTTCTTATATTGTGTATGATGTTAAAGTACAATAAACAGACGTGGTAAATGTGACACATAATTATTAGTTAATGTCCCGTCAGTCTAATTATTATTATTATCAGTGACGTCATCAAGTGAACTAACCTTTATTTAGGTTAAAATGCCTAGATACGGTGCCAGACATTGTTTACTTAAAGCACACTAACATTAAATTATTTCAATGTGCCATAATATAAATAAATAAAATAAGTTAAAAAGGGAACTGAAATAAATAATCATTTACAAAAAATTAAGTATGCCATACAACTTACGCATACTCAAATAGCTTTTATAGAAAATGTAAAATTATTCAAAGGCTTTTTAGCAAACGCCCAGATTATTCTTGGAAATCCCATCTTTTATCATTGAGAATAATAATATGTACTATGATAATAGCCTAGATACCAGGACTCAGTATCAGATTTCAATCGTTTTATTCAGGTCAATAACAATTCACTGATAAGACGATTGCGATCGAGACCTACCGAATTTCTCAATCTCGTACAATCAATTGGTTTGAGTAAATTAATCGATTTGCTATGGCATGCTCCAAAATTTGTTATTTAACTTTCAATACAAAACTCATGAATCTTTTGCTAACCAATTATTAAAGATGTAAAAGGTATCTAGTTAATAAAAAAAGACGTGTGGCACTCGGGGACTGCCGCGGTAATGCTATTGCATAGCATTTTGTATCAACTTATGCAATTATAATTATTTATTTATTTTAATTATTAATGCAGTATTTCTTTTTCTTTGATATTAATTCAAGTTACACTTTTTGAGCGTGGTGACCGATAAGAAAACATTTTTTTTTCCTTTATTAAATAAATAAAAAAATATAAATATTTTAAACAATATTAACTAATATTGTTTAAAATATTTTTATTATTTTACAATACATGTGTTATATTTTATTGTTATTCGTGCGAGCTTCGTAGTGTCGTACAATACGTCTAGTTGCAAGCACACAAACACCGTGTCGAAGACTGCCGAAAAGAAACGACGTTAGACGATGCATGGCCTTCAAGCCACACCTCCGTGCCCGTCGGAGTGGGGAGCGTTAGGTTTTTTTTCGTTACGGAATTTCTGGACTCGGTCCCCGCGCTCAAGGCCCGCGATAGAAGCTATGCAATAGCTTAAAACTGAAGTAAAATTTTCGATATCCTTTTTTTGTAGTTGTAATGTCTAATTAACAAAGAAGACTCATGGAATTCACATCACACGGCAAAAAGCTACTAATCATAGAGCAGACAAAATGTTGAGTCGACTAAAGTTTCTATTTTTTAATGTTACTCGCTAATATAGAGAATCTTAATAGGAAATGGATATACATATTATACAGGGTGTCCCGGAAAGAACGGATCAAACGAAACAGGGTGTTATGCTATTTTTTTGCAGCTAGGTAGCAACTTTAAACGGTTGGCTTCTGAATTTAAGACTTTTTTTGTAGCGGTACATAGAATTCGAAACGAAGACATCCGCCAGAGAACTAAAGTTATATCACGCGAAAAATAGAAAGCTCGTAGAAGCGGCAATGGACTAGTCACACTCAAGGAAACGGATTAACGATGGACCAACAAGGTTTATGAGTAGAGGCTGCGTTTGGATAGACGAAGTGTTGGTCGTTCATTACCTAGAAGGGAAGATATCCGTGCAGTGGCCGGTCCGTGTTGAACGCGAGTGGCAAGAGATCGGTCGTCCGTACGTCCACTGAAGGAGGCCTATGCTCAACAGTAAACAGATAAATGTTGATAATGACAATGATCCATAAACTGGCAATAAAAAAATACTAAGACATGACGCTATATCTTATCCTGATTATATATTTTAATGAGGTTAAAGGATTAAAAATGTGCAAAACTATCGGGTACAAAATTACTAAATAATATTGTTGCTACAGTGATAAGATTCATTATCTTCCAATTTTGACTAAAGATAATAAATAGATAGCATATTGTATAAACATCAATGTTACGATAAGCCTATGTAATTATTATAATTGTACACTCAAATGGGAGTAACCTGTGCAGATTATTGCATGCTTTATTAATGGCAATATTTTGACGTGATAACGTCTTATAAATAGATGATCGCCAACTGCATGCACCATAAAGCATGAGTCATGCTCACGTTCCGCCAGAACGCAAGCAAGAGCGAGGAATAAGCGATAGAGAAGTAGGTTCGGCCTATGCTTTCGACTCGAGACGCATTATGACGTCATCACATAAAGTAATCCGATATACTTTGCAGACAACAGGGTTTTTTTTTTTCATCTTCTATTATTTTATCTTGTTTTACTTTAGTTTTGGAACACTCAACACAATATTATGAAGGCTAAAATATTTTTTAAAGGGAGAAATATATTTTGCAAATATGTATATAATACCAAGAATTTATATAAAGCTACAGATGTAATAAACTTTATTGTCCGATGATAAGTTCGCTGTTTATGAACCAATTTTAATTATTGTTTCTTGGAGAACAAATATCAAATGGATGATCGGTGGAAGTTCAGTTTCACTTTTATATATTTACTTCATGGGGCTCGTCTGTATGCTTACGAGGGGCTTTCAATGTATTCTCGGTATAGGCATGAAAGAAAACTCGGAAAAATTTGGAAAAATTCTATTTTTCAATGTAGTCCCCTAGACCCTCAATACATTTGTTAGATCGAAGAATTAGCTTTTCTAAACCTTGTAAAAAATATTCTTCTGGCTTCTCCTCAAAATGGGTATTAATTGCTGCCTTCAGTTCATCATCGTCGGAAAATCGCTTTCCACGAAGATCTTTCTTCAAATTCGGGAATAGGAAGTAATCACTAGGGGCCAATTCTGGACTGTACGGAGGATGATTAATTTCTTCGAAGCCACAGTTCCGCACAGCAGCCTTCGCCATGCGGGCCGTGTGAACCGGCGCGTTGTCGTGAAGCAGCAACACCCCCGCTGTGAGTTTTCCTCGCCTCTTTTCTTTAATTGCTTCCCTTAAATTAAGCAAAGTGGTTGCGTATGATGCTGCTGTGATGCTTTCGCCTTTTTAGTGTATTCTATTAATAAAATACCTTTAGAATCCCAAAAGACCGAGGCCATTATTTTTCCGGCGGACGGGGTGACTTTGAACTTCTTCGGAGGTTGTTCACCCTTTTTAACCCACTGCATAGACTCCTGTTTACTTTCAGGGTCATAGTGATGAACCCACGTCTCATCTACAGTAACCAGTCGGTCGAAAATACTCGATGGATCTTCTCCACAGAGCTCTAAAAACTCCTTACAGCACTCGACTCGCACTTGTTTCTGAGGCGCGGTGAGCATTCTCGGCAGCCATCTTGCACTGACCTTTGAGAGATTAAGATGGTCATGAAGGATTGCATGTATGGTACCCACAGATAGGTTGATCATCTCTGCTAACATTTCGATTTTTATTCTGGTATCTTCAAGTACCAATTTCTCCACTTTTTTAATATTTTCTTCAGTGAGGGCGCTTACGGGTCCACCCGAGCGAGGGTAGTCTTCAATGCTTTCTCTGCCTCTTTTAAATTCACTTGACCACTTTTTAACGGTGGATAACGACGGGGCAGAGTCTTGGTAAACAGCAACCATCTCTTCGTGAATGGTTTTTTGACTTTTTCCCTGCTTAGTGAGGAACTTTATAACAGCGCGATGCTCGATTTTCTTAATCATTGTGGCGTCAGTCATTCTGATCGTCTTTCACTACAGATAATCAGAAAACTAATGAACGTAAATTAGTGAAATTTTATATTTATACCCTCAGATAGTGTCATTAGTAAATGAGATAATTAGATTACCCATATTATTAGCAAATCACCCCGATACCGAGAATACATTGAACGCCCCTCGTATCTAACTATAGTAAAATAAAATGTAAATTTGATAATATGTTATGAACAATTTATCAATGTATGAAAATCGAATATGCTCCAAGCGCAGTTACCACAGTAGTAACGTTGAGTACAACGTGACCAGAATAGGCCAACTTTGGGACGTTCGTCGGACATGTGTTTCGTCGGGGGGTTGCTCATAAGTTTCGACACGTGTCTGAAATCTGAATCATATATTATGTAACTGAATATTTAAATTGTTTCGATGAGCGACGATGGTCGTGGTACAGGGACAATGGGTATGAGCTCGACCTCTTGTGCGAGAGGTTCGATCCTGATCCCACCCCCCACCCTCGTGGTGCCTAGAACTGGGTTTTTCCAAATTTCTAAGTACACCTGGAACACGATCGCTCGCTGATCGGTGAAGGAAAACATCGTGAGGAAACCTGCATGCCCGATGAGATCAAAAGTCTTTAAAGGCGTGTGAAGTCCACCGACCCGTATTAGGCCAGCGCCTCGGTGAACAATGTCCCGATCCTATTCACGGGTCTCCTATTCGAAATCAGGCGAGGAGGGTCCTCGCCTGATTTCGAATAGGAGACCCGTGCTCAGCAGTGGGAAATAATATATGGGTTGCTACTTTACTTTTTTACATCTAAATAGGTGCTTTATTTAGAATATGGAATACGATTTAAATAACCACGATGTAACTTGAAAAACTTTTCCAAATATAATACAATAAGTAGTAAAAATGAAATGCTTGTAAAAATATGGTAAACATTCTATATAGCAATATTTATATATACATTCATAGAGTTCACCAATATTCATAGATTCCCAAACCGTAAATTAATTGTTTTGAAAAGACATCAAATACAGTTGAGACTACGATTAAAAAGATTTGTCTATATTTCTATTTGAAATAATGAGATCGATCGGGTTTTTTTAAATCACAAATTCACTTGTCGTTGATAACAGTTACCTAATCAATAAGACAATGCAAACGTTTTGTATGCAAATATCAAATAAACGAATAACGGACCAGTGTTTTAGATATCAAATTTCTTCATATGGGCCCAAAATCGTAAACATTGTACCAAAATATAATTTTTAACTCATATTATTAAATCAAAAACAGCAAACTATTTGCACCAAAGTAATTGTGCAATTAGCGCAGCGACGCGACGACCCTAGCCTATTTGCACCATTCGCACCGAACAAAAGCATAATATTCAGAATCATGAAAACATTTTTGAATTGGAGTGAAACCACCACTTAGGGTGCATGTCTCGAGTGCAGATTGTTAGTAGACCGGCTGGCTTAATTAGAGTTATAAAACAGGTAACGACAATTTTCATACTTTTTTTTGGCCGGGCTACAGCAAATTGACATACCGACTATAGGATGTGTTTTCATTATTTTCGACATTTAAATATTTTAAGTTTGACTTTTGCGTTTGAAATTGGTATAATCAGACTGGAGACCCGTACCGATGTTGCTTCGGAACCGTCTAATTTTCCACATGAGCTGTTATAACGAAGGAAGCCTATATTCAGCAGTGGATAAAGTCTGATGATGATTATGAAATAGGAGCAACATTTCGTTCTAATCAGGTAAAGATACCTACATTGATCGATTTATCGCTCTCTCCCAGCTAACAAAATTTAATGAAAATCGTTTTGAAGATGTTTCCGAGATTCAGTATATGGCAGGTATATATATATATATATATATCTGTACAAGAATTGCCTGTTTGAAAATTTAACATAAGATAAAGTTAGTACGAGCCTTTCAATTTTTCAAAGCTTAAAAAACATTTAACTCATATCAATGAGTACAATATTTCAAAAACTTGCAGGACGGTTATTCAATTACAATTGTTCGAAGGACTTAACTCCTGATCAAATTAGCCGTTGTATTAGCAATATTTACAAAACAATTCACGCTGTGCCAAGATTACGGAATTAATAGTACTAGTTCAAGGTAATAACAACTTTATAAAGTTTTCATATGTACCTACGTAGTTTGAAATGGTTTGAATTTCGAATATGCACCAAATGAAAATTTTAGAAAGGGGCAATACAATCTGAGGACAAAAAAGTTAGATTGAATTTCCTTATCGCCAAGTATATCATTCTCTCTTGCAAATTCAAATTTACATTTTTCGAACGTTTTGCTTATTGCATTTAACTTTCCACAAGACAATTCTTGTCATGTATATTTGCTACCTACAATTATATTACTACCTATGATAATAAATATATGATAAAGAAACGATATAAGGGCATTGTCATGGAAGTTAAAACATTTTATGGTGCAAAAATATTTGATCTGGTATCGTTATCTAAAGATGAAGCAGTCGACTGCATTTGAATGGAGAAAGGGCCGGTAGCTTTTCCTATAGGGGGATTAAGGGGAAAATAAACGAATGCTAAATGCTGTTATGGGCAATAATTATTATCTAAAACGGTCTGAGCTGTTATCCCTTTCTTGCTACAGCGAGACAGGAAGATGCTATTCAAATATGAACCTATTACTTTTTACCGGTAAAGGAAAATATCATGAGGAAACCCGCATGCCTGGTAGGATTAAAGTCATTGAAGGTATGTGAATATTACTAACATTGGGCCAGCGCGTCGGTGAACTATTGCCCGTTACCCTCCTCGCCTGATTTCGAGGAGAAGACCCGTGCCCGGCAGTGGGACATATAAGGGTTGATACTTTACTTTTTGTTGTGTAGGTACCTATTTTTTTTAAAGTTTCTCAATTGAACTCAACATATTTTAAAATAAACTCACCAGCAGCCAGATACACCCCGGAGAGCAAACTTCCAACCCACGCGACAGTCCCCTTCCCTTGTCCAAAATATGTGACTAGTTCTGGTAGGAATATACCGAATGTGTACGCTATGCCGTCCACAATCAGGTTACACATGAAGGATGCGAACACCACCACCCAACCGTAGCCACCGTCGGGCGGCGGTGGTAGCTCTCCATAGTCGTAAGCCTCGTCATCATCGGCCTCGCCCGCTTCCGCTGTCAGTCTTGCCGCTTCCTCGCATGATGTTTCGCTTTCGGTCTGTAACAAAAACATTATACGTAAGAATTCGATCAATAGGATACAATAACAATGTTGACACTGAAATAAAAGTAATAATTGAAGAATTTTAATTTGATTGTCATTGAATTAGATATTGAAAAGGTTTAACGATGTCATATTAACCAGGTGTTTTGATTGATTTCGGTTGAAGTCGGTTAAAAAGATATCAATATGTATCTCTCTTAATAACACTAGGCTGATCTGTAGCTACGCTCAAAGCTACGATACAGAAAACTGTAACATATGCAAGCGAAAATATATTTAGCCTTAAGATTCACAATAAGAAAGTTCGTAATAATTCGAAGTTGGATCTTAAATAATTCAGCGTCTGTAGTGAAGCCTGGAATGAAAAGTATGTAGCGAAGAAACAAACTGGATAAGTAATAAATATATTTACTTTATACACCTATCTCGGGAATGGCTTGGTCTTAACAAACTTTAACTACAAAAGTGTTGGGTAAGTTAAATTGTGTGTAAATTATTAAGCAGCCGGGTTCTATCATCATCAACTCCTAATCTGAATCTAAACTTTTAGATTACTTCTTATATATACAAACGTTTTACGGACATGCCATCTCCGACCTGAATTGACCTGAACCATTGGCCTTAATCCTCCGGTGATCATGAATCTTAATAAACCGCGATAAAATCCATGAACTATTGGTTTATTATAATCAAAGTAAGACAGAAGTAATTCGTTTAAACTTTGGAAAAAATATTATAACTTTGATGTAGAAGATTTTTAGAAAAATTAAATATACTTTCCTAGTATATAGAAATTAGAAAAGTATATTTTGCAATCATTATTATATATTAAATATTAGTTCGATTCTGATCGAACCCAGATATCTCATTTTCATTCACCGTAAAAGGAAAACATCGTAAGGAAATCTGGAATACCTGATGAGATTAACGCCCGGTTTCTGAAAGGCTGGCAAAAATTAACTAATTAACTGTCAAATCTGTTTTTAAGTCTCGAATAAGTTGCTAGAAGCATGGTTAAATTACTTAATTATATCAGTCTGTCAGTAGACATAACTACAATGAAAAGCTGTCGACTCTAGAATCGTATGTTAACCGCCATTAACAGCCATGCTAGTTGACATACACTTTGATCAACGATTCAGAAACCGGGCGTAAGTCTTTGGAGGTGTGCAAAGTTCAGTCAGTGGATCAACGTTTCCGACAGTGTGACAAGTATCTACGGATTGATCATGATGAATATGCGGAAAACTTAGTGCTAATAATCAATATGAAACAATTATTAAGTTATTCAAGTCCATAAAATCTCTTGAACATTAAATCATTTAACAGCTTAAGCTTTATTGTGTACATTAATTTTAGCACATCGTTAATATAAAGCATTACGTCATCTGAAGTGATCTAGTTAAATTTGCGAAAATTAATATCCATCATATACACTTACTTACACGGCTTTTTGATTTTATGAAACAATGAAGCAAACCACCAAATACATTAAAATACATAAAAAACTTTACACTTACGCATTAAAAGACAGAGAACTTTTATTAACTAAGTAAGCTTTTAAGCACAGTCGTCAAGAATGAAACTTTAGATTATTACAAGTTTTTATTAAATCATAACAGAAGCACTTTAAATTAAATTATTTTAAGAAATAATTTTTTGAGCTTTGGCGTTTTCTAGCTAGGAACGAACGTGTTGCATTTTATGTTATTATTGTTGTGTTAATTTATATTTGAAAAATACGAACGTGATTTTGGGACTGTCTTTCAAATTCCGTAGGTACGCCAATATATAGCCATATATCATTATAATATCCATATATTTAATAAGAAAGGAGCTCTTTGTGCCACTTTTATGTGCTCGAAGAAACGACCTCAAGGAAACCTTTTGACGTATACGTACGTACACACAGATTAATCTGCAGGCCTGGGACCTTTAACACAGCACGGTGCATTCCTCCCACCGGTTAATAAAGTAGACTTCACAATTAATAAAATTCTATAACGATAGCACGGCAACGACAGCGTCATGCCGGTGCTTTCACGGCATTCGACTCGATTTTAGGCTGCGTACAGACGACACGTGTCGCGTTAGTACACGTGTCGTCTGAACGTAGTCTTACTGCCAAGTCGCGATGAATATTGTTTTACATCAAAAATCATGGCGTCCTAATCCAATACCATTTAATAATCTTCCCTATCATAAACATTATAGTCCATTTTTATAGAAGTGACCAAACTAGTAAACAAACCCTGTCGATGCGTAATTTACGATTTTTCGGCTTTTATCACTCACTTTCACAACACATTAGCTTACGGACATTTGTAACACTCCATTTACTACTTATTTCACTAAAAACAACTATCAATCTACCATTAAAACACTTAAAATCTTATAAAATACGAATATCGCGTGCACAGATATTTAATAAATTTGAATGTGACATTTCATCTTACTTTTTTTAGAAGAGAAATAGGGATGGGGTCATTTCATTTTTAGAGGTGATCGTGTATAAGTGAATGAACAAAATGAACAATAAAACAGGCCGTGTTCTGTAGTACAGATATTTTAAAATTCCATTAATTACAATTTATTAATAGTTTTTAAGACAATATTACTATAATGCAATTTGTTACTAAGTCGTTCAATTTTTTTAAATGTTGAGAGCAAAAAATGCTTACAAAATATAACAAAATAAGGACAATCTTTTACATGAAATTGTTTAGTTTTTATTTTATAATATGAATATTTTTGAATATCAATTTCAGCTTAAACATTTAACAATGTCCCAGATAATATAAAAATATAGCACTGGCATGAAAGTTCACGATAGTTCACAGGAATTTTTTTTGTAACTTTAGGATGAGACTAAGGTAAGGATAAGACTACTAAGTATGTGAAAAACAATGTTAGCAGTCATTAATTGGTTTAGATGTTGGAGACGGTGCGCCGCTGGCGCAAGGTTTTTTAGCCATAGTAAATTAAAATAATATATTAGGGTTGACTTTTGTTTCTAGGCCAGGCCGCGTTATTGTATTCAAATATCAATAGTGAACAAACACATAATAACATTTTACATATAAGCATCCAAAATAACTAGCGTCTCTTTTGTTTCCTTTATCTTATAGAAATTGTGAAAGGCTTAAATTGCACGTGTTCCTAAAAAAAACATTATTCTTTCTTTTGTCTATTATTAATCATTATACTTTTATAGGTGATTGTGTATTTAAGAATGAGCAAAATGAACAATAAAATAGGCCGTGTTCTTTACACATATTTTAAAATTTCAAAAATGCAATTTATTAATAGACTTTTAAGCAATGTTACCGTACTGTAATTGGTTATTAAGTTATTTATTTATTTATTGTTTATTTTACATTATTCTTTCTTTTGTCCATCGTTAGTCATAGCCGCTAAGCATTTTTAATGGTTTATCGACTGACCTTAAAAATCCACAGAAAGGTAAAAGATTAATAATTACGCACATCGGCAGCACAGATGGATTTTTAAAATGAGCGGAGTGGATTTTTGAGGCCAATAAACATGATGGGGATTATTACAGTGTAATGGATGCTCATTATTTTGAGAAGTGGTTTAATACTGTTTTAAATAAAGTGGAGCCTGGGTCAGTTTAATATTTTTAGACAATGCACCGTACCACTCAAGACATTCTGTCAAAGTGCCTAACATGAGTTGGCGGAAAGCAAACATACAAGCGTGGTTGCTAGAAAATAATATAAGTTACCATGAAACTGAAATAAAAGCTGAACTCTTAACAAAATTTAATAAACACGATTATGACAAAAAAAATATTGACGAAATGGCAGCCCAAAAAAATAAAATTGTCTTACGTCTTCCGCCCTACTATTGCGAATTAAGCCCCATAGAATTTACATAGGCACAAGTAAAAGCTTACATAAGCAAAAATAACAAAAGTTTCAAAATGGCAGAAGTCAAGGAGCTTTTAAGAAAGTTTAACTCGAATAAGTGCGGTGTCATGGAGGAACAGTATTGAACATGTAATAAAAGAAGAAGATAAAATGATGCAGCTTGACGGAATTATGGATGCTGCATCAGACGCCCCAGGCTTCAATATCCACGTCTCTGAAGACTCTTCGGATTCATCAGAAAGTATGAACAGCATTTAATAAAAAATAAAATAAATAAGTTCCTTATTGGCGTTTTTTCGTATTCTAGTATTTTCCTTTAATATTTTCATAAATAAATCAGTTATAATAGTTTATTTATCTATTCCAGTCGAAGAGCAACTTATTTCTATTATTATTATATAATTTTGTACTTCTACTAATTCTTAAAAAATATTATAAGTTAATAATAACATATTATAAGTTTTTGAAATAATTTTAGCAATATAGTGTCGTTGAAATATTAGAATATAAAATTAATTATACTTTTGTCTATGGCTTATTATTTTTATTCATTAATTTGCTCTTTGTGTCACTTCACTAAGCTACACTATTACTCTATTTGTCTATGGCCGGAAGTACGCCATATTTGTTTACTCTTTTGGTCACTTCTATAAAAATGGACTATAAATCGTTTATGTTTATTGTCCAGGGAATTCATTGTTCTCGTTTATGTCCTCGGAATACTAATGGGGTTTGACGAAAATATCCAAATAAAATCCAAATAAAAAAGGCGCTACTTGGATATCACTAGCCAGAGAAATAGAAAAGTTTGAGGAGGCCTTTGCTATAAGAAGCACACCGATATTACAACGAATAAAACAACTAAAGAACCAATATAATATTACGAGCTTTGAAATATCTGAAAGAAGGATTATTATTATATATTTAACATCTCATATTACATTATTAATGAGTTGAGAAGCGACTTCATTATATCGGAAGAAAGTATCAGTAGACAAGAAGATCAGCTATCTTCGCCTTTATTAAAAGACAGCCATACAACCTACCGCAAACGTTTAAAGCCATCAGTGACAACGATTCCATACAAATGGTATTTGAACTTTAAAATAGGTGATGAAATTAATGTCGCAAAACTACTTTTATGCAAATTAGATACGCAACAAAGAAAATTTAGTATGCGCGCGGCGGTCATATTTGTTTCCTTGTATATTTGTTCCTCAATCGCAAGGATCTGACGCGTAGACGCTAACTCTTATAACAAACAGGTATTCATTTTCATGAGTAAGCTTAACAATATCACCTTGTCTCATTCAATAAGTAAATATTACATTGCACTTCAAATAAGACTATTACACATACTTGAACAATACGAAAATCTAGTAAAGTATATTTAAAAATCTTAACCGAAATAAAATTCTAAAATTTCAATACAAACTACAATATAGTGACAAGGTGACTGAATTCTTTTCTTGGAAGTAAAACAACTGAAAATTTTCTGCGTTCCTTTTAAGATATTTAATTCATATACATGCATAACTACATACTTCCCATCTACATGGAACCAG
The DNA here is from genome assembly GCA_905333005.2 of Lycaena phlaeas. NCBI lineage: Eukaryota > Metazoa > Arthropoda > Insecta > Lepidoptera > Lycaenidae > Lycaena > Lycaena phlaeas. The sequence continues at coordinate 4,591,250 of HG995176.1, forward strand.
CAACAGAGCTGGTGCGGCCTGTGAAGCGGCTGAAAAAACTAAAGCTTGCAAATATAGGGTTCTAGGCGCTGAATATGATTTTGTCCCATTCGGTGTCGAGACCCTTGGTCCGTGGGGTCCTACCGCTTTAAGGCTTTTTAAGGAAATAGCAAAAAGGTTAGTCGACATCACAGGAGACCGAAGAGCTGGCAGCTACCTCGGACAAAGAATTAGTTTAGCAATTCAAAGGGGAAACGCCGCCAGTATCTTCGGAACATTGCCTAAAGGGACGTCTTTTAATAATATATTTTAGTTATTATAATATAATATTTATATTTTTAAGGATTATAGTTTTAGATTATTTATTATTATTAGATTATTTTTTTTTATAATATTATGTAATTAGTTTATGGTTATTAATAGATTACAATATTTTTAGAAGTAAATAAATATAGTCTTTCGATAAATAAAGTTCATATATTTTACTAGATGACCCGGCAAACGTTATTTGCCACATAGACAAATTATTTCTAGTAAATATTATGGTAGACAAAATATTAAAAAAATAATGGAAAAACGCCCACCCTCATTGAAGTCGCTCTTTATTTTTTTCCTACTCAGATAGAACTTTTATTGGTATCAGGACCATCAATACCAATTTTCATTCTAAGTGCAGAAATTAGTAATTTTCAATACAAATTTTAGCCCCCCCTATTAACCCACTAAAGGAATTTAGTCCATTTCACCTACACCTACACAAATCGTTTTTAATTGTAATTGAAAACTTACATTTACACATTAGGGATTGAATTTCTAAAAATAACTTTTCTTATTGCTCTCTTACATCATAAAGAAAATCACTGTACCAATTTCAAGTTTCTAGGTTCAGTAGGTTTGGCTGTGCGTTGATAGGATAAGTCAGTGAGTCAGATGTGCCTTTTATATTTTATAGATTGATATTTAGATTATCACATCCACAAACTTAAATATAAAGCTCAAGTTAATCTTTTAGCATTAGTATATAAGCTTAAGCTCTTAGTAAGAACTTTCAGTCTTCATGGTATAAAGTACAAAAACACACTATATTGATACTATCTGATTTTATAGACACTAACCGCAGGCCTTGTCGTTGACAGTAATGTATGTGACACATATTTGTTATATTAAGTGATCCATGAAGGTCACTGCTTAAACGTATTGCAAATATATCAATAACCAAACTTGTATTATCACATGATCACAATCAAAATATGGTCAAGAAAATAAAAAATTCTGAACATCTTAATTACGATCGTAAACATCGATCGATTATTCTAATAGCCAAGGATGCTACATGGAAGTGTCTAGAATTCGAATTCCGCCAAGTTTTTTTTTATGTTCGTTGAATAGGCAAACGATCAGACGTGCTACCGGTTGGTTGGTCGACGTGGCCAAAAAACATAAGCAAGTTTATCTTTTTTTAAATTAAGTTCCCTATCCTGAGGAATATAAGGTGTTAAGTCTCGTTGCCAGTAATTACACTGTCTATCTTGCCCGTCTTTCCGAAATACAGCAAAGCTGTTTCACGGAAGGAATAAGCAAGGTACCACACCCATGCCCTCTCATACCGGTAAAGTACTTATTGTACGATTAAAGACCTCTACCGGATAAACAATATAACATGTATTTACGCAAATCTTAAATTTAATTTAATTCTTATATAGTTTTTGGTAATACAGATTTTTGCAAAATTTCACGGAACTAGAGTAGCACTTATCATATTTGTTTATTTTATACGTATACAGAATGTTCCAAAAACCAACATCAAGCTGAAAACTGGAGCCAATGTAAGTAAGAACAGGCAAAAATATTGAAAGAACTCTTAGCCCCGTATTTTTCCTTTTATAAGCCTTAAAAATACACCCTATAGTGAACTTTCAAGTGCTGCGACTAATAAACTATATTTTTCTTTGTTTTTTTTACCTTTTTTACTAAGTATTTTTTTTTGTTGTTTTTACCTATTTTTTTTTTCAAATAAAATATAGCTCATTTGTTCAATCATGCTCTTAAAATTATTACGTGGCCTAAAGTAAAGACTCAAGAACTATAAAAACAATAATGCCAGAAGTCCGACTGGCGACAGTAATAATGGTCCATATACAGACTGTACCTTGTTAAAGGCGTAAAGTATCAATATTTATTAAGTAATCTATCAATTTCATGGTCATTGTCGAAGACAATGGCGATGGTAAGGTCACGTTAGCACGTGGTGCGATAGCATCGCTTTGTTTGCATACCACACGTTCAGGGACATAATATGCCCAGCGCCTATGCGGTGAGATTGCGCAATATGCTGAATAAAAACTCTCCGACACCGCTATTCCGCTTTTTAAACCTTAAATAATTCTTTAAAAAATGGCTTATTTTTTTATATGAGCTTGAGTGATAGTTCCACTGAGTTTGTTTCGCCGGTTCTTTTTAGTGGGCTTGCTTTGGAACCGGTGGTAGACTCAATTGACGTTCCAAAAGATACTTTGATTGTACTATTTTGAATTAACAAATTTACTTTGACTTTGATATTATGAACTCATAGAAACTATGAACACAGTATCCTACTAATATTATAAACGCGAAAGTTTGTGAGTATGGATGTTTATTACTCTTTCACGTAAAAACTAGTGAATGGATTTTAATTAAACTTTACAATAATATAGCTTATACATCAGAATAATACATAGGCTATAATTTATCACCGTACTTCCACGAGACTGGGAAGTGAGACGCGGGTTAAACAGCGGGGCGCTGCTAGTGCATATTAATAAGCTCTAACGGCAAATAGGGAAGAGACCTTTGTCCACAAATGTGTTTGATAAAACATGACTCATAGTATAAAACCAAGACAATATTTGGTTCTACGTGTCTATACTGAGTAATAATAATAATAATAATAACAAAGCCCTTTTATTCTGAACTACATGCAATTTAACATTAGAGACTTATTATAATGATACAACTTTTACGGATTTTATCTCGTTTTATTTAGTTTTTATATGCCCGACGTTTCGGATACTTTACAGCAACCATGGTCACGGGAGGACTGCTTTAAAGACTGGCTGACCATGGTTGCTGTAAAGTATCCGAAACGTCGGGCAAATAAAAAACTAAATCGAACGCGGTAAAATTCGTAAAAGTTGTTTTATTGTATTGTGTGAAATTTGCGTAAACATAAGAAAACAACATTAGAGACTTAAATGCAGCTGCAGCTTCTACACCTACTGCAGCTCCATTCAGCTCGCTCTTCTGCAACCCTATTCCAGTATTATCCTAGTGTTAGAAGGATATATGACGGTCAGACCTTTTGGATACCACAAGGTTACTTGTTTGCCCCATTTATTTTGAAACGCATATTATGACCTGTCCAACACCATGTTTTATATTATGGTCTGTCTGTTAATCTGTTAATTTTGTATTTATTTTTATTTCCAAATTTCGTATTTAAATGTCACAAAGCCCGACTCCCATCATGATTCATTCCATTTCTCTTTCTGTTTTGGCTCCTCTCACTACATAGTCGCTACGATTTTAAAACCTAAATATATAAAGGCTATTTTTTTTGGATCCGGACGTCGAAATATATATAAGTATAGTAAGGTGAGAATAGTTTGATAATACATTTTTGTTGGTTTAATGTCAAAACAGATATACGTATAACATAATAAATAGGTAAACATCATACACTCTCAAGTATCAAGGATAGCCGTGACTAAGGCTTAGTAGTTGGTTACTGATTTAATAGTAGATACCTACTACATTAAATACACAAGCAAACAGATTATCATAACATCACATATGACATATTCAAAGCGATACAACAACTGCAACATGTTATAACATAAGGTATTGGGTATTTACATAAGACCTTAATAGTAATAAGTCTATAGTCCATTTTTTATGTCATAAGGAACTAAATAGTAAATAATAAAAAATAAAAAAAATAATCAAAAATAATAGAATCGGCGAATAATGTCGGAGTCTTTAGGTGACATCAGACGCCCAGAAACATGCATCTATCCGCACAACCAACTAAAATCATATTTTTTTTACAATAAATAACAAGTAATTTCCTCAAACCAACTTTTTTCTATATTACTTATTATATAAAAAAAAAAACATCTTGGTATTTATGCGTTTGTATTTATGACGATTTTCGAAACCACAAAACAATAAAAAATCTATTATCATTAAGTTCTTATAAAAATATCTTATAAAAATAATCATCAACAGTGCTAACACGGCTCTAAATCAAAGTTAGGTTATCAAATAAAACACGTATTTCACAAAAAAAAACCTTTGCATTGATACTGCCAAGGCGAAAATGATTAGAATTGTATGACGTAAATTCTATAGCTCGTTGCAATAGTTTCATTCATTCATTTTTTGATTGAATATTTACAAAAAAAGATTGGAAATGATGAGCTGGAGGTAATTGATTTGTATCTTAGACCTGTTCTATCATTTGGTGCGGAACAACAAAATAAGTGGCAGAATAAAATTGCGTTAGGCAGCTTTTGAAATATTAGACATTCTTCGATCCAGAAAAGTTGTAGAGTCCAAAACACGTCTTCAACTAAAGTGTCCTCCTTATTATGTCTTACGGTGCCGATGGACGCTCACACGTGGCTGCGTGATGTGCAAAAGAAAAGTCGCTCAAGTTGTGCAAAATAAAAGCACCATTCCATGAAGCGAGCGATGCCCGGTTACAAACTACAAGACCATATCCGCAGTAGCCTAGGGTGAACCCAGCATCTTGGGCGAAGCGAATTGAGAGAGGAGGCTCTTTGTACCCTTCTTATACGAAGAGGGGACAAAAAAGCAGGGGCAAGGGGCGAGGGCGGGAACCTCGCCTCATTGTACTGTCCCGACGTTGGGAGGGGTTGTTCTGTGGTGCGGGGCAACCCCTCTGTGGAAGTGGCGTCGGTCCCCTGAGGGACTGACTGACTAGCCGTCGAGGTGCCCTGTTGCTTGTAGATCCGGGGCACCTCACCAAAGGCGGTATTGGTGGGCCTGGGAGACCCACTCCCCCGCGAGATGCCTAAGCGCATTTCCCGGCGTTAAAGTAAAAAAAGGCGACGAACAGATTAATTGAAAAAAGGAGGCCTAGCAATAACAGGCTGATAACGATGATTATGATATTCTATAGCTATGTCGCCACCACAAAACATAATAAATCACTTATTCTTTCCACGCAACACCAGGAAAATCATGTTCTTGAATTTGTTACACCAAGCACATTATAATTATTGACTAACATATTGTATTAACGCCACGACTGCATCAGTCAGTATTCTCGATAAACAAATCGAGTTCTGGACTTCGTCATCATCATTAATCATTAATCTTGATCCGTCCACCGCTGAACGTAGGTCTCCTTCAATAAACGTCAAGATGGCCGATCTATTGCCACTCGCATCTATCACCGTCTGTCGAAGATCTTTTTCTCACCTATTTAGCCCAACCAACACTTTGTCTATCCAAACATGTTTTGGACTTGTTTTAACAACATAATTTAATTACTTAGCTGCTAAATGTTGTTAGGAAAAAAAAATCTAATATAAATTAATAGATCCCAGCCAAGGAATGAAAATAATCATATCTATCAATATTTCACATATACACACAATATAACATAAAATTTAAACAGTCATCAAAGGACTATGCATATCTATTTCAAGAAGACTAATCTTTGGAAACATAAAACAAAAACTTGTAATAATACATCGAATTACTTTCAGCTCCTCTCAACCAGCCCGAGCTAGTAATTACAAGGATTTTGCTATCTTATTTAATCGCCGGATGATCAATATTTATTCTTTCCAAACCCAACGTTCTAGAATCAAATTTACTTACCGCCACCTATTCTTTGGTGTTGCCATAAAAATGATTTAAGAATCTGCTATATTTGTTTAGCTTAGCAACACAATGAACAAATTAGATAAGCCTCATTAAAGGATTAGCAATAAATTTACATCGTCAATGACGATAAACTATCTGTTATCACACAAGTGCGATACAACGCGGTGAAAATTATTATTGTTTTAAATGGCAACATCGCGTGGCAATTTTTTGAAGTGATAACGTCTTATAGCGTCTTATAAATCGACGAACGCCGGCTGCACGCATGAAAAGCATTACTCATGGTCACGTTACGTCCGAGCAGAGCGTACAAACGTGAGCGCGAAACAAGCGATAGAGCCTCGATCGGCCTAAGCGATCGCCTTGTGACGCATTATGGCGATATAACGTAAAATTATCGTCCAAAAACCAACTTCACAGTAAACAGGTATTTTTAAATAGGCCAATCGAAAAATTAAAGCTCCGTTTATTCGGATTTTATGGCTCATATTACTACTCTGCCTCGTAATATGCTCAATGCATAGCCACTTTAACCTTACCAGAGAACTGTTTTATTAAAAAATATTATTTAAAAGGAATATCTTTAGGAATAAGATTTAGGAGCATTCCGTATACGAGGGGTATACGGAATGCTCCTAAATCTTCTAAACCAAAGAATTCAGACGTACTTAGAAGCACAAATCTTAAGGATTTTTTGTGCCGACTTTATCGGGGACTAGTCCCCAGTTCGCACTAGCTCGCTCTCGTAGGCTTTTAAAACGCTCGGTTTTTAAAACGTTAGTCAAAGTGAACGTCAACTGACATGGCTGGCATGCACTCTGACGTCAAATTACACAATTTTTCATTGTAGTTTCACAGTTGTATTCACAGATTTTACAGTTGATTTGTTAATTTTTGCGTTGATCAGCCTTTCGGAAACCGGCCGTTGGTGACTCTTTCGTACAGTAACCGATTCAAGTTAGACGCGTGTAGGTTCATTAAAGGTATGCCCGGGAGTCAGGACGCGCGCTGATGATGATCAGTGCTGCGGTGCACATGCGACACGTCCTTGTAAGCACCTACATATAAGCGATTTATTCACTTGCCGTATGCTAACACGTGGAAACGGGTATTGGCTTACACGGTAATTGCTTTAAAATGTATTCTCCAATGTAACACATAACAAACACCTTTATCTTAATACTAAACAAATAGAAATATTACATCATTAAACGCCTTCAGAAAGAAACAAATTATACTTAGATAATGCGTATGGTCAGCATACTGTTATTTGTTAATTATTTAGTACTTACTGGCTGTTCCACATAGCTTCGCTTGCGTCAACTAAAATTTAAAATGGGTCCCTCAATTTTTTAAAAAATATAGCCTATGTTCACCGGGGATAGTGTAGCTTCGGAGCTCGTTTTTTAGTTTCGGAGCCTATTCAAAACACTATCAAATATTTCCTTCATAATATTAGTATGGAAAGAAATAAAAAATAAGCTTTGTTGTCTATTCTGGACATATGGTTTTACTAACTAAAATCTAAGTTCTCGAAATGCTATCTATATATACTCTAACTTGCTTATGTATATGCGCGATGTTAACCAGCTGCTGAAAGTTTTTTTTTTTTTTAATTGAGGTTTACATTTGATATAAATGTCATTTTGCTTAACTATTCCTTCATCACAGACTATAAAAATAAATAAATACTGAATGGTTTTTGCTTTTAAACACCAAAATCATTAAAGATCAACAAGAATGACTAATTAGGTACTTCGTGTCCAGGATTTATGTGCAGGAAAAAGCTTTTATTGTTAATAACTTTACTATTATTATAAGTTATTTGAAATAATTAACAATATAATTGCGTTTTAAAAATTTCTCCGCATTCATAAATAAATACTAGGGTTATTAAGATGACGGAAGCAATTCCAGGAAGCGAACTCAACCTTCAGCGGTATTTGAATTTTTCATTACGACCAGCTAAACGGAATGCCGTTATTGAAAAGAATTTACAATTTCTTGATCCAACAATTACTGCCTGTAAGTAAATATATAACTGCGTATCTACCCTAATATTATAAAGAGGAAAACTTTGTTTGTTTGTTTGGTTGTAATGAATAGGCTCAAAAAGTACTAGACCGATTTCAAAAATTCTTTCACCTTTCGAAAGCTAAATTATCCACGAGTAACATAGGCAAAATTTTATTCTGGAAAAAAATATTTGGGTTTTTCGGACACAAGGTGTAAAAAATCAACCAGAAAAGTTACTTATTTTGCGTACTAAGTTTCCGTTGTAAATCTTAGTTTACGCAGGCGAAGCAGCGGGCAACACCTAGTCTATTTATATGAAGACAAAAGTAGAAAAAAAACCTTTTATTTAGTCATTAGAATCGTCGAAAAAAAATTCATCCTTGAAAAATAGGTCATGACCTACTTAAGCACCACTTTTTGTCCAGTATTATCCTTCTATTAACCTGCATTTGTTTACTGTTTATAAAGCATTTAAAATAACACCGAGTCTTTTCCTTTCTGTTCTATTCTTTTGTATGCCTACAGAGATTTAACTGTTTAGACTTATCAAAGGACTTAAAAGCAAAGCAAATAGATACTTCAATACATCAGATCTTATACAATCAATTCACAATAAAATACACATTAATAATCATTGTGCCTGGTAACATTTCATTATCTGGTTTTAATGATACTAGTGGGACTTGGGAGGGATGCGCTATGCCACTCTATCTGACATATTGCTTCTTCTCCTGTACAACAGCTTTGGTGAGTTTCGGAGAAAAGAGCAAAACAGGCTTACTAAGGAAGAGCTAAACAGGAGGACTTAGTATCTTATGTTTCGGAGGCAATACATAAATGAGAGGCCTGGGCCACTCCATTTCCAGGTAATCTAGTTTATGTTCATGGGCGACGGCAACCACTTACCATCAGGCAGGTGCCACGTCTGCCTTCTTCCCTATCTAACATAAAAAAGTCGGTAAAACCAATATCAATTATTTCAAAATTATCGCACGTTTGAATTTAGAACTTAAAATTAATAGGATTGATAAAAATCGGTAGTAAACCTCTTTTAAGCATTGACTAGAAGCTTCTAGAATCTAGATAAACAAGTATAGGAGAACAAATATGACGGTTTAAATGGCCATGGTTCCGCTGATGATCATCATCTAGTGATCATTGATGCGCATGTAAATTGCTTTTAATTGATGAGTACCGCTCGTCGCGAACTTCCTTCCATCAAACGTTACTGGGATATTCGCTATTACAACATTCATAACACGGCACAAAACTGTTAAATATCTGAAAAATTTCACTGGAAAGTTTTGACCGTATCTGGCAAAATCACGCCAATAATTTAAAAAGAAGAAAAAAGTATATCCCTACTAATATTATAATCGCGAAAACTTGTAGTGTTGTTTGTTACTCTTTCACGCAAAAATTACTATGTGGATTTTAATGAAACTTTGCAGTTATATAGATTATATATCAGAATCGGACATAGACTACAGGCCTATATGCTATTATAATTTATCGCTGTCCTTCCACTAGAATGGATATGTGTTGTGAAACCACGGGGCGATGCTAGTGTACATATATGAAATGGATATTCGTCAATTCACTGTCATACAAAAATACGTACGTGATAATTCTAAAAAAAACTATGAAGTGTCATGAAGTCATAATGACTTAAAAATGATTTCTTTGTTTCCGAGCTTCTTAAATCGTGTTTATGTTCAACATTACAATTAGTGTTTATCTCCTATACGTTTAAGGATTGTGTTTAAGATGTGCACGTGTGGATACATAGTTGCAAGTAATATTTCCATCAAGTACAACACCTATGACTTACAAGCAAATAAATTATTACTTATCATATCATTACGCCTATATGAGACACCGATAATCCCACTTGTGCTACAATAGAATCACAACTTATTACGATTTTAAAGATCATTAATAAGTGCGGACTGACAAACAAACGCAGAAACTATCCTCAGTTCTCTGAATATTTATCGCAAAAATCCTCCTTAATCACATTTTGAAAACTTCCACTTTCAACAGTATAATTTGAAAATGAAACACTAAATTCAGAAAATCATTAAGAAACCGACTCTCAGTTCTCTCTGGTCTAATCATAAAGCATAGACAAAGCAATATGGATCTTCATAATGAATCTGGCACTGTTCTAGATTTATATTCTACATTTTCATTTATGCAACCGAAGGAAAATGATATTTGAGAATTATTTAAAGTGACGAGTTCGGAGAGTAACCTACTTTTATACTTTAAAGAGGATTTTTAAAGAATTTCCTGCTAACAGTCGTAATATTTTAAATGAAAATAATAGCAACAATTAAAAAAATGTTACGTAAAAATTCTCTATCGTTGTTAATCAATAATATTGTAAGAACTTACCATTTTCTCGGTGCGAGGAGCGAACGTTTTACTCACACAAAAGGCGAAATCGTCTGCGATAAATCGAACAAGCGATAATTTGCTAATCAACGTATCTTGATAAACTTATCAATCTTATATAACAAAAAGTATAATTATAGTACAGCACTGTTCCACGGTGAAATGTGAACTGGAGTGTTTGAGGGAGATTGTCCAAGTAAACTTGTGATAATCCACATAATTGCTTACACATTAAAGGATAGTTAGAAATAGATACATTATGTTATTTACTTATTTGTTAATATAAGCGTCAAATGGTTGAGTAAACAAAAACCATTGTAATAAGTACTCGTTTATAAAAGACAAATACAAAACAAGAAAATGATACCAAATTACTTTTTTTTTGATGATTTTGTTTATTAGGATATTTGTTGGACCTATATAGGAATATTAAAACTTAAAGGGGCTTCATACAAAATACACTACATGCATACGCGATAGCACGATTGTACTCGACGGTGTAAAAATTACACTGGGCTATCATTACGCAAAATGTACAACAATAATTATTATAACTAAGTATGGGCCATGTTGTTAGCAATGGCAGGTCCACGTTGGATGCGAGTAGCAGGGATCGGTCGTCTTGGCGTTCTTTGAGGGAGGCCTATGTTCAGCAGTGGACAGATAAAGGATGATGATGGGTCATATCTTGTCATGTCGAATTTATAGTTTTACTAAGTTTGTGTTTATTGATCATAAAAATTTAATTATGTTTCATAATAATAATATTATGATTGTATCAAATTTCTTCAAAATTATAATTTGCAAAAATCTAAAGGAACTTTTTTTGGATAGAATAAATTGAAATACATATTTTCAAAAAATCTTAAAAAATTGACACGTTATTAGTTTTAATAATATAAATTATATTGCTTTTTTTGTTTCTTTAAGTTATAAAATATTACGAAACATCAAATATATTTCATAAAGGTTTATTATGTCATAAGTCCTTATGAGGTCTTATGAGAAGGTCTTTTAAAACAGTACCATAACAATAAAATTATATTAAAACTGGCTCAATGTAATACAGTTTTCCTTATCATCTATAAAGTCACGTCCCACGCGTGCCCTTTACCTAAAACTTTAATTGTACTCGTTATTAGGCATGGACCAAAATTGGTTTTAATACAATTTCAGCAGCCAGAACCGATCTTCAACATTCGGCCGAGTTCGGTTTAAATGCCAAATATTTGATACTAGAAAAAAAACTAGGGATATATTGACAAATCTATTAAAATAAAAAAAAAATATATCATTTAAATAAAATAAAATCATACATAATACAGTTACAGTAAGTCCATTCATAGTACATTTATTTTGATTAGAAACCGTAACTGCGAGACTTTTATATGCAATATAAAACTAAATTAATCCTTATTCATTAACGAGAACATAGACAAGTAACATGTAAATAAAATTTATCATTTATCTAAAAACTGCCATTAATGCGTATTTCGAATAAAAGATTACCTAATACCTAACCGTTAAACTAACCGTTCATAAATCAGTGTCATAAATATTAAAAGTTATTATTAAATTTACCGAATGCGGGGCGGAAGTTAGAGTTTTGTTCAAGTCACATTCGGCCTATTTCTACTCGTTATTTTTAACCGACTTCCAAAAAAAGGAGGAGGTTATCAATTCGACTGTATGTTTTTTTTTTTTTTTATAAGTGTTACCTCATAACTTTTGACTGGGTGAATCGATTTTGATGATTCTTTTTTTATTAGAAAGCTGATGCTCCCCATGTGGTCCCATTTTAATCTAGTCCAGTTCTGATGATGGTATCCATGAGAAAACCATAAAAGTCATAAATTTGCATTAGGCATGTACGCGACAAATAGATGAATAACTGAATATCACGCCAACCGATTTCGATGATTATTAGTTTATTTGAAAGAATATAGTTCAAGGGTAGTGTGGTGAAAACTTGGTTAGGTTCTGATCATGGGATCCATAATAAAGTAACGGAACTCTTCAATTCTTAGGTGTAAATTAACGATACTCGGCTGAATCTTTTATAGGCCATCCGGATATTTGTCTAACGTAACGTCTTTATGGTCAAGTGGTCAAGTAACTGTAGTAGCCCAATATTATGATCAATTCCTCAAGAGCTAACAGTAACGATGCGATCTGTGGCAGAAATTCTAACTGTCTGTAATTTGTGTATGCACTCTGCAAAATTGTGTATGCAATACATAAAATTATCGTCATCATCAGCCTTTCTCTATTCACTGCTTAACATAGGCCTCCCTCAATGAACGCCAAGGCGGCCGATCTCTTGCCAATCTCATCCATCGTACATTTACACAATTCCAATTTGCTTTTGGCTGTGTGTTAATTTAAATCCTTTCTTCGCTTGTTTTTCATTAAGCCTTGATAAATTTGTGTAAGCCCTCTAAGAAAGTTTACTAGCCTTACTGGCCCTATACTTAAAACTAAAAAGTACAAAATAAAGTTAATTTTAAATAAAAAACCAAAACCGACTTCAAAACTATACCTTAAAATTATGTACAACTAAAAATATTTAAATAATATTTAAATACTTCGAGGTGAAGTTAATTAACAAAAATAATTAATCAATGAATATAATGAAATTTATATGGCTTACTTATACTTTTTAAAATTAGTTATTTTTGGAGTCGGTACCAGCCAAAGCAAAGATAACCTTAACAGACATCTATTCAATACTTTGTGTACTTGTATGAGTACAAAATCAATAATTGCAAAGAAATTTATAATAAATGTGAGAGTATAATATTATTATGTATTCAAATGCTGTGACGTGTGATTAGACTGTCCTTATTGGCTGGCACCGACTCCCAAAATAACTAATTTTAAAAAGTATAAGTAAGCCATATAAATTTCATTATATTCATTGATTAATTATTTTTGTTAATTAACTTCACCTCGAAGTATTTAAATATTATTTAAATATTTTTAGTTGTACATAATTCTAAGGTATAGTTTTGAAGTCGGTTTTGGTTTTTTATTTAAAATTAACTTTTTTGTACAATTATTTTGCCATGATAATTCAGCCCTTTTCCGTCGACTGCTGAACATCCTCATACTCCTTCAATGAACTCCAAGACGACCGATCCCTGCAACTCGTATCCAACACACCAATCCACAATTCATAGAGCTATATTATATTAAGAATAAATTACATGTTATACCCACCTTTTTTTTTTTAACTCGGGGAATGCACTGACGCGTCCCGCAGGGGAGTGGGTCTCCCCAGGCAGGTATGCGGGACTCGCTGCGCCCGAAAGATAGTAAGTGGACACAGCTCTACCCACTAAAACCCGGCGAGTGCCACCACTGCCGCCTTGGGTGAGGTACCCCGGATCTACAAGCAACAGAGCACCTCGACAGCTAGTCAGTCCCTCAGGGGACCGACGCCACCTCCACAGAGCGGTTGTTCCGCACCACAGAACAAACACTCCCAACGTCGGGACAGTACGATGACGTGAGGTTCCCATCCTCACCCCTTGCCCCCTGCTCAATTCGCTTCGCCCAAGGTATTTGGACTACTGAGCCCCACCGCTACGACAAGGCCTGAGCCATGGTGGGGATGTTATACCCATCTACTTATTTACTTCTAATTTAGAATTATTAACAGTTAACATCATTAACAAGAACTCATGCATTGCCCAAGAACAAACAGCAAAAAGCATGTTATTTAGGTTTCTATTGTAAATTTAATTCGATTGCGAATTCAATACTTTCTTTATTTACTTTATCAAAATTTTATTGACCTACATCTATAAGAGGCTAATAACTCATGAACTGAATTGAAATTTCAGTTCATGAGTACACGTCGCCTATAAATCATTATTTTTCCGATGACTCGGAAAGGTGAATGACCGCGGCGACCGCTTAATAAGTAAATACTATTGAATAAGGTTATATTAAAGACACGCTACGTATTGTTAAAATCTATATTATTATACTAGCTATACCGACAAAAGTTACAAATTATTTCTGGATCCCTACATTTTAATTAAAGTAAATTCCGTGATTACATAAAAAAACTTTTATTTTTATTTTGGTCTGCCTGTTTGTTCCGGCTTATCTCTAAAACTGCCGATTCACCGATTTTGACAGGACTTCACTGGCATATAACCGAGATTACAAATATCTTAGGCTGTGGCCCTGTTGCTTGCAGATCCGGGGCACCTCACCAAAGGTGGCATTGGTGGCACTCGCCGGGTTTTAGTGGGTAGAGCTGCGTCCACTAACCAGCTTTCGGGCGCAGCGAATCCCACATATCCGCCTGGGGAGACCCACTCCCCTGCGGAATGCCTAAGCGCATTTCCCGGCGTTAAAGAAAAAGAAAAGTATCTTAGGCTACAAAAATAATCATACTCAATCCGAATGCGGATGTAAATCTAATCAAAGCTGGCAAAGCAACAACTATATTTAATTTATTAAAGAGAAACGTATCCCTACCGTACTCTACCCTACAAATGACTGTAATTTTGTTAGAATTAAGCGACTGTAGAGCTAAACTATGTATAAAGTTAGAAACTATCCCACACAAGTATGTATAATAATTGTTATATACATATCATTTTGAGATTTGCAAATTTTTGTGTAGCTTATTTATATTTGTTGCTATTGATAATTCGATATTATATTTTAGCTAAGAAGCCGAAAATAATTATACATTGCGAAATTTTATTGGCCATATTTAGATTCTAAGAGATTTTAAGGAATATGCCCCACGATCGGGCACGGGCCTCCTCGAAATCAGGCGAGGAAAATATAAAGTCTTGGTGGATTACCAAGACTTTGTATTATCTTATTTCAAATTAACAATAATCATTTTAACGTTACAGTCACAGATTTATAAATAAAGACAGATAGAGCATGCCGAACACCCGAGTGATGCTTCAAAGCGAATACAAAATCAAAAGCGAACTCAACACAATCTAATAGACGTTTAGAGTACGACGCTATGCACAGACCACCTAACCTATGGTATGTCTTTGACGCTATGTCAAGCTCTTAAGAGTGCTTTTGATTTGATTTGTATTCGCTTTGAAGCGTCACTCGGGTGTTCGGCATGTTCCATCTGTCTTTATTAATAAATCTGTGGATACAGTACTTACAGATTATGACCAAAGTAAATTCTAATTCGTTCACAATTCTCTGCACATTGCCATCATTGTTTATGGACAGGTGCCCAATGTTACACAATGGATCCCACGTATGACAGGTCTACCACTATCCCCTATACATGACAGTTTACTATTTAAAACAAGATATTTACCATGTTTTTCAATGGAGTTTTGCAGATCTCGAAAAGTCGTAGATAATGTCGAAAAACCGAAACAAAAGTTAAACATCGCGGTTTAAATAGTTTTAGAAATGTATACAGATTACCGACCGATTTCGACACAACATTTTTTCGTTCAGGAGACATAATAAATACCAGCGGAAAAATGAAACAAGAAGTTCACTGTGATAATTTATTCATAAATATTTTTTTTATTCATAAATAATTCACTGTGATAATTTATTTATGAATAAATTATCACAGAACATGAATCCTACAACCTATCCTAACAAATATTAGGTTTGGAATCCACTGTGTGAGGACTAGTTGCCTTTCTTATATTGAAAGAAAATACTTGATAAGATAAAAAAAAATCGAATATCCTTTCTTAATTGGGTCTTATTAACAAGACTGGTTCCGGGGTTCCGGTTCCGGCGACGAAAGTGCAAACACGTACGTTAGAGATCTCTGTAGTTATTGTAAAATTAAAAGTGTAAAAAGTGGCAATTTGAACGCATAATACACCTGAACCGAAGGAAAATCGAACCGAGACAGTGTTCAAGCAAAAATTTCAGTGAAATAACTATTTGTTTGTGATATACACTCCAAAAAAGTGTCGAACATTGCATCGTCGAAAATAAACATTCATACGCCATGAAGGTAGTAGAAGAAAATTACTAACGTTAGACATTGACAGCCATAGATACAAAACATAAGTGTTGTCATTAGAAAAAGTGATACCCACATAAAAAAAGTGATACCATCATCAAAAAGGTGTTACCATCATCAAAAAGGTGTTACCATCATCAAAAGGGTGTTACCATCATATTTCATCAAATCACCAAATATTAATTACAAAACACCTAACATCAAAATGGAAAAACAAATGGAAATATTACTCTCTAAACTAAACGAAAAGTTAAACGAACAAACATCGAAATTAACAACAGCAATAACGAAAAATGTCATGGAAATCTTAGACGAAAAAATGAAAATACTGATGGAAGAAAACAATAACCTCAAAATCAAAGTCACTAACTTGGAAAAAAGAATCACATTATTAGAAAAAGATAAACGTAAGAATAATTTGATCATTTTCGGCGTCGAGGAAAGGGCAAAAACAGAAACAGAACTAGTTGATTATGTAAAAGAAATTTTTGTAGAGTCAGGAATACACCTAGATAGCCAAGAAATAAGTTATATTCAAAGAGTTGGAAAAAAATCTGATAATAACCGTCCAATTATAATATCACTAACAACCACTTGGAAAAAACATTTAATCTTGAAGAACAAGCGAAGCCTGCCCACAAATGTATATGTAAAGGAAGATTTTCCCAAGGAAGTTCTCGAGATACGCAAACAATTACAGCCAAGACTGGAAGCTGAAAGAAAAAATGGAAATATTGCGTTCATAAAATACGATAAGATAATTGTGAAGAAGCCAACGAACAGTAGCCGTGAAAAAAGAAAAAGAAACAACTCAGGATCACCAACCAATACATATCAGAAAAAGTCTAATATGGAGCCTTATGAACATGCTAAGACATCTCAATGTAAAACAAGGGAAGTAATCAAACCAAGCATATTTACACAGGTAAATCGTGAAAGGTCTGCCTCTTTGTCTGATATGCCAAAAAACAATTAAAGGCCCTCTCCAACCGGAACCAACATAGAACTATGACAACAGATAAATACAATACAACAACTTCGAAAAATAGCCCCCCAAGCCGGCTGGTCACCGTGGGGGGATTAGACCACCACCCTCCAACAAATCTGCCAACACAAAGTAGTTTATACTTTTGTACACTAAATACACGAACCTTGAGAACACCAGAAAGTCTGTTGGAGCTTGAGTTAGCTATCAAAACTATCAAATGGGACATACTGGGCATAAGCGAAATGAGAAGAATAGGAGAAACAATAGAGGAGAGAAGTCATTATATTATGTACCACAAAGGTGAAGTTGCTGGTCAAAGAGGTGTAGGGTTTCTAGTAAAGTCAAAACTTAAAAGTCAGATCATAGGGTTTGAAGGGATATCAGATAGGATAGCGGCAATGCATGTTAACGTGCCAAAGCATAAGAAAAAATGGACAGTGATCCAAGTCTACTCACCAACAGAGCAAGCAACAACAACAGAGATAGATAATTTTTACGAGAAATTAAGAGAAATAACCGAAAAATATTCGGGTAACAACATAATCCTCATGGGAGATTTCAATGCCCAAGTTGGCGCCCGAAGAGCTGGGGAAGAGCATATAATAGGGAAATACGGATGGGGCAAAAGAAGCAAAAACGGGGAGAGATTAGTAGAATTCATGCTAGAGCAAAATTTAACACTACTCAATTCAGTGTTCCGCAAAAAGCCCAAAAACAAATGGACTTGGATATCTCCAGACGGCAAAGTTAGAAATGAAATCGACTACATAATAACCAACAAAGTTGAATTATTTAGCGACACGGGAGTAATTCAAAATCTGAACTTTAATACTAACCATCGTATGGTACGGAGCTGTCTCAGCGGAAATGGCCCAAAAAAACCTAGACCAAAAGCAATTCAAATGAACTGCCCACATACAACTAGTAGAAAGAGGGACTCAGGAAAGACGGTTGATCTGATGGAAGCTCTTACTTCAGATATGGACCTAAATGAAAAATATAAAAGTTTAGAGAAAAAGCTCAAGGAACAGGCAAGAACACACATAAACAACAGCTGTAAAGAAAATTATCTCAGCGAAAAAACTTTAAAATTAATTAAAGACAGAAGGAATTTGCTGTCACAAAAGGAAAAGAAAAGAAACCAAAAAGAAATCTCCGAACTTAGCAAACAAATTCGCGAAAATATGAGAAAAGACAGAGAAAATAGAAGAATGAAAACCCTAGAGAATCACATTAACAGAACTGGAGGAACAAGAAAAGCACTCAAGGAACTACGAGAAAAAGGAAAAGAATGGATACCTAAGTTAAGAAACAAAGAAATGCAAACCATTTCTCGAAGTACAATAAAAAACTTGGCAACAAACTATTATCGCACTCTATATTCAAATCAGTCAAAAATTCAATCGTCATGTACATATATGTCTGAAGAATCAGAAGATATACCAGAAATATTAGTATCAGAAGTAGAAAAGGCCATAAAAAGTCAAAAGATGGAAAAAGCTCCTGGCCCTGACAGAATAGCAAACGAACTTATGAGAGGAACAATCAAAGAACTTAGCCCAATATTAACAAAAATCTTTAATGAGATTCTGTACACCGGCAGCATCCCAAACCAATGGGCGGAATCACATATAATCCTATTACACAAGAAAGGTTCAAAAGACGATATAGGAAACTATAGACCCATATCTCTCATCTCAAATGTATACAAAGTTTTTGCTAAAGTCATTTTAGACAGAATATCACTAAAACTAGACGAAAACCAACCGGTTGAACAGGCAGGATTCAGGAAGGATTTCAGTACAATTGATCATATACACACAATCAAGCAGCTAATTCAAAAATACAATGAATACAATAAAACCTTATACCTGGCCTTTATAGATTACTCAAAGGCTTTTGATAGCCTCAAGCACGAATATGTGTGGCGTAGCCTTAGAGAGCAGGGGATTCAAAATGCCTATGTAAATATAATCAAAAATATCTACAGTCAATGTAAAGCTAGTATCAGGCTGGAATCTACAGGTGAGGCTTTTCCAATCTATAGAGGTGTCAGACAAGGTGACCCACTATCACCAAAGCTATTTACAGCAGTGCTCGAACAAATGTTCAGAAAACTAAAGTGGGAGCACCTAGGGCTAAACATAAACGGATCGAGGTTGAATCATCTAAGATTTGCAGATGACCTAGTTCTGTTGGAAGAAGACCCACAAATACTGGAATTCATGACACAATCGTTAGCAGAAAAAAGTAGAGAAGTGGGTCTAGAAATGAATTCGAGCAAAACTAAAATGATGACAAATTCAACACCCATAGACATAACCATTGATGGTCAAACACTCGAATACGTAGAGGAGTATGTATACCTAGGCCAGATAATATCACCAAATAATCAAATGTCCAAAGAGATAGACAAAAGAATTGCGATAGGGTGGAAAAAATACTGGGCTTTGAAGGAAATTATGAAAAGCAAGGAACTGGGAATTAAGATCAAGAAGAAAACTTTTGAAACCTGTATCCTACCCTGTATCACATATGGCTGCGAAACCTGGGCGTTGACACAACGCCATAGAGAGAAACTAGCAAGATGCCAGAGAGGTATGGAAAGGAGCATGCTAGGATTAAAATTAAAGGATAAAGTTAGAAGCAAAGATATTAGACAAAGGACTAAATTAACGGACATTCTTTCACATATTGATCAGGCTAAATGGAGGTGGGCTGGACATATGCTCCGCTGCAAAAAGGAGAAATGGAGCAAACAGGTGACAGTTTGGTACCCAAGGGATGGTGTCAGGAGTCGAGGTCGTAAAGTAACAAGATGGGAGGATGAACTGAAGTGGACCATAGGACCCCAGTGGACAAGAATAGCGCGAGACAGAAAGCAGTGGAAGGAGTTGGAGGAGGCCTTTGCCGGAAGGCACACCGAACTAAGAGACATTTTGTGATTATTTTTTAAGTGTAGTTCTAAAAAAATTTTTATTTTTTTATTTTTGTGTTGTGTCATTACATTTTTACTCTTGTAAACACTTTGTTAAAACTAGCAAAAAGTTTCGGGAAATAAAGGCTTTATTATTATTATTATTATAACAAGACTGGTAGTTTCGGACAAACAAGCTTTTTCTTTTTATTACATTAATATTTAGTGAATATTTTTATTGTGTTTTATATAGAGTAAAAACTCGATAATATTTTATGCAAATCCCCTAGATTAAAATTGCCTAAATAAGTAGAATATTTAAAAAAAACACGTTAATTTTCGCCATGCTGAAGTATGAATCGCTAAATCTCCTAATCCATCGACAAGTATTTATGTTACGAGGATTATTGTTGACACTGTCGGTGATAAGGCCGTGGCGAATTTGCGTTTGCTCAATCTATTTTTAGATTTTGACAGTACCCGAGCGATCTTGTCTGTTTTGACATTGTAAAGGCCGAAACATTGACTGATTATGATAAAGATAAACATAGCAGAGGCATGCGCTGTGCCACGCCAAAAGGCTGCATGGGTCCATCAGGCTTGTTTCTCTCGTGAAACAGCTTTGCTGTGTTTCGGAGAGATAATAAATAAGTCGCATGGTCTAATTCCAAGTTAACTAGTTTTTTATAGGCGACGTCGACCACGCACCGCCTGGTATCACACATTGTTTAAGCATATTAGTGCATAAAGTTTTTATATATAAAATATTTTATTTACCATGCTGGCCGTTTTGGTATTCGTATAATTTAAAAGTGATGATAGAAAAATTCAGACTTTTGAATAAATGTTTAAATTGAACACACGTAATATATTTCCGTAATAAACCTACAATACCATCAAATCCTTTACACACATGCCAGTTTGCCTATCCCAATAACATAAAACATGACACGTATAACATATCTTATTACTATGATATTGGTAAAAAGTTGATCTTATTGCGAAATTAGTTTATAATATTATTTTAACTGTAATGTATAATATAGTATATTTTCATAAATAGTAGTAATAAAATTTAAATCATGATAATGAGTTTTAGTATACAAAAAATAAAGACTGATGATAGTGATACAGAAAATTGTTTGTATAAAGAAATACTGTTGCTACATTAGGCTCCGATAATGACACATCAGCTTACTTATACTGGCTGTATAATCCACAACACTTGTAAACACCTCAAGGATAATCTAAGCACACACATTTATCCATCATTTGTAAACACTTCAAATTATAAATAATAAATGCAATGGAAAAATCCATAGATGTTTACAATATTTTAGGCTTTATTATTATTACTAAAACTAATGAGATCATCAATATGTTTTACCAGAAGTGGTTTTAGGATGCCATAGCCACATGGCAAAAAAAACAAAACCTTTATGAGTTTGATGTCTGTATGTCTGTCGGTCCATATGTTACAGCCACTTTTTCCGAAACTATAACAACTATGCTGTTGAAACTTGGCAAGTATATGTATTCTGTGAATCCCATTATGATTTTCACACAAAAATAAAAAAAGGATTGGGGGTTCTTCATACTTAAAACTGAAACTCAAAAAAATTAAATTTTTAAAATAAGAAAATGATAAAACTAAAAAAGAATATATGATGTATGTAATTATGATGTATGGTCATGGTAATTGACAATGCAAACTTCTACTGAAAATTGTTTTGAACAAAATCTAGTACTTAGTTTTTTTTAATGACATTAAATTGTAAAACGCAAAAAATGTGTTCCATGTAAAAATAATATGGACATTATTGGAATATGGTACAGCAATATCAAATATTATATATTGCAAATTTAGTATATGTATCATAATGAGTTGTAGTTTTTTTACTATAATGCTGGTTTTTATTACTACACAAGTAAAATTATACTCTGATGAAGAAAATAGAAAATGGATTTTGTAGTTATTTTTGAGAAAGTCTTTCGTCATAACATAAACTTATAATATACATAACTTGTGATTTCATAGGATTATAAGACTGCAATAACAATAAATAAAAAAAATTACAGAGGCATATAATATGAGCGACAAGTAACAAGTAGCCGAAAATTGACAGAATTACTAGAAATAATGGATACCCACATATATATTTATGCCACAACTGTGAATAGATATAATTGAATGTATTTATTTATCAATTTATATATCGGGCTGCAGAGTTTTATTGATGTGAATCACTTGTATTAGGCAATTCATCAACATCATTTATAAACATAAAACAAGTTAAGTGTTAGGAGTTAAACAATCAAATATCATATATTTCATGTCTATTGTGATGTTTTTCATTTCATATTTTATTTATTTATTTCGGCATATCAACAATATAAACATGATACATTATTTAATTTGTCAAACGATTGATAGTGCTTACATTTATTACAGACATGCACAACATTATCCTTAGTACCGCGACATAACAAGTCCATGAAATGACATATAGTTATGAATTTATTATAAAATTGCAATTATTAGCAAGAAAGTAAAAAAAAACAATAAATTAGGAACTATGAAGAATTCTGAATTACAAATCACAAAATATATAGTATTAAATGAATGTCAAATATTCGAAAATATTATGTCAAATTCTGTTGTAGATGCTAAGACAATTTTGATGCTAATGAAATAACAACATTAAAATAATAATCCTAATCTTTATTTAAGGAATAATCAAGCTCATCTTTATACTTGACAGATGGAGCAAAAATGGTGGTGAGGCAGTAAATATAATTGCAATCCAGCATATTACAAATTGATACTCATATCTAGTGGGTGTAAGCAGAACAGAGTACAAAAGATTGTCCCGGTATAATTTTCTTCATTTCATTAAGCGTTATGGATTATATAGCCAATATAATAAAAGTGAAAAATCATTTGTATTTTTCTTAGCAAGATAAACATGGGACTAAGTTAGCATATATTTAATATCATTGACCCAAAAATTTAAATTAATGTTGTAAATTGAAACACTTTAATTTGAGATAGTATAATAAATAAGTACTTACTCTAGAAAATGTACGTAGACGATTAATACGAGGATTTGAAGGAATGTTGTTCAAAGACACTCGAGACATTTTGAGTTAGTTAGTCCTTCAGAATGTAAGAAAATTAACACTGTCTGTGCACTGAAAACCGCCAGCAAACTAATAATAGAGGGCAAGGTAAACTTTTAATCAACAACGTCCCATTTTAATATTTTTTTTGAAAGACAAACACATTCAAACACTTATTATGGCTTTAAAAACTCAATAAACGACTATTGTCACAACTTCTTATGTTATTAATTCTCACTACACAATTAAAACCGTGGAGTTAAAAAAAGCTTTGTTATTGTAAATGACAGTTTTCTTCAGTCTTCAGCACAGATTACCTTCAGCCTACTATTAACGGGTTCTACGTTTCGTTTCACTTTACCGCTTACTAAGCAATCTTAAAGCATTACTGATAACACCGTATACAAGTTAAAATCACATTTTACTCTTCACGACACTCAGCTGTGAATTGCGAGTAGTGACGACTCATGAAATCAGAACTATGAAGTTAAAACTGTCAAGTGCCGAATGCTCAACTCACAGCTGCTGACTGTCAAGTAGTGACAGGCGACAGCCGCATGCAGACAGCGGGCGGTTACAAGGCAAAAAATATAAATATATATTACAATACATAGATGGCGCTTTATAACATTTGCGAAATGTTCATTATTCACATAATAAATTACTACATAACTTTGTGCACAATATCGTAACTATGCAAGTACTTCATATAGACATTAAGATAAAATGCTACTTTATTACCTTTATATTTAAGTCGTTTTAAAATCAGTTAATTAAATAATGGGCGTAATATAAAAAACCAGTAAATTCCATGAAGACTTGGAATTTAATGGTTTTTTTAAATATTATGCCTTTTGATTTGATTTTGATAATAACCATCATGACCATAATTATCAGCCTTTATTTGTCCACTGCTGAACATAGGCCTCCCTCAAAGAACATCAAGACGACCAAACCCTTGCCACTCCACATTCGCATAAAACTTAATTTATATTATGCTCTCTTACTCCAATGTAGTCCAGGCAACCGTTGACAGTCTCAGTCAGTGTTTTTACTAGAAAAATTTAGCAAATAACTACCTAATAGTCCAATAATTTAAACAAAACTTTTTTAAATAATTATAATGAAACAACTTTTACGGATTTTACCACCACCTACTACACTTCCGTCCTCCCGTGACTTTGGTTGCTGTAAGTATCCGAAACGTCGAGTCGGACGTCTTCGACGTCGACGTCGGAAACGTAAAAGTTTTCGTAAAAAACATTTGAAAACAAGTTTCTTAAAAGTATTTATTATCATCAATTTATAAGATTAATGTGGACTAAATACCGGTATATGTATTTAAAGTAACGCCTGACAATATTTTTTAGCAAGCTCTTGGTTAAATACTTATCCGATAGTAAATGAATATTTTATTTAGTACAGACTATAGTAATTGTATTGGCTATTGAAATGTTACATTTAGGGTCCATTTCTTAGAGGATGCAACATTGTTTCCTCATAAGCTTAAATCTAAGCTTCTGGGGGGTCGCCAGACTTGCCACCGGCCGATGGAGTTCAAATAGTTTTCTTAATAAATTATCTTACAAACTAAAAACCGTAAAATTGAAAATAAGAAAGAAAGAAATATACTTAACTGATAGTTTTGGAACAATTTTTCTTTTGGGTTTTATTTTATAACTTTTTTGTAGGCATATGCCTATAAAATATATAAAATAAAATTACATCAGAGCAACCTAATAGAGGATTTTTAACGAATAATTTCCATTACAAATTTCTTTAATATTATACTAATTGTTCTGGGTTGCATAGTGTTCAAAATCCAAAGTGGACCGAGTGGTTCTTAAGAATACGATAAAAATGTACAAAGGTATAGTTTGAAATTTTCCTGAGTTATTATTTATTTATTATCGATCCTTTTCCCCTCATAGGACCTAGGAGATAGGGTTTTAAGGCGTGGTTTTTACGGTCCAAATTGCTATTTAGGATCTATAGAATAACGCCTAAAAGTATATTTGTTAAAAAAATAATAATGAGTTTTTGATAACTTTTTATTTTCCATTTTACAATAAGAAAAAATCAGGACATTTTAATTTCATACAAATAATGTATCAAAATTTTCGTGTGTAGTTGCAAGTTTACTAGATATACCGTGAAAACCCTTTAAAACTCTTTTTCCAACATAGCGGCCACAGACAGGTGACAAGGGTAGCGACACCACAAACTTGAAGTAAAACTTAAACAAGCCCCCTACACAATAAAAAAATATCATTCTCTGAAAAATGCAAGCCAAGGCCTAAAAAAGTAACATTTCAAATGGACTATTATAAAAAAGTTCAACTCAACTAAGCGCGCGGCTTGGTATACGTGCGCTTGTCATATTATTATGTGTGGCAGTGACACAGTCGTCGTCGACCGTCGTCCACTGCTACACATAATAAAGCTGTATAATGGTGTCGGATACTACAAGGAGGACATCATCATCAATGGTAAGAGCACGCATACAATATAGTCACGGGTTCGAAGTTGAGTTGAGCTATGTATTAGTCATTTTAATCATTTTGCGTCTTAAATATTCAGGAAAGGTATTGTTTAATGTACAACCATGTAGTGTGTACAGTTGAAAAGCTTTTATTATCATACAGCACAGCAATCAGCATATCTTCCTTAGATAGTAAGATAGGTAATGGATAAACAACTCATGTGAGCAAGAAAAAAGGTATGTTGATTTGTTTAGGAAATTCTTATGTTTTATATAATTTAATTACGAAGCTCTACAGACTACAGTGAGACTGAAAAGACGTGATCAGTTGCAATTCTAATAATATAAGTGAGATTGTGTAAATATTTAGTTATTAGGTACAGGGAATTTTAATTTTGGTGTGTAAAAGCTATTCGTAATTTCGTCTTTGCTCATGATTGTTATACGGCAATGACTTACCAAAGACCTTTCGGTTGGATTAACATGAATGCGAGGTTCCTCGTCATCATCATCGGGCGATACTTCCGCGCCAGCTGTTTGTCCCATCGTGACCACCAAAAGGTAGCGCGGCGCTTGGCCGCGTCGCCGCCGCGCGTCTGTCGCGCGACTGACGGTCTCGCGTTGGGGCTACGTGAATATCCCTCGAGTACTAGGGATTCAAATTCGCTACTCGATAACTTTTAAATAAAAAAGTTTTTTGGTATTGAAAAAAAAAGTATATATTATTATTGTCGGATAAGTGCTACCGAATATACCGATCCGATGCCAGAAGACATCACTTCGCGGCTGGCGGGGGAGACTACCCCCCCTCATAAAATTCTTAGATGAGCCATCTGCTCATCAACTCTTCCGATGAAGCTTAAAGGCCAACAGGCCAACAGCATAGATCCATTCAAAAAAAGCTTCCAAACATTTAATCAATATTATATTGTATTGAATTATAAAACAATGACCACGTATAACTCTTAGTAGTTCATCATCATCAGCCTTTGGCCGACACTTCGCCTACCTAAATGCGGCGTCCAACTCTTGAACCTTATTTGCCCACCGGTCATCCGCTCCACTGCCACTTCGACGACTCTATTGTTCGTGTGGTATCGGTAACTTTAAAATAGAACACAAAAATTTTAGTTTTCTATCGATAATTTATAGTAGCATGCCTACGAAAGGGGCGGTCGATACGGTAAGCGCAGGTCTAAACGGTATTCGGGACCTCTCACGACATAATCGCTGTTAAATAAAATACCCATTCTAGTGATTACCGCGTCACTTTCATATACAAACATTTCATGTGACTGAGTTAAATTTTCTAATAATTTAGTACCTATATGAAGGCTTTTGTGATTTTGGTTAAAAATAGATATAGTCGATATGCCCCATTAATCTGTAATCTGTATATTTCAACAATGAGTCATGGAAGACCCTTCCTCTGATGAATATAAGTGACATTCCGAGTCTAATATATTGAAAAAAATATTTCAAAGATATAATAAATATAATTGTTGAATGTGTACCTAACAAACATAATTTTATTGTAGTATTGTAAGTACAGCCAAGTATGTACTGTATAGGTAGTCACGTAATGAAAAGGTTGCAAGTTTTCACGTTGATTGATTTAAAATATTAAGAATTTTAGGTTGGTTTTCAATTGCTACGCTGATTGCATTGCACGCTGACGTAGGTAGCGTAGCGAACGTAGTAGTCTCGCACAAGAAGATCTTAGAGAAGAAGGCTACTAGCCTAACAAAATAACAATCATTTTGATAAAGGCCACAAGGACTTATAATAGAAGGTTTTAATAAAGTAACAACAGTTTTACACCGTATAACGAAACAACTTTTTTACACAAGCTTACAATGTAAAAGTTTACGCCACCGAGTGAAAAGTTGTTTCATTTTATACTTAGGGCCTGTTTCACAATCTCCAGTTAAGTTCCCAATAGGCTATCGGCAACATATTTGACAGATATTTGACAGATACTCCATACTCTATCCGTCTAATATGTTGCCGATAGCTTATTGGGAACTTAACTGGAGATTGTGAAACAGGCACTTAGTGAAATTCGCATTATATACAATCGCGTACAGAAGTGGGTCTTATTCTTTTTTGTTTGGACTTACATACAACTACATACAATTCTAAATGTTAAATAAAAAATAATAATTACGATTTTACGACTTACTAGCGCTGAAAGAATGACCCATAATTATGGTAAATTTAACATCCTGATATGGTACTGTACGTCAAAAAATACCTAATGAATTCAACAATGCAACGGTTATCGAATCGATTCGCGAATCCTAATTAGCGACTTATAATATACCTACGACGATTTTAAATATATAAAAAAAATTGAACTTATAACATCTATTTTTTGCGTTTACCATAAAAATACTTACTTCAAACCGGACAATAGATACGTGATATTAAAAACCTTTATTTCACCCGAAGGAATTTTCCATTTGATTACATTAATGGAGCTATACACTCCATCTTGATGTCATGATGTGACAACGATAAGGTTAAAAACAAATAGTCAATAGCGTTAATGTTTTTAATTTCCCTGTATGTCCATCGTGGTAAGCGACGTAAGCAGTCAAGCCAACGTGAGCACAGAACTAATTCCTACTTTTATAAATATGGAGGTTATAAAAAATAAACTAAAAAGAAAACGTAACAAAGTGTTAAGGAATACCGAAGTTGATATTATCGTCTATATGTTAAAGCCTTTGTTGCTGATTGAAAATTGTTTAGGGATCTTCAGATTTCAAATAGTTAACGGAGCTATTTCAACGTCGGGCAAGAAGATCAAAGTGTATAGTGCTTCGTTGATAATACTTCTGAGTTTATTATATTTCGCATATTTAACGAATTTGTTAATTGCATCTCAAACGTTACCAGAGACTTATTCAAATATGTTTATATTTATGAGATTATTGATTGAAATGCCGATCGTAACAATTTATTTACAGCACATTTTATTATTTTTTATATTTCTTAGTAAAAATAAAAACAATGTATGTATGATAAAAGAAATAGCTAAAATTGATTGTATACTTGACATATCATCTAATAAAGAGTTTTATATTAAATCACGGAAAAGTTTGTGTAAAGCAATTATTATATTTAGTATTCTATTTCTTAGCATGATTTTATTAGAATGTACTATAGATAACGACAGAGGTATAACACAACTGATTATTGACAGTCTAATAGATTGTAAAAGGCATCTTAGTGTATTGGCTTTTTATATCTTTATACGAGTTATGTACGTTAGGTTAGAAATAATAAATAGGTACTTAATAGATGTCGTAATAAAGTTCAAATCTAATTACTTAGAAGAAACTTCAGACTCTATCAATTATTACAATGCTAGTGAAATAGATGCTAATTATGTAGGAAGTATATCTGAAAGAAATATCAAGTTAATGCTTTTGGCTAAAGCATACAGCTACATTGGTGATGTTTGTTTCTTGATAAACGATATTTTTAACTTTCAACTGTTTATGTCGTTGGTTTTTACATTTATATATATCGTCATCACTTTATTAACGTCCATTTATTTTAACGCTGTATCCCACAACCCAGGTGTGTTACCGGCTATTGCTTACCTATGTATGAGCGAAATTATGTTTGTCAGTTGTTTGTCATACACATGTGAAAATTTGCTTTCACTTCGCAACTCTACAAAAATTTTATTAAATGAATTAATAATGAGTTACAAGCTTACCACTAGTATGAGGAATCAGGCTAAGGATTTTATTAATTTAATTGATATGTGGCCTTTAGAGATTCAAGCTTATGACATGTTTTCTTTGAATTCAAAACTAATGGTTAAGTTTATTAGTGTATCTACTGCTTACCTTATTTTTATAATCCAGGTGACTCACTTATTTTAAGCTGTTTATATTTATAAAAAATCAATATTTAAAGATGAATCGCCAAAATGTATGTACTATAATGTACGTAGTACATACATAGCTTCAGAACTGCTGCAGCTTTGATGCTGCATATTTTTTTTTTGTTGTGTTGGTTAGTTGTCAGAACAAGATTTGTATGAAATATGACGCTCAATATTTTTGGATGATGGAAGGACGTTTGCCAGGTTCAGCTTGTTGTAAATATTACGATTAATTGTCCTATCATTTAGAATTTAAATTATTCTTTTGTCAATTAACTTTTCGTGATAAGTTTTAGCAGGAGTGTAAAACTAAGGATAAAATGTATTAACTAAATTGTGAAGTGTAAATAATATTAATAACGTACAAATTTTCTAATGAATGTAAAAATATATTAAATTTATGTATTTGTAATTAAATTTAATAATATACGTAAATACTTATTTTTATTGGAACAATGTTACCCGCGGCTTGATTCGTGTTAATTATAATAGCAAAAAAGAGTAAAGTATCAACACTTACATTATGTCCCACTGCTGGGCACGGATCTCCGCCTCGAAATCAGGCGAAGCGAGTATTGGTCCATAGTTTAGCGATGCTCTGGTGAACTTCACACGCTTTCAAAAACTTTTAGTATCAACAGGCATGCAGGTTTCCTCACGATGTTTTCCTTCACCGGTGAGCGAGCGATGGTCTCGTGTTAAGGTGCATTAAGAAATTTAGAAAAGCCCATTTCAGGACAACAGGATGTCGGGATAGAACACCGGACCTCTCGCTCAAGAGCCCCAGCTCATATCCAATGAACCATCGTCGCTCATAATATTATTTTATAATTATTATTACTATATCCTATAAAATAAATTATATTACCAGCTGCTTGTGCTTTTATATACAGGGTGTCCCATAGCTATGCCACGTGGAAAGTACCGATTTACCGGGCGGGTTGCATCTACCGATTTTAACGAATATGTAATCGTTAAAGATGGCGGTAACCAACTTTAGTGTCCAAAGGGCGTTGTTTTTAACAGACATCAAAATTTAACGAAGTCTTACGACGATTTGAAACAACCGGCCCTAAATATTGTAGATGGAATATTTTACTAGTTAGCACTACTTCATGGTTTCTGATACTATGTTATTTAGTAAAAGTAATTCTTATGAAAGCCTTACGATCGGTGTGATCAAGCTACAGAGTGATTATTTTTCTCATGTAACGGGTTCGATTCCCGGCTCAACCATGTAATTATTTAAATATCTATAAATGTTTAAATTGTTTTTTAAATGCAAATAATGTCTTCTTTCATTCCATCTACAATATTGAAGGTACTTTCCCTCCATGCGGCATAGCCGTGGGACGCCCTGTATATTACTACCTATATATTTTGTATGTATTAATTATTACTTCTAAATAATGTGCCTATTAGATAAAGTAATCAGTGACGTTTTTCCCATTAGGCTGAATAAGCTGGAGCCTAGGGCGGCAGATCTTTGGGGGCCGGTAAATTTTGGGAAGAAATTGTTGTTTTTGCTACCTCTTCTCGTCCTGATTGGATGCATGCGAATTAACATTAAAAATATATTTTTTAATCATATTACGTATATCATCATCATCGACATCAGTGGTGCGTTGCCAGCCTTTCAAAATATTATATTAGTTTTCAAATATGAGAATTTTTCCCCTCTTGAAAATACCTACTAAGTCGTATCGGTTCAGAAATACTGGTGGTTTTATAACAAATACTTACATAGGATAGTACCTTTCATAAATCGATAGAACAAATACTTGGAAACGATTGTCATTATTATATTGCTTACTTAGTATTATTCGATTTAATATATTGAAGTGCTGTCATACTATTATAATAATTTATTTAATGCAGCTCTTTTACATTATGGTTTTTACCTTATACCCGATGGCCGATGCCTAATTAGAAATATTTGTTCTAGAACTATGACGGTCTTTCTTAACTATTCATTTGTTATCTGCGTGCGTTTGGTGATAAAATTATAATAATGCATAATCGACGCCACTAAGAAAGATTTTTTGCAACTTAGGAACAAAATAAAAAATATACGAATTAAGATAAAGAAAAAAAGGCGTCATCTAAAAAGAATTATCACGTGTCATGTTCTATTGTAAATTGAAAGTGATAAACAGTGACGACAGACAATTCGAAAATTATATTTTAGAATTGCTTTAATGAAGAAAACTAAGAAGATATATCTCTACCTATTTACACACGGTACATCCTTGATGACGAAAAAACCATTCCTACCATGAATAAATCGCTAATTCCAAATATAATGAAAAACTGAACAAGACGAAGTTTTAACTGTGTATTTTATTAGTTTTTGAATTATAATTGTCATAGCTGATGTAATATTTTATAATGTAGATAAGGTATTGTACATATTTCATTGTTTTTTATACTATAGTGCTGTGCTATAGTGTATACATTTTTTTGTTATAAAAATATAATAATGATGATGAATAACAAAAAATCGATTGCTTTTATGTTGAAGCCACTGATAGTATTTGAATATTGTTTTGGAATATTTCGATTCAAATTTATCAGCAATGAACCGAAGGCTTCAAACGCATGGATGAAAACTTACACGATAATATTTAGTATTCTAGTACATATACCACAATTATTGTATCTTTCAAATTATATCCAGCATCGGGGTCTCAGTGTAACGATCGTTGTTGATTTCATAATATACTACATTTCATTTCATTTGATGACGTTGCAATTTTTTATATCACGGTTTATATTTTTACGAGCAAGTTCGAGGAACGTACATTTATTGAAAACATTCGCTGAGGTAGATATTATATTAGATGGTAACCGTCACCTAATAAACTATTACAAGAAAACGCGCACACGCATTCAAGTACAAATAATAATATTCATCGCTTCCCTTACAGCATTGCACTCCATGATATTATCGAATTCCCTCCCTATTGCAATAAACATATCAGATTATATAATAGACATTCAAAGACATCTTGAAAAATATGCCTTTTATGTATTCACAAATTTAGCGGTAAATCAACTGAACGCCATTAATGACCAACTTAAAATATTTATTCACAGCGAAAAATTAAAAAATATTGAAACTATAAGGATAGAGTCTGATCATAATAGAAATGTTGATTTTGTAGGGAATTGCTTCGACCGTTCCAAAGAAATAAAGTCGTTAGTGAGTGCATACTATGTTATTGGTAAAGCTTGCGCTGTCATCAACAAAATATTTAATTTTGTTTTGATCACGACGCTTATTTGTGCATTTTTTAATGTTATTCGAACGCTGTCGCTGTTCATTTATTTCCTAAGAACAGGTAAAAGTTCTAAATTACTAGCATCAATGATAATGTTTATTTTATATGAAATAATGTTCTTAATATTAGTCTCTTGTACTTGTGAATGTTTAATTCAAAAACGCAAAGTTACCAAGTCTTTAGCTAACGCGATAATTATGGATTATAAATTTTCAAAATCAACCAGGATACAAGCTAAAATACTTATTGATGTAATTAATGTGTGGTCCTTAGAAATAAAATCATATGATATATTTTGTATTAACAAGAAGCTTTTACTTAGTTTTATTGGTGTATCTACAACATATTTAATTTTTCTTCTACAAATATCGCATATTTTGTAAATGACATGTGTGTTATTAAACGAAGATCGACAAATTAATTTTTTTTTTATTGAATTCCAAACATGGGCCATAAAAAAATACAATCAATAGAATTGCTATTTGCCAACAAGCAATGGAGAGAAGCATGACAGGAGAAAAGAGAAGGGAAAGAATAAGAAACATCAATGTAAGGAAAAAGGCCAAGATACATGACGTATCCTAAAATATAAAAAGGCTTAAATGGAAGTGGTCGGGACACATGGACAAATGGACCAAAATAATTACACATTGGTATCCAAGGAAAAGTAAAAGAAAAAGAGGAGACAACAAAAAAGTTGGGATTGATGATACTAAGACAGGTTTTAGGCATAACATGGAGTAGAGTAGCCAAAGACAGACAAAAAACTGTATATGATTTTCCCCTACCAAAAAGTGTTCAACGCTAACAATAAAAATGTTTACTTCAATAATGTGCCCACTGCCCATATTCCATGCAAAATGTCAAGACTGGCAATCACTAGTGTCTACTATGAATGCGGCAGGAAATGTCGGAACGCGTGGTTATGTTTTTTCTGTTTCCCGAATAGCTAATTATCATTTTGAGTTTTGTTCATTCGGAGTGGTTTTCTATAATGTTTCTTTTAAAAACCCTATCTGTATATTATGTGTATCGTGATTGGTTGGCGAATATTGTTTTGGACTGTTCTGGAATGCATATGATTTGGAAGTGATAGTCGAGTAGAATAGTAGACGAAGTAATGGGGACGTGAAGGGCGAAACCATTCCCTTTGTCGTTTCCCGCTCTTTCTTCACAGACTAAAATATGTATTTTACGACAGATATGGTAGCATGGCTTTTGGTCTTAGCCGGTTCCAACAGGAAAAAAAATGGTAAGTGAAAACTGACAAATGACAAGTGTTGACAGTTGAATGTTGATCAATGTTGATGCTTTACATTTTACGGTAATCGATATTTTTTTTTTTTTTTTTTTTTTTTTTTTTTTTTTTTTTTTTTTATTTTTTTTTTTCATTAGAAAAAGGGCGGGAAACCTTAAATCGGTCGCACGTAGTTTTTTATAATTTTTCATTTTAATTTGAATTTTATGTAAATTAAAAGATATTTAGATCAGATAAGTTGTAGTTTGTATATATTTTAATAGTTAGTTTGTATTAAAGTGTAAATTTTATTTAATTTTGTAAATTTCATCCTATTGGTAAGTTTTCTTTACCTTACTTTTCATTCATGACATGATGGACCCCCCGGGTGATCCTGGGGGGACAGCCCCCGAGCCCCCCGATATAGGTCATGTAGTGACAATTACAAATAATGACGATGGTAGTACAATGGATACAGATGGTTCTGTGTCTCAGACATGTAGTGGACGTAAAAGAGTGTCAGCTCGGCCCAGAATCTGCAGGCATTGTAATAAAAGACGACGAAAACATCGTGGTGATAAAAAGGATATTAAGGAATGTGATTGCCAATGTGTAGAAATTAGTGATAAACAAATTCTTTCCAAAGCCGATTCCTGCAATAATTCTTCTATAGTAGTAGAGACTATACAAAAAAATAACACGGACACTACACCACAGCCACAGCCCCCTGTTGCAAGGCTGTTATATAATTCATCTGATGCTGCTCCTTATGTTGTACATATTCTTAAACAATTTTCATCTCCCGACGATAATGTTACTTTACATCCAGTTACATTTGGACGCTTTCTCAAAAGAAATTCAGTTAATAATATTGTAAATGGAAGTTTAAAAAGGATAGGCCGGAATAGGTTATCTATTTCTTTTTCTAAGCACCAAGATGCAAATGACTTTGTTGAAAACAAAAATTTAGAAACTGAAAAATATAAGGCTTTTATTCCATCATTTTCTGTGAGTAGAATAGGAATAGTAAGAGGAGTACCAGCTGAGTGGTCCGAAGAGGAAATAAAAGACAATGTTTCTGTACCTATTGGCTGCGGCCCAATCATAAAAATTAGAAGAATAAAACGGAAGACAATGATTGATGGACAAAACCATCTTAAATGTACTGAGTCTGTAGTATTTACTTTTGATGGACAGATTTTGCCTAAACGAATTTATATGTGCTACACTGCTCTTACTGTAGACTTGTATATTTATCCTACTATACAATGCTACAATTGTTGTCGGTTTGGTCATGTAAAATCTCAATGCAGATCTAAACCAAGATGTTTTAAATGTGGTCAAGGACATAGTGGTGATAACTGCTCTATTCAAGAAGATTTTATATCTTGTTGTTTATGTAAAGGTTCCCATATTGCAACTGATAAAAAATGTTTAGAATATGAAAGACAAAGAGCTATAAAGGAATCAATGGCTAAAAGTTGTATTTCCTATTCTGAAGCTTCAAAGTTACATCCATCTGTCTCTCGAATTTCTTATGCAGATGCATTGCTCTCATCTCCTAACATCACTCCTAATAGTTTTCCAACCCAGCATCAACATTCTACACCTAAAGCTATAAACAGTTCTTCATATAAAAAAACTGTTTTTGTTAAACCAAAGCCTCCACCTACACTTAGCAAAGGGTATGACAAATCAGCTCACCAAGAAATTTTAAGGGATTTTAATATTCCCCAACCCTCTAATGGATGTGCATTAATTAACAAAGAAAATGAAAACTCATTGGAATCCTCAGTAATTGATTTAATTATTTCTCTTATAAAATCTCTTAGTCAAACGAATGAATTTACACCGTCCAACGCTGCCTTATTAGTTTCCGCAATTACTCAAATTTATAAACCAAATAATGGACAAAGTTCTTCAATGGAATTGTCAAAGCATCACTCCTAAAAAAAGTGATCTTATTTATTTATTAAATAAATATAAACCTTATGTCTGTGCTCTTCAAGAGACATGGTTGAAACCAGGGTCTTTATTTAAGATTCGTGGTTATTCATATCTCAGGGAAGATCGTGTGGATGGGCATGGTGGAGTAGCCATACTTGTGAAACACCCTCTTTCCTTTTCTCTCTTCTCTATTCCTTCTCACAGTAATGATTTTTCTATCATTGCTGCTTCAGTCGAAAATATCTGCTACATATCTATTTATATACCTCATCCTTCTTCTGCAATCTTGAATGAAATTAAAGATATTATTTCCATTCTTCCGAAGCCTTTTATTATTCTTGGTGATTTTAACTGTCGCCATGAATCCTGGGGTTACTTATCTTCTAATAGTTATGGTAACACATTAATAGATATATTTGATTCAGTGAATTTGTGTATATTAAATGATGGTCATCCTACTCGACGTTCTCATCCTGACGAGGGCCCAAGTGCTCCAGATTTAACAGTCACTACACCTAATCTTGCTTCTTCTTTGTCCTGGGATCCATTGCAATCTACTTTTGGTAGTGATCACTTCCCACTATTATTATCATTTCCAACCTGCAATAAGAACAATAAAGTATTACATAAAACTTATTCTCCTCGTTTAAAATATAAGCTTAATGATGTTGATTGGGATTTATATAAAGATCTCATAAAAAACAAAATTATTACACTTCCAAAAATTAATCCAGGTACAGAATCTCAGTGTGCAGATTCTTTAGCAAGAATCTTTATTGAGGTTGCCAATGAGATTTTTCCTATTAAAAATAGCTCTTTGGGTTTTATTCCTTCTCCTCCTTGGTGGGATAATGAATGTACTGAGGCAGTAAAGAGAAGAAAATATGCTGAAATTACATACTGTGAATGTTCCACTGATGAAAATTTTGAAATTCTTACAAAGATAATGTCAGAAACTTCAAAATTTCTAAAGAAAAAGAAATTTGATGGCTGGAAAACCTTCTGCTATTCAATATCACCCGATGTCAGACCATCTCTTGTATGGCAAAATATAAGGAGGTTTAGATCTGCATACAGAGATTCATCTACAAAATCAATCCCTTCTCATTTAGTTAATAGCTTTTTAGATAAATTGGCTCCACCTTTCGTTCCTGAAGACTTAATAATTCGTTACCCTGTAATAAATATAAATAATGATAATTGTTTTGGTTTAAACTGTCTATTTTCTCTCACTGAATTAAAATGTGTATTGTCACATGTTAAGGATTCTGCTCCTGGACTGGACGGTATTCCTTATTCCTTTATCTCTCATTTAAACGATGATGCTTTATTTTATTATTTATCTCTTATAAATTCAATAGTGACATCTGGTAACATCCCCTCCACGTGGAAACGTCAAGAAATAATTCCCGTTCTGAAACCTAATAGATGTTCTTCAGACCATTCTGCCTATCGCCCAATCGCACTCTCTTCTGTTTTGATGAAAATTACAGAACATCTTATAAAAAATCGTTTAGAATGGTTTGTCGAGCATAACGGTCTATTATGTGAATCACAGTTCGGTTTCAGACGTGGGAAAAGTACTATTGATAGCTTAAGTATATTCATTTCTGATATTCAATTATCATTTTCAAATAATAAATCAGTAATAGCTGCATTCTTAGATATTAACTGTGCCTATGATAACGTCGTGTTAAGTATTTTAAAGAGTAAGCTTTTACAACTTAATATACCACTGCTATTAACAAATTTTATCATAAACATGCTTTCTGAAAGATACATAATCCTGAAACTAGATGACGGGAAGTCAATTACTCGTCTTGTTTCAAAGGGCCTCCCTCAGGGATCAGTACTTAGTCCAATATTATATAATATTTATACACAAGATTTAAAATCATCTCTTAATAGTGTAAATGTTCTTCAGTATGCTGATGATCTATTAATTTACTGTTGTGATAATTCTATTGAAAAAGCTAGTTCTTCTGTAACACAATCGCTGATGATTTTAAAAAAGTGGTTGGACTTAAATGGCCTTGATCTATCACCTTCAAAAAGTACAATAGTTTTATTCACGAGATCAAGAACTCCTCCTCCTATTTCTATATTTTATGAGGATAATCAGATTCCAGTTAAAGATAATGTTAAGTTTTTGGGAATTATCTTAGATTCGAAACTAACTGGTATCCTACATTGTGATTACCTAAATACTAAATGTGAACGTGCTCTTAATATTTTAAGATGTCTATCAGGTGTTTGGTGGGGTGCTCACCCTTTTTGCATGAAATTGTTATATAATGCTCTTATAAGAAGTATGTTAGATTATGGTACATTCTTGCTGGAGCCTGGCAGTGCTAAGGCTTTTAAAAAACTAGATCTCATACAGTCCAAAGCTTTACGAGTAGTTTCTGGTGCTATGCGGTCAAGTCCTATCAATGCTCTTCAAGTAGAATGTGGTGATCCTCCACTACATCTACGTCGTCAATATTTAGCTGACAAATTTATATTCCGATCTTTTCAGTTTATTAATCACCCTCTTTATAACAAACTTCAGCAACTTTCTCATTGTATAGATTCATCTGCATATTGGACACATAAAAAACCACCTTGTCTAATCAATAGTTTTAAGAAATTTATTAACATAAAAGCTCCTATTCATCGATCCATTAATTACCCTCTTTTCAGTACTAGCTTTGAAGCATTAATGTCTCTTCCAGAAATTCATTTTAACTTAGATTTAAATAAGCACGATATTTGTATAAATTTTTCATTTAATTTTCTTAAAAATACTGTTTGGGTTGATTACCATCATATTTACACAGACGCGTCTAAACACTCCTCTTCTGATCCTGTTGGTGTAGGTGTCTATCACGCCCAATTTAAAATATCACAAAAAATCAAACTTCCTCCGGAAACATCGGTGTTTACTGGGGAATGTTACGGTATTCTTAAGGCTATTGAATATATTATTCTATTTAAACTTCCAAAAACAATAATTTTCTCTGATTCAAAAAGTGCATTACAGTCTCTCAATAGGTTCCCATTTAAATCAAAAAATATTTCTTCTATTATCATAGAAATAAGAAATCTATTAAATAAATGTAATTTATTTGGTCTTTCTGTGTTGTTTGTATGGATCCCTAGCCATAGAGACATTCCTGGTAATATAAAAGCAGACCAACTAGCTAATGAAGCCGTGGTCGATGGCGATATTTTCCCTTATAAAGTTTATTGCCAGGATCTAGGTGCTCTTCCTGTAGTTCACCTTCAGGATTGCTGGAATGGACTTTGGACTGAAACTGGTCAATCAAAAGGCAGGAGATATTTTAACCTTCAGCCACTTATTTCACTTAAACCATGGTTTTTCCGTGCGAAATGCAATAAGCTAGTATGTTCTTCTATCATAAGAATGCGTTTGGGTCACGTTTGCACTCCTGTTCATCTTAATAGATTAGGCATTGTATCTACTGACATGTGTGAATGTGAATCCGATAAATGTGATCTAGATCACATTTTCTTTTCATGTCCTCTATACGACCGCTCCTCATTCCTGAATGATCTAATATCTCTTAATGTTCCATTTCCTACCTGTATATCCTGTATAATTATGTATCCATGTAAATTTTATAAAATATTGTCATCTTTCATCCTTCAAAACCATATTAAAGTTTAAATATTTGGTGTGTAAGTATATATATGTATATTTATGAAATTTTTATTATCCGTTTCAAACCTCTTCCTACTTATCTGATCTTTTCCCGTGTTCCGTATCCTTATTTATCTTAGTTTCCCAATCTTTTAATTTACGTCATTGGCAAAAAGTAAACGCTATTGCCAAAAGAGGAAAAAAAAAAAAAAAAAAAAAAATATTTTTTTTTTGATATTATTTTGTATAGTAAGTGATGAAAATATAATAATATGCATAATTATAATTATTATTCAATACTAGACCTATAAATATATGGTGGATGGTGATATTCACCTATAATTTGCATTAATTTAAAATTAACATTCAAGTTTTGTTCGGCTGCATTATCCTTTTTAAACAATAATAAACCTTACATTTGCCGGTGTTTTATGGTGTAGTGTTGTTAGTAGTATGTGTTGTAAATAAATATGAATAATCAAAGCACAATTTCATTTATACAAGGATATGAAGATACCATAAATGGTAAAGATTGAATATTTTGATTTTTATGTTCAGTAATGCAAAAATTCTTTTTGTTAACGTGAAAAGCTGATTATTGAAGTTGAATCATGTGTGGAACACCACTACTCAATATATAAATATCACTAAGTTAGTTAAACTGACAGAAGTACCATTTAAAGGCATGTAATTAACATTGCCTATAAATATATATAAACAACTTAACCAGAACTAAATTACAAATTTTAAAAATTACAAATAAAATAGACAGCTAAACTTCTTTATAAACTAAAGTCTTCATACTAATTATAATGCCGAATGTGTCCAATATATGCTGCCTTTATGCTTTTCTAAAAAGCAAGATAGCAAGTATAATTGAAATTGAAAGAAACTTGTAACATTTATTTTAAATATATTTATATATAGTAATTAATAATAATAGATAGAAAATAATCACATCAATAAAATATTTTTACATATTTAACACTTATCTTAATTTCGTTATAAAACATAATATTTATTTTAATTTAGAAAAAAGCATACTGTTGCTATCAAATAGAGATATAATAAACAAATGCAGATAAACATTAAGAACAATTAAGTTTTAGTGACTTATCATTAAATAATGTAATTATCTAATCACATTACTTAATGATCATTTGAATTCCTACCGATTATTCCGCATAATTTATTGTTCATACAATTTCAGAGTAGTCAAGTTTATAAAAAAAGAAATTAATTGAAACTATTGAGATTGACAGTAGAAGATCAATCAACAAAGAAAATGTAGGCTATCTAAGCCAAATGCAGAGAAACCTTTAGACTACTAAACAACGGTATATTTATATGTATGTATGATATATTTTATTTTTTATACAGGTTTTTGTAAATCATTAACAACCTCGCAGGACTAGATAGGCGAGAGCTAATATTATAAATAAAAATGTTTGGTATATGCCAGGTCGTGTCTGCGGGATCGCGGGAACACATATTCCCGTATTTTTGAGTGGGTGAAAGCCATTCAAAATTCGATTTAAAGACATCATGTAATAATAGCCAGCTACTGAAAACCGTTAAGTTAAAGAATTCCCACTGTCTGTGGGACTCTACCAGGCATGCCGAGGACTCAAGGTGAATTTAACTGCATACTGGATTTGTGACATCCAAAGCCATCTATTCCATCATTTTAACCCTTGTATTTTATTATTTCCATATAATAACGATAGCGACAAAATACATTGGCCACAAAAATAACTGGCATATGTTCGATACGGCTGTATATCTCAGTTCTGAACAACAGCTAATAATTTAATTCAACGTTTTTCAGACAAATTACTAATCAAACGGCCGATGATCTTCAGAGGTAGTGTAATGGATATAAAACTAAATCATATAAAAATTGAAATTGAACCAATTGATAATTCAAATGCAATCCTAGAAATACCAGAAAGTAGGATTGAAATAAAAAAAGAATCAGAAATAGAACTTTCTAACGAAAAAATGTATGTATTTATAGAGCGAAATGTTATAAAAGTTAAAAAGGAATCATCAGTGAAAGAAGATTTATATATGAGTACATCCCATGAATCATCGTCTAAGGGACAAAACAAGATAACAATTAAGCAGGAAATTGAAATAGAACCAGAGTTTCCTGTCAATATGTCTAATTCGATATATTTGTCTGTACAAAATGATGGAAAAATCAAGGAAGATCTCGATTTAAAAAATGCCTACAATTTAATGTACTGTACATCAGTTGCACAAAATGATATGAATAATGAACAAAATGGAGATACTGGATCTTATGAAGATGGTAAGCTTAGTTAAAAGCTGTAGATAATATTATGTTAATTAAATAGGCGAACTAGCAGATGAGTAAAAGTAGCCTGCTGTGTGCAACCAAGAACATAATGCACTTATGACTATATAGCTCATCTGTGCTACTTATCCTGAAACGTAATGTAGTAACTCTTAGTACCTATCAGTTATTACAATTTACACTATATATCCATACCAAAGAGCTACTTTATTTAGTTACATAAATGGCACCTCAACCCTATAAGATATTTTGCGCTATTTCCGGTGTTGTCATATCATTAGAATCTAGCAAGGTCCATGATCCAGAGAGGCTGTAGTCAATTGTAGTGTAATAAGTCAAAACTTGTAATATATGTGGGTATTTATAAAAATATCAAATACGTGAGGCACTCTGAAAGTTTTGAGAAATTATAAAAATATCAGATATGGATAAAATAATATTATCACCAGTTTTCTAAACAATTTCGAGTTATCTCTTTTATCTTCCGGCGACGAAAACCGAACCTCTTTCGGTTATTGTTTTTTTTAGCGTATAAAAAGAATTTAAACTGTCAACTGATGCTTTAGTTCGGCATCGTATTGATAAACATAGGATTTATCACCATTTTTTTTATCATTATTATTCATAACCATCACCTGTCACCATGTCGTAGACGCGTCGAGACAAGCCGTCCTTGAAATTTACTGGCCATGTCACGGCCCTATTCCACACAGGCCATCTTCTGAGCTGTTAAGTTTGTGCGGCAAATAGCGCTAAACCATCCTTCTCATGCAAAGGTGCTCTTTTAAATGATTCCCAACCCAAGTTTTCTTAAATTAAAATTTTCACTACTAGTATATTTTCCGCGGTTAGAGACGTCGACGGAGACAATTCTTTTCTTCATCTGCCAAGGATGGACGACCGCGCCAAAATATTTCAACATAGAATAAGAAATGACTCGTCTGGTATAAGGCCACATTTGAAATCATAAAAAATCATCGCACCAAATTGTTCCCGACGAAAATCCATTTTTCCATGAGACACGACAATTTAATTTAGTTCTCAAAAAATAGAGGGATATTTGAATTCGAACGATGCAATAGTGATGGTTTACCCCTGAACTATTAACACATAAAAAAGTAAAAAGTAAAGTATCAACCCTTATATGTCCCACTGCTGGGGCACGGGTCTCCTTCCTCGAAATCAGGCGAGGAGGGTAATGGGCCAATAGTCCACCGCGCTGGCCCAGTGCGGATTGGTGAACTTCACATACCGTCAAAGACTTTCAATCTCATCAGGCATGCAGGTTTCCTCACGATGTTTTCCTTCACCGGTGAGCGAACGATGGTCTCGTG
This sequence comes from Lycaena phlaeas, assembly GCA_905333005.2. NCBI lineage: Eukaryota > Metazoa > Arthropoda > Insecta > Lepidoptera > Lycaenidae > Lycaena > Lycaena phlaeas. The sequence goes on from HG995176.1 coordinate 4,634,693, forward strand.
TGCACTTAGAAATTTAGAAAAACCCATTTCAAGGCACACACGGACGGGTCAGGATCGAACCCGGAACCCCTCGCGTAAGAGGCCGAGTCCGTCCACCACTGGACCACCGTCGCTCCTATTTATATTTTCAAATAATTAGATTTGGGCAGGGATTTGAAGGCCACTGAGAGAGCTTTTCGAAAAGCTCCCTGAGTGGTCTGGTATTCGCTAATTCATAGTTGTAATGTGGTGACATATGTAGTCTAATGGAGCTTCGACTTGAGATAATGCTAAATCATGTTTCTTTGCTTGGTATAGATTCAAAACATGAAGATTACACTCAAGAAGATTTTGTAAGCGACGATGGCTTTTCATCCATCATTCAAGACTTTAATTCAAAAAATCTTGCAACAATTAGTGAAAATTTATCCGAGGAAAAACCGTTCAGTTGTAACATTTGTAGCCTGAGATTTTCGACGCGCTATTCAGTAACTAGACATATAAGGACACACACAGGCGAGAAACCATACCATTGTAACACATGTAATAGGTGTTTCACGTCAAAATGGAGCTTAAATAACCACCAACGAATACACATCGGTAAGAAGTCTTTTGTGTGCGATATTTGCGATTATAAATTTGTGCAGCAAAGTTGTTTGGTAAAGCATAAAAAGATACATACAGGTGAAAAACCTCACGGTTGTGAAGTCTGTGATCGCAAATTCAGTAGAAGGTGCGATTTGGTCGCGCATAAACGAATACACACGGGTGAAAAACCGTATAGTTGTGATATTTGTGACCTTAAGTTCGCCAATTCTGGTTCTGTGATTAGACATAAATTCACCCATACAGGCGAGAAACCGCACGCATGTGAGGTCTGCCAACACAAATTTAATCGCAAAAGCGATTTAATTTCACACAAGCGTATACATTCCGGCCAAAAACCGTACGTGTGTGATATATGCAATTCCGATTTTGCACAAAAGAGTTATTTAAGTAAACATAAAAAGTTACACACCGGCGATAGACCTTATGGCTGTGAGATATGCGAACGAAAATTTAATTACAAAAGCGATTTAATTATACATCGGAGGACACACACAGGCGAAAGGCCGTACAGCTGTGATATTTGTGAAAAGAAATTTAATAGAAAAAGAGATGTGGCAACACATAAGCGGACACACACAGGTGAGAGACCATACAGTTGCCATATGTGTAAGCGAAAATATTCCCGTGATAGGTATTTAAAGAAACACATAATCAAATGTAGTGTTAGTTATAATAGCTCTGAGGAAGTGGGAGACAGGCTTGCGAACGCACAAAATGGTAGAGACTCTAAAGAAAATGCGGATGATACACAAATAGAGATTGACGACTCTCAAGAAGAGGGGGAAGATTCCCAAGGTGAGTCTGATGATTTCCGAGAAGAAAGTATAGATAATATAGAAGATCGTAGAAACCCCCAAGAAGATCGTAGGGAGTCTTTAGAAGACCGCGGACACTCCTAAGAGAATGAGAACTTCCAAGTTGAGCTTGGTGATGGTTCCGAAGATTAGCTGCTGTTTCCACATAAAAATTGGGTGACTCTCACGAAAAGTAAGAGAACTCAAACGAACTGAGCTCGATTGATGAGGTGAGGCTAGCTAGTTACCACAAGCACTCCTGAGGTTAGTTCAGAGAGTCTCAAGATTAGTTTGTAGATTTTAAAATATAGAAATAAATAGAACAAAGATGGCCACTGTAATATATCGAAATAAAAGACGGTCATGAACAGATTTTGTGTATAAATGCATTCATGTAAAAAAAAACTGCAGAATTTGAAAAAAAAAAATATGTCATGAAAAATCTCGAGATGTATTTACTGATTCTAAAATTCCGTAATCGGAATACCTAAGTCAAAAAAAACAATTGAGTTATATAGGTACATTAAAAAAGACATTAAGAAGATAAAAAAAAGTGGATGATTAAGCCCTAACAAGAATTTTGCACCTTAAGTCTTAACTGAAAAACTTCTGTATTGCTTTGATTTTGAGCACAGTTATTTGATAAACTCGCAAATTATTGAATTTCTTCATAGTTCCATAGTGTCATTTTGCCACATTTGGACATTTTACAAACTATGTGTGTGTTCGGGTGGAAACTTGCAACAAAATTTTAAATCATCCATTAAAATCGAGTGAGCTGTTATTTGGTAGACACTCTTTATATGGTACACTGGCGATGCCAGCGCTCTACTCTATTGGCTGTTTTGGAAGGTACTGAAAACTCTTATTTTTCGTATAAAGCCTCCTTTTAACCCGATATCAGATGGCTCATTTTGCCTTGCACACCAAAATTTGATCGCAACGGAAGAATGCTTAAAGCATGAGCTTATTGCAAATAGCTTCCCATTTGCAGCTGGTACAAGAGTTTTTTAAGCTACAGAAACATAACATATGTTTCTGTAGTTTAAAAAAGTAAATCAATACTAAGTCGTGTATTACGCAATAAAAAATGTTCATATTAGTAACTTTTTAATATTCTTAAATAGAAAATGTTATCAGTCCTTTTTTATATTAAATCTATGAGGTGGGGGGAGCGGCTGTGGTGGCTGGACAACGCGACATCCTGAACTGGGTCACACCTGGAAAAGAAAGGAATACTCAAAATTCTTTTAAAAACATTTCATTGAATGCACGTTTCATTGAATAAATAGTTTCGGATTTCGAAGATGTCGAGATGTTAGTGTCGAGCGACGATAGTCCAGTGGTGGGTGAACTTGGCCTCTTATGCGAGAGGTTTCGGGTTCGATCCTGAATCCTGGTGCCTTGAAATGGGTTTTTCTAAATTTCTAAGTGTACCACAAATACGAGACCATCGCTCCTGCATGCCTGATGAGGTCTATAGTATTTGAAGGCATGTGAAGTTCATCAACCCGCATTGTGCCAGCGCATTGGGTAACTATGGCCCATTACCCTCCTCACTTAATTTTCGAAGAGGAGACCCGTGCGCAGCAGTAGGACATATAAGGGTTGATAGGTTAGGCTTTACTTTTACTTTTTCATCTGCTAGTTTTGCTCTTCGAACAAGTTGATTAGCAAAACTAGCAGATGTACCACCTGGTGTTAAATGGTCGGTAGGGGTGGTTTATTAGAAAAGGGGACAAAGGGACAGGCGGTTCACCTAATGGTAAGACATCCTTATAACACTCACATATAACCAAGCAATCGTTAAGAAAAAGTTTGTAATGTGAATACATTATATATTCATAACATAGGCATACATAATATATTCTTAGCCAGCTTTTGATTTTGCGTCGTAAGGTATTCTAAACTGGAATCCAGTTTATTTATAAATAAGGATAACCAGTTTAAAACCGTTCAGTGTAGACTGTATAGTTTGTGCATAATATTAGCAATGGTTAGTTTTTTTTTTTTTTTTTACAAACGAGTTTGCTACTCCGCGCGTTCATTCTAAACATCCAATTATAATATAACAATTATTATACTATTCTAATTATTAACTATTCATATTATAATAATCTATCTATTCATGTACTCGGGATTGCAGGCGATCTTTACACATATATATATTGATTGTACTTATTAATGGGTTTTATTGCATGCAATAATGGTGACCGGTTCCTTAAATGGAAGCCCCAAACAGTACAACCAACTAGCAAGTCTGCTGGTCGGAGTTTGTTTATTGACGTGACAATATATAACTCGATATTACGGACAGCATGCACAAAAAAGATAACGTCATGTAGCGTTCCGAAAGTGAGAGCACGGCACGAACGAGAGAGACGCATGATCGGCTCAGTTCGGTTCGTGCTGCATGTAATGTTTGACGTTGTCACGTCACAACGTTTACAGATAACCAATTTTTTTTATACTAACATTGCTATCCCAAGCCATCAGCCGTCTTTTAAATTACATATAATAAAAGGAGGATGGTTAATCACCTACATAAAATAATGATCATGTAATACTTACTCATGCCGCAGTTTTGGGCACAGCGCAGACGACCAGGATTGTCGTATGTGACACTGTCTGTTCCGCACACTGGGTTGTACTCGGGTGTCACTGGGCACCTACGGATGCAGTCTTGGTAGGTGCTCGTTTGGGAGAGACTGAAAATATAATTGGATTATAAGCAAATTGTTTTGTGTACGTACATTTTCTGTTTTTATTTATATTTGTTTTAGATGACCTTCACGTGCATGGCAGAAGGCAGGTGTTTTCTTTTGCTGTCAAGTAATAATTTTACCTCGGACCTCAAACTTTAGTTATGTCATTGTCTTTTCTCTCGCTTATGTTCATGAACGGCGTTGACTTTGCTTTTATATCGAGCGTTAAAAAAGCGTTTGAATGAGACAAAATCAAGCGCAATGCTTTTTTATCGAACACTGTTGGAGGATTTTCGACAGCGACACACATTGAGTGTTTGACGTTAAATCGAATTGAGTATGCTGTATGCGAAACCCACAACTCGAGCCGACATCGGGTTTTACCACGACGCTTTTTAAGAGCTCGTCCGAACGAGGGCTTATTATTAGATGGCCCGACTGACGGTTTGAGTATACAGTATCTATTATAACGGTAAAATATTAAATACCTGGTTCCTCCGGTGTTTCCACTACCAGTATTTGGTTGCTGAGTAGTTTGCTGGCCTTGGTTAGGCATTTGACCTTGGTTTGGGAATTGACCTTGGTTGGGGAATTGACCTTGGTTAGGGAATTGACCTTGGTTAGGGAATTGACCCTGGTTGGGGAATTGACCTTGGTTGGGGAATTGTCCTTGGTTAGGGAATTGTCCTTGGTTAGGGAATTGACCTTGGTTAGGGAATTGTCCCTGGTTGGGAAATTGGCCTTGGTTAGGGAATTGGCCCTGGTTAGGGAATTGACCCTGATTTGGGAAAAAGCCTTGATTAGGGAAAAAACCTTGATTCGGGAAAAAGCCTTGATTTGGGAAAAATCCTTGGTTTGGTAATTGTCCTTGACCTGAAAGAAAAAACATTTTTAGACAGTGAATGTATATCTTACATCCTTACTAATATTATAAATGTAAAGGGATGTTATTTACGCTTTCGCGCGAAAACTACCCAACCGATCATTATGAAACTTTGTACACATATTCGAAGGTACTAGAAGTAACATAGCAGCTAGTAAATAATAAAAGAGCAAACCTTGTGGTAAGCGATTGAAGCCGTAACGATCTTCTAAATTTTCGTCGTCGCTGTTATCCATTGACTGGCGCTTGTTTCTGAAACTCATTCCAAGTGCCTCATTGCTGAGAATTCCTGTAAAATTTAAACAAATAAATACGTTCCTTAGGCTAATATAACTTAATACTATGTAGTGTAGTGAGTAACTGTCTTTAGATTATTTTATGTGTTATTACCTTTACACCTTGCTAAGTAAGCATTTTGACATATAATTGCGCAACTGTTTCAATACATTGTGAATATGAAATATTATGTACTTTCTGGAACTATTAATAAATGGGACCTCAGATCGAGAAGACGTTTTCTTTAACAACCCTGATCTACATGTCTACATCTTGACACATCACATGGCGACCCTGCCAGTGCTGCCTCGCGGCAGCGCTGTACCTTTCAAGATTATTTAATATATATGAGTATAAAATAAAAAAAATAAATAATATATATAAAATTAAATAATGAAGATATAGAAATAAGAAGATAAAATAATAATGACAAATGACGAAAAATGAAGAATTTTAAATTAAATCCAAGAAGAATAAATAATAAGAATAAATACAGAAAAAAAAATATTTTACTAAAATTCAAGAAAGAAGAATCAAAAAATGAATGTTAAAGTATAAGAAGAAAAATAAAATTATAAAGGCATGTCTGCAATATAAGGAATAAAAAAATATATATATATTTAGAAGAAATATAATTGCTGTCCGAAGGATCAAGAGGAAAGGTGCCGGGAGATGCCGATGTCCAAGGGATCCAGAGGAAAGGCGCCGGGAGATGATGGTGTCAAAGGTATCCAGAGGAAAGGTGCCGGGAGATTTAAGAGAAAAGTTGGCCCATCCATTATTTCTTAACTTATCGAGCACTAGGTATATTTTTTTTTATCATTATATTTAGCCTATATTATTAAAATGTGTATTAGAAATTAATAAATATTTTTATAGAAACAAAAATATATATATAGTTACAGTAGATTAAAGTAAAAATAAAAAAATATATATATTATGATCTATTATAATTCTATTCTATACTTAAATAAATTTAAGTATAGTTACAAAAAAAAAATGCCATTAAAATCAATATTTTATTAGTTTATATTCATATTATGGTGTTTTAAACCTCGTGTATGTTTTGTTAGTAATACTACACTTATTAATGTAACTTATTAATGTAACTTATTAATGTGCAACGTAGTACATTCTTGTGTTACTTGACTACATGCTAGCCATTGATATAAAATAATATAGATGTAATTTTTTTTTTCTCATGCTATAATTTAATATAAAAAAAATTAAAAAAAAAATATGGAATTCGATGAGTAATTTTGAAGAAATTAGTTATGAGTTACATAAATTAAGATTCAACTTATATTTATGACATTCATAGATTTTCTTGATTCATAAAATTGTGTAAATTGATTACGCATTTAACCGAACAGACGTGAATATGGAAAGTAGTTATGATTAAAAAGGAGTTGGTTAAATTTACGAATAATGTGGCTGCAAACGCATTATTTCGATAAATAAAGAAAGTAGGAAATAATAAATTGACAAAAATATATAATATAAAGTGCTTTGTTAAATAACACTTCCTTCGATGAACGGACTGATCACCCGCCCGTCGATTGGAAATGCTTAAAATATCAAAGAATTATTGTATGGAACTAATAGAGACGAGATTTTAGAAGTTGTTTTTATGACATATTATAGTCCAAATACTTGATCATGTTAAACGCGAGACGTTTTCGTGAGAGTTTTGGTATTATTGTGAGACTATGGAGTAAGGTATATAAAGAAATAAAAGGGGAGACATTGATAGAAATGTTGATATAGTGGAGTAGGAGACATTTAAATTGTCTAAAAATTGTGTGTTGAATCCTTCCATTCGATCATGGTGTGAACGAGCTTTCCTCCGTGAGATATGTTGGAGTCTAAAGAGACTTAAATGATGACCACAAGTTATGTAGAAAGAGAGTATAGTATGTTAAAAGATGTTATAAGAATGTATAAGAATAATGGAATATACGAAGAATAAATAAATAAAATGTAAAGTGAGTACAAAGAGTAAGGCAATAAAATGAATAAATGAAGTTAGTACCTACATTATATGAAGCCTGTATAGGTCGAAAAATAAACTAAAGGAATAAAAGTAAAGATATAAAGTAAGGGTTATAAATATTATGTGAAACCCAATGAAAATGTATGATGAGAAAGTAGGAATTTATGGAGAATAAATAAAGTTATAATGAGGAATATGATGGTGATAATGATGATGAATAGTTATAACTCAATAATTAAAAGTGTTCGTAATATGTGCGCATGACCTCGCCGGAGCGTTGTAACGCCGTCTCGGCGAAATATGACTTTTCAATTCTAAGGAAACGCGTGATTAGGGTTCCGCAATGATTTTGTATTATAATACAATAATTATTAATTTTATTTTCTAATGATTTTTTTTTCTTTGTTGTAAGGGAATAATTATAAATAAAATGTTATTTTCTATCTAAGTTTAAGTCGTTAATATAATATATCTATGGGTTTATATATCGTAATATTAAATGTTTAAATTGAAAATAAAATTAAAAATAAATTAATATATTCCGCAATTCCGCAAAGTAAATTTAAAATTAAACCCATTAAAATGTGAATTTTTAAAGCGACAAATCCTTTACTTAGGTCATACAATATCAGCGGACGGAATTTTACCGGACCCAGAGAAAATACGAGTCATTGAAAGTTATCCGACACCGACATGCGCTGACGATGTCAAGCGTTTTGTTGCATTTAGCAACTATTATAGAAAATTTATAAATAACTTTGCAGCAATAGTTTTGCCTTTAAACAACTTATGTAGAAAAAATGTTCAATTCCAATGGACTACAGAATGCCAAAATGCTTTGGATACCCTTAAAAATTTAATTTTAAGTAAGCAACGTAGAAAGTGTAATTATGATTTGTCAATTAATCCTATTTTTTATAAACCAGGAGATACATTATTATTAAAAAATGAAACTGGAAATAAATTGGATACTTTATATAAGGGTCCATATGTAGTAGTAGAAGACCTGGCACCTAATGTTAAAATAAATTTAGATGGTAAGCATGTTATAGTACATAAGGATAGAACTAAGTTATATAAGATACCGCAGTTAGCATAAGTTTATTAGAGTTTAGTAAAAAAAAAAACCAAACAAAAAAAAAAAAAGTTTAGTACTTAAATAATAATAATAATCTAGGTTTGTTTTTTTTTTTTTTCTTTTCACTAAGGGGGATGGTGTAGTGTAGTGAGTAACTGTCTTTAGATTATTTTATGTGTTATTACCTTTACACCTTGCTAAGTAAGCATTTTGACATATAATTGCGCAACTGTTTCAATACATTGTGAATATGAAATATTATGTACTTTCTGGAACTATTAATAAATGGGACCTCAGATCGAGAAGACGTTTTCTTTAACAACCCTGATCTACATGTCTACATCTTGACACATCACAACTAATATCATAAAATACATGGCAACTATTAATCCGACGAAAAGTATTTCACTATTGCAATGCGATGTTATCAATAAGTACTGGCCAAATCATCGGTTTGATGACGGCTGCTGATGCTACTGCTCAAAAAACTCGTCTCATGATAACCTAAGACTTTGTTCGTAATACTTTTTATGATAATGGTGTGAAACGATTGTTAGTTGTTATTTTAGTAACCAACGTATTCAGAAAAAATATCCCGCGCTACCAAATACATCTAATATTGTTTTATTCATAATAATTATTCACTAGCTGTTGTCCGCAACTTCGCCTGCGTTAACTAAGATTTACAACGACATCTTAGGGTGATAATATAAATGCTATAGCCTTAGTTTATAACCTTTCTAAAAACTGAAAGAATCTTTCAAATCCGACCAATAGTTCTTGAGATTAGCGCATTCAAACAAACAAAATCTTCAGCTTTATATGTTATGTAATATAAAATTATTTTATTTATTATAATTTTTTACACTCAAGTTACAAGTACCGGGTACTTTTACGCTTGAAAAATAGAAAACACTTCCTTTCATAATATTAATCTAATAAACTAGCAGTGCCTCCCAGTTTCGCCCTTAAAGTATATACTTCATATTCCCGTGGAAGTATGGGGATAAATGATGATGGGATGTTCTATCGACTATCGATAAGAGATTTATCAAAATCGCTTCACTAGATCCAGAGGTTACCGCATACAACTGCACAAACCCGCAAACTTTACCGCTGTATAATTTGACTGATTAAGGAAATAATTTTACAAATATGTAACATAATGAAACCTTTAATTTCACACTTAAAAACAGGTTCGACAACAACGACTACAGATATCCGTTTTTCCTTATAAACGGTACATTATAGCGATATCGTTTAAGGTGCGTTTATACAAAATATCTATTCTATTTAAAATATCTATCTATCTAAAAAGGCTTTCTTACTTGTATTCTAATATCTAGCTCAAGAAATTAAAATAATTATTTCATTCAAATACTTAACACAGTGTGGTAATGTTTCATTATATGTATATTATTATGTATTAGTATAATAAATACCGTTACCCTCTGAATTAACAAGTAAAATATTACAGCAAATATTTTAATACGCATCATAAATTTAACATCATCATTGGCTAATATCGACATGGTAAAATATCTATTTTAATTACATATCTATAAAAAATACGTTTTTAAAATTATTATCAATGTCAAAGGTTAAAATATATTAATCGATTAACGATGATAAAATATAAAACATTGCAGTAAACATGTTGTAGATAAAATTATAAACAAAATACTTACCGAATATTAAAAACAAACATAGTTTCTCCATTTTGTGTTTTATTAACTTAATATTGGAGACGTGAACTAAATGCGTGCGTTAGGTTCCGAGATGTCTTTTCTTGTGATGCTTCTTGGCCATGACTTGATATTTATATGTCACAAACATTGAGTCTGGCGACCTGCTCTGGCTATTATAGTGTTGTAATGTATTTAATATTATATATTTATATATTATACATTTATGTTATTGGGCTGGTCACACACTCAGAAGAACGAATGGCCGATAGACCAATAAGGTTCAAAAGTAGAGACCGCGTTTAGGAAGATGAAGTGTTGGTTGGCCATTAACCAGGTGGGAAGACGATCTCTGTGCAGTGCTGATGCGAATAATAAGGGATTGGTCGTCTTGGCGTTCGTTGAAGGAGGCCTATTTTCGACAGTGAATGGATAAAGCCTGTTGATAATAAATGTAATTAATAGGATAGTTATTTTATTTTTATAAATCACAAAGTACTTAGGTAAATATATAAAAAATATGTTAGTTGTTTTAGCAGCAATCTGATTGATAGATGTGTACCTACTAATATCTATAATAAAATTCCGTGCATCTATTAGTACTTTAAAATTTTATTATACAGATGTAGTCAAAATACGATATTTTCTTTAAAAATATCGTAAGCTAAAATTCAAAATAAGTGAAAATTTTAAAACATCTTTGTTTACCTAAGTTCAACGAAAAAATCAAATACGGCAGCAATACCTATTTGTATTGTAAAAATAATATAATTATTCGCGACAGCAATGCGAACATCGATAAGCCCAACCCTAGCACTTACAGAGTTCAGTATCGCGTAATTTCCCCGGCGTATTTTTTAATATGTGACTGGGAAACAATATTCCCCATATTTTATGTGTCATTTTATAATAATTAATGTTTTTTATAAATATTTGAATACATTAGGTGTGCTTAGTTTCCCCACCATGGTTCAGGCCTTGTCGTGGCGGTGGGGCACAGTAGCCCAGGGTGACCCCAACACCTTGGGCGAAGCGAATTGAGCCGAGGGGGCTCTTTGTACCCGTCTTATAAGAAGAAGGGGCAGAGCCTCGCCTAAGAACCTCGCCTTATTGTACTGTCCCAAAGAGGGACGGGTTGTTCTGTGGTGCGGGGCAACCTCTCTGTGGAGGTGGCGTCAGTCCCCTGAGGGACTGACTAGCCGTCGAGGTGCCCTATTGCTTGTAGATCCGGGGCACCTCACCAAAAGCGGCATTGGTGGCACTCGCCGGGTTTTAGTGAGTAGAGCTGCGTCCACTTACCAGCTTTCGGTCGCAGCGAGTCCCACATACCCGCCTGGAGAGACTCACTCCTCAGCGAGATGCCGAAGCGCATTTCCCGGCGTTAAAAAAAAAGGTGTGCTTAGTTTAATCTTCATAAACAAAGTCTACAATATCATTTAAAACTTCAGTAGTATAATATACTTAGAGTCTGCTTTAAATTAGGTAGGTACTAGGTATTGGTTGTTAAGAAAATAAGGTAAGGTGAATAAACTTTATAAAGAAGCCCATATACCTTTGCAAATAGCGTGATTTTTTTTTTGAATGAGCTTCTGAAAATGCATACGCTATATGCAATATTTCTAGTTTTTGAAGACTTCTATAATAATAAGAGTATTTAAAAAATAAGACATACGGGCTTACCTAATTTTCTGCAGATCATACTTAAAAACTACCTAACTCAAAACTTTAAACAGAAACAAGGCATTTATTTGTTAATCTAGCAAATACTTAATACTTACAAATGGAAGGGTTGCTTAGTGGCCCGTGGTGCATTCCCGTCTGCATGGCATCCTCCTACTTATTTCTCCCGGCAAATGGCTTTGCCGTTTCGGACAGAGGGGCGGGACTGTCTCTGAGGCTTACCATTATACGTATCAAGATTAGCATTGCATAAATAACTTGCTTGGCCTAGATGCTAGTCCTAGGTAGTCCATAACTTAGTTATGCTTGCTAAACTAGAGCTTTATGATTGTAAAAACAACAACAAGGTGCCACTTGTTTGGATTTCATAACTAAACAACAGTGTCGACAGTAATGCCAAAACATATCTTTTAACAAGATGTCCAAGCCTTATAGATAAGAGCTATATGCCAAAACATATCTTTTAGCAAGATGTCCAAGCCTTATAGCTCTTATGGTATAAATCATAACCCATATATGAGATAATGGGGAAATCCTTAAACTTTCGATATAAATATTTCGAGATAACCTCTGAATAAACAATGTCAATACCGATAAATGCTTTTTCTCTTACATTTTAGGGTTATATTGTAAAATGCAGTACGGAATTGTTAAAAATGTTAATATATCTATCTATTGAAGTGATTATAAACTCTAGTAGTTGTATATAAGGATTTTTTATATCACGAAATGGTAGAAAAAGTGGATATTTAGACTTTTTTGAGCTGGACTCGGATCAGTTTAGCGGCGAGATATTTTTCAAAGTTAAAACACTTGTCATATGAAGCCATTCATTATATACATTACGTAATGGGTGAATTCAGCCAGCTATCTAGCGTGTGGCTTCGTCCATGATGAACGAAACAAGTTCACGGGAGACTAATAGATATTATGGATTTAAAATATTAAACTTATAAAATAAAATATTCTTTATATAAATGAATTTCTTGTTAAAAATGTTTAATTTATTGATGCCGGTTCTATATTTTAACTTAATACATTTGGTGACGGCTAATGTAATTAAAGTGATTTGACTTTTTTTAAAGTTTTTAATTAGACATAACATTAGACAAACGATCGGTCAAATCCTTTTGGCAACTATCGACGCCCATAAACATCCACACAACCTTAGGTTATGAAGATGCGTTGTCCTCCTTTTCCAAATGTTCTAGTGGAAACGCGATAGCAAAGCTGTCACTTTGCACCGATATCATAATATGAGTGAGACGTACCACTCCAGACATACTGGGCCAATTAGGCTGTAAAGCAGCATGGCACTATGGACAACATGGTCTTAGTATGAGTATAACAACAAAAAATTAAATATTATCTTATATTAATATATAAATGTGAAGAGTTTGTTTGTTTGAACGCGCTAATCTCAGATAGGATTTGAATGATTATATCCGTGTTAAATAGCTCATTTGTCGAGGAAGGCTAGGCTATAATATCATCCCGCTAAGGTATAATACCGTGGTAGATCGATTGAGAAGTAACGCAGGAGAAGCTGCGGGCGACAGCTTGATAATGATATTTAATAGGCACCTCAGAAGTTAGTTTTACAGAGTTTGGAACATTGGGAATTGTATATAAAAACTGCAATGCAATATTACACAAGTTATAACTTTAGCACTGTTTTATCCTGATAAAGGAAATTTCACACGAAAAACTCTGACGATCGTTTGTCTGAATTTTATGGTTTAACCACGAACACTACACGAACAAAAATAATAAATCTATACAAAATTAATTTTAACAAAAAAGAGTATAACTGGGTTTTTTATTTTACAAAATATAACAGTGACATGCATTTAATATTAATAAATGTCTTTGGGTCTCCTTTTTATTTATTTTATTAATGAAACCTGTTGTTGTCTTATGTTTTGCATTAAGTTGTTGTAACCGGTTAGATCTTTAGCCGCGAAGATGATCTTTGTTCAGGATCATACAACCACATATTTGCTTTAAGAACTGCTATGCGACAGATTCACACACAAACAGCAATCGAAGTAAAATTTTTAAAACAGCCCTCTTTTTGCTTCGTAGAATGTTAAAAATGAAAGTTTTTTGGTGGGGTATTTTGATAGGCTGTATAGATCCGGCGGAGTAGAATAGCTTTTCCTTTACCCTTTCTTCTCAGGCGGGTCGTAATTCGTAAAAGGCGACCAAGGGTTAAACCTGGCCCTGAATTATCAGAGTCTTGGAGAAGGAAAACTTCACTTCAAACCAGGAATGGAGTCTCCGTCAGGCATTGGTGGTATAGTCCAAACATGCGAAAAACTCCTGGAGCCGAACTGGCTCCGTTCGTATCGACTCGTAATTCCTGTGAACCTAGCTAGTGAGGTAAAGAGGGGGGCGCAGAGCTTAGGCAACTCTGCGTTTTCCTTAAGTGTGTCCTAGGCGACTAAATCGTCTGCAACAGGCCAATGAATTTGGTACACTTTAGTACGACTTATATTTTTTGCTTCTTTTCGTCATTTTCTATTAAACCAAGGTAAAATAGCGAGGAAGTTAACCTCCTCGCCTGATTTCGAGGTAGGAGACCCGTGCCCAGCAGTGAGACATATGAGGGTTGATACTTTACTTTAAGGTAAAATGAGAAAATGTATCATTCTGTTTGTTACCTACACTATCTAAATTTTGTATTTTATTTGGTTTTAGGAGATGAAATTATTAATTGCAGTTTTATAAAAATAAAATATCTGTTCGTAATTTGCAATTTAACTACTTTTCACTACTTTTTATTTTAGTTTCTTTCAATTTTATTTTTTACTTATACGAATCTTTTTTTTTTATAGAAGAAGAAACAGGTGGTAAGTGATCGACGACATCCACAGACACCCGCCATATTAGAAGATTAACTGATGCATGCATGCCTTTCAAATATGAGTAGATTTGCTTAATGTAAATATAATAATAAGATCCTTAGTCTTGTCAACATTACTAGATGACGAAAATTTCTGCGTTCTGGTCTTATCCAGAGGTTCTCAAATAGGCGCCTGAAAATGCGGCGAAATGGTTCCAGTAAAGGATGGTACGGCAGTGTTTGCTTCACGCTCGACTTGGCGGGAGCACTGCCGTGCCCCCAGATTATAGTAGTAAAGTAGATACGAGGTCCAATTCGATGCCAGAAGACCATGATTTCGAAGACATGGCAGGACTTGCCCCTCATAAAACTTAAATGAGCTAACTGCATATCTACTTTTTCGATGAAGCATAAATAGGCCATTATGCTATAGCATTGGTATTGTATGACAGTAAGATCGTAACATAATCATTATTTAACACAGCTAATTAGCTTAAATGATAGTATTGTAATGGTCTATTACCGCACCTATTACAGACAAGTGATTAATTAGCTGTTGTCGACACAGGGTGTGACTTCTGAGTCATTGAATGAAACGAATGCGACTATGCGTCGATTTCTCGTAGGCTGGTAAATTACGTCTTGATTGTTAAAACTAAGACACGCCTAGGGATGGCGATTCTTTACGAAAAAGATCGATTTTTAAATCGATTCGAATCGTAGTCTAATGAATCGATTCACGAAAAAATCGAGGCCTACAAAATCGATTCTTAAAAAATCGATCTTTTTTTCAAGTTTACGTTTACAATGTAAATTTGTATCAATTTTACTAAAAACAAGATTAATATTGCAATTAACGATATCTTATCAATAAAATCAGGGAATTCAAAAATAACAATTATTTTTATTACCGTATCAAACTATAAGGTCGACTATAAAAAAAAAAATAACTATTTATATACTGAATGTTTTTATTGATTGCAAAAAAGTAAAAAATAAGGTAAGAGTTAAAAGTTTAAATATTAAGCATTGGGAATTATAACTGGGAACTATAGTTTCCAATGCTCAATATCTAAACTTTTTAAAAACAACAGTCTGTCAAGCCTTTTGGGATCCAAGCGGTTACGCTCATCGCTTGCGATGTTTCCAGCAATTGAAAACAGGCGCTCACAAGGAACGGATGATCCAACGATACTCATAAACATCATGGCGGTTGGGTGAACGTGATGATAAATGGAGCTCTTTTGTTCTTGCCAGTAAAGTACAGAAATCAATCATGAAAATACTTATATTACGCTAATAATAGTATTCATTAAACGACAACAACAAATGAATAATGCAATATCAATCGTCACAGATTATAGATACATAAAGTCAAAGACTACAAACGTAACTTTTTTATTAATGAGAGGCGAGTAAAGGATACTAAACATACAGCCATCTCGCGAGTTTATGAGTAGTTAACTCTTTAACCGGCAGCACTCTTATAATTCAGGCACATTCAACTAAATGCAAATAATTGTATGGTTTATACCAAAACAGAAAAAATCGAATGTCGATTTTCAAGGGTGATATATCGATTCAGTGAATCGACACAGTACTTCATATCGATTTAAAAAATCGATATTTGCTCCTCGAAAAATCGATTCTTCGATTAATCGATCTCAGATCGCCATCCCTAGACACGCCTACTCCGGTTTTCCCCCTGAATCAGGACAAAGAAAAGTCATCTCAGATTTGTCACTACAATTGATTTGAACGATTTGAAGGCCTGGTTCATACAAACAAGGCGCGTATATCTTCTAGATATATCGGTTATTTTATTGACTGACGGGCGGCCGGCTTGTCGAATTGTCTGGAAACTACACGTACCTAGTACCTACTTTAGGGCTATTCTGTAAAGAGTAATAGAGCTCACTTTACGTCACTTCGAAAGTGAACTTTATTAAAATATATAGATAGTAGAGTTTTAAAGAATACAAATTCATCATATCACCGCGGATTCCGCTTTCGAGATTCGAAAACGACCTTACAGAATAGCCCTACTGGTCGCTAATTCTAATAACGGCTAGTGCATGGCAATATGTACGATGTGTAAGTCTGTGTTCGATCATGTGCTTATCAACACGATCTTCAATTATTGATTTTCGTTCCTAGTAAAAAAAAGTATCCACCCACATATGTCTCACTGGGTTCAGGTCTCCACCTCGAAATCAGGCGTTCACAGATACGCTGGCCCAACGCTGGTTAGCGAACTTGCCGGGGCCAGTCTGTCGCTGAGGTGATCCTGTTTCCTGCGGATCCGGGACCCTTACAAAGCGGCTGAGGCGCTCGCAGTTGTTTTAGTGGGGTATTGCGACTAGGCAGAATTGCGAGAAAAAATCCGTACGGTAATAATTCGCAGTGCAAACAGGGCCCTCTAGACAGGTGGCAAACGCTCCGAAGCTCAGTTGCGATAATCTCTAAAAATATAACGCCATAGGGTTGTCGCAAAATCATTGACGAACTTTTATTCAAACACATACTTAAAGTCATCGACCACATAACCCATAGACTCCTAATATGTATTTGATTTTCCGTATTAAATGCATTCTGGCAACAAGCCGAGGTGAGACGAAAGGGGTTGCAATGCTGTGATTAGGTAATTCAAGGTCACACATTACGTACAACGTTAAAAAGAAATAGATTAATTTCGCAAAGGGAAAGAATGAGACTACACGATAGTTTGAATACTTTGTTTACGGCTTACATCGGAACTATAAGTCAGATGTGTTGCCAGAACCCGTTCCCCTGTTATTATGAGTCTATGGGTTATGTGGTCGATGCTTAAAGTATATGGTTTTGTTTGCAAAAACGTCTAAAAACGTAAGTAATTCGTCCCCCCTAGGCAAGTGGCATAAACGCTAAACGAATATAATAGAAAAGAATATTGTATGGGAATGACACTAGATTACGACATTAAAAAAAATCAAGAAATATTATTATAATAATGTTCGTTCTAAGCAAAGTGCAGACGCTGTTAAACGTTTTTACAAACAAAACCATATATTTTATTTGTATTAATAAAAGTTTTTTTTTAATTTTGCAGCAACCCTATGGAGTTAGCGAAAAAACGCAACTGTATAGAATGGGAGCGTTTGCCACTTGTCTAGGGGGGTGTACTGCTAACTACAGTGCTATATTATATGGATAATGCTGTGGCGCGGTTGTGAGATATGCAAAATGTATATGCATAATATATAAATAGATATGCGGAGGAGAAGACCTCATTACTGCCTTTATATAGCCTATATTTGTATATGGACAAATGTGCAAGAACAATTAGTACTTAATTTAAATTAACTTAAATTTGTAAATGAGGATAATCTTACAATTTGTTAAAAAATATATCCAACGTTAAATATGTATAATTAACATCTTTTCGTAATCCAAGAACAATAAACATAAACGAATTGTAAGTATTTTATTGTAACGAATACATGGTTAGAAAAGCAGATTTTTAAACATAATTTATTTCATAAAATTTATAAATCTTGAAAATCAACGATCACATCTAAGAAATACGGATTCCATCTGATCCGAGACACTCGCCGTTGCTGATCTTTTTAAGAGCTGAAATTAATAATAAAATACAATTAAGTATTAAATAAATAATGATGTTCATAATAACAAAAAAAACAATTTCGAATCTGACACAGTTGAAGAGGTGAGAAAGACATCAGGGAAAAGTGTTAACATTTACTACTATTTACAGTGATTTAGTTCTTAGACATTTTCAGGTTTCATTCAATCACTTCGAGTGAAAACACTAAGAAATTACAATACTTAACTTAAAAAGTTAAATTAATATCGTATTTTAGTTGTAATTTGAAACGATATATCATAAGTGTGAATTCGCATTGTTTGTTGTTGAAAAAGAAAGGAAGCTTGGCTCGGGTGAACTTAATAATTCGGCCCGAACTCAAGTAAGAAAGTTAAGTTATCTTCCGTTTGCTGGACTATCTTAACTTGTAATGGAATTGACCTTCCACCTGACATGCTAGTTTATCTTCAATATCACAAGCTGTTGAGTTTCAAATTATTTCCCAAAGTCGAGGGTAGTTAAATAAAAAACTTGCATTATGCTTGTCACCTGTCAACGTCCCTTCTTACATACATGTGTGACGCTCCTGCTCTCTTCCGCCAGCCGTCAACAAGTTTAGACGCTTTTTCGCTAACTGTTAAACTGTAAACTAAGCTATAGGCCTATCAAAGGTTTGAACGCGATCGTGTGTGTGTGTGTTGTTGCAGCATATCTACAGACTTTTAGAAGACTAAACGAGGGGGTACGAGAGCTGCTGGCAGCCCTGGAAGAAGAGCAAGAATCAGGTCAGTCACACATTTCCTATTCCTGCCTCCTGTACATCGACCTTAAGTCTGTCCTATATATTGTACAAGCTCATGCAAGTCAATTTCATATATTTGTAACACACGCAAAAATACAGTCCACTCTCTCATTTACTTTCCGTATTAATTCTATAAAGTTAAACTGGATTATCTCCCTTCTATATTATCTGGCCTCACGAGCTATCGAGGAAAGATATTTCTCCCGCACCCCGATAGAAATAGTGGAGATTAGGCACCTCCACAAGCTGATAAAAATAATTATAATATTATTTTCAAACAAACTAAAACGCTGGTCTGATTCTAATGTTACCTATATACATGAGTCATGTAACAATGCCATGCTCTGGACGCGAACTGACGTCATGTTCCACTCCGCTGCCAGTCACGGCCTGACCGTCATGGGTCTTGGCTTGTGGTTGGCATACATGCCATTAGTAACAGGGAAGTACTCTACTGTCAGAGTTCCCTGACTATGTAATCACAACATAAAGACATACCAATGTATAAACGTACTTTTAAACAAACTTTCATAAGTTTTTTTATACAATGTCAAACTAGTTGGTCTAAAAGAGGCAAACGTGTCACCTGATGGTAAGTAATTGACGTCGTCCATTGATGTTGATTAGTTCACCTGGAATTAGCTTAGCCTGGAAACTTCATTAATGTGATGCCTACCCTCAGACATGAGATGTCGAGTAAAGGTGTCAGTAATTACACTTTTTTTTTATAGCATCGAAGGGCAAACGAACAGTTTCAACTGTAATAGCCTTGCGACTATTACAGTTGAAACTGTTAAAAATAGTAAATGTAACTTACTATCTTTATGCTCGCAATTGTAGTTGTTCATCACACATATGCTGCCAAAAGATTTTGGTTTCTCTCCGTTTTTGCCGGCACAGATCGGATCGAATGCAACTGAAGTGCAGTCGTGAAGGCACGCCTTTTTGCGCGCAGCCTCTGCCTTCAGCTGTTTAAGGTCAGGCTTGTCCGGGCGGCAAGACACTGCCACAATCATCAAAGCTGAAAATGAAAAGATTTTTTAAGTCAATAGGAGACATTTTTTGGGTTCTTCTGTGTACGTGGCAATTAATTAATTAACTACAAAATATTATTAAAAGGTATCAAATTCATATATTATGTATCTTTTTCAATTAAATTGAACGGAAAGATATAATTAGATTTAATCTATTTCGTTAGTAAAATGACTATTAGTTCTTAGTGTTGTTTGTTTTTTTTTTTTTTGAGAATTATATTTGCCTTATGTAATCTCGCCTTGGGTAAAAATAATTAAAAGAAACATTCCTCATTTCATTATCCGTATACTAAGTATGCCTCAAACAAAAAACTAAGTAATTTTTTGTTGAAAATGGAATGCTTTGATACTTCCTGAAGTTTACAGACTAAACAATTAACTTTGTATTATTATGAGATATGAATCAGTCGACCAAATAAATATTTCCGTCAAACTGTAGGTAGGTACTAACCGCATAAGATAGAACAATAACAGGAAAACATAGACACCTACACCCTCAATAATATGTATGCGCAGTCTTTTTAAAAGCTTTTTTTTTTATTTTTTAAGAATGGTGTCCGCGACTCTATGATAATAGTCGTGGTAAGTAAAATTGCTATTTCTTGCCCTCTAAGTACTCTTAATCCATCAGTATGGAACGCAGGGTGGGTACGATTGTCGTCAATCTTTTGGAGTGTCTGATCACTTCTGGAACTTTCTTCGATCATAAATATTTAGACTTAGAATAACTAAGACTTCTAACTTGGTTCTACTGTGTACTAAAATCCATCCGTAACTTCTTGCTCACGTGTCTAGTACCTATAATTAGGAGCACTAGAATGAACTAGACAGTAAATTGCCGGTGACCTTAACTCGTTACTCTAACGCGTTTTTAACCTTCGCTAAGATGTTTCCTTTATATGTTGTTAATCAGATAAACGCAGGAAGCTATTTTGGTCTATTCACCGTAGCTCATAGAGCTATTTCTGTAAATTAGTAAAATGATTGAATAGTCCTTGTTATTTACGTTTGTATAGCATAGCATATTTTAAAAGATTATAGAATGTGTAATGAAGAAGATTACAATTTAGAAATATTAAAAAAAAAAAACAGAAAAGCGTCAGTGCGACTCGTGCGCTAAGGTTTTTTGAAGTTGTTAATTTAAATTAATAACAACAAAATATTATGAACTGTTTTCGAGCGAAGATGGTTTAGTGTGTACCTATAGGCTCGACCACTTGTGCAAGAGGTTCCGGGTTCGATTCTGACCCTGTGGTGTCTTGAAATAAGTTTTTCTAAATTTCTAAGTGTACCCTAAAGGCCTAAACTATGATCAGGTGACCATAGCTCGCTCACCGTTTAAGTAAAACATAGTGATCAAACATACATGCCTGATAAG
Source organism: Lycaena phlaeas (assembly GCA_905333005.2). Classification (NCBI taxonomy): domain Eukaryota; kingdom Metazoa; phylum Arthropoda; class Insecta; order Lepidoptera; family Lycaenidae; genus Lycaena; species Lycaena phlaeas. The sequence continues at coordinate 4,656,017 of HG995176.1, forward strand.
ATTACAGTTTTTGAAAGTTCACCAACCCGCATTGAGCCAGCCCAATGCCTCGCCTGATTTCGAGGAGACCCGATTTATATTAACGGTTTTCAATTTTTTTCCTTTACCTAATTAAGTACTTATGTTGTAATACTTAGATTTTTGTCATCGGGAACTAGGTACTCTATAAAGGCCTATAGTTTTAGGACTGAAGGACGGCGAACCGGCGAATCCTGCTAGCTCTGATTATGATCTCGCGTATCAGGAATTTTTTTGGGGTGTATTCAAGGACCCCGTAAATATAAAGGGCATCATGCTATTGAAATCACTATAATATAAAAAAAAGAAAATATTATCAAAAACGAATCAAATTTAGCAATCCTGAGATTCACATCTTGTTTTGTTGTTATAGAATTCAGAATACCCTGCCCTGCGGGAATAAACAATTAAAGTATTGTAAGTAGTACAAAATCGTATCTATCTAATTTCTGAAGAATAATAAAAGCCATTTCTGAGCAATAATACCATCTAAAATGTGGTAACAGATTCAAAAACTTTTCAACGTTTTAGAAAGTTGCATCATATCTCATTACTAACAAACAAATTCAAACAGCAGAAAGAGGCGAGAATATTATGATACACAATACACATGGATTTCCGATTTGGCATTCATAAAAAGCTTTATAATATTAACAAAAGCTCAGATTCAACTGAATTTATTAAAAACATTTGCGCCCAACTCCAAATAAAAGTACGCGTTGTTGGCAATACTTAGGAGGATTGCAAAAAAACAAGCTTTTAAATAAAAAAATATTTGCTCACCAAAGAGAATCAAGGTCGCCGACTTCATCTTGTATCAGTGCACTGCGATAGCCTATTATGTTGACTGACGACAACAACGCCTGGTCTGACTTTATAACCTGTTGGTTGTCCGCTCTGAACTTCGTGCTGATTAGCCGCATGATACGAGGACCGAGGTACTTTCAAAACACGAGCATGACACTTTTCTAGCGCTACATCGCCATACCGCATACAAGAGCAATAAACTGTTGATAAATAGTATTAACCACTTGCGTGGCGAACATAATATTTAAAAATAATACTAAATAATAATAAATTTAAAAATATAAAATCCTACTTCCTACTTAATATTATGAAAAGCTTGTAAGTGTGGATGCTTGTTACTCTTTCACGTGAAAACTACTAAATAAATTTTAATGAAACGTTACAATAATATAGCTTATACATCAGAGTAACACATAGGCTATAATTTATCCCCGTACTTCCACGGGAACGGGAAGTACGCAGGAGAAACCTCGGAGCGGTGCTAGTATAACACATACATAATTATTATAGTCCGGTCAAATTAGACATCACAAATGAAATCTAACAAATCTCCATCGATCAGATTCCTGGAAAAAAGTTATTCACAAAAACGGGCTTTCCGCGATTTTCAGCAAAACGGTAAGTTTTAGCATAAAAATTAGTCGAGACAAATATTGTAGATAATTCATTATCTACAAATTCTACAATAAATGTTTATATACTATTTTCCTAAGAGCCATATGTAAAGATAATAAAGTCGGACGTATAAGTGCCCCCGTGTCACTGGACGCTCTCTGCCGGGCCTTTACCTTGGTGATCTCTCACGGTACGGACTACTGACTAGGGACTGACCGCCCTTGTCAGGGCATGACGGGACCCGCCCGCCTTACTAAGCAGAGTGCTGCAACATAAAGACCAACAACGCTAACGCCATGACCGCCCCTTAATGATGGGGTGCGCAAGTACCTGCTGACCTCTCGAAGACGACCATTGTATATTACTTTTCAAAACAATTTTCAAATAATAAATACCTATTTGTGATAATAGATTCTTAATACTATTTCACATACTCAATATTGTTCTTGTTCTATTTTTGTCTTGCCTATTAGAACCATCATGTGGTTCGTATGACCTATACGTAAGTATTCGGTCCCAACTGAGGGACTGGTCACGGGTCGCCAAAGTCGCTTGAAGACGGAAGGTTGCTGAGGTCTACATAACCGCCAGATTCCAACCAGGGCCACGTGTACAATATAGAAGTAACGTTATACAGAAATAAACGAGAGGTCAAACATCAATCATCAAGACAGAATGTCTAACCTTATAATAACGAAAATAAGAGCCATCTGTGGTGTAATCTAAAAACTATTACTGTATTTAAAAGTTGGTTGGTCTAAGCAGCTCTTGTGTGACATCTAGTGGGGAGTAGCTAAAGCTCAGTATATGGTGCACATTATAGATGGCGTTTTAGAAGAACAAAAACTTAGTAGTACAGCTAGGAGCGCCCCGCGGTTTCACCCGCGTAATTCCCATTCCCGTGTGAGTACGGGGATAAATTTTAGAATGTGTTATTCTGATGTATAAGCTATATTATTGTAAAGTTTCATTACAATCCATTCCGTAGTGTTTACGCAAAAGACTTAACAAACTTTCGCGTTTATAATATTATGTATTAGGATTTACATTGCCAACACTATGCTTGGTATATAATATAATATGAACAATACTATTATGAGTAAAGTTCCTTTTATTTATTTATTTTTTTTGGTTATAGCTAATGGCCCTTGCTTCATCGGATGTGGCGTGAGCCGGTTAGCTTCATTGACCCTGTGATTAATTTTTATTTATCATTATATAACTTTTGTCTAAATGTGTTTTTTTTCAAAAGGTCTAGTCATTTTTAGGCCTGACGGCCTTTAAGCCAAGGTTTGTCTAAGTTATGTAAACACTTATAGATGGCCACGTAGCACAGCTATAGTTTAATCTTCAGCTCTTTGTTGTTTTTAATTGAAATCTACAAAGAAGTAATAAATGAATGCCCCAAAAATGAAAACAACCTCTAATATAAACATCTTTTTTATTCCAACTTATAACCATACATAATATACACAGTACAAAAAAAACTCGTTTTCTTCTAATACAGTAATAAGGACAAAATAAAATTGTCACATCTCGTTTAACTATTCATTTTTGTAACCAACCAAATTGAGAGAAATCTAATATAGGAGAAACTTATCTACACGCGGTGTTTTTTAATGTACAATGCTTCGAGCGAATACGTTTACTTCAATACAATAACTTAAAAGTATAGACCTCTTAGTATGTACTCGATGGAATTCGAATTAAAAATGTACACATTACATACATATCACTATAACTACAATTAAGCTGTTATGATAATCAGAAGAGTTCTTTTGTATTTCGATTAAGGAACATAAAACATATCCACATCTTAACGATATCACCATATTCAGACTAATTTACATTGCACATGCTCCGGATCGCGCCTTCGTACAAAATCACATATGGAGTACATTCACACAGGCGGAGACGCGACCCGCCCGCGCCTGCGACGCGTCACACACGACACGGCGACCGAGCACGCGCCGCGCCCCCTGCACGTCTCACACACAACACGTCGCGCGGCGCTCGACCACGATACGCGACCAGACCTCGCCCGGCGGCGTCTCACACACGACACGGCGCACAGCGCTCGACACACGCTCCAATCTTACGTTAAATGCGGAACTTAGCTATTAATGTTACGTTCGAAGTTGAGATCAAATGCGAGAGGCCCACCGGACCTCACTCGGCCGCGGCGAGCGCCTCCTCCAGGCAGCACAGGGAGTCCTTCACCGCGTGGTACACAATGTTCTTTATTTGCAGTTTGTCCTCCTTGTTCGCGTGCTGGCGCGACAGCTTGCGGAACTGCTGCGCCAACTCGAAGCAGCGCGAAACATTCTCGGGCGACACGAAGTCCTCGGCCACCTTGATGCAGTCGAGCAGGTTGCGCACCTGGTGCGGCGCGCCCGCCGGCACGAACACGGCGTCGCCGGGGCACTGCAGGATGGCGTAGCCCTCGACGCCGTACTCGCGGTACAGGCGGTCTCGCAGCGTCGCGTCCAGGTACCACGTCTGGTCGTGCACGGGGTCGTGCTGAGCTCGGGGGCGGGCGCCCCGCTGCAGCTCGGCTCTGACTAGGAAATCACGAATTTTGTCCGCGTCCTTGGCCGCGTAGATATGCCAGAGTGCGGCGGGCGGCTTGGAGCGCGCGCGTCGCCGCGACAGTAGATCCACGCCCGCTTCGTCGGCCGCTCGCGCCGCCTCGCGGGCCCGCTCGGGCGCGTCGGCGGGCGCGCTAGCGTGCACCATGACGTTGACGGCGTCGCTCACGTCCAAGTGCAGGTTGGTGGTGCCGCCCGCGCCCCCGTACGCGGTGTACATCTTGGGCCCGAGATCTGGCCGCACGAAGCACTCGGGCAGGCGCGCGGCGAGGTTCAGCTTGCCGTTGCGCGAGGTGTACTCGGTGAGCGGCAGCACGCGCATTAGGTCGTCGAACCGCGTCGGCAGTAGTTCGGCGAAGTCCTCGCCCGGCGGCCAGTCTTTCAGTTTGAGCACCATGGGAGCGCCGCGTTCGTCCCTCAGTCTCTTGGCGGCCAGATCAAAGCCATCCCAGAACTTTTTCGCCGGCTGGTTGGGCACGACCAACCCTGAGGCGCAGTTGACGAGATCGACGCGAGTTTCACCGAAGTCCCGCGAGAAACTTTCGGGTGACCAGAGATCTTTGTCCAGGAGACTCGATAGATCTGACACGAGGACCGGTTGACCGAGCTTCCATTGGTCCTATAAAGAAAAGAGGAAATGGTCAATTCAAATTATAAAATGAAACGTAGGAATGGTAAAGATATCTAAGAGTTCGGAGCGGTAAGTGTAGTTGGATATGTACCTGAAATGGTTTATAGTTCCCGGCGTGCACTGGGTCGGTGAGGTGCAGCAGTCTCCCGTCGCACAGCCAGGAGTGCGGCACGTCGGGGTAAAGCAACTTGGACTCCGTGAGCGTCATGATGCGCGTGGGCAGCTCGTCCCGCCCGTTTCCGCTGCGGTCGTAGCGCTTTACCACGTTAGATAAAGCGAAAGGTTTCACTTCACCATCCTCATCTTTTTTCTCGATAATACTAGAGATGACGTCGTCAAGTAGGTCGCTCTTGTTCTTTTTCTGTTTCTTCTTTGGAATGGCGTCGCCGCCACCCTCGGACGCGGGTCTTATTAAAAGTTCTCTGAGGGTCGAGAAGTTGCCTCCCTCTTCAGAATCAGAGGAGCTGCTATCGGACTTCTCCTCTTTTGTTTCACTTTTCATCGGCACATCGGTTAGCCAGCTCACAATTGAAGTGCCGGTTTTTCCATTTTCTGATTTTACCGGTGATCCGTTGGCCGGAGTAGACTCTTCTTTGACTTCTTCTTTTTTAACATTCTGAAATAAAAATATATCGTTATTATATTATTTTTCTTGTTATTATAATATGATTTCTCGTATAAAACATATACTATAATTTTTTGATCATCTTCAATCTTTAAAAAGTCAGCTTCACATATAATATTATATCATACACATGACCTAGTTCAAAACTAAACTACTCTAAGGTGGGATAACTACGACCACTATTTCGATAAAACTTACGGATCGGTTACATCTTGAAGAAAACCATAGTATATATAATCTTATTTAACTGTACAATTTTGATATTGAAAATAGTTATACCTTTTTGAGTGCGTCCTGCAGGAGCGCGCGCGCGGATGCTCGTAGTGCGGGCTCGGTGGGCGGGGCATGCCCGCAGGCACAAGGGGGCAAGGCGAATGCGGCTCGCACGCGGTGCGCGCGCGCCGCCGCCGCCGCTAGCGCTCCGCCCGCCGCGATCTGCGTTAACAGCAGCCGCCGCGCCGGGTGCGCCGCACCGGACGTGCACAACAACCATCTGTAAAACAACATACATTTAAAATAAAAGTAACAACCGAAGTGGATATGGTTGTCAATAAAGTCAAAAAAGAAAGAACAAAAGTAGCCGTTATGACGCGAAGGGTAAGCACGGGTTGCAATCTGTGGTGGAGCGGAGAGCGAATTTTTCCATAATGGATTATTTCAGAAAAATGAAATGTCTTCATTCGGATTTCGGGCCTGATTTTTAGTAGGTATCAGCAGATTTGGCGTTCATTAAAAGAAGCATTGATCTTTTTCTCAAAATCAGGCAACGAAGATAGAAGACCACAGTTCGCCTATGCCTGTATTCGAGTATATCAAAGTTCACTCAAATTCATTCATACAATAATTATTATAATATAATCAATAATAACAACCCTTTTTATACATGTAGCACGCACGCACATGCATTTCACCATAGGCAGGGGGAGCAGGATTGAACCCGGACAATCAATATCCCATACCCACATAGGCGCTCTACTTTAATTAATACAAAAGATTAAATTACATTACGATTAACCTATAACGTCAATGACATATAGGTAGGTAATTTATAATGTAACTTTTCAATTAACTTTGAAATAACTGTTCCATCCATATCTTCCGACATAATACGTACTACTACTACTACGTACTGTACGTATACATTTACAAACTAGCTATAAAATATTAGTATAATTAAAATAATTTATACTACACCCGGAAACTACTTTCAGGTCTAGTTGTTTGACACACAATAATAACTAATCTAGATCTAATTTTTTGTTCACGGGCAACGTTCACCTACCATCAGACGTTTTATGTATTTCCTAAACTAAATAAATAGTTGAATAATACAGCCAAAATGTACACACCCGAATGAGTCTCTCTCTGCGTTGGTCGTGACGTTGGTGTTACTGCTCGACTCGGTTGATCCGTTGCCAGACTCTCCGGCCGTCCTCGACTGTAAAGTAATATGTTATTAATATTTTATATCAACTTTATATCAACTACAGCCTGTCCCCGCGTTTTAGGATTTATATCAACAATAATAATTATTATATGGTCTATGTACAGCAGCGCAAGGATAAACGCTGATAATGCTATTATAATATGTATTTAAATAGTCATGACGGAGATGTAAAGAACCTAACAAGTTGTTACATTTTACAATAAGGGTATCTATGGAAATAATATGACGATCTAGTGAAAACCGCTGGGTCTCGTTGGTTGCAGGTGGCAATGGACCGGTCGCGCTGGACATTGGAGAGTCTTATGTTCAGCAGTGGACAGCTATTATAGGCTGAAATGATGATGATGATGATAATGATGTATCTATGGATGTAATACAGCTTAGCCGTGTTTCGGAGAGGACAGGACAGAGTGACTAACACAGAAAGGCTTATAATCTTACGCTATTTCCAGGTAAACTTTATGTCGATGGGCGACGCTGACCACCTACCAACAGGTGGCACGGTGGTCCCGGCACTGAGATCACAATCTAAACTCCAAAGGCTGCTTACCTTATAACAATCAAGGCAGACGACGAACCCGCACTTGCCGCAAGTCCAGTGGAAGTTGAACAGTGTCGTCTCGCACACGTCGCACATCTCCCTCACACCTTGGACCACTCGCTTCCACGCTATTGTCTTATCTGGGGACGTACATATACATTAATAAACTATTTGACAAAATCCATTTACCATAAGAACTTCATGCTCGATTCTTGCTCTCATGCTGGGGACATGGTCAGACATACACTTTCTCAAGGCATGTAGGTTTCATCGCGATGCTTTCCTTCACCGATACTCATAAATATTAGCAGTTATTGTCGAGTGTAAGCATCTATACAATAGAAAAACTATTTGCGAATAAGGCATTGTGTTATAAAAATAATTTAGATCAAAACTGTTTTTGTCTAAAAGATGAGTTTACAGGAGTTCGACGCATAAAATTGGAAGATGCACATATTTGTCACACAAATTAATGTTTCTTCTTCAATTCATTTAAGGAAGTCCTATAGTCCTATACGTTAATCTTTTACTTTTGAATAAATAAAATAGCCAATTACCTTCATTCAAATGATGTGACTCCGCTTCCTTCTCTTGTTGTAACAGTTCACAGAACTGGTCTCCAATCTCTCGTAGAAGGAAGCAGCTCATTTCAATGTCTAACTCAGCAGCCCCGGCGGACGAGGATAGCCATAGTTTCTTATCATCCTAAAAATTTAAATTGTGATTAGAATAGAGATAATAGCTTAATTATTAATTGATTTGATTATGACGTCATTTTAATGATTCATTTGTAATGAACTTTGAATGTTGTAAAAAGAAGGTTGAAATTAAGATTCAAGACTGGATGGATTTAAGCTTTTAGCAGAATTTCAATTGGACACACTCAAACGTGTTCTTCGATGTCCGAAAATAAAAGTATAAATTTGTATAATTAAAATATTTCTTAAATAAATATTATTATTGTGTTACAGCAATTATAACTAATAAATAATAATCATCGGAATCAACTAAAATGTATGGTTTTTTATATTTTATAATTTGTTTATATATTATGCTATGTTGTTGTAATATACAATATAATTTTTTAATAATTACCTCCTCAGCATCCTTGTAGGGGTCCGAAAATCCGGCTATCGCTAATTGTCTATTCTTGGCATATTTCAATCTTCGGAAAGCATAAAATCGGCAAAATATGTTTGGCATATCCTTGTCTCGTTGTGCGGGAGACCACCGACACTCCCGGCACTTGGCTAGCCGGGGCGCAACCTCAAAACAAGGTCCGTTTTGAAGAAAGGACTCCGTCGTCGATTTCGCTCGGGCTGCGGAAGGAGTTCGGCGAGGAGGCTCGTCTCTCCGCCTCCCCCCTCGCCCGCCTCCACGAGATCTCCTCCCCCGAGCTCGACCGCTGCCTCCACGTTTGCTCGACGTGCTCCCACTCCCGCTTCCACTACCTCCAGAATCTGAGTCTTTATCGTCACTTTCTTTGTCACTTTCACTACCACTTTCAGACGCCTTCTTTTTCTTAGAATCATCATTGGCCTTCTTCACGGTGCCCTTTTTCCGCTTCGCCTTGGGGGGTTTCCTCTTAGGCGGCGAGTTTGTTTCTCGATCCGAACTCGAACTGTCCCCCTCTGCGTCGTCCACGCGGCCATTAACTTCCTTTGGTTTTCTTGGCTTTGAAGTTTTGCGAGCTCCGCGTTGGATGGACTTGGCAGCCACCGGGACTACTATGTTGGAGCTGGAGTCGTCCGGCTCGGACACGCGGGTGATGGTCATCGGCAGGGTTATGCACGTCCCCCCGCCCCCGGAGCAGTCTCCCTCGCCGATAGGCGCAGTTTCGTGCCTCTGTAACCAGGCCTTTTTACCTAAATGTCGAACTGGCGCCGATCCATCTTTAGGAGTTGGCGAAGCTATCTTCGCTGGAGTGTCACCTTCCGCCACCGTGGTGACGGGCGGAGTGGCGGGCGGCGCGGGTGGCGTGGACGTGGTGGGCGGTGCAAGGGCTACCGGTGGCGTCGATGACACCGGGGGTGCTAGCGTTATAGGCGGGGACGCAGCTATTGGAGGTACTGGCGTGGCGGGCGCGGGGCTCGCCGATGGCGTTAGATGGGGAGCGGGCGAGGCGCCGGCAGCTTTCTCCGGTGTCTCGACACTACCGTCGGCTGAAGGAACTCTTACATCACAGGGAGGCCCAGGGGCCTGGGGCGCAGGTTCGGATCCTAGAGGCGTCCGACCCACGCTCGCCGCCGCCGCTATTAGCGGTTCGGGCGCCGGACTTTCTAGTCGCCGTCTCTTCGCGTCAGTATCTGCAGGGTCGAATGGACACCTTTTCCTAGGCGATCTATCTGGATCTTCTCTACTAACGCCGAGGTCTAGTGGTTGAGTCTGACACGGCGAAGATGAGTTCCCACCGTCACCGTGTACCCTGATGGGCGGCCGGGGTTCCGGGGTGCGGGAGTGCGCGACCGGAGGAGGTCTCGTCCTGGGCGCGGGTGAATACGCGGACGGCGGCGGGTACGGAACGGGCGGCGGTTCAGTCTTCGTTAATTGTAGTGAAGGTTCCACAGCGACGGCGAAGTGAGCGGGACTCAGTGGATTGCTGCCGGGCTTCCCGTATACATGTGGTGGCGCAGGGCTCGCTACTTTACTGTGTTTGACCGGGGCCGCCTGGTAATATTGCGCTGGAGATCGTTGCGGAGGCTGTTGATACATTCGTCTTGAATTTTTGTCTTGAGGTGGCAACGCAGCATGTGGAGACGTCTGTAACGCCGGGTGTGGATGAGGCGGCGCATGAGGGGATAGGCCGGTCCGGTACGGCCTAGAAGGTAAGTAATGAGGGGACGGTTCGCTTCTAGGTTTACTAGGATAGGGATGTTTTTGTTCCAGGTGAATTTGTTTGGCATCATGCTTAACTATCACAGAATTTTTCTCAGGGACGAGAGGAGGGGGCGCAGGTAAGTGTTGTTCTTTTAATTTATCGTATCTATATGATGGATAATTGTAAGGCGCGAAATTGGGTTCGCCTTTGGGAAGGGAGGGATGGCTCGGTGGTTTGTCCTGTTTGGATAGGGAATGGCGGGGCGCGTGCTGTGAATGTGGCGCGTGGGTGGCGTGGGATGGATGCGAGCCGTAGTCCGGGTGCGGGAGCCGCTCCGACGACGGGTGCGAGGGTTGCGAGTAGTATGCGCGCTCGGACGCCCGCAGCCGGTCGTGGTCGGGCCCGGCCGAGCCTCGGTTCGGCGCTAAACTGCTGAGCAGTGACCATGACATTGATCGATCCCGCTATAACAATAAGAAAACCACATTAATTTGATAAATATTTCCAGTAAAACAAAAAATGTGCAATATTTTAGATTATTTGCTCATCATACAAATATAGATATTTTAATTAGTAAATACCTTTTGGTTAGCAAGCCTAAGAGATTCCTCAAAATGCCTTGATACAAGTTTCGAAGCTGCATTTTCTTGTTCTCTCCTTTCTTTTTCTTCCCTTTCTTGTTTCTCCCTTTCTCTTTCTCGTTCTCTTTCGCGTTCTATCCTTTCTCTTTCTTTATCTTTTTGCTGTTTGTCCAATATTTCCCTTTGCTCCCTTTCTCTGTGGACAAAGAGATACGTTTTAATATTTTAATTTTTTTTAGTGTTTCATGGGTGATATTGGTGGTGGTTACAACACAGATGGTGATAATTAATATCCTCTTAAGATCAACGCATTAAACATTATTCGAGGCCAAGTTTTTACTTAACATCTCACAAGTAAACAACAAATTGTCCATATTATTTACCTATTTTTGTATGCTAAAAGTTTATCAATTTTTGTATGAAATGATATTATTAAATATCTTTACGCAATTAAAATGATTAACTAATATTATTTTTTGGATAGAGTACATACTCAATTTTAGTAATTTAACAAGCATTTACTGATATTGTTTTAAAACAAACTATTGTACACATAGTTAGTAGGAACAATAAAATGAGATAATATCTTGATAGGCTTGAGGCTTTACACCTTTAGCGAACTTGGTCGTGGGTCAAACAAGAGCCCTCCAGCCCAGAGACATAAATAAAGCAGATATTTTGGACAAAACAACTACCAAAAAAAAAAAAAAACGTTTTTCCTTCAACAAAAACTTTTTATCTTCGTTAGCCTTTATCCGTCCACTGACCAACGCAAGACAAGATCCTTTGCCAATATAATAGTACCCAATCTAGTCAAATTTACATTATTTTTCTTTAAAATTTAATTCTTACGATACTATAATGCACGATATCAACCATGAATATAAATTATTAAGTAATTGAATAAGATCATGACCCTACAGGCGATAATGCTCGACATGTAATAAAACATACATGAAAATAGTATTCAATAAATATATAATAATTATTGTTTTATTCTAAAAGTAGTAAACATTTAGATCGTTTTATAGTCTTACGCTTCTAGATGTAATAAAACTACAAAAACAGCGAGGTCTATTTTTGTAATCGATTTAAAAAATATTTCATAAGACAATACCTTGTTTTTTTTTTCACAGTGGAATTCTTTAAGACTATAATTTTACGGAGCTCAGAACATAATAACGCAATAAAATAAAATGTTTGTGAGCGTATCAACAAAGTCATTTTGTGGCTCAACTTGCGCAATTCAAACAGACGGGACGTGGAGCCGTCAGCTAAAATAGACGGGTGTTTGAAAACTAGCAGGCCGCCATTATAGTCACTACACTTATGCTCACGACACTTAAGGCCTGTTTCACAATCTCCCGTTAAGTTCCCTATAGGCTATAGGCAACATATTTGACAGATGTTTGACAGATACTCCATACTCTATCTGTCAAACATCTGTCAAATATGTTCCCTATAGCCTATAGGGAACTTAACGGGAGATTGTGAAACAGGCCCTTACTAATACAATTGAGATAATTTTAGATTTATTACAACATAATAACACCCAGCGCGTGCCAAGTGCAGCTTTGATACGATTTCAAAACTTTTTTAATCAACTCAATAATTGTGAACTTTGAGATCTGTGATAATGATTTTGAAGTAAAAACAATGCCATTGTGTTGTAAAAGCAATTTGCTATAAAATGTTATTTTTATTAACACATAAAATATAAAGAAAATAACCTAGCTAATTGTTAAATAAATGTTTAACTTGACATCAAATTATGAAACATCTGAAATCTTTGAACAGCTACCGTTTTTGCTAAGTAACCCATTTCACATTTATTTTGGTTGAAGCGGGCTCAGTTGGGCAAACTTCACACTAGAACATTCTGGGTTGCAACTGACAGATTTTAATTGCACGAACGTTGCTACGTAATTGCGTACTCCAGTCCAGTTAATCACTTTACCGGCGCGGGATTGAGGAACAGTCCAGCCCAAAATGTCCGCTGAGCTATTAAATGCAATATTATATTCGCTCACATAATCTATTATTGTATATGATTGCATCATATACAATAATAGATTATGTCTTCAGCCTTTTTTTTAAACGTTAGGCGTAATGAGAACCTACTACTTTTCTTTATATTATGAATTTTCCAATCATTTCCCGGTGGTAAAATGAACACAACAACAAATGTATAGTGAGCGAAATGTAGCTTTGGTTAAACCGCGAATGCGATCAGGTAACAAACAACCCGATATATTTTTTACTAGCTGTTGCCCACAGCTTCGCCTGTGTTAACTAAGATTTACAACGGAATCTTAGTACGCAAAATAAGTAACTTTTCTGGTTGATTTTTTACACCTTGTGTCCGAAAAACCCGAATATCTTACGGAATCCTATTTTTTTCCACATAAAATTTAGCCCATGTTACGCGTGAATAGTGTAGCTTTCGAATGGTAAAAGAATTTTTGAAATCGGTCCAGTACTTTTTGAGCCTATTCATTACAACCAAACAAACAAACAAAGTTTTCCTCTTTATAATATTAGTGTAGAAGTGTAAACAATATTGTTTTTATTATAATTAATTAGATTTAAGTAAAATTATAAGATAGAATTAAACTGGCCTGCAGTTCTAGTCTTTCATTTCAATATGTGGTATTAATGGAACTGATGACTAACAAAAATTGTACTGAGTATTGAAAAAAGAAGAATTGTTACGCTGTATTAAAAAATAAAATGGATGGATGTGAAAATTGGTCAATCTTACATTTAAGTCGGCAAAACTTAACTACGATTTGCAGAATTATATTTAACTAAACCTTACTAACTGTCTTAAACTAAAACTAAACCGCCATGCCAGTCTTAACGCCTAATGAGTTTTTTTAGTAACAATTTTTATTGTTCGATATAATTATCCCAATATTTCTTGCTATATCAAGTAATTTTATTTTATGGCGTTATGCTGGAATAGGTACTATATTAAATTAATTAATATTTAAAACGGCGGTAACAGAATGCGGGCATGCGATAAAATGAGGTAAACTATCAATATCCGGCTTCGAGTGTCAATAACAACCACTAAATAGCCTTGATATGGATGTTCTCTTAAATTATTCACGACTCCTACGCATATAACCTGTTTATGCCTAAGAATATGATACAGACAAATTAGTTTTTACGAAGACAAGTAGAATATGCCTATTTCACGATCTGGGACTAAGATTAAAGTATAGACTATCCTAAGTAACTGAAACTAACAAACCTATAAAATAAAAACATTTAATACACTGAAAACGCTGTAACACTGCCGATCTACATATTTAACTATGATACCCAATCAAATCTACAATCATTTTAATATTTATAGTTTTATAACTTAATGCTGAAGGCGTCACCTATAATTATACTAAGGGCCTGTTTCACAATCTCCCTTTAAGTTCCCTATAGGCTATTGGCAACATATTTGACAGATGTTTGACAGATACTCCATACTCTATCTGTCAAACATCTGTCAAATATGTTGCCAATAGCCTATAGGGAACTTAAAGGGAGATTGTGAAACAGGCCCTAAAAATCTTATAAGCACCTACTTCTAACATCCATACTATAATAATTAATATCAAATGAACTTGAATATCTTATGTACAATACACATGTAAATTAATTTATGTTATTCAAATTGTTCAGCAATTAATTGAGAAATCTGATTGCCTGATATTAATATGTATTATAAGCACATAATATATCTTAATCACACAAATTATCTGCACTTTGTGGAATTCGAATTAGCAACCGCTGCGTAAATTGTCCAGTAGCCTAAGCACTCGATCAGCCCATCAAATAAACAATAAGTACTTTTTTCAACAAATATTTCTTCGATATAAACAGTTTTCAGCAATATATAGGAATATACGTTATCAATACTGATTACTGATGCATATTCGTTATATATGTTATTATCTGTACTTACTCGGTTTTTTTCTCTCGAAAGGTCTAGACTTTTAGGCCTGATGGCCTTTAAGCTCAATCGGCTAGTAAAATTCGAAAGGGGGGCGCCCCCCTCCGTGCCCAGCAGGGGCAGCGCATATCGAGCGCGCTACTCTGGAGAGTAGGTTTGGCTAGTCAAATCCAATACGGTCGACGAGTCATTAGCGGATGAAGTTAAACTATTAGTCGGAGGGCTCTGTACTCGGTACTCCAGATATTATGTATGTAAAGTACGCAAGTTGAGTAAACACATGTCGAAATAAAATTCCATTATACATAGTTTGTAATTCGTATACTAGTTACGTAGGTATAATTGTATTAATTGTATTGTTTCCAACTCTATTGGAAAGCTTTGTTTGATTATTATTTATGCAAAATTTATTTTCAATCTGAGTCCATGTTAGGGTTTAATAGGTACTTAAAAAAGAACGGCGTGAAGTTTTCGGGGAATAGCTACCTAATATGTTATAATGTTCTTTTAAGGTCAGTTTCTGATGATTAACGAAGTGATTATATTTGTACAACTCTTTTTTATAACCCTCAACTTTGGCAATCAGACCGTATCAAGAAAGACATACTAAATTAGCGGTAAATACAAAACACGGTATTGTAATCATTACACAAACAAACCTATATTTTAATTTAAGATAATATGTTTAATCATATTATATGATTATTATTATTACTATTATGTAGGAACAATACTCTTAAGAGTCTGCGATGTAACAAAAATATATTTTCAATAGTTTCGATTCCATGATTTTAAACACAGAATTTACTCTGAAGACATTGATAATAATTAATAATACTAAAGACATTGAAGTCTTGTCAAAGGTAGCCAAGAGCGACTACAAATTAACATCAAAAATTTAGCACTTGTAGTAAGATAATAATAAAAATAGTTTAAATTATATAAAACCGTTACAAAAAATATATTTATAACAATTATTTTGGCATTTTTTAGACAAACAAATGTAATTATATAGTTAACAAGTTTACAAAAGACCACAGAATCTGTACACAATTATTACGAGGCTTGACGTAAATGCCATGGAAACGAATTTACGCTAAAGAGCCACTCAACCGCTTCCGACCAATTAAATCTGAGGACAATAACCTATACAAAAAGCTTTGGAAATTATACCTACTTTTAATCAAAATACATTTAAGAAAGGCACATGTAAAGAAATTCCAGTGAAAGGCACGATTCAAAAGAAATACTTCACTTTATTTCACTTTTTATTCTCGTATTACGCTGACTTAGATAAAAGGGTTGAATTTTGCAACGACTTTTAAACGTGGTAATTTTAAACTATTTACTTTATGAAAAAGATTACTTTATTTGCCTAAGTTATGTTAAGCACATATATTGATTTTTACCATTAACCTTTACAAATGTATCAGAATAGCTCACGTTAAGCCAACCGTGGCAACTTAACCTTCTTAGAGGAAGGCTAATAATAGTTCCTCAATAATTTCAATCCTTAGCGTGCAGACACGCGATTCAACTCCATTCAACACAAATAAAACGTGATGTGAATAAATCTATATTATCCACTTGGCCCAGACTATAATGACCTTGATATGTGATTTTAAGTAGCTATGTAATTTAGTTCAAATATCAAAAACGACTAGCAATTTGAAACATTCTTATTTATCTTCATGAATAAATATCTGGTCTGGTCCAAATAATAAATATCTGGTAATAAGTAAATAAAATTTAAAAATAAGAAAGTCAGAATGTTTTGTGAAATGTAGCATTATGAATATTCGCTGACGGACAAATAATAAAAACAATTTATAAAATGCTGCGCTAATATATTACGACACATTTTATGTATGTTGGTCATTTTGAATTTGCACATCGTTTAAGATAAACTAACCACTTCGGGAATATGTGTTTAGAGTTTAGACCATAGATTTTATGTAAGCTTCTAGAACAAATTAGTGTAACTAGACTAGACAATTTAATAGACCAAATTATGAGGAAAAGCGTTTTAAAGTGTTAAATAGAACATTTGGTTTTCATTTGGATTGGCACCCGTTTAAATGTGGTCCTTTAATCGATCGGCCAATCAGACTGATGAATGAAACTCGAATTGAAAGGCAATTTATTAGTTCACCTACGTCTAGATCGGGCGATGACTTTCTTCATTCTTGTTGCAACCGGTTTCAATAGCGCAAGCGACGAACGGCATGGGGAAATCTGCGTTGGCGTTCATTGACAGGGCGCTATTGTGTTCTTTAGGATTGTGGTAAGATGGTGTAGTTGGCTAGGCAAATGGGCAGAAGAACCACATGATGGTAGGTGGTCAGCGTCACCCATGAACATATGTAAACCTGGAAATACTAATTACATTGCCTGTACTGTCCTTCTTCCCAAACACAGCAAAGCTGTATTACGCTAGTAGTAGGATGGTGGTAACTCTTGCCCTGACCTGAATAAAGGATGATAGGTTACGTTTAACATACCGTAGCAGTCTTTCTTGTCTCTCTCTATCGTAGGTGGCGGCCGCGAGGTAGTCGTCCGCGATGGCATGATGCAGCGGCGCGTGTAGGGGCGGCTGGTAGCGCTGCTTCCACAGCAGCTCGCTGGGGTAGAGCGTGGGCGGCGGCGGCGGGGGCAGGTGCAGCAGGGGCGGGGGAGGACCGCCGCCGTAGCCGTGCGCCATGCCGCGCCACTCCTCCACCGAGCTGGCGGAGCCGCCGGAGCGCACGCCACTCACGCCGGAGTCGGACCGGTCGTCCGCATCGCGCGCGCACACTATCACACAGTCGTCCTCCTCGGAGGCCACGGCGCTGGCAACACCATCCGCGCCCGCACTCACTTCACACTTCACTTCACCACCACTATTCGCACACACTTCAGACTTCACCTCCCCTTTTACGCACTTGTCGTTTTCGTCACTAATCTCCACCACATCACCACTCGCACTCACACTTTCAGCGACACCTGTAACAACAACAAATTATACTTTTATTTATTGATCCGTTAAATCAACTTACATCTTTACACAACATACACAAAGATTGTAAATAATTTATTAAAGAAGTAAGAACATTCGTTGGATTATATTTTTAGATCTTATATTATAATGTGACCACAAGTACAGCTGAGTATTGAACTTTGATATTTTGCGAATGCTATTTAGTAAGTAGATTGGCGCTAGATGTCACATCAACAACATTTAATTCCTAGCACGTTTGGATCGTCGCCAACTAAGCTCATTCACACCGAGCCCACGCACGTACATTTTATCTCTTATTCAAATAATTAGTGCTATCAGTCATAACTTCATAAAGCATCAAATTAAACTAGAGTATTTATTTTATAACCGGCAACGACAATGCTCCCAATGTAATTTCTGTGTTTCTGACGGACAACTTGAAACGTGTGTTTGAACCAGTTTAAACAAACTCTCGAAAGCATTATTTTAATCCCTGTTTACCTCGAAATACAATGTTTTTCCCTGGTATATCATAAATCTATGACAAAGTAATATTTCAAGACACAATCACTACTATTATTACCAATCCAGCTCAACCTTGACTTCTGTTGCATCATTGCTAACGTAAAAGTGATAAGTTCGTATCGTAACAGGAAGTTGACGTGAGATTATTGGAGGAACGGCGGCAATTAGTTTGGCAGAGCCGTTTGCGGCATGAATGACTGAATAAGCGACAACGCCCGACGCCAACGAATGGCCATTTCAAATTTGGCATCCAACCAAAAAAAGGGCTGTGTGACACAAAGTTCGGATATATCCCGAAGACGCGACAGTTGTACTTCTTTCATGTAGCGTATATAGCATAAACAGTATACTGTAATGCATGAGTGGATTAAACAATAATAATAATAATAGTTCAACAATAAGTACGTATTTAAATACAAAGTGATAAAAACAGGCGAAACAATGTATTTGAACGTATTAGACGTATCCTTGAATTAATGAAGTTGTAACAAACAAGTTAAACCAGTACAAAACCAAAACTAGAATAATAGTAATTATAATTATCAAGGTTTCAATGAAAGTATTTTCAACTCATTAAAATTTATCTTAATATCATGGATATAAAAAACATAATTTGTGTTTTAATCGCGGAATAGAAATATAAAGAATTGCAAATGAGGTTAAAATGGAAAAAAAGTCACATAATTATCATATCTGAATAAATTATGAAGTCCGTTGGCAATACTTAATTTGATACTACCCACACAAAAGACTAAGTCTGCGTGTCGAGCAGCGGCTCACAATGGAATTCAAATGAGGAGCTGTTAACGACGGTACATTTACATAATCGCATATTTAAATAATTTATTCATAACAAATATAAACATGACGCGAAATCGTTTATTTTAAAGTGGCTCTCAAGATTTGTTACATTTAATAATTATTATTGATACGAATTTGTGACCAAAAGGGGTCACGACATTTATTAAACATTACCAAAAAAGAAAGTAGTGAAAAAGAAGTTTCTAAACAAACGAGGGATAGTTTAAGATGGCGTTCATTGGAAGAGATTTATGAACAGCAATGGACGGACGAAGAATGACAAAGATAGAATGACAAAGATAAGAAAAACCTATCTGAAAACAATATAATATTAAATTATTTATTTACACACTTAATATTAACTGTACAATACATAAAGTTAATAGGCATCCCTACATACCCACTTAACTTTTTCATTATTAGTCGAACGTTAAGTATACTATATAATGATTTTCAGTTCTTGCCTAGAAACTCATAGACAATCAACGATAATCAGATTAGTCACTAGAGGTGTGTATTTATAACATAATATACACACATGACACACGAGTCAGTTTTCCTCATAGTAGAAATAACAAGTTACGTAATCGTGTAGTATGTGCCGCTGAGGTTTTTCCATATTAGCTACATAGCATTCTGATATTTATCGAGTCAATCATTTTATTAGCTGAGTCACGTACATTTAAGCAAAATTACCAGTTCAAAGTTTATTAACGATGGCGAGTAACAATAGTACAATGCTTCGCGTACTGACAATAGAATGTAATACATAGTAGGGGAAGTGCAAGCTAGCGACAATGCAAACCTGAGAGATGTACCATCACAAAAAACATCGATAATCGATATATGACGATTGACAACACACCCGAGAGATGTGTCATGACAAAAAAACATCGATACATGCCTCGACGTATAAAGCTCATAGCACCGGTAAATCCAGATACATACTGAATAATTCATGAATGCGGATTTCTGAGAACTATTGCAGTAACATATAAACGTGTTCCTTAAAATGGCTATGTCATTGAAACAAACTTGTTCATGTTATTTAGGTTAAATGTATAAAATTTATTTTATGATTGAAAAAATCCAGTTTATTCGCAATTAATTACGAAAAATCCTCGATCAAACTGTTAGTAGGTTTCATGTAGAAAATTTAAGTTATTGTTTCTAAAAACATTATACATAACTTAATATTAATTTTGGTTTATAATTTTGGGCCTATAAGACACAATAAAATGCATATTATAAAATAAAATAACCACGATAATAAACACAGTAATTGTTGGTTATAATGACGAAATTGTAGTGGAAATTATACACATAATTTCATATTTATTAGGTATGAGTATTATATGAGTCAAGATCTCGTTAAAACCACCAGAGCGTGTCAGCACGCCGAGCGTATAATGAATACTTCCACTCGGCCAATAACCAACCGACGGATAGATGACCTATTAAGGCTTTCTCCACGATAAAACAATTACATCACTATTCCTGCAATTACTACATGTCCTTCAAATTACAATAAGGTCAAAACCCCTTAGTATCCGTTAGCACGCAAAAGTTCTTTTGTGAAATAACAAAAATCGACTCGCATGAGTGTGACCATTTTTAAAAGTGGATAAATCATAACTAAAAGGTACAGAACAGCAGGTTCAATCAAGCCGCATAACTAGCAGATGTCGTGACTACCAATGCACCTCTTTGAAGATATTTAGCGTTGCATCACGAATTGAAGACCGCGCCGCGTGCAGCAAATTGTGCAATGTAGCTTGTAGGTATTTGTGCATAATACCTATAATCTAGGAATTAATCTACTACTAAGTGATTAAAAGTAGAGGCGAATAAAACTAACTTCATCTCACGATCCAAATCGATGTGATTCAAAGTAAATGAAGCAGAAGTTTAATATGTGGCAATTAGGATTTGATTTACAAGGGATATTTCTGTCCGTGTAGGTGTAGGGTATGATAATTGATTTACAGTATAGACCTAAACACCTAACATTTATTGTATATTACAGAAATCGGAGATTCTATTTTTAAAATGGCGATTGATTAGCTCAATGTTATGTGCTCGATAAAACCCAGACGGATGTACACGTTACAATGGATAATTGGAATACTTTTAAACGTTTTGATATCAGTTTAGTAAAGGTTATCGTGGAGCGCTGGTAATAACTCACGTGTAATGTGGCAATAACTCACGCGTAACGACATTAATTCTGGAAATATATAATACTAACTGAACCCGAGCAGCGAGCCCTCGTCACTATTTCATTTTTTTTTTAATTTTTGCAAGCGGCAATACATAGTCATGCTCACTATGTAGTGTAAATATTTAAGGGTTTCTAAATAGTTTCGAAAAAGTCGATTTTTTTTAATAAGTATTTAAATAAAACGATATAAATATATTTAATAAAGTAGGTATTCACAATTTTGTACCGATATGAATTATGAATTTTTATCGAAATATAAAAGTTTTAATTTATTTGAGAAAATAAAATAGGTCACGGCTCACGTGTATACCGGATGTAAAATATTAAATAGGTATAATATAAAATTCAAACACATTATGTACTCACTCTGCGAATTGAATTAAAATGTTAAGATCCTTAACAAATTAAATATCTTCACGCACTTAATCAATCACTTGTAAAATTCTCTCACTTTTGACTGATAACAATAATCACTCAAAATCACAATAATAATCCTCGGTCGGTCGATCCAATTAAATCCTGTCCTTGAGGGGTCAAGCTGTTCAAGCGTTCACCTGTACAGATATAGATTATAAATATAATCACGACAGCCGTGTTGTGCTGACGGTACAAGTTAACGTGCGAAAGAATCGGTGGCGCACAAAGAACTGAAACGCGATGAAATGGTTGTGGGGTGGGGGGATTGCGGGGCGGTTGCGGGCGGGGGGTCAGCCGTCTCACAGCAGCGTAGTTCTGCGTAGCACTACGTACGTAGCAACAAGTGAACGGATATTCGGGTGCGGGACGCGCGGGTTTTGGGATGTTGGGGTGTTTCCCCCCCGCGTATGAGCATGCACCTGACGATGCAAGTCCACATCAGGTTCCGCTGCAACAATCCAATTGTACCGGCCCAGGCGGCAAGATGGGCAATTAATTTAGAAACGAATACATGCACATTATAATAGCACAATGCACACGTTTTCCTCTATTTAAATAAGTAAGTTGATTCTCGAAAACAGTTGGCAGATATTATACGACGTTTAGTGACTCTTAAAACTTCTTAGTTCTGTGACTAAATAAGAACGCAACAAACATACCTAGCTAGGAAATTACATAGTTGAAGGACTATAAACTAAGAACAGCAAAGAATTTTATTTAGAAACAAAACATTTACCTATACGAAAATATATAATAGGAATAGTAATAAACAGAGAATACTATAAAGACTTCGTATCACTTTTAAGTGTGTTAGTATTTGTAGTAACATAATAACCAATAGATGTCACTACTTGTAATAGAAAAATTAATCTACTAAGACTTTATGAAACAACGGCACCTTTTAAATTGTCTTAAAGATAAAGACATTTCAAGAAATATTTATAGGTTTTAAAGATCCCAGCTGCCTGTAAAATTTTGCCTCCTCTGAATTTTGATAGGTATAGGATAGGTTTTTTGGGGCACTTTCAAGCCCCTCATTTTGCTTAACTTTTTTACTGTTAAATCCGACTTTTTGCATTTCTAAAAAGTAGTAAGATAAATTTGGGCCCAAAATATGCCGTCCCTTACCACTCACATCTCTAGGCCACGGAAATGCTAAATCATTAAAATATATTAATTACTGCATCGATTAAAATAAGACTCATATTTAATTAGTATGTCTATTTAAATGCACTTGTAATACACCTATTAATAGTCAGGCCGATTACATTTGAGAACATAAACAATATATTGAGCTGGACCGCATACCGCACGTATTCAGAACTCGTTAAAGTTTTGGCACCGCTTCAAGAATTCACAGACGATCATCACTCATGGATGAAAAAAAGGCAAATTACGTACATAACGGAGAGAACCTGTAAATAAACAAATACTAAGCTAAAACGGGGGAATCGATTGACCTCATGACGCCATTCAAATAGGTTTGACCTTATGCAAAAATACCTCGACCAGAATAAATAAGGTTTGATTTCAGATATTTGAATAAGTACAAAGCCAAAATGCCAGAACCAAGTCGTTACGTGATGATATAATAAACTCCAATAATAAAAAAACTTTGGTAGATAATACGAACTAATGATATCTACACACGTTCTGAAACACAAACTTAAAGGTCACGTATTATATTTCGCCCTTGTGAGTTGTGTTAGTTGTATAAACGTACTTCACACAGAATATAGGTCTTTTTTCATAGCAGTCGGTTTACCTGTAGTAGGTACAATGCCCTCCGGTGCGTTGCCGGCCTTTGAGGAATGGGACGCTCTTTTCTAGAAGGTCCGTAAATCCCTTTCCAATTTGCCTGCACCTATTATATTATATAAACGTTTGCTTTTAAAATATAGTTAAAGGAGATTTGCCAACACGGCATTTGGTTTGCATCTTGCTTGTTGTAATATTACGATGTCACTCAAAAACGCCAAAATACTATTGCTACTAATGTAGCTTAAGTACTCATAGTATAATCATTAACATGTTGAAACGCATGGCATATATTTTGAAAATAGTTTTAGTATAATAATAAGTATAGTACCATGAAAAATACATTCCAAGAATGAAGTCAATAAACATGCAAACTTATAAGTAACGTAACAACTAAAAATAAGCTCTTATCATGTGTTTTCATAGATGGGTTAGATAACCCACACAACGAATTCGTTGATAGGAAACGCAAACAGAGCAGTCGATAACCTGGTTGCACTAACTGATAACGGAATGTTTGAGCAACTTATCTAAATAATGCTAATATCACTGATAACGAACGTACCAGCGTTTTTTTTTCTCCACGTTCCAGCGTTCTATGAAACTGTGACAAGGTTACAACTCTATCGTATTTAATGAGCTCGTAATCAAGGTGAACGTGTATCAGTTTATTTCAATACAATACTAATTAACCGCTCGTTAAACATTTTTAAAATCGTGATGAATAAAACGAGACCACACGAAGTAATAGCCATTAACTTCTTCAAACTTACATCGGTTAACAAGTAACATTTATTTTATGATTAATAAAAAAAAACTTTCTAGGTATTAATCTATCTGGGAGTAGTTTAAATTTTAGACGTCAATTAGGTAAAGCTATTCTTATATTTTTATTCTCGTACTTTATTCTCGTTTCATACTCGAAGTATGTCATACACAATAACCGTATAGTTAATATTGGTGGTATTATGTTTTCTATACACGTTCTATTAGAACAATGAGTTATTTAATATTATCTACAGCTAACAGCCGACCGGGCCGTACACTGTACTGATAGTACGATTGAATTAATTTGAACACCCGTCCGTGATGCAATAACTATGAATACATTTTACTGATAGACGTTCCAATCGTGTAACGGAATATATTGTGATACAGAGCTAAGTCAATATAAAATATACATTAAAGTTTAATTATACTATTTCACAATAAAACTTTACACAATTCATGACAAGTATAAACTATAATTTTTAGCTCAATAATAATTGAAATATTGAATGAAATGAATATGAATGAAATAATGTAACAGCTTAAACAAAGTCTATTTGATATATATAGAATAACAACAATTAAAAATCTACAAGCTAATGACAATAATGTAGCGTATTGCCTATAATACCGCTCACATAATTATTACTTATTAGTATCAAGAAAATGATAAAAATGCACATTAATTGTAAGCTATGTACGTGTCTGTTACGAGTTAAATAAAGATAAATATAATGTTGTAATACAGCGTACAGGTAAAAACTTAAAATACGTACGATGAAATACTAGGATCGAATGTCAAAAACCGCACGACTCATAAATCCTTGTCTCGTGGAGGTAAACATTGTTCGGCATTCATGCATAATGATGAGGGGTTCTAGCGAATAGGAATCCAGGCGGTCACGACTTCGGCGGCCATCTTGTGCAGCCCGGGCTCCCATACGGAATTTAACTACCAAATTCGGGCGAGACACGATGCGTCTAATGTTTTCCTTCCGTCACACATGATCGATCGGACGTACAATATTGCTAACATACGCACGCAACGCAATTAATACAGAATGATCATTATTAGTTTCTTTTGTTACCAACTGAGTAAATAGAGCGGAGCCGTGGTAATACATAATAAATTTAAAAGCACAATACAGTCGACTCTCACGACCGTTCTATTGTAATCAAAAGTATTTTCTCTCGGAACAAACGACTCATCGTTAATAAAGATGTGAAACAACATTTAGATATTGTTTGAGTAACCGTTTCTTGTGCATCTACATAATTTATAAAAAATATTATACCGTATACGTAATGTAGCTATTAACATTCCTTTTATAAGTTTTATTTTAATTTCAATTCACGTGACGACAAAACTGTTTCATAATGAAATAGTATAAGTACTTTTAATTTGAACATAATAATATATCAATAGCACACATTATATCATAAACTGTCTTCCCTCTTTTCCTTTCGATGTGATATTTCTTTTGACTGCAATGGAAAATAGAAAAGTTTATAACAATAGGCCTCAAAACTCATTTTTATATACTTATCTTTTTTTATCAAGATTTAAAAAAAAATCTCTTATGATTTCCAACTAAGTCTCAATTAGTTATTAAGTTAAAATTGTAACTTTATACATTCCTTTGCATATATACAAAAAAACACGTTCACATTTAGGCAGCGGCATCAAAGGGGCGCAAAAACTAATGAAGGTCTTGCCTCTTTATAACATTCGTGCATAGTGCATACGTCTGGCACGCCAGCGCCGCTCGGTATACCGTATGGGCTGATACGTTGCGGTTTTAGCCCACGGCGACCACTCATTATGGATGAAAGTCAACCGCATACCCTCTGTATAGAATACTCATCTACAATAATGTATAGAAAAAAAGAGTTTGTTAAAAAGCGCTAACCTCTGGACCAATGCAAATTGGACAATTATATTTGATCCTTTTTTTTTCGGTTGAGTAGTAGTTTTGTCGGTTCGGTTGCTAATGCTAATGCTTCATCGGTAGTGGGGTGAGCCAGTTGGTTTCACCCTGCGATATAGTAAGTGGGGGGTTGCCGACTCTCCTCTGCCTCACCACCGTCGTATGAAAAGATCATCCAGTTGTTTACAATTGAGGAAGGTTGTAAGGCTTTGGGCGGGTGAAGCCGCCGTATCAGCTATTGGTAATAGAGCTAAAGAATAATGTTATTTATTTTGATCGCGCTATCGTTTTCCATACAAGAAATTGTCGGATATTAAAATGTGTATTTGTGAGCCCCAATATAAGGCAATTTATTTAAGATAAGTGTATTTTTTAATTTAGGGCGGGTGATACCAAGGGGAACGACTAGTGTACGCGCCGTGAGCCGACTGCAGAGCCGTTCTCGTGCAATCTCTATGCGTAACCATGAACTACGAATTAGTATTCCGCTCGGATAACATTAAGAGAATGTGTTGTATGTATAATGAATTACGATTGTAGCTTGGTTTTACAAGTCAATCAATATTATAATAATTTCAACATCCGTTTCATTCTTTGTAATTATCATCAGCGTGACTGTATGTTTGATGTACGGTTTAAAAAATCAATTGAATGAAGTAGCACATAAACAAGGTTACAATTGAATAGTAGTCCAACTTTACTACCTTAACGCGACCTTCTTTTTACAATATAACTTTTTTGTGATAAAATTGAGGATAATAGAAAAAACTGTAGATAGATAAAAAAAGAATAACATTCGTCTTCATACTTACATAATATGTATCAATGTAAGAATTGCTTTATTATTGATTTTTATAGAATATTCATTATTAAAATACAAGTTTTACGAATTTTATTGTGGTTTTACAGAATATATTAAGTTTCACATTCTAGCATTTATTGTGCAACTTGAACTTTGAAAACATCAGAGCATTGTATTACATAACGTTGGCTTTATAGTAACATTTATATCTATTTTGAGTTTTAATGTCTATTATTCGAGTGCTGTGAGAATAACATTATCATTAAGTTTTGTATACAATATTAATTATTAACCGTACAATATAATGCTCATACTAATTCACTTTGACCCTATATAGTTATCCCCAGTTTCAAACGTTTTATCTCTTAAATGGTTAGAGGTTTTCCTTAAAACATTTCCACGTTGCCTTCGCCACAATTTGGAAAAACGCCAGCCAGTGCTGACTATCTCTTTGATAGCAATTTTAAATAGACTTCGGATGCACAAACAGTAGGATTAATGGATTCGTTACTATGTTATATAAATGCATAATAACGGGGTTATCATCATCAGCCCGTCAACTCTCTAATACACTCTATGAGGATCAACGTCACACCTTTTAATGAAACGGCGAACTAAAGATTAAATATAATTATTGAATCTACTAAATATTATATGTGCATTCGTTCAGTTCGCATAATAATACATAGATACATATATACGGCTAAACTAAACTTATCTATATTTTAGGTAAGCTATACTTATTATCATACAAAAACAGATATGTCCTCAGCAATCTCTTACACCACATTTATTAATCATATTATTTACGTTTCCTTATCAATAAAAATAACATGATAAAAAATAGAATTTTATACAATATCTACACTAAGATAAAAGGACTCCTTATAATCTGTGATGACGTCACTTTAATCTGAGGTTTCCTCTAACATATTTCCGTGCCTGTTGCTAAGGCAACCATGCCTCCCTTTTAATTCTCACAAGGGACCCTGGCAGCTGATTTCTGTAAGAATAATTCCGCTCCTTTGATACGCTCTTACGAATTATTGAAATGTCACAAAAATATATTCATTTTGTTGAACGACGTGCAAATAATTTGCTTTTTTGTTATATAACGTGAATAGGAGCGTTTCATTAATGGTCGTTCGCTCGCAGTGCCTTAGGATCTATCATTTTATTACCGCCATTACAATTCGTTCCTATAATGGCGAGGGTTATATCATGTTTTATTTATAACACAAATCAATCGCTCCCAGCGTTTATCGTCACAAACGAAAGTCGTACAAAGTTCATGTCGACAATCAGCATTCAGCAGAGCTGCCCGTATCGACTTACGGCTAAATTTGTACCTCTATATTAATAGGTTATAAACATGCTCGTGTTACAAAGAACTAGCAATTCGGTAGGAAAATTGCTTAAGCTAAAATTATATTCGACTAAAAGAGAAGACTAAATATAATATTATGTACATGTCTTAAATATGTTAATTGTAATAATTGTTTCTCATTGTGTTTTTACTTACGATGTGACAAGAAATGATAGTAAGAGCTTTAGCAGTCGTCATTAAAAATTGTGTGCGCATACAAATATAAGCTTTATTCATACGATGCTACTTTTATTTCTATTTGTTGTATTTTTTCCGTAGCATTTTTTATTTATCTTCAAGCTGACATATTTCAAGTGCTTCAGATTTGATAACATCAGAGACATTTCTGATTTATGAAGATACGTGTTCTATAATTTCATATGCGTAACATGCATGCACTTAAATCATCAACCGCCCGCCATTCGAAGCCATTTAATAAGGACCGGTTCGCGAATTGCGCTGGCAAAACTTCGTGCAATTTAAATGTCAGTTTAAAACGGCAAGGCCAGTGCTATCATGCGAAAATCGACAAGTTTAATGTAGGCCAGAGCGACGGTAGACATTCCTTCGCATTCAGTGGCTATTTACGAGTGCGATAGTTTCATTTTCACGTCCCAATGAGTTCGGTTCGCGTTTTGTCCATTCTCTGTAATAGCATGACCAATCAAAGGAGATCTCTGTGGTTCAATAGGTCGGTTATTTTTTGCGTGGCGATTGCTGTCTGAGGAGGGCGAGGGAGGTCGAGATGTGATTGCTACTGGTTTTTTTGTGCCCGCTGAGTGGCGGCGCGTGACGCTCGTGACGCCGACACTCCACTTATCTATAGCATGGTTACGCAACCAACTGGACAGTCGAGTTGCTTTTGTATGCATCAGACGTTAAACACTTCACTTTCTAAGTCCGCTTTTAATAAAACGAATGATGATTCACATAATACACAACAAAGGATAAATTTCTTTTATTTACGGCCATTCTGGACAGCATTTAGTTTGGGTTAATGTTATTAGCAGTCGATTATTATGATCAAATTTAACCTTACTTACACTCATAATAGGCGCATAATAATGCAGATGGTATTTATGGTTCATTATAAAAGCGACAAGGATAAAACACGTTCATATACATGTATTTTTTAATTCATTGACTTGAAATCATGGAGGAGGTTACAGTCATGTCCTTAGCCTTGACACAATGTAAATAGACGACTCGAGCGACAGCAACTGTTTTGTAACAACTTCAATAAGATACATATTACATGATATAAATACACCATTCTAACATACAAGATTACACTAAAACCTTGAGTAACACTTAATTTATTTGAACAAAAAAGATGATAAAATATACAAGAATAATAAGCTTGTATATAAATACTATACCGGTTAATTTACATTCTCCATAATCATGAATATAACAAAAAGAATAATTTATTATAATAAATACCACCGCTTATATAAATAATAAAATTAACGACGATATGAAACTGGTTTCGTAGAACCTGGTTGTAGTGTATTTGAATTGCAAATTACACAAAGTGATTCACTTAAATATTTATTACGCTAAAAGTTTATAGACTAATAAACGACAAAAAAAAAGAAAGCAAATGTCTATATGACGCAAAAAATAACGAGAAGCGATAAAATGAAACCGTTAGTTGGCAAAGAGATTTACTCGTAACATTTAATCTAATACGCCGGGAAGCGACAATAAATCCGATACTGACTAGTCATTAACACGGAGAGCCGTGAGAATTGGATCCATTGATATTCCGATAGCTGTTAACTAAAGCAAACGTAAAAACCGACGCTCAGGCCAAACACTTACGAATTCGTGTTAAAGCTTTAACGGAAATCAACGTATACGTCACTACCAGCAGCATATTATCATAATACCTATATTATACGTGCGAATATTTAGTAATGTTATAAATATAAATTCACCTAATTAACTATTATAATCATTCAGCCTATTGTAACTACTACGCAAAAAGACTAAGGCATTCATTAGATAGTTGAAATTTTGGAGCACATATTTCCAAAAACACCTAATAACCTCAAATAGAAACATTTGACAGACGGTTACTCGCTTAATCGGTAACCTTCAACTGCTATGAAATAGGCAACATACCCCTTAAACAGCTATTAAACAACATAAACATATAAAATATCTAAACGGTACTAAGTTGTCGCAAACAATTTGACATAAAATAGTGTCGTAGCGAACTAGTTTCCAGAAGCAACACAATAATTTTAAGTTCGTCGTAAAACCGTCTCATTATTTAGCACAATATAACTCCAATGTATAAACCCGACAGATATATGGTGCACACAGAACGGGGAGAGAATTTACTGGTACCAATAAAAATTGTTGATAAGACATGAGGCCTAGTCACCCACTTATAAAGCCGGAAATATTATGATCGTGGGATATAATAAATCGTGCGCGATCAATCAAGGAAATGGTAGGATATTGATCTGAAAATAGATAAGTAGAATATATTAACCGGATATGACCGTTATCGTCGTCTCATGGTTTTCTTACTACGAACATCGAATTACGGCAGGTAGGCAAGAACTCTCATGTGGTCTGATATGAGCAACGAGGTTGGCAACCACAAGACAGATGCATCCGGCAAAGACTCCACGCACCACCAATCCCGATCTATTAAGTTAGTCGATCGTATCCTTTGAGTTGTGTTACAGCTATATCCTATCGCATACATACGATGTGGTAACCATATCGAAACATAATTGAATTGACATCACGTACTGTTTTAATGAGAAACACTTTCTCTATCATTACATAGCCGATTGGCTATAAGCTATACCTGTAGTACAGTTCGCACCAATCAATAAGACAATAATTAAGACTCCTTGACCTATCACTATTACCATCAATTAAACTTCCTTTGATTTATACATGACATTTTGATAGTAATGTACTACTACTACTTTTTGATAGTATTCTACCGTAGAACGCTTCTGCTACGATAGAGTTACTTATAATAATATTTATGTTAAGATTGAACTATGGCTCATGAATTCATTATTAAATATGTTCTAAGGATCTGAATTTCGAATTGTACGCCTAATAAGGCGTTTGTGTATAATCTCAATAGAAAACTATAATCGAATAATTTATCAGCCCACGAGCGCCAAAAATTAATATATCAAGACATTTCTATGATCCCGTGGGACGCGGGTGTTCTTTATTAACATTAATTAAATGTCGAGGTTTTTGACATTGTCTTCTCTTTTACTGTCGTTCCCAAGACATTATATTAATTTCAGTCTCAATAATTATTTACATATTGATACCAAAAAAACAAGAGAAATGTCATTACTACAATTAATTAAATTAGACGTATAAAATATGACACAGCAGCATTATCAGCTCCTCTGCCACCGGCCACCGCCAATTTCAATGAGCGCCTTCTTGGCTGATCTTCTATATCGCATTCAACAAGAGACACTGTGATAAGTTACCATATCATCAAAATATATTTAGACAACATAATTTTAGAACACGTTGTCATCGTCATCATCACTATTAGCCTCTATCCGTCCAGTTTTCTCAGAGGCACCAATTAATTAAATTATATTTAGCGTTCATATCTACATAATTTATCTAACAAACGATCGTAAATAATTAACAAACTAAAAAGATAATCCTAGCTTATCGGTTTGAAGCTTGTGCCGGAGGTCGTTGACGTTACAATGGCAGGCGTGGGTCGGGCACAGTAATAACTAAATTGCTATCCGTGCCACTCTCAATACCGACCGTGCTTTCAGCCAGCCGGGTAGAAACGATCCTCTGTTAATTTCGCCACAAAGCAGTTTTGTGTTTCTGTGTCGGGGCAAATTACACTAGTTCGCCTATCAAGTTGTGTGATATAATCCATTAATATAACTTTAAGTGAAAGAGTTAACACTAATTACGTGACCGATGCGAGTATCAAAGAGGAGAGGTCTATATTCGACATTGGGCGGATAAAGGCTGACGACGACGATAATAATGATGACAAACAGAATAATATAGAGCTCTATTAAAAATCTATAAAATCTTAACAATATTTATGTAACATGCTCTAGATTCTAGTACCACAAAAGAATGAGAAGTATTAATAGTGATAACCCTATCTTTCTACTTCAATATAATTTAAATCATAAGTCCTATATGGCGGGAAGGCAGAATAATTTATTCAAATAATTGCTATGATATTGTTGTATGTAAAAAGGGTATTGTATAATATGCAATCGCCATAAGACATGCGCTATAAATTTTAATCACAACATCCGTGCCCTCTTTCCGCGTCTATTGTCTATTATCCTGTCACTCTGTGATTCAGTGACGTGTATTTGTGGTGGAACCTCATTCAATGTACGTCCAGTATGATAAAGATGGCTCAATACTAAGAGAACCATCCCGCCTATTTCAACCGTGAAGCGTTGAAAAGGGAGCAGGAATGGTAGTGGAATTTTACTACACTAATTTTGTCTATAGGTGTTTGAGATAAGAAGCTAAGGCTAATGGTGACTATAGGTACTCGTAGAAGCACCAGCTTAGCTTTGCCTAAAGATTAGTCCAGGCAAATTACCTCACACCTAACCTTACATTTGTCGCCTACATTTAAAATTAGATAACTTGTACTGTTTGTCGTTTGTACCTCATGGTTACAATTTAATTATTACATAACGTGTTGTACAAAGTCTGTCAAGTCCGCTAATGTATATAAAAAATGCATCTTAGAAGTGTATACATTTGCCCATAACTTGCAGTGGTTCTGCACTGCACCAGTATTTTTTTAATGAAATGATGATGATTAAGCACAGATAAAGGCAGGACTTTGTTTGTAAGTGACAAAAAACAAAAAGTAGTATAATTTACCACCAAATAACACAATGTAATATAAAATCTATCCGCTATTGTAAACGTTCGGAAAGCTATTTGCGTCCGCCCGCAAGCGGTCTATTTGCCAAAAGCCATTAATTACAGAGAATAGAATATCTTGCGGGCTAATCCCCCGGAGACACCGTTGCAGACTACGTTGATAAATGCACGCGGGAATTATTTTAACGCTTTCCGCTTTTGTTACATACGTTTGGGTACGTTTAAAATGTAAATATTATTTACGTAATAACAAATGATTTTTACAGTGTGTAGTTTTGAATTCACGTTGAAGGCTGAGGCTGAGGCTGCCTAACTAGTTGAACATAATGTGTACTTACTTTGTTTATGTTAGTCGGATATAACAACTGGCAGATTCATTTTTTCTTGCTTAAACTGCCTGTCTTGCCATTTTCTCCGCAACAGCAAAGCTGTTTCACGGTGAAAACAAACAATTGTGTTATCCATGCGAAGATATATGGACTTTAATGTTTGTTACTCTTTCACATAAAATCTACTAAATAGATTTTAATGAAACTTTACAAAATGTAGCTTATAAATCAGAATCACAAAGGCTTTTCATTTATCCCCGTAGGTAGTCCAACGTGAAGGTACGGCATATATAGAGTCGCGTATTGCTTACATCTAATTCTTCTATTTCATCATTGTAATTAAAATACATATTGCCAGGTACTTTCTCTCTAATCTAACATAATATTTAACAATTAAAGCTAACTTTTTTCTTGTTAAACAGGTTTCCTTTGTATGTAATATTAAAATAGCCTTAGTAATACAAATAAAGACATTCAACAAAATTTAAAACAAAATTATCTCAAACAAGTTTTGAAACTAGCTGGGAGATTATTTTTTATATGCAAAAAAGAAAGTGGCCTACTAAAAGTGGCGCCATGAGCGATTGGCGTCGATGCCAATTAACGTAATGTTTTCACTCTGGACCCGTCCGTAAGACACGCACGGTCAAGCGTGAGCGGTATACGTTACAATTTATTAGATAAACGAGATTACAGCATCCCTAGTGACGAGCGAGACGGCGAGAAAACCAACAAATTACAAACAAACAAGCGCAAATGCAAACGGCGTTGCTTTTTTGTATTTATTTATACTACCTGACATTGAATTTGGAGAATCTGCGGGCCCAAGTCGACCAATGAATTTTACACTGTAGACGTTAAATAAGTATACTAACAGGTGAAAAAATTTGAATTAACAGAATATAGAGAATATAAAATAATTATAAATTATATCAAAGTGTGAAATATATTTTAAAATAATAAATGGAAAATCTTATTTTAATGAAAGGTCTTTTCATATTATTATAAGTATAATTTATACAGCGAGTTAGACAAAGATAAATACGAGCACGGAAAACGTATAAGACATATATTAACGGTGGTTTTCAATATCCTATCTATCTTAAAATTTTCTTATCGATCATTACATTTTGACAGATTTTGTAAGAAAATGCGTCTGCGTGCAAAAAAAAAAATAGATAGGATATTGGAAACCGCCGTAAGTCAATAAAGTCATCATCAGTTTCTATATTTCACTGTCCGCGAGCGACACATACGGGTTAAATGTACTTTTAATTATCATTTTAAGCGCATAGTAGGATCGGAGTTCACTACAAGCAACTGCGACTTCATAACTACGTATTAAACATTATCTAACATAATTAAAACTTTGATTACAATATTTATAAACGAATACTGAGAATCCTTGAATGATTTATACATACAGTCCTTATCTATTAACAAATACATAAACGAAAATATGTTAAATGTCATTATTATAATATGTAGATAGGACTTTAGAAACCTTAACGTAATAATGAGAGGTAATAAAAAAGGCTAAAACAATCCTGATCAAACACGACACGTCTAAAAACTACTACTAGTCTAGAAAACATCCTATAAATAAAAGAAATTGCATCTAAATTTGCTCACCAGATAGAGTACAACACCATTAGGTACTAGTCATACTTAAATTATAACTCCCGTCTTTTTCTGTGGGCTAAAAAATTGATGATTACCTAAATTTGAATACCGCTGCATCAGATCATAATATGCTATGGAAATAGGTCAGACGGAAAGCGGGGAGCTATAGAGTCATGCTGACGTCTATTTTATTTCACATTCGCATTAATTGCCTCTCTAAATGAGTATTTAATGTAAACGAATATTTATATTTTCACTACCAGGGATTTAGCTTTTATTTTTAGAAAATTCTCGTTTTTATAGCCTTGTGCTAGCATAAATGTAAGGCTACAATAATCGCGTGTATATCGTGATTCTAATAGTGGTAGGTATTGATAAAAATCACTCTGAAATTGAAAAGAACATTTTCGAAAAATAACCGATCTATATTTATCCGCTATATAAATGGAAAAATTCCATCGGGACAGAGCTTTAATTTGGGGATATTTTACACAGAGTTTTAGAGTTACATAGTTTTGGATTGACAATGTTCTGGGCACTGTTAGAGTTTTAAAACCGCGCTGAGGATCGTTTGAGTAACTTCTTTTAATAAGGAACATTAAGAAGATTAGTTTCATTAACTGTTGCATCTAATCCTTATATTTTTTGAAGCAATAATTCTAAAAAATATAATTAAAACTGTTACTGTTGTATAAAATTGTTTATATTGATAGTAATTAGTAAATTGTTTATTACTTTTATTGTAATAGGTATTAAAATATTGTTACTACCGTATTATTAATTTTATGGTAATTTTAAAAGTAACCATTCACGTTTAGGGGTTCGTGGGTGTTGTTCATGAATTTATTTCGTATTTTGTACACGACCCTTTTGTATAATAATATCATAAATATTTTGTTTGTTAGCTGGAGGTCATTCTTGAATTAATTACCGTCATTTTGAAGACCATTTGAAGGTGAAACCAAAATAACCATATATACATATTATAATGTTGATTTATAAAATGTAAGTAATTCAATTAAATTAAAATAGATGAATTATTCAATGTATAATCGTTAAAATTATTCGTTGATTTGGAAGGTCTCCGGCTATCGTACATCGTAATCTTGGTAACTTTATTTCTGGTAATGTACATCATCATTAACATAACAATGTAATGAATTTATCAATACGAGTAGTAGTATAATTTATTATAACAGCAGACATACTTGAAACTCTTTACTACGCCGATTCCTTAACAGATATGGCACTTTACTTGAAGGGTCTCATATATCAGAAACAATAATGAACGACATTACAACACTTATACCCGTCTTACGTCTCGTCTCAGAGTTTTGACTGCCATTGTGCAAATAGTGTTGCGCAATCAATCATCGACTTTATTAACGTGGCGGCAAGGTTAATAGAATACAAGTTGCATATCGAACGTTGAATGCCAAGAATAAATTGGTATCATTTATCGATTAAATCCCGGAAACCGTCAAATCGATAAACATATTTGTGCCGTGCAAACTGTGTCAGCATAAGTGTGCGATAAAACGAAATCTTATCTAATACTCGAAGTTCTACCGAATAGCTACATTAAAGCGACATTTACGTGCGATCACGTTCGCAAAAATATTAAACTCATGTGAAAGTTTAATGTCGGCGGATACTAAAAATTTATAAACTACGAACCCATCGGTTCACGTCTGACGTCCGTACATGTTATAAATTAAACGAACATAAAAGATGTGAACGAGAATAAAACGATATGTCGTATAGTGAAAAGTTTACGAGGGACGCGCGAGCCGCCGTCTACGCACACCAGTTGGCGCGGGTTCAATTCCTGTTTGATGTATTTTAGGAGCCACGCACGTCGGTCGTGGTGCGCTGACTGCATGTTTACAAATACTAGCGCACTCGATTCGATTCCACAGAAATTGTAAACACAATGCCAAAAGAGATTGGCTTCGCTCGGTGTATGCTATGGAATTTTCATCTACGCTTTACATTACTATGCTATATCGTAGCCAGCTTTAAACTACATTGTATTCCTTTTTAATACATATACAAAACACAAAACACTGCTACCTGCGACATTTCAGTACTATGTGCGTGTAAAAACTCATTGGATTCATTTTTTAATAAAAGTACATACTATTTTGCTTTGACAATTTGACATTTCGCGTGAGCCGGCTGATAATGATGATTGTCATAAACAAATTACAAATAACAAATTCAAAGAAAACATTTCAAAAGTAAAATTACTACACAAACAGCTTTATTAAATGATACATCGATAATCCAATTAAACTACTACTACTAACTATTACCAATTCAACTACTCGTGATCGGACGCGTCATAACACGAGTTGATACATTTATTCATTTGCCAATTAAATTGAAATAAATCGGAACCTGTCGTTTGATAAATAGAATGTTAATTGACTTTCGAGTAGATGTTTTGATGGTGTAGCTATGTCGGATATAGACAGCCGGATATCGATCGTTTTTTATTTATACGTATACTATACCTATATAGGTGTAAAAATATAACTAACAATGGTGAATTATTGGATTGCCAATCGTAGACAAAAACAAGCTCCTGATGATATCATCAAAAGCCCAAAATTTACTAATTTATTATTTATAGTATAATGATAAATAATAATTATGTGCCTATTGACATAATTAACAAAAGAAAAGTAAAAAAGTAGCAATGAATAATGAAAGATCACAAAGTGGTGGTAACGACCTGTCTTAAACAATGCAAGCTGTATATTTAGCACGTAGAATGTTAGTTCGCAGGTTGCGATTTAAAAAGAAGAGTCGGGCAAAAAACGTGAATGTCGTAAATATTTCGACATTTAGCCAGAGGCTGGTTACTGCGTTTATTACGCCTCTGATAGCCTCACTAACGATTCTAGAGCGTTGAACCTTGATATTCCATTATACTGTAGCTGTAGGTGTACGTTCGGTGCCGTCGCAATAAACATAGAAACAACATTACCGATAATTTATATGGACATTTATTTGCGAAATTATTTAGCACGTCTCTATGTAGTATGTTTACTTTATTTATTTTTGTCTTCTGATTATAGTTTTACATATGCTAGGCTTTTGTACACATAAATCTAGTTAAAATATTAATGTTAATAATCAATTAGTATAATAGGTCAAAAGAAAAATATTTATATTTTTCAAAGGAGTTAAACACATTTATTAATATTACTATTAATAATAATAATTATTATTATTATATAATATGTTACAAAAACTTACACGCGGCCATCTATCTGATTTCAAACTAAGCAGAGCTTCTATTATCGCAACCAGTCAACTGAGCGCCCAGATACAAAAAAAAATCATTATCAACAAAGAGGTTCGAACCCACGGGCCAGTAAAACTACTTATAAAGAACTACAAGAACCACAAACGGAAAAGACATACGGTACGTAGTTGCCATATAAAAGAACATCTGCGTAACCTTGAAGGTTGAAACCTGATTTTATCGTCTAATCAGCCCCTCGTGAGCAGGAACATGTGTTTACTCACGCAAAGGGGTATTAATAACCCACCGCCCAACCAAGTTTAATTACGATTTCTGTAGTTCAAAACTTCATTAACCGCTGTTCAAACGCCACACGACACAGCTCTATCTTAAATGAAATAAGTTTTATGCTTAAACTAACAAAACAGGTCAAAAACATTCCTAGTGCCCCCTGAATCGTCGGAAAGAGGTCAGTGACTCAACGGGGTGGCAGTAGGGGGGTAGCGGAGGGGGTGAGGGAGGTAATCACACATTTCAAAAAGTTCCGAACATCTGCCGCACATGTGCGTTTATACAGACAAATAATGCAAGTTAGGGAACCATTGACTGTATAAACTTTTTGTGGATGTTTTTTAGCTTTACGCCGTATTATCAGAACTTTATATCACTTTTAAAATAAAGGAACGTTATAAAAATATGGCGTAGCAGGCAAGATTTAACGAAAAAACTAACGTCATCGGTATTTCCGTGCGAGTCCGCTATAAATAAAACATTAATAGTGATTTAGACACGTGGATTGCCGAAGTTGACATGTATAATTTAGTAGAAGCTTGTAGTTCTCAGAAGTTGAGCTCGATTTGGACTGGCGCCAATTATCTTTTTTATTTGGTTGTTGGAGGTCAAGGAAAGAGGCGAAATTCCATTTACTTCGTAGTTTTGAACATTAATTACGTTTTTATTATTTTTTGTACGTTTCATATTTATTTATAACTGTTCATTAACATTACGTATTTTTGTTAAAGTTAAAACACTTTTATATACGTAACCTATTAGCATACAATATACATATATATTACATACCATATGAACAGCTCCGTACATGTGGATTTAATATTACAACTAAATTCTGATTTTATCAATTTCAGATCCGTAATGCGTTTAATTTATTACGATAACAATGTCCAAGTCTAGCCAGTTTTCACGGGAGATACTATAATTAATGATGCTGTACAAACAATAAGAGAAAGCAATAGACATTTACATAGTAAATTGTCTAATCTTTAACTAGGTACAGTATAAAATCGCATGTGTTGTGTACGAAGTGAGCATCTGTGTCGTCGGTACCAAAGCCATTTAAGTCTGTACCGAAGCCAGCGAATATAATCAAATTTATGAACGCTAAAAATAAAGCAAGCAACGTAACAGTGACACCACTCACTGGTAAAACAAGATTAGTACTGGGACGCTGGTAGTACAAGTGTACTTACTAGTCGTGAACTCATTTTTTTACTTAGGGTAATTACACCTTGATGTAAATGTAGATAACATCCTCAGTTCAAAAACTTCACATTGTTATGTGGTATTAGATGTGTGAAATAAGTTTTAAAGTTATAAATAGTCGTTGCCAAGGCATACTTTTACATATTTTTATACTCTAGCCAGTAGAAACCACTGAATAATACATGGGTGTTGTTTCGAACAAAAATTCAAAACCTAGAATATGTTACTTGTGCAAATGAGTTTTTCCGAAGCCCTATCTAAAGACTCGGTTTAGTGAGCTATCCCCAGATGATATTCATACTAGTAATCTTATTCATGTTCTATTCTACTTCATAGTTCTCCCATTCTAATACGCCATGGCTAAAGACGACCTTGAAATGACGATTACCAGATGTAATAACGTAATAACATTGGACGTAAGCAAGCACTCGCAAGTTATTAGACGGTTCGATGAGTTTTTGTCGACATTTACCTCTGAGAACAGAATGCTAAGATGTTCGGGTCGTGAGTCCCCCGGGGCGGACCGGTCGTGCTCCACTCGTTTTTGTTGTACTTAATAAAGGTTGAATATTTTCAAACTCTCCATTCCCGTCTCGATTCCAATCTGTTTTATACTGTACTGTCGCCCGCTTCGCCCGCGTTAACTTACATCCACAAACGATTGGGACTTATGATGATTATTTTTAATTTTTATATTACTGAAATATTTTCGAAATTGCATGAGATGTTTTCAAGATTTCCTCCTATAATATATAAAGACTTACAAATCATCATTTTCA
Source organism: Lycaena phlaeas (assembly GCA_905333005.2). NCBI lineage: Eukaryota > Metazoa > Arthropoda > Insecta > Lepidoptera > Lycaenidae > Lycaena > Lycaena phlaeas. The sequence goes on from HG995176.1 coordinate 4,696,577, forward strand.
TCATCATCAGCCTTTATCCGAACACTGCTAAACGTAGGCCTCCTACAATGATCACTAGTACAACAGTTTATGTAGACGAGAGTTGGTCAACCATAGGGGACCAGCCAGGGAGACGATGTGTTGTGTGCGGAAGTGTTGGATGCGAGTGGCAAGGGAAAATATATTAACCTCTTTATTATATTAGAATAAAGTATATAATATACTAAAATGTTGAAATTACACTATCTTGTATCAACATGAATTTTTATGACTTAGAATTATTTAAAAAATACAATTTACATATTACTGGATACGGATTCTTATGGAAAATAATTTTAACCATGTATATAATATACATATTTTGCCAGCTTTTAAACAAAGGCTATAAAGGATTGCAATGAAGGTATTGTAATAGTCGTACCTATTTAGTCTAAATTACCGGAAATGATAGGTAAAATTATTATAATGAATGTCAAAACGAATTAACCCTGGATTTTCGAACGCATTTAAACAGAACCAGGCCGCGATAATCCTTGCATCCATTCAACGCTATATATTTAAAATTCGACATGCATTCACATTTTACGGTAGTAAAACCAGTCCCATTAATTCACTCCTTGGGGGAAGTTGGAGAATAAATTAATTCCATAAAATTACTTTTATTGAGATAAGTATCTCTCGGAGCGGTTTAATTGGCAGTAAATAAAACTGTTGTAATATTACCTCACGACATTATAATCTCCCGATCACTATGATTTGGTATGAATAGTCGGCGCAGACGGAGCGAGGGGGGAGAGGCGAGGAGAGGGGTATAGCAAGTCCCGTTAGGAGAAAGTAGTCGCCATACTCGGGCGCCGATCACAACCGAACCGCCATATTGGATCTGATCAAAACTATGGTTGCAAAATGAATACTGACAAAAACATATTGCATTCATTAGCATTTTGGCCACATCTGAGTAGTTTTTTTAGCATTGTGTCATAACAATGGATATATTTATTGCATATTAAGATAATGGACTCATAATTTTCGTAATGTACTGTATCCAAAACTTTTTGCAGACCACAGTTATGAAACATATGAAGTACCATTAAGTATGATTTAAATCTTACGTTAGTAACAGGACGTTGTTCACTTCGAAACCCTGTTCTAAAAGAGGAATACGAAGCGCATGCATGCATTCACGAAAGCTGAAGAGTATGTTGTGCAAACAAAAAATATATTTCAGTGACAAGAGAAGGAGTATGCAATTTTACGTAGACAAATAAAACTTATCCACCGCATTTGGGGGATACTGAAAAAAAAAATATTAATTCAAACATCTCTTAATAGTTAATACAAAACATTAACGGTAATAATAATAGTTAATACAAAACATGAAATAGAATATGATTCGTGAACAATTTTGCAAATAAATTGAAAGATTACTGATCAGTTGAAAGTCACAAATTCTGAAGATAAAAGAAAATAATGAAGCAAGCAAATGCTAATAATCGCAATACCAAGCAAATATCACTCATTTACAAAATGTGTAATACATATAATGATAGCATATGTATATTATGTGCAATAGAATATTCAACATTATTAATATGTCGTAAATCCATTGCATAGAAGTCCATAAATTACAGAAAACATCTGTTATACAAAAAGCAAGTGAAATAAGCAGAAATAATGTTTCATAATTGTATTATTGAAACCGGTAAAACCGGTGTATCGCAGACGCAGGCGGCAGGTGGCTATAACCACATCGATTTCTAGACGGACACCGCTCTGACAATCATAAATATATTATTTAATTAAGATGTAATCTTGGAACATCTTAACTTGTATCTTAGAATGAAAGAATATCTTTTTTTCTTCGAAAGGACCTATGCTGTTGGCCTAAAGGCCTTAAAGCTACATCGGAAAAGTAGATGAGTAGATGGCTCATCTAAAAATTTTATAAGGGAATATGTATACCTAAATCTGAATAACTCTTCAGATTTAGGTATACATATTCTTGCTCATCATAGCAATTTTGTTATGGAAACAACAAAACATTTTTTGAAAGATAATTTTTAGTAACCATCAGCTAATAAAAGACAAATAAAATAGTCATTTAGAGGCGTCTTAAACCATCTTATTACAATTCGAAAGTAAGGATTTACAGCTTTTGAATGCCAAAGAAACAGTAAACTAAATTATTACATTTTAAGACATAAGGCTTCTTATGAAAGGACTACGAACACAAAAATTGCACACATTACGTATGACATTATATGTGGTATTAATTTTTCACTTCATGCATGAAATTGTCTTTCATTTATTGTTCTTTCGACACAGTGATTTTACATTACGCTCGTCTCGTCATGAATCATAATTTTACAGAATAATCCAAATTTTGATAATTGTCAGACATAGGTGTAAATATGAGAAGTATTTACTATAAACTAAGAAATGTGTCATACGGACATTGTAACATGACTTCTATTTAATCGTGACGCGAATGGACAAAAAAATCATAGGACTTTTCAATCGATATGTCCTGGGCCGAAGACTTTATAAACCCTGTGATTAATATAATGGAGGTATTATAATGTAATTATTATAATACCTTTTGAACACTCAATATAAGAAGGTAATATGTAAGTAAACATAAGGAATACTATTTACCGCCCCAATGAGGATAAAATTATAATTACACATATCTGTCGCTGCCTGAGCATACATTATTTGGGTCACACATACTGTGTACAATTTTCACGTAACTTAATTATAAAGAGATGAGGAAAACTGCAAAATATTTATTTTGTCAACTTAATGTGATAAATTGATAGGCTGTTTTTGGAAACTGCCATCCTTAGTTGATAGCTCTGTTATGAGTTAAGTTATCATGATTGGGAAATCCAAAATGCACAAAAACAAACAGTTTATTTGACTGTTCTTTATTTATAACCTATGTCAGTAAATTTATTGATTTTTCATTCCACCATAAAATTAGCCTCTAGCGAATCCTACTTATTATCTACATCTGCTGAGGTACTCTCTATTGTATGCCATGAAGGGCAGCATAGAAATTGCGATTAAGAAATTTCGTCGTGTTCAAGCAATGCATTCAAAATTTACTGTTTAAGTTATAAAAAACTAGAACTGCAACCCTAATGTTATAGGCTGAGTTATGTAAGATGGTTCTTCGGTTTATTTTTCTCAAAATTTACACAACCACTTATCAAAATATTTCATTTATTTATTTATATTAATTTTATTGTCAAATAAGATACATTTCTCACAACGATTCGCTAAATGGTCATAGGAAAATACTATAGGTAACAGCTAGATAACTAACTCGTGACTTGCGTCATGGTAGACGGCGTGAGCTAATGTATACCTATATAATACATATATTGAACTTATAATTTATATATCCATGATAATTTCCTCTTCTACGATCTTATTGTCCCTGTATCATGAAAAAACTATTTTAATATTAAAAAACTAGTTTTAAGAGCGTTACTACTATATACATATGTATATGCATTACAAAATATTTCCCTTAATTAAAACATAATAGTGGAGAGTCATAATAAATAAAATTAATTAATAATAATGTATGAAACCTTTGAAGTATCCATCAAATTCATAGTCATTGAAACGAATAAAACACAGTAATTGAACACAACAAATATCTCTCGAAATCAGCCGATGAGATAATCCTTCAATCTCATTAGCGTGCCTTATAAATTGTCACAAACCTATCCATTCATACAAAAAGGCCAAACCGAACAGAACACTCATGCCAATTAAGTACGCACTTTTATATAATACCCATAATGACCGTGTAGGGTCTATTATAGCATACAAATTGCAGTAAAATATAATTGGCAATACACGTAAAAGCGAGGGCAGCCGACATGAACGCTGATAGAAAGTCATGCGAAATTGCATGCGCTAAACCGGTTGCGAGGGTCGATGCCGGCATGTGAAACTTGAGTATTAGCATGGTACTAGTCCGAATCAATACGTTCAACATATGCACTAGTTATTTGATGGTGTATGAAATTCAGAGTACATAGTACACAGGTGATTCTGTTCTTGGTTCGGTTTTATATTTAATGAACTCATATTTCGCACAAAGGATATTATTGAAATCCACTCTGTTTGTTTTTAAACAATCACAATGCGAAGATAATATAATAGGTCTTCGGTTACTTTGTAACCGTATTACCGTTGCCAAATAATTGACATACAGTTGTGAGCACTATATTATTTATATCAACGTTAAAATTTTCTACCGGGATTATATTATATAACTATATATCTCAAGCATTTATATTTAAAAAATACTACTACTGTCACGCCATCTTGTGTAAAATAAGCATTGTTGACGATGTAGTTCTAGTGATTTTGAAGTATTCTGTTGACTCACGTTACACGTATAACCTAAATGCGTATGATAACACTCAAATGGGATTTAATAAAACATTTAATATCCGGCAGCGGGTCAACGACCTCCGTGATGCGGGTTCATTAATGCAATAAAGACGGAGCTTCCAGTGCGGGAGGCTGCCAATTATAACGGGATTATAACAGCTATCGATATTTGATTCTTACCTTCGTAACGAGCCTTATAAAACACATATTATAGCCTTTATAGTACATTATGTTAAAATATTAAAGTGCAAAATTTGAATTACGTGTAATCATACTAAAGTATAAACACGAATATTAAGATAAATTCACTTAAATATAGATATAATATATTACAAAGAGATAACCTACATACACGACTGTGTAAATGAGATCAAATTTTAGCGCCAATATTATGCACATAATAATGACGATTCACATAATCAGTAATTTTCCTATACTTTTGTCATAATCTACAACTAATTTGGTTATTTTTAAATATTTAATATCGCATACATAATGAATGATGCTTATTCATAATCAGACTTCGCCTATTACGGAACTAGAATGAGGATAGACAAAAATAGGCAACAAAATGTTACATAAGAGTAAAATGTATGTCGTAATATTTATATATAAAGGCCGTGAATGTAAACATTTATTTTTGTATAACGAACAAAAATAAGTTTATCTGCCAATTAAAAAACTCTTTCATCTCGATAAGATTTCGAAACGCAACCGGATTCCGGAAGCATAAATACTTTGTTTTCCTTAAACTTTTATTTTGTTTTAAAATCTTTCATTACCAGGATCCGTATCCTATAAAAAATTATTTTGTGTTTATTTTCATTAAAAAAAGCAAGTATTTTATGTATTACTTAATGGATAACTCTCTGGTAACTTATTTATGGTATCTGCTAGGTAGACTGTACGACAAAATCACACAGGGAGAAAACAATAGAGCAAGTCAAAGTTCAAAAAAACTCGTTGACAAAACAAAAATTGTTTTGACGCAATTATAAATCACTTAGCGCCCTTAGCAATCTGAATGTCATGTTACGTTGAAATACATTACAGTAAGATTATGCAACGATAGAAAAAACCGGTCTCTTATGTCATAAAATTCATTTGTCGAGGGAATTAGATGCTGGTCTCCACTTTCACCGACTTTCTTAAACCAGCTCAAAACAAATACCGGCAAACCCGTTTAACTGACCTCAAACGTATGCCATTGTGTACGGAAACTTTTGTCGTGCAAAAGGCCCAAACTTGGCGAAATGCTTTTATAATTTCAAATGTAGGAATAGTTTAATGTTTAAATTAAAAAAGAAGAAAGAAGAAGAGTGTATAAGAAGATTACTTCTGTAATGGACATATTTAGTGTCCATGTATGTTGGATGAAGGCATTAACAGTATAGGTCTATTTTCTTTTAAATAGGATTGATTATAAATATGTTTTCGCGTTCAATTCAGTCATTTATTTCAGAATCCTTGGCAATCAATCACCAGAATTACCGTACTAAGTAACAACCTCACGTCAAATAAAAAAAAAACTCGAAGTCGAAAAACCAGCTCTTTGCCTGTGGTCTTTATTGATAACGAAATATAAAATTTGAATTCTCGTCGTCTAGATATTCTGAAATCTAAAACACGCACCTAACATGAACATAAATATTTATATTTGTAACGGGATAATTTAGGTTCAATAAGTTATTTTGGAAATCATTTTAGTATTTTACATAAATAATCAATTATTTCAAACTTCATTAATAAACAACAGAAATTAAATAAATATTTTGAATACATTACCATAAAATTTGCTAGCATTTTAAAATTTTGTCAATTTAATCATGTAAAAGTTTGTCCATGCTAGTGGACTATTAAATTATAATTTATTTTAGAGACATAAATATTGTAATATCAGTAAATTCAATGTGCGGAAATCATTTATCATATTATGTATATTTTGTTATTCACAAAGCGATTCCAAATTAACATTTCAAATTTTAATTTTTAGATTGTGAAGTTGTTTTTGTGGATATCAGATCCTTATTATACAATGTTTGAAATTGTTTTAGCTTTTTAAATATCTTGATATAAAAAAAATCGTATCACATTGTTTGTCTGCGACGATTTTCTGTCGCTGAATAAATTTTGATAAAATATTGCGTGTTAATGACTGTATTTTTTACTATTTGTATAGTAACTTGAGGAGGAGTATTATACTGGAGAGATAGTTCTAGACGCGATGGTTGCTTCTGTAGTTTGGAACAGAAAGAAAACAGTACAAATAGTTAATAATAAATTCATGCTACTAATATTTTTAACGCGAAAGTTTGTAAGTATGGATGTTTTTTACTCTTTCATGTAAAAACTACTGTATGGACTTTTATGAAACTTTACAATGACATAGATTTAAATACATCAGAATAACACATAGGCTATCATTTATCACCCTACTGCTACGGGAATGGGAAGTACGCGGGTGAAACCGCGGGGCGCCACTAGTATTAATATAACACAGAGTGTAATACAGTCGAACCTCGCTCGTGCATTCGTTTTTACACCCTGGGTGGGAGCTTCACAAGTAAAACGTGTTAAAACACACGTTTAAATTGTACATGTAACTGGACAACTTTGAAAACTGGCAAACATTCTCATATACATGCCAACGTAAGTGATGAAAATAACTTTTAGGTGGCAATGGTTGCTTAGCTATTTGACAAACAAACAAACCAATAAACGTATCTCTAGCTACAAATATTGACTTTCATTATTCAAATTCAAACGCATATATATTTCGTTATGTAAAATTAAATCATACCGCCATATTGAGCGGGCCTGCAGTAATGAATTCTTGTTTTATATTAATCATATCCGTCCCGCCAACACTCGCGCATAAACAAGCAGGTGGTCATACATTCTATCGTAAAGTTGCGGCCATAGCAGGCATAATTGCTTCAACGCACGATGCCAAGTTAACTTGAACAACACGAACAAAAAAACGGAGACCGGTTCGCCTCGCCATAATATGGTTTCGGGGCGTTTCGTGCGTTCAATATTCATTTACTTATATACCAATAAGTGAACGCAAGATTCTTGATGACGCATCCTAACCGCGGCTTGTTATCGGTTCCTTGAAATTGGTCTCTCAAATGTTAAACGTGGATAAATAAGTTATTAATGATTCGCGGTATTCAGTTGAGCGTTGATAAATGTTCGTACACCATCTTTATTACATTTTGACATACAAATAGATTAAGTAAAGACAACAAGACACGCATTTCTAAGTATTGTACTGTTAACTTTATGAAACTAGACTAGCTATTGTCCGTAGCCTCGTCTACGTTCGCTTGGATTTGCAGCCGTATCTGGATTAACGATAGTGATGACGTAGCATTTTAATGGTGCAAGATTGTTACTAGCCGATTGAGTAATTTCAAAGATCACCTTCTATACCTTCTACATCCAAACTCAAATTATTTCTTTATATACCTACTAAGTATAGATAGGTATATTTAGATGAGGATAAAGCTTTATTTATCGTCGTAACAGCTTTTAAAGTTATTTATGTATTCGTGAATTAATCATCTACAATTCCACAAGCAACTACATATGTAACACGTCTTTGTGCATTTATACCGGCCACATACATTTTAAACTGTTTGCAATGCGAATTATGTAAAAATCATTCATCGAATTCGACGTGACCCCGTTATTTGGAGTCCTTATTGAAATTTAGATCTGGAAATAATATTAACAAATGTATTTGTTCGGGGTGACCTCCGTTTTTTGAGCTCATCCTGTGAAATATCAGCTCATACATACGCAAACGGCTCTGTGACAAACAAAGTCTTATTTGAATGTTAAATTTTAGACTGTGATCTCGATATTTTCTTACAAACACGTTCGAGTGCGAGATATTGATTTTTGTTTTGTTTTATTGACAACATTATTTTTTATTACCGCCACGCTTTATATGTGAGGAATATTTAATTATTATATTATTAGTAGTACTATTATTGTTGAATACAAGTTTGAGTAGACATTTTATGAACACTATGGATACATGAAATATATCTATAAGTAGTCTCTTGACAGATAACCCGACAGATCTCCTACAATAACCTTTTTGAAGCCAGTTTAATATCATCGAATGCTGATTATAACATCTCATGGGATTTTGCTTGATGATGCTTATAAAGTTAACACAACAGACCACTGAATTAATGTCTCTTTTAAAGCGAAAATAACAAGTTTACCTTTTTTACTAATCTCGACGGTTTCACGCTCCGGCGGCGAGCCTGAAAAAGAGAAATCTAATTAATAAAAAAAGCTATAGAGTTCTCTATAGATAAATTACATCATATTAATACTATCCAACTGCAATTGTGAATGTGAAAGTTTGTAAGAATTGTTGCTTTGTTTGTTATTCGATCACTTGTAAAAAAGAGGGTTGTAACTTGTAGGTATTATCCACATTGAACATAAAATCACTAGAAAACTAGGGAAATAAAATTTATTACATAAATATTTAGATTGAGACGCATAAAAAAATTGAAGTGTTTGACGTAAAATCCTAAACGGAATTTAAAACATAGCAATTACAATTTCCATTTCACAAAACAAAAGATCTCTTTCTATCTCGCATACCGTATATAAATAAATTGCATTGTTATTTACATTGCAAATGTTACGTGTTAATTTTTCGTGTAAAAATTCAAAAGTGTTTATAGAAAATGTAGCTAGAAATATAAACGATAAACACGATGGAATATTAAATTCCATTTTTAAATAAACAGAACTGAATCATTCGTCAAAGCAAAGGCTAAATATTTATTCACAGAATATTTATAACGCGGGAGTGACGGCAGACCGGTTGCCTCTTACGGTAACCTGTTTCGGCAAATAAAAGGCACGAGAATAACAAACCTTGTTTTATTTGATTATATCCAACCTTTATGTTATATGTGTCCAAAATAAACAATCCTGTTTTCTGCTCTTGATAATTATTTTATCTCCACGGGTATTTTATTAGCGAAAATATTTTTATGTTGTTATTTGTAATGTGAGATTATTGACTTTTTTGCTTTGTTTTTTGATTATATACCGATACGATAGGTATTTCTAAATATGATTTAGATTTCCCGTGTATTGCAAACCACGACCTAGGTAAGGACTAAGGACGATAAGGTTATCTTAATTCATATTATATATTATATCTACACTAATATTATAAAGAGGAAAACTTTGTTTCTTTGTTTGGTTGTAATGAATAGGTTCAAAAAGTACTGGACCGATTTCAAAAATTCTTTCACCATTCGAAAGCTACATTATTCACGAATAACATAGGCTAAATTTTATTTTGATTAAAAATAGGGTTTCGTAAGATATTTTAGTTTTTCAGACACAAGGTGTAAAATAGTTATTTTGTGTAAGTTGCGGGCAACAGCTAGTGTGTTATATAATAACAGGTATCAAAATGTGACATGGAGATAATTTTCGATTTGTAAGCAATATATTTTAGATCATATCAAATTCTTGTATACCTAATACCTATTACCTACCTGACATATTAGCTATAATACTATAAACTATTACAATATATTATTCCGACGCAAATTGAATTCTATCCAGTATCCACTATTACGATGTCACCTAGACGAATATCGATTGTCTTTGTCAATAAACTGTTAATGGCCCATAAATGTGTCTGTCCGTCTGCATAATTATGCTAATTGCTAATACTCAAAACCTCGAGAATACCTCATTTGCAACAACATTTTCGCATACGTCTGACAATAACGCTTATTATAATTTTTACCCGCTATTACGAAACCAGTTCAATAAAAAACTTTTATTTGCTAACGATTAGTCATCAGAATCACAGCAATAGGTGCTTAAGTATTGATATAATAACACAGGCGATATTTTCGTCGATCTGTTTTGTTCGTTTTTTGTTTATACAAAATAAAATATTCAATTTCATATACCCATTATTAAATATTATGACTCTTAACGCTCAGAATCATACTTGAATTAATTCCATATGACTATACAAATGAGGCACGACTAAACTGTAAGCGTGACTCGCTCTGACTCACTCTAAGTTCTAATTCATATGAAATTTCATATTATTAACGAGCTAAATCGTAGCATAATTCATTCGTAATACGATAAAAAATTCCAACTAGTCATGATTTAAATTGGTCCGGCCAATTTATGCAATAGCTTGCGATCAAACAACTAGTACATATTTATAATCATTTTGTAGGTACACAAGAAAACGCCATTAAATTTTTTGAATGTCCATTTGTGTCAACCAGTCCTAATGCAATATTGATAAAAATAGACTCAGAAGTAGCTTATCTATGAGGAGCTACATAATTTCAATTCGATAAGTGTCCATTATAAAAGACTAGCTGTTACCCGCAGCTTCGCCCGCGTGAACTTAGATCTGCCGTTCGAATCACGGCAACACGATTTATTTTCTTGCGTATTATTTTGATTTTGCCATATCTCCTAAAGTATTCATTTAATTTGCATGATGTAAGGGGGAAAAATAATCATCATGAAGTGCTTAAGCTAATTAACTGATTAAAAATGATAAGGATTCATACCGTATTTGTGTAAATAACTTTCAAATTATCACGTTATAATTGCCCATTTTTTTAAAGTATTAAATGGATATAGTATGATATCCTTAACAGATAGACATATGCCATCGCGGACTTTTTTGTAGACCTATTTAAGATACACAATTCCACCATACAGTATTTTGTTATATCTCAAAGGGTTTAGGCCGCGTTTTCGTTGAAAACTCCCAGACGGCCTATTTTTTTCCGACTCCTCCAACAATTATTGTTATATCTTAGCCAATGTATATAAAAACTTAATAAATTATGTACATAAACCTTCCTCTCGAATTGTCCTATCCATTAAAAAAACCGCATCAAAATCTGTAGCGTAATTTTAAAGATTTAAGCGTACAAAGGGATATAGGGACAGAAAAAGCGACTTTGTTTTATAATATGTAGTGATACCTATACGGATCGAGACGATGTTGCTAGTCTTTCTAGAAATATTACTTAGTATATATGTAATTAGTAATTACTTATCAAGGGTATTAGGCAGGTGTTTAGAAAACCGCATAGTATCTGTCTATTCCTGTCCGCCCGCATGGCTCGTCAAATGCACCTGGCTGAGTCCCTCGGCCACCCTTCCCTCATTGTACATGTGATTGTGCTATAAATAAGGGGCGAATGCCCTGCTTACGTAAGGCAAAAAGTCACGCATAAAAACAGCTAACATTAAAACGCAAAAATACGTTTGATATTATGGCTAATTCGAAAACATGTTCACTCGTACCGATTTCATTATGATCTTTGGTATTTATCTTAAACGTTATTTTTTTTCCAAATTTATTTTAAAATGTCAAAAAGATACGATTGCAAAAGATTTCCTCGATCGGAGAGTCGGTATCCAAAACATGTCGCATGCCCATATGCGCGCAACCTTAATTCTACCGCCACATATGGCAGGGCCTGTGTGCAGTGTGACGAATAATTAAAATAAGAGGTAGGCACAACAATCATCTGGGCTCAATTTATTGCCCGTACGATTCTCGTGACATTTCACTGAAACAGGTTTGTGAGTTATGCAACGCAGTTAATGATATGCCGCTGGGTGTTTAGCATAATCACCTGTCAATCGACGTGAAATATGCCCGGTCTGCTCTGATACGGCTGGTCTATTTCGAGCGGAAAACCAGTGGATGGATATTATATTATATATTTAATACCGGTGTACATAAAACATCTGCTAATAATGAATATGTGATTAACCGGTTCCATGAAGTAGTAGTGACTATTGAATGTTGAATATGTATTTAAACGAGGTAAGAGAGAAAGAGATCAACTATTAGAGGATTCAACTAAAAAAGGAAGGAATTATAAGCAGTGACGAACAAATCAAACATGATAGTAGAAGTTTCATAATTTTCTGCGAACTATAAGTAATATTCCGCTTGCCGTTAATTCTGTGGCTTTTTCATAAAATAATTAATAATGTCAATATAGTTAAGGGCCTGTTTCACAATCTCCCTTTAAGTTCCCTATAGGCTATTGGCAACATATTTGACAGATGTTTGACAGATACTCCATACTATATCTGGCAACATATTTGACAGATGTTTGACAGATACTCCATACTCTATCTGTCAAACATCTGTCAAATATGTTGCCAATAGCCTATAGGGAACTTAAAGGGAGATTGTGAAACAGGCCCTAAAGCCAATTAATTCCAAAGAACAATACACAATACAAATAAATTTGTCACCAACCACAAAAGGCTAAACATTAAAAATGTAAAACTCGTATGGCGCGTATGTATGTATTATGTACATTAAATGTTGACACACGACTATTTATTATAATTAAGAAAACGAGGTTCCATACAGGGTCAACTTGTTTTTAAGGACAATGTACAATCGTTAAATAAATTCTGTCAATCTCTACGTGCACACTGCACACTATAATATAGGTAAGTATACTGTAGAGTTTAGTATAGAGTATTTCCTTCGAGAAGATTACTAGTATATATGATCATCACAGCTTTATTATTATTGTTCAATCTACGCATGTAAGATCAGTAGAGCTATTCTGTAAGAAACTATTTCAATATCGTAATTCACCTGAGTGATAGAGCTCACATTACGTCACTTCGAAAATGATCTTTATTGATATAAGTAGAGAGTCGAGTTTTAAAGAATACGAATCCGTCAAATTCGTCATATTACCGCGGATTCCGCTTTCGAGATTCGAAAACAACTTTACAGAATAGCCCTACAGTGTTGTGGAGAACAGAGAGATCAGAGATTAATAAGAATGTCATACAACGTCTTATTAAAAGTGATTATGTAGATTGTAGTAATTAAATCCGGTATAAATATAACCATAATTAAACCTTATATCCGAAAACTTTAACATAATATTCCCTTAGCTATTGAATCTGCGGTTGACTAGGAATTTCCTTAACGACATCCAAGGCCAAACAATTCAACTGCAATAAATAAAATATGTATTATATTCGTAGTACCTAATACATTACTCACGCCAGCTCGTAAACAACTACGTAACGTAAAACTAATCACCAACATATCTATAAAGCATCTGACATTTCAATGTATCTGTATGGGTTGAAGTAAGATCGATTCGTAAATATAGAGATAACATAAATTATCGCACGCCGCATCTAATTTCTGATTACTACGCATAAGCTCTTTATGTTTAATGCTAATATTGCAGACTAATGTTAAAATATTAAGTAATTTATCAGGGTTTATTATGAAACCAAGTATATTTTACGAATGTCGTCAAAAACAAGACTGAGGGTCTGTTTCACAATATACTAGTAAAGTACCCTATAGCTATATGACACATAAATTAACTGACACATAAATCTTCTAGTTAGTCTTGATTGGGTTTCACCATCATCTTCCCTATAAATTTATTTGGCAGATCCCTATTTGGCACTTACTGGTTAGTAGGCTTGGCAACCTCGCATTTCATCGTTCCATTTTACGATAAATATGTTTTAGAAAAAAATTCCGTGTTGTAAATATACATGAAAATATGTTTTTATAATTTAATTGTATGTATCATACCATCTTTATACCTTTTATTTACATAGACCTTGTGTATAATGTTATCCCTTAATTATTAAACGATCAAAACACAATTTAAATTATTTTGTATATTACTGTTACCGGAACGTCAAATTGTCAAATGTCGTGAAGCTGTCAACCGCGTATATATCTGTCAACTAATTTATGTGGCAGATAAATTTGCTAATGGCCAGTTGATCCGACCTATAGTTTACAGGGAACTTTATTAGCCAAATATTGCTATATATCAATTGTGAAACAAAAACGTTGTAGTTATGTGGTAAATATGTTGCAAATAGCTTAAATGGAACTTTATTAGGATATTGTGAAACAAACCCTGAAGAACATAGCAGCGTAGTTAAAAGGCAGCTACTATTGTACCTACTACTCAATCAAGTTCAGACATAAAAAATCAGCTAACCTGCCAGTTTCATTTTCCAGCACACACTTGTCTCAAGAGGAATAAATATGGCGGTCGATCTAGTTTCGAAACAAAAACTAAGTGTCTTTTTTGTTCCGACACTTAAGCTTGCCAAAGAGCCATTCATTATCCTATCTACTTACAGTACAATATCTTTAATTAATCTTATACTAGTAATTTAAAATAGTTATTAAAACATATAATATCTTTAGAGATAAACTCGCTTTTACTACTTTTTATTATTATTACGATTCTATAAATTCACTAGGCTGTAACGCCTTTCGTAACACGTCCATTGCCCTTCCTTTATTATACGTCAATTAGATTATTAGATTAAATATGGAAGCGTGGTGTCAAAGCTATAATTAAGTCGCAGATGGTACCTGTATAAATTTATTTTTATGATACGAAATACACAATACATACAATTTAAATACACGTTGGGGCTACCGAGACATCTGTCTAAGACAGATGCTAGCATAACGATTTCATGAGTGTCTAGGCTGAGGCTTGGAGGTTAGAACACGTTTTACAAGCAATCACTTTGGACAGACAGCTATTAGTTGCAGACACATGGTATATCTTTTACTATTGTGACTAAATAATTCCCTAGCCCGAAATCTTTTGAATCTCTGGCTATCCATCAATATCATAAATTAAGTATATTTATGAGAAAATAAGTATAATCTCTACTCAGAATACCTGTTATCACATATCTCATCAGACATTTAGAATGAACACGCGTACCGGCCCAGGTAGAGCAAAAAAGCCTGCTATTTCTCCCTTATGGTGCCGCGGGCGCCTTTCTTGTTCGGTATGCGGACCGACCACTGGCAACCGGTTTGGACGTGAGAAATGGGCAGCATCGCCGAGCATTGCCCGATAAACCTGTGGGTGGACTAATTTCTTTTTCATCTCAAGTGGGATATATATAACTCGTTTTAATCTTCATTCTTTACTGTAAAATGAGACGTATGGAATGTATTCTCAACGGCATTAAATGAATGTGATAAATTATTCTAAATATACCGGTATGGTGATTTTGATTCGGCCATTTAATAAACATGAGCTATGTTTGGGCTGATATAATCCACTCAATATTTAATGCATGATCCATTTATACCTAAAATGTTGAAATCTATTTTATATACATACCAAATACCGGTTAAGATACTTGAATAAAAATATTAAAACTATTTTTTGAAGTTAGACAGACAATCATAACTCGATGTAAATACTCAAACATATGAAGCATGGCTACAAAAAGATATGAGGAATGAACAATTGTTCTCTCTTTCTAGCAAAAAAAAAACAAAGACACAGTACATATTTATTTATATGTAGTGCCTTTGTTTTGTCGTTGTTGTTAAGTTCATACAGATGTTATGTACTCCGAAACTACGTTTATTTTAACGAGAATGGACTTAAATACTTGTGAATATATAGGCTATGCTATTACTATTCGTACCTATATGTGTATGATATGTGTATTATGTATATAGTATGTGTATCATATGTGTATCAAATTGGTACGAATGGTAATAGTATATTTCAGAACATGCAACTAAATTTATGGGAGTATAAAGGGAACTTTGTTACGAATTTCCAACTATTCGAAGAACAATTATTATATTCGAACAACAAAGGCCTTAGGCTGTATTATATCCGAAGGGTCTATATCGATATAACTACCTACACCCTACCGACAGTGCTTCTGCTTAGTTATAGATAAACATATTGATCGATGTGAAAGTACTCGTGGGAGTAACTTAATGGTTAGGATTTTGTTATTGGTTGCTTGTAATTAGTCTCCTGTACGAATTTTCTCTTTTTACTTCATTGTCATCCTGAATATGTATGATATACCACCTTCGTGAAATGAAAGCCAAGGCCTATAAGTGAAATCTGTGTCTATTAAAAAAGGTTATTTTTTATGGATGTCTAGTTTTAGAAGATCATCGCCATTATCAAAATGAAGGCCAATTAAAAAATTTAAAAATCGGAAGTTATTTGCTTACTTAAAAGTTATTATTTGAAATTCAATAAAACTACCTATTAAAATAAAATAAAAAGTTAAATCGACTTTCATAAAACAAATAACAGCACTTTGTTCCAAAAGTGACAAAGTTACAAACAGCGGTAAAGACTGTTTAAGTATTCAGCAGGAGAATTCTAGGTTTCATTTCAAAATAAGGAAAAAAGTTCAACAAAAACAGAGTCGTTTTATCCGAAAATAAGGCCAGTTTCAAATTTATTATACATTCAACATTTTTTAATATTTCACATTGATTCATAATAGATTCGGAACTTACGTACGTAAACTTGTATCTCAGTCAACGGTTTATGTTTATCGTAAATTCAGCCGGCGATGATAAGTAGGTATTGAAAACGGCCGCACTTGGCACACGTTCGTGTTGTAAAACAGACAAATTATTCAGTGGTGGTCTGGTGCAGATACAAACTAAAAATAGTCATGTTTTCATAAACCCAATATGAGTTTACGCCGCGCTAGCGTTCAAGAATGAGGTCAAACGAATTGGCATACGCTCCTGCCTTAAGACGGTCCGATGAAATTAAATCAACATAGCGGATTACGTCACCAAAGTGAGTCACAGATTAAAGTAATGAAAGAATATTTATTGATTTCAACGTCTCGACCATTTTATCTGTTTATTTAATTAGCGCTGATAAAATGACACTAACAAACAACAACAGATGGATATTGGACAATGATCAGTTCAAAATAGCTAACATTATTTTTAAATGGCTGTGGCATAAAACGGTGTCGCTTATATCTTAGCTGTATCGAAGATCATTGAAATATTGATATTACATAATTTGAGTGTAATTGAAATTTGATTATTATTGCTCCACTGCACTGTGGAAGCGCATTGCAGATATGACAAAGCTAAGTTGATTATACCGTAATCGTGTCGAGAATTTAATCTCACTTGATCGCAATCACGCAAAGACGTTTGTAGATCATAAAGCGAGTGCAGCCATCTTTAGAAGCCTGCACCTCCAACTAGCTAGATATAATGACCAGGTGATAAATATTGTCACTCACAAGACAATTATAACCGTGTCAACGCCTTATTAAATGTTATTATTTTACTAACTTTAATTCGGTTCGGGTTATTCTGTGCAAATAAAACTATTTATTATATATTATACTATGAAGAGCGAAAGCTAGAGCTGATCATCTATTTATCAAAGAATACAGTGCCAAACTTATGGAAGTATGTAGTACTACAAATCCCACAGATGTGTTATTCCCTGGTACCTACAACATAACATTCCAAACTCATATTGTTTTCTTTACTATTGTTATGTTTAATACATAAATTTCACTCATTATAATGAATTTTTTACAAACCTGTCGTTTCGGATACTTTACAGCAACTATGGTCACGGGAGGAAGTGACAAACGTCGTGCTTGTAAAAAACTTAATAAACCGCGATAAAATCCGCGAATTTGTTTCATGAAAATAATAAACTCATGTTTAATTAGGAAAGTACATCTATTAACAATTATTTTCTTATTTATATACCGCAGCTATTTTTCAACCCAAATACATTGTATCTGTGATTCCAGTCTAAATATTACCATAGGGCTCAATCCCAAAAAATAAGGGTGGAGAGGAGAGGACATGTATTACTTCTACACAATGTGACATTTAGGTGTAGGTAAATATCAGTAAAATTATCACAAACGAGGCCAATTTAAATGGAAACTTGTTTGCAATGTGTGGTAAATATGTTTCGCATTATTTCACGTGTAATGGTAACAGGCTGGCCATGAATTATAAACTAATTTATGCCATTTTTTAATATGTATTACGAACCAAACCAATACTTTAGGATAATTTTTAAATATGATAAATCACTGATAAAATATATGTTTAAAATCTATTATATTATTCGTTTTTAAATTATGTTTTATATAAAGAAGTGCAATAATAACAATATTATAAAGCAACGTTTTCAGAACATGTAAAACTGAAAACGAAATATTTTGTTATGCTTCAAGTTTTAGTTTTATATTTTTCAATTTTTCAAACGAGTTTATATCAAAGCACAATTTTAGTTGCAATATACGTTATTCGGTTGGAAAATAGAGTGGTATTTTTCATCGTACAGTTACGAATGATATCGATGGAATGTAAATAGATCAAGGTAGAAGAAATCTTCCATTATCATCCTATGCCACTGTTGGCTGAATTACAATGATTTGCGTCAATCGCACATTAGAATTTCAATGTTATACAATACCAAGAGATCAGAATCTCAAATCGAGTAGTTTTAAAAAAACAACACTTGTTATTCAAACATTTATGTAACGAGTGTGTAATATTATATATGAAATATTCACAGACCGATTATGGATGCTTGTAAAAAACAACGCTCAATATCGCAATGAAGCTATAAATGAAATTCCGAGAACTATAGAGGCAATAAAGGTCAACGTTATTTCATTCCAGCTTTATTTCCACGGTCATTGGGAACAATAACAGAATTGGAACCCGGAGCGCATAAAACTGAACAATCGGTCGAGTGGAAACAGGAGAGCGAAATAAATCAAGCTAAGCATTGCGTGTGCCGGCCATAGATTTTCGCATTTCGTTTCTGCACGCCTTCCGCCCGCTCTGCTCATAATTACAAAGTACTTTCGCCAAGCAACGGCACGACGCCATCTTGCTATTTATATTGCAAATGGCGGCCGCACACACGTGTTCCTTTTCTTCGACTATTTAGGGATATTAACAGCAATATAATTATGCATTTTATTGGCGTCTTAAATTATTTATCCGTCGATATTGCGAGTTGTCTCACAATTTACATTGAATAGCGAGCCGTTAAGTTGCGATGTGACCGCTCGCGAATGAAGGTCACCTTGGCCAACAGACCGTATTACATTTATCGGATACAAGTTTTAGAATTTTAAAACGCCGAGGTATACCTAGACGGTGTTTATAATTCAAGTTTAACTATCTCATATTCTTTGAAAATGTCAATAATAATGATACAGACATTTCCTAAAATAGATACACATATTTACATATAGGTGTATTCCGAATTATTAATTAATTATGTAAATATTAAATCAAAATTTTGGTACTTGATATCCATAATGGTATAATATCAGCAAAATAATCATAAAATATGTATATGTATATATGAGAAAATGATTCATCATAAATTAAAATACTTAGCTATCGATTTTATTAATAATCCATTACTTAAATGCACATTTTAATGGAACAATGGGCTGCAAATGGGCAAAGATTTATCATTTCATAGAGCGACACATCAAAAAGAAGAACAGGACGACTTTATTTATAAAGATATTTTTTTTGTTTATTCTTCTTATCAACATCAAACAAAATCGCATTCACATGACGGTGTAACTAGTGAATGCTGATAAACCATATCAGCACTAACTAGGTCAAACAAACGACATAATATACGGATAAAGCCTTGGCGTGTCTAGTTACAATATGTTTTTATTAAACAACAAACCACATTGAACTCAACACAAGAAATTGTATATCAGTATTTCGAATATTTGCCGTTCCCGATTTCTATAGACTTATTTATTTGTAAATATATTTTAAATATTTACAACAAGCTACCAGCCACTAAAATAAAAACGTTCCACTCTACTGAAATTCAAAAATGTTCCACATTTAAAAATACTTCGAATTGCAATAAACACGAGCCTAAAGAGAATTTACACGCAAATATACACACAAATTATAGTCTCGACAATTTCCTGCTGCGAAGTTAGCAATTCGATACAGGAAACCGAACCCAAAGACCATTTCTATGCAGATCTTGCAGAGACGGTCGTTTAGTATTCAGAGAGTTTTGCGGGCCAATGGCGGGTGACTATCAGTATCGTCCAGCTCCTCATGAATATGTACGAGGGGACACTTAAACACTCCGTACACACGCTGCACAGCCATGACACACATCCTTACAATGAATTCAATAAAGTGACTTGAAAGCGTGATTTTTATTGCTGGCAATTCAGGTGCTTAAATTTAATCCTTGATGCGAGTTGTGAGATTGAACAGCAAACGGCTATCTATTTAATGTTTCAGAGTATGAACACGATAAATAGCTCTTTTCAAGTTTATTGCTTTATTTTGTTTCCGTAATGTAAGGATTAAGCCTTCACACTTATTTTTGGCTATCTGTTGATGTTATTAACTTAGAAGCCTTATAAAAAGCGGGACCTTATGATACTTATGTAACCTTTAGAGGGATGTTAGTAAATACAAGTTATTTATTGATATAATAATATAACGATGAAGTAAAATAATGAAGGAACGAATACAGTTACAACACAAAATAAACTTAAGTTATCCTTTACACTAAAACAACTGACATTTATTTCTTAGAAATAAACTAAGTATGACATCATTCGAAGATAAACAAAAACAAACAAGTAGTAAGTAGTTAATAATCTGTTACGTCTGTTTAAGACTTAGTCAGGAATATGGACACTGTTGAGTTATATATAAAACGCCAGTAATCGGCACAAATCTGAAATAACTAGACAAATAAAAAACGCGAACATAAACACGACGCCGAGAACGACTTCCAACAAATTAATAAAAGGTAACAAAAAAAAAGAGGGGTACGAAACAAAATTAATGCAAAAAAGTAAATTGCGAATGCACAACACAAAAGAAATGAGAATGAGGCATGCAGCATGGCGTACGACGTGGGAAAGCGAATTGCGTACTGGGCACTGGCGGCCATCTTGTGTTCGTTCGTAAAACATCACGTGGCTACGCATCCGCCTGGCAACAGCCAACAGGGCGCAAGAGTAAACGGAGCGGAACAATTCATGCATACAGCCACGTGGTTTATTTGTGCAACATTCCTCTCAATCGAGTACAATTGATTGGCGGCTTCCATTTAGTTTTTGTCTTATGCGGTAAGTGCTTGCCAATATATTTTATGAAGAACGCCAAAAAAAATAATGGTCAGAACGGAACCATATTGTTTTGCTGAATTATTACTTGTAAAACCTCTTGTCTAAATTATATGCTCTTTTACCTTCCAAATATTATTTTTATTTATTCAGTTGTTTGGTATGTTGCATAACCATTAACCAATTCTTGTTTATACTTATCATGCTCTTGTAAAACTTTTGACTTACCGATCACTAGATTCGTATAAGTACATTCAAAGTGGTGTTTATTCTTTTAAAAGATAATAATCTCAATTGTACTTACATCATAACTTATGGGTCTATTACTTTTACTCTTACTTAATAAGTTTTTAACGATATAAAGTTTTATGAGACTGGCGTGCATCGTGTAGGTAACTTTAAAAAGTAATTTGTCCAATAAAGTTGATGACAATGTCGCGTGTAGGCGTAACTTGAGCTCGCATATTAATGTTTTTCGTGACAAACATTTTCTCAACGATTCATCCATAATCGAAGCCAAGCTGACTCACTATTGTACAGTTTTAACTAGATTTCGGGGACAGAAGCTCATTTTATAATTTTAACAAGTGCTTGTATGGTCACCTATATCTGTTGTAAAATATTATAATAGATTTCTGTTAAATAGTTCCAGTCTTCCAGCTTTTACATCAATGTTAACATCTTTCACCTCCCTTACCCTTATTTATGCACTTTATGGACCCTCTTTGTAACACGCAAATCGCAAGACTATTTATTCAGTATTAGTGAAGACTCTCGTCTCTCCTTTTGCCACAAGTATACTTACTTTGGAATTATGCATAATGGTAACACATAGTATATTTATATTTATGTAAGTATAATAAATAATAATCATGTTTTTCTCAATATGCCGATGTAAAGTTTTTCAAGTATTGATATTCACTATAAAACAAACTCACGCCCCATGTTTGGAAATATTTAAATGTCAGCCCCCTGATTCTGTAAGACTCATTTTCTAGGCTGTGCGCCGCGACGAGCTCGTCTCGGCGCATAGCGTAGACGTTGCTAGGGTGTTCTATATGGTTTGACAAGCTTAATGAATACCAAGTTGAAATCACAGCTCTGTCACAGCTTTGCGTCAGCGCTGCGTTTCTTACAGAATAGCACTGCAGGTCGTTTTACATGTCTCTTGGTATATGATGAGCAACCAAATAACATACAAACAATAAGACACGTCATTTATCATGATCACCATCTTCTGTGTCATCATTTATGTTAAAATAGGGTTGTTTATTTATTTGATTATGGAACATAGACACAATCAAACCATATCCATATTCTCCAAGTGGAAATTTAATAAATATTTTTTACAAAGGGGAAAAATCCTAGAGGTTGTTGTCTATGGAATTAAAGTTAGAAAGTTAACTATGTATCGAACTGAATGTTTCTATACTGTACAATGTACATAGATTATAATTTACAACAGATAAAGACGGAGGGTCCGCCATCTTGTGGACGTCACGACTTTTTGTCACGCGCTGCGGCACGGCGTATTTTTTGCTCACTCCCATTTAACCTCGATGTTTTATCGTTATCAAGCTAATAATAAATGGATTTCGCTTGTCGTGAACCGAGCGACTTCGCAATAACACAGATAACCTTCGTACACGGAGCATCTCGTTTACAAGCCGTTAGCGAGTCTATTGAGGCGGTTTCATCTATTACACCACTTGAATGCTTATTTTTAACTTCTTTATTGGTATTTGGTTTTATATTTTTTCTTTGTCATGACCTTGTTCCATTGTTTGGTTTTACTAATAAATATAAGTATTAATTTTTTTTATTGCTGTCTACAAAAAATCTACATATTTTAGTCATATTATGTTTACATTATCTTCGTAACAATGTCTTAAGTCCAAAATACAAATAATACTCACACAATGCTCATTATACAAGGGTTTAGAATTTAAAAATAATCAATTATTATGCAGTAACGCTTGGCAGCCCCTAATTGATATCATTTACATAATGACTTAAATACAATACCCAAGGTCAATTTAAAGTATATGGAAATATAAAAAAAAATATTTTCTATAATATCAGAAGAGAAACGCGTGAAACATGAGATGGCAACATCTCTATAACACTCGAACAAGTTGCTTTAAGCCTAATATTAATAAGAAAACGTAATATCCAAGCCCATGCCCAAATTACAGGACTTTTTTGGAATTATATATGAAAATAGGCCGTGGTGTCTCTTACTTACGTTTCCGAAACGTATCCACTCTCTATCTCAGTTGCATTGAGGCCAGCTTGTGTGATACGTAAATAATATTATCTATTTACGATAGCCAATACTAATAATACAATGATCGATGTAATTTATGTAAGGGAGTTACTGTAGTGCGTTGCTCCAGTTGCGACTTAATACTCCACTGTCCACTTAACCTCATTAGCGTTGGAACTGGAAGTCAATTAGCAAGGCAATAGTTTTGAACTTATGACAGCTGCAAACGAATACAATTGCTTTCGAACAGAATAATAATAGAACTGGCAATACCTAATAATATCTCGGTCATGGATATCGGTGATCTAACTGAATAGTTATGATTTTTTTTCACTCTTAATTACAGCTGATTCAAAAGCAAGGTTTATAAGAGACAGACAAACGAAGGTCGCTAATAACACGATCGCAACGAAATGTTTGCGTTTACGAATTCGTGACTGAGGTTATTCTTTGTTTAATGAATACCTTATAATCGTAGGAGGTTAAAAGGTTTCGCTGTCGAATAAAACTGTTTTAAATTACAATACAAATGTATAATACTAACATGTAGTAACACGCACGTGGTGCAAAAAATATGTTGTTCTTATCTTATTTAAGAATTCCAAGGTCACGAACATGATATAATGTTTATTTTTTAATTTTCGTAATCTTAATTTGTGATACATAATAATAATGTTTTAAATTATAAATAATACTGCAAATAAAACATTAGTTTTTAAATTTACATTGCCACTGCCGGAAGCACTGGAAATGTAAATTTAAACTACTTAACTTTGAAAATGATACAAATATTTTACCTATTATCATCGAAAATTTCGAAACAAATAACAGTGTCATATTCATTAAAACTTAAGTATTGATCATAATATAATACATTATTATTAATCGACTTTTCTTAGATTAACAATAATCTTTTATGACATGTTAAAAATAAATACTAATATTTCGTGTTGGAATTTGTGAAGAAGCAACTACAGTCGTTGAAATCAAAACTAAAAGCAATGAATAAGGGGTACTATAAATTAACTCGAGTAATGTAATACAAACTTTATTCCCAGCCAGACAGCAATTACTAGGAACTTTAAGCGATATTCGCGAGCACCAGCATAGAGATGAGAACAAAACTCCCTCACATGACTCCCCGCCCCGACTCACCCCTTTCAAAAGATTCAAACTCGGGGAGTAAAATTGACAAAGTTTCACCCTCAGTTCTATCCAATTATTTCAGAATCTTTAAGGCTGCATAACTTTCTTTGACAGTGTAACGCGGGAGACTATACGATTTTTTATTAAATTTTGCAACATCTTTATTAGGAATACTAATTAAACTGTTAAGTCAGAACGGCAAATATAACAAAAATTAAAAACGTCTAAAATGGGATACAAATTCAATATCTGTCTAGTAATATGCAAGAATATTAGTATTTATACTTAGTACTTACATAACATTGTATGTTTTTTTAGGGAATCTAAACGATATGCATTATTATCAGTATAGGAAAAGTTTACAAACCCCCAATGCAATATTTCACAAACTTTTTTTCTTTATTCGACCGATAACATTTTTATTTCACTGTATCAATACCAAATACCACCCCATTCATTAAAAAATCACCGCGTGCAGTTTTTTAATCAGCGCCTTTGTCCAGTTCTTATTCATTCAACGACACTGTTTGTGTGGATTCTTATAATAGAATTGGAAATGCGCCAACTTCAATTTGTGGTAATCGTGTTTCAAGTGGCTATAATATCAACTAAATGTTGATTGATGGTTTCCCTTCGAAGTAGACATTCCTATTGACCTTTTCTAGCGGAGCTTGGTCAACGCTTTCATTTCAAGCGGTGTTATTTTACGATCATTGTTTATACTGATTGCGAAATTATAGCATTTAGGGCCTGTTTCACAATCTCCCTTTAAGTTCCCTATAGGCTATAGGCAACATATTTGACAGATGTTTGACAGATACTCCATACTCTATCTGTCAAATATGTTCCCTATAGCCTATAGCGAACTTAACGGGAGATTGTGAAACAGGCCCTTAGTGTCTGCAGCACTACTATGTGTGTGCTATTAAATTAATGGTCACTTTAAACAGCTTTAACATACATCGATGTTTTTGACTAAAAAGTTGTTTTCTCTCATTTCTACAATACTAACTTTATTTTATTATCATCAACCCATCTATCTTATTTATATGAGATCCTGGAGTTTTTACCGAATTTAATTTGAACCTCGGATAGAATATAAACCCTCAAAATCTGTAGATAAATTATTATTGATTATAATACACTTAATAGTTAATACCCAATCAAATAATATTAGTTGAGTATTACATATTTTAAACAAATAATTACTTGTAAGTATTTGTATTACTTATATCCCCAATACCTCCTTTTAGACACTTCATCGTAATTAGTAACGATTAAAAGCTACTAATAAACATTTTATTGTAAATATAATTACTAAACGGACGATTGGAAAGCAATTTCCTAAGTTAATTAGCGATTTTGTAATTAAGATTTAGCAGTACATTTGTATTTTCAAAACCAATTTATAACCCGACCTCAAATCGATCAATAAAAGTTCTATTGCGTTAAATACGACCAGAACTTACTCTTAACATTTCAACACAACCCACGGCACTTTAATGAGCTCCAAGCTTAATTTAAAGTTATTGTTTTATATTACCAACAGTTAATTTCAAATACAAAACATCCGTTGAACACAAATTCAGTTAAAACTTTAAATGGTCACGTATACTAACATGTTCGTTGTTTGTCTTTCCATAAACGTATACGTTTAACAAGCGTAACGTTACAAGTAGAATGCTCGCTGTCTGGCAGTGACGTGTTATTTTATCTCGACCTGGATCTCGAGGCTAAATATTGCCCTTTATATAATACTCAAATTCTAAAATATTTTTGGAATTTGATGTTATATAAAATGACAAATGAATTCTTTTCATGTCTGATTATGTGAGAAGTCCACGAGTAACCAAAGGATCAAAAAAATCCACGTATAATGTTGTTGTGTTGTGTTGTAAAACATGTTAATTATGTATATTTTTTTACAGATAACATTGACGTTTTAACAGTGTTATATATGTATTTAATACAAGAAATTCCTACTATAAGAGAGCTTTAGATTGGAGCACATTAATTATCATACCAGGGCTAGGAAAATAAATAGTCTACAAGGCTATGGTAGAGCTATCGGCAATGGGGATTTGCTATGAATAGGCATTATAGTATCTAGAATCAGGAGGGCAAAAAAGTAGACGAAGAAAGCTAAAACCAACATTAGTTATTGCAAAAAGAATAGGGCAGCCTGAAAAAAAATTGGTGATATAGATCCTAATCTCTTTTGGGGGCTAAAATATCATTTATTTTAGCCTAGAAAAGTGTATGCTCAATTAGGGAATCACCAAATAGTTGTTTACGAACTTTACTTAGAACTGAAGCACTTTATTACCTACCATTTCATTAGGTCTAACCTAATTCCGTACATAAATCAAGTTATAAATATTATAACATAACTTTGAAATACCAACTTATATCAATCTTGTAGCATTACAGTTTTGAAGGTGCAAATTTTGTTGGAAACTTTAGAGTTGGTAACTTTGTTTCAGAAGTCGACTTTGGCAAAGTTTGAGCACAACTAAGGTTGTTTGCTAAATTTGATAAAGTGCTTAATATTTCAAGACATAGCTGTTGAGTAGGTAGTCATAATAGGTGGTTTATCTTTTGCAGTTTATGGGTTGTCTTTTCATATTTTAGATAGGATAATAAGTGGAACGGTTGATTTACACTTGATATTTCAATACAATATGTTTGAGACTACGGTCGATACAAAGAGCTCAGAAATAAAACTCATTTAGAACAACAACGAAGATCGCCGAAAAATTGACGCTCTGGAAATGTGGTGTTGGAGACGGTTATTGAGGATACCTTGGACGGCATTCCGAACAAACAACTCCATACTAAAAGAACTTCGGATCAAGGATAGGCTTTCGTCGATTGTACAGCTACGAATACTGAATTTCTTCGGCCATATCACTAGAAACACCAATTGTATGGAGAGAATTGTCGTTCAGGGGTCAGTAGAAGGCAAAAGATCTCGTGGCCGGACACCGACACGATGGACAGACGTCATCAGGAAAGTGACCGACTGCTCTATGGTTGAGTGGTCCCGCAATGCCTCTAACCGAGAGAAGTGGCGTCGCTTAGCCAGATCAGCAACAATCGGCAGGGAAAACGAAGACGAAGACCCTCATGTACTAACACCGTCAATACAACCACGACCGCTCTGACAAGAGTGTACGACTGGGAAGAAAAAGAAGAACAACAACAACAACGATAATATAATGATGTATCCAAATAAGTATTTAATTTTTTCTCGATCGATGTATATAGGTAATCATACAAAACCTATATTTATATTGTGGTGAAGTTTTATAGATGCTAGCTGGCGTTTGACAAGTAAAGTCGTATTATTGATTGATTGTTTATGACTCGAAAATCTAATCGAATCGATATTTAAATTGACGTAGTTATGAATTGCTATTAATAATAAGGGTTATACTTATAGGAAAAATGATTTACTGAATAAAATGTAGCCTATGTTCTAATCCAATGGCACATATAATCCATCACGACTTTATTATTGAGCCAAAGCCAAAGCCGTTTTGTCGTGAAAGACCAACAAATATAAAAACTTACAAAATTTCGCATTCATAACATTAGTTAAATGAGCAAGTGTACCTACAATCATATGAAACAGGAAAAGGAAAAAACGGTGACTTGGATATATTCATTTTCATATTTACATAGAGAACCGTGTTTGCAGAATGTTGTTTACAAATATTTACCGTCATGAATTTCCGCAAACGCCCGATAATACTATAACCATAAACGAAACGAATTCGCGAATAATGTACAAACGCTAAAAATAAACGCAGATAACATTATATTGAGTGTTCATAAATATCTCGATTGGTTAATATAAACATTTACATTAAACACTCGTAAATTTTTAGTGCCCTTGAGATGGTAGCGTATAGTCGCTGGCCTCACGCCAACCCGCGCTAGATCCGGTGGCGGTTTCCTTATACCAATATTTACGTATTTTATCATATCGGCATCCTCAACAGTACCCGGCGGATACTACTGGTACTCGTAATGAATAGCGCTGATAATGTATTAAGGCCGTGTAACACTTATCAGTCATATTAAAGTCATTTCATACAGATATCCTATACACAAGGTTTTTAGATTAAAATTTAAAGGTAAATTTTTATAAGCACATTTACAGCCATCACTTGATATCTGTCAAACAAATCTGGCTGTATAAGATGTATTGAATCGGGAAAGGAACTAAAAAGCATAAAGGAACCACTTGTACGGTTAAACCTTAGGGAAGCGAAAACGTGGAGAATCTGGTCTTGCCAGGACCAGTCTGTCGTTGAGGGTTTCCCTTTGCCTGCGATCCGGGTCCCTCAAATAGCGGCTGAAGGCTCACACAGCGGTTTTAATGGGGAAGTGCACCCAATGCGAGTCCCCACACACGCCAGCACGCCTACTCAAGGTCTTGGTATGGTCCGAAAAGGATTTCCACTGCGTCATCAAAAAAAAAAAGGAAGCTAAAAGGCACAGTTATAATATACATAACTTTCCGTCTGTGATGTATTGTCATGTCAGTCTGTTTCAATGCACTTTACTACAACAATATATTAACTGAAACCTTCCAATCGACTAATTTCCGGGTATTAGCGAGCGACCTGACTCAAAACTAGTTAGGAAACACTCAAATGACTATACAAAATACAAAGTCGTGACATATTTTATAGCTGTAGGGAATATATTAATGTCAAGCGTTAATGCATGTCCACGTGACGTGACACGTCTTTTAAATAACTTTTTGCGTTTATTTTTACAAAATGCGTCATCCCTGCGTCAAATTGTGCGACAAATGTGTTTAATCGCGGCAGTCTGGCATGCGGCCATGTCCCACGGTCATCGATCACCTATCCTTGACCAAGTTCGCGATTACTTGAGACGTCCGCATTACTATGCATATCACTCTTATGAACGGTTTCATTTTGACAATGAATATATTTTAAAACAAAAACCAAAAGCGCGAATCACACCTTACGTTTCTACTATCTTTATGATCTTACGGAGAATTCGTTTATTTTAACAATGAATAATAAACCCTGCAGTTTTTATCTTATCGGAGAAGGTCCTTCCTCATTTATAGTGTATATCATGTTACGGATAGAAGCTGATAAACCAATGCAATAACCCATATATTATGTTCTACTGCAGCGCAAGTACTAGGGTAAAAAAGTAAAGTATCAACTCTTATATGTCCCACTGCTGGGCACGGGTCTCCTTCCTCGAAATCAGGCGAGGAGGGTACTAGGTACACAGTACCTAGGGTAGGACAGTACTAGGGTACTGGGCAATAATTCACCAATGCGCTGGCCCAATGCGGGTTGGTAATTTTCACATACCTTCAATGACTTTAAATCTTATCAAGCATCTAATTTTCCTCACTATGTTTACCTTCACGAGTAAACGCGCGATGATCTCGTGTTTAGGTGCACTTAGAAATTTAAAAAAAAGCCAGAAACGATGGTCAGGATCGAACCCGGACCCTCGCAATTAAGAAACTGAGCCAGTCAATCCGATAACAATGTTTAATAACAGTCGAGTTAATAAACTAAAGTTTAGTTTAGTTGTGCTCTGAACCTCGGAGAATGTAATATAAATCAAAATTCTTGAATCATAGCCAAAACAATTTGTGCTTAACTACGTATTAGTTGTGATCGCAGTTGAAACTTTACAGCCAAGTGCCCTATATTGTGTTTATGGTCGAGAGTTTTGGAATTACCATATCTCCATGACGCTAGTTTGACTTATTAAGTGGCCAATTTACGAGGATAATAGGTCGTTTCGGTGTTTATTGTGGAGTATCGAGAAAAGAACTATGAAGACAGCACAATTCACTAAGTATATTATCTTCTCAAAAATTTTAACCTTTTTACACGTTCTTAAATATTTGGTGGCTCATCAAACTACTAAGCACGCCTTGAATCCATATGTCATCAAAATATAAGCAGCTCACATTTGGGAGCACATTGAGTTGCATTTGGGTATTCGGGCAATAGTTACGGCAAAATCTAACATTACTTTTCGTGTTTCATATTAAGTATTGAGTCAGGCAACATTGGCAGTAATGGCGGTGTTGGCACAGATAATAACAGGTCAAGCCGCAAACAGTAATCAGGTTGGCGACCAGCAGAGCAAACCTCATGGGAAATTAGTTCTCCGAGCGGCAGGAGGGGCTGTGTGGATGACCTCACAGTAAATACCACGATCGGAAGCATAAATAGAGAATGGCGTGCTAGGCGTATTGTAATTGCAGACGGTGAGCTGATTCAACATCATCATCAATCATTGCAATCTCTAGGGCTTAAAAACTCTTTAGGGCTTCCCCAAATCACGGAACCGTGTTTTCTCAACCAAATACCTAATAGGTATAACCACTGCGCTCTACATTCGTAGCTATTGACCGCTATAATATGAATCCTTCGCCGTATACCAAATTATAATAAAATACAAAATTATTTCCTACTAAAGCACTCAAAAGCAGTTGTGTTTATGATGAAGACCTTTGAGAAGCATACATTTCTGATGCTATCTTAGTACCTAATAAATACATACTTATGTGAATATTGTTATATGTAGAGATGTAGGTGTAATAATGTAAGTAAATAAATAAATATAAACCATCATTATTATATTATACTTCAACATAAACAAAAATCGTAAACTAGTTTTCTCAGATGTACCGACCACCCACTTAGCCTGCACATGATATAAAAATATATTTTCGAGATAACATTAAATATTCTGTACAAAAATGAATTCAAGTTTATTCGTACGAAAATGAAACATAAATTAATTCAAATGCAGACAACATAAAAACTATTACGTTTATGTTGAATAATACCAAGAATTAAAAATGTACGATTCAAGAAAATTAAATACAAACTAGAACGGAACTGAGTATAAAGAAGGATCATAATAAAATGTTAAAACGTTCTCAGGGGTAAAATATGAAAAGTATTTCGTAATACATATTGCACATTGCCGCAACTGCAATGCAGTGCGCTTATCGGGTTTATCCCGACGCGCGGAGCCCGGTGATACCGCCATACGGGTGAAGGTCGGTTTTATTAAACTCTGTACGTAAACCTTCTCGTAGTTTCGTCCACGTTAACCTTCCTCCTTTGCGTTCTTTCACAAAAAATACTCTTATGGTTCTGAGTTATTGATGAAGATTTTTTATTAAAATTGTTAATTGTATATAAATTCTCCTCTCTTGTTCGTATTCGAATTTGCCTATTGTCATTATATTGCCATCTTATAGAAAAACACGAACAGATAGATCGTACAAATATATTACATTGAACCAAAATTTTCATATTGATATAAATCCTATGTTCTTAAGAGAATAGGAATAGAATTATTGTGAAACTGGTCAGGAACATGAAAGAGGTTCTAGTGTAATTGTTATCATGAATAAAATACCGCATTGTTTGTCATTTGCAATGTAGTCGTACCATATCTCTTTGAACATGTATTCCTTATCTTTAATATCAACGTTTATCAAAGGAGATAAACGTATGAATTTAATTTAAACACATTTAACAAATTAATACAAATACCTTTAAGCGAGACTTTGAAGGAACAAAAAATTCGTCTCCTTATTTTTTAAATTATTTCCTGTATAAATAAAAGATTTATATTGTCTATAAAGACTTATCTTTCCCTCACACTACCCACCTGGAAAAACTTCAACATAACTATTTTTTTTGTGTAAATTTTACATTAATTACTACTATCGACAAAAAATAGACCATTCCTTACAGACGCCATTTTAACTCAAACTAACTCAATGTACCTGTAACAAAAAAAAAAACACATTAATAATGATATTAATAACAAATGTGAACACAAATATTTTTTTCAATGTTAATAGCTCTACTTAATATGCACACGAACTGGTTTTTCCATTAGCAATTGCATATTCCATTTATCACGAGCAAGTTAATTGCACAGAGCATACTGCATAGTGCATAGATGCCTAGAAGCCTGATGAAGACAAGTACCCATACTCAATTCTTATTAATTTCTGTTATTAATTAAATGCAGGTAGCTCTGACTTTGATTTAAATTGACATTTATTTTTCAGTTTATATTTGACACAGCAAACAAGATTACGAAAGAATTAAGCAAAATTATATTTTATATATTTACTGAGACAAGTTATGGAAACATTATTTACTTATTAATTCCAACACTTGCAAATCAATAACAACCGCAATATTACAACTGGAAAATTCATGCGTTCGTCTACCGCAGCAACGTTGAGAATACTGCATTAAATAATTTACTATGATACCTCTTGTACTGTAAAATTGAAATAAACTTAATATTTTTTAAATTATCATATTATAAATAATATAGAAATGACCTCTTTCTTCGTGTTCTTAAAACATACCGTTTATACGGGTCACCTGCGTAAGCTTTCATAGGAATAGTTTAATTACTTAACCTTCATACTCAAAGAAAATTAAGAAAGAACGCTTCTCTTACGGGTGTGAATAATAGATTTAACATACACTCATTTATTATTATATATTATAAAGATTTTTTTCTCTGTATTATCTTGTAGTGTGCACAATAAAGAATATTTAATTCATTAAGGGTCTGTTTCACAAAGTACCAGTAAAGTACCCTATAGCTATATGACACATAAATTAATTGACAGATGAATCTTCTAGTTAGTCTTGATTGGGTTTCACCATCATCTTCCCTATAAATTTATTTGGCAGATCCCTATTTGGCACTTACTGGTTAGTAGGCTTGGCAACCTCGCATTTCATAGTTCCATTTTACGATAAAAAAGTTTTAGAAAAACATTCCATGTTGTAAATATACATGAAAATATGTTTTTATTTTTTAAATGTATGTATCATACCATCTTTATACCTTTTATTTACATAGACCTTGTATATAATGTTATCCCTTAATTATTAAACGATCAAAACACAATTTAAATTATTTTGTATATTACTGTTACCGGAACGTCAAATTGTCAAATGTCGTGAAGCTGTCAACCGCGTATATATCTGTCAACTAATTTATCTGACAGATGAATTTGCTAATGGCCAGCTGATCCGACCTATAGTTTACAGGGAACTTTATTAGCCAAATATTGCTATTTGTCAATTGTGAAACAAAAACGTTGTAGTTATGTGGTAAATATGTTGCAAATAGCTTAATTGGAACTTTATTAGGACATTGTGAAACTACTAACAACTAATTCTTAAACTTACTAAAAAACTAATTCCTTCATATAAATAAAGATTTAACATATCCTTAGGGAAAACCACCCGATTTCCATCAGATAAGCAACCAATTTACGTGGTTAGATATAAAAGTGGAAGGTGAAATCAATAGATAGATAGTCATTTTATCTCGAGTGCATACTAGCCGTTATCAGTGCTATCGTTTGATAAAGTACGTTATACAAAGGATCTGTTGATATGCGATACGATGTTTATATTCAAATTGTTTGCCATGATTCACGTAGGTAAGTTTTACATTTCTCGATCTTTCTCGGAAATATTCAACCGTTATGTCTGCCTGAGTAATAAGATAAATGATGTTTTTCAACTGGCTGAAATCTACACCGTTCGGGGCGTATATATTATATTATTTCTCCGAGAATTTTTATATATAGGAACATCGTGAAGACACATATATGAATTAAATAATATGAAATAGTTGTTAGTAGATTAACAAACATCTAAAAAATCAAAGAAATATAAAGAATTTACTTCTGATGACTAAAGCTTAATTATATTGCCATTCAGATTAAAGGTAGTCGCAGAAACGAAGCAACCAAGTTTCGAATATAAAAATAAAGATAAAAATATGGAACATATTTTATCATATACTATAAAAATAATATGATGAATTTCAATTACGTCACCGACAATAAAATAATCATAGCTAGACTCTACTTCCTTTGTGATACATAATATATTATTATTTGGTATTTATTTAGCTGGTCCATTTGATATAATGTAGGTCATCGTTGAATTGTATTTATCCATTTTATAGCATCGTTTAAATGAGATTTATTTCTGTGAGGTGTATCAGGGGACGAAAAAGGCTGATAATAATGATGATATGAGCGTCTATATGGAGCTGGTATAGTCATATCATCGAGTCAATACCAGATACCAAAGCAGGCTTCAATTCAACAATGGTTAGTCTAAACTGTAAACGTTTGCGGGGGCAATAAATATTAAACATTGATCTAATGACCGATACGTGTAAATAGGGTTGCCAGGCGTCCGTATAAAGCCGGACATAGTTAGGCTTTTTGATTGCGTGTCTGGCCAAAATAAACGGTGTCCGGCTTTTGTTAGACTTTGTACATTTTGCAAACGAGTGATGCCTAATTAGTCTTAGGCTAAGACTGTCTTGGAATTCGATTTTATCTATTAGTTCACTCGAATTCAACAAAATGTGTGATACTCATAAAAAAAGCTTAATTTTACATACAATTCCTTTGTCGTACCTATAAGTACAGAGACAAAATCCTCAATAATGTTGGGTGTCCGGTCTTTCTACCCAAATGTCCGGCGAAGCTGGTTGGTCTGTCCAGCTATTAGGTTTGGCAACCTGGCAACCCTACGTGTAACGATAGCCGGATGAACAATGGAATGAGGTTACATAACTAAACATTATATTATATCCTTATTACAAACGCAATGAACGTATTACGATTGAACCTTCGCTTCGGTTCACATGATTATTATAACATTATGTATTAAGACTTGGCTTCTTTGCGGAAACTATTTTTATTATAATGGATTTAATTAATAGTTTTACATATTTTAATAATAAGGAATGAACTGGAATGAATGGTACCTGTATAAATAGGTCATGTCCATCTATATGTCTTGCCTTTTTATGATATTTATTAGATTAAAACTGAAAAGGTCATAGGTATTACGACTATAACTGTCAACTGTATATGCCGTTCACTTATAGACACAGCATCTTTAAACACAAAAACTATTCACACTCCAAACATATTGTAAACTAAAAAGTAATGTCAAAATTAATTCCCAAAACTAAAGCCCATACAAGCACGTCCGCATTAGTAGTTTAAGTAGATCTGAATCCACCACGAACCTCACCTGTCTACATGAAAGTCTAATAAGCTATTCTATAGTCGCATCATTCTCATGACCTAAAATAAATACACACCGCAAAAAACACATCTTGAATTTTCACTTTGTTTTGTTCTCAAGTATACAGTATTCCGTAGGCAGGATCTGGTATCACAATTCTTATAAATCAGGTGCAGTATCAGGTACCGTTTATCATCGACCAAATATCTCGGCTACTCGAGACTTCATTGTATTAAGGTTATCAAAACACGTAACAGGATACGAGTTCCTTCGTGCCATACATTTCATTGGAAAGTTTTTGAAGTGGTGTACCATTTCCTTAAAAGTTACCTCTACTTTACTTTTAAAAATGCAGTCATCTTAATGACACTGGTAGGGACTTTATTATTTATAGCTGGTGAATAAAAAATTCATAGTTTCACATAAAAGTACTTTTAAATAATATACCAATATCTATATATACCTATGTTACTACACGTGACAATATGATATCGCACAAGGAGGTAGTTATTGTGTTTTTAGTTTACTTAGCATGGTGACGCTATGCGAAATAAGCGATTTTATATATAGGTATTAGGTAATATACTAATTTTGTTTTTATAAATAATCTACTTAGTTAATAAGTATATTATCATTTGAAAACCATCAATCACAAGGTAATCAAGGTGCTACTTTTCATTCTAGTGAGGTATATAAGTGAGGATAAATTGCCGAAAGAATATTCCATATTATATAATGTTGATAATATTATTTCTCAAACAAAATAATAATTCCCGTTATCTAGTTTGGTGTTAACTTGACCGTTATAATTAGTTAGTTATAATTATTGTGTCACAAGAGTTTATTTTATCACTCGCTTTTATTATAAAAATATTATAGGTCTTATGTTATGAAGTATTCATTACCGACAATAAATATATGTATGTATTTAATATTTATAGGTAGGATACTTGATAAATACTACTTTACTGATTATAAATTATAATATAATGGTAAAGTACGTAGTTCATTACAATTAAATTGCAAAACATTTGAAATAAAAACGAACTGTAAAAAAAGAAAAACGCATTTTTTTATTAACGTTTAATTAGTTTCGATAAAATTTTATGACACTGCATTTAACAGACGCCAGATGACCAAAAACACCGTATCAAAACCTTTTTAACAACTTCATATTTTATAAAAACCCCAAAAAGACGCAACCCAATCCGAATAACAGCTTCCCATCCCTTGTGAAACGAATTGTTTACATTTTTTTTGTCAACAAAAACGCTAAGGCAGATTTACGGGTCATGTTAATACGAAGAATGCCCTTTCGAAGCAAGGGCATTTTTTTCCGATGAACAAAAAATTACGCTTTCTTCACACAATGGTTCGGGCCATAATTATAAAAATAATAATAACTTTGGGGATATCTTTTGTTGAGAGGGGAGTTTTTCATAGTGGGTAACGACCCGGCAGGTGGCACATGAGCGGCTGATATGCTCCAGCAAAAAGTACCACAAAAACCGGTCGAAATGTGTCTGCTCGCCAATGTCAAATAAAGGTCGCCTCAACATTCACAACTGGTACGCGATAAAACGAACCTATCAATATTTAAATACTTTGAAGGATGTTTGTTCAATTGCGAATTTACTACAGTTGACTACGGCCGAGTAAAAATTTTGCGTTTTCGAACATCACTTGTAGAGGCCAACTTTTATTTTAGGTGCACGAGCGCATAAAACAACGTTGCAAAATATTTTTCCTAGGAAAGTATTACTAGCATAAATCCAATTTGACGCTACATCCCTGTACACGTATTGTACATGCAATAAAGTTTAAAGGCC
This sequence comes from Lycaena phlaeas, assembly GCA_905333005.2. Lineage (NCBI taxonomy): Eukaryota > Metazoa > Arthropoda > Insecta > Lepidoptera > Lycaenidae > Lycaena > Lycaena phlaeas. The sequence goes on from HG995176.1 coordinate 4,734,346, forward strand.
CCATCTTTGTATTCATCCGGCCGGGCCCATTAATATAATGAAGCCCGGCACATCACGTTTCCACGCGGCCCACGTCCGCATGTGCCACAAAAGGAATGCTCACTATTATTATTACGGCTAAAAAAGAGCTGACACTATATTTTTTCCAGACATCCAGGTAGCGCAACGAATACCGGGGAACCGGTTGAAAAAAAAGCTCTTTGTAAATGTAGAGGCATAAATCATCGGGCGACCGCCGACCGGTCCGACATGGTCTCGTCTGCGCAACTAATGAGGCTTCAATCAAGGTCGACGTTAAAATGTCAATAAATAGTTTTTCAATGAGATTTTTTTGAAAACCGGTTTTGTTTCAATCATATTTTTCTGCTTGTTTTTTGTTTAACATTCCTTTTTAGTCCACATGGAGCGTTCGCCCAGGGCTTCGTCTCTATTTAAATTTTAATTACTCGACGGCGACTTTGTGTGAATCGAGATAAATTTGAGAAAACTGAAACTGAGAGAACTTTTGAATTTTTAAGTGTAGATAAAAATAAACGTTATGTACATTAATTAATTGTTACATTTATGAATATGCGCTTAGCATTATGTACTCATCTATCAGAAATAAAGATATGATACTAATGCATGCCTACGCACAATGAGCCCAACTGAATTTTAAGGATATAGTTAATATAAGTTGAAGAATGTAGTATTATACCACTGTTCGACGTTTTTTTATTTGTTTCGTGACTCTATACATAATCTTGAAAATCAAAACATAAATGCGATACATATTTAAATTAATACTTGAAACTTGAAACAAAGCACTTAAGTGAAGTGCTATGGGTTAGCCGTTGTTTCAGAAAGATTATATTATTAACGTTAAAACGAGAACTCCAGGAGTTAATGATGAATACGGCAATAAGAGCAGCTATTGTGTAAAATTGAAAAACAAACATTTCTCATTAGGCGAGTAGCTCGAACCGCCATTGTTCTCGGGACATAACGGACCGTGTCGGATTTACGTCAACGTTTCTTCGACCGACGACCTATGAAATCATACAACCTTTGAGAAAACTTCCGCAACATAATATTGTATTCAAATTTTCAACTAAGGTCATTTATTTACAATTTTGTGTAAGAGTAATTTTAAATTTATAATTCCGACTCATTTAATATAGGTTGCTGTTCTATAATTATTATAATTATTGTATTTAGCCCATTTAAGATTATTTGCTTTTATCAGGTTTTTTTTCTCTTACACCAACCGAGATCTTTATGAATGAAATTCGCGCAAATATTAAAATTAGAAGAATTAAATCATTACGACCGAACTACCGGAAGAAAAAGGTTCATTCGTTCATGAAATTGTAAGTATTCATATCGTTCTAATGTGGTACTCCTCTCCTTTTCTATTTTGATATTAAGAGATGAATAATATAGGAATATAATAATGCTGCGATAACCGGTTAAAGACTAATAGAAAAATATTTATATGTCTAATGTTATACCTATCGGAGATTAGAACGCAGCTTTTCGATGGTATCAAGACCAATCGGATAAGCCCACGTCCGGCTAATCCGACTAGCCTTGATCCCATGAAACCGGCTCCAACATAGTTCATTAAAATTAAACACAATTCTCTTGGATGATGAAACACTCGAGTATCATTCATATCGCAGATGATATCGGACAATGTTGCAAGTCGTGACTCTACTGTTTTATCAATACTCTACCGGAACGAGCAAATGGAATGGTTGTGTAGGTTCAATGACCGACAGACCTCGGACCAATTCGCGACATGAGATTGAATAATAAGTTGATTGCGAACAAACCAAGGCCGGCAGCCATTACGAGCTACGCCGCCATTTTGCACTCACCTAACAGCCATGTTCATATTTTACAGTTATCTATTTGTTTGTATAACAAAACATACGCTTTTATTTATACAAATGCAAATGTCGTAATTAATAGTGATTTTATTATGTACCTATATGAGAACTGGAATTTTATAGAGGCCGGAGTTATAATAACTCCAGCCTCTATAAAATTCCAGTTTGCAGAACTTTTGTGTCTTTACCGACTAGCCAGACACAAGTTTTTATACCTACTTTTCTTTAGACAAATGACATTTTAGTTCGTCAAGTAAATATTAGAAATGAAACTCATAGGTGAAGAAAAAAATTAAAATACTAAAAAATATTTTTATAAGTATAAAAATCACTAATTTAATTAGTACCTATAAAGACAGTCTTAATCCGTATTCCATATATATAGGTATTGTTTAAATTATTTATATAATGGATCATTCAGCTTTCGTCTTTAGTACTGGTTTATAAATAGAATTCGTTACAAAAAAACATGTCTTACACTTGAAATGAATCAGACGATGTGGCTTGCTCTTGCACATGTTTAATGTGTTCTTTTAATTGACCATTTAGATTATATTTTAATGATCCGAATGATTTTCATTCGGATTCAAGGAAAATTATGCTATGATGATTTTAAAATAAATATAGTACTATTGATTCACACTAAAATCATTCGCCAAATTAACGGTTTACGTGTATATTATAATATTACATCAATATATGATTTTACATAGAATCGGTAGCTTGGTTAATGGTTAGTATAATAAATTGATCATTGTAAAATTAAAACGTCTAGTTTTTTTTAATATTTTTTATATTACCGCTTTGAAAAATATTGTAAGTAATATTGTAAGTGTTATTACCCGATACATGATAATTGGTAGTCGCTTATTTTGTTCAACGGTCAAATATTGAAATTACACGCGAACCCTCGATTTGGGTTTTCCAACATGGCCGCCAATTTGCATGTTTATTGTGCTTTTGTTTCAGATTCAGTGTTCGCAACGCTCTCCTCGACTTCTCGACGTTTCTTGTCAGAATTGTTAATTGACAATGTTATAATAGAATAACTTTCACTAGTTCATTATTTTCATTGCAATTTATAATTATAACTTCTCAAATATATATATTAAACAAAATAATATACAGGTGAAATCGCTTTGTATAAAAATATTATATGGTCATCGTAAAAAACATCGCCAAGATAAGTCGTCATTTTTTAAATTATATTTTCTAAATCCAAATAAGTCACTATTTGTTGAGAGTATTAATGACGCAATTATTTAAAAAGTATCCGGTTGAGTAACAAGAAAAGTAAAGAATCATATCCTCATATATTATGCTATATCTAAAATCTCTTTTTGTTATTCGATTGGCGAACTAGCAGACATGCCACGTGATAGTATATGGTCGACGTCGCACATTGAACATATAACATTAATATATATTTTTTTTTTTTATATACTATTACTACTTATTGACTACTTATGTTTTGACTTATTTCAAGTGTACAAGTTGTACCTACGTAATAAAGATATTTTTGATTGATTTGATTTGATTTGATTTAACCCGGTTAACCAGGAACTAGCCCAGGCCACTTATTTATATGTGCTTTTAATAAGACATAAGATGTCTTCTGTAGCAGTTATTATACTGGCTACCTTAACTCTTCTTTCAGAAACACAGCAAGGCTGTTTCACGGGAAAAACAAGCAAATTGGTGGTATTCATGCAGCCGGGAGCGCAGCACAGCGCATCCCTCCCTCCAGTTATCTATTAATGTCCCACTACTTATTTTATCTTATTATTCATTTCATGAGTTGACTAAATAACCATGATTTTATCGATTGATTTCCATTCATAAGATACAGTGTAGTAAACCAGTTGCAGTTGGAGGTGCTCTAAAGTGAATCATTCTATATGAGATATCTATTGACATTTATTTATAAGACAAAACTATATGGCCCCTAAACGAAGCTATAATCCCTAAGTATTACAAAAAAGACCATTAAAAAGACAAATAAAGCCGAATGTAAAGGTGGATCACTTACAGAACGGATCGGGAGTATAATATTTCTAACCCCCATACAACCTTGGTCGTTCATTCCTATTCAACCGCATCGCTATTGTTGAAAGGACAATGAATTACCGATTGAAAAAAAGTTTCTAAAGCTAAACAGGTGAAACTTTTATATTAAGAATAAAAAATGTGCTTATGTTTGATACAATAAATGCTTTTTTGTGTAAAACTTACGGATTTTACCTTCTAGTTTAGTTTGTCCATCTTTTCTTACCAAAATGTTGTTAACATAGCAAGGCGTTTTGATTAAGATATTTTAACGAATTATGGATTAGGTAGGAGTAGGTATGAATCTTATTATTATATTTGGTCCAGTGATCTCTATTACTTATTAGATGTGACTCATTTAAATGGAATTTACAAAAAACTAAAATGATTTGTTCATTCATTCGATTTATCGTTTTTAACTTTTAAGTAATCTAAAATCGTAACTTGAAAGGACTTGAATTGCCATACAAGTAAATATTTTGCAGTCATGTGTTGCAAGTCAAGTTATGCATAATATATTATTTGTTATTAAAATATCTGAATAGGCAATCAGAATTCTTTAAAAGTTTGGAAAATAAAGTCCGTGAATTTTATGCAAATGGAAACGAGTTTTTTTGCCAATACCAAATAAATTGGTCATAAAACTGAACATTTATAAATGGACTTAACTTTAATAATAAAAAGGTCAAACATATAAAAGTATAAAATTCTCACACGTTCGAACATTTCGAACAGGAAATCGACTGGTTTGAAAGGAAATGACAAAAACACAATAAATATTTATATAACACACTTTCTAAAACAAGTCACTTAAAATGTATTTAAATGAACTTGCTAAGTTAAACACTAATAGTTCGCGAAGTAACGTGCAATTTGTACAAATTCACTAAATGCCATCGAAAAAAATACTACATGCTTATTTATTACAAATTATTATATGGCGTGGTAATTATTATTTTATGGTAAAATGATATGGCGATGTGCTAATAACTTGAATAATTTTTAACCGACTTCATAAAGGAAGAGGTTATTACATTTGCATTTAGAATGTAGTAACGACATTCTAATCACTCTTATTGAACCTTATACAAAAACCGTGTATATAAACGTGTACAGCATAAGAACAATAAAGTTGTTTCTTGGAGTTTCTTTTATGGTCTTATTGAATTTTATCTACTTAGTTGTTTAACGTTCATGTTAAATAGTATTAGCGGAAGATTGAACGAAGAGCATGTAAATGTAAAATCCCTTCAGGCTTCACAGTTAGTAACATCAGAATTTCTTATAAAATCTGTAAGCAAATGAAAACATATTTCACGACGACAAAAATGACTACCATGTTGCGTTCAAGGCGTCATTATAGGAGACCGTAAGACCGACCCGTCACAGATGAGATGTCTTTATCTGAGCCTGTTCAAATTAAATGCCAATGACAGTATGTTTCTTGTTCATTGAAAGACGCATTCAGCGTAAAATTAGTTTGGTAGCTGAGTACATTGAAACAAGTGATATCATATCATTGTTTACTTGTGCTCAATAGTTTATGTAACGTGTAACAGATACCATAAATGTACGTTACATACGTCAACGTAACGACCGCCCGCCGCGGATTGATTTCATAACACAATCGCCATCTTGGACCCACATGTGTATTGATTTTTGTTAAGAATACTATTCGGTTCCTCGGAATTGTTGAAAGCTGTAGAAATATTGTAGTAAAATTATTGTTATTAGTAATAATTGTTACGTTGAGATTATTACTAACAACTATAATCAGAGTTTAAACTACTGATGAACAAAAAAAAAGCATATATACGGTCGAATTGAGAAACGTCTCCTTCCTTGAAGTCGTTTAAAAATACTATAATATCATTATGATTGTATCCACTACAACAATAAAACAAAAACAATCGTAGGCCGACAACATAAAGAGAGCGGCTATAACTAGAAGGGTTGTGAATGTGATAAATTATTCCCAGAAACGATTTAGATTCGACGGCGAAATTCCTTTTAAGGGTACCATGAATCTTCCCGTTTAGGGCGATTAGAGAGGGACAGGAATACAAAGAGATTATCCAGATAGGAGCCGCATACCTCCAGAGTGGTTATAAATCCGGTCGGACATGTGCTATAAAGGACAAATAAAAGTCATAACGGAGCGAGTGTAACCGCCATATTTGTATGAATAATGTATTAACACAACTTTGTTGAATTCCTAGAATGTGTAACTCATTATTTGTGTAGAGCAAACAAAACCTAGCTAACAAACCTGAATTTACCTTGTGAAAACACCCGTTTTTACAACAATGAAGCGATTGTATTTGATTTTAGTGTAAGTTTTTGAATAGCGAGAATTGTTGTAGTGTTACGGAAAAAGAATAAGGATGTTTACTGGCATTGTGTGTTTATTAATATAGTATGTAAGTTACATGTTTAAAGCGAGTAAATCGTATATACCTGGAATAAGACTACTATAATTTTAACTAATTTGTTTAAAGATATTTGTATATATATGAATGATAATAAACGTTAATACGTTAATACTAATATGGATGGATACATCAAACCTGTATCATAGAAAACAGTGAAAAGTTGCTGTTTGTTGGTAACTAATTATCTAGAAAGCTATAAAAATTCTTTCAGCGTTAGAATGATATGTTAAAACGGAGTGACAAAGGCTTTATCGTAACTGACAGTGGAAAGTAAAAATCATGAAATACTAAAACAAATGACTATCTTCCGTGTGTTATCAATCTACAAATCACTAGCCATAGATTTGCTTAAAACTTCCTTTCATTCCGTATCATAATACTCACACAAAACCAAGCCCAAACAATACCAGAAATAAACAAAAAGCCCCAAAGCTTATGTTTACGAAAAGAAAGCATTAAAAAAAGATAAACAGCTGTGGATCTTTTGTAAATTGTCTTTATTTATTTATTATTTTGTCTTTATAATCTTTGTATCGCTGAATAGTGAATATACAGTAACACGGAAGACTTAGGCAATCTGAGGTGTGCGACCGAGATGGTAGATATCTAGTTAAAATAACGGTACAGCAAGGTGAAAGTACGCGCAGCACAGTAGCTAACCACAGACCTTAGAGCTAACCAATAAATAACAATTAAGAACGCATTAAAGTGACTCAAATGTACTTCCTTACACAATTTCATATAACTAAGTATTTGCATGAATAATTAACCTTGAATTCAACTTCCCTTTGCATTGTAATAGAATAATTAACATAAGTATGTTAATTCGAATAACGTATTCAATTTCATCGTATCCAATTTCGACGGAGGCAACAACAAAATTGCGAACGAAGGTCAAAATACCCTTGATATTGGAAAAACAAGTTCGATTAGGTGCCGACTTCATTACGTACGCCCATCGCGTCGTCAAAGGCGTTCGAAAATATGCAAATACCCGCTTCAACAGCAAGCAGCCGACGGAAACGGTATACTCGATTGCAATCCAAACGATATTGTATAAAACAGAGGTCCGTATGAATAAATAAACGGAATACTAAGGATTCGCCCCGCGTTCACGGTCGCGCTCCCAGCCGGCCATTGTTCTTTACGTAACGACTACGTGACGCGAACGATGCGACTTTATTTATTATGCTTACGCAGGTGCCCCGTCCGCGTTTCACACCGCCGATTTCCCTCACTATTGTTCTCGTAATCTTGAGCTAGTCATGTTTATATTCTCCGTTTTGCATATTCCATTGTGATTTTTTGCTTATTGGGATACATTTTCTTAACATAAATGCGTTAATGTGTTTTTATTCGCATTACGTGTACCGGTGTAGTTTTGATGTGAGTGGGAGGATCCAATTTAAATTCAGATTCGTTAACATCAATATGCAAAAAATACTTTTTGGGACAAATCGTGTTTTGCACAAAGCAAAACGGTACTTTATATTCAAATTTAATACTATCAAAGTCTGGGAACGTTGAGATCATAAATCTTCTAAATTGATCTATTTATCAATATTGCAGAGCTTTGTTAGGCTTTGCTAAAATATGTCTTTGTGAACATTTTAGCAGGAGCTTAGTAGCGCCTTTAATATTCAAATTAAAGTCACGAATATTATAAACGATATTACATCGTACAATCAATTTTCGCAAGTGTTTTACACACTGTCTAATTTCCTGTACAAATAAAGTGACCTCCTTATTTAAGTTTCAAAGAGAAATATCTCTATTATTAGAAGTAAAAAGAACGTATTCAAATAAATAAAAGTACAATGAATTAAGCAAGAATTTTACACAGCATCATTATACTCGTGGCAATAGATTGCTTGACTACTTTAATCTGGACGATATTTGGCAACTTTGTCATCGATTTCTTTGCACGGAAATAGACCAATACAGCTCATAATTAACTTCTCAACTTTTATAATTTTTAGAGCGTCATCTGTGTCACTGACCTTCTCTTACGAATGCAATTTTCAAGCCCACAGACCGCCACGTTCTACTTCACACGGTTCAGTGGACAAACAAAATTCAATCGAGTCACTCTAATTTGCTGCATTTCAAAATTTAATCCGCCTCATTAAAGTCAGGTGGTGTAAGGGTGCATTCCTGCACGATTCGTGAGGCCACCCCAGAAAACGTGCATTTGACGTGTCACAATTCCCCCTTCCACCCTAACATCCATTAAGGCCCGGGGGAGAATCCTCCCTGCCCCGTTTGGTCTGAATGCAAATTTAATTTTGTTACTTTTTCGACTTTACAAGGGCACTGGGGAATATGAAAGGTGGTAAAAGATAATATGAACGGTAAACATGAAAATAGGGCTCTGTTACAGGTTGTTATTGATTATGAAACTAAAATGCGATTACGTACATGAAATTAAAAGGCATGTTCTATCATATTATTGTAACAATAATAACATTTGCATTCTAACCGAATGCAAACTATAAAAATAGACATCTCAAAATTGAGAACCTTATTTCAAAAACTCTATGAAAAGACTCATATTTATGAAACGTGTTTTGTGCAATGTTAATTTCCATAAAATGGAACAGAACCATACTCAACAACATAATTATCAATATTACAGAATATTGCATTCATAATCAAAATACCAGCGATTTAACGCACACACTGACGCGGTACATTGCACAGAAGTTGAAACAAATTTGCATTTAAATTTCTCTCTAAACTCGAAACGATATAATATTATACAAGTTGGTTCCTATCTAAATTTTGTATGTAAAATCCACTAAAGCCACCGATACGGTGGTGCATTTAACGGTAAATATGTAAAGTTATGCAAAACACGTCGAGGTAGGCATGCACGCAAAATTCGACGTAGGTCTATACCGCTTGCCAGAATGTAGATAGCTTCGTTAGCGAAATAAATGATTTTATCAAACATTCTAAATCATTGCGCACGTACATAATTGAGCTTGTGTATAGGATATTTTATATTACAATATTGAATGTTAAAAACACTTAATACTACAATTGTAAAGCGTAGTTTTCTTAAAGATTAACTTGTTAAGTGTTTTATTTTTTGTATAATATGTCTTACTGTTGTTATTTTTAATTACAAACTTAATTTTTGTATTGTTTCACAAACTGGAACTAAAAAGAAGTAAATAAATACAATAACGTGATAATCATTTTATGCTACGAAGGGTCCAATTATATCTGTTTATTACTGACATCGAGGTCAGAACATTTATATAATATCTACTTTTATGTTGTGTCCAATTGCTATAAGATTAATTAGTAATAATTTTAATACTATGATTAGCATAATGTTAACAACTAGATATAATATTATGTTTGCATTCTGTAATTTAAGAATTTGAAAATCAAAAACTGTCGAAATGTAAGCAGTAGTTTAAATCAAATAAGTCTAGTAAAACATAGTTTTAGAAAGAGTAAGTACTGTACTGTACACGCGTAAGTAAGCACTGCACAGTTTTAGAACACTCCATATTTTAAGGGTCATTCAACGATCGTGAACAGCTGTTTCACAGTATTACGCTACATAACAACATAAGTATGTTAAGGTGTTCATAGAGTGTATCGCCTGTTTACCATGTTTCAAACATTAAATTGTTACTTATCATCCTCAAATTATTTTAAATTTTACGATGGATATGCAACAACGTCATTATACATTTTTGGACTTTAATCAAACTACGTCATAATATGATAAATTTTATCCTTTGAAAATGTATGCCGTTGGAATGCAGACAGCAAATCTTTTTGAATTCAATAATAGGCTCTATACCTTATATATTGCTTAATTATAACCGCAAATGTACGTCGTTGTCAGAGTTATTAATTGTACAAGCAATAAATAATTCAATGAAGTCATTTTATTAAAATAATGGTTAGGTACTTAAATGGCTTCTGTACTCGCAGACAAAGCAAGTCAATTACAAATCGATCACTGATAACTGATTACGACACGGCCAAAGCAATGGCAACGCTGGCGACTGCAGAAACCAATTAAAATCAAATTGTTCAGTAAACAAGCGGAGCGAGCCGCGTACTCTGATCCTATATCCGAATTCCGTTTTACTGACACAAAGGGCTTGTCATTTCCACTTCGCTTTGAAAACACATCTATAAATTATGCCTAGCCTACCACTCATTAGTTTACTAAAATTTTATTTGTAAAAGTACACTTTTAGGCAAATAATAAGCGACATACATGAACCACTTAGTATATGTGGGTGTACAGTGTGCTATAAAAAAATATTTATTGCATTGTTCATTCCAAAATTGTTTGCTATTGTGGAAGTCATTTTGTACTTTGTATATCTTAACATACTTCTAATTTTATGTGTGTGCTTAATGCTATGAAATATTATTTATTTTGTTTGTATAAGCTGTCTCTTGCGACAAATTAAAAATCGATATTTTCGAAAATTCGTTTTCATAATTAAATATAACGAAATTTAAAAAATATTTATGAGAATTTTCTTGAACTGAAATTTCATAAGACGCGTTTTAATTTAATTTCTGAGGCTTTCCTCCTTTGACAATAGCTACCTAAGCATGACGAGAAATTATTATTAATCTTAAAAGGAAAAAATGGACTTTTTTTTTTTAAATTCAATAAACCTAATAATATTTAATGTATTGACATTTCAATTTGCTTACAAGTCCTTAAACGTACTTTCAAGTCTTTTGTTTTTATGTGGCCTACTTTCACTAAACTGTTAATTTCTGTCGATGAACTGGACATTGACCCAAAATTATGAAATATATAACATTTTAAGTTAACAAGCAACAAGTTTTAATAGTAACGTATGACATATTCCCGGAAACTAGCTGTAGAGTTTTTAACGCACTTAAAGAATGCAAAAGTATGAATATTAAAAATTCAGTAAGGAAAGAAGATTGCATTGATCAAGATTATTGACAAAATTACTTTGTCTATCGTCCATACTATAATTTTCTCTGAAGTAGTCATTAATTACTTTGGACTTGTACAAATTGTATTTATTAAGCAATCAATATATAAATCTGAATTCACTTAGCAGAATTGAACGTTATTATATGAAATATCGTCTATCGTCATAGAAGGCAAACCAATTGAGGTATCTAATTTTATGTACTCCTGTTTTTTTCGTAATTTTATTCAATAATTTTGAACATAGTTTTGAGATCTGAAAGGGAAACTCACATAAAACAGTTATGACGGCTATTATTTTCCTAATTACTAATGCACTACATGCATAGAAATATTAAGAACTTATTTCATATATCTGTGACTACATGCGACGTGATAAGTCATCTGAAGGTATGGAGTCTAATGTTAAAAATCAATAACACTGCCCTGTTAGTCGTTCTTACTAAAAAAGAACGGCCATTAATTGAAAGAAGTGAACAGAATAGTTTGATCCAGGCGCGGCACCGATATAATTATCCTTGTTAGTTAAAAGTATTGACCTTCGCAAATAAGAGAAGTTTGATACAAATCTATTGAGTACATGAGTTCAGCAAGTTATTTCTCTATTCGAAGGCTGCTTATAAATAATGTTTACCTGCAGGCTGTGGCGCGGGTTCTGTGGATGTGATCTGCCCGTTATTCCTCACCGCTGCCTTTTTCCTTCCGCCAGTTGTCGCTGGACTCTTCGTGACCTCTCTATCTACTCTCTGAAACAAGGAATAAACATTATTGAATATGAACACGATATTATGTAATTTATCTTTTTTTTTAAATATTGGCCTAAACTTATACTTGTCCAGTTTAACATAAGGGATTATATTTTAGCATAACTCGAAATTCTTTCCATCTGTAATAGCTTTTCTAACGTATGTTGTACAGTCATGTGTGCAAAAAGCAGCAAAAAATAACAAATTTAATATTTTCTCTGCCATCCAGTCATGACACCTCAAACAACCCGCACGTACGTAATCTTATCGATACGAGTTCACGGTAAAAATAAACATCCACTCTGTCGACCGTAACGTATCCACGATTACGTCAGGAACCGTTACACATTGTGACCACGTAGCCCACGTAGCCCACGTTGCCCACGTACGGCTGCTCACGTTAACGCAACACTAGCGCTCAATGTTAATTATTTTCCTAGTCGTGATTAACAGACCGTTGTGTGGTTTCATTAAAATGCAATTGAGGTCACCATCTAATCCAGCGTGTGTACTTTGTATTATTATTAATGGAATATAAACATCTGGCGTGTAAAGAGGAATAATTTAGACGTTAAAAGCTTTTGCCATTTCGCTCGAATTTTCTATGGAATCCTTAACGAAGCAATCTTGACCTTTAACATTGAGCCACTTTATAAACTCGCAGCTTTCATTTATTCATTTTATAATTAATGTCCTTGTTTTCCAATTTCGTTGCTGAAAATTAATGTTACGCAATTGAAAAATATATTCCACCTCATTTTTTATTTTATTTATCAGAACGCAATTTTATATATCAGATGATTGAGTTTAATTATTTGAGGGTAATAAAATATCTACATTCTACTCTTTTATTTCTGGGTTTCCAAGCTTGTCAACTATTTTTCATAGGTAATAAGTCATGTGACAGACAATATTATTATCTTTCAGGGTTTCACATGTTATATAAATTATAATAATTAATAAAGAAACGTAAACAAAAATTTTACGGGTGACAAAATTTATATAAATCATTATTACGAGTACATACATCATACTCACTAAGTGACAGGTCATCCATACAATTTCATGCAACCTTCGGATTTGCTAGCTCATTAAGTATTACGAGAACGCGCCACTCGAATAGACAAATAAGTATTAACATTACAAAAGGCTTTAAAAATAGACTCGTTGGATCGTGAAGGCGTAATCCACTTATTTCGTCGGTCGATCCCGGGACGAAACGTGCTGTGTCATGACTCAGGCCTTCGCTGAGTCACGACTAAGCGATCTCCACGGGCGAAGGTACGGCCGAGTCAGCGGTGTACGTCGCTATCCGCTTATTATGCTGACTAAACATAACTGCTATAATGCTTGATTGATCTGAAGATAAGTCGATTTATCAACATTATAAGCCCGTGGTTATTCACTCGAGTATAAATAATGAAATGTGTTATCGTCATTTAGTTGGTAATCTACCAATATTCATATGCGAAAATGGGTGTTGTGTTAAATACAGAGCACTAATTTTATAACAAAGGTAATAAACCTTTATATTGCTAAATATAGTAGAATGTAGATGAGTAAACGTAACATAAGCCTAAGCCGAAATTGTTCATAAGCCTTGTTTATTATGGTCATTATCAACCTGTATCCATTCTCTTGAATAAAAAACAAGAGTTCTTGCCACCGTCCCCTATTTGGCAATCGACAAATGCTCGGGAAAAGTTATGCCTACTCTACTGTATTATATGCCCAAGATAGAAATACTCGTCTGCGTCAAGAGTTATGCTATCGGTTTAAATATCTGTAATAAATTGTTAAGACAAATGGATATCTTGTGGTGTTTATCGAATTTGATGGGGTGTTTACATTGTTTCGAACAGTTCTTCGTGACAAATGGAGTCAATTAAACTATAATTAGTGAATGATTCACCTAAAACGATCCCATTTATAAAGCTGACTCACAATCGGGATATGTAACGTCTATCACCTTAATGAGCTTATATTGTGTACCTTTTAATTAACAAAGACATTCGACAGTGTTGTCGTCTATTGGTTGTGGGCCAACTATTTGTTGTTTCTTTTATTTTATCTACACCAGAGAGTGAATTGACTTTATATCTCGAGAATCTGTATAGGTATATCTTTCATGCGTCTTTTAAGTGACCTCGTGTTATCCAACATTTCTCACAACACACATACATTATTAAATACAACATAGGAGGTCTAAAATCCGAAAAATACTCAGATTGATAATACCAATATAATTTCTTTGCGAGTTTTTAGGAATCAGTGTAAACTCGTTTAGTTACTCGTGTTTCAGTATTTCAAAAGTTTATTCAAATACTTTCAGAGATGTTACATACACTTTACTTTTTCACTCATACTACACAGAATTTAAAACTCTTTGAGAGATATATAATGGTATTTTACGTGGCTATATGGGAAAGGTATAACAAGGTAAAAGAAAGGTATATTATCGTAGTTTATGCAAAAAGTGATTTATATCCACACCCAATAATATTTCTTACAAAATATAAATCTTAACACACAACGACATTTAGGTTAAGTATCAAGGAAATCGACTTAATTAAAAAATTATTTCTATTAATGATGTATACATAATAATATTTACTATTATATTATACTATATGCGATAACGATGTAACTCATTTATAAACACATAGTATAAATGTAAATTGTTTTGTATTATTACTAGTTTCTTACACAATCGCGACGGTCGGGTCAAACAAAGGTGAGTCGGCTGAAGCGGATAGCAACAACTATTGTTTAACATCGAGAAAGGGGAATCGATGAGATAAAATCGAATGTACGATTCAAATTCTATGGCACTGTGAAACAAATTAAAAATACTTAACTGTCATATCATAACATATCAGAATGGTTGGAAGTATCAAACGCTTTAGTCAAATCAAACAAATTCATCAGATATGAAGTGAAAGTGAAATGTGTAGGAGAAAGTGTACCCATTCGCTATATGACTGACCTACGCAATGTGCCTCGAACTAGGACACGCTTACTTACAAACCACGCACTGCACACCCGTATTAATTACCATTAAAATATGCACCTACTTAATATAATATATGCATTCAACTTCAACAATTAATTAAGCGGCATGGTAATTTATAAAAGTGTTTACTTTACACAAAAACAAAACCATTAACCATAAGAGATCTATAATCTATATATAGTGGCTGACTAGTCTAATGTACAAAGCCACAAAGCTGACAAAAATTGGTTTTAAGTAGCCGGACCCCTTTTAATATCGTATTATTATACGTAATAACGATATTTACAGAATTTTCATTAATATGTACATTTTCGTATTATAGTATATGCTATCGATATAATAGGGGCGGCGTTCCTTAGGGACTCCTTTATGTCCAATATGTTTCACTAATGATTAAAATGAATAAATATTGCTAATATTTTTAGTAACTATTGTTAATGTCTTAATCATAAATAATAGGTCAACACAACAAGGAATAATAAGTCAACAATCGCAAATTGTAATCCTTTGAATGCTACTACAACTACTAAGAAACATGTTTATAAACCACTAGAGTTCTTTTGAACTATTGATCTGAAATAGCTATCAAAACTCAATTCAATTTACAATGGTATATAGCACACATGTAGAGAGTTAACGACGCACATTATAGTAGAAGCCTGGAGCCTTTGAAAGGCCTTTGATATGCACAATAAACAAGCCGGCCATTGTGAGCGTGGGTGTAGTGAACCGTACAGGTAACATTGGAACCTCGCTTTCAACTTACTACAAAACAGAATCCATTAGTGATGCTCAATTCAACAGTGATGAGAAAGTAGTAATCCCATTTTGTTTTTTATTAACTTTTTAGCTCATTTCATATTATGTGCAAGTATACGATTTAAAAAATGTGAATTTTCGTTTTAAAACGTTTATGAATATAAAGTTACAATTCTTACGAATATGATGTAAGCGTTAAATATACTATTTTCTTGTCGCTAAAATTATTTTTTGGATGACCGTCGATATTTTTCATATTTCTGTTTTCTTTCTTACATTTCATTTATGATTTTTTCTTTTATACAAGGCGATGCTTGT
This sequence comes from Lycaena phlaeas, assembly GCA_905333005.2. Lineage (NCBI taxonomy): Eukaryota > Metazoa > Arthropoda > Insecta > Lepidoptera > Lycaenidae > Lycaena > Lycaena phlaeas. The sequence goes on from HG995176.1 coordinate 4,750,482, forward strand.
AAAAGAGAAATTTTACTATTTTGCCACTTGATAATGCCTAAAGTAAATAATAACAACATTAAAATTTAATAATGAATATTCTTAATTCAGCAATACAGATTCAGAGCATTATGTCACAACGTAACTTTATTGAAATCATGTTTGGCTCTTGAAATAATGAGTAGTCATACTTGACAAGAAAGCTTGACAACAAGTAAGTAAAACAAATTATAATACGAGTATACCCACAATAATTTTCAATATAATGTATACTGTCTTAAATATAAATTCAAACGTTTGATATTAGATCAATAAACAACACCTAATGGCGGGTGAACGAGCCTGTAAATTCTCGGAGTGATTTTTATGTAGCCCCTCTTGAACCGATATCCCCTTCAATACTAAAATACAGACTTTTAATTAAAATAAGTAGTGATCTGTTGATTCACTGTTTTAATACTCATTTCGATGTAATATTTTAGTGTTAACTAATATTTTTTTCCTAAATAAGTTGTTAAAGGCGCTTTTTCTGCGTGTACCCATGTTCAGCTTTTGCTCTTATTTGCTGTGTTGCTGTAAGTGTTAACTAACTTACATGCCTAAGTTTAATAATAAAATTAAAATATTAAAGGGCAGAACAGGCAGAGTAATTACTGACATCTGAAGTCTTAGGATAATCAAACCACGAGTACATTTATTGTAGTCTGGGCTAATGCTAGGTGAGCTTGTATAAGTTCACGGGGGACGCTAACCACTTCTTAAGTACTATTAGATAGCTCGCCTATCCAAGTAAAATAATTATGAAATTCCAACAAGTGGTAGTGCAATTAAAATTTTTTCTACTTAAGGTTGTTCCGGTCATTAATTTGTAACCTTATTACAATCCTGATCACCTTTTGTCATAAATATGTGAAGCTCTTAAGTCTGACCTCGCATTTTAAATATATTATTTATAGCATTTTAATGCCCACAGGCAAATAACATTTAATACTGGTATTAATATTTATCTTGGTCTCTGTGAATTGTAGCCAGATGCGTGCGTGTTCTAAGACCAGGCCTATTCAGTATTCATTTACTTGCGGGTAAAGCGTATTATGTAGCAGAGTGGGTTAATATATTAGCATAATTTAAAAATAAGTTCCAGATGTCCACGTATTATAAAAATGTTAATTGAAATCAGGTAACTAGTTCTTAAGAATATAAATAAAAATAGCTATACAAAGCACACCTTTTGCAAATAATCTTTTTATTACAAATCATTTTACATACTCCATTCAGGGAGATATAAATTAATAATAAAAATTGATACACTCCTTAAGTGTAATGCTGTAAAAATTACATAATAGCAACTATTAAGTTAAAATGATTACATAATAACAGAGTTGCCGGCTGCACGAGTCGTTTGACCTTTCTAGTTATAACGGTATACATTCATGTACAACCCACCGAATCACTAACAAACGTTTTAAGGCTGTATAAACCTGTACTAGAGTTCAAAATGGCTGACCATTCTCTCGAACACGTTTTCCGAGCTTGCTGCATCATCTAAATGCACTTAGTATATGGCTATGCATTATAAATGTGAACGTCGAATGACATGGCATTTCTCTTAGTTTCAATTAGTAACTTTTACTTTGGGATTTCTTCTATTATTTTTATATGATTGTCGATCTTATTTGAATGGTAGACAAAAGTGGTTTGGCACGATTATGTGGTGTTACGGATGACATTTAAGGTTAGCGAAAGTTACATAAAAAAATTTATGAGTTAATATAATGCATAAGAGCGCGTGTTAACACGACCGACATAAGAAAGATACGTATAATTATGAGATAAGTTGAAGGCGTATTATAAAAAAAAGTACTTACGGCACACGACATATCACTCAAAGCGAAAACTCCGTACATTTCCGTACAATTGTGGGCACAATTTCACAAAAACTTTCTCGAGCGCGGGTAAAAAGAAAACCCATCCCGCCCTGGGCCGTACCATATTATGTTCGTACGAACGCCGTATTCCCGGTACATTTATCTCAATCTCGGAGGAGAGCCGGAGGGCAGGAGTGCAACACGACTCGTCCGACTGGTCCCTCCCTTCCAGCCGTAACCGGTCTTAGAACCTCCCGAGACCTTCCTCTCTAGTTAGAGAAACTGGAATCTCGTTACATCGTATGAATACTTGCTACCGCCATTTAAACCGGTTTCGACATACGTTAGGAAATATATTTGAGTCTACATGCACAGATAAATTAGGCGATTTATAACTTGCGTGTGAATAGTAAAAGTATAGCTAATGACGCCAAATTTGCGCGGAACAGCTGAAATTTGGAATGGTACCAAGTATCTTTTATAGACGATTTATGCAGATGTCCGAATTGGAAACGGTTAATTAATCTACAGAAACACTGGTGCAAAGTGGGTCGCCGGTCCGACGAATGTTAATTCGTACCTACCCAACGTTAATACGTGAACGTTAAACACGTGGAGCAGGACCGTAATAGTATAATGACTCACACCAGACGGACGAGGTTCAAGATTTCTTCAATTACGTCTTGATTGCACACGTTGATTGTTTCCGCAATAATTCAAATGCTTGTGCTATATTCTCCATAAGCTAGAAATGTTATAATTGTGTGTATAACACAGTACACACTATACAGTATACACTATCAAATTGTAATAACATCACAATACTAATATTTTTTTACTGTTCTTAAATCATTGTATTTCATATTATATGGTATTGAATGCGTAGTAAATGGTAATTATAGATAAATAATAGATATACTTAAAAAATCTTATTTTCAAACATACCATCTTTAATTACTAATTAGTAATTAGTACGTAATATAACTAATATACGATATTTATTTACAAAAACAAATAAAATAATGCTCTACCCATTATGATGAAACAACTTTGATTAATTTTTTTCATTGAGTATAATAATGAGTAACATCGCTTAAACATTAGAAAATAGAAAACATTAAATAACGTAGACCAAATAAGGTTAAAAAAAATACAAACGTTCTGATTTCGGACTAGGAATGTTAAACTATAATCTACCTAAAATATGTAGAGTAACAACCTTCAAACGCAGAAAGTTATTGGCGAAGACAAGATAATGATATAAACGTATATTTAATGTTATTTACGTCGGTATGTTGTCAGGTGAGATTTATTCACGTAAGTGATCCGGTGGGCGTACGTGGGAAGACGGCAACAGGGCCGCCCCTGCATTGTTCGGTCTGGCCAGTTTTACATATAGACATTACATTCATACAAACACATTTTATACTATACATGGACACATATTATATTATACCGGCATACGAGTCACCTGACCAATGGTCGGCCATATAGCTTGGGTAGCTTATTAATGTCTTGCCTATCCTTTATCCTGGGAAGTATTGTATCGGGGTAAGTCTCACAGTCAGTTATTACATTGATATTCCTGTCATTTTTTCGGAAACAGCTAAGTTGAAAGTCAGAAAAGTATTAAGAAAGAAATAAACAGGATGTGTGGTGCTCATGCGTTCAAAAGCGTGGTACAAGCGCATAACTGCCTCAACATATGGATGTTACATTTTTATTTTCATCATCATCAGCCTATATCCTTCCATTGCAAAACAGAAGGAAAAGAGGAGCCTATCTCCCTCAAATAATCTTAAAAAAATTATCTTACATAAACATAAGCAGTGAAAGGTGTTTGATAGTTTTCATTTGTATCGCATTATGAAAATGACGGCGATACAAAGGATTCCAATTAACGGGTGAATGTTTATAAATAGCGCCTACCCGGCCGCTTTATAATACCGAACAAAGGAGCAACTGACAAAGAAGTTAGAAAAGAACAAAAGCAAGCCAAACATCTATACCAGCAAAACAGTCCGTTTTCAATGTAACGTAATAACAACATGGCCGACTACAATGCGCTTATGTAATGTATGCAACTGATACTTAAATAATAACACTTGAATTGGTGTCTTAATCAGTCAACAATCTGTAATTAAAAAGAGATAGATGAGGAGATATTTCACATAAGTGGGAGAGAGATAGTGCTCTTATCAGGGTGTGGCTATCAGTAGGTGCTTTGCATGCGCTGCGAGTATTTACACGGGTGCACTCCATTGCATACTATATACGTACACATCTACGTGTGTACGTCGCTGAACATAGGCCGGTGGAACTCGGCATTTCTATGACAATGCAAACCGTCGAGAATCATATTTCACTGAATACATAATAAATTTATTTATAACGTATTTGCACCTGGTCGCAAAGTTTGTAGCGTTAACAAAATTACAAAACGATGATATAGCAGTAACAAAACGGAATCTTATATCCATGAGCAAGCAAAATTGTAGCGTCAATGACCAACTAACCGGTGTCAGTTGTCGTGGGAAATTGTCTTCGCTGCTGGCGTCTTCCGTCACAAGGCCACAAATCACCGAAATCACTTCACAATGTCATGCGGAATTCGCCGTAAACATGTGACGCTGCCGTGGTGAAAGGTAAGGTGCGTTCTCTAAACCGCTCAGAGTACCGAGTCAGCGAGTGTAGTGCCGGCGCGGGAGGATGGCGCAAACTGGGGCCCGCGCGGGGGTGCGGGGTGAGGCACCGGGAGCGGGGTCCGGGGGGCTCCCCGTCCCGCGCCTGCCCCGCCCCGCGCGCGTCCAGACCTGACCGGGCCACCAGACGGGCTTGCATAATTAATTACCACTACACTTCCAGTCGCATTGTATCTTCCACACACAAGGTCAGCGTTAACGCCCTAATACAAAATTAGTTAATTATTATATTGTACCCGAATGGCTTGACTATTAAAAACACTAATAAAACGACATTTTTTAAATATATCCTAGCTAGATCGATTTATCGCCCCTAAACACCATGAAAATACTAAAATTCATGAAAATCCTTGGAGCCGTTTCCGAGATTCCGATTATGTATATATAAGAAAATATGCTCGTTTAAAGTTATACAATACGATACGATACGACAATGTTTATTCCAAACATGTAAAAGTGACCAATACATTGCCTAAGAATTGCCTGAAAACCGTCGATTCAAATTTATTGGATGAGCAAATAAAACAAAGCCATTAAACAACAGTGACAGTCCATTCTACAGTACACATATTTTTATTATCAGCTCACAAATACATAAATAAATAGAGCTGACAATACTAATGATGATACATATTATAAATCATTCCATAACACCATTCAAAAGGCATTTAAAACAATAGCTTACGATAAACAACTCGTTAGATGCCCGAGGCAATTTTCATTTATCAACCATCAAAAGGTGAGCTAACCTTCATCTTGTGTCTAAACGAATACATATTAACCTTCAAACAAAACAAGAACAAAGTAGTGAGTGGCACGTTGGCGCGGAGCTTTTGACGAGTCGGTGGTGGTGTGAGGGGGGACGGGTGGACGGGGGTGCGGGGGGGAAGGCAGACGAATCCCGGCATCCCGGGCGGCGCGATCGATATCCGTATCCACTGCACGGGAACTCGCATTAACTAACTCTCGCACAGGAAAGTCGGGAAGGTGTTGTTGTGAACTTTACCGATTACACTTGCTCAAACTTCCGAGTTTGGGGTAAAAGTATCGCGTACAGAATAATTATCACTTACACAGGGAACGTTATGTTCCGTGATACCTATATGGATTCACTCTCGAAAAGAAGTTTTTATGGAAATGACATAATACTAAGTGAGATAGCGATACCTAAAGCTTATGGCGTAACTAACTAAAATTATCAAGTTGGATGATAAATATCTTTAGACTAGCAGCACCCCGCGGTTTCACCCGCGTACTTCCCTTTCCCGTGGGAGTACAGGGATAAATTATAAGCTGTGTGTTATTCTGAAGTATAAGCTATATTAGTGTAAAGTTTCATTAAAATCCATTCAGTCGTTTTTACGTGTAAGAGTAACAAACATCCATACTTACAAAATTTCACGTTTATCTATAACATTATTAAGATTAAAATATTCAACAAAAAGCTCATGTTTACATTGAACAGGGTAGTAGAATTTTTGTTATGTATGAACATATAATGTAGAGAAAATGTCTAAATGAACAACAAAGTTCTCTATCATAAAATGTCTCTGTTTAATACAGAAAGATTCAAGTTTATTTTCAGACTCGGTGAGCCGTCTAACTAGAGTCTAGTGGAATACGGACGCGTGGCTGACATAATGAAAACAAAAATGAAATACTACCAGCTAGGAAAAACACAAAGTTGTATAGAAACGATGAAATCAACGAAAATTGATACATTTGAGTGTGAATAGTTTATAGGAAGTGTGTTTTAATTACGACAGAAATCTTTATTACTAATATCGTAATTCGTAAAGCTCTAATATAGATAAGATTGATAATGTCTGCATAGTGCATAGTATTAATAACAAGTTCAACCCGGCATTTTTTTAATAGAAACCTTGTCATGACAATAACCAATACAATAAAAAATAATTATGTAATTTATATTATAGCGATTCATTTTTATTTGTATAGCTATGCCGTGAAGCGACATAAAAAAAAAAAAAGAACATGGTGAATAACTCGTTTGAAATATTTAATTACTATTCATGTATAAATAATTATTATGGTCCTACAAAATGACTTAATGGATTAAGTCTACTAGCTGTGGTGGCAATTTCGTTGATTAATTCATTCGCCTTCCGCAAAAGGGCTTACATGACAATACACGCTATGTCTTGTAATCGTTAATAATACGGACAGAACATACAGAATCCATTAGACTGGCTACATTAATACTATATTTACTTATATACATTTATCATTTACATGTACATAAGTATACATTCATCATATAAATGTATAGTAAATATACATTTATAAATCATGAGTAGGTATATTATGTTGGAAATATAACGATCAGATATTTTCTAATAGGTACCTGAGGGAGGGCTGCGCTGTTCTGTCTTGTCTGCTTATATCTACCGTCAAACAGCTTTGCTATGTTTCGGAAATAAAAGCAGGAAAGTCTTATTACTGGCATAGAGACTCAACATCTTATTCAGGGTAACACATGAATGAGATGTCTGTGACATTACCAGGTAAACTTGTTTATGTCCATGGGCGACGTTGGCTATTTACCACCGCACATCTACCAGAATGCTTATCCAGTTAAAATTAAATAAACATTAAGTATCCACTATTCAATAAACTAAACGTAGAGCTTGTAATAAACTAGCTGTTGCACGCAGCTTCGCCTGGGTTAGCTAAGTTTTAGTATTGGTTATTTACACCCTAATACCCTAACTAAACTAAAATTATACCCTAACTTTTTTTTTAAATTGAATATAGCCTATGTTCACCGGGGATAGTGTAGCTTTCCAACAGTGAAAGAATTTTTCAAATCCCTCAAGTAGTTTCGGAGCCTACTCAATACAAACATACAGTCAAATCTTTCCTCTTTATAATATAAGTATAGATCTAATTCGATTTAGATTTTAGACACACTTTCTTCCATATTCCATCGCTGGCGTTTGTAATTATTGACACGATACGTTCGCATGTAGATACAGGCACAATGAAGAGAGCGTAGGCAAAAACAAAGCCCGAAGCCAATTCCGCAGTAATAGGAAAAGTTTGAATCGATCCACTCGCAACTCTCGCGGCGCACGGTTATGAGACGCGAGCTTGCATTTTAATGTGTACTCGTTTCGCTTCCAATTAGAACGATTATTGATTTGGCACAGCTGACATTGAACTATAATTAACAATAAGTAAATCTTCATTATCTTATTATGAGCGACGATAGTCCAGTGGTGGACGGACTCGGCCTCTTATGCGAGAGGTTCCGGGTTCGATCCTGACCCGTCCGTGTGTGCCTTGAAAAGGGTTTTTCTAAATTTCTAAGTGCACCCGAAACACGAGACCATCGCTCGCTCATTGGTGAAGGAAAACGCGGTGAGGAAACCTGCATGCCTGATGAGATTGAAAGTCTTTGAAGGTATGTGAAGTTCACCACCCCGCACTGGGCCAGCGCATGGATGAACTATGGCCCATTACCCTCCTCGCCTGATTTCGAGGAGGAGACCCGTGCCCAGCAGTGGGACATACAAGGGTTGATACTTTACTTTATTATCTTATTTATTTCTTTATTTAGATTTGTGTGTGGTTGTTTTGGTATAAGGGTTATTTCATCTACATATATCCCAATATATTTATAATTATCTATTTTATATCGGTCAGAAAACCTTGCTTGTTTCTGGTAAGAATATAATTTTTATCATATCCTATTAAGACAGGCAGCCGAATTATATGGTTTATATTATTAGTTTATATCAACGACAGGAGATTTTAAAATAACTTAGTTATTTTCATTACTAAAACTATTTAAAACGGGATATTTATCATGTTTTTATCTGTATGTCTAAATTTATTAATAAATTGCGAATTCTAGATTTCCTAAAAAATCTAATATAAGTTGTAATATTAGCTAGCAAATTTAAATAGTAGTTAGCAAATATAGGCCTCCCAGAGACCGGTTTCATTCAAAAACATTTCCCATAAATATTGACCAAAATATATCTCAAATGCAAATAGAATAAAAGTTTGAAACAAACGCTTTATCAAAAACAAACACGAATATATCATAAATAATTTATTTGAACTAGCCACTACGTAGAAAGTGTTGTTGGCCGCTAGCCAGCTGTTCTGTGAAAACGTTCCTGTAAATGCAAGCGGAGATGACTTCCTTACCTCGCTGCTCGTATATATTTATATTATTTAATCTAGCGCAAAATTATCGTAATTCACCTTTCATTCATTTCACATTTCAGATAAATTTAGTGAGGAAAACTGCAAGCATAATACGATTAAGGCGTTATTGAAGGCGTTTGGCGTAAAAGATACTAGAGAAGATGAGAAGCCAGCTTAAGTCCCTCCTTGTTATAGTTATATTCTTCTTGCTTAATTTCGAAGAGGAGACCCATGCCGGGTGTTGATAGTTGTGGTAGTTATCGAAATAAAGATGTCAAAGTGAAAAATAAAATCACTGTTTTTTAAATCGACATAACACGTATGACCTTGACGTCTCCTGCATTTCATGCTGGCCAATTAATTATGTTTAAGTAATTAAAATATTTATTGTATTAATAACACTAATATATAAATACCTCTAATGACAATAAAAATTTAATTCACAATTATCAATTATTATAACTAATAATAATTAATAATTTTACATAAATATAACATCTAATAAATTCCATATAAAAGCAGTCGACTGAAATAGAATGCTTTTTTAAACTAATGACAAAGTTTATCAAAACAGACTCAGTCAAACTATAAAAATGACTTGGTTGAACTGTTATTTGAATGTCCTCAACGAGTGAAGTGAACATTAATACTCCTTGACGCGTAGGTTTCGGAAGATGAATTGTTTATGGATTTGTTCCAAAAGGGGTCGCTGAACCAGACAAATCGCTCTGTACGTCCCCTCGCCACATTGGCGTTGTTCAGTTTAATCGCATTAGTACGGGATTTGCGTCAGGTTCAAATTTGATTGTCACGCAAATTTTAGAGCACGAAACGCATTGTTAGTTAAAAATAATGATAGACTTTCATGTTTAACAATTTATACCATTCAATAAACACGAGGGATTAAACACTTTAATTTGTGGATAATATTGTTTCACAATTAACGTAAACGAGTAGGTATGCCATAACTTGAGAGACAAAAGCAGGACAATCAGACTCCCCGTCTCCCATCTAAAGTATATAAAGAATACAGATACATAATACTACTTATATGTAACTACTTCAGACCGAAGCCTTTTTAAAATCCTCATGTTCACTAAAAAACATACAGGTTCTGGCGAATGTAATTATTATAAATCCGAGGGCAGTGAACGCATGCCAAGTACACATAACGTGACATACGTACAGACTACAGACGGAGGGGGGAGGGGAGGTTCACTGTAGTGATGCCGCACAGTGCACGTGCATTTGTGAGGCGTGTCCTCGTTTCGGTCACGATGATATGGACGATTTATGTCTCATGACACCAATGGTTAAAAGTTTGAAGATAATATCGTATACGATGACATAATGCTAGTTTTCTCAGTTGTGTTATTAATTCCCAGAATCCTAACGTAAAAAGCGTGAGGAAATATGCATATTACACAAGTAAGTACATTATTGGCTACTTACTATTGATATTTTGACACTGACTCTTACATTTCTCAGTTTTATACATTCCGCCAGTGATGGATTTTGCAAATCATTATCAAAGATTATCATCATCGTCATCATCGTCAGCCTTTATCCGTCCACTGCTGAACATAGGCCTTTTTTTATGGTAGGCGCGCTGGCATGTGTGGGCACTCGCAATGGGTGCACTACCCCACTAAAACCACTGCGTGAGCCTTCAGCTACTATTTGAGGGACAGGGATACTCAGCGACAGACTGGTCCCGGCAAGACCAGATTCTCCACAATAGGGGGACAGCCAGCTACCACTTGGCAGTCCCCACTCCCCACGACTTCGTGACTATACATAGGTCTTCTTCAATAAACGCCAAGACGACCGATCTCTTGACACGCGCATCCAACACGGACTGGCCGCTGCTCGGAGATCGTCTCCCCGCCTGGTTAAAGACCAGCCAACACTTCGTCTACCTAAACGCGGCCTCCACTCTTAAACTTTAATGGCCCATCGGCCATCCATACTTCAGAGTGCGTGACAAAGATTATATCTATCTAAAAGCATGTGGATTTTTATTCACCACTTAACGAGTTTGAATAATATGTGAAACGGAAAATGTTTCATCACTAGACGTATTATAGAAAAAAACTTGCATAAAAACATGTGCATAAAACTAAAACACAACGTGATTAGAATAAATGAATCATTTATGTAGATATAACAGTACTTGTTACGTATCTCCTTGAGTCTTTCAACAAAGATGAATAAGAATTCAAGGATAATTTATAAGATTAAATCGAGTCTAACCTTCGCGGAGAGTGGAAAATTTATATCGACTCAAACGTGTTTTAACATATAAATTGTTTTGTTTTAAGCTATGCATAAGACGAATAAAATGCTTTTTAATTGGGGTCAAATTACATGCTTCCAAATATAATTAAAATAAAGTTATAAGATTATTTTACTTAGATAGTATCAAGACCGAAAGCGTATATAAATGCACTATTTTTTTACAGCACAAAGAACGTATACATTAGCAGTCAACGAACCGACGTCATAGATGTCATCGAGCTCTTTATAACTTTGGCGTTCGTTTGTGAACTGTAAATTAGCTATTTTGTCAGCGATAGAGCAAGAGAATCTTATCATGCTCCGTGCAAATATTCAAAGTTCTCTGACCCCACATCAAATTGAGAAGTCTGATTCATATCTAGTGAAATAATATTTATGTTCCAATGAAAACCCAGCTTAATTAGTCAAAATAATACAAAGCAAACGTGGCGTCAGGATTCAGGACTGAAATAACTGACGCGATGTTAGCGATTTAATATCGAGCCGAGCTAATTATCCGCCTGTAAACAGCGGCCAATCCAAATTAGATTCGTACAAGTTTTCCAACTAAGTATTCGGTTATTCAGTTGGCATCCGTCTCTAGCGCCCCCGATTAACATAAGTTTAAAACAATGCCAACCCCCAAACTAAGTTTTCGGCTAGTTCGATATTCAAATGAGTTTGGTAGCCCAGAAACTCAATCGTTTGGGGCGCGTCCCACATGTGACACAATTATGGCTCAATAAATTCGCAATACGAGTATAAACATACTGGCTGAACCCGGAAAGCGTTGTCCTGCCCTTACCCTATGCCTCATCATCATATTCTTATACAAACATTAATCGGACGATAACCAACACGACACAACACAAAAAAAAACCTAATTTGGTTATATGGGTTTGATACGATTGATCTATGTAAAATGTATTATACTAAAATCAGTCTACCTGGAAAAGATGCCGTAAAATTACGGCCTATCCCGTGCCTGACGAAGATAACCCTGGTATAATAATGCTTTTGGGTAAATAAAATAAACAGCTATGCTGGGCATCTCCCTAGGTGGTATGTAATGTATGTATCATACTCATCTGAGTATGATACTTACCACCTAGACCAAGTGTCAAGAGTCTAGACCATAGATGTTGGCTACGTTAGGATTATGACCAAATAGTAAATGTAGCTAGCATGATAATACGAACGGGTTTGTTCTATTTCATTATTTCATGTGTATTAATTAATACATTCCCAAAATCCTGTTACTTATTAGCTCGAACATGTTGCTTTCGTTGGATTTGATTATATCTAGTGAGAGTATTAGTCACTTATGCCATATTTAGCAGTGGCAGCCCCTGGCGACGCTCAGGTTAAAATTGGCCCATGCGTCACCGTCTACCGTCAACCTGTCGAGACGCATCTATGAAGTGGACGCATCCAATATCCATTCCATTTGTTTGTTTACTAGAGAATCGGTCCGACCTAATAATCTGTAAACTTTGTTATGTAGTTCACGCGTTAATCGTTCAAATTTCGAACTACCAGTCGCGTTCAAAAAACTATTTAAGCTTGTGTACATTTGCACGCATGATTAATGGAGGCCTATGTTCCGCAATGAACGAATAAAGGCTGATGATGATGATAGCCTATAAAATGTATTTTGAAGGAATGCCAGTTAGAACATATATTTTTCAACTTTGGGAAACCTCATCAAACAACCAATATAGTTATAATACAGAAAATTTAAATGAAATTTCGTGATCTGTAATAATTACATTATTTACTGATAAAGCTGTGAAACATTATTTAATATACTTAGTATCCTACATAAAAGATAACATTATCAGATCATTGTAGAAACTGTTTATTGTAAAAATATTTAATAAACTCTAGCGTTGGTTCATGGTTCACGCATTCATAACGAACAAAACCTAACATTATTAATAGTTGTATCATTCAACGTACCTAATACTCCAGCAGTCACATTGGACACACACATACCCATCATCGGATGACGAAAGCGATACAAAACATGACATTAAGATAATAACCCCACAAAAAACATACCAAACAAGCATATTAGATCGCACATTAACATTTAAATGGTATCATTATTTTTAAAATTCTTTACGAGTTCCATCTACATGTTTATTTTTATACAATCAAGTTGATGCGTATTTTTTTACTTATCTTTCAAAAACAAGTTTCGTAGAGAGCCGAACAAAACAACAATTAGCATAAACGTTTATCGACTTTGAGGAACTTATACCGGTTACGGCGTTGAACTGTATTAACATTTCAATAGTCTATCGAAGATATTTCAAGGCTCACTGTTCCTGATTTATAAACGAATTGATTCAACTTATTATTTACATGCAAACGAATTCATGATATACTTCTTTTATATTCAACATTGCTGATAGATATGTACTCATTTTATATTTAATGGCTCCTTTATCGACCCAAGGTCAATCGGTTCACTTGATGGTCAATCTTTCAAATATGAGTATGCTCTATTCTACTCATTATAGACTTCATAAAGCAAAGCCAGCAGCATTTGATTTTATATTGGACTGAAAGTTAATGTCTCTCTCACAATAAGAACGTGGTCATATGATTAATGACATAGATCCTGGCAACACCCGAGCTGCAGTGAGCCAACAACAAAGAATATAATTTACTACAACAAATAAATACACTCACTTGTAAATTTGAGCGCGATCTCCTTGGCATCACCCCAACCACTTCTCCGCGCATTATTGATTCAATAACTGCAAAGAAAAAACATTGCTTGTAATAAAAATTAAAAATAAAGGTGCTGACAGAAAGGTGACTTCTAATAAGGTAGGCAAGGGCAAAGAAGTAAGATATTTAGCTATTATCTACACTTCTACACTAATATTATAAAGATGAAAACTTTGTTTGTTGGTTTGGTTGTAATGAATAGGCTCAAAAAGTACTGGACCGATTTCAAAAATTGTTTCACCGTTTGAAAGCTCATTATCCACGAGTAACATGGGCTAAATTTTATTCTGGAGAAAAATAGGGTTCCGTAAGATATTTAGGTTTTTCGGACACAGGGTGTAAAAAATCAACCATAAAAGTTACTTATTTTGCATACTAAGATCCTGCGGGCAACAGCTAGTATCATAATAAAGAAACCTATGCCCATCAATACACAGAAAAAGATAGAGGCGACAAGGATGATGTTAACGATTATGATGAGATCTCTAAGGAACTACTTGGTGTTTGTAGGCAAAGACAGATTTCATATATACTGGTCATTATGTATTAATTTATGTATATATTATTCATAAGTAAATACGCATAATGCTGGTCCTATGGAACAGTAGCTGAAATCAAGAAAGCTCTAGAACGAAGCAGTTTTGATTACTTAATACCTGAAACTCCGAATTGACGCTTTGTGAATGCAAGATGCAATTAACGCGAGATATTCATATCTGGATTCTGGGATCTCTGTGTATATTAAAATAAGCATACTTGTTTTTTTTAACATTAGTAGGACAGGCAAACCTGACAGACGTGCCACCTGAAGGTAAGTGGTTAACGTCACATAAGATGTTAAGTCTTAGAATTTAAGTTAATTAATTAAACTTTAAGAGTTATTATTATATTTCATTCACAAGTTTTTGTATTGTTACATACAAGTGTGAACACTCTCAACCGTGGCAAAAATAAAAACAGCCAAATAGTGCTGGCTAGTCTTACTAGCCAGCACTATTAGCACAGTGCCAATCATCTTGACATTAACCTCTAGTTTTTCTAGATATATTTCACTAAAATAATTTGCTTCTCAGACAAAAAAAGACGCGAAGATTCTGGCAAACGACCAGAGGAGAAATTTCATTTCGACTTACCATGCTATTTTATTATCATTTCCGGAATCTACGATGCACAATTGATTTTTTTTCCCTCCAATATGCTTTGTTTTAATACCTCATACAATGTTTGTGCCAAGAAATATTTACTATGCTTTGATGTGGTCTATAGTCATTAAATTCTTCGCCAAGAAATAAGTCATTTATACAATAAAGACCTAGCAACTCGGAAATTTGCCTCATTTAATTTCTTTTTTTTTCTTATTTTACGCAGATTTACTTCGGATAAGGCGCCTGAACCTATGTGGGGACTCACACTTGAGCAATGCACTACCCCACTAAACCACCTGCGAGCGCCTTTAGCCGCTTTTTGAGTCCCAGATCTGCAGACAAGACCGGTCTTTCAACGAGAGACCTCTTATCAAAAACATAGGAGTGCGTCTCAGCAAGAATCTTCGCTAAATTTCCGAGTGTGGTGACCCCGAGAGCTGCCCTGATAGTTTTACCACTAATATATCTACATCTACACTAATATTATAAAGAGGAAAGGTTTGTACCTATTTTTGTATGTTTGTATGTTTGTAATGAATAGGCTCAAAAAGTACTGGGCCGATTTAAAAAATTCTTTCACCATTCGAAAGCTACATTATCCACGAGTAACATAGGCTAAATTTTATTCTGATAAAAAATAGGGTTCCGTAAGATATTTTGGTTTTTCGGACACAAGGTGTAAAAAATGTTATTTTGCGTACTAAGATCCCGTTGTAAATCTTAGTTAACGCAGGCGAAGCTGCGGGCAACAGCTAGTGTATTATATTGATGAACAAGAAAATACTATATTCGCCAGTCCAATCTTTTAGGTCTTAGTGGGTTTCAAAATCCTGGCTGAATCTCTCATCTGACTATTACAGCCATTGAATAACACAATCAATGACTCACAAAACACTCCCAGGCAGATTCGTCTGATTTTACAAAGAATTCGTATAGAGGATTTGATAACTCAGTACACATGTCATATTATACGGCTTCGTGCATCCAATTATGTATACACACACACAAGAATCAACCTCTCGCGTAACAGGATGTTTGTTACAACTAAATGAGGATTTACCATTATCATCGCTGTTGTCAGTAACAATTTGCTAATAGTTGCTAGGAGGAAAACCAAATTATCGAATATTCAATGTTTGTTTTATTCTGAAAATCGTAGTATTATTGAGTGTAGAGTGTACATGTACGTAATCTACATATAACGGTACTTTGACATACTAACAGACAACACAGAACAGATGAACCTATACATTTTATTACTAAATTTGTAACATATTAAAGGGCTTAAACGGGCTAGTAAAGATAATAAGGGCTAGTAAAGATAATAAATCTTTTGGTTACGAAATTATATACATAAAATCATGAAACTCCGCTTGTTCTGAATAACGTATATCGATTTCTGGATGAACAGTATTAGTTCGAAATACACGAACAGAACAAACGGTTGCGCACAAACAAGCTAAAATGAATTTTTGCGCAACTGTCGGAATAGTCAAGGAAATTTTGCTGTACTGTTACACACAGCAATTCTTTTAGTTATTAGAGCTTATTAAACAACAAGTACCAAGTCTATGTATCTCAGAAAGCAGTTTCGAATCTCGGTAGATGAAAATTTGTCGCTTAATACTGATATAATATCATCGTCGATGTCCATATCTATTTATATTCGTGCAATGACGCAATCACTCGCGAACACTATCACACAGGCTCAGTGCTCACACAGCAGACACACGTGATGTCAAGTAGAATTGCAAATAATGTGCTCAACGAGCGGGGACACGCGAAACATATCTCATTGTTTATTTATTACCAGCTTATTTACGATACGCCCTTATCGAAGTAACATATTACGTACTTACCTATATACCTACATACATGTTTAAGATGTTGCCTAACTCAGAGATAAACTATAGTATAGCTTATATACATATTTCATATACCTATATATTTACTTCTAAGAAATTTGCTGGTAGCATGTACGTAATTAATCTACACTAATATTATAAAGAGGAAAACTTTGTTTGTTTGTTTGGTTGTAATGAATAGGCTCAAAAAGTACTAGACCGATTTCAAAAATTCTTTCACCGTTCGAAAGCTACATTATCCACGAGTAACATAGGCGAAATTTTATTCTGGAAAAATATGGGGTTCTGAAAGACATAGGTTAAAAAAACCAATCAGAAAAGTTACTTATTTTGCATACTAAAATCTTGTTGTAAATCTTAGTTAACGCAGGCGAAGCTGCGGGCAACAGCTAGTTATGAAATAAAAGGGCCGCTCAAAATAACCACCAGGATTTCAAATCTACTTCGTATGAAACAGAAAACGTTTGATATTACGGCAGTCTCAAAGTCCAACTATGCTCACTATCGGGGCACTAATAATGACCCCGACGCAAACGATTTTAAATAAATGATGGACTAACATAAGAGTTACTAGTAATTGGGGCACTACTAGGTCTTCTAATTTGAAAGCATTATTAGAATTTCCTTAAATTATAACTCAATCATATTGTTTTACTAATAATAGGGCCCAGTAAACCGCGGAGCCCTGGGCACATACCCAGAGTGCCCAATAAAGAAAGAAAGAGAAAAGAAGAAAGACGGGCTTGGATAAAAACACTTTTTTTCGAATAGTTGCTAATCAGATTTTTAAGCTTAGTAAGTTTAAGATACTCCACAGCAGCCTTGGCCATAACACGTTTTAATCTAAATATTACCTATAATTTATAAAAAAACCTCAATAGTGTAGCTTTATAATCAGTATAATTTTGTATCAATATAATAAATCAATTATAGTAAAGTCCTATTTATTACTTTCAACGTGCCAAAAAATTAAGAACAAATATACAAAAAATAACATAAATGTAGAATAATATATTTTATTTCATTCACACATTAAATTTAATGTTCCGTTATATTTTTTGCTGTCATAACATTTTTAAACCTGTTTTATTTTATATCTTTATTTATAAATTGTTTATATTAATAATGTTGTAAAAAATATACAGCTTTGACTTAGCAAAATTGTTTTAATCTAGAGTAATAAAAACATACGCCTCCTTCAATGAACGCCAAGATGATAATGATGATAGCGAATATGGATTTGGTTATTTTATAAAAATATACATACTTTTATTATTATACAAACTACTTTTTGATGGTTCGTATGAGTATCATAATGTTTTAAGAGGTGATTCTATATCCATAGGATTGGATTGGGGTCAAAGAATTCTTTAAGAAATACAAAATGGCCGGATAGAAAAACATAATGAAGTAATTTCACAGTATATCTTCATATGATTCCTTTCACATGTGAAACTATGCTTTATCTTACTCATTTATATCACGTAACAACTATTGAAAACATTACATCGCCTTATTTCGGAAACAATCTTCCATCAATAAAATTATAATACTTCAGAGATACAAAGACCTCAAAAATAAAGAAACATATTACGTTTCTTTATTTTTGAGCTAATAGTTTTTCTTTCTAACGGTATACCTACTGGCTACTAGTTAAAGTTAACGCTTATAAGGTTTCAGCTAATGTTGTAATTACCTCCATCACCGAGGAGTTTCATTTGAACCAGAGAGGGATCTTCGCTGTGCTCCTCAAGCACTGTGTCGTCGGTGACGGTCAGCTCCTGTGGACAAGACACGCCTTCAGAGTTGATGGTACATACCTGATGGCAAATGTGATCAGTCTATACTTTAGAATTTAGATATACCGATTACAGACGACATTTTTTATGTTATTTATAAAGGCGGACTAACAGAGGAGTTATCTGATTGTAAGTGATCACAGTTGCCCATAATCATTTATTACATAGCAACTAATTTTTGTATTGGATATAAGACTTTAGATGTTAAGATTCAGTGCCGATAATACACACTGTATATGTATGAATAATTCTTCCTTCGAGGAAAATAGCGGTACCCCAGCCTTGCAAACAAAAGTGCGCCATCCTGGGCATCACTATCTCTCCACACACTTCAAACCCAATCTTTAATTTGGTTTTGGCAAAGTATTTGGTAATTGTCAAAATGATACAGAACTCTTTTGATATACAATGTATTTTCGATTAGAAAAAAATTTAGGCACTATAAACATAAATACAATAATGAAACAACTTTTACAGATTTTATCGCGGTTTGATAAGTTTTTTATATGCCCGGCGTTTCCTCCTCCCGTGACCATGGTTGCTATAAAGTATCCGAAACGTCGGGCATAAAAAAACTTAATGAAACGCGATAAAATCCGTAAAAGTTGTTTCATTATAATTAGTGAAATTCGAGTAAGCATAGGAATAAAAATACAATATATAAACATTTAAACGCTGATTTTATGAGAGCAAGAGTCAATATATAAACATTTAAACGCTGATTTTATGAGAGCAAGAGTCAAAATGCTATTTTTCCATCCCTAATTTATCGTCTAAAAATATTTATTACACTAAAATATTAAGATACAATTTTAGCTTTAAACAAAGGCGAATGCGAAGTATACGTTTAATTTACGATGGACGGAGATCAAAAGGCTTACAACAGACAAGTGACTGTTGAATAATGTCAAAATGGCAATTAGAGATTACCGTTCATGACGAATCATGGCCGAGAGGTTTCAAACAAGCTTAGCATTACAACTGTTCGCTTTGATTACGGTAGTCAGCGTTATAATTACGACTCTTGTGTCTAATTTCGACGATTGCAAAATACAAAACCTAAAATAATATGTTAACGAAGAAAATTCACAATTTAAACATTTCTCTGTCTTCCTTAAATATTATTTATATACAGTGCAATAATATACATACAGTTAAAATTTTTAGCTTCCAATTTCTTTCTTTCCAATTTCTAGTTTCAAGGCCTTAAGGCCAAAACCATAGGTCCTTTCGAAAAAAAAAGTAAAAATTTTTAAAATTAAATTCGTTAAGGAGATCCTCCAGTAAAGTAATTGCTGACTTTCGTTTTTACATCCGTCATTACAATGTATTGATGTGTTTACATTATAGCAAAACTGCTCTCACTGCTGAGCTTGCTGATTTCGTGTTGTGTTATATTTATAATATCAAAGCTACACAGCAAATTACGAGTTGCAAAATACAGAATAAGCACTACTGGGCCGAAATTGTAATCAAAGATACACGAATCGTAAATTGGTAGCGGTGTTATTCTGTGTTAAAACTTTCTCACGGAGCGAACGCTAACATAAACACGGGGAAGTCTGTTTCGTGTTATTTCATCGAGTTATATCTAATCAATAACAAATTGCCCGCTATGTTGCGCAACTATGATTGATGAAAGCACCATCTAAAAATATAGGCCACTTACAAGAAGCAAAGTTTTATTGCAATATATAAAATTTATACACTCATCACGTAACATTTTACGATAAGGATCGATGCTGTATTATTTTCCTTTTGTTTTTTCGTTATTTCGTACACCTTCAATCATTTCTATTGCGTTGTTTTTGTCGGGCGACCTTGAACCTATCTTGCTATTCTGTACTCTGTAATTATCTATCTACACATATTTTTCTTTAAAAAAAAAGCTTATACGTGATACACAATAGTGGAGGAAAATCGATCCTTTTGGGTTTCATTTAGAGTGGACAGATGGAAAAAGTATTCATAATAATGATGATGATAATGCGACTATCCTTGTACCTCGGATTTGACTACGTTGTTTTTTTAGTTCAGCCGCTGCAGACGATTGATGAGATGCTTTTGGATAATCACTTTATAAGAGCAGTACCCAGTTTCAGCAAGTAATTACACGCATTCAAAACGTAGATTTTCATACATCATTTTATGATTGAAAATTTACTTTTGATAGACGTATGTAATCTTCACCTTGGCAAACAAAACAACATTCAATCGAATAGTCTCGATAAACATATTTGCGAGCCAAAAGACGAAGTTGTGCTAACTTCGGGGAAACAAAGACAGAACTCCGAGAAAGTTACTTGGGTTACCAGAGTAGGGAGGCGAGGGGGCCAAAACTTTGACATCTCGGATGGACCAAGTTCGCTACTCGCTAATTCTCAATATAAATTTGTTTAACGTCTTAACTTTTTAACTATAATTACAAAGCAAAGTTCGAGATTACTTGAAGTACTTCGCTGTTCTGATAACATTGATCGATACGAATACAAAGCCCCAAGGATAAGATAGGTATGGTTATAGTCTAATGTTCTCAACATTATATATATATATATATATATATATATATATATATATATATATATATATATATATATATATATATATATATGTATAACCTAGCAATGGTCTAGCCTATATAATAAAAAGGGCTTTTTTGTACTAATATAAATAGGCCTACATCAATACGGTTATATGCGGTTTATAGTGATGAATATTCTAGTCGGTGAAAGAACATCAATACTTCCTCATAAACATAAGTTCTAAATTGGACGAATATTTACAGTCAATAATTTGATTTTCCGTAATTTTAATAAATGTATATATTAATGTATATCCTGTATAATGTACTCGTATAACACGATTACATCCGTCAGGTCTATTTTAAAAGCATATCTTGACCCAGAATAAGGAAAATGCCTCACATCACAATAAGGTGAAACATTCCGTTTAATTATTAACATTCCCAGCATGAAGATTGTAAGAACAATTATAATTAAGTATATAAAATACATTGTTTAGTACTCTAGTGTTTAGAATCTAAACTTTAGATCAAGATAAATGAAATGCAATTTGTCGAGAGCAAAGGAATATACCAGATTTTTTAATTTATTTTTGCATAAATGTATATGTTTCATCATAATCCACATTCGAGATCCAGACCATCGATATGTAAACGATACGGGCAATTGATGTTCTAGAACAATCACATTACGTATCGTGGTAGTTTCGATCTTGCGTGGTTCTTACAATCTATAAAAATTAAAACAGACACCATTTTAAAACAAATGTGTATATTATTTGCACAAAGAACCTGCAAGACAAAGCACAGAATCAAGTGAGATGTAGCTATAAATCAATAAGTCATCAATCATCAATAATAAAAGCCATTTATATCTTCATTTTATGAATACGAATTACGAAATATTTTAATAATTTTGAAACGTATATTTTATTATATCGAATTAGAACAGAACTCTTTATAAAAGGACAAGATATTTATGTTCGTACAAAGGAAAGGATAAAAGAAAAATAATATAATGTTTCAATAACGCGAAACAACAAAGTTTGCTTTGAGAAGTTATCTCACCCCTTCGGAGTGAGGGAGTTAAGGGGGAAATGGGGGCGTTATATTCATATAATAACGTGATTCTCATACCGTACCTTATTTAATTATAAAATTATATAAAACCTTGTTCGGAGAATTTTGACACGGCGAATAATTACATACGAGTACATAATAAACGAAATAGAAATTCCAACATTTTTTACTTTGGACCAGTTTGATATTAATTCAACCATACAACTATTAAGCTTGTAAAAACTTGTGGAAAGCGGCATTCCTGTCTGGTTGTATACAGTTGTGGTAGTTAACGACTTTCTTAAAAGAGCCTTGTATCGTCAACGGCAAGGTGGTATAAGGCGTGGCCGTCCTTATAAATCCACCATCATTATTGCTGGATACCGTCGCGTTCAATAAACCAAACAGGTTTCCAGCAGAACTTCCCGCTTGGGAATTGTTGTAGAACGCATTTACAGTTAGCGCTACGGCGTACACGCTTCACTCTTATGGCCATTCTAAAAACAGGACACGATTATTGATATACGCCTTTTTTGGTATTTCGTATATCGGAATAGTCAGCGAGAAATTTTACATATAAATGTTTACACATATAAACACACACTAGTATTAGCAGCATATTCACATTTTATTCAAATATCCGGCTTAGATATAGGCTATATAGAGGTAACAAAGTAATATATTTGACATATTCATTATGTTTTTTGCGTGGGAGAAACCGAATTAATTTAATTTTGTCAAATTAAAGAATGAATCACGTAAAAACTGTTATATATAAATAAAGCGAAAAAACACCACGACTCCGTCCTCGTTTACTTATATTTACGGATGTATCCGAATTAATGATTACCTTATTTTTTGTTATATCTCTGATGGAAATAAGGCAACGTTTTAATTGCTCTCAAGTGGCTTAAAATTTCTGAATTTTACAGTAATTTAATCTATAATCCTTCAACAATTTACCAATTTACACAAAATCTTAGTAAATTGTATACCTACGATAACCTGTCTTAGGAATTACTGTATTTCATGTTGAAAACAGCATGAAAATCCATCTTTGAGTTTAACACGTACAGACAGACAGGCTGAGGATTTTTATATTACGTAATAATATAATGGATTATTACAATGTTAAGGTATTAATCTTGAAGGTAAGCTTTTAAATTACCGATTTATAATAGCCAATTCTTTAAAGTATTAAATAGAAAAATGTAGGTTCTAGATGTTTTTTTTTTGTCATATAGGAAGCAACTGTGCAGTCGGAACCATATAGTCAACCATAGGTTATGCAGATGCGTTACCCTCCTTTTTCCTATCCCCCCAATGGGCCACCGAAAACTCACAAACCGCACTTAACGAGATAGCATAGCTGTCACTTTACACCGTGCCAGCCCATTTCCATTTCATAGTTGATATGCCATCGAGAACTTTTCTGTAGGCATATTCAGAATAGACAATTCTACCATACATTGATATGCTTTCGGAACTTTCGGAACCGCCGAAACACGGCGGCACGAAGTTAATTTCGCTGTGTATTATTTTGGTTTTGCTATCTTTTTTACTATCATTAATTTGGTGGTAAATATTTTTTATATTTTAGTAAATATATTTAAAACATATAGCAGGTATTGTGTTACCACTTAGTTCAACAATTATCATCTCACACTATTAAATATTAAGTTTTTTCGTACACTTAATATAATGGTACATACAAAATCATATTGTTTTATACTTTTCTCTAACTTTGCTCTTTTTTTCTAATAAGGAAAAAAAAAACTGGGAAAAATAGGTGTTGAGTGACCTATAAAGTCACATAAAAAACTCTTATAGACACTGCTTAAAGACTTATTTTTACATTTACTATTACGAAACTTCGAAGCCGTTTACACAGCGATTTAATAGGTTACATGTATATTAATTTTGTATCGCTCTCCCGGCCGGTGTAAATCTATTTATATAACAATTCACACGCATAGAAGCGTATTTCAGTTTTATGTGGATACATTTAGAAGGAAACTTTACGTTGTGTTATTATTAATAATTCGATTTATAAAGAGGGTGTTATTTGAATGGTTAGCATAATTAATGTTCGTATTTTTTATTTCGTATTGATCAGCAACTCATGGCCAGCAATCATTTTAAAATCAATCCAGAAATTTATGTCATTCTAGATGGCTGTAATTATAATTGTGCAGCAAATTGATTACATGCAATGTTGCAATGAGCTGCTCCTGTTTAGTAAAATTTGGTTAAATCACTTAGAGGGTAAGCAAAAAAAATTGTCTACTCTCTGGATGGATATGTTTCATTGGGTATGTATTATTTATAGAAGTGTAAATTAATAAAAGTTTTTTTTAAATTATCATAACATATAATTGAGATAAACCAAAATTTATAAAATAAGTAAGTAAAAGTACCTAAGTACTTGAGCTAAATCTTCATTTTTATAATAAAATTATAATCGAGGTCTAAATTAAAAAAGCAACTTATTATACAATAAGTATTAAAATTAAATACATATACACAAAATATATTATTCCCATAATTATAAATGACTAAGTTATTAAACGATTAGGAAGGTTCTTGAAATTATAATATTATTAGCTTTATTGTATTATCAATGTTTCCCCTATGGGAATATTTTTAGCTTCAAGTGGAAGAGCCACATGCTCTAAGCGAATCGCCAAACCAATCACGTGCTTGCATATGTACAAATTAAAAAAATCTGGACAGTCACATCTCCCTTTAATCCAATCGTTTCTTTCAATTGGCATTAAGACAAGCCATTTGCTGAAATTTTGTTTTTTGAAATCGTCAAAACTTTCCCATTCGCTGAAAACTTCACATTTAGTTGCTTGGCCAGCAGGAATTAGGTAATAATTGAATTTGTCGTCTTTATGTAGCAGAGTCACCATTTTTGGTTTTAATGTCCAATGGTAAGCTTCAGTCCAGAGCTTCGTAGTTAAAGAGGGTACGTTAGCAATGTAATTGTCTTCTGGGTTAGTAATATATTTACCGGACCACTGGTTTACTATTTTTTTTACAACCAGCAGAAACCTAGACACATGGGAGCGTTTTCGGAATGTATTGCTATCCTTTATTACACTGATAAAAGACTCTAAAGCGTTATTGGTTGATGGAGAGTTGGGAGCCGCTCCCAAGAACCAATTGCGGTTTTGTGCTAACCACTGTGCTCTGAAATACGTGACAAATTCGGTTTGATCTTCATATTTTTGCAGAAATGCTTCAGAAGCTGCGTCAAATATATTCTCATCTGTTATAGAATGCAATGAATCGACATCATTTATGATATTATCACGCAGCTCCTCGTTTTTAATCTTTTTTATCCTCTCTTGAATTCTTCTTTTTGCGAGTGTCCAGCACATCCGAATTACGACATGATCTCCAAAAACTTCTAGAAATGCATTTTTTACGCTTTTAGCAGCATCACAAACCAATACTTTTGGATTCCAAGAGCTTTCAAAGATGTCTTGTATTTTATCCTTAAGTCCTTG
The DNA here is from genome assembly GCA_905333005.2 of Lycaena phlaeas. Taxonomy (NCBI): domain Eukaryota; kingdom Metazoa; phylum Arthropoda; class Insecta; order Lepidoptera; family Lycaenidae; genus Lycaena; species Lycaena phlaeas. The sequence goes on from HG995176.1 coordinate 4,776,127, forward strand.
GAACATCAACTTGAAATTTTCTTTTTCTTTATTACTTGAAATCGTTACACATAGAGGGTGAAATTTGCGGTTTTGGTCCGTGGTTCCACAGACAAATACTGGAAAACCCTGCCAGATGAGCTTGTACGTGGCATCTGCATGAACGACGCTGGCATCTTTGGAAGTTTTAATCAAATATTTAGTGGACATAGTAAACCGAAAAATGGGATTTTGTTCGTCACTATCATCAATTCGGTAACAAACCACAAAAGCTCTATGCGGATCCAAAGGAATGTTTGAGTTTAAATGAATCCATGCTTCAAGCTTTTCTAAAATTATGTTAAATTGTCCTTGTATGGTACAACGACGATTACTTAGATAATTCCTTAACTGAGACATTTTAGGAACTTCGATATTTTCCAATTTTGAAAGAATTCCCATAATAGCTTTTGGTTTCATTCTCAAATCTAATAATCGATTAATTTCGTTCTTCAAAGTGGTACTCATACCGTACGACGAGGTAAACTGCTTCTTTTCATCATGGTCATGATCAGCATTCGTTTTGAACATCAAGATTGAATCTGAGGTGTTTTCGAATAACAAATACATTTTTGCGCAGCATTGTGGACCACGTCGTTGCAACTTATTGCACCTATAATATATCTTTTTTCCTTCATCTGTTTGATGAAAATAATGTTTAGACCAAGTATCTTCAGCATTCACGAATGTTTTGGCTTTTTTGAAGCTATTAAACTTTTGAACAAACTTCCAGTCCAAAGACAGTTTTGTTTTCTTTTTTGCCAATGACTCCGATTTTGCAATGTAAATGCGGCATTCCGCATCCGGTTCGTAGTCGGGATCTCCTTTTATTCCTTCTTGATTAAAATTGTTATCCATTTTACTAAATAATCGTAAAATCACTAAAAAACCACACGAATCTCTTTCAAACACGTTGTTACAACTGCAAACACGTTGTTACGATTGCTGATAGACGCCGCACAATCATCGCATGACAATATTCGTATGCGATTGGCTCCTCGTGCCACGCGTCTGCTCCTACTCCGCCCACTTCGAACACTGCCGACCGCTGCCGCCCGCTGCCGCCGTTTCAACTAAAACTCATATTTTGCTCACCACGTTTTATATATGCATACTGTTATAATATTGTATTAGTAAAATGTGAAAAAAAAAGTGTTTATATTGAAAGTAAGTACATAATAACCTAGTAACACAGAATGATTTAAATAATTTTAAATACTAAAGAACAATAATAAATTTAATAATATAAAAGCCAGTATTATTATAACACATGCCAATCAAATACTCGTTTTCTCTGTTGTACAATCATAAAATCTTGCTGATCAAGTAGTTATTTTGAGGACTGAATGATTATACATATATTCGAACCCGCTAGCTCCGGCTTGAGCTCCAACGCGCTAACCATTGAGCCAGAGGTCGATGATTGTATGTACTATGTGTTAAGTTATTAACATAGTATAGTTTTGTACACGATAAGTGACGCTGTTCTCTGATATACCGTCTGTCTAAGTGAACGGGATCGATCGTCTTGGCGTTCACTGAGGTAGGCCTATGGTCTGCAGTGAACAGATAGAAGCTCATTATGATGATGGGATGGGAGTTTTAAAAAAGAGTGCTATCAGATGCTATGGCATAGGTCAATTTACTGTCATCGTATCATGATCGGCGTTTTTCCTCCACAACTTAACATATGTTAAAAATGACCAACCCCGGTATGCTCATTGACTCCGACGATGACAGCGGTATACCACTGTGTGGCGCCCGCTACCCTGTACACCTGGGCCCGGCAGCCGCCCAGCACCGAGGGAGTTGTGGTAAGGATTCTCTGACCGTCCTGACTGGTCCTCCAGTCGGAAGCCTCCGCGGCGAGGGCAGATATTGTGGTGGGCTCAACGCCCGCTTCTGCACCCGCCAACTTCGGGTCCCAATCCTGAAACAATTGACACTATTTTAATACACATTCTAACTCTTCATTATGATATTGTGAAGTTCAAAAATACCGGGCTTATACAAGTTACGGTAGCAGTAAACGAAATGTTTATGCATCATTGTTTGAACTGCTGTGCATCTTACATCAACCTTTTTCTGTCCACAGCTGCACATTCTCTAATAATATCTATGGACGCTTTTTACACCATAACCACATCAATCTGGTCCCGTGCTAAGTTTCCGAAGAACTTGTGTTACGGGTATCAAACAAAGGAATTAACTTTTTAATATTAATACATATATTTAAGATATTTATTATATAATACACAAATTTAATACACATCCATGACCCAGGAACACAGAAAAATTTTTGTTCCCTGGCGAGATTCGAACCCGCTACCTCCGGCTTGAGCGCCAACGCGCTAACCACTGACCCACGGGGGTCGTCTATCATGAACGTAAAACCAACCAATACGTACGTGCTGAAGATACACATTTATAATTATCTTAATTAAAATGAGCCTGCAAACGAAATCCAATTTATTTATATCATAATTTATTCCATATTATTAAAAAAACCGGAATGTATCTTCTGCAATAAAAAAAAGATTAATTTTATCAGGAATATGCGGTTGACGATAATATTGATTTGTCACTCACAAATACTATTCGTACATCGCGTACAAACATTTGACCTTTCGGGTTCGCACGCGACCCAATTACATGCAAGGGTGACCTTACCGTCATACCGTCGATAAGTGTACAGCTGTCTTATCAAAACTGCCATTATTAGTAGTATACTATAATACCCATTTGATTATCATACCAAATTAATTACTCGTGTCATAAAACTTATGCGTAGTTTCTAAGAATATCATCGATAACTCGAGAATAGATAAAGTAAGACTTCTAACTTAAGTTCAATTTTAAATTATGCTTTATTAAATTTCAAAGAACTTCAATAATTGTTCATATAATTTAAGACAAAGGATTTTAATATGTTAATTATATTCGTTCACTACTTTAAACGTAATATTACAAAATACACATGAAAATAAATAGTTATATTACAATATAGCTTCTGAATTCTGATCACATGGAGTTACAAAGACTGTTACATCATACATGGTATCAAATTCATTATTATTTATTACCAACCTGGAATATATGGGAAAAAAATGTGTGTTGTCATTAGGTTCAACATACTTTCTTTTTTGTCATCTTTTTATATCCTTTAATCTGTTAGATTAGCCTCACTAATATCAATGTACAAAGTAATAGACAAGTAGTGCAATTACCTCATCCGATTGCTCCACGACCTCGTAATCATCATGACCCACATTATCACCCACGTTCGTTATCGTATACGAGTACATTATACATGTTAACAACGCTTAGAAAGGTACCCCTATATTTGATACTGGCGGATGTGTTTAGTTCATTAGCTTTTTGACTTGCTAGGGTGTATTCAACCTTTTGTCATTAGTGAATAAACATCATCATCATAAGCCTCATCCGTTCCATCAGCATCAGCCTTTATCCGTTCACTGATAAATATACCAGGTACCAAATGTTGATCCCGTTAAAAGCCTTGATATTTCCGGGATAAAATTTAACCTAATCCTAATACAAAGTGTAAAGCCATCAATAATTTTCACCTCAATCGGTTCAGCCGTTTTGCTGTGAACAAGCATTACAAAACATACAAAATAAACCCTAGAATTCCCGTATAGTGTAAATTATTATATAACCGTGAATAAGATTTTTACATGGCCGATGTTTCGTATACTTTACAGCTACTATGGGTCACGAATGAATAGTTAGTCAGAAACATGTTTCATTTTAAACAAACATGTATTGTTCGAAGATTATCATGTAGCAGTTTACCCGTATCTAATATATCTATCAATCGTGCGAAAGTGGACAGATGCGGGACGCTGTAATGATGATAATTAGCTATTCTAGTTTGTTCTATGACAATTAGATATAGTTGCCGCGAGCATCGCAATGGCGATTAATGACGAGTATTATGATTAAAACGTCGAATTTATATTTACATGTAGATGAAACTATTTATATATTCTTGATCATAATTATATCAGCACATAGTCAAATTATTTGTTTGAACAAAAAATTGCACACTGACGTAAATCAATTCGCTAATTTATCAACATATTTTTGGTAACTAACCTGGATTTATACAAGCATAACGTAAGCTTATCTATACTCCATACAACAACATAATTATCATCATTATCATATATCCTATATAATGCTTAAAGAAAACGTTCAGAATATAATAAGTCTTTAGCATGATATTACAATCATATTTATGTCAATGTAACACATGACGCCGGCGGGCGGCACCTGTATGCGAGCACCCGACGTATCCGGTGCAATGACCTCTCCGCCCTTCCTCCGAGTTATATCGACGTGTGTTACACCTGGACGAGCCAACGGTTAGCTGTCCCAAAAATTATTATAAAACTGTATTAAATAATAATAACTATTATTATTATAACATATTAAATAATCGCTGCGATCATCAAACTATATGCTACTAACTACTATCTGCCCTCGTTATAATTAAATTTTAAGCGATAGGGTAATTAATGATTGTTTAGTAATTAACGTGTACTAGGTAATCACTCGTGTTTTAAAATAGGATAAGTAATTTCGAAGATACCTACTCTAACATTAAATTTATAAACATGACCTCTCCATTAATACATAGATAAATAACGATGACCCGTATTACTATACCAAAAGAAAGAAAGAAAAAGGAAATGCCAAAACAGTACTCGTGTAAAATGGTGGCATGTCTAGACATAAGTCAGTGTACAGCACACCCACCTAGTATTTGTGTACATAACTACATTATTGGATGTAACTGCGCAATGCGGAAACATTAAACGTTTATGTACAGTATACTGTTAAGATTTTATTGATAACACATTGTTTGCGCATGAGTGTTTGCACGATAAATAGTTAAGCTTAACAGAAAAACACGTGGCCTTGTTAAATGTCGGTCGTGGCAATATAATAACACGTTTCTGTTATTATTCTATGAAATAAATAATTGTCTTTTAATAAAGTATATAATTTTGAAAAGGTCAGAAAAGAAAGTGCATATTAATATATATATGCAATGACATGTCCATATTTTACTGTAGTTCATGGTTATAATTAATAACCTGTTAAAAAATTTGAAAGTGTGTATGTACTACAAGTTGCCCTTCGGCTTGTGAGTTAATAATGTGTATGGATTAAGTACTAATAGTTTAAAAAAAACAATTCAAAAATCGCTTAAATAGCATACGGAATTAAAAATTAGAAAATATTTTTATACAAGCCATTATTATATATAAAAATCTAATCTTTATTCTACGAATGAACTGGATTTACGAAAAAAATGCTATTTATTGTACACGTCAGGTGCTCGAAATTCCTTGTTGTACAAAATTGTAAATATAGTTATTTATTGAAGATTTTAAACAATTTCAATTTAGATTTCAACACTTCGTCACTCACACGTGAGACTGTCTGGATTTTGTGGTTTTATGATCTAGCACTTTCCATTCATATCAAGTTAAACCTAACATTATAATACGGTCTAATTAAATAATACTATAAAAATGGATACTATCAAATTATCGACTATTTGATTATTCGTTTCTAAAGTACATCACTTTCGCCGTAAAAACAATATGGCGTCGGCCCTTAATGTTTCACGGTCAAAACAATTTCACTTAGTTGCCGGAGATTACACAACGCCCGTGTTTTTGTCACGCACCGTCGAGCCGCTCACTCCTCACTCCTCGCTCAGTGACTCAGCACAGCATTACGCAATGGTGGCTTTTACTGTTTTATTTCTATTTGTTTATTTTTGTTACTTAGGCGAGCTAGCAGACGACAGACGTGACATTTGGTATAATACGATCAGTGCCTCGTCGCCCATGAACATGAGTTTACCTAACACTAGTCCAAGCAACTCATTCAAGGCCCTGTGTTAGTTACAGCCTATAGGTAATTACACTACGTTTCGAATATAAAAAGGAAAAAAAACCCTAGCTTATCTTCTGTATCTATGTCGGCTAGGATTTTCCGATAGGGCGTCTATGGTATAGTTTTGTTAATACATATAAAATTGCGTGATGGGTCACATTATCAGTATCGTATTATTCTTTTGTTTTGTGGTTCTGACGTTCATATATATTTTGTTTTGTATATAAGAAGTATCTACATTGGTCAAGTGACGTAGATAACTTTGAGTTGATGATATTTATATTAAATCCTTCTAAAATTCGCTTTTGAATAACCGCTTTGTTCAAATTATTATATTTTCAATACTTAAGTACTTATCAATCATCGTATTGATCCTACTAATATTAGGTACATTACAATATGACTTCAACAATCTCTAAAACAAAGAAATGTAAGACAAAGACTAATTAATCAATCCGTGTAACTGTGTAAAAACCTAAAATAGCGAAAGGCAACAGCTAACCCCAATACCCTTCAATGAATGTCAAATTCAAAGGAATTCTTAAAAGTGTACTGCGCATTTCGGCCACGTGATCTAACTCGGAAGGTTCACGCGGCTCTATCATGTGGCGTCTTTACGACTTGCATCTTGCAATGTCGGGTATAAAGAGGCTAATATTTTTACAGGCGAGTGTTAAACTTTACGAGTGCAGGTAGTACCCACCCACACACTCGCATCTCTCATTTAATTTCCTGCCTCCGCCGACATGTGATACATATTGATAGCACTCTCCTTGTATTAGATTTACGGGCCGTAAAATTTCATAAATATTCGACGTGCACGCTCTCACGTTTGGTAATCAACAGAAATCAGATACATATTGAATCTGTAATAACTTGTGAGTTACAAAAGGAGTAAAGAATAAGAAAGCAATAACTCTATATGCATTCGAACTAAAATAATGTTCAAAATAGGGATATTATCTTTTGAGAGAATTGTTGAAGGATTATTCATTCAAATATGTCACAAATCAGTCTTATGTCTAAAAACCTTGGCGCATTTTAACTAACTTTATTATGAATTAGATTTGTTAGTCATTGGAAAAAGCATCTGGATAATAAAATGTATATATACAATAATCTTTAGAATATACTAAATGACAATTTATAATGAATGTTTGCCAGTTTGGTAATATGAAATTTTAATCAATTCTCACATTCATCATTTTATGACTTTAAAATGCTAACTCAGCATTAATCTTTATACCAAATTTTAGTTTTCACAATAAAATACTAAATAGTATAAAGTATTTAGTTTATTTATATTTTAATTTTTTTAGTATAAATTATAGTATAAATAATAATATATTATTATACATATATACCAGGTATTCGCAAGACTCTAAAACATTACCATAAAAATAATAAAATTAAATGTAAATATTTTTTGATTACTCGGCCTTAATAGAGCTATCGCTACAGTTTCGTTGATACGTCTACACATAGGCTTAACTAGAAAAGATATAATAGTTTCATGCCTAATTTATACCATGTATAATTCAATATACATATATATACAATATATAGAGAACATAGCTGTATAGCTGTGTTTATTTCGGACTACATATTAAAAGGGGGTCTTTATAACTGTTCTCGTAACAATAGTTCGTAAGTGAGATACTCCCACACATAATTACTCTATGCGAGGATATTCTATTACCATACATACACTAATGGCCGTGATTTACATATAGTTAATTCTGGCCTCTGGGTAGTTCGATATCTGTTGGTCTATTCTGTAAGGTCGTTTTCAAATCTCAAAAGCGGAATCCGCGGTGATAAGACGAATTTGACGAATTTGTATTCTTTAAAATCTATTTATATGTGAGTGAGTGAGCTCTATCACTCAGATGAAGTTCGATATCGAAATGGTTTTTACAGAAAAGCCCTACTGTATGACATGAAGGAGATTCAATATTAATCATTATACTTAAGTATTATTATACTGAGCACGGGTCTCCTCCTCGAAATCAGGCGGGTAATGGGCCATAGTTCACCGATGCGCTGGCCCAGTGCGGGTTGGTGAACTTCACATAACTTCAAAGACTTTCAATCTCATCAGGCATGCAGGTTTCCTCACCGCGTTTTCCTTCGCCAATGAGCTAGCGATGGTCTCGTGTTTTGGGGTGCACTTAGAAATTTAGAAAAACCCATTTCAAGGCACACACGGGGGGGTCAGGATCGAACCCGGAACCTCTCGCATAAGAGGCCGAGTCCGTCCACCACTGGACCATCGTCGCTCCAAAGTAAACACTTAATAAATATAGGAAAATAATATATTATATTACGTTACATCGTAACATTTGATAAATTGTTTGAAACCGAGACGATACGCCGCCATTAATCACGTTACATGAAAGGTCTGAGCGAAAGCTAATCTATAGACGAAAACGGACAGAGGACTTGAGAAAAAGGTTTTATTTTTCTTTAAATATTCTTACTTTACTAACAGACACGACATAAAATATATTGCTTACACACAAGCTCTCAAGTCTCAACTAATATCAACAGTAACGAATGATAAGGCGATACACTTACTATTGTTTATACAAATACAACCTTGACATCATACATAATATAGAATAAGATATTATGTATTTAATTATTATTATTACAATTCTAGTAAGGGCCTATTTCACAATCTCCAGATAATCTTGTCAAATATGTTGCCAATGGCCTGTTCGGCACTTATCTGGAGATTGTGAAACAGGCCCTAAGTATATCTATGGTTCGAGCTTCTTTGACTAAATCATTGACAAAAAGGACAAAAAGATAAAGCAATAAACATATATTTTTCGTATTATTCTATCATCAAAGAATCTTACTTATATCAACAAAATTAAAACGTGTTGTAAATAAAAAAAATATGAAACATATTTTTTTTCAAATACAAACTGAATGTTTTCAAGTTTTTAAGGAACATTACCTACTTATTAAAATTTAGATTATTTTAAAAGCAAATTATCAAATCGACTTTAAACTTATACATATATTGTCACTGACAGATACAAACTTATCTATAGATAAAGATTAAATCAAACTGATGCGTAAGATAAGAAAACTGTGCCAAGGAAGTCGTGTTTTTATAAAATAAAATCATTAAGTGGGTACACAACTTGTACATTAATTGCTTGTCACTTTCATAAATAAAAAATAATTAATGAACGATTTAAGTTTATTTTAATATCCAATTAAACGGTGACTTTATTCATTAGATTTCATTAAAATTATGGCGACTTTAATAAGTTTCAATATGATGTTAAATTCCTTATTAAAAAGACAAAGACTACATTTTATATTTTAGTTGTACAGGTACAGAAAAAATAGCCTCTGACATACCTTTAACTTAACAACATACTACCAACACGTAACGAATTTACAATTTATAACTAAAAAGCTTAATTGTTTTGTGAAACATTTCATAAATTTAATGACTCAATAAAGGTAGGGGGGGGGGGGTGTAAGAGCCACATAAAAATGCTATAGCGAGTACGTTTTTTTTTTTTTTTTTTTTTTCGGTTGGATCTATGCTAATGGTCCTAGTGACCGTTATGCGTCATCGGAAATGGGGTGATCCGGTTGGATCATCCTATGACGTTAAAAATTTGGGGGGTTGCCCCCCGCCATGTTCATGGCGTCGGGTTTGCCTATATAGCGAGTACGATTCGGTCTCTTGTTGTAAGTATGTTAGGGTTATATTATTATTCGTTCAACAAGCCAACAAGGGAAACGAAGAATATCCCGTGCTTTTTAAATTCAGAATATATCACACATAGAACACATAAAATATGCAGTAAATTGCTCTTCTATATTGATAAAATTTACACTGCCTAATGTCAAGCAGGTGCAAACTAATGTATCACTTAACGGAGAGGTGATGGACTTGGTGGATTCGACCGTATTTCTTGGAATAACCATAGATTGTAAGCTGCAATGGGCGCCACATATAGCCAAGTTGGCAAATAGACTCGGTACTGCGACTTTTGCGATTAAAAAAATAAGAAAAATGACAGATGTAAATACGGCGCGATTAGTATACCATGCTTACTTCCACAGTCTAATGTCTTACGGCATTCTACTGTGGGGGAATGCGGCGGATATTAATACGATTTTCTTGTTGCAGAAGCGAGCTATTCGAACTATATACTGTTTGGGCCCCCGGGTATCATTGAAAGAAAAATTCAAAGAAATTGCCATCTTAACTGTAGCTTCTCAGTACATACTTGCTAATGTGATGTACGTCCGCAAAAATATTAATGACTTTTTAAAAAAATGCGACCATCACAACATAAATACTAGGAACAAATATAAATTGAATGTTCCATTTTTTAGACTTAATAAAGTTAGTACTTCTTTTATGGGACAATGTATACGATTTTACAATAGGATCCCAGAAAACGTTCAAAATCTTTCCATTAATAAATTTAAGAAAATTGTTAAGGAACGTTTGTGTGGTAAAGCGTATTATGAAATAAAAGATTTTATTGAAGATACCACACCTTGGGAATAAGACACTCACTCATAAGGTTTTATACAATGTATAAATTATACATTTCATAATTTGTTATTTAGACGAAGCGAAACCTTGGGATTAAATTGCTCTTCTATAAAGCTGTTTTATCTAGAATGTAGATAAATTTTGAGCCTGCAGTGTATTGAACTAAACTTGTGTAAAGGTGAAACGTATGACATGTCATGCTCGCTTACGCTACTGCAGTGGTGGCGTTGTGGGATGGGTCTTCCACTTCCCTCTAATATGCGGAAGAGGTTGACGCTGGCTCACGCGTCCAGGCCTATGTGGAGGTGCTGCTGTGGTGGCTGGTCGTGTTATGCGATTTCTACCTAGCTGAGTTTCTTTTTTTTTTTTTATTAACATCCACTGGTTTGTTTTGGATATTGCGGGGTCTAAATTTATCTACTTATTTACTTTTCTTAGGATAAAGATCTTAGGATAAGACTGTAATAAATGTGTTATAGTAATAAGTGTATGTAATTATGTATGTTTATAAAAAATTGTAAACTATATTTTGAAAGGAGCAACCCAACAGAGTTTCTTGCTGAATTCTTCTTATGTACTATACTAATATAGTATTATGTATTGTTTGTATTACTATTTTTTGTAATATTGTATTTGAAAAGACTAGTTCCACTGAGTTTGTTTCGCCGGTTCTTCTCAGTGGACTTACTTTGGAACCGGTGGTAGACTCAATTGACCTTCAAAAAGATACTTGGATAGTACTATTTTGAATAAAATTTTTGACTTTTGACTTTTGACTTTCTAATAAGGATCAAATACTTCCAGAATTCAAGCATTATTCATCTTTTTTTATTAAAAGTTCTGGTTTTATTGAAATATCATAGGACAAAATTATCATTGACAAAAATAGCGGCTTTGATAACCCAATTCGGTCCCTCGTTTTTAATTACATCAAGATGAGACGATACAGTCTGTCACGGAACACGTTTGACGTTCAGTAACACAATCGGCGACTTTCATCAGACCCACTGATCCACCGTGAACGTAACGCTCGAGTAACCGTCACAGACCGAACCTTGATTACCAAACGGAAACATTTTTTGTCGCGTGTGGCAATTTTTATTAAGAGCTCTTTCAAATGTTTTTTATGATAAAACAAATTGTACAATTGCTGTAGGTATTGTGACTTTGAACGACATTGAATAATTTAAAATAACAAATTCTAACTTACGTATAAAACGTCTTTCAAAGTAAATAACATTTTGATAATCATAATTTAAGTCTATCAGTATACACTACACAGTACACACTCAGTGACGCAGTTTCTAAAGCATATTATGGATCATGAAGCAGATAGGTATACTGTTTATTCATGAATAGAAACTTACCAAAACTTCATTGTAGTGGCTATTAGGTCTATACTTCTCTATGGTAGAAACAAAAGTGGTGCTCATAATTCAGATCAAAAACGACAGTTAACAGAAAGATAATAGAGAGTCTATTATTATTATTTTTATAACGAAAACAGTAACAACAAAAACTTAAGAATGTTATTATGCTAGCTAATATAGCAATAACATTACTGTTACAAGCCTAAGTGTGCTCCACAGAATAACATTAAAACATAATTAAGTTTACCACAAAACAAACATCAAATATCGACCAACTAATTAGAACTTCAAAGACTTGTTTAATGTTCTGCAAACATTGTACCAACATTGACTCATAAAGGAATCAACAAATTACCTCTGTCCTGACATAAAATGAGAACGCGATAGCTCGTGGCTCGTGTCTCGCACACACCTACATCAATGTCATGTTACCCCTTTCTCCTGGGGGGAAGGCACCGGACAGTAGAGCAAGTTAACTGAAGCAAACTTTACTCGTTTAAATTTTGCGGTAACAGTTTCTGTCGGCTTGCGTGAATACAGAAGTTCATAAACTCGCGATAAACTTTTATCGCCAGCGCTTAATTTAGTTTTAATGACAACTGCTCGTATAATAACTGGATATTAATGATTAATATGTTAATTGATTCGTTAATAACATAGATACTCGGTGTTTACCCGCATGGTTTACGATCAGAATTGAGGACATGATAATTTATTCTAGTTTAGCAATATTTATAACATAATGATTTTATCTAATTTCTCTTTTTTGTGCAATTGGCTAGTAAATATTAGACAATCAATTCCAAAATAAAATATCTGTAGTTAGAAAATACTACCCCCATTAGTTTCCATAGGTATATATATATACATATTTACATCTTCTATGGAAGGAACAAATGGTAGTCAAAAGTAAAGTTTACAGATTTGTGAAGTAAAATGGTATTTTATGTTCCAATTACATAAACTAATGATAAACACTAATCAGATCAACGTCATCAAACCGTCATCAACTATCTTAATTGGTAAAGCAATATAGCAATTGGGACAATAGAATTAAATTACAATCTTGGTCTTTATCAAAAAAATTGATAACCAAACTCGATACGTTGTTGACAAGAGTACTTTTGGCAAATGGGAGCTAATCAATCATAGCTTTACCGGGAGGCGGTTGGGGTAACCGAAAATAGCGCGACACTACCATAACCACCACCTGGCTGGGAATATGTATATAATACGGGGTGGAGTGGGTGGCGCGCGGAAAATCAATATAGCGGGCGGCAGGCGGCAGCGCGGGCATCAAAACATACCCCACACCACTGTCCACCCGCACTACCCCCCGGCACCCACCCGTCGCCCGGGGAACACCTCCCCGTGTTTGGCAGACACCGTCCTTGATCTCCCCACTTCGCCCGGGAGCACAAGTTTGGATAAACACTCGTATCGTCTCATTCGAAAATTGGGTCGGATATGCGTCGAGTTCTATCTACAATCAATTATTATATTATGTAATATTGTGTTATATTAGCTACTGTTTTGTATGTAAATATTTTTTGTTTATACTCTGATTCGTGGAGGAGGGTATAATAATGACAAGGGTTTTGATAAAACATTTAGACCTTGTTTTATCAAAACACACCCCTAGTAACACAAGGCACTTTGAAGTTTTGAGACTTAATTAAGTAATAATAATTAATAATCTATGGACGCTTTTACTCCACGTCAATCTGGTGCCGTGGTAAGTTACCTAAGAACTTGTGTTACAGGCACTAGACAACGGAAATACATATATTTAATACTTTTATAACACAACCATGACCCAGGAACACAGAAAACTTTGTTTTCTGGCGGGATTTGAACCTGCTACCTCCTGTTTAAGCACCAACGCGCTAACCACTGAGCCACAAAGGTCTTCAAGGGACGATGTACCTAATCAAGATTTGGAAAATATCCCACGTAGGTTGAAGGGGTAAATGTAATTTGAATTAAGTTAAATATAAAAGGGAGTTTTTCAAAAGCAGACGTTCCCCTAAAATATGTGTATTTCTTTTCTAAAATATTTATAAAAAGCACTTAAATTGCGGTTGTGTATTAAAACTTCAAACGAATTAATGTCGTTTTATACTTTTTGTACCATAAGTTAATCTTCTATACAACGGAACCATGCTTAAAAATTATTATAAAAGTGTTTGATGCGATGTATATAATAATAATAATAATAATAATATATTTTATCATTTAATTCCAACGTCACACAGTATGAAATATAAATGCAATCGTATTCATTACTGGCGGACTAAATTGATTCAATAGAATTAATTATGCATCGACTCCATCGATAAATGCATTATTGAACATTATGACTCACACACCGGTTGTTATAATGGCTTACGTTACCATTAGCATTTGTTATTACAATAAGTCTTATTTCTACATCGCCCAAATTCTACCAATCCATTAGGCAATAGCCATATCCAGAGCCGTAAAAAGCCTTTTTTGCGCCCTGTGCGAACTTCTATAACTGCGCCCTTAGCAAACCGGAAAAAATAATAGTCCTGCCTGGTCTGGCCATTCTTGCGCTCCTCAGAGTCTACGCCCTGTGCCTGGGCACCGGTGGCACCGCCCTATTTACGGCTCTGGCCATATCTCTGGAATTCATCTCATGGCGCGCCATTTTTCTTACGAATTAGTGAAGCTAATGAAGAATACTGTCAGCACCTATAGAGGCTATAAACGACTTGGTTTATAACTAGATAAATTCCTTTGGTTGTTATAATTTAAGGATATTTTCAAGCGCAATATTAAAATATTTATTTTAAGTTGAATTACATGGGACGTCCAAGCCGTGTTAAATGCTAGTCACTTGGTATCAGTGGTCTTATCGTTTATTGTAGGTGGCATATGTTCAGCAGTAGACGGATACAGGTTGATAATGTATAAAATAAATATAATAATGTTAATTAACATTTATGAAGGAAAACACACGAATCATTCATTACAATCGCATTCGTGTTGTTTATTTTTAATTGAGAGCTATTTACTTTCAATTGAAACACAGAATGGACTTTCATTAAACCTTACCACATAAAGAATTGCACTGGAGAATTGTAGTTCTCCATAATATTAATGAATACTGCCAAACAAGACTAATTGAAATATGCTAACGGCATGTGGAAGTGAAGAAAAATCATTGATCGAAAAAAAAAAATAAGAAGTTTTGTCCATTCTCTACTAAATACGTACTATACTAAATATTACTAATATAATAAATGCAAAAGTAGTTCAGTCAGTCAGTCAGTCTGTCTTTTCTTCACGCCTGAACCACTGAACCGATTTGAATGTAATTTGATGCAAAGGTAGTCTAAGAATCGAGAAAAGGCAAAGGGTAGTTTCTATCCCGGAAATCCTACGTGATATAGTATGCGAAAGCTACGGCTGGTGTGTGACATGGTGAACAACTAATAGTCGATAGGCGAAGAAAGTTCTAGAATAACAGATTTTATTTTGAACAAGGACGTCCACCTCCAATGTATGGAATGATCTCCGTTTAATCAACAAAGTTCGATTCGGTGTTTTGGCGTTGTTAATAAGATATGTTCAGCAGTTGATACAGCAAAATAATAATGCCATGACACACTGCCAATAAAATATACGATATTTAGCCGATACTGGTAATACCTATACGTAGGATTAGATAACGTCGCCGCTCCCACGACACGTAGTCATATAATTTACAACCATAATAATAATTCTGCGATACGACGACAATCTTAATAAAACATGTCTACCTAGATACTACGCCTATCAAAACACGGATTGAAGTATTGACAGATAAAGTAATTTTATAGGAAAATTACTTTACTCCTACTATGTATTACCGAATCTTTAGCGTTGGCAGGCAATTTATAGTTATTATTTTTACAGCATATTATGAATGATCTTTAAATTATGTGCCACTGCTGGTAACGATACTCTTCAGTCTTCAAAGTTTGGATTACAGTGTTTATCATGCACTAACGAAAAGACTACATAGTTACATGTATCCATAATCCAAAAGTTTATTATTTTTTACCCATGTTTACTATATTAGGCATAACTTTCAAGTCACATTTATTGATACAGTTAACGCCATCTATCGGCGAAACCAGGCACTAATAATAGATTAAACAAATATGTAAGTATTAAATTCACAAAATTTTACTTACAAGACGTACAAACCTACCGAGCTTTTAGCATTCAATTGTTTCCGTTGAATATGAATGTAGCTCTATATTACAGTAGGTAATGCACTTCTAACCACATACAAAAATATTACTATCCTACAGTCGCAATGCAGTCGCTGAGCATTTGATTTGCTTCGCCCGCTTTTTCAAATCTCTCCGTTGAACACGGTAATTTTGTTTGACGATGAAGATTATAAATTGAACAGACGACTCGTAAAAAAGTCATAGCCGACAGATGCCAATAAGGATCAAAACTTTTTTATGTTAATCAAATTTTTAACACTTTGATACAAAGTATAAGTGAACCGTTTTTATAACTTCAATATCGTTAATACTATCTCATTCATATTAATTAATATTATATTATAGACAATTACGTCTACTATTAAAACTGAGCGATATTTCCTAATACCCTGTAATTTCTTTTATAGGTAACTATTGAACAAACTTAAAACATTTTATACTTATATACACACAACATCACAACACACACAATAATAAAAAATAGAATTCATATTTCCTTCCTGATTTATAAAATAGATGGGTATTATCATCATCATCATCGTCAGCCTTTTTCCATCCACTGTTGGACATAGGCTTCTCTCAATGCACGCCAAGAAGACCGATTTCTTGCCACCGAATACGAAACACATTCATTGAAAATATAATACATATATCGAGTTTCACGTCTATTATTTCGGTTTTACGTTATTGAATTACAACAGCCTGTATTCACAAAGATTTTTTAAATAAAAATATACCTGGGTTATATTGGTATGCAGTTTTAAAAAATAAGAACAAGTGTACCTACCTAACTATATAAAAAAGTTAAAAAAAGTAAAGTATCAACCCTTTATGTCCCACTGCTGGGCACGGGTCTCCTCCTCGAAATTAGGCGAGGATGGTAATGGCCCCATTACCCTAACTATATACCTACTTTAATTTCATATGAAAATCACGTTTCGATATTTAAACTTTATGACATTGTTTACAATAAATTTTATAGAAAATTCTTGTTGCAAAAAAAAATCGAACTTCTTTTTGGTGGCATAATAGCGGGAAGTTGTGCTTTTATCATGTAAATGATTGTAATGATTTGTATCTAATAGGTCAACAAAGCTCATCTTGCCGAAAATAATAGTGACAATAAATATAAAATATTACACAGTTTAGCAAATATATTTCGTTTTAATATCTTTCTTTCCTTTTCACTATAATGTTTTGATCTAAGTTTCCTATAATATCATAAAATTTATAGTAATCGTTGTCTAAAAAAGGACTATAGGTAATTAGTTTTATACAGTAACATTTAGTTTTGATAACCAACATCTAGGTATTATAATATTCCTAGTTAAGAGTTGAGACAGTGCGACAGTTCCAAAATAATGTTATGAACTTTAAACATTAAAAAATCATAACTATCGAGAAACAAGAATGTATTGTGACTAAAATGTAGGTACCTATGTCTTGAAAATTATTTGATGTTTCGTTTATATTCTGTTACATAATATTATAGATTATTGTAATGGCGGTACTCTCTAAGAGGTATAATTTATTTTCTGATAGGTACCTAAAGCATACATCTGTTGGATGTGCTTATTACTGTTATTAACTCAAAACGTTGCAACTAACCTGGTAAGACTGTAGGTTCCCGTAGTCTAGAAACTGTAGACTTTTGTCATGCAAATATTCAACCGGCTGGGCGTCCGATTGCAACGTCACATCTGATGTCAACTGCGTAAATGTCTGAAAATAAACAACATAGTATTATTATTGAATAATAACGACCACAGTTCATATCTCATAATCATCATAACTCATATGTCTATAATTTTTATTGTTACTACATTGAACTAAGTACTTGATCATTTAGATTTTAGATATAGACCCACGGCCCATGGCCTAATTGTTTATTGTATAGAACTGGATGTACATACATAATACATATTTTGATACATTGAATATAACGCTGAAGAAATAGTCTTTATACCTAATAAGGTATATAATATCGTAATTAAGAGAACAGTACCTGATACCTCCCTTATAACCTATCTGAGTTCTGACCGTTAACTTTTAAAAACGGTAAAATCTCTTTGTTGTGAAGCAAAAAATAAAACAAAACAAAACTTTTAGATAACAAATCTGTTGACACCTTCTAGAAGTTATTACAACCTTTTAGTTTTAAATTTATTGGAATTTAATATTATAATACATAATATTATGTACCTATTTATTTTGAAAAAAAAAATGTTAAAAATTAAAATAACTTTAACCTAGTCAAAAATTACCTGCAATCTTCGATCATTATTTATTTCACAGATAATATATTTCGTAATCATTATCTTTATCACTTATGAATTTTAAATGTAACTAAGTATTAAGTATGTCATGAAAAAAAATATTTGTTAAATGCAATAATACGGTAATTTTATAATAATATGTATTTAAACGAAAAATTAACGACAAGCAAATAGAGGAAAGAAGCAATCACCTTTGATTGTGTAAAAGCTATTACGTGCTACCATCTAGTTAATATTTTAGCAACTACGACGAGATCGAATACAGCTTTAACACTCTGTATTAAAAAAAGTTTTATTATAAATATTTTGAGCGTCTAACACTTATTGCATTTTTTTTTTCATAATGAAAATAATATGAATACAAAATTCCAATGCATTACTCCAAAGTAATGATTTACTTGAATGAATGAACTGGGCACACTACAACTACGTTACTACCGCCATCTAGTGCTACTTCAGGATAATACCTCAAAATAAATGTTCGTGGTTCGTAAGTTTTACGTACAGCAAGTGATACCTACTATAATTAAATACATTCTTAATATAATTGTATTTTTTATTTAAATGACTAGAACAACACTTACCAAAGCAGGCCATTTTACTTCCTCATTTTCTATTTTACGTGGGGCCCACACTAAAGTCCTTTCAACTAAAAATACACGAAACGTTTTACGCGAATAGACGGGCACCCATTCACGGCGTTGCCAATCGACACCATCATATTCCACTAACACCTGAAACAAAGAAACAATCCGATGTTAAATGAAAATAATTAAATAAAATTATTGTAATCACACAATAGAAAAGGGGAAAACTTTTCTTTCTAGAATACAACACAGCGCCATCTCGTAGGGAATAGCTACAATACTTCACACTAATGTTAAGTTCAAATTGGTAAGTATTTTGTAACACTAGATGGCGTTACACGTGCTGTTTAACATAGTAAATACTGCAATACCCCGCCCAATTGAAATATCATAACAGTTAAAAGAAGTGTGTGTATCACTGTTTTGGGACAAAATAGCAATGAAAAAAGGTATATAACTTAAAATTATAATTCCTATAAGTAGTGTCTGCCTTTTACTTTACGATTTACCTATCCACCTATTTGACATATTTAAATTCTGTGAAACAAAAGTTAACGAAAACTTTTAATACGCCACGCAATAGTTTTGAATTTGGCGCAGCGCAGCATGTATACAAATAATACAATTGTAATATCAAATGAAGATTCTCATTACCTCTATAAGCAGAAGCTTCTAATGTCAGGACATAAGTATTTATGTGGTCAGGAAAGTGTTTACTGGTTAACAAGATATTACGTGGTTAGAACACAGATAACTAATGAATTATAAATTTTAGCCCCGACTATTTGTTTATCGTATTATAAATAGCAATCACTTGCGGGTTATAGTTGACGTTAAATTTAAAAATACCTACTAAGAGGAAATATTATGATCATTTTAATTTTCACTACGACAGCAAAAATTTTGCAGCATCAATATCATGGCCTACATACACGGGCTAAATAGGCGCATTGAACATTGAACATTTTTTGTCTTACTTCAAAATCATTTCAAGCTTTAAATCATTTCAAATTTAGTTTTATTATTTCAACCTATCATAAATTAATGCTAATATTGGTGAAGACTGAAGAAATATTCACGTAGAAGTTTTTTGGCTGGGGCCTGGGATCCTCTGAGTCTAATTCGGCGACAATGATAGACGTCGAGGGCAAACCGTTCTCAGTTCCACTTAGGGGCATACTTATACGCTTTGTCTACTTTAAAGTTGGTATTTAATAATCATAGAGCACTTTATTTTATTTGCATGTTACGAAAAATATGCATAACATGATTTCTAGCATCTCATTCCAATTTCCAACCTCTGGATCTCCACTCTTTGCGGATATTATTACCATATTATTGACTATAGATTGCTTTCTTTGCTAACTTTATTATATATATTTCATCATCATCATCATCATCATCAGCCTCTATCCGTCCACTGCTGAACATAGGCCTCCCTCAATGAACGCCAAGATGACCGATCCCTTGATACTCGCATCCAACGCGGACCTGCCACTGCACGGAGATCGTCTTCCCATCTGGTTAATGGCCGACCAACACTTCGTCTACCTAAACGCGGCCTCCACTCTTGAACCTTAATGGCCCATCGGCCATCCGTTCTTCTGAGTGCGTGACCAGCCAATTGCCACTTCAACTATATATAATTATGGACCTTTAATAAAGATTAGAAAATTACAAACCAAACCTATAAACTCTTACGCCATGTGACTGTTGGCGTCAATTGAGAGAATTAAAAATAAAATTCCAATCACTAGCTGGCAATGAGAAATCTCTTATAGATGAAGACCTAACGATAGTAGAAAAGCTGATGATACTACTATTTATAATATGCGCCTGCGCGTTGAAAATGTTGCTTGGCGTATATTAAACATGGACTTTGTTCGTTCTATCACAATGTAGCTTATTATAATTGTCGTTTCCAATGATTATTCTGAATCTTATTGAATTTGTTCATTTTGAGAACCTTATGCCAAAATATATTTTGTAATGGTTATTTTGACCTTGAAACTGGAACCTTTTTATGTCGTAAAAATCTTTAGGAACCTTTAGGAAACGTTAAGCAACGAATAAATTGCGATCCCTAGTGGCATGTTCTGTTGCGACTGTTAGGAAGTTCTAATATCTACCTATAATAAATAAATGTTGTATATGTTTTTTCGTTTTAATTTTTATAAAAAATTAGGGTATACAGTCAACACCGGTAACTCTATGGGAGCTCTACCAATTTTATAGATGACTAAAGTTCACCGTTTAAAGCTAAATTGCAGACGCAACATCAACGCAAAAAAAATGGAGGAAGCAGAAGCTTAATTTGAAAATTACCCTTTGTAAATTATTGTGCATTGACAAAAACGTTGGATTCAATGTTGGTCGAATTGATCGACCTTCATTGATTGTTTCAAGGTCAAACCTTAAAAAATGGCCTCGTAGTTTGTTTTTGTAAAAATAAAAAGTGCCAACGCAAACTTAGCACTTATTATATAATCTAGTAATGATATAGCACAGGACCACCTTTGTCCATCTTGGTATATCCTAATGTTGTTGTTATCTAGATTAAAGGGTGCAACGACTGGGTCCGCGAGTGTCCCCCAAGGGTTAGTGCCCCTTCCCATGGCCATTCACATCATAGATTAGCTTCATAATATCTGAACAGAAAAGACAAGGAGATTTTTAGAAATATGAATTTTTATATGCAAAATAATCTTATACCAATTTATAAAGCTCAAGAGTTTATTTGAAAGAGCCAATCTCAGGAACTGTGGTCGGATTTAAAAAAAGTCAGTGTTAGAGTCTATTAATCCAGGCAGGCTATAGGCTATATCATCCACCTGAGATCCCGTTGTAAATCTTAGTTAAAGTGATGAAGCTGCGGGGAACAGCTAGTGTATACTAAATCTAAAGAGTTTGTTTGTCTGAAACTTGCATTTGGGTTTCAAAAATTATTATCTCATTTAATAATCTTATTATAGAGGAATGTTTAGGCTGTAATATATCTTAAAGCATTTTTAATTTTAGAGGATAAGTTTAAAAAGTGTCAAAGCGGCAAATTGGCCGTAAACGACAGTTTCATAAACCCTCCATAATGGCGCTGATGTAGCTGGTGGAAGAATTGTTTGTTTAATAGATATATTATAAATGTTTGTGTACGTAATTTCTTACCGCACACAAGTTAAAATAAATTTTAATTTTATTCAAATTTCCATTCATATTCCATATATTACATCCATGTTCACATAGTACTAGAGAGTACTAGAGATTAAAGAAAACGTCAAACGTGTAGATTACGCGTCAAAATAAACAACTACGCAACGACGAACCGTGGATAAAAAACATCAACAAATTCAAGTTCACCTTGTTCGTTTATAGTTATCTTGATTTGTGATTGCGTAACATTTAAATTCTCCATATCCACATACAGAGTAAAGTGTCATCAAGGGTTGCCAAATTGGTAGGACCTTGTTGTAAAACTAAAAGGAGATTTTAAGGTTATCTAAATAAAACATAGTACGTTTTTAATCGTGGTTATATAGGTAGCTATTTGATATTACGAGTATATCGACATTTCAAATTTGTTGTTTGATTTTTTTTTAGAAGGAAACAAAATAGCACGATTTTCTGTACTAGGCTATGTTACAAAATCTTAGATGTAGGTTGGTAAAACGTCGACAACCCTGGCGCCGCCACTGTCCTAGTTCTCGAAGCCCTACCATTAGCGGTGACCTTGTCTCCGTATCAGTTACATGTTACTGCATACACTATAAAACGATCCACTCACGATGTATGTACTTTATTACCTTAGGTATTTACCTCATATAAACATATATGTACTAATTTGCCATCTACGTTCACTCGTAGTACCCACAGACAGCTAGCTCCCTACGGTTCATCATCACCATCAGCGTTTATCCGACCACTGCTGAACATAGGTCTACATCAATAAACGCCATCAAACGCGGACCAGCCACTGCACGGAGAACACTTCGTCTACCTAAACGCGGTTCCCACTCTTAAAGCATTATTAGCTCATCGGCCTTCCGTTCTTCTGAGTGTATGACCAGCCTATTGCCACTTCAACAAGACCATTCTTCGCGTGATATCGGTAAGTTTTAATCTCTGACGGTTGTCTTCGTTTCGAATCCTATCTGTCAAAGAAATACCCAGCATAGCACGCTCTATAGCTCGTTGAGCTACGGCAAACTACGATTCTTAATTTTCGACTGGTCCGCACCAGTCGAAAATTAAGAATCGTCGCAATCGAATTCGTATTGGTTGAAGACTTTCGTCTTCGAACTCTTTCTTCGTCTTGCAGTTAGCTGCAGTATAGACGACGTAAGTATATGGCGAAGCTGCCCTACAGTTAACATAATATAAAATTGAGTTTTTCCATATCCTTCCTTGGCCATAACTGATCACAGGAAACAAAACTTTGGACGTGTATGAGCTACATAGACCGCGAATAAAACTGTTTAATTATAATGATTGAAATTCGCGGAATCATTTAAAAACATTTTGATCATTTAAAAACCAAGGTATTTGTGAAGACATAAATGTCAATAAAAACTTAAGGAATAATAATAATGTTTTCAAAATCCCTGCAAAAAGCGAATAACTATAAAAAATCCTGGAATGTACATTATGAAACGGTGGCAAAGACGGAAATGATTCCAAACGTGGAGGATTAAGATCTGGAAATGAAGTCTGGAATTATGCGCGACGTTACAAAAAAGCTGTGATTTCATGAGAGCAAATCTAAGCATCATCTTATTGTAAATTTTCATTTTATTTCGATGGACCATTATAAAGAGAGATACAAGCGTGTGGAAGCAGTAATATTATATTTATACATAACAAGAGGTGTGGAACAGTATAGTCCAAGATTTGGCTTCAGTTCCGTACAGCCACAATCATTATTCGGAAAATCGTATGACGACATGATTTGACAGACATTAAATTGAGGATAGCTAGAAATATAGAGCACATAAAAAATGAATTATCTCGGAAATTTGCATTAAAAAAATGAAACAAATAGAAAAAGGTATTTCGTAGCTAATAGTCTAAAAGCAAGGATTATTAATCAGAAAGGATCATTAGTGTAACAACAACTATAACTTAGCAACCTACATAAAAAATATGCACCGAGAGAGTAAATATATCATGTGCAGAAACAAAAATCTGTAAGTTACCTGAGAATATAAAAGGTTTTCTACACACAACTTTTCACATAAAAGAGGAGGGCTTAATGAAAGAAAATGTTGATTAAGAAAACTACAAAGCTTTGCATGTTTTAATACTCTTTTAGAACCGGCAATGCGTTATGTTGATGTTAACCACGTGTTTGATTCACTATACACAGCAGGTTCATATAGAAGATTACTTAACGAGATTCTAAATGAGGTATTACATACAAAATAAAGTATAGATGATGATGTTGTAAATATGAAACAAATGTACGTCGAAGGAGGATTTAATACAAAATAGCTAGTAAGTGACGTAATTTTATCATCACAAGTACTGAGACCCTTATTTATGAAGGATTAAAGAAACAACGCTTCAAGTATAAAAGCGCATTCGGTGAGGTATTAAATTGAAGCACGAAAGAGTGCAATACAAAAACACCACCAAAAAGAACAGAAATTCAAAAATTGATGCCGGGTCCTGTCTTGCAATATTTGTTTGTATGTCTATAATTATTTGTGCCTATATCTCATTGCCCTACTACACGAAGCACGACTACCAAAAGAATGTTCTTTTAACTTAAACTTCTCCATATGCAATTTGGTTGAATTCATTAACCTCAACTTGCATTTTTCTTTATTTGCATCCTTATCCACAGCTACAACTTTATTAAACAACATTTGCTTTTCGAATGCCATAGTAATTGGCTGACATGCAACGCCTTATCTCACAAAGTATATCGTTATATTGGTTAGGTTCCAAAATAGCATTGAATTCAGATGCGGCTACGTAAGCCTGTAAACAGACGGTGCACGTCGAGACTCGAGTGCAACCCAAGCCCACGCGTTGCTGTTGCCAAACTCTCGACTGTTATACATATCTTTAAACTGTAAGCTTTAAATATAGCAACACCACGTACTGGCATATAGACAAGTATATAGTGTCTTTGTATAATATGTAATTTCAAAGAGTTTTTATTCGTCTGTACTCATAGTTGTCTCACATTGTTCAAACCATCAGAATATAATTATTTATGTATTAATTTCAATATCTGTTTGTTAGCGATATACAAAATACCTTTGGAACCTAGATGTTAACAAGATAGCTTTGTTTCTTTTCTCAAGGCTTGACTTATTCAATTGCTAAAAAGTAAAAACCCTTGCTTTATATAAATAGCTAACAAATAGCAAAGCTACCACCAGGTTCTGAAGATTATTTAGGTTATTTACGTTTAGAAAGTATTTATTTTATCGTAGAGCTTTGCAACAGGGCTGGTTTTTCCTACCTTATTCTAGTATTTGGTCTTACATAATATTAAATATATACATGTAGAAGGCGGAGTATGCTACACTTACTTATTCCTTATACTTCCTACTAATATTGAAAACGCAAAAGTTTGTAAGATGTATGGATTTTTGTGATTCTTTCACGCAAAAACTACTGAATAGGTTTTGATAAAACTTTAATCATCAGTATAACAAATAGGTTATAATTTATTTATCCCCAAGAATCATGATCCCACGGGAAGTGGAAGTACGCGGGTGAAACCGCTGGACGCTGCTAATATTGCTACCATATTATTATTGATATTGAAGACATATTGTGACCGACTCCACTGAAACTTTCATGAACACAAAGTAATCGGTCAATTTGAATTGAATGAACTAATATAAGGAACTAATCCTGAAAAAACAATAGAACAAACTAAGTCTATAAAACACCTACAAAATCTTTTTTTATTAGCGTTACACATTACTAAGCAAAATTGCTCAAGATGATGATCATGAGTACAAATTATTTATTCGTTATATCGCTTACGAAACGAGTATTCGTGAATAGATAACAATGAAACAATACTAAAAAAAACATGACATAAAAGTCAATTTATTCGTGCCTCTATTTGTATCCTTTCGATCTTCTGCATTTTTTAAAGGAGAACATAAGTGCTAACTGTAAAACGAAAAACCAGGTCAATAAAAACTTCTCTAATTTTCTGTGTTTTTCACTCGATTTAATTATCTGTGAAATATCTAATAAGGTTTCGTGAGAAAGAGACCTTCTATTATATGTGGTCGAAATTCGACCCTCGGAGAGTTAATATAATCTTGCATTGCGCAAGAATGCGAAGGACCGTACACCTGCGTTAATAATAACATCAACACGAAATCTGCTTCGCGTTATTTATTTATCCATCGGTACTTCTTTACGGGCGTGCGCGGAGAAACTGGTTCTAATAATAGAAACAGTAAGTACTTAGTCAAGGTTGTGAAACTAGGCCAAACGCGAAAGATTTTAAAAGCAGCTGCGCCAGGCACAGTGCAACTCTTTCATGACATTCAGATAACTTGCTTGCTTTCAGCTGAATATTTACAATATACGAGTATGACACATCTTGGAAGTTGGAATGGTGACGAAGTTTGCAAAGGAAAAGTAGTCTACATTAAGTGAAGGAGATGTACGTTGAGGTGATGATTTGTTGACCTACTCCAAAGCACTCATAGCTAGTGAGTCAACGATGCTTTGTAGTGGATACCACTTTTGCTGTAGAGTATAGGCCGGGATATATATGCATAGGATGACGAATGCAGTGATTAAGTGGGTATGACAAGGAATCTTTTTGAAATTTGCCTCTGCAACTAAGATTAAATAACATTGACTTGATTTTTTTTATGTTGGTTGGGCAGGCAAACAGACAGGCGTGCCCTTTTGGTTGTAAGTCACACGTGAAGATAAAATAGTTGACCTTAAACTAGCCCAGGTAACTCATTTATTCGTTGTCTATCTTAAGTTTCTTTGCACGTTCTTCCACAAAGTAGGTTATGTCAGCTACCTAAGGGCTTAAAGATCTAGCCCACAGACCGAGCTAGTCGCCGTAGCCGAAATCAGCTAGGAATGGATGATGATGGTCTTAAGATTAAGACGTAAATCTCGGTGCCTATAATTACACTACGTGTCTTCCCTTTATCTCTGCAACGCAGTGTATTACAGACGAAACAAGCAAAATGGTGGCACCAATGCTTTGAAGCGCAGCACAACGCATTTCTCCCTCTGAAGATGAGACAAGTAAGAAGCTATAGAACTTCTAAAAGAAAGCATATGCTTTGATGTAGCAGAGGATTTTAGTTGTAGTAGCAGCAGAGTAGTATTTGGCTAAAGATGATGACCTAATAGCCTATATCGAAAATGGACTCTACAATATTTTCTTATTACTTTTTTATAACAAACTATTTAAAGTACCTAATAGATTAAAATCGCGAAATACTCCATCTTATCTCACACCAAATCCAATGCATATTAATTTTTACTTCATATGTGTAGGTCGCAAAAGATTTTGTTTGATTTGATGTTTCTGAAATTTCCAACGATTATAAAAAACTTGTTACACAAAAGCCTAACGCAATAAATACATTCGATTTCTACTGAGATTCTAATATAATCATTCAATCATAGTGAAAAAAAAAAAATTCATATAATATGTTACAAACATTTTCATTATAACAATCGTGACCGTTGATCGTTGAATGTGTATAAGAATGATGTACGGACGACTCTCCGTCTTATAATGATAATATTTATTATAAAAGTGCATACTTTTATGTCATATATTGTTTATAATACATATTTTATCATATATTGTTTATAATACAAATTTGTATAGAACATTACCGTATATTAATCCATAGGTTTCATGGGGGTACATTAGAACAGTACATATCAGATCAATAGGTTTAAATACTAGAAGTGTTACTAATATAGTATTATAAACACGAAAGTTTCTTTTTATTCTTTTCCATTTTTCATTTTTTTACTACAAAAAAAGGTGTGTGTGCGATTCACACACGATATAAGTTAAACACATGTTAAATGCTCAAATACAGGCAAGTATTAAACAGTGTACAATATACATACACACCGACATTTGCTCTCTCGCTCTTTTGTGTTTGTGTCTCTCACCTGGCGTTTTTTTCGTTGCATCCGGTTTTAAATCACAACGATTCTAAAAAAGTTTCACTTCAAAAACCTCACCTTGGCAAGGTCTTTATTGAGGGAGGCCTATGTTCAGCAGTGGACGGATAGAGTCTGATCACGATAATAAATGACGAATATTATGCCCTAAGGACAAAGTCTAAAAAGTATCAGGCATCAGGCGAGTCCGAATACGATAATTTACATAAGTTATGTTAGTATGTTAGTAGCCAATGGCTTCTATGTAATATTTCCCTTGTATAGTCTAGACATATGCCTGATTATCATCCTATCATATTTCAATATATAGCGGACTTCTGGCGATCAGGTTTAGGCTGCTGTTTTAGATAGCATAAATAACAAGTATAAATCTGATACTCTTCATAGCAATTACTGGGACGGAGTAGTATTAATGGCGCAATCGCATGCAACAATAATAACTTGTGATAACAACAGGCCGTTGATAACACCGGTTTACAAGGGAAGCACAGATACATAACTTATGCGTAGGCTAAAGACAACAGTAAGATAATTATACGTCGAAATCAGGAGAGCACAGGATCAATGCTGGTAGGCGAACATCGCATACAAATTAAGAATTTCAATCTTATCAGACAACAGGTACATATTATATTATACGAGTATACTCGACGTTTTCCTTTATAAGTGAAGGCTTTGTATAGACTTCTCATTCAAAACCATATCGATTACGATTCTGATACTAGGTATCTGTCATTGTTACCATCTTGAAATACCAAAAATTAATATTAGGAACAGATAAAATCTCTTCAATTCAATTATCAAACGAGGAAGAAAAAACTAATTATTGCTACAATTTATTATGATGGAACAACTTTTATGGATTTTATGGTTTATTAAGGACTGTAGTCCTCCCGTGACCATCGTTGCTGTAGAGTATCCGTCGGGCATGTAAAAAACTAAATAAACCGCGATAAAATCCTTGAAAGTTGTTACATTATTATGAGTGAAATTCGCGTAAACAAAAGAAACCAATATTGCTACAATACGCGTATATCTGAAATGTGTATTCGTCTTGAAAACAATAATCCCAACAGTTTACACTTACAAGACTATTAATAACACGAATGACGAAGAGTCGTTAAAGACATGCCTACCATGTTAATATTTCTTGTTGTGGTTTATCTTATACTAGCTGTTACCCGCAGCTTTGCTCGCGTGAACTTAGATTTACGGATTTATCATGTCTGATGATGATCATTTTCTATTTTAATAATGACTAAGTTTTTGCATTAATAAAATGGATATACGTAATCTTGAACGCTTCCCGTTTGGTCCCGTTCGAATCACGGCAACACGATTTATTACATTGCGTATTATTTTGATATTGCCATATCTCCTAAAGTATTCATTTAATTTGCACGATATAAAGGGGAAAAATAATCTTCATGGAGTGCTTAAGCCAATTAACTGATTTAAAATGATAAGGATTCATTCTGTGTTTGTGTAAATAACTTTTAAATTATCGCGTAAAAAATTGCCCATTTTTTAAAGTATTAAATGCATAAGTATACTATGATATCCCTAAGACATAGACATATGCCATCGCGGACTTTTTTGTAGACCTATTTAAGATACACAATTCCACCATACATTATTTTGTTATATCTCAAAGGGTTAAGGCAGCGTTTTCGTTGAAAACTCCCAGGCGGCCTATTTTTTTCCGACACCTCCAACAATTATTGTTATATCTTAGCCAATGTATACAAAAACTTAATAAATTATATACATAAACCTTCCTCTTGAATTGTCCTATATATTAAAAAAAACCGCATCGAAATCCGTTGCGTAGTTTTAAAGATTTAAGCGTACAAAGGGATATAGGGACACAAAAAGCGACTTTGTTTTATAATATGTAGTGATAGTATATGTAGTATGTACTCGTGAATCTTGTGATGCTCACGCTCTGAACATATAGCCATTGATCACAAAATTTGTTTCCAACTTAATGGACTAGCTTATTTGCGTGACTTCGCTTATGTATGTTGTTTTATCTTCGATTCATCACATCAGCGTAGATGATGATTACTAAGACATACATGCCTTAGGATAAAATTCATTTATTAATAAGTTTTATATAAATCGAAAATATAGTAGATTAGCTGTTGCACGCAACTTCGCCTGCTTCAACCAAGATTTAAAACGGGTCACTAGCTTTTTGAAAATTTAATATAGCCTATGTTCACCGGGGATAGTGTAGCTTCCCAACAGTGAAATATTTTTTAAATTGGTCAAGTAGTTTCGGAGTCTATTCAATACAAGCAAACAATCAAATCTTTATAATATTAGTATAGACAAACAGGAAGAAGTTTGTTTAGTTTTATATGCACGTGTAACACCCAACTCTAAGTTAAAAAAAAAGTAGGCCTGCATATTAAGCCAAAACAGACCCAGAAATAACGGTATTGCAGTCTAATAAAAATAATTAGACGAAGTTATTTGCTATTACACAATAGCTACAACAGGAGAAAGTAGAAAGCCGAGCGAACAATTGCGTTCTAGGCTCGAATGTTTTGCGGCAGGTGATCAGGTTATGTATACTTTAGACATTTAATTTGATATTTAAATAATCATAAAAATCTTGATACTTCCAATCTAACGGTATGCTAACAAATAATTTACATATTGATGTGTGTTTAGAACATGTTATCTTACTTTAGTTATCATTAACTTTGGAACGTGTTGGATTAAACTCTATTAACATTATATAAATTCTCGGCCAATCTCCTATTTACAACCTGAACCGACTAAACGAGATCTTATCCATTCTAAAGCAACAAAAAGACAATCGATATTTGAAATTTGGACATTTATAAGATTCATATACATATAAATTATTTTTACTAACGTTACTAAGGGCCTGTTTCACAATCTACCGTTAAGTTCCCTATAGGCTATTGGCAACATATTTGACAGATGTTTGACAGATAGAGTATGGAGTATCTGTCAAACATCTGTCAAATATGTTGCCAATAGCCTATAGGGAACTTAACGGGAGATTGTGAAACAGGCCCTTACACTAATTGTAAATATGTACTTCATTATTCGTCACGCACTTGGCCTTTTCTATATTAATTGAACTGTAAAGAACCACACAAAGTATATGTAAGCCAATTAGGCCAATTTAATAAAAAGCAAGTCTGTAGAATATTTAAATCATAACATACATATTTTACCCAACAAGTCTAGACGATTCTAGCATTGAAATTCATATAAAAATAATAGTTCAGTGCTTATAGGGATTGCTTATTCTATTCTTTTACCCGGAACACAGAAACATTTCGCCGGAACCGTTAAGATAACAGAACTACTAACTATACGATTACTAACTAGTTGGCACGCTTCCATTCTTATCTCTTAATCGCGGACTTAATTAAATAATAATTTTCGTACATAAATGTTAGAATTAAAATACAATTTTATTTATATCATTTATTTATTACGAATACTAAAATAAATTTAAGGAAAGACTATGTAGTCTGTATAAAATCTATAAATAATTAGGCTGCACCGCCCGTAAAAAATTAAAAAGGGCGGCGTAGCTTTTTCCCGCGCTCGGGATCATTTCCGAGTGACAGCGCTGCACAGACGTTTCCCGCCTCACGGGTTCACTGGGTCAATGAACGCGGAGACGCGGGACCTGTCGTCGTCCGATTTGTTGCGACTTGCGAAACAACCTTGTGTTTTGGTACCTATGTACAACATTATTTATCATTATTCCTCTCATTGTTGACTAGACTCAATGAGATCCAATAGTTTCCCTAAGTTTTATTAATGGTTCACTTTAACTAGCCTTGAGTCGGTAGTAGAGTTAATTTAATTTTCATTATGATATTTATTGCAAACAGTATTGAACTATTTTTTTTTCAACCAACATTATTCCAAGGTTTTTATATTGAAACCTTCATTTATTGTAAAGCATAATCCCATGACTTTATACTTCCCGTTTCCAACCTAACAACAAAAAAAGAACGTTTTTATTGTTTAGTGTTAGAGGTTTAGTTTCAATGCCAGAGATATTAAGGTAACATTTCTGTGCGTGTTTATGTAGCAGGTAATAATAACTGAGACATTCTGATCCGTACGTGGCTGTGTCATGATTAATAATAAGAAGTGCTACTGCTGTATGAGAAATATTACAAATAAGATCGTTGCTGTATCAATGTACGCGATAATTAAAATCTTCCTTGTAAGCCTAAGCTTACAATGACCTATCTATCTACTAAATCTATAAATAATTTTCATAAGCTTTTGATTTAAAGTTGAATGTCTCTACATTTTAAAAACTTGATAAGGTTAAGTATACAAAAAACTTTCCTTAGTTCTGTACTTTTATGTAGAACCTGATCAACTCAGTTCTTCTACTTACCCACCTGATAAGCTACAAGGTCGACCTCATGTTCGCCTAATGTTATCACTTTTACAATGAGACGTGTCAACAATCCTCGTCTCATATTCGGTACTTTCGCACTAAATATGAGACGGGCTTGTTTTTAGCCGAGGTCATCGCGTCTTCACGCCTATGGTTCTGTTTACTTATTATTATCATTGACGTTTTTAAATAAGCCGGATATCACCGCCCACATATTTACGTATGTAACTGTATTAAATTACATAACAATTGTAAAAATAGTCTTAGTGATGGGAGGCTTGCTCTGTGCCATGCTTCCGCCTGCATTGGTATTTTTTTTTGAAAGGTCCAGACTTTTAGGCCAGATGACCTTTAAGCTCAATCGGTAGGTAGGTGAGCAGATGGCTCACCTAGTAAAACACTGCAGGGGTAGCACCGTCTTGCTTGTTTCTTTCGTAAAACAGCTTTGATGTGTTCCGGAGAGAGGGGCTAGATAGGCAGTATAATTACTAGCACCGAGATTTATCATCTTATGTCTCACGATTGGCAAATGGCAACATAGTCTAAATGAGTTGCCTGGCCTAGTTCCAGGTAAACTAGTTTATATTAATCGGCAGCGTCGACCACTGACCAGGTGGCGCGTCAGCCAGTTAGCCTATCCAACAAAATAAAAAAAAACCTTTTACTAGCGGTGACGAATTTAAAAAATACACATAATAAAAAAACACGCATGGAAATATAATTTCCGATAACATTGGTTTTGTACCATACCAATTAACCAGATGGGAAGACGATCTCCGTGCAGTGCCAAGTCCGTGTTGGGTGCGAGTAGCAAGGGATCGGTCGCCTTGGCGTTCATTGAGGGAGGCTTATGTTCAGCAGTGGACGGATAAAGGCCGATGATGATGGTGATTGGTTGTTTATATTTATTATAATTGGTGATTTGCTGAGGATCGGGGCTACAATACAAAGGATCAAGTGCCCTGCCCGGTGCAGTTTGCCTCCTAGATTAATCTTCATAGCATCCGACCATCTTAATAGTTCTTTCTCTTGGACGTTATCCTTCTATCTGTCCCAAAATGAACGTCCTCTCCAGATAAAATACACAGTTTCACAATTCTACAAACTTGCACGTTACATTAAAACATTAACATAACAGTTTCTTACGCTTCTACAAAGAGCTTTAGAGGAAATAGTCTCGTCGGTGTAAAATATTCCATTAAAAATGTAAAAACAGACACTTGTAGTCGCGTAAGATAAAACGAGGTATCTCCTCGGGCGCTACTGTTACATTCTGAACGGGTTCGCCGTACAAACGTGTATTCACAGCACTCAACAAATAGTCATCTACCTTATGAGCTTTCATTGTACTAAATAATGCCCAGGACTTACTATTTAGCATACTAAGACTTTGGGTTTGAGTATTATTTTAAAATAACATTTGGTATTTCCAAAATGGTAATCGTAACAGTTTTAGTAATATTCACCTCACAGTCTGTTTGAATATATACAAGAAAGCGTTACAAATGTCGTTTATGTAACGTACGTAATTATCTTATTATTTAAGACATTAAGATCACAGCTCATCTGTAAGGCGGCTAAATGCGTTTATTGTCTTAAGTAGAGTACGAAGAGGGGACGCCACTTCCAGAGGAGAGTATAGGATTGCACGCAGTTGAGGCCATGCGGACGTCCTCAGTTCCCATAGACCGGTCAGACTATGAGGAGAATACCGCTGGGGTTTAGTGCGTAGATCCACCGTTTACCTCTTCAGACAGAGAGCCCCACTTACCCCGGACCTGGAGGTATTCCTACGCACGTGCCTACTAACGCATTCCCCAGGGTTGGAAAAAAATATAACAATACCTCATCTTGGTGTACTCACTACCAGATAACAAGATATTTAGTACTTTTTTCTAAAAAATTTTTTACTCCTTTCTCTCAACAAAAACTGTTTTATATATTGTTTAGTTTTATATATTGTTTATGTACAAGTCGCTGTTATTCACGATGGAAAACATTCATCATAAATTTTCGCCTTCTCTTTAAACCCACTCGAGATTTCTTTAATAACCATAATATCTCCCATATCACCGTTATATAAACCTGTAAGATATAAATTAATGTACATAAATAACAGATGGAAAACCAGAAACACGTACG
This sequence comes from Lycaena phlaeas, assembly GCA_905333005.2. Taxonomy (NCBI): domain Eukaryota; kingdom Metazoa; phylum Arthropoda; class Insecta; order Lepidoptera; family Lycaenidae; genus Lycaena; species Lycaena phlaeas. The sequence continues at coordinate 4,810,790 of HG995176.1, forward strand.
AAAAAGTGAAAGTAAGAAGTGGAATTTGTTTTGCTTTTACATCAGACGTCGGATTATAGTGGCTAGTTTTATAAATATACACGCTATCATAAACTGGGAAATTAACATTTTCGCTCTATGTATACAACGAAAAGTTTTTGTAAGAAGGATTTTTTTCGAAAGAGCCTTTCGGCTTATTGGCATTCAAGCTCAATCGGTACTGTAGGTGGGTGAGCAGATGGCTCGCCTAAAAATGTAAAAAGCATGATAGCATGAGCAAAATCATAATACAAGGTCAAATGAGGTTAACAAAGATAAATTTTGGAGAAAGATGATATAAATAGATAAAATTAAAAACTTACAAATCTAGTCTTACAAATCAGCCGTCTGAACTTTGGTCTTGGCCGTAAATTTATAAAAAGTTAATATTCGATAATAGACAGTCACTGGACAGTACCTAATGATGATAAAGAATGATTTCAATACAAAGTAACACACACACGCATATATCCTGAGAATTACATTCGTTTTTTGCGGTCGTTAAAGGTTAGGTAACGTTTTTCAATTACGTAGACCTATGATTAGCAGTTTTCAATTTACATCTCCGTATTTCACCTTGCGTTTCAATCTTGGGACATGTATAAGTAATTGAAATGTAAAAAGCGAGTTCCTTATAAGGATGGCACTCGAGGGCTCGTTGAAGTGGGAATTTATTATAAGAACAGTTAGGGTTTTAAGTCTGTGTATTGGATGGATATGATCTGGTGAGAACTGAAAGAATCTGGTGAGACTTGGTCTTATTGTGGTACTGGGCAGAGGCTTCTCAAAATGAGAGTTAAAGCTGCGTCAAGGCTTAAACTCAACACAGATTATTAAACTTGATATGCTGACCATAATTTAGCTTTAGATTTGATGCAAATACCTTGACATATTTTTTTTGAGGAGAGTACTTTATGGTTAAGAGTACGAAAGTCTTTTTATATAACTTTCGCGTTTAGAGAAAATATAGCATTACGCATAAACCAACTGTAGAGGAAGTGTAAGCTACCGCTAGGAGGTAATTTATTCCCAAACAACACACTTTAGCCTAAATTCACATCAACACGCCAACTATGGATTAAACCTAAAATAATATATACTGTATACAAGTCGGATCATATCAATAATAAGTTTTATTCACAGTTTCTACATAACTAATAATATCAAAACAGTAACAGACAAGAGAGATGAAACTTTGTGCTAAATATTTACATTTTGTATACTCAAAACTATAAAAATATTTAGTTCTACCGCATTTGGTAGTGATAATAATCTTAAAACTCTTAGAACGGCTTCGGTAAACTGAGGTTACATTCTTTTTATTTAGTGTTACCCTAATATAAGCTTCGTGTTGCATTTTATCCATCTATGAGGAATGAATTACATTCATGTCTGCAGAATGTTAAAAAAAATGTGCCAATTTTATAATCCTCAAAATGTAATTTGATTTAACTGGTGTTCCAAATTTGGTCAAGAGAGATCGAACGTCGATATAAAAATTAAAAGTAAGTCGATGGATATTATTATGATGGTCACGTTGTTAGTGAGTCAGAGATTGATGCAACACAACCTTGACCGCGTGAGGCGGCGAGCTGTTCATTATTTGATACATTAAGATATTTCAGATTCACATCTCACGAACCTTATCACCGTATCCGTTCACTGCTGCATATGGCTATTCGATTGACTTATCATTATATTTAACTTGTTAAGTATGTTATTGCGATTCCTAAGATTGTAATGAAACCATTTTTTCAGATTTTATCGCGGCTTTTATGTATTCTTTTCTCCCGTGACCATGGTCGCTGTAAAGTATCCGAAACGTCGGGCTTGTAAAAAACTTAATAAACACGATATAATCCGTAAAAGTTGCTTTATTATAAGTGAAATAAGCGTAATCATAAGAAATAGATTTCCTAAGATTTTTACATAGGTACTTGACGAGGAGAGTGCACGGAGCCATCAATTAGATTTAGACACGTATGCTTCTACTTAGTATCTCCATTATAATTTATAACTAAATACATACTAAAAATATCTTGCACCGAATCAAGCCTCAGCTCTAGCCTAAAGTTGAGGTGGAAATCTAGCAATAGCTCTTGTAAAAGAATACATGACTGCCAAGCAAATAATGTTCTGGTCACCATACACCAGGAAGTTTGTTCATGCGCCACTGCCCGCTTAGAACAACACTGTACACGCATAAAATGCCGGTGGTAGAAGATATGCTTAACATACATACAAATCATATACATACCTAATAGGTTTGCCAAGTTTTCACACAGAAAACTAGAAAAAATATCGCATTAATTAATAATTACTGAAAAACTAACCATAATTAGATATATAAAACCTCGTTTAAAGATTACTCTGATCCGGTTTAACGTATGTATAGAACATGAGTTCGCATATATGATTGATAGCCTTATACAAGATGATGATAATTACGGTTCTTATGAGATCGTGCTCAACAAGTTGTAAAGCCCGTAAGATCCATAGTTTAAGGGCAGACTCGTGGACACGGTGGTTGGCCTCGATTATGCTTCACTGATTGACATAATTGTTCAGAGGCGGTGGTAGAAAAAAATATACGAACACTTTGATGATTTAATGAAGAGGCAGTAAATATTATTTTTTATTTTTTGTAATTGGTGCTACCATAAACCTTGTCAGGTTAGAAAAACTGAAGACATAATGTTAAAGTGGTATATTGTGTGATTTTGATGGAGCCTATAAAACGTTACATTTCCTCAGTTTTATTTTAATTTTCATTGAAACAAAAGATTTTACCATAAAGTGAACATGCAAAGAATGTTTTTTGTTGAACATTAAAAAAGTTGTCTTGTTGACTTATAAGGGGACGGCAATATCATACCTACTGCTTATATGGATTCTTGTTATTTCTTTTATAAACATACCAAATATTGTGAGTGATAAATAGTATATGTATAGGTACTTCGACTATTTCAACGTTGCCATAATGCATGGACCTGAGTAGTTACTGAGTGGTGATAGTTTTTAAAAGAATTCTTACTTCAAATTAGTCCATCTAACAATATATTTTTTGTAAAAATAATAATATCTTTAACTTTACATTGTGTACATTATAAATGTTAAATTTTATTTGGATTACATGTACAGACAGCTGATGTACAGACCGTATTAGTGTTGGTTGCTATAGTTATTATAAAATACTATACTCTATTACTATTTACTAATTAAACGATATATTGTAATAATTATTAGTTTACGTATCAAAAATATTATCATAAAAGCAGTGAGTGTAGCGGGCGAGAAACAGCTGTGATGCGCGTGCGCCGCGCACTGCATACATTCTTTGCGGTCAACGCACGCAGCGCGCCCGTTCCGATTGCGTTCACATACGTATATCTATAAATATCAATCTTGTTTTAAACGTTTTCTCCTTGTATTCCGGGTTTTATAATACCATGGATATTTCTACTCACTCTATTTCAGATACTAAGAGCAGTATAGATCTAAGGTACATATTTGAGTTTTATTCAATTTTATCACGAATTCCTCTACTTTATTATTTATTATAATAATATATATCACGATTTATGTTACTTTAGGGACCATAGACACTCTAAAGTCTAAATGATACTTTTAATACAAGCCTTTATTAAACCATTAAATACTTATATCAAATGACAATAGAATTACTAAACTAAATACAGATATGAATTTAATTGGACTGCTGCAAATCTACATATATTTCTTATTCATATGTAGATAGATTTGCAGCAGTCCACACATTCTAAAAGGAATTTTTAATGATATCCTGATGAGTCGAAGTGTCAGACAAACACTTAAGGCGACATTTATATGACGTGATTACTCAATAATCTAATCGATTGTATTCTCATCACTTACGTTTGACTGATTACATTGGATATAAGTTATGAGACAAATCTGTCTCAAAACTATTCGTTTTGCCATCACGTCCTATGCGTTAGAAACTTGGCGATAAGCTTCGAGTTTAGATTTTATCGATTACATTATTTATTGAATGTGATCAAAACTCATGGTTAAATATGGACATTGGAGAAAATATTTATGAATTTCAATTTCTCATCGAATTTTATCGAAAACGGTCTTGATAAAAACACGGGGACTTACGCTATAATATACTTATGTTCTATTAATCCCATGTAGACTTTAATTCCTATTTGTATCTCATTGCAGATTATAATACATTCTGTTATATTGTAACAGATGTAACAAATTTCTGAATTATATTATTAGCTAGAATTAATAGACAAAAACTCAACCAGAATTTAGAAACTACAGGAAAAAAGCATTTAATACCTATGTAACATTAAACATGTTTAGACAAAATGTTCTTCCACCTTCTTCCATGTATGTACTATGTACATAATATGTTTCTGTAGGTATATACTCGGAGCAAGCTTTCTTCGCCAGACCAGTTTCTTGCCCCCTATACTTATCACCTTTTTACCTTACGTAAGATCAATGAATACCGAAACTGATGCCTGGGGCATTTAGAGCCGCTACACGGGTCAACAAGTGAAAAACGTTTCGAGGAAAAGGCGAAATAGGCCTACACATGTTTGATATGCTATAAAAGCTTGTTTCTTTAAATTTCTTTCTCTTACTTCTATCTAAAATACATAGCATACCCAATTATTATTAAGCGCCAGCGGTCAATTTCGATTTCGTAAGGTTTTAATTTTGTATACCGCCTCCGACCAAAACCGAAACGATATTATAGGGACTGAAGGTCAGATGAGCGGGGTACTTAAGGTTTGATATCCGTAATTTATTGGTCTGTTTACGTTTACGTGACTTCACAAGACTTAAATCCCGGACGTGCACGGGACAGTGATTTATATAGCTAACTGCTAAGTAGTTTCAGACCTTGGAACTATAAAAGATAATTTACTTCTTACACAAGATTAATAAAAATAAACAACACATTTTAAGCGCAAGTCTTGAGTGTTACTTATATCAAAAAAGGTTTTCGGTTTTTAAAAAAATATAGGTAGGTAGTAGGTACTACAGAAATCATTTGAATTTTAAATTTGTGATTTGAAAAAGTTATGCATAACTTCAATACAGATATTGACTTCCGATTAATGTGTTCTAATTTAATTATTTAGTTGGGCATTAACTAACTGGAAGGACTGTGAAGGATCTCCAAGCAGTGGCTGTCCCGTGTTAGACGCCGTAGTTGCCAAGTAGGTACCGTTAGTACAAATTACATCCAAATTGAAAATGTGCCTAAGTGACTAAAGCAAAATAAGAGCATACCAAGAAAACGAATGCAAAAACTACAACACACTCTTCTCGCAGCATTTGTAAAACACTATCGACCACTCCGCCAACACAACCCAGGTCGATGTAAAATATTATATACTTATATTAGCTCTGGCCTTGTTACCTCTATAAATCATATAATAATAACAAATATATCAAATCCAACTTATCATGATTGTGAATAGATACACAAAAAACATATAGAAGCCGTAAAAGTAAGTTTCAAGGTCTCACGGTGTTTACAACTGACAATACATACGCTAACGTAGAACAAGTGTTACATCAACTAGAATTCAATGAATAATTCAACTTGAAATGTTCGGAATGAAAATGGATGGAATACTTGCGGATAGAGATGTCACTATTACTTAAATATTTACACTGATATCGCCTACAGTGAAGATAAATTGTCATGTATTTAAATTAGTTGTGTTACACAAGATGTTATGTAACATTGTATCTGGTTTGTGCTGTGAACTATCTACTTCCTACCTTACGTCTGTTAATTATAGTTTTTGCCGTTGAGCGTTGACGTTTCATTACAGAGACTTAGGAATTTGATTTACTTTGGGAACACCTACACTATTACTGCGGGTAGGGTTGCCAGGTCGCCAAACCTAATAGCCAGACAGACCAGCTAGCTTCGCCGGATATTTGGGTAGAAAAACCGGACACCCAAAATTATTGAGATTTTCGTTTATTTTGGCCGGACACGCAATCAAAAAGCCTACCTATGTCCGGCTAACTGCGGGAAAGGTTACCCGTACGTTTTTTGCGGGTCTGCCCTTAATCGTAGCCATATTTCGATCGTATGTGATTAAGGTCATAGTGGCCATTGACATAGGCGAGTGAGAGGCCTCTAATACAGTTAATTTGAAGACCAGAGGGGCATCAGACCTTATGGGTCAAATGAATTCACATCCGTATGATACGCTACTTTTTATCTTGGGTACTTGCATGCGTATAGAGTGAGAATTCGGAAAATAAGACTAGCAAGAGAATATAATAATTCCTGGGAAGGATTTCTTATGCGTTTGAAATCATTCGTTATTAAGTATGTAAACGTGTGTGTGACAAAAGAATTCCACATTTATTTAAAATGAAGCAGGAACATAGCCTTGAAAAAGCAGATATGCAAACAATAAACACAGCGTTTTTATGTTATCAAGAAAAAAATAAATTGTTCAGTAATCAATAAAACGCCATAGTATTATCGATATATGTGCCATTAAGTCTCCCAAGGCAAATTCAAGAATTCATATTCATGTCGAATCGATTAAAATTCTTAAACAATGCTTGCCCACTGGCCGACACGCGAGGCGATTTCATTTCATAAATAAACATTGTATTTTAATTTTTAACGCCCAAGTACCTACATCTTGCTTCATCTCTAAAGTAACAATAAATTTTAACTTATAAGTTTAAACTCGCGTATTAACGCACGTGAGTCGATTTTTTTACTCCTAGACATTTCCGGCTTCTTAAATGATAAATGATTGATTTTTAATAAATATATTAAAAAAATTATTCATTTTTGTCTTTATATCATGTATGGGCTTGAAAAGTCTCTTACGCAGTTATTTGTTAGGTATTTTTGCAACGCTTAAATTGAAGTAGTTTATGGCAAAAAATTGCATTAAAATTTTTGCATGGTAAAAGTATTTGCGTGATTTTTTCATGGTTGTTCAGGTTCTAATGAATACTGATGACCTGCAGCTGACACTCAACAATTTTAACAAATCATCAAGTAGGAAACTCTATATAAATATCATTGTATAAGCTTCCACAACACGTTTACAATCTCTATATAGTTTATTTAATTTCAACTCGACATGAAGAGAACCCTTTAAGCCGGTGTCCACAGACTCCCCTTAGAGCCGACCCAAATTCAGCCCTCCACGTTTTGACCTACTTTAAAAGAACCGCTCAATGAGGACGGGCCGTAGAAATTGGAGTTTCCCTACCTTGTTCCCAGTGTGCATTTATGATAATATAGTCGCTGGTAAATATTGGATTTCGTTTCTTCTCGTTTACTCAAGGCTTTAAGATCATACTAAGGTAAGTTACTATAATGATGGACGTAACTAACACATTGTAAGGTTTTTTGTAATAATAAAACTTTTTACGAATTTTTTTGCGGTTTGTTTTTTTACATGCTCGCTTCGCATACTTTATACTTTATAGCAACCATGGTCAGGGGAAGTTGTTTAATATTAATGAGTGAAATTCGCGTTAACGTTATAAGAAAACTATGAGAATTGTGATATAGCTACTGAGTATTCAAATGAGACATCTTATGAGCTACTACGGAATACGGGTAGGTACCTTACTTAAAGGCACCTAAGTACCTACATTATTAAAAAAATAGTATTAGCATTTAAGCCCAATGATGACAAAAATGTGGATGGGAACCAATGACGGTGATTATATTCAAAATATTTCACCTCGTTGAATATCAATACAATCGAAACGGTCAATGACCCCAGCTAATGTCTCTGAAAGCACTTACAATGTCGTAACACGATTTCACAAGGCCGCCACTATTTTCGGTGGGCGTTGCAACACAAATATTATGAACGGTTGTAAAAATATACACTTTATTCATTCAATTACACTCATAAATGTTGATACGTTTTGAGAGTACTCCAATCAATGATTAGGTTTGTAAAGGTAAGGAATTGTTTGCCATTGAGATTCCTTGTTTTCATAATAAATTAAGGACCAATAAAAAAAGGATTGAGAAACTCTAGGTATAATACTATTGTATCTATTATGATATATATACGTATATTATATTACATCCAATTTAATGATTATGTAGTTTTATATCAAGGGTTCGCAACCTGTGGTACGCGGACCATCAGTGGTGATCCGTCCGCAAGAGCTAAAGAAAGGACCGCGAATTTCACCGTTTTGGCAATGAATAACATACCTATATTCCAGCTCAAATGTCTGATTGAGATAATGTTAACTAATACAACTTTGAAGATGTTATAATCACTAACGTTAAAGGTATAAAGTTTTGATAATTCTACTTTTTTTAACTTGTGATCCATGTTAATCACTCAGAGACCAAAGTGGTCCTCGATCAATAAAGGTTTTGAACCGCTGCTTTACCTACATCAAGATTTTAAAGAACCACATAATGAACTATGAGCAATACAGGATACAAAAAGTGACCTAGAAACGTTTTTAGTCTGATAACAGTGTCCTTAAGGAGACCTTTCATGAACAAAGTGTCGGTTGAGAACGGAACAGTCTTTATCTTCATAGTCAGCAACGGGCGTCATTCTGGTAACGACACCGGATGCCGTACGGACAGACGAAAAGGTCGCAAAACCTAACAATACGACATTTTTTGATGAGGCCATGCTTTTTTAAAAATTCATCGGTACAAATATGCTGATGGCTCACGTAAGAAACCTATTCAAAGGGGGGACCGATCTTCACCACAATAAGACAGTTTTTGTAACCGTCTTTAAAAATCCAAATCAGTTAAATACTCGCAGTTAGCTTGCATATATTTAGCCTTTTTTTATAAGAACTTAAAAGTCAACAACTACAACAGTAAGTTTAAAAATAAAAACACATCTATAGCTGTTTACATACAATTACATCGAAAAGTTTTATTTGTATTACGAGCCAAAAGACTAATACTATAATAGTAGTTTAAAATATGTATTCTGAATTTTCAATACTTTTTAACTCTTATTTTTAATAAACACTAAAAAAAGATTTAAAGGTGAAATTCGATTTAAATATTATCACCCAAGTGATTTCAAATTCTTTGAATATAAAAGTGCAATTTTTATCTGCGAGTTTGCAATAATTGTTGTAAGATCTAAATTATTATATTTCACATTGTCTAATAATAATTTGCTCTGTTGGGTGTATGTCTCTTATCAGGTACTAGGATCGGAATCTTTATATTAAATATAAAACCAATTTAAACTGGTCGATAGACGTCGCCATCCCATGGAGAAAAATTTAAATTTAATTTAAAATTCTAATTATGAAATATAGGTGTCCTAATAATTTCAGAAACTTTTAATCCGTCTCTCACATCGAGCATAACATAATATGCATTGCTCGTTTTTGGATTTCTCGTGAGTCTTACAAATTGATTTTAAGGACGCGTTTACAAAATTGATAGGTACAGAATCGAACAACTACATTGAAAAAGTCACGCATACAAGCGCACCCGCGCAATACGCACGCTTGCGTGCGGGAATAGTAGTCAAGTAAACGGATTTGATACTTTACAAATATTTGTTATTTTGATTATTTATAACACAAAATTATATTTTATTTCTGTTTGTTTTTACTATTTATCTTTTTACTTAGAATTAGTATATTAAATATATATAATAAATAATTATATACTTATTATAATAATATTATAATATATAATTACTAGCTGTTACCCGCAGCTTCGCCCGCGTGAACTTAGGTTTACGGATTTATCATGTCTGATGATGATCATTTTCTATTTTAATAATTACTAAGTTTTTGTATTAAAATGAATATATGTCATCTGTAACATAAAGACATATATCCCTTCGCAGATTTTCTGTAGGCATATTTAGGATATATAATACTATTATTATATATTCCACCATACGTTGATCATATTATTACGTCTACCAGAGTTGATACACTACGGCCTTAGACACCAGACAACCGCCCGCGCCCGTTCGTATCACAGCAACACGATTTATTTTCTTGTGCATTATTTTGATTTTGCCATATCTCCTAAAGTATTCATTTAATTTGCATGATGTAAAGGGCAAAAATAATCTTCATAAAATGCACATGCTAATTAACTGATTTAAAATGATAAGGATTCATACCGTATTTGTGTAAATAACTTTCAAATTATTACGTTATAATTGCCCATTTTTTTAAGTATTAAATGGATATAGTATGATATCCCTAAGAGATAGACATATGCCATCGCGGACTTTTTTGTAGACCTATTTAAGATACACAATTCCACCATACATTATTTTGTTATATCTCAAAGGGTTTAGGCAGCGTTTTCGTTGAAAACTCCCAAGCGGCCTATTTTTTCCCGACACCTTCATCAATTATTGTTATATCTTAGACAATGTATATAAAAACTTAATAAATTATATACATAAACCTTCCTCTTGAATTGTCCTATCTATTAAAAAAAACCGCTTCAAAATCCGTTGCGTAGTTTTAAAGATTTAAGCGTACAAAGGGATATAGGGACAGAAAAAGCGACTTTGTTTTATAATATGTAGTGATTTATTACATATTATGTAAGTAAACTGATATCTGTATGTAATTCATCTTGAGAGGAGGGGGGGGGGGGTCATAATTGCCACGCTGAGCAGGCGAATTGGCGATCGCAGATGATGATGAAGTCGCATCGGCAGCACTGCTGCCTCATTAGAGTAGCACGGGATCGGTCGTCTTGGTGTTCATTGAGGGAGGCCTATATTCAGCCGTGGATGGATGAAGTTTAATGATGATGATGATGGTGATATCTATTTGTTTGCGAGTGGCAAATGATCGGTCGTCTAGGTGTTCATTGAGGGAGGCCTATATTCAGCAGTGGATGGATGAAGTTTGATGATGATGATGATGATGATATCTATTTTTTTGCGAGTGGCAAGGGATCGGTCGTCTTGATGTTCATTGAGGGAGGCCTATTTTCGGCAGTGGATGGATGAAGTTTGATGATGATGATGATGATGATGATATCTATTTGTTTGCGAGTGACAAGGGATCGGTCGTCTTGATGTTCATTGAGGGAGGCCTATTTTCGGCAGTGGACGGATTTAGGCTGATGATGATGAAGTCGCATCGGCAGCACTGCTGCCTCATTAGAGTATCACGGGATCGGTCGTCTTGACGTTCACTGAGGGAGGCCTATGTTCGGCAGTGGACGGATATAGGCTGATGAAGTCGCATCGGCAGCACTGCTGCCTCATTAGAGTAGCACGGGATCGGTCGTCTTGACGTTCATTGAGGGAGGCCTATGTTCGGCAGTGGACGGATTTAGGCTGATGAAGTCGCATCGGCAGCACTGCTGCCTCATTAGAGTAGCACGGGATCGGTCGTCTTGACGTTCATTGAGGGAGGCCTATGTTCGGCAATGGATGGATTTAGGCTGATGAAGTCGCATTGGCAGCACTGCTGCCTCATTAGAGTAGCACGGGATCGGTCGTCTTGGCGTTCATCTAGGGAGGCCTATGTTCGGCAGTGGACGGATTTAGGCTGATGATGATGAAGTCGCATCGGCAGCACTGCTGCCTCAGCATAGCACGGGATCGATCGTCTTGGCGATCATTGAGGAAGGCCTATGTTCGGCAGTGGAGGGATTTAGGCTGATGATGATGAAGTCGCATCGGCAGCACTGCTGCCTTAGCATAGCACGGGATCAGTCATCTTGGCGTTCATTGAGGGAGGCCTATGTTCGGCAGTGGACTGATTTAGGCTGACGATGATGATGATGATGATGATGATGATTATGATGATGATGATGATGATGATGATAAGTGACCAAACGTCGAGAGAGAACGTCTTCCCACCTGGTTATAATGACCAACCAACATTTCGTCTACCTATGTATATGAAATAAACCTCCATAAAAAATTCCATAAAAATATATTGTGGTAAAAAAAATATTGTAAAGTATCAAATCCAATCCAAAGTATCCAATATCAAAAATAAATCGCGATGTTTTTTGAGTCGATTTGCTGCCGACAAGCGACGCAGTGTCCACCCAGAACCGCGGCCGAGCGCGGACTGAGTTCTCATTTCAAAAATGTAAAAGAAATCAAGACAGAGACAACGATAAAATAAACCTTAATGCAATGGAATAACATTCAGCAAAATTGGTAAAAAAATTAGTTATCTTCTTTATTTTTTTTAAGACTATTTTTAGCATTTTTGGGTTATTTTGTTGTCCTTTATTTAAAATTGAACATATTTCCCTGCTCCTACTATTTTTTAAAAACCTTAATAAATGTGGATATTAGACCAAAGGGGTACCGTAATTCTAATCGATTTCGTTCGTTTCATGGAAAATGGTAATGGAAGAACGTTGATTACTATATAAAAAAGCAACATTTATCAAAAAAATATGCGTTACCCTTGTAGATAAAGAACCATTCTATATGAAATAAATAATTTTTATGTATGATTTTGTGTACTTTTGTTACAAACGGTACAGAAAAACAGCATAATTTCGTCTGATTCGTAAACGCGTCCTTAAATTGAACACTGAAAATAGTCGTACTTGTTGGTGTAAATGTCTTTTTACTTGGAGACTATAGAGGTAATCTAAATGTTAAAAGTTGAATTTTATGAAATATAGGATTCCTGTCCATAGATAATGCGAATGAAAAAGACAATGGGATAATGTAACAATAGCAGTTAGATTTATGTTACGGACCAACATTAGACTAACAAGATAATAGACTCAAGAAGGCCATATGCCTAGTTTCTAAGGACAAGTAAGATATAGCAAATACACTTTTCAATATCGAAGGTATTGTGATATCGGTTTCGATTTCAAATATTTTTTTTATTTTTTTTATCTAAGTTTATCTTTAAATTCAAATTGTATAGCGATAATAATAATAAGCATATAATATAACATGTAGAAAAAACGTTTACTAGATAACGTGAGATACGTATGTAATATGTATATTCCGTTACTCTTCACGAGGTTTGATGTTGTTGATGAAGAGGTGTGTTATTTTCAAGTACTCGAGACAATGAAGGGTCCGTGGATCTCCAAATAGACGGGATATCCGTTGGGTGATCGAAGTCCTGGTTGGTTGCGGGTAGCGGGGATTGGCCGGCGTAGCGGTCATTGCTATTGGTTATAAATGTTATAATATTATGTCCGATATTTTTTTTAGATTACATTTTTAATACATTAGTAGATTATTACTAAACTATCTTTTCTCGCATCTTCGCAGGCGTTATAGCTGCAGTCGGATTGGCGATTATTTTTATAGCCTATGTCTTAATAAGAGATGATGTAGCATTCTTTTGGTGGATGAATTTTTACAGTCAGTCCTGGTCCAGTACTAGAGTCGTTTTTAAGATTGATTGTTACATACATACATTATCATAATCATCATTAGCAGTTGTCCGTCCGCTGCTGAATATAGGCCTCCCTCATTGAACGCCAAGACGACTAATCCGTTGCCACTCTTATTCAATACGGAACAGCCACTACACGGAGATCGATTTCCCACCTAGTTAATGACAGACCAAAACTTCATCTATTTAAACGCGGCCTCCACTCTTGAACCGTAACCATAACTTACTAATTACCAATCTTTAGTTTTGTTATAATAATTAATAGTGTGACCTAGCATATAGCAAATTTAGTTCTCTTAATAAGGAGCAAATCATTATATTTTTAACGTAATAAAACCTATGATCTAATACTAATTGTTTACACACTCAACTTCTATCTACACGCAAATAGAACATTGTTTCTTATTTACTCAAGTTTTAGATACGAGTGAGATACTTTACTTTGTAAAATGTAACACGAGACTATAATATGAACATGTTCTTTGAGCTGTTCATCCCGGTCCTCAGCTTGGCTCTTGTATTATACACACCATTATACTTACACACACACACATATATACACACTGATAGACACAGAATTAAAAAAAAAACAAATATACTAAAGAAAATCAGTATAATATTGTTCGAGTTTTTTTATTGTTACGTGTCATAACGTCACATGTTTGATCTGTATTTAGAATGAATTGTATGCTTGTGAATATACCTATATTAACAAGTTGGTAGGCTATGTTAAGTATGTAAGTCTATGTCATGGTAGTTGGTACATAATATAAGAAACCTGTGTGTCACGTGAATCATACAATCTATATTATCCAAGCATTTCGATACAACGTACATAATATATATGCTATACGTACGACTTTAACAATCAATTACAAACAAGCTAAAAATCCTTTCCTCTCCATAATTTCATGATATAGCATTAAGAGGTCGACCAACTCGAAAACAATGTTCTATCTTTTGAGACAAGAAACACTATATAAAATGTTTTAATTGCCACAAATTAAAATAAAAGATTACGTATTTATTATTACTCAGTTACATAAATCACAGACAAGATTGCGAATAGAACAATGACCCTGCCATAATCTATCTTTACTAGTAAAAATATTACTAGTGGAAATATTAAATTAACACGATCCCTAGAAAAATCACGTGCTTTGTCAACGTCAATTCCATACGCTGTCTCAACTCAACTCTCAAGACGTCGATAGTATCCTATATGTACATACACATATAGTAGATAAGGACGTTCGTTTGATGTCTCCTCTCAGAACTTTACAAATTGGTAGGATAATATCTATATAGAAAAGCATAACCTCTGTGCTTGCGATAACTATAAATAGTCGACTAGGCGATAAGACTCGTTGTTATCATTCACAACAATAAAAGTAAACAGAACACATCTTTGTAATATATATTTACTTTAAAAAATATTTAATATCAAAGAAAGTACAATGACAACCACAAGTTGCTATATTATTTAAGAAGACTAAAGATAATTTACTATTATAGATAAAAAGCTAGTAGTTTTTGAAGTCTAATAACGTAACATAATATAAGGGATTTTGATAATAGTTAATAATAATATGTTGGGACAACTCACACACTGCCATCTGATCCCAAACTAGGCAAAGCCTGTTCTTATGATAACCAGACAGCTGATACACTACTCATATATTTCTAAATATATACATGTTATACTCGTAGATAAATTACGCCCAGACACAGAACAAATGATCATGCTCATCACACAAACTTTTGTCCTGGGTGGGAATCGAACCCAAGACCTTCTGGTTTAGCAGTCAGGGTCACTTGCCACTAGACCAACAGGTCAGTTATTTACCAATGTTTTTAAGGGCAGGACATTTTATGTAACTGTGTCCTTAAATCACTCCTGGTTGACTAGATAGTGAGTGATTGAGTGACTAGAGACTAGATATGAAGACAAGAGGCACGAGAATTGGCCCCACCATGGCTCAGACCTTGTCGTGGCGGTGGGGCTCAGTAGCCCAGGGTGACCCAAACACCTTGGGCGAAGCGAATTGAGCCGAGGGGGCTCTTTGTATCCCTCTTATAAGAAGAGGGGACAAAAAAGAAGGGGGCAAGAGGTGAGGTTGGGAACCTCACCTCATCGTACTGTCCCGTCGTTGGGAGTGGTTGTTCTGTGGTGCGGAACAACCACTCTTTGGAGGTGGCGTCGGTCCCCTGAGGGACTGACTAGCCGTCGAAGTGCCCTGTTGCTTTTAGATCCGGGGCACCTCACCAAAGGCGGCAGTGGTGGCACTCGCCGGGTTTTAGTGGGTAGAGCTGCGTCCACTTACCATCTTTCGGGCGCAGCGAGTCCCACATACCTGCCTGGGGAGACCCACTCTCCTACGGGATGCGTCAGTGCATTTCCCGGCGTAAAAGAAAAAAAAAGGCACGAAAATTGGGCTTAATACCACAATCTTCCTTGTTTCCTCCGTAAAACAGCGTTGGTGTGTTTCGGAGTCCTCTCTGGGAGAAAATGCCCTCCTGGACAGGACAACAAGTGACAATGTAATTAGTGACACAGAGACTTTACATCTTATGTCTCCTGATAATCAACACATAATCAAGCTGTCTGGGCTAGTTATAGAGATACTGGTTTATGTATATAAAGTAAAGTATCAACCCTTCATGTCCCACTGCTGGGCACGGGTCTGCTCAAAATCAGGCGAGGAGGATAATGGGCCTTAGTTCACCAATGCGCTGGCCCAGTGCGGGTTCGTGAACTTCACACCTTCAAAGACTTTCAATCTCATCAGGCATGCAGGTTTCCTCACGATGTTTTCCTTCACCGGGGAGCGAGCGATGGTCTTGTGTTTGGGGTGCACTTAGAAAATTTGAAAAAACGATTTCAAGGCACACAAGGCTGGTCAGGATCGAACCCAGAACCACTCGCGTAAGAGGCCGAGTCCATCCACGTAGTTTATGTGTATGGGCGACGTAAATAACTACCATGTACTACCATCAGGTACTTTAACTATAGGTAACATTGACTCAAAGGTTCTCTTCCCAGGATCATTGAAGGAGGTATCTTAGAAAATATTTTGATATCTATACTTCTATACTAATATTATAAAGAGGAAAGATTTGTACCTATTTTTGTATGTTTGTATGTTTGTAATGAATAGGCTCAAAAAGTACTGGACCGATTTCAAAAATTCTTTCACCATTCGGAAGCTACATTATCCACGAGTAACATAGGCTAAATTTTATTCTGATAAAAATAGGGTTCCGTAAGATATTTTGGTTTTTCGGACACAAGGTGTAAAAAATGTTATTTCGCGTACTAAGATCCCGTTGTAAATCTTAATTAACGCAGGCGAAGCTGCGGGCAACAGCTAGTTCGCTATAAAGTCTTGATACATATGTTATGATAGCGTTGAAGACAAAAACACAAAATTTTATTATAATCATTAATATTTTCCCAAAAAGCGAGATATATGTTAATTGGCAAATTGTTATACTATAAAGATAAAAAGATTTTTACTCTTATACAGATAAAAAAAAAACGCGGCGTATGATACTGGTTTGAAATGGGACCAGTTCACATCTTTACGCGAATGATAGATACTAATAATTTCGGCACCTATAGTAGCTCTATATTTTTGTATTACGGAATACAATGCTTTGGCTTTAATAGCTAGTTAATAGTACATTTATATTTGTTGTAACACTTTGCGGCGTACTTTTCAGTCTTTAGTGTAGTCACCTCTTTTCGCTTTATTGTAATCTTTAATATATATAAATCTCATGTCACAATGTTTGTCCTCAATGGACTCCTAAACCACTTAACCGATTTTAATGTTTTTTTCTTTTAAAATGTGTGTTTTTCTCCAACTTAAAAGATAGGATAGTTTATTTCTCAAATTTGAGATTGCAATTTTATTTATTGCAAATTAATTGTTTTGACAGAACGAAGTCTGTCGAGTCCGCTAGTAGTCTTATATAAAACGTCTTCCATACTAGCGGTTTACAGTGCCTCAGAAATTTGTAATACGTTTAGGCCAGTGGACTCCCAGGGGTCCACGGAAGACTCGAAGCCCCCTTCGAGTCTTCCGTGGACCTGCATGAAACCTGCATGACCTGCATGACCTCCGTGGATTGCATGAAAATTTTGAAAGTGTGGTCTATGAAACAAAAAAGTTTGGGAACCTCTGGTCTAGGCTCTAGTATATTAAGTCCTATACTTATACGTTTAAACAGACCAAACTGGTCAAATTCGAACCCAGACCTATTGACAGGTATAATAATAATAAACCTGTACCAATCGTTGCTGATAAGGGCTGATGATGATGATGAATCGTTGCTTGAGTTAAAAAATAATTATTAAAATGTGCACTACTAGTGTCCAGGATAAAAAAGTAGTAATATAATGATAAAATGTATTGAATTTCAACATTTTGCAAAACAGGCTTAATTTTTGAAAGGGGTTGCTTAGCAAATTTAATTAATAGGGTCCCATAATGACTCGCAGCGGGACCGTTATTGCCATCATCAAACACACTTGTTACCACATTCATACTTTTTGTTCGACGTTTTCATATTCACATATATTTGTATATTGTAGACCTGTAAATATCGACAATTAGGACAAGACGATGAAGTTAAGGTTTGCAAGATAATGGTATCTGGTGTATTTAAATAAAAATAGTTTTCATTTCGTTAGTTATGATTTAGTTTTCATGATTTTACAAATTTATAAGTTTGTGGGATTCTCTAGATACACAATAATCATCGTTGAATATGATTCTAATTATTCTGGGTTACTGTTGAATATAATTTTTAAAGATTTTCTATTATAACTTGATTAAAAACTTAGTTCCTACTATTTAAAATGGGATATTTGCCATTTTTTTAAATTTATTTTGCGAAGCTCGATATTTCGACATCTACGAATTCACGAGACATAGTTTAAGTAACTAAAATAACCATATTAATTTAAAATCCTATAGAGAACTTCAGTGTTACTTAACTAAGCTAACAGTCGATAAATGTTTACGGGATACTTCCAATATAGCCTTTACTTATTTTGGCAATTCTAGTAGTACTTCAAGATCTTTGTGTCCGTATAGTCAACAAAACAATTGTTTATCAACATAAAAACTACACTATAGAAAATCTTGTTGAGTCATCTGTGTTTCAATAGTGACTACACAGTTTAAGTAATATCTCTAAGCAAACAGTATGACTCACGGATGTTTGACCGAGTTAAACGTATTCTAAAATATTCAGTGATACAGGTGCGCTAATGTACTGATTCGTAATAGCTATGACAAAAAATACCTGGTGTAGGTAATACATAATATTATGTAGGTTTAAAAATAAACATTTCTTAAAGACGTTTTTACTTTGCGGTCGGACGGTTGCCAAGCAACACTTTGTCATTGAAAATTCTATACATTAACATTAACAATAAATTTAAATAAAATAATATAAATATGTAAGGAGGCTCCCGTACAAAAATCATGTATGGTATAAGCGATACATATTAATAAACAACATGTTTATAAAACAAAAGAGACCAAAATAATTAGGATTCGATTTTTTTTATATTTTAGTACTTTCATAAAATCATAAAGCTTTGGGTCTTGATTCTGTATCTGCTATATATATCTATATAAAATCAATGAAAATTGTAGCCGTTTTGTTTAGAATTTTAATATTGTTTAATAAACTTGTTATTAAGTAATATTTTAATAATAAACAGTTCTTCTTGTTTTATTATTAATTAAATAATAATAAACTTTGATATCAAAGCTTGAACTTATTTCAGCTATTATAAAAATAATAATGAATGCATGGGTTTAGCATTTAATAATTAAAGCTATCAAAGGCTAATATGCCGGTTATAAAATAATAGTAAGAATATATTATTTAAGTTATTGAACTAATGTAGGAAGCGTATTGGACACGCGACGGTGGCTAACGGAGCGTTACACTAGAAATTAACTGTTACTTAAACGTTTCTACAGTGTGTTCGGTATAATGTGCAATTATAATGCGACCATGTTGGGCACGGGCCTTCTCGAAATTAGGCGAGGAGGATATTGTTAACACTCGATCGGTGTTGGATGCGAGTGACAATGGATCGATCGTCATGACGTTCCTTGAGGGAGGCCTATATTCAGCTGTGGATGGATAAAGCTTGATGATGATAAATCAATAACTACTACTCTCTCTCTCTCTCTCTCTCTCAGTGACACTTAGCAAATTTTGTTAAATTTCTATAGATATAAATATAAAATTGTAATGCGCTTTTTGAATACAGTAAGTATTCTGTAAAAACCATTTCGATATCGAGCTTGACCCGAGTGATAGAGCTCACTTTACGCTCACTTCGAAAGCAAATTTTAATGATATAGATAGATAGTAGAGTTTTAAAGAATACAAATTGGTGATATCACCGCCGATTCCGCTTTCGAGATTCGAAAACGACCTTTCAGAATAGGTCTTCTCGAAATTTTGCAAGTAGGGCAACAAAAAACTTCTAGCACTCCAATTTCGTTTAACAAATATATAAAATTGATGACAACTACCTATACTTTGTCGTTGATCATGTTTGATTAGAATATCCTAATCTTTCATTCGGGCTATGGCCAGAATGCCGCTTCCTTTTCGATTAGCATACTACTATCTGCTTACATCTGTTAACTCTGTATTTCTATTCCAGTGGCTAGTTATTCATTGCTGTCTATCTATTACCGTCTATAAGATAGATAAGAGAAAACGTGGAAGAGGGAAAACGAAACCAATTCCATGTATGTACTTAGTCACTTCACCGTCTTTACATTTTACCACATCAAGACTTTACCATTGATGTACTACTAAAGAGGAGATACTACTAGAGAGGATAATAGATCTATCATAGTCTATCATAGTCATCGACTGCAATCCGACATAGTAACAAAATATGCTAATCGTATTCATGACATGCACCGTGCAAGAATGATTTGTGAAACGATTGATTCTTTTTCCGAGCTATTTATACGATTTCCTATAAACCGGAAACCGTATCACTGATATCTCAAAGAATAAGAATATTTTCGAATTTCATTGTATTTATTTATACTGGAATGCTAGAATTCTGCTGCTAGTATTGAAAATGATCAGGGAGGAAAAAAGAGACTTCTCTCACTAAGAAGCCCAACGCATCTGCATTACAATTGGTTGTGCAGATTTCTGATGGGCGTCGGTAGTCACTATAAGCCTCAAACTGCTTGATTGCTTTCTTAAGATATAAAAGAAGACCATATATAAATTACCTACCGATTGAGTTTTAAGGTCGTCAGGCCTAACTGTCTAGACCAGGGTTTCTCAATCTTTGGGCTTCACGAACCCCTGTTAAAATTTTCAGGTGACAGCTTATCTTACCATCTAATACAACAATTACATTTTGTTTCAAAGGCACTTCAAATATAGAATATCTTCTGAAATGTGAAACCTTTTGACAATAATATCGTTTCCAGTTTACACACTAAAGACGAAAACCCAGAAGCCACCTTTTGGTTAAACGTTATAGTTTGTTTTAATGGTTTCGGTTTATAGGTCACAGATATAAAGCTGGTTAAGTGTTGCACGGCCTACACCGTATTCCTTCCTACACAGTCTTCCTAAACATACTGGTAATCGTCTTTTTAGATTGGTCGCAAATAGAGCAGATAATACATTATACGTTAACTATAATATATCGAGCATATAACCGAAATAGAGCGGTAATATTTTGTGTTTTGTATGAAAACCAATTCTACCAAATTTGTGCTGCAACGCTGCATCGCATCGGCCGACTGATGACCATTGATGGATGATTAGCCGATGGGACGTGAATACAGATCATTGGTTAGTTGAAATGTTGTACCATATTGTTGTTGTAGTCTCATGTGTGTGTTCCAATAAAGTTTTTCTTTCTTTTCTTTTTTTTCTTTTTTTTTAAATGCTAATACGTCTGTGACAAATCTCTAACCAGGATTTTTATCGCTTACATTACTATTCTATTCGATTATACTGTGATTGATAGTATAATATAATTGTTTAATTTAGGTAGGTAAAGTATCAAATGTGGTGGTGGTATGTATAAAGTATCAAATCAAATTGGCCGTTCTCTATACTCCCGTCAAAACTCGATACAATAACTAAATATCCTATGAATATTTGAAGCGTCGACCTGTTGCCGTTATTATCACCATCAAGTAAAAAATCACGGTAGGCCTTAAAAGAAAAAAAAAGCTTTAAAAAAACAACCCCATGTTTTGGACTCGATAAATTTCGTTTGTTTCTATTTTTTTTTTTAAGTTTTGTCATAAATTTGGATGTCTTCCTGTTTCTCTATTACTTGTACATACCTACTATAGAGTATCAACTTATAGTGTACTTTGATACATTTTTAAATTATTTTCGAGCACTGGTTTAGAGGACCTACTAAACGAGAATTAGGTTAACGTAATGTTTATTAATTTACTAGCTATTGCCCGCAGCTTCGCCTGTAGTAAGTAAATTTAAGGACGTATCCAGATAATTATAATTTTACTAATTTATTTGATAATTACACGTCCAAAGGAAATAAGGCAGCGTTTTCGACCTTGTAACGAAAACGTAATCAAATTATTACTTGCAACCTTTGTCTCGAGTTTTCACTACAATTTATCATTGGCATTAAAGTGGGTTGTCTTGCTATTGCTTGGCACGCGCTATCAAATACGAGCTTACGTCAAAACTCAAAACAGTTCTCTGCTCATGCCATGACAACAAAAACAAGGCCATTATTTGTATTCACTAAAACCCTAATATAAGACCAGACCGATGTTCAGAAGGACTTAATGCACAATCTAGTTCTGGGTGAATTGGTGAAACTGAATACATGACTGCACAATCTAGTTCTGGGTGAATTGTTGAAACTGAATGCATAACTGCACAATCTAGTTCTGGGTGAATTCGCTAGTTGTAATGCGACGTTGATCACTTATCATAAGGGGATTCATCTGCCTCTTGTCTATTTAACAAACAAACATAAATGTTAGGGCCTGTTTCACAATCTCCAGATAAGTTCCCAATAGGCTATCGGCAACATATTTGACAGATAGAGTATGGAGTATTTGTCAAATATGTTGCCGATAGCCTATTGGGAACTTATCTGGAGATTGTGAAATAGGCCATTAGTATAGAAAGAAGGAGTATTAGTTAAGTAATCTCAAACGTATATGTTCGCTTTTCATTCCCACGATAGCACACTATCGCGCCCACACTCCACAGACATCACATTCAACTTAGCTAAAGATTACAAGATAAAGAAAATCTCGAAGCGATCGTTTGAAATGGAAACTCACGGTGAAAAAATTGCGCAATCTGCCCTGAATACTGGCGAAGGAACGTTGTCAACCGGTTAGACAACACTATAAGTTTGTTGTAGCATTTTAACTTACGTTGAATAAATATTCCACAGACGTGAGGATGAGGCCCTCAAAAACAAAGGAAGTGTGTAATAATAAATAACAAACAACAAAAACACATAAGTTTTATACATTAGGTGATGCCACTACGATTTCAAACTCAAGATCATGAAACAATATTGTCTTTGGCACAAACTTTACATATAAAGGACAAACACATTACACTTTGGCAATCATTTATATCATAGCCTGACCAGAAATGTTTGTAAAAAGTACATACATAAAAAGGAACTAGGTTCGACACTTTCCGTTATATGGCGAAGGTTTTTAATTTTTTTTTTTCAGGTTTTAATCATTGTTGGTGAGATTATTTTGTAAATTTATTTTATTAAAAATAAAGCTTCAAAAATTTTCTTAAAGCAAAAACTTGTAAATTGTTTAATATTATCAATAATAAGCTTTAATGTTCTAAAACATTTTTAATTAGTTTTGTTATGAAATTTTAATAAAATTTACAAGTAAATCTTATGAATTATGATACTATTACCTAAAGGTCTACAAAGACAACATGATTTTATTGTTCTTTGTTTTTAAATATAGCTGTAATTGCGAAAACAAAATGTCGGTTGTCCTGTAGCGTAATAGAAAAAACCTAATTAGTAATGCACAAGACAAAGCAACAATCATTAAATGTACGTACAAGTTAAAATATAATAATCAAACTAACCTTGGCACAGACCATGAAACTCTGAGAACAATATAAGTGACCTACTTGTGGGAAACGTAACACGTTATAAACGAATTTTTTACATCAATAAAAATCTTTTGTATAATTCTAGTTCATAAAACACGCTAACAAGCTATAATTAATGCGAGCAATCTACGCAACTACATTTATTTGTAACAAAGAACACTTGACAAACAAGTCTAATACTTTGTTCAGGTGATGAACACCTGCTATAGATCAGCAATCATAGAAATGATATATCATTATCAAGCTGATCATATGTGGAAATCATTTCAGGCTATCATGGATGACAGATATATGTATACGTTAACATAACAATACAAGGTTGTTTTTATAGTGGAAACCAAAGTCTTTCGATTTAGGGAACTTCAAGGAAAGAGCATTATGAAAGACTAGCAATGCTCCTACAATCCTTTTGTATGTGTATATGAATGTCGATCACTTACTACCAGGCAAAGCGACTGTCTATTTGTTTTCTCCTCTATAATAAAGTTCTTAACTGACGATGATAATGATAATGATGATGATTTGTAAGCTTGTCTTATTCTAATTCAAAGAACTGAAGACTTGATATATATAAAAGAGATTCATGTCATTTTTTTTTACCTCACGCAAGTGAGATATCATGTACCTATATAAATTAATTATTTGACCATACTTAAAAACCATTTTCACGATTGTGACAAAAAGCATTATAATTAGTCATTATAAATAGGGAATAAAACCACTGTTGGACATATTTATCAAAGGAGGTAAAGACCTCATTTATGCGCCTTTGCGAGGATATCTTTATCCTATCAAATTGAAGGTCGCCCAAGCTTCTCATCTAATATTATCGTCTTCCAATGTATAGCCATATTGATACATAATTAATAAATACATAGAATGGGAGAAAGTGATCAGGTTCGTGTGCTGTATAAATTATAAAATATCTAATAATGATGTAACCTTCTCACTATTATTGTGTATATTGCTCGAGGAAGTTCTTTATAATTATTAATCCCACGAGGTCACTTCAACCAACTGAAAAATTAATTTTACCAAGAAAAATACTTCTCAACGTAAAACTGTCCCGGGAGACGTAAGATTCTTTGGTACAACACTGACTTCTACCGGGATAGCTTTATTGGTCTCTTAGACCAAAAGATCTTATAACATTTTAAACGTAAAACGCCTAAATGGTAATAGCATCTTCCCATTCAAAGAAAGCATAAAATATCAGATTTTATTAGACAAAATGATTCTCTTTCAGTTTGTAAAGGGACGTGTGGACTTGCTTAGTGCGACAATTACAGTCTTTCTCTAATATTACTATCAACAATAAATAAATAAACAAACAATAAACTAGTCAAAAGTAAAACATTCTAAGTATGTCTGAATAAATAGTTGTGGCGTTGATTGAAGTCATCCTAACCCGTGGAGGATAATATGAGTCTGATGATAATAGCTTTATTCGCTCCGAATAACACACTAGAGAAGACAAAAGTCTTTAATTAACAACGATAAGAAGTTTTTGCGGAGCTTGCCGGGATAAGGATTAGATTGTTTGTTCCAGTCCTAAACTGGCCATAAATTTCAGTTTCTAGGACGGCAAGGCTTATTTTACGTTCTGGGGAAAACAATCTTTATCTTTACTTGGTACATTATCATTACATACATGTATACACTCAACTCAACGAGCGACGATGGTCCAGTGGTGGATGGACTCGGCTTCTTAAGCGAGAAGTTCCGGGTTCGATCCTGACCACCCGTATGTGCCTTGAAATGGGTTTTTCTAAAATTTCTAAGTGCACCCCAAACACGAGACCATCGCTTGCTCACCGGTGAAGGAAAATATCGTGAGGAAACCTGCATGCCTGGTGAGATTGAAAGTCTTTGAAGGCATGTGAAGTTCACCAGCCCGCACTGGGTAAGCGCTTCGAACTATTGGCCCATTACTCTCCTCCCTGATTTCGAGGAGGAGACCCGTGCCCAGCAGTAGGACATAAAGGGTTGATACTTTACTTTACTTATACACTCAACTCATCAATTCCTCTCCTTGCATATTATACAAATCTTTTTGATTTCAACGTGGGAAGACATTTGCCCAGGTCACTGGTAGTATAATGCTTCTTCTCAATTTATATTATTCACATATTATTACGTCATATCTTTAGTAACCTTTGTTGAATATCTAAAATTAAATATTTTGTGAACGTCTCGTGGTAGAAAAAAATACGAGGACAGAGGGTACAAATGCACTCGCCTTTGTCTTTATGCGAACATAAATTATAAAATAATAAGATGTGATTCACAAGAATGATGTAGGTAGTGTGGAGCTATAATTTATTTTTAAAAAGTAAGTACCATAGCACAGGCTAAAAAAAGAAGTACCTACTGTATATACTTTCATATACGCTGTAAATTTGAAATTACAAACAGACTCTTTTGTAGGGATTGATAAACTTTACAGATTTTACCCTGGTTTAAATTTTTTTTACATTCCCATCGTTATAAGTAGATATTTTACAGTGATCGGTCACAGGAGGAATGAAAATCGAAAGGTCCATAAAAGTTATTTCATTATAATAATGAAATTCGCATGATCATTAAAAAACAATATACTTAAATAATACTTACAATAAATAAAAAAATATTTCATTTTATTGTGTATTGTAAAATACTCAAACTATTAATTTTACTGAGTTTGTTGACTAGCTTTGGAACCGGTAGCGTTATTTGATGTTCGATACGATAGATAGATACTCTTATGTACAATATTAAATCTAAAAAATATATTTTTAAGAGACTGTAAAATAGAAATAGGTATAATGCTCGAAGCAATATTAATAAAAACTATCTATTCAATAAACGAACGTCTAGAATACTACTAAACCTATACGCAATACCTGTATTTATGTAGTGTGTAAGTACAAACAGCAAGTTGGAATCCCGAAATAAATTTATTGTTGCTGGATTTATTATTTATTTATTTATACTGGTGTAGAAAATAACACGAGGTAACATTGTTTTATTTATGTAGTAGATAACTAACCTAACAAAAAATGCTCCACATTTTCACCTTCGACAAGTAAATTGTGAAAACAATAATGATTACTAAACAGGTGTTTTCATTTAAATCATATTAACATCATTGTTCAATGTTCGATGTGTCAGTCCATATGACCAGAACTTC
Source organism: Lycaena phlaeas (assembly GCA_905333005.2). Lineage (NCBI taxonomy): Eukaryota > Metazoa > Arthropoda > Insecta > Lepidoptera > Lycaenidae > Lycaena > Lycaena phlaeas. The sequence goes on from HG995176.1 coordinate 4,837,527, forward strand.
GACCTCGCAGAGCCCTTCAGACCCTCTGACCTTATTGACGTATATGTTCAAACACGTTTTACACAGGTTTACTTACTTGTTACTTGTAAGAAACTGCTTCTTTGATTTTACATATTTTAAACAACTCCAAAATAAAAGTTCTCCCTCTCTTTCAAATCTCCAAAATCTTAAAATACATATTTTTAATCATTTAAGTAAATGTCGACTTGTGTCACTATAATGGACCAACGCTGTGTGAATACGTTTTATATAATCTAATCAGAACTCATATAACCCTGTAATAGTCTGGTCTTTATTAATCGCCCGTATATAAGAGTCAAGACTTCATGTACCTATTGGCTGGTCAGTTTTGGGTGCGACTGACAAAGGATCGGCCGTCTCAGCGTTTAATAATAATAAAAGCCGGTAATAGAAAGATATAATAGATAAAAGCCTATGCTATTGATGAGACAGCAAACCGATTTACTTGTCTGTATTCCACACATGAGGGCAGTATAATTCCTGGACCTTACTATATTTTATTTCAAAGTAGTGACCTTCTAAGCGTATCGTGACAACTAAACAACACAAGATAAACTGTTATTATTCAGAAATACTGGTAAAGAGAAGAAAGACATATCAGATAAAACCAATAACATACCCACATAGTATGCGTAAGTATTATCCCCAATGAGAAAAGTAATTGCTTGAAAGCACTTAATTCAGATTTTATTAGAGGTTAAGAAACCCGCCGTAAAACAATAGCCAAACTTTTACGATACAGAAATAAAAACATTTCTTTTACTTTCGTGCCCATTCAATTTAGATAGAAGTCGCTATGCTTATAATATATACAAGAATAACAGTTTGATGTCGTATTATCTTATGAATAGGTATGAGATGGAAAAAAATGGTGAAAATCAAGCACAACGTGGGTCGTAAAACGAATGATTTGTGAACATTGCTGATAAGACCATCACATTTTTTTCTTATTATGTCCTCAATCTACGTCTACACAGTAGGCATTTGGGAATACTCTTCTATCGCCATGAAATTTTAGCAACTCCTACATCCCTGTTCACAACCACAGTGGTCATAGTAGAAAATAGTAGAAGTGTAGGAAATAGATCTATAGTCTTTAATGAAGTATCTCTTAAGACTAAATGTCACAAGCAGTAAGGTTTAGTCATTATGTATGTTTTCATTCGTACCACCACGTTTCAAATTCGATTAAAAACTTCAAAGCTAGCACCTCTGCAGACATGTCTCCTAAAAACATATTATAGGATAACTCTAAGAATTCCCTGTTGATAATCAATATGATATTATTTTCGTAAAAATACAATTAATGACAACACTGAAGAATTTCGGAAATCGAATTAGTACAACTAGGTTATCATTGGGATAGTCTGTTGCAAAATCATTTTGATGTTTTCAGATAAAAGTAAAATCATTGCTGATATATGAATATAAATATATTTCCCAGAAAATAAGAAACCAGCTAAATATCATATGGAACACAAGATACTCGTATCTTAGAATATAAGCTCGAAACAATATTTAGAGATATTCTATCGAACTTCAGAACTGGGACAAACGTGGACACTGATTTTAGTAAATATCATACCTAAACAATACATTTTAAGGTAATGGTGCAAAAATGCATACTTCACCAAATGATTAGTACATAAATTATTTGTATGTTATAAGCGTTGAAAAGGAAAGTTTAAGCCCTTTATATTATTATCCATTGCAATATTTGAAAGTCAAAAAGAAAAAGTATTATAGATATAATACGGAATGTTATGACCTACATATTTACGCGTAACGAAGTCATTCGCCAAGGAACAAAGGATACGTGCCACGCGAAGGATAAAACACAATTAAGTAGCAGTGAGCAAGTCCCATATACTCCAAAGAACTGTTATGGCATAGTGAGTCATTCGGAAACCATTCAATCAAACATAGGTTTCTTAAAGACGCTGATCTCTCCGACTCTGTATTCAACTGTTTTAAGTTGACGGCGGGTTCCAACTTGATTGATCTTTCGGCCTTATTCCAGCGGCAAATAGATGCAGGCTAAACATAATCGTGGGCTGATAAAAACCAAAATACGTTTGATAAACAGCATCACAGTAAAATTAACGGGCAGACAAACCTTCAAAGACACGCTTTCCCCGCTAGCCACGGCCCCGCTCGTTTGATAAGTGGCCTAAAGGGCTCCCCCCCTCCATCCGCACCCCGCCGACCTACTTCCCTCCCTCGCCCTAGCGATCTTTGTGCACGCCATCGCTACTTGCACAACACCGCTCGTATCAGCTGAATGATTACGATTCAAGTACACCTACATACATCACGGTAGTTTCATTGATATGAAAATATCATCTATATTATATAAATTATAATATTATTTAACACTACCAATACAAGATTCTATATGTATCCTAATGACGGAAGGGCGAAAATTATTTAACACTTTTGTCTCAACGCGACTTCGCCTGCGTAGCTTGGATTTACAACCGCATCCGCGCAAATATTGATTATTGTAGCCCATGCTTTTCTATAGTATACCATCCTCCTCCTTGTCAAATCTTATCAAAATCTGATCAGCGTTTTGAACGTGAAAATGACTTATTGTTTTGTAATGATTACGCAAATGTCACTCATTTTACGGCGGCTTTCAATATCCATCTATCTTAAAATTTTCTTATCTATCTTGAAATTTTGACACATTTTCTTACAAAATCTGTCAAAATTTTAGATAGAAAGATAGATATTGAAAACCGCCGTTAGTGAAGCAACTTTTACAGATTTTATCGCAGTTGCTGAAAAGTATCCTAAACATCAGGGATGTGAAATGCTTAATAGGCCTTGATAAAATAAATGTTATTTCATTATAACGAGTAAAAAAGCACATATTTAGTACCTTTGCAAATAATAATACGAGTAGAGTTGTAGTAACCATGGAAATACCGACAAGGGCTGCAGACTAATTAAAAATACAATTGATTATATTTATAACTTAATTTTAAATTCATTATACCTATATTCATTATACGTCGAAAACCGTTAATTAAAAGCTTATAAACTCGTAATAGTGTCAAGAAGGTTCAAAGTTTTTTTTGTGGAAACGAAGCTCTCTATAAAAAAATATAGAGTATAATTAATTTATTATAAATAGTTCACACGGCGTAAATTACGTATATTTTTATCTTATGCTTGTTGAGTTCTACCACTGTATTTTTCTATATTATACTCTATTATTTGCTGTTGTAAGTAATAAGCTGTATTAATAATTTGATTACTCTTTGTTTTAATAAAGATGACAAGAGGTTAGTTTTAAATAATTAATAATAATTTAAAACATTTGTATAAAATCCAACGAATTAAGTTTGTTGATGAAAACTGAAAATAGTGTGTGCGAAATATTAAAGCCAAAAAATATTATACACGCGAAAGTTTGTAAGCATGTGTAGACGTAGGTTTGTTACTCTTTAACGTAAAAACTACTGAACAGATTATAATGAAACTTTACGTTAATACATATAGGCTATACATTAGAATAACACATAATATGCTAGATTTTATCCCCGCACTCCCACGCGAATACGTACGCCGAAAAACCGTGGGGCGCTGCTAGTCCTTACTAAAATTAAGGTAAATGTAAAAGTAGGTATGTTTGTTACGCTTTTACACGAAAACTACACAACCGATCATCGTGAAACTTTGTACACATATTCTCGGAAGTACTAGAAATAACATAAGATAAAAAAAAGAAATTTCTTTTTCTAACGCGGGCGAAGCTGCGGGAAACAGCTACTCTAATATAAAGGACAAAGTGAAAGACAGAGGGCGAGAGTTTTAAACGAAATTTTGTTAATTGTATGAAAACACCTGAATAATTGTTTGTAAATACACTTGATGAGTTGAACGAATATAACTGAAATTGTTTAGGAATTGTTTACAAACTTATGCGCCGTATGAGAGCGAAGTTCACGTTACGTAATCGTACACGTGCCATGCGGGCTTGCTATCGAAATTAGTTTCACTTAAATACACACTACCTGTTGGCGACGGACAAAATATTCCGTGAATTAAAAGAATTCCGTGGGACAAAAGTTTCCGGAAAATAAAAGTAATCCGTAAAACAAAATACAGCATGGTATAATCTGTATATGGACCCAGGCTGTTAGTCCTCTCTTATAAGCTTTTATAATATTATACCGGTTTGTATGAGCAAAAAATGTGGTGGGCACCAAGATAGTAGGTAGTACTTAGTATTTTCTCAATTACCGCAGTGGCAACAGGACGATCTGACCTTTTTTGATTAACAGTCTGAAATTTAGAATTATAACCTTTTTTTTCTAAATCTGTACTCAATCCACACGAAGTATTGAGGATAATTAATTTAATTTTTAACTTGCCACAACACATACAAATTAACTTGCCATCTGCTTTCACATCGAGACCTCCAGTTGTAAGAATTATAGCATTACAGGGATTACCATATTATAGCAGTTAGCACTGATTGTAAAATACATGAGACCAAAATCATTCAATTAAAATTATGTGCCATGCCCTAGTATTTTTTCTAGGTCTCTAATCAAATACAAAAAATCAACATGAATTTATTCTAAAACAAAGGTATATAGTTCATACAAATAACACCTTTGTCTAGACTTTGGATTAACGAAACTAGATTATTATGCAAGAAGTTGAAACGGAGATACCAAGTTCGAGTTTTTCTTGTAGTGAAAGTCAAACTGATATACTCCGGCTGACTCGCGGACGCTATATAAATAAATAGAGATAGTAAAATTAGAGTTAGTGAGAAAAACAACGAGATAGAGATTATATTCTCATCTAGGCAGCGAATAGCGATCGAAAGTACTTCTCAAACGCGGCCTCCATTCCAGAACCTCATTCGGCATATGTTCTTTAATGTATGAGACCGGCCTACTTCATTGCCCTAATTCTTCGCATTAATTAAAGAATGCCAGAAGGAAATATTTCGAGAAATATGTGCGAGTTATTCGTCGGATAATATCTATGTAGATTCGTGTATACGCATTACACAGCTGAGCCACATTACAATTTCTAACACAACTCGAATGAAAGTCTAAGTGTCAACTTTCCCATTTGATATTCATTTTATGCCATGTGAAGTTAAGAGTAATCTTGAAACTAGATGGTCAAGGGCCGTATATGCGCAAGCTTAGAGTCATCGTATGACTCAAGGAACATTTGTTATTTATGATATTACTTTGACATTTTTTAATTTTCTTACATAATGAGTGTACACATTCTAGACTCTAGTCATGTTTTAAAAGAAATATTTATTATTATCATTCCATATATGATATAGTATTTTATGTTAGTTGGATAGGAAAACTGGCAGATGCACCTGAACGTAAGTGATTGACATCGCCCATCAACATTGCCTTAACCTGACACTAGCCTAGGCAACGTTAAATACGTTGCCTAGGCTAGGCTGCCCTGTGTCCTGTGTGATCCGGGGCGCCTCACCAAAGGCGGCATTGGTGGCACTCGCCGGGTTTTAGTGGGTAGAGCTGCGTCCACTTACCATCTTTTGGGCGCAGCGAGTCCCACATACCCCCCTGGGGAGACCCGCTCCCCAGCGGGATGCCTCAGCGCATTTCCCGGCATTAAAGAAAAAAAAAGGCAACGTATTTACGTGTTGCCTATACTGAGAAATGAGGTGTTGTCTTGTTGCTAGTAATTACTCTGTCTGTTTTGTCCTACTCTCCAGCAAAGCTTTCACGGGAAAAATAAGGAAGATGGTTTGGTGGATGTTATTTAAGGATTTGCCAATGAAAACTAAGACGAGCTAGTTCCAACCGCAAATATCGTCATATCTAGAAGCCGAACAAAATCCCTCTGCTGCTATCTCTATACTGCTTATCAGGCAAAAGATTTGGCTAATTTAATGTGAGGATTACCTTAGAGAGTTACACTAAGATAAAGGCGGCTGGTTTGACCCATTTCCTCTCATTTATTTCCATTAACGCATGTAAAGAGACCTACATTAATCTATGATGATGTCATTGATGTCAACCATTTCGTCTATCAAGATCCAATTGCTAATAAATGTTACGTCCGCACAAGGTTATCTCTATTGTTGCTACTTACTGGACTCATACTAGACATATGAGTACTTATATCGCAAATTAAAATAATTTATGGTATTATTCTGCACTAATATACCTACTAGCTAGTATCAATTTTGCAGTGTTAAATATAATCCGAGATTCATTTTATTGATTTCAGAATAGATTTTAGATTGACAAAAAAATATTATTCGAATTGTGAACCTCTGCCTTTTTTGAAGTTGGTTCAAATATACCATCAATATTCAACGGTAGGAAACATGTGCTGTGCCGCACTATCGACTGCTTGAGTACCACCATCCTGCTTATTTTACCTGTGAAACAGCTTTGCTGGAGAGTGGGACAAGGCAGGCAGTGTAATGGCACCGAGGCATAGCACGTCGCCGACCACTTCACATCAGGTGGCACGTTTGCCAGTTTGCCAACTAACATAAAAATAGTAATGTTTACGTGACTTAACTTATTATAACAACTATCTTACATTTCATCATCATCATCATCATCAGCCTTAATCCGTCCACTGCTGAATATAGGCCTCCTTCAATGACAAGACAATCGATCCCTAACCACTTTCATCCAACGCGGATCGTCCTGCACGGAGATCGTCTTCTCACCGGTTGATGGCCGACCAACACTTCGTCTACGGGAGGATCAAAACATGATACGTTTAAAGTATCCGAAACGTCAGAAATGTAAAAGTAAGTAATAACAAAAAACAGACCCGGATTATACTGTAATGTCTGTGATTCAATGAGTATTATTTTTAAAAAAATCCGCTATTGTTACTAGATATGCATAGACTATCAGTTCATAATATTTTCCTGTGGGAAATAGGTAATAGTAAAGACTATGTCACTGGCCTGACGGAGAATTTTCTCGTGTGTGTAGAATCATGACGGCCGTCACTGCGACGTGAAGGAATGACAAACAAACAAACTTTCACATTTATTACCTCTTACAGTAGTTACATAGTTCTTATTGCCTATTACTCACCCATTAAACTAAAAGCTAGTCAGGGACAATGAGATGAGATTGAAATACTCATTTTAATAGTGTCTTTTTCTAATATTAAAATAACCACTTTTAACTTAATGCATATGGTATACATGGTACAATCACTATAATAACATTTTTTACAGTTTTTTCTGTCTGTCTGTTTGTTTTGACCAATTTTTAAAATTACTGATACACTTTCCACTGTAGTATACATATTTCCTTCTTAAAATTAGGCGGAAAAACTATAGGTAGCATATATATATTCTACTATTACATAGTATGTACATACAGTTGTCCTGCTTTAAAAGTGTGCAAAATTAAGTCATAGTTCTAGACGCTTGGGTTATGAGGGTTGGCGAACTTCACATCTCTCAAATATTTTAATATTATCTACTAGACAATCGACTCCATACATCACTTAGCTAAATTTAGGGCCTGTTTCACAATATCCAGTTAAGTGCCCAATAGGCTATCGGCAACATATTTGACAGATATTTGACAGATACTCCATACTCTATCTGTCAAATATGTTGCCGATAGCCTATTGGGAACTTAACTGGAGATTGTGAAACAGGCCCTTAATATACTTAACTTAAAGTTTCGAGTTGCCAGTGTTGGCAATAATTTTATCGATACTCGCTTCCGCGTTCCGGACAGTTGTAAAGTCGTGAGTTCACAAATCAAATGATCGATAGATACGTTTCGTGCGGTGTGTGGTAATAAAATAAATATTATAGAAATAAATGATCCAAGTGGTTAACCAAGTATACGGAAACAATATTCTCGATGAAAATAAATAAAATAAACCTCAAGATTTAATGAGTTTTTTTAAATTTATTAAGGAGGATTTTGTTTTGAGACACGAAACCCTTAATGACATTAAAATGCTGTGAAATAGGTTTCCACAAAGGTTTCCTACGTTATGAGTATGTACGCAAATCTTCGAGTTTTACATCAATATTATATTTTCCGTACTTAGGTTTGTTCTTAGTCCAAAGTATTTTATTTATTTAATTATTATGTACACAGGAGATTTTAACACAAAACTATTACTTAAACTAAAAGAAAACAGTACGAGGTACAGTTAAACAAGTAGTACAAGTATATGCAGTAGCATATTTTAAATTTTAACACAATCTATTGATAATGACGTAATCACGTTAACACAATCAACGTTGCAATATTCATTAAAAATACTATTATAGCTAATTTTCTTCTATCCGAATCACTTACAAAATTAACGCTTTAAATACATTTACGGTAAAAATCATTCGTTCAATCTATTAATCCTCTCGAAGGCTATTTACTTATATTAATACTATCCGTCATAATACGGCATAACTTATATGACGCTAGGTACACGTATTTACTTAATCGTAAACTCGTATTACCAACTAGATTTCATTGTAATAAATATGTTTAAAAATAAACCTGTTTTAGACTGGTTGTTTCAAAACCGACACAGCTAGTATACAGTACGTTCGGTCTGGCATTTCTCATTCTTGGCGGGAGAGGAACGTTGGAAGGATATGGTCTATTTATATTAACATAGCGAGCGGGCTTGTTAATACCTTCTGACCTACTAGAATGATCATCACATTACTAGTCTACGCATTTGAAAATGGAATAATTTCGTTTTCATCGTCATCATCAACATTTCTCTATCCACTGGTGAACATAGGCCTCTCTGAAGGAACACCAAGTCGAATCCCTTGCCACTCGCATCCAACATTTTTTTTTAAATACAATTAATTCTAAAAATAAATATTGATACTACCCTGTTAAATCCTCTGCTCTTTCTCTGTTATGTAAAACACTTTTGGAAGATATTAAATCAAGTCCACCTGTGCTAAACTATATGCTGATGTAATATAGACAAAGATGAAACTAAAAAAATAGTAAAAACCTGTCAAGTTATAGGTATATTAAGTATATAATATCAATAAAGTTAAGTTACATGTTAATGATTTAAATCAATAAAATTCGCTTTAATTTAATGAGAAAGCCATTAAAAACATTAAGAAAAACATAAAAATAGTAATATAAAATTCTAAATTAAACTTATCGATTCTAAAGGTTAAAAACAAGGTGTCAATGCCTTTATCTCAATAGATATAAATCTTGATTTTTTTTTTTGTTATAAAACGACTAAAACGGGTCTCATCGTTTCACAGCAGGACTTTGGGCGACTCGCGAGGTTCAAATACGGCCGGTGCATCGAACGAAGTCTTGGAGACGGAGGTCGTTGACCCTCCAGTCATGTGCATTCGGTTGTTTGTACGCTTATAACTAATCTCGATATATATGGATAAATACGTGGACAGGTGCCAATACTGACGCAACTGTGCATTATGACTATTTTTTTTCGTGAATTCTATGACTAGTTCCATACAAAATCTCAAAGAAAAACCAGATAAAATCAAATACACTTGCCGTAGTAGGATAGAAATTTAGATGCAAATCTCACATGAATTAATTATAATATAAAGCGTTTATTCTAATACCCAGTTTTAAATGCAATTTTATTATTTATCACGTTAAGAACGCACACTTAAAGGTCATTAAATATCAAGTGTTTGACTAGAACCGTCTTGGGATTTACAAACATATAATTAATATAATATTATAAAATAAATAAATAACAGCAGGTTATAATTTGATTTATATTACATAAAATACTAGCAGCCCCGACAGACTTCGTTCTGTCAAAAAAAAAACTTATCATTTAGGGGGATGCAAAATAGATGTTGTCCGATTCTCAGACCTACCTGATAAGCACACAAAACTTTATCAAAATCGGTTCAGCCGTTTCGGAGGAGTTCAATAACGTACACCGTGACACGAGAATTTTATATATAAGATTAGAATGGTCAATATTGTAATTGCAAAAGTAGTTCAGTCTGCTTGTCTGCGACCTTTCCATTGCTAAGTCGTTGATCGGATTTCGACAACTTAGGCAAAATGTAGTCATCAGTCAGTTTACTGTTTGTCATGTAAAACGCGAACGATGCTGCAAAAACTAGTTAATTTATATATTTATACATTTGGATACCCTTTAATAATTCTAATATTTCGAAGGATTTTATAAAAAAATATTCGAAAAATAAATTTACGGGATAGGATCGACGTCAAGAGATGTACCTATACGGTCTCCTATCCTCCTCTTATATCCGCATCCTCCCCTTCGCCACACATGCACTGTGATGTCAACCGCAAACCCATAGTTCCGGTGTAATATGCCTCGAAAGTTGAATTCTGTGCAAACGGCAGGACGCCTTTATATAATACTAGCCGTTGCCCACAGCTTCGCCAGCGTGTCTAACCTAACCTACACCTTGTGAAAAACCCAAATATCTTACGGAAACCTATATTTTCCTGAATAAAATTTAGCCCATGTTACTCGTGGATATTGTAGCTTTTGAATGGTGAAAGAATTTTTGAAATCGGTCCAATACTTTTTGAGCCTATTCATTACAAACAAAGTTTTCCTCTTTATAATATTAGTGTAGAAAGAGTTTCATATTTTCTTAAAAAAATAATTTTAAATAAAAAACCAAAAACCGACTTCAAAACCATATTTTAATTAATATACAAAAGTACCCGATTTTAAATAGTATACGTCTTCTACTTCACTTCGAAGTATTTCAATATTATTTTAAAATTTTTAGTTGTACATTAATTAAGGTATGGTTTTGAAGTCGGTTTTTGGTTTTTTATTTAAAATTAATTTTATTTTGTACTTTTTAGTTTTAAGTTTATACATAAATAATATAGTTTTTATTTTTACTTGCAAAATTTTTGGCCTTCCCGATCTGTGTTGGATGCTAGTGGTTAGGGACCAGTCGTCTTAGCGTTTATTGAGGGAACCTATGTTCAGCCGTGGACGGATGAAAGTTGATGATGAGGACCTCACAATACTTTGATACTTTCCAAAGTATCCTATTCAGTGGTTTTTGTTCATATTATTCATATTACATCGACAAGTAATAAAATGAGAAAATCGTCTGGGTATACAAAACCAACCAATAAGCATTATTGAATATAACTTAAAAATCGCTGATCAGATGTCGATCAAATTAATATGGGACCAATTCGGAAACATAAGCTTACTAACAAAACAATAATCACCAAAATCCTTTCCCAAACAGCGGAGTAATCGAGACATATACAAACATACAAAAAAAAAAAATAACATACAGACGAATTGATAACCTCCTTCTTTTTTTGAAGTCGGTTAAAAATAATAACATCATCTTTATTATACATATGTATATATATGTATATACGTTCTCGTTACAAGAGTGACACTAAACTACAGTTTAAAGTAAAGATATAAATAGGTATACCGAAGAATTCATTTTGATAGAGATCAAGAACATTCAGGACTACTATTTTGAGATAAGAGTAGCATACATTCAGTACATGATTATTGATATAAATACATATAAATGTAGTTCTCGTAATTACTTTAATAATATACCTACCTATTAAACGGATCTTCATAAATATACTTTCACCTGGACCTACCTGGACGATCGGACAAAAAATGATTAGACCCTGCAAGGAGGTTTATTACAATACCCTCCCTTTAACTGTTCCAAATTCGAAACATAACTCATGTTGATTAGAACTTTACTCAACCTAAAGTTAAGAATTATGTGTATTTAACCAAGATTAAAAATCTAATTTTTGGATTTATTCTTGTTTTTTTTGTGGACATATACTGATGATCATGATGATGAAATATTTGTTTCTGGAATTGAAAATCTATTGAGCCACGATATTTGCGCTGCTTTAAGTTATACTATATTTAAAATAATAATTTATAGAAAAGAAATACCATCTAATATTTATTATTGCATATAGGTACCTAGTAAGGTACCTAGGTATATTATTTTGTTAAAGGTTTTATCTTTTTTGTTTGCATGGTACAGCTAAATTATCTATAGTTTATATAAATATTATTACTGCCTACAAATCGTAAAGACCACACGGAGTAATAGTTATTTTATTAACAATACATTATTAAAAGGTGCACGTCCGTACCGCCATAGATCATTAACTTTTTTATTCTCAACCTAGTCATCGTTTTTTCAATCTAGGTTTGACCTTTGAAATTCGAATTACTTAAGGCATTTTTCAAAATCGTGTTTTTTTGTTTCGAAATATTTTGAAAATTTATGGATCATATACATAATAAACTACATAATATGTATATAATATATACATTATATATAATATAAATATGCTGGAACGTAGATATATAGAATGATAATAATATTGTGCTATTCTTGCATTGAGCAAATGGAATGCGCGCGTTCTTTCAAACCTGAATTCGTAATCACGTAAACTATTCTATAATTACTGTAAATGACCTATTAGACGTACGAAGCAGTGCAAAAGTACTTTATATTAAATAAAAATAATATCCACATTAAAGTTTTATTAAAATAGTATTGTATACATACTAAATTTACGAAAGAAAACCGTCAAATTACGAATCATGACATAAACTTATCGTATTTTTGGTCAAATAGACATTATTAAAAATTTTCTTTACCTGAAGTTCTTTATTCTTGTTATCTTTTAGCGATGCTGCTCTGATAACACCAGCTTTCCATCCCCATTCCGAAACTTTATTCACGTTTATTTTCGCAACACCACTCACTGAGAGAAATCGTTTGCCAACTAAATCTTCGCGATATCTAAATGCCATAACGAACACAATCACATTATTCACGGTAAAAAACTACACAAACGTTAGGAAACACAAAACTCAAACGCATAACACACTGCACTATACGTCGAGCAGGGGAAAACTAGGTGGAAATCGAAATACAAACGACAGCTATCAATTGTAAGGAAACCGACCAATTTAGATTGGACACTATCCGCAGCTAGATTAAACTTAAACCATGTATTTCTCAAACAGTTGGATTGTAGAAAGTGCCGAGTATACAGCTACAAAATTAAGTTGAACATTTTATACGGCTTACGTCTTTGTAAAGAACTTGCTTTGGAAATAAGTATTATAATCCATCTGATGTACTCGTATTGTAGCCTCTACTCAACAACAGATGGCGCAATTTACATCAAATTAACTTTTTAAATTATCCTAGTATATTGTTATGTTTATATATTATTTATATTTAGATGATCCTTTCAACTTCGTAATTTTTTTAGATTTTTTCTAAGGTGCAACAATGCATTGATTGCATTAAACACTAGCAATTTCTTAACTGAAAATTAAAGGTATATTTTAAAGTCTTTAAGCCAGCAATAAATACGGTTGAAATTATAAAATTTAAGTCTCCAAATAAAAAAATAATTGACTTTATGTAAATAATTGTAATTTTAATATGCAAGTATTAAAATATTATTTTATAAAAATTATCAGAATTCATATAAAAACTGCTTAGATTTAAAGTTTCAACTATTGTTTTCGAACGTTATGCTATATTGATTATTGACGTCACGTGATCAAAACAGATTTAATCCAATATGGCGGTTCAGACTCACTGCTGAGCGGTTGTGTTTTTGTCATGTTTACTTTGGTTTTAATTTAAAAGTAGGTTTTTCGTATGTGACTTTTAATATGATATCGGCGATAATTTCTCGATTGGTCATGTAAGTATTTTAGTTAGGATTGACATATTTATATTTTTTAAACTATTATTTGTACGTATTTCATGTGTATGAACGTTATTTTTGTTATGTAAAATGTATTTCTTTGTTTGAATATTAGCGGTTATAAAATATCTAAGTGACTAATTACTATATCCCAGTATAAACATATTCATAAATTTTTAATTTATAATTATTCTCATATTCTTGTATGACATTATGAACATCACAACCTTAGATAAACTAAATTGAATAGACGTGTTTAAACGATAATTAATAAATTTGTCCAATAAATCTGGCCTGTGTCAAAGTTAATATGTATTAAAATTTAGAAAAAATATAGGTACCTTGTCTTGCCTAACAAATATTAGTAGTAGTATAAAATATACCTAATATGATAATAATAACAATATCAGTCATTATACATACTGATACTGTTCTATTCAAAATTTTAAATCTGATTTAAATTTCTGCAGATAAAAATTCAGATCTTAATATTTTCAAAAGGCAAAATTTTAATGGTATTATACCTTTGAAGAGGGCTTTCCGAATATTTACTAGGTATTTATCAGCCATTATAATTATGAATTTGAAATAACTTTGACTATTGTCATAAGCACTATAATTTAAATACCTTCGACTCAAGGTCTCTGGATCCATCTGTTACAAATGGACACTCCCCGCCTTGTTACTCTTTTTGTTATACAGCTATTCTTTGTTTTCAAAAATATCATAATAAATAATTACTGACTGAGTATAATATAATTTCTGCATTTAGCTTATCATCTTCGTTGCTATCTTCTATGGTTGAATGCTTGACATATGCTTCATAGACATATGAAACTTACACATAAGATCTTGAGTCTATTAATGCATTTATACCAGTGGGCTTAACCATTCGATATGGACTTGATCTACCTATTTGATCAATTGAATAGTGTGTACAATGTACATTATGTATTTGCTATATTGTTTTAACGCATAAATAAAGTCTGTATTGGCAATTGGTCAATTATTCAGACATTGATATCAACCAAGGTAAAATATAACAAGTTGTTAAGAAAAAAATGTTTTTAAATTAATATTTCCAATTATTTCCAAAGCAATGTAAGGTCAATATCATATACATTTCTACAGTAATTTATGAATGTATGTGTTTATTCCAGGCAACCGATAGTTTTTTTTTTTAAGTTTTAACCAGCATTTACTGTAACCATGTATATAACATGTATAATCTATGATTCTCAAGCAAGCTGATACTATACCAATGTATTTTGAAAGTGGTCTGGCCGTAAGAAGAAAATAAATAATGAATCAGAAATTTTATAGAAATAATATCCCTCCACAGGCCAAATTGTTGTCTTTTTTAAATAGCATTAGAGGGCAAATTAACAGTCAAAAGCTTTTGTTAATATGCAGGATTTGGCTTTACTTAAAAGGCAGGATGCTCAGGCTAAGTAATGCAATTTTTGGAATTAACTAAAAACATATTATATTCAATGACATTGTAATTCCTATGTTCGTAATTAATTAATCACAAGGAGATAGGTAGTTTCAAAAATTGGTATTTGAAATGTTTTCTTTATGGTTCTTATAATATTTATTTGCATATCCAATATTCATATAGCTAATACCAATAATGAATGAGTTTTTTAAAACAATGTGCAATAGAATTCTAATTTTTGGAACACATGAAGATAATCTGGTTAATTGTATTGAAAAATATAATATTAGTAAGTATTTAAAAAATACTTTGCTTTATCCTTAATTTCTGTTAAAAGTTAGTCTAGCTGCACTGACTTACTTTTGTTATTTCAGAATGCAAGTGGTTCACTTCTTCTTCATTCTATTTATAAAGATCTTAACAGGATTCATTGTTTTATCTTAATTTGAATACTCTTTTTGAGTTATGTAGATATCAGATTTCATACTAAATTTTTTTTCTAATCTAAACCAGATAAAATTACAATTTCTGTAATAAACACTTTTAAGCCTCACAGCCTCAATCTTTTAAGAATATAGTACTTAACAGAAATTTCCGAATAACTAATAAGGTGATTAAATCATTTTAATATTAGCAGTTTACTGTTCCAAGTATGTGTACCAAAATTAATCAATTTTTTTGTATGTCGTTTTAATATGTTAGCAACTAGCTGTGTGTTTAAAGCACGCCTGGCAATGATCCAAGTATGTTTGAAATGGAACAACTATCCATCCTAAAATTTGGCAGCCCTGCTGTGTGCACATGTATTTTGCTCTTATTTTCACCTTTATACATCTTTTTGTAGAGCCAGTCTTTGTTCTCTTGTCTAATATTTTACTTAATTGAAGTGTTAAAACAGTGTTATATATATTCGGCGCTATTTAACCTTTGTAAGAAGATTTAAGGTGGATTTATTTATCTATTAGTGCGACATTACACTTTACAAAGGGTACTTGAAGTTGGAATTTCCCAGTGGGGTGCCCTAGTACACTGCACTGCCGGGTGCTATTTTCGTTGTGACGCTGGGCGTTCGCCTCTGGGGTGCAGTGTGTGCTTTAGTCAGTGACGAACGCGGCTTGCGCCTGCGCCGCATTAGGACAAGTAGTGAAGTGCATTGACACCTAACTGTACTGTGAATCATTTACTGTCAATCGGTCGTACCGTCAGAAATAGTGCCTGTCTCGAGTGCTTAATCTATTTTATATGGTCTGATGTCGAATACCTTGACTTAAAGATAATATGTTCTTATTGAGACTTGTATTTCCATTTTTGGTGTAACCTCGTTCGCTCTGACTGTACCTTTACCTAGTTTTGCCGGTGACGTAGTTAATTACGTTTTAATGTCTTCGCGTACGAAAATTGATATAAGAATAACCATTTACTACGAAGATCATGTCGTTGTTATTTATATATGATAAACGTTATGATTCGGTACGGTCGGTCGATTTTTTTATTAAGTAGTAAAAATGTAATTGTAAATCTTTAAATTTTTCAGAAGTTAAAAGATGTATACTTTTATTAACTCTCTTTTTTTAATTTAGTTAAAATTTTACGGGGTATACATTAAAAAAAACTAGTAATGATAACATAAAATATTAAAATGTAGGCTTTATTTTGTTTGCTTTTTTTTTTCGTCCAAATTTAAATTTTGTAAACAAATGATTAATGAACATACAATGTATTTTACCATTATTTTGATGTACAGGTTTTAAATTATACATCTGTTTTTTAACTTTGGGTTTCTTTAAAGTACCTACTTATTTCATCATTCATTTTAATTTAATCCTAGATGCATTCATTATAATATTTTTTGTGAGAAATAAAAAATAACTATAACGAACTAATAAGTAATAACGCTATTAATGAATCCATGTTGCCACCTTTCTTTAAAAGGTTTAAAAGTTGTTTCATCATTTTTAATACCTTTATTACATAAGACATATATATTATATGAATCTTCCGATAAATACTTTTAATATATTGACAATTAAATAATTATTAAGATTTTCTTAAATATTATTTCAATTTCGGTCGTCTTAACATTCATTTAGGAAGGCCTATAGATAATGATAATGTTGAAGAATTTAATAATGTTGATCTTAAAAAGTTCAAGTATATCAAAATATTATTATGCACACGGAAGTAAAATTTGAATATAATACAAAAGTATTATAGGGTCCATATAAGATATTATATTATGTATACGGAGTATATCTAATACTGTATTGTTACATCGTTACATGTATGTTCTTAGACTTTATGGAATAATGATGGTCTATCTGTAGAATGCAACAATTACAACGAATGTCAAGCAATTCTTTTTTTACGACAGAATTGAAAGAGGGCGACATATTTAATTTTGTCAGCAAGGCTCAAATAGCTTCCTTAAATTCTTGCTTCTAAAAATTTTGAAGCATGAATTCGTGTAGGTCCGGAATAATTAGGAAAAATGAAAATCTATCGAGGATATTTTTGCTTATCTTGTTTTCCTTTTCCAGATTGTTAGAACATATTATGATGAAAAATAACATACTAAAATTTCATTCCCTAATTCTCATAAGTTTTGACTGGTCTATTTGGAAGAAAGTTCGGATATTATATCAGTCGATTTACATGTTTGAAAAGCAACAACATTAATTATATATCTTTATAATATGAGCATATTATATATTATGTTCAGTGCATTAAATGGTATTAAGATGTTAGTTAGACTTTTTCTCGTTAGTTGCAATTGAAGCCTGGCAGCAGCGGAATGTGACTTATTTACTTGAGGTTAAAATGTAGGTTAACGATTCTAAATGGAACTATTTCTGTATGCATATAAAAACACTAAATATAAGTAATATTAATGTTCTAAAAATCAAACGACAGGTAAAACATTCTAGACTGGAAATATTTCTACAATCCCAACAAGTTGTTATTGTGAAATGAGAAAGTAGATATACCATTCTGGACGAATTATCAAGTCAATTGGAGATTTTATTGGACGTACGGTACCTACTCGCGCCCACACGCGATTTTTAAATTATAAGGTCACTAATATGAACAGGGTTACGACTTACGATGGATGGCATTTTAAGTAGCTATTTTTTGCAGCTTTGCCCGCGATTTCAGAGTTTGACTGCCTATTGGTACTATTGATAACTATTGTTTTAAGGCTGCGTTTCCACCGGAGATGAGCTAAGCTGCGTTGCGAGGAATGTGTTTTTAAGAACCAATAGAAACGCTTCATTTGCCTGTCCACGTTTAGCGCGACGTCTCTATTGGTTTTTGTATAGCACATTCCTCGCAACGCAGCTTCCAGCAGTTTCCACCGGAGATGAGCTATATCCGGTGGAAACACAGCCTAAAGATTAATGTCACTTTGTGATAATGTAGTATACATATTATATATACACAGCATATTAGTGAAGATGTTTTTGATAAACAACAATAGATGAACTGTCTATTATAATCATCATGAGTCTCTATTCGGCCATTGCTGAACATAGACCTCCCTCAATGAACGCCCGAGAGTCTCAACTCTAGAGTCTAGATGGCCGATCTCATATCGCTCGCATCCAAGTCGTCACTCATACGCATTGTCTGCCTTGACCAATGCACTTTGCGATGACGACAGCTGGGTGTCGAAATGCTACCTATATTTGTCAAAAAATAATGCCAGTATACAGGATGCTAACGCCCTGTTTCCGAAAGGCTGATCAACGCCAAAATTAACTAATCAATTGTCAAATCTCTTGTTAAGTGTTATATGAGTTGAGCATGGTTAAATTACTTAATTTGATCGGCCTGTCAGTTCACATAGCAATTACAATACTGAAAGCTGTGTTAACCGCCATTAACAGCCATGTTAGTTGACATACACTTTGACCAACGTTTCAGAAACCGGGCGTAATTCTGGCTAGAAATTCTTGACATAATAATATCATTATATTATGACTTTATATTATTCTATTAACAATTTGTTACAAATGTTTCATTATTCGCCTAAAGATTTATTTCGTGAATGTAATAAATATTTTTTGTCTTATTACTTCTAAAGAAAGTGCGATCCATGCTTGAGTTGGTGTTGCGTATACCTATTGAGAATCGGATTCAGAAGCGTGCACTCCGCTCTCCTTATTTGGACTCGATCGCTATACATGGATGAATACGATGCCTTTTGAACGCACGATTCAATAAACCTGTACAGTACGAAAATAACCTTAGGCTTGTAAATTATAAGTTATGAGTAACCGTTGAAACAAAGATTCCTCGACAAACAAAGCTAAAGTACAGTTGGAATAATTAATATGCTGATGTACGTTGCCTCCTAATGAGGATAGTGGTCTTTTTATAGATAACCTAAATATCGGTTTGCAACTAGTTATATTCGTGCTCGTAAATCGTTCTCTACTTTATTGATGTAATACGGTGTATTAAACACAAAATTATGTAATAATTGAGATTATATGTTGTTTTTTTATATTCTTTACTTTGTTAGAAATATAATTTAAACTACTAGCAACGCGCCGCGTTTTCATTCCTGTGGGGAGTACGGTGATAAATTATAACCTATTATGTGTTATTCTGATGCGTTAGCTATGTTGTTATAAAGTTTCATCAAAACTCATTCAGTAGTTCTTGCGTGAAAGAGTAACAAACATACATGCATATTATAATATAGATTCGTACAAACTTTTGCGTTTATAATATTACTAAGATTAGTAGTAGTTAGTCCAGTAAAATATCATTAGTACGATATATTAAAATATATGTTAATGTTATTCTTGTTGTTGTTTTAAACGAGTATATGTCTGTTAATGGACTAACATAGGTGATAATAATTTAAGAATGTTTCAACATTGATTTTGTATCGCGTCTGAATCTGTATAGTTACATGTTATTTTTAGAAGAATAGGAAGCGGTTAAGTCGAGCATGCGTGATAGACACGCTCATCATTGTAGCCAGCTGACTGAGTTTCGTGCTCAGTGATCCTTTGTTTAACCAATTAATGTAATACAGAAGAATTAAATACAATAACTCAAATGTGATTCGTTGAAGAATTCGCGTTTTAGCTTTCTAAATACGTGTGTCGAATCATTTTATGTTTCATCATTGATTTTTAATCGCAAAATGTCGTTCTGTTTTTGTTGTAGATATTGTGGTAGTTGGTGGTTTTATATACTCATTTTTTTTAATTAAGTAGGTAAATTATTATATTGATTTGTGTTTTAATTAAATGACGCTATTCTAGCCTTTTAAAAAAATCGAAAGGTCTTATACCACTGTGTGACTTTCGAAAAAATTAAGGATTTCGACCTCTTATTTCTAAATCAGCTTAGAATCACGCAAGCTTCATTTGAAGAAGATTATCTTCGTGCAGTGGCAGGTTCGTGTAGGAAAATATCGTCCGTTTTGGCGTTCATTGAGGAAGGCCAATATTTAGTAGTGGACGGATAGAGACGAATGATGATTATGATGAAGCATTAAAATCCATATGCCTATTTTATGATCAAGACGTCATAATATTGTGTAGTGTGTACATCTTGTTTATAATGCACATGTTATCTAGCAGAATTGCGTAGTATTTGTCTAATTAAATTAGTCGCAACAGTGGAAGGAGTGACGGCCTAATCGAATTGGTAGCTGGATTAGCAGCTGCTTTAGACATCCGCTTGACAGTGGCTGACAGACAATTCTTTCAGTTTTAAGATGGCTTATCCCCTGCTCCTCCCGCTTTGGGTAATCGTAGGAGGTTGACCGTTCGTATTCGGTCTAAGATTGCTCCATTTGTGATGATGCGGTACGGTGGGATGGATACGCTGTGCCGCGCTCGCGGCTGTATGGGTACCACCATCTTGGTTGTTTCATCCCTGAAACGTGTTTGCTGTGCTTCTGTAGAGGCTAGGCAACACATAAATGAGTCGCAGTAGGTACGTTGTTTCAACTGTCAGGTAAACTATTCTCACAAGCAACGTTGACGAGTTACCATAAGTTGGCACGTCTGCCAGTTTGCCCATTCAATTAGCATATAAAATTAATTTTAAATAAAAAACCAAAAACCGACTTCAAAACTATACCTTAATTAATGTACAACTAAAAATTTTAAAATAATATTGAAATACTTCGAAGTGAAGTAGAAGACGTATACTATATTTTTGGAGTCGGTGCCAGCCAAAGAGGATATTTTAATGATCAATCACATACATCAAATATTGAGAAGATGCCTGTGAAGGGCAGCCATGTTTTGGCTGGTACCGACTCCAAAAATACCCGATTTTAAATAGTTTACGTCTTCTACTTCACTTCGAAGTATTTCAATATTATTTTAAAATTTTTAGTTGTACATTAATTAAGGTATAGTTTTGAAGTCGGTTTTTGGTTTTTTATTTAAAATTAATTTTATTTTGTACTTTTTAGTTTTAGGTTTATACATAAGTAATAGTATACATATAATGTTATACTCACGACCAATGCAAGCTACTATTTTTGAATTTAGAATGAGAGTTACTTCCATCAGGAAAAAAAATATCAGTTGCTCACTAGTCTCGCCTAAAGAGATTTCATTTCAAAAATACTATGTATTGTTGGATGATGATCGTTAATCTGCAATGCAAATTAGATTCTCAAAGGGCCCATCAGTACATACTATAGTATGTACTTACAGAACAAACATAGCGTTGTCTAGAAATAGTACACAACACAATATGATTGTTTAGTACGTGCGCTACCTTCTCACAGACACTGCATCTGTGCAGTCGTGTTGTTTATTTTTAAAACTAGCTAGACCAACAGTCGAGATTTCATCTAATATGTACGATGTATCTATACTTTTCAATTGCCAATTAAATATACAGTAACAATAATTTCATCTACATTATATGAACAATTGATTAAAAAATATAGCGATCGAGACTCAACCTTCTGGCTAAGCTAGTAGGGCTATTCTGTAAGGTTTTCGAATCTCGCCAGCGGAATCCGCGGTGATAATATGACGAATTTGACGAATCTGTATTATTTAAAACTCAACTATCTATCAATATCAATTAAGTTCGCTTTCGAAGTGAGCTCTATCTAATGGTTTTTACAGAAGAGCTCTACAGCTGTCGTCAACGATATTATTTACGAAATGATTCTCAATACTGGTCACAGTATATATGAGGCGACGAATTTGGTTTAAACCAACCGACTGGAAGAAATAGTCACGCTAACAGTCGTTTATGTTCTAATTACGCTACTTGAAATGCGACCTGTAAATGACTCACCGTAAATCTGAATAATGGACCGGTATTTGTTTTTACTGGTATTCAGGTTCCTGCTGAATATTCTATACGCCTTTTTGGACACTATTGGTCATGTTATAGTTTAATTAACAAGTTCCGTTTCGGGGAAATGTTCTCTCAAAAACTCCGTTCTGTCTCCTAAATTTAGTTGAGGAAAAGTCATTCGAATCGGAATCGCTTGCGCAAAACTGAGTAGGTACAGCTGGTCTACTTATTTGGCTGTATATGTAATCCTTGGTTTTTTTTTAAATATTGGTAGAACAGTTCCTTGAGTCGGAAGTTTCTTATAGAAAATTCCCGGATTTGGAATACCTAAAATAATTTTTGAGATAATAGCTAGAAGCCAAAGCCGTAGATAATAACCAAACCCTTTTTTTATTGTAAATAATTTAAAATTAAAAAAACTTTTGTAATTGTATGCGAGAGCATTTTTATTTTTTTTAATTTAAACATGCGATTCTGAATCAAATGACACCTCAACCATATTTCTAGGAGACGAAGATGAAAGTAGTATAGGTAGGGAACTTCATTTCGAACGACCATAGACTTATCACATTGATAAAGGTATACACAATTCATTGAATTCATTAATTATTATTTTTAAGCCTAGATAATTATATTCTCCTACTACAGATATTCATTGTACAAAATTTATAGAAATGAACTCAGTTAAGTAAAAGATATGTGGGTTTTTCCTAGAAAAATATATAAGGCTTAGCTAACGTGCTACATACAAACCTCATAAGCACTCTATTTCACGGCAACTTGAAGAAGGCTCGTGCATGCCTTGCTATTTAAAGCTTTGTCATTGTTCTGCTATTTTAAAGTTATGAAGGCTTTTTTACGCAGAGATTGAGATTTCGCTAAGAGTACTCGGATTAAGATTACATTTTCTAAAAATAAATCCTAGCTAGCTCTATTTATCGCTCCTGAAACTCCCATGTATACTAAATTACATGAGAAAATCATTGAAGCCGTTTTCGAGATTTAGAGTCATTGCTTTCTAAATAAATTAATCGTATATTAAAAACTCTCTGGTCACGGTGTTGTGGTCGCACTCCTCCGAAACTGCACGACAGAATTTTGTATTTTTTTATGTATATTTCCTAGATATGACACCAAGTGACGTAAAGATCTATTTTATACTGTTAAGTGATAAGGGTGTCGACAAAAAAAATATATAACCGGAACAACTATTGCTAGTATTGATATAATATTTTTAAAAATCGTTTCACTATAACTATGAATAGAAAAAAAACGTACACTAACTCTTGGTACACATTTTTATATCGCACCGCACAAAAGCGCTTTGTGCAATTTAAATTGGAGACGATAAACGCTATACTGTCCGGTCGTTTATTGTTCATCAGCCGTTGAATTGGTTGATTCCTCTTTTTTTATATCAACTGCACTGTGCGCTTTATAACCAGAGGGACATATGAAACAAGCGTAGGACTAAAAGTCTTGAGACTAGATATTATCAGGCGGCTTCTCCTAGAGACCAATAGCATTCTTCACTTACTTTTATATGTTTATTTTACCGCTATTAACTGCTCCTATCAAGTAGTAAGTCAATAGCGATAGTCAGGATATACTGGAAATAGATTTATGACCGAAAATTTCAAGTCTATTTTTATTATTGATTGCTTTATTATTTGACTATGTACCCACCCATTACCCATAAAAAGTATCATATGCCAAACTGCTTAGCACGCGTCTCCTCCTCAATATCAGGCAAGTAAGATATCAGTCCATAGTACACCGAGGCGCTGGCCCAATGCGTATTGGTGAACTTCATACACCTTCACAGACTTAATCTCATCAGGCATACAGGTTACCGCGCGATGTTTTCCTTCACCGATGAGCGAGCGATGGTCTTGTGTTTAGGGTGCACCTAGACATGTAGAAAAATCATATCAAGGCAACACAGGGCGTCAGGATCGAATCCGGACCCTTTCGCCCAAGAGCTCGAGCTTATTACCCACAGGACCATCGTCGCTCGCCACATGAATACTCGTACTTAAATTTATTTATTTCAAAAGGGCTCCGTTTTTATTGCACTCTAGTTTTAAATAAACACATAAATTTCCTTTAATCAGGTGGCTAGAAAAATGTACTCCCTAATGTGTCACACAAATATTTAAATATAGAGTTATTTGAATGTTACGCTCCTTGGTTCTGTCGCTTTGTGGGGGAATATTGTGTATCATTCGAATTAGAATAGGACCGGATGATGTAATTATGTGAGATATGACTACTGTATTTTTACATCAAAAACCTCAAACAATAAAAATAATACTTTGTGTCTAGTTATTGCATTAGTTTAAATTGGTATCTATGGAATTTCTGAGATAAAAATGCAAAAATAATAATAATAAATTGAGCGCCTTTACAAATCTTTTCTAACGTTAATAGATTTGTATGTATTAGGGTAGTAATTAGTTCCTGATTAGTTAAATGCGCATATGTTGTATGTGAATTGTTTAAACGAAATATTCAAATAGTCGGAGCACGCAGCAATGCCGAGAGCAATCTTATGTTCAGTCTCAATAAAACGTTAAGAGTGTTAGCATCTATCCGTAACATGAGTGCGCTCGGACAGGCATAACTTTACATAGTGTATCGAAATAATATTAAATGAGCTATCCGTACACATGGAGACAGGTTACGCTCGTAACCGTGACGACAGACGCGGTTTACCGACTTTAACTCTTGGACTGACCAGTGTGCGCCATATCGTCAACCAACTCGAAGCTCAGTACGCTACCGCCGTAAAATCTGATTTTGACAACGAAATTGTCAAATACGACCCAAATATCGCAGAGGACAACGAATATTATGACTTCCCTTTCGAACCGAAAAGGAAAGCTTTGAATAGATTCGTTGATTATTTGTGTTTTGGCCTCAAAAAATGTATACCTAGTGTTACTTTTGGTAATTTTGGGGCCTTGGCCGTCGCTACTGGACTCTTTGCCCCGAAGATGATATCTTACTTGGTACTATATCCGTTTTGCAGATTGGTTTTTGGGACACTGTATCCGGCGTATGCTTCATATAAAGCTGTCAGGACAAAGAACTTGAAAGAATACGTGAGTAATTTTATTTTCTTTTACTCTATAAATTTTTACATTCTTTTCAATACAATATAGAGCCGAAATCATTATCATTAAAATACTCAGGTGTTTGCTTGGTCTTAGCTTATCATATTTTTTTTTACTAAGTATATAAAATTACATTGTTAGTCAGTGTTTCTACCGTAATTACGATCAGCTGTGCTAACTTTCTATTTATTATAGAATAATTAAAAAGCAACATTATCCTAACAAATTTAAATTTTTCAAAATAATATTTTCTATTTAATCTAACTTATAGTAGCAATTTTCTTTCTTTACGTTATATTACGAATTATTTAATGACCGAATTATTGAAAAAAAACGATATGCGTTTTCAATTCGAATGATTTTAAATTGGTATACCGGAAGCAGTGAAATATTGGAACACGTAAGGCGGTTATTCAGAATCTTAAGAACATTAATCAGCTAACAGTTAGTGAAGCGTCAAAGTTCTTACAAAACGCAACTGGCCTTGTAACGGGCGCGTGCGCAACTTGTTCGAAACGCTCCAGCTCATATCGTGTCCTTTGTCTACTGCCACACTTTTTATTAGATTGCCTTTTACAGATATTACCATTTGCAAGTGTAGACTCATTCGCATATTTTGTACAATTTGGATGAATTTGTAGTTGAAATATGTTATCAGGTCTATGTTTCAACCAGTCTGAGATTAACATGTATTGGCGACAAATTAATCTTGATTAAGTTTCGGTTCGAATAGCTCTTCTTCTCTTCCTTGCTTTTTAGGAAATACGATCTCTTAGTATCTATACTTTATATTAATCGTACATAACACCTCATATTAATTCGGCTTGACCGATTTCACTTACCTATTTCTTCCGTAAAGCTCTTACGCTGCAGGTCAATTATAGTTCTGGCCTAACACAGTAAGGTTTGGGTTAACTTTAAATTTTAATGTTATTGAATGTTTCCCAGTTTGAGCAGTTTTTATCAGGATAATTTGTCCATGTTCACTTTTATTAAAAAAAACCCCACATCTAGCGCTTATGCAGATTGCAGATGCATTTATCCTTTTACCTATTGGGCAGCCTCATCGGAAACTCACAAATCACACGAAACTCGACAAGAAGTAGTGCCGGCGCATCTAGCATAGATGATGCTGACGTTATATCTTTTCTGTTTTATCAAAACATGCGTTAGCAGCAACCGCATGTAAAATTTTTAGCGTCTTGTAAAGTTAGTATCTTACATTAGCTTCGAGTAACCTTTCCCTATTATGAACCATTCTCAAAATTTATTGACAATGCCAACTTTAAGGTTATCTATTATCTGATTTTGGATATCTTCCCCGTCGTGTTCGTACGCCATCTGGTCATTATAGAATACTTCATATCTTCTATAATGTATAAAGTACATTCTAGAACATTACCTTCAAAACTAAGGTCGTGTTTACGTACCTGCACAATATTGCAATACAAGTTGTTCCATGAAAGTATTTTGGAGGATTAGAAATAATGAAGTTTTTTACAATTTTTACGACATCTCTATAAATTACTTAAGCAAAGGAACAATAACAATCTATGACTATCATGTTAAAAAAAATATGATTGGTGGTTTAAAAACTTTACTAATGTCGTTGCGAAATAATATACAAACAGAAATATTAGTCAGCTTCCGCCGAACTGAATCGTTGAACAATATTACTCGTGAAATTTCATTTGACGTCGAATCTAGTAAGAAATTCGCCCGTAAGGCACCGTTTCTTCTCAGTGTTTGCATTAATTATTGTTATTTGTGTTTTCAGGTAAAATGGATGATGTACTGGATAGTGTTCGCCCTCTTCACATGCACAGAGACTTTTACAGACATGTTTCTGTCATGGTTCCCCTTCTACTACGAAGTGAAGATAGTTTTAGTTCTATGGCTGCTGTCACCGGCGACGAAAGGTTCTTCAATATTGTACAGGAAGTTTGTACATCCAGCGCTCTGCAGGCGAGAACAGGTAATATATCACGACTTAACGTTTACTTGTTTTTTAGATTTGATTATAGAAGCAGTGGCTAAGTTGTTATTTAATTTTTAAGAGACAAGTAAAGTTAAAACTTATACCCATACTTCAGCAGGTGTATTGATAATGCGTATTTTTGTAAAGAAGATGTCCGCCAGAGAACTAAGTTACCGATATCACGCGAAGAATAAGCTCGTTGAAGTGGCAGTGGGCTGGTCACACACTCAGAACGGATGGCAGATGAGCCAATACGGGTTTAAGTGTGGAAGCCGCGTTTAGGTAGACGATGTGTTGTCGGCCATTAACCAGGTGGAAAGACAATATCCGTGCAGGTCGGTCGGTTAGTCGGTCTGTTTTGGATGCGAGTGGTAAGGGATCGGTCGGATGGTATCTAAACATAGCCAGGTCTGATTGTATAAAAATTGACATCGAAACACTTTGAGTGAAGTTGATCACTTTTCTCGTCCCCGTATTTTATTAAGATCGTTTTGGTAATCAAATGATAATAACGATACTATACTCTATTACAGGCTAACTAAATGTCACTGTGATAGGCATTTTCAAGTGGGCGACATTATGAATCTACTTTCCGAAATATAGAAATAAATTTTAAATTCTCACGGACATAGCGTAGGAAGCGTTTCGTGATAAAATCAATTTTATTATAACAATCCATTTTTTTCCTCTTCGTTCGGCAGTAGACGGATAAAGGCCGATGTTGATGATGAATCCTTCTTAATGCTTTTGTGTTTGATTTTCATAATATATTGGTAGTAACTTTACTTCTGTAAAATCTTAGGCTTCTAGATTTTTCATGATTTATTAGGCACTGGGAAATGTCCATACTGTTACATCATTTTAGCCGTATTTTGACCTGTAATAATTATTTCGATAGCCTACGTCCTTCCATGGTATAATCCTTAACGAATTATAAAAACCATCTCAACTGAACTACGCGTCACTTTATAGATTTTATCTTTATATTTATTTGATTAATAAATTTATTTATTTTTGACAACATATCGATTTTTACTGCATTTCTGCCTCGCACTACCACTGTACCGAATCAGCTGCCTCCAGCATCCTACGGTATTTCCCAACCTATACGACTAAGAAACCTTCAAGAAAAGAGTATACTACTATTTGAAAGGCAACGCATCAGCTAATCTTCTGGAGTAGCGGGTGTCTGTGGATGTCGCTATCACTTGCCATCAGGTGAACCGACTGTCCGTTTACCCCCTCGTCTATAAAAAAATATTTAAATTAAGTTGCTACTTATGAAAATCTAAATATTCGATGAGTTATGGACTTGTCATCATCTATATCTGTTCGTCGGCACATGAACATCTATAAGTCACAAGAAGAGTGCATTGAACTCTTATAGTCAATCACTGCGACCTGATTTAGATGCACTATAAATAGGTATTATTACATGACATAGATTACTCTAAAGCCTGTTATTTTAATGTTTTAGGGTTTAAAAATTTGTGGTGTTAGAATGACGTGGCGACTCAATTGTTTTGTCGTTTAGGGCCTGTTTCACAATGTCCAGATAAGTGCCGAATAGGCTATCGGCAACATATTTGACAGATAGAGTATGGAGTATCTGTCAAATATGTTACCAATAGCCTATTCGGAACTTATCTGGAGATTGTGAAACAGGCCCTTAATATCAAATTCATGACCGGTTAAGTAAATATCTCATTGACGCATACATTATGTATGTACGTATATTATCCTTGTTTGTTATTTGTTTTTTGTTTACATCCTGCTATTATAGTTTAATATCTTCATAAATCAAAATTAGAGTTTTAGCTCGTACCTATTTATAATTTATTGGACCTAATGATATTTCTAAGACTTCTGTATATTATAACTATGTTTATATATTCTGCATACACGTGCACGTACTATTTTATACGTAATACGTATATACGTACCTAATAATGTACGTATATACGTAATAGATTTCCATTTTTATTTACAAGCTAAGCTGCTTTAAATTTTGTCTAATTTTATGGTAAGTAATGTATTTGAAGTCGTTACAGACAGACATTATTGTTAAAAGCTTTTAGAGTCAAATTAGTTTTAATTGAAGCAACTATTTTTAAAATACATACAATTACTTTTACACCATTCGTTACTTTATTTCGCAATTATATTGATTTCTAATACATACATGAGTTCGTCCTGAATCAACAACAGTCTCCTGTTTGAAAGATGGCTAATTAATTATAATAAAATAAAGGACGGCCTTTACAATTAATAATAGAATTACTGTGTATGTATTAAGATATTATAATTCACAAGTTTTCGATTATTTCACGATAGTACAAATTGTTTGGTAACTTAATCAAATTCGCGTAAATATAAGAAAACAATTTTTTTTTTTTGTGTAAACTCCCGATATATTTTCTAATATTTAGACGAATTTCACTCGCTATTCTTAGGTATTCTCACTCACTTTCTTACTACCCATTCTAGTGGGAGCACGGGAATAAATAATAGTTTATGTCAGATTATAATCTGAAATGTCAGCTATATTGTAATAAAATTTCATCAAAATCCATTAAGCAGTTTGTGCGTGAAAGAGTTACAGCTAACAAACACACTTCCGTACATTTTTACAAACTTTCGCGTTTTTAATATTAGTAAAGTAGTATAATTAGTTCTCTTTATTATATTTATTTAAAACATTACAGGAAATCGATGAGTACATAGCAAAAGCCAAAGATCAGGGTTACCACACGGTGCTCAACCTGGGCACGAAGGGCGTCAACTATGCCACCACGGTTATCATGCAGACTGCCATCAAAGTAAGTCAACCTGTGTTTAGAAGAACATAAGCATGCACTGTCTAACTTGAATAAGATTTAATACTGAATACATATCATTATCTAAGCGTCAAAACTCCTGCAAGATAATTTTACATAGATGAAATTGCTATAACCCCACTCTTATAAAATTATACTCTATGAATATTTTTGTTATAACTGTGTACGGTACGTACTTGTGAGTGAATTTGATAAATATATCAACACATCTTACTAAATACACTAGCTAATTACAGAACAGATCGCAGTAACAAAGTATATCACGCTTAGAACAATGATATCTGAAATCTTATTCAATTAACAAGGATTGCGGTTATAACCCGTTAAAACATTTAACAATGACCAATTATATAATTGCTCTTAGCGAATAGATCGATTCGACTAGAAAAAAAGAAATAACTTGTACGAATTACCTACGGAAATGTTATGTGATATGTCTATCTACTCTTCTACTCTAATATTATAAAGAGGAAAACTTTGTTTGTTTGTTTGGTTGTAACGAATAGGCTCAAAAAGTACTGGACCGATTTCAAAAATTCTTTCACCGTTCGAAAGCTACATTATCCACGAGTAACATAGGCTACATTTTATTCTGAAAAAAATAGGGTTCCGTAAGATATTTGGGTTTTTCGGACACAAGGTGTAAAAAATCAACCAGAAAAGTTATTTATTTTGCGTACGCTGCCTAAACTATAAAAGATAGAAGCATAAAATGTTCTAATTAATTGTAGATCTTATAAATATCTACAAAAAAGTCCACGACACACTATACCTATCTATGTCGAGTGAGCCACAACAACCATATTTTATTCAGAAATTTTGATTTTTTTGGACTACATTTAAACGAGTTTATTTTGCTTGTGCTTTTAATCCTTAAGATATGAAGCTAAAGAGTTTGTTTATTTGAACGCGCTAATCTCAGGAACTATCGGTCGGATTTTAATGAAACATTTCAGTGTTCGATAGCCCATTTATCGGTAAAGATATATCATCCCGCTAAGATCCCGTTGTAAATCTTAGTTAACGCAGGCGAAGCTGCGGGCAACAGCTAGTATGTAAATTATTACATACTAGCTGTTGCCCGCAGCTTCGCCTGCCTAGTATTAACTAGGGATACATCTGTTGGCCTTTTTATTTTATATTGAAATTCGGAATTCAAATATTAATTACTTTCATTTTCTTGGTTATCTGTTCACAATTTTGTATATTCGATAATAATATCATATATGAGGGACAAAGGTTCCATATTTAATAAAAAGAGTACGTAGTAATGGTGTACTTTGATCTTAATTCTACAATAAATGAAACTAAAACAAGTTGTGTATGCACTAATATATTTTTGTACATAGATCATAATATTTTAAAGTATAGTTAATTCGTACGAGCTCGTTTCTAGTATCTGGTATCTCGATCAAATATTTTAATATGTCCACTATACCACATTTAAATTAAATAGATTTGGCATGCTTGATCACGAAATATGTAGGTACTATGTCTTGATGTAAAGTCACGCGCGTCTTGCTACACCGAACACCTGTAGATTCTATCATTTGACACCGGTCACTATTTCGTCATCATGCATAGCACCACACATCAATTCACATGAATAAAAAGACCATAGCTTTATTTTAATTTAGTTTTTTTTTTAATTTTATTAACACGCTTTTTTAATTTTTACTCCCACCCGCCCATTCTACTCCAATATCCTTTCCATTGCTGATTAGAATCTCAATCTACCGAGTCCGGAGCAAGGAAACATTAGGCGTATAGAGAGCCGCGATGTAACCGACTATCCGGAGAGATTTGAGAACATGGAGTACCAAAACATTGGGGATAATTTACCCGGAATCGTTGAAATCGTCGAATTGGATCACGAGAACGATGACCCTGCGATCGGAGACGCTAGCGATCCCGACTATTCCCCGGAGTACTCCTCTGCCCGCAGCCGAGGCAATGTTCCACGTAAGCGTAAAGTTGTCAAAGAAAAAGAAAAGAGACCCAGAAGTAAATCAAGAGGTAGAAGAACAAGGAGTCAAACGGCTAATGAAAAAGAGCCCCAAGATCTGACAGTCGATTGAAAATACCAATTCTGTGATTTTAATCCTCCTAGATCGAGTTTAGCGTTAGTTAATTTTATGTCCTCCATGTCGTTTGAGGTTTTAGGGAGTGTCTACTATTTTACCTATCTTTCATTTTATCGTTTTTGTTTCATTTTACATATTTTAAACAATGTACATACACTTCGGATATTTTTAACCTTCTAATATTTCTTTATTGTTTCTTTTACATAGGCACTTCATAGAATGACATGAATGTATAGATGTTTTTGCATGTTTTGTGAATAATACGAACTTTATTTTTATACGATTTTACAAATTAAATAAAAGATACCATAATATGATCTTAACACGTTTCTAAGTCAATAATATATCCTATATGAACTGGCCACAGACGAAATTTTGTAATGAAATTGTCAATAAAAAAAAAAAAATCTATACCAGTTGTTTTTATAAAATTTATATGCTCTCTAAAGTTTAATTTGCATTATATACTTTTCCTTACTTTTTATAAATGGTCTTTATCAGTATTTATAATGGTTGTAAATTGTTTCGTTTTCACAAAACGGATGTCTATGGTTAGTTGTATGTTGTGTTCATAGCTTTATGTAACGTATGACTGATGTAGTTAATAAAATTTTATAACGTCTTAAATAAAGACATTAGAATTATTATGTTGTATCCGTTGTCTTTGTCACGAGCAAACGAAGCCTTATTCAGTATTGCCATGTAAGTATATCTTTTTTTTTTGTTAAGCTAATACACGTGGTAGCATGTTGTCGCTTGCTAACTCTTTTAATTTCTATTTTCTTTTATGCTGACGTTACTCATGTAAAGATATTAAATGGTTAACAAATTTTCTACGAAAAATGTTTACCAAGATCGAAGTTTGTGTTACAAATTTTTTCATAAAACATTAAAGATTAAATGAAAAAAAAAAGTTATAAACATTCTATATGAAAAGACAATACTCTGAAACAGTAGAAGTGTTTCCAGAGGCCATTTATTACAAGAGTGAAGTTTTTTTTTAATATATATTTTATTTAACTATGTGAAACATTTTGAATATGCCTTCGCAATGAAATCGATTCTAATGCCGACGGCAAACGGCATGGCGCCATCATATGTTTTATTGCATCTTTTGTCATAAATTACTAATTAAGAATTCAAATATTAACTAAGATGAATCCATCAGGCGACTCGTGACGGCCATTTTTTAAATATATTTTTTTTGTGAAAGATATTATATAGAATAGAATCAGGGGTTACTTTGCGGAAATTCGTAATATGAAATATTAAATTATATATTAGTTAGAATTATTATTATCCGCTGCGCCGAGATTAATCTCCCGTCTATCATCTTTGCTGCGTTTCGGAGGATATGCTGCACTGCTCACATATGGCTGTATATAGCATATACGATGTATTAGACGGCGTAGTTCCCGGAATTGCTAGCTAATATATAATTGAATTTTTCATATTTGGTGATGTCGTCATATTCATACTGATTATGATTGTGTAACATATCGTCCGGACATTTCAGGGGGGCGGTGGGCTGGTGCAGCAGTTGCGCAAGAGCTACAGCCTGTCCGACCTGACGGAGTGCGAGCCGCGCGAGGAGCGGGGCGCGGACGAGGCTGACGACGTACTCGCGGAGCCGAGGCTCATAAGACGTGCCATCAAAAGGTAACTCGACCGAACTTCACTTTTAAGTCACGCCTCGACCGAACTTCACTTTTAGGTCACAACTCGACCGAACTTCACTTTCAGGTCACGACTCAATCGAACTTCACCTTTAGGTCACGACTCGATCAAACTTCACTTTTAGGTCACAACTCGATCGAACTTCACTTTTAGGTCTCGTCTCGACCGAACTTCACTTTTAGGTCACAACTCGACTGAAGTTCACTTTTAAAAGGTAACATATCAATTGCGGTCAAGGTTTCTATTGTCGTCCATGAGCACTAACAAGTTTACGTGGTACCAACCTAGGCATCATGTTTTGGTTCTCCTGACACGTTAGGTGGTTCTTGCAGACGAGAGAGAGAGAGACGGAAAGTAGACGAGAACACGGGCCTCGTATAAGCATAACTTTATTTTCTTGGATATGATCAGGTTTCTCGCTTAGCGATACTATGATTTACACTGTTTCTTATTATGAAGTTATTGTTAATTGTGGTAAAGTCCGTCACCAATAAGTTCTGTTGAAGTCAAAAAAAACAAAAAACACGCGGTACGAAATACAAATATACATATCATGAGCGAAAGACTCTTTTATATAATTTTTAAAGTCTAGCTTGTCCTACTTCCATTTCAATTATCTCGTCCCTACTAATAGAATGTATTTTTAAGTTCAATCTCCCCGTTCCGCACTATTAGTATTTAACACGTTTTTGTGATTCACGTAAGTTTTGGCTTTTAGTGGGTACGCTGCGAGACGAAGTGCGTCAGAGTCGAACAGCCGATCACCAATGTACTTTCCCGAGGTCGATGTTGACGTAAGAACCACGCGGAATAGGATGGACGAACCAGATTTTAGGTAATTTAGAATATTCCAAATGGTCGTTTTAGCGCTTTTATGTATTTCGTGTAGACATTATAAATTGTGAATGTTCTTTAAGTTAGGTTAGATATTTTAGGCAGACTTTAATGGAAGTTTGATAGATGCTATTACTTGTTAGTGGCAATAAATACATTTTTAATTTACTATTTGACCAAAACGATTAGGCGCATGTCAGGTGACGCCCGAACCGCGCCTTGGTCCTGCACTACTCTACTTAGATAAAACGTGAGACGAAGGCGTGGTTCAGGTGTCGTAAACGCACTGATGTTATGCGCCAAATTTTTTACGTGGATTCTAATATAATATTTCAATTTTTTGGGATTTATTCCGTACTTATATTTCAATTATACTGCATGGAAACCAGCGAGATAGTTTGTGTTTAGCAATAGGCTCTTTAATTTTCCTATGATTATACTTCTTCGTCTGTAATTATGAAGCTCAAATTACCACGCCTGGAATCACAAAATCAATGTATGTTTTTGTTTATTGAGTAAATAAAACTAAGCCTTTTGTGATCACGACATCCTTTTTTTCCAGTCACATAAAGTCAACGGAGGATATAAGTTCGGGGTACTCTAGCGCGGAGAACTCTGCGTCCCTTACTCGCACGGGGTCTGTGGGCGCGACCGCACGTACGCGGGTGCGTGCGTCGCGTACTACCGTCACCACTATCAAGCGACCGCAAGCAGCCGAGGTCTGGTAACAATATATGAAGATTGTTTTCTAATTTTTACGGCAATTTCATTGTAATTCAACAACTTTTACCCTTTAACCGCTTACGTCGGATTTGTCCGACAAATATTTTCGGGTCCCTATCGCTTGCGTCGTATATCTCCGACCGAAAACCACAACTCGTTTAGTGTGATTTTTTATTTATTAAGCTGTTTCCCATCAAAAACGATATTTTTAGTTTCACAGCGCCGGGCGCTGGGGGCACGACAATTGATTTGAAGTCGGGCGGTTAAAGGATTTTATCCTGGTTTATTCATACATAATATCCGAAACGCCGGACTTTTAAAAATCTGAATATGCTGCAATGAAATCCGTTGAGGTGGTTTCATTGTATTATGCAAAGGGTTTAAATTAACATGGGGTCACAATTAAAACGGGATATTTACATTGCTTTTTACTTTTGCTTCTCGGAATATCGAGAATATTTCGGCATCTTCAACATATATCTCGCGCAGTCTGTGAAGCAAAATTAAATGGTGAATATAGCGTTTTAAATCACATTATGAATATAATATGAAATTGTAAGTTTTAAGAACATCTGCATATATTATTTAGAAAGATTTGGATAAAGTAAATTATCAAGGGACGTCGAAGGAGAGTCGATTTAATCACCAAGGCGCGCCAATAGATGCCTGACATAAACAAATTAAAAAACATTTAAAGTGTTTCAATTCAATTTTATTTTCATATATCTAGTATGCTGTTTGACTAGTGTTATCCATAAGCCAAAATTAATACTTTAGAAAAATCTTGATTTATCTTTCCAAATAATATTTGCTTATGTTTAACACACGACTGGGACAGCAACACTGGTACTTGTAAACAAAAACGTATTTCACTGCAAAATATACTTATTATTATTAAGCTTATTTTATAATTCTAATAAACTAAATTTTTATAAATAAATATCTATCGTTAGAGTAAAATAATTTGCCAATTTTTGCAGTGTGATCCGTTGCCGCCTGTCCCAGCCTAAACTTGCCGATGTGACGGGCTGAGTTAATCCTATAATCGTTAATACATAGGTACGTACGTGATTGTAGAACTCTTTGTTAAAAATATATGTTACTTGTATTAATATTAATACCTATATATTTAGTTCTACAGTTTCAAGTACGTTGTTAGAATTGTTAATACTTACGAAAATGTAGTCGACGGGATATATTATAGTAGTACTCAATCGGTAGATATATCATAAAATAATATATTTATTCAGTGTATATATTCCTTCATTTTTTTTTTGTTTTTATACATATTCATCTTTGTTATAAGCGTTCAAAAGTCTGATCAATGCATTTAGTATATGTAAGTATTGTGTATTTATTTATTTTATATTATGATTTGGACTGAAATAATTTTATTTAAAGGGTAACGAAGTTATCATCGAGGAGCTTCACGACACCGAACCCTTTGATTATTCCAGTATGCCCTCTCTTATCGATTTACAATCTCAAATATTTCTATCTAATACCGTACCTAGATTTTTATATCAGTATATCGGAGATCAAGTAAAAATATTACAAGTATTAAGTAATCCGGGAAGTCCTATCTGTACTCCTCTCATTAATACACCCGACCAGCAAAACGAACAAAAAGATCATATCGAAACTCCAATAAACACTGTAATTGAACCATCGGATACAAATGAACCAATATTAGGTAAAGATATTCACAATTGTCTTAATGAACAGAAAAACATTAAAATAAATGAAAGTATGAATGAAGATGTCTTGGAAAATTTGCCTGTTAAATCTTGTATTGCTAATCAAGGAGAAACAAACAATGCTTTGAAAGAATCAATAGATAAAGAACAAGTTGACAAACCTGAGGAATCATCCAGTAGCCTCCATACATCCGATCACGATAACGATTTTGAGGATGGTGACGACGAAGCGTCTTTTGGAACACCAGAGCCTTCGCCAAAAAGTGAAAGAAAATTAAATAAAGGGAAATACGGTAAAAGCAAAGCACCACCCCCTCCTCAGATTGATGAAGAAATCAAAAATAACGATGTTCCAAAAGAAATAGCAGAAATTATACAAGAAAATGTAAGCAAAATCGAAACTAAAGCAGATCAAGCGCTAATCAACGAACATGAAATGGACTCATTAGATATTCAACGCGATAGACAAAAATCCAAATCGCCTGTAAGACATAAAGGTAACGCAACCGCGTTCGGTAAACTATTTCAATTGCCAGGCAAATTAGCGTTTTGGAGTAAAGAAGAAAAACCTAAATCAGATATATCAAGTGATGAGGAAAATAGTCGGCGTTCATTTGAAAGACAATTAGACGATTTTCAAAGCTGTGTCGATTTAAGTAAAGTGGGCCCACTCGATGATATCAATGCTAATGATGTACATAGAGATGAAAAATTGAAGAACGAAATAATAGAAACAAGCAAAGCACTACAGAAGTTGATTGACGCAAAGATAGAAACACATCCAGAATACAAATATATTTCGTTACATGATGAAATTCCATCAACTTCTAAAAGCACAGATGTATAGAATCCTCCATTTCGTTGAAGACCAATAGTATGTTTATTTTTACGTGTGAGATTGCATGAACTTTTGTTTTGTTTTATTTGTGTAATATTTATTATATAATTAAAATGTTTTTTAAGCTATTGCATAGCTTCTATCGCGGGCCTTGAGCGCGGGGACCGAGTCGAGAAATTCCGTAACGAAAAAAAAACCTAACGCTCCCCACTCCGACGGGCACGGAGGTGTGGCTTGAAGGCCATGCATCGTCTAACGTCGTTTCTTTTCGGCAGTCTTCGACACGGTGTTTGTGTGCTTGCAACTAGACGTATTGTACGACACTACGAAGCTCGCACGAATAACAATAAAATATAACACATGTATTGTAAAATAATAAAAATATTTTAAACAATATTAGTTAATATTGTTTAAAATATTTATATTTTTTTATTTATTTAATAAAGGAAAAAAAAATGTTTTCTTATCGGTCACCACGCTCAAAAAGTGTAACTTGAATTAATATCAAAGAAAAAGAAATACTGCATTAATAATTAAAATAAATAAATAATTATAATTGCATAAGTTGATACAAAATGCTATGCAATAGCATTACCGCGGCAGTCCCCGAGTGCCACACGTTTTTTTAATAACGCACGACCGAGTATTTTAAATAATGTCTTATTAATATTTAGTCAATAATAACTAATCACAATGGTAGCTAATGTTTTGATCATTATCAATTTTTTCAAAAGCACTAATTTTAACTAATTCTAAATTTGTAGCAAAATACTAAACTTTGCTCTATCAACTATTTATAGTGTTTGTCACTAGAAAAAAAAGCAAAAAATTATATTAACCAATATCGCCAAAGTTCTAAATGATCGAAAAATTCTTGACATCATTTTTGTTTTAAGAATAAGTGTTAACTTATGTTTTTATGTGTGGGAACTCAAAAACTTTTGTACATATTTTTTTCTGTATAAAGTATAACAGTTCTGTGTATTTTGTATTTCTAATATAATCATGAAAATGTACTAAATGATTGATAATTAAATATATTATTTTCAGGCAATGCTGTCGGCTTCCGCTACGATACCTCGCGTTAAGAAATCAAATAAAAGAAAAACTCAATAAAATTATATATAGTAGGTTTTACCTATTTATTAAAGAAACAGATGAGATTTAAAGATGATAATAGATATTTGAATCTCAATTCCAAGAAGGTGAACGAAATGGTAAATAACTGACATGCCAGTATAGGACGCTGGCCGCTGTATAAAGCCCTGAGATATCAGCATTTTTGTATAAGCAATTGCTTTTACATTTATCGTCTCATCTATATATTTAAATGTTATATACCAAAAACAATGAAAGGGAAATAAAATTAAAATAAGTGGCACATCTCTTGTATCAACATGGACAATGAAATTTCAGTCGGGCTTGGCTTACAAATACTCTATGGACCTAGTATATTGATATTTTTTTTGCAATATCCATTTTACCCCAATTATATGGTTTACATATCTAAATTGACTAAAAAAGGGTAAACTAAATATAATTAAACCTATAAACGCTTACGCCTAATATAAAATACTTATAATGCGTATAAATTATAGGAATTACTTATAACCCGTAGCTTTGATGCTCAAAACTAAACAAAACAACTAAAAGTTACCAATATTTGGGTATCCACCAAAAGCATAAAATGCACAAATTATACATGCTATGTATGTAGTATATACATATGAGAACAATTCTCAATGTTATTGTTTTGATATTGTATAATAAATAAAATAATATAGCACATTTAAAAACAACATATTTTAATGAAAGTATATTAAAATTCGCATTCCGTTTCTGATTTATTGCTAAACAATATAAAAATGCTATTATATACAGGGTGTTCATACATAGTATCACTGCTAAGATATGGAAGACTGTTTGTAATAAAATGCTGATGATATCTAATTATCTAAGTTACCTTATGGCTTATGCTTAAGATAATAGACGGATTAGTTATTGGAGTTCCTTTAAATTGTAATGTTTTTTTTTATTATAATGATTGGTGAATTTTTATTTAAGCCAAAAATTGCCAAATATTCAAAGAAGTAGAAAAATATTTTACATAGGTTATAGGAAATAGAAAAAAAATAAAGGCTAGTCGTATTTATTTCCTTTAAATCCCTAAACAAAGTTATCAAAAAGAAACTTTTGCATGGTTGTCTCCTTGTTCATATATTTTATATCACAAACAATAAAGTAGTAAATTCATACCCACATTTTTCAAACGCATTTCTTTATTACCTGATGAACTTTGAGCAGGTTCCATTTAATACACAATATCCTATTTGCGATATCCTGAATATCATATATAATATGTTAGTAAATTATATGACATGCAAATCTATCTAGAATTAAAATAATCATCAAAGAAATTCTTTTTTTTTATTGATTATACAAAGTTTTATTTTACTACAAATAAAACTTTGCCACACATATCTGCAACAGACAACATTTGCAACTTTGTTACAAAGTAAAGGCTACAATACATGTATGATTAACAATGATACATAATACTCCAAAAGTAAAATACATTGAAACATAAACTAATCAAAATCAGGTGTTTATATAAAGTTCTAAATGAATAATTGCTTTAGCAGTATTACTAGCAATATCACTAGACAATTTATAAAAACAAATAGCTGTTATCAGATATATAAAAATATTAAAACATATAAAAGCAATAAAAATATGCAATATATCATATTTATTACCATATTTCTTATATATTATGTAGTATTTTTACTGGTTTCTCGAGTTATGTATGTTAAATGAGTATGTTGAATATTATGATTTTTTTTGTCTTCAAAATTTTTTATTGGTTTGAGGACTATTTTAATAAATATTGTATAGAATGTACAACAATATAATATTATACACATTTAAATAATTTATAGCTTATAGTTTCAGTATATTTTAAAATGTAAGTTTGGATTTTTTTAATATGACAACATTATCAATTGATATTATTTTTGTAAAACGGTTTTTTTTTATTATGTTTAAAAATTATGCAGTCCACAAAATATATTCTTCCCAAGCTGAAATTTTGATTTGTTTGTAAGAATTATATTGTGTTAAAATATATGCAATTTTAATGTTTGAGCTTGATGTTTTGTGTTCACTCCAGATGCAATTTATGAAATAAACATGAAACATGAAAATAATAGTTTTTTTTATTACAATTTTGAATCACTACGTAATTTAAGTGTGTCAAATATGTATTTACCACTATTTCCCTTATAGACATTATTTAGCAATTGACTTTCTAAAAGGTTTAATGATTCTGTATCCCATATTTTTATCCAATAAAATATTGAAAGAAGCTTGTGATAAGCAGTATTGTTAACAGCATTTGATATTAAAATTTTTGGAAGATTCTCAATAATACCTAATAGCTTAGGTTTTATAACCATGTTAAATATTGTGTTATTTGTGGCAGCAAATCTATGAATAATGTTGATAGTATCTGTGTTTATATTTTCCCCTAGTAATATATCAGGGAGGTGTTTCAACCACATCTCATATGCATCACTGTTATGAAAGTGAGATAACTTATTATTTAACGCTATTTTACAAAGCAAAGCAAAAATCTTCTGTTTATATGAACCTGTTATTGTTTTATTAAAATATACCCAAATAATTTTTCTAAATAGTGAATCCAAAACAACCAAAGTCTTACTCCAACCTCTGGATTCCGTAGAAAATAATGAATTCAGTATCTTTACTATAGAATCATCAACACTCTCTTGTATGTTCTGACTAAATATTTTTTCTATATAACCAAGAATTGCTGAAATTTCTTTGCTTTGATGCTTTCTATCTATATCTGGATTGAATTGAATGAACAATTCACATATTTTTAAATTTTCTTGTATCAATTTTGGATCTGTAACCTTTTCATCTTCTTCATTGGTCTTTGACTGTTTAGAACGCACTATTGTCACATAAGGAAATGAATTAACAAAATTCTGGCTGAATAGAAACTTATATTTCTTACAGAACAAATCCTGTATATTTGACCCAGGACTCTTTTTATTATAATGTTTAACAAAACTCCAAGTTAATGAAATTATTTCAAGAGTGTGTTTTAATAACATAGCTGACTCCTCACTGATGACCATTTCAAAATTTGTTTCAGATTTCTTGTCAGAACGCACTTCTACCCATGTTTCAAAGAGTAATGGAAATAATATATCAATATAATCTCTGAATTTTTCAATATCATCAGTTACTAACGATATTTCTGTACTCTTAGAAGAGAAACAAGATATACTACAATTTGATACATAAGTTTTGTCAAATAATGGATAATAATTTATTGATTCATTTTCATTAAAAATATGGGTATTTTCAGATACACTTATTTCGACATCAATTTTTTCATACTCAGCATACTTTTGCATAAAATCCTTTAATCGGTGAAACACCCTATTTCTCCATTTCATGCTTGTAATCTGA
Source organism: Lycaena phlaeas (assembly GCA_905333005.2). Classification (NCBI taxonomy): domain Eukaryota; kingdom Metazoa; phylum Arthropoda; class Insecta; order Lepidoptera; family Lycaenidae; genus Lycaena; species Lycaena phlaeas. The sequence goes on from HG995176.1 coordinate 4,880,272, forward strand.
CTGTTCATATTTACAGTTAATGTTCTGCCTGGCTGGTCAATGCGTAATTTTGATATCATATCTAAAAAATTGGGTATAATTTTGTTAAAATCTTCAGCCAACTTTGCAGGTGTACAAAGTAGAAGAATGTCCAAAAATAATAATGAATCCTCTTGAATTCTGCTATCAATGTGGGTCATAGCATTTCTTAAATAGGTTGACATGATATCAAAGAATGGCTCAATATTCTCTTGAGATATATTTGAAAGTACCAAGTGTAGAACTTTGAGTGCTGCTTGACGGACCTAGAATAAATTTTAATCATTAGATGGTTCTAATGGTTCTTGCATATAATAGTATAATATATAATAACACTAGAAACTAACACATTAATTTTTTGGTATACAAATAGCATGTTGTGGTAAAAGTACTAGGAACACTTGAATAAATTAAAGAAACTTCTAATGCATGTATGTGTAATTGCCATACAGGCACAGACAAGAACCTTTAGAAAGAATAATATATAATAAAAAAAACTATACATACACTTTTTTCTACGTTTAATATCAAAGATGTAATTCCATTGATTAACTGTCCCAAATTTTGAAGAAGCACATCAGGGTGAGACAAAATAATCTCTTTTATACCATCCAATGCGTCAACACGTGCATTCGTATTAAAATGATTAAGTCGAGAAAGAAGTTCCTTTACATTTAATTTTCTGGTCGTCAAAGCATCAGTTAAATCGTGTTTTTTTAACTGTTCCCTTATAATTATTTTCTTTACTTTGAAATTGGTTTTTGTAACATTTGTACCCTTCGGAAGTTCCTTATCTTTTTTGCCTTTTAATTTGGTTTTACTTTTTTCAGCTTTTAAAAATTTTTGATATCGAGTTGCACCAGTTTTATGCATTTTGTACACAAGTAAATAAATGTAAAAATAAACAACAAATACTTAAAACGCTCTATGATATTAATCCGAAATAATCTATAAACATTTAAAACATAGACATTTTTTTTTTTTTTTTTTTTTCCTCTTTTGGCAATAGCGTTTACTTTTTGCCAATGACGTAAATTAAAAGATTGGGAAACTAAGATAAATAAGGATACGGAACACGGGAAAAGATCAGATAAGTAGGAAGAGGTTTGAAACGGATAATAAAAATTTCATAAATATACATATATATATTTACACACCAAATATTTAAACTTTAATATGGTTTTGAAGGATGAAAGATGACAATATTTTATAAAATTTACATGGATACATAATTATACAGGATATACAGGTAGGAAATGGAACATTAAGAGATATTAGATCATTCAGGAATGAGGAGCGGTCGTATAGAGGACATGAAAAGAAAATGTGATCTAGATCACATTTATCGGATTCACATTCACACATGTCAGTAGATACAATGCCTAATCTATTAAGATGAACAGGAGTGCAAACGTGACCCAAACGCATTCTTATGATAGAAGAACATACTAGCTTATTGCATTTCGCACGGAAAAACCATGGTTTAAGTGAAATAAGTGGCTGAAGGTTAAAATATCTCCTGCCTTTTGATTGACCAGTTTCAGTCCAAAGTCCATTCCAGCAATCCTGAAGGTGAACTACAGGAAGAGCACCTAGATCCTGGCAATAAACTTTATAAGGGAAAATATCGCCATCGACCACGGCTTCATTAGCTAGTTGGTCTGCTTTTATATTACCAGGAATGTCTCTATGGCTAGGGATCCATACAAACAACACAGAAAGACCAAATAAATTACATTTATTTAATAGATTTCTTATTTCTATGATAATAGAAGAAATATTTTTTGATTTAAATGGGAACCTATTGAGAGACTGTAATGCACTTTTTGAATCAGAGAAAATTATTGTTTTTGGAAGTTTAAATAGAATAATATATTCAATAGCCTTAAGAATACCGTAACATTCCCCAGTAAACACCGATGTTTCCGGAGGAAGTTTGATTTTTTGTGATATTTTAAATTGGGCGTGATAGACACCTACACCAACAGGATCAGAAGAGGAGTGTTTAGACGCGTCTGTGTAAATATGATGGTAATCAACCCAAACAGTATTTTTAAGAAAATTAAATGAAAAATTTATACAAATATCGTGCTTATTTAAATCTAAGTTAAAATGAATTTCTGGAAGAGACATTAATGCTTCAAAGCTAGTACTGAAAAGAGGGTAATTAATGGATCGATGAATAGGAGCTTTTATGTTAATAAATTTCTTAAAACTATTGATTAGACAAGGTGGTTTTTTATGTGTCCAATATGCAGATGAATCTATACAATGAGAAAGTTGCTGAAGTTTGTTATAAAGAGGGTGATTAATAAACTGAAAAGATCGGAATATAAATTTGTCAGCTAAATATTGACGACGTAGGTGTAGTGGAGGATCACCACATTCTACTTGAAGAGCATTGATAGGACTTGACCGCATAGCACCAGAAACTACTCGTAAAGCTTTGGACTGTATGAGATCTAGTTTTTTAAAAGCCTTAGCACTGCCAGGCTCCAGCAAGAATGTACCATAATCTAACATACTTCTTATAAGAGCATTATATAACAATTTCATGCAAAAAGGGTGAGCACCCCACCAAACACCTGATAGACATCTTAAAATATTAAGAGCACGTTCACATTTAGTATTTAGGTAATCACAATGTAGGATACCAGTTAGTTTCGAATCTAAGATAATTCCCAAAAACTTAACATTATCTTTAACTGGAATCTGATTATCCTCATAAAATATAGAAATAGGAGGAGGAGTTCTTGATCTCGTGAATAAAACTATTGTACTTTTTGAAGGTGATAGATCAAGGCCATTTAAGTCCAACCACTTTTTTAAAATCATCAGCGATTGTGTTACAGAAGAACTAGCTTTTTCAATAGAATTATCACAACAGTAAATTAATAGATCATCAGCATACTGAAGAACATTTACACTATTAAGAGATGATTTTAAATCTTGTGTATAAATATTATATAATATTGGACTAAGTACTGATCCCTGAGGGAGGCCCTTTGAAACAAGACGAGTAATTGACTTCCCGTCCTCTAGTTTCAGGATTATGTATCTTTCAGAAAGCATGTTTATGATAAAATTTGTTAATAGCAGTGGTATATTAAGTTGTAAAAGCTTACTCTTTAAAATACTTATCACGACGTTATCATAGGCACAGTTAATATCTAAGAATGCAGCTATTACTGATTTATTATTTGAAAATGATAATTGAATATCAGAAATGAATATACTTAAGCTATCAATAGTACTTTTCCCACGTCTGAAACCGAACTGTGATTCACACACACACATGACACATAATAGACCGTTATGCTCGACAAACCATTCTAAACGATTTTTTATAAGATGTTCTGTAATTTTCATCAAAACAGAAGAGAGTGCGATTGGGCGATAGGCAGAATGGTCTGAAGAACATCTATTAGGTTTCAGAACGGGAATTATTTCTTGACGTTTCCACGTGGAGGGGATGTTACCAGATGTCACTATTGAATTTATAAGAGATAAATAATAAAATAAAGCATCATCGTTTAAATGAGAGATAAAGGAATAAGGAATACCGTCCAGTCCAGGAGCAGAATCCTTAACATGTGACAATACACATTTTAATTCAGTGAGAGAAAATAGACAGTTTAAACCAAAACAATTATCATTATTTATATTTATTACAGGGTAACGAATTATTAAGTCTTCAGGAACGAAAGGTGGAGCCAATTTATCTAAAAAGCTATTAACTAAATGAGAAGGGATTGATTTTGTAGATGAATCTCTGTATGCAGATCTAAACCTCCTTATATTTTGCCATACAAGAGATGGTCTGACATCGGGTGATATTGAATAGCAGAAGGTTTTCCAGCCATCAAATTTCTTTTTCTTTAGAAATTTTGAAGTTTCTGACATTATCTTTGTAAGAATTTCAAAATTTTTATCAGTGGAACATTCACAGTATGTAATTTCAGCATATTTTCTTCTCTTTACTGCCTCAGTACATTCATTATCCCACCAAGGAGGAGAAGGAATAAAACCCAAAGAGCTATTTTTAATAGGAAAAATCTCATTGGCAACCTCAATAAAGATTCTTGCTAAAGAATCTGCACACTGAGATTCTGTACCTGGATTAATTTTTGGAAGTGTAATAATTTTGTTTTTTATGAGATCTTTATATAAATCCCAATCAACATCATTAAGCTTATATTTTAAACGAGGAGAATAAGTTTTATGTAATACTTTATTGTTCTTATTGCAGGTTGGAAATGATAATAATAGTGGGAAGTGATCACTACCAAAAGTAGATTGCAATGGATCCCAGGACAAAGAAGAAGCAAGATTAGGTGTAGTGACTGTTAAATCTGGAGCACTTGGGCCCTCGTCAGGATGAGAACGTCGAGTAGGACGACCATCATTTAATATACACAAATTCACTGAATCAAATATATCTATTAATGTGTTACCATAACTATTAGAAGATAAGTAACCCCAGGATTCATGGCGACAGTTAAAATCACCAAGAATAATAAAAGGCTTCGGAAGAATGGAAATAATATCTTTAATTTCATTCAAGATTGCAGAAGAAGGATGAGGTATATAAATAGATATGTAGCAGATATTTTCGACTGAAGCAGCAATGATAGAAAAATCATTACTGTGAGAAGGAATAGAGAAGAGAGAAAAGGAAAGAGGGTGTTTCACAAGTATGGCTACTCCACCATGCCCATCCACACGATCTTCCCTGAGACATGAATAACCACGAATCTTAAATAAAGACCCTGGTTTCAACCATGTCTCTTGAAGAGCACAGACATAAGGTTTATATTTATTTAATAAATAAATAAGATCACTTTTTTTAGGAGTGATGCTTTGACAATTCCATTGAAGAACTTTGTCCATTATTTGGTTTATAAATTTGAGTAATTGCGGAAACTAATAAGGCAGCGTTGGACGGTGTAAATTCATTCGTTTGACTAAGAGATTTTATAAGAGAAATAATTAAATCAATTACTGAGGATTCCAATGAGTTTTCATTTTCTTTGTTAATTAATGCACATCCATTAGAGGGTTGGGGAATATTAAAATCCCTTAAAATTTCTTGGTGAGCTGATTTGTCATACCCTTTGCTAAGTGTAGGTGGCGGCTTTGGTTTAACAAAAACAGTTTTTTTATATGAAGAACTGTTTATAGCTTTAGGTGTAGAATGTTGATGCTGGGTTGGAAAACTATTAGGAGTGATGTTAGGAGATGAGAGCAATGCATCTGCATAAGAAATTCGAGAGACAGATGGATGTAACTTTGAAGCTTCAGAATAGGAAATACAACTTTTAGCCATTGATTCCTTTATAGCTCTTTGTCTTTCATATTCTAAACATTTTTTATCAGTTGCAATATGGGAACCTTTACATAAACAACAAGATATAAAATCTTCTTGAATAGAGCAGTTATCACCACTATGTCCTTGACCACATTTAAAACATCTTGGTTTAGATCTGCATTGAGATTTTACATGACCAAACCGACAACAATTGTAGCATTGTATAGTAGGATAAATATACAAGTCTACAGTAAGAGCAGTGTAGCACATATAAATTCGTTTAGGCAAAATCTGTCCATCAAAAGTAAATACTACAGACTCAGTACATTTAAGATGGTTTTGTCCATCAATCATTGTCTTCCGTTTTATTCTTCTAATTTTTATGATTGGGCCGCAGCCAATAGGTACAGAAACATTGTCTTTTATTTCCTCTTCGGACCACTCAGCTGGTACTCCTCTTACTATTCCTATTCTACTCACAGAAAATGATGGAATAAAAGCCTTATATTTTTCAGTTTCTAAATTTTTGTTTTCAACAAAGTCATTTGCATCTTGGTGCTTAGAAAAAGAAATAGATAACCTATTCCGGCCTATCCTTTTTAAACTTCCATTTACAATATTATTAACTGAATTTCTTTTGAGAAAGCGTCCAAATGTAACTGGATGTAAAGTAACATTATCGTCGGGAGATGAAAATTGTTTAAGAATATGTACAACATAAGGAGCAGCATCAGATGAATTATATAACAGCCTTGCAACAGGGGGCTGTGGCTGTGGTGTAGTGTCCGTGTTATTTTTTTGTATAGTCTCTACTACTATAGAAGAATTATTGCAGGAATCGGCTTTGGAAAGAATTTGTTTATCACTAATTTCTACACATTGGCAATCACATTCCTTAATATCCTTTTTATCACCACGATGTTTTCGTCGTCTTTTATTACAATGCCTGCAGATTCTGGGCCGAGCTGACACTCTTTTACGTCCACTACATGTCTGAGACACAGAACCATCTGTATCCATTGTACTACCATCGTCATTATTTGTAATTGTCACTACATGACCTATATCGGGGGGCTCGGGGGCTGTCCCCCCAGGATCACCCGGGGGGTCCATCATGTCATGAATGAAAAGTAAGGTAAAGAAAACTTACCAATAGGATGAAATTTACAAAATTAAATAAAATTTACACTTTAATACAAACTAACTATTAAAATATATACAAACTACAACTTATCTGATCTAAATATCTTAAAATTTACATAAAATTCAAATTAAAATGAAAAATTATAAAAAACTACGTGCGACCGATTTAAGGTTTCCCGCCCTTTTTAGTAATACTCACATAGACATTTAAAACGTGAGAGTGACAACTGACAGTTGTTACTTGTTCTTCTCTTTTCAGATTTAGCAAAGAGGATATAAACACTACGTTTTAGATTTAGTAAGTAAATAAATCGTAGATAGAAAATGAAATATAGATGTGTCATCAGCGTAGAGTGTTACATACGATACGCTAAGAGAGCATTAGGACAATCTTTGTCAAGAAATATCAAATATTATATTTTTCACGTTTTCTTTGATAAATACAACTTTAAAGAAACAGTTTTCTTAGGTCATTATTTTTCCATTCAAAGCCTTTTTGCAACACCATACGCAACAGCGTTTCATATTCGTACATACATGCACAGGTAGGTATTAATTGTTGGCCGGCCATTAACCAGATAGGAATAATATTGTCAAGGCGTGGGAAGGGCGATTTATTGTTAAAGTATTATTTATATATATAATTTTATATGATAATATTTAACTGGAACTGGTTCTTGAACATCCATATTTCCAGTTTCATCAAATGATTTTTTTTATAGTGTTAAAGGACATAATGTGTAGCTTTAAGGACATAATTTGTCTTGTCCCACGGAACAAAGAGTATATAAACAATGTTATACACGGAATGTATAAATAAAATAAGAGGTGTGAATTAAGATCCTTTTGTGTTTGCTTTTGTCATATTTAGGTGTAAAAAAGTTAAACACGTGTTAAAACGTCAAACGCAAACTTAAAAATATGTGTAATAATTATAAAAACCCAAATTGGAATATATTATAATTGGATTCTTGTTTTAATTTTATACAATACCAAGTCTTAATTACATTTTGTAACGTAGACTAAGATAGGTATTAGATTGTTGATCGATTCCAAGTTGTTAGGTGTTATTCAAAAGTTGTAAAAATGAAAATAAAAAAGCAGCATCGCAAGAAGAAATATCTTCACAAATTGAACAGAAAAAGAATGCACAACAAGCTGCGTAGTACTGGTACTGTAAAAAGGTAAATTTGATAAAATGTTCTTACTATGCTTGGTATTTATTTATTTGTGTTTACAATGATTATATTTTTATTTCAGTAAAATTCTAAAAGAAGCTTGGGATAACAAAAAGTCTTCATATCGTAATCTCCGAGAAATGGGCCTTGCCAATGATCCCAACAAAGCTATCAAGATTCCTAATTTCAAACAAGAACAGTTGCAAAAGGCAATAAAGATAGTAAAAGGAACAGAAACAGATTCTGAAACTGAAGAACCAGTTATTGTCCGTAGGAGACCTCCTAAAATTGCTGTAGCTGAAGAACTAGAAAAAGACGCCAAAGCACCCCGTGAAAGGCGTTTTAAGTGAGTACTCTTATTAGTCTTGTGTCGTTCGCAAACGATGAATGAATAGGAGCCGTATCTTCGCACTGTACTAGAAGAAACGTTTCGGAGCGCGGAGTTGTAATCGGTCTATTCGGTCTAATAGCTCTTTTCGGACTCGTACATTTTAAACCGCACGATTGTATGTGCGAGCGAGAACGAGAAATAAAATACAGTCACTGTTCGTTTCTGTGTCTGAGAATGAGAGCGAGAGCGAATAGCCGATATTAAGACGCTCAGTGCTATTGCTAAAATTATGAACCTTATTCCTATGTAATAAGGTATAATTACGTTCTGAATACACTTGACAATAACAATTCCTACTGAATTGTTAAGAATTGGTAAATGAAATTGAATCCTATTCTTTGAGTGACAAGGCTACATGTTACGTGTAGCATTTCCTTAATAGTACATTTGTACTGCTAAGAATTGTTAACTTAAATTGATCCGTATTTTATATGCAACAAGGCATAATCACGCGAGCATATTCTTAAAAGTACATTTGAACTAAAACAATGGTTAAATTAAATTGATTTTTATTTCATATGTGACAAGGCGCATTTCTGTACTCTATGATACTAATAATACTGACCGACGGCGAAGACCGAATAGAGCTAATAGAGCTAATAGAATGAACTAGTTCACTGTCCGAAATGAACTAGTACGGAGCGATCTTAAAAATGACCGAGTAGGCACAAGACTAACTCTTATGCTCAACTAGATTTGTATAGCCTTAAATTTTTCATTCAATTTATTAAAAGGTTCTAAGATACAAAACATTTAGGAAATAGTATATTTTATTACAAGTGCGGAAAGCCTCTCATTACAACGAGTTCCGACAAATGTCTACCCGAGCCGAGGCGCAGCCGAAGGCGAGTGTTGACAGTGGGAACAAGTTGCAATGATGGTTCCGCATGTGTACTGAACGACTATTTTTAATACAGTTGCGAAAAAATTAAGCTATTTAATAAAATTATAAAAATACAAAATGGAGCCGAATGTAAAAAAATATTTTATCATGACATTTTTTTTCTTCACCCATTCTGGGTAGGCAAAGGGAACTGCCCATACAGCCAAGTCTTCCGTAGAATTGTTTTATTGATATGGCATAAAAATGAAATTTAATGAGATAAAATAAAATTAAACCTAACCTAACTCATTTAATCAAATCATTAAATCATGAAACAAATAAGTAGCTTCTTTTTAAAAACATTTGTAAAAACTTTGTGGTTGGTTTTTTTTTTACTTTACATTTTGACAGTTGGGAAAGACAATGCATGAGTTTGGAAAAGGTAAAGAAAAGGCACGAGTGTGTAATAGCCCACTTTCCGAATGCTATATGTCCCTGTAATACGCCACTTTTTGAGCAACTGTATTAAAAAAATCTTTTACTTCTAAGAGGTTTATATCTTTTAATGTAACATTTAAAGCTTTAATGCTTCTAATATTTATGCAAATTTTACTAATTTGTTCTATCCTAAACCGGCATTTCGAAAACTTAATTAAGTACCATGATAAAATCTATAAAAATTGTTTTGTAGTAATTCATAAATCATATTTAACACAGAACATAACTTACAAGTAAAGTTTGTTTCAGGTTGCCTAAAGGACAAGTAGAATTTATAACATACTTGTTAGACAAATATGGACATAACTATAAAGCTATGGCAAGAGATAAGAAAAATTATTACCAAGAAACATGGAAACAATTGAGAGCAAAAATTAAAACTTTCATGGGAATCCCACAGCAATATGGAGAGTATTTGAATGCAAGAGGTTTATTGGACAAGGAAGAAGATGAAGAGAAGCTAAAAAAAGATGCCAAAAATCTCATAATGGATGAGAGTGATTAGGACTAATAAATATTTCAAGCAAACCATAATAATATTATTTTATTCATAAATATAATAATAGTATGTAATTTACTAAAATATCATTTTTATCCTATACAACGATTTTTTTTTGACAATAAAAATAAAATTTCATTTTCTTGCATCATCTTCAGTAGCAAGATTTTTACCAGTGACACAAACCATTATTTATTATTGTAAAAATAAACCACTGAGAATGTGACAATAAATTCTTATGGGGTTACAGATATTTGTAGGTTATTTAGAAAATAAACTAAAACACTGATTATCCTGATGAGTTTGGTCATAATAGGCAGTTACTGACACTAAATTCATACATATATAAAGTTTATTGTGTTTGACACTCATTTGGTATATCTTTAACAGGTTTGACATTATTGAGTTCTTCATACCAGCTTTTGTCCATTTCAAGAAGCTGCACTGGTTTCTTATACTGTAAAAGTTTTTTAATAAGAAAGTTTCAGTAATTTATTAATATGATTAATAAATAAATAGAGAGCATAAATAACAAGTTACAAAAATATAAAACAGCCTGGTTACGGTCATTGATTTGTTTAAAAATTGTTTGAAGCTTTACATAAATATTGTTTTTAAACTGTGAGGATTATATGTGTTCTTTAGTGAATAATCTTACCAAAGACTAGGATACTTACCACTATAATAAGTGTATTAAACTTATGTGAAAATTGTATATTTTTTTGTTCCAAAGACAGTCCAAGTCTTTCTAATTCTGGCACATCTAGTTTCTTATAATATTTCTTATTGCTGGTACTAATAATTATGCATTTATTTTCATTATCAGCTTTGACTGAGTAAGTTTCAATAGGGTAAGGGAGATTTCTGATTCTCCATTCAATGTTTACTCTAGTATTTCTCTTTGTGATAACTGGCTGAAGAGAAAATAAAAGATATAATACAAAATTAAAGATAACTTCATCTTAATATACTGTATCTGTTTTATTTTAAGTAGTTTTAGTATATTTTTGTTTAAAATTACATAATTACTTATATGAATAAAAAAGTGGTCGTAATAATTCTTAATATTGACATTATGTCATTGATGTTCTCTTTGATTGACGAGTCAAATGGAGCAGCTAAAAAAATAGTCATACAAGTCCTAACAATATAGTTCATCCATATTAGCAGTAAATTAAGTTTTATCACATGGTAAATCATGGGTTCTCACATTCAATGTTTTTACCAATTTATTTCTTTATAATATAGTAATATTGTAATAAAGACAAAGTCAATATTAAAATTCTTTCAGATAAACATAATTCACACTAAAACTCAGACCTAGAAATAAAGCTATTTGGACTTTGGTATAAACCAAACCATTTTACCTGACTGTTAAAAAATGAATAAAATTTGAAGGTTATAATATAAAACTGATATATACGAGGAATACCCGGTTTGGTTTAAGGTAATATATATTAGAGAACCTGGTCTTTAGATTCGCTTATTTCTGGAACTTCTGAATTAGGTGTTGTATCTGGAATAGGATCACCGACTTCAACAAACCACTTTCCTTCACCGCCTAATTTTGCTTTAAGTTTCCATGCTCGGCGTAGTAAAACTTGAGTATCTACATTATATTCTTCAACCATTTCTCTATTATCTTCGAATTTGTAATGAATTTTCTTTATCTTATCCTGTTTTAAGCATGTTTTTTCAGCATTAAGCAATGACTTGTACCAAATTGTATTTGTATACATTTTCGCTTGTGATGCGTTCGAAATATTTATATTATTATTGGCTTTTATTATCGTAGGATCAGTATGTTCGACTAAACATAATTTTCTTTTCATTATTTCTATAGCAACCAATGTTTTGTTCAAGTTTGTTTTGAATCTTTAAGTAGTCTATGGAAATTGGAATCTATTATCTATTATTTCTTATATTTTTTTATTCATTAAAAGGCATTAGCTACAAAGCTATTAGCCATACAAAAACAATTTAAATGTACTTCTAAAAGGAGACGGTCCAAAATTGTATGGGACGTTGGTCTACTTTTGTACACGTAATGATATGAAGGAAAATAAATGTTCGAACAATTTTAATATGTTCATATCCATAAAATTATTTTCCATTTCAGCGTTAGCATAATTTAATATTTCCAAGATATGCAACACTACATGGTATAACCACAGTGTAAATACATACAGTGGTCCAACGAACACGTCTAGACAGAGCAATCGTGCGGGGCGTGCGGGTGAGAGAGGCGCGGTAGCGAGCCCAAGCTGCCATACACTCGCTTGGGACACGTCAGCCGGGGTTGACACTTTTTAATTTGATTATTTAAGTACTTTGCGACCGACCTACTGTTTCGTTTGAGTTGTATGTAGATACTTATATAAATCTTCCTTATCGAAATAATTTGCATGTCTGATGGTTTGAAGACAGGGAAGTAAAATTAAACTCATTTATTTATTCAAAGTTTTCAAATAAATTAAAAATCAACGATAGATACTATTGAGTATCAATTTAAGTCTTAAATCCATTTTTTTTAACCAGAAGAACAAAAAAGTGTATTAATTTTATCAGTCGAATTAACTTGACACATGGTATAAATGGATACATAACAATAGTATAATAACAAACAAGGAATTTTCTTCCGAAAAACAGGGGGTCACGTGGGTGTCATAAGCCTAAGTTACAAGCCGCGTCAACGGCCATGATAAGTTAATGTCGTGTCAAATAGCAAAAGTATTTGATGACCTAGGCTTGTGAAACTCTCGGAAAATAAGACCTGTGTATTTAGACTATGACTTGATGTAGGATTTTTTACATTTAAAACATTATTTTATATTTTCAAATTATATAAATATTAATTTGAAATATTATCAAGCATAAATATCAATTGATATTATAAATCATGATTCATGATATATATCCGATATATTATATCAATTGATATATAGGTATATCATGCGAACCCTGAGCTTTTGTATACGCATTTGTATTTTTTATAATAAAACTCTTTATCTATTCTATTTATTTCTATACCTATTTTTTTGGTTTTATTCCTAGTACTCTACATACATATGTACTAGGACATATACTACATTTTTTGTATATAGGATATACAAAAAATGTAGAACAGATTATAATAAAACACATCATTGTGACAACCCCGAAGCAATGACGAATACCCACACAAAAGCGGCATTTCGCGCGACTTCAAAGGCGTTGGACCACTGTATGTATTTACACTGTGGTATAACTATCTATATTAATAATTTCGTGCAGGGGTACGATAGACTCGATCAAAACGTTACCTGTATATTAAAACATAATACGTCAAGGAGCGCAGCTACTCCAAATTTAACGCAAGCAAAGCCGCGGGCAACAGCTAGTATACAATATTTTCATGGTATATATAATATTTTCTGTGGCGTTTATGGCTATAAATCTATGTCCAAATAAAAAGTCCAAGTCGTCAAAAGATCCACAAAAATGCAAGAAACACATTCACGAGTTAACAACTCCATAACAAAGATTGAAATAGATACAAAAAAGTTACGAAAGTACCATGAGTGACGCCATTTTTCAATAATGACGTTTAAAGTAATAGCCGCCATCTTTGTGTGGAATAGCTAATATTTGAAAAACTTGATAATTTTTTTTTATTTTTTGCACGTAACTTATTACGATAAACTAATTAATTTTATTTTTAATGAAATCTATGAATTTTTATTTATTTATAGTATACTGTACAAGACTACACCAGAAATGGACCGTCTCCTTTATATTAAACACACAAACAATACAAAACTTGAATAAATGTGAATAATAGTTACAAGACTTAAACGAATTCGTTACGCGTTACGACGGCCGTATGTTTGACTTCCCTATCTCTCACGCATATATAAGCGGTAGGCTCCTTCTCTCTCAGTTAAATTATAAATAAGATTTAGTGCTTAGAATAATCATAATGTGGAAACATTATGATTATTCTAGGCACTAAATCTTATTTAATTTTATTTTTTATATAATTAAAATAATAATTATAATAATTAAAAATCTTAATTAATCATAATGTGGAAACATTATGATTATTCGATATCTTATTTATAATTTAACTGAGAGAGAAGGAGCCTATAGCTAGATAGACTTCATACAAGTAAAGTACGTAAGTAAACGACCCATAATATGTCCCACAGCTGGGCACGGGTCTTCTCCTCAGTCAAACTTATATTCTTATTTCTTATAGAAATATTTTTTTTTAAATATCTATGGACGTTTTTAGATGTTTGGAGTTTGCGGCAAGCCACAGACGTGTGGATCTTATATTACTTAGTGAAACCACAGAGTAGTAATACGACGGAAATGTCAATTGTCAAAGCTGGTTCCTTATCCCTGTTTTGATGTAGTCAATATTTTTTTATCGTCATTTCTTTTAATCTAAATTCAATAGATTATTTAGAAACAGAGTATAATTCAAAATCTACTCTTTGTTCTTCTACTTTAATTCTTTTCAGTATATTCCAATCAAGAGAAAATTTTGCAAATATAACCTAAAAATATATTTACATTGGAAATACTCTTTAATATTGTATCAAAAACATATTATAAAATGTCTATCCCAGACAGGTAAGTAAATCTCAAACATATAATTGTTAAAATGTCTTTGAACAGGTATATAGTTGTTGTATTATAGTAGATTCATCAAAATCAAAATCTTTAGCAGAAAATGCAAAACTTTTTTATGCTTGTATTATTAGATATTAAGATAATTTTACTACTAAACTAAATGCCACTTCCTTGTATTGATATACCTAAATATATATACTGTACAAAAAATTGAAATTAGTGGAATAATCAAAATAAAATTTAATATTTGGTTCTATTTTAGATGGATACCCTATAGAGCATGTGGAAAAGTCATTGAAGGAACCAATATTATTTGTTTTAAAGTGCCTTTAAAAAAGGTAAGTTAACAAAAAATATTTTTAAATATGATCATAGAAATTCAACTTAGTGTTTATGTAGAGGTGTCTTTATTCAACTAAACCAAGATCAGCTAATGAGGATAGCAAAAAAATATATCATTTTAGGCGTAATAGATATGGTATGATCTATGTATAAAGCTATATCTCTTTTTTTCTCCCTTGGATATCTGCAGATACTGATATGCATATCAGGCATATCACTAATAATATCATTACAGTTAAAAATTGTTTATTGATTGAATGTCTGGATTAAAAATTATTATTCCTAACATTCAGGCATTCAAGAAACATTCTTTCTTAATAAAGAATACTTTTTCATTAACTCAAGAGCAGAGCATTGGTTTGTTGTTTTATATTTCAATGTTTGTATTAATGTGGGTAGGTACAAATCTCATTTTTTAACCTTTTATTGTTGTGGAAGGGCTTTGTACATTCACTGGAGCATGGGCCGTCTAATTTCTAATAATAAATAGTGTCAAAAATGTATTCATTGACAATTTTAAAACTCCTCTAACTTGTAATAATTGATGATATAAAAGGGCAGATGTAGTCAAAAGTCAAAAGTCAAAAATTTTATTCAAAATAGTACGATCCAAGTATCTTTTTGAAGGTCAATTGAGTCTACACCGGTTCCAAAGTAAGTCCACTGAGAAGAACCGGCGAAACAAACTCAGTGGAAACTGTAGATGGGCAATACTATGTTGTCCTCATAAGTTTCAAGTCTCGCTTTATTTATAAAATAAACGTCCTAAGTACTTCTATCTATATTTTTTTTGTAATTCATATTAAGTGTTACATTTACAATTTTTTTTAATATAATTATGAATTTGTACTACATAATATTTACAAAGCATATTGTCATAATTTATATGTGCGCCATCTATCATCGTATCCAGTACTATGTTTATATTATAATGTACTTTAAGATTCCCGTAACAGTCGCTAGATGTCTCTGCGTCACAATATCTAAAGTTAACTACATAATTTATTATGTACTATTAAATGATATTAATAATTCTAGTGCTTCGTTGCTGCTTCGCATGGGTAAAAAAAATATAGCCCATGAGTACTCTGGTAATGTGACTTTCGATTTCGATGGAGCGATTTGAAAAAATCTTAACCTAAATTAGGCTTAGATTATTAATATGTCTAGATGGAGTGTCACCCTACAATCGAAACAAAACTTTTACGTTACACTTCAACACAAACCTTCAGTATAAATAAAAACAATAATGCGTAAATATTCATGCGTATTCTATGACAGTGGATACGGACGGATACTAAACACGGAGAAAGCATTTAGAGGCTTACAGTTGGACGTGTTTTCCGCGCGACACTCTATCTAGATATATTATTGATCTAAGCCTATAGGTGAATTTTTCAAATCGCTCCAGTGGCTTCGTCAAACAAACAAACAATCAAATTTTTCAATATACAATTAGTACAATTATTTTACTGAGAACTACATATAATATACTATGTATATGTATCTCATAGTATCACCCACCTATTGAGCTTAAAGGCCATCAGGCCTAAAACTTTTCTAGACTTTTATCTTTCGAAAAAAAAATCATAGTATCAATGTAATACTTAAACAATTGTATCTTCCTCAATGCCTTGTATAATTTTGTGTTTGGTGGTACAAAAAAGTAAAAAGTAGGTCGAGTAGAATAATAATTAGGTACAATTTTAGTTCTAGTTAGAGGTCCCTGTGTTAGGGTTATAATGGAATGATGGCCAATTGTACCAATGACCTAACTAGTTGAGACGGGGCCTTCCATAAGAAACCAACCGAGCGCTTCGTATCTACAGTTCCAATTAAAGATGAGTCTAGTCCTTGTATCCTGGGCCTCGCATCATCGATACAGCTGTAGTTATTTTTATCGTTGATGATGGGCGGAACGGTACTCACCACAATATTAACACGGTATTTGGTTGGTACATACATAATACCCACCAAGGTTCTGGCCTTGTTGTGGCGGTGGGGCTCAGTAGCCCAGGGTGACCCCAACACCTTGGGAGAAGCGAATTGAGCCGAGGGGGCTCTTTGTACATCTCTTATAAGAAGAGGGGGCAAAAGAGCAGGGCGCAAGGGGCGAGGACGGGAACCTCGCCTCATTATACTGTCCCGAGGTTGGGATTGTTCGGTTCTGCGGGGCAACCCCTCTGTGGAGGTGGCGCCAGTCCCCTGAGGGACTGACTAGCCGTCGAGGTGCCCTGTTGCTTGTAGATCCGGTACACTTCATCAAAGGCGGCATTGGTGGCACTCGCCGGGTTTTAGTGGGTAGAGCTGCGTCCATTTACCATCTTTCGGGCGCAGCGAGTCCCACATACCCGCGGGATGCCTGAGCGCATTTCCCGGCGTAAAAGAAAAAAAAAAGGTACATTAATAATAACATTAGCATTAATATTGTGGGACACTGGTGCCTAAGCTAGGCTCGGGGCCTGTGTTTCAGGACATCAGGTCTCCACCCCTTAATAATGTACATTTTATATATCTGTAATACGGGTAAATTGTTATATGAACGAAAACGAACGATAATAGAAATTCTCGTTCGTTTTCCATTCCGTTGACCGGGTCCTTGAGTGAAAACATAGGAAATCTTTCAACTGGTTAATAGAGCGTACTTGAATTAGAGGCATTTGCACCTGCATTAGCAAAGGCGGACCGACAATGAGATGCATTATTGATGTCCCTCGCACAATATGTGTTTGTCTAACTGTACGGCCGGTCGACGGACCACAGTTATATGACAAATACACGAGATTTGTGTTCATTTGTTCTATATCACATTTGCATCACTATGATTGACATTCAAAAGAGATTGGTTCTTTGTATTTTTTCACGGAATTTGTTTTAAAGTTACGACTCGGTCAGTTAACGGGAATTCAAAAAATTTATGATCCGCCTAAAATCTGTAAAATACATATAGATGCTTAATAAGTAGTTTGTTTTACCTACGAATTACGACATGCTAAGTGTTATCCACGTCTCTCGCGAGCCTACTAGAGGCTGTCCTTAATATCGATAAGAAACATCACGGAAAAACAAATAAATATATTATGTCTCATTCAAATAACTTTAAACTACTCAATGGATATTGCCACCGAATAAGATTGTTGAGTAGAAAATTCCAATACTTAGAAATTATGCCTTGGCCCCTTTTCTGCCTATAACTATTTGGCTGTGTAATTGTATACATAGTATCTTAACAATTTATCACTAGGAATAAGAGGAGGAACAAAACTGTAAACACACTAATTAACCTTCGTTTAAGTTGATAATTTTTTAACCGACTTAAAAAAAAAAGGAGGAGGTTATCAATTCGACTGTATGTTTTTTTTTTTTTTTTTTTTTTTTTTTTTTATAAGTGTTACCTCATAACTTTTGACTGGGTGAACCGATTTTGATGATTCTTTTTGTATTAGAAAGGTGATGCTCCCCATGTGGTCCCATTTTAATTTAGTCCAGTTCTGATGATGGTATCCATGAGAAAACCATAAAAGTCTTAAATTTGCATTAGGCATGTATGCGACAAATAGATGAATAACTGAATATCACGCCAACCGATTTCGATGATTATAAGTTTATATAAAAGAATGTAGTTCAAGGATAGTTTGGTGAAAACTTGGTTAGGTTCTGATCATGGGATCCATAATAAAGTAACGGAACTCTTCAATTCTTAGGAGCAAATTAACGATACTCGGCTGATTTTTTTATAGGCCATCAAGATATTAGCCTAACGTAACGTCTTTATGGTCCAGTGGTCAAGTAACTGTCGTAGCCAAATATGATGATCAATTCCTCAACGGCTTACTGTAAGGATGCGGTCTGTGGCAGAAATTCTAACTAATTTGTGGATGCACTCTGTAAAATTGTGTATGCAAAAAATAAAATTATCATCATCATCTCATCATCATTTTCTGATCGGTCGTCTTGGCGTTCATTGAGGGAGGCTTATGTTCAGCAGTGGATGGAGAAAGGCTGATGTCGATGATAATATATGTATTGCATACATCTTTCCAAATCGCTTTTGGCTGTGTGTTAATTTAAATCCTTTCTTCGTTTGTTTTTCATTAAGCCTTGATAAATTTGTATATACTGTCTATATTTAAAACTAAAAAGTACAAAATAAAGTTAATTTTAAATGAAAAACCAAAACCGACTTCAAAACTATACCTTCAAATTATGTACAACTAAAAATTTTTAAATAATATTTAAATACTTCGAGTACTACTTTTTAAAATAAGTAATTTTTGGAGTCGGTACCAGCCAAAGCAAAGATAACCTTAACAGACATCTATTCAATACTGGGTGTACTCGTATGAGTACAAAATCAATAATTGCAATAAAATTTATAATAGATGTGAGAGTACCTACTATTATGTTTCAAATGCTGTGAATTGTGATTAAACTGTCCTTATTGGCTGGCACCGACTCCCAAAATGACTTATTTTAAAAAGTAGTACTCGAAGTATTTAAATATTATTTAAAAATTTTTAGTTGTACATAATTTGAAGGTATAGTTTTGAAGTCGGTTTTGGTTTTTCATTTAAAATTATAAGGTATAGTTTTGAAGTCGGTTTTGGTTTTTTATTTAAAATTAACTTTATACTGGAGGATAGATTCTCATTTTTAAAAGAATCCATTAAACGAGCTTACATTTCATCTGCGATTCCTTCTAAAGGACTCCTGTTGAAGGCGGAACTATTTTATATAAGGACATGTAACAATAGTTGCTGTTTCGTACCCCTCATAATTTAGGGATTGACTGAGCCCTGTCAGTGCCTACCTATCTAATGCTAAAGTTCTAGATGCAAGTTTTAATTTTCTACACACATATTATGTTGGGAAGGGGAGGAGAAGACGATCTCCGTGCAGTGGCCGGTCCGTGTTGGATGTGAGTGGCAAGGGATCGCTCGTCTTGGAATTCCGTTCATTGAGGGAGGCCTATGTGGACAGATAAAGGCTGATGATGATGCTAATAGTTCCTAACAATATAATTCATTAGAACAAATGAATGTTTTCTTTCATAGAAGGTAAAAGGACAGTGGTGGTAAGTCATCTGATCCGCACATAGACACCAAACGTTGTAGGTGCGTTGATTTCTCATATAAGTAAGCTCTTTTCCTGAAAGTCCCTAAATGTTCGCTAGTTTGTATCTGGTGGGTCCTTAAAGAGGTTTGGCGGAATTTCCTGGTTTTATGCACCTGCATCTTGCATCAATTTTGTTTTAAGCATAGGTTTCATCGCAATATTCCTTAAACTAACTCTCGGATTTTAAAACGCTGGCCAAGGTGTATGCCAACTAACATGGCTGTTAATGGCGGTTAACATACGATTCCAGAGTCTGACAGCTTTTCATTGTAGTTGTTATGTCAACTTACAGGCTGATCGAATTAAGTAATTTATCCGTGCTTCTAGAAACTCATTTGACACTTAACAAGATACTTAACAGTTGATTTGTTAATTATTGCTTTGATCAGCCTTACGAAAACCGGGCGTTAGTCTACAGTTACGCGCATTTGCCACGCATCTAGTGCAAAAATATTACATACGATTCTGGTGGAAATGATAGTTCTCATCCAGTATTTTTATTGCTCTCAAACAAAAACTCTCTACTTCAAACGAAGGAAATGATAACGCGCTATTTGAACACTTTATCCTACACATAAACGGTAACTGTTATTGTTGGTGACCCTAATCCCGTTAGTCATCTATTTTCTATTTGCTCACCGACGTGTCAAAATATTTGTTCGTAAGGAACGGACCAGGCAGGACTAATCCCGCATACGATAAAGCGGTGCCTCATACTGTGCTGTATGAATAGTGGAGCCTTTATCTCTAAATCTTTTCAAATTTTTTTTACCCAAAGAAATAGCCCTTTATTCGGCATCCATGGCGCTTTGATTTCGTTCTTTATTCAACGGGATCTGATCATAAATTATTATGTTTTGTTTAGTTTGATATATAAAGGAATATTACCGTAATGGCAATCGTTGTAATTTGATATCGCTCAGCTATGCAAGTGTTTTTATTGTTATTTAGTATTCAGATTAGGTTTCTTATTTTGGGAATATTTGACGTTTTTGTTTTATGCCGGGCTTTTTTATCTGATCGAGTGACTTTAGATATGATTTTATAGCTTTTATTGCATATTATATTTGAAGAAATATGGTTATTTAAGGACAAACGTAGGTTTTGAGATAGAATTCTCCTTATCCCATATGGATCTACATATTAAGTATATTATTGTCTTAAAATAGTAGCTAGATCAATATAAATGATTTTATTTAATGGAATGCAATTGATATGAAATCAGCGAATAAAAAACCATATAATAACATTATATGTTTCTGTAAACAATATGTTGAGAAACTTGTCATTGAAGAAGTTCTTCTAGCCTTATGGTTAGGGTAAACGAGTCAGATGGACTTGGCAAAAAAATATGTAAACTTACATGATTGTAGTATCCTATTTATTATATTATAGTGTCCTTATTAACGAGTGACATTTACGTGTTACGCATAATATTATCACAGTGTAAATAAATATTATGTTGAAAAAATCTACTAATAAACTCAATAAACTTAACTATCTGTATTGGAATCGATAAATTCATATTTACGATTACTTGCACGCTTAAGCGATCGAACAGAGCTGACACTTCGCTCAGTGACATGTCAAACACTTGTTTTACATGACGCGCCAATAATCGTATTTTGCAACAACTTTTACGATATCACCACTGTTGACAATTGCATCGCACAACATTATGTACGCACACGAAGGAGACTTATAAAGTTATCAAACCTCGTTGGGGACGGACTTTTTTCATTTGTTCCCCGTTTAAAGGCTGAGTTAGTGATGTGCTTACTTTTTATTTATACGCACGGTCAATTGAATGTATCTGATATTTTACGAGGTTTTAAGTACTCGTCTGCTGTTAGATTTTTTCGATACAAATTAGGGTCTTCATTCTTTGAGTAAGTATATTCAAACTAGGGTCGTCATTGTTTTTGAGTATAAGTGGGTGGTAGGAAAATTAGTATTAATATTTGTGTCATCTCACAATCCTTGGAATATTCGTCGAAACATAGTGATAAGTTTTATTTCCATTACTCTTTTGATCAGTTATAGTAAGTCTTCTAATGACGGGCCTCACGGATGCTGGTCGAAAACCGCATGATGGTGGTAGACATTCTAACGCCACTTTTTTAAAGTTTCTATTAAAATCTACTAATGTTAAACGTAGTAATAATGTATGGATGTTTATTTATTACCGTTTCACGCAAAAAATACCAAATGGATTTTGGTGAAACTTTATCTCTGCTCTCCCAAGGGAATAGGAAGTACGCGGATGAAACCGCGGTGCGTTGCTAGTTCGTAATATTGTTGTTTTTGTTAAAACAAATTATGATGAAATCGGACTTGTGAATGTTATTAGAATTGTGAAAGTGATTGATCGATATTATAAGGAACTTCCAACTCAACTGCTGGACATAAAATATAATGATTAATTGAAATTAATATGTAAATAAAAAAAAAACAACTTTACCAAAATTGTCTATATTTTTCTATAAAAACTTATCCACAAAATGTCCACATACAACTATTATTAAAGTAGGATATGTTTTAAATTTCCATTAAATTCATTCAGGATATTTTTTATCTAAATAATAATATCTATTTTACTTATTTACTTCCAATAGTATATTTTATTTAGTTATTGAAATGTGTTTTAAAAATGGGACCTAATTATGATCAATTAACGGACAATAAACACAAAAATATATTACAATCACACTTTAGTTTCATTTTATATGTTTAACATTTTATCTTGCAGCAGCGACGAATTATGAATCGCGTTATAAATATCATATGTCGCCCAGATTGTTTCTAATTCCTGGGGCGTCAATTACTACCTCGACTGTGTGGTCCTTCGGCCGTGTTGTAGAATAAGGTTTTCATTACTATGACTCAATCTCGCCCATAATTTATTAAATTTAATAAGCCCTACGCCCTTTCTCTATAATCAGGAAGACAGTAATCTTTTATTTATGGTATAAATATTTATTTTTAAAGAACGTTTCGGTATGCTTTCGACCAGATGTCGATTTCCATACAGACCATTTATTTAATTTTAATAGGATTTTGGTTTTTTTTAGTTAAATGTCATGAGTGCAAACAAACTAAAATGTGTGTATATTTAAATAGAGGACGATAAAATAAATATTTATAAACACAATACCAATACGAGTCCTGAGTAAGAAATAATGTTACGATGCCTCAGTACGAATATAGATTTTAGAAATTGCCACTATAACTGAACAATCTAAACACGGCGACCATAAGCAATTTCATAACTATAATAATGAAAATACTTCAAATACCGTTTATGTTTAATACTTAAATATCATCATATTCCGATGGTGAGTGGTTATCGTCCCCCTAAAGAATTCTCCCGCGACCAGCTCTTATTGTTCCAGACCATTTTTTGGTTTTGGAACTTTTTTTGAAATGGAATCAGAAATTTGACCATTGGAAAACTCATCGATGCCTTGTTCATTCTTGAGACGGAAAATATGTTGCTTGATGCCAGTGATTGATACCTTCTTCTTTCTTACTGGAATACAGGTACCAAAACTACCAGCTTCCTTCTTGCAGACCGTGCAGGGTGCTGCACTAGCTGCATCACTCCCACCAGTCATATTATTATTGACGGTTATTCGAAATGAATTTTAAATCAAACTACCAACAGACGTCATAGGATATTTATAATACGTTCACACCCGGTTTCCGAAAGGCTGATCAACGCAAAAACGAACAAATCAACTGTCAAGTCTCTTGTTAAGTGTCAAATGAGTTGCTATAGTCCTCGCCACTTTTAAAGTCCTGCGACTAATGCCTGAACTAAATTTGACAACATTGACATCTTGACATCTGTCTGGAGTTAGAAGTTGTGATATTTTAAATTGTTTTACGTGAAATATGGAGCATATAATATAAAGTAAGGTGTAAAAATTTAAGGCCGTATAATGATCGTTAAAATGAAATAATTTTGTGAATTAGAAAGTAAAAATTAACAACAATTAGCCCCGTTACATAATATGTTTATAAATGTCACAGCCATGACAGGTAAATTTTAGAGATGCCAGAGTTACTCATTTTTGCCTAATTTATGGTTTAAATATTATTATTAGCTCTATACCTACATTTATCTTGTGATATTTTATATGAATATAAATACAAGGTAAAAGAATTAAAACCTTGTTCAGATGAATGATATTTTCAGGTGTTTCTGTAAAAAAGGTCGAATAACAAAGGAAGTAACAATGGCAGCAATTACTTCTGAGAAAATCGTCACTCCTGGCAAAAGCCGAACACATCCGAAGAAGCTTGTTTTAGATGAATTCTACTAATCGGCTATACGTAAAAAATACGAATGAAATATTTACAAAAATATGTTTTATTTTACTAAACCCTGGCAGGGAGATTTTTATTTTGCTGCTATAATTATTTTTGTCATTATTATCATACTCAGTCTTTATCAATCCACTACTGACCATAGGCCCTATGATCATTTAAATTTTTTTTTGTACTAGACTTGGTGGAAAATCATTACACTAGAAATTGGCAACATTGAGTTATGAGACCGCAGCGCCGCGCTGCGTCTATCGGACTTCTAAAGTGGCGATGACTCTAGAAGCATGGCTAAATTACTTATTTTGATCACCCTGCCAGTTGACATTAGCCACTACAATGAAAAGCTGTCTTTGACTCTAGAATCGTATATTATCCGCCATTAACAGCCATGATTAGTTAGTTGACATACACTTTTACCAACGTTTCAGTAACCGGGCCTAAAATACCTAAATAAGGTGGTAGACGATCTTCCGGGCACGAGACAAGGAATCTTCTTAGCGTTCATTGAGGGACAAATAGGCCACACTGAGCAGTCGACGGATAAAGGCTGATGATGATGACTAATTTAAACGTTAACACTATATTCATAAGATCAGTGGCGCCATGTTCGCTACCAATAAAGTATGCCTCAATCGAAATATGTTTGTATCAGTAAAATCTGAATAGGTCAATGGTGTTTCATTTCTACAGCTATCAGACTGAATAAAAATGTCATAACCAGGCTGGGAACGCCATGAATAACGATCAACATCGGGCACCGAGCCGTGCGGTGACTAACAGCGAAACCACTAATATATTGCACTTATCGTTTATCAACATGTAATGTGTATGATGTTACAGGATCGTAAAAAGTTCCAATAGCCAATGACAAAACGACATCCACGTTAAACGTAATTTAGTTTGGTATGAACTGTTTACACTTTACAGTGTTAATTTTGTGTCTGTCTATAGATCAAAGGATTTTTGTAATTGTCTTCAATTGACGGAATAATACACTTAGCTGTACAAGTCACGATTTTAGAATTGTTTTCTATACATATTAGGCGGATCTGTTTCGTCTTTCTAGTATTAGGGTAAAGATGGGATGCGCTGTGCCGCGTTGCATGGGTACCATCTTTTTACTTGTTTCTCCCGTGAAACAGGTGTGTTTTTGAAAGAAGGGCAAGATAGGCAGTCTAATTTCTGGCTCCGAGGCTTAAAACCTTATGTCTCAAGATAGAAGAATGAAACTTACATATACAGATTTTTTTCTTAGAGATTGATAACTTGAAACCCATACTAAGTATGTCTACATGGTGCAACGGGGACGCACTTACTTTATTTCTTAACTTTTACTACTCATTGCTAAAAAGAAATAATCTTATTAGGTTTAGGGTTACTAAAATAATATTTTCTTTTTATGATATTGAAATAAATTAAACTATTACTTTATTTTTCCTTGGAGTTTACTTTTTAGTAATTTTAGATCGATTTTAGAGTTTGCCTTTTTTGTATATTGACAATTTATTATTTTAATAGGACAATTGGGATATGCCCAATTGTTAACCAAGAAATTGCTAAAAGTTAATCATCAGATAAGTGGCAGGTCAATTAACAAACAAGTACGATTTCGACGCTCCTGCAGTCGTCTGCAGGAAATTTCTCGCATTAATGCGAAAGGATTCCAGCCGTGACGCCGGATCGAGTTTTGCTAATCGATGCAAGCTGATTGCCAATTTGCACCGTGATATACCGTTGGGGCACTAAATTGTCTGTATGAATCAATTATGTTCGCTTGGGCACCCGCTTTAAAAAAAACGAATTCAATAAAACTAGCCGTCGCGTCGCGTAAATTGAATATATGAATAGTATGAATGAAACATATTTTGGGGGAATTGATTGAAATGCTATTTCTTTTAAGGTTTTGTAAATTTATTTAGTCTGTACATTAGTAAAATAGTAACTATACTTTGTGGTCACATTCTTACTGGCGTAAATATGAAAAGTTTAATTATAAAAAATGAATTTATGAGCTACTTTTTATTTTGTATGTGATGCCATCAAAGTAAAGTGATATAATTGTAGAGTCAAGACACAATCCTCGAATATGATTCAGTGTAAATGACAGGCTGTGTGCGTGGGTGGTTTATTCTCCTCAATCAGCGACGGCAGTTGGTTGCACGCGCCAGCAACGAATTACTCCACTATTATTATTGGCAGTATTTGTAGTAATGGTTACCGGTGGCGCACTCTATTGTGTCAGGACAGATGTATGTTTGTGGGACCACCGAGGGATAGGAAAGTGGAACTAATTGTCGTAACATTTTATACCCTTTCCTTATCGCTCGTGTATTGTTAGAATGTCCTTTTTCTGGGTATGACTGCTCGCGACGGTACTGTACTAGCACGCGCTTGAGCTCTGACTGCGGTGTCCACGTTTGAGGGAAGACAAAGACTAGACATTTTTTTATTCGACGGTAAGGTTACGGAGTATTACGCGCAAAGATAGTGGGTTCGAATTATCCTGTCGTGTTTGTATTGGGGTAAAATAAAAATATAAGTTTTTGGATTATAAATAATTATTATACTTATACGTATTTTAAAAAATCGGTTGTCAGTAAAGTTGGTTTACTGGCGATAGTTGAACGTGACAACGTCATAAGAAAATACTGATAGGTCGATTGTGCCTCTTTGTCGCTCATTCCGCGCTCTCGTTTGCACTTCAAGCCTTAAAAGGATTAAAAGGAACGCCTCCGAACGCCGCATGAGCCATGTTTTTCGTGCGTGTAGCCGGCTCCATCGAATTATAAGATGTTGTCACGTCAAAAAAATTGCTCGCGATAATATCTTCAAATTATCAAACGCAAAAACATTGTCATATCACCCCGGAAACATACAGCTTCCGTGTAATAAACTCCATGAGCATATTGTATGATTGATCGAGGCATTGACGCGTGAAAATGATCAAATAAACAAACCTTCGGTACGCACAATGATGTGGAAAGGATTTATTTGGCACCATGAGGTGATTGATGCATGTTCGGGGTCCAAATGTTTTTGAGTAGCTTTTAATAGGCCACCGACTACTCGTCTACGTGGACTTATTACGTAAAGGGGGAACTTTTAAGCTATTTTTTATCTATGAAGCTAACTTTGAAGCAATTTTTTTTTCTATTTTACTTGCATTTAGTAGTAAAAGTCAATAATCTAGGTTTATAATTAAAATACTTACCGTTCTCAAGTTGAGGAACGGAGTTTGACAAAGTAACATTATTTAATTAGTGTACAAAAATCCAGTTCACTAGGAATTTTTCCGCAGAGTGGGGTTTAAAATGTCTAAAATGACTGGGCTAACATGAAAACTTTTTAAAAATATTTCACAAAAAAAATCTAATTTGTAAGCTCAGACTAAATCAAATCAAATCAAATCAAATCAAATCAAAAATATCTTTATTACGTAGGTACAAATTGTACACTTGAAATAAGTCAAAACATAAGTAGTCAATAAGAAGTAATAGGAATAAAAAAAAAAAAAAAAAAACTCGTTTGAGATGCAGGATCCCCTAAGAAAAACGAGAAAAAAATTTAGGGGTTGCTCTTTTGTCAATAATATGAGTACATAATATTTTATAAATACAACATGTAACATCATAATATCTTAAGAGTGAGTGTCTTATTCCCAAGGTGTGGTATCTTCAATAAAATCTTTTATTTCGTAATAGGCTTTACCACACAAACGTTCCTTAACAATTTTCTTAAATTTATTAATGGAAAGATTTTGAACGTTTTCTGGGATCCTATTGTAAAAACGTATACATTGTCCCATAAACGAAGTACTAACTTTATTCAGTCTAAAGAATGGAACATTTAATTTATTTTTGTTTCTAGTATTTATATTGTGATTGTCGCATTTTTTTACAAATTCATTAATATTTTTACGGACATACATCACATTAGCAAATATGTATTGAGAAGCGACAGTCAAGATGGCAATTTCTTTAAATTTATCTCTCAATGATATATGAAATAAAATAGTATAGGTTTTTTATTAAGTCTGAACTTGTAAGTTTTCATACATTTCTCTAGTACATACATACATACTACTAGCAATCAAATATAATATATAAGTTACTATGTACTTTGATTGGTATTACATTGTAGCCGAAATTCGACCCGTCTTCAAGTTACATATAAATACAAAAAAACATTAAATATAGGTGTATATAAGGTATAACTTAATTTCGGTTTTAATAAAATGCTTATTTTTTAACCAAGAACTTGGGAACATTTAGAGTAAAACGTCGCGAGTGTAACATTCATCACGATTGATCAGGAAGCGCCAAGATGCATTATACTTAGCGGTAAAAAGGATACATTAAACCAGTATCTCGGCACGTGGTCTCAATTCGAGGGTCCAGTATTTGTTCGTGGACAGACCACACAGTAAGCGGCAATCATCTGCCCATCTCGCCCCGCCTGTAATCACGCCATCATTATGTCTAATGACGTGTTAACGTTTCTTTATGGGAATGCCAAACATGACGTTCACATTTCGGTCATTTACATTTGTTTGTCCACTCACAGTGTTTACTCTCTCCTAAAACAGAGGGCGGCGTCTATTCCGTCACAGGTGCTGGTTTGGAGTGCAACTTGGATTTCGTTTTTTGTACCCGTTTACATTCTTGTGAATTCTCTTTTGTTTAAGAAATGGATATTTTTTCTTATTCAACACTACAGTGCAGTTACTTTATATGTTTGTAATGGAACACGTAAAATTTTAAGTATTTGATATTCAGATGTATTCAGCTAGAATACGACGAATTAGTTTAGGTATTAATTCAATTTATTTCATTTATGTCGGTGTTCATGGCAAAATATTCGTCTCCCAGATATCATTTAGAAAAGACTGACTGGCAGCATAGTATCTTTATTGATTGTATTGTGTACTTGGTGTGAATACGCTTTCATGAGCCCTATACCAACTTACACCCTCTTCAAGTTTGTTCGCTTCGTTATATTAAATAAAGATTATTTACGAGAAAATTCTATAACTTACTTTCTTTTATATCCAAAGATCTTTCCTTTATTAGAATAGTGGAAAAATACTGGTTAAGAACACCCACGGTTGCTTACCTTCTGATGTCCGTTAATACACCAGTGTGGATTTTGTGCTTCCCTACAAATTCGTTTTACAGCCGACAAAATCAATTATGGTCTTTATTGTTGAAAGAATACTTGTTCCGTGGAAACCGGCGGTGCTTGCGTCTTCACATGCGATGTCTAATTTACACTATGTATTTAGCTGAACTTTGTGAAACACAACAAAGACGTAATGATGTAGATGGTAATGCATTTTTTCGTATACTTAAAGACGTCGCCGCAATGCTGATGTTAATTCAATTATCAATACTTCCACATTACTATCGAAACTCGTTTGCACCGGCTAGCACATGAAACGCACGTTTAACGTTTTGAAACTTAACATGTTTAAAAATTAATCGATTATATATTCATACATATTGAGTTATCTGCGCTCCCTTAAACAGGAATGTCACGTTATTAAAAAAGTGTCAAGTGCGCGTCGGGTATTGTGGAGTTCCGTAGCATCCTTAGGATACTGTAGCTAAATTAAGTAGGTAGTGTTTTACAGTGTAAATTTGTGAAATTGGTTCTTCTTATTATTTTGTTGTATTATTCGAATATGGTAGAAAGCTGAGAATATCGAATTGTGTAGCATAGATGACTAACTCAAAATCCTAGAATACTTAATGACAATTAAGTTTTCAGGGATTTTTAGATATTTTTGAATAACAAAATACGGCCACACTCTTTATTCACATCTTCTTATCATTCAATGTCTTTGGCGTTTGTGTTTGCAACTTCCAATTCAAAATACGTACTCACAACATACAGCGGTAATAAAACGTGTTCGAAAAAAGGCTTCTGTTCTGCCATTCCATGCTCGCGATACCCTAAAAAGGTCAGGATGATAATAGGGTTCACGCACGCAGGCTCCCTGTAGTCCGACCTCAGGCGCCTGTGGTATACCTGCTGGGCTGTAAACCTATCACGGTCACCATAAACCGCAGGGTGACTTTTAAATATAATTTTCGATTTCTGATGGACCACTTCATTTATGTTGATTTTAATGTTTTTTGGATCTTTGATTCGAGAAATGTGCAGTGAATGCGTAGGAACTAAGCGATAGCTTATGCAAGATTGGTACAATTCAGTTTTTTTAATCTTTGAGAAATTTGTAGCATCGAAGCTCAGGTTATGGCAATAATTTATTGAAGATTGGTGCAGGCATTTCGTCTTTATCAATATCTGCAATTTAGATTTTACGGTTCATATTAGATTTTGGCTTTAAATCCCCCGATTGAAGAATACATTTATCATAAGTTTCTGTGGCATTATGCCTCTCAAAACTGCGTATCCATTCGAATGCAGTTATATTTTTTTAGTGAGTTTGGTTTCTGTGTACACACCTACTGGTTTAACAATAGTTTTTCTATAAATGTAGAATGTTCGAGATTTAAATTGTATCGTCTATGAGACGTTATCTAGTAATACTATGAAAATTTGTATGCATAAATTATTTATGATAGTCTGTTCCGTGTAATAAACGCGTTGCGATAAATACTAAGCGTGTGTCTGTTCCTGTACCGACCCCTCGTTATAAATCAAAGGCAGGTATTCCCGCGTCTCGCGCATTCTCTTGTGAATATCACAAACACTTGGGGGCTGTGGATGATGACGATGTTTCGGTCTGCCGATTATGAGTATTGTTCACGGTATGTGCGTAGATTGCCTACGGCTATAGATTATGTCACCAGCGGGGTGATTATGGTGATTAAAACGGATTTAAAACTGATTCTAAACTTTAAGTTGACTGGCTTCGGGTTGATGATTATTAAAATGAACTAAGGGGCTTGAAATAAAATACTGAACACTGATTAACTATTGAGAGTACTATTGGAATGAGGCAGGGACTAACTTTAACACTTTATAACTTTTACTATTACTTTCTTGCTTCGGAGACTTGTATCGAATGAATTTCTACGATTTTGTCCACCCTTTTATACCATTTCTATGAAACCTTCTAGAATGTTCCATGCCTCACCCCCTTAAGTGGTTTTTACTCAATATCTTTATTTAATCCATAAACAATTTACATACAATATACATTAATATAACAATATTCAATTTTAACATATTTTTACCTATAAGACATCACCATCCGAGCATGCATGTGGGACTGGCGATCAAAAATCTACATTTCACATATTTATACTACCTCGTCCCCCGCGGAATACTTCCGGGTACACCCATATAACTTCCTTTCTCTATCACACAAGTTTCTCTCGGTCTAATGTCTTCCAGCTTGACATTTTCTATTGCTGTCTCCCTTATCCAATTGGATTTATAGTAACGGACATTTTACTAACCCAATTGGAATTTCAAAATAAGATTGTAATGAGAATTTTCTCATAAACATTATACGTTTCTTTACATATTTAATATTTTAAACTTAACATTATCTTAATATTTCTTCAATTTAGCAACGATTATAAACTATATTCTAAGTATTATCCAACATGTTTAATATAAATTGCGATTAAGTTAATAAACTATAAGGTAAACAATGTACTGTTAGAAAATTACAATAAGTCTCACAAGTATGCATTCTTATGTGTTTGCTTTTTAAATTAGTCTTATCTTATTAAATGTGTTATGTGTTTATGTTTAAATCAATATTATTTACATCATTCTATTGTCGTCGTGAACATTTCTCCCGCCTGTCACGAAGGTGACACTCCTGGCAGCACGACGATCTTCTTACAGGGACGCCGAAGCACATGTCCGTTGCTGGTTTCCACATCGACGACTCGCACCACGTTGTCATGTCCGGGATACAGCGCCTTAACTCTTCCTTTGGGCCAGACGTTTCTAGGTAGGTTCGAGTCGCATATTATAACGACATCGCCTATCTTCGGGGTAGAGCCTGTGGTATGCGGCTCCCGCCTGTGTTGAAGTAGTGGGAGATATTCTTTCACCCACCTCCTCCAGAACTCGTCGGCTAGGTGCTGGGCGCGCTTCCATAATTGGCGCGTCGAAGCATTTTCTTCAAATTTTCCTGGCGCAGGCACGTGGCTGTTTGACCCCAGAAGTATGTGGTTCGGGGTCAAAGCTTCGGGTTCATCCGGATTGACCGTCACGTGGGTTAGCGGTCTCGAGTTTATTATATTCTCGGCTTCTACCAATAGAGTGTAGAATGTTTCGTCGCTCGGGTGTTTTTCATGCAGCGTGACGCGGAGTGTTTCTTTTACACTGCGCACCAATCTTTCCCAAGCTCCGCCCATGAATGGAGCGCCTGGAGGGATATATCGCCAAACGATATGTCGAGCGTTTACTTCGTTTTTGTACTCTTCCCAAGCTTCTTTTAATTCTTTCTCCGCGGCTTTGAAACACGTCGCGTTGTCGCTCCAAAGCTCGGTCGGTTGTCCCCTTCTCGCGACGAATCTCCGGAGCGCGGCTATGGCCGATGCCGCGCTGAGCGAAGTGACGACTTCGAGATGTATGGCTCGCGTCGTTAGACAGGTGAATAATGCCACCCATCGCTTTTCTCTGTGTCGTCCCACTGTCACTTCAATCGGGCCGAAGTAGTCGAGTCCCGTGAATGAGAAGGGACGTGCGTGATGCGTTAGCCGGGCCGCGGGCAGATCTCCGGTGGCCGGACTCATTGGCTTGGCTTTCCGGATACGGCAGGCTTGGCAGTTTCTTATGACCCCTTTTACTGTAGGTCGAATGCGGGTTATCCAAAACCGCTGCCGAAGCTCATTGACAGTGAGCTCTACGCCCCCGTGATGCATTTCGACGTGCACATGTTGTATGTACATTCTCGTATACTTGTGCCCGCCGTCCAGTATCACGGGGTTAGTCGTTTCCTGTTTTATATCCGCGGCCGCTCCGATACGGCCTTTAAGCTTTATTAAGCCATTTTCCATAAATATACTCAGCGACGCGAGGCGATCTCCCGCCGTTGAGGACTTAGTTTTTCCTTCCATTAATCTTTTTCTTTCTTCGGCATAGCATTCCATTTGGACTTTTCTCAGCCATATTTCTTCGGCCTTTATTAAATACTGTGCCTCGAGAGTTATAAATTTCGTTCGTCGCGGATTAACGCGGGGCTTTTCTTTGTTTACTTTTGGCGTTTTCCGCGGACCCCAGGTTGCGTCGCTTTCCTCGTTTTTCTTCGTTCTTTTCCTTGTCGCCGCGACGGTGTGTTTGATGCGACATAGATCGATAAACTGTAATACTCGACCCGTCGCGCGTATTAACGTCTGCCATTTTTCTATTCTCTCTATGTCTGGGAGATAATTTTCGTTTGTCGCGCCGCACGTCGCATTACATTTTTCCTCCCCCGTGTGGATTTCGCGATTACTTTTTTCTTCAGTGGGCCAGCAGTCTTCGGTTTTTCTCAAGAACTCCGGGCCATGAAACCACCTGTGTGTGGCTCCGAAATCCGCCGGGGTTTGTCTCGTCGCGTCGTCAGCCACGTTTTCCTTCGTCGGGACCCATCGCCATTCTTTAACTTTTGTTATCTCTTCGATTTCGGCGAGGCGATGCGCGACGAAGGTTTTATAAGCCCGCGGCTCCGCTCGTATCCACGCGAGCACAGTTCGCGAGTCGCTCCAATATATCTTTTGTGCGAACTCGTATTCGTGCTCTCGCTCGACGCTTTTCGTAAGTCTGGCGCCGAGGAGAGCGGCTTGCAGTTCTAACCGCGGGATAGACGTCGGCTTGAGCGGAGCGACGCGACTCTTGGCTGCTATGAGCGTCGTTCTTATTGCGCCGTCTCGATGCGTCATTCTTATGTATACGGCGGTCGCGTATGCTTCTTCGCTGGCGTCGACAAACGTGTGTATCTCTCTTCTTATAACCGCCGGGTGTAGATTATAACACCGGGGTATTTTTATATCCTTCACCCCTCGCAGGTTTTCCATCCATAATGTCCACCTCGGGGCGAGTTGTTCGGGAATAGGTTCATCCCATCCTGTTCCATAACGCCATGTTTCTTGCATGAATCTCTTCGCCGGCATAGTGATGGGCGATAACAGGCCGAGAGGGTCGAACAGCGACATTATGATGCTCAGAGCCTCTCTCTTGGTGGGGATGCGTCTGTTTTCCAGTATTTCCCGAGGCATTTTCCCCTCGTTGAGGTTGAAGCCGAGCTTATCCTCGCGGGCTTCCCATAACATACCGAGTGTTTTCTCTATGTTTCTTTCGCCAATTGATACAACGGATGTCTCGTTGTTACCGTTGAAGTGTCGTCGTAATGCTTCGTTATTCGACACCCATCCGCGAAGCTCGAAACCGGCGTGACGGTGTATAAAATCGACTTCTCGCGATATCTCGAGCGCCCGTTTCTTGTCCGCGAAGCTTGTGATGTAATCGTCCATATAATGATTTTTCTTTATCTCGATTACTGCCTCGGGGTACTCATTCGCGAAATCTGCGGCATTTCTATCTTTGATGTACAGCGCGGTACATGGCGATGACGTGGCTCCGAATATTACCGAGGTCATCTGATATTCCCGGGGCTTTTTTTCTCTTTCCTCGCCCCTCCACAGGAATCGCAATGCATCTCTGTCTTCTTTTCTTATTTTGATGCGCATGAACATTTCTTTTATATCTGCGGTCACCGCTACCGGGTGTTTTCTAAACCGCATAATTACTCCCGGCAACGACTGTAGGAGGTCAGGGCCGGAGAGTAACATGTCATTCAGGCAGCGGCCGTATGATCTCGCCGCTGCGTCATGTACCAGACGAATCTTCGGTTTCGACGGGTTGCAGACAGCGAAGTGTGGTAAGTACCACGTTCGGCCGGGCACCGGCGGCTCAGACGCCGGTATAGCATAGCCCGACTTCAATAAATCTTCAATTCGTTCATTATATTTTTCTTTCAGTCCCGAGTCACGATCTAGTTTTTTCTCTAGTGACTTCAGGCGTTTCATCGCATCGTTATAATTATTCGGAATTTCTTCATTTTCATTTTTCCATAATAGCGAGGTTTCGAAGCGACCGTCGGGCGTTCTCCGGCTATTTTTCTCGAGTATTTGGAGGGCTCGCTCTTCCGGGTCGTTCTTCGGTTTCCGCGCTTCTATACCGAGGGCTTCTAGGTCGAAGAACCTCTTCATCATTTTCTCCATAGAGTTTTCCTTGTTTTCTTCGTTCGTCGCGACCGTATGGCCGCAAAAGGCTACCGGGTTGTCATATGAAGACCGGTATCCGTGTAATACCCAGCCTAGTCGCGTGTGAGATGCGACAGGTTGGTTTTTCTTTCCCGTTCTCGTTTCCATCGCCACTAAGAGTTCCCAATTGTCTTGTCCGATGAGAACCTTAGGGCGAGCGTTCTGGTAGACTAGGCGGTCTTCTATATCCCTTAGATGCGGACAGTCTCGGAGATCTTTCTTTTCTATACGTTGGCTTGTAAACGCGAGCTTTTGTACCGTGCGAGCGTTTTGAGTGGTGTAATCTTTTTTATCGTAACGCCCTCGGATTTTGAAGTCGACCCTTTTGCTATTTTCATGCTTTGTTGTTTCATTAAGGCCCTGGACCCACATGTTTTCTTGTGGGCCGTCAAGCTCCAATATGTCGGCGAGCCCTTCGTCGATCAAGGTGACGGTGCTGCCGTCATCCATGAGCGCGTAGGTGTCGACTCGGGTATTATTTTTCCCGGTAATCGTGACTGGGGCGATCTTCAAAAACGCTTGTCGACTCTTCATGCAGTTTGCGTTATTCACCACTTCGACGGTAGCAGTCGCTTCATCAGCCTGGCGTGGCAGCTCAGCAGTCGAAGACATCATAGGCGGCTTCTTGTGGTGTAACAGGCGATGGTGAGCCATACTACAGCCCTCTTGTCCGCATCGCTTGGCGTTACAGTTGCCGCGGCGATGTGTGCCTTTTAAACATTGATAGCAGAGGCGGTGTTTTTTCGCGATTTCCCAGCGATCACTTACTTGAGTGTTGGTGAATCGCTTGCAGTCAGGAAGATAGTGATCCTGTCTGCATATCGGACATTCTTTCTTTCTTCCGACCTCTGTTGCGTATGTTCTTTCAAATCTTTTTCTCGGCACTCTTTCTAGCTGCGACTCGCCAATTATGTCCTCCGGTTGTGCATAAGCGCCGCATTTATCCGCTTCGAGATTTAAAAATGTCGTCATTTTCTTCAAGTCTGAAGTATCTTCTTTCATTGTCGCCGCATAGTCATACCATTTATTCTTCAAGATAGGAGTTAATTTTTCAACTATGTTCTTCACTAACTCAGGATTAAAGAGATAGTGAATTTTCTTCAATGCCTCTATAGTGGCAACAATATTCGCTATCTTATTAGCAAATATGCACAGGTCGCGTGGGTTATCGTTTAGTTTACCCAGCGCCTTAATCTTTTGTATTTCGTTCATCGCCAGTGTGTCCGGACGACCAAATCTTCTCTCGAGCGCTTGCATAACAGCTCGCGGGTCCGGCTGGCTAATAAGTAGGCTGTTGACCGCTTCAAGGGCCGCACCTCTCAGGCTTCTTCTAAGCCTAGTTAAATTTTCCGTATGCGAGAACATTTCTTCTGTCTCGTAATAGGTAGCTCTATATGCTAGCCACCCTGAACAATGCCCGCTGAATACCGGCAGATCTTGCAGGAATCTCGGGGCATCTCTAGACATTCTCACCGCTTGCGTGAGGGCCGCGGCCAGGGATGTGACCTCTGTGTTCTGTGGCCGCGGTATTTCTTCCCTCTTTTTCTCGTCGGCTTGAGTCTGCCGTTCTAACCATTCTTCCACTGGGCTGGTCTGCTCTCCATCATTTTCTTTCGCCGGGGGTTGCTGGTCTTCATTGTCGACCCCCCCAACCGCAGCGAGTTGTGTGGCTAACTTCGCTTGGGCGAGCGCGAGAGACGCACGTACCTCTAATAACTTCAATTCTGCGACTTTTTCCGCGGCTTGTAGCCTTAATACCTGTGTATTTTTTCCATTATTATTTTCCGTTGATTGACGCGACGCACGCTTGTTCTGGCGCGTGTCCTCCGCGTCCCTCAAAGTTTCTTCCGTCGCTGAAGTATAGGTAGTGCGCTCCGTGTCTGTACTCGTCGCCGTTGTGCCTTCGGACGTCACTGCGGTGCCCTCTGAGGTCGCCGAATTTTCCTCCGGCGCCTCTTGGATTACTGACCTAGCCGAGCTTGTACCGCTTCTCGTTCTGACCCCCGCCAGACGTGGGTCAGGATTCGCCTGGGTCTCCGTAGCATCGGCTATGCTTCCCTGCTTCGATCTTGCCTGTGACATGATTTAGCCGGCACTGGATTTTTCTTAATTTCTTCTTTCTTCGGATCCTTTTCCGTGGATCCCGGGTCGAAGGACCATAAAATGTTCACGGTATGTGCGTAGATTGCCTACGGCTATAGATTATGTCACCAGCGGGGTGATTATGGTGATTAAAACGGATTTAAAACTGATTCTAAACTTTAAGTTGACTGGCTTCGGGTTGATGATTATTAAAATGAACTAAGGGGCTTGAAATAAAATACTGAACACTGATTAACTATTGAGAGTACTATTGGAATGAGGCAGGGACTAACTTTAACACTTTATAACTTTTACTATTACTTTCTTGCTTCGGAGACTTGTATCGAATGAATTTCTACGATTTTGTCCACCCTTTTATACCATTTCTATGAAACCTTCTAGAATGTTCCATGCCTCACCCCCTTAAGTGGTTTTTACTCAATATCTTTATTTAATCCATAAACAATTTACATACAATATACATTAATATAACAATATTCAATTTTAACATATTTTTACCTATAAGACATCACCATCCGAGCATGCATGTGGGACTGGCGATCAAAAATCTACATTTCACATATTTATACTACCTCGTCCCCCGCGGAATACTTCCGGGTACACCCATATAACTTCCTTTCTCTATCACACAAGTTTCTCTCGGTCTAATGTCTTCCAGCTTGACATTTTCTATTGCTGTCTCCCTTATCCAATTGGATTTATAGTAACGGACATTTTACTAACCCAATTGGAATTTCAAAATAAGATTGTAATGAGAATTTTCTCATAAACATTATACGTTTCTTTACATATTTAATATTTTAAACTTAACATTATCTTAATATTTCTTCAATTTAGCAACGATTATAAACTATATTCTAAGTATTATCCAACATGTTTAATATAAATTGCGATTAAGTTAATAAACTATAAGGTAAACAATGTACTGTTAGAAAATTACAATAAGTCTCACAAGTATGCATTCTTATGTGTTTGCTTTTTAAATTAGTCTTATCTTATTAAATGTGTTATGTGTTTATGTTTAAATCAATATTATTTACATCATTCTATTGTCGTCGTGAACAAGTATCATGTATATCATAGCAAGTTCTGCATTTAAAATCTGGTGTATTTTACTAGTAATTTGTTCTAATTTCACTCCATTAGTCCTGTCATTTCTGAGGAAAATATAAGGGTCTCATAGTACAAGTTGAAATGAAAATTTTATTTGGTTTAATTATATTGTCACATTTTATTTTGAGCAGGAAGTATATTGGTCCAATCGCCAATGTATAGATTCTTAAGAGCAGAATTTACAAGAAAAAGAATTAATGATAATTTTTGTTATTTATTAGTCTAAGGGCCTGTTTCACAATCTCCAGTTAAGTTCCCATTAGGCTATCGGCAACATATTTGACAGATAGAGTATGGAGTATCTGTCAAATATCTGTCAAATATGTTGCCGATAGCCTATTGGGAACTTAACTGTAGATTGTGAAACAGGCCCTTAAGTAATTATAAGGTTTAAGAGTGGAGGACGCGTTTAGGTAGACGAGGTGTTGGTCGCTCATTAACTAGGTGGGAAGACGAGCTCCGTGCAGTCCGCATTGGATGCAAATGGCAAGGAATCGGTCGTCTTGGCTGAAGACGATGATGATGACGAAGTACTTATTGCGTTCTTTAGATACATTCATTGTGTATATTATCTAGTACTCTTCGTGACCCTCTTCTATTCATCAAAACGTTGATGTATCAATTTTATGAAAATTGTAAATGTATTACAAAGCCGAAGTTGCTAGTCAGCGCCTTAGAACCCTCCTCACGTGTGACGCACCATTAGTCGCAGCTGCGGTGCCGACGTATTTATTATCCTCATTAACCTTCAAGAACGTTATTTAATTGTGGCTCGTTTTTTATTCACTTCACCTCTGACCCGCTCGCGACTTATTGCTCCCCGGCTGTTCTTTGAAAGGGAACTGGATGGTTATTTATTATAGAGACAAGGATGTTTTCTTTGTGGCGCTCGCGCTCTATGATATATGCGGTTTTAAGGACGTGATTACTGTCACGCGCGTCGTGTGAAACGACTTTATGCTTAGGATTCTTTGACGTGTGTGTAATACATCATAAACGCTAAGAATGAAAATAAATTTGTAATGGATTAACGGGGCATCCTTTGAAAGTTATGTAATTAATTAGGGCCTGTTTCACAATCTCCAGATAAGTCCCCAATAGGCTATCGGCAACATATTTTGCTAATAGATTTATATAAGACTACAAGAGTAAAATATGAAATATTTCGTGAGTTGACTATACATGGGTGAGCACTGTATGTATCATTTCCTTACGTCATTCGCCTCGAAAATAATTCCAGAATTCCAAAACACTCGCTCATAACGGGTCTTAGTCACAGTTCTCCCATATCGTTCGATGTAGCTGTCAAAGTCGCGTCGAGTCCTTCCGAAAAAAAGTAAAGATTATATTTTATAAGGACGATAAAAGATGAAGCCCTAATCTCCAACCATTGTATCACGTCAAATATGAAGTCGTTACTATTGTTCCGTTGATTTCAATGCGAGTTATTCACTTCAACGCTGACGTCTTCATACGCTATCGGGCGCGGTAAATTGTGATATCATGTCTGTACGGTACGGAACCGTTTATTGATTGGTATCGTCGTTTGTCCGCTGTACACTTTGAATAAAATTCGAATTATAATTAATCACAGTGACGCGTGGGAGAGCGTCGCCGGCGCACCGGCCGATCTATCATATTTTGTGATAACGCCACGAATCTCTTATTGACTATCGGGCTCGAGCTTATGTGTTTAGAGTTCCGTATGGTTCGCAAATTGAAACTCGGTACGTTAATCGTCTGTCACAGCACGTCCTGAATTATGTCCGGTATAAATATGAATATATAAATTACAAGCTGTTGCCCGCAGCTTCGCCTGCGTTAACTAAGATTTACAACGGGATATTAGTACGCGAAATAACATTTTTTACACCTTGTGTCCGAAAAACCAAAATATCTTACGGAACCCTATTTTTATCAGAATAAAATTTAGCCTATGTTACTCGTGGATACTGTAGCTTCCGAATGGTGAAAGAATTTTTGAAATCGGTCCAGTACTTTTTGAGCCTATTCATTACAAACATATAAACATACAAAAATAGGTACAAATCTTTCCACTTTATAATATGAAGTATAGATGACCGATATTAGGTACATAACACAAAACAAATTAACAATACAACAAACATCTATTGGCGCGAAACGTCAATAATATAGTTTCGAATGCCGTGATAATGGCATGACTGTTATATCATTGTAATTCCTCCTTTCATTACAGACTTTTATAATTTTAGCACAGATTTTAGTATGAACATATGTTACACGTCTGACATGCGTTCAATGTCAGTTAACATTTTTATTTTTTAGCTATCATACTTGCGAAAGTTTTTTTTAAATAGGTAGTGTACGCATAGTGTAGTGTCTAATATTATATTATACGGTGGTACGTTACTCTTCGAGTACGCGTCCGATTCGCACTTGGCCGGTTTTTTAATGCAACAGCAAAACATTTTGTAAAGAGAGCATTACCATTGATATCGTGGGCGTACTATTTGTATGCGATGACTGTGTTGAAGCGAAATGAGATCGTTAAATCGTTGCAAGTGAGGCTCAGAATGTCTATAATGTGTAGAAAGTAGATCGACTATGTCAGCAGGTTTATTGTTTCAATAATAAGGTTTATCATTTATCTGTCCGTGTATGCTGAATGGCAGTTGACATTTTTTCAAACAATTTTAATACCAGAGACATAATTATAAAATGTTACTTGTAATACAGTTTCA
This sequence comes from Lycaena phlaeas, assembly GCA_905333005.2. NCBI lineage: Eukaryota > Metazoa > Arthropoda > Insecta > Lepidoptera > Lycaenidae > Lycaena > Lycaena phlaeas. The sequence continues at coordinate 4,921,706 of HG995176.1, forward strand.
GTTTTAATACATTTTTATTTTTTGTTAACTCTTACATAAGCATCGTCGTCATCATTGGCCTTTATCCGTCCACTGCTGAACATAGGCATCCCTCAATGAACGCCAAGACGACCGATCCCTTGTCACTCGCATCCAACGCGGACCTACCACTGTACGAAGATAAGCATATTTTTCATCATTTATAATTCTTACTGCTTAAACAGTTTTGTTTATATGTTAAAGTTCGGACAAACCTCTATATAATATCAGTTAAAACCACGTACAAAACCATACTTCTTTGGAAAAGAACATAGATTCAAACCAAGGATGATCCGTAAGGTTATTGCAATTAAAACAATATTCTAATTTAAATAGAGAATAAGGCCGGTGGCCTTTTCCACCTTCTTGGCCATCGAATTGTAGAGAATCTAAATTTAAATACACTTTCATTTAGCTCTTCTTTTATAAAGAAAACTAAATATACTAATGAATATTTTAACTCATTACACTGCAAAAATTTAAAAACGATAGGACGTCAGGGGGCCTAGCCAAAGTGCCATTAAGAAAGCGTTAGCGAAGTTCGAAAATGATAAAATGTATGGGATTGACATAAGGCCGCGCTTAATCACGTGGTCGGTGTTGTTTTGATTTGACACTTATCGATACACTGACAATTATATTTTCGATACAACGATCGTTCTACGGTCTACGGTCATTCTACATTGGCTAGGAAATTGTTATCGATAACTTACAGGCGATAGCGAATTTTGCTACGAAGAAATGTCACTTTGGCTAGGCCCCCAGATACCTTAGTCCTCCCGTGGCCATAGTGGTAGGTAAGTATTTGAAACCGGCATGTAAAAAAATCTTAATAAACCACTATAACATCTGTATTAGTTGTTTAAAGCTTCCCGGTGATCTCTACCATACCAACGGAAAACTAATAATCATCTAAACAAATCCACAAGGAGGATAATCTACCGTTCGTAAATATTTATCGCCCAACTTGATCTGTTCTCGTTGTTGGGGACATCATAATGGCCGATCCGAAAGGATTCTAATTGCTTAAGTTTGTTCGGAATAGCGATATAAGTATGAACGGGGACACCCCGACTGCACGCCCGTCAATTGAATTTGTCTGCGAGCGCCCAGCTTTAATGGCGCTGTAAACTACTTTAGGCACTATCAATGCTATTTCCATAGCACGTATCCATTGTGAAACACTAAAACTCATTTCACGTCTACTTTTATGCGCTATGCAAGTTATAATATCATGGCTGGTTATATTCGCCGTTGTTTGTGCACCGTTGGATTTTCATTGTGTCGCTATTGATGTGTCATTTCGGGTGGATTTATAAAATATGTTCTTGTTATTGGATTTCATTGAAAAAAATATATTATGTCTTAATGCTAGCTACCACGTGCTTATTCAGTGGAAAAAATAAAAAGACGATCATGTCCCGAAAGGCCAAGGGAGGGAGAGGAAGAGGGAGAGGGAGAGATGGTGATTGAGTGAATGATAGAGTGTGAGCGAGTGAATGAGCGAGTGAATGAGTGAGTGAGTGAGTGAGTGAGTGAGTGAGTGAGTGACAGTGCCAGTAGTTTTAAAATAACCTCATACATCCAAAGTTACAAAAATGACTTTATAAGAAGTATATTATTTATGTATATATTTATTAAGAAAAAGAATAGCTGATAAATTCTTATTTTATATTGATTTACTTACATTATACTTGTTTCTTTATACATTAATAGCCAGTCAGTTTACATATTGTATTAGAAATAAATCCTGAAGTAAAGCAGAGAGAAAAGTGTAGTTGTGTCGGCTGTAACGTCAAAACATTTATCGCGAACAAAAAGACAAAGCCGATGGCTACAGTGAATTGATGACACACAATTATGCACGGATATATACGAGATTCAGCAGTGTATTACGATTCAACTTTTTTCTTTCTCTCTCTCTCTGTTCCCACGTTTTAGCCTCTCAATCACGGCGCTGCGTCTAATATCGTGCCGTAATGTGTTTATTAAGCGCCGTTCTATTTAATTGCGGACCATTTAACATACAATGTGCAGTCCCCTTTACGTACACGTTAACGTGGATACGATCTTCACCAATAACCGCCTTTATGCACGATAACTGCGCGTTAATTATGCTCGAAATGGTTAGCGAATATTCAAATCGAATAGCAGCCATTGTGGAAGCTTGGATTGCGAAGTATCAGTGAGTTTTCTGAGAGAAGCATGTCTATGAGTTTACTTCGTCTGCGTTTATAGTTTGTCTCTCGTTCGCTCATTCCGTTTCGTCATCGCTTGGTATGTCACAGAGCTGGCTATGAGAATTTGATAGATAGGCCTGGGAGCAGTGATTAGCACTGTCATAATTATCAATAACTGATATGATATGAATTTGTTATTAACGTTTCAATATATTCTGAGTATGTTTTAATTCGGCTAGATGTAATAAATTAATCTAGAAAGAAAGTTATTGATTTAATTTCTCTTTAATTTTTCTTTGCATGTTAATATGTTATGATAATTGTATTAATAAAGATATAAAATATAATACCGGGATGAAATAACTAATTATGCATTGGCAGGGATATTTTCATTTTATTCTCTCAAGTGCGGGTTCATTTTGTTTGCCTTGAGACATAGATGGCAAGTCTTGGTGCTGGCATTGACTGCGATTATAGACATTAATAATACTAAAATATTTTGCAACATATTTTAATAATGCAACAGTGATATTGTATGTGTCTATTCGTAAATTAAAATATCAACTCGCTAAGTTTTTGGATAAATTATTGCGCAAGTTTTAATATGGTTTCCAAACGGATAATAAATAATGCGCTAATAGAAAAACGTCGGAATATTATTTATTGTATGTGGGGCGGTAATCTGACACACACCCGTAAAAGTATGTTAGATATGTAATATATATGATGTGATTTATAGTATTGTAACTGCAATTACTGTATGGTTGAAGAACCCATGTTATATTGAAAGCTACTGCGACGATTTTGATCTCAGCATAGTGGGCATATGAACAGTCGAAGTTTTTAATGACTATCGACGCTCACAAACATTCACACAACCAGAAGTTAAGTTTACCCATTCCCCATTGGCCCACCGGAAACTCAAGAACCGCATGAAACGCGACAGCATAGATATCACTTTACTCTTCTGTTATGTGGGCTTATGTCATCGGATTTTTGCTCGCAGAAAGTGCCTAATGAAAAGCAGGTCCTACTTAAAGTTTTTTTTTTTGTATTTGTTTATTTAAATAATAGGAGGTCATAAGTTGGTCGGAGGTGTTCCATAGACGCCCCCGTCACAATTATACTAGTAGGTGATGAACACCTTTCATTAACTCCCTTTAAATGAGACGTCGGTGATTAAGTGGCGACACTTGGTGATTATTTTATTGCATTCCTATTAAATAACTCTTGTGAACGGTAAGATGAGATTCGGGCATTATGATAAGTAGTGTACATTATTGCTATAATAAAATAATATTCGTTCCATATATCATGAGTATTTTTGATTCTACGTAATTAATAGGATAGTTTTATATATCTATCTTTATAGTTTTTATTCTTATCTAATGTGAAATATCTATTGGCGCGCTTTGCCTGTCAAATCTATTAGCATGCCGCGACCGCAAACGGTTTGACGCTGTTATATTGCCTGGAAGGATCTCCGCATTTAACTCGATCGATAACTGAGATCATCAATTGGTTAATGTGGATAATACACGGGTAATAAATTGCAAATGTTGATTACTAATGTAATTATTTAGGGGCCTTATATCTTCCCCACCACGGTTCAGACTTTGTCGTGGCGGTGGGGCTCAGTGGCCCAGGGTGAAGGAATTGAACCGAGGGGGCCCTTTGTACCCCTCTTATAAGAAGAGGGGACAAAAGAGCAGGGGGGCCAGGGGTGAGAATTGGAATCTCACCTCATCGTATTGTCCAGACGTTGGGAGTGGTTGTTCTGTGGTGCGCAGCAACCGCTTTGTGGTGGTGGCGTCGGTCCCTTGAGGGACTGTCCTTGTTGCTTATAGATCCGGGGCACCTTACCAAAGGCGGCAGTGGTGGCACTCGCCGGGTTTTAGTGGGTAGAGCTGCGTCCACTTACCATCTTTCGGGCTCTGCGAATCCCACATACCCGCCTAGGGAGAGTCAGTCATCAGTGCATTTCCCGGCGTAAAAGAAAAAAAAAAGAATATAAAAGGACTCTTATATCTAGAATACCTAAAATAAAACCCAATGTGTCAGTGTACCTGTTCGGTGGACGTTGATATATGCGCTACATTCCTAATATTATATCGAATGTTAATAATTCAAAGAATGTTTTTAATAACGTCGTCAAATAATTTTTAATGATATGCTACATGTTAAAATTGATAGTTTAATTTTGTTGTTTTCATTTGGACGTCGTTAATGTCGTCGGGTGGCTTGGGGCGATGCAAATGAAACACGTTGGTGTTAAATTTACTTTGATTTATGTCATTTGAAGTGGCAAACAACTGTAATCATTATTAAATACTATAAAATGAGCCGTGAAATGTCATCATCATTAGCGTCAGCCTTTATCCGCCCTCTGCCTCTCTCAATGAACGCCAGGACGACAGATCCCTTGCCATTCGCATCCAGCATGGACCAGCCACTGCACGTCTGCTTAATGGCCGACCGACACATTGTCTACCTTAAACGTGGCCTCCACTCTTGAACCTTATTGACCGATGGATCAATAAGGTAAGCCATCCGTTCCCCTGAGTGTGTGACCAGCCCATCGCCACTTCAACAATTTATTCTTTGCGTGATATCGGTAACTTTAGTTCTCTGGCGGAGGTTTTCATTTCGAATTCTATCTACCATAAATTGTGTTGTGCTATTATTTTATTTTAGTTGATTAGGCTAAACAGGACGTAGCCGTTGGATGGTATCTGGTCAGCATCGCACACGAACAAGTTCACCTGCATCTATCCCGGGCAAATAATTCAGGTGTTGCTTATTGCCATATTCGATGGCCGACGCATCTTCAAGGTTTATGCTGTTGTGACTTTTTTTCTATCGAGCCTTTTAAGTTTATTGGCAAAATCGGCGGCAAATTAGTGCCCAAGCTTGACGCGGCTTATGCGGCCTAGGGGAAAATCCGGGATTGATTTAATATATGTAGATATAATAAGATAGGTAGAATTAGATATTGATAGGTAGGATCAATCTCATATGACGAAAGAGATATGTATTGATTTAAAGCATATAAATGCATGATAAAGTATCAACCCTTTATGTCCCACTGCTGGGCACTGGCTCGAAATCAGGCGAGGAGGGTAATGGGCCATAGTTCACCAATGCGCTGGCCTAGTGCGGGTTGGTGAACTTCACTTACCTTCAAAGAATTTCAATCTCATCAGGCATGCAAGTTTCCTCACGATGTTTTCCTTCACCGGTGAGCGAGCGATGGTCTCGTGTTTGGAATGCACTTAGAAATTTAGAATAACCCATTTCAAGGCACACACGGAGGGTCAGGTTCGAACCCGGAACCTCTCGCATAAGAGGTCGAGTCCATCCACCACCGGACCATCGTTGCTCGATCGTCGAATCGTAGTGAAATCGCACGACTGTTAATTTAAGTGCGCAGGCGAAGCCGCAGTCAACAGCTAGTGTATCAGACAACTCTTTTAGTATTAAATAGATTTGTATAATTTATGATACAATAAAATTGTTACTGCCTTATTATATGTATATTGTTAATATTTATTAGATGTCGGTAGTACATTGAAGTAGCTGATAATTATTATTATGTTATAAGACGAGTCGTAACGCTTGTAATTGAGAGCTTCTCCGAGTTATTGCAGAGCATGCATATTCATTATGCCAGGAAACGATCGAATCGTTAACAACATTGCATACATTATATTCGCCATAAAATAATACGACAAAAGGCATATTTAAATAAGGAACGTGTCAAGTTTTTGGTTGTACTCGGTTGTAATGGGCACCTAGTATTGCTCAGGAGACATGCAGTTGCGGGTATGAGTCCCATATGGAGCAGGCAATGTACGTACCGGAGTCAAAGATGATATAAGTAGTATATAAACTTATTATATTTAAAGCGTTATCGTACGTAAAACGTACCAAACTTAATAATGTTGTTTCTTAAAGAATGTTTCTAGAAATTTCTTACGAAAAAGTTTTTCTTGTTCCTTGATCTCTGCTTTCACTATTTGTTTCACTAGAATTTTTGTATAAATTTATATGTTGCTTCTAATCGTATTATACATTAAGTTAATAAGGTTTTATCTTTATGGCCTGTGTTGCGATACGGCTGTATCTTCAGGTCAAACAGTCATATTAATCGTTCCTGCAAACGTTTTTGCTTCAATTCTTATCTCATAATTTAATTTACGTTTACACCGCTGGTTGATATGTTAATTCACTTACATAAATCAATATTTATCGATTAAAATCTCTATTTCTTAATAAACATGTTCTTATTGAATTAATATTTCGTACGGTCCCACGTGTATTCAAATATTTCTTTTCACTAATAATGATGTTTAATGTTAGTTCCATTAATTGGATGATAATTATTATAAAATGATTAATGATTATTTCAACCTGTGGAGTTTTCATATTGAGATATGATTTAGATAATAATCACACCTCGATATAACAGTCCAATTTATTTTCAACTTTAGTTTCGATTCTTTAAAACCTGGCTTTAAAATTACTGGATAAATCTCAAGATCTTTCTGATTGAGAATATTTCTGTATATTCGGTAAAATGATTAGGTAACTTTAGTAACAGTAGATGTAAGATGTGTATTATCTGAGGGACTAAAGGATCTAAGTTTTAGGCATATTACATTGAGCCTTGTTATACGAGTATCTAACTTACAACCTTAGAATGCTACAACGACTAAAATAATTAAATCTTATGCGGGCAAAATCGATTCAACAACTTGAGCTCCCGTGAGCAACCACGAGTTGCTGTTGAGTAGCCGAAGTAGAATAGTAATGTAAAGATGAAGAAAAATAGTTGTTTTATTATAACTTAAGTTTAAATTATCAAAGTTATCCTCATCATTATAAGCCTTTTCGTCTACGGCAAGACATATTATGCCTCTTTCAATGAACGCCAAACATGTATCACCGTAAAGTATACATAAACAACAAAATCCATAACTCCATATTTAGTAGGTATGTGAAATGTGAATTCGCCGCAATGCAAAAAGTTGTATATCAAATGTACCGTTTGCAATTCCAGCCAATATTACTACTACTAATCTAGAATTGTCTATAGATGCATATATTGGACCTAATGAGGTTTCTTCGGGTTTGCTACGTAGCGCACCTGCAAGGGGCTGTGCTGTAATTGAGAGGTGTGCCGCCACGCCCCACGGTGTCGACTACGCGTTTCACAACTTGCCATATGTTGATTTTATGCTAGACGGTGTTGCCAACAAATTGCTTTTTAATATAAAATTATCCATTTGAAGGTTGCATACCATGTGAAGAAGAAGAAGTATGTGTTGTTTTTTTCGCATTGTGCAATTTAATCTGCGTCATGTACAGTTTTGACCACTTGCAATATTTTTTTTTAAATCAATTTGTGGCGTCACTCGTAGCAAATTTTGAATCTGTCAACTAACATGCTCTTTTAGAATACTACTTTTAGTTGCCAGTAGATAAATGTAATAACATTTTTCAGAATTTTCCTTATTCATTAATATTAAATGAAGTGTGAAGATGTTAAATAGTTGCCAAATAATTAAGTTGGTTTATAACATCCAATCTGACTTGTGATATTTTGTGTTTAGCGCCATTTGATATATGAGCTTGCACTGGTAGGAATGTGCTTTTAATTGATTTGTCATATGTTTGATTCGTCAGTGTGTTATTTTAACATAGCATTCAAATAAACAAACATTTTAAAACTTTTCATATTGATGATCTGATCTGACTGATCCTAGTATCTGCCGTCTTAGGGCCATTCTCATTGCACGTCAATGGTATGAAAGTCGTCAATTTCTCTAGTATGGTGAAGTTACTATTTTTATCGTTTATAATATAGTTTCTGGTATTGTATAATTTAGTGTTTCGCATTATAATTGTCCGTCGGCGCCGGAGTCTTCTCACGAATTTCGCTTCGTGGCGCCTGCGCGTGGGAGGGCTATCTTACGCCGCCATCGCACGTCGCACTCAAATGATCGTATTTATGTGTGACCTACACTCACACGGTATAAGATACAGAATTGAACGTATGCGATATACAACTTTTCTCCAGACCTAACAACCTCCTTTTGTTGGCTAGTGCGTCTAATTAGTCAGGCTGTTTAGTACTATGCACGCCGCGGGCAGAGTTCCCCTTAATGTGCAATATGAATGTGATTTGTTGAGGTATGCGCCGCATGTAATTCAATAGAGTTTTTTTTTATATATAATCATTTGTATTACACAATGAATAGTAATAAATTTACTAGGGATACTTAAGTGTGCACTTTATAGTATAGATGATGCAAGTTAAGGCGAGCCGACACGGACTTGGAAATGTAGAAAACTTTCTTTTTTTCATGTACAGTACGTTTTATATTGCGCTTTCAGGGCGCCATCAATACGCCTACAAGGACATTATGCTTTAAATGTTATATTGAATGTCTTGTCAGATGAGGCATTGTATTTCAAAAGTCGTGGTGAGATTCATCTTTTCGAGCATATTCATATGAATATTTTCATATTTACCATTGCTATTAAATCTTCTTGTCTGATTTTGAGTACGGCCTCATTGACAATGAGATAAATAACGATTTACATATAATTTATCGCAACTAGGCACTAATATGTTGTCATATTATTTATTTTATTTTGAGAAAATTTATTTCAGTTGATAAGGACCTTTTTGCCTTGATGGTATCTGGCCAATGACTAAGATGTTCGTAACATAAAATAATTAAATTACATTCAGAAAATCCCATGTCTTGCGCACATCTAGTGTACAAAATTCTTGTGTCACAGTGTTAGTTACCATACTACTCCGAAGCGGCTCCACGGATTTTTATAAAATTTTGTGTACATATCGGGTAGGTCTGAGAAACGGCCAACATCTATTTCTCATCCCCCTAAATAATAAGGGTGACCCCAAAATTATATTTTTAATGTTTTAGACATTTTTTTGGTGTATATATTTTTTATGATACATCGTATTTTATGCTGTATCTTAAAAAGATCCTAAATTTTCACCGATCTACGATCAACCCCTAATTTTTAATAGCAATATTTTTAATTTTTTAATTTACTTTTGGCAGAACGAAGTCTGTCGGGGGCAGCTAGTATAATATAAATGCACAATATACGTAAGATTTTATTTTATGGTATTAGAAGGCAGACAAGCAGTCGGAGTCTCATAGTACTACCGACGCCTATACACTCTACGCCTTTTCCCTATGATGGGCCACCGGATACTCACAGACCGCACGAAACGCGACAGCATAGGTGTCACTTTACATCGGTATTATATGAGCAAAAGGTACCACCCCTTTCGTGCCTACCTTACCCTTTACAAAATATAGTAATTATTCGTTAAACTGTTATACCTGTTTTATTATATATTATAAAGCTTTTGCTGGGCTCTGCTTTATATCAGCTTATGGCCATATTGAAGGCGTGTATAATGATTCATTTGTACGTAAATGTAATGAACACGTTTGTCTCGTTCGTATCGATCCGGAATCGGGAGAGGTGTATTATCAGCTCCTGATTTGTCGCGATAAGGTGATTTATCTTCAATAAATTTATCGCTCAATCAACGTCGACGCTTGCGCCGGTTCGCGCCGCGGCTGATTGGATTTCTTCATAATTACATCTTTTGACACGTCCGCGCTAAGTTTCGTACTCGGAGCCGGGGCATGAGATCGTGGGAGCACCGTGTAATCAGTTTCGTTATTGTCTTGTTTTAATGTGAGCCCTGTTGGGATTTAAAATGAAGTACTAGCTCTTACTTGTAATTTTGCATTCGTTTGTCCTTTGATGTTTTATTTATTATTACTCTTTAGTACGCTATGAGCGACAATGGTCCAGTGGTGGATGGACTCGGCCTCTTACGCGAGAGGTTCTGGGTTCAACCCTGACCCCCGTGTGTGCCTTGAAATGGGTTTTTCTAAATTTCTAAGTGCACTCCACACGAGACCATCGCTCGCTCACCGGTGCTTGATGAGATTGAAAGTCTTTGAAGGTATGTGAAGTTCACTAACCCGCACTGGGACAGCGCATCGGTGAACTATGGCCCATTACCCTCCTCGCCTGATTTCGAGGAGGAGACCCGTGCCCAGCAGTGAGACATAAAGGGTTGATACTTTACTTTACTTTTACGCTATCACGAGGTTAGGATATTGAGTAGTTTTCAGAGAAGACATCTTTATTTTAAATATGATAATTCTCGTGCAGACAGAGACAAGCAATTTATTAAGTAAATAACGTTTATAGGTAACATTCCTATGTTAATCTTTCATTTATATACAATTATATGAACATTTTCTTTTATTATTTTTTACTATTGTTCAATTTAGCTTCATGTCTCATTGCAACATTTCAATGGTCTTATTTATTTGTTAAATATCGATGAATTGATAAATACAATATTCCACGTAAGGTTACAGGAGTAAACCTACTCACAGCAAGATCTTTCGAAATCATGCAAGAATATTTTCTGTTTAATCCAAACTACATTCAACATATATTTATTCGGTTTTGGTGCGTTCTGCTTTACATTTACATTATTCGGATATGTCGGATGTTTCTCGAAACAATTACTTGTGCGAGATGAGAGGTGGGGCGTCCATGTTTTTTCACTCACTTGTCATGTATGAGTATAATTTGTGTTGAAACTGTCGTATTTGCATGATATACTTTTTAAATTTCGTTAAGTATATTTCATTTCTGTTCGTGATGATTGAATTTTTTGTAACACTCGAGAATGTAAGCGTTTAAATTTTAATATAATATTATTATTATAAATTGTGTTTTACATATGTATCGTTAAAGTAATAGTAAGTGATAGTACTGCTTTGCAGCCGACTTGGGCCGGCACGACAGGGTGGTACCTCTCTCTCGCAAATATTATATCTCTCACATATATTATAAATTAACAGCTATGCTGTCGCGTTTTGTGCGTGAGTTTTGTTGAGTAATTAGGGAGAGGGAACAGGGGAAAAAGAATGGGAGGCCATCTGCATAAATTTTAGCTTTGTCTATGGGTACCTGTAGTCACTATAAGCATCTAACTGCTAGGTTGCTTGTTTTTAATATAAAAAATATATCGCTATCACTGTTTGACATTTCCACCCAATTTGCTCTCTTTTTTTTAAATTTACTTCACATACTATAAATATGCACGTTTAGGGACTATTGCTTTACTGTATGAAAAATATCTTAAATAAAATGTATTTATTTTATAGCTAAAGATTTTTAAAAGCAGTCAAAACAGTCGCAGTTCGTATTCAAATTTATTGCCTTACCTCGTCTGTCAGTGTTCATAAAACCAGTGATATCCTGTTATTATATCTGCAGAAATAAAGAGATCCAGATAACGTAGTTTCATCTAGACGAAAATCTCATCACGCTTATCCTAGATTGTCTTTATTCTTGAACCCTTCTCTTATGCTAACATTAACTCAATACTTCTCCAAAAGTTAACGGTACATTTGACCTTTGATCTATCATATGGAATATCACACCACAAGTTGTGTCTCGACGGTGGTCACAATTAGGAACAATAAACGCCCTCGACACCCGAGCTCGGTTTTCATTTTAATCGGTTGAAATGATAACTGATTTTTTCCATTCTTTATTCGTCTCGCCGTATTAGTGGACGTGATTTTTCGACGCGCTTATCTCTCGCCATCGATATAGTGTATCGAGAGCATCTCAAGTTTTGACACCCACCTGCTTATTAGCATGTATAACCTATGATATGACGGGGGAGGGGGATCCGTTTGTGACGCGCTCTTATCTGTATGGGTACAATTATCTTGCTTGTATCTTCCGTAAGACTGTGCTTTGTAAAGAAGGACAGCAATGTATTATTGGCGGCTCGGCTGGTTAAGACGAGCCACTTGAAAATAATTTCCATGTTCGCCTATTGCACATAGTTTCAATGAGATAGCTCAATTCATAAATATAAAATAAACTACACACGTAAATAACACGATTTATCCCAATTCGCGAGATAAGTAGCTTTACTTGTTTCTGGAAATTTCGAAGTATAAACACATATAGTTGCAAAATAGGTGGCGAATAAACACTGTTCTTTTAAATTAAAATGTATCGGAGGAACTTCATATGTCGTATTTTTATCCCCATCTATCCCAAGTCGTTAGAATATATAATGAAAAATAACATACTGAAATTTTATTTGCTTAGCTAACTTACTTTGCTTAAAATAGCAAAATGAGCATTGCCAAAAATTCGAATTTCGAATGCCTCGTCTTAATTGATGTTCATGGCCGACTCTGATTAACAATCATGTTGCTCGTCTGCCCGTTCTCTTTACATAAAAAACTAATATAAAAAACCCCTATAATAATAATTGATACTGTATTAGTAAAATATGATTTAAGGGACTAGATCGTTGACAAAGCCCGCATATGAAGCAAGCCACATATCAATTAATTTGACACCGAGTTAGTAAGTCACAAATACAATGTTAACTTTTATGTCTTACTTGTAATGAATGCTTGAAGTCCTATTGAATGTAAGTTTGTTACAACGATATTCAATGATAATAACAATTATGTTATCCTACATTTAGTTGGTTGATTCGATTATGTACCCAATTATACAGATGAAGTATGAAGCTGACATTTTAACTATTGATATATTGGTCCAAACACGGATAAAATTATATATAGGATGTAAAGGAAAGTAAGGTATAAACGAAATAGGGTGTTGTGCTAGGCCATTCCAAAACTTTTTCTCTCAGGAACTTACCCTCTATCTTGTAAACTCTTGTTATATTGTTTTCTTATGTTTACGCGAATTTCACTCATTATAATAAAATAAATTTACGGATTTTATCGCGGTTTATTAACTAACTAGTTACTTTCCGGGACATGCGGTATAACTAGCTGTTGCACGCAGCTTCGCTTGCGTCAATTAAGATTTAAAACTTTTTGAAAATTGAATATAGCCTATTTTCACCGGGTATAGCTTTCCAACAGTGAAATATTTTTTTAAATCGGTCAAGTAGTTTCGGAGCCTATTCAATACAAATAAACAATCAAATCTTTCGTCTTAATAATATAAGTATAGATAAATTATTATATACTTACCACTGTTATGAACTAGTAAATTGGTATATTTTATTATTAGGATAGAAATATCTGGAATTGAGCCTTTTCTTTATTTCACGATCTCTTCAATATGTTTTTGATCTACTCTATCGATATATTCGGTCATGGTAGAACTCTATCCAATTATTTTTCGATAGAAATCTGTCTATTTATATAGGCACTCTATTGGTATTTAAAGGAATGCTCGATACCGCTATGTATTCGCAAATATGGCCTCCGTAGGGTTTTGCTAAGTCATAATTACTCGGTTTTTCGTCATGTTTAGAGTACGTATGCGACAATGGTTAGGTCACTAGTGGATATGGGATCGGTCTCTTGAGTTAGAGGTTCGGGTTCTATCCTGACCTCCTGTGGTGCCTTAAATGGGTTTTTCTACATTTCTAAGTGCACCTGAATATTAAGCTATCGCTCGTTCACCGGTGAAGAAAAACAAAAGGATTAAAAGGCTTTGAAGGTGTGTAAAGTTTACTAACCCGTATTGAGCCAGCGCATCGGTGAACTGTGGCCCATTACCCTCCTAGCCAAAATTCGAGGAGGAGACCCGAACCACACACACTAAGATAAGTGCCCAACAGTGAAACTTATAAGGGTTCATAATTTGCTTTTTTATAGTAGGTATACATACAGAACGAGCTTTTCTACGAATGCCTACGATGTGCCTACTATGAACGTCTGTTTGTTGATGAACTATATTCCATCAGGAGTAGAATAAACTTCAATATATCTATCGCATGACTAATCAGATGTTGTTTGTGGAGCCTCTTTTCTTTTTCACTTCAGTCACATTTTATGATGAGCGATAATTTTTATATTTTCTAAAGTATGTAGTATATCCCTACTAATACCTATGTACTATTAATATTAGTACCTGGTTGACCGAGCATTTGCTCGGTACCCTAAGTGATAAAATACGATAAAATTTTTGTTCCAAAAAAATGATCTTAAAAAAAGGAAAAAAAAATCGGACTGGAGATTCGATCCAGGCTCGTTCGGACTTAACTGCCTAAATTCACCACTAAGCTACCATGACATATTATTCGACAGCGAAATTTACGTTCGTGTTCTAATCATATTTTATGGATGCCTCAAAACACGGACAAAAAAAAAAGATTTATCGCCGTTTTTAACAAATGTATACAAAATGTCATGAAAATCGTTGGAGCCGTTTCCGAGATCCCAATTCTATATATATATATATATATATATATATATATATATATATATATATATATATATATATATATATATATATATATATATATATATATATATATATATATATATATATATATATATACATATATATATACACACATATATTGTGTGTATACACACAAGAATTGCTCGTTTAAAGGTATTATGGATGCCTCAAAACACGGATAAAAAAAAAGTTTTCAAAAAATGTATCCTAGCTAGATCGATTTATCGCCGTTTTTAACACATGTATACAAAATTTCATGAAAATCGTTGGAGCCGTTTCCGAGATCCCAATTCTATATATATATATATATACAAGAATTGCTCGTTTAAAGGTATAAGATAAACGAATGAATGCGAAAGTAGCTCTGTCTGTCGAGACGTCTGTCTGTTACGCTTTCACGCCTTAACCACTGCACCGATTTTTGTGAAATTTTTAGTACACATATAGACCAGAGCTTGAAACAGGACATAGGCTAATTTTTATCGCGAAAAAAGGCCTGAAGGGGTTTGTTTGAAAGCGCTAATCGCAGGAACTATTGGACGGATTTGAATGATTCTTTCAGTGTTAGATAGCCTATTTATCGAGAAGGGCTGCAAGGCTATAATATACCATCCCGCGAAGTCGCCGTTATAAATCATAGTTAACGCAGGCTTAGCTGCGGGCAACAGCTAGTTATTACAATAATAAACATTAAAGAATAGGATTAATACTCGAAAGTATTTGAATAAAACAAGTCCGCCTTTTTTCAATACTCAGATCGGTGTCAAATGGTAGAGAGGAATGTTAAAACAATAATAGTTGATCCATTACAAGGCGACGAAACCTTTATATCGACAGAAAACAATGGGCACAATGGTTGGCCTCTGTCAATTATACCTGCTTTACCATTCGGATGAGCGCGGCTCAGATCGGTGACAAGCGAATGCATATGGCCGTCTATAGAGTATAGAGCAGTGATTCCCAAAGTGGTCTATATCGACCCTTGGAGGTCTATGACAACCTGCAAGGGGGTCTACGTCAGCGAAAAAAAATTTGGGGGTCCATGAAATGAAAATGAGGGTCTATAAAAATTAAGAAAATTAATTTGGTTTCCATAGTGAAGAACCAATGAGCCATTTAACCAAGAAGAATTTTACTATTATAATGAAATATCTTTAAAGGAGCAAAAAAATAAAGGTCAGCAAGAGGGTCCACCTGATGCAGATAAAGTTTGAAAGGGGTCCATGAAGAAAAAGAGTTTGGCAAACACTGGTATAGAGTATGGAGAAAGGAAAGTTATAAATCAAAGACTGCAACGCTATTAACTAATATAATATGGAATATAAGGTAGTAGTTATTGGGTTTGCTTATTATCCTCTTCGTATATCGTAAGGTAGATAATCTATAGTGTCTTAAGGTAATAAAGATCGAATTCTTTAGTGCCAGTACTAATGTTCTTCCTGTCTATATTTCCAAAAACAAAAAAGCACATAAAAGTTGTTTAGTGACTAACTAGCAGATTCTGATACTCTAGAAGGGTTAGGTTGGTATTAGTTAAACGCATCTCTCCCACCGAACCGACACAGCTACAAGTCTGTTTAGATATTGCAATGAGAATGCAAGTATTTTTTTGCAAAAATGTGCCTTTTGAAACAACATCAACTACTGTTATGTTCGCAGGATTGTTCAAATGAATATACGTCATGAACAAACAGCTTTTTTATTTGAATACGTTTATTACTTCATGTTTACGACTCTTTTTGACTAGTGGAAAATTGTCTAGATATTTCGCTGTTCATGCTAAAATATTTAAAAGACAAAAACAAAAACATTGAAGTATTATTTTAGTAAATACTCGTACTTTGACATTTAGGTGCTACATGGTTTTTATGGTTTGTATGCGTTTAGGTAGACGAAGTGTTGGTCGGCCATTAACCAGATGGGAAGACGATCTCCGTGCAGTGGCAGGTCCACGTTGGATGCGAGTAGCAAGTAGCAAGGGATCGGTCGTCTTGGCGTTCAGCAGTGGACGGATAAAGGCTGATGATGATGATGATTATGATGGTTTTTATCCGAAACGTCGGGCATGTAAAAACTTAAAAAGCCTCGATGTAATCTATGTATTATGTTATTTTATTATAATAAGTGATCATTAAAAAACAATAAATTAGTTCTATTTCAATAATTTGCTAGTATTTTTTATTTTATTTTCGCGTGAATTTCACTCAAAATTAAACAACTTTTTCTTGTTTTTATCGCCTCTCTCCTCCTTTAGTCCTCTTATAGTTGCTGTACATTTTCCGAAACGTCGGGAGTGTAAAAATCTTAGGACCCGCGACACAAAAGGCTTTCTTACATTAATATGCACTAGCATTTAGTGTTTGATAATAAAAATAGACGTGTATATTCTTAATATGATGCCCTGGTCTGGGATTCCTGGCCATATCATATTACTCCATAAATCGAATTTGGCACAGACAAGATTTGTCTGATACAATTGAAACTTTATACTTCCAAGTTGACTCACCAGTTGTCATTTCTTGTATTTTCTAAACATTGCTCTATATAAAGCTATATCCATACTAAAAGAGCTTTCTGCGTCACTTTCGTTTGAATTTCGAGTTTTTTTTTTAAATATTAATAAGAATACTGTGTAAATGAATACAAGTACCCAAATACGCCGGTTACATAACATTACTTTAGGGTATAAATTTTCATGATAAATACAAATTTTGTATCGCCTATATGACATTAATTTTTTCGGTTCTTAAGTTTCCCTCTTAACGTAATATGTTTTATATCAGCAGGCAGTCTTTTATTTATTAAGGTTTATAATTTGAGGCAATTAATAGTTATTATGATTAACATGTTACGACAGTTAAGATAATTTTTAAATTTATTCGATTGCTTTTGTGTAATATTAATTAAGCTGTACAAACATGTTTTATCATACTTTGTATATATACAAAATAAATTTCGTATGCTGCTGAATGATCATGCTCATCTATAAGCATAGCACCGGACGGTATGGACAAATGATGATGATGAATGTAATGTTGGACTGAATTTATACGTTACTAACCTCTAACGGAATCATTTAAAATAAATAACAATAAATTATTGACTGAATGAACCTCCCAAACGTATGGCAATGTTGCGACCAACAGTAATAATAATAAAGTCATCAGGGAGGCATAAATTAATTGAAATTTCGAATTGCTTCTCGGTACTGATCAAAAGAAGACTACACAGATAAACGCCGGAGCTTTCTCGTGTCAATATTTTGATAAAAGAGTACATAAAAGTTAATCAAACTTTAAATTAAGCGCCTATAATTTATATTTTATAAAAATTCGCGGTATTTGTGTGTTTTATTTATTACGACCACCGGCGGGGACCAATTGAAAATTAACCCCCTTATGACGATAAAACATCTACCGCCATCTTTTTCAATCTTGTCAACACGTGATAATATATTGACGCTCTAACAACCGGGTATGGTGCCTGTCATTTTATTAAGATTTTTGGGCAAAATTGAAATTTTTTTAAACGATTCCACTGGCCCCGGGTGAAATCGAGATGGGTTCGATTTATGGGCGCTTCGAAGATTATAGTGATTTTAAATTATAATTTGTATTTGGTCTGGTATCCCGATTTCTGGGAAGATACGAATGGTTTTTGTTAACACGCCTTTATCATACTTACTTGTTGGTTGGTAGTAAGTGTCAACCAGGGCTGGATTTAGGGGAGAGCAACCGGGGCGGCCGCCCCGGGGCCTCCACATGCGAGGGGCCCCCACAAAAAGATTTCGATTTGTTTTCAAACCCCGACCAGTAAACAACTTTTCCTTCGATATGTTTTTCCGCTGTCTTATCTTTGCCTATAGCATTTTGTGTAAACATGATTATATTGTTCTTAAATATCAACAGAAATAGATCTATATATATATATGTGTTTAGTCTCATTAGGCGGCCAGTAAAATGTCAAAATCACCAATTAAAAAAGCGAAAATTGTCTATTTTATTTAGAAAATAATTTTGGACCAAGGGGCCTCCACACCTTCGTTGCCCCGAAGCATCTAGACCTCTAAATTCGGCCCTGGACTATCAACCCATATATGTCCCACTGTTGGGCACGGGTCTCCTCGAAATCAGGTTAGGATGGGGCCATAGTTCATCGATAAACTGGACCAATGCGGGTTGGTGAACTTTACGACTTCAAAGTCTTTCAATCTCATCAGACATACGCGTTTTCTTATCGGTTATTAGATGTTTTCCTTTATCGGTAGTAAGTATACAATAAATCTTTGGAAGTCAACCTCCAGCTTCTTCTAACCATCCTATTATATATTTGAAACTATGCAAGGATAATGAGTTCCAGATAGAACCTATTTTTTTCATCTGGAACGCATTATATATTATGATTCCAAAGTCCAAATAAAATAATGATTTAGGAGTTGGTTCCTTGGTCTTTTCGATGATTTAGCGTTTTAAGTTTTTGTTCGTTTAATTTGTTTTGAAGGGCTTTAAGCCGATTACACACACTTCTGGTATCTAAACCTGTAGACGGGAGGAGATTAGTTAAACTCTTCAGCGACTAAGATTGCCAACTAACTTTGCATACATATGTTTGTAAGAATTGAAAAAAATATGAATGTTTGACGTCTAAAAATATTCAAACAAGTTACGAATATGGGAAATAGTTGTTAAAATTTTCGGGTGTCCCATCTCAAAAGTTGCTCAGGTGGCCCAGGCGCGAGGTCGTTGACTCCGGTGAGGTAGGGCCAGTCGATGATTGATCAGGTCCCTTATCAGTGCACTGTCGCCTACGAGCGGCATTTTCAAAGTACTATTGTCTATGACCATAAAGGTTTGTGCTAATGGCTCCAAAGTTGTCAGTGATCTGTTATTTTGGTATAATATCAAATGTTTGTTTTGTTTCAGAGTGTACAAACTAGTAAACCTGAAATAACAGAAATGTAAGTAGATGTTTAAATTACGATCGTACCATAATTCAAAACCATATCTTTATAATAAGGGTTTCAGCAAATTCACCCTTTTTTTTTTGATGACGCAGCGGAAATCATTACGACCTTACCAGGGCCTGGGTAGGCGCGCTGGCGTATGTGGGGACTCGTATTTGGGTGCCCTACCCCACTAAAACCGCTGCGTGAGCCTTCAGCCGCTATTTGAGGGACCCGGATCGCAGGCAACGGGAAACCCTCAGCGACAGACTGGTCCCGGCAAGACCAGATTCTCCACAATAGGGGGACTGCCCGGCTATCACTTGACAGTCCCCACGACGTCGTGTCTTAAGCTGGGCCCGGGTTCCCATATCGAGCCCGACACGAGCACAGGGGTGTTATTGGGCAGCAAATTTATCCTGACATAGGAAAGCTTAAGGGCCGATTATAAATTTTTGTTGCGATGTTCTCTGTTCAAAAGTACCTTTTATACAGCTCTATATACGCTTTATAGATAATTAATTTATTGATGGGCTAAACGTTTATGCAGTGCTTGTTTCTAACTAGAAATATAAGTAGTTACTTATTATACGAAAATCGTCTTTGGAAAAAATGAGCGAAGTTTGAATGTGATAAATAAACAGACTGAATAAAAATATTTAATTATCTTATTATACTACCAAATTTAAAAACATGACCCGAAAATAACACGAACTGTCTCAAAAAATGGTTTTGCTTATGTTCAGCGGCCACTTTTATATTTCGCAGTTTACTCGTACCATTAAGGCTACATAAAGTAACCAATGCATAGTTTTTTTCTAGGACGGCAACGTTTTTACCATACGACTATCACTACCCCAGATAAATATGTCCCGCAGTGGAAGGATACAGGCATTGATATTTGATATGATGATTGTCGATGAAAATTTATTATGTCACGGGTCTACTCCTCGAAATCAGGCGAGGAGGGTAATGGGCCACAGTTCACCGATACGCTGGCTCAGTGCGGGTTGGTGAACTTCACATGCCTTCAAAGACTTTTAATCTCATCAGGCATGCAAGTTTCCTCACGATGTTTTCCTTCACCGGTGAGTGAGCGAAGGTCTCGTCACTCGTGTTTGGGGTGCACTTAGAAATTTAGAAAAACCCATTTCAAGGCACACACGTGGGGGTCAGGATCGAACCCGGAACCTCACGCATAAGAGCCCGAGAGAGAAGATGATGGTGTTTGTAGCCAATTATAATATCTAGGTGTCGAATATTTAAAATGATAAATAAAAAAGGCAAGACTGACGTACGGTGATATTGGATGACGACAGATCAGAAAAATCTGTCTAGACTTTCTTCTTTGGTTAACTAGTTTCGGCACACGGACGCACTTGTTAACCATGACATGACACACGACGACTCTATCTAGACAGAGACAAGCCCACCCGGCTTGGTTTCTATCAAAATTTTTTGCGAAGAATATCATCAAACCAAAGTGAAATATGATAATCTCGTAAAATTTTAATTCATTCGTACGCATATTGTTAAGTTTTATGGTCATATACTATAGCTACATAGTATTTATCGAAATTATATTGCTTACTAATTAAATACACAATCGATGACACTAATGTTAAATCTGATTTTTATTGTTATTTTGATATTTTATAGCATATTTGAATCGATAAAGTGTGGTCAACTGGAAACACACTGGAAATTTTCTATAAAAAAAGTGGGGAACTTTAGTTTGATTTTTTAACTATGAAATCAATAAAATCATTTTGCTAGATATTTTGGAATACTTTAGCAAATAATATTGGAAAAAAAAGTGATTGAACATCCACGCTGCATAGAGGATACGAACAAATACGTTATTTTAAACATACATTTTAAGAAGAGCTAATTATTGTTTGAGTACATAATATAATATACATATTTTTTTGTTTCAGATGGGACGTAGATACACTCTTAAATAAAGTCCCCAACCTAGGACTAGTTATAGACATAACAAATACAAATAAATATTACAATCCCAAGGTAAGGAAAATTATAGTTTTTAGTTTATACTTCGCAATTCGTCGTGTCTTAATGTTGGTAATGTGATTAGTAGTCAGAGAAATTATTGATAGCGAATTATATTATAATGGTAGCCACGTTTAGGTGAACGAAGCTATGGTCGGGCATTAGCGCGGTGGAAAAACGATCTCCGTGTTGGATGCGAGTGGTAAGGGATGTCTTGACTTTCGTTAAGGGATGCCAATATTCAACAGTGGACGGATATAGGACGATGATGATGATGCTGGATACATATCACAGAAGTAAAAAAAATCTGATCCGTTTTTACTATGATGGTTCTATGGGATACCTTTATTCTAAAGTGTTTCTTGATATGTTTGCTATAAAACACCTTTTTGACAAAAACATTGGTATTACATTTTTATAGCACGAAGAATTTTTGTTTCCAAGCAATAATACTAAGTAGTAAAACGTGTACTTTGGCTAAAATTACCATGTTTAGTTATTGAGATAGAGCCTTTGGGACTCACGTCTGGCCGGCACGCATACCGGGAAGCAATAAAATTATGCTCACTTTTACGATTGAAAGTCACATTTTCCGCTACGATGCTTTGTTCGTGCATATGCTTGATTGCCTTGTATTCATCTGCCAGCATAATCCGATCGTAAAACTATTTTCATGGACAGCCAAGTTTGAGTTTGTGTGGTTTAATTAATACACTTTAGTGACTACTATAATCATATCACGCACACGACGTGTGTAATAAAATGCCTTTTTATGATCGTGCACATAGACTGCTATCACGTGTTCAAGTTATGTATCACTGCCTACTGTAAGCTGCTGGCAACGCATAGAATAATACTATACTTTGATATATAAAGGCGCAATTATTCTGACTCGAACGAGGAAAACGGTCTCCGTGCAATGGCCGGTTCGCGTTGGATGTAAGGCAAGGCAGGCAAGGCCAGGCATCGCTTATCTTGGCGTATAAAAGCTGATGGTGATGATCAAGTGTTCTAACTGTGTCTGTCAAACCATTGCCAAGATTGACAAATTAACGGCGTAAATCCGTGAATGCGAATACTCTGCGATATGTCTGTCGAACAAATCGTCGATTTTTGCCAACTTTTATTTGTGATATCATAATTTTCAATAAGACGGAAGAAGATGCCACCAGTATATATGCAGAACACTCGTTCTTTAAAATCGGTTAACACCTCTGAATCCTTTAAATTGTACCATACGCCATATTTTGTTGCATTAGAGACACACATCATTAGTTCCTATTACGCTTTGTTATATATTTTTGTTACCACAATATTCGTGAAGTTTGACAGTCTGTTAATTAATATTACTCATTTGTTCATTTGTTTGTTTAGTCGTATCCGTTTGTGTCCTGTTAGTTAAGCTATTTTATTGGCTCTTCTCAACACTGGTAATATTGTCATGGCGATTAACAAGTAACAATGATGAATAAATCACCGTTAGTTGATTATTATGGCAAAACAGTTAACATACAGTTTTTATTGCAGTTGATAGAAGCGGCAGGGGTCAAGCATGTGAAGTTGTATACACCTGGTCACGTAATACCGCCCGAGCATACTGTCAAACAGTGAGTACAATTATTTAAAAATCAGTACGTCCATACCTATTGGTCAATTGCTTTCACCACAGATTTTTTTTTATAATAATATCTATGGACGCTTTTACACCACGTCAATCTGGTCCCGTGGTAAGTACTCGAAAATACTCGTGTTACGGGCACCAGATAACGGAAATACATATATTTAATACTTTTTATATTAGTGCTTATGTTTAAGATTTTTATTATATAATACACATCCATGACCCAGGAACAAATACACTTTTTTTTTGTTCCCTGGCGGGATTCGAACCCGCTACCTCCGGCTTGTGCGCCAACGCGCTAACCACTGAGCCACAGAGGTCGTCAAAGAATTATAAAGCTATCGTAATATAAATGCGACTAAAAGCTTCTATAATTAGCTATTACTTAATATAATTGCTTTCGTAAATCCTCCTGATTGATATCGATGTGATATCGCCAAGCGCCTCGTGTTCGCGTTATAAAGATGGACGTAAATCACAAACTTCGCAATCGTCTATCAAACAAACGACTATTCGCATTCGCAGCGGATTTTAATTTGAAGCGTCGAATTGGCGCCACTCGTAGGCCGAATATGGGTAATGTTATAAATCTCCCCGCGCGTGGGAAGCGGCTGGCCCGAGGGCCTCGCCTGCAGCCAGTATAGTCGCATCATCTAGTATAGTGGTACCTTTTCGGATTCAATTGAACCCGGTCACATCTAGCGTTCATTGGCGGTGCTTCACGCCCACACGTGATCCGGTGGTTCGGAATTTGAAAGGCATTTGTCGCAGCTGCGTGACTGTCGTCCAACTTGTAAACGCATATGACATTAAAAATATACTTCATAACCTTATATCGACGAGTTTATTAGGTTCTATGAATCGTAATGAATATACCTTATAAGTGTGAAACCTTTAACATTTAGAGTAAAAAAAAAACTATTAAGAACAAACTCGAGGATTATCTCGGCCATTTGTCTAGTCTTTTGTTAGTCGCCTCTCAACGATGTCCACTGTCTTCATCATAAATAACCATCGACATTTCTCAGATAGTTCGTCCTTGTTATCGCGTTTAGAGTCTCGCATCTGTTTGTCAGTTAAGGACAGATAAATGTACCACCCGTAAGGCTACCACGGAACGTTTTTATGTTATAACAAATGCTTTCATAAACATTCATTTCTATTAATATTTCTTATACGCCGAGGCAATAACATAAATAAACAATATTTATATTTAAAGAACCAAAGACAATAAATTTAAAAAATTCGCAATGGTCGTGGTATTTTATTGTAAAAAAAAAAACAATATTGATGCTAGCAGACATCGGGTGACATTAAAGTATTGTGCTCGGTTCGCTGGTGACCTTTAACTGTAAGAAGATGATCAGACTCACGTAATGATCCTCGCGTGCCTCGACCGTTTGTTCATTTATCACGGCCATATTTTTACTTGTTTTCCATGTCGGCTGTCCACAATCATGTCGTCATTACGGACCAGCCGGTGTATCGGCAATCACGCCGCGTATAAATTGTGACCACCGTTGAAGTGAGTCAGATTAATAGATTTTTATGGCTGAAGACCTCAACGAAAGGACGCCCGTGGATTTATTTGTCGCTAATGATGCCTCACTACAAAATAATTCACGTACATATGATACAGGATGTTTGGATTGTTCTCGAAACGGTCTAAATATATCGATTGGTTCAATATTGGGACTTTGGATTCCGTATCATGTGCAGACGCCAAATCCGCTTTTGAGATTTTTTCATTGGCTTTTTGTTTGTTGTTCTATTAGCGCATCATTGAGACAAGTCGATACAATTTGACAGTGTTAAGTCATTCCTTATTTTTAGTGTATTCGCTCAGATTTTGTTTGGAAAATTCTGAACTTTGAAGAGTTTACTTAGTGAGCAACGGTCTTTTTGCTAATGGCATCTGTTAATGATATTGAACAAATAATCGCAGTATATCATTTGTTGTTTCGTAAACAATTATTTAAAAATTCTAATCCATATTATTGTAATAAATAAAATATGTGAAAAATATGATCAAAACAACCTTACTTTTGAACTGAGCTTTTTGGAATCAGGTCAGCGATTTCGATAGAATTACAACAAGAGCGACGATGGTCCAGTGGTGGATGGACTCGGCCTCTTATGCGAGACGTTCCGGGTTCGATCCTGACCCTCCGTATGTGCCTTGAAATGGGTTACTCTAAATTTCTAAGTGAAGGAAAACATCGTGAGGAAACATGCCCGATGAGATTGAAAGTCTTTAAAGGTGTGTGAAGTTTACCAACCCGCATTGGGCCAGCGCCTCGGTGAACTATGGCCAATTACCCTCCTCGCCTGATTTCGAGGAGGAGACCCGTGCCCAGCAGTGGGACATTAAGTTATTACATTACTTTTTTTGTACAACGAGTAGGTATTATAGGTATAAAATTTAGCTGATAATACTTGTACAAGGTGAGAATATAAGGTTAGATTACCGCTACATAGTTTTATGCTCAATGCATATACTCCATAAACAATTTTGGTCCTTCCTAATGTTCGGCGGTAGAAGTGTCTCAATATAATCAGGTGATTGATACGGTGACTCGCAAGGATGGGACGGTTTTTTTACGTTTTTATATTAAAAACAGCTTGACAGGCCCCCTGCTAGCATAGTAGCTACGGAATCTAAGTTATAAATTTTAGATAATAAGAGATTTCCGGCGACATATCGTGTTTCTGTTCGCATACGAACGACCCCGAAATTCTTGGCCTGATGGGGGTTCAATTGGGTCATTGAGAAACCCCCCTTCAGTGGGCTCATGATGGTTCTGATGAATTAGACATAACCTTAGACAAAGCCTTCTAGAATTGTTAACGCGAATACTTAGAATAAAAACCAAGAGTTATAAATCTATATCTATAAATTCGAAATATATAGTGCCTCTGAAAGAAATAGTTATTCCAGTTTTATTTAATTTATATTTCTAAAAATATAATAAAGCCGCCTAGATCCACTCATAAACATGGCATTTATTATTTGGATGACAAACAAGTTACTCATATACTACATCAACGACTACAAAAACATTATAATGCTTACAACGATAAAGAAGATATTAAAATTTATTAAAAATAGTAACGTTTTTTGCAAGGAAATAATTTATGACCGCATAAGATATTCGGTGTCTGTGCTAATAAACTGCCTTTTCTGCGCTTTTCTCCAAAACAGCTGTTTCAGCAAAGTTGTTTTACGCAAGAAACAAGCAGGAAAGTGGTAAAATACGACTGACGGCGGTTTTCAATATCCTATCTATCTTAAAATTTTCTTATCTATCTTACAATTTTGACAGATTTTGTAAGAAAAGAACATGCTCCTATTTGAAAGTCCGACCTTGCTACCACCAGCTAATCCTCTGGTGTCGGTGTCTGTGGATGTCGTTATCACTAACCATCAGGTGAACTTAATGTCCGTCTGTGTCCCTCTTCTATATATATAAAAAATTCTATATATATAAAAAAATACAAAGTCGTTATAACATATCATATTAATTATACTTAACGGGATTCGAACCGCAACCGCTACGTCCAAACACCTGGGCCCTAGACCAGGGTGGTCATAACAGCTCATTACGTATGCTCGCCTTGAGAGTTCATAATGGAAGCATTTTCATTGATCCTTGATTGATTCCTAATACTTTGATACTTCGGGTAGGTTATCCTGCAGTTATCAGGCCTTTATTGACATCTGTTGTTATGTACGTATACGAGATTAGACGAAATAATCCATTTGTTGCGTCGAGTCTTATTTGTATATTTATTTCCTTACGCTTGAAAATATTATTTTGTATTATTAAAATACTAGCTGCTATCCGTGGTTCTACTTGCTCAATAACAATTAAAGAAAAAACTTTTAAAAATGCGCTTATAACTAGCGCCCGGTTTCCGAAAGACTGATCAACGCAAAAATTAACAAATGAACAAGTCTCTTGTTAAGTGTCAAATGGGTTGCTAGGAGCATGGTTAAATTTGTGAATTTGATCAGTCTGTCAGTTGACATAGCCTCTACAATGAAAAGCTGTCAAATTTGACTCTAGAATCGTATGTAAATCGCCATTAACAGCAACGTTAGTTGACATACAATTTGACCAACTTTTCAGAAACCGGGCATAAGTAAAATAAGAATTGTTTAATCCGTCTGGTTGTTTCAGAGATTTTCGAGGTTAAATAAACAAACTTGTATTGATTGTAGCTTTTGTAGCTTTTTGGATTGTAGCTTTAATATAGACGAACTGTTTTTTTACGAATTCGGCCTTTAAGCCTTTACTATTTGCTCTACAATAAAGCAATTACGTTTTTTATTGAGATCAACAAACACTAAAGTATCTATTACAAAAATGAAATATCTATAATTTGTACGACTGCTAACGTGACCATTACGAACGGTCCGTTTCACGTAATAGCCGATCGGTATATCGACAATGTTACGTTCCTTTATACGCTATAATCATTAAGACCACACAAATATAATTGAGACATTCGACCGATAGATATTATTATATCCTCCTGTTATAGTTACTACATACTTTTACATGTTACTTACGAAATTACTCGGCTTGCTATAGGAATTAATTAAATTCAGGTTACAAAACCCATGTTCGGATATGTGATTTGATTATGGAATAATCGTGTTCTAATATACATTAATATGCGTGTACAGTCATCCGAGTAATTTCTCATAGTTTATTTAGTTTTAATTTTTTTTATTCTCTAAATTGTCTTCATTATTTTGCCTTACATTTTTTTATAATAGAACAGCGCGCGATCGCTCTGTAGGTGAAACTTAAAAAAATACACCTATGTTAACAAATTAGAAATATCTGTTGTCCAGTATCTGATGCAGCTAATATACTTTATTCTTTTTTAGGTATCAATTATTTTTGTCTTATATGATTAAATAGACATCCAAAATAAGATGGACACAGTAACTCAAGTATATTTAAATCTCTAAATTAAATAAAGATAAAATGAATTCTCTAATGAGTTTAGATGTTAATAATGTTGCTAAAACGATGTGATGTGGTGAAAAAATATACCTCTTCTTTTTTGAAGTTCGCAAAAAAATAACAATAAAACGGATCAATTATAACACATTTATTTATATAATCCATATCACAGAGGTTATAAAAAATAAGTGTGGCATTTGAATCATCTGATGAGTCAAGACTGTGCTCTCAACACAACACCATGGTTTGTGTGTCATTGGCGCCTGCTTGATGCTGCTAATTAATTAGCACGTCCTACGTGTTTATTAGGTGATGAATACTCTGCGGTTTCTTCATTGTTTGGCCTTTGTTTTGCGGACCCTTCAATGGGAGCTTTAAAACACATGGAACAATATTGCTTCATGTGTTTTAACAATGATCTGAGATTAACACGGCTTCAAATGAGAATGCTTTAGTGCGTATTTTGAAACAGTAAATACATGTAAAGTAAGGATTAGTAAAAAGTAATGTGAATAGTCAAGTAAAGTAGCAACTCATATAATATGTCCCGCTGCTTGGCACGGGTCTACTCCTCGAAATTAGGCGAGGAGGGTATCGGGCCATGGTTCACCGAGGCGTTGGCCTAATGTGGGTTGGTAGTTGGTATTCGACGATAACTCTATGACGATATATCTGTGTTGGATTAGTCCGAAAATGAAATAGAATGATATAGATGCAGAGTATTCTTATGATTTTCGTTAGACATTATTTGAAATATTTTTTACTGTTCGGCATTTAAGGGCTATTCCATTGCTGACGAAACAGACTTAAACGGAAGACGCTTAGAGACATGAAACATTTGTTACATTATGTCGGTACTTAAAAAAATACTTTATATATAACACTAGCTGTTGCCCGCAGCTTCGCCTGCGTTAACTAAGATTTACAACGGGATCTTAGTACGCAAAATATGTAACTTTTCTGCTTGATTTTTTACACCTTGTGTCCGAAATCTTACGGAACCCAATTTTTCAGAATTTTAGTCTATGTTACTCGTGGATAATGTAGCTTTCGAATGGTGAAAGAATTTTTGAAATCGGTCCAGTACTTTTTGAGCCGATTCATTACAACCAAACAAACAAAGTTTTCCTCTTTATAATATTAGTGTAGATAATAACACATAAGGAATAACATAAGGAATGGTATTTTGCTTTTAACCCAAATAATTGTACCAATAACATCGACGAGATGCAGTCGCTCTCCAGTGATTGTGGTCAAGTAGTAAAAGCTGGGATTGAGGGCCGGAGAACTGTATATGGTCGGTCATTGTGGATACTCACATACTGGCTCTATACTTGAGAGTTGAGGTGTAGTGACATACGCCTCTAAATCATCAAAATATAAAATCATTGAGAAATTAAATTTCGGAGCTAATTAATAACTGTGTAATTATGATAAAAATTTTAAGATGTTTAGTTTGAAAGACCCGTAAAAGACGAGGAAATCTTTCTTGTTCTAGAATCTAGACAATAAAAGTACTTACTCGTTGTTTTAAGTTCATTAAGTGATACCAATAAGCACTTGAATAATAACTTAGCAACTAAGCAACTACCATCCGGTAGGTACTTATATGATTCATTGATGGAAAACACATGTGAATGAAACCCAAAGATTTATTAAAATGTATGTCAAATTTCTCCCAAAAAAACAGACAAACAAACTGCATAATCGAATGTCTAGGCTAGAGGCTATAAAGAAGGAAAAAACTATTTAAAAGATTATTATTTGGATATTTGGGTTAAATGCGATTACATCTACCGCGGTTTTATATCATAATAGGATATCATAATTTTTAGCGGTCCATTTTTAAAATCCTCAAATGGAACCAAGTAAAACCACAAGCAAGAGTTCTGAGAATTGCATATCGCAACGGTAGACGGGTACAGAGTATATGAATCATGTGTAATTGAGATGGCTTTAGCTTCTATGAGTGCGGTCGGGTGAGTCAAGCTTGTGGGAACATACTCTGCTGTGACAAGCCTGTGACATGCCTGTGACATGCCTCTGACATTTGGTGTTTAAGGTCTAAGCGTCAAGTGTAATCATATGTGGGTCAATGTGGTGTAAATATGATCACGGTATGAATCACTGCGAATGTTGATCATCGATGCTGTCTCATGCGAGTGTTAGAGCGTCTTGTAGGAATAGAAATAAAGGGAATATTAAATTAGTTAGCACCTTCTGCATAGATAGGACTAAATAAAATATTGTTGTATCATAGGGTAGTTTCGAATAACTTTGTAACAGTAGGACGTCTGACACCTCAGTCCTCCCGTGACCATGGTTGCTGTAAAGTTTCCGAAACGTCGGGCTTGTAAAAAACTAAATAAACCGCGATAAAATCCGTAAAAGTTGTTTCATTATAATGAGTGAAATTCGCGTAAACTTAAGAAAACAATAAAGGGAATAGATAAATTTTGTACCAATTAAGGCAAAAAATTAGTTTATTGCTAGATTAAAGGTAACAGAAATGACATGGCAAAAGTTTGTATTTGCATGTTTTTTCCGATTCCTAGTACCTGACGAGACGCGGATAAAATGTTGATAAATATTTGACTATTTTTTTTTTGAACAGTCAAGTTGATAAACATTTGACTATTTATGTATTCATTTTAATGTAAAACTTTAGTTGTTAGTTAAAAATATATTTTGTTTTAATGAAAGAATCAAATAATTAAATATCCTGTTTAATTCGCTTACATTTCGAATCATGTTATATTTTGTTAAAAAGCAACGTGAAATGCCAATAAAAGGAATCTCGTATCTTGGTTATGACTTATGAATAAAAAAATACAATTGACTGAATTAAGATCCGATTTCGCTTGATGTTACAAATTCGCTTTCATACTCACAACAATAGCAGACGAATGACAGGACACGGAGCCTGCGACCTTTGGCCCCGTTGCTACACTGTTCCGGATTTTGGAAACGCTGGTTCCATGGGAACCGACTGGTCCCTTATCTGGTTTTGTATCAAAATGTCGCCTATTATCTCGCTTTCGACCACTTTCGGTGTAGGATCTTGTACACGTTCCAACCATGATGGATGTGGACGGGCCGTGTATGTGAGGTCTTAAATGAAAGTGTTACATTGTTCGGAATTTAAATTTATTCTTATGTATCTATTTACTTGGACTAGTACAGTGTGGCAATGGTGATTTTACATACTAGCTGTTTCATGCGGCATCACCTCCGTTCACTAAGATTTACAACCGTATCCTGCTTGATGGTGACTATTTCTATAGCCTATGTCATTCAGTGTTAACGTAGT
This sequence comes from Lycaena phlaeas, assembly GCA_905333005.2. Classification (NCBI taxonomy): domain Eukaryota; kingdom Metazoa; phylum Arthropoda; class Insecta; order Lepidoptera; family Lycaenidae; genus Lycaena; species Lycaena phlaeas. The sequence continues at coordinate 4,953,102 of HG995176.1, forward strand.
ATTTTAATACTGAAAGAGTTTTTTCAAATCGGTCGACCGGTTTTTGAAGTAATTTGTAACAAACAAACAAAAAACCAAATCTTTTCCCTTAACATTATTTGAAAGAATGGATCATCACTCGCCGTTTACTGCTAAACAACGTCCTCCTTCAATGAACGCCAAGACGGCTGACCCCTTACCACCTTGTATAGCTAAGGCCGGCTTGCACGTCATAAATGTGTACTTGGTACTTGATTAAAAAAAAATCAAGAGCAAATGAATGTGTTTTTAATTACTTACACCAACGATTTTTCAGCTAGGCCGATTTTGATGGAACTTTCATTAGCAGATAGTAGATATTATAAGTAGTAACTTATGCTATAAAATAATTATCGTCAATCCACATACGGCTGTGAATCTAAGTTAACTAAGACGAAGGGCGAAGCTTCGAGCCGTAGTCAGCTTATTATATTTTTGCATTACTATTGCAGCGTATACCATCTTTAGCTACGTTTGGTATGGTTAGTTTGAACATTTGTAAAGGCTATAATAATTGTAGACGCGGCATCCGCTGTTACATAAATTTTCAAGTAACGCCACGGCAAAGCAGCGAAGCCGCATGAAAAATACTCGGATTATGAGTAGGGAGCGATCTTCCCGGCAGATAAGGCGTACATATAAATTATTACAACGTAAGACCCAACTGATATTAAATAATAAAGCATGTAATTCACATCGGTTCGATCCGGACTATCCGACAATAAAATACACAATTCTGACAGTTTTGAAAGATGACCACGCCAAGGAAACGCTTAGAAAGTCAAAATTTAGCCTTACAAATGACCTTATTGCTGTTATTGAATTATGTGGTTCCTTTATAACATATTATAATAGCTCTAGGTAATATGACAAAGCATTTCCATTCGTTATTAGAGCTTGGATACTTGAGAAATGTGGTTTCGAAGGATGTTCGATACTATATTTTTTAAAATTGTACTAAACGGTAGTTAATTAAGAAACATCATTGTGTATGTTTGCGATGGATGCGAGTGGGGGAGAGGGGAGGGATTGGTCGTCTTGGTGTTCATTGAGGGAGGCCTATATTCGGCGATGATGATGATTGTGTATGTATGTAGGAAAACGGATACGGATGTTGACATTATTCTTGGTATCAATCAAAGATGAAACATCGAACTATGTTTTATCATATTCAAATAACATTGGGGTTTTTTATGTTTATTAGAAAAACTCGTCATTTTATAATATTGTGTTCCGCGTAATCTTGTCTTGATGAATAAATAAATTGTTTAATCATTGGCGCCAGATATCGGATTCTGTAAATCTCATTGAGTGGAGTTTCCAATTCTTGTGAATTGTTTGGTAATCTTTTGTATAAATTTGTATAACACGTTACGCTCAATTTAAAATTTACCTACAAATCGTTTTCCTTAACGCTTCAAAAAAACGACTTTTTTGTGTGAATAGAAAATCCGGTACGAATCGATATAAACGGTGTCATTTGTGCGTCATTCAAGCGTCTGTTTAGCATAATAATCGGAATACACCGTAGTCTATAACGCTTAAGAATCCTGAAGGGGGAAATATCCATCACGTTCGATCCCCTTTACTTGTACAAAGAAGCTTCGTTTGGCGCCACCTTAAATAATATGAGCTGACGATAAAAACAAACACATCTCATAAATCGGCAGATACGCTGGCGGTCGGCAGAAAGCCTGGCGGTCGGCAGAAACGCCGTGTGATGTGCGCCCACAGATCATGTGGTTTTAGGTGTAAAAAAATCGATTAAAGCAAGACGACACGCTGCGATCGGTCTATCGATACCGGTCATAACTCATGGCGGGTGCGCCGCGGTTTCTACATTTTTGTGAAAATCAATTAAATATAACATAATGTATCATAAAATATAATGTTATGTTCTGTCGAACGATTATATTTCAATTAAATACACATTTGAATTCCGATTGTGCGTGCTTGAGATTTTCACATATAATTAGTTTGCGTTTGTTTTCCGCATTTTATTTGATTTATTTGTTTTCAGATTTGAGGACACCGTACACAACTTTCTCCAGAATAATAAAGGTAAGATTTGAGGTGCAGGCTACAGCTATAGCTGGGTACAAATTTATATTAGTGTTTTTTTAATTTTAAAATCAGTTTCTAAAATGAATAGGTATAAAGGGCGCGAAAAAAAATATGTCTTGCAGTTCCGAAGATTACCGCGTTCAAATAAACTAAATCCAGTTTTGGAATATTACAATTTTGAATAGAGTGTAGATTGATACATTTTCAGCAATATTACATTCAAAATTATGACATTATGAATTTCTCATATTGGATTTCATCTTTTTAAAGTCATGTACTAATATAATGTTTTGTGTCGACAATACAAACAATATTACATTAAAAGACCAAGTTAATGTGATTGTATTGGTCGATGGTCGTCGACTGTCGTCGGTGGTAAAATGTATTTATCATCACTTCACAGTCGGTGCCCTTGTGATGTTTATATTACGTAGTGCGATGAAATGAAAACACTATTGAATGAGCTGACAATTTCTTCTCACTAATATGACAATTTCACGAATGGCAAGTCCAAGTGGGCTTTGTACACTTTGATGTAGGTATTGGAGATGTGATTTGCGTAGGTGAAGGTGTTACTGAGGTGTTAATGCACGACCGTTGCCTAATTATATTGCTTTACGAGACCACCATAAAGGGTATCGTTAAATTAAATCTATACACGCTAATCTATGCGTTTTGTTGACGCTTATTCTATTCGGTTATGATTAAGTGGTTGAAGACAGTTCCAAGTTTGGTTGAAGGTGTGGGAACATTGCGGAAGGTTCCAAATGGTCTCCGACCGAGCGATGTGCAATACTCGGCTAGCTAGCTCACTTGCTATCGTGTCAAATGTTGTATATATAGCAGACGGACGCTGGAATTCTGATAGCGCGATGCAGGATTGTAGCGCTGTGATTGGTCCGCTACAGAAGGTACAATTATGTCCTAGGTAAACATGTCCAAGACATGTATCTGTTTAATTTATCAGTAAAGAAACTGAATAATGAGAAAATGTATTCCTGGGAACACAACAGATTCCCTGACAAACGTTTAGCGTGTAGCTTAAGTTATTCCTTTTTATATCAGCTACCTGCCAAGTAAAGTCCCGTCAAAATTGGACCAGCAGTTTCGGAGATTAGCTAAAACAGGCAGAAAGACAAACAAAAATGTCAAATAAAATTATTTTGGTGTAGGGATGTACTGTGTTTATATCCTAACAATATAATTAGATAGAACATAGAATTCCTTTTATATATATAAAAGGAATTCTATGTTCAACGATGGGCCTTGGGGCATATGAAGTGTTGTTTTCTGGGAATAAAGAAGTTGTATAATTATGTAATTTCTAAATGCTTTTCGCTTTTAAAGCAATATTATATGACATATTAACAAAGTAGAGATATAATAGGGTAATATTTATTTAATTGTTCTTTATTGATGTTTTATGTTTATAATATAATTTATATCGAACGTTTAATCATTAATAGACATTACTATTAACAGAATCGTTAGTATTACGTAAAGTCTATAAAAGTAGAAGAGACGTTTATCAGTACTACGGACACAACACACGATTTCAATTAGAGATAAGTTTCCATTCCGAATGTAACATGTTTTGGACGGGAATCCAAGCGTCACGGTGGACTCTATCAGTTTGTCATCGTTCTTGGCGATCAATCGAGCAGCACAGCTATCATCCGCAGCACTTTTAATTACGTTGACACAAATCGTGGTTATCGACGAATTTCTCACGACGTTCGACTTAATATTCCGAGTGTTCATTAAGTTCTAATTACGAATGATCGCCCTTGTTTGTCTTGATCACAAAAACTCGCTTTTATTAGATAAGGCGGGTAGTTTCAATTAATTGTCAGCGTAATATCTGGTCGGTGTTTGGTAACGCTAATGCATACATCAAGATGTATAGTCAACTGGTTCTGTGGTTAGCGCGAGATAAATGTAGGTCGATGTTATTTTTCTTATTAGTTAGATTGTTCAATAATTGACTTGTCAATAGACTTGCAGCGTTTGTCTGTGTTTATCTCTGGATATTGGAAATTCAAATGAAACGGTTAGCTTTTGTTATTTGTGACGATAATTATTGTTTTCATCACCAGTACCAGTGTCTTTACTAGCAGAGTAGTAGAGACAAAACTCTACTAGTTTGGTATAAATAATACTGAAGTTGCAATGCGTTATGTGCGGAAATAAGATTTTCAATTTTGACTAAAATTAAGGAACTCTTAATATTAGTTTCTTTATATTTTGTAATGTTTTTTGTTATCTTCTAAATATTCTACTGTATTCTGCCATTTAGTTTTGAGACGTATTCTCAATGTTTAGATGCTATTTTGGTTGTACCGTATGTTTTTTTTCTTAAGTTTACGCGGATTTCACTCATTATAATGAAACAACTTTTACGGATTTTATCGCGGTTTATTTAGTTTTTTACAAGCCCGACGTTTCGGAAACTTTACAGCAACCATGGTCACGGGAGGACTGACCATGGTTGCTGTAAAGTTTCCGAAACGTCGGGCTTGTAAAAAACTAAATAAACCGCGATAAAATCCGTAAAAGTTGTTTCATTATAATGTACGGTATGTTTTTATTATAGCATGCATTTATTCTAGGAAAATGTTATTTTTTGTTATTCGCACTTTTATTATATAAATTGTGTGACCTTTATGGGTGGTGTCAGCGGAATTAAAAAGAGTTGGCACGGTGCGTGGTGCGTGGTGCGTGGTGCGGTAATGCGATGATGTTCATATTTCATGCGGTATCTCGCGCGGAATCGCTCCCGGTCCGATTTACAAGATATCGCACGGAATGTACGCTCGCTACCGTTTGTCGGGGGTGGTCCTAATGTGAATTCGCAGATGGTTATCCGTTTTGATATTTTTGTGTTTTTTTTTCCGGATATGATTATTTTATATGACATTGTAATATTCCTATGTTTTTTTAAGTATTAACATTACAATGACGGGTATTAAAACTAGCTATAGCCAGCAGCTTCGCCCGCGTTAATTAAGATTTACAATGAGATCTTAACTTGATTAAATATAGCCTATAACCTTCCTCGATAAAAGGGCTATCTAACATTGAAAGAATCTTTTAAATCCGACGAATGGTTTTTGAGATTAGCGCGTTCAAACAAACTCTTCAGTTTCATACAAAAGGCATGACTCCATAGTCTTCAAAGACAAGACAACTTTAATATTAATTGTTATCATAATAACATCAGGTTGTCATCTTTAACATCGTGTTGATGAACGAGGACCGGCCCTCCGCCCTGTGGTCAGATGACTTGCTACTCACAAACCCATCATAAATCATCATTTTTTAGCACCCGAATATTTGTTCCCTTATTTGTTTTTGAAAAAGTTGCAATTTTATCGCACCGTTCCATCTTGTTTTGCTGACTTGTTATAAATGAGTTTTGGTTTTATGTTCCGAAAGTTTCCAGATAAAAGTATTTTCGATCTAGTTGTAAAATTATTCGAGACAGTGTAGTTTTGTGCTGACTATGACTTATATCTTAAGCGATAAATATTTTATTAGGTATCGGTTTATGTGTTGGTCAGACGACTTCTGCATGAACAATCTTTGTCTAAATAAAATACGTGAGACTTACTTGGTATAAAAGAACTACCATAGGTTTTCATGTGGTGCATATCTGAAAAGATTAGTTCCACTGAGTTTGTTTCGCCGGTTCTTTTCAGTGGGCTTGCTTTGGAATCGGTGGTAGAATCAATTGACTATCAAAAAGATACTTTGATTGTACTATTTTGAATGAAAAAAATAGACTTTGACTTTTTTCAATTGTATGATTACGTAGCTGGTTTATATACGATCACGCTGTTAAAGGGATGCGCTGTGTTGCTGCTTCCAGCTGTATGAGTATCTCCATAGCGGACCTCCAATAGCGCTACAACGCATATCACCCTTGGATGATCATCATTTTATTCGATATTTCGATTGACATGATCGTCGTTTTATTCGATATTTCGATTGACATGATCGTCGTTTTATTCGATATTTCGATTGACATGATCGTCATTTTATTCGATATTTCGATTGACATGATCGTCGTTTTATTCGATATTTCGATTGACGTCATCTTATTCGATTTTCGATATGGTTAGCTGATCACGATCTGGATCACATCGACTAGAAATTTTAGTCCTCTAAGCTCATGACAACAAATAATAATTGTCACACTGAACAAGCGAGCTGATATACATTTTTACAATTATTTACGTTTAGAATTTTCAAATAAATATATTATTCAACAATCACACCACGATAACCTAGTCTTAGGGTAAGCTCGACAGAATTTGCGTTACGGATACCAGGAAAGGAAATAAATTTTAAAAAAATATGTACAATGTGTACATAATTTTTTACACGCAGCAGACGGCTATATTATCATACAAAATATTAGCACGTGGCAGGAATCGAATCCGCTACCGCTGCGTAATGTGTCCAGTAGCGAGACCACTCTTCCATCTCACTCGACAAAATAATAATTATTATTACTTTTTATATTTAGAAGTCTGAGCGTTCATTGAGGGAGGCATATGTTCAGCAGTAGACGGAAAAAAGGCTCATGATGGTGATGATATTTAAAAGTACCTACGCGTGAAACCGTTCTACATCGTCCACATATTTAAACAAGTCTGGTATTTTGATTGTGCTTTAATATAAAATAATGAACTTTGTGTCGTGTTCGTGTATTACAACAGTTATGTTTTAAATGGCTAATCGGTCTCGCATCGGACACCATCTCTGCCCACGCGCGCGCGGCGCCGATGTGGCAATGTTTGACCGGCGATGGCTCGGCTTGTCATCGGCGTATCTGTTAAATACTTTTGTAATTATCTCATTAATAATGATCAATCTATGGCCAGAGGTGTCGGACGGATTGCGTGTTTCACGGCTTCTTTGTGAAATTGATATCTTTTGGCGCTATTGTTGTTTGAGAATCGTATCATACCTTAACCTTTTTGGATTGGATATAAGACTGATGATTGGCTGTTTGGATTTGTATAAAAAATTGTAATTTGAATTAGGTTGAGATTTTATGAAAATGGAATAAATTAAGAATACAACATTCTTAATTCATTCCATTTTCAAAAAATTCTGATAAGTGCTGGCCTTCGACCCTTGCAGCTAAAGTTTGTAACAGATAAATTAAATCTGTGAAACAATTTGACTTCGAAAGACACTTGAACGTTTTTCATATGCATACTTATCAAAATGTATCATGCATATCATCTGAAAAATAAGAAAAGTATACAAAAGTAAATGGAATTCAAAGCGTTGTCATGTTTATGCGTTAAGTTCATGTGAACTAATGAGATGCCGTAGTTAATTATTACAATAGGTATATTGATGTAATCGTCTCATGAATCCCAAATTAAATGATTATTCAGTATAGTTAGTAAGCCGATTAAGATATTAATGGTAGGTGTGTAGGTGCGCACGTTGCGGTATTGACTTGTTACAATACAGATTATCTGATATCTGTCCGTACGTCATGTGTGGCGACTGGCGCGTTTGTACAGCTTACAGGTCAGTGAACAACATTGTGCTATATGCAAGAGATAGGAGTATAAGGAAATTTTGGCTTAAAAACTGACTGTATATAGCGTATCACCGTCTTCCTCATTATAAGCCTTTATCCGTCCACCGCTGAACATAGGACTAACTCAATGAATGCCAAGACGACCGAACCCTTGTCACTCGCATTCCACATGGTCCACTGGACGCAGATCTTCTTTCCTGGTTGATAGCCGACAAACATTACATCTACTTATACGCGGCCTTTACACGTGAATCTTATGATAGCGTTTGCCTCCTAGTATTTCTTCTTGTGTCTATTTTAAGTGTATGTATTTTATTTTGAATAATCAGTCGCCAAGACCTCTATATAAAGAGCAGTTTATAATTAATTCACCCAAACTCGCCTCTATAAAGTCTAACAAACCATCCATTGACTTATCTGATATCAAATACATTGCCATGCGATGATGAAACCTATTCAAAATTCTGTTTACAAGTTCATTAAGTAAACAACGTTAAAGAAAATCAACTCTAACGTATGTAAAACTCTTATGTAATAAAAAATTGATGGGGTAGTGTAATATAATTATGTGCCTTGTGTGTGTGTATGTAATAATAATAATAATAATATAACTTTATTGCACACACATAATTTACAAAAAAAAAATAATACATAAAATAAGAAGGAGTAGTACAATAAGGCGACTTTATCGCTATATAGCGATTTCTTCCAGGTAACCATATATTGAAATAATAAATTACAGAAGGAGAAAGGGTGTGCGCCAGAAGTTATCAAATGTATGTATGTATTAGTAACAGTTAAGTATCAGTGTATGTTTCTGAATAAACGTTAATTATTATTAATATAGCACTGACGGTGGTATCCCAAAACAATAATGCAAAATTGAAAGTTTGACTCAAATATTGCTCAATACAACATAATGAACAAATACTTTGCTGTTCTCTCACCATTCGTTATTTTGTTTGTAATTGAAAACGAACAGTAATTAAGTTGCCGACGAAAGCTCTTGATGGATTGTTATTAATGGAAATGTTTTTTGCATTGCGCGAGTCGAGTTGCCATGAATTTCCATATGTAATGCCTCAAATGCATTATTTCTCGCCGTGGGAATTTCGCATTTACAATGACTTTTTTCTTTTGCCTCGTGCTAAGACGAGTTTATTCGTTTATTTAAATTGATTCCGTGATGAATTCGTTTAACACCGATACGTGGCATTGCATTTTATGTCCATCGTTCATGGCGTTCGGGCTGGTTAGTTCCTTCCGACCTCAATTAAGGTGAATAATGTTAAGGGCAAGATCAATGTTAGAAAACATACGGTGTTCTTGAAAAGGTATTAAAAGCTTTGTGTCGTATTGAATAATGATATTTATGAAATATAGTAGAGGAGACCTTCACCCATCTGATGAGATGAAATATTAGAGATATATAGATTTATAGGAAAGTACCTGGTTGACCGAGCATTTGCTCGGTACCCTTAGTGATTAAATACGATAAAAATTTTCTTAAAAAAAAAAGATCTTAAAAAAAGGAAAAAAAAATTTCGGACTGGAGATTCGAACCAGGCTCGTTCGGATCTATATGCCTAATTTTCCCACTAAACTATCATGACATACTATTTGACAGCGAAAATTACGTTCGCATTCTAATCATATTTTATCGTTGCCCAAAACACAGTTAAAAAAAAGTTTTCTAAAAATCTATCCTAGCTAGATCGATTTATCGCCATTTTTAACCCATGTATACAAATTTTCATGAAAATCGTTGGAGCCGTTTCCGAGATTCAGATTCTATATATATATACAAGAATTGCTCGTTTAAAGGTATAAAATAATAATAATAATAAGATATTATAATTGTAAAATATTTTTGTTCTTTTTCAATCTTAATTGTTATATTTTATTTTTTTATTATATCCGTAAAGTTATCTTAATTGAGTTACCTTTCATTGTGTGCCAGATAGCTTTGTACAGAAATCAGTAGACAGGTCTACCAAGGAACATTGGTTATATGAAAAACTATCCGTCAAGATTTGTTTAGTTAACATAGCAGGTAAGGTGATTTAAATTAAAAATAATTCAATTAAAAAGCCATGGACATATTTTGCTAAGCAAGCTATCACAGGCTATAAAAAGACTAAATATTCTCTTCTGGTTATTAGATGGGTAATTTCATCCGTTTAGGAGTTCGGTGATTTTTTTTTCGAAAGGTCTACTACTACTTTTAGGCCTGATGGCCTTTTAGCTCAATCGGTAGGTAAGAGTTCAGTCATGACATACTCACGTACCTACTGCAAAATTATTAGAGCGCATCACCTTAGGGATAATGCCTTTCCATTCTAAAAGAAACCTCTTCCATGGCGTTTGCTGATCGAGAGACTATTCTACCGGTTTACGATAGTTACAAATGTTGATTATATCTTAAATATTTATTTTTATATCTTAAGAGTGTGATGGTAATTTCGCGGCAACATTACTTTATGTTTACTTATTAGCCAAAATCTGGCTCTTAGTATAAAAAAAAAGTTCATATCAAATGATAAATGTACGGTTGGAGTTTTTGAGTCAGACCAAAGTGAAATGGGCAAAAATTCAATAAAATTAGTTAAGTATTTTCAAGATATCATTATTCGTCGTGCACGTTCAACGTAAACTAATAATATGATTTATGTCCTAAATACGTATTATTTTATAAAAAAAAGTTAATAAAAAAAACGCTAAAGTTGCCAATGAAATCGTGCGCTTGGTGTGTTCGTTATTCTATTTGGAGTGTATTTATCGTGTTTCTTGGGGTTCACCTTTCCGACTACTTCAAAGGTCTTCCTGAGGAAGTGTCAAACCACGGCCGCGACTTCCTCCACCCTACACACCCCCCACACCCCCCTGTGGGGTGTAGGGGCCTCGAGTCAACGACCTTAGCGTGATATTTGCGGTTACATTTAAAAAAGCAGCCATATTTTATTCAAAATATTTGTGGCGTGAATTTTTAATACAACGTTTTAGTGATGTTCTGTGAGTAACAAGATTTTGAATTTATGCGTATTGTTTCAGATAAGCTGGTTGGCGTGCACTGCACTCACGGTTTGAATAGAACAGGATATATGGTCTGCAGATATATGCGAGATATTCTCAAAATACCACCGCAAGAAGCCATAAAAAGTAGGTACTTTTTCCTCATAGACAATTTTGATCAAATCTTAGGTTCTGGCATATGGAGGCAGTACATAAGATGCCTGTGCCCTGTTGCTAGCAGATCGGGGCACCTCACCAAAGGCAGAATTGGTGGTACTCGCCGTGTTTTAGTGGGTAGAGCTGCGACCTTTCGTGCTCAGCGAGTCCCATATACCGACCTGGGGAGACCCACTATCCTGCGGGATGCCTCAGCGCATTTCCTGGCGTACAAGAAAAAAAAAAGAACATGAGATGCCTACCGGCTACTTGAGTTATGCGCTTATAGTGTATTTGGGTGGAGTAAGGAAGTAAAATATGTTAATTTATAATGAGGCATGTCATTCGAAAAAAAGCTGTCGAACACCAAAATACAGAGTACGGGAAGACCCCGGACCTAAGAAACAATGATACGCTCAGATAACAGCTGTGTCATCTCTTATTGATAAATTAATATTGTAAAAATAATTATAAAAATATTATATTGGGTGGAAGTTTATGAATCTAAATATGAAAATAAATATTTAAAACTACACCCGATTAATTTTGTTTTACGGTTGTAAGAATAATCATCACCTATCTTGATGAAGCACAGAATCCAGATCCCGGGAGAAGCTGCGGGCAACAGATTCACTAGGGATCGTCCGTTTTGGCGTTCATTGAATGAGACAGAGAAGGATGATGATGATGATGATGATGATGATGATGATGATGATAGATTCATAAGAGCTTATAATATTTTACTAGAGATAAGTAAAAAGCACATACTAAAACAATATTTTTTTTCAGGGTTTGAACTGGCGCGCGGGTACAAAATTGAAAGAAAAAATTATCTAGATGACATCTTAAAGACTTCCACTTTTAATGCAAGAAAAAATAATTTTAATCTCGCCTCTAAAAGGGATCGCGCGTCTTCGCTGGAATCTTCAGACAGTTACGATTTTAGTTATGATTATTAATATTATACGGTTATATCATTTTTTAAACAAATTCCATATTTTGAATATTGAACATTTTTTTTAATGTATTTTTTATATTTTCAAACCTGTTCTTGAAACTTTTGACATTGTCTGCTTGTAAAATACCGATGAAGTGTAGTCTAATGTAAATTAATGACGTATTTATAATAAACAAACTTTATTATTTTCTAAAATGTTTTATTACCCCTGAGAGAAAATTGATTAAAACAATTTTAATCTAATAAAAAATGGATAGGCTCCTTTCTGTTTGTAATGGTCACGAATACAGGTAGAATTTGAAAGACAATATCGTTTTTATTTTTATAAAAATATTCAATATTTTATATGAAACACACACATATATATATATAGCGGTGGCAGTGCGGGAGCGGCAGGATCTATGCGTAGAAATCAAATGGACCAGTTCTCGAAAACAGCGCAGCGGCAGCAGTGCGGGTCTATGTTGCCCGCGCCGCCACCGCCGCCCGCTAAATTCGAGGGCGAGGCCTTAGAGTTAACTATTATAATAAATAAATCCACGTTTTAAAAGATGTATTTACAAATCATTGTTCCAGGAAAAAGTACCAGGAGGCCATACATTACTAAGAGGCTCTGGTTATGAAAATGGAAAATAAAAGTCTTGTTTCATAACTGGTTATGAAACAGTGAAAAAATTTCCTTTTTTGTAACCAGTTATGAAAATTTGGTTACGAATGTGGACGTAGCGTATGATTTGACTACAAAAACTCTTACTATCCTGAGTAGCGCGCGCGATACACCGCGCCACCTGCACAGGGATGCGTCCCTCTTTCGAATAATTTGTAGGTGATTGTGATACCTACTAAATGAGCTTAAAAGTCTAGACAATAATATAGCTTAATTTCGTGTACCATTGTAATTTTTGATTTTGAACATCTGTTTCGGTGTCTCTTAAGTACCTAAAATAGAACCAAATTTAGATAGATAGATACATAGATAAACTTTTTATTCACAGTTCCACATTACACATACAAATTAAAAAGGAAAACAAAAACTAAATCTAACAAACAAAAAAATAACATAAATCTTTACAACGTTAATAAAATCACATTAAAATACAGAGTATGTGTGCTGCAGAATCGCAAAAAGGTAAGTAACTCAGTACTAAAAGATCAATCCGAAGAAAGATCGACTGATTTTGAAGGCGAATGACATGGTGTCACGACAGAAAAGCTATACTTCTCTATACTACTACATGTTTTTGTGAAGACTATATTAATGGGTGTTATTTAAATAGCAAAATATTCGTATTTTTGTGAGCAGAAAAATATAATCTGGTAGCAGAAATAACTAATTGAGCGGTAACTTATGTGCAGCAAACATTTTAAAATCAAATCATCAGCTTTTATCCCTCTACCGCTGAACATGGACCTCCCCGAATAAATTGCAATATGACCAATCCCTTGCTTCTCGCATCCAACGCGGTCCTGCCACTGCTCGGCGAACGTCTTCCCACTTGGTTAATGGCTAACCAACACTTTGTCTACCTAAACGCTAACACTTAATACTAATACTTAGATACTCAACTTTATACGTTCGTCGCACTTTATTATGCCTTGTTGAAATAAAAAAGTAACCTTCAACTCGCTACTGATGTACATAACACATAGGAATGCTGTACCTTCCGCTCAGACTGAGTAATGTATTATGAAATAGAGATGAGACTATTACAGTAATAAACAATATCTTATTAATTACAAGGACCATCGACCACATAACCCATAGATACTCCCTATACACTATACTATACTCCTAATAACAGGGGAACGGGTTCTGGCGACACATCTGACTTATAGTTCCGATGTAAGCCGTAAACAATGTACTCAAACTATCGTGTCGTCTTATTCTTTCCCGTTGCGAAATATATCCATTTCTTTTTAACGTTCCGTGATTGGTAATTTCATACTTTCAATGTCATACACATTGAATTAGCTAATCACAGCATTGCAACCCCTTTCGTCTCACCTCAGCTAGTTGCCAGATTGCATTTAATACGAAAAATCAAACAGGAGACTATGGGTTGTGTGGTCGATGACAAGGACCAACTCAAGTTATTAGCACGCGACGATGTTATGGTATGAACTTGACCTCTTGAGCGAGAGGGTCCGGGTTTGATTCTGACGCCGCCCTTCACCCTAGTATTGCCTTGAAATGGGTTTTTCTAAATTTCTGAATGAATCCTGAACACGATATCATCGCTCGCTTATCGGCGGAGGAAAACATCGTAAAGAAACCTGCAAGCCTGATGAAATTAAAAATCTTTGAAGGTGTGTGAAGCTCACCAACCCGCATTGGACCAGCGAGTCGGTGATCTATAGGCCGATATCCTCTTCGCCTTATATCGAGGAGGAGACCCGTCCCCGAGACCGAAATGTAAGATGGTCTGTTCTGGCAAATCTCTGTGCCAGTAATTACACTGCCAATCCTGTCCTTCCCAAAACATGGCAAAGCTGTTTGCAGGATGGTCTTGACTATTGAACCGCAGGAATGCAGTTTTCCGGTTGTGACGAAGTATTTCACCGTATTATGCAATATACACCTGACGACACAGCGATTGAACCCAATTTGGAGTAAAGATAAAGTCATGTCATGAGAACAAGTCTAATTATAGTAAAATTGGTAAGATCACGTATAGTGACGCGCACGTGCTTGATACCATCGAGATGGCATTGAGATAGGGATGGGCGCAGCATCTATTTTGACGTGCGATGAACAGTAAACGTATGTTGAATGACAATATCTAATACTTTCAACCCAACATTCCGAGATGACTTCTTCAAAGGTAACAACTAGGCTGTACTATCGATATATGCAATAAACTGTGCGTGCTGTAGTCCAAGTAGACTGGTCCTCCAAGGGCCAATAAGGTTTAAGAGTTCAGGCTCCGTTAAGATAAGAAAGGATGTTTGTGAGCGTTTTTAGTCGCCAAAAGGCTTCGACTGTTCGTTTGCTCACTATGTTATAAAAAAAAGATAGACTAAGTATTGGTCGACTATTTACCAGGCGGAAAGACGATCTTACTGCAGAAGCCGAGGCCACCACTAATAACTCAATAGAGTTATGTAGCTATGTGAGGGAATTTTTAACACATGCAAATTGAGTATAAATTTCACGAAAAAACTGGAAAATCTCTACTTCCTTATATTTTAATGTGGGAGAGAATAGAGATGCGCTGTGCCTTGCTCCCATCCACATGCGTACCATCATGCTTGTTTCACCCGTGAAATAGCTTTGCTGTAAGGAGAGACAAGAAAGGAAAGACAGGTGGTATAATTATTGGTGCCTAGACCTAAAAATTTTATGTTTCATACGTAAATTAATTAGCTAGCCTAGTTCCTTACTACCGATTGAGCTTAAAGGCCATCTAGCCTAAAAGTCTAGTCCTTTCGAAAAAAAATAATGGCCTAGTTCCAGGTAAACAAGGTCATAATATATGCTATCACTAACAAGATTTAACTATAATGTTCAAGGTTACTAAAAATAGAAGGACACGAAAGTTCCATCATTTTGTCACTTTTCATCATCGTGTTTATATAATTTTCTTTATTTTAACTGAACTCGAAGATACCAATTATAATAAATACTAGGACCGGTCAGTGCACGCAGAATGCGCGTCCATTTGATAGCCCTTAGTACAAAAAAAAAACTGCTAAGTAATCAATGAATTACATATACAAATTGTATAATATGTACTTATTTTTAAATTATGTACATTAAAACATCCTCTAGGATATAGTGGCAGTTTTCTTCATGTAACACGACTTATAAATAATGACACGACAAACAATATGGTATGTTGTCTTACATCAGCGGGTGTATCGTAGTAAATGTAATACAAACATACGCGATTCTGTTTGTTTTATAGCTGCCGTGCGTAGCGCTGGAGGTTGTCTTTGATTTATTTGTCGTCGATACGTGTAGCTTTCTCGTCGTAGTTATTGCTCTATTGTTCGCCCCCCAGGCGAGTTTCCGAGCTTTGTATTTCACCTGTGACCACCGCGCATTGTATGCCGCGTCATAATGGATCGCAATACGCGCGCAATGAGAAATTATCTCTAAGAAATTTTATGACACGCTGTAAAACGCGAACGTGATGCAAAATGAACTTGTATTAAAATGTCCAACCACAATATGCTGTTAAAATATATTGTCACTTGTTATCACTATTAATATTGAATGTTCTAGCTAGTTTGGAATGAAGTGTTCTTCAATTATGACTACGTTACTATAAATGATAATCCTTACTAATATTATAAATGTGAAGGTGTTTGTTACGCTTCCACATGAAAACTACGTAACCGATCATCAAGAAATTTTGTACACATATTCTCGAAGGTACAAGAAGTACCATAGGACAAATATTTTACACCTCCATGACCTGGTGCGGCCATCTATATGCATCATATTAATCATCCAATTTTATGCACTTGGCGTGATTGAAACCCAGGACCGCTGCGTGTCTAGTGGTTTGACCACTCGACCAGCTGTCCAAACTATTCAAACAAACGAAAGTTACTTTTTTATTTTTTTTTTGTTGCACATGCCAAGACATTAGACATACAGTAAAATAAAAATGCCATAGATCTTTTGTATTTTACGCGAAATAATTAATTCCAAGATAAACAAACTGTATGTCATAAATTAGGTCCATTTTGTTAGTAACTCATAAAATTTAACGTCTTAACTAGGGTTATCTCATTTTGTTGTTCCAAATCTTTACTACCTGGCTTCCGTCAAAGCGTATTCCTCAAATCTTTCAGTGTGACACGGATGACCGTCTAATTTATGTCCGCCATGTTTTATTTTATGCGCTCGTTTACTTCGGTGACAGTTGGTGACGCTTTGGGCGCCATTTGATTGTTATCGGTTTATCGGGAATAGGTACGGCAGTCGTTGACGTTTTGTCCTGTGACAATTATAAATGTAAATCAATTAGCCATGTCTATAGATTAATAAATGCTTAGATTAATGTTGTATTGTTTTCTATTTGTACATAACTAGCAGCACACCGCGGTTTCACTCGCGTACTTCCTGCTCCCGTGGGGAAGGTCTGAATTATAGCTTATGTGTTATTCTGATATATAAGTTTTGGTATTGTAAAGTTTCGTTAAAATCCATACAGTTGTTTTTGCGTAAAAGAGTAACAAACATTCATACAAACTTTGACGTTTATAACGTTTGTAGGATTTGGAAATAAAACAATTTGCTGTAAATGATTCATTATTGGCTAGAGATAGGCACAAAGTTCATCTAAATATAGTCTTTGATCCCTAAAATTATAAATAGTATCTAAGTAATTATTATATGTATTTGAAACTTTGCTTATACAACATACTCTGAGACGCTTAATAACCAAGAAACTTATCCTTAATCCTTAATATCCTTGCTAATATTATAAATGTGAAACTAGGGATGTTTGTTGCGCTTTCACGCGCAAACCACTCAACCGATCATCATGAAAATTTGTACACATATTCTCGGAAGTACTAGAAGTAACATTAAAAAAAAGGACACAGAATACATGGCTAACCCTGGCGAAGCCGCGGGTAAAAGCTAGTCTAATTTATAAATTTGTATTTAATTCAATATATGTATGTATGTACAATCAAATGCATAAACAATTCAGAGAGAATTACTCTTGCGAATCTATTAACGCTACAATAACTCAACGATGCTGAAGCTGACACAGGCCTTAAGGCATCGGCTTCTGTGGTGCATGGCAAAGAGTACGTTAGTGTTGTACTATACAAAATAAGAATTAAATAACTTTTACGGGTTTTATAGAGGTTTATTAAGTTTATTACATCCTCAACGTTAAGAATACTTTATAGCAACCATGGTCACATATTGTTAAGTTTAATGTTTAACTTATTATTATAATGAAACAAAATTAAATTAAATGAAAAAATCCGTAAATTTGTTTCATTATAATGAGTGAAATTCGCGTAAACATAAGTAACTAATATTTAACTTATTAGTTAAGACATGATTTAATAACTTTATATAAATGCAAAAACTTATTGTACGTTTTAAGTTTAGCACTTGTTACACCCTTTGTGGTTTTTGTTGCTTACCATTTATCTTTTCGTTGCATTGTATTTTTATTTGGTAAATAAAAAAATCTGTAACAGTTGTTTTATTGTAATGAGTGAAATTTACCTAAAAATGATAATAGCTTTGTATTGAAATATGCTAAGAAGCATAAAAGTACAAAAATAAAAGTAGAGTTATAAATAGAGAAGGCATTGATAAAACGATACCTTGGTTGATATAAAGGATTTCATCATTTCATATTTTGTAATTTAGCCGACTGTTTTTGATTATTTTCTTATAAATAAATAAAGGCAGACGCTTTCAATATATTCTAGTAAAACATATTTCAAGTATAATATTAATTTCGTCTTCAAAATATTAAGGATGAAACGTGAAGCTATCGTTATCCTAAGATGGGTAACACATAGGTGTTTTATTCTTAGTGTTTGTTGCTATCAATGTAATATAAGAACAAAACCGATTAAATTTAAATAAAAAATAAGCAATAAGCGACTACCTAACATAAAACTACTACATTTATATTTTCATATGCCCATTGTCACTCTCACAATCGAGATGAATTTAATCTAGCATTAATCCACAAAAATCCATCTGGCTTATTTTTTCTGTGTGCCAAAGATACATATTATCTACATACATCCCAAAATCAAATTGCTTTTTTGACGCAGACGTGAAAAGTTTATGTAAACGTAAATATTTCTATATTCATAGTGTAAAGTAGATTTAAATTAATTAAATATTACATAATGTAATAAACACGATATTCTTTGACACAAAGCGATGTACAAACGGTATCTATAAACTGAGCGGATAATACCGGACGGCTCGGAATATCAAAGAGCCGGCGTTAGATATTGTGGCAGTGGGTCATTTATAAATCAACCCGTTTCAGTGATACCAGTAATTATAAACAGAGATGTATTGGTTCAATGCCATACCCCCGGTTATACAATGTTATACGATAAAACTTTCTCAGATTAAATAAATTGAAAGACTTTGATATAGGCGACATTCTGATAGTAAATTCCTAACACATATTTAAAGTATCAACCCTTATATGTCCCACTGCTGGGCACGGGTCTCCTTCCTCGAAATCAGGCGAGGAGGGTAATGGGCCAATAGTCCACCACGCTGGCCCAGTGCGGGTTGGTGAACTTCACATACCTTCAAAGACTTTCAATCTCATCAGGCATGCAGGTTTCCTCACGATGTTTTCCTTCACCGGACACAACACATATTTATCTAGACATATTTCTTTCTTATTCCTCTCGTGGTACAGTGTAATAACTGGCACAGATTTTTTTTTCTTTAACGACGGGAAATGCACTTAGGCATCCCGCGGGGAGTGGGTCTCCCCAGGCGGGTACGTGGAACTCGCTGCGCCCGAAAGATGGTAAGTTGATGCAGCTCTACCCACTAAAATCGCGAGAGTGCTACTATTGCAGCCTTTGGTGAGGTGCCTCGGATCTGATAGCAACAGGGCACCTCGAAGGCTAGTCAGTCCCTCAGGGGGCCGACGCCACCTCCCAGAGGGGTTATCCTGCACCACAGAACAACCTCCCAACGTCGGGACAGTACAATGAGGCGAGGTTCTCGTCTTGCCCCTTGCACCCGCTCTTTTGCTTCCTCTTCTTATAAAAGGGGTATAAAGAGCCCCCTCGGCTCAATTCGCTTCGCCCAAGGTCCTGGCCCCTAGGCTACTGAGCCCTACCGCAACGACAAGGCCTGAACCATGGTGGGGAAACTAGTACAGATTTAGCATCAATAAAAATAATATAATAAAATAAAAAATAAAAAAAAACTCGAATAAACCCTGTATGTAGCAATTCTAACTTTATCACAGCTTAAAGATGTCTGTCACAACTCACAGATAGACAGAAGCATATTCTAAAGTTAGCCAAGCTCTAAAGCTAGTCATGCATTAGGTATATACGACACACTTTTCCTTTACTTTAAAACAAATAAAAAGTAAAGTTATTATGTGGCGCCGGGCGAGGTAAGAATGCGGATCTACATTATGTTGTGTTTATAAATTTGTTATGCCTTGTTATAAAAAGATGGCAAAGAAAATTGATTGTCGGTGTGAAGCAAAAACTTATTGTTGATTAAACGGTCTACTATTTTTTTATTTCTTTATTATAACTAATGCCCGAATACCCAAACGCAGCTCAAATTTAGGAGCTGCTTACATTTTGATGACATGGATTTAAGGCGTGCTTAGTAGTTTGAGGTGCCCCCAAATATTTAAGTAGCGTTTGAGAATACGGGCGCATGGCAGACAAGTTCGCGTTAACTTGAGAATGTCTAGTGATAGTCAGATGACAAGGGGATGCATGATGACGATTCGGATGATATGAGATGTTGGGTAGTACTAAACAGATGGGATGGACATTTCGCGCAAAAGCCAGTCCAAGCTGGATGCGAGTGGCGTTCATTTACAAAGACCCTAGATTCAGTGGATCTGGGAAAGAACATGAAATATTACCAATATTAATGTTGCCTTTAGATGTTCAGAAAATCATGAGCAAATAAACGCGTTCGACAAGATTAAAAGCTTTCTAGCTTAAAAGTAAAATCACCACCTACTTAGATTTGGAGCGTGTGTGTGGTGAAGTCTTTATTGTAATTAATAAACACGGTGTCAATAATGAGTGTTAGGGCCTGTTTCACAATTTCCAGTTAAGTTCCCAATAGGCTATCGGCAACATATTTGACAGATAGAGTATCTGTCAAATATCTGTCAAATATGTTGCCGATAGCCTATTGAGAACTTAACTGGAGATTGTGAAACAGGCCCTTAGTATTATTTGCTAGTTTAAATTTGTACGATTACTACCATAATAGCGTTGAAAATGAGGATTACAAAATATGGCCACACTTTGAAAATTTCTAGGTGAGCCATCTGCTCACCTATCTACCGATCCCCACCATGGTTCAGGCCTTGTCGTGGCGGTGGGGCACAGTAGCCCAGGGTGACCCAAACACCTTGGGCGAAGCGAATTGAGCCGAGGGGGCTCTTTGTACCCCTCTTATAAGAAGAGGGGACAAAAGAGCAGGGAGCAAGGGGTGAGGATGGGAACCTCACCTCATCGTACTGTCCCGACGTTGGGAGTGGTTGATCTGTGGTGTGGGGCAACCGCTCTGTGGAGGTGGCGTCAGTCCCCTGAGGGACTGACTAGCCGTCGAGGTGCCCTGTTGCTTGTAGATCCGGGGCACTTCACCAAAGGCGGCATTGGTGGCACTCGCTGGGTTTTAGTGGGTAGGGCTGCGTCCACTTACCATCTTTCGGGCGCAGCGAGTCCCACATACCCGCCTGGGGAGACCCACTCCCCAGCGGGATGCGTCAGTGCATTTCCCGGCGTAAAAGAAAAAAAAAATTCGTTTTCGAAAAAAAATTGAAGTTTTATCTTCAACAAACAATTTAGGCGATATTGATAATCACTCCCTGGGTATTATGACTCATAACTAAACAAACAAAACAATAGTAGCTATCCCAAAATAAAGATAACATCATACCATAGACATTTTTATCCACACCCCTTGATCAAGTGATCAAATTTAATAAATCACTTCCTGCCTATCGATATTCAATATCCAGATAAAATTATAACAAACGAACAAAAAAGTTTATCACAGA
Organism: Lycaena phlaeas; assembly: GCA_905333005.2. NCBI lineage: Eukaryota > Metazoa > Arthropoda > Insecta > Lepidoptera > Lycaenidae > Lycaena > Lycaena phlaeas. The sequence goes on from HG995176.1 coordinate 4,974,604, forward strand.
GGGTAAAGTTATGATTACCACTTTAAATATTATTAGGACGACCTCTGTGGCTCAATGGTTAGCGCGTTGGCGCTCAAGCGGGTAGGTAGCGGGTTTGAATCCCGCCAGGGAACAAAAACAAAAACATTTCCGTGTTCCTGGGTTATGGATGGGTATTATACAATAAAAATTGTCTGGTGCCCGTAACACAACTTCTTTAGAAATTTGCCACAGGACCAGATTGACGTGGTGTAAAAGCGTCCACTGATATTATTATTCTTATGTAGAAATATGTTTACGTTGTTTTTAAAGTAGTAACCTACGCATTCAGTTTCGGGTTGGATAAATTTAAATATCATACTTATGGACAATTTAAGATGAAATAAGATAAACACTGACCCTTTTAAACGATAAACATAATCAACGTAAACATTAGAATAAACAAACTTTGACGAAACTTTACGATACATTAACGTTATAGTGAAATATTTTATTTAAAAGTTGACTAAATTGAAAGGCTAATATTGAAATATTTCATCATAAGTCCATTATCATCAGTTAGTCAATATTGGCGTGATAATAGCCAAAATGAGAAACCAGCGGTCTGTCAGTTCGTGACTCTTGACTTCGGAGAGATCTTTTTAAAATAAGAACTATAGGCCTCGATAGGCTCTCATGGGAAGTTGCTTTTAAAACTTTATGGCTCTTTTGTTGTTGTGGTTCCTTTTTTTATCTATGGCTCTTTTGTTGCTGGTGTGGTGGTCAGGATACCTCACACGGTCGTCGAGGGTTCGAATCCCGCTCAGTTCAGGTAATTTGTATGTTAATTATAAATCTCTACGCAAGGTCATTGTCGTGTAAATACGTTCCTTAAATTTTGTTATAACAATCTATTACATGAGCCATCTGCTCATCGACTCTTCTGATGAAGCTTAAAGGCCTTGAGGCCAACAGCATAGGTCCATTCGAGAAGAAAAAAACGTTATAAAAAAGAAATGTGGTGTCGTGGGACACCAGGTAGGAACGAAGTTCCTTCGGCTAAAAAGAAAGATATTATACACTACTCGCTTGTGTATGCGACTGTCGCGCCTGCGCACGTCTCATTTAACGCTTTTTATTCCACGCACTTTTTCTTACGGTTTTACTATCACATTTATTTCGGTTCGGTCGCGCAGCAAAATCCCTATCCCCTCCAAGCCTGCCGTAAGGAACTTCGTTCCAAAAAGGGCAAAAATACAGGGCTAGGTGAACGTGTTGGTTAATATTATTATGGTTAATATCGGTTTTAAACTTTTTAATTGATTTAACATTCAACGTAATGATGTAAGTCATTTTATCAAAAATCTGGATCTCTCACACCCGAAGCGAGAATCATACCACTAGACCAACGAGCCATATGGTTATAGCTATGAAAAGGAAAATGTGAAAATTTTATTGTTTACTAACTAAGGAATTTTCATATTTTTCTGTAAGCTTAATTAGCGATCGCTAAGTTTGCGTTGCGGATAAAAACTCCGAAGAGTTATTCAATAAAAATAATATGCAATGCAAGCATGTATTCATAGCCAAAACCAAAAAAAATTGCGGCATTTAAGCCTCTATTTAAATCACACAACTCGTATTTGGTACCATAAGCTAATACAGTAAGATATTGTGGTATATTTTTTGTCAATAAATTATAGAGCTGGCTTCAGATTTTATTTCGAAAGGTCCTAGACTTTTAGGCCTTTAAGCTCTATCGGTAGGCTTCAAATCTAAACGAATCCCAGACTGCAACAGATCCCAGTTTTCTACAAATGTAAACCTTTTTTCTACTTCCTAAATAAACTTGTAATTGGTATCCTATCGGGGCTAATAAAGCATCTGCCCCGCGATAAGTATAATCTATTGGTAATTAGCCAGTAATATATTGAGCATATATGTTTGTATCTCATTAATGTATCGTTATTCTTTCTTTACGGATTCTAGGCCGGCTTTAGGCTCGTATATTATTTGGTGGCTCGATATTGACGTAGATATGAAGTTATTAGATGTCACAGTGAAATGTTTAATAACACTTTCTTTTTATATCTGAGGAGAGCTTGGGAAGCGGTATTTACTTCTGGATTTTTGGTTGTACTTACGTATTTATATATGCAGGGAAATGAAATCATTTTTATTAAATACCTGCCGTTAGAAAAGTAAGGATTCTTACAGAATTGTCTCGCATTCTCATTGTGACGATATCGGTTCATTTTATAAGGTTTCTTGCTAATGTTGGTCGGTCATTATACCCAGGTGGAATGACGATCTTCATGCAGCGGCCGGTGGGTCTTGGATGCGAGTGGCAAGGGATTGTCTTGGCGTTCCTTGAGGAAGGCCTATGTTCAGCAGTGGAGAGATAAAGGCTGATGATGATGGCGACGATGCAACAGTGTCGTTAGTCTTTATGAGGCTCCGGGATTTGCAGGCAACAGGAGTTAGCCAGGAGCAAAGAGACAACGGCGACGGCTGGCCCCAGAGAAAGACTACTTCTCGTAAGATGACACTGTCCGGCTATTTCTACTACCGTATTCCTTGTCATATTTGCACATAAAGCAACGCGGACCTCTTTCCGGTGTCGGAGTATTTGCATGATGGATGATGAAATAAAAAAAGAAATGCGGTGTCGTGGGACACCAGGTAGGAACGAAGTTCCTTCGGCTAAAAAGAAAGGTATTATACACTACTCGCTTGTGTATGCGACTGTCGCGCCTGCGCACGTCTCATTTAACGCTTTTATTCCACGCACTTTTTCTTACGGTTTTACTATCACATTTTTCTCAGTTCGGTCGCGCAGCAAAATCCCTATCCCCTCCAAGCCTGCCGTAAGGGACTTCGTTCCAAAAATAGATGACGTAAACCATGGTGTAGTTGTACCTTGTAATAACGGTTGTTCATGTCAGTTTTTATCTCCGTTATCGATGGACACGGCGGAAACAATAAAATATTAATGTGCACGACTTCGCATAACTTAAATCTTCGGTAGGCCTTTGGATATCTTTGTCTTAAATTGAAATCGTCGACCCGCTAACCTCTGCATTGTCTTATTACCTATTAAACTATATAACATGCTTTTAGCCAAGGGTCAAGTCTTATCTTCTTTTAAGTGGAATTATAAATGCTTGGCGTAGGCATATGCCCACCAGTCGTTTTGTGGTATGGTGAAAGTAAGATTTGCTTATCAATGTTGCCTTTACCGCGGATGGCAAGATTACTGTTAAGTATTTTTATTAATATGAACATAACTAGTTAAGATAAAGAGTCTAACTTCTATCAGTCTTATGTCTGATAGAGAGTAAATTAAATCTGATGTTGGCTTGATAGTTCATCAGAGTTTATCATGTAGTTTTGGCGTTAGTGGAAAAAAAGGCCAACTGAATATTAACAGCACTACTGTTAATACGCAGTTGGCATAGTAGTTGCACTGGAGTTAGGATTTTTCTTTGCTTTTTATAGTATAGGAAAGCAAACAGTCAAAGCCTTTTGGCGACTATCGACGACCATAAACCTGCACACAAGCAGAGGAAATGCACCAATTTAAAATAGGATATTGGAAATTCGCATACAACACGAAACGGGACAGCATAGCTGTCATTTTACGATTTCACGAGAGCGAGCAGTACCATCCCAATCGTGCCGGCCCAATTTGGCTGCAAATCATGCTACTATCTCTTCATCATTATCATCGTCATCATCATCAGCCTTTATCCGTCCACTGCTGAACATAGGCCTCCCTCAATGAACGCCAAGACGACCGATCCCTTGCTACTCGCATCCAACACGGACCTGCCACAGCATGGAGATCGTCTTCCCACCTAGTGAACGGCCGACCAACACTTCGTCTACCTCAACGTCTATATAGTATCTCTTACTCAAGTGCTAATAACCATAAAGTAATATAATTGTACGAAATGTCTAAAAGTGGTAAGGAAAAATCTTATATGTTCGCAACAACGACACGCTGATGTAACAGTATAGCGTCATTATGAAATTTCTATTTTTATTTATTTATAGAAGAGGGCACAAACGGACTTACGGTCTATTCACCTGATGGTAAGTGATAGCGACATCTACAGACACCCGCACCAGAGAATTAGCTGGTGCGTTGTCTTTTAAATAGTAGTATGCTATTTTCATAAACCCTTAAGGGCGTTCGTATTGGTTCGGAAATACATACCGTATTTTGCGGATAATTCCATATAACAGTCGTACAAAGCAGGCAAATCTAGTTGTGGTGGATTTCCGGACCGAGGTGGTGTGGGTGAAATTTTGATGAGATATCCGGTGGTAGAAATTAGAATTTTGCAGATTTAGTCCGAACAATTCCTCGGAACACTCCACGTGGTAGATGCGGTAGAAAATGCAGTGTGAAATAAGTTTTCACGTCTGTCGGCCGTCCCTAAGGTAAATTTAATTATTCTTATACGATTTTTGGTTTACCAGGTGGACCAGGTCCTGTTTGGTATTTTCATTTTGAGGAACTGAACCCTAAAACCGACGAAGCGACGACAATCAAAACATATGCCGGTACTATGACCTATGCTTTGAGTATTTCACACTTTAACCGAATATGCAATTAGTATACATATTACTGGTTTTCATAATGGAGTGTGAATATATTAATTAAGTATGTAGTATTGCGGTTTCCACGCAACACCATACCTTTCTACTTATTGTATATTGTACTATCATCTATTATTCCGTGCAGTGTACGTAAGTAACATCGCAATTATTTCGTATTTTGTCGTCTTTAAATATTATGATAATTTTTGATCAAAATATCCTTTTAATATTCAACATAGTACGAAAAAAGTATATTTTTGAATGTACTATACATTAGTACATTGTAAGATTTTACTTTTATCGGGAGTTCCGATGGGTAGTAGACGTTTTTTATTTAAAATATATTTTTGAACGTCAATTGAAACAACCACCGGCACCAAGGCAAGCCCACTGGGAAGAACCGCCGAATTAAATACAGCAGAACTAATCAGTGACATAATACATGTAGTATGTCAACGACAATCTATTGACTCAAACCTAATATTATGTTCTTTTTATTCATATAGCTAGAAAAGTAAGCTTTGTAAGTCTAATCGCTGGTGCATCTAGCCTGTGTCTAACAATTATAATTATATTATATGGATCTATAATATCTGTATTATTAATACGTATAACCCTAACTATTATTAACTAACTTTTCCTACAAAATTCATTTATATTTTTCCGGACATACAGTAAGATTCCTAAGATGTATTTTAATACATATTAGTTAGAAATAGCAGTTATTATTGTCATCATCTCAGCCCATAGCCGTCCACTGCTACGTAGGCCTCTCCAATAGTTGTCCAGCGAGACCGGTCTATTGCCACCTGCATTCAACGAGACCCAGCAGTTTTCACTAGATCGTCGGTCCATCTGGTAGGTGGCCGTCCCACGCTGCGTTTGGTGGTACGTGGTAGTCTAGGATTTTTCTGCCCCACCGTCCGTTCTTCGCGCTGTGTGGCCCGCCCATTGCCACTTCAGTTTGCTAATCCTACGAGCTATGTCGGCGACTTTCGTTCCTCTACGGATCTCCTCTCCATAACCCGCTGAGCGACTTTGAGCCTGTGAAAGAGACCCTTTGTGAAGCACCACGTCTCAGAGCCGTAAGTCATCACTGGCAATACACACTGGTTACAACTGGTTAATACACCTTCGTCTTGAGGCACTGAGGTATTTTAGAAAGTAGTAGTAGTTAGAAGTAACAGTCAGAATTTTGTTTTATGTTTTTTCTCAATGATTGACGGTAAACCCCCCGCTAGCCCGCTTCTGCATCACAAAACAAAATTTCCCTCACTCGATATGCGTACTGTAGTGATCAATTACGTTTTAGTGAGGTGATATGGCTCGGTAAAGAGGTTGCGGTATTTTCAAATCAAGGCTTCGATCGGCGCGCGTATACCGCAGGTTTACGAGCGGACTGTGTGCGATGGTACGGGCTCTGATCGATACCAGGTAATACAGTATTACTATCAGTTTATGCCGTACCATTATCTGTGATTTACTCTAAATTCGAAAAAAGAAGTAAAATAAAATTTGCCACCACGAGATACCTGGAGAAGATGCATATATAGAAATAATAACGAATAGCGACAGCGTTGGCTGACACGGCACTTGTGTTGATTAATCAATTATTATTACCGCCAAGGTACGTCAATAGATGGTTCTTATAAAAAAAATCAATTAATAATTATTATTGTTAGAATTAAACAGCTTTTAAGCATTTTATTCTTTTATTAGAATTTTTGGACCATTACAAGTATAATTGTGACCGGCGAGTCAATGTTTATGAGCTCAGCCAGCGGCCTCTCAATTTCCAAGTGCACCTAAGCATGAGACCATCGCTCGCTCACCGGCGAAGAAAAACATAGTGAGGAAAGGAAGATATTGAAAGTCTTTAAAGGTATGTGAAGTTCACTAACCCGCACTAGGCCAGCTCATCGGTGAACTATGGCTCATTACCCTCTTTGCATGATTTCGAGGAGGAGACCCGTGCCCAGCAGTGGGACATAAAGGGTTGATACTTTACTTTTTTTACAGAATTTTTGGACCATTACGACCATAATTTGCGTGAACAAAGGGTTTCTAAAATAAAATAAAATGTGGCATTGACTCGTCAGAGGTACCATCCGCCACTAACTATTAAGACTAGTGTAAATGATTTATTTGTTTGTTATCCCGCCTTTTCGTTGTAGTAAGTTACATTACCTCTTCACTAGGGATGTACATTGTACATTTCTTGTCAAAGACAGAGAGTTAGAATGATTTATATTTATGCTCCATAAATATTTGTCTTAATTTTATAAGATCCATGTTTAGTAGACAAATGCGATGATGATGATGATGTTTGAGAAACCGTAATGTTTAAAGTTGAATGTACTATATCCTTCGAACACGGATTCCTAATAACCCACATCCGGATATCAGTTTCAATATGGGAATTCTTAATCTGAGATTAGCTTTGGCTTAAACAAACATGGCGTCATTGCCATTTCACGGCTAGCTAGCGGAAAGATGGCAATTTTGGCACTGGCTGGAACCGAAACACATTGCACATACGACTTGGTGCAGACAGAACCTCAAATTGCTTGCTTACCGAGACGCCCGACTGTCATATTTCATGTCTCGTACTATTCACAAAGTGTCCTAGATGCTGCAGACACTTTAATTATTCGGACATTATTGTGTCCTAATGTTTTTGATGTGGAAAATTATTGATGCACCCTGGCAGTAAAATCAACTACAATGCCGGGGCGGCGAATGGTATGATACTGTAATGTTTTTACATTATTGAATTCATCATTATATTCCTTTCAAAAATCATGAATTTTCAATTTTAATATCATCATGAACTCACCTACCGGTCGTTCAGTAAAAAGTGTTTAATCTAAGTAGATTTTGTTAATTTTTTTTCTCGTTTTTATGTTGGTTTGTCTCGGTGTCATTAATTACCCTGGCTGTCCCGTATTTTCTGCTACGCTGTTTGACGGCAGTAGAATAATGACACCCAAGGACAGAACCGCAAGCGTTCCTTCCATCAGAGATTACGAATGTGAGTCTCATCGGTTTTAATTCTCCGATATGAGATTCGAACCATGAAATTGTTCTTTTCAATTTTTTTCTTAGGCTTTTCCAGTACACGATTCTACTACTTACCTGAAGTGGCGTTGCATATTCTAATGTGGCTCCGTATCAACATGTTAAGCAATTTTTTTTGTGGGATTGTGAAAAGATTTAAGTATTTTGCTTATATATTTTAAGCTTCTGTAGCCTAGGGATCCGTATTTTTGATACGGCTGATACAGCGATAGCTATGATCTGCTCATCTGAGTTAGTCCCATATTCGCACATGCACCGCGACCATACCCCGCTCATTGTCTCCGCATGTAATTCGTATTCGCGGGCTTTATAGCCCATATCAGCTTTGGTTTGTTACGGAATTATTGTTTGTCGGCGTATTAACTCGCTACTTTATTTTTACGACATGACTCACTGTTTTATTATTTAAATAGTTCTGATACCACTATGCATTTGTTTATTACATTTCGGTGCAAATGAGATGTGCGTTTTTAATTTTATCCACTATGCGGTATGGTTACTGTTTACAAATATTTTTAAGTAAAAAGATGAAAAGCATACCTAATGTTACCAGTAATGAAAACATATAATAGATATGAGTAAAAATGGGTTTAAATAGACGAAGACAAGAACTCATTTCTATTGTAACATACAAACATATAATCCACGTATTTGACTGGTTTTAGAACTGTTTATGATATATGATTTGTTTTTCATGTCTTGAGGTCGTAGGCATTAGTAATATTAACAAGATTAATAACATGTTTTTCGTATTGGACGTTTACAACTGTACAATATTCGTATGACGCATTGCCGAGTTTTCGCAGTTTTTTATAATCATATTCTGCTTCAATAAACATTGTCTATGCGGGCATGAATAATTGGCTTTTGAATGGTTGTCATCTTCTTGAAAAAATAAAATTGATATTAGGAAGTATTTTGTTTTGCAAAATCATTTTTCGCATGCAGAGTATGTCATATGTATATAAAATATAAGTCTGGTATTAGAACGAGATCCTAGGTTTATCGTAGTACATATCAATACTACTTAATACTACTAACTCTACTCGGAAGAAATTAAAATTGTCGCAAGCTTACATGCTCGTTGTAGCAGACTTCAGGAGATCAATTTTCTGTAATCATTATTATTAAACATTTTGTCACACTTTAATGTAAGTCTAGGAATTTCTAGTCATAGGACAGACATGTTTTTTTGTTAATAAAATATACTCAAGATTTGATGATTAGAATAAGAAAATGTATATATGACTTACTAGTCATACCCCGCGGTTTTATCCGTGTACTTCCCATTCCCGTGAAGGTACGGGGATACATAATAGTCAATGTTGTATTCTGATGCGTAAGCTATATTATTGCAAAGTTTCGTCACAATCTATACAATAGTTTTTGCATGAAAGAGAAACAAATATACATACGTTCATACAAATTTTAGCGTTTATAATATGAGTATGATTAAGTAAATAAATAAATATAATATTGTGTAACAATGTCATGTATTTCGGAACCTTTTTTAACAGATCCTGTTTTTTTTAAACTAGGATGAATAATTATTTTTAAAACTTTTTGACAAGCTATCGATATTTTTCAGCTCTTCAACTTTGAATACCTACTTATAAATTATAATATAAATATTAAAGTTCCTAAGTAGGTGTAATCTGATTGTTTTAATTCCCGCACGCACCGCTTTTCCGATAATGTTTTGACTAATCAAATGATAATGATTATATTTTGAAAACAGTACAAATAATCACTACCGGATCTCACTACCGGACAATCTATATGTCTAGGAATGCTCGAAGTCTACGCTACTGAAGTTTGTGCTTGGTCAATAGGAAGTGTATATTATAATTATTTATACTTAATATAAGGCTTATTATGTAAGATCACATATAATGTATTCATATAAAAGATTTATGCAATTTAGGACCGCATTCTTTTATATTTATAAAGATCATATTTGAATATTTATGATAAAAATGTATAATATATAATACTACTATGCATTATAGATTTTTATAACTTGTATGATGTAGCACGTATTGTACCACATTAAAGCTGTTGATTGAGATGCATGGAATAACAGAATAAAAAAAATAACAGAGGGAGCTTTGCCCAGCAGTGGGACTTATATACTTATATAATATAAATATAATAATGATTAATAAAACCTCTATTAGCTTATTAAGATTTTTACATTCCCACTGTTTTGTATGCTTTAAAACCATGGTGACGGGACATTATTAGCAGGTCAGTATAAAATAAAATTAGTTTTATTACTATTAGGGAATTTGGCTATTTCACACAATATACTGAAATCTTAGAAACATTTATTATGGTTAAAAAAAGAATCTTGTCCAGAAGTGAAATTCTTGATCGTCTATACTCTATAATAATATTTTAGTGTCCACCATGTCTATTCGAATATCATTTAAATTCAAATCAAACCTATAATACTTCCAGGTATTGCCATATTGGTAATAAACATTAGTTTTACGTTTAAAACTCCATATAATTTAAAGAAGGTATATGTGGCTGAATGAAAAATGTTTATGCCTCGTATAAAACGCCATATTTACGAGATTGACACGTCAGTCGGCTCTGATTGTTAGCTGTCAGTCAATAACTGTCAGTTTAAATCAATCATTCGGCGTGTTCCAATTTTAAACTCATAGGTCTTAGTAAATGGAGATAAGGAAGGTTTTCGGCTTTTGTCATGTACGTATGCAATTGGTGCTTATATTAATGAGGCACCTTCTGTATATTTACCAGTTACGATAATAATAAAAATCGGCCACGAAATAATAATAAAATTGATGTTTATTGTTTGGTTATATTTAATCCTAAGATTTAAACATTTAAATGGCAAAGCTTACTTGAGATAAACTTTACTATTATGTAGTTTTACACATTCTGTTATATAACTGACACTAACGTGCAAACTCTATTTTAAATAATGAGTTTGTTAAACTATATTTGTACCAAATTTCATCCAAATTGGTTCAATGGTTAAGGCGTAAGAAGAGCCAGACCATGTTTCAAAGGATTTATTTATTTTAAATTATGTAAAACAAAGTCGGTATAAAAATCGTATTTTGGTTAAATTTTATCTAAAACTTATTTCTCATCACGTTAGTCCCATAGATAAGGTTTTATTTATTTAATAATAAACAAAATATTAATAATATTAGTATAATTTTGGAACTATGAATGCCTTTTTATGAAACTGCAAATAGTTATTAAACAGTAAATATTTAACATACAATGATTACTTCTTAATTTTTTTGAGTTCTCTTGAATTTTTGAAGATTTACTGATTTATCACTTTATAAGAGTACATTAAATTTTATGTATAAGATATGTTTTACTTTTAAATTAAATAATTGGGTAGGTAGTTTTAAAAGCCAGTAAAATGATTGTACAAATAGCTCTCAGTGTCCATTATGTATTTATCACTATTTCTCACCTCAGATCGCTGTTACGGGGAAGCTGTGCATAAAAAAGGCCCTACCTGTCGAGCAACCTATTCCGAGAATGTGAAATTGTAAAGACAAACATCGCCGCGGTATGTACTAGTGGTCGAGGTTGCTGGCTCAAAATTGTATTTTTAATTAGCTGGAACGCTCTTGAGTTTCATCAGTCCACTGAACTAAAATAAAAAAAGCGAATGTGTTAACATAACATTGCGAGATAATAAGTACATATTAAATAATTAATTTAATTTCCTATGTTCAATAGTGGACGGATAAAGTGATGATAATGATGCCGAAATAATTTCGATTATAATGTTGTAATAATGTAATATTTAAAGTAATTATTTATTTACTCTAGATTTAAAATTATGAGTCGAAATTCAGTTTCTTCCCTACTCCGGCTTCCTATTTACGGCTCTGCTCGTCACCTATATGAAACGGCCACTGCACTGAGATCGTCTTCCCATCTGGTCAATGGCCGACCAACACTTTAAAAAAATACTAATCGACCGAAATCGATTGAACCGAGATCGAATCGAAAATATTATAACCAAAATATGATGCGACAATTTTTAAAAGTATCTTTATTGTGTTGAATTTCAACTTTTCATTTTTGCACGTCCAGTAGGTAGACCACCCCACATTCAATTTGCATGCGGACTAAATCGATTTGTCGAGTTTTTGCCCGTCCGCTCTAATCCATTTGTCGTCCGTTTTTGTGCTAATTTGAGACATTAAATCGTAGCCCACTTACAATTTATCGTAACGACATCGTCACGAGATTTTTATTCAATGAAAAGATAAAGCTTGAAATACTTACTATATAATTTACATAAATATTTAGCACATATTTATTCTAATAGTGAGCATTATGTAAATGATTATAAATATTCATCATAATCAGTTTGCTCATCCATTAATCAACTATAATACGATTGCCCTCCGACTGTTTTATTGCTCATTCTACCTCCAAATGACAGAAGTATATAACTTCTGATACAAAACCAGTACGGAAAGATATCTGCTATTTAAATTAGTCTTTTAACTCTGGACGAATTTTATTGTATAACCTAAGTTAAAGACTAAGTTGAGGCCTTCAATTCAAGTTATAGTAATAAAAATACAAGGCCAAACATAAGTAATCATTCAGTGCTCATATTAGAACTATTTGATATTAGTAAATGATTCAACTCTTTAAAAAATTTACGATCACATTTTTGATTACTAAAACTAAAATGTACTCAATATCCCATTATACGCAGCAATAAATTTCCATGACATAATAGTAAACATATTTATTTAGGCATAAATCGTCGATTTCTTTTATTAATGTTTGTGTACGTGGGAATATTTTCACCGCACAGATTTACCGTCACGACGTTTGTGAATGGGGGTTTGACGTCACGACACTAATCCTGTACGGAGACCAGTACAAAGGTGTAAATCCCGACTAAATATCTCCACTAAGTGACAGTTTTAACGGTTGTCAAGTTTCCGTTATCCTAAGGACTGTTATTTGACATAATGATATAATTTGAGCCAATGATTATAATGAAACAAATTTACGTATTTTATCGCGGTTTATTAAGTTTTTTACAAACCCGACGTTTCGGATACTTTACAGCAACCATGGTCACGGGTCTCCTGTAAATTTGTTTCATTATAATGAGTGAAATTTGCGTAAACATAAGAAAACAATAGTAGAACCAATGAGCTTATATAATGCAATTAATAATATATAATTAACATATAATATCATTCATTTGAACTCATTTAAATCATTGTGATCTTAATAATTTAGGAATAACATATATTTTTCTATAGTAGGTAAATCTATTGATTTGCGGTTAGTTACAACTTGTCAAATTAATATATTAATTATTTATATAATATATATATTATACTGGAGTGCTTTTATACCAAATTTAAGTCAGTAGACGATTATATTTTGTTTGACAATTATTATAAATAATCATAATTATTATTATAATATATATTTTTAAGGTTATTAATTATTATATTTAGATTTAATAAAGTTGAACTTTATTTTTTTTTAATCTTCATAAAAAGCGCAATAATTGGCTCCACACTCACACACAGCCGGTCGTTGATGCCAGTAGTTTAATTTTGTGGAAGAAAGTAAGAAAAGTCCCAAACCAATTACAAGATTGCTAAGATACATTATACACATATATCAAGTTATTTTTAGACATAAATCTATAGTGTTTACTCTTGAACATGTAAAGACACGACACGAAGAAAACAACAATAAGTGGAAACTGCGGACGTTATCAACGGTCATATATTAGTGAAGGACCAACAATAAGCTGACAAATAAGTATCCTGTTTATCTGATGTATCTCGAAAATTGTTCTTTGGTATATTCTAGAAACTGTGCTCTTATTTATATCAATAATAAGTTTGATTTTTAATAGCACAAATCGGTACGTGAATAGAAATGCAAGCTTGCGACTCGTAAGTCGCCTGAATTATAACGAAATTTATTATTTTCAAGAAAACGTAAACTGATGGCAACACTGAGTCGGCTATAGTTATGACGTCACGATGCTTATCAGCCCAAATATAGATGAAGATTAAATGCATGGAGTAAGATGTACTCACATGTTCCTCTGAAATTATGGACATAATCATGAATGCTTTTAAAATTTATAAGTCCGTAATGACGAAGAAAATTGTCCGTCATAACAGACAATATTCCGTCGTTGCCTCAACACTGGACCTCAGAGAAAAGGCAGAAACAATAAATAACAAAGCAAAGGGACTTGAAGTGAAATGACAAGCCATTACAAATATTAATATTCTGGCAACAAAAGCTCCATCAACTCGATGTTTGACGGATAACCCACTTGTCTTCTTCACTTGATGTATTTACATTTTTCCTTTTATATTTATTAACTCAACCTCAGAGTTCTACATTTCTATGAAGAATTGTGATCATTAAAAAAATGTGGCATTTTCAGCAGTTCTATCATTTTGTTGTTAATAATAAAAAGTCAACGAATAAAAAGGAAAACAAATTCAAGCTATATGACTTGGATAGGCAAATTTACATATGAACATAAATGAGTTAACCTAGGCCTGTTGCCTATTTTGAGACGGAAGTTGGCAACTCTCAGTGCCAGTAATTACTGCCTGTGAGGACACAAGCGGTGTAATTACTGGCAACTTCAAACATTAAAAAACTGTCTCACTGTTCGAATACTTGTACCAGTTGGGTTTTTCTATACGGAAATAGAACAATTGCTCTGTGGAACATATAAAGAAGAAGTGCAAACCCCACCTCTATGTTTTATTGTTCATTATAATGAGACAGAAAACGTATAAACGTTATTGAAAACTCTAAGCAAAATTTTCCATATCGTATATTCCATACGAGAATATCTTTTCTATTTTTAGATGACCGGAGCGTCCGTACACTAAATTGGGACAGAGGGTTGAAATGTGCATCTTAAACCCCCGTCAATGGAAAGTGTGTCGGCGACCGAGCCACAGCGACGCCTCTAGCTCTGCACCGCGCATGCGCGTGCTCGAATACAGCGTGTTCTTAATCTAAAACAGATTATAATGGTTGGATATGCAAATGGATTGACAATAGTGAGGCAAAATATTGCCTTGCTTTACCAATATGCATGACCAACTACCACCCGTGTTATTTTAGAACCGATAAAACAGGGACATTCAAGAAAAGGGCACACTAATATTTGAAGAGCCAGCGATGCACCGGCTACTCCTCCTGTAGCTACCACCAGCTGATTTACAAACCGGCTGTCCATTTTCCTCCTCTTTTATAGAATAAGTAATTGCTAGGTTATGATTTTTTTTTAGTTTTCAAAGACTTCCAATTCCAAAATTGTACATCTCCATGCAAGCAATGAGATTGGAACTTAGTACTTAAAGTTAGATAGTCAAAACAGATGTGCAGCCTGATGGTAAGTAGTAAGTGTCGTACATAAATATAATTAAGATCAACTGAGGCTAACGCCATATGTATTTGTACAACATCATCGACTGCTACAGGATTAGAATCATCATCAATCATTAGAATCAAACACTTTATAATTATTTTTAATCAATCAACCTCAACAGAACTCTTCAACTTATATTATACAGCAGTTACAACTTAATACATCTCAAAATACACTTTTTACAAAAGCTTTTTTAGGGACATCCTTTATAAGTGTTGTCTAGCGATCGACGATTTGTCAGTCAGACTTACGTGAGACAATGTTAGGTCACGTCCTGTCGGGTGACTACGCTAGATAACATCTGATACGTCATTCGTATGAGCTAGGTCTTATTAGCTAATTTCAGATAAATATTATTATAGAGTTTATGTTCATAAAATCTCTATTAACGGAAACAAATTAAGATTGAATTGATCCAAGAGTATTGGGGAGTAAAATAGATAAGGGACGCGATAACTTAAGAACCACTGCACGAAATTAAATAATGTCGCTGAACATTTTTGGAGTAAGGGCAGGACAATATTTGCCGGATTCAGCCAGTAGTTAATATATAGGATATATAAATTACTGGCTGAACATAAGTAGATAGTATACAAAGATTTTCTGAATAATATCGACTTAGGGCCTGTTTCACAATCTCCCTTTAAGTTCCCTATAGGCTATTGGCAACATATTTGACAGATGTTTGACAGATAGAGTATGGAGTATCTGTCAAACATCTGTCAAATATGTTGCCAATAGCCTATAGGGAACTTAAAGGGAGATTGTGAAACAGGCCCTTAATGTTTTATTTCGATGAAGTTAGTTTTTTTCTTTCTTTAGTTTTAATGGTTAGGTGCCTGGACACTACGTCCATAAGTTTTAGGTTCGAATCCTGTCGAGTGCAATTTATTATTATTATTTAAGGTCACTGCAATTTTTTATGATTACGTATGTCTTCATTTTTGTTTCTTTATGTTTAAAGCTCTCTAAAAATGCCAACGCGTTTTAGAATCTAAATAAAATCCGTTGGCACTTTTAAAACACCATTAAGAAAACAGTTCTAGTTCTATTTGGCAATAATACTTTTATGTAAATCTGTTAAAACAGTTTATACAACATTTTCTGGTGAAAGAAACTCCTACGCAATTTATCCGCGTAGGCGACTCGGTTATGGATGTGGTATAATGGCTGCGCTGAAAACCGATGGGATGGCAGGATGGCGCCAGCATGACCTTCAACTTAATGACCACTCATAACTTTAAGTTCGTATGGTGAGTGGGAGAAACTATTGAGGAAACTAGAATGAACTTTCCTAGAAGTGTGTTTATTATATTTGACAATTGGATATCCGAGTTTTCTACTATTTTTTATGTTTTTTATCTCCGGCTATTATCATCATCATTGTCATCTCAACGGCCGAACAGTCGTCCATTTGGTACTAAAGACTCTTTGGCGTATCTTATAGGTACTTATATATAATATAGTGCTGGGGAGGATCCCTTCAAAATGGATCCAGTCGTAAAAACATTGTAGTTTTAATCCTACTAGTCCTACTAATATTATAAACACGAATGTTTGTAAGTATGGATGTTTGTTTCTCTTTCACGTAAAAACTACGCGGGTGAAACCGCGGGGCGCGGCTTGTATTATATATGTACAACTGATCTGGCGCCAGCCACTTCAGCGTCCTGCGCGTCATGTCTCTTGATGACAAAACTTATTGTTTCCTAAGTGGGCAGTTGATAATGTAAATTTAAAAATTGTTCTAAGACATTGATAGATTCATTCTACCTAGGGGAAAACTTAGTTGGATATCACGACCAATCTAATGATGGAGATGATGTATAATCACGGAGTAGAAAAATTACTCTAATGTAAGATTTGTAGCAAATATACTCTTCCATGTCATCAGTGTTTCTTTTGTTTTGTAATATCACTAAATAACAAGATTGAACTTCATAAATCAAGCAAATCGCTGTAAACATATCGCTTAATACGTTTTTGTTCGCGGATGTTTCCGTTTTGTAAAACAACAAATACCGGATCGTAAAAATAATTTCCGCGTGGATTTATTCTGTTTACGCGCACGCTTTATCATCGTTGTTTCTGTACAGTTGCGTTGCCTTCTGATGAAATCATAAGGGACAGATCACATTAGCGCGACTTTTACGTCTGTTAGTCAATCAGTCAGTGGTCGTGCCAAAATTGTGTTCGTTACTTCAAAATACTTTCCCAGCATTTTCCGTTTTACAACTATTATGCGGAATCAGTACTGGGGATAGATGTATTCAAAAAGACAGCAATGCACTTGCAAGCTCGGACACTTTCCACTAGAAGAACCGACTTTGTGTTACACCTTTTCTATTGAAAAAAAACTCGCATTATTGCAACACAAAAAAATATACCGAAAATAATGTCTAGAGTAACTTGTGGATGCTATTAACGAATTACTAGTGTAATTACAGCTTTGACAACTTGGAACATAGTTCCTTATCTATAAATATAAACGGCTTACTGACCAAGAAGAAAAAGAAGAAATTTACTTTATTTACTAAATATCAACGCACAGTGAAATCTATTTTACTTAGAGACTGAGAGACTGAAATTTGCTACAGTGGTTTTTTTATAATGTAAAAGCACTAACAACGGATTTTAGAAATTTAATCTCTAATGGTGCAGTAGAGGTTGACGTTAATATAAGATTTTCTCATTTCCATGTTTAGAAGTATGAAAATATATATAAGTCTTTGATAAAGAAAGAGGAAGTAGAATGTCGTAATTGTATAATAATAACTAAACCAAGTCGCGGGTTTTAAGGAGTTTGTTTTCTATGTAATAGCACAAAATATGGTCAAAAGTATTTTACTTTTATTATTACAAAAACTCTTTCTTAAAATTTCACGCTCAGACCACTAATGAAGTTTCTATAAAATTTGGCAAGGACACCGAGGAAGTAGGCCGTAAATCTAAGTTAACACAGCAACAACTAGCAAAGTTATAAATCAGGTTTATTTCGATATCCAACGTACTTTACGTTGGACGATCTTAATTTTATATTGGACAGTCTATATTATATAGAAATAATATATTCTGCATCGAATATGTTCCAATTGTGTAAACTGTAAAGCGTTTGATATTTTAAGTAGTTCTTGAAATCTTGCGACAAAAGTTAATTGTTATTTAAAACTACTTTAAGACTGTAGGATCTATTTTTGTCCTCATTGCAACTTTGATTATCATAAAACTGAATACTTCCGGGCATTAGACAGTCACATGTCAAGTTTTCATAGTTTTCTTGTGGTCGCAAGTGTCTGTGTAAGTGAAATCGACCCTTATTATTGAGGTACTCAAGTCAATAAAGGTTTTATTGCCATATCCGGCACATTTTGGGATCATTTTTAAATTATCTGCACACATTGTTTTTGTGTATATTTTTGATATATGTGTTACAGTTGTTTATTATAGTTTACGAGTATGAGATATTAGTAATTATGTAGAAATATAAAAATAATATATATTTTTTGCCAATGCTTTAAGAGTTGATTGTAAATAATTTACTAGTCTATTTTGGACACTTAGTTTTGTCGCTAATGTTTTTTTTTGTTATAAATATTTGATTTTTATTGTAAATCTATATAAACCAATCAAACTAGTTGAATTTTAAATTACTTTTTGAATTGATCACGTTGCTGAATCGTAACATATAAACAAGAAAAAATAATATAAATTCTACCCTGGCAATTTATTATTTTGTAGACTGTACAAATACGAAAAGTCAAAGTAATAAAATGTGTACATTACGCAAAATAAATGTTATTTGATTATTTGCATCGATTTAGAGGTTGTAAGCTATGTAATTAAGTTGTTAAAGTTGGATTTGCATTTGTAATTATTATAACCACGTAAAGTGTATTATTTACTAAATAAATAACACTCTGTACACACCAGACTTTGATATTAATGGTATTATCATCATCAGACTTCTTTTTATTGATTCTAATTAATATTTTTGAAATAACTTTGCATATATTTTTGATGACTTTGGTTATGATTTTGAAATGGGACTTCTTTTTTTAAGTGTTACCGATGAGAGTGATATGGAATTTTGTCTATTTTAAAGTAAAATAAATCTTTGCTGTTTCCAGAACAAAGGCCTTCGCATACAGAACACATGACACACAGGCGACATGATTTTTTTTAAATTATTTAATTCACATTTCAAAAGAAAAGAAACGCTCTTAATCAATACAAGTCCCTTAATCTTGTATATGGACGATTATTCCGATAGGTTTGTGAGGGATCTAAACCTTGGCATGCAATAATTCACTAGCTAGCTATTTAACTATTTTTATACAGAAAAGCTTACAACTCAAGAGTTTTGAAAATATTTTTACGTTAAAATGGCTACAATAACAAGGCACTAAAGTAAAATAATGAGCGAGTGTTATTAGGACTAGACTGGAGTGTTTTCCTTTTCAAGTGAAGATTTGGATTACGCAAGCTCATGATTTCTGACGTTATTTTCGCCACCTTTAACCTTTTTGAGACTGAGTCAGACGAACCCACGCAATCTGTCTCGCCTGTTGGCCAGGAGCCAGGAACTTCATTCATACTTTCTACTATATTTTGTATTATTTTCAATGCAATCTAAAAAGTAATATGTCATAATAGTGACTCAACAATAATATGAAATAATTGAAAAACATTTTCGTTTTTGGTTTTCATCGTTGGATGCAGTGGATAGAACCATCTTTCTTATTTCTCCCATCAATCAGATTTTCTCTGTTTCTGTGGAAGAGCAGGACAGGCATTGCCTTTGGGTGAGAATTGGGAAACATACGATTGAGTTTCAATGCTATTAAAGAGAATAGGCGACGTTATCCGCATATCATCATCAGTCGGCCTGTTTGCCTCTTTTTAACGCCGGGAAATGCGCTTAGGCACCCCGCGAGGGAGTGGGTCACCCCAGGCGGGTATGTGGGATTCGCTGCGCCCGAAAGCTGGTAAGTGGACGCAGCTATACCCATTAAAACCCGGCGAGTGCCACCCATGCCGCCTTTGGTGAAGTGCCCCGGATCTACAAGAAACAGGGCACCTCGACGACTAGTCAGTCCCTCAGGGGGCCGACATCACCTCCACACGGAGGGGTTGCCCCGCACCACAGAACAACCCCTCCCAACGTCCGGACAGTACAATGAGGTGAGATTCCCGTCCTCGCTCCTTTCCCCCTATTCTTTTAGCCCCTATTTTATAAGAGGGGCTAAAGGGAGCGCCACGACAAGGCCTGAACCATGGTGGGGAGGAGGACTGTTTGCATAACCGAATACCAAATAACCCTGTATATTAGGATTCTTCAAACAAAATTATGTTATCTTTGGTGACGTTCTAGGATTACTGACGATTTATTGTTTTTCGAACAAACTGTATTAAGGAATGTTTATAAGACTGGATGTCGCCTCTATAGCCCACGCGTTTCCATCAACTCACTCCCCGACTATGACTTTTACGCATACAATTTTGAAGATAAAAATCAAGAATAGACAAAAAAAATCTGTTAATTGGTAAAAAACATATATGTTTACGTATAATTTGTCTTATGAGACCGATAGTATCGCTTTAAAAATAATAAAAACCGTTATTATATAAATTCAACGTAATATTGTGAGGATTCACTTATATATTATACATATTGTATAATATATGAGTCCTATAACATAGAATAGAATAAACATTAATATTAAATAGTTAAATATACACTAGACATGCAGTATAATCCTTAATTTCCATACTTAATATTACAAATGTGAAATTAGGGATGTTTGTTACGCTTTCACCATCATTTTAGGTGCTTTCATCATCATGAAACTATGGACCCTATATTCTCGGTTGAGCTTTTTTTTTTTCGAAAGGACTTTGACCTTCTCGGTTGTGCTATAAGTAACATAGGATACCTACATTAAAAAAAAGTTTTTTTTCAAAACTCAGGCGAAACCGCGGGCAAAAGCTTGTAAATAATAAAAATAAAAAAGTATTTTATTCCATGCAAAATAAACAGGTACAGTAAGTTTAGTCAATAAAGTTTTTAATTATGTATATCATGGATCCCTCTCAGGCTAAGGCCTACACGAACTTCCATTCATCTCTATTTTTAGTCTTAATCATCCAGTTTCTTCTTGCCATTTCTTTTCTCTCGTTTTCCCATCTTGAGTAAGGTCTGCCGACCCTGCGTCTGATGGGGCTTTCTATCCTTCCATCCTCCATTCCAGTAGTGATATTTACGGTCCACTTGCCGTCTTCGTAGCTACATGGCCAACCCACTTCAGTTTCAGTTGTAGAGCATAAGTTAGAGCGTCTATTCATTTTTGTGTGTCCTCTTATTATAGTATACCTAATTTTTCACTTTTTTTATTATTGTATACACATTGTATAATATTATATAGTTATATACATTAGACATACAGTATATTTGACCTTAATATTTTGTTTTCCACAAATGTTGCGAGTGGGTAACATTTGGGGAATAATCTACGTCATTGTTGTCCCCATGACCTATGACCTTTTGAATCTGCCCACGTTTTCGGGGTTGGCAAACGTCCAAGTTGCTGATACTTGGGTATCCAAAAATATTCATTCATAAATTCGTTTAATCTAAATGTACGTTCTGATTATATGTATTAATGGCCCCTGCTGATATCGTTTTAAAACTGCGGTTTCATAACGTTCTGGTTATTTTTTAGCTATAATATACAACAAGCTTTTTTTGATGATTTCGATTGCTATTAAAAATCCTCCAAAGTATAAAAGCCATGCAACCCTCAATAAATGACCGATCAAAATGCATGGATTGGTTCTGTGAAAAAAAAAGCACATATAAGGTCGAATTGAGAAACCTCTCCTCCCTTGAAGTCGTTTAATAAAATAATCGATAAAATGGTTTTTTATTACTAAAAATATTTAAAATGGGATATTTACACTGTTTTTATGTTTATTTCGCGGTGTTCGATATTTCCATATTATCAACGATTGTCTTGTTCACGAGTTCTTGTGAACTAAAGTTTAAAAAAAAAAGATTTAAATATCCTATTGTAAATTTATTAATGAAAATAAACATGTTAATTGTAAATCCTAGAATTGTATAACAAGTTTCAATAATTGGTAAAAACAGCAAACGTTTTTACCTTTTTTTTTAATAATAATATTATTGGTCTTATAATATAATGGGTCACTTCTTTCATACACTTACACAGTAATAGTAAATATAAATAACAGACATACGAACTACAAAGCGCTTTCCATCAGTAGGTATATAAAATAAACAACAATAATACTATTAATATTAATTTACCCAAGAAGTGGTATAAATAACATTTATGGTTTATATATTTAATCATTATTACACATTAGTCCAATAATGATTATTATTTTTTATTATTTCTTCTAGGCGATTAATAAAATAAGTTTGAGAGGCCAATTTATCATACAGCTTATTAAAATTCATTATAATTATCACACAGTCATTAAGAATCCATCAACGATGTTCGAAACGTCTTTAATATTAATTAAAATATTTAAAATACAGATATATCTGTCAAACTATATGATTTTTTAATATTTTACAAGTTTTTAAAAATATTAAATGTTTGCTATGAACATAATGGACATATAAACGAGTTATACGGCATAAAACCACTTAATTATCATGAGATACTTGGCATTTTTGGATATAGTTATCTTTTATTGTTGTTCTAAGCGGGGGCAAAATTATAATGCTTATCGGTTTGGTTTCATGTTTAACATCTTAATGAAGCCAATTGTAACGGATGTGGTCATCGATGCTCATCTTCAGCAGCTCGCGGTCATCTACTGATATCATACCGAACTCGATCGACCTTATTGCATTACCTTATATTACTATCTATTTGATCAAAGTCTTGCGAGCAGCGGCTTCCGTTTCCAAATCAAATGTATAATTATTACATCAAAGAATACCAATTAAGCTTTAGCATTTTATAGTGGAATCAAATACCAGCGAGTTCCTACTAATTAGTTATGAAGAATTCAAAATTAACCCAAATAATTCTCCTCCATAAAACGCAGTATATAAAATAATTACAAGGTGTTAATGCTCACCGAGAAACGGTAAACTATTTATTAATTCACAAGAATTTTGGTCCAATATCTCGCAGTCGTTTTATTGATTAATTTATTGGCTATTATATTTTATTATTTACCAGTTTTATGTATTTATAATTATAGTATTTGGAATATTAAATTCGATTATAAACTTGCTTTTTGTCGAAGAAATGTCCCGGTAAAGTTTATGGGTGGCGTCATGTGTGGCGCTCTTTGGACAGCGACCATTCCTCATGTATCCATCATAGGATTCCTGCAAACTTTGCTGAACTTCATGTATGGAAAGTAGGGCTCATTACGAACTCGAATTCTTAGCATTGTATACGATTGTCCTTGGCAGGTTCCACAACGTGCCTTGTACAAAACTCGTGGCATTTCACAGTCGACTAGTGGTTCACTTATCCGTTTGCCTATAAACTCATAATTATATTATAATTAAGTCATAGTGACTATTTTATGATATTAAGGGCCTGTTACACAATCTCCAGCTAAGTGCCCAATAGGCTATCGGCAACATATTTGACAGATAGAGTATGGAGTATCTGTCAAATATGTTGCCAATAGCCTATTCGGAACTTATCTGGAGATTGTGAAACAGGCCCTAATTATTATTATTATAAAAATTACCTATGTTAATCATTGGACGGATAAAGGTTGATGATCATGATGATAATGACTAAAAATTACCTTCATGATTCACAATAAACTAGTGATGTGATTAACGAACGGAAGTGGTAATTAGATAATATATTATATTATAGTGAATGATTCATGTTAGATGTGAGATTTTGATACTTTAACGGAGTCTTCGCGAGTGGCTACCATCCTTCGATAGAAATATCAATAAAATATAAACGACGCTAATAACCAAATTAAGGAATAATAAAATAAATATTATTATAGTTTTCATATGCTAATTCGAGATGTTTCTTTATGTCTAGTTATTCAATACAGTAGCGTGTATTTTTTCTAAATCATCAGGTTTTATTGCTCACACGAATGTATGCACATTTGTAGCAATAAAACAAACATTATGTCAAAATGTTGCATGCCCGTGGCGTAAACCGGAGAAATATTTTAGAGAAATCGACAAATAAAATTAATCGATGTGAATTTATTGCATGATATTGTATATATTTGAATGCGAGACATGAATTGTATTATAATAAAATTCTCAAGATATTTTCTACAAGAATAGGTTGAATATATGATAGAAAATGTGAAATTAAAATAAAGTCATGGGAAAATTGTAAATTACCATTTTTCACGGATTTTATAGCGGATTGCTTGATTTTCACATACTAAACGTTCTAAAGAAAACCGAAACAAAAGAGAATTCATTAGAATTAATGATATAGCTATTATACAGCACGCAGTCAAATATAAAAAGGTTATGTTTAAAAACAGTAATATGCTGAAAAGGATAAAATGTTCTTTTTTTTAATTCAAAACAATTATTTTGAATATTTTTACCTTACTTAGTTGGAATTAAGATTCATCTGATGGGGTACCGTTACAACTTTGAAATTTCAGATTGTGTTCAAATTGAATCAAACATAATTATCACCAGCCTGTATCCGTCTACTACAGCCGGCCTCCTTCAATGAACGTCAATAATATCAGCGTGACCAGGACTCAGTACCGTATATTCAAATGATAAATCTATTCCTAACTGTAACTAGTCCGATTTTTTTAAATATTTGGCTGCTCATTATTTGTTCGGCTTTTTTGTCTTACGATTTTTTGTTCGTCATCATTATAGAACCGTTTTTTGCGCGTGTACTTCTTTAAGACCCTGATTGATAGTTTAATGTATAGTATTATTATGAGCATGTGGCCAACATTGACCTCCTTTTACAATTTCCACGAACGGGATCGTCCACGCAGTCTATGATTGATCAGTTTTACATCCACGTCGTCAAGGTCGTTTGTTGATAAATCTATGCGCCACTTTAGAAACATCCATGTACCAAATTTCATGCAAATATTGTGACTGAATATTTCAAGGAAGGTGTCAGAGGGTATCTTTGTTTCTTTATATTTTGTATTGGAAATAGGCTCCTAAGATATTTTAGGTAATATACATTATCCGTCCTTTAATTAGCTACATATCCCAGCAATTATGTTTAGTTCATAGAGAAGTTATGTGCAGTGCAGATGAAAGTCTTCTACCAATGAGTTCTCCCCGTGATGACCTAATGGGCCGAAACGTGGCCTCTTAATTTACGACTGGTCCGCAAGTTTGCCGTAGCTCAACGTGCTATGGAGCGTGCTATGCTGGGTGATTCTTTGGCAGATATAATTCGAAAAGAAGACCTCCACCAGAGAACTAAAGCTATCAATTTCATGCAAAGAATAAGCTCGTTGAAGTGGCAGTGGCCTGGTCACACACATAAGAGAACGGATGGCTGATGGGCCAATAAAGTTCAAGTATGGAGGCCGCATTTAGGCAGACGAAGTGTTGGTCGGTCATTAACTAGGTGGGAAGACGATCTCCGTGCATTGGCAGGTCCGTGTTGGATGCGAGTGGCAAGGGATCGGCCGTCTTGGTCTTTATTGAGGGTGGGCTATATTCAGCAATGGACGGATAAAGGCTGATGATAATGAAGTTGAGTTCTTAAATGACTATTTAAATAAACTAAGCGAAACTACGGACAACATAAGGTGCTTATCTATTTTTTGTCATAACAATCGCAGATATGACCATGGAATCGCGTCATGCTCTCTGTACGTTTCATAAACAATGCAACTTACTTTTTGTTACAGTGCTAGACTGTGTGTCTGTCATTTATCATTTTAAGAACATTAGCGAGCACAGATCGGATTCTAAGTCCCAATGTTGATTAAAGTTAAACTCACCATTATGTAGCTCGTCTGATCCTTTGCCAACCTAACGTGGAAGAAATGCTCCTATCAGTATTCTTGTACAGATAAATGTAAGTTGATTGGTATTTCAAGATTTTAATACTTTTTTTTCTAATGTTAATGCGGCTATCGAGTTTTATCGATTAACCGATTATTCTCATAAAACCTGATATTCTGAACTTTCGTGTTCGACATTTTTAATATTACTTTGATATCGAAGGCTACAATATGATAAGATCGAAAAAAGTATGTAACAAATTGCCTCCATCTCTAAGTAAGAGAATAAAAGAGAAAATATCAGAATGCACCTTTTTCATCACCGAAAATCGTTGGAGACTACACGAAGACAATGTAAGATTCTATAGATTCGCAGACACTATCTTTTCAGTTAATTTAGGTAGCAGTGTACCATAGATTTGACGACCTCTGTGGCTCAATGGTTAGTACGTTGGCGCTCAAGCCCGGAGGTAGCGGGTTCGAATCTATAAGTAAATCTGTAAAAGCGTCCATAGATATTATTATCATTATCGATACTTTTTTGAGTTTCGTTCCTCGAAATGACAAAACGGGACTGTTATAAGTTCTTCTCTTTGTTACCTGTCTGTCAAACTGAAACCTACAAGGGTCATCCCGTCATAGAATCATGAAATTTGTTACTAAAGATAAGTGTCTGATCTGAAAAAATCAGTAAACCGTTATTTTTGTTATAATGTATCGCATAAAAAAGTCTTACACGTGTCCGGTTTTTTATATTAATCCAACCGGGATGTTTATTGATACTTTTATGTATATGCAATGTCAACTTGAGGATCGGACGACGAAGGTCAAGAGGTCTTTTGGCGAGTGCTAATAAAGGAACCGATAATTTTTTAATTGTGTTTTATTAACGTAGGCGTCGGGCGTCTACATTGACTATAGACCAAGAGCCAGGTATCATCATCATCTCGCTTTAGTCCACTGAACATAGGCCTCTCTCAATGAGCGCCAAGACGACCGATCCCCCGCCACTCACATCCATCACGGACTGGCCACTGCACGGAGATCGTCTTCTTCTCTGGCTAAGTGCCGACCAACACTCCGTCTACCTTAACTATGTGTTATCGTTGTATTTTTCTGGGAACCAGATATGTAGAATGTTAACCATTTCTTAGCATTAAAAATATTAATATGGATTGTTATTGTATTTATAATATAATCTTATACATACATATAATATTTATTTTTATGAATTAGGAAACTTTTATTAATATCAATATAGTATATACTGTCTTTTTGAAAGAGTCCTACATTGGTTACACAATATATTTAAATAATACATTTCAATGTCCTCATCTCTTAGTCTAAACTGTACCTAACAGGTTGTTTGTATAAACACCAAAGTCAAGTCCTAAAATGTTTGTTTATTTCATGATAATTATCATTTAATGTCTTAATCAACAAAAACAATTACGTCAAAGAATACACAAAGCAAGGCTTTATTGATAATTTGATTAATTATATTTAAATATGAAACTTTAAAAACGACTACATGATTCTAAAAGTCACAAGTTTTAATACGTTTGATGTGACGAAATTCAAGTTGTCACAGTGTGACGGAATTCACGTCACAATGTGACGAATCTCGGGGAGTCACGTCCCTAGAGTTGATCTACTCGAGCGTGTTAAGCGCTTGGCTAGTGTCTTCTGTGTAGGCATAAAATTTGGCAGCATTCACAATGCTCCGCTATTTCATACGTTGCCAAATCAGCAGAAAGTAGCTATGCACTCGACTCGAGTGTGAGCACGTGAAGATAATGACGTCACAGTAATGGCGGTTATAATCAAGTGATTTAGGATTTCGCTACTGTAAGTGGCAATATCAACTAGTACGGTTTTCCCTCTTTATATTAATATTTTTAAACTTTGGCTTTGAATTTAAATATTCGTTACAGAATATGTTTCTTGAACTTCTCTTGTCTTTTGGCATTTGTCAGACGCAGTAGTAATTTCGAAAAATAATTATGTATTGAAGTGTATACAATGTGTTTTTCTATATATGTATACAAAAAATAAATACCTATTATTATATACATAGTATATTAGAATATTCACAATACTATATTATAATATTACAAAGATAATAATGTATTAACCCACATAAAAAAAACTTCAATAGGTACTGCAATATAATATATAAGTTATAGACCATTTGTCACCTATTGTGTCGATAATCGAGACTAATACGATTTGCGGCTATTGTGGAGTTTACCACGTGTCAAATTTAGACCGGCAGATGGCGTTTGCGAATTGCTGTTCAATTTATGAGATTATTCTAACCGTTGGCCCTTTATTGTGGTATTTAGATTATAATGGACAAGCGATAGATTATACCTACACATTATTTGGACACCTAAACACGTGCATGCTATTTAAATATAAAATCTCTAGCGTGTGAATAAGTCGCATTTTCCAGTGTTGGCGCTTGAACTGTTTGCCCACTCCGTGACGGATTGAGTCGTTTCGTTCGGAAATGGAGCAATTTTGCAGTGAATTTATTCCTTTCCTATTTATTAAGGATGTAATGATAGGTCATTTGATGTTGACGAATGTGGGGTGACTTCGGTGTAGGTAAATTGATTTTTGATAGGTTTGAATTATTTCACATTTACGCGGATTTGGGGTGCGTTGAAATATCATTTTGTTGAAATATTTTTAGAAAGTCTATGCTTTGTTTGGTGTTTGTATGGACCCAACTATCCTTGAATTTTTTTGACACATTATTTATTTGCATGGATTGTGTGTAATTACTAACACGATTTATTTAATGCTACACAAAAAAGATGGATGGATCGATTTTGATAAAAATAGCGCTCAAACATATTATATCAAACCCGTAAAAAATCCATATGCAAAGACTTATGTTCTTGGCGCCTTTACTTCTGGTGTCAACATACGAGTATGTACCCTTGCTGTAGAAATATAGGGGGAGTAAATAATAGAGGGGTAAACGAGCAAACGTTTTACCTGATTGATACTAAGTAATAATTGATGCCCATAAGCGCAGCGCATAATACGTTATACTTTAAAGTTTAAACAATTGTTCTTGTATATTCTAACTTCAATACTATCTAACTATTTATCCTTAATTAAATTTTCTTTAATTTCTTGATTCAGTTACTTAGAAACAGAGGCTGCATTCTTTCTTTCTTGAGAAATCTTCATAGGGTTCCAGAATGCAGGTGTTTTGTTTTAAAGTATATTTACTCAATATTATATTCAAGATACGGCCTAAACTGCCTTTATTGCTACTACGGGCTATAACGTAAATTATATGTAAGTCCTTAATTTTACGAGATATTTTTTATGAGTTTTCAACACACTATTTATATAAAGCTTACAAGAGCTTTTGCTTAAGTACGTACTTAAAATGATATTGACGTCTACTGAATTCTGATGATGATAACTTCGCTGGCGTCATTGCTAGGAGTTTCTTTTTGATATTTGGATTAACTACTTAACTTTAGATTCACTTGTCAGTTTGCTTATATGGATATGGAACAATATTCAATTGGTAAAAATTATAGAATGCTTTTTGACGTGACAACGTCTAATAACTAAACACCGATATTACGGGCAGCATGCACGTAAAAGATGACGTCATGTAGCGTTCCGCCAGCGAGAGCGCGGAACGAACGAGAGAGGCATGATCGGCTCGAGCGATCGACTCAGTTCGGTTCGTGCTGCATGTAATGTAGCGTCCATAAACCGATTTTACAGACAACCATTTTTTTTAAAAGCTCGAAGGCAAGTTGCTTTGCATATGTAATGGTTTTCACAGCACGGTTACGCTACGCATTAATTGACATTTTCTTACAAAGCGATGCTCAGCACACGTGAGTAGCCACTCCGTGCACCGCGGTAGAGCCACGATTAGGTTATCTAAAGGTAGTGTTCAAAAGAAATGCCATTAATTTTTGCGGCACACACAGTTTATCTGTCTCGAACATATTATAAATGCTACTACAGAATACATTTAATGCTACTACATAATGCATAGGAATACATTTACGATTTTTTACTAGTGATTTAATTATCTAGATCTAGCTTAAGCTAACTGTTCCTGTATTGTTAGGTAGATAGGTAATTTCCCGAGTTTGTTGTGTTGAGTGTGATGTAGAGTCTAATATTTAGATCGATAGATAGGAAATCCTGGTAGTAAAAAATATAAAGATATCCAAGTAGGATAAAATGTTGAAGATGTTTTGCTAGGTACATTGTTTCGTGAATTTTAACCTCTAAACGAGCAATTCTTGTATATATATTTATATATAATCTGAATCTCGGAAACGGCTCCAACGATTTTCATGAAATTTAATCTAGCGAGGATGCATTTTTAAAAATTCAGTTTTATTTGTGTTTTGAAAAAATATCATTAAAATACGGACGTAAATTTCTCTGTCAATTAATATGTCATGATAGCTAAGTGGGGAAATAAGGGAATTATGATCCGAAAAGAGCCTGGTTCGGATCTCCAGTCCAATCCGTCTTTTGTCAACCAGGTACTAATAATAAACATCAACACAGCGCGATTAAACTTTCTAATATTACGTTTGTGAATTCTTTGATTTTTGTAATAAAAGTTCCAAAACTGCGAAAAAATTGTGTGTTACACATTTCAGTTACATACACTTATATAAGTGTATGAAATGAGGAATACTAAGGGTTGGAATTTCCAATATTGTTTATGCGACCCTAGAAACTTTGATTGACAGCTAAATGTGTGTGCTGAGTAAAACAACTATTAAAATTAGTTGTTCGTGTAAGTCCATTGCAAATTACAGGGGGTGGAAATTGTTATAATTACCCTCAAATATGGGAAATCCATGTTCAGTATTGACGCATAGCTCAAAACAATTGCGTTAAAAAATGAGTATTTAGTAATTACTTGAAATACAACGAATTCGACAAACCTACTGAAAAATAGCCGGCAATTGTTTTGCCCATTTTAAATTGCCCAGATAAAATCTTTTGCGATGTCTTCGTAAAAAATGAGAACTATTGTATAAACTCTTTGAAATAATTCGAGTAAGACCAGTTGATTCTAAGTATTATTTATAAGTAAAAGCAACGGTTAGGTACATTTATTTATTTAAGGTTTCATTGACGGGCGAAAAAACAAAATTTACAGGCTACATAATCGCAATGGCGATAAAGCTTTTAATAAATAAAAAAAAGGTTTCACCAACAATGCTTAAATACAAAACGTTGATTGTTGAGTGTCACCTCGATTACAGCGGCAAACCACAATGAAATTATTAAAGAACGTTTGTGTGGTAAAGGATATTATAAAGTAAAAGATTTTATGGAAGATACCGCACATTGGGAACAGGGCGTTCCTCCCAGGCGTTTCAGGATAATACGCAAAATTTGCTAACATCTGAGTCGCTAGTTTTCCACCGGTTCTTCTCATTAAGCTTGCCTTAGAAACAGTGGTGGATACAATTGAAGTTCAAGATAATTTGAATAAAAGACTGGCAGTGATATAAATTGTTGATAGCAGTGAAATCTTATTATAGAATTAAAGCGCGCCGCTGTGGAGCAGCGACTTTACCATATTATGACATTGTCATAGATGTGCAAAATTTTAGTATGATTTGGAAGAGTTCGCCGACGATTCATGATTTTTATGTTCATTTAATGTGCTCAACGCGCCTAAAGAAGTTATTAATTTTCATTTCAAAAGAAACCTACGTTTATGTAATAAAATGTACGTAGCTAAATATAGACTGACACTTATAGATATAATGATCACTCGTAACGTAAACACCATCGACAATTGAATCATTATCGAGTATATTCAATCGATATTGCTCTCATGATCACGCGCAGGTATATGGCGCCTGATAAATATTACTACATAAGTCTGTAGTCTGTTTGTCTTTTTATATCAGACACACAGACATAGCAACCTAGATTAGGTGGTCTCAGGTCTGTGATCAGACACGAATATAACTTCAATTTGGTAGTCGATACAATTTTAGTATTGCAATGACCATTTCGAACTAAGGCTTTTTTGCTATCAGTTTCAACCAAATTTTGCATATTATCTTCTTTCTTCTATATCACATTCTATAGAAAAAAAAACAAATATATATGTAGTTACGATTCATAATTTTATAAAAAACAAAAATTTAAACTAATAATCAAAACTTCATACTAGTTTTTCGGACCAACCAAAGTGAGTAGTAGTCCTTTATCTATTTATATATAAAAAAAACCTATAGCTAATGAAAATAGGTGAAGACGTAATATGAGCGAGAGTGATAACAATAAGGAAGGGGAATAACCGATACAGTATGTAGGCCAAGAGCTAGTACTGAGCTAGGAATTTGATAATAGATTGACCTTGTCACGAGAAACAAGAACAAGGTTCTTTCGCTTGACTTGAATTAACGATAATTAGGTAGGAAATTATATTTACTAGCTGTTGCCTGCAGCTTCGCCCGCGTTAGCAAATAAATGTCCTATGTTACTTCTAGTAACTACCTCCGGGAATATGTGTACAACGTTCATGGTGATCGGTTGACTAGTTTTCGTGTGAAAGCGTAACAAACATCCCTACTTTCATATTAGGAAGGATTAAGGATTTAATTAACTTAAGATATTGGTTCATAAATAGTATTACTGAAATAAATCTGTTGTATTATGAATTATGAAATCGTTATGAGTAATATATTCTGAAACGTATAAAGCAGGGTTCTTTTTATTTTTTTAGTTACAAACAGCTTTTAAATTAAATTATATTTGACGGACTACTGTTTGCTGACTTTTTTCCTTTGCTCTAGAATTTGGAAGTTTGGTGACTGTCGTGGATTTATATATTTTCCAGCTGTTTGGTGTAAAGATTTTGCTGAACTATTTTTGGTTACCCTTTTTACGCTTAGCAAAGTTTTTTTATTATTAATAGTAAGTAGTAGTTTTCCTCGGATGCTACGGACTCCCAAAAGCCCTTTCACAGACCCTTTAGATCCATGGAATCCAGTTTAAGAAACCTTGTCTACATAAGTACCGATGAAATGAGGGTCACTGGGGAATCTTTTTATATATTTTAGTTGGTGGTATCAAAGCAGGTGGGAGCGCAGCACAGCGCATCTGTACCAGTGGCTGGCTACACTTACGCCCGGTTTCCGAAATGCTGATCAATGCAAAGTGTAAAGTGTC
Organism: Lycaena phlaeas; assembly: GCA_905333005.2. NCBI lineage: Eukaryota > Metazoa > Arthropoda > Insecta > Lepidoptera > Lycaenidae > Lycaena > Lycaena phlaeas. The sequence continues at coordinate 5,007,881 of HG995176.1, forward strand.
AAATGCGTTGCTAGAAGAATGGTTAAATTACTTAATTTTATCAACCAGAACCAGCCAAATCAGTCAGTTGACATAGCCGACAATGAAAAGCTGTCAAGTTTCAAGTCAAGTCACAAGTCAACAGAAACGACAGCCACGTTTCATAACCCGAGCGTAGTAATATATTTTAGCAGTGTTCCCATATAGCTGTGGTGTTATCAGAGGGGATAATACTGTAAATATGAAAATAACATAATATTTAAGCTAGATAAAATATTCATAAATAAATGGACAGTGGGCCGTATTTACAGTACAGTTACGCTGGTGACACGGTGTCGAGAGCTATGCTATATTGTCATATTTAGCATATCCTGGTGCTATTGAATGGTGAGTGCATGACTGGCAGTTCAGAAGCACACTCCGGCAGACGTAACGTGTTTTTAAATACAATACTATTCGCGGCCAATACATGTGTTACACTCTGAGTGCAATGAGCTAGGGCGACCACGAAATTTAAACCTGCACATATTTTATTTTGCCGTTTTTTTGCTCGATATTATAACTGCAACGGCAATTTGAATATATTTATAAAATGAAAAAAAAAAACACTTATTGTCACTTAACTATTATAGTCAGACATAATATGTTGTCGCGATATTTTTTGAAGATAATTTTTGCAAAGTCGTAGTACATTATTTTGTTCTATAATAATCAATAGGTTTTCAGCGCACGCGATGTAAGGAAGGTTTTTGATTAATTTTTTATACTTTTTTGGGTTAAATCATTGGAGTTTTAGTATGGGTCCCAATCTTTTATGAAAATTTAATATAGCTTATATTCACCGGGGATACTGTAGCTTCCCAACAGTGAAAGAATTTTTCACTGTTGGGAAGTCAAGGATCGGTCAAGTAGTTTCGGAGCCTATTTAATCCAAACAAACTAACAAAAAATTAAATCTTTCCTCTTTATTAATATTTATTATATTATATAATATTAGTATAGATATACCGTAGTCCATAGTGTTCGTGGTCCCCGCTACATCTAAGTCGGCGACTGCCGATGTACTCGACATTCCTTGTGCGAGATAAGGGTTTTCCAGCGAAACAACTTCACCAGCGCCTTCCGATAACAATTTGTAAGGAAATTGTGCTGGATAGAGTAAACCTCGTACGCGCCAACTGAATGTGGATATTCTAATGTGTTCAAAACTATTTGGGGATGAGTTGAATTGTAAATATTTAGAGTCTATACTGAAGAGTTTTTAACCTATACTAATGTTCTTGTAATAATTTTATTCATAATACATGTGTGTGTGTGTAATGTATCTAAGAAGTCTTCATCCGTTTAATCTTCGGATTTATATTTTTTTTCGAAAGGTCTGATGATCAGTCAGAGTATCAGTCACTTTTAGGCCTGATGGCCTTTAAGCTCAATCGGTAGGTAGGTGAGCAAATGGTTCACCTAGTAAAAAAGTTTATAGGATATTTGTGCCTCCGCCTCCTCCGACAGAAGCGTTGAAATATTTCGATCTATATATGCTTGTCATTTGCAGATAAAAGGTTGTTAAATGTATTTATAAGTTTCTAAAGGAATCACAATCGCATAGCGGTCCTGGAGAAATGAAGTAGTACTTTATGTAGGCAGTTTCTACCGCTAATACATGGATCTATGTATGTTTTCTTGGCTTGTTATTCGGTGCATATATAATATAAGTTTGATGTATGTAAATGTCTGCACCAGTCTTGGATACAACGTGTGAGTTACAATTATTTTCTTTCTTTCTCTTCTAATCTTTTACAAACTATAGGAATTCTTACGTAATGATTTTCGACCATTGTGGCTGTATATGTTTTCTGATATTTGAAAAACTAGCTTCCATGGTCTTCATCAGATCCGGCGTGACGTCACAAGGTCATTTGACATGCAGTCACATATTGACCATACACTGCGTTATTCACGTAATATTGCTAATTAACATTTAATTATTACATGACATGCATTCTCACGACCGCATTAACACTTCATTTTCTTAGAAATCGTTCTGGACGGTTCTAAAAAGTAATCACATTTTATAACTTGCTAATTGCACCCCAATACGTTGTACTTATTATTTCGCACTCTGCACCAGAGCTCAGAATAGGAATGTAAAAGAATTCACAGGAAGGAGTCATTAGTCGTTACTAGAACCCACCGTGCATATATCCCAAATAGTGAAATGTTATGTGTTTTGTATGACAACAAATCTGCTGTATTAATGCTGCAACGCTACCCCGGCACTGCACTCTGATTGGCCGGCTGATAACCAGATAATTGGCCGATTGGACGTACACAATAATTGATAAAAATATATTACAATGGACAAAAATCTTTACATTCCTTTTAAGGTTTATATCGCGAAGGGAGGCTTGACAAGTGAAATGCGAAGCATACTTTAATTAGCTAAGGGAAATATGAAAAAGAGTTACAAATAAACTGGTAAAATAAACTTATTAATTATGGTTAAATTATAGAGGGCTTAGTTAATTTACACTGGATAATAATAAGATATTTATAGTTCTCACAATTGTCGGTGTGTTCTGACAATATATTTGTGTGTAATTTGTCTGTGCAACTGTAATGTAGGTTTGTCGAGGAGAATAAACAATGGCGTGTCAACACTCGACGGAGCGATGACTGCGTCGTTCGCCGGCGCATCTCCATGTATGCGCTGACTCGATCAAATGGAAGGTTTATATACTGCTGGTAATCAATAATCATCTTGTAAAATAATTTAGTAATAAATTTGGAAATTAAATTTCACATAATTATGTATCTTATCTTTTTTTACTTTTAGTCTCCCGAAGAAGCCGGATACCGAAAAGTCTACAGCACCGTAGCTATATGATGCTGTGACAAGTTGCCACTATGTTGGAGTTTCTGGACTGGGCAGAGTTTGGCATCAACCTACTCGGCAAGTACAACACTTACCTTCGTTTTGCTGACGACAAAGAAGTTATGACTGAAATTATGGAAGATCTATACATACAATATTCGATGGCCTCTGTCAAGTCTACGAACGAGTATGTCTTAAGATGAACATGAAATAGAAGATAGTCATGTTACTTGCTCTACATTGGAAGTTGTGGCCAATGTACCTTGGACAAGCGGTTCATTTAAGTTAGTTCAACTTCGAGAAAAATATCCATCGTCAAATCCAACCTGCTAAGCAGTAAAGATTTAAACGAGTAGTTCTTAAAAAGGCACGCTCTACCGACAAAACTTCTGTCATCTAAATTGCGACCATTCGTTCAACATTACGTTCGGGCTCCTTATATCTATACTTCGTGGTAAAAATGCTCGGCGGAGGATTATGTCCAGCAGTGGACTTTTTTTGGATGATTGAATGGTATTAGACCTCTGTGGCTCAGTGGTTAGCGCGTTAGCGCATAAGTCGGAGGTAGCGGATTCGAATCTCGCCAGGAAACACAAAAAAGTTGGGTCATGGATGTGTATTGTATAAAGTATTAAATATATGTATTTCCGTTGTCTGGTACCCGTAACACAAGTCTCTTCGAGAACTTAGCACGGGACCAGATTGACGTGGTGTAAAAGCGTCCATAGATATTATTAGAAGACTTTTAGATATTAAGAATTAAGAGCATCTACTTAAAACTTACTATTTGTTCGATTAAATACTTTATTGTATTCCATTTTGGTCTTGAATGTAATTCCGAAATATTTTCTAAACTCAAATCAAAATATATAACCAAATAATGTAATGACGATTTTCGTGCATCTAATTCATGTTAAGTACGCGTGGGATACAAAAGCTTTTTAATAATTATTCCTATAAATTTATAAAATTTAATACTCACTTTATGGTGACCAAACATTTACTATTGTCGGGATCGACTTAAATTCCAATACAACATCCAAACAGATTTACGACGAGATTATTATATTTCACGTGATAAACAAATGTATGGAGCAAATTATACTACGTTCACTTAGAAGTCCCTCCGACGGTAATTCCCTTATAATCACAATATAATCTACGCCCACCGGCTTCCCGGGGAGATTGTAAACATTGTATGAAATATTCTTAAATTTCATTACAAATTGGAAAGTTACTGCATAGAATGAAAGTCGAATATGTTTATTACTAATTAATCATATTACCAGATATGGTTGTAATTAAGGCGAGGTGTGAGACCATTAATTGAACCCTAAAAACATAGAATACATTAATTTAGTCGCTTCTTCGCTTATTAATATGCATGGGTTGTAAGCTCTTTTTCTGTGCACCGTATCTGAGCTTGCATCAGGGTGACCAAGAATTTTGTATTTCTTGTTGGAATATTTAATTTTATTTATTTATAAGGAATAAGAATAGAATAAGGAAGAACAAAAAATAATATGTAAATCTCCAGAGTTGTATTGATTTTTATTAATACTTTTACATGTTTACTTTTTATGCTAATTTCAGAATAGTTTTTTATGTACCAGGTCAAATTATGCAATGTTTATTACTGTAAACTGATTGATGAAATCGGGAATATATTTTTTATAACCCAACTTTATGAAATACATAGTCATACATAACTCATAGCCAGTAACATGTCTTCATGACCAAGTTCGTCTTAAGCGATATTTAGTGAAATGCATCAGTACACAGTATCATAAAGCCTCGATAACGTCAGCTGGCGCGCGGTTGGGGGGATGAGCGGTGGGAGCCCCCCACGCATGAAGAAAAAAAAATTCTGTCTAAGCTATCATCCAGACAAACCACTCCATTGAAAGTAAAAAAAAAATCATGTTCGAGTCACCAGCTAACGTACTATACCAGCTGATTATTTTTTTCGTTGAGATATTGGGTTAACTACAATTTATCAAATATTTGAGCTGGGAGGAAATGACTGATTTTTTTTTCTTCATGCGCTGGGGGCTCCCAAAGCTCGTCCCCCCAACCGAGAGCCAGTAGACGTTCACGAGGCTTTATTTTACTGTTCTCTGATACGTCTCACGAATTATCTCTCGGGAGGAAATAATTAACCAAATTTTCATCTGGCTCCCGGACCATCATAAGCATCCATCAAAGAAAATGTCGTAATGTTTATACATTGATTGTTTAAGCTTTTGATAAAATATGAGTCTTGATTAATCTGGGAATTATCCCGCGAATCACAAGATATGGTCACATTAGTACTTACTAGGCGCTTGTATTGAATAAATTATTGTCAATACATTTTTATATTGTTTTATTGGTATGAAAGTTGGTGAGTTTTCAATATTACCATTATATTGCTATGATGCAAGGTGTTTTATGTTCCCGATACCTGGTAATGGAAATGTGGAGTCGATGATAACGTGATCGCCCAATACATATAAGTCTTTCATATTTAGATGATTTGTCAATATTTCTTAGATATTCGATGCGATTAGATTGCTAATATGCGATACAATAGTGATGTAACCAATGCTCATTTTGTATTAAAATTCTATTATGTTTAGATATTCAATTATTTTTAAGTTTAGAATTTTATCTCATGTTTATTTTATCAATTGAAATTCATGAAATTTTCAAAGAAAAGGTCACATTAAAGATTGATCTTTAATGTGACTAACTAAAAATTTGTAGGATTTTTATTTTTAATCATATGAAGTTTTGTATTTTTTAGTAAAATAAGCTTAAAATTTTATTTAAAAATACCAACATGATAACTTTGAAAAAGCATTTAGTATGAGTTAATGGCATTGCTGCCGAATTAGTCCAATGCGACCGGGGTGGTACCTCTCGCTCGCAAAATATCGGCGTAAAGTGACTGCTGATATGTTTTCGGTGTTCCCAGTGGCCCATTCCTGAGAGGGCCCAAAGGGAGGGGGGGGGGGGGGTTTCCTCAGAGGGAAGGGATACAGAAAAGGAGCGCAACGCATCTCTGGTTGTGTAGTTGTGTATGGGCGTCGAGTCGTCAAAAAGCTTTAACTGGTCGTTTGCCTTCTTATGCTATCAAAAAGCATGTAAAAGAAATATGTTGCCATAAGTGGGCCTTGTATGTTGTATTTGTGTGAACAGTTTCCATTTCCGTTTCAATAGTTCCGTTACATGCATCGCACTCTTAGTATTTGTTTAAAAACTTCTTATAGCGCTATATTCAAATATGGTTATAGCAATGTTTGTTATGGACAAGAACACTTGAAATTATCCGAGGGCATTATGATTCTTATAAACATACGATTAAGATATATTATAGAATACTAGCTGCTGAGAAAATATACAAAAAGAACATCAAAATCAGCCCAGTCAAATGTTCAGTGACATGCACGCTCAGAGGAAGGAATCAAGGGATCGGTCGTTTTGACGATCATTGAGGGAGGCCTATGTTCAGGAGACCCACCATGGTTCAGGCCTTGTCGTGGCGGTAGGGCTCTGTAACGCAGGGTAAGCTTCGGAGCACCTCACCAAATGCGGCATTGGTGGAACTCGCCGGGTTTTAGTGGGTAGAGTTGCGTACACTTACCATCTTCCGGCGCAGCGAGTCTCATATACCTGTCTGGGGAGATCCACTCACGCACGGGATACCTCAGCGCATTTCCCGGCGCAAAAGAAAAAAAAGGCCTATGTTCAGGAGTGGACAGATAAAGGCTGATGATGATGATGAGCTGATTTTATTGTTCCTTAAATAATGGGCAACATTTTCGATTTCAAAACTTACAATTTTTATAGTACAGGCTCTCGTTTAATAGGATTTTACTGATCTTTAAATATTACTGTAAACGTATTAATTTATTGCCCCATCACTAATATATTTACATTTTATGATCCAAAAATTTATTGCTACACATTTTATTTTATATGAAATCATAGGATGATTATATTTTGCATAATCAAGGTGGTAGAGTAAAAATGTATTAATGAAAATATCGGAATTTTGTTATAAATATCGATACTTAATTTTTCATTACTTATGCATTTTTTTTTTACTTCATTCATTCCTTCATATTGAGACAATCAGCGTCAATTATATTATTTATGTACGACATTTTATAAGAATGTAACTTTATCAGGCATTCTTTATTTCATAAATTCTTTCTTTCTTTTTTATACATGGATTTTATACAGACCATATATTCACAAATCTGTCTCATGTCACATCTAAGAAAACACTTTTGGTAAATATAATATATCTATGTATCTTGAAAATGTTATGCTAAGCATTTAGGTCATTTTATAAACTGATATTATTTACAGTAGTAACTTAGGATAAATAAACTAATGTGTAGAAACAGTTTATAATTACAGAACAGAATATATTTTTTTAAATACTATCTGATTTAATATTTACAATCAATCTAACATAAAATGCTTGTAATAAAAAAATTAATAGAATAAACTACATTCTGAATGGTTTTGTAATTTTAACAATACATTAAATGCATTTATGATTCATATCAAATAATAATAGTTTGATATCTAAACTTTGCGACCCTTATGCTAATTTAGCTAAGTCTAATTAAAATGTTGACAATAGTAGCCGTGTGTATAGACCGGTTTGGCACATGCCAGTTGCCACTGTTACATCTTAATCGCGTATGGGGGATCGAGCTTTAATAAAACTTGCTATATTATAATAGACACACAAAAAATAATTGAAATGGATTATTTATACACTGCTATACTACCTATACATCGTTGGCGCAACGAATCGAAGTGGATCTTGGCCTCCGACACGAAATCAGGGAGGGATGTCTTTAGCGCTCTCCTCCCAGTTTACAGCTCACAGGACGCGTAGCTCTTTTAAAGCACTTGGTTTTTAGCTACGAACATTCCGTGTCGCAATAGGTCTTCGGTATATGGAAATTATGTAGTTTTATTTTTATTTTACGGATCTCAAAATGTCTCGCGAACAGAGAGTTCGTGGATGTCGAAATATTTTATATTACTAGCTGTTGCACGCAGCTTCGCCTGCGTGACTAAGATTTAAAACGGGTCTCTAACTTTTTTGGAAATTTAATATACCATTTATTCACCGGGGATAGTGTAGCTTCCCAACAGTGAAAGAATTTTTTTACATCGATTAAGTAGTTCGGGAGCCTATTCAACACAAACAGACAATCAAATATTTCCTCTTTATAATATTAGTATAGATATAAAACATTTATATAATATAATATATTATATAAATATTACAAACACGTGGAACAGTTTTGAGAATAATATTAGTCAAAATATTTAACAGTACCTAAATATTTTCTTAATATGCTCATTTAGAAGTGCTTGTTTCTGATGATGATACGTTTATTTTTCTTCATTATCATCCTCATTATTGTCATCATAGGCCTTTATCAGTTCAATGAACGCCAGGACGGCCGATCCCTTCTCGCATTCAACACGGACTGTCCACTGCATAGAGATCTTCTATCGATTCCCACCTCGCTAATGGCCAGCCGACACTACGTCTATTTAATTATTTTCCTTAATTATGGGTCAATAATATTTTTATGGAGAGCGATGATTGTCTGGTCAGTGGGTATGGACTATGGGCTCGACCTCTTGAGTAAGAGGTTCCGGCTCGTTTTGAAGTGAAACTTCTTTAGGATCATTGTGATTTCAAACCGGATGCAACGGAAAAAAACGACAGGTAAGAGACACAAACACAAAAGAGCGAGAGAGCAAATGTCGGTGTGTATATTGCACACTGTTTAATACTTGCTTGTATTTGAGCATTCAACGTGTGTTTCACTTCTATCGTGTGTGAATCGCATACACACCTTTTTTTGATTTGTTTTTATAGCATACGAGGGCAAACGAGCAAGCGAAGCCTCAGGGATTATGCTGATACCTTGCTCTAATTTTTTCCCCTATTGGGCTAATCACATACTGAACGAAACGCGACAGCATAGCAGTTATTTTACGCATGTATCGTGTGAGTGAAAGGTCTAACTAAGTAGTTAAGGTAGGTAAAGCAGCAATGAACTACCTCTTTCAATATGTTAAATAGGTTTCTTCAATTATCATTTTTTTTACAAATTTCTATGAAAGTGTGATTATTTTTTGCAGATGCAAAGTTCAAGGGCTTATAAAATGAACAAAATTGTGTCAAAATAAATAGTCGTCTAAGGTTGTCAGCAAACAAGGGGGCCCATCAATCATTATTTGTGTAGAATAGAATCCGTTGCGGTGAGAATCGATAGCAGGGGGAGGAAACAAAACCAGTGTCACTTCCGATGCACCCTCCGCCGCTTGACAACGTCTAACTGTTCTCATAATGGGATCTATTGCATGTTATATTTTGTGCTTTTTAGGGGATAATTTATTAAAAAAATAATAATTAAATACGTACGTAGTTATGAGTTGGTCAAATCGAAGCTTATAGGGTATATTCTAATTAAATAAAATTATAAAATTTAAAGCGAGATCTAACAGCATCAGTAAAGCAATACCTAAACATCAATTATTTGTTGTTTTATAGCATAAAAATACGGAACGCTCAGCGCACAAATCAGACTCGCACTTGTGAGGTTTTTGTATTGATATTCCGTTTCAAAAATATATTCATGTTTTTTATATTTTTATAATATTTGACAATTTTATATCAATGTTGTTGGTAAATCATACCATATTTAATTAAATTTAGTTTTTATTGAATATAACCTTACAATGTTATAGATGTTTAACGCATGCTTTTAAAAATGAAAGTAAATTAAAATGATAATTTATAAAACCTATTACTAAATATTAATATAAATATTTTTATTCAAGAACAATCATACCATGTTAACCTAACTAACGAAAATATTTTTTTAATATTTTACAAGTTCTCAATGACACTGTACAGACATTTATTATACTTTTAATCATTATAAGAATTAGATCTGCACTTGGCGGGATTCGAACCCACGACCATCCGACCGTCAAAATAGTCGTAGTAATAGAATGTAGTTTAACATTATTATAATTTGGACCAGTCCCTTAGTTTTTGTTCAATTTATGATTATTATTCTGTTTTGACCTGATTTGTTTCCTAATAAACGCTAAGGCTAATACTGATCCTGAATTAATACATGGTTTGACCATCGGAGGGGTGATTGCTAGAATATTTCATGTATATAATATAAGATATATCAGAAACCAACACAACCGTTTTAAGTCCTCAGATAAAAGCGAGCGATAGCGCTTGTAAATGTAAATTTATTGCGACTTAATTACGAGATAAATAAAATACAACTCTTACTTTGTGCTTCGTTATAATTGCTTTGATAAAAGAGAAAAGAAAGAGATCTTTACTCTTAACATCTGACTTTACTTTATTTAAAGATATGTTAGCACTGACATAATTATCATTAAAAAAATCGTAAATCGTTCATCTTGAACATGGTTGAAAATTTTCTCGAAATATAATATATTAAATATATTATATTTCGTAATATTATATTAAATATATTTCAAATATCTAATACCAAATAGGTACCATGCCCCAAATTGAAATTTTGGATGACATATTCTTTTTGTGAATATTTATATGAATATTTTAGAGTTAATTTTTATTTATAAGTTTTTAGTTTGATATTGTTGTTTATTGTTAATATTGTTACTTAGATATAATATGACTAAAATGATTTTCGAAAGACTTTAATTGTCGTTCTCTTCTAATATCTAATATCTAAAAAAAATATAGATACCAGCATACAATGAATGTCATAATAGCCACAAGGTCGACGAAATCGTCATTTTAATGATTACGAAGGTGGAAATAGTGGTGATGATGACGATTTTATTATTCCAAGAGTAACTGTTCCAGGCAAGGCCTGCCTTCGTATCACTGCGACCAGGGTTGATCTATTGTGATCGCCACTATTTACAGCTCCGGTCCAAGTCCTGTTGTTTCTATGAACTCTAGGACTTTTTAGGCACCAAGAGATTTGAGCTCTTTTGGGTGCGATACATGCTTCCCTAGAATAGAGTTACGACTGTGCATCAGGTTGATGATGACGATTGTCATATTGATGATTTTGATGATTATGATTGTGATAATGACGATAGCGCCATGTTGATGATTGTAATGATACTGACGATCATCATATATATATGTAGGCAGTTGTAAACACGTGGTCCCAAATCGATTTGTTTTGCGTCACCGATGATTGATCGCCGCAACCCTTCACTATCGAAGCATTTGGGGCGTGAAGGGTAAATGAATAAATTAATAACAGCATCCGAATACACGCAGCTGTGTGCATCTCGTGATTCGTGTGAAGGGGTGTTGGTGAAATTGTTTTACTATTCAACAACTAGTCGGGACAACTATTATTTTTTAGAATAACTGTTGAAACGTTGCTAAAATATATTTTTTAGTTAAAGGATAACAAATATCCATACTCGCAAACTTTCACGTTTATAATATTAGAAAGAAGTAAGATAGTTAGATATGTAAATTGCCAGATGAGCTGGCATGTGGTCAGCTCGAATTTAAAAAAGTAAGCCAGGACCCTTCCTGGCTTAGTCCCTACTATCATGTATGCATTGACTATCCTAAGACGTAAAATAGTCTCGTTGCCAGTAATTGTAAGGCCATTCTTGTCCCCTTTCTTTAAAACCCTTAAATGTAGACCAATTTAGACTGGCGTGGCTCTCATCTCTCCCACCGGTAGAGTTAGGGTTGCCAGGTCTCCAAACCTAATAGCCGGACAGACCAGCTAGCTTGGCCGGAGATTCTGTGTCAGTATTTATGTTTCCTTTTTTTATGAGCATCATACACTTTTCTAAATTCTAGTGAGCTAATAGATAAAATCGAATGCCAAGTCAGTTTTTGCCTAAGACTGATTAGACATTGCTCGTTTGCGTAATGTAAAAAATCTAACAAAAGCCGGACACCGTTTATTTTGGCCAGACACACAATCAAAAAGCCTGCCTATGTCCGGCTTTATTCGGACGCCTGGCCTGGCAGCCCTAGGTAGAGTAGCCTAGATCTGCCCATTGTTAGGTAAAGGCATTTATAAGGATAATGAGAAGACCATGTACCGTGCAGTTTGAATTTAAGGTGCGAAAGCATTTGACATCAAAAAAAAAGTTTGAATTTAAGGTGTATATTATGATCGTATTGAAAACGCATTCTTAGATAGAATTAGATAGAAATAGAAAATATAGAAATTATCAGAATTGTAAGCTTGTTGGAATTTCTATTTTTAACGCGAGTTCCATGATTTTTGTTTACCCAAAAAGTGCTCAACGCGCCTAAAGATTTTTCCACTTCAATAAAATCCTCTTAACTGTAAACCTATGCAATAAATAACAAATAAAAATGATTTTGTCCTGGCAGATTATAAATATGAAAGCGAATGATCCTCTTATCTCCCATCTGTAGTTAAACGGGTGCGGGATCAGATTTCTGTTTATTAGTGTCGGTAGCGGTGCGGCGGCGAGTGAGATGTTCGCAGATCGCGCGATTGTAGGATTATACCTAGTAGTCTAGTGCCTACAGAATATTGGTAAAGTTACATAAAACGTGTGATTTTACTTTTGAAACGGTGCCTTTTTTAGGCTTAGCGATATGACAATTCCACATTTTTTATATTTAGAAATATTAATCATCATTATCATAATCATCAGCCTTTAACCGTCCTCTGCTTTATGCTTTCGCGATTCGTGCGGTTTGTGAGGTTTCCGGTGGCCCATTGGGGGACAGGGAAAAGGAGGGCAACGCATCTGCATAATCTCTGGTTATGGGGATGTTTATGGGCGTCGATAGTCGCCAAAAGGCTTCAACTGTTCATTTGCCCTCCTATGCTATAAAAAAAAACTGCTAAACATGGGCCTCTCTCAATAGACTTGGCGTTCGAGAACCGACCCGTTCCCACTCACATCCAACACGGACCGGCCACAGCACGGAGATCGTCTTCGCACTATTATATTATAATAAAGTTATGCTCCTAACTATTTAGGTGACATTGATGAAGCTGTAAGGAATTACAGACGATTAAAAGGTGATTTAAATTTGGAGTTGATTAAAATACATTTTAATTTATTATATATGTTTAAGGTCGAAGTGAAAGCGAAAGGTAGGAAAAAGATTATACAATTTCTGTAGAAAACGTAATTTGATAACATTGGCAAAACTATTAGCGGTTAATATATGAGATAAACTACGACACCGGAAGGAGGTCCGCGTTACTTTATCGAAATAAATCGACATAATATTGACATTTGAGTAAAAAGTACGATACGAATACGCAATAGACGATCGGTTCGATCATGTATCAGAAACATATTTGACGTCAAATCAGCAGCTCATAATCGTAAAGCCGCGAGAAATATTGAAAGATTTATTTGTAAACTTGGCGTTAGAAATTTTTTATTCGATAGATCATTGTCATATTTTAGCAATAGAATATAGCAATTGCTATGGCGTTAAAATAATTGTGGTTCATACACAAAAAATCTGATATGTTCGAACAAAAAAAAAGTATAATTCCTAAGGGTTAGAAAGAAAGAAAGAAATATTTATTTGTGAAACAATAACGCTATTAATACATACTACACATAACATTTATTAACTAAGTTGTTCACAAATTGGTCTCAACTCAGTGTTTCCTGGTGGTGATTCCAGCACTGGTCTTCCGTTGGGGCCATTTAATTTTTGGGGGTTAGAAATCACCGCGCCAAACCCAAGCGGTTTTCACTCGGCGTCTGCCGCGATGGTACTGCGGTTTTAATTATAAATTCATAAGGCGGATTCTTTTCGCGCTTCCACGGACGTCACGATTCAAATCAACGTCCACAGATGGTGATGATCGTAGAGCGCGGAGTGCCGCGGTCAGAGGATACTGAGGGCTGGTGACCGATCACCGAAGCCCATATTCATAGGCGACGTCGACCATTTACCATCAGGTGGTATTTCTGCCATTTCACCTGTCCAAGATAAAAAAAATATTAGTTAATAGAATCAGGCGTTACTTTGCGGAAATCCATTTTAAAAAAGATATTAAATTATAATAATAATTAGCAATACCCCGCGAACCATGCAACTACATCCTGAGGATGCCTCGGGGTCGGGGTGAAACGTGCGTAGATTTTATGGTGGTGGTCTTTTATGGTAGTGTGTTCGGTGGTGGGCATGCGATTTTTTTTTTTTTTTTTTTTCGAAAGGTCTAGACTTTTAGGCCTGATGGCCTTTAAGCTCAATCGGTAGGTAGGTGAGCAGATGGCTCACCTAGTAAAATTCAAAAGGGGGGCGCCCCCCTCCGTGCCCCGCAGGGGACGCGGTATATCGCGCGCGCTACTCTAGAGAGTAGGTGTTTGGCTAGTCAAATCCAAGGGGCATGCGAGTGTAGGCATATGCAGTGTGGAAATGGAGAGCGGTGCTATATGCATGCATATGGGTGCACTCACACATTTACTGTAAAGATTGCATGGTTCGCGCTTCGCGGGATATTGCTAATTAGTATATAATTTAATACCTTTTTAAAAAAATGCATTCTCATTTTGATGAATATTTATTGCATCAAAAACATGTACCATATAGGCTTATTGATTTGGTATGTGTAAAGTGAACTGTCATCGGTAACCCAGTTAGCAACTATGAACAAGGACCTACAGGAAGCGACAGGAGCAGGATGCGACAACTTCCCTGGAACTGCAACAGTATTCTGTTGTTATTGCAATGTTGTTTATATCGCGGATCGCGTATACTCGACCGCATATTATTACTTATGTTGTTTTCGGCTTGCCGCGTTATTGTGTGACACGAGTACAGACTGTTTGTTAGACGATTATTTTAAGAAAGAATACTAAAAGTAAGATATGGATTATGGCGATGTTTATGACATTATCGTTTGAGGAGGCTAAATATCCAGTTAGCTAATCAGATATGAGCTTGATGCTAAGGTCATCGCCTATAAATTCTAGTGTTAGGTACACTAGGCTAGATTTTACTACGATAGACTCAAGCCACATATTCATCTAAATATTTTCACACTCGCTCGATGGCTATTTTACCATATGGTATCTTATATGTTAAAATATCTTTAATGTAACAATTTTCATGAAATTTTGCATGCGGAAGTTTCGGGGTGATAAATCGATCCAACCATGCTCCACTTTTAGGAAACGTCGTTTTAGCCGTGTTATTAGGCAATTAAAAACTGCCACAGTATCATTGGAATACGAAGGTAATTTCGCAACTAATTATAATGTAACATTAGATAGGTAATCGGACGATTCCGAAACCAGAAGATCCCAGTTCGGGAGCCATCTTCTTCCTTCTTTTCGAATTCCGTCTTTTGTGAGAATAATTATATTGTGGGCTAATTCGTATTATATATATAAAAAAAAACAAAGCAATGAATGATTGCTTTGCTGCTAAACAAAGAAAATTAATTGGATTTACTTATAAAAAATACAGAGAAAAAGTTAACAGGACATATCTTAGGCAAACGTGGCATTTAGGCCATAATTTCAAGCCCTTGAACAGGTAGCATTTCTCAACCATAAGGAGGTAAACGTGCAGTCGGAGCATTGTGGTGATTAACCATAACCCAATAACCACACTAAACGCGACAGCATAGCTGTCACTTTACGGTATCATGTGGACAAGATCACCCCGTGTCGACCCGATTCGGCTGCAATGCAGCAATGGTACTTTTTGAAAATGACACCATCTCAGATAAGTAGTAAAATATACACATTTACCTCTTCAGGATGCTAGATTTATACTGTCACTAGCAGCGCCCCTGGTTTCACCCGCGTACTTTCCATCCCCGTACGAGTACGGGGATAAATTATTCCAATGCGTTTATCTGATTTATAAGTAATACTATTATAAAGTTTCATCAAAATCTATTCGGTAGTTTTTGCGTGAAAGAGTAACAAACATCCATACTTACAAACTTTCGCGTTTATAATATTAGTAGGACTAGTAGGATGATAGGGACTGGACTTTAGACTCAGTAGTAACGAGAGAAGTAGGTAATATTCTGAAAACCGTAATAAGTATTAATAGTCAGTAATTTCCTTGTCTTAGGTTTTCAGAATGAAATGAATAAGCGTATGGTTTCTAGTTCTTGTTTCTGACTATTGCACTGATAATTGAATTCACCCGTATGTAATTCTATGTGTAACACCTCAACTACAATTTCTTATAAATATATGAATAATAATCAGAATTTCCGTATAGGTATTGTATAAATAGTTAATGTGTATGAATAATAATAAATAATAAAATGAATTCATGAATTAGAATTTATTTATGAATTTATGTCAGACAATAACAACCCGATGATTCAAACTTGGCAATGACTTATAAACGGAAAATTGATTATTTATAAAGTGATGATAAAATACTAGTTGTCGTGCGTGTCTCTGTCTGCGTGTTTTTGAAAGGGTTTGTAAAAAAAGTATTTTAGTCTGTTAGCACGTTATAAGCTACTTCCGACTATATTATATATAAAAAAATTATTATTTATGTGCATAATATTATGTTAAAAAATAAAGAAATGTGGTGTCGTGGGACACCAGGTAGGAACGAAGTTCCTTTGGCTAAAAAGAAAGGTATTATACACTACTCGCTTGTGTATGCGACTGTCGCGCCTGCGCACGTCTCATTTAACGCTTTTATTCCACGCACTTTTTCTTACGGTTTTACTATCACATTTTTTCAGTTCGGTTGCGCAGCAAAATCCCTATCCCCTCCAAGCCTGCCGTAAGGAACTTCGTTCCAATTAAAATAGATAATTCTCCATCTTTTTTAGGCATGAAATTTTATATGTAAGTTGGATAGGTAAGCTGGCAGACGTGTGATCTGATGGTAAACGGTTGACGTCGCCTATAAACTAGTTTACTCGGTCCAGGCAAATCATTTTTGTGTTACCTATGCTATCATATAATATTTTAAGTCTCGGCGTCAGTAATTACTCATACAAGACATCCTAATTAAGCTGCCTTGTTCTTCTCCCAGAAACACAGCAAAGTTTGACGCGTGAAACAAGCGAAGATGGTGGTTCGCAAGCAGCCGGAAGCGCGGTATAGCACACCCCTCACCGGTTTCATAACAGACAAAATCTATTGGCACATGTGTATTACTTTGAGTATACGTACAGACAGTATGTATTACATTTTTTATGTGCTTATTTTAAACGGACTTATTTATTAAGATAGATAAATAAATTCCAATATTCGCTTCCAGTTATTATTATCATGTTGGATAGAGCATAATAAAGATGGTAAAGAATCGTACATAAATACTGAAGTTAAGCAAATCTCTTCTCTAGATTAAAGGTTTCAATCGACTTTTTAAATGTGCATACAGAAAAGAAGTCTGATGAAATTTCAGATTTGTTACGCGACTTTCAGAATGATGGTGTGTAATATGTGAATCGTGAAAATATTTTTAGTAGTACAGGTGACTGTTTAACTATTAGTTTAGAAATCTTGGTCCTTATATAAATCCTAAAGTACACCTGCATCATTATGCATAAACTTTTTTTAAGCATAAAATATGAGCCATAGAGAAGCGAACCCTATTTTAATTTGCCACCACACCCCGTATATTATACACACTTCTTATTTGCACTGTTATTAGCAGTGACAATGCACTTCCTATAGAAACAATTCATAACAATATGCCTATTTGATTTCACACCTCTACAATACGATAAATAATGCAACAACGATTTGTGCTTATTGCTACGTAAGCTACCCTTCTGTAGTACTCTCTCGTTATTGCACGGGCAAACACCGCTTTATTGCATGGGACCAAATCACTTTTGCCACGAGGTTATAAATGTTTAAAAAAAAAAGTACAAAAAAATTTGTACAAAAGTGAGTTAGACTTATTTCTTATGTAAAGGTTGTATGTTTGTTTGGATATTTCTAAATATTTATTATTAAGTGAAACGTGTTAAAAATGTGAAAAATTCGTAGTGTTAAATAAGTAATGTTTCTGGACGTGCGAGTGGAGCTGTAGGGCGACCGGTCGGGGCGAAAGTCGGTTTCGGCCACACAGTGCGACCGCCGGTACACGCCACAGTCTCATCTAAGCCACAGCTATGCGCACATCCTCCCCATCATAGCCGAAAATTCCCATTCGGATTCCGAACGCGGTGCGGCGCGAAAACTGCGATCGCGATTTTGAATTTAGAACTTTCGGGACTAATACGACGGCTTCATACGGGTAAAGTTGTGTGTTAGTGCGAGTGCGTTTTGCATTAAAAGCTTGTAAGATTTTTTTGTTGTGCGGTGTATAGACATCATGTGAAAGTGTTATTTTATTTTGTGCATTTTCCACTTTTGGATTTTTTTGCTGCGGAAATTTTGGTTGGGTTTTTTATTGCAATTTTTATTTTCTATATTTTTATAAGCTTTGCTCTAGATTTATTTATCTTAGAAAAACATGTTTTTTTCCAAATATATTAAAATATTTTTTATTTCAAATAATTTTACTGCTACAAATAAAATAGGTACCTAGATTAGATTTTGAATAATTTCATGCGACAATTTTTATTACATTTCTAAAAAGTTTAGGGTATATAAAATATTATTCTACACTCATAGCATAAAATTAATAAAAATAAACAAACAATTTGTAATATATGCCATTAAAATATAAACTTTTATTACACGTATCACAGTTAATGGTTTTCTAGCATTTCTAACCAGTAGGCTGTAATCTACGCTACTAGAAGAAAACTTTAATTAGCAATGAATAAACAGAACTTAAATTATATTAATTCTATCGTATTATTTTGTCATCAGTAATATTAACTAATACGAAATATTTAAGTATTTATAAATATGAAACGTCATTACTTATAGTCGAGCACGCTTAAATTTTTCACTGTGATCAGTTCAAGGCTGATGATGACGGTAGTAGCATTTCCTATATATTATATCTGTAAGGTTTTTTAATGTAACGATAGATTTAAATTTAGGACGAAATAAATGTTAAAAGACTAAAATTTTTACAGTTAATGAAAATTATGAAAGTTATTATAATATAAAAATGCATTTTATAAAGGGTACCTGTTCGCAAACTTTTTTAGGAATGTAACCTTCAAATTCCTAAAATGCTGACTAAATGCAGGCTGTTTGTTTCATTATCATCATCAGATTTTATCCGTCCACTGCTGAACATAGGCCTCCCTCAATGAACGCCAAGACGACCGATCTTCCCACCTGGTTAATGGCCGACCAACACTTCGTCTACCTAAACGCAGCCTCTACTTTTGAACCTTAATGGCCCATCCGTTCTTCTGAGTGCTGTTCGTTTACGAATTTCGGAAAAAAATTCCCATTTCACTTAAAATTTTGAATTTTAAATGCGGATAAGTTTATAAAATACAAATGGTTAGAATTAAGCAGTTTAGACGAATGATTTGTGACCAACCAGCAGTACTGAGGGACCATGATTTCAGTCCAGTAGGCGGGTTACTAGGGTTACTAGATACGAGTAGCCGGAGATCTACTGACATTTATGTAGATTTATAAGATTTATACAGTTTACCCAGAAGACACTTCAAATTTCGAATTCACAACAAAAGTTTTCACTATGATCGGTCCATGGCTGATGATGACGGTAGAAACAATTTCCTTTATATCTATATTATAGCTGTAAGGAATTACCTGTTTAGCGGTAACCGCTGCTGTCGACTTCATTTTTAACTAATTAATCTGTCATATTGACGTGTTATGAGGATATGATTTTTTTATTGATTAAATGTCAGCATGCGGCTTAATGACAAGGAGTGACTTGATCGTAATACGTCATTATCGGGTATAAAAATAAAGTAACCCCATATATGTCTCAATGTTGGGCACGGGTTTCCTATCCTCGAAACAGGCAAGGAAGGGCCCTTAATTTTTTTTCGAAAGGACTTATGCTGTTGGCCTTAAGGCCTTAAAGCTACATCGGAAAAGTAGATGAGCAGATGGCTCATAGGCGTACACTGCGCGGGCCCAACGCGATTTGGTGAGCTTCACACACTTTCAGAGACTGTCAATCTTATCAGGCGTGCAGGTTTCCTCACCGGTGAGCGAACGGAACACGGATCGTGTTTAGAGTGCACTTAGAAATTTTAGAAAAACCTATTTTAGGCACCACAATGGGTCAGGATTAAACTCGGACCCTCTCGCTTAAGAGGCCAAGATCACTGGAAACACACTGGACCACTGTCGCTCAATCGGGTATGCCTTATCGAAATTAAACAAGCAGAGTAGCAGACCATACTTTTTGTAGAGTTCCAACGTGCTAAGGATCATTTAGTTAAAGATGAAATATAGTAAATATCACGATTTGGAAATTAATAAATTCCAGGATTTTCCGATAAAAATACAATTGGAATAAATTGATGGATCTGTTCGCTGGTAATCTCGTAATCCAATCTTCATTTCATCGGTTACATTGATATGGATTTTCATACAAGGATAATTAGATTAAAAATAGTTATTTATGGTCGACCCGTGACCCGTCAGCTGTAAAGTATTTGAAACTGCAAATATAAATTTTAATAAACTGTAATAAAGTTCGTAAAAACTTAAACTCCAAAATAATTAATAAGCCCAAGAAGCGAATATTTCGCTTTTTTATCGCAATCAAAAGTAAATGCTGAGAAATATCAAAGTTTCAGTTATTATAGTTATTGCTGCTTTGACTTTGTAATTTTCAACTAACATATTATCGTAAATTCAAATGATCTACAATAGGAGTACAACATTGTATAAGTACGTAAAATTATGAGTTTAATGAAAAACTGATTAGGCATTGCATATGTTGCTTTGTATTAAATGTACTGTCATGCTCAGTAATAGTAGACACATTGTAAGTTTGATTTTTATAATAAAACAAAGTTTATGAATTTTATCTCGGTTTATAGTTTTTTACACATCCGACGTTTCGGAGACATTAAAACAACCGTGGTTACGGTAGGACTGAAGTGTCATGTGTCCTAATGTTACAAAATTATTCAAAATATTAATTTCATTTCTTTTTTTTAACCTTGTCAATATGCTGATTAAAACGATTAATCTTCACACGCAAAAGCCGTGTACAGTGGGTGTTTTTTCTAAAAAAATCATGATAGAAAGCTATAGCCTTGATGAAAATGTGGGGTAGCAATCACAAAGTTAAAAGTCTACTCATTACCCATAGCCTACTTTGCTCAGATCAGATGGATCTAACCATCATTGAATGATTGATGAAGGCTATATAATTGATACTTATGTGAATTTCATTAGATCGACACTCCTCCAAACTAACGGATGGATCTGGTGGACATAGCATTATTGAAACATCTCTTTCCGTTTACTGCTGAATATTGCTGATTATTCCACAATAAACGCCAAAATGGCCGATCCCATGCCACTCTTGTCTAACAAGACCGGCCACTGCAAAAGGTCGTGTTCCCACCTGGTTAATGGCCGGCCTCCACTCTTTAAGCCTTACTTTCTCATAGGCCATCCGTTCTCGTGTATGTGTCAGCCCACTGCCACTTTTATGATAGCTCGTTGTATGAAGAAAATACATTCTTCTTATTGAAACATATTTATTTTAAACTAGTTTCGCCCCGCGGTTTCGCCCGCGTACTCCCCGTTCCCGGGATAAATTATAGCTTATGTGTCATTCTGATGTATAGGCTATATTATTGTAAAGTTTCATTAAAATCAATTTAGTAGTTTTTGCGTGAAAGAGTAACAAACATCCTCACAAACTGTCGCATTTATAATATTAGTAGGATTCATCGGCTAGTCACAAAAATGTATTTTAGAAAATAGGAAATAAAATTTCGAACTTATTGTAATTACGACCATGTTACATTATGTATTATTTTTCCAATTATTTTTATAGGCATTCTTGTTTTACTTAGTTATATTCATAATTAGTATTGTAATTTGTAACGTAAACTCAAATTTTAAGAAGTATTAAGTTAGTAAGTAAAAGTAATTCCAAAGTAAAAGTAAAGTAGCAACCCCTATATGTCCCACTGCTGGGTATGGGTCTCCTCGAAATCAGGCGAGGAGGGTATCGAGCCATAGTTCAGTTACCTTCAGAGACTTTAAATCTCATCAGGCATGCAGGTTTCCTCACGATGTTTTCTCTTACCGATGAGCGAGCGATGGTCTTGTGTTTAGAGTACACTTAAGAATTTAATAAAATATATAAAAAAACCCGGACCGGGATCGAACCCGGACCCTCTCGCTCAAGAGGACGAGCTCGTTCCCACTGGACCCTTGTCGCTCATGATGTTGGTATGTTATACTCCAAGATACGTGGTGCATTGCAGCTGGGCTTCACCTGGCTGCTGTATTTCTCTTGACTTTGTTAGTCACTGTAATTCTGTGCTGTCTCCCGCTTGGAACGGGGAGGGAAACTGGAATATTTCCTACTCCTCCTGAATTCTTCTGATTGATTTAGTTGCGGGTTCCAAGGCAGTTTTTAACGTATCCCCCGGGCCCCCGGAGATCATATCAAAGGGTCGTTTAGTGGTTGCCGCTGTCGATCCTGGCTATACAGGGGTTGCAGCGGTGGGAACGAGTGGTAGGCCAAACCCGATTAAAATACTCCAAGATCAATATCTTGAAAAATGCTATATTGCAAGATGGTGCCCATGCCATTAGCACCTCGTCACAGAGCATTCCCTCCACCCAAGAAAACTTAACTTGAAACTTAGGAATTTTTAAATAAACAATTTATATGTACGTTAGAAATCAATGTGCAATTCTATCGGTTTTTAATTTAGATTTTTTGTGCACAATCCCATCCTCCTGGCAAGTGTCCAGGATCAAATCAGAACTTTAGAAGTCTCTGGGCGTACGATCTTAACTGTTGTGCTTTGTTTTGTAATTTGATTTCTTTTCTAATCGAAATATATCGTATATTGCTCGTCTGGGATTGCTCTCCGGAGAATTGAATGCATCTTAATGGATATTTGTCGCTGTGATTGTGTTTTAGCGCTAAATCATCATCATTATCCCGTTGGTATCCAATGTTTTTAAATATTTATAAATTAATCCGGACAAATCCAGATAATGTTTTAAGGCAGGACAGGTGACTTGCAATATGGCGTCCCTATACAATTTAACTAATGATTTAAACGCGAAAGTTTGCAAGAATTTAATATATGTTATTCTTTCACGCAAAAGCGACTGAATGGATTTTGATTAAACTTTACAATAATATAGCTTTTACATCAGAATCACACATAGGCTATAATTTATCACCGTACCTATTTACGTGGGAATGGGAGGCACGCGGGGTACCAGTAGGATATATTTTTCAAACGCATAAGAGCTATTACATATAAGTAATTATATATAACCACAAAAACGATGACGTGGTGATCTGGATGCCTATTATAAGACCTGGTAGGGGCAGGCACAGGACGGCTGTAAATGAATCAAGCAGCCTTTGCCCAGCAGTGGGATCCAATAGGCTCAAGCAATAAAAACAATTATTTTGTGGATCTATTTTCAGTTTTAAAATCTTTTATATTTGCAATATTTATCTTGATCGTCATTAAAGATATAACGCAGAGCTGCAAAGGTGACATTATCACAGCATTTGTTTGCTATATACGTGTTTTCTCTCTACATAATATTATGTGATATAACGCAAAATATTAGAGTATTAAGTATTAATCACGTATGTAAATATATTTTTATTATTACACCATAGCATGCTACATAGTATCACGACATAGTTAGTGAAAGTCATTAATTGTTATTGAAGTCAAGGAAAAGGTTCAAACTTTAAAAAAAGGCTTTATGCCATAAATGATAAAATATAATACCTACTTAATAATAACATTTTAACTTTGGCCATTTAATTAAGATACATGAAAACAATCAGCATTAGTTTTTTATGTTATTTTTAGGCTGTTACGTGAATTACAACAAATGTTACATCTCAGTAATATCAAAAAAGACGAAAAATCAATTTTGTACTACTAATATTGCATTGACGTTTGTATTGATGTTGGTTACTCTTTCACGTAAAATACTACTGGAATGGACTTTATTGAAACTTTAAAATAATATAACTTGTTATATATCAGAATAAAACATACAATTATTTTATTTATTATTATTAATTGCAATTAATAAAATAATTTTATTGTAAATGCATCTAGCCTAATTTAGGCTAGAAAGACATAATTGAAATGAAATACTGTAAATAAAGGCTAAGACGCGGAGCACTTAGTTTTACACTTTTGTATTTCACGTTTAGAACATGAGCGGGAAAAGACAAGCCCATTTTACTTATTTGCATGTAAAGTAGTATGTAATATAAATATCTGGTTAGCTAATATCCGAGAGAGATTGCTTGTGATTCACAGTTCTTTCTCAGTTAGCAATATATCTAATGCGTTCTATACCAATTTGCCAGTAAATTACTGGCACCAATAAATTAAGGTTTGCTACTTTAAAATGGAATTTAAAATTTCAGCCCCATATATTCCGCGGAATGGTGTTATTGACTCGTTGTAGAATTGCTTTGTGAATAACAGTCCGCTGTCGCCGTAACGTTCTGAAACGGATATTCTTCGGGACTGCGTTTGTTTGGAAACTTTAAAACTTTCTGTACCTGACCGTAAAATAAATATACTTTTATGTCACAGTTTGTTGGAATTTAAACGTTATTTTTGTCGTAGAATTTTATCGTTTTAAGATCTGTTTAATTTCGTTTTATGCGGAGTTATAATAATTTTAGCGCGGAACTTCTATCGGTTTTAGTTCTTTTATTTATTATAACTATCTGTAACTAGCTCGATATCGGTAAAATCTAGCGACGTTTCTTTTGAGGTTTATTTCATTTAAACCGGAATAATATATTGCTACATCTGAAATAAGCACGAATATATTAATTAAGAAGAGTATCTAATTATCATTATCAATTATTTTATCAAATAATTGTAAGTTTTAATCAAACATTATTTTCTCAAAGATTGTATGATGAAAAGTTCAACGCCTTTGTCGGATTTTTTTTTTATATTACGCGCAAACATATTTAAATAAACACTTTCGAGATATGATAGTTTTGTGGAATTATAATATTACTTATTTTTTAAAATGTATGAATATTATCATATTGAAATATTATAACTGACTGTATCCCCAAATAAAATACATCAACGTTTTCTTAGTCCAGCAAAAAATGTGTTTATTATCAAACTTGGCCCTTGTATATTGCAAGAGACTGTTGTGAATAAAGGTAGATGTTTATGTAACATCCAACAATGCCATTTTAATAGGCTTTTAGACCTCCAAAGTTCCAATAAAACGCTTTCGGTTATTTCGCCTTTCGCACATAACGCGAGTTCGCGACGACACGCGAGTCGACGTTTATAATTTAACTTCTCTCGACACTCTATTAAACATCTACTATGTACTGTTGCCGCTTCTTACACTGTTATTCCTTTGTCGATTATGTGCCCGTTTCGTAGCTGTTAAGTCTAAGCTCATTTTGACACTTGATTGTGTATTAAATTTATCATTCAATTATATGGGATTTAGCAATACCTTTATAATTGTTTGTACGTTGTTTCGAATTAGATTAATTATTCTGTGTTTAGATTGTAGCGATAATGGTTCAGTAGTGGATGGACTCGGCCTCTTATGCGAGAGGTTCCGGTTTCGATCCTGACCCCCCCGTGTATGTCTTGAAATGGGTTTTTATAAATTTCTAAGTGCACACACGAGACCATCGTTCGCTCACCGGTGAAGGAAAACATCGTGAGGAAACCTGCATGCCTGATGAGATTAAGAGTCTTTGAAGGTATGTGAAGTTTACCAACCTGCATTAGGCCAGCGCATCGGTGAACTATGGCCCATTAACCCTCCTCGCGTGATTTCGAGGACACCAGTGCCCAGCAGTGGGACATTATATAATACTTTACTTTTGTTGTTGCTTGTGTTTGTTCTAATTTATTTAGTGATTTTTGACCTTTGGGGCTATATTTCGTTAGTTCGACAGGAAAACAAGCAGGTTGTAAATAGTTAACGTCTTACATAAATGTAAACAAATTTACCAGACTTAACGTTATGTGGATCGTCTTGGTATCAGTAATTATGTTGTCTACCCTACTCTTCTGTTTTAAATACAGCAGAGCGGTTTTACGCAGAATAAATTGGCTATTTGTACCCACCCATGTAGGATGTGCAAGCGCACTACAAGCGCATCATATAATTGTATAAAAACACCGGAAACATAAAGCTCATACTCAAATGTCATTGTTTAAAATGTGCATCAAAATATGTTAACTCTAAAATAAATTTGATAAATGTTCTTCAGGATTTCATATGCATACATTTAGTATTCTTTGATATATTTTATGCAGAGTATAAAAGAATGTTGAATGTTAAGGCACCTTAAGCGCGTATGTGTAATGGTGTATAAAGCGGGCAAAGCGACGTCCTAATATTGCAGGTTAAATTGTGCGATGGCAAAACATCTCCCGTTCGTTGCACTCCGTAAGTTTCACGGAAATTTCAGATACGTAGCTTTCAAGTAAACACGCAGTAAGTTTTCGTAGTTTCGAAATAAAATGTCAGTTTAGAAGTTCCAGTGATATATGATTAGTTGGGTTATTTTTGTGGAGTACGAGTTACGGGTGTTTTCGATATGTGAGTTCGAGCTGGATAGTTCAATGAACTTCAGGTTTCATGTGCAAATAGTAGTTGGTTTGTACGTATTGCGTTTTAATAAAATTTTATACTCGAGTTATATTTTTATTAAGGATAAAATATGAGTATCATATAGATTGATTACAAAATATAATATACAATACGTTTATGACATCGTATTATGTACGTAAATAAAGTAATTGTTTATTAATTTCTATACTTCCACATCCTTTTTTTAATATATATATATATATATATATATATATATATATATATATATATATATATATATATACTATATTATATCAATTAAAACTTTAAAGATTTTCAACTCAAATAAGCAAGAAATAAACTGGCATCTAGACTTAGAAGGGTACGAAACTTTGATGATCTGTAAGTAAAGGCTCTACGAAAGCGCTAAAGTTTTCGAATTTTGAAAATGGTAATGATAAGTTGACTGGTTTATTTATCATATCATTAAAATTCTAAACAACTCATTTCTGTACTGCATAAAAAGTGCAAGCGAGCTAGGTCAAGTTTTTAACGATTTACTGCAATAAATTTATATTGGAGCTTTACACCCTATTATAAGAGTGGCAAGGTTCATATTCTATAAAATATGAGTGTTTGCATGAATATGTTAAATATTTCTACGCCTGCAAAACGATTCTACTGCGGGGTGAAGGTTAACAGGTAGCTCTGATTTCATTTGCGCCATTTAATTTCTTTAACACTTATATGATTGCTATTTTTAATACATTTCTCGTATACAAGTACGTAGGCATATTAAATTATAATAAAACGTGTAATAGAAAACAATTCCATCGGCCTCGTTTTGCCGTAGTCTTTGCAGTGAGACTTTGGTATAGATTGTAGTATAGAGTGTAGATTCCAAAAATGATATGATAAATTGAATTAGAAAGGGGGCGTGCATTAATTATGTGAGGCATCTTCGAGATTTTTTTAACCCCCCCTTCACACTTTGGTGAGATATCGTACGTTTTTCTTCAACTCCCTTCCCCCCTACGATAATCTCACTCAAGATTTTTGAAAACTTATATTTAAGTTGCAAACGTGTTGAATTATTGAAAAAAAAAAATGAAATGAATATCAAACAAACACTAGAAATAATACACTAGTAATAATTTTTAATGTAATAATACACCATTTTCTGCGCGAGAAAAATAATGGCGTGATATTTTCCGTCCCCCTTTCTCCTAAATGAGATTTGGAAATATTTATTTAGCTTGTCCCCCCCTAGAACATTTCACGTAATTAATAGACGCCCTCAAACTCCTAATTACTCGTCTTATTACATCTAGAACCTCATCCGTTCTATTAGACAAACATCCATCAATTGTCCCACGACGATTTCAGAATATAACAAAAATAACATTCATAGGTCATACAACATACAGCACGACATGCAAAGTTACAGAAACTTATATATTACACACATAACCGACGTCAATACTTGTCCCCAGCGCAGAAGTAAGATTGTAATGAGCCAAGTCTGGCAGGCTGTGAGGTGTAGACCGCTACGCACTCGTTTGGCAAACACTCCTACATTCGGTGTGGTCTGCAGCGTGGAACGCTGGAAGCGACATGCAAATTAAATTAAATAATTTATATATTTATTGATCGAATTGCAAAGAAAATATTGGGGATTTAATTTTGTTTATCTCTCGTGATTGGGCTTACATTCGAATAAAAATATAATTGCAAATAATATACTGAAAATGCATAAAAAACACATGAACTTAACGATTTTACTAGCTAACACGTTTTTTTATACTGTATGGGAATGATAAGATATATTTTAAAAGTAATATAAAAGTAGGCACACATAAATTAAAAGTACCTAATTTTAATAGTAGCGCCCCGCGGTTTCGCCCGCGTTCTTTATTTACGTAGGAGTACGGGAATAAATTATAGCCTATGTGTTATACTGGTCTATAAGTTACATTATTGTAAAGATTCATTAAAATAAATTTTGTAGTTTTTGTGTGAAATAGTTACAAATATCCATACTTACAAACTTTCGTTTTTTTATAAGTATGATTAGTGAGCGTACTATATTTACTGGTATAGCATTAAAGTGTAGTTTTTTGTGAATAGTTACAAATATCCAAATTTACAAACTTTCGCTTTTATATAAGTATGATTAGTGAGCGTACTATATTTAGCGGTATAGTATGAAAGTGTCACTTCCAGCCGTGCTATTCGTGGCTCCAAACATACCTGAGATCGCACAGAACCTTTATTTATGTACTCTCAGACAGAAATCACCCTTTGCGTCGCCCGCTCATGGGAACGGAGAAAGCGTTCAAAATGATTTATTGTAAATGGTTTTCTACTTTGTTGGCTAAAATAATAAGAACCGAGCCTGGATTGCCGTTCTAAATTCGATATTTTATTGTTGCTTTTTTCCTTTGGCGCGCCGATACGCTACGAAATTTAATTTGCAATCCCTTTGTTGGCCCATTAAGGGCGAATGATTCAGCGGTATGCTAATCGAAACTCAAAACCGCACGAGAAAGGATTTAGTTCTTGAAAATAACGGCACTCGGGTTAGATCAAATATGATTTATAGGTTTTTCTTTATGCATAAGCAAATGTTTTGAACGTTGAAATTTAGTTGTTTGGAAAAGGATGAGCGCTACATTACTTAAGGTTGTTAATACCAAAAGTGAAATTAATTTCTAATTGTGCTTTGCAACAATACTTAATTAAAATAATAAAAACTAAATACATTTAACAAACACCCTAACTTTTAAAGCATAAAAAAAATTAAGAAATAGAAAAAATAACAATCTCCCGTTACATAAAATTGAAATGATTCATAATTTATTGACTTCAAAAATATAATATAAATTTGAAGTTATTGTGCACTACTTGAATTCTGTACGTGGTTTTCTTAGACCCCCTGCGAGGAGAATTGAAGTAATGGGCTCGAAATCTTCCGCATTCTGCAAAATAGAACTGCGGTGGGAGCCAAAATTTGGCCAAATATAATTTTCTGTTAAGTAATAACTTAGACCTATTTAATTTGATAAATATATGCACAAATAAATCTTTCGTTTTTACTAAGCTTGGCTAAAGGATTTGCATTATAGGGAATTCAAATCGAATAGACTACGTAAAGTATTTTAGTCGGACTTGTACCAGTAATCAAATTGCGTATGAAAACCTTAAAAATCAAGTCTGTGAAAAATCCAAAAGTCTGATAGACCGATTCAATAATATAACGGACGGATAAAGACGAAAACTTTCTTGCACATTGAGCTTAAACATAGCAGTATATTGAATGAGATATCCAAAGCCATAATGACGTACGGCGGTAGGAGTTGCGTCTTTGTCCGCCACACAATGGCATTGAAAAACCCTATTGACGCTTTGACTTGGAAGGTGTTAGGAGAATTAGTGGGCCATTATGCGTGGCATCGGTCACTCATACTAGATAACAATAATTAGCTTGGACACAACAAAGAGTGACATTATAAGATCCTTGAGCAAAAAAACCCGAGACTTACCTGGACGTGAGTTTTTGCAACGGGAACGTGGTCCCTAATAATAAACACCTCAATTCCAGGCAGAGGTATTGTTTAATGACTCTCCGTAGTGATCTTGCACAATTCTCAGGGCTTTTTATGATTGTGCGAGGAATTTTTTGTAATCGCTGGTAGCGCTTAAACAATGGCCATGGGGCTTGTGCAAAGGTGAGATTTATTTACGACCGGGGGTCTCACTTGACCGATGTAGATTTGTGGGGTATTAGATTTTGACTTTTAAATTATCATTGCAGGTAACGATAAATTATATTGTTAAAAAGCTTAATATTTCCGCTTTTTTTATTCATGATATATATGCAATATTTTATAATTATGGAAACTTTTTTTTTGCATAAATCTAGCCTTTATGTGAAGTTAGTATTTACTATCTAGATTCTAATGTAAGTCTGGGAAAGAAATTAATAAAAGAACATTATTTTTATCATTATTATAACATTGCAAGAAGAAAGAAATAAAAGTAACATTATCTTTAAGAGCAAGATTGCCTTGAAATAACAGTGTCAGTAAAGCACTTTCCTTTTGTTTCAGATGCAGCATGAAAATATGGACAGAATATTACTAGGCACCGAGTAAAACAGTTATTACTTTTACAATAATCAATTTTTTTTATTCCGCGATAAAACAAAGATGCTGGGGTGTGCACTAAGAAGAGTAGCCTCAAACGTATCCGCACCAAAACAAATCAACTTTAGCTCGTCTGACGATAGCCGGTGCTTAGATAAGTAGATAAAGACGAATACCTTGGGATATCCTAGTCACATTAGCAATAGTTACCAGTACCGTAGTTCCGGAACTACCACCACCGCCACTTGGGTGGCATGCTTTATTTTGCACATTGTATCGACTGCGCGCTGACTGGTCGCTACGTCACGTGGCTTCCCGGCGCGCGACTGCGGTGCTGGATGCTACTAACTGTATACACGTAAGTATTATTTCTACTACTGTTACTATTTTTACTACTATTACTATGTTTACTACTATTACTATATTTACTTCATTTACTGTGTTTACTTCTATAACTTTGTTTACTACTATTATTACTATATTTTAAGCTAAGTTTTGAAAAAACCAAAATTATTGTTATAAGTTTGAGTGTCTATGGTACTGGATGTGTTTTTATTTGAACGCAGGTTTATTTCAAAACATCAAACTTTTTGTTTTACTCAGTTCAAAAGAAAGTGCTTATAATATTTTATAAGCCTATATTTATGTACAGACGTTTAGGTATTTTTTCTATTTTCAACTATATTTTAACTTTAGGGTAAAATTCAAGACATAAATCGAATACCAAATGCGACGTAATTTAAGATTCATTCGATTTATAATTGAAATGATGAACACGTTCTTCCAATATTTATACACAAATTTTTATTTGTTCACTGCTTATTGAAAAAAATTATAAACGAAAATGAATGTTTGCCAAATATTTGAGAAACGATGACTTGTGTAAAAATCTAATTAACTATTCTTATTCGTGTAAATGTTTATCATTGTGAGTTTCAATTATAGAAACGACACAAGCTTGTTATACAAGCTTGGAAACAAACAAATCTTATGTTGTTCTAATTCTGCCTTATGCCTGCCTATTCATAGGAAAATCATCTTCATTAACATTATTCGATACTTTAGTTTCATACTATTTTGTTTTTGCTGTTATCTGTAAAATATAGGTTCTACGTAAGCTGTGCAGGGCATTTATTGTTAGGTCGACCATTGCACGGTTTTACAATTATATCAAGTGCAAGTTCAATATCATTTCAGCTATTCGAATGTCTCATTCCAGTCATGTTTAAGAACCTAACAATAATACTATGTGTTCAATATACGATAATTATTATTAAAGTTACGATACAGCTTTTTCTCCATACAAACGTAGTCGAGTGCTAGCTCCCTGGATAATGATACTAGATCAATTATTTTTGTATCATAAAATCTTTAACTGCCATTACCGTGTAGTTATGTATTGGTTTTGTTTAAATTATCATTATCATAGGAACCAAAAGTAATCAAAACGTAAAAAATTGCTTAATTCTTTATAATATATTTTTAGACACTCATAAACTCTCTCATTTTAAAATGAGAGCTGAGAGCCTAAAAATTGTAATCGGACATGTCTGAGCTGCAGTTGTCAGTTTCTTGCTGTTTGTGGATAGATATTTGTTCGAAATAGGAACGTATTATTCAAATATTTGTTTTTCAAAATTCTCTCTTCCCTCTTGTAGACGATAGGAGAAAAAGTTAATGTGCCAAGAGAGTCCACATAACTATTAATATGTCAACATTTCACTCATACGAGCTTCATTAAAATTTAATCCGAATATGTTAGACTCTTAGATAATTCACAGTTGCCATATTGTGTCAAGCTCGACTTGGCAATCATAGACTGGCATTAGCACATAGCCCTCTAACCTTTTCGGCTTTACGCTCATCAATGAAAAGGACATAAACCTGTCCAGTTCCGGCAGTACTTCGGACAGAACGTTTATTTACAACATTTTCATTACTTCAATGTTCATAACATTGTTGGTATGACGAATTCCCACTGTTATTATCTGTCTATTTTGTGATACAAAAAACTTTAAAGCCTCTTAGGCTTTGTGTGATTTTTTGCATGTAAATGTTTTAAAGATATATTTTGTTATATTGTATGCTATCATATAGGTCATGTAGCCATTTGCAAGACTAAAATATAGGCGCACTTTATAGGTATTATGTGTAGCCAAGCATAGTTTCATACAAATAAAATTTGACAAAGGGTGCAAAATAGTTTTATATATAAGGAATAACATAATAGGTACATTAAAATTTGCATAGCTTTGACATAAACTACACCTACTTTTAAGTTTAGTATTTCAATAAAATATTGCAGAAATTGCGTTATTTACTATTCCAATTATTAAATATATCTTTTTAATATTAAATTCAAATTTCCCTCTGTTAAGGCCGTTTTCTATTACATCGCTCGTAATCCTTAATCCGAAAATTGAATATCAGCTTTCTAGGAGTCTCTTTAGTAGAGGGAATCTGGCATCATTTTTATTCAAAAGTTAGTTTTTCTCATATTTACATTAAAAAATTAAGTCTCTGTTTTAAATTTATAATTTTACAAATGCATACTGTAATATATACGATATTGACATCAAAGTTATTTTTTTGTGTTCTGTTTTTTCGTTCCGACTAATCAATAAAATGGCTGGACCTATTTTAACGGGGCTTTCACGAGAAAACAGTTGATTTTATAAGGAGT
This sequence comes from Lycaena phlaeas, assembly GCA_905333005.2. Lineage (NCBI taxonomy): Eukaryota > Metazoa > Arthropoda > Insecta > Lepidoptera > Lycaenidae > Lycaena > Lycaena phlaeas. The sequence continues at coordinate 5,041,266 of HG995176.1, forward strand.
TATTTAGGCTATAAGCATTATCATCATTAATCCGGGCACGGCTGTAAATCTAGTTTAACGCGGCGACGCTCTCGGCATTAGCTATTACTTCATAAAAATATTGGCTTCACTCTTTATTGCATTTACCCTTAACTCTTTAATTAAAGAATGCATAATTAAGTCAATCTTAGAAAAAATAATAAGTACTTGATTTGCAGCGTTTTATAAGTAATTACATAGAAAATGCTTAAAGACTGTGACTAGGATGAGTAGATCTCAGGCCATGAGTGAAAGAGCCCTCTACTCAGCAGTCGACTAAACATCTGATGATCATATTGTAACAAATGGCATATTCTCCAAAACATAATGTTTACACGTTTAGTTGGCTAGAAAAATCGCGACGATGTGTTAAATTGTCTGGAATTTAAAATTATTTGACGACAAATACAAATTCGATTTGTTAGTTGACAAAGATTTTATAAGCTTTTTGCAATGATCATTTTTATTTGTCTATGATTTGTGAGATGGGGCTTTACTTAAAGTTCTTCACTTTTTTGTGAATGGCGAGGCTATTGAAGGGTAAATACGGAATATTAGATGATAGGCGTTGGTTGGCGCTCATTGAGTGCGCCTATGTTTAGCAGTGGACGATCTCTATCTGTCCACTGCTAAACATAGGCGCAATCTGATGAGATGCTGATGATGATGATGTAACGATTCCATCTAAACTAATTAACGCCAGAGCAAAAAACACTTATCGATAAGATGACCCGTTTTACCGAGACACCGTAAGCCACCTTCATGGTAGTTAGGAGAGTAGCATGCAGGCGCATATTATGAAGACGCAAAAAAATATATTGTCATAGGGTTTCCCCGCGGTTTCACCCCCGTACTTTCCATTCCCGTCGGAGTACGTGGATAAATTATAGCCTATGTGATATTCTTTTGTATTAGCTATATTATTGTTAGGTTTCATTAAAATTCATTCGTAGTTTTTACCTAAAAGCGTCACAAACATCCATTCACACTTACATACTTTCGCGTTTATAATATTAATTGAATAATTATGATCCCATTTAAAGATCTCCTAACAAAAAGTGCTATATGCGGCCAAAGAATATTTTTAATTTTCGTTTTAGAATCAAACTAGTAGCGCCCCGCAGTTTCATCCGCGAACTTCCCATTCGCGTGGCAGTACGGGGATAAATTATAGTCTATATGCTATGTGCTATTCTGATATATAAACTATACTATTATAAAGTTTCATCAAAATTCGTTCAGTAATTTTTACCTAAAAGTATAAGTAATACATCCATACGTACAAACTTTCGCCTTTATAATATTAGTAGGATTATTGAACTAGGATGGCCATTAACATAATTATGCAACAATATTTTGGATATGGCTAGCCTATATAACCAGTCGAAATCAAATACTGGGGCAAATGTTTCCAAAATATTCCTAAAGGTCACAAACGTTTATGGTAACAAGTAAAATGATATATGAGAGGCTAAACAATGAGATCCTCCCACGTGATTCGTACCAAAAGAAGTCACTAAGAGTTAATAGTATTCATGTCTAAACAAGATAAATAGCTGGTTAAGCTGCTCTGTCGCGCGAGACACCGATTTACATACCGTCAATCCTAGACTAATATAAAGCTGAAGAGTTTGTTTATTTGAACGCGCTTATCAGAAACTATTGGTCGGATTTGAATGATTCTTTCAATGGTATAATATAGTCCATTTATCGAGGAAGGATTGTCTATATATTATTACGCTAAGATGGCGATGTAAATGTTATTTAACGCAGGTGAAACTGCAGCAAGAGCTAGTGCTATATATTTGACTAGCTGTTGCTCGCAGCTTCGCCTGCGTTAACTAAGATTTACAACGGGATCTTAGTACGCGAAATAACATTTTTTACACCTTGTGTCCGAAAAACCAAAATATCTTACGGAACCCTATTTTTAGCAGAATAAAATTTAGCCTATGTTACTCGTGGATAATGTAGCTTCCGAATGGTGAAAGAATTTTTGAAATCGGTCCAGTACTTTTTGAGCCTATTCATTACAAACATACAAACATACAAAAATAGGTACAAATCTTTCCTCTTTATAATATTAGTATAGATAAAAATGCTCTACGACACTCTACGTTGTTTTCCGTACAGTAGCCGGTCCGTGCTGGATGCAATTGCCAAGAAATGGGCGATTTTAGCGTTTATTGAGCGTTTACTTTAGCGTTTATTGCTAAACACAGGCCGTGTTAGGATACGTGAACGGATACAGGCTGACGATGATGAGGTTAATAATATGAAGGTCAGAAAATATGCAAGGAGATTCAAATGTTTTATATACTACATTGCCTAATCGTTTTGTTTCATCAGTTCTAAGAAAATAAAAACAGTATGTCTGTGGTCTTCCGAGATAATATGTAATTTTGATTGGATTTTCTGTCAATACTTTATTAATATAGTATACTAGCTGTCCCGACAGACTTCGTTCTGCTAAAATCGCTATTAAAAAATAGGGGTTGATCGTAGAGGGGTGAAAATTAAGGGTTGTATGTATTTTTCAATGCCATATTATAAAAAAATAAAAACTAAAAATTTCGTCCAAAAATCAACAAAAAAAATTTAAGGGTGAACAACCCCTATCACTTAGGGGTATGAAAAATAGATGTTGGCCGATTCTCAGACCTACTGAATATGCATATAAAATTTCATAAAGATCGGTCAAGCCGTTTCGGAGGAGTACGGTAACTAACATTGTGACAGGAAAATTTTATATATTAGAAGATATAATCCGACATTATGAGAATTGGATATAAAAAGCGCTATGAAGCTTTGTAGCTAATTTGGGACTACGTTTTAGATGGTTCTCTATTTTAAAGAAAGAAGAGAAACACTTTTATTATTCACAACACACCAAAAATATACAGCTTACTGTCTTAATAATGTGAACAATAGAGGCAGCCACTCAGCATTTGTCACACCATTACAGCAATGGTGAGACGCTGATTTTCAGTGACTCCTTGCGATCACTCGCGACATCACTAACATCACGTAATTATAAATATTAATTAATTAGTAATCAACTCACGCCCGCCAATATTTAGTATATTAAGAAACAGTTAATTCGAGACAACAATAATATGTGGGCTGGGGGGTATTGTTTGATCTGAGGTCTCAAATTACTGCTGAGGTTTCGACATAACACGTCGCAGACATTTTTGCTCCTACCGTTCAATGTGGGTAGTATTTAATATACAAGCCTTTTACAATTAAACAATTAACAATCATTTCCACTCCTAGGTAGGTTTCACGGTACCCATAAGCAAAAGCATTATCATCTGGGACTAGCTTAGTCAACTTATTAATATGTTGCCTATACGTAAGGTGGTAAGGTTCTCTTTCGTTCTTCCCAAAACACAGCAAAGCTGCACAGCACAGCCACAAAAAACACAGAAGCAATAAGTTTGAATTATTTCGAGAAATTTCACGCTAAGGATGATTGAGAAACTGGCACTCATTATAGGAGGATTGAAGGACTAAGAAATTGGATTTTCAATTTGAAAATAAAATATATACATATTATATACATAAGAATTCAGAATATTATATTAGAATAAATAAATATATATTAGACAGGATAAATAATTTATTTCATTAGGCATTACTTCTTCATAAGGCTTTACTTGAGATTGAAGGACTGAGAAAATGGGTTCCGCTATACTTGTCCATACACACAATATAAGCTGAGCTGCGTAATCGTTTTAAATGGATTTAAGTGTAATTGACAATTCGGTCGAGTGTTCGTACAAAAACATTATATCACCGGCATTATCGTCATCCGATCGGTGTTTGTGTAATTTCTTAGAGATCGATAAGTAAACGCATTAGCTGAACTTTCTAGTCACGAAAATTTGTTTCAAATCGTTTAACACTGCAATTTTGTGTTGCAAATTATCGATACAACATGTTAATTTTTACTCCGCACACGAGTGATATACGTTCTAGGGTTTTTTAACTTCAGAGGGCTTAGATAAAGTAACATCGTTCGTAGCGAAAAGATACCGAAATTCGTCATCGTCTCTGAGTTTAAATGACAATTTCCTATCCAATAAGATATTGACGATAACTATCGATAACCAATATACAGTTTGTGATTTGTCACGATAACGATTGACCACGTGATTTAGCGCGGCTTATGTTAATCCCATATATTTTATTATTTTCGAACTTCGTTATCCTTTTTAATGTTACTTTGTCTAAGTCCCTGGGGCCAGTAGTCTATAGTTTTTAATTATAATCATTGTTATTAATGATGGCAATTTGTATGTTTCACTATTATGAAAATCTGATGAAACGCAATCTTTGACCCTTTGGCAACGCATATAGATATCGGTTCTCTCTGCATCTAACATGGAGTGTTGTGAGGAATTTTTCGTTCTTATTAGCAGAATTTCACCGTCAAAGCGCGTCTAAATCTAAAATTTCATCCAAATCACTCCGATTTATACAATGTATACGCGTTTTTAAATGTTGATTATTATATTTTTATCACTCCTTAGACATATTCATTTATGATATTGTATTTTACCAACTGGTTGTTAAATAGAGACACATAAAGCAATCACAGTGACAATACAATTAGAGGTTGGAATTATTTTGAATATTAATTAATTGTTGAATAAATTACTATTGTTAATGTCTGAAATTATTATCGGTTTAATTTTGGTATGAAGGTTGCATATTTTATAAGAAGGCATTTTGGTAGAATACGGTTCATGGTAAGGGTTCAAATCTAAAAGATTAATTTGTTTTTGTCACAGAAATTCAAAAGTTTGTAATACATATTATTATCACATTCTTCCATTTTATAAACCATTACAACCTTATCATATTCAATATCAAGCTGGAAATCTTTTGATATTCTTGGTAAATGTGAAAAGCCTTATAAAGTTTTACCAAGGTCGTATCCCGGGCATTATGAAAATTTTATTTTTTTCTGAAGGTCTCATTATTAATTCTCATATATTCGACCTTGATTTCCACTTCAAAATACAATTCTAGCGCAGAATTTATCTCAAGCATTCTCGAACCTGAATTCAAATTATGAGACGAGTGGACGTTACGGAGCCGTCTCCGAAATTTAATTGACGGATTAGTTTTTCTAACTGATTGTATATTCATATACCTTTCTTGACCTTTCGTGCAATATTTTTATAAGCTGCTTCATTTACAGTAGCCAGTATCGCAATCGATTTCAATTAATAAAAAACATATAAGGCCCCGTTCAGACGAGCGCTTTTTACATAGCGATAAAAAAGCGTTTCAATAACACACATGGACCCATGTATTTGGTCACAATAAAACGTTTTGAAAGCGCGATTGATTTTTATCGATATTAGATTTTCGACGTTGGACGTATAATTGCAACTATAATGGCATGCGGAGTTCGCAACTCGCGCCACTGCACCGTAGGGATTTAACGCGACGCTTATTAAGCGCTCGTGAGAACGGAACCTAAAGCGACACAATTTTAGTTCAATCAACGTTGGCTAATGGGGTGCCATCTTCATACCGAATAATATATTAATATGCTTAGCAGAAAAAAGTACATAAATAAAGCAGCATAAATTAATAAAGTATTTGTGACGATGAAACTATGTAAAAAAAAAATATTTATTTAGTTTTACATTATATGCAGTCATTTGCAACGAATTCATAAGGAAATAAAGAAAATCTATGAAGTAAAGCTTCGTCATACCCATACAATAAGTTTTCGATTCTATTCGTTACGCGTTTGTGCCACTTGTCTAGGGGTGCAGTTATCACTGTAATTAAAATTTCTCACAAAATTCAAGAATTCAAATTCAGAACATATTCCACAAAGACTGAAACCTTTTTCAATTAGAGTTTAAAAATTTATCATATTGCAAATGTTCAGGAATTGTTCAACAACTCTTCGTATATACTGTTTTCATGTCTGAATACTTCGCTACTTGTTTGAAATTCATACGATTTTGTTATTGGCATTGCATTATTGCCCTGGTACGTGAATGAATGTGCTGGCTTTTAAGCGAGCACGATTTAATTATTTTGTCAAACAGCCAAAGCTCTGCGTCAATCTTGCAGGCTGGGTTAAATGAAATAAATCTATCAGCTATTTTACTGGACAGGTAATAATTAAATTGATTATTTTAAAATGGGATAGCATTTGTGCAAGTATTGTTTTATTGATTGGAGGGATTACTAGCTACTAGCATCAGCTGCAATTATTGTAGTGTCTCTCTCTCTCTCTTTATCTTTCTCCTGAAAAGTATTCGAAACGTCAGTCATGTAAAATTTTAATAAACCGCCAAAAAATTTGTAACTGTTGTTTTATTATTATCTCTCTCTCTCTCTCTCTCTTTACTTAAGAGCTTTGCTCTTGTCGGTGGAGTATTCATCACTCATTTCTCTTCTTCGCCAACACCTTCACTTCCTGATACAACGTAACATACATAGTGTAACAAGAAGAAAAACATGTAAGGGAATAGTTTAATTTGTGCACGTATTTTTTAAAATGTCATAATACTTCGTAAATTGCATAAGAATGTGCTAAGATAGAAGAATAAATTTAGATGAATACACTCACATAAATGATATTACCTACACTAATTAGCTCAGTTGTCATGGCGAAATAAAAACCAAAGTCTCGTTTACATACGGATTTATTTAAAACATGTAAATTTACAATTTTCAACTCACCTGTTTTAAGTTTTTATAGTAACACTGCCAAACAATCTTTATACTTAAAAATTAAAAAGGAAAATTTGGTCTGAGTATAATACAATTGAAAATCTTTGTATCTCTACCAGAAAAGCTACACCTGACGAAACTTCCAATATCAAAATTCAGTCAATTTATTATGAGGTTTGAATAAAATAAATATGTATTTCAGTGTCAAAGTCATAACTTACGTACTTACATTATTTACTTTACTTACAATATACAATAAATAATCTTGTGATATACAGGTTATTTATTATTTAGTACTTATAACTTACATTATAATACATCATGTGTATATCTGGCACCCTCAAAAAGCGGTTTTAAACGCTCATCATCATCATCACCAACCTTTATCCGTCCACTGCTGTGCATAGACCTCCCTCAATGAACGCTAAGAGGACCAATCTCTTATTAATCGCATCCAACACGGACCGCTCACTGCACAGAGATAGTCTTCCCATCTGGTTAATGGTCGACCAACACTTCGTCTAGCTAAACGCGGCCTCCGATCTTGAACCTTAATGGCCCATAGGCGCCTTATCCGAGGTAAAACTGAACCATGCGAAGAATTAACGTGTGTCCTACCTATTTCCTATTGGCTTACCAGTCTATCGACTTCTAGTTTACTTTTATATAATCACATTGCCAATTTACAAAAGAAAGTTAATAAAAAAGGCAGGAGTATTATTAGGCCAATTCTATCCACAAGCAAACTTTACGAGTTGTAATAAAACCCTTTAATTCACTATTTGTTTAATTGATTGTGCGATTGTAACACCTTTACTAGTCGCATATCATGTTAACTGCCATCTATTTATAATACACTTATGTAAAAAGAGAGTTCTTTGTTGACATGTCAAGGCATACAATTGCGTTTCGAAAGCGACTTTTACTGCGGTGCGTGCGTGGGCGGCTTTATTTCGAGGGACGGTTTTTCTGACGATAGAAAATTTTATAACTTTGTATGTTAATTTTGTTTTTTTTTTTATTTTAAGTAAATTATATTGTGTACATTATAGCCGTGAGAATGAGTTTTCAATATCGAAATTATTTATCTACTCGTACTACACGTAGTTTATTTATTAATGCACAATTATTTATGATTTAGATAAAGCTCGCTGGTTTTAATGACGGATCTGTATCTCTGTTAAATACCTGATTAAGATTATAGTATTAGATCTGTTAATTATACGTTAATTGAGAGACATCAGTTAACTACGATGAAACAAAAATGAAATTGTAGAAAAGTTTCCTATGTGGTTTGAATTGTATTTTTAGTTCCTATTTCTAAGAACTATCTAGAAACTTTTTTGACATATTTTAAGTGTAGTTGTTACCTACGAAATAAATATGTTTTGATTTGATTTGGCCTTATTGTATATTTGTCTCATGTCTTTGCCCTTTGCCTTGAATTAAATATATTTAATTGCCTCCTGTATATTGTGTATATGTGGATTCTCTCTACTACATTTGTAACATTAGTCAAATTTCCATTCAGCTAATTGAAATTTTATAATGAAATGTCTTAGAAAAGTATTAAAAAACTTGCGAAGATGAAGCAAATGACGGGTCAGGTAGACAACCGTCTCTTTATCGCTTTAGGTAATATCAAAGTCTGTCGTAACATAAAAAGCATTATTAATTGCAATCAATAAGAGTCGTATAATTTTGTTGATTTTTATTTTCAACCTTACATCGCTCGCTAAAGATTTAAATTTATGGATCAATTCAGATGATCATTAATTATAAGTACTCATTAAAAGTTGGTCCAACCGTTTAATGGCGCGGGGATGTCTTGGCTACTGTTTCATGTTAATTTCAATTGCACAATATTTTTAACGATGTTTACAGCCTAAATTTTTTGTTTGTATTATGGTGACATACAGTACTTAACGCGATAACTTCTGCGATTCTTCAACAGGAATTTCACTCATATTGAAACAACTTTAACGGATATTAACGCGGTTTGTAATGTATTTGGTTAGGTTTTCGGTTGTGTTTTACAATTTACTAGGTTTTGCCCGCAGTTTCGCCTGCGTTAACTAAGACTTACAACGGCATCTTAGCGGGATGATATATAGCCTATAACCTTCGTCTATAAAGGGGCTATGTAACGCTGAAATAATTTTTAAAATCCGACCAATAGTTCAAGTGATAAGCGCGTTCAAACAGCTTTATATTATTATAAGATTTCACAAGCGTTGAGCTTCATGCAGAAGAATTTAATGAAGGGCGGTAAAGTGTGTAAAAAATGTTTTATTTAAGAAGTACACATGAGACGTTTTAGAAAATATAGGTATATCTAAATCTCATGGTTACAAATATACGTATATTTCTCAACATCTAGCTTTTGACCTATCCATTACGTAAAGCTTAGAATTCTAGATTACCTGTTTTGCTGGTCAATATTACATAATAAAAATGATCCTTTAATTTAACTCATCATAAGTCGAAAGCAGTTATCGCTTACTATCTCTTATAAGTGACCCGGCCTGCGGTAACTTAGGTTAACATTCTTGTCTATACCGAATATTAGATATTTTTTCTTTAATTTGAATTATATTCCCATAGAATACAACAGCGCCTTGCGGCTTAACTCGCGTACTATCTATTACCATGGAAGTACAGCCATGAATGTGTTATTCTAATATATAAGCTATATTATTTCAAAGTTTCATTAAAAGCCATTCAGTAGTTTTGCTTAAGCTATCCATATAAATTTTTCCGTTTGTAGTAATAGTAGGATGTCATTCGGCGATAGCATGGCTTTATAATGGAAACATTTTGTTTAATTAATTGAATAATTTGAAATATTTTCTCCTACTAAGATTAAGTTTACATTTACAGTTGTATTCAGATTGAGAAAGATTATTGTCATACTAAATATTACTAAGTGTTAAAGCATTGTAATGGCAAAATAATTTCTTAAATTTGTTGAGTAACTTTCTAGCCAAGTCGTAACAAACAAGCAAACAAAAAATAATCTTCTCTGGTATAATATTGATGTAGTATATAATATAAGGAAAACGTTATTTCCTGTGGTCCAAAATTCCATTGATTGCATAAATTAATGTGGTCTGATTCCCCGCTAATTATATCACAGCCGTTGAAAGCTTCCTGACCCCAGGTGGTCCACATTCGGGATAAGAGGGAAGTACGCGGGCTGAGGGGATCCTTTTTTATCCGTCATAATTAATAAAAAGTTTGAATACGTAAAACCAGTCGTACAAAACCTTTTTCTTTTAACCCATTTCGTGTTTTTATTGATTCACCTTTATGTGTTTGTATGCGTTTATAAATGCGCCTGTCAAAACTTATCAAATTCAAATAACTTATAATACTCATATCATATCTTAAATTATTTTGTATTTTTCAAAGGTGACACTTTTCTATTTTAATATATGAAATTTTGAAATCATTTTGACATTGTCAATTTCTTAAACGTGAACTGTGTTAACACTGATAAGCATATTAATCACATATAATTAACCAAAGCTGTTAAATGTGTAAAGGAATAAAGTGTATAATTTTTTGATGGACCATACCATGTAACTTCAGGATTACATCCTTAAAACTGACACCTCGTAATAAAGGCTATGTAAAATTAAACGCCACATTGATTTCTTGTAATAGCCTGTCGGTGCTTTGATCTTCCAATATGCGTAATTGTGGGTTTGGTGAGCGGTGCAAGTGAGCGAGTTGAGGCGATGTTTGCTGAAGGAGTGTCCGCCCACCGGCCGACCTTAATAATACCTAACGAGGTGTGTTTATATTGCAAACTGTACGTATACTCATGGGAAAGAAATGTTAAGCGCACGTAGTTTTCATCATCTGCCGTGACTCGTGCCCCACTCTGCATGGTAACTTCCATTTGTCTATTGTCAAACAACGTTACTGTGTTTCTGATACATCGGTCACATGTAAGGTACAGGGGCCTAGCCAAAATGCCATTAAGAAAGCGTTAGCGAAGTTCGAAATGTTAAAATGTATAGGATGGACCACGTGATTAAGCGCGGCGTTATGTCAATCTCATACATTTTATCATTTTCGAACTTCGCTAACGCTTTCTTAATAGCATTTTGGCTAGGCCCCCAGGAAATTAACATGGCAACGCATTATGTTACTAGGGCCAGTTCCAGGTGAACTTGCTTAAGTACATGGGCGACGTTGACAGCTTGGCGCTTACCATCAGGTGACACGTCGGTTGGTTTCCTTCTGCAACTATTATACAAAAATGTGTGTGTGCAATTTTTACGCGCTTAAAGTAAAACCCCATAAACATTTGTAATAAATCTTTATTATAAATTTCTCCACTAGTTTGCGTATAAGTCAAGAAGCACAGTATACGACGTATAGTTACGACCAGTACAGCCTACTAGTTTTGAATATCGAATAAAGAGCTATACTTACGTCAGAAAAAGAGGAAGTGGGAGGAGGACGGATAATGATGATGACGTAAGATGATGATGATATATACTGTAAGGCTACGGTAATGCAGGTTGCATTCCGGATAAAACATGATGTTGAAAGCTTTCAAAGGTGTGTAAAGCTAGACATCCTCAATACTTACATAATTTTTAATGTTATAATAATAATATATAAAGCTAAATAGTTTATTACTTATATTGTTTTAAACTAACTTAAATATTTATTAATTTGGATGCATACCGCGTTTATAGTTTTACTGAGGTCCTGATATTACGGCAACGTTTCAACTGCCATGATCACGGGCAGACCGAAGTACGGTGAAGGTAGATGGCGATAGATCAGAAAAAAAATTCTACCCTTTCTTCTTCGATTTGGTCAACTAGTTTCGGCACACGGACGCACTTGTTCACCACGACACATTATACTAACAGTGTCTTTTTCGGGCTTTGAGCACATAAAAGAGTTTCTTTAAGCGAGCTAATCTCAGGAACTATTGGTCGGATTTCAAAGATTCTTTCAGTGTTAGATAGCCCATTTATCGAGGAAGGCTATTAGATATTTATCATCCCGTCAAGATGTCGTTGTGAACCTAATTAACGCAAGCGAAGCTGCGAGCAACAGCTAGTATAAAATATACTAAGCCACCTATCCAGTCTATGCCTTGTTCCTCACTACTGCACTCATTTTTCCGCCGTACAAGTGATTTAATGAATCTACATTATAACCTGTAGCCATATTTTTATCATCACTTGATGTCTTATTACTGTCGCTTATCGATATTACATCTAGTATGAAATATGTTCTATTTAAGATTTTAATTACGTACAAAAAGCTCTGCGAGTACAAGTTTTATACATAAAGATCATAATTTATCGGCCATCAAGGTGATCAATTCAAAATTTTATGGCACATATAAGTGTTAGGTTACGTAGTAATCTCGAGATTTAGGTGATCGATAGATTAACTTTCGTTATCGAATTTTGGCGGGTTATCAGTTAAGAATATACGAGATATGGAATTCATCTTTACGACTTAAGACCGAGTAATAGATGATGTGCAATCCTTTTGGCGTTTAACGCATGATTGAATGAGAAAAAAATGAGACTGAATGGTGACTGACTGACGCAAGCCATGACACTGTTGTCGAAAAACGGATAGGAACGAAGTTCCTTATGATGAAAATATTAATTTTAAGTTCTATTCGAGGTATAAAGATAATAATTATTCGGGCTTACATTTTTTATGATATTTTTTATGAATAAAAATAAAAAAGTCTAACTTACAAAGTTATCGACTTTATTTTATTTACAATGATTTATTAAAAATTAAGGTTCGCGCTATTCATATTTCTAATTTAATAATCTTACGTTACGGACGTTTTTTCTCGGTTAAGTTACCCCTCCGCATCGGCCCATAAGGAACTTCGTACCAACAATTATAAAAATTATGAAATCCCCGACATACTATGTAATGGACCGACATAATTATTATGTCCTTCCATGCGATACCTATTTTGAGGGAGTTGTAAAAAATATTTTATCTCTAATTTTGTGGCAGCAACCATCTTGGACCGATTTCAATAAAACATAATTAAGAACACTCACGACTAATTCATTTTTCAAATAAAATGAAAAACGCACATTGCGTGCGCGCACGCACCTCACTAAGTAAAATGCAATTGACGAATTAAAACAATGAGTGAATATGGTCATTCAAGATCCAAGAATAAGATCATCTGCATTGATCATCAAGAAAATTGAAATACTACAAGAAAAACGTGTAACAAGTTTTACATGCTGATTCAGTCAACCAATATTTTGATAACCATTTTTATATCTGTAAAATTGTATATAAATTTGAATAATTCAACATATTGTATTCAATTTTGAATAGAGAATCTCCACGCGTTTATATTATTTATATGGACGGCGAACGATCAAAATGAAACCCACCAATAAAAACGTTGATTGATTGAGCGCCACACATTCGTATTTCAAACCGTAACGGGAACGCATTATGAATATTAAAAAGAGCATTTTAATAGGAAAGGGCGTAAAAATATATATAAATTATGTAACAATAAACAAGTGACGATGGTCCAGTGGTGGATGGACTCGGCCTCTTATGCGAGAGGTTCCGGGTTCGATCCTGACCCGTCCGTGTGTGCCTTGAAATGGGTTTTTATAAAATTTCTAAATGCACTCCAAACACGAGACCATCGCTCGCGCCGCGAAAACATCGTGAGGAAACCTGCATGCCTGATGAGATTGAAAGTCTTTGAAGGTATGTGAAGTTCACCAACCCGCACTGGGCCAGCGCGGTGAACTATTGGCCCATTACCCTCCTCGCCTGATTTCGAGGAGGAGACCCGTACCCAACAGTGGGACATAAAGGGTTGATACTTTTTACTTTTATGTAACAATTTACCTAACACATATTTTAGTTAATGCGCCTCAAGTGTTTAAGGAAATCCAATTAAAGTATTGATTTCCAAAAATATATTCTATTGAAATATGTACAATTGTATTTTATCGGTTAAAACCGTCTAATTGAATATTTTACGATTGATCATAAAACTTTTTTTCTTAGGACATATTAATTAGTGTATTAAAAATTTTAGGGTATTAAAAAGTTATGGTGCTTACGGACTTTTTGGTCCGATAAACATTTGAAATATTTTATTTTGTATTGTTCGTGTTTTACAAAAAGGTTTTGGAATAATCATGACATAATAGCGCTGTTTCAATTCTGAAGCACCTATAAGTATAATTTAAGAGTATTTGTAATTTACTAAGTATGTATACCTATTAAAAAAGAAAATTAATAACTAATTAAATTGGAAAATAGCATTTAAATTTGTTAACAATTTGTTTATAATATTTGCTAAATTAAAACAATATTATGTAAAGAAAGTGAAAAAAAAACTTATAAAAGCTTTCTAGAATTATCATAATATCTAGAAGATATGAGCTAAATAGTTGTATTTAATGTTCATCAAGTATGGATGGAAGTATCTAAGTATTTGTATCATCATCATCATCAGACTTTATCTATCCACTGCTAAACATAGGCCTCATAGTATTTGTATACCTATTTGTAAAAGTACCAAAATTTGATGGAGTCACATAATATTATAGTTAAGCGTTTATGGGAGTAAAAGCCTTAAATATCTTATTTTGACACATTTATGACATTTTGGCTCATGTCAAAGTGACATCGCAAGTTGTAAGGTTTACTTTAAAACCAATATTGTCAACCTACGAGACATTATGACATGGAACTTCCGTGTCATAAATTAAATAAGTGTCAAACTTAGAAAGCAAATGTCCAACAAGACAAACTAAGACCAAAAAACTTGTGTATCACTCGTGTCTTTTTATTTTAATTACTATCGCCGTTATGTTTTCCAAAAACACCCCGTCTCACGGTAGGCTGTCTATTACCATCACCCATGATGCCAATATTTAAGGACCTGGTTGCTATTACCCATCAGGTGGGCCCCGCTATAAAACCCTGGCATTAACGTTGCCTCAACACACGCCAGCGAGGACACAATTTCGAGTAGATCAAAGAGCATTTTACGATTATTAAGCCCACCGATTGACAACTGGGAAGGCGTCGCGTCGTTCCCATATTTTTATTGCGTGTAAACCCGTCGGCGCGTTTCTATATCATCTATTAAGTGACATAAATTCTAATACAGACCCACTCGTGTATCTCGGACGTCTTAAAAGCTATGGGGATAATCGTTTTTCTGCTTTTTACAAAGAACTCATTTCAATTATCGGGGTATTTGACGGGCGAAGGTATGTGTAGGCGCCCAGCCGGGCGGGACACGACTTTTTATATTTTTAATTCCTGTCCTGCTAATTTAATTATGGATTTTTGTGAGCGCAGGTGTATTTTACTGTATCTAACGGCATTTGTGCCATAGACTTAAAAGGTTTTAGAAGAATCTTGAGGTGGTATTAAATATTAATAATTAATTTCTCGTACTTAATTGGATTCTTTGTTAACATTTATCTGACTTGATGACAAATTTTATTATATTAAAAGCAAAAATTAACTGCAATTTGGAGAATTGAAATGTATGTTTTTGAATGCCCACGTCTTCGATTTCGATTTTAAATTATAATTTACATACTTATGTCTTTATCTGTTTCTTTTTGCTAACTAATCGTTTATTAGAAAATAAAATAGTTCAAAGGAGTTTAGGATAATCATTTGAGACATGATTATCACTTATCAACATCGAGGCGCAGGATCGTTTTACATATTAAAGTGAGAGGGAGCAAATATAAGAATATATTTAAATCTATCAGTAAGTTCGTTTAATCTGTGTGTAGGCTTATCGTGTCGTTTTGACGCAGGGCTTGTGAGATTAATATTAAAAAGCTAGTAAAAGACTTTGATGTAATGCGACTGAATTTTATTTACCGCGCTGACATGGACGGGACGTGAACCGCATGCGCATTGTCGCAATAGAAGTGGCAAAATAATGGGAATTTAGAGCATGACAAAAAAGCATGATAAATAAATGGAAAAAAATAATAGGATTGTAAAAATCTAGTAAATATTATGGTAAATACAATAAAGTAAAATATTGTAAAAAAATTATACGTAAAACTTTCCACTTTACACTATGTTACTATAGACTTTATGTATTAAATATATATTGCTTTTTTGTAATACATATTTTTTTAAGTTTCATAATGACGTAATACTGTCACACTATCATGTTGGTAATTTTTAGGTGATATAGATTTTTCCTCATTATGTTTAACACGGCGTAAGAGTTTTCACTTAAAAAAACTATCAATATATTTTCCAAACACTCTTGAAGTGGATCTAGTTCGTCTAATTTTTGTTTAATTGGTGTGCAGGGCTTACATCTAACATTCATTAGATACAATGATTCTGATGATACTAATATTATCTTATAATACAGCTATATTCACCACTAGACTGAATATATTATAAAATGATGATGCACATTTTAATAATTAAATAATGACACTTCTAAAAACTATCAACTCTACACCTTCATTGAGTATCTTGAAAAGCACTGTCAGGATAAGAATAATTTTAAGCGGAGTGTTAGTGATACAGGACTGGATATAAATGAATTGTTTTTATAGCTTTTTACGTCGAGACCGGTGCGAGTAAGTAAAAGCTTAGCCGTGTGGTATGCATCTACAAATGGGCGACATTACAAGACTTTGAAATATTTTGAGTGGTCAATAGTTTTAAGGCTTAAGGCGCTGTGCATGTGTTCCAAACAATTTTTTAGGGAAATGTATATATGAGAGCATAAAAAAAAATCTTGATCATATTTATGCGTCTAATGACAGAACAAATTTTAGAAAAAAAATATATCTCCACACTATAAATTATAGCATCATCATTAAAATTTACTTTTTTTGCAATTGCATCTGTATTATGTGTACAAAATATATTGATGAAATTTATATCAGTGACATCTATACTATGATTATAAATATAACTGTTGGTTTTATTTATCAATTGAAAAAAGATATTTGTAAGGAGTAATAAAAATTCTTTTGGCTTCACTTTCAGTTCTATGTAGCGGGACGATGTCCTTTGGGAGCGACTATTCGCTCCCGGAAGATTCTTTATTTGTTTCAACCCCTGAAGAACATTTTAACGTTGTCTTTTCACCGTAATGTTAGTGTGGTTCGTTTGATGATTATTATGATGAAAGAATGATCAACAGTCATTAATTACTCAATCAATTTGGGCATCAATTCTTCTTTGAGTTAAACTCAAAGAAGAATTGATACATTCGTAAATTGGTGTAGGTACCACATCGATCTGCAATTTCTTCCATCAATTTTTATGTCCTAATAAACTATCGACAGCTATAAGAGCTACTTGTTTCAAACCTGTTCTAAGTTTTAACTAATATGAAAGACGAAAAAACGGTGGTATCTCACCAATATATCACAATATGAAATTAATGTATTGAATGTTGAGTATATCCGTAAGATAGATGGCCTCAGTTATATTATAACGAGGTGGTCACAGCGATTCATCAAGAACTTGTCAATTATTGGTGGTAGCCAACGAGGGCATCGGGAACGCTCGCTTTAATTAAAATTTATTTGTGACAAAGGCTTTGATTTATGTAAGTATAATGTTTAGAAAGTGCTCGTATTGGAATTGCTCAAAACATGCGCATAATGGTCAAGTGGAGTGTAGGAAGTAATGTGGAGGTTGTGTAGGTTTGTTTGTATATACGCTTTTCCAGAAACCTAAAACATGAAAATTATAACTTTCTTTGGAAAATCAAATAAACAAAAATTGTGAAATTGTTAGATATGGGTATGCCATTGTTAGACCAACATACTTTAAAGTATTAAATATATGTACATATAGCTTTAAATATTATGATAATGCTTTATAATAGTATTTAACCTCCCTGCCATCCCTCCTGCTGCAGGGAGCACCACCATCTTGCTTGTTTCTGCCGTGATTGAACTGCATTGCTGTACTTCGGAGAGAAGGGTAAGACAAGAAGTGTCATTACTGGCACCGAGACGTAGCAACTTGTTTCAGGAAAAGGCAGCACATAAATGAACTGCCTTTTTTTTCTGTAACGCCGGGAAATGCGCTTAAACACCGCGCGGGAAGTGGGTCTCCCCAGACGGATGCCTTCTTTGGTGAGGTGCCCCGGATCTACAAGCAACAGGGCACCTCGACGGCGAGTCAGTCCCTCAGGGGACCGACGCAACCTCCACTGAAGGGTTGCCCCGTACAGAACAACCCCGATTTTTAACGCTAACGCAGGCAATACCATGGGTACCAGCTAGTTTATTATAATCGGCGTATAATTATCATGAGCTTGTATCCACCTACTCTTGTTTACTTTCTTAATATTTTATGTGCCTTGCTGAAAATAAAACCTGAGAGCTCAGTCCATAACTCTCGCGTTTTATATATAAATAAAGTTTATCTGAGTTAAAATCTGTTAAGTAATCGATGGACTCTCGACACTTGACCTCAAAATGGGACGTCTTAGTGACGGAAAGGTGTTAGATTAAAAATTGCTTGGAAGACTAGCTGCTAGCCTAGAAATTAGCTCTCAAGATAACAACGTGTCAGAGCACTCTTAATTTGTTGTTATGTCGCGGATCTTAAGAGATTTAGCTATAATTTATTTTTATTAATTAAAATACAACTCTACAGATTTAGACACACTCTACAGATATACAGATTATTATTTTTAATATGTTGTGTGACTTGAGGCAGATTTTGTAAAGTTTTTATTTATGAATCAATGAATGTTATTCATTTAATTACAAATAAAAACTGGACTTGCAAAATCTGCCTCATCTCATACGAATGAATTATTTTTTAAATGAAATATTCAGACATATATAGAGTTATGCGAGCTTTCAATAATTGATAATACTTAGAATATAGCTGACGATATTTTAACTGTGTATGTTTGAATTTTTATTCCGAGTGAAAAATCTTTTTCGGTACTAGGAGGACTTCTGTTACTACCTTTTAATTTTAGACTTACTTGATCTCACATTCAATGTGTATATAAGTTTTATGAAAGCGTTGTTTGTAATTTTAATAAATTTTGATGCAATCTAGATTTGATCTATAGTTAAAAAATATTGATAATTATAAATCTGAAACAATTCGATTCTAAATTACTTATCGAATCTAGTCATTTGTAGCGAGAGAAATCGTGATACCAGCAGATGTTATCGTAATGTATAATCATATTCATTAATCATATCGGTTACTAACACTTCGGATTAAAATACTTTCAAATTAATTACCTTATGGGCTTTCAATTACCCTTAATTGCTGATGATTTACCAACCTATTTCGCTCAAATCATTAAAATATGAGCATATTTTTATTACCTAGTAAACTCTAAGACGTGATTTTTTTAGTGCCCAGCTCCAAATTGCTTTCTCAATTAAAATGTTGTAAAGGGAGAAAAGCTTCGGAGTGAAATTTACGATTTGAAATTTAAATTGTTTTGGCTGACATTCAAATGAAATTATGATGTACGAATACTGTAGCTGAAAGCTTTATGCAAATTTTTTACCAGATATGAACGAAACTTCAACACATTTGTATTTATGTATATATAGTAAGTAGGTTGTGGAGTGAGTTTTATTTGGCTAGATATTATCATTTTTTATTAATTATTATAAAATAAATAAAAATAATTAATTATTATTTCATTTATTAAATAAAATTTATTAATCATATATGATATTATGTGGTAAGTTAGTCAATAGATAATATTTATTACGAGTAGTGGTTGAACATTTATAAGTTACTAGCTGTTGCACGCAGCTTCCCCTGCATCAACTAAGATTTGAATCGGGTCCCTAACTTTTTGAAAATTTTAATATATATCGTATATTCACCGGGGATAGTGTAGCTTCTCAACTGCAGTTAAAAGATTTTCTTAAATCGGTTAAATAGATTCGGAGCGTATACAATACAAACAAAATATAATCAAATCTTTCCTCTTTATTTAGTATAGACTATACTTAGTATAAACTAGCAGCGCCTCGCGGTTGCACCCGCGGACTTCCCATTGCATTGCCTGATGTATAAACTGTATCATTGTAAAGTTACATCAAAATTGATTAAGTAGTATTGGAGTGAAGGAGAAACAATCTCCCTTACTTCTCTCATCTATACATAGTTAAAAACTTTCACATTTATTCAAAAATCAAAATCAACAATTTTTATTCAAAATAGTAGGATCAAAGTATCTTTTTGAACGTTAATTGAGTCTACCACCGGTTCTAAAGCAAGTCTGAGAAGAACCGGCGAAACAAACTCAGTTTTTATTAGTTGGGTTTTATTATTAGTAGGATAGGTACGTTCAATTTGAATATTTTAAGACTGGCCACAGTGCCAATGTGATCTTTACCAGTATCTACATAATATGTTCTCTTATAACAGTATAAGGTGAGGGAGATCAGTATAACTACTAAGTTTATACGCATAATTAAAAACAAGTGTGAAACTAGTTTTAGGAGGAACTTCACAATTATTGTTTTTTTATTGAAATTCCTAGAATTCATTGCAACACGATTGTAGGGTTTTTTATAGACTGGATAATCAATATGGCTAATAACATAAAGATGAAGGAATAATGATCTACACACCTTGAGCTGTGACGACCTCTGTGGCTCAATGGTTAGCGCGTGGGCACTCAAGCCCGGAGGTAGCGGGTTCGAATCTTCCCAGTTTTTGTGTTCCTGGGTCATCGATGTGTATTAAATATGTGTATTATATAATAAAAATCTTAAGTGTATGTAATAAGTTAGAAAAAGGTATTAAATATACTATGTATTTCCGTTGTCTGGTACCCGTTACACAAGTTCTTCGGCAACTTAGCACGGGACCAGATTGGCGTGGTGTAAAAGTAAGACTAAACAATGAGTTATGCTATTGGGCCATAGTTCACCACTGCGCTGGCCCAAAGCTCTCCAAAGTGAACTATACTCACCAAAAAGACTTTCAATCTCATTAGGTTTTCTAACGATATTTTCCTTCAGCGGTATTTATTTGTAAAGATGTATAGATAAAGTAAAGTAAAAAAAGTATCAACCCTTTATGTCCCACTGCTGCGCACGGGTCTCCTCCTCGAAATCAGACGAGGAAGGTAATGGGCCAATAGTTCACCGCGCTGGCCCAGTGCGAGTTGGTGAACTTCACATACCTTCAAAGACTTTCAATCTCATCAGGCATGCAGGTTTCCTCACGATGTTTTCCTTCACCGGTGAGCGAGCGATGGTCTCGTGTTTGGGGTGCACTTAGAAATTAGAAAAATCCATTTCAAGGCACACACGGGGGGGTCAGGATCGAACCCGGACCTCTCGCATAAGAGGCCGAGTCCAATATGTATGGATAAAGTGGATACTAAATGACAGGAGGACATTTTTAACAATCCAAAACAATATTTTAAAGATCAAAAGACGTGCAGAAGAAAGTCAATGATTTTCAAACGTTCCTCATGACTCGACGTGCATTACGTGTCGACCCTGACCTCATTTGAGTGCTCAATCGACTTTATCTAGATCTGAGCTAGATTTTTATCGTACGCTTAGGTACGCTGGGTTTTTGTTCCCACATTGACTTGTTTATCAAGGTATCCTTTGAAAAATGTGTTTCCAAATGCGATATACTATCAGTGATTGAGAAATCTGACGTCCTCTTAGAATAGGCATAAATTGAATACAATATTTAATTCTTCACTGTTTTTAGAGTACTAAATATGCTGACTATTACTAAAGCTCCGTTGTCCCTTTGTCCGTCTATCACATGGCTGTATGTTAAGAACCGTGATCGTTAGAGAGTAAACTTTTTTACAAATGATCTATTTTTTACGCTATAACTGTTGTAAAAGCTAATTATCGCTATAGAGTATGGTAAAAACAACAAAAAAAAAATTAATCAAGGGGCTCCCATACAACAACCGTGATTTTTGTATGTTACAGGAGTTTGTTATATTGTCTAATGACTATATTATATAAATGTACCTACAGAACCCTGCGAGAGCAAGACTGATCCATACCTCTGCCTTGTTTTAAGTTGTTGACCATTTTACCCGCTATCACTCGCGGTATTTTAAAACCAGCAAGACTAAGGATCTTAAAAAACGAATAAATCTCGAAGTCTAGCGATGTATATTGTAAATGTCTCGTTGGTGGTCTTAAAGCCTCAAGTGAACTAGATTTACGATTTTTCCATTTAAGGATGGCTCTATAAAAAACAAAAGCTAAATTACTATTTATTGAATAAAAGTCATGTTAGGTTATCTGGAACATAAACGACTACAAAGCTCGTTTCAGCGGTAAAGCTAACCAATTAGCAATCAGAATTTTATATCGATAAAGTTGTACAGATGCTTGTGAGCATATGTTGTGCATGTTCAAGATAAAACCAACTCGGAATTGGCATTAAGTAAGCACGAGATAGGAAATGTATTTTTAAACTGTATTACCATATTTAATGGACATACAATAGACGAGTGACACGGTGTTTTGTAAGCTAAGTACACGGCTGGAGACACCTAGATTAGATATGTCTAATAATGTTATTTTGAAATAACTTAATAGTATGAGAACGCGAAATCCATGTTCGTTGAGACGTTTTTAATAGATAGACAGACTATAAAGAGACTTAGAACTTTTTTCGACTATTAGGTTGTTATTATTATTTGGTTACTATTATTTGGTAATATTTTCTACCCCTCCTAAATTCTTCTGATTAATTTCGTTGCGGATCCCAAGACAGTGTTTAACGTATCCCCCGGGCTCCCGGAGATCGTATCAAAGGGTCATTTGGTGGTTGCCGCTGTCGATCCTGGCTATACAGGAGTTGCAGCGGTGGGAACGAGTGGTGGGCCAAGCCCGATAAAAAATAATACTTACCAGAGGGTTACGCCGTGCCGTGCTCCAGTCTGCTTGGTACCACCATCTTGTTTCTCCTGTAACATACAAAAAAATGGTGTGAGGGTATCTACTATGCCTCGGATACTAGCATTTTCTTCTTTCTACTACAGTTGTAGACTTTTTTTATGTCTCAGGATGAGTAACATGTAAATGAGCTGTCTGGGCTAGTCTTAAGTTCACTTGCTTATGTTTCTGGGCGATGCTCAACACTTACTATAAATGTGGCTAGTCTGCCCGTAAGCTTATTCAAATATCATTAAAATAGCACCACATAACTAAATACGACAACCTCATCCACGTATTATAAGTCTTCTCTCAATGACGAAACTGAAATGATGTCTAAAATAATATAAAAGTTTCTCGGCCACGTATCAGGCAATAATAGAACAGGCAATGTTGCCAGCTATTTAAATTTCCGGTGGGCATAATTTATACATTTGAGTGCCCTTCAAGTTCAAAACCTCAATGCGTAAAGTGCATACTTATCGAATAATTACATTTGGTAATTATGATTTGTATCAATACAATTAGGGTACAAACCGTAAGGCGGTTATTGTAGGAAGTGAGCAATCAATATCAAAATCAACGTATAATGATCATGCGTCAAACAAATGATTATGAAACTAATATTAGCCGTTCCGAGGCATCACGATTTGATCGACAGCACTCATTAGTATTGTTTATTTTCTAAATGTTATTGAATCTCTGACATAATTATTATATGTATTAGTGTGTATTATTTAATGTTTTCAAAATTTCATCATCATTATCAAGTCGATTACTGATTAAGTTCGAAAATGATGAAATGTATGGGACTGAGATAAGGCCGCGCTTAATCACGTGGTCCATCCTATACATTTTATCATTTCGAACTTCGCTAACGCTTTCTTAATGGCATTTTGGCTAGGCCCCCTGGAATAGATTAATTAACACAAAACTGCATAGCGACTCACATGGAAATTGCATCGCCTCTATTCTTTGGTGGAATATATTTTTCTTTTGAAAAGTTTATAAGGTCTGGATCAGATAAATATATGATAATTTCATTATCAAAATAAAGCAATCTATTACACTGTATCTTGGAAATAAGGTGTTCGCTCGAAACTGTTTTAACATTTTTATTGAATTAGATCTTTATTCAAGATACGAACAAGTAACTTTTAGTAGAGCTGTGATAGTGTTTCTATTATTTTTTTCATATCGGAAAAAATAAATCTTTAGCTCAGAATAAGAAATATCCTTATGTAATATTACTCTTTATTTATCTACAAAGATATCATTAGTCTTAGCTAAAGCAATTGTGTATTTGCGTTGTGACAAACAATTTATCGTTGTTTCCCGTACGAAATACGCAACGCATGAAAATACTACACAAATATACAAAAATATACAATAGTGTTTGTGGATGTTTAAAAAGCAACGGTAGACTGGTAGACATAGTTGAAAACCTAACCCGACGCGACGTGTTTGTTCGCGTACGTGACAAACTACACTCAAGTACGCCCATGGCACAAATTCAGACAAGAATCTGTCTGTAGCTGATGTTCTCGGTATAAGCCGCGTTAATGGCCAAGGAAAATTAGCACTGACGGTGCAAACCTCCTGTTATCCATTTTATTACCTCCACGCTTAACAATTCCGCTCGGTTTATAGGGAGAGTTATTTACAACTTAATTTTGTATCACCTCTTTACAAACGAGAGTTAATGTTTTACCTTATCTATAATGTTATTCTTAGAATGTTTTGGTCATTCGAGTTGATTTATATGTGAACGGCGTAAGTACTTTTGTAACGTTGAACAGTATTATTTAGAAGTTTTGTAGGCGTACATTATAACTTCAGAGTCGTAAATCCAAGGATGCTAAAGACTGGTGCGTGGCGCCATTCAAAGATAAATTTACAATTCGACTTGATTTTTATCGTCCGCAAAAACTTTATGATTATTGTTACATCGATTTAAATAAATGAATAAAATAAGCATAATAAATTAATACAAACTAAACTTTAACAATATTTTACATAATAAAAATGTTCCTACATAATCTACACCATAAACACGACTTATCGAAATGAAATCTTAATACTTGTTATAAATTGATAAAACAATTTAATTATATGCATAAAATACATTGAAAATAAATTATGTCCGATGATAAAAGACATCGTGCGATGATGTGGGACGAGTGCGGACAACGCAACAAAATGTCACTTGGCAACTTGTTAAACAATATTTATTCAATAGCACAGCTTCAGATGGCCACTCGAACCGCTCGCGGACAAGTTAATGACATTCACTTCTTGGATACACAAAAGTTATCGAAGACTATGTTCATATTCCGATGCGTCAGTTCGAATTATTAGTAGTGATCAATTAACGGAATAAAAAGTTTGACAAATTATAGCGGGAGGCGGCTTCGTAAAAAGCGATGGTGCAAGCGAAGAAAAACATGATACAGTTAAATTGTGATTGATGGAGTCGCCTGGCAGCACTCTTGACAACGATTGGTAATTGAATTATGATACAAAAACAATTTCCATACTGGACATTGTTAATTTTTGTATTATTTTACCGAAAATCAAAGGCGTATCATGCATTAGCATTTACTATACGTAAGTAATGAGGTATTTTGCGTAACTGTACTATTGTAGTAACATAGTAGTAGAAAGAGGTAGTGCCATGCTGCTTTGCAGTCGAATTGGGCCGGCACGACCGGGGTGGTACCTCTCGCTCACATAATACCGGCGCAAAGTGGCAGTTATGCTGTCGCGTTTCGTGCGGTTTGTGAGTTTCCGGTGGCCCATTGGGGGGATAGGGAAACGGAGGGCGACGCATCTGCATAATCTCTGGTTATGGGGATGCTTATGAGCGTCAATAGTCGCCAAAAGGCTTCGACAGTTCGTTTGCCCTCCTATGTTATAATAATATATAAAAAAAAACATAAAGTAACACTATCGTAGTTTTATATACTTAGAAAAACAACGACCATATATCTAGTAATGGTATAATCCTAATAAGTACTAAAATAATAGATAATAACTAACCGTATTTTCAAAATCATCTTGCAACAAAAATTGTTAGTAAAATTGATATAAAAAACAAAAAAGACGGATAAGTAAAAAATATATTAAATAAAAATTCAAATAAAGAAAGAAGAAGAATGGATTTAGCTTAAGCCTTTAAAACAACGTTGATCAAACTACACTGATCCAAACATTACAAGCAGGTGGGTCGGCACGTCGGATATTCGAAAGGTACTGCGGCGGATTCCATTTGATCATTAATTTGCTGCCCATCAGTAGCGGGCTGATATGCAAAACAATCGAGATACTATAAAGAGGTCCGAGATATCGAATAAAGTGTACGCTTTGCTTTGGAAAAACCTTAACGTACGTTAAATTAAATATGGAGCTTCAATTGATACGTGTATTATTGATTTGACTGCATGCTATACTAGCTGTTTATGCAGCTTTGTCTACATTCACATTTACAGACGTTGTTATATTAATAACGCCACAAATTATAGAAGTTTAGTCCTTACTACGTAAACGCAACGTAGATACCGTTTTCTTATTATTATTATAAAATAAAATGAATGAAAATAAAATTTAATGCAATATATTTTTTTAATAATTTAAAACATTTAGGCTATTATTTACCTAGTGTATATTTTTGTACATTTGCAAGGCTTTTGAGATCCAAGCTATTATTTTTAACGAAGAATAGGCTTTCAATTGAAGATATCTACTTAATTATTATTATAAAATCTACATAATATCCAAAGCTATAGTGCAGTTACCAACTTTTACCAGTACTATAAAATTATACTAATTGTAAATAACCCTAAGAATTTCCCATAAAATGAAGCGATAAAAGCGCGTATTGTGACAAAACCTGTCCTCATAGTGAGAACGGTGATCGGCGCCCGCGCATAGACGGTAACTTGATCGTGCAATATTTGCTGACGAGGAGCCAGGCCAATACTAAATTAACATTAAGTAATGAATATAGCCGTGGATTATATTTCTGTCTCCTTCGCCCTATTTTGTTTATTCCCGCCGCTATGCATTTTTTTTTTGATCAAAACAATAGGACACAGCACTACATATTATTACAACATTCACATATAGAATATATTTGTTGGCTATTCAGAGGTAAAGGGAAATATCATTTTTTGAAATACCATTCCTGGAAAGAAAATTAAAATTTTTGGACTTGCAAGACCTATACTAAATCAGAAAAAGTAACTGAGGGGTAATAAATTGAAATATAATTTTAAAATAAAATACCCTTAAGAAAAGTAAAAAATACCATCCCTGTAAAGGAAATATATTTTTATTCTATCTGGCAAGGCCTATAATAAAAATTACTGATGTTCTATTTGATCACGTTCTATCTTTGAGTTGAAGAATTTTAGTAGTTTTTGCCTGCGTTACCATTGAATAGGAATAGTCACATTAACAATATGCGATTATAGATTAATCTTGGTTTAGACTGAATTGCTAAACATCTCCCACAGATTATGATAGCGGTTTTTTGAAGGATGCCTAGCAACAAACTGCACTAGTTTATTAGCTCAATTTGATATAAGCTGGATGTTGTTAGTTGAATCATTCGACTTTGTAATTTTGGTAATGTTTTACTACTTTAGTAACGCCGTCAGCGTCTGTCCCAGTACATTTTTTAATAAAACATGAATAAGCTTTAGGTTTTATAAATCCAATTGCCCTAAACAGCTTTTTAAGTATTCTCTCTATCTCTTTATTTAGGAGTCTTTCTCTTGTCGGTGGAGTAATCGTCCTTTTACCTTCAACCCCTGATACAATTCCACCTGTATTTTCTCCTTGATCTGTTCACGAAGTCCTATAGAAGTTCCCCTTACCTCACCATGAAGAACTTCTATGAAACTTCGTGTAAATAAACAACGATAAAATTCGTGAAAATTGTTTCATTATGATTATTGAAATTCTTGAAATCATAAACCAAATCTTTTGTTTTATTTACCGACTATTTTATTTTACCTTTTCCAAAACTTTTTCGTTTGATTCGATTTCTGTCCAACTTATCCTTTCTATCTTTCTCGATTACCACATTTAGAATTTTCCTAATCTTTCCCTATTTGTATGATTGTCATCGATCCACTTCCATAGAGTGCTCCCTATATAAGACCGAATAAATCTTTTTCTCATGTTTATTGAGTATCACATAGCAAAAATATTAAAAATGGCAAATTATTGATTTCAGTTCAGAGCTTGTTATTACTGATATTACAGTCTTCTAGTATTGTAGTATAGGTTTTGAGAAGAAAAGAAATTGCTTGACCGCTTAAATACGACATTTGGGTTAGGTTTTCCATCTGAACTCCAATTTAGACCTCAGGAAAAAAACCACTGTAACTTGAGAATATTTCATCTCAAATACCAATAAGTAGTTTCTATGTCATTAGAATGCAAGACACATAGTCTCTTGTGTGTTCGTATTTGTATGCCTTTAACACTATATCGATTTATTACCGATATCAAAATGTACTTAGAAACGTTAATAGAATTTGAAACTGTTGCTCTATATTCAACTGAGAGGATTCTACGTCGTTTGTTTCTCATATGACCTTTATGAATTCCCAAAAGCTCCGACTGTTCGATTGCCTCTTAAAGGATAGTATGGCGCATATAAGAGACAGTGTAGTAAGATTGCATACTTTTAAAATTAGTTACTAGGTGTATATATAAGTAGATGACTAGATTGTGATAAGTACAAAGGTCTCTTTAAGGAACGATATGGCTTATCCCTAAGAGATTTGTTCAGTAGTGCATGAAAGAGGTCTGATGATGATGATAGCGAGATAAGTACGGCTTGACAATGATTACAATAAAATTCATAAGGATTCAGTACGACCATTTACGTAGTCACGCGTCCGATGTTGAAAATAATTAATTCAATTAATCAATATGTCTTATAACCAGTTATATTTGGTATTCTGTTAACACCCATTTTATGACCATTTTGTTATCGCAAAAATAAAGGTATTTAAAATCCAATAAACATATTCATGTCTTGTAAAAAAGGCTGGAATGTTATAAAGTCTGAATAATTGACCAAAACTACTATTTATATTGATTATAAATCTGCCAATTTGCATATCTTTTATGTTACATCTTTTTATTTTTTCTTTAACACGCATCATTATATTCAATTGTGAAACACGTCATTGTCGATATTATACTGGTGGCTTGATAAGTTATAAATTTTATCTCGATTCTAATTAATTTACAGCATTCTTCTATTCAATATTAAATCTCACAATATAACCAATATTTGCAATTCAAACTTAATTATGAACAGAGTTTACATAACGAACCTGGCATCCACTCTTATCCGCCTCCTTAAACGCGGACTTACAAACCGTCATGTAGTCGGTATTTGGCACAGGCTTGATATAAATATTGACTTCTTAAATATTTTAACATGTTTACTTAGATAGCACATTATGTTCACATAATATGATGGTGTTGACAAGGATGACGATGAAATCATGATCTTGACGAGGTTTTGATGGAAATATCAGATTACCGGATTTACCGGGGGGAGGCCCCCCCCCCTCTCTATGGTTATCTCTTGTTTTTGTGGCAGGACAGGCAGTGTAACTGGCACGAAGACTTGACATGGTATCCTTAGCAGTGCATAATAAATTCATAATGTGTATGGCTAGCGCCGCTGTTTAGCGTACTTCCCATTCTGATGTATCTATACTAATATTAAGACGAGGCAAGATTTGATTATTTATTTGTATTGAATAGGCTCAGAAAATACTTGATCGATTTGAAAAATTCTTTTACTTTTGGGAAGCTACACTATCCTCGGTGAACATAGACCATATTGAATTTTTAAAAAAGTCAGGGGCCCATATTAAAACTTATTTGTAGTGCAACAGCTAGTAAGCTATATTATTGTAAAGTTTCATCAAAATCCATTGAGTAGCTTTGCGTGAAAGTAAAACAAATATACATCCATGCATTCTTTAAAACTTTCGTGCTCATAATAGGATCATATAGCTGACTGAAGTTACAGTGAGCCGATCACATGCCAAAAGCCGACGAAGTGATAAAGTTCAGGGGGCCTATGAAAAATGATAAAATGTTTAGGATGGGCCACGTGATTAATCGCGGCCTTGGATGGATGCAAGTGGTGAAGAAGGTATTCTTTGAATTTCCTTCTATAGACTAGAAGGAGAAATATTGATGATGATGATAAGTCCAGGATCTATTGTAGAGTCGCACTTGTATCGGGAGTATAACAATCTTATTGTTCTACTGCGAATACCACAGAACCTGTACCGGTCGTCACCAGTAGCATTTACATAAATGACATATAAATTAACGTTTCGACAAATAAAATTTACAACGCTAAAAATTTACGGATCCAGTAATATATTGTGGTCGATTAATTATTTATTTGTATTTTCGTTGACCCAGTATTAAAAAACCGGTCAATTGCGTACACGCAACGGAGAAAAATTGATTTTTGAAGATATTAATGGAAAATTTATTGACAAATATTTCATAATATTTGTGATTGATTTTTTCTTTATTTTGTTATGCTTTTTTTACTAAAGATTTACAATTAATGCCACGTCTCCTGCCTATGTTTGTATGTAAAAAAAAAAACATATTTTGTCTACTGTAACGATTGTTTATAGAAAAAAAAAATTAAACAATTTGAAACTATTGTTCCATAAAATCGTTTTGTTTTTGTTTTTTTTTTAATTACTTACCTCAATTTTTGCCATGCCACCATAATGTATTAAGTAACTAGTCTCTAAATTTGAATCCGTTAAACTTTATGGGCGACATTGGCCGCATATTGTCTGTATCTGTCCACTGCTGAAAATAGGCGTCGCTCAATAAACGCCAAGATGACCGATCCCAACTCGCATCCAACGCGGACCGGGCACTGCACGGAGATCGTCTTCCCACCTAGTTAATGGCTGACCAACATTTCGTCTACCTAAACGCGGCCTCCACTCTTGAATCTTAATGGCCCATCGGCCATCCGTTCTTCTGAGTGCGTGACCAGCCCATTGCCACTTCAACGTGCTTATTCTTCGCGTGATATCGGTAACTTTAGTTCTATGGCGAAGGTCTTCGTTTCGGATCCTATCTGCCAAAGAAGTCTGTATACTAATATAAAACTACCAAGCGAGGATTATCACATCCTTACGCTTAAATTATTATGTCCATAATAGTTTTTTTATTTAAATTTGTTATCAGGTTTTTTTTATCTTGGCGCCAGAGTTTATAATAAATCGTAAAATTGAATTTGAATTTATGTTATTTATTATCCGTTTTTTATGTATATACGTTGTTTGTTTGGACTTTTGAGCGGGTATGGTATTTTATGATTATAGCGATCTTTTGTTCCACTAGACTTCAGAATCAAGGGCATATCCAACGTAGGAATAGGATATTATTTGCTGTTAATGAGGCGTAGGTGTTTATAATATCAATTACCCAATAACATCTATCTTAGTAAAAGTCTACTAAAAGAGAAATACATTTTTTTTCGAAAGGTCTAGACTTTTAGGTCTAATGGCCTTTAAGCTCAATCGGTAGATAATAATATATTTTTGTATTAGAAATGTACTTAAATATTATTATATATTGAACATGTATGATACGTTTCTAATAACCTGTATTCCATACAAAAGTAACTACATAAAGGACCTTTAATAAAACGTAGGAATGTTACATTGACATCTTGTTCATTTTCGAAACCTATGATTATGTACTAATTACTGATTATTGAACCAGTCATGATATGCTAATGTAGCGTAATATCTTACGTATATTATGTTTTATTTATAAAATAACATGACGATGTTATGAGAGATGCTAGCGCGGTAGGGAGTATTTGTTTAAATAAGTGTCTATCTACACTTAAAATAATTTTTAACTTTCACAACTATAGTGGTGATATTTAATTTTGTGTAATGGATGGATAATATTAAGCTCATTAAAGTTATAAGGATGTATTCATGCTCATCTTTACTTTTGTATAATTTGTATATTACATTTTTTTTTGACGTGACAACGTCTTATAATTCGATGGAGCCGTCTGCACGCACGAAAAAATATGATTCGTGCGGCGTTACCTTGGTTGAGGCGTTCCATTTAAGGCTTGAAGTGCAAGCGAGAGCACGGAACGAGCGACAAAGAGGCGCAATCGGTATTTCACCATCAGTATTTTCTTATGACGTTGTCACGTTCAACTATCGTCAGTAAACTGACTTTACAGACAACCGATTTTTTTGATGTAGAAAAATTAATTGAGGGAGACCTATTGCAGTGGACGGATAAAAGCTGATGATGATGATATGGAAAAGTATTAATTATGCCAGCTATTTGCAACTGACTTATGGTAACTTTGTACGTTTGTATGAATTAAAATCGTAGACTTAAATAAGTATGTTCTTGATGGTATTGTTGTAACATATTTTCTATGTTGCTGCTAATTGCTTGATATCTTCTATCTAGAACGCAGTAAACCTGTTTGTCTTAGGAAAATCAGGATGGCGCATAAGCAGACGAAGTGCGCACAAAGCGCAACTTACTACCTGTAATAAACACACGCAAAAGGAAAAGATAAAATAATTAATAAGCATAATTGAGATATAAAGTGAGTAGGTACTTGACATTTCTTGGAAACTCGTCAGCAAAAGAGTCTATTGGTCAAGGTTTCCTATAAATATTCAAATTGCAACTTATTTCGCATCGCCCAGCAATTTGCTGGAAAGGGTCTTGTTGTCGTCTCGGCTCGTAGTTTCTATGTAGGTACTTAGGGTTAGAACTTTGTTGGATAATAAAAAAAGAATAGCATTGCAAAGAAGTTTGATACGATTTTAATAATTTATTTTTATGCCATCAATTGTTTGGTAGGTAAAATACGATAATGATATCATATTTTTTGGAGTAATAAGATTTCCTAGTTCTGATTAATGATTAAATAATATAATTTATATTTTTTGTAAGTTTGGATTTTGATGTTTTGTTACCGTTTTATTATTGGTTTTTTTAGTCAAAAATTTCGTAGGTCATTAATTTTGAAATAGTTTCTTACTCGAACTAGTGATCTGGTATAAAAGCTGTAGTTTCGTAGCTTGTTCCTTATAAATAGCCAGACGTACTCACAAAAAGCTAAGTAGTAAAGTAGTAAACAAACATTTTGTTAAGGCAAAAAATAAAAGATCAGATGACGTCAACTAACAAAATGAACAAAAATTTCGTCTCCGCATCACGTTTTTCTGCATCCACGTAAATTCCACTGAGAATTACCTAAGACACAGTTTCTGCGAAGATCATTGTCATTAATCAAGATAATTCCATTTCTTATCTGAAGAATTTTTATTAATCATCGTGATATCGTATTAGTAATTTGTTTGAGAATGATTCTTGGTAGTAAAAGTTTTGTTCGAGTATAATACCTTGTCCCATCCTATTTTGATAGCGTTCATAGAATTTATTGTAAGTTTAATTGTATGGTGTGATTTTATTACAAGTTCCTTTGTAGAACACTTATTCGGTAACTTTAAGGATGGATTATTTAACTTGGTTTACTCCAAGTTTATCAATTGATAAGGTACGTCTACGTGTCATTTTAATCAGATTGTTACCATTTACGATCAATCTACCCATCCAACAATCTATCCATCCATCAATCAATCCACCCATCCATCCATCCATCCATTTAAGTCTTCTGTAATTCTTCGGAAAATGGTTGTTTTGAAAAATGTTATTTGGATAGTCGAACTAGTACACGAAATGCCTGATGTAAAAATTCTAAATTGCACATTAAATTAAATGTGTTTATCTAGTGAATCGCAAGATGGTAAATCTCGGTGCTAATAATTAGAATGTATGTCTATCCGTCTGTCAGAAATATTGCAAAACTATTTTCGTCATGCAGATGTTTGGCGATTAGTGCGTTACCTATAAGACTTTTAACCTCATAAGGTTTATATTTTACAATATTATCTATATTTTGTGCTATATGCTCTGCTATTGTTATAATTCTAGTTTTATTAACATTTTATTTTCAGTATTTTATGACATACTAATATAACCCAGCTTTCAAAGTACATATAAAATGCCTGCTTTAGCGTGTATGTGCGGTAATCTGCGGTTTGTATCGGGTTTTATAAAGCACTTAGCCGAGCTAGTCGCGTGATAAGAATCTGGAACGTGAGTCAAATGAGGTTGGGGTCACTGAATTAATCCAATTGATCCGAAGCCACTGAAAAGATCGTGTTGACATTATTATTTGAATGCTACGTGAAATCAATGTATGTTTAAATGTATAATTATGATGGCAAAGCTAATGTTAGTTCTCATTGTATGTGAGATGTTTACGGGTCCTAGAATTGGAGATTTTTGAGAAATTCAATTATGATTATTTCCAGTGCTTTCTCTAAAGTTTTTAAAATTGTATGGATGTATATTAGTTATTCTTTTACGTAAAAAATACTAAATGGGTTTGGATGAAACTTTACTATAACATAGCTTACTCATCTGAATAGCACAGGCTATAATTTATCCCCGTACTGCCACGGGACTGGGCAGTACGCGGGCGAAACAGCGGGTGCTACTAGTAATATCGCAAGTCGAATTGGTCAAATTAAATTTAAAGTTTGTTACACTGTGTTACAATTTAGGTTCGTTTTATTAATAAAACTTTTTAACAGTAAGCCATCGATCAAATATACCAGAGATACCGCGCGTATGTTAAAAAGTATCCCGATCCAATTGTGCTTAAAACTGTCCTAAGCACAATTGTGAGTATGATCTCTGGTCATATATTTTCACGTCTTCCGCGATGCGCCTATTCCCTAACTCCATAAATGCGAAAACCCGGTATTGTAAATAGAACGTTATTGTTAATGAATAAGAACGTAAATAAAAGAAAAAGAATTTGGCTTTTACTTTTTGACTTGCAACTTAGCAATGGCGTAGCATGGGACACTTTTTCGACTTGGATTTGTAGGTTACAGTGTATCTAAGGTATATTTGATCGATGCAGTAAGCGTCTAAAATAACTATTAATCTAAGATTTAAATCACTCGTTTTAAGGATAAGCTTGCTTGGACGCCATTAAACAATTTTTTGCTCTCTTACTATTATCGCTGATTATAAAATATAGCTAACAAGTGATTGCTTTATAAAGTTGCTAAAGATGAGGTTGTTTTATGAATTTAGACGTGACTTTGTGTTAATTTTGACGTATTTAAAGTGTACAAGATGCTACCTACGAAATAAAGATATTTTGCTTTGATTTGAACATAGAAACACGTGTACTTTAGTCTGGTAATGTATTTCTAATCTTTATATGAACTATGTTTTGAAGTGACAAAGCTCCTACCTGTTAAGCTGTGGTACATCGTAAAGTGTACAAAGACAAAAGCAACACTAACATATCAATTACCTGTGAAATATCTTACCTTTTGTTTGAAGTGTCTGAGTATTTGATTCATTCATATTATGAGTGTTTAGGTATATTTTGTGTGTTTTCTGTCTGTGTTTGTTCCAAATGTATTAAATTGACTGGCTGCATTGACCTCGAAATCATTGCCTTTTATTTTAGCAAAAAAAACCTAACAAATGTTGAATAATAATTGGGAGGAGAAGATAAAAGTCAGAACAGCAAATTGTTGTTGGGGTGCTTACCGTACTTATACACACCGACATTTGCTCTCTCGCTCTTTTGTATTTGTGTCTCTTACCTGTCGTTTTTTCCGTTGCATCCGGTTTGAAATCACAACGATTATAAAGAAGTTTCTCTTCAAAAGACTTAAAAGTTGTAATGACAAATTTTACCAACTTCCAGAAGAACTTTAACATATTTTATAACTTAAATTATATTGATTAATATCAATATAAGTTAAAATCATTAGAAATACCTTTGTAATAAAAACAGGCATAAAACTTTGTTTTATGCCTGTTCACGTCAATGTCAATTAAGTGTTTCCTTCTGTTTAGTGCCGTAATGAGGTTTCCGTCATCGTCTTTATAGATTTTCATGTCACATTGTTTAAGGAAGGCTGCACCACGAAGGTTAAGTATGTTGTGAGATCTG
Source organism: Lycaena phlaeas (assembly GCA_905333005.2). Classification (NCBI taxonomy): domain Eukaryota; kingdom Metazoa; phylum Arthropoda; class Insecta; order Lepidoptera; family Lycaenidae; genus Lycaena; species Lycaena phlaeas. The sequence continues at coordinate 5,077,035 of HG995176.1, forward strand.
CTTGACGTGTGGGACGTCCCCGCTTTTAAACGATTGTACTTAATATACGCGGTAAGGATGTTTTATCATTATCATAGTGTAGATCTCCTTTAACTTACGGAAGATTGCTGTTTTTTGGCCAGTATTTAAAATTCTTTTTCTTTTTTTTCTCGAAAGGTCTTTTAGGACTTTTAGGCCGTTAGGCCTCGATCTAAATTTAAGCTCACTCGGTAGGTACGTGACAAGGATGGCTCACCTAGTCAAATCCGAAAGCTCCTCTTTCGAATTTTAGTAGGTGAGCCACTCTGCGCACACCACAAGGAGCGCGGTATATCGCGCGCACTACTCTAGAGAATAGCCGTTGTTGTTGGCTAGTTAAATCCAATACGGTCGACGAATCATTAGCGGATGAAGTTAAACTATTAGTCGAAGGGCTATTAAAGATCACCTACTAATCTAGCTTTGACGACGGTAGTTAGTAATAAATGTCGTCGTAAAGAATTTTGGATTTTGTCCAAAAAAATTTGGTCTTCTATATTTTTAAGGAATGTGCTAGGAAGAAGATGAATGCTTTCCTAGTCATGCTTATGCTGACTGTAAATGGATGACGAAAATTGCTCAAAAAGATTTGGAATTTGTTCGGTCTCTCGTTCTGTAGCAACTTCACAAATGTCCACGAAATACTTGTTCATTAAAGAGACTAAAGCTTCCTTTCTTAAGAAATGAAGATATTTTTCTTTTTGTTTTGATGTAAGGATATATTTATGGTATGTATAACGAAGCAAATTTTCCGCACCCTTTAACCTTCTACAGCAGCTCGTATTCACTGGTATGTCAATAATTACACGTGTACATTCAATCCTGTGCACGGATAATCGCGGTTGCTTTGTAACTTATTAGGCCAATGTCACACTGACACTTGGGACACATCATCATCATCAGTCTTTATCCGTCCACTGCTGAACATACGCCGCTTGCAATTAATACCAGGACAACCGATCCCTTGTTACTCGCATCCACAATTCCACACGGATTGGCCACTGCACGAAGATTGACTTTCCACATGGTTAATGGCTGACTAACACTTAAAAATTTAGGATATTATTATTTTATATTTGTTTTTTTTTCTTAATGAAAATGTTAATTAAAAATTGATTTTAATAAAACATTATATTCAAACGTTTCTAAAGATATCAGAGCAACTAGATTAATAATCTTACTAATATTATAAATGTTAAAGTTTGTATGTATGGGTGTTTGTTACTCTTTCACGTAAAAACGACTGAATGGATTATTATGAAACTTTACGATGACATAGGCTTCACACCAGAATAACATATAGACTATATTTTATCCACGTATTCCTACGGGAATGGAAAGTACGCGGGTGAGACCGCGGGGCGTTGCTAGTAATAAATATACTATTAAAACTAATATTATATAGAGTAAAGATTTGATTGTTTGTATGTCCGCGTTGAATAGGCTTCGGAATTACTAACCGGACCGACAAAAAAAATCTTACATCTATAAAAGAAAGCCACATAATCAGCGAGTAGTATAGGCTATAAAATGTTTACCCGGGCGAAGTCAGATTTCTAGTATACTATCTAGGCAAAGTCCAGCCATAGACAAATCATAGTAAAATAAAAGAGCAAATAACACAGCCTTATTCGCCCACGTTGTTACGTCGATCAGGATCCAAGCTGCGCGCTGTGGTTAGTTTAAAACCTAGGCGTAATCGTTCTGGCGTGTGGTCGCAGTGTGCCATCCCAATAACCATATATTCTTCCTTCGATACCTCCAACCTTGAGTCAAATGGCAGTCTTACGCAATATGCTAGTTTCAACATTCTTTCTTAATCAAACTCTCTAAGTATGAGCCGTGTTTGCATATATACTCGTACTAAACACAAATTTATATAAGCTCATTCAATAGTCCTTATCTAATAATGATTAAGTTTTTTGCATAATCACTAAAATGTATATTAATTGGTGCTTCTAGCAGATCATAGTCCCCTTATCAAAGTCATGAAATGAAGAATTTTAATGTTGGCAGTAATAATATTAAAATCGCACATCAATATGTTTTCATAACCAAAATGTAGAATACAGATATTGTTTTTTATAATTTTTATATAAATCAGATCGGATATTTCACAGCCAACTACAAATCTCGAATACCTACATAAAAGTTATTCTATTCTAATTAGACTTTACAAGACTAATTAGAATTCTATTTATACAATGCCTGTATCAAAATAAATAAGTAAAATTCACATAATATAATGAAACAAATTTAGGGATTTTATCGCGGCTTATTAAGTTTTTTACTAGCCCGACGATTCGTCCTCTCGTGACCATAGTTGCTGTAAAGTATCCGAAACGTCGGGCTTGTAAAAAACTTAATAAACAGCGATAAAATCCCTAAATTTGTTTCCTTATTATGAGTGAAATTCGCGTAAACACAAGAAAACAAAATTTACATAGATGTTGATAATATTGAATGCTTTTAATGCGTATAGTACAGGCCACAAGGCGTGTCACAAAAAAGAAAGTACAATACAACAATTTTCGGTCTATTTGGTGACACGAGATGAGGATTTAGATAAAGCGAGACCCACCCAAGAATTTTGGACAGTGTTAATATATGCTGCCAAACAACCGCGGCTGCCGGTAGCACACCTACGTCCCACATAAGTTTATTGACAAAAATACGAGTGGAGTAACGGTGAAAATACTAGTCTTGCAATTAGTGTACATAAACAAGTTGAACAAAATTAAGTACAAAGGTAAGGTTAGTACAGTCGCGATCTAAAGTGGTTAGAATTTCTTTTTTTCGAATGATGATGTTTTTATATTATGGTATAAATAATGGTAATTGTAATATAATTAAATAGAATAAATACGTTCGTAATTCACGATTACTGTAGATATATTAACTAGATAGAATAAATAAATATACATAAATATTTTCTAATGATCGGACCACATTAACCTAGCCTCGTGCGAAGCTTGTAAGAACTTGTGTTACGGGAGCTAGGAATGTAAATAAATTACAAAAAATAAATTTTGGTTGTCTGTAAAGTCGGTTTACGGACGTTAGTTTGACGTGCCAACGTCAAACATTACATGCAACACTTTCACTTGCGGAACACGACATGACGTCATCTTTTTCGTGCATGCTGCCCGTAATATCGAGTTATTAGACATTGTCATGTCAAAACATCATACATCATACAAATTGCATGCACACGGATTTGAACCCGCGACCGCTTCGTAAAGTGTCCAGTAGCCTGACCTCTCAACCAGCCGGCCGTCATGATAAAAATATATCGTCATACACGAATATTTCTAACTAGTTTAAAACTAATTTTTTAGAGTGATCTGGTCTGGCCATCCTTGTCGTGGGAGGGACTCGGGTACATTTTACACAATTTGATCATCTCAATTACCCGTCTTTACATTGTTTCCTAGTAAGGCATTGAAAGTGAATATTTAGTGGCAATTTAACCAGCAATGCAACTTTAATGGCTAATAAAGAATTTAATCTTCGATAACGACGACCATTATTATCTATAAATCAATAAAATAACACAGCCATAAAATCCTAGATGACATGAGATACCTGTGCTAATGTAGAAAATGCCATGTGAATTTGCTTTTAATGTTGTAAATGTATATTTGAATAATATTTAGTAGCATGATAACTCATAACATAGTTCACGAACGCATAACATGTCTTCCTCTTGAACTACAAATAAATAAAGTTTCGTCATTATAGTTTCAGTAGAAAGAGGGGTATTGGTGAAGGAAAATATCGTGAGAAATATCGAATCCCTGATAAATTTAAAACTAAAGGAGGTTAACTTCACAAAAAAAAAAAAAACACCTAGGCATACACGTAGGCCATATATTGTGTTAAAGTTAAAGACGACTATTTGCCACCATTCCGCAAATGCATTTTCTGAGTATTGAGCGAAAATTTGCGTAACTAATTTCACGCTGAGCATACCTTTTGTTTGCGATTACATAATGTTAATTTCGTTTATTTGCACAACAATTATAAAAACAAATTCTACACAATCTTTACGAGTGGTCAAACGATGTGCCGTGTGCTTGCATTAATTAGATGGCTAAGGTTTGACAACTCGTGTAAATAGCCGCAAAATTCCAGATCATAAATTCCGCCTCACTCAGCTCTCGACATGTGGAGACATGTGGAATGCTCATGTAAAATGTAAATTATATGGCGACCATTTTAGTGCGAAACGTCGTTACTTTTTCACTCAATTTGCTTTTGTTCTGGAAGCTCTGGCTGGATGAGGGCTTACAAAATCAACAATACTTAACCAATATTATTTTCTAACGTTTACGCGAGTTTCATTTATAATGAAACAACTTTTTACCACTTTTATCGCGATATGCTCGACATTATTGTTAAGTATCAAATATACCTTTTATTTTATTTCCTTTACTTATGCAAAAGAAGGGTATGTAAAAATGATCACTTATCTTAAATCGATATCATCAAAAAAAAACCTTATGTAGTAAAAATTGAGCAGCTTTTCCATCGTATAATATAATTCCATAATCGTCCAATATATATTTTTTCACTATTGTTGTGAATCATAATATTTGCCATAAAGTGTTAATGCGTTTTATGAATCTCAAAAATAATGCCTCGTGTGTACCTTTATTGATGTGTTATGTGAATTATTTCCTTAATTAAATATGTTCATAACACTCAAACACCTCAAGGAGGTTTGTGACTTAGAGTATGATGTCTCTCAATATTTTGCGTCCCAAAATAATGTAATTAAATAAATAATTATGTTTCGTTATTTGCCCAATGTCTTGTTTTTGTCCACATATTTCAGGTATAATTTTATAAAGTTTTATAAGCAGAGTTTTTCTTGTCTTTTTCATAAGTAAATTCGGTTTTCAAAGTTTGATGGAACAAGTACAAGCACAATATAAATAAATTTTCCATTATGTTCTATGATGATAATGCTTCTAATGCAGACATATTTTTATCATTTTTACTTTGATGACTAGTCTACACGAACAAATCGTTCAAAAAAGTGAAATCGTTCAATCTACTTATCTAATTACTGCACATTTCATCTTTTTCCTAATCCATCGAAAAATTCGAATCATCGAACTTACTAATATGATTAACAGTTTCTCGAACTGTGAGCAATCCTTGTGAGTAATATTACAATTTGATAAGGCGTTATTTCATACTTTCATCGCTTAGTCGTTTGATTTCTAATTAATACTTAATCCGTATCACATAAGATAATCACTGAATCGGAAATAAAATGAATGTGCAAAGTGGATTATTATGTTTAATTAAAATTATTTGTCATTATGTAATATTATTAATTAAATTATTTAAAAAAATCATTTAGGAAAGCATTGCGCAATGTCGAAAACCAGTATATCATTATATTTGTTTCAGGATACGTTTTGAACATATAAATATTAATTAGAATGATGAAAATAATATTCTAATTTTGTAACCAAACTGAAACTAAGAAGCTGTATGCGTCACCCTAATAATTAATAAGTGTATACAATTAACAAAATATTCAGTCTTATAGGATCTTTAGCCACTTCTATACAGTCAAATAAAAAGTATAAAAGCTGCTTTACTGAAGCAAGTCTATGATTCATTTGCATTGCATTGCATTCAATACAAAAAATAAAATAAAAATCTTGCGCGAAGATTTTCAATAAATAAAATATTTTACAATTCAAAGTGTTTAGTTCTAAACGAATCGAATTAAACAGAAGCAAGTCGCATTTAAATACAGTCCTTACGTTGAATTAGATCAACAAGTTCATTGACTTGATTGGTTAACCATATGACACGATGACGAAATTATCATTTTAGAAGTGTCCATATTCATTTTTATAGACAGCAAACAACTTTACTGCCATAGATAAAACATGAGAAAGAGGCCTCTTAAAAATATGACATTGCAGAGAGAACATTTTACTTTATTTAAGAAGTCAAACTTATTTTTAAGGAATAAAAACTACTTTATTAAAAAAAACATAAATAATTAACGAAACTAATAAAAAAAAACTAATTATTTAAATCGTTCTATTATAGTAATTACAATTAATATAATATTAAGCTTTAATAATAAAGCAGCTATTGTATTATAAACATTTAATTTATTTATTACTTAAATTAATATCTGTTTGAAAGTCCTTAGTTTTTTTTTAAATTCTTGTGTTATGGTTTAAGGGATTAGACGCAGTCATTCTATTTTAATACAAAATACTCATTTCTATATCACTATGTATGCAGTATTGGCACGTTATCAATAGATAGTGCATATTGGCGCCACGTAGTTCTATATATAATACGTAGATAAGAGATAAGAAACCGTTTCAGTCAACCGTATCGATGGACAGCCGGGGATTATGATTGAATAATTTATTGTCCAATGGAGTCGGTTTTTCCTATAACTTCCGATCACTACATCGAATGTTTTTCTATCAACCAAGTATTACTACGAAAAGGATTTTGAACCACCACAGCAAGTTTAATATAATAGTACTCAAATGACCAAGCTTGGTTCGGTAAAGTTCATTATAAAAAAAACACGAATTAAAGGATATTTTCTAAAAATGAATCTCAGCTAGATCGATTTATCGCCCCCGAGTCTCCATGTAGGTACATACATACTAAATTTCATACATAAATTTCATGAAAATCGTTGATGCCGTTTCCGAGTTTCAGATTATATATATATATACAGTGGCGGCTGTACCTTAAGTGCGCTCGTGCGCTGAACCACCAATTTAAGATTTAAAAATTTCAAACATTACTTGATATTTATTTATAAACCATGTTAAGTAATAGATATTTAATTTATAAGTACATACAAAAATCTTTATAACTAAGTATGTAATAAAATTTCCAATTATGACGACTCAATTTGAGCGCTTTGCTAAGCTATTAAGACTTATTTTCCATAATAGAAAAAATCTCGTGCGCTTCCACGAGCGCACGAGGACTGCTAATATAACTCATACAGAGTTACGCGCTATACGCCTGACGCGTGAAACAAAAGATAGTTCATAGAAATGTACCGAGAAATTACTCTGATTTCGTGCGCCGCACGCGCGTCCGAATTTGCCGAGAGCACCCGATGTTTAACGAATTTTGCCGGGCGCACGACGACGACAGCGGACATGATGTTTGCAAGTTGAGATTCCGCGTTAATTATTGTTTGTTTTAGTTATTGTAAAAACAATTAAGTACTATTTTTCTTTTCGTAATATTCTGTGTGTACTCTGTACAGTGTGTGGCGTCAGTGGAAGTGATGTTAAACAGAGCTTTTAATAGTGAAATGTTAAATAGAAAGAAATGGTTGTGTGGATGTGAGCGAGCGAACATGTCGCTTCAGAAAAATTTCGCATTGATATGATCAATAAAATCAATGTACAAAAAATAATAAAAAATGAACATATTTTGTGTAAATTGTGGTTTTGTTGCTATCTCTAATCCTAATACTTAGTGAGCAAGTAAAGTGCACTACCAGTTCGATAACCCACCAGCCGCCACTGTATATATATATATATAAAGGATTGCTTGTTTGAAGGTATACAAATACAATATTACGATACGATATCCGGAGAATCCAGGTTGAGATGGTACGGAGACGTATTGCGGAGAACCTAAGATCATGTCGTGAGGATGTGCCTTATTACAATAAAAAGGGAAAAAGGAACCTCAAACCACATGGCTGACAAATGTCTAGATGATCATGATCACCAGAGAGAGGGGAAAGAGGACGCTCGGACAAAATGGCGGCACATAATTGGAAAAGACCTCGAATAACGAGGGAAGGCGAGGTCAAGAAGATCTTATTGTCATCGTATTGTCATGAACATAAGCATTTTAGATATAAAATTAATATTAATTTCTCATTTTTTAATACATTTTTACAGTGGCCATAGTCATACACTAAACATTTTTAGATGTTTTATAGGTACTTACTTATTATATCCAAAGGTATGGTTGGACAGCGAAGTCTAAAATAAAAGATCACTCTTTGAGTACAATGAACTAGTGTTTCTATTTTCTTCTATCATATGAAAACGTGCCGGCTATCGAGGGTATTGGCAGTTCGTTAAACCTTGGGGGTTTACATTAGCGGGGTTTATTGGGCCAACGGTTAAACGACCTGCCAATATCCAAGCTTTCCATGACCTGTGTCAGAACATTTATACGATTTTATTTACACACGGCTTAAGGGTAAGTTATAACGAAATATTTGTAAAAGCGTAATTTTGTTCATTGCTTTCTTTGTTAAGATTTAGAATTAAATTACTCTAGCCGTTGCCCACAGCTTCGCCTGCGTTAACTAACTACTTACAAGTACAATGGCATCTTAGGGGGATGATTTACTGTCTGTAGCCTTTCTCAAATTCAACCAATAGTTCTCGATATTAGCGCGTTCAAACAAACAAGCTCTTCAGCTTTATATTACAGTACTATTGTAATATTTACTAATGGTATTATGAAAAAAGGCAAATGTTTTTCACCTATTTTTGTGTTTATTAAGTAAAACAATAAATCTAGCTTTCTGCTACACCATTTGAACGAGGAATATCTGATGACAATTTCTTATCTCAGAAACTTTCAAAAGTTTGTATATTCGCGTAGCAAATATAGATTCTGGGATGGAAGTAATAGACTTATTACGTATTGTCACCGCACTATCCTTATTTATCTCGGAGACGTCTAGACGCCAACACAGCTTCAGCCTGAGTGGTACACATGTGGCTTATTTTAGTTGAAAATGCCAAGTGATATATTATAAACCAATCGATTTAGTAATTGAATCGTATATTTTTTTTCCAATCTTGTGTAGATCCAACTGAGAATGCTGAAAATACAGCTCGTTTCTATTGTCTGTGAAAATTGGCGTTTGCCGTGGTAATCGTAACTATTTTTTTATATATAATCACGAATGTACGATCTTATATATTATACTTTCTACTAATCCTAATAAATTTTGTAACAATGTATGGACGTATATTACTCTTTCTCCTGTATCGTGGCGATTCCATAACCAAAGCGCAATGAGTTGCAGCTTATAATTAAAACATATTTATTTAATTTTTTTTTAATGTTTGAACAGAATGTTCTAGAACACATTTTCTATATAAACTAATAAGCATTGTAATTTGTTGAACACGACATATTTTTGTTTGTTTTAACGGACTAACTCCAATTAAGCAAGTTATGTTAACTACCAAGAAATGGAAAACAGTCACGAAATAAAGTTGTTTCAAACTAGTAATTGAAGAAATACTCGTTGTAACAGGTTGAGGCGAAAGTATTTAAGGTTTTCCGCTTACATATAACTTAAATATTAAACAAACATTCAGGCTGTATACTCATTCGTATTTAAAACACCATGTATAATCGTGTACACACGCACACACGTAAACAAAGGGCGAATGCACACAGAACAATTTCAGGTGGCTTTTTATATAGAAAAGTTTTACTAAGTTTCGGTATTGAATGGTAAGTATCTAAGTTTTTCCGCCCATAAGAAAAACACTCTATAGATAATTATTTAATTAAATATTCAATTTAAATGCATGCAAGCAATGATTAAAGAGGAGTGTATTTTATTATTTATCACACATACACATGTATTATAGGTGAACTGAGACAAAAATACAATTCACTAAATTTATTTAAAACTGGACATTTACATTTTTTTTTAATATAGCAAGGCTCGATATTTCGACAATATCTACGAATCTCTTGTTCATGAGAATCGTCTCGTTGTTAATAATCCATCTTCATCCAATGGTGAAGCCCATCGGCTCGTCTGACATCCGATGAAGCATTAAGGCCACTAGGGCCATTAGCATAGCTTCATCCGAAAAAAAAGAAAAAAAAAACTTCGTTAATTTAAAAAGTAAGAAGACAATTTCATTTATCAAAAGCGTAGCGTATTTATACTGAAAGAAAATAGCGTCGTGCTCACACATAACCTTCATACGATGTCCTACTAATGGTAAATAAATAAATATAAATATTTGCCATAGATATCACACTATGTTCACCTGTCCGACCGTACGTTATCAGATAACAGAAATAAATAAGAAAATACAAATACACATTTATTTTACATAAATCTATGTCACCCAAAAATCCTGAAGAGATTCGAACACGCGACCTCTAGTGTGAAGGTCCCAAGGTCAAAGTATGATTTTCATTGGCCATCATGGTATACTTCAAAACAGGCTTATTATAACGACGATGAGTGCAAAAATAATAATAATTAATTAATGTAACAACTACTAATTAATTAATTAATTAATTAATTAATAGTTAACGTAACGAATGATTAATTTATGTAACAAATAACGCTCATGTGGCCTTAGACGTTCCAAAGTATTGATATTAGTATGGAATATGTACCATTGGTATATAAAGTTTACTATACGTATGTTTGTCGACTGGCGCCTCGTATATGTAATTGTTCGAACAAACAGACACATGCCCAAGACGCCTGATTTACTAATGTATCTAGTTTTAGCTCTTACACAATCCCGAGATTATCCACGAAAACATTTAACATTGTCCTTTATGTAGTCGCTATCTTATTAATATTGTATTTTATTCTTTGGATTTATTTTTATAATGATTTATTTATGATTTTTTCTAAAAGAAAAAAGTTTTTTTAAGAAAAAGTTATCATGAATAAAGAACTCTGTAGTACGTAAGAAGAGCTAGGAGGTATTTATTGAAGATTTTCGTGTCTGGCTTACAGCCCCTCATGTTCAAGAGGATTTTGAAATCAAAATTTTTAAAGTGATTGAGTTTTTTGTGCAATTTAATTTTTGTAAATTATTTATTATATACGATCTACCATCTTGGTAATTGATAGGACGGAAACACGTTTCTATAAAATGATGATTATTATGATAAGGCCTACTAGTAATATAAATGCGAAGCTACTCTTTCACATAAAGCTTCGTTAATTTGATTGAAAATTGACAATATTGAGCTTAAAGATTAGAATAACACATATGCTAAGGATGTTGGGTGAATTGTCCAAATTCTAATCCTGCTCAGACGAAGAACGGTGGAATTAGCTAGTATATAATGCTAGTGTATGTACTCATATGTTTAAATTTCGTGGTAGTGGGTTCAGTTCTCGTCGACAACAAACATTTGTATAACGAAACTCATGTTGCATGGTTAACATTTTTTCTGCTTCTTTATAAATGTTTGACTTGTTAATTTCCTGACAATTCAGACATTTTTCGGTGTTACCGGTACAAAGAATTTTAATTTTACTTTTATATACGCTAAATAGCAGTGTTGCTATAATGTAGTACTACTACAGACAATGTGGTGAGCAAAAACCGCGCATTAGAATGCCAAAATGTGCTCAAGTATTTGCAAATACCTAAGTGTCTTCAAGTCATTCATTCATTAATTCAATCATTCATTCATACGTTTATAATTCATTCATTTATAATTCATTCATTTAGATCCAATGTTTTTCTATTGTTTTAGTGTATTGAAAGCCTTTCTAAAGACGATAAGTCGATTCTCGTGGTTCAAAATGTAGGTGACGTTTTGATAACGGTCAGGCTGCACCGTATGAACTAGCGCCGACGGGCGACGGCCTGTGACTCAGAGATAATCAGTTACGTATTTTTTTCCCCAAAAACATACAAAACAATCGTTTCCTATAGTTGTCATAAAATTAAGAAAAAGAAAAATATAAATAGCCTTATAACCTTTAAAATACTTGGGATATGACGTGCAAAATGAATTGTTGAAATATAAAGATGAAGTATTTTCAAAGATAAGCACATTCAAACAAACAGGCAAAGAACTTAATATTAGAAGGATGAACGTAATAATGTTATAGTTAAATATACCGCACTAAAAACATGATGATTAAGGGAAAACTGTTTTCTAAAAAGACCGATCTGCCACTTATATGTATGTAAGCAACCGTAGCGCCATCTGGCGGCTATAATTCGGAAACGGGTTCCAGATTACCTGCGTGTGGCGTGACGTAGTCGTTGTCAAAGTGTGGGTAGGACGGCCGAGCGTTATGAAGGTCATTAAGTTTGCCTTTAAATAGCGGGGTATAATTATTAGAGGTGTCATTCGCGTTTGTGAGTTTGAGGAGGACGAAGCTCTGCCCGAATTGTATTGTAAGGTCACGTAAGCCATTGTTTATTATAATGTGTAAAGTGTAATAATATTGCAGTAGTTCATGTGAGTAAATGTATGGGCAGAGTGAGTAAGAATGTATCTTAAAATATGTACCTGTGAACCTCAATATTGTTATTTTATGGATAATATAATAAATGTTTATATTTACTTTTTGAAAACGCATTTTCACTTCTGATGTTTAAATGTATGATACCACAATTTATAATGTCTAAGAAGCAAGTTAGGTTTCTGCGTCGATATTTACTCAGCTTTTAGGGGCGTAACGAGTTGAAACCCATTGAAGAATGTGCACATCACTTAGCTTATCTCCCAGAAATATATTTATATACGAAGTCTATTTTAACCTTAATCTTTAATCAGAAGCCATTTATCCCGCATGTTTTATGCCGCTCAAAGGTCACACTTTGTTTTTGTATTTTGAGTGTTTTTTGTCATCATCAAAAAAAAATTAATAGCACTTCACTAACAATGTATTTCGTCAACGTTTGTCATCAGTGACATCACTAGTGCCTCGTAAAAACCTTATAATGACTTCGGATACGCAGAACCGCATTGTTTGATAATGGATATTATTCTTTTATACTAATTATTCAATGTCTCGATTTAAACTATGTCTCAAAGCGATATTAGGATTACTGTGAAATAGGTCGCTTTTATGATTATCAGCCCGTTATCCACTTCTGTGTTGACTAATTTACATTAACGCCTTATTCGAAAAATCGCCATTATAATCTTTCAACTTAGACCGGTCGCTGGAAAGAGTTTGAATGTTGAAATTCGAATAGTTGAAATTCGAATGCGTCTTGTTATTTCTAAAGCGGCCATCAGCTCGGAATCTTTCATTCACTTTTCTAGATTATTCTTCATGTTATACAAATATGTTCGGTCATTTAGGGGATAATAAAGGGATAAATAACTAAGAAAAAAATCCATGAGTGATAATGGTTCAGTGAGTATGGGCTAGGCGTCTTGAGCGAGAGGGTCCGGCTTCGACCCTGACCCCGCCCCCCCCCACTCTCGTAGTGTCTTAAAATGGGTTTCTCTAAATTTCTAAGTGCGCCCTGATCACGAGACCATCGCTCGCTCATCGGTGAAGGAAAATATCGTGAGGAAACCTGCCTGATGAGATGGTCTTTGGAGGTGTGTGAAGTTTGTCAACCCGCAATGGACCAGTGCCTCGCTAAACTGTGGCCCGTTACCCTCCTCGCCTGATTTTGAGGAGGAGACTCAACTATTTTAGATATCCTACTAATAGGTATCATAAATGCGAAAGTTTGTGAGTATGTTTATTACTTTTTCACGTTAAAACTACTGAATGGATTTTTATGAAACTTTACAATAATATAGCTGATATATCAGAATAACATATAGGCTATAATTTATCCCTATAGTCCCACGGGAATGGGAAGTACGCTGGTGAAACCGCGGGGCGCTACTAGTTTAATATTTGCGAAAAGGGAAGCGCACGCGCCGCGTCAAATGCAATTGATTTCTTGATCGTGTCTTATCTACATGACGGAGACATCACGTGCATGAGTTGCATGCATTTTGTATGGAATTATCACCAGCGAGGGATGCGATAGGCAAATTTCATAATTTCATACAAAACGGTACAATCGAAATACGATTGAGGAAATGGCAGAAATGACGAAAAGTCGGTAAAGAATCACTCGTTTATTTACCGACCATTGTGTCAGTTGGATGATTAAACTGGCAGACCCCCCCCCCCCCCAATGGGCCTCCGGAAACTCACAAACCAAACGAAACGCGACAGCTTAGCTGTCACTTTACGCCGATTTCATGTGAGCGAGAGGCTCCCCGGTCGTGCCGGCCCAATTTGGCTGCAAAGCAACATGACACTACCTCTTACTATTATCAGACATATTCATTTTCAGTATTATCTAATGTATTTTTCATTGTCTAAGTATCATCTAGTTATCGAATGACTGCAATTGATTATGCGATTGATAAACCTGGCGCCGGCCGCGATTATTTATATAAATATAATTGCTATTTATGTCATATACGTTATTAAGAAGAGTACTTTTCTGTACCGATTGATTTAATTTTGATGTTACAATACATTTTTTGGAATGTAAGTTCAGATAATTGTTTGTTGGCCAAAGCTTCTTGTATTAATGTATATATAATAATATTATAATAATAATAATAATATTATTTTATTTCTATTCTTTCAAAAAGTCTTACAATAATTTTTAAATACACTCAAGAAATTATATACACTTAGTATTCAACCTTTGTAAGAGACTTGAGCACTAGATTGAAAATCTGTGCTACAGATTTCCGTTCCCTCGCCAAATCACTAACAACCATTGAATGTAGCGTAGGTGTGGTGTTTTATACCATATGGTTGTAGTAAGTCATCTACTACAACTAAAGAAACTGCCTATTCTCTGCCTCTATATCTTTTACTACTAGATGTCCTGTATATATCGGAATGACTTTTAATTTCTTCATTTAATGATGAAGTATTTGTATTATGGTAGTTATTACGGTTTGTTACTTATGATATTCAAAATGTTTATGTTTAGTATAATTTACATCCCATAATTTATAAGTAACAAACCATATTTGTCCCCCACGCACGGGTCTCCTCCTCGAAATCAGGCGAGGAAAAACTGGTGAACTTCACACACCGTCAATAGAAATATAGAAAGACCCATTTCAAGGCACCATAGGAGAGTTAGAAACGAACCCGGACCCTCTCGTTTCCGATGAAACCCATTGGACCATCGTCGCTCATTATAATTATACATTAAGCTAAATATAACCAAAAAAAAAAGTATTCATCTTGTTCATGTTTTATTTTCCTTTACAAAAGCTCCATGTATTGACACAGTGTCACTTAACACTCAGTAAGTAAATACGTCGAAAGGCCAGGTACCAGGTTACTCCTGGTCAAGGTCTAGAATGGCCCTCTTCATTTACCTCGTCTAATGCGGAAGAGTGCCGGAAGGAGGAAGCAACCGTAGCCCTCTTATTAAAATACCAGGTCTCATTATTTAGATTCGTGACTGAAATAATAATTTATGATGGTATGTCAATACAGATTATTATAATTTATAATCTTTACAACGTAATATGTAAATTAGACACAAATTGTATTGAAACACGATTCGTTGCATTAAGCTTTATACTTTAGAATCTATCATGCGTAGTGGATAGAAGTGTTTTGATATCTTCCGTGGGGGTATGAGATCAAATACGTAAGATATTTGTGCGGTATTAATTTTTATGTGGATTTATTTCGTAATAGAGATGATGTTTTGGAGAAAAAAATTAAGCTATTTTTAGTAGTTTGTCCATAATTAATTTGTCTATAGAAAGTTGCAAGCGATCGAAAAGTGATCTTTTCGAATATAGATCATAAACATGACTGGACTTTAATTTCATATGACCAACCATTGTATAATACTCATGTTTACAAATAAAATATCTTTATCTTTATCTTTATAAAATAATATATAAGCATAGAAATGCTAATTTGACAATTTTCTAAACATACTAGCTGCCCCGACAGACTTCGTTCTGCCAAAAGTAAAATTGCAATTAAAAAATAGGGATTGATCGTAGAAGGGTGATAATTGAGGATTGTATGTATTTTTGTATGTTGTATCATAAAAAAATAGAAATTAAAAAAATTGTCTAAAAATATAAATGAAAATTTAGGGGTGGACTACCCCTAACATTTAGGGCGATGAAAAATAGATGTTGGCCGATTCTCATAGATACCGGATAAGCACAAAAAATTTCATCAAAATCGGTCAAGCCGTTTCGGAGAAGTATGGCAACAAAAACTGTAACACGAGAATTTTATATATTAGATTATTTTTTATAATATTAATGCTATCAGTAAATAAAATAAATCGTATGTCATTAATCTCAATTCAGTTTGTTAAAAAAACTATGTTTCGTGACATAAATTATTCCATCAAAACCGAAAGCGAACCAAAATGATTTCAGACATCAATACAATTAAAATGACGTAGGCGCTATGCAATACAGCGATTAACTAAAAAATAAGGTTAATTCAAATATATAATAAAATATAGCTTTTTAAATAATAGTAAAATATAGCTTTGTAAATTATTTACTTTTAGCGAGTCAGAAATACACAAAATATTCGTCAGCAGAATATTTGCGATGCGGAAATTCGAAATCGCGACCTCTCGGCGGCGTTGATGTGACCACTAAGCCATTTCGCCAGATTCAATAAACAAGAAACAATGGGTAGAACAATAAATAAACCGCTGGTCAGTATAGTTCACTTACCTTGGGCTTGACAGAAAAAAAGTAATTTATGTTAAACAAAACGTCGTTATCGTAAGAGTGAAGGATTTCTCGAGCGAAATAAAAAGGATTGAAGTACTACACGCTTTGGCCCATTTTGATAAAGTGCATACCGCATAGATTACGACGGCCACTCAACGCTCAGGTGCATGTAATGTATTTTTATTAGTACTCACTTTATTTAAAACTCTCCTCTCCTCACCACCTCTCAATTTAAAACAAAAAAAAAAAACATTATAATAATAAAAATAATAATCTGTTTAGTTTTAATTTTTTTAAACAAAAATTTTCGAAGGTGATTGAAGTGAAAATTTTGTAAGGTCAAATTGAAATCTCGCATACCATCGCACGCACGCACACAATAAAAAAGTTTAGCTTATAAGTTTATAATCAAGTAAGGTTTTTATCTCGTAGTCGCAGGCCGCCCGCCGCGCAGTGTGCATGTCAATACCGCTGAAGAAATACGTGAAAATGCACTAGCGCGTAACGAAAAGAAAAAAAGGAAAATAAACAAAACGTTCTGGAAAGTACGAAAGCGTTAAAGATCGCTCGTTTATTATGAAAGTGATGTGAAAACATCTAGGTGGTTTTCAGCGCTCAGCTTTTCCGAGATTTTTTTTCCACAAAGCCTATTGTTCGAAACGTATTTAAGACGTGTAAATATCGTATTTTAAGTGTTTTTTTAACGTTGAATGAAACGTGTGTTATTGCATAAAAGTGAATTGTTCAGTTCTACCTAAGTCTAAGGTGCAGCAAAATTCAGTTAGATGCATGTGCGACATAATATACAACGGGACAAAACATGACGGCAAAATCCGGCTATGTAAGTTATTTTTTTTTATTTTTCCCTGAAATCAATAATAGTTTTTTTTTCTATTTGTATCCAGCATTTTTGCCAATAAATATTGACGTACATTTCCGCTTCGTATAGATAATGTTGGCAATAAAATAAGCACTTATATTAGTATCCTTTATATAAATAACATTATTATCAATTATTATAAGCACTTACCTGTACTAGATATTATGATAATCTTTGTTTTTGTAATATTATGTAGTATCGTACTAAACCGTTGCGTTGTTGACATTTTGATATGAATTTTTGCCAATTAACATTGTTTTATAAATTTAAATTAATAGGTTGCTTTTTTAAAACTTAGTCTTATTTATTTCTGTATTGATATTTATTTTAAATTTTGATGTAATTCTTTTTAACAAATAAGATTTCGTCACAATAGTATTGATAAAAAATAATAAAATTTTACGACAGAACGTAAATTTCTTTCTAAGAAAGCTTTAAAGTTGGCGGAAACAGTAGTGACTATCATTTTACAACGACATTATATACGTGCGGTTGTTTATTGGGAAATGTGAAAATACCGTGGGCAATTGATACCTATAGAAACCTTAGGAGTACCACCGCTCATATCAAGTTGTAGCGTGTATATATAATTTTAATATTTTTTTTTGCGTCATGTTCCGAGTTATCTACACTAATATTATAAAGAGGAAAACTTTGTTTGTTTGGTTGTAATGAATAGGCTCAAAAAGAACTAGACTGATTTCAAAAATTCTTCCATTCAACCATTCAAAAGCTACATTATCCACGAGTAACATAGGCTAAATAACCTGAAAAAAAAATTGGGTTCCGTAAGATATTTGGGTTTTTCGGACACAAGGTGTAAAAAATCAACCAGAAAAGTTACTTATTTAGCGTACTAAGATCCCGTTGTAAATCTTAGTTAACGCAGGCGAAGCTGCGGGCAACAGCTAGTGGTAAATAAGTAGACCGTAATATTTTTTTTTGGACTTTGTAAAACTTAAGTAAGGCGAACGTGTACAAATAATAAATAAATATTTTTAAAATTACACCACGTTAACTCTATCCCGTCATATTTGTAGAATAAAGCAACCTTGTTATACATACACGGAGAAGAAATATACAAAATAAAAAATACCTATATAGATGAAATCGAATCAAACATCTCTATTCGCAATTTAGTTTACGCACCCCGGAATATAAACCCTTTGTGGGTTGGCTTTTAGTGCCCTGTCATTACACCACTATAACATCGAATCATCAATACCTTATACATAATTCATCATCATCATCCGGTTGATGATGATGATGAATTATATATTATTATCTACTACTGAACATATGCCTCCTTCAACTCACGCCAAGACGATCCCATACCACTCGCATCCAACACGGACCGGCCACTGCTCGGCGGTCATCTTTCCACCTGGTTAATGAACAAACGTCTATCGTGAACGCGGCCTCCACTCTGGAGTCTTATTGGTTTAGGCCATCCGTTCTTTTAAGCGTGACCGGTCCATTGCCACTTCAAGCTTATTCTTCGTTTGACATCGGTTGCTTTAGTTCTCTGTCATTCATCATTATCGCCATCATTAGCCTTTATCCGTCTACTGATGAATATAGGCCTCCCTCAGTGGACGCCAAAACGAAATATCCCTTGCCACTCGCATCCAACACGGACCTATTTAAATTGACAAAAAAAGGTGTGCGTGCGATTCACACACGATAGAAGTGAAATACACGATAGAAGTGAAACATACTATAGAAGTGAAACACAAGTTAAATGCTCAAATACAAGCAAGTATTAAACTGTGTGTAATATACACACCGAAATTTGCTCTCTCGCTCTTTTGTATTTGTGTCTCTTACCTGTCGTTTTTTCCGTTGCATCCGGTTTGAAATCACAACGATTCTAAAGAAGTTTCACTTCAAAAAGGATTATGGTTGTATAATATATTACTTACCACGATTTATACCGAATTATGCTTATCCGTCACTTAGTAATTACTAATGTATGTCAAATTACACTTATCTACTTACGCTCGCGTATTTTCTTCTTGTAAACAAAAGGTTCTTGACCTTACAAATACAACGTGAAGCCTCCGCTGACGTTAAATATTTACAAAATACATACATAATGCGATATAGAACCTTGATTTTACTCGTGTAGGTTAAGTGATTTTAGATCAGAAGCAAAACCGATACCTTTTTGCCTGCTAAACCTAAAATAAAAAAAGTAAAGTAAATTATCAATCCTTGTATGTCTCACTGCTGGGTACTGGTCTCCTCCTCAAAATCAGGCGAGGAGGGTCAGTACCCTCAGCGCATCGATGAACTCCACTGGGAGTTGGCCGATGGCCCAGTGTGAATTGGTGAACTTCACATGCCTTCAAAGACTTTCAATCTCATCAGGCATGCAGGTTTCCTCACGATGTTTTCCTTCACCTGTGAGCGGACGATGGTCTCGTGTTTGGGATGCACTTAGAAATTTAGAAAAACTCAAAGCATACACGGTGGGTCGAACCCGGAACCTCTCGCATAAGAAGCCGATTCCACCCACTCGCTGGACCATCGTCGCTCAGGAATCTAAAGTATCAGCCTAATGCCTATAAATGACTCGCTGCTGGATGTCCTCCAAATCAAGCGAAGAGTTTGGTAATTCACCAATGCGTTAATTCACACCCCTTCAAAGACTTTTAATTCCATCCCATGTTTTCCTTCATCAGCAAGCGAGCGATGGACTCATGTTCACGTGTAATCAGAAAATTAGACATACCGATTTCAAGGCACTGCTGGGGTCAAGACCGAAACCGGACTTCTTACTCAAGAAGCTCACTAGACCATCATATCTGTCATATCTACTCCGCCTATCAAGACTACTAAAGGTTATTATAGTTTAACAGATTATTTCGATAATCGTAGATAAAATATGATAAAGATGACTTCTGGTAGCTTTTATAGTCTAAATTGTATGTACATTATCACATGGGTTGCGTAGAGTGGGCTTAAATTATTTTATAAAGATATAAAAATTCAACTTCCGTATGTTTATTTGCAAAACTTAGTAATAAATCAAATCGCGATTTTAATAAGCGTACAACAATTCTTAAAGATATTGTCTGCTACATTATATTTTTGTCTTGTCTTAAAGTGATGCTGATGATGCATTCAAAAAATAATGCCAGAATATTCTTTTAATACACGTTTCACATATTGGATACACTTGATAAAATTATAATAGTTACAAGTGTGCAGCAGGCCATTCCTTGCACCAGCAAAAGTGTATTGACGAACGAGTTATCTCAATAGATGGTAATTACCATTCATAGATCATTATCATCATCTACCTTTATCCGTCTACTGCTGAACATAGGTCTCTCTCAGTGAACACTAAGACCGATCCCTTTTCATTCGCATCCATTACGGACCGGACATAAAAAATGTGATCGCATAGCTTACCTCTAATTTTGGCAAGTAAGGAATTTAGGATGGAACACGATTTTAAAAGGATATTTTGGGACAGCATATGCTATATTTCTGTATTAATATGTACGCTATTATAACACTTCTAAATAAGATGGTATTGAGGTCAGTCGGATACGCCCAGAAGGGATCCGAACAGGACCTATTCCTTCTAGAATTTTTAAACTTACTATGAAATGTCCATCAGAAACGTCAGTATTACTTCACACTGATGTCATGTTACGACGCAAACATTTCTAAAGCCTTCAAAGAAGCGACAATTAAATCAATATTTTGACATATTTTGTCAGCGCCGTATCATCAAATAATGGCCGTATAACAAGTGTCAGGGATTTTTTCGTTGTATGTACATATTAAGCTACATTAAGTAAACAACAAACATTATGATACTACTTATGGTGGACGTAGTATTTGATTATAATTTGTGTTTGTGTGCACAAGGCTTCGAGGTTGTTCAGTACAGTAAAAATAGCAAATAAAGCATTAATTCTCATTATTGCCTATGGATATATATATGGATGCTTCGAACCTGTCCATCGGACGACATGAAAGACCCGTTTTCTGACACTCAAATCCAACAATGTTATCGAACTAGATGGTGCACGCGACTTAGTCTGCGTAGGGAGCCCAGCCAAAATGCCATTTAAAAAGCGTTAGCGAAGTTCGAAATGATAAAACGTATAGGAAGGACCAAGAGCGCGGCCTTATGTCAATCCCATACATTTTATCATTTTCGAACTTCGCTAACGCTTTCTTAATGGCATTTTGGCTAGGCTCCCTGGATTAGATTTTTTACCTTTTTTTATGTATCCAATGTTACTTCTAGTATCTCTGAAAATATTATGTGTAGAAAGTTTCATGATGATCCGTTGAGCAGTTTTCTCGTGAAAGCGTTACAAACATCCCTCTTTTACATTTATAATATTACTAGTAAGGATTGTGTTATTCTGTGTATAAGCTATTTTATCGTAAAATTTCATTCAAAAGCCATTCAGTAAGATTTTGTTCAAGAGTAGCAAAATATGTACAAACTTTCACGTTTATAATATTAGTAGGATATGTTTATTATGTAGCTGATAGTCCAATCATTTTAGGATTAATTGATTCTCTATTTACCACTTTGAAGTGGAGTTCTCCCTTATCGCCAGGACTGAAGGAAAACAGAGATTTATTTGTTGGAAGATCAAAAAGTTCAGGAAGAAGTTCGCTAATGATTCGTTTAAGCTCTTGTAACAAAGACCCATAATCTACAGTAGTTATTATACACGGCATATTAATAATTTCGAAAGAGTTTTATAATAAAATTTTCTAATCTGCAGCACAAAAGCTTTAGCTCTACAAGAAAATTTCATACGAAAATAATTGTAATATATTACTTCAAATGTAATTTTAATAAGCATATTTTATATTCATAAAAGAAAAGAATCACTAAACATTATAAGGCAAAATCCTTTTAATATTAAATCTAGCCCGGAGTGCTCTTGTAGTCTCGTTATAAACAATAACATTATAATATTCAACGTTTGCAGTATTAAAATACAAAATTAATTTCGCCGATCATAGCCAAGATAACTTATTTATAAATTCAGTGAATCTTTTTATTGAATATTACCCTAATATTAACCAACAATTTTGCTTGTAACAGCGAGACCGAGCGTATTTATATGCTAATGACTTATTATCCAGCTTTTATCTATTAAATACAATATAGACGCATAAACATATTAATTTATGTATCATTATATAATAAAGTAATGTTCTCCGTAGTTTACTTTAATATAGCTATTGAATTTTAAATAAAAAAAACTATGACAGACGCGAGTCAGATGCGCGCGCTCAGGGTTCCGGAAAATGTATATTTTTACATATTGTTTTTTATGTTTACGCGAATTTCACTCATTATAATGAAACAACTTTTACGGATTTTATCGCGGTTTAAGTCACAGGAGGACTAGCGTGACCATGGTTGCTGTTAAGTATCCGAAACGTCGGGCATATAAAAAACTTAATAAACCACGATAAAAGCCGTAAAAATTGTTTCATTATAATGTATATTATTAGTCAATGTAACAACTATTTCACCGTTTCATTATTTTCATTTCTTAGTTTCTTACTAGCTAGCTTTTCATGATTATATTTTCTTTGGGAAGTGCCTACGCTTTTGTTAGACAGGCTGTCAGACATAGCGGAGTGGGAACTCCGTTTTGTCCGTGAGGAACGAAACCCTAAAAACTAATAACTAAGCTGACATCTTCAATTTATTATTTCAAGTTTTGACAAGTCCGTTTATTGAATGTTAATATAATTCGTAGTTCATTTGTCATAAATCGTAATCATTAAGGATGATAAACGTCCATTCGTTATTAACAACCCAAACAGCTTCTAACGTGTCGGAGGGACGCGATATTTTAGTGTTTGCTACTTTTTAAATACCTCATAAATATTAGTTGGGTAACATGATAACTAGCTCGAATGTTAAGGTCAGTGATGACACTTTTGAGTTAGAGCATTTCGTATTTATTACAGAGAGACATAATATATTAAAAGTATAATCATATTTTGCTTAGAACGTATCAAGTATTAATTTTGGTGGAATTAAATTCATCTGTTGAGACTAATAGCCTCGGCTTTTTGAGTGAGAGTACAGGTTCAATCCTGACCCCTCTGTGACATGAAATTAAAGAGAGAGAGAGAGAAAAGAGAGTACAAAGTATCGTGAGGAAACCTATGTGCCTGATGAGATTAAGTCTTTAAAGAAGTTCACCAACCCACATTGTGCCAGCGCATCGGTGAACTACGGCCTAGTAACCTCTTCGCCTGATTTCAAAGTGGAAACCCGTGACCAGGAGTGAACCTATAAGGATTATATTAATGTTATTTATTATTAAATTGATCCAATGACTCGGAAGAAAAAAAAAAGAAATGCATCATGTTAGTTTGAATTTAGAATACGTTGTGTGACAACTAATTGGAGTGGCAGATATACCAGCGTTAGGAACGAGGGGTGGCCTCTAAAAAAACTTAGTAAATTGTAAACAAATTGTTTTTTTTTTCAATCATATATTACATTTAATTTTATTTTTAGTTACTTGCAGATGAGGTTCTTTCATTATTTATATTTAACGGTTGGAGGGATGCACTTTGCCGCGTTCTTGGTTGCATAGGTATTGGTTGTCTTGCTTGTTTCTCCTTGAAATAGCTTTGCTGTGTTTCGGCGAGAATGGCAACACAGGCAGTGTAATTACTGGCATCGTACTAACATCTTACGTCACAGGATAGGAAACAATGGCCTAGGCTATATCCAGGTAAACTCGGTTACGTATTTTATGCGGCTAACAATAAAATAATATTCGTGTAGCTATATATTTATTTATTATAATAACGCATCAAACAGTATTATCAACTTTATATTCGTATATTAGGTGTTATATTCGCATGACTTGTAAACAGAAACCACTTGCTCGTATGTGAGACGGGCTTTAGTTTACATTTGTTTTATATACAATGTTTTTATAAGTACTACATAAGGACCACCCACCTGAAGTTAACCAATGGTTTAAGAATTTAAGGATGAGTTGCACTGTCAAGTTTATCAATAATTTAAAACTCCAAAATATTAAATATTAGGTATTCGCTAATGGTCACGTTAGTCATGTTGTTGAACAATCAAAAAAAAAATTACGTTAATTTTTTTTAACACTGGTTAACAATCTTTAGCAACGGCTAACGGGAAAAAGTCCTTCTATAAATATAAAAATTAGGTTGGACCGCTAAAGTATTGTCGGCCTATAAATGATCTGTAATTTTTTTACGATATTATTGTCTTACTTGTATTATAATTTCCTAAAATATGGCAGAATTCTCAGATGAGTTATGCATTTGGTTATTGTCTAACCAGACCTCGTTCAATTTCCACGAGCAGTAAATACAAATCAAGCATATTATGTACTATTATAGTAAAAAAAAAACAATGATTTAATAACATGAATTATGTAATTTGGCATAACATTTACGTAGGATATATTTTAACGTTGCCTCAGTGTGCACGGAGTTTCAGTGCAAAAATAGGCTATATTAGCCATTTCCGATCGCATCAGCGCTAAATTCTGTGCCAGGAGTCATAAGTGGTCGCCATGGCCGAAATCGGTCAGACAGACACATTTTAACGTTAACGACAGTTGGTGCAACTCACTCATAGACATTGGGCGTTAATATTTCTATGACGTTAATAATATTCCTAAAACAGAATTTACTTAACATAATGATTTTACGTAGATCCTATTTTAAGAATATTTTAAAGATAACTATGATGAAATTCGAATTAAAAGAAGCTTTTTAAACTTTGTCTTATTTCTGATTTTTATTTAGATTATAATGAAACAACTGTAATGGACTTTATCGCGGTTTATTTTTTTTTTTTATGAGCCCAACGTTTCGGATCTATTCAGATATTTTTGAGGAAGATCTGAACCTAGGCCTGAACATACTAGCCTTGCATTTTGGCATCTTGTTATTTTGTTTCTTTTTTTTATTTTGCTTACAAAATCCACTAAGTTTATTCAGTAAATTCTATTTTAAGTCCAATGATAAAGCAATAACAATTTCTATATATTAGGTGTTGTTAATTTTAGTTTTTAATAAAAGATGTTAATTCGCTATTTATGATAGTTTGATGTTCTTGGTCGTTTGACAATGTAAGTTCTCCGCGAAAGGTGAAAGTATAAATGACATAACGTAAGCTAGGAATAATCTGATTGGTGAAGCGGCTTCAACTAATTACAGTATCAATATTATATAAAGCGTGTATCTTATATGATTAAGAAACCTCCTTGACTAATTTCTAGAAGACCCATAGGGTTATGGGTCTTCTAGAAATTAGTGGAACTATTAGGGTCGCTTTCTGATGACCTATTCAGATAAACACACATAAGTAGCAAGTGTTAGCCAATTTTTTTGGAGCGTAAGTATTTGTGGCCCCGTTATAAGTATTTCGCTAGGTTAAGCAGTTTATGAAGCAAGTAGTTTTTGATCCAAGTGGTAAATGGTTAGCTGTCTTGGTGTTCATTAAAGGAGGCGGATGTTCAGCAGTGGATGCATGAAGGATGATGATTATGATATCCGAAAATGATCTAAAGCGAGACATAATGGAAAATGTTTGCGAAGTTTTTAATAAGTTAAAGGGTATCTTAAGTCACAAAACAGCGATATGAGGACGGTTCACCTCGATACATTATCTCGCAGGTTAGCATTGGTCAGCGGCTTAATAAAATCAATTAGTCGATACTGATTACGTGATCTTTGATCTCTTACTGTTCAAGTTCATTTGAAATTTAGTTTTTTATTGTAGAGGGAGGGGACGGCAAACGGAAAGTCAGTTCACTTGGTGGTAAGTGAACATCAGAAGTTTACCTCGGTTTCATAGGTAACCGTCGCCTACAGTAGCAGTTTTAAAGACTTTAATCATTCATTATATAACATATGTTATGTGAATGATTTTGAAAATAGATAGAAAACTGAAATAAAAAACGTTAAATTAATTTTTTAAATATTTTTTTTCATACAAATATCTAAGCCTAGTTTTTCTACGCGTTGTAAAAAAGAAGAAAAATGTATAGGACATTTTATTGATTTTAAAATAAATATGAAATGTATATACAAGAGAAATCGTAGCGCGAGATTTAAAACATTTCTTTCAATTCTTTAAATTTGATATGGACAATGACTAGAAAATTCCAAGAAGGTATATCATGCAATGTATTTTCCAATTTTCAAAAAAACTCTGCCCTTTACCGCGCTATCTCCCCCTTCAACAAGCCAAATATGATTTACAAAGAATGCCAACCCCGCAAAATGCCTGTTATCAAACTTTCAATGTGTAATCAAAAGAGGGGGAAATCTAAAGGTTAGAATCTACGAAGAGAATTCTTTAACGTTTTAAACTTGGAATTTCAAACCGTATTATATTGTTGAAAGAACTAAATTGCTTTAATACGAAAATCGTTTGCGTTTTCCACCCTTCTGGATTTTTAAGTAAATTTCATTTCTTATTTAAAGCTGTGGCAGGTGTTTTTCAACTAAATGACGTTTGTACTTTAATATACATTATTTTTAAAATGACCGATACCGCGTAAACTGGATTTGCTGCGGTAAAGTAAATATTAAACATTCAACTATATGTTAATGTTTTGAAAGTACTTATTGATTGTAAATCATGGTCGTTTAAATCTCATTCAAAATATTTTTTCTGATGATAATAATCAAAATAAAAAGGTGGAAATATCCATGGAATTTTCCAAGTATTTATTTCCAAGTACAAAATATTAGGTAGACGAAGTGTTGGTCGACTATTAACCAGGAGAGAAGACGATCTCCGTGCAGTGGCCAGTCCGTGATGGATGCGAGTGGCAAGGGATCGGCCGTAAGGCCAAGGAGGATAAAGGCTGATGACGATGATATAAAAAAAATGAAAAAGTTTAAAATTAATAAAGAATAATTCTCGAAGCATTTTTGGCATTTTTATAAATCGATTATTATTATTTTTATAGAAGGAAGTAAATATGGAAAAATTATTCAATAGATAATATGTTTTTTTGACTATAAGCAAGTTATTAAATGAAGAAATTTGTTGCAGGTTACCACAGCTTGCCGTCTCTGCGAAGATATTGTGCCTCCTGATGGTAAGTATGATTTGAAGGTATACCATCTGTATAAAGAACTAACACATAATTATTATATACTATGAAACTAAAATATTCTGGTAGTATATTAAACTAGAGTTCCCTCGTTTCATATATTAGTAATTCTTTTTCTTAATGTAACCGGGGTATTTTCTTTTTTCTTATTTTTATCGGTGTCTGTATTATTTACTTTGTTGCTACGCTGTGTTTAGCCATCGAGACTTACCCTAATTCAAGTACACTTTAGTTTAATTAAGATACTTTTATTTTTATATCTTGGGTTTAGTAATAAGAAAAAAAATCTTATTATCACTACATATTATAAAACAAAGTCGGTTTTTCTGTCCCTATATCCCTTTGTACGCTTAAATCTTTAAAACTATGCAACGGATTTTGATGCGGTTTTTTTTAATAGATAGGACAATTCAAGAGGAAGGTTTATGTATATAATTTATTAAGTTTTTATATACATTGGCTAAGATATAACAATAATTGTTAAAGGTGTCGGGAAAAAAATAGGCCGCTTGGGAGTTTTCAACGAAAACGCTGCCTAAACCCTTTGAGATATAACAAAATAATGTATGGTGGAATTATGGATCTTAAATAGGTCTACAAAAAAGTCCGCGATGGCATATGTCTATCTCTTAGGGATATCATACTATATCCATTTAATACTTTAAAAAATGGGCAATTATAACGTGATAATTTGAAAGTTATTTACACAAATACGGTATGAATCCTTATCATTTTAAATCAGTTAATTGGCATGTGCATTTTATGAGGATTATTTTTGTCCTTTACATCATGCAAATTAAATGAATACTTTAGGAGATATGGCAAAATCAAAATAATGCAGAAGAAAATAAATCGTGTTGCTGTGATACGAACGGGCTCGGGCGGTTGTCTGGTATCTAAGGCCGTAGTGTATCAACTCTGGTAGACGTAATAATATGATCAACGTATGGTGGAATATATAATAATAGTAATATATATCCTAAATATGCCTACAGAAAATCTGCGAAAGGATATATGTCTTTATGTTCAAGATGACATATATTCATTTTAATACAAAAACTTAGTAATTATTAAAATAGAAAATGATCATCATCAGACATGATAAATCCGTAAACCTAAGTTCACGCGGGCGAAGCTGCGGGTAACAGCTAGTTATGTATAATTAAGACAACAGTGTTTTAGCAGTAGCAATGGTAGTGGGCTGGTCATATACTTAGGAGAACAGATAGCTGATGGGCCAATAAGGTTTAAGAGTGGAGGTCGCGCTTATTTAGGCAAAGTGTTGGTTCGATCTCCTTGCATTAGCCGCTTCGAGTTGAATGCGAGCGGCAAGAGATCGGTCATGCAGGTTATATTAGAAATAATTTTACTCTTGCGTGGACGTTCAAATTTGAATCGTAGGCTCCTTCCTATTTTTAATCAATAACAAGATATCTAGATTGTATCCGGAACAGCACAGCTTAGTTTCTGTAAGCCGAATGGATCATAGGAGCGAGACATACACGGGTTTTGTTTCAAAATATTTGTCATCATCATCATCATCAGCCTTTATCCGTCAATTACTGAACATACAGAACTGAGGTCGTCAATATGACGACCTCTGTGGCTCAATGGTTAGCGCGTTTGCGTTGAAGCCGGTGGAAGCGAGTTCGAATCCCGCCAGGGAACAAAAAATGTTTCTGTGGTCATGCATATCCATGACATATATTATACATATATGTGTATAATATAATAAATGTTTTAAATATAAGTGTTAATATAAAAAATATTAAATATATTATGTATAAATTCGTTGTCTGGTAACCGTAATACAAGGCTCTTCGAGAACAGAGTAAGAGAGAGCAAAAGCGTGATTAGTATAGATATATTATACAGTCCTCCCTCAATGAACGCTAAGAAGATCGAGGTACTTACAATGTTTCTATTTCGCATAATTCCATTAAAACCTGCTTTATTCAATAAAGTAAACAGATTTAACTTTAAATAAGATGCTAGAAGATTGCGTCTTAATAAAACAATTTATGTAACAAGTAAAAAAGGTCAGTTGGCCGGTGTAAAGGTATATCAATAGCAAGTATCATTTTATTCGCATTAGCCACGATGTAGGAAAACGTCCGACGACGGAATGTCAAACATGTTTTGTGTATGAACGCTTAATAGAATAATCTTACAATGTAATTTGTGCCAAGATATTTTAAGTAATAAGGTTTCTTTAGATTCAAAATGGCATAAGTAATTTCTCGCTAATGATGTGTGAGGTTTTGGAATCTTTTTATAATAAAACAACTGGAGTCCTCCCGTGACCATGGTTGCTTTAAAGTACCCGAAACGTTGGGCTCATAAAAAACTAAATAAACCGCGATAAAATCCGTAAAACTTGTTTTATTATAATGAGTGAAATTCGCGTAAACATAAGAAAACAATATTTTGAAATCTTTATCAACCTTTTTCAATTTTGAGTTAAAGATTTTTGTCAAGTGTCATTCTTAAATCGTCCAGTATAATATGTCGATACTTTCTGTTGTTAAAGATTTTTGGCAAAAGAAACATTTATGCTAAAGACGACGAAAATGCTACGCTATTATTATTTTATCGTTTGATATTATCACTTGTATGTTATACAGGGATGTGTTAAGGAAAGTAAAATAACGAAATTCGATATCTTTTGCTCTAACAACGAAGCTTCATGAACTCACGCAAAGACAGCACGATCTAGGTGATAAACGTTTTCTTTATGTCTCTTCCTTTAAATAAACTAGCATTACAAAAATGAATAAGCAAAGGTAAGCGATACCCTTCGCCATATTGCGGAAAATTTCGGAACTAATTTCTGTATGGAATACAGTATGTATTATATTATATAAGATACAGTGGTGATACCATTGCAAAGCTTATATACTTCCGGTCAGGCTAAAAACGACACTTCTAAAAGTCATTTAAAACGGGACAATTATTTAAAAGTAGCTGTTGCCCGCTGCTTAGAAAAAAAATCATTTTTTAATTTATCCTATATTATTTCTAGTACCTCCGAGAATATATTATTGTGTACAATGTTTCATGATGATCGGTTGAGTAGTTTTTGCATGAACGCGTAACAAACAATCCTGCTTTCGAATTTTATAATTTAATTTACTGTTTCCCGCGGCTTCGCATTATTAAGGATTAAGTATTGAGGATCAAAATCAAAATCGTTTTAGTAAGGTTTAAGTAAAAACCCAATCCATAATGAATAAACTACCAAATAAACCCTTTGAGAAAAGAGATTTCGTACAAAATGTTTTTATCGAAATCACTATAAAATTCACAAACTATATTGATAAAGCACTAGTCTTAATTAAATGGAAAAAACGTGCACTATCTCGTGTTTACATATTAGTCTAAGTGATAAGTTGAAAATGGCGAAAAATAGAGATAAGGCTCTTAAAAATACGTGCGATAGCTCATTTGATTCGGAATGACGTCTAGAAAAATGTATCGGAAATGTGTATTAGCACACAAAAAATTGCAAAAGTTATAAACAAATTAAGTTGCAAAAAAAAAGTTATTTTGTTTTTTGTTAATAACTCCGAAATTATTAACATTTCAGAAATTTTGAAAAAAGATTCTTAAAGAGGGGGAAATTTCCAAAGAAAAACTCCCTACTCCCGGAATTCTATCTCCATTATTTATAATTTTAATTTAACGCTGAAAATAGGCCTCCGCGCGGCATTTTTAGGTAGCGCGCGCGGCTTCAAAACCGAGCACGTCACACTAATTATTTTTTTTAAGGTATTTAATATTAATTTAAAAATTTAAAAAAATTATGGTGAATTCCGAACACTTCAAAGAATTTGCTCCCGTTGGAAATTTTACTCAAAGTTAATTTTTCAACAAATTAGACAAATGTTAACTAACGAAATTTTTTCGAACTTCCGTCCTTATTGCACATTAAAAAAAATGTTTAAATAACTGTCGTATAAATTTTTCACTTCGTGGAGCCCTTCATATAAATATACTTAACAAGATCGCGCCATAAAAGTTTAAAAAATTTTAATAC
Organism: Lycaena phlaeas; assembly: GCA_905333005.2. NCBI lineage: Eukaryota > Metazoa > Arthropoda > Insecta > Lepidoptera > Lycaenidae > Lycaena > Lycaena phlaeas. The sequence continues at coordinate 5,108,596 of HG995176.1, forward strand.
TTTGCTTATAATAATTTTTTAACTTGAACAAAAAACTATGGATTTCTAGTTTTTTTAATGTGCAATAAGGACGGAAGTTCGAAAAAATTTCGTTAGTTAACATTTGTCTAATTTGTTGAAAAATTAACTTTGAGTAAAATTTCCAACGGGAGCAAATTCTTTGAAGTGTTCGGAATACACCATAATTTTTTTAAATTTTTAAATTAATATTTAATACCTTAAAAAAAATAATTAGTGTGACGTGCTCGGTTTTGAAGCCGCGCGCGCTACCTAAAAATGCCGCGCGGAGGCCTATTTTCAGCGTTAAATTAAAATTATAAATAATGGAGATAGAATTCCGGCAGTCGGGAGTTTTTCTTTGGAAATTTCCTCCTCTTTAAGAATCTTTTTTCAAAATTTCTGAAATGTTAATAATTTCGGAGTTATTAACAAAAAACGAAATACCTTTTTTTTTGCAACTTAATTTGTTTATAACTTTTGCAATTTTTTGTGTGCTAATACACATTTCCGATACATTTTTCTAGACGTCATTCCGAATCAAATGAGCTATCGCACGTATTTTTAAGAGCCTTATCTCTATTTTTCGCCATTTTCAACTTATCACTTAGACTATATATGAAAAGATGTAGCCCTGTAGTTATCACACCTAAGGTTATAGCACTATTGTGGGCTAGTATTCGAGTCGTAAACTATCGCGCGTGACTATTTAAATACGTTTGTTTCTTTTCTAGATACGTACGCCAATTTTCGCAGCAAATATAAATTATTAAGTACTGTTACGCTCTTTGTGACATCTTTGCTGTACTCGCAAGGCGTCCATTGGTCTACCCGGATAGACAGCAAACACTTTGTATGAAAGTTACAGATGCACTGAAAGCATCAACGATAAAACCTGCACATCAAATATTGTATTCTTTCATAAGATTTTTAACGAGGGAGATAATGTTAAGATCGAATATAACAATCATTATCATCATGAATCCTTTATCCGTCCACTGCTGAAAATAGGCCTCCCTCAATGATCGCCAAGACGATCGATCCCTTGACACTCCCATTCAACGCGGACCGGCCACTGCTCGAAGATCGTCTTTCCCCCCTGGTTAATGGTCGACCTTGTCTACCTAAACAACAAGAACATAAAATATTACAATATTATTTTATATTTTTATATTGAAGATATTATATATAGACTTTGGAATAAGCCACTCACTCTTAAGGTTGTATTTATAAATTATATATTTCATTTTTTGGCACAAGAGCAACCCCTAAGTCTTTTCTCGTTTTTTTTAGCATCCTGCATTTTAAACGAGTTTTTTTTAGTAACTTATTGACAATTTTTTTTGACATACTTCAACAGTACAAGTTACCTATTTATCTACGAAATAAAGGCATTTTGATTTGATTTAATTTTTTAGGATACGATGAAAAAAGATTTTACTTTTAATGCCTAGATTAAGAGACTGAAGTGATGCAGGCATTCGTACACACTACCTAAATATCAAGCTCTCCAAGCCTTCATCACTGTTTAAATAGCTATTTATATCTTCTGTTTTTTTATATATTATTTTGTTTTAAAATCAAGGGACCCTAAATCAAAGGCATTTAGTGAAGGTGTTCAATAAATATGTACGGCGTTGAATCCCGCACAAGCCTCGTACGGCTATAATTTACCTTCATTACCGACTGCAATGCCGTAGATGAAGTAATTTATTTTCAGCTCATAATTTATATTAATTTGAAGTGGATATTATATATTTTCACCTCGGTGGTCCGATAATGTTGGAAAAATATAACATTTAAATAATTTTTGGCTAAATAAAAACATCACTTTTAAATATAGTGTATATTTTATTGAAATCTCGCTGAAAACATGACAATAACCATATTAATTTTAAAATCCTATATCCTATGAAATTTGATTAACGGTACACCTGGAAATGAAGTCACATATTACTTCCAAAAAAGAAAATTTTGCATCAAACAAGTAAGCTTTGGGTAAAGATATAAGCGTCAATTGAGTTCAGAAGATCATATCGTATAATATTTAAGTTGTTTTTAAAAAACTCAAAATATTTTTGTGTTATAGTATATCAAAATAAATAATAACATTTCACATTAGTTGAAAATGTAAATTAACAAATTGATAAGATAAAAACTTCACCTGATCTTTCAATCTATCTCGGATACGTAATTTACATTCTCGTCTAAAATTATAATATACATCTTCATATTAAATAGCTTGAGCAAGCTTTTATGTAGAATAAATTTATCTCCTTCTTTATTTGAAATTTTATTGGCAATTTTCTTTAAATATAATTCTCTAAGCTCTATCAAAATCATTAATAGTGTTTAAAAGGCCAGCCTTCCACGATAACATTGGGATTATTTAACTTATTATATTATTAAAAATTAAATGTAAAAAAAGGGATTATAAGCCATTTTCGAGCCTTCGTACAGGGACCTTTAAGAAAAGAGCCTACTAATATTTCAAAGACGACGCACCTTATAATCTTCTAGAATAGGTGTCTACGAATGTCAATATCTTACTACCAAATGGAGTGGCCATTTGCCTCCTCTTCTATAAAAAAGGTAAATCTCAGTGACGTATATACCATACAGCCATACAGTAATTCGATTTGTAATTACGCAGCTCGATAAGGTAGCGCCCGTAGTATACATTGATAAGTAAAAATTATGTCACCAAACTTGTATTCGTCAGCGTTTTCTGAATAATCATTTACACGTGCAAATACCTTGTTACATGTGTAAATAAATATACATCGACCTGTTTGGAATGCTTAAATTAATATAAAATGGAATATATTAATTGAAAAATTAAATAAGTAATTAAGTCGTTTAGTCTTAATAACATTAACCACTTCATTTTTGTAAATAAATAAATGTAAAATCTTTAACAATTAAATATTGCTCTTCAAAATTTTCACGATCTTATTTACGACTAGATGTTGCACGCAGCTTCGCCTGCATCAACTAAGATTTCAAACGGGGCTCTAGCTTTTTGAAAATTTAATATAACCTATGTTCACCGGGGATAGTGTAGCTTTTCAATAGTGAAGGTATTTTTCAAATCGGTCAAGTACTTTGTGAGCCTATTCAATACAAACAAACAATCAAATCTTTCCTCTTTATAATATTTTGCTCTTACTCTATACTTAAAGATTTTCACGATCTTATTCACGACTGGCTGTTGGCCGCGGTTTTGTCCCCGTTAACTTAGATTTACGGACGTATCCGAATTGATGATGATTATTTTTATAGACTAAGTTACTCTATAAAAGCTACCTGCCAGTAAAAGTCTCGTCAAAATCGGTCCAGCCATTTCAGAGATAAGTCGGAACAAACGGTAAAAATTATAAAAAATGCTATTTTGTTCATTATAAAAAATGTTATTATATACCTGTACCGTGTAGTTATATGCGATTATTTTAAGATTACAAACAGACGATTGATGACAGGCGGATAACATTATATATAGGACGACCTCTGTGGCTCAGTGGTTAGCGCGTTGGCGCTCAAGCCGGAGGTTGCGGGTTCGAATCCCGCCAGGGAACAAATAAGTTTCTGTGTTCCTTGGTCATGGATGTGTATTATATAATAAAAATCTTAAATATAAGTATTAATATAAAAAGTATTAAATATATGTATTTCCGTTGTCTGGTACCCGTAACACAAGTCTCCTGCGAGTACTTACCACGGGAGCAGATTGACGTGGTGTAAAAAGCGTTCATAGATATTATTATTATTATTATTATTTTGTGACTTGGACTGAAAAACGGGTTTCTGCCTACGAACTAAAAAGAAGAATAGCTTGCGTTAAAAAACCAGGGATAGCCCAGGCATAGAACTTATACAGGAGTTACCTATAAATGCGTGTGATGTATCAGCACTGCTACTCTTTCCAAAATACAGCGAAGCTGTTTAGCGGCTTAAATAAACGGTAAGTTAGTATCTTCCCTGCGACGATGGTCCAGTGGTGGGTGGACTCGGTCTCTTATGCGAAAGGTTCCGGGTTCGATCCTGGTCCCCCGTGTGTGCCTTGAAATGGGGTTTTCTAAATTCCTAAGCGCACCCCAAACACAAGACTCCTCGCCTGATTTCGAGGAAGAGACCTGTGCCCAGCAGTGGGACATATAAGGGTTGATACTTTACTTTTTATGTATCTTCCCAAAATACATGTAACGTTGGATGAACAGAACAATAAAGAACATGATGTACATAGTGTTTTTCATACAATGTAAACGATGATAAAAATGCAAACAAACATTCAGGGGTACCTGAACCTATTTGTCAAGTCAAGGTAAGGTTCTATTTATTTGATGTTATCAATGGACAACTAGGCCATGGCACCGCAAATAATATCGCGGACAATGTATTTGCGAAAATTATTTGGTAAATACTTAAAATACAATTTTTCGCCTTAGATATATTAACATATCTGCATGTTAATAAATTAAGTGCTGGCTTTGTAAACGTATTTTACATGTGGTAGTATGTTTTTACTATATTTTTTAACAGCGTAGAAAAAAGGATAGAATCAATCCTTATAATATCTCCCACTGCTGGGCACGGGACTCCTCCCCGAAATCAGGAGGGTATTGGGCAATAGTTCACCGATGCTCTGGCCCAATGCGGGTTGGTGAATTTCACATACCTTCACAGACTTTCAATCCAATCAGGCATGTAGGTTTCCTCACGATGTTTTTCTTTACCGGTGAGCCACTTAGAAATTTAGAAAAAAAACCATTTTAAGGTACACAGGGGGGTCAGGTCAGGATTGAATCCGGAACCTCTCGAATAAGAGGCTGAGTCCACCCACCACTGGACCATCATCGCTCTTTAACAATGTGTCTATAATTAATTAATTATATCTGACAAAATTAAGGTAAATGAGCAGTTAGTATATGGATATGCGTTACCCTCCTTTCCCTAATCCCAATCGAATGGGCCACCGGAAACTAACAAACGAGACAGCATATCTGTACTTTTACTGTCATGTACATGTAGTATTCTTAAAACACTTCAAGGTTTAAAACTATTTAAAACTGGATATTTACCAAATTTTTCATATTATTTCGCGGAGCTGAGAACTGTTACAAATCTGAACAAGACATTCGTAGACAATATTGAAATATCGAGCTCCGCGAAATAATATTGAAAACATGGTAAATATACTGATTTAAACAGTTTAAAAAATAAAAATAACCATGATAATTTAAAATACTATAAATAATTATGTTAATGAAATTTTACGTGGTCGAGGCTATCGGTGTTTCACGTTGATGAGGATTAACGAAAAGCCTGAAAACCAAGTACATGACGCATTTAGCACCGCCCGTTATCATGTGTTACGTGATCGATAGTTTAACACTTCTCAAACTGTTTAGATTGCTGGTAATGGTTTGTTTTACATGCCAGGGTTGCCAATTTGTAGAATTTCTAAATTTTAGAGAAATGTTACTCGAATGTGAATTGGGAATTTTGTGGAATTCCAATTTGCTTTTATTTGATTTAATTTAATTTAATTCTACGGATCGTTTTATGGAAAAATTACTAGCAGTCTTCATCAAGAATCATCAATTTTATCTCAAAAATCATAATAACCCTTAAACAGTTTCGTAAGTAATGGACAACCGATTTCAACCATTTTTATTATTTTTTATTTTTCATGCAAAATTTCATCCAATTGAGTTCGTTTATGGATGCGAAAAAGTTGTATTTTTTTTTGGCTTAAATCAATTTTCCTTACAAATAAGATACGTACATTACAATACCGAACGTAAATTTTATTAATAATAATCATGTCTTATTATATTATTTTAAAATTTAAATAAATATGATTCCTCGTTGAAATAAGCCCCCGGTTATCTGAGACAATAATAATACTTATGTTATCAGTGGTGTGTGGTCGGCCTAATCCGACAAATACGGTAGACTATAGATAAGATTTTAATGGCGTAAAACTAGACGTTAGGACAATTTAGCTCACTTACGGCTATCAAACGCTATATCTAGTGGAATAATAGCTAACGATCCTATTGAGAGAAAATTATGAAATTAATAAGCTAATTTTGATGAAAATTAATTCAGAGGAAGTTTTATACATTTCGAATTAAGTGAAAATCTCATTTATTTGGGAGAGCAAAAGTCTAGAAGTATAATAAATGTATATCAAAAGATGTCTTGATGGATAAGTAATGAAGAAAAATATTTTGGAAATATTAACTGCAAACTCTAACATTTACCGTTTCTCAAAAATTAAAAAAAAAACTACTTGTTTTGATTTTTTCCACCTCTTATCGGTTAAAAAAACTCACAGATCGTTTTTAAGGTCGAATTCGTATTTTTTGGGCTTCTAGGTTCTAGCTTCCCTATCTTAGCTAGTTTCAATTTCAGAAAAAAAGTTAAATGACCATTTTTATATAAAATTTTACGCTCTACAACTTTTGTTTAAAGGTTTTTCTTCCAACACTTACCGTTTCTCCAAAATTAAGAAAAACCCACTTTTTTATATTTTTTCATCCATTCCTGGGGGTGCAATAAAATAAAAAAAACCTTTCACAGTTCGTTTTTAAATTATTCAAAGTAACTTATATCAAAAATTCAAGCTTTAACTCGGAATTTCTATTTAAAGAGCTAATTTCTTGGACTAAAACGCTTTTCAACTTTTTATCTTTTTAATCTGTGTTGCTTTTTCTGATGAATAATTGTAAAATATTCATTCGATTATATATTCATTGATTAGTTTTATTAGTGGAATGAATAGAAATTAGATGAAAATATTAATTAGGTACTTTAGGAAATGTCACAGTATAATAAGTTAATTTGTTATCTGACAAGGCCAACTAAAGGTCTTTATCAAAGAAAATAATAATAAATTTCATCTATTTCTCTTTGATTGTATTAAGGTAGGCTTGAGAATAATATTATAGAAATTTAAATAACTGAATAATAATATACGAAAAACATTTGTTTCATTTAACCAATGTCAATTGTATTGAAATTTCAGAAACAGATTTATATGCAGTACATAATTTTAATTGTAACAAAAATATTGTAAAAGTAAAGTATCAATCCATATAATATGTCCCACTGCGAGACACGGGTCTCCTCTTCGAAATGACACGAGGAGGGTAATGGGCCATACTGTGATGCGCTGGTCCAATGCGGGTTGGTGAGCTTCACAGACCTTCTAATACCTTCAATCTTATCAGGCATGGAGGTTTCTTCACGATGTTTTTCTTCACCGTTGAGCGAATGATAGTCTCGTGTTTTGAGTGCACTAAGAAATTATAAAAACTCATTTCATGGCACCACAGGATCGGACCTTCTCGTTCAAGAGACTGGCTTAAAATTGATGCTGTTAGGGCAGCAATACTGAAACATTTTACCTATCACTAAACACGAGTTTTGCATAAGTATCCATACTTTTTTCTTACGAATATTTATTTTACATTCATTTCGTTACATTTAATTTAACCCACTTTCTCCCCGCTATCAATCCTTTGAAATAAGGCACGCTTTAATTTAATGATCACTCAGTTTCGGAGTTCACTGCTCATATTGAGCTTATCACACGCAAGCCACATGTTAATAACGGGTGAATAAATACATGCAACCAAGCCGACTGCTAATGTATCGGAAACTTTAACAGACACTGAACATTAATTATACATATATTTAATAGATTTTTGGTACAACTATCCGAACGGACTAGGTATTATTTAATAAGTTTTTTAAACACGAGTTATACGAGAACAAGCTATTATTTGATAGGTTTTTGGTAAGAGTAACCGAACAAGGTATTACTTGATAGGTTTTTGGTATGAGTATCCGAACAAGCTATTATTTGATAAGTTTTTGGTAAGAGTATCCGAACAAGCTATTATTTTATAGGTTTTTGATAAGAGTATCCGAACTGATGAACCTTTTTGATGTTCTTCATGATTTCTAAGATGGTCTATTTAATTGAATAAAACACTCTTTCTAATAATTTTGGCTATTAATTGAGTGTACATTTAATAGAGAGAAAAGCAGCAACCAATTATAGTTTAATCACTGTTTTTCTCAAACAAACACTGCTCAAGAAGCTTAAGCCATTTCCAAGCGATTTCTATCAGGAACCTTTTGCATACATTAATAGTTTCGCGGCACAAAGTGAAAAATAACACTTATCAATGCATATATATATTGATGTAGTATTGAGATACCGAGATAATAGAAATTGTTGTTGCAGATGATAATTCTGTTGCTTCGCATCTACTGACATTACTTATTAACTAGAACGTAAAAACGGGGAATGAAAATGTTATAGTTGGCGCCAAGACTTATCAACTCACGTCTTAGGACGACAGCAGAAGTGTGAGCTAGTCCCGGATAGCATCAGGCCTAACGAAGCATAAAAAAACATTTAATCATCATTATCATCATCACCATAATCATCAGCCTTTATCTCTCTGCTGAACATAGTCCTCAATGAACACATTTAACTCGGGAAAATTTATAAGTATATATACGACATCTGTGTCCTTATCATCTTCAGCCCATAATTGTCACTGGTTGGCCTTTTCTGTCCCTTGGCTTCTTAAACTATGATTTATCCACCAGCCTTCCCAAGTCATCGGTCCATCTTGCCATAGAATATTCTGGAATTTTCCGACCCAGTTTAGGCCAGCATTCGGCTACCATTGTGGACCACCTGCAACGCCGGATGGGTAATGGGCAATGATAATATAATATTTATTTACTATAATATAATTATTAGAATCTATTAAAATCGGGTCATCACAAGATTACGATTCATTGAATCCATTGAATTGCATAATCCGACAAAATCGATAACATTAGTAATGTGATATTATTAATAATCTGTAAACATGTCCTCAATTATGAGTAAACATTTATAAATATTAATAATTATTATAGTAATAATTAACCTGCGAACAGCACGTATAAAGATCGTGTTTTATTAACTGTATATTAATTTTAAAATAATTCCGATTTTGAAAAAATATTTAATGTATACGTTATAAATTTAACGTTAATGACACTATTAATTATAGGTTTTCATGCATTTTTATTGATCCTCATCATTAATATGCACGTAATGACAATTATTATGAAATGTTTTCATTATTCATAAAAATTATATTGATCATTTACTTCACATCATTAATTGTCATGTCAAATGACACAACTTATTTTATCAAAATATGTTCTTTATAGAACGTTTATTTATAAATGATTCTTTTAACAAGTGAAGTGCGGTGGCAAGATATGAAGATATAAATGTTACGATTAGATGCGTCTATCTAAGACGTACGTAGTTAGTAGAGGGCGATCGGCTATTTTGGCGTTCGTTAAATGACCTATGTCCAGCAGTGTACCAAAGAGTAATGATAACAATGATACTGATAATGATAATGATGTTAGAGTGAATAAGAAAAAATATATTCATTAGAGATATAAGCACTAAAATACTTATACGTTTACCATACTTTTGTTGAAGTTTGCTGAGGTTTAAAACGTCTGTCCACTATCCACTTTTTTGCTCCGTTACTTTTCACTCAAAATGTGTTTTCGCCTGTCTCTGATGCGATCATCTGTTCCAACCTTAACCTAGTTCAAGAGACAAAATCTTTAATCCGCTGTTTAATCCACAGCTTATATACTAATATAAAAATCAGGCTGGGTTATGCAGTAGCACAGCAATGCTGTATGTTAATGATTAAGGAAATCGGGACTGTATTAAAAATAAATCTTTTAGAATTATACATACGGATATAAATATGTTTATATCAAATTATTTAGTAAATTTTTGGGTAACCAGATAGATTTTAAAATATTTATGTGAAATCAACTGAGATTATTGACTTTACTTGTAATAACGTTAGGAACTCTTATATCTTTGAGAATGTGACTTGATATTTTAAAAACCTTAAAACCTTTTTTATATAAGATATTTTACGTTGTCACGACTCTTTCTGCCAAATACTCGGAACTAAACGAAACTAAACAAAATAAAGGCCTAGAAGACGTTTCATTATTAATATTATTATTATTCTTAGTATAAATAAATAATATTTCATTGTGAAATAGGAAAGAAATAATCGAAACGTAGAAAGTAAAATTTAAGTATTATTTACAGAAGTCCGTAACACTATACGTCTGAACCTCGACCGCGAATAGGCTTTCCCACCTGAATATGACACCGCATCCTTGCTTTCCAATGGTCCTACATCGATAATACACGGAATCGTAAATTAAACTTTAATTGAGAGCAAATAAAAGTGAAATTGCCGAAACCAAGCGTATGTAAACCCTCAGCCATGGGTTAGCTGAGCACGGCTGACCCATTAAAACGATCGATTGTTTCCTTATTGTAGCTGTGCTATTGACTCTAGTAATTATAATATACAAGTTTTGGCATAACTTACATAGATAGATAAGGCAAAGAAATATAGATAATCCACAAAATTCTAGAATGAACCTTTACAAGCGGGAACACTGACTAATGCTTAAGGATGATTATTATTTACTGGGAAATTGGAAAGAGATATTTAATATCCAAAACCTGATAAATGGTCTTATTTATTTCAAACCTAATAAGTAATTTCGATAAGACTTAACAAAACCGGATCGTAAAATGTTTTGAAGACAACAGCAACCAATATAAAAAGAAAACATGTCAACGAAAAAAATCAGCTTCAAATTAAGCCCCAGTGATTAGGCTAGCAAATACAAAATGAATTTTTTTTATAGGATTTTAAATTAATTTATATTATAATTGTTTTTAAAACTATTAATAGTTTAAATAACAAAATGAATTTTCAACTACGACTTAACAGTTAAAGAAAAAGAAGTATAAGTAGTGGCTCTTATATTATTAGAACAGATGCATATTCTTGCAGAGCTTAGCAAATGAAGCTTATTTAGTGTTGTATGTAATAAGATGTCAGAGAAAGTGGAGATGAAAATTATATGAATCAACATAATTATAATATCACAGACCACACGCAATTTGATAAGGAATTTTCAATTCGATACTATATTGTAATATGATGATAATTATTATAGTTTTTATTTTACTGCCTTATAATGTATTCAGTACAATTTTATATTTTCATATTGCTTAATCATGAATAAAGATAAGGTACGTATCTGTTACGTATAACGTTGGATTAAAACATTCGATCTGTTTCGATGAAGTAGAACTTTCGATGGGAATTTTTAAAATATTAATGCTTCTTTTTTCTAGTTTTTTACTGACATTTTTCTCTTCCTCGTCTATAACCTAAAACTACCTTTCGTATTGCAATAAATGAGATTTTTAAAATATCATTATCATATGTTTATTGCATTTCTTTTCGTTTTTTTTTTCTTTTCTGTCTTCCTGACTTCTTTTTTCCTTCTTACTATTTTTTTTTCCATTTTGAAATTGGTCCATTGCATTTTATGAAACTTTTGAGTGATTATTTTTATTTTGTTTACAAATGAAGTGTTCGAAGCACTAAAAAGCTTTTGACCTCGTGGCATTCATTTTACATTGGATAGTTGCTAATAGGAAATTTTAGCATTTCGCCACTAATTTTTATCATAATGGTTATTTCGTTTCGAGGACAAGTGTGGTCAAATACGAGCTTTTATAGCACAAGGTCCAAATCCTTTGCTTTTATGAATATCGGTTGGTTTAATCGTCGATCCTTTCGGGCCAGTCTTTTTTTTTCCTTCTTTCCCACCACTCTACGCAGGTTTGCCAGTAGTTGCCAGGTTTTGTTTGGAAGATTAATTTGGTGGTTACCGCAAGTGATACTGGCTATAAGAAGTATAGCAGCGATGGCAAGGAGTGCTAGGTCTTTTTTTTTTAAGACGCAGTTTAATGCTTTCGCATAATGTAGGTTTACCCCAGGTAAGGCTCCTGGATCGATGCGGGGACTTGCACTAAGGAGTGGTGACCTAGCTCTACAATAACTATCAGATGATTAAATATTTATAACGTTAGTTTTATCCCTAACTGCTCCCGACATTTTCCGGGCACCCGGAGATCGTATCTAAAGGGTCATTTGGTTGATTGGTTATCACTGTCGATCCTGGGGGCTTAGTCAAAACGCCATTACGAAAACGACAGCGAAGTTAGTTCGTTCGAAGTTGTGATTGGCTAAATCACGTCGTCGATTGTACGGTCGAGCGATCGACGACGTGATTTAGCCAATCACAACTTCGAACGAACGAACTTCGCTGTCGTTTTCGTAATAGCGTTTTGACTAAGCCCCCTGGCTATACAGGAGTTGTAGTGGTGGGAACGAACGGTGGGCCAAGCCCGAGTAAAAGAAAAAATTGGTTGTCTGTAAAGTCGGTTTACTAACGATAGTTGAACGTGACAACGTCGTAAGAAAATAATGATGGGCCGTTTGTGGCTCGTTCCGCGCTCTCGCTTGCACTGCAAGCCTTAAATGGAACGGCTCAGAGCGAGTTAACGCCGCATGAGTCATGTTTTTTCGCGCTTGCAGCCGGCTCCATCGAATAAGACGTTGTCACGTCAAAAAAGTTAGTTTTCACAGGAGTAATAATGGATGTGGTGTGTTTCAGGTGGTGATCTCCGGTGCGGTACCATCCATGGTGCGCTCGGTGCGGCTGTACAACCAATGCTCTCACATGTACGTCAACGTGTTCCCAAACGGCACTGTCATGGCTCGATCCAATGGAAACGACCAGCGTAAGTACATTTACTATATTATTATCAGTAAGGTATCAACCCATATAGGTCCCACTGCTAGGCACGGGTCTCCTCGAAATCAGGCGAGGTAATGGACTATAGTTCACCGATGCGCTAACCCAATGCGGGCAAACTTCAGATAATTTCAATGTAAAGGCAAGTTTTCTCACGATGTTTTCCTTCACTGGTGAGCGAGTGATGGTCTAATTTTAGGGTGCACTTAGAAATTAAAAAAAAACCCATTTCAAGGGGTGGGAGTTAGGATCAAACTTGGAACCTCTCGCATAAGAGACCGAGTCACCCACCACTGGACCATCGTCGCTCTTTAACAATGTGTCTATAATATAATTAATTATATCTGGCAAAATGAAGGTAAATGAGCAGTCAGGGTCTTATGGTCTACTAACACCTACAGATATCCGCATATGTATGTGTGTTGCCCTCCTTTCTCTAATTTCCATCGAATGGGCCACCGGAAACTAATGAACGCGACAGTATAGCTGTACACTTTTACAGTCATGTACTTACGTATGTATTCTTAAAACAATTTTTATCAGTACCCTATTTTATTAACGGGTGACCGCGGAGTCCCCGCGTTAACTCAGATCGACAGCCGTATACTGATTGATAATGATTAGTGTCATAGCCTATGTCACTTGGTATGATCATGGCATTCGAATGGCGAAAGAATTTTTATAATAAGTCGAGTAGGTTTTGAGTGTATTCGTAACAAACAAACAGGCAATTAAATCATTACTCTTTATGATATTAGCTTAGATGAGATGATATAATTATGGCAGAACAGGCAATAAACCCTTGGGATAGATCCAGGTGGATCGGTTAAAGCAAATATACGTCTGTGAGTTCGCTACGCCAAATTAACTTGAAAATCGATTTTTGATTTGTTAGCATATAAATTGTTATAAAGGCCTCCCTTGAGATTTTCCACAAATCGGGCCTGCGCAAGCGCAGGTCAGCTTAGTATGCATCTGGATCATCGCACCATCTTTTTCGGGGCCTAACTCTGCGTCGTCCTCTGGCACCTAAAATGTGGTTGTTTGCCCAGCTATAGTACGTAATGCATTAACGTGACCCGCCCAGTCCCATTTCAGCTTAGCAGCTTTGATTTTCAGACTAATTACTAAAATTATAATATAGCTTAAATCATATACAAATCCATTACCATCTCATTACAATAGTAACTACCTGATAAAATCCTCGAACGTTAAGTACGAAAGCTAGCGATAAGGACATTCCAGGCGCTATCCTAATTACTAAAGTTACAATAAAAATATAGTCAGTAGTAAAGAGATTAGCCTCTATCATTGTTGAGTAATTAAAAACTAATTTGACAGGACTTGATGACTTCTTTGAAAATGTCAGTACCAATAATAATCAAGTACTTTTGTTAAAGCGATAAGCGGTTTGGAAGTTCAAATTACAGACTGTTATACGTTGTTTTCCAGCTCTAAAATTAAAAAAAAAAAAAAAAAAAAAAACATCATCAGCCTCTATCCATCCACTGTTTTATGGACTTCCTTTAATGAACGCCAAGACAACCTATCCCTTGCTACTCGCATCCAACACGGATATGCCATTGCACGGAGATCGTCTTCCCACCTGATTAGTGGCCGACTGACACTAATAAAAAGCCTAATATAACCCTATTATAGCCTAATATAATCTTCGTCAATTATAAGCGTATTCGAAATTCAAATACAGTGTAGATATCCTTCCTGATATCTCATTAGGAAAACTATCACGCTAAAACAAGCTGTTTCACTTTATACGTACATAATATGAAAAGGCTAGCTTCAATGTATGATATTTTCAGTTAAATCAACTGCAAGTTTGAAGTTTTTTGCACTGGAATGTTAAGAACGCTGTGAATGCCTCACTAAGCCTTATTGTCGTGGCGGGTGCTAGACGTGAGAAACTATAGGAATATGTCAATACTTGAAGGGTCAACGGCCAAATGCTGTAACAGGTAAAGTCCGCCTGTACTAACGGGTACACTCACCACGCACTACCTACTATTAGGATAAGGTTTCTACAACAATATATCTACTATGTATATATACACATCTATTGATTGTAGAATAATATGTATTATACACACTCGAGTATCCATGTTTACAGATTAAAAAATACCGATGAGTTCTTAATTTGAATGTAATCAGACTAATATGATTTTAATTGTGATTAGATTTGTATTCTAGAATCGATTATAAATTCGATTCTAGCGAATGACAATAGTTTTGTATATCGTATTGCAATAGAAAAGTTATTAACATTTTTACGCTTAGTACTTACTAATATTGTTCGCATTTCGGTATTTTACCTCGTTTATTTTACTGTAAAATCTCGTACATGATGGCTAATAATGTATAAAATTTAAATATTTCATACACTTCATCAGTGACAAAACTATACCTATGAAAACTATAACTATAAATATAATGATATAGTAATAAATCTATATTTTTTATTGCTATATGCAATAAAGTTTTATATTTATTAATAATTATCTAGCTAAGTACTTTATATAGGATCGCAGGATTCACACTCGAAATGATTTTGACATGTCATTTCTTACATAATCTCTGTGAGATTTCTATTCCAAGTGAAGACTATCTTAAGCGAAAGTATTAAGTACACAATATATGTAAATGTGATTATATTAACTTCCCAGAACATATCGGTTATATATGACGAGTTGTGCGTATGCAAGAACGCGTCTTTCTCGTGTACGTCATAGACGATAAAAAATTAATTACCTCGAGTAAAATGTGACGTCGATATCCAAGACGTGTAAGCGATGTACTATTGCCATGTACATAAACATCTAGTATACAAAGTGGCTAACGTACATATACATCTAACATAAATACGTACGTACCTAACGTACAAATACGTATAACGTACCTACACGTCCTAAGTAGGAGCTGGGTTAAACTGATAACAATGTCTGACAGTGATTAAGGTTAATCCGACTGTAAGATCTGATGACGTCTTCCAAACCCGATGACCTGTGAAACGCGATGCTGAGTAGACATTTGTGAACTTAGCACATCAATTATAGGGAAATTCATTTGATACATTGTCTCCTTAAATCCCTGACACAGAAACTCTTGTATCGGTCATTTTATCGTTCAAGTGTTATATGGTGAATGTTATCGCTGATAACACAAAAACATTAAAAAATAATACAATAGTTGTAATTCTTTGTAAGAAAATATATTGATATGGATTAAGGATAAATGCAGAGAATATCTAAAATGAAAATATTAGCCATGAGGTACCATGTTCATACTGAAGTTTGGAGGTCAGCATTTGGTACTCCGTAGTATGTTAGTCCAGTCCACTCCTTGATATCGTATAACCATTTTCGCCTTGGTCTTCCTGGTGGGTTTCTACCCGGTATCTTGCCCTCGAGGATTGTCCGTAGGAATAATAGTAAATCACAAATATACGAAAGTTAGTGATGTCTCGCGAAGAATAAACTCGTTGAAGTGGCAGTGGGCTGGTCACACACTCAGGAGAACGCATGGTTGGTCAGCCATTAAACAAGAGGGAAGACCTCAGTGCAGTGGCCGGTCCGTGTTGGCTGCGGGTGGCAAGGGATCAGTCGACTTGGCGTTCATTGAGGGAGGTCAGTGTTCAGCAGTGGATAGATAAACGCTGATGATGATGATGATATTTGATATAAGTTCATTCATATATATATTTATTTACAGTATGAGCCAAAGCCGCAGGCAAAAGCCAGCACACTATCGCCTAGTAACCAGGCGCGAAAAAGTAATGTTTGTCTGTGCCTATCTCAGTACCATTGCTCAATGTTTGCGAACACGCAACTTTTTAGCTGGGTTTTTAAATAAAAACTACTTTCTATCAGCGCTTTGTGGTTCGAGAATTATTACCAGCTTTATGAACAACTGTTTGCTAAAAATAAGTCTTTGTCCTTTTCATCCTAAGCAAGGAATGCCCTTACAATGGATAGGTTGAATGTTTTTATAGTTTTGCGCGAAGAAGTGATTATTTTCAAGTGTGCTTTGTTATTAAAGGTAATACATGTGTTTAGAATATCTGGGGGCCTAGTGATATATATTTAAACCACAAAAAGATCCATTATTCAGTATCGTATATTTAGGAACAATATCAACAATATTTTACAATATTCTAATTTTATTATTTTTCTTAGTACCAAAACCTATTTGGTACTTTTTTACATAATATAATATATCACCTAGGTTCAGCAATTATTGGTGATGCTTTAGGATCCTCTCCAAGTGAATACATAGTTTATTCCTGATTTTTTTTTCATATACAAAATGATTCGGAAAGTTTCAAGAGCAAATAGATTAGCAGCGCTAGAACTACCCAGAAATTCTATTGAAAGTTGGAAGTTTCTAAATCATTGTCTGAGTGGTAGAGTACCTCTATCTAGAGAAGCTTCTATAAAGCTGCGAAGTGATAAACAGTAATATAAACCTTCGTAATTGTTATAGAAGAATTTTAACTTAAGCGTTACTAAGCCTTATTAATATATAGCAAAGGTTGAATACCTTTGGTTTTTATCGAATATAATAAAAGAACAACAAAGGAGAACGGAGATATACCTCTCGTGGCCATGGTTCATGTCAAGTATCCGAAAAGTCGGAAAATAATAAAATCCGAAAAAATGTTTCATTATAATATGAATATCGAGCGACGATGGTCCAGTGGTGGATGGACTCGACCTCTTTTGCGAGAGGTTCCGGATTCAATCCTGACCCCCCGTGTGTGCCTTGAAATGGGTTATTCTAAATTTCTAAGTGCACCTCAAACACGAGACCATCGCTCGCTCACCGGCGAAGGAAAACATCGTGAGGAAACCAGCATGCCTGATGAGATTGAAAGTCTTTGAAGGTATGTGAAGTTCACCAACCCGCACTGGGCCAGCGCGGTGAACTATTGGTCCATTACCCTCCTCGCCTGATTTCGAGGAGGATACCCGTGCCCAGCAGTGGGACATAAAGGGTTGAAACTTTATTTTTTTATATGAATATAATGAGCGATATTCTCGCTAAGATTAGAAAACAAAAGATATCCAAGTAAATAACTATAAAAACTACAGACTACAATGTAGTTGACATGTCGTCCGTTCGTTACTACGTTCACATTACGTGACCCAATATGGCTGACACATTCCAGCGGACATTAGATGCCTAATTAAATGTTATAATATGATTTATTCGTATCGGAATATTACATCACTCGCTTTGAACTGTGCAGCTCGATAATTTGATTAATGACAACAATATGTTATGTTATCTGTAATGAGGAAATCATTTTTATATGTCTATGGTGTTAGGCATATATTTGTTTTGTCATCATCAATTCGTTATTTTGTTGCTGAATTTGGCTTTTAAACAGCCTGCTTTTATCTATATATTCTTATGACAAAGGTGTCAACTAAAAGGTCGAAAATCTAGCGTATAGACCTTTCTTAGCCATCTATAAAATAATAAGGGATTGTTTTCAATTGTGTATTTTATAATAATTCTTTTTTTTTTCGAAAGGTTACTAGACTAGCTAGACTTTTTTAGCTCAATTGGCAGGTAGGTGAGCAGATGGCTCACCTAGTAAAATTCGAAAGGGGGTGGCCCCCTCCGTGCCCCGCAGGGGGCGCGGTATATCGCGCGTGCTACTCTGGAGAGTAGGTGTTTGGCTAATATTTATGGATGTATATACACATCAACACACACAAATAGACTCCTTTTTATCTTTTCTGCTGATCTTTTAACATCTTTGCTTAAATCTGGGTCAACGTTAAATTATATTGCCATAAAACCACTAAAAAGCATATTAATCTCGTTTCAGAACATAAGTATAAAATTTATTAAATCAATTCGAATTTCAATGCTGTTATAAAAATCGCGTGAGAACAATCTCACAATAAACATTGGTACGTGTTAGTGAGGCAATAAAAGAAATCATGTCCAATATTAAATTTAACGATATAATATAGCATTGCCACTATCAGATGAGCTCCACTTATTCAATATTATTAATATAACACATTAATGCGAGGAAGGTCTTTTTAATTTTGCTAGTAAATATCGATTGACGTACGCACCGCCTACAATCGAATATCATGTAAAATATATGGCGGTTTTTAATTAAAATTAGATTTGTCTGCGCTGATAAAAGAATTAATCATTTGACTAGATTCGAACCGCCTATATGGATGTGTTGACGCCTAGAGGTGTGATGCCGTTATAACATGTAAATTAAAATGCTAAATGCATACTTTTGTAATAGCGGGTTAAGATTCTAAAGCCCCGAGGAGTGCAATATTTTACTGAGTTGTTGCTGTAGTCATACCATACAAGTTTCATGATTGCATATAATGTAGGTTGCTATGAATATATGAGGATATACAGTTAGAACTTCGGGCCTATATTTCACAAATATTTTCATGAAGTCACGTAGCACTTCATGATTTTTAAAAGACCTAAAGTATCGCACCATATTGGTGTTTTTCGATTTTCAAAAGGCAAAAACTATATTATAATGCCTACACTATTGTGCCCTCTGAAATACAAGGAAGTGTTTGGTAAAGTAAAATATAAATATGTTGTAGTTTACAGCTAATGCTCGCCCTAAGCAATTCCCAATAACTGGTGCTCTCGATTTTGTCTGCGCAGGATTAGAATAATTGACACAATATTAAATCTATTATTTAGAATACGAAACGAAACTGTACAATAATATAGCTTACCTATATCAGAATAACACATAGTGTACCTATTTAGGTACACTATGTGTTATTCTGATATAGGTAAGCTATATCATTGTACAGTTTCGTCAAAAAATCAGTAAATTTTGTAAGAAAGAATAACAAACATCCATATATACAGATTTCGCGGTTATAATATTAATATTTTACCGCTCTTTAAAAGTTTTTTTACAACAATTTCACAAAAAGGTATCTGCGGTCGGCAAATTACATGAAATCAATCGAGAGGGCGTGGCGGAGCCATCCCAAATTAAGTTGTTATATTTTAAAAGTACGATAATGAAACGCCATAATGCCCTCCGTTTCGCAAAAAACCATACCACACACGCATACCAATTATTGCTTAATCTAATAAATGAAAACGCAATTTTGTGTAAAAAAATAATAGGGTTGCGGTCAAATCGTTTTTAAATTCCGAGAGATCGATTCGAGTTTTTATTCGTTTCCAATTTAGAGAGTTCTTTAGCATCACAAAGTTCATTCGTTAGTGTTTATAGATGACAAAAAATGTTTGTAGAGTGTTGTTATGAGTTTGTTTGTTTGTTTTGTGGTTTCCAAATAGTTCTTTGTTGCGTGTTGTGTTAGCTAATTGCGAACACTCATATGTTATTGTTAGTATAAAAAGGTTATTGTTAATTTTTAACTAACGCCATGACTGTGAAAAACTGTAAATCTGTGTATGTAGTGTTTTTTGCTAAGAGTCTGGCACACAAAATTAGAAAAGTAATAAAATCGATGGGCCATTAAGTTTAAAGAGTGGAGGCCAGTCAGCCATTAACCAGGTGGGAATACTAGGTTTTACTAGTTGATAAAGCTAGGTTTAATAACAAAGTTGCGTAGTGATTTGACGTCTGTCATCGGAGGGGACTTGTGTCTGTCAAGCGTCATCACCGCGATGAACGTCGGTAGAGTCGTAGAGACTTGCCTTGGACGGCAATTGCCTCGTTTTACGAGACAGTGATGTGCCAGAAAGAAGCCGACGAACGGGTGAGAGAGGATACCGTCGACGCAGCCTCCTCCCGTAGACGACGAATGGGGGCGCGTCGGGAGCGCTACATTAAGTAGCGCTTTCAATAACGCCCCTATGCTCGTGTCAAGCTCGGGCGTAAGAACTGCATAGTAGCGGTCGGCAGCCTTTATCTGAAGAATCTGGCCCTGCCGGGGCCAGTCCGTCGCACAGGTGATCCTGTTGCCTGCGGATACAGGACCCTCACAATGCTGCAGGCGCTCGCAGCGATATGTGCCTACCCGAGGCCTTGGTATGGTGCGAAAGCATTTCTACAGCGACATCGAAAAAAAAGGTTTAATAACTAAGTATTCACTTACACATTTTTAATGCCCCATGCATTAAAAATACGCTTTACGGTGAAAGACTGGTGAGAGAGTAAAAGACATAAACTACGTTTAAATGTTTGAACTACAATAATAAAGTAATTCAATATGAATTCTAGTATGATACTAGTATCACTATTAACCTTGGTATCAAATATCTTGTTTGCACATGTCACTGTTTTTAAATATTTACGTATAAAATGTGTAGGTACTCAACAACAAACGCAATTATTTAAGTGACAAACAAAAAAATTGCGATTTTTGTAATTTGAATAATGAATAGGATTATGAATTCATCATCATAATCACGAAGTATTTCGAAAAATGTTTAGTGCTGCTCTTTTTCATCATATTTTTCTCTTTTTTTCATACCTGTAGGAATGCTAGGCGGAAATAGTAGTGGGTCAAAAGGATTAATATTGTTTGTCTTTTGTCAAAATAAATAATATTATTGATATATTTAAATTCAAGATACATCATCATCATCATCATCATCTCTTATAAACCGCTTTAAGAACCTTAAATATATAATTTTTCGCGATACTAATTATCACGTGTACAAACTATTTACAATAGATAATAAGTGAACTAAACATGTGTATTATATTATGCTTATCATAGTATATCAATTATCAGCACTCGCTGGGTGGTCGCTGGTGCGAATAAAAAATAAAATGATGTTTACTAAACATTACATTGTACTGAAATGAAACTTTTAAAAACATTACACTTTATTTTGTTGGTTTATATTCATTACTTTACATGCGTTTTACTTTGTATTTTATTGGGACAGTATTTAATTTCTAATCATCATCATTAGCCAGTACAGCTGAACACAGACCACCTTCAATGAACGCAAAGATGGCCGATCCCCCATGCCTCTCAGAGGGTTACTTACTTTACCTTCTACATATATTTTTTGCCCGAAATATTTATTTATTAGATAATAGCCCTCCGATTTTAGACAAAAAATCAGTTAAGTTTACACTAACAACTACATTTAAAAATATTATAAGCCCAATATCAGTATAATTACTAAAAATAAAATAATAATGAGAAAGTCCATTTTTTAATCTGCATGATTCTACACCATGGCCCATTTTTAGGAAAAAAAATTTTTTTTCAACGTGTTTCATTTAAAAATTAGTTTCTGCAAAAAAGAAATGTACAGGCTGAATTATAGGTCCGTTGAGAAGGCGATATAAGTTTTTGACATTTAATCTTTCATACCCAATTCGAAAGACATTATTAGATTTATTATTATTATAGTAAAATTAAATGTATGAAAATAAAAATTTATTAACAATTTTATAATATATAAGTATATTGTAGCTATCAAAGTAAAAAAAAAGATTAATAGTTCATTTTTATCTTTTTATAAGACTATTATAAAAATAGTTACGATATCCAAACAGTAAACATCTATAAAACTGTCCGAAATATCTAAATCCCGAGAAAATATAATTTCTATGTTTTATCTCGTTGATGTCCGTGTGTTTATCGAAATATATTTGACCCGAATTCGATTACTGACAATTCCTAATTCAATCATATCGCATGATAAAGATATTGCTGTCGCATGACTCTTATGGAGATATGAATAAGTAATGTTTTTGTCTAACCAACCCTTGAGTTATGTTTGTGTATAATCTGTTGACATAGTTTGTTTGACAAGTGAATTTCACCTACTCTCTTTATATCTATACTGGACTGGCAAAGTGCTCTCTTCAAACAACTCACTAGCCAATAATTTATTTCACTTTAGAAATTACACAGTAGAAGTAATACTACGAAACCAGTAATGTGGTTGAAAATAAATATATCTTGAATAATCTACAACGATAAAGCTAATAGGTGGTAATCTTGTTTTTGCGTACCTTGAAATAAATAAATAAATATGATTCAACAACTACATCACGTCAATTTAGACCAATGGTAAATTTGAAAGAATCAAGCACGTTATGCACGTCCATGAACCAGTACAGGCATCTATATTCATCATATTATATTTTTTTATTGTTTTATACATAGTTATTAACAATACGTGAACAATGAACCTAAAAATTGGTTGTCTGTAAAGTCGGTTTATGGACGGTAGTTTGACGTGACGTCAAACATTACATGCAGCACGAACCGAACTGAGCCGATCGCTCGAGCCGATCATGCCTCTTTCGTTCGTGCCGCGCTCTCGCTTTCGGAACGCTACATGACGTCATCCTTTTCATGTGTGCTGCCCGTAATAGTTGTCAAGTCAAAAATATTATCATATAAATTATTTTCATGTTTTTTAATTCGCACTTGCGGCCGAGACGTCGTCAATAATTAGTTAAATATTATCTACATAAGTATATAAATCTTAGTAAAAGTATAAAATAGTGAAATAAATAATTGAAAATAAGCGATAAAACCAACAGAAAATAAGTTTGAAAGTCCAGTTTCCTAATCCAAGGCTTGACCCAGAGATTTACTTGGCAAGTTTGCAAATACAAAAATTATACAGTTTGCTAAAAATAGCTTCCACTTTCCTCTGCCAAAAAACCCTTTGAAATAATCAAGTTTTGCAATAATGTAATAAGCGCGAGGAAAGTAGCGTCGGCAAAAATGTGCACGTTCAAGAAAATTACATTAGGCATTCATTGAATTCCGAGTAAATTTATTTAATAACCGAATAGATTCGTTTAACCTTTATAAAATTTCCAATATTATATTTGCATATTGTAGAGTTCATATAATAGTCATATTATAATAGTGTCAATGCCATCTAGAGATAGGCAACCTGGCAAATTAGTAAGATATTCTCTTTACTAGCTCGGACGACGACCGATCCCTTGCCACTCAATCCAACACGGACCGGCCAATGCTCGGAGATCGTCTTCCCATCTGGTTAATGGCCGACTAATACTTCGTCTACCTAAACGCGGCCTCCATTCTTGAACCTTAATGTACGTTAATATACGAATCTTAATATCCTACTAGTCCTATCCTACTAATATTATAAATGTGAAAGTTTGTAAGTATGAATATTTGTAAAAACTACAAAATGGATTATTATGAAACTTTACTTATATAGCTTATACATCAGAATAACATATAGCATAAAATTTAGCACCCTACTCCCACGGGAATTTGAAATATGCGGGTGAAACTGCAGGACGCTGCTTGTTTCATATATAGCAATACTAGCAATGCCGGCGGTTTCACCCGCGTACTTCAAATTTCCGTGGGAGTATAGTGATAAATTATAGCCTATGTGTTATTCTGATGTATTATATGCTATGCCATTGTAAAGTTTCATAATAATCCATTCAGTAGTTTTTCAAAGAGTAACAAAGATCCATCCATCCATACTTATAAACTAACTTTATAATATTAGTAGGATAACTTACTCAATTATAAATCACATAACGTAGTAACAGATGGAACTAATTATATGGATAACAAAGCTGTCAACTCCACTAACTGTTTAGACAGCCGGTCTAGACATTAGAGTCGATATTGATAAAATATAGATAGCACTGATTAGATACCGACATCCATTAGTAATGTTAATGGACTCCATATTAATGTTTTGATACGTTAATTTTCAGTTAAGTATATGAGCTTTATGAAATCTATATTTGCATAAGGTTTTGATATGGCTGAATGAATTTCTTGTAATAAAAATTTTTGCGCTACGCTCACAAGTTAGACTTGTCGGTAATAAAATGATTTCAAAATAAGAATATAAAGACTGTAATTGGTTCTTTTTATCTAAGAAAACGGTTCTAGTATCAAATGTGACTTTTAAACTATTTTGATTCATTTTGATGGAAAGTTATAATCAAATTTCTGATTGTAACATCTTAAATGTCCATTATTTTTTATTTTTACACAAAGTTGATAAATTATTGATAAATAAGATAATACATATTAATGATGAATAAGTGATAACTAAGTGCTGTCCCGGATAGCCATGGAAGGCATTTAACTTTATATAACCTACTTTGATTTTTGTGACTAATAAAATTCTGTGAAGAATGTCTACTCGCCCTTTGTTAGCTAAAGATAATTTTGAACAAAAATTAAATACCATTAAATCAAATTGGAAAGACGATCTCCAAGCAGTGGCCGGTCCGTGTTGGTTGCGAGTGGCAAAGGATCGGTCGTCTTGGCGTTCACTGAGGGAAGCATATGTTGAGCAGTGGATAGATAAAGGCTGATGATGATAATTAAATAAGCACTTACTTATTTATGATCCTTTTATGTTTTACAATAGATCATCACCGAGAATCGAGTCGCCTAAGAAATTTGCACTTAAAAATACCTCAAAGCTAAGATAGTTGATTTCTGCATTTGCGTAGGAACCAGGTACACGCAGCACTAGCGTCTTTGACTACAAATAAAAAAAAAAACTAGAAACAAAACTCTATGTATCCCCTCAAAACAATAACTCAGATATCAGCTGGTTTTCTGGTTCATTTCAATTTTAATATTCTTTCCTTTGCGGTATCTAGTATAAAATATACCTCCCAGTATATGATTCTATGTAACCTTTCACCATTATTATTATAAATCAATGGGAGTTACCTCATTTAAAAAACTGTTACTGTTGCGCTCAAAACATGTACCCGATTAATAATTGGTAACGAATACTCTTACTTAGATTAATAGTTACATATCTCGGAGAAACTGACTACATGAGTTTTTCTATAAATGGATACATATTGTTTAATATTTCAGAAAGCTTATACCGTTAAAGAAGGAGTGATTTTGTTAGTTGCCGATACTTATTTGTAAATCTTATTCGTCATCTTGCTAAGAAATATTATGTACAAAAATATGTTGGTTACATAGAATTAATAATATTTAAATTTTTTACACTGTAATGAAAACTTTGTGCTTAATTTAATTCAGAATATACTTGATCACTCATACTTATATATTCTTGTAATTTTTTCTAGTTTTAAAAAGCATTTTATAATTTCTTTAAAGTTATATTACTTTATGATGTAAAAATCCTTAATTAGCTTTTATCTGTTTACTCTTAGTGGTTTATCCCGCTATCAAAGAGGCGCTAGTCGCAAGCTAGTAGCGTGTCCATATTCCAACGACATAATATTATCCACGTGAGTAAATATAACAAGTCGAAAATTAATATTTCAACTGTTTTTATTATTCGTGTAAAGTATCACAAACGCTTTTCTATAAATACCTATATGTATACCTCAGCACTTTTCATATTGTGTCCCTCATCGAAAATTAATTTTATATAAAAATATTTTTTTTTAAATAATATTGAAATAATTTGTTTTATATATAATAAATCCTCATTGGATAATCTATATCGCTTCATTACGTGATAGTTTAGCCCTTTGATAATGTCAGCAATTTTAATATAGATCACGTGGCGCTTGTTTACGATTTGTATAATACAATATATTTGCAGCGTATACAATATTCGATTTAGATATGATATGACACATACCTCTCTTTGCAGCGTTAGCATTTGCTGGTGTATTATTTCGTTGTCTATATTGGAGTAATTTGTAAACATATCAATACAGTTTTATCGTCTGCATGTTTTATAAGCCGATTAAAATTTGACGAATATAAATGATAGTAGTTATATAAAATTAGTACTAATTATAATTATTAAAGAATTATAAACACAAGTGTACACATTTTTTAAATTCTAAAACATTTAAAGATATTTCAATAATTGACAGTTTGTTTGTATTTTCCCGTGTGTCAATGGAAACGCGCGCGCTACTAAAGGAGCATTCCACAATTCAACAAGATTCCTGACAAATACCAACCTACCGCAGCGTCCATATCCTGGATTAGACGTTAAACGCTTCTAATCCGAACCTGAGAGTAGTCTAAATGTGTTTGTAGAGCTTTATCCAGATATGACGCCGGAGTATAATTACACCGAGACAGTTTATATAATGCTGTAGATTGAAAAGTTTTTGTCCTCATAATCTGCACAAGATATTAAAAATATGTTTAAATTTCGAATACAAATATTTAATTAACTAAAATTAAATAAAATTAAAAAAGCTAAAATAACCGTTACCAGATGCATTTGATTGATATACCTATTATCAGTTGATACCAAGTAATCCTGTTGATACCAAGAATTTGATACCAATATATAACATTCCGCCTACATCTGACGGAACTTTCTAATGAATGCCAAGACGGCTGTTGTCTTGCCCTTCTCTCCGAAAAAAGTAAAGCTGATGATAAATAACAAACAACGTTTTCAATGAAATCCTTTACATACGTTAATTATAAAAATAATAAAATAACACATTAACTTATCAACACGTGATTTTTATGTAAATATTGTGCAAGTGACGTTCACAGCACCATGATAAAAAAATGTTACCGAGAAATATTTGTAGCATTAATTTGTGAATATTCAACAATTCCGATTTCTTTTTAGTAGCGCTGCTAAAACATTAAAATATAACACACGGAAGACACATTGGAATGGATGTTGTTATTTAAAAATAATTAAATAATAAAAAAATAATAACCTTCTTATCAAATGTTATCAAACGTCGAATTACGTAAAAATACGTAAAGTTTGTGTTCGGACAGGGCAAGGTCTATGATAACAGATTTTATGACTATTTAATCGAAAAAAAAACATTTCAATCATTTTATTGCTTAATTAATTTTAATGGTTAAATAACTTTGTATCTCCGTCTACGTAATAAGTCCGTCTACGACATAAGTTTGTTATTTTAAATGAGTCTTCGATTTTCAAATTCTTTCCTTTAACGTAATAACGTTGTTTTGTTTGAACCGGAGTGGTTTCCTCGTAAAGTGACAGCTATTCTGTATAGTTTCGTGAGTCTGTGAGTTACCGGGCCTATTGGGGGATAGGTAAAGAAGGGCAACGCATATGTATTGCCTCTGCTTGCGTGGATGTTTCTAGGCGTCAATAGTCGCCGAAAGATTTCGACTGTTCGTTTTCCTTCCTATGCAATAAAAAGAAATTAATAGCTTGTCAACAATGAAATGTTACATTTGTATGTCCTAGGTATAAAAATTAGTAAGAATCTATTCGAAATTCGAAAATAATTCGAAATTATAAATAGAGTAGGAGCGCTCTCACAATAGACTAAGGGAATTACTACTAAGAAAATAAAATAACTATAAAACAACACTTTTGCTATTACTATTATACTAGATAGTACACAGACCTCCCAAGAGCATCTCTTTATTCAAGATAACGTTTGACGAGTAAATCATCATTATATTTTGTGACTGACCATAAAAGCAATAAACATTTGTTACTGATTAAAATAAGGGCATCACGTGACATTTACTTTAAAGAATTTTAAAAGACGAGCACAGAAGAACAGGCAATACGGATGTTGGTAGTGTGATAATTCATACGAAATCTGCTAGAAAATGAACGTGGAAAATGAAAAGAGTTATTGAGACATCAGCAGATTTACTCCTTCTGCAAACGGGCTAAGCACAAGTCTACCTAACTCTGACCAATCAAACATAAAACCAAACTGTTGTCATAGTTACGACTCATATTTTTAATTTACACCAACAAGTTGTGTTAACAACTATAAACAACCTTTCCAACAAAAACCACGCTAAGCCAATGCGTTGCCCATAGTACATGATAACTAAACCATTTTTCCGAAAATGCTTCTAGAACAAAAATGTTAGAGATTGATTGAGTTGAGAGATGTTAGAGATGCTAGAACAAACTGCTTCCTTATTTGAAAGGCCGACAACGCACCGGCAAATTATTTTGCGTATCCGATGTATATGGTTGTGAGCACTTTCTGTCATCTGACAGAAAGTGACGAAGTTTGGACAAACGGACAGCCAGACCATCTGATCTGGCTGTCCGTTTGTCCAAACTTCGTGTAATTCCTGTTTAACGATTGTCATCAACAAAGGTAGCCGCCCGTAATTCCCCTGATCGGATTGACTCATCCATCATTCAGAACTGGTGACCTAGAATTGTGTTTGGTAAAAAACAGAACATTCTTTATCATCATATAAATTAAATATTATTATCTGCTGATATGCGGCCAATCACCTATCTACGTCGTCAATGAAAATGTTTTAAAGTTTTTATTTTGTTTAATTTTTATATTTTTTTTTATTAAAAGTTTGATATCTGTGCTAAAATAAAAAAAAGACGTAAAGATTACTTTGTATGTATTTTTCTAGGACAGAAAGAAACTTTGTATGTATTTTTCTAGGATGTAATCTTCGGAAGTAATAATGAAAGAAAGTTAAACTATTTAGGAGTACCATAGGTTTATACAACAATATTTAAAAAAATCTGATCCCTATCTGAATTGGAACAATGGAACACAAGGTATCAAAAATTTGCCTTCAAAAGTAATAATTATTTCGCTGCACTGAGAAAATACTTTACGATTTATAAAAAGCAACACTAATAGTTTGTGTTAAAAATGTTTAAAGTAAAGTTTAAATATGAACATAATCTTACAGTAGTGAAATTGATATCAGTATATTAATCATTATCAATTATTTGATTAATAAGCCTGATTATCTACGTGCAAATTCCACTTTAAATTATTAGGACTTTCTGCTAAGAAGTTTTGACGGGTATAAAAACTTTCTAAATAAGAAAAATGTCACGATTGGAACTTGGAAATTCAAAAATTGGAAATTGGAAATTGGAAAATTTGTTCTATGTTTGGTTAAACTTAACCTATCCACCGAACTGTTCCTAATGAAATTTAGAACGAATGTACTTTGAGACGCAGAAATGGTGATAGTATAAGCTTATCCTGAAAAGTCCCACGGGAACCAGATCTGCGCAAGAAAAAGGGCAGGGCATAAAAGTAAACCATAGTCTCTACAAATAATAATTTACGTAATTACACAGTGACATAGGCAGGCCATAGAAATAAGCTTCAATCGGGATACGGTTTTCAATCTAACTTAACGAGTCGAACTTGCGGGTAACGGCTAGTATTAATAAAATAGTTATTAATAATAATAATACGTTGGGACAACTCACTACGGCTATCTGATCCCAAACTACATCTGCCCCGGCTTACACCGGCATTACATATTATTGTTTTCTTATGATTACGCGAATTTCACTCATCAAACTTCGTTTCGGATACTTTACAGCAACCATGGTCACGGGAGGACTCACTTTACATACATAGTATACATAAATTTCAACCAGATATAGAACAAAAGACTATGCCTATCACATAAACATTTGTCCTGGGTGGGAATCGAACTCACGACCTGGTTTAGCAGGCCAAGAAGTCAGTTTTTTTATTAGGTCGACTCTATAATATTATGTTTATAAAAAAGGTTTAAATCTGTAAATATGCATATGAGTAGCTTCGTTATTTCGTCTCTAATTGAAGTATTTTAAAAGACATCCCGATGAACAGGCATAATATATATTATATATATCTATGGCAAATTCTTGAATAAATTGCCACCCGTCGCCGGGATTTCGTTTGTTTCATGAAATAATTTATTTTTGTTCTCATTAAAATCACGATTTGACGACCTCTGTGGCTCAATGGTTAGCGAGTTGGCGCTCAAGCCGGAGGTAGCGGATTCAAATCCCGCCAGGGAAGAAAAATTATATGTGTTCCCGGGTCATAGATGTGTATTAAATATGTGTGTTATATAATAAAAATCTTAAATATATGTATTAATATAAAAAGTATTAAATATGTATATAAACTTAAAATGGGACCAGATTGACGTGGTGTTAAAGCGTCCATAGATATTATTATTAATAGGCTTGTTACTTAGTTTTATCAAATATGTAACAATTATCAAAAACTAAACATTTCCTTATATGAAAGTGTTTCGTAACTATTATTTATTCAAGTGTTTATAGGCGTCATTGTAAATTAAAAGTGAAAATGTCGGCGCCTCAAAGGGAAATGTTTACTTGGCGTCAAGATTACGTCGTTTCAAAAATTAACCTAAGTCAATTACGGCAATGTTTATATTTTTCTTGTTACGAAATATACACTACTTGGTTATGGTCATTATCACGGGGACCACTTGAGTAAGGCGTGGTATTGACCACGAGAGCGGGTAGATGATATTGACCATTTGAACTAGCAATAACTTAAGCTGGTCGGTGTTTCTGACTTAGGCGAGTGTGTATTGACAACCATTTGATGTTCATCATGACAACTTGAGTTGGTATGTAGTTATGACCACTTAAGCAGGCCAGGGTGATGGTCAATTGGCCGAGAATCATTAGCGGTCTCACTTGAGGAGGTCCGTGACAATGTTTGGTTGGTAGGTACGTGGTGGTGATACCAGATGTAATGTAACAGCGGCTGGATGACGGTCACTTGAGGTCGATGCCCTGTTGAACCCGGGCCACGCTGAAGACACGACGTCGTAGGGACTGCCAAGTGGTAGCCGCGCGGCACCCCTATTGTGGAAAATCTGGTCTTGCCGGGAACAGTCTGTCGCTGAGAGTTTCCCGTTGCCTGCGATCCGGGTCGCATAGCGGCTGAAGGCTCACGCAGCGGTTTTAGTGGGATAGTGCACCCAATGCGAGACCCCACACACGCCAGAGCGCCTACCCAAGGCTCTGGTATGGTCCGAAAAGGATTTCCACTGCGTCATCAAAAAAAAAGGTCGATGCCAACTATTACTTCATGACTCAATTAGTACCTAACGTAATAAAATATTGTATGGAATGTCGTTTAATTAAATTTATACTTATTATAAAATTATTCCAAATTTAAAACTTTTCTTTATAACGTATTTAAATTACGAATACGTCGATATAACATGCATTCCGATCAGATCATAAAATATCAAAGATTTTAATCATAGCAATACTTATAACCTGATAAGTGCGAATCTTTTAAATAAAGAACATAAAATGCCATAAAGCTATGTAACGTTCGTACGTACATCACTAAATTAGTAGAATCGATTATCGATATGCTGTTATCGATGTTTTAAAGTTGATTGAATCGACAGGCGTGGTGTCGTATACTGTGTCCCATTGCGCCTCATCGAATTCCTTATCCCAACTTTCGTATTTAATCTAATCGATAACCGGTGTGGGCTTACATGGTTCCCTTTGTCTTTGATCTCGAGATATGTTTAAGGATAAAGCGGTTATGGATAATTCGAGGATTGAAGGTTCATAATAAACTTAATATTATTAGGTTTTAGAATTAAAAAAAAAACTTAGATTTTCATGCAAAATTCAGCAACAAAAGTTTTTATACATAAAAAAAATATAATTTATAGGCTTTCAGTAATATTTACCGAGTATTTTACTGTCTATAGGGCGTAATCGAGTAATTCAATCAATAATTTTTGACTTTTAGGTTTTTTTACGCGACAACATTCTCAAAAGTCATAATGTATAATTATACTTATGCCTTGATACTATTTAAAATT
This sequence comes from Lycaena phlaeas, assembly GCA_905333005.2. Taxonomy (NCBI): domain Eukaryota; kingdom Metazoa; phylum Arthropoda; class Insecta; order Lepidoptera; family Lycaenidae; genus Lycaena; species Lycaena phlaeas. The sequence continues at coordinate 5,140,848 of HG995176.1, forward strand.
CATGAACGGCTTTAAAGCCCGCGATCAAATGAACATAATCTCAGTGCCATGTAATCCAACCCTTAATCTCGAATATATTAAATGTCGAACTATAGATTAATATTTATTGACATTTAAAGTTTTTTTTAGTTTCAAATATCATTAACGGCCAAGTCCTGCTTTCTCTGTACAAATTAGTAATTCAATTTATGATGTGAGTGAGCGTACGCATTTAATGTTAGTTATGCGGTGGAAGTGTTGGTAATATGATAACAAATTCCTTACATACTATCATGTAATTATTAAATTATTAATGTGTTAGAAATTAATGTACGATATGCCGGGAAATAATAAGTGTTGGATGCGAGTAGCAAAAGATCGGTCGTTTTGGCGTTCATTGAGGGAGGCCTATGTTCAACAGTGGACGGATAAAGGCTGATAATGATGATGATGCCGAGAAAATAGACACAAAGATCTTGTGCAGTCTAAATAATATGAAATGTATTTCTTTGGTTTTAACCGTCTATAAAATTGAGCTTATGAAAAAAATTGTTCTGAGTCTAACACCACAGTTTTGCTAACTGTGTGTCAAGTAAAGGATTACCTTTTATATTATATCCTATTTCTGGACACAGGTCTTCTTCTTAAGATAATAAAGTATTGGGCCATATTTCTACGCTGGCCCAATGTGGATTGATGAACTTTTCACATCTTCAAATATTTTTGATCTCATCATGTGGGCTTAATCACGATGTTTTGCTTTACCCATTAGCGAGAAGTTGTCTCGTGTTCGTATTTTTTAAATTTAGAAAACCCTTATTAAGGCACCATGGGACGTCAGGGTCAAACCCAGGCCTCTCGCTTAAAAGTATAAGCCCATTACCACTGGACCATCGTCGCTAAGTGTAACTTTGAAAATTAATATGATTAGTTGAACATTATGTAATGCGAAATATTTGTTTGTTACAGCGAATCTCACCATCAGCACACGCGGCCTAAGCTTAGAGCTGCTTATCCACTCCCCTGTCACCAACATGTTCCTGTGCTTCAACCGCTCACGACTGGTCGGCAGACGACTGGTAAGATACACTCATTTATACTCTATAAAATTAATATAATTTTCATTCATATAATATCGTCGACCTCTGTGGCTCAGTGGCTAGCGCGTTGGCGCTCAAGCACGGAGGTAACGGGTTCGAATCCCGCCAGGAAACAAAAAGTTTCTGTGTTCCTGGGTAATGGATGTGTATTAAATATTTGTATTATATAATAAAAATCTTAAATTAAGAATTAATATAAAAAGTATTAAATAAATATATTTACATTGTCTGGTAACCGTAACACAAGTCACAAGTCTCTTCGAGAACTTACCACGGGACCAGATGGACGTGGTATAAATTATTATTATATTATTATATAATTCCATTAATTACCTTTTCAGAGCTTATTGAATTCTTTGAACCTAATTTATTAAAAGGTTGCATTTAAAACCCTACATATGAAATCACAAGATTAACTTATTCAATAGCATATCTACGTAAATTTCTATACTTATATAGTAAATCTCTATTTATCGTGGTAATATCTTTTAATAACATGAAACTCTTTATTTGTTAACAGACACGGTTTCAAGCGGAGAGACAGTCGAATTGCCTCTTCAAGGAGGAATTTGTGGACGGCTACAACAGATACCACCTGGTCAAGCACGAAGATCGATACATAGGCTTCAACCGGAGAGGCGGACAGATGCGGAAGGGCAAGAGCTACTACCCCGACCGGCAGCACAAGTGCTTCTCATTCATGTTGGAGGCCCACGACTTCAACATAAACAGGCACAACACGCTCATCGCTGGAGAGATGCCCAAGTGGCGTCCTCAGCGCGTCCTCCGACCTCCACCTCAGAACTCCATTAAGCCGCCCTGCCACGGAGTACGCCACCATCACGGCAGGCGGCAGAGGCGAAGAAACTGCGACGGCACGTAGACGTCCCGTATCTTCTGTTAGCAGTTCATTTACGCTTCAACGCTTTGCGCGTTTCGTTGCTATCGATGGACTTTATGTGTGGACAGAATATTAGTCAACTACCACAGTATTATTACAGCGACGATGACTGGATATAGTTAGGTTAGCAATCAGACGCGGTGGCCGCGTTCGACCCACGAATGGTAGCTGAAGCGAGAGAACAAACATTTGAAGAGAAAAAGTCGGGTCGCGGCGACGTGTTGAGATGTGAAATTCCATATGGCAGTGTAATATGGCGTTTGCCCGCGCTCGGATTCGTGTTCTAAAAGGAAAAAAGTTTTTCTGTGGAGAGAGCAAATAGTAGTCTCGCTAGCCACGAGTCTTCCGAGAGACCACCGCCGCACTGACGCACCGTCGAGGTACGCGGCACGCCGCAGCCGTCAGCCGATGCTGCACGCAGTTTGGCGTCTGATTGCCCCGGCTGGCTCGCCATATTGTAGTGAAAGCGCCTTTATGTCGATTCTCAGTGTATTATTATTTAATGCTTTACATAATTAAGTGTCGAGTTATTTGCTTGTAAATATAATTTTGTGTTTACTTATTTATCGAAAAGCGTTAATCAGAAATGTGTAAGCCTAGATGTTAGTGTAAAGTTGTATTTAAAATGTTTTGTATTTAATTATTATGGGTATTTAATCCAACCGCTCTCTTGTCATTCTACAGTCCGTTTTTTTTTCTCCGAAACATTATAATACGTTCTTTGTCTGAAATGAGTTACATTTGTATGACTTTGTGAGTTTTGTATATATTATTTTAAGTGTTTGTATGAGAGTGATAGGTTTCGAATCTCTTCTCGTCATGATGATTTTTTGATGTCAGACGTCTGACAGACTTTCAAAAATTCATTTTGATATATAGCAATTTATTATAAACCAAAATAACATTCCTTGAAAATTAAGATTTATATTAATCTTATTTTAAAAAATATGATCCACAATTGTATCTTTATAATAAAGGACATTGTATAATTAATATTTTTAAAGGGATCTGTGCCATAGCTTGGTGGCAGTGTACGGATTTGTGTTCGCATTGTATCTAGTACCTATGTTAAGTATATGTCTGTAAACTATGAGTAGATAAATTGTTTAACATAAGACAAATAACTGAAATTATAGCGTACCACGCCCAGTGTCTATATAAAGTATCCAGTATTTGCTGAAATCAATGTTGCTACAACTAGTTAGTATGAACGTCGCTTTAACATTCCAAAGTCGATGTGTTTATAACCGAAAAGACATATAATATGCATTCCAAATTCGAAAATAGATTAATACAACATATTACTCGGTCAAATTAAAGTCACACAACAAAACAAGTCTGCATTCTTCTGAATCTTAATGGATAATTTGATTTAAATTGTTATAATTCTTAACTTTTTTTCTTGTTTAAAACAGCTCTTCTAAATTTAAATTACCAATGTGATAAAAATAAGTGTATTTAATAAAAAAATTTAATGTGACCGAGTCTTATGTTTGTAAACGCAAAACGTTGTTGATAGTTTATGTATTGCCACGTTTATATTCAAATGCTGAAAACGAAATCGTATAATTGCTAAGAAAAATTACGAAATTAAATCATATTTAACTTGCAACTCGTTTTTTATTACTTATCTTATATATCCACGGTATAAATATGAAATTTTGTTTTGGCGCATAAAATGCACCTGATTGAAGATTATTTGCAAAATTTTACGCAGTCCCATAATTTTTTGGCGCCATTAAAGTTCCCGAGTGTTTATCGTTTGATTCGAGACTTCCAATAAGTTGTATTCAAAATACCTTATTTGTAAAATTTGTGAGATATTATTGAGTTATACCAGCATAAAATAATATTTATGCATGCTTGCTCATTGGCTTACGAGTTACGACAGTCGTATTTATAGCACCGCCTCTATATTAAAGTAACCCATATTTTGGATGTTAATGTTAAATTGGTGCATGAACTTATGAATATATTTGAACAATTTATGAGTATTTAATATTGGCATAATAATTGCGAATGATTTGAGATGAAGTCCAAGTCTAAATTGTCAGAGGTTTTTGCCTAAATAGATTGAGTTTAGAATAAATTTAAAAAGAGATTACACAAAAATAACATTCAGCGCCCTTTTACGTTTAAGTTACCTACCCATTAGGGTACGATTTTTATTAAATTACATTAAAACAAAACAACAAATTCCAGTTTAATAATACAAAATTACATGTTTTCATTTTATATTTACTTGCTGTGGTCGACTAATAACTAATTTAATGTTTTATAAGGAAATATCCTTTTATGCTAAGAAGACTCACGGTTAAATAGATAATTATTATTTTTTCTAAAATTGGCATGTATCATAGTATCAGTGCCATTAACATTTATTAACAGGAAATATTTTGCATAAAGCCATTATCAACCGATTAGATTAATCTATAATTGTTTTCAAGTCTAATTACATTTCTTAGAAATTTTGATTATCACGTCAATCTTAAAATTTATACGTTACATTTTAACATACGTTATTGACACATAAAGTAGTTTTAAAGTTCGTTGGCCTTTACTCTTAGATGAGCCATCTGCTCATCTACTCTTCCGATGAAGCTTAAAGGCCTTAAGGCCACCAGCTTAAGTCCATTCGAAGAAAAAACAATGTTGACCTTTCTAAAGGCGTGAAGTGATCGAGGACGCCAAGACATCCTTTGCCACTCGCATAAAACACTGACCGACTATACGGAGATCGTTTTCCCACCTAGATAATGGCAACTTAATACTCCATCTACCTAAACATGGCCTTCACTCTTGAACCTTTTTGGCCCATTGGCCATCCGTTGTCCTAATTATGTCTAGTCCACTTCTATTTCAACGCGTTTAATCTCCACGTGATATCGGTAACTTTAGTTCGCTCATGCCACATTGAGCTACGGCAAACGTAAGACCATTTGTAAATTAAGAGACCACGTTTCGTCCCCGTAGGTCATAACTTGGAGAACGTATTGGTGTTACTTTGGTGTTCAAACTTAGCGGCATAGACAACGCGATGCCATATGCTATACAATTGAATCCTCCTATCATCTTTCTATTCGAAGTTATTCATTTAATAATTTTATATTTTGTTATAAGAATTTTCCAAACTTTAGGGACCTATATTTTGTATCCTGCAACTTAGCAATCTATTTGTTCCTGAAAATAACCTAATAGTGATATTCATCTCGTCATTTGACTGTAAATCAAAATTAAAATTCCAGTATGCCATACCTTTGGAGACGAGGGTATGATAAACTAACCTCTCCCCGTCAATCAGCTGCCAATATATTTGTATGTTTCTATCTCTTATGCAACTGTTTGTAGGTTAAAACCCAGATTCACATACCTGTTGCATATGTTTGGTTATATGTTGTATATAGCTCGCTTTATTTGCCTTCGAAACACTGGAAACAGTGTTTCCTGGTTGCTGCTGGCTTTTATGTTTTCATTTGGCCAACTGAGCGAATAATAAATGTCTATACTATACAATAAATGTCAGCTTAATGCAATATTATTACTATCCTGAAATAATAGGGTGATGATGACAGGTATTTAGGATTTACTCTTGAACGTATTTTAAGGGATAAGTGTGTGTTAAGCGATTCCAATAACGTGGCCGGAAGAAGCCGTTTGCGGGTGAAATGTAACATGAAGAACAAATAGGTTAAGGTAGGAGTAACAGGCACTGCCGCGTCTCTTGAGCGTGCGCTTCGTGATTAGCACCTCGCCTGCACAGGTCAGGTCGACACAGACTCAAAATATAAATACCGCAGCTTATGGTTTTATAATATTATACTAGTGGATCCGAGAGACACCTGTACATACATCAACATTTTATAATGTTTTAGATTCACAATACGGTCAGTATTATGAATCTAAACCATTTTCAAAACCATTTGAATACACACAATAAATTTCATCAAATCAAGAGATCGATTATTGAGGAAAGTTTGATACATTATTTATAATGATTTGCAGATAATTTCACAAAAAGTGCTATTCTTCCAAAACACATGTTTTGACCGTTGCTGAAAATTATCAAATAATTGTCAGCATTGACACAAGAGGTGGTAAAGAAAATAACAAGGAATAAAAATAATAATTAATGATTTATATAAACGACACGTTGAGTTCGGTCGACTTGGCGTTCATCGAGAGACCCTATGTACAGCAGGGGAAGGATAAAGGCTGATGATGATGATGACGAAAAACGACTATACGTTGGGATTCAAACACAGATGACACCGAGAGTACTTGAGGTGTATTGTGTTCCCTCGTAAATCGTTAACAGAGCCATAAAGTGTCTTTGTATCGATACTATTAACTCTATCAAGGGCGCTACGTACTTATACCTTATTAGGTAATATTTAATTCAATTTTATTGTGTGATAAGCCATGTTTTATAATATACTGCGCATCTGATTTATTTGTCACGTACAGTCGGTTGGAAAAGTCTTAAATATATTTAATCGATGTTTTGATGTTTAATGGCAAATATAAACATCATTGCTATCGTTTTTACTTAAAAGACAGTAAAAATGCGAATTTACATTCTCATCAGCCACTTGCGATGAAGATAGGCATCTTCAAGATATTCTTCATTATTAATTATCGATTGATGAACTATTTTGCCAACCAATTCTGTCGAATTAAAATCAATCGCATAATGAATGCTATCCGACAATGCGGCATGAAGTTGCCCACTTAGTAAATTATTCGTAAGACACTCCGCAAGAATTGGCGGATTATTTATGTTCTGTGCTACAAGCGGTGCAAATATAATAAATACAACATCTTTTACGGAAATTAACAGATGAATTTGGGTGTTTTGAAATCTATTGTCATACCAGGATATAAGTTGTTTATGATTGAAGATTTGAAACATGTGAAATATGTTAGCTGTGCATATAAATTAAGTTTGCATACAAATAGATTTTGGTACGGTTAAATGATTTTCCATACATTTTCACGAAACGTATTGTTATGCCGTGACGAGGAAGAATGGAAACGAATCCAAGGTCCTATTTTACTACAAGTTACTATTAATATTGGATAATTGCATCATTTTATGGCCTCTATTCTGTTTTATTACCCGTACTTCGATAACTATCAATACAATACAAAGCGTGTAGTAAATCTACGCAGCAATAAATTTATTGTGAGATGTTTGCTATTGATCATATTATACTATAATAGTTTCATAAAAGTTTTATTCATTATTAAAAAGTGACTGATTTTAAATTACATTCTTGAAACATTTTGTTTCGTGACTGTACTTTTAGATCCAAAATACAAGTTTGTTTTTAGATACTTTATCGTAACTTTATCTTATTTATTTTTACAGTATCATTTTGATTAATCGATCAATTAGGTTTGTTATAAATATTAATCACGTTAAAGTAATATTTTAAATGTTTAAGATTAAGTCTAACGTAATTAACAACAAAAGAGATAAATAATAAAAATACTAAAATTTGACACATTCCAGATTTTCTCAGTTTATAAATCAATATTAATCTTTCAAAGTACAAAACTATACTTATATAGACACATTGATTTATACCTTCAACTTTCCACACATAACTCATTGCATAGGAAAATATATTAATAAATAAATCTACACATTCCACTAAATATATTATAAAATATCTCTGAATGTTAATTAGTCTGTGTCCGGCGGAGGTCCGATATGAGTCGATTATGTCGACAACCTGCACTGATGTACCTGCTAACTAGCAGTTCATAGAGCGGCGAGATACAGGTGTATGTACAGCCTGTGGACGGCAAATTGGTGGACAAACACTATCATCCTTAGCCCGAAGGATGAATTGAAGTTTTTGGAAGTTAAATGTTCTTAACAAGTAAAGAAATCAATCATTGCTATACCGGCTTATTCCGAATAAATGTAACATAGGTGTCACATTTTATTAATACGTATCTAAAGCCGTTTGATTTTCACTGCATCATGGAACTATTACATTTATTGTATACTTCATCAACCAAGCCAGTCAATCAGTGGCTGAACGAGCTGGAAAATCAAAGCGAATTATTTTTTTTAAATCTAATATCATCAAAGGTTAGGAAAAAAATAACGTTTTTTTTTTTTCAAATTTCCATGCTGACGTGTGGTCCTTTTAAAATACTTCGTAGCCTCATATTAATCGAGCTATACAGCTAACTAGTTGAGGTCCTTCCTAATTGTTTGTTCAAACATTTGGAATGGAGCCGGTCGTCCGCTGCGCAGGCGCATGAATCGGAAAGAATTTCAAAATACTCATTCAGCTTTCGGCTATTTTAACGATTCTAGAAAATACCCATGAATATACCTCTATGTTAACGCAAAGGAAGCAATAGTCTGTTTAGTAACTAGTATAATTTATATAAGTAAAAAGGAATTGTTAAAGTACACATATAGTTTACAAATTATATAAAAATATTTTTTTTTCTGTGTGTACCTTCAGGATAAGTTTAATACCGAAGGAAGAAATCATATACTAAGATAGCGCACTATGTTAAGGATATTTAACAAATTATCGAATAAATTTAAAAATATTAAGTGTTATTTGGTCTTGTGCCCTTTCCTCATCCTCTCCTGATTTCGAGGAGCGTAAGGAAGGAGGGAAAACAATATGATAAAACGAATCAATATTATTCTAAATAGACATACTTAATAAAACACAGTACATAATTTGTATGATGATATAATATTTACTTGGAATGATATAACAGAAAAGCAAACACAATTTCGACCCTCCATTTCCATTACAGGCTATTTCAAGGGCTCCTCAAACAATAATTGAATGTGATTAATATACGGATTTCCAGAACTCCACTTAACATAAGAACCTACCTGTTTTCTGTGGATTCGGAGCTGTTATATTGCAATTTTTATTTGTAGAGAAAATAAGATTATTAAGGTTATGCTACTCACTATTCTTTTTCTGAAACGTTGGTCAAAGTGTAGTCGACTAGCATGGCTGCTAATGGTGGTTAACATACGATTCTAGAGTGATTAGATGATGATGCTAATAGAAGTATTAGATACGGTCTAAAACCTCATTCGGAGTTCCAGGTTTCGATGAATAGCTCGTCATCGTTTTATTTATTTTTTTAAATTAAAAAAAAAAGTAAAGTATCAACCCGCACGGGTCTCCTTCCTCGAAATCAGGCGAGGAGGGTAATGGGCCAATAGTCCACCGCGCTGGCCCAGTGCAGGTTGGTAAACTTCACATACCTTCAAAGACTTTCAATCTCACCAGGCATGCAGGTTTCCTCACGATGTTTTCCTTCACCGGTGAGCGAACGATGGTCTCGTGTGCACTTAGAAATTTAGAAAAACCCATTTTAAGGCATACACGGACGGGTCAGGATCGAACCCGGAACCCCTCGCATAAGAGGCCGAGTCCGTCCACCACTGGACCACCGTCGCTCTTTTTTTTAAATTAATCGAAAATTATTTTCTTTTTAAATTAATTAAAAATTAATGAGTAGTAATAAAAGTGGAGCAATTACGGATTCTAGTGGAGCATTTAGGGAGCAATTTTGTGGCATATCATTTAATTTAAAAAAAAAACTTCTACGCTAACTTCCATCCGGTAAAATTGGTGTTCCCATTTAGCAGGAGTTCGGTTACAAACATATACACAGCTAGCTATATTAAAAATCCATATGAAGATGTCATTGCTAACAAAAAAAAAATTATATCAACACCATTCGATTGACAATAAAACCACTTATTGACGCCTGACCGACATAACATTTGTAAGATTGACAGTCGTTTTGTGTGACACAAAGGCGGTATAATTTTCCGAATTCCACAGTGAAGGTTACTGCGTCTCCAAACACCCTCAGCCATTCAACCCTTCCACTCAGGCTTGACAAAAAAGACTCCACATTTGGTAAATATTGGGCGTCCACTGCGGGGACGTGGGGTCCAATACAAAATATTATAGAGTTCTTATATAACCTCAAAACACATTTTTAAATCACCCAAAAAAAATATATATTCTTTATTAACTTTAGTGTGATATATAAGTTATTTTTTGGAAATAAAGATATTTGTATTTGTATTTGTTGTTGTTATATTTTTATAATACTCTTACTCAGCTTTGAGTAATAGAGATTATTATAAAAGGGTACTTAATTATTATTTTAGAGAACGGGTTAAATTATTCGAGAGCCTATAATTACTATATACTTTAAAATAAAATTTGTAACATAACAAATAATTAAAAGCACATTTTATACGTAGCGATAGACATTAATATGGAGCTATATATTACTTAGGAAAGTACTTAGGACCTGTGCTCGTGTCGGGCTCGGGATGGGAACCCGGGCCCCGCTGAAGACCCGACGTCGTGGGGACTGCCAAGTGATAGCCGGGCAGTCCCCCTATTGTAGAGAATCTGGTCTTGCCGGGATCAGTCTGTCGCTGAGGGTTTCCCGTTGCCTGCGATTCGGGTCCCTCAAATAGCGGCTGAAGGCTCACGCAGCGGTTTTAGTGGGATAGTGCACCCAATGCGAGTCCCCACACACGCCAGCGCGCCTACCCAAGGCCCTGGTATGGTCCGAAAAGGATTTCCACTGCGTCATCAAAAAAAAAAAGGAAAGTACTTAGGAAAAAACTAACTAAAACCAAAATAATTATTAGGTATGAAACAATTTGCAGACCATTTTGATATGGTCACATCCTAATTCAAGACTAAGGTTGTCAAAAAAATACACAACATACAACTTGTTTTCAACTTAATAATATATTGTTTTCTAATGTTTTCGTGAATTTCACTCATTATAATAAAACAACTTTTGCGGATTTTGTCGCAGTTTATTCACGTCACCAGAGGAATAGCTTTATTAAGAACACCGCTCTACGCTTTTGTTACGTACCACACAGCGAAATGTATTATATTGACCCTTCGTCCTTTTAACGCCACTAGTGTGTTTGAAGTCGTCGGGTATTACAAGTCCATTAGGTTCGCTTGCGGATATGTTATAAGCCTAACAACGGCTTGGGAATGACAAGGAGATGATATTCCTCTTATATTTTTTATCTATAACATTTTTAGGTGAACTATCTGCTCGCGTATTGTTCCGATTGAGCTAAAAGACTAATGGCTGAAAAGTCTAGCCGTTTCGAAAAAAGATATGACAAAAAAAAATTGCAAGATAGGTAACCTTCGAAAGTACTCATTAATCCTATTTAAAAAAAATGTTTTAACGACATCAATGTGTCGCATTGTGTGTAAAAAAATTATCATAAGTCCAGGCCTAATTAAATTAATTCTGACGAAGTTGCGGACAACAGCTAGTTGTACATAATTTAGATGAGATTGATCTATTACAATTTTAAGTTAAAAAAAAATCGTAGATAACGTCGATCGAGCTTCGGCAAATAAAAAAAATACGATATTCCGGGACGCCCTGGCCACAATTATTTTGTACAAGTAATAGACATAAAATAACAGATTACGACAAGAACTAAATATGACATTATATTATGTAAAATTAAAATATATAGTTTTTTTGGAAATTGTCGTCAAATATCGAAAGTGAAAAACATGGTACATAGTATAACGTTTTAAATATTTTTAGTCAGATTTATACTACTGTAAAAAGACGAAGAGTTTATTTGTTTGAACGCGCTGATCTCAATATCTACTTGTTAAATTCTTAAAACTTCTTTTTCTTTGGATAGTCCAAACATTAAGGAAGTCATATTTTTTTTAAAGTAAGTTTTTTTTAAATTGGACGGTTACCGTTCGAAGTCACTAATGAAGAAATAACCATTATTTCTAACAATAGTTCATTGCTAAATACATAGTTGCCTTATACTTTGTATATTGTAGTACAAATGACGAGAGAGGTCGCTGGTAAATCCCAGATGCATAAGCGTGACGTGATGAAAAAGCCTAAATTATCTGGAAACAGAGACATTTTGGTTCATATAAAAAAAGGATTTTTCAAATAACACTCGAGATTCAGAAACCACGAATAATAAGACTATTTATTGTTTAATGTTCAACGATGAATTGTTTAAAAGTGTTCTGCTTTCATTTTGAAGATTAATTCGAATGGAAACATAAGGCCGTTTTAGTAAGACAACTGGAATACCCATGTATCAGTTCAGACTAAAGCGTTTTTAAAACGCAACGCCTTTTTATCGAGCAAACGATTTTCGACGTTGATTGTTAGACGTTAAATCGAATTGGGCATGCCAAATTCGCTAACGTTGGGTTTTATCGCGACGCTTTTTAAGCGCTTGTGTTAAAAGGGGCTAACTCTAGGTATGCGATAGATATCATCATCATCATCAGCCTCTATCCATTCATCGTTGAACATAATTCCTTCCTTCTCCTTTACAGTAGGTACTAGATATACTTACATTATTTTTATTTATTCTACCAGGAACCTTTTTTTTTCAAATACAAATATCTTTATTTCCAAAAAATAACTTTTACACTTAGGATATTTTTAATTCATATTTATAAATGAATATAATTAAACGAAAAAGAACGACATTATCTCCTCTCCTGTCTTTTATATTTGTCTATTCCTATTACATTTTCGGGCAAAAGTCGTCGAGTGTTTAGTTGTTGGTTGTAGAGTCCAACAAATGTGGCGGACAAATAGGCCTCGTTCTCACGAGCCAGGCCAGTTTGCTTTGAAATTTCATCGCTTGATCTTCATATTCCTTAAAATGATTAACATTTTCAAAGAATCTTCTTAACTATTGAAAAGGAACATAAAGTATGTATTGGTTAATCTTTACATAGTATAAAACAAAGTCGTTTCCTTTGTATGTACGCTCAAATCTTTAAAAGTACGCAACGGATTTTGATGCAGTTTTTTTAAATAAATAGAACAATTTCAGAGGAAGGTATAAACCTTCCTCTGAAATTGTTATAATACGTGCATAATACGTGCACATTATATTGTCCCGCTGAGATCCCGTTCTAAATCTTAGTTAACGCAGGTGAAGCTGCGCGTAACAGCTAGTTTTAAAACAAATCCATAAATTCATATGACTCTGTCTACAATTACTACTGTCAAAACTTAGATGTGTCCTAAGTTTTGATAGTAGTAATTTTTCTAGCTTCACAAATGAAGTTACATAATACGACGCCAGTTTATTTATCTTAACAAATATTATTGCATGACATTTGTATAAAATATTTCATAAAATGTTTTACTACGTAGTAAATGCATGACATGAATATAAGGAAAACATAAAAATTATTCAAACAATAAATAATCTTAAATGTGGGTGTTTGTTCCCGCTTGGTATCCTTAAGATATAAAACTGACGAAATTTACGTTGAAACAAATATATGTGGCGTGTATTAAATCTAATTAGAACGAATGATTTCTTATCGGGAGTCCCTCAAGGAGTGTGTCTGGTACCACAAGTGTTTACAAGTTTTGAACATGGAACATCCGGAGTACGGGTATTTATCATTTACGTACCAAAGAAAGTGTATCCCAATTAAAGAGTATTTTAACGTTACAAGGATTCGATAAATATTTCGATTGAACCAGTGTAGTCATTAAATTTTGAAACATTTTTCAATTATGTACCTTTAAATTTTATGTTTTTTGAGAAAGATATTATAGTTTTAGTATAGTTATGAGTTTTTGTTATGTTACTCTTAAAAGTAGTCATTGTGGAATATCTCCATAATTTTATAAATGAAACACATCATATAAAGAAAATGTCATAACTAATTAAAATACATAATACACTAAAATGGGCTACAACAACCTGACTATCAGGGAAACATTTTAATGTAGTACATGGATGTGAATTATATATTTCGGCAATATGCCTGACACAGTATGTCTTACAATTATTTGTCTCGTAAATGGGCTATACAATCCACGCAATAATAGCTGATGAATCAATACGCTACGCCGCGGCTTTTATCGTTTTGAAAGCAAACGACAAGAATGTTTAATTGACAATATTTAAATACACGTGATTAAAAGATAAAATAATTAAAAAATAAACAATGATGTCAAAGCTTATAATATTTCTTTCCTTACTTCACTTGGAGTATTTAACAAATATGTACTTATTTGTCAATTTACTTAAATAATTAATTTAAAAAAAAACCTTCAAAATACAGAGCGCCAGGATAGAAAGCAGTAAATCGCGACCCTATAATGTTTTATATTAATTTTATTTTTTTCCGTTCGTAAGTACCTACGCCTAAAACTTACGACCTTCCTACGGGGCTATTTTTTTATGTTAAAATCATAATACGTTAAACTTAAAATATCACACAAAACATACGGAGCACTCCGTATGGCTTGTCCATACGTTCCATACCAAAAATATTATCGTATATTGCATACTCTTTCTGTCATTGCCGTAATATCGCTGGCCATCCTGCTGCAGCCACACATTTCAATGAAATGATTGCCGTTGAGAAGCACTTCAAATCACATTGAAAGAAACATCAAATACAAATAAGATACGCTATCAAATAATTATCAGCTTAATGTCTCGGAAAAATACTTATGTATAATTTGCGAGTTTTCTTAGCAAATAACCTTTCTGTATTTAATTAATTTAAATAAAAACACTAACACACCTGTAACAGACAACTTACAATAAAGATTTCTTCATGTACTGTTCGGATAAAGTATTGTTGCATCTGGTAACGATTTTGTTTTTCACAATCGCAATCATCTTATAGATGCACATTTCGTAAGGCATGAAGATAAACAAATGGATACAAGGCCGAACATTTAGTTAAGAATCTCACACAGCATCTACACGAAATCACCGAGATAAAAAGTAATCCGTCTATCCGATAACAAGAGAAATTCTAAAGATCTTGATGAAACCATTGCATCACATATCATTAATAATTCTGAATAAATAATATCATCATTACGAGTCGGACCACCCATATTCATCACCTAATTACTTTTAAACGTACCTTATAAAGATAAAGATGGGAAGTAATGGAACATTGAAGAAGTAACAGAAATTGTTGTCAATTGCTCGTTGTTGGATTGGAGGAGTCAACGCGACGCTGGCCATTTGCATATGATATGAGATGCTAATGGTCTTAAGAATATTTTTCTCTATTATAACACAAAATTACAAACGTCTTTAGATGCTAATGTGAAAATAGTATGCGGTATTCGTATAATATACAAAGACTTTTTTTAGAAATTGATTAAATTTCTTGTCCTATTATTTGATTTATTTTTTTGATTTTATGTTTGATGATTCTTGAGTAGTGACTTTAATAGGCCAGTGAGAAATAATTTTGTCTTGAATGCTAGTGAAATGTCAAATGGTAGACTAAGTAAGATTAAAAGAAATACAAATACTACTGGAGTAATTGATATAGTATTTAAATAAGTTTCTTGAAGCGACTACTGTGATTTGCTAACTACGTTGCTGGGTTACCGCGACGGAATTGTTTATGAATTTATTATCATTACCACACAGGGCTATACAAATATTTTGAGGTTAACATAATAAACAATTTTGTTAACTGTACTTAAACGCTGCCAATAAATATTGCAATTTTGGGTAGTTTGGTAGTTTTTAGGTGTCGCGTAATGGACTTGATTAAAAAATTACATTTTTTTAAATTGATTTATATCGTTACCTCATGTATGCTAAATATGACCCCGTTTATAAAAAAATCACGGGGTTGAAATAATATGCCAATAAGTCGAATTACGTAAGTTCTTAATGGCGGTCTCACACATTTCATAAAGCTGAGGTATTTTTTTTTCGAATGGTCTAGACTTTTAGGCCTGATGGCCTTTCAGCTTAATCGGTAGGTAGTTGAGCAGATGGCTCACCTAATAAAAGCTTAGGTAGATCAGTTTCATTATGTATCTGTATCATTGTGATAATTAGACACAAGGACAAAAAAAGGATAGCGATAGATATGTTTCATGGTTACAATGAAATAGATATAATCATTAAACGGTATTCATCTAAAACTCATTGATAGCTTTGGAACTTGTAACTTAAAAACTATTAATAATTTGGCTTAATATAATATCGATAATATTTGTTGTTTTTAAATAAATAGTGAATACATTGTATTTAATAAGTTGATATTATCATCTCCAGTCCTAGAAATTTATCAATCGCAAACAATGCAAGATTATAAAATTATATCGATATTACCATTTTAGATTAACATTTGATAAAATTTTGTTTTTGATATAGACACCATATTTTATGTATAAATAGTTAATTACAAAAATACATGACTTGTATATATTTAATCTATCATTACTTGCTTCTGTGTTACATAATAAAGTGATGTATTGATGAAGATAGAATTCCAACCTTTATCTATTAGTAGATAAGTATCTATATTATATTTTGATGAAGGTAGCACCATTTTAGTTCTTCTCCTTCAATAGTGAACGGATAAAGGATAATGATGATGCTATTTTATTACTAGATACGAAAGGTATCGATACTCGTCTTCGCTATGCTCAAGAACTACGAGTCCTGGACGACGATGGTCTCCTTCGCAGAGACAGTAACGTCCCAGTAGGAGGCCAGCGAGCGGACGGGAGATAAAGTAGCAATGAGGCCTCCCGCGAGGAGTAGGTTATCTTTTTACCAGGACCAGCCTGTCGATGAGGTGCTGTTGCTTGCAGAATTAGGACCTTCAAAAAGCGGCTTAAACCGCCCGCAGTAGGTATAATTTGACAAGGCTCTACTCTGATTTTCCTCCGTGAACAAAATAAAATCTATGAATAATGTTTTTTTATATGAACTTCGGTAAGAATCCTGGGGATAGAATTATTAGGATGATGCTATCCATGCAGACACTCGTGCTACATGAAATCGTTAGGAAACAAATAATAATTTGATGAATACAAAAATAATTCGATGACAATTAAAAGATTATCACCCGATAGAAAAAAATGATTGGAAATGAATAAATCAGAAATATAAATATACCCGATGACCAATTACATAACCACGTACATGGGTATAACAATATTATTATATACTTTATAAAATAAACATAATATACTGATTATATAAATACTATACCAATAATAATTTTGTTGCAGAGACAATCAATCAAAAATATTATAATTCATACAATAGTTTTATCCACAGTTCTTGTATATAAATATTGATATTTTATACCATTTAAATATTACAAAGTTACAAAAATCAATAAAAACATGAAGAAAATCATGAATGGAGCATATCATCGCAGATCTATAGATAACATTGTCACGTGACAAATTCTATTTTTGTGGTATCTGATAAAAGGCAATGCAATTTAGTATTTCAATCGCTTTATCTTTTTTTTTTAAGTTGCGACGAACGTACTGTCTCATAGCAACAGCTGTAAGATAGTATGGTAAAAAATGCTGGAATTCCTAAGGGCTCTGTATTATGTCCGACAATGTTTATTCTTGTTGTTGTAAATTAAATATAAACTTATATAAAACACTATACCAAAGTCTATTTTTCCTGTATCTTTAATCTAACATTCACAAAGTTCTTTGGAACATAACATTAAATAATAATAAATGAGATATTTATTAATTTTGAGAAATTGGATTTGTACAAAACATTTGCATTCGAATTGCTTACCTATCCGGAAAATAACCAGCAGTGCCTTATATGTTTAGCGACAATTCTCAATCGGATCAACAGCCACAAATCATTGTACTATAATTTATTTAGAACAAAATAAAGTTGCTTATCACCGCAAATGTCATCTCATTATGACTATTGTGAGCATACATAAATTATTATGTTACAGTACCTACAACGGTTTACGGACAACCGGTCCCAATAATACAAACCAGTCTAATAGAAGCTTCCAAATTATTTAGATTAATTATTCTTTTAAATCATAAAGATTAGCATACAATAAGTTGAACAGCGGTGGCGCCGACACCTACGCTGCCTACATGTTTTTATTATCGTTTAAACATTAAGGCTATAAGACTTTACATTAAAAACACATTCTTCGTACTATTTGCACACTAATATCTTTGGACGCTTGGGAATAACGTTTATCGCGGTCATATCATATCGGATGTGCTATAAATTATGATTTTTTTTATTTTTATCACGTTCAAAACGTTTTTATTGCTGTAATTTAAGATAAGTTTTTTTTTTACAAACAAAATGGATTTTTTCTGAAATATTAAAATAGGTGTTTCTTAATGAGAATTGAACACATCTTTCACCAAAGCACACTTCCAATTACTAAGTTTTATTTTTATTTTTATGAACTTCAATTGCGGGCTCATACGAAGCTTAGGATTTGCACTAATTGCGTATTGAAAACACGAATTAAAAAAACAAAAGCGATCAAAAGCCCACAAGCGCACCCTCCATTTGTATGGCTTCTATTAAATTTATGAGACCCTCTTTAGCTCGAACTGACCCTTAAATAAAGGCTTCCAAAGTAGGTGAATTTATTATATTTAGGCTGATTCGATTACACCGCTCGATAATTAGTGGGTATATTACGTTACGTAATTTACGAGTCTTAATGGTGGACGATCGCGCGGTTATTATTTTCGACGCCAGTTATGCTTTTGATGAGAAAGTTATTTTATTAAAGATGTATCGGTGTCGTATATTGAAATTATGAGACGCGAAAATTCTTAATAAGTACTTTAAAGAAGTTTGGATAGAAGTATTTATCTTCACACAAATATATTTTATTTCGTTTTTTTTTTCGAAAGGTCTAGACTTTTAGGCCTGATGGCCTTTAAGTTCAATCGGTAGGTAGGTGAGCTGATGGCTCACATAGTAAAATTTGAAAGGGGGCGCCCCCCTCCGCGTCCCGCAGTGAGCGCGGTATATCGCGCGCGCTACTCTGGAGAGTAGGTGTTTGGCTGGTCAAATCCAATACGGTCGACGAGTCATTAGCGGATAGTAGGATAGTATAGATTTTATTTCGTATATGCTAATTCGAAAAGAGCTTTGCAAGAATAGGGAGGTGGTTGACGAATGTCAAAACTTCATTGCATTTTAGACATTTGTTTCCTCCAAAAATTATTTAAATTTGGTAAAATAACATCGTTAATTCTAAATGACGGCAATCTCGTTTTTTACTGGCAACTATAAATGAAACTTAAAATACGTCACTGGTGACGTACTAAGAAACTTGTTTGAAATGGTTATGCGCGTTTTTTCCCAGAAAAAAGGATTCTTTTAATACTTATTACATGCGACAAAGGCTGACTCTTACGTTAATTTACTTTTAACACGACGCATGCTGAATCGTAAGACGAGTCTTGTGAGAAATAAACAAAACAAATTCAGCAGCATTTTGCCTTTATATAAATATTTTAACAACTGAAAGCTACTACACGTGAAAGGACTAATTGCAGCATTTAGTACCTATCGATATTTTTTTTTTTACACCACTCCCTAATAAGTGCCGGATAGGCTATGCGCAACATATTTAACAGATACTCCATACTTTATCTGTTGGATACCTGGTGGATAGCCTATTCGGCATTTATCAGGAGGTGGTGAAAGAGGCCCGAAGTCAAATAATTATATAGTTTACTTTAGTTCTTTTAGTTTGAGTTCATTATCACTTATTATCATGAAATATTTAGGGTTGATTTTATAATGTAAGTACAAGTAAAGTACCCGATAGTTATTTATCGAATAAATTACTTGACAGATAAACTATTGCAGATGCAAAAAGCTTATTTGGAACTTTATTCGGATTAGGTGAAACTTTATTTTTTATTTTCATGCTATATTATAATAAAGGCAATAAAGAAGTACATTATAATAATCTAATCTAGAGACAGATACCCCTGACACCCTTCAGGCCTTACGGACGAAACATCCTCCAGCTCCAGTGAGCCCATATTTTCTCGACCCACCAACAGCAGGGCAAGCGTGCCTTCAAATTCAAAGCAAAGATGTTTCGAATGCCATTTTATCTTTTAAAACAGGTTCGGCTGCAGGTTTGGATGGAATCTCACCCCAACATTTGAAAGATTTAACATCGCATTCGGTGGGTGATGCAGGTGAGCAACTTCTAAATTCGATTACTAAATTAATCAACTTTATGTATTCCGGTAATGTCAATCCAGAAATTGTTCCCATTCTTTTCGGCGCAAACCTCATTGCCCTCACCAAAAAGGACGGAGGGGTGAGACCAATTGCTGTTGGTTCAACATTTCGACGTCTGGCCTCCAAAATTGCTGTTCGACATATTTTACCAAAATTAAATTCAGAATTTGAACCCGTACAGTAAGGCTTCGGTGTAAAAGGAGGGTGTGAGGCAGCCGTCCATGCCCTACGCTCTTTCCTAACTTACGGTCAGCCAGACGTGTTGCTCAAAATTGATGTCAAAAATGCATTCAATTCGGTAAATAGGGATACCCTGCTGACAGAAATAAAAAAAAACATACCGGAAATATACAATTATCTTCTTCTGAGTTACGCCGACCCAACAAAATTGTTATATCGTTCTAATGAATTATCCTCGGAAGTAGGTTGTCATTGTCATGTTGTGATCCCCTTGGGCCTGCAATTTTTAGTTTGGCTATAAATCCGATAATAAAAAATTTAAATCCTAAATTCAACGTTTGGTATTTGGACGACGGAACCCTAGGAGGTGATGTGGATACTGTTTTGTCAGACCTTTTTTCTATCAAAAATAAATTTGAAGCCATTGGTTTGAAGCTCAATTTTAGCAAATGCGAACTTTTTATAAATAACCGCGACTTAAATTTAAACGACGTAAAACAAAAATTTTATATTTTGGCTCCAAATATTAAAATAGTTAAGAGTGATTCCCTTTACCTTTTAGGTTCTCCAATTTTTGATGAATCTATTTCCGAATATATCAATAATTCAATTACTAAATTTAAAAATTCTGCTGACCGTCTCCTTGAAATTAGTCCACATTATGCAATTTGCATCTTAAAATTCTGTCTTTTCGTCCCAAAATTTACATATTTGCTCCGTTGCTGCTCTTTTTGGAATCACCCAGAACTTTTGACACAAGTTGATGACTTAATAAAAATTACTTTGGAATCGATTCTAAATATGCAACTCAACGAACAATCATGGTCCCAAGCATCCCTACCCATCCGTTATGGTGGGTTAGGGATTCGCAAAATTTCCAGTGTCGCTTTACCTGCCTTCCTATCTTCTGTCCATAGCTCAGCAAATCTCATAAGTACAATTTTAAGGGCATCCCCTTCAAACTTTGTGATTGCTGGCTTGGAAGAAGCTAGAAACGCGTTCTTAATTGCATGCCCAGGTCAAAATTTTCCAGTTTCTCCAAATTCACAGAGGAGTTGGGATGACATAAATTGTAAAATGATTTACGACAATCTTTTGAGCTGTAGTACAGGTTCGGCGCGTGCTAGGCTTTTGGCCTCGGGTACACATGAGGCCGGCTACTGGCTTCACGCGTACCCTTCTTCAAATACAGGAACATTTCTTGAGCCTGACACGCTCCGAATCGCAACCTGTCTACGGCTTGGGGTTCCGGTCTGCGTTCCTCATAAATGTCCCTGTGGCAGTGATGTCGACAAGCTAGGACATCACGGACTATCATGCCAAAAAAGTGCAGGCCGCTTCTCGAGACATGCTGCACTCAACGATATCATACGCCGGTCCCTTGCCACCGTCAACGTGCCAAGTTTACTTGAGCCGCCTGGTATTGCAAGAGACGATGGCAAGAGACCGGACGGTATGAGTTTGATTCCATGGAAGATGGGCAGGGTGCTGGTATGGGATGCAACCTGTTCAGACACGCTGGCCCCTTCCCATCTACATGGAACCAGCAACAGAGCTGGTGCGGCCTGTGAAGCGGCTGAAAAAACTAAAGCTTGCAAATATAGGGTTCTAGGCGCTGAATATGATTTTGTCCCATTCGGTGTCGAGACCCTTGGTCCGTGGGGTCCTAACGCTTTAAGGCTTTTTAAGGAAATAGCAAAAAGGTTAGTCGACATCACAGGAGACCGAAGAGCTGGCAGCTACCTCGGACAAAGAATTAGTTTAGCAATTCAAAGGGGAAACGCCGCCAGTATCTTCGGAACATTGCCTAAAGGGACGCCTTTTAATAATATATTTTAGTTATTATAATATAATATTTATATTTTTAAGGATTATAGTTTTAGATTATTTATTATTATTAGATTATTATTTTTTTATAATATTATGTAATTAGTTTATAATTTTTTAAATTATATTGTAATTATTTTAATGTCATTGCTTAATTATAATATATTTTATTTTATCTAGAGACAATAAATAATTACATTCGGTCACAACTTGCTTAAAACAATTATAATTATTTAAATATTTACAACGGAATAGCGATATGTATATTTACAACTACATTTTACTTACTATATATATTGATACCTCGCTACCTTTGGTGCATATGATATAAATGGACTCCAGCACTTCGTAACTGTCTTGTTCCTGGACCTTAAATTACCAGCTTGTAAATCGAGGATCGGTTCCTGTTATTAGCCTTAATCTATCCACCATCTCGCTTATCGCTTCCCATTTATCCAGTCCACACTTACAACCAAATAAATAACTTGTGTAATAGTATGGGGCGAAGTTTAATTGATATCAGTAACATAAATTGCTTGAAGATGCGCGTAATTATAATGCACTTGATTCATGCTATGCGATAATAAGTGTGAAGTTGTTAAGATTTCTTTATTTATTACATACTTTTTATCTTTATACACATTGAGAAAATATTTAAAATATACAAAAAGGATTGCCGAAACCCGGGATTGAACCGGGGACCTTTAGATCTTCAGTCTAACGCTCTCCCAACTGAGCTATTTCGGCTGATGAATGGGTGGTGAAATTTATTGATCAGTTTAAATAAAATATAAAAAAATGATCAAGATAGCTAAATAAATATTCATTTGTTTTATTTATGAATTAACATAAGTATTTCATTAATTTAAATATAAATAGTTGCATGCTGTTTTTTTTGTATTGACCTTAAAAAATTTTTATTCAAGACAAAATGAGTAAAGACTAAAATTCCTATTAGTTTCTGCAAAATAATCCTTATTTATTATTTTACCCAGTTTTATAGAAGCTGCATTGGCCGGTTCGTGTTGGATGTGAGTGGCAAGGTCGTCTTAGCGTTCATTGAGGGAGGCCTATGTTCAGCAGTGGACGGGTGAAGGCTGATGATGATGATGATACAAAAGGAGTTTAAAAATAAAAAATAAATTTATCACAATTTTCAAACGTCTACTTATTATTCTTTTACTTTAGTCTTATATTCCTACTTAGTGCAGTATACTTAAAATATATTCTTACCACTTTGAAACGTACATGTAGGTACCTTATGGTACTTTTAATACGAAAAAAAAACGTTTATTTTTTTAACTAACAATAAAGTCCAATGAAAATTACCATACTTTTGTTTCTTTGTATTAGCTTTATGTGTTCTCTTACACACCATGTTAAGTTAAATTTTTATATGGTACCAAATAAAATGTAGTGTAGTAATGTAGCGGGAACACACAGGACGGCTATAAACATTCACCACCCAGTATTGCTACCTTTAGTGGAGTATACTTACTGTTAATGACGTCGGGTTCGATACTAAAAGATATTTTAATGAATTTGAAATATATTTTGCATATATTAATGAATTAATACAAAACAGTAAATCAAAGCTAGTTTTACATTGATGTGTGTAGAAGTTATATAATTTTGATGTTTATATTAAAATAATTTTAATAGAAATGTTAAAAATATGTTGTAGGTACATACAATGGGATTATCGTTGTAATTTTATGTACAAAAATCTCTTATTAGAAAAAAAGAATAAAAAAGCTCGTTGAATACTTTGGATGAACAAAAACCACGGAACTCGCGTCATCATCATCGAATTCATGTGACATTATGACGTCATTACTAAATTTAAATTTGAAATTTTACAAAATCATAATAATTATAAGATATTTAAATATTTTTCAATTCTATGACTGCCTGTATTAATTTTTATAGTTGTAACATATATATTATGTTACATAGATTTACTTACGAGTTTTGTACTATTTATTCGTTTTTTAATACTAAATTCATATTCCGCGCGCGAATTTCTTCATTCGCCTACTCGATCACTATTGGCCAAGACATATTACGACGTCACGATATGTGAAGCGTCTTGGAATCGAGTCGTGCCGCTTACGGACCGGTCGATCGTTCTTTTTCTGCCGGAGAGTGCTGAGAAGCGCACACGCGCCGCGTTATATTTTAAGTGGGTGAGTCCTTGTAGGAACACACGTGTTATCTTAAGTAATCTCTTTGTTATAATTAGTGTGTAAGCCTTCTGCTTATAATTATTAATGTAAAACGCTAAAATTAATTTACAACCAAAATGCACTGCCTTACAATTTAATAGTGTTTTTTTTAGTAATATTTTATCATAGGGCTTAGTGCTTATTTCTATTGTGTTCTGTGCTTTTATGCTTTTAATGGCCATTTCCGTGTCAACCCTGGACATTCATGGGGGTTGGTTACGGAAAGGCTCACCCGTGTTGGCGTGACCTTTCAGGGTCCCAGGCGTTGCCGTCGTGGTCGGTGCGGTGCTATTCCTGGGCGTGGCCGAGTAGCTGTGGAGGGGGACCAGGAAGGAAGCAGAGACGGGGACCAGAGCAGCTGGGATCCCACTACCCACTTATTAATTTACCCACGGACCCCACGGAATCACTGATCCCATACTTCTCCTGACCTCTCTCTTCGGGGACCGCACACCACAGTGCTGGCTTCGGTCCTGCTCACCGCCACGCTGAGCGACGGGACGGCGCGCTGGACGAAGCACGGACCACGTGGCACGTGACCGGACGCAGTCTATGTTAAGTTCTCTTTTAAATTAGCTCCCAACTTGATATCAGGAATAAACGAACCCACGCTCTCTTTTAATTTATAATTAACTTAATTAATTAATCTTATACTTTTTTAATAGTCGGCCTCAACCTATTTTTCTAAATTTAATTCTTAACTCTGTAATACCATTTTTAATTAGATAATATATCTTTAACAGTTTCACATCTTTTATTTTCATTTAATCTCATTTATACATTTTTTATAACCGCAACATTGACGCCCAACGGGTTAAAATATTCCTGGTATTAAGTTTGTCTGGTGGTGTGGAAATGGTCTCGTCTATTTAATGTATGTGTTGTGAATTGTGTACTGTTTAAAATGTTTTATGTTCTCTCTATATTCATAACAAACCAAGTTACAAATTCATGTTCAAATTAATTAAAATTTAAAATATTAAATCATTTAAATATTATATTAAAAATGCTAAATCATAAAATGTTAAAATCTAGTATAAATTTTAATCAATACATCTTATAAGTGAATAGTGATAAAAATGAATGATGTAAGTATTGAATATATTAAAATAATAATATAATAAAGTATTCAATTATGAAATCATAAAATATTCAATCTTAAGAATGAATGATAAGTGTTATATAACTCGTAATCTTTGTACTTGGGTTGTTTGTTCACTTTTTTTTTTCCGAATACCCTCTGTATCGGATATTTTTGTGTTTACTTGTTGATATCTATTGTGTATTATTTTTTTATTATCTCTGGGGTTTGTTTCAATAAGGACTCACTATGACACGTAATATTAAAATTTTATCTTTGCTTAAAACTGAGTTAGGTTTAACGTATTTCACATTCTATTACATTAAACGGTAACGTTAGCGTATGACGGATTATTAGATTTGATTCGTAAAAATGTTAGGTGTTATATTATGTTAGGCATATGCCAGATTTTAATTTGTTTTAATACATTTTCTTATAGTAAAGACCGTAAATAATAGGTAGTCTTAGTAAACGGATCTAAGTAATAACGTTATTTTTTTTTCAAAATTTACACTATTTATTCCAATTTTTGAGACGGGTGATGATCTCTAAAGCGTGCATATACAATAGGTACATGACATGGATTGTTGTGTGTTATGGTACATATCTTATGTACTGATTATGTATTTAGGGTACAAGTCGTTCCACTGAGCAAGGACTTTTGTGCCAAATATGTATTTTGGTAATATTTTGAGTTATTCCACTGAGCAATAACTCGAGTACATCTCTTAATTGTACTTTTATATTATTTTAAGCCTACGCCATAAGTTAATAACTTTAATATAGCTTATCTAATTCCGGGACGGGTGGCGATTCCACATATTTATATTGTTATAGTATATGCACACATGCTAAAAGCCTTCATCGGGAATACTTTTTGGCATATTAAATTTAGTATAATTTTTCGGT
This sequence comes from Lycaena phlaeas, assembly GCA_905333005.2. Classification (NCBI taxonomy): domain Eukaryota; kingdom Metazoa; phylum Arthropoda; class Insecta; order Lepidoptera; family Lycaenidae; genus Lycaena; species Lycaena phlaeas. The sequence continues at coordinate 5,167,138 of HG995176.1, forward strand.
TTATAGTAGCTGTTTGAGTGTGTGTCCATAGTAGACCATATCTCTTTGTGTCAGGGCGTTGTTTGTGTAGTACTGATAACGCACGCTGCTTGTGAGAATTTGGATGATGATGAATGTTAGTGACGTATGATCGGATACGCTGTCTACATCTCGTAGCGCAGCGTAGCAGTGAAGCTAATTTTTTTTTTAATGTAGCGTAGCACTTTTGTGATCGGCTACGGATGAGTTAACAACTCTTATCTTGTTATTGAGAAGTAGAATCAGTAGCGTTGAATTTTTTTTTTTTTCTCTTTCTCTCGAGCGCTGCGCCAGAGTTTCTTCTCGCGTTACCTTCTTCAGAATTTTGCCAGAGAAGCAAAATTCTTCTCTGACGGGGGGGGTATTGTAACATATATATTATGTTACATAGATTTACTTACGAGTTTTGTACTATTTATTCGTTTTTTAATACTAAATTCATATTCCGCGCGCGAATTTCTTCATTCGCCTACTCGATCACTATTGGCCAAGACATATTACGACGTCACGATATGTGAAGCGTCTTGGAATCGAGTCGTGCCGCTTACGGACCGGTCGATCGTTCTTTTTCTGCCGGAGAGTGCTGAGAAGCGCACACGCGCCGCGTTATATTTTAAGTGGGTGAGTCCTTGTAGGAACACACGTGTTATCTTAAGTAATCTCTTTGTTATAATTAGTGTGTAAGCCTTCTGCTTATAATTATTAATGTAAAACGCTAAAATTAATTTACAACCAAAATGCACTGCCTTACAATTTAATAGTGTTTTTTTTAGTAATATTTTATCATAGGGCTTAGTGCTTATTTCTATTGTGTTCTGTGCTTTTATGCTTTTAATGGCCATTTCCGTGTCAACCCTGGACATTCATGGGGGTTGGTTACGGAAAGGCTCACCCGTGTTGGCGTGACCTTTCAGGGTCCCAGGCGTTGCCGTCGTGGTCGGTGCGGTGCTATTCCTGGGCGTGGCCGAGTAGCTGTGGAGGGGGACCAGGAAGGAAGCAGAGACGGGGACCAGAGCAGCTGGGATCCCACTACCCACTTATTAATTTACCCACGGACCCCACGGAATCACTGATCCCATACTTCTCCTGACCTCTCTCTTCGGGGACCGCACACCACAGTGCTGGCTTCGGTCCTGCTCACCGCCACGCTGAGCGACGGGACGGCGCGCTGGACGAAGCACGGACCACGTGGCACGTGACCGGACGCAGTCTATGTTAAGTTCTCTTTTAAATTAGCTCCCAACTTGATATCAGGAATAAACGAACCCACGCTCTCTTTTAATTTATAATTAACTTAATTAATTAATCTTATACTTTTTTAATAGTCGGCCTCAACCTATTTTTCTAAATTTAATTCTTAACTCTGTAATACCATTTTTAATTAGATAATATATCTTTAACAGTTTCACATTTTTTTTATTTTAATTTTATTCCATTTATTTCATTTTTTTTTATAACGTAACATAGTAAAAATATTTTAGATAAATACAATTAGAAATTCGTTGATATATTATTCGCTTGGATGTACTTTATCTCAATAAGTTGAATTTTTAATAATCATACTCAAAAATAATTCAATTAAAATGTAAGAAAAAAAAACTAAATGAAGATATTATTGTTGTTGATCAAATTTAAACCTGACTAATTCTCACCTGATTCCTTATAATGTTCCTGATTCCTGATAAAAATCAATAAGTTGAACTGAATCCATTCACCGTAACCCGAGTGGTAACAATAAAAACGTCGAATCTTAAAAAACGGATCGTTTCGGTAGATCCTTATTAACCGGCCAGGGATCTTCATTTGATCACGTACCGGATAATCGCCCTACACGCCCTTCGCCCTATTCTTACCATTCGCCCTATTAGCCCCATTATCATAACCGGCACCTTTCATCAGGTGCCTTTAGAGAAATTAGAAATTTGGATTCGTAGGTAATGTAAGGTAGTCTGAGAGTTAATTAATTTTGTTGCGTGATTTTGAGACAGTGAGTTTAGGATGAAATTTTTGTGCTTGCGTATGTGGTGCGTAGAGAAACCCTAAAAAGGTTTTATAATTACAGTACTACCTTTAAATTATGGTCTTGATTAGACTTTAAGTTACTCGAAGGATCAAGGGCTGACGGACCTGTGTACTCTTAGCGCTGTAAACTGGGAGGAGGTCGCTAAAGACAGGGCGCGGTGACAACATATCGTGTCGGCCAAGAACCACTTCGGGTGGTCGAGCAATGGAGTAAGTAACACTTGAAGTTCGTCGTCGTAATTGTGAAGATGTACGCCCGGTTTCTGAAGCGTTGGTCAAAGTGTATGTCAACTAACATAGCTGTTAATGGCGGTTAGCTTACGATTCAAGAGTCACATTGGGCAGCTTTTCATTGTAGTGGCTATGTCAACTGACAGGCTGATCAAGTAATTAAATCATGTTTCTAGCAACTCATTTGACACTTAACAAGAGACTTGACAGTGGATTTCTTAATTTTTGTGTTGATCAGCCATCAGAATCGATAGAGAATGGCAGCTAAAAAAAGCAACATAAGGGGGTTACGTTATGTGAATGTATATATTTTGCAATTTCGGGTTATACAATTCGTTTTATCAATTGGTGTCTAAATTTTTTAAACTATTACCTATCAAACTATCAATCCAAATGTAAACTAGTTCCTATATAATTATATACCAGAAAACATTATAGTCTGTTTCATAAAAAATATTAATACAATAGAAAAATCAAACCTAAAGTAATCTTTTTTGTACGCATATGAATAAGCATTTTACATTTTTATTTTTCAGAAATGTTCTTTCCATTTTCAGCAATTCAATCAAATCATAAATAGCTTTTCTTCTGAAACTTTTTGAATTTTCATTTATTATAGTTTTTTTTATTAATTGAATTATTTTTTTAATAATAGTAAATTATTAATTTTGAAATCTCAAGTTACCAATATACGGCAAATGTGTTGATGATGATGAATTCAGGCAGCAAATTAATATGTTATTAGGCGTCACCCCGGCCCCCGGGGCCCCCGGGCTACCATAAGTCAATTGGTTCAATTTGAGATAAGCCTCAGGTAAGTTAAATGACCGTTTAAACATTAAGTGCAAAAAAGAGAGAGACAATAATGTTTAACAAAATTGATAACTCAATTTAGTGTTCGCTAACAGAGAAACACGTGGAGTCGTTTAGTGTAATTTATTTATTACTTTTAAGTATTATGATCAAAGCTACATTACATTTTATGTAATGTTACTTGATATATCTACATAAAAATACACTACGATTCTTGTATTTTAAATAGGAAACATTTGTATTTTTTAAATAATATTTTTTTAAATATATTTATTTAAAATCTGCAAAAATATTTATATATTTACAGATTTTTAATATTCGTTATCTATTAGAAATCTACTTCATCGCTGAGTATAACATTAGACATTTTTATTACTAGGAAAATAGGGATTCCAAGATATGCCTACCGACCCAAAGTATAAAAAATTTGCCATGAGATGTCAAATTGTATGTATGTACCTATAACATGTATTTTACCGCATCTGCGGCGGAAAATTTTGATAATGAAATAAAAATATTCTACGATATTATAGAAAACTTTAATATTTACAAAAAAAATCGTGTAACCTTGTAAAATGTATAGGTATCATTTTAATTATTTCACTATAAATTATAACAATTTCTTTACATTTAAAAGTTTGTAGAAAGGCCGATCAAAATAAGACCCGCTAATCCAAGATTACCTTTAAGTATATTAATCTTTACTCAAATGTAAAATATATTCCGTTTTAAATTACTTATTTAAATAATGAAAATAACCAAACTTAAAATCTAAAGTACAACGTCGACTCTATACATTTTATGTCCGTTACCCAGTTCATCACGGCGGCATCGTTTGTGAGCGGAGGTAATATCGGTGCTCGTAAATTAATGAAATCAATTAACGTGCCGTTTGAAAACGACAATCCTTGTAAACTTCATGCTCTCTCAAAGGAACACAAGTTAAAACTTTCGTTCTTTACAACGGATTTTTTTTCTAATATAAGGGACGGGGAAGCCTGAAGAAGAGATGGCTGGACGGGATAAGGAGAGATATGGAGGAGTGTGGAGTGACGCGGGACCAAACAAGTGTGGGGCCAGAGTGGAGGCACAAGACATATAGAGCTGACCCCAAATTAATGGGAATAATAATTAATGGCTAGAAAGATGATGATGATGATGATGATGATGATGATGATAGACACCGTTCTGCACTTTTAGAGATTAGCAGTGGATTTAAAATATTATGATCGACCTCTGTGGCTGATGTGGTTGGCGCGTTGGCGCACAAGCCGAAGGTAGCGGGTTCGAATCTCGCCAGGGAACAAAAAAAAAGTTTATTTGTTCCTGGGTCATGGATGTGTATTAAATATGCGTATTATATAATAAAAATCTTAAATATAAGTATTTAATATATATGTATTTCCGTTGTCTGGTGCCCGTAACACAAGTCTCTTCGAGTACTTACTACGGGACCAGATTGACGTGGTGTAAAAGCCTCCATAGACATAGACATTATAGACATTATGATTATCATTTGTAATGAAAAACAATATAATGTTGCGGTGGCTGTTGTGAAAACATTTCCACGCCACGAAAAAAATATAATACGACATTGAAATTTTCTTACCAATTTACCAGAATACTAAGAACCAATAAGGATGAATTATTTTTATAACCTTCTGACCTTTTTTTAGTACTCTAATAACCTAAAAAGTTCCAATAACAAAAAAACACAATTAAATGCCACATCAAATTAAAGACATTCTATTAATAAAAACTTTAGCCTAACTGGTTGCTTTAAACGACCACGAGTTTCATTCAGGAGCGGCCATTACTAATCAATGCTCTTTAATGACAAGATATAAATCTACTTTAAGAGGTTAAGGGCGGCGCCCTTTAAAGGGGTATAATTGGGCCATTTTAAGGGTGCACCGTCACCACACGTCGTTAAGAGGTAGCACATTAACTAGAGAAGGATCAAAACAACAAAAAATAAATCAGCGCATTGTATTATTAGATAACTACACATTATTTTTTTTCATACACACTCAGAAATTATTTGAAAACATGCAAGATTTCATGATTGAAGAATTTTAATGAATCTTAAATGTCTGAAAGTGGATTTTATTTAGTCGCTACTACTAAAGTACTAAGTAATTGATATTTAAGAAATTACACACAAAATTTTGAATTTATTTCATTCCATAAAGTTGATTGAATGTACTGGTAATAATGTAATTGGTCCTTGATGGAAATTCATGTTATAGCAACTATAATGAAACTTATTTAACACTTTTTCCACTATTTGTTTCAATCGATAAAGCAACGTGGACCTCCTCACTGTAAGGAAGACTCTGTTGTTCTAAGATTCAATGTGATTCTTCTTCGATCTATTTAAATTATAAAAATATCGATTTTTACGGTAGTTCCTGTCTTGCACACAAATATAATATGGAATCAGCTGACACCCTTGATATTTCCGAACCGATGCGACTTAAGGTCGTTCAAGAAAGTAGCATAGCTACTCCTATTAAGCTATTGGAAAGGCCGGCAACGCGCCTGCTAATCCTCTGGTGCGGGTGTCTGTGGATGTCCCTATCACTTACTATCAGATGAACAGACTGTCCGTTCGTCCCCCTTTTCTAAAAAAAAAACTTTAAATACTACTTAGTCACTTATTTTACTTCAGTATTAATGGACATGAATTTTATTAGATATTGTTTTTTACATTAAAAACGTGTGCCTGGCCTTAATCGCAGATCCGTATTATAAGCCCCCGTGAGCGATTAAGTTTTTGATTTATTTTTAACACACCTCCCTCTGTCACGGGGTGAGATGATTAATAAACGGCCACATCACACGGAACCCAAACACAACATTTGAAATCCCGGTGTTTTGTATAATAAAGTCTTTTGTTCCAATTATGTTTAAGGTGTTCATCATCATCATCAGCCTTTATCCGTCCACTGCGCGTCCATTTATTTTTAATCATCTGTAAACTTAGACAAAAGCCGTATATGATCAATTGGTCGTAATTCCTCACTTATTTTTGGGAAATTCCACTTACTCCCGGACTCTCCTGTATTTTCTGATATAGCCAGCCTTCTAAGCGTTATTCACGTTGGTTCATTTCACAGGTTTTTTCCCCCATTTGCTTGTAGTCTATCCATTTTATTTTATAATTTTTGACTATTAGAAAATCAAAGTATTTTTAATACTGGGCTATATTAATATTTTTATTAAAGTAATTTATGCTCAGGTAACCATTTTTATTAAGAAAGAAATCTATTTTATGATTAAAATGATTTCAACTAACTTAATTAAATCTTATGAAAGTACAATAAATAAATTTATCATAAAAAACAAAACTTTTCTTTTTACTTTGTTTTCTTGTATTACTCTCCAGCTTCTATATTATATCCAAATACACTTTAATAATAGGTTTTAATTCTTAATATTTTTTTACGAAACCACTTATAAGTTAGCGTGTAGGAATTGTTTTATTGATTTTGAAAAAACCTCAATGCGCCCATAAATGGCCTTAACCCCGGATTGGATGCGTGATGGAATTCGAAACAATACTCTACCCGCTACCTTCATGGCTTTTTACTTCACCAAGTACTGACTGAGTACTGACAGACATTGTTATTTTCAAATAGGCTTTACACTATCTATACGTCATCTAAAACATACTGCAATATGACGGAGCTAATTTAATAAAAAATGATGATGGTTTTAGAATTATTTTGCGTAAGTTTTTTGCTGTCTAATTTTGACTTGTGCCATTATTATTAATTTTGTTATCTGTTAACTTTCATTATAATAATTGGATAATAGAATCAGGCGTTACTTTGCGGAAATCCATTTTAAAAAAGATATTAAATTATATATTCATGGTTCGCAGGTTATTGCTAATTAATATCTCTTCTTCTGACTTACTGTGACTGTGAATCTGTTGATGACGTGTTATAAATAAATAAAAAACTGTAGGGCTATTCTGTAAAAAACCATTCGATATAGAGCTTCACCTGAGTGATAGAGCTCGCTTTACGCTCACTTCGAAAAGGAATTTTATTGATATAAATAGATAGTCAAGTTTTAAAGAATACAAATTCGTCATATCACCACGGATTCCGCTTTCGAGATTCGAAAACGACCTTACAGAATACTGGGTGGCCCTACTGGGTAGGAGGACGATCACCGTGCAATGGCCGATGAGTGTGGAAGATGACCGATGCTAATGGCAAGGTATCGGTGGTCTTGACGTTCATTGAGGGGGGCACAATTTATTATATTCAGTGAATAGATTGACATAGTTAAAAAATTTGAGTCTTAACTAGGAATAATGCCATCTATTTGTTAGCTCTCAAACCAAATCAAGTTGATATTTTGTAGTAAAACATATTTCCTAAATTGTGACATCTAGTGAATAATATTAGTACCTCAACAATAAGCGCCGTTCAATGTTACTTTTCAATTATTGAAGTTGTTCACAGATGGCGTTAAATAAGTTTGTATATTGTCACTAGATGGCGCTAATAAAATACAATTGAATTATAATATATTTTATAATAAAAAGAATAAGTTGCCGTCAGTGCATATAGATACAGTTATTTTCATATATTGACAAAAATATAAATGCTCTGGATTTTTTAAATAAGGACAAAAGAAATGCCCCGGGTGAGGATCGAACTCACGACCTTAAGATTATGAGACTTACGCGCTGCCTACTGCGCTACCGAGGCTTGCGTAATATGTGTTAATTTAATATTTATATTCCTTTTAACTTTTAATTAAATAGCTATAATCATTAGCATGCTACCATGGATGTAGTATAATAACAGGATGGCTTACTCGGAAAAAATGTATTTACGAAAGTGAACACTAACTCAACGCATTAAGTATTATATTCTAATGGGCATTACACAGATGCTGATCCGAGCCGAGCGGGATAGCAATATGTAAGAAGTGTGTCTCGTTCTTTTATCTTGCTAGCTTAAAAATGTATTTTATTAAAAATTTGGGCTGATCAAAAATTTCATCGAAAAAAAATGTCTTTTTAATATTATTTTGACAATTGTATGTCTAGAAATTGTAATTGAATTTATTTATTTAAATATATTTCCAATTCAAAAAGAAAACATAAATTATTATTTTGCTTATTTCTTTTATTTCTTATGGTAGCCCAGTTAAGTGTCATCTTGACATTTTGTATTGTAATGGTTGCTATGGTTACTTAAATAACATAATTAGTCAATCAAACTACTATGGTGACCATGATTTTTTTAAACGAAGTTCCTTACGGCAGGCTTGGAGGGGAATAATAGCAATGCGAAAAGCAATGGTCAGAACGTGAGACAGAGTGACTCCGTACTAAACTTCCCACGTTCCTAATTATTTTAATCAGTTTGAATCCATGGCATCTTTACTTGTTTTGTAATCTTAATTCAAGAATGCGTTATAATGAGAGTAAACCTAAGATTTGCAGTTAATATTTTGGGATGATAATGATAACTCGACCACCTGATGACGGATTCCTGTCAAGTCTGTAGTATGGAAGTATTTGTATTATGTATTTCGTAATCCATCTACTATTCTTCAGATTTTAACCATTGCTAATGTTGGTATTTTCGTTTATAAGTAAGTATAATACTTGTGTCAGATTTTTCAAGCACCCTAAATGCATTCAAGCTAACTTGCGATATCTGCCGGGGCTAAACGCGCCTTTTGAAGAACTTAAAAACTCGAGATTTATAATATTATGGCAGACGTGGTAAACTCATGCAGCGCTTAAAACTGCATACATCAAGTATGTACTAGTAGGATATAAACCTTACAAAAAAAAAAACCAATAAAAAAAATTAAAATTAACCCATATATGCCCAGAACTATTTTTAGTTGCGATATCTTTGATTTTTGGATATGTTCACACCTGATGGGTCCTTATGAATACTGTAAGTAGTAATTTGGAGGAGGAGTTGGGGAAGGGTGTTTTTTTTAATGGGTCGAAAACGACCCCATAGGCAGATTTGTTACTTATAATCAATACAGAATAAAAATGCAATTATTGTATTTATTATTCACTTATGATACAAAATTAAGAATTAAACTCGTCGAAACATTTTGGTTGCTAATTTTACACCACTATTATGAATAATTAAGGAATATTGTGACTTTCTTCATTGCCATTCTAGTACTAGCGGCTTCGTGGCAGCGATGCATGCTGACAAAATAAGGATAGCAATCAGTTGTAGTCGATTGAACAGCATATAACTGTTGTTTTGACTAAATGAGTCAATTATTTATATTTGATGATTGAAAAACAGTTCAAAAACTGTTACAGGTTCTTCGTTTTCAGAAGAAATTATAACAGACCTAGATAGCGGTGTACTCCCTTCACTCGCGGTCGTTTAAGTGATCTTTCTTCACCCTAGCATGCTCTCCCAACTACTACCAGCTTGACGTTGAGTAGTTCGACCTCGACCTCGACTGCTTTTACGTTCACTCTGCGTCCTCATCCAAATTATGTTCCTCGCAGGCTTTTACATGCCATTCCACATGATCTTCCGCGTGCTCCTCCCACGTGTTCTACCACGGCGGTCTAGTTTCAATGGCGATAAAGGTGTATTATCTGGTTACTCATCCTCGCTGGATGTGGTGTCTTCACCATGTGGATGTCCAAGTAAGATTTACAAAAGCGAGTAGCTATCCACGGGATAAATTATGAAAATATGAATCTGCCTCATCGCCGGAGTTGCCGTCAGGTACCATACCATCACCGGAAGGTTCTATTCATATATCAGAACCTTGGAACTCATCGTTGGAGTTCAAATTTTCCAATATTTATATGCTGTCGTACATTGTAAGTTGTCTTTTGCACTTGAAATAAAAATAATAGCAAGTCATACATCTGCCCAAGGGGTCGATATCGACCCACGTGTGTTTACGTACCTATATCTCCGTAATAAGTATTTCTATTCGAGCACTTTTACTGTAAATATATAGGTAAACTATCTTATTTTATGACTATAACAGCACATTAGATAAACTAGTCTAGAAACAAATGTTACATACATTTTTTTCCGCAAAGTCACACTTTTTAGCCAACTCAAAAGAAGTGCCGACTTCAAATGTCACTAGAAGTTTAAAAATTGCCCGTCAACGAAATTTGTTTATTTATTTTGGTAGAAAATACTCTCATCATCTTATAGATAGTGCCAGACGTCGCAAATAAGTAGTCATATTAACAATATCACATTTCTCCTGCGACATACCTCGCAGGACAAAAACGACCCACTGGGCATATATGGGTTAAATAAAAATTTTCAATACCCATTTCCTGACAGTTTGAATTTTTGAAAGACATTTGTCCCACCTGTCAAAATCTTATTGTCACCTTATAAGAAAGGGACACAATCCCTAACACTGGCTATCTCTGTCGGCTCGTTTTTCTGTTACGAGTTCTCAGTCCTGTTATATATTATTACGTCCATTCATGCTACAGACATTGTACTATGAGGACTGCAACACTAACACCCGTATTTAAGAAGCGTACTTGGCTAAGTAATTAAACAATACTATGCAAAAACGCTTCTATCCGTTGAATGACCCTATGCTTTCGGGAGTACTGTGGTCTGTGACACTTCAAACTTCAAAGTATTGTTTGTGAATACAGGTGTAAGTTCTGGCCATGCAAAGATAATTTTGTGTAATTCATTTTATCTAGATTCCAAACACCTAGAAGTTTTTACAAAAGTGCTCGACAACTACATCAAAGGATAAGCAGATGCGTTGCCGGCCTTTCAGATATGAAACTGAGTATGCTCTTTTCTTGAAAGCCCCAAGTCTTATTGGCTCGGAAATACTGTGAGAAGCAATTATTTTCGCATTGTGATAATACGAGACCTTTATAATATTATTATGTATAATATAATAAATATAATTCTGTAAAATTTAAGATTTTCAGACAAAGAGGTGGTAAATGAATTCTAAATTTTGACGCGGCGTCCTGTGTTGAATTTCGAAACTAAAGTGGTAAGAGGCACCAGATGACACCAGGAGAACATTTACCACTTTTCCAGGTCTTCTAATATCAAACAAATCACCACATATAACATTAAACAAAAATCTATTACGAAAGTTCCATAAGCTTTTGAATCGGCTGTCAAAACTCCGACCAAACTTTCTCTAATCGACACCTAAAATGTCATTATGTCCAAATCTCCCAGGGCCTGTAAATTTTCCCCGTTTTTAGAGTTATTCTGAATTATTCTAACCCCTTTTTGAATATTTAAAAAGTCGTTGCCAACAGTTTAATTGGGCAATCCGGCAAGGATTAAATTATCAAGACACCTAGTCACCGCACCTTTACAATTTAATGAATTCGACATGAATTACCGCGTTCTCGGTCGTACTAATTCATAAATAAAGGGTAAGCGCTTGGAAAATACTGGAATCTTAAAAAGAATTCATTAAATTTAAGGTTGATGTTATAAACGGAAATAAAATGTGTTATATTATTAAAATTCAACAAGTCTATTGTCATCATTGATGATTTATAAGTTATGTCATTAAAAATGACTCATAAGTCATTTTTAATGATGACAAATCATTCATGATGCTGGTATTCCTACATCACAACCTACATCACAATGAGACATGGCATTATTACAAAATACAAAACATTATCTCTCTCTGTTCCTTTTATGTGAAATTTAGTTCTACGCTGCAACCTAGATGTCGCTACAAAGATGATATTACCCGCTTCGTCGACAAGTAATTTATTAAAGTATCAGACTATCGAAATAAGTAAAATATTCATACAGCAATGCATTATTTATCAATGAAGATTGAGCTCTGATTTTTGTTCACATTTTTTACAAAAGGAAGACAGAGATTTTCTCCACACAATATTACACTTAAAATACCTATGTCGCCGAGAGATATTTGGGAATTTTGTAACACATACCTATTTTATACGTATAATGCCATAATTACAATTTCTACAAATCAAAGATGGCTAAAGCAAAAGATCAAGAATTTAACATGAATAAATGGTTCTTTATATAAGTAAGGCAAAAGACACCAGAGAGTACTGAACAATTTTTAATTCCGATCCTTCAGTTCACAAGTTAAGCAGTTTATGGAGGGGACATTTTTAACTTTTCCACTTTTTCTGCTTTAATTTTTTAAATCAACCCTCTCGGGGCTGATCCGAGATTTGAAACACGGTGGAGTTTTTTAAGAGTTTAAAAAGACTTTCACAATGGGTTACGCTCACATAAAACTCGGCATGCATAATTTTATGGCCTCCCAAAGGTATTACATTTAAAACACAAAATTTTACGCCATTTAAATATCATACGAAATACATTTTTAATATTTGTGATATTATGATTTTATCTAAAAACATATTAAGAGGTTGCAGGAGAGATGTTTACGTAATAGGAAAAGCTTGATTTCGATTTTAGATTTTCGAGTGTATGCCTGTATGCTATCACTAACATGGTTTTTATAACATGGAAATTTATTAAGAGAAGTATTATCTCCGTTGGAAATCAGATAGTGTTATTCTTTTGTGAGTTTTTAAGGGAAATATATGATGAATAATGGATTGACAATGTTTTACTCTGTTTCAACTCGTCAGAACTCGGTTGTAGAAAATTTGTAGCCAGAAAAATTATTGCCAGTCACAAGGACTGCTAATAGAAATGAAGAATTATAACTTAGAATTTTTGATAATATGATATTCCAAAAATAATCATAATGATGGCATGCTCATGCGAACATAATGTTATTATAAGATATTGAAGAGTGTTTAAGATGGCAAAATTATTTTCAGTTCAAAAATAGTTGTGATTGCCTAGCAGATGTCAATTGTCTATAATATTATAATTAGAATTTGAAGAATATAATGAAGAAATGAGAAAATATGAATAATTCAAAAAAAACAAACCCTTATTTTTTATTTAATACTTTATTGTTTATAATTTATATATCTTTTTCAGCCCTCTTTGAATTTTGATAGAACGTTCTAGATGCTATTCGAATGTTTTCGAAATTCGAATCGAATGACCCTAAAATCATAAATTTCAGTGCTGGCGATCAGGTTTCGAGGGAAATGGCACTTGTGAACTAAACTGTGGCAGCATTGTATCGTTTGTCGTCATTCGAATCGAAATTATAAAAGGCGCAAATACGTCACATTGTTTCACATTGAAATTAACAATTTTGCTTCAAAATGTTTACATCCATGTTTCGTTCATTAGATTTGGAGTTTAAATATGAGCAAAGGTTTAAGTAGGACGTAAGTATCAATGTGACGTATAACGTACTCCTGCGCAAATAATAATAATGTAGTAAAAAGTAATGATAATGAAAACAATTTAATCATAAACATTATATTTATTTTATTAACATATCTACAACTATGACCGTGGTACATAATATTAATTTACATTGTAAATTAATTTATATACTAATACTAACTAGTTTTTGGTGGCTTCCTCCGCGTGGAGTTCGAAGAAGTACTGTAGCATAAAAATTTTCTAGCCAGAATGAAATAAAAAAAAAAACAAATGAGTAGTGCAGTGCATCCTTACGTTATGATTATACTATTAAGTATGATACTTAAGTTGAAAAATAGCGATAATCTCCACAGTTGACTAACATGACTGATGTCAGGCTTGATAAATTCTTTTTGCATGAAGCTGACTAAGTACTAAGGTAATATTAGGACGTCTGACACCTACTCCCGTGGCCACGGTTGCTGTAAAGTATTCATAAACTTCAAGCATGTACTTCAATAAACAGCGATAAAATCCGTAAAACTTGTTTCATTATACTGATGTAAGTTATTATTTAGCTTATTTAAGAAGAATTTTTTGATCTGTCGGGTAGGTAGAAACGCGAAAAGCGAACATTGTATAGTCTGTCGAATTGGAAACAGTGTTTCATGCTATCAAAAACCTTTAGGCACAAATGCTAAAATATTAAGAATAAGTACCGCCTACGACAGTATCTTGCCCCTACCATTAAAATTTATCACAAGCGAGTTTACACGAAATCCAGGTGATAAAGTAAGATGACAGTTGTTTAGTAGGGGCCGGGGAGTATTGTGTATGTGGAAAATTGAAAGGTGTGGGGGCCCTGAGACCGGTTTTATTTATAGCGAGATGGTTTTTGGATTGCCCCGAGTAACGCCGGGTTATATGACGTGTGTAAATTGTTATGTCTCGTACTAGTATTATTTTATTAGTGAAGTCGATGGAATTAAATTGAAAGCATATTATTTATTGTGTACAAAGATCCTATGTAAAAATAACTAGCTTGTGACAGCGTTGGATGTGTCTTGGCATCTATTTATAGAGGCCTATGTTTAGCAGTGGACGGATAAAGGCTGATGATGATGATAATGATGATGATGATGATGATATATTTCCGTTTTCTGGTACCCGTAACACAAGTTCTTAGGAACTTATCACGGGATTGATGTTGTGTAAAAGCGTCCATAGATATTATTATTATTATTATTAGATGTCTTTTTTCCCGTAAAACTTTGCTGTGTTCCAAAGAGAGGTTCAAGACAGGATGAGTAATTACCAACACAGAGATGTCAGAGATAATAATATGCTACAGATTACCTGGGCTACGTGAAGTTAGATTTACGGGGCCTGTTCTTATCTTATACTATTATATAAAGCTAATTTTTTTTGTTTGAACATACTAATCTCAAGAACTATTGGTTGGATTTGAATGATTCTTTCAGTTTTAGATAGCCCATTTATTAAGGAAAGCTATAGGGTATACCATCCCGCTAAGATGCATTTGTAAATCTTACTAAACGCAGGCAAAGTTGCGGGCAATAATGTATTTATATATTTGAATCCTGTCAAAATAGTATGTCCAAAAAAAATGTCTCTGTGGCTGTGGTTTTCCTGTTGTCTGCAAATCTGGGACCCTGACGAAGCGGCTGAAGGCACTCGCAGGTGGTCTAGTCCCCACAAATGTCCGGAAAATCTAGATACATGCAAAATCAGAACTTCTTTGAGCAGAGTCTAGACAGACTTCAATTAAATACAATTTCTACAATTTTTTTTAGTTTTTGAATTTAAAAAAAGATACATAACGATTTTATTGTCAGGCAGATGAAATAAAAATAAAAATTTCACAGCGTAGTTTATTTTCTATGTAAAAAGTAATAAACGTATATTTTATATAGTTAATAAAATCTAACGTAAGCGGCGTGAATAAACAATACATAAGTCGAGATTTGAGTGTCGAACATAAAGGGGTGGGTTTATCCTGGGCCGATGGGCCGGTGGACTGGGCCAGCCCATAAACTGGACGAGATTACTTTTATGTCTCCTAACGAGTAATAGCACATAAAACTCGCGCGAAAAACACTAGTTACGGCCTCGAGATGCACTGCTTAATTGTACTGATGGCAAAAAAAAGTAAAATTAGCTTTTGTTATTTTTGTCATTATTAGATATATAATATAGCTCGAGAGAACCCGCTTGGAGCACTTATTTTTGGGTGGTAAGAAAACCAAGAACAACTGTTTTCTGTGCCTAAAATAACCTAAAGCCACCACCACCACCACGAACCACGAAGGTTAAGGCGGTTAAGGTTGATATAATACGTTTTTCTGTTTACGCGATTTTCATGAACCAGTTTGGATTTTCTCGCGGTCTATTAAGATTTTCGCATGTCCGACGTTACGGCTCTTTTATTTCAAGGGGACTAGGGAACAAGCTTAAGCTTTCGTAAATCGTACAGCTTACTTTAACACTTAAAAACCATGATAGAGCTTGCTTACCGCCATGAAAAAACCCATATTTTTTTTTCCAATCTTAATGCCAATATCAGTATAATAAAATCAACTTACAAAACCACAACACAGGCAGTTTTCTCATGACCATGATTGCTGAATAGTATTCAAAATCTTTATAAACCATGATAAATTCATAAAAAAATATTTCTTCTACAACTAAAGCCATGCTGTAAAGCATATGACCAGAATCTTTTGAATAACAATAACGCATTGCACTTTTTTGCCGACCTTACAACATCCTCCTGATAATTCGTAATTCAGAGCAGGCAATAGGGATACAGTAGCCCCTGTAAAGCTGTCCGGACCAAGCGTAAGATTTATCTCTCATATAACTTTAGGATATATTTATTATTACATATTGTTGCAAAATAAAGGGAAATAGTTATTGCTATGTTCACGTGTGAGTTTTTATTAAGTAAGATTGATAGTAATGTGAACCATCACTCCACTAGAAAACCTTTCCATCAATTAGAATTAAGTAGCTAGTAGTATTGTGTTTACCATCACAGACAAACAGACAAACGTACATTTTAATATCTATAATGTAATATTGGAATAATAATAATGCTATATTTGCATAGCTATAATTATTATCTCTATAAGGTCAATAATGTAACAATCAACCTACCAAAAAAAATCTATCATGAAATTTCATGTAAGACTCCATAAGAAAAAACTTTTCTGCTCTAAGCTTTTCCGGCTCCGGGCTTCATGAAAAAAGTTATAAAGAACGGTTACGATTAAATTAAAAATGTATACTTAAAAAAAGCTATAAAATAATTACGAACATCCTCAGTTAATAAATCCCCACATCACCGGGGGCCATTCCTCCCTTCCTTTCTCATGCTACAAAGAATTTACTCCTCATCTAACATTTAAGAATTAATCGCGTCTACGGAGCTACGAGCGCTACGAACGCTACGAGCGCTACGACTTCACCGTTCATCATAAAAACTTCGTAAACTATGAAAATGAAATCGGGCGACGATAAACATTTAGCAGTTACAAAGTGTTACAGATGGGATTGCGCAGAACATGACCGTGTGTGTTAATAAAATGTTTATTTTGCCAAAAAAAGTTGTTTTTAGACCTGTATACTTGGTGACTTGAGAGTGTCGTGAATGAAATATATGCTGATAATTAATTGATAGCAAATACAAATAATTTGACAAAAACAACAAATTTAAAAGTTGATAATATTTTTTAGTCTAATTTAAATTTTAAAATTACTTCCTTAATATTAGCTATCTATCAGTAAAATTCCGTCCAAATGAGACCAGCCGTTTTGGAATTAGCCGAAACAAAGAGACATACAATTTTTTACCTTAGATAGCCGTACCACAATATTATTATGTACTTACATAATATTATAGTGAAAAATAATTAGAAATTACGATCTATATATATTTGTATGGAAACGCATCTTGAACAGAATATTAGGCTAATTTCCTGACAGAAAATAATTAAGTTTAATGGTCAAGACATTTTTTTCGGTACAAAAAAAATGTTTAAATGAGATACAGAAGAATTAACGCCACAGTCCCAAAATAATATAATCAACAAAAAAATGTTGAAAATTTTTACACAATAAAGTTATACGCATGCAAATATATCACAATTCTCAACGGTGTCTGAACATTCGGAGTTGTGATTATGATCCTTCAAAACAGCGACCCTTACGGAGTGTCATCTGGAATATAATATATTGCGTTAGCTGGACCCGAGTATCCCTAAGGAGACCCTGTTAATTACAAGTACAAGTCGCGCGCCCGGGGAAACCTTTTACCGTTTTGTTTACTTTATTATGAATATTATTGTACTCTATAATAGATTATTTTATTTTACATAAGATTTTAAATTAACATGGTTATTTTCTTCGCAAAAAATATTTAAAATGGGATATTTACCACTTTTTATTAATAAGATATTCGTAGATAATATTGAAATATAGAGCTCCACAAAGTTAAAGTAAAAGACGTTGTACAGTTCTTTAAAAACACATTATGTGCCTGTAGTAATCAGAAACAATTTAATTAGATGTATTAAAAACTAGTAAATAATAACAATTAAAAAAATATACTGAGATTATCCGTCCTAAAAAAATACTTGCTTCAACAATATGGCGCCGAATCAGACTTGTGATGTCACTCGTCAGTAAATCTATTGTACTGCGTAGCGTTACTCACTTAATGACTTAATATAGATGTTTAAAGAAGTTGTTCGCCATATTTGATTATAGCAAATCAAAATTATTTATTAGGTTATTTATAGTTTTAACCTTAAAATAAAAGTGTGTTTTAGGATTTTTGGTCATAATAAGGCATAATCGTCACAAACTTTAATCAGTTTTCTCTTATTTGATTCGGCCTTTGCACCGTTTGTCAGCTCCTATATTTGATACAGCTGTTGATTTGGTAAGAATCCTACACGGCTTCCCACCCAATCAAATTAATCTGACTTTTGAAACCTTACAAATTTGGACAGCATTATCGTATTTCATATTTTCCTCTAATCTCTGATTAAAATGACTTTTTCATTAATTTTTATCTTCAATTTATTAACCTTTCATAGCCATAATGCTGTAATTTAGAGCATAGCTCTATATCATTTTGAAAGCGATTTACAATTAATATTAATGTAATTTTTTGTATAGACTAGAAACATAAGTAGGTACATATCCAATGGATTGTTTTTTCGAATCGTAATTTGATTTCACAATTAACTTTCAGAAGTATATCGCTTCCGTACACGAAGTCGAAACCGCCAGGGGATGTTTCACGACGTTTCGGTTCCAAAATTAAATTTAAATCCCCCACATTTTTACCACCCTTCAAATTATTTTCCACAATAAGTAACTTTTTTAGGTGGTCCGTTATTAAATTTTCTGAGGTCATATCGGAGTGAAAGACACTTTTTTATTAAATAAAAATCGTTTTTATGAAAATTCTCGTTTTCAAATATAACATTTTCATTTAAGAATATAAAGCTTATTCATACAATAAAACACAAGCCATAATTTATAAACGTATTATTTGAATTGTACAAAACCGAATCCTGCGCAGATGAAGTCGGTCCCAGCTAACAAATAATGTTTAATATTTCTTATAAAATTAAATAGAAACATTATAATATTAATTAAAGAGTTTAGACTTTGCCTTGCCTTAGACCGAGTAGTGAAATACTAACAGTAGGCCTGAATTTAAGTGCCTCAAGGAATATCTTAGTCGCAGAAGTATAGAATATTCGTCGTAGAACATAAAAACACATAACCTATAGATTTATATCTATCTGAGTTATCATTACTCTCCTTTATAATTAACTAGCTGTTGCCCGCGGCTTCGCCCGAGTTAGCAAGAAAAAATTCTTGTTGTATGTTACTTTTTGTACCTCCGAAAATATCATTTGTACAAAACTAACAAACATCCCTACTTTCACATTTATAATATTAGTCAGGATTCTTAAACATGTTATATTTATAATGAGATTCTATTGAAGAAAAAGATATAAAAAAATCTTAAATTTTATACGTGATTTATATTGCGTCATAGATTTATAGATTAAACAAAATCTCTCAAATACGTCCAAAAGACTCCTTGTCAACTTAGCCCATTTGACTTTAGTAGGGCACTGCTTAAGGGGCCATAACTGAAAGGTAACGTAGGCCACGAGAGGCCATCTTGAAGGCACTTGTCAAAGCTCGTAATATTTTATTAGATAACCAAATAAACCTCGGGCCAGCATTTGCTTTGGGGCTTTCTATGGCTTATTGTTTATTTTTGTTTAAAAATTCATACAATAGGCGTCTTGGTTGGACGGTCTTGATTGGTTCGATGGATAGTATGCATTTTAGTTCAGTTTTTGTAAGTTGCTACTAATAAGAAATTGATTTAGAGAAATAATTATTTTTTATTACAAGAAATTTAAAGAATTTTACAGAACGCATATGCAAAGCAAAAGCGAGCCTTGCCTGTCACGAGTCTATTTTATAAAAAAAGTTATTGGGCCATAATTGACCTTTGCGCTTGGGCAGATACATTTAATAAATGTATCTGCCCAAGCGGGCTGATGAGATAATAAATGTCATTTATTATCTCATCAGCCCGCCTTGACAAATGGCACAAGCGCTAAATGAATAGAATAGAATACTTCTTGTATGGGAACACTAGCTGTCAAATTACATATCGTAAAGCTAGTGTCATTCCCATACAATAAGTATTCTATTCTATTCGTTTAGCGTTTGTGCCACTTGTCCAGAGGGACAGACATGCAGTCTTCCTGCGTGTCGTAATTAATGTAAAATAGATATTCTATTCAATCCAATTAGGATTCTTTGATTAAAATACGACGCTATTAAAAAAATTGGTTTATAATTTTTTCGTTTAGTGGGACAATAATAATTTAAGGTTCTATCATGTAACCAACTATAACTAGTCTTTAATAGTTTAACTTTAGCATAAGTTATTTATATAATTTCATCCCTTCTGTTACACGTTTAGTTTATGATACTGTAAAATAAGCGTGCACAGCATTAACTTTGAAATCTGTAGCGAATGTGCCCCCGTTTAATCATATATAATAATATTCTCGCTCGCATTAATATTCATAATACAATTTAACATGGAGAGGTTAATTTCACCTAAATATGTAAATTATCATGAGCCGACCACCGTTATTTCAGATGTCAGTTTGTTTATTTCTATTCCTGTCACACTTTTGGACAATTTATGTTACAGGAAAGAGACGGGTAGTATGTATTATGAATAAGGTGGTAGGGAACATTTTAACGGCGCCTATGAGGGCTGTGAACGCTGAAATAACTTTCAAATATTGTCGCTAGGTGGACGGAAAGTTTGGCTCCTGAGGGACGTCGCGTCCTCTTTGTTTATAAATGAAACGCATATCATTTTGTTACGCAACGTGACCGTTAAAATGAGTTAGTTTTTAGAAAATGACAGCGGAATGGTAGGAAATAGGCTAATCGAATAGCTAAGTAAAAGTCAGATCGTATAGGTTCAGACGATTCGGAAAGTGTGAAGCGAAGGCATGACAAGAAAAAGTACGAAATTTTTCGTAATTTTAAAAAGATGTATGAAAATGAAATGCTATTATAAATTATCATTTTTACTGACAAAAAAAAAAGAAGTTAAAAAATCAATTTTAAGAAAGAAAGATAGCCTCTTAAGGAAACATTAAATTCTAGTTTTGAATTCATATAATCAATGCCATGACCCTGATAATGTCCCATTATTTGAAAAACTTTGAAACTTGTTTTTCGTAGTGATTGTTAGTTCATAGTTTTAGTGACTTACTTTTGCTTCGTGAAATTTACAGTTCAGAAATATTTATTTCAAATGATACACTTAAACATCAACATAATATAACCACTAAAATAATATTAGACCCAATATTAATCCACACCTACATCACGGCTATTACGTATCTAATCGGTTCCAACATAAGAAATAAGTTATAAAAGTAAATTGAATTACTAATATGATAAATTATATTTTATTAGTGGTTGCAAATTGTATATTATCTATTTGTGTGCATATTTTCAGAATAACTTTGATATCAGCAATATCATTATTATCATTATCTGCCTTTATCCCTTCATTGCTGACTATAAGCCCCCCTCAATGAACACCAAGATCGTCTCCCCTTATAACAAGTGTAATATAAAATAATATTTTCATTTAATCGATATTAAAGATGTGTTAATAATTAAATACAAGCCATTAATAAATAATAGATAAATGCGAAAAAAAAATCCAATTGAGTTTTGTATTAGATACTCCCGCTAAAGTAATTAAAATGGCCCGATTGTAAACGAAGTTAATTCCGTAAATTGCGAATCGCGAGCCCATAAAACATAATTAAAAAGCCGAACGCGAGAAAAAATTGCAAAAAGGCGAGAGGCGCGTCATCAATCTGACGAATTATTTCATTTGCGTATTAAATCCCGTTTCGCCAACCCCGAATTACTTGCTGAGTTAATTACTTGGAATATGGGATCCGCAGCCCTGGGGTTCCTGTGATTTCTGCACATACGAGATAAAATACTCATAAACAATGATAAGTGTAAATTATGTCTACTAACGGCGGCTTTCTATCTTAAAATGTTCGTATCTATCTTGAAAATTTGACACATTTTCTTACAAAATCTGTCAAAATTTTAAGATCGATAAGAAAATTTTAAGACAGATAGAATGAGCTCGATTTACTAAATGATGAAATGCTCAAAATACTTCACATACAGGGAGGAGCACCTCACTAACTAATCGTTGAAACATAAAAACGTTTAAAATAGATTTAGCTAAGTTACTATTAATGGTATTTATTACATTTTTATTTATTTTTATATTCACAAGATAATATAGGCAATGTATAAAAAAAATTTTGAAAAAAAATATCACAGATTTATAAATAAAGACAGATGGAGCATGCCGAACACCCGAGTGACGTCACCAAAGCGAATACAAATTTTAAGCGAGCTCAAGTGCTTAACATAGCGTCGTACTCTAAACGCCTATTAGATTGTGTTCGATTTTGAATTTGTATTCGCTTTGGTGGCGTTACTCGCGTGTTCGGCATGTTCCATCTGTCTTTATTTATTATTCTGTGAAAAATATGATAAAAATTGTACATCAAGACATAATAAACTTGTCATCTTACAATATCCATGCACACATAACCCAGCCTCCGCGTAAAGTTCTTGAGCACTCTAATCACGAGCTAATAGTTCTGTTACAGTGATAGAGTTAACGCAAATTAACACAACGTATGTCCAATTAAACCCATCAAACGTGAACCGGTGAGCGTGACGTGATTAGCCTCGCACGTGACAGGCCTTCTACAACATTACTATATTCTAGAGTACGTGACAAGATGCTTATAACCGTATTACTATATTCTAGAGTAAACGAAAATATGCTTATAGTCGTGTTACTATGAATGAATAAATGAATAAAGTTTATTGTGCACTATTACTACAATATAAATGTATGACAAAATAACAAAACAAAAATAAATATGCGAACACAAAGGCGACTTCATCGCTTAAAGCGATTTCTTCCAAGGCAGGTGCAACTATAAATAAGATAAATTATTTTATTTTTATATAACTATATTCTAGAGAACGTGACAAGAGGCTTACGGCCGTATAACTATATTCTAGAGAACGTGACAAGATGCATACAACCGTATAACAGTATTCTAGAGAACCTGACGAGATGCTTATAGTCGTATTACTATATTCTAGAGAACGTGACAAGATGCTTATAACCGTATAACAGTATTCTAGGGAACCTGACGAAATGCTTATAGTCGTATTACTATATTCTAGAGAACGTGACAAGATGCTTATAACCGTATAACATAAGCTTAACCGTATAACAGTATTCTAGAGAACCTGACGAGATGCTTATAGTCGTATTACTATATTCTAGAGAACGTCACAAGATGCTTATAACCGTATAACAGTATTCTAGAGAACCTGACGAGATGCTTATAGTCGTATTACTATATTCTAGAGAACGTGACAAGATGCTTATAACCGTATAACAGTATTCTAGAGAACCTGACGAGATGCTTATAGTCGTATTACTATATTCTAGAGAACGTGACAAGATGCTTATAACCGTATAACATAAGCTTAACCGTATAACAGTATTCTAGAGAACCTGACGAGATGCTTATAGTCGTATTACTATATTCTAGAGAACGTCACAAGATGCTTATAACCGTATAACAGTATTCTAGAGAACCTGACGAGATGCTTATAGTCGTATTACTATATTCTAGAGAACGTGACAAGATGCTTAAAGTCGTATCACTATATTCTAGGGAACGTGACAAGATGCTTATAGTCGTATCACTATATTCTAGAGAACGTGACAAGATGCTTATAGTCGTATTACTATATTCTAGAGAACGTGACAACATGCTTATAGTCGTATCCACTATATTCTAGAGAACGTGAGAAGATGCTTATAGTCGTATCGCTATATTCTGGAGAACGTGACAAGATGCTTATAGTCGTATCACTATATTCTAGGGAACGTGACAAGATGCTTATAGTCGTATCACTATATTCTAGAGAACCTGACGAGATGCTTATAGTCGTATTACTATATTCTAGAGAACGTGACAAGATGCTTATAACCGTATAACAGTATTCTAGGGAACCTGACGAAATGCTTATAGTCGTATTACTATATTCTAGAGAACGTGACAAGATGCATACAACCGTATAACAGTATTCTAGAGAACCTGACGAGATGCTTATAGTCGTATTACTATATTCTAGAGAACGTGACAAGATGCTTATAACCGTATAACAGTATTCTAGGGAACCTGACGAAATGCTTATAGTCGTA
Source organism: Lycaena phlaeas (assembly GCA_905333005.2). Lineage (NCBI taxonomy): Eukaryota > Metazoa > Arthropoda > Insecta > Lepidoptera > Lycaenidae > Lycaena > Lycaena phlaeas. The sequence continues at coordinate 5,191,414 of HG995176.1, forward strand.
TTACTATATTCTAGAGAACGTGACTAGATGCTTATAACCGTATAACAGTATTCTAGAGAACCTGACGAGATGCTTATAGTCGTATTACTATATTCTAGAGAACGTGACAAGATGCTTATAACCGTATAACATAAGCTTAACCGTATAACAGTATTCTAGAGAACCTGACGAGATGCTTATAGTCGTATTACTATATTCTAGAGAACGTCACAAGATGCTTATAACCGTATAACAGTGTTCTAGAGAACCTGACGAGATGCTTATAGTCGTATTACTATATTCTAGAGAACGTGACAAGATGCTTAAAGTCGTATCACTATATTCTAGGGAACGTGACAAGATGCTTATAGTCGTATCACTATATTCTAGAGAACGTGACAAGATGCTTATAGTCGTATTACTATATTCTCGAAAACGTGACAAGATGCTTATAGCCGTATAACTATATTCTAGAGAACGTGACAAGATGCTTATAGCCGTATAACTATATTCTAGAAAACGTGACAAGATGCTTATAGCCGTATAACTATATTCTAGAAAACGTGACAGGATGCTTATAGCCGTATAACTAACTATATTCTAGAAAACGTGACAAGATGCTTATAGTCGTATAACTATATTCTAGAGAACGTGACGAGAAGCTTATATTTGTAAGTACTAATAGGTATATTGATTTCCTATGTTAACGTGAATTTTACTTATAATCCTGAAACAACTTTTACGGATTTTATCACGGTTTATTGAGTAGCTGTAGGACGTTTGACACCTCAGTCCTCCCGTGACCATGGTTGCTGTAAAGTATCTAAAACGTCGGGCATATAAAAACTTAATAAGCCGCGATGAAATCCGTAAAAATTGTTTCATCATCATTTGTAAAAGTTGTTTCATTATAGTGTATTATTATATTCTAGAGTACGTGACAAGACTGGACAATAAGACAATATTAGAGTCTAGACTCTTGCCATTACAAATAAACTTTTGTTACCGACTTTTGTTACGTACTGTCATGGATTTATTAATTGTATTATTTATCTAATATATAAAATTTCCCTGTCACAATGTTAGTTACCGTACTCCTCCGAAACGGCTTGACCGATCTTTATGAAATTTTATATGCATATTCAGTAGGTCTGAGAATCGGCCAACATCTATTTTTCATACCCCTAAGTGATAGGGGTTGTTCACCCTTAAAATTTTTTTGTTAATTTTTGGACGAAATTTTTTGTATTTATTTTTTTCTAATGTGGCATTAAAAAATACACACAACCCTAAATTTTCACCCCTCTACGATCAACCCCTATTTTTTAATAGCGATTTTAGCAGAACGAAGTCTGTCGGGACAGCTAGTTCGTATATAAAAATAAGAAAAAGGGTTTTAAAAATCTTGAGACAACAAACCAGGTAACGTATTATTTTTAATTCATCATGATCATCAGCGTCGTCAGCCTCTATCCGACAACTGCTGACAGGCCTTCAACGAACAAAGACATTAATAGATAAAATACTCACAGCAGCTGTGGACCAGCTTATTTCTTAATACAGGTTAAACTATGTCAATAATGATACGTATACACAATGGCGGCGCGCCTGCAATTCCCTGCCGTCGTAACGTCTAATTTCCGTCGACTTACACACATCAGCGTTTTCGATATCGTGCTACCCCCTTTATGTACAGAGTAATGTAATGTCTTGATTTCTTACATTTTCTTATTTTTAGGGCCTGTTTCACAATCTCCCTTTAAGTTCCCTATAGGCTATTGGCAACATATTTGACAGATGTTTGACAGATACTCCATACTCTATCTGTCAAACATCTGTCAAATATGTTGCCAATAGCCTATAGGGAACTTAAAGGGAGATTGTGAAACAGGCCCTTAGTATATTTTAAGCACACTAAATCAATTTTTAAGCAGAGCCAATTAAACATCTTGTGTTTCTATGTTCTTGTGTGTTCTGTCGCTGTCAGCAACTTTGTGTCATATATTTGGCATAGTGCTTACTTTTACTTACATTGATTCATAGTGATTTGACTTATATTTATTGCCATTTCTATCTGATTAGTATCAATTTTAATTCCTAGATATAATACATAAATTGTCTAAGATATATATTTATATCTTCTCTTGTAGATTTTTTAAACGAACCATTGGCATTCATTGAATGAGGTCTATGTTCGGCAGTGGACGTCTAAGGATGATGATGACAATGATCACATTTAAGTTTACCCGTTTGTGGGCTAAATAAAAAAAGTACTCAGTACTACTAAAATTGGTTTGTTGGTCGTGAATCGACCTATTCTTTATTTTACCCGTTTAAATTGTAGAGTAAGTTAAAAGTATTGACAATCATTATAATGAAACGACTTTTACAGATTTTATCGCGGCTTATTATTATTTTTACATGCCTGACGTTTCGGATACTTTACAGCAACCATGGTTACGGGAGGACTGTCCTCCTGACTGTGTAGAAGTCGTTTCATTATAATGGGTGAAATTCGCGTAAACATAAGAAAAAAGTATTGACGCTCTTTAGTTGACTGCTGTTGTTTTGTTACAAATCTGTTGCTGTTATCAAGCGCATGAATTGATTTCGCTAAGTTGGCATAGGAATTTGCTGTTACGCATAGTTGTTTTTTTTTATGGAAAAGCTGTCAAGTGCACTGTTGGAATTCCCTATTGGTAAATAATTAGTAGTCTAGTAAATACTACACGTGGATGTTTGCAGTTAGCAAAATATGAGTATGATCTTTAATTCTTTTCTTGTGATTTCTATAGCATTAAAATCAGATATCGTTTTACATTAGTATGCTCTGTGTTGTCATTACTCTGTGATCTCTCGTTTTCCATTTACACGGAACCGCACAAATATTGCAAACTAAAAGAGGGCCAGCACTATTTATAATTTTGCAGCTCCCTTAAGTCCGTCAGGGCACATTCGGCCCATCGTTACGTTGCAAATGTTTATATCGTTGCTTCTCGTTTATAGCTCCATCGCACGATAGTAATGCGCATTATGTATTAATGGTAGGAAAATCTTTGGGTTTATATGCTATAGGCATATTTTGTGTTTTGGATATAATGTAATTTTTTTAATAATATTATCATTAGTTGTGACATACTTTTTTAGACTTTAATATATGTAAATATATACTTAAACTAGCTGCCCGGACAAACTTTGTTTTTGGATGTCGTTTCGGACATGTACCAACTCCTTTTTTTTAAATAAAAACCTTCCGGGCCTTAAAAAATACAAAAAAATATATGCCGCATTAGTCATGTCATTTTCGAGCTACGCGCTTGGCAAAAATTTTTATAAATAGAAGATTATAAAGTAAAAAAGCTTAATTAGTTGTTAGAGTGTTACACTAACACTGCGAGACAGGCTATTAATATCATCATGATCAACGTGGATACCAGCTAATATTAGACAAAGAAAGACATTCAGCTTAATTTGATTCGGTACCACGATATAAGGACACAAGATTGTAAAATTGGAGAAGATATTGAAATTAAGAAAGCCTCATGTTTATTTGTTATATTGGCAAAATTGAAAAAAAAAATATGAAGCGAATGGAAATATTATTCAAAACGCGGTCAAATGATAGTTGGATTTGTACACCGAAGGAAAAAATGTCAATTCTTCACTTGTTTTGGAAATAGAACATTGATATAGCTATGCCTTGTCATACGGTCAGAATTTTTTTTTTTCTTGTATTTAACAATCCCGTATATGAAAAGCAATACAAAATTTCGTACAATGGAAATACTCCGTAAAACGTGTTAATACTTAAGCTAGACTAAAACGTAGATAAAGCCATAGTTGTGTTACAGTCGGAGGCAGACGCCAGAGACTTCACGCTCCATTATCGGCGTGTTGAGATAACGTTACCGTTGCACTTACAGTATTCAAATGTATTCTAATTCTATATTTGTACTTATAAAGTACTAACCTTCGAACAGGAGTAAGTTTTGTATAGTTTAGTTTTATTTATTATATTATATAATATTTAGTTTTATTTTCATATTTTTAATTGTTAAATAACATTAACATTACACTTAAGTGTCAATAAAATTCTGCAGTATCTATACTACACTGTCTACTCTTTGGCATACTGCAATGTCAATAGTATACTACAGTTTCAACAGTATACTACAGTTTCAATAGTATACTGGTAGCGCCACATTACACTGTAGATAGTATTAATAATAATATTAGGTTAGAACAAATTACACACAGTCGTCTGATTCGAAACTAGGCAGAGCCTGTATTTTGGCAACTATACAATTTATATACACATATTTTTAAATACATACCTACTATAGATAAATACAAAGACACATAAAAATGATCATGCACTATACACAAACATTGCTACTGGGTCAGAATCGAACACGCCGTGGGTTTCGCCTTCTTGTTTAGGAATCAGGGTCACTAGCCACTAGATCAAACTGGCTAGTCATGATCGACGGCACAATTTTTTTATTGGTACTTAAATTGTTTCTTTCCTGGCCCATGGTCTTGCTGTATTCGAAACGTAGAAAAGTTAAAAATAATAATAAAGTGCGATAGAATCTGTAAAAAGCAAATTTCATTATAATGTAAATGTGAATATCATATCATAATAGTTTACGAAGGATCTTAAAATTTGCCAATTAGGCCAGTGCATATGCTTATGTCCAAAAGTGAAAAAGAAATAACCTTTTTATGATGATATCAATACAGGCAATAGAGATCCTATCGTTATAACCTCACCCAAATGTCTACGTATATGAATACTGCGGTAATAATCGCGTTAGTACGTTATAAATATAATATGAGGATCGATAATTAATTAATTACAAGTATAGGTAGCCGCGCCCGTTTCGTTGGCACCTAGGCGCCTACCGTACACGTAACTAGCGCAGTACTCGATTTCCCAGGAGGTCCTTCAACGTTCTATCATTGAACAGCTAGAGCAAGATTGAATACCCCGTATAGTTTATACCTACGGAAGCATTTTGTGAGTTCACTGTATACATTTTTAAAATACAATATAAATGTGACTGGTCCTTGTTTAGCAAAACCAAAAAGTTTACAAAAGATAACAGTGGTAAATATAGGTTATTTTTTTGAGATAAATATATGTACCATTGTGGACTTATTATCAATCTTTTTAGACATTCAATTTAGTATTAAATTATTTTCTCGTATCTGGTAAGGTTAAGCCAGCGTTTGCGATTCAAGCGCACAACATTATAGGTACTCTTTGGTATTTCAGTAAGTATTAGAATATGTATAATACGTAACAACCTTCTTGAATATCTCCTGCTGAAATCAAATATCTAAGCGAATAGACAGCCGAAGCGACTTTATTCGTTACTTTGTAATTATTATATTATTCGTAATTAGAAATAATAGATAAGTACTAACTATAATACCAAAATATAGAGTTCATAATACATTTACTGTGTTAAATCCTGGCCAGAAGGAGAACGTACTCGCGCGGGTGTTCTTTTAACCACCAGGGGATTATTTAGGCTCCAGTAGGAAGACGCTACAAGGTTTTGCCAACAGACCTTACCGGATACCAAAAAGTTGTAAAGACATCTTTTGTGCCATTTCCAGGCACCAATTACTCTAGTCCCCTTCTAATAGGATAAGTAACAATAAATACTTATAGTTTTTAAAATTTTTGATGGTCTATAATTTATTAAGGAAATTAACAATGATTTAATTAACACGTATTATATCCCGTCTACGAGGACTAATTAATCTTTGACAACGGTAGCTGCCGCGCCCGCCATGTCATTTCACCCATTAAGTCACCTGTCATGTGAGTTTACAATAAGTAAACATGGCGGCGCTAACGGGGACATTTTCTGTTATTGCCACACTATTGGCGTGGGGTCGCTTTGTTTGCGGGAAAAATTAGTTGAACGGCCATTGGGCAAGGTAAATTGTTACCGGGGAGATTTATGCAAATATTTGTTTCAATTTTGGCTATATTTTGCGTGCGTAAATCTGCATTATTGTGAGTTCTTTATCGGATTATCTTGTTGAGAAAAATTATTATGTTTATTCTATATTTGATTACAAAATGGGACATGAAATAAAGTGTAGGATACACTTCTTACTACCCACGAAATAAATTAATAACTACAACTATTATTTTCGCGCGCTTATAGTTTTGTTGAGATCCCAATATTTTGGTAGTATTTCAGTTACTATGACCATAGATAGAGCCGTCCCGTACCCGAATCCAAGCGTCCCAACGTATATTACCATTAGTTCTAAATTCGATTCAAGTAAATGCTTTTTGCGTAGGATAAGCACTAATCTTAATATTGCAGCGAAGGTACCCCTCTATTTTGTTACATACATTATGCTTGTATTCAGGTTATTATGGGTAAGTCTTTTGGACCAAGGTAAGAGACAGATTTTGGTACTACCCAAACTAAAATAACTGTAAGCGAATTAAGCCAATTTTAAGGCCCAGTTTCCGATGCTAAGAAGAAAATACCAAGAAAAAGGATATTCACCATACAACTTAAGTTGTTGTAGACAATTGTATTTTCTTTTTTTTTTTGAACAAGCAATTTTCTACTACTAAATTTTTTTATTTCGGACCTGGTGTCATATTTTTTTGCTAATCCAACAAATTATAAATTACGTAAATCAATTACGTGAAGTACTCACAAATCTGTCTTGGCGAACACCTTCGAATTGAGTATCTCGTTTCTTTGAAGTCGGCTAAAAATAATAATCAGAACCTTTTTTCCATAAGGTGAGTTTGGCCTTTTTTCAATTTGGTATCATAAATCTAAATACGGTACACATTAAAATATATTTGAGTATCATTCGTAATGTAAAATCGAAACAATAACCGGCGCGTGGTCTCGGCGGGCGCATTCTCGCCCCAATAACACCTTTTATCATATTTATTGACTGATAAATGGAAACGCATTGCCTTTTTTATCCTTTTAAGCCATTCACTTTTGCTTTAAAAAACCGGAATACGAAATAAAAATATATGAAGTCGTTTTAAATTTTCCAACGGCATCTTTCTTTATCTTTTTTTATGGTACATGAAAATATCTTATTAAGATGTTGTGAATAGACAACTTGTAAATGTATTTCAGCTTTCGGAAAAAAATTGTCCCGCTTCTTATGCAATAGAAGCAAAAACATGCCGCGATGGTACGATATTTTGCTCTAATGCCAATTTAAATCGTTATATAATTTATGATTGTTAGCTATCGAGGTTTGTTATTTAAAAATATGATTTGGACACAACGACCCTTTTATAAATATGATCAAGATTAACAGAATTCTTTTTTTTTCGGAGGAAGGAGCGAAGGAATATTAAAAAACATGGTAAATATTCCGTTTTAAATAGTTTAAATTAAAATAAAACTTCATTTTCGAACACTTTATAGTAACCATCGCCACGAGAAATGTTTAAAAAATGCAATGAAATCAGAAATGCAGTTTCATTTTTTAATAATATCTTTCTTTTTTGTATGTTTCTTAAACTAAATAAATTATTATTTCTTGACACTTATTTCCAAGTAAACGATAAGTAATTGTACATTTTATTTATTGTTATGATAATATAATCCCCTTTTTTCGTGAATCCATTAAGCTATCGTTGAAACCAGAGAAAATAGATTCTGTTTATAAAAACAGGTACCTTTGAGTACAAAGCACTACTCCAGATCCCAAGTGGCATTAGGAGATAACATATCGTATGCGTATCGGGTGAAAGCGTGGGGAATTCAGATTTCCATCCGATGGTGAATTCAAAGGGTTCCATCCAATGATTCTATTAACGGTGATGCTTTTATTGTTACGTGTGTATTACAATAAATTTTACAAATATACATTTTGAAAATTAAGTATTGATGCTACGGTCAAGTCTTCTACTTTAAAATTTAAGTTTGTTAGCCAGTTTCAAAACTACTTGAATTTCAACCTAATAATATACTTACAAACTGTCTAGTTTGTATATTATATAATAACTAAACCTTATAATAATTACAATATAATACGATACTCTTTAAGAAATGAGGCATAATCGAATCACACAAGTTGCCAATAGAGGTGCAGTTTTCCCGAAAGCCTCTTTCACGCAAAAACTACTGAATGATCTTTGATGAAACTTTAAAATATTATAGATTATACATCTTTAAGGGCCTGTTTCACAATCTCCAGTTAAGTTCCCAATAGGCTATCGGCAACATATATGACAGATACTCCATACTCTATCTGTCAAATATGTTGCCGATAGCCTATTGGGAACTTAACTGGAGATTGTGAAACAGGCCCTAAGACAGGCTATAATTTATCCTCATACTCACACGGGAAACGGAAGTGCGCGGGTAAAACCGCTGAGCGCTGCTAGTGATAGCAACTTAAAGTTCCCATATATATATCCCACTGCTGGGCACGGGTCTCGTCCTCGAAATCATGCGAGGAGGATATTGGGCCAAAGTTTACTGAGGCGCTGGCCCAATGCGGTTGCTTAGCTTCACACACCTTCAAAGACTTTACATCTCATCAGGCATGCAGATTTCCTCACGATGTTTTCCTTCACCTTTCAATAGCAACTTATTAACTAATCATCTTGTTGATATAAGAAGGTTGTTCCGTCATATAATAACCAATATCCCGAAATTATATTTTAAATTTATTAACGGTAAAATATGTCTATTCCTAATTGGGTGGGATGCGTTAGTAATAAAAAAGTAATTAAAAATTAACTATGCCAAACTAGCTATACCCTAGGGGTGCATATTAAGTACATACATTTGTTTAGTACACTAAAATAAACTATTGAATTTATTACGTTTAGGGTGAATTCGGCTTACAAAGTTACAAGTTTACAGTTATTTTGAAGGTAAAGAAAATTATCATCATCCATTAATTTTCCTTCTATATCGTCTTTCTTGAAGTGAAGACTTTCTTTATCTGCGTTCACCAGTTGGTGAAAATCTTGTTGGTTTGCGTCACCGACATATATTATAGGGAAATTAAGACTAACGTCTTACACCATTTTTTTATTTCTAGATAAGTTTTAAATAATTTCTGAATTTTTGAAAGAATAATGGAATTGGAGGATGAATTATATATTTTTGATTTGAAAATGGCCACTGAATTACAAATTCGTCATATCCACCATACTTCTGAATTCAAGAGTATAAAACCTTAGCCTAGTCAGCCAGTGGAGTTAGGGGATTTGAACTTTTGATTTTATTGGGCGATACATTTCTGAGTATTGGCATCACTGGCCGAGAGTCATAATAACAGTAAAAGTAATTTAAGCTCATATTTACTTTAATTTAAATATAGAATCTTGCGTGCACGAGCTCATTAAGAAGAAAATTTTTAAGGAAAAAACCGTGACCAAAATACATTATGTGACTTTAAAATATATTTAACCCTTCACTAATTCCACGTGTTTTTATAACGATAAACCGTCGCATTAGCATAAACTACCATTAACCCTTTATACCAACATTTAATTTGGTAAAATTCTGGCCCATCCCTGGAAAATAAGCCTAAGTGTACATTATAACTTATTACACCATAATTTATTATCCTGTCATTACCGTAACACCGTCGCGTGTTGTCCTGTCATAAGTTAGTCCCATCTATTCCGTAGTCGTTAGTTTCATTGGATATAGTGACAAAAATTCTGTTTACTTTTCTAATAACGGTAGAGAAGGTTATATGATAAGTATGGTAATAAGTAAGATTAATTAAGTAATTTGTTCGTCATGCCTTTTAAATGGTCCTACAGTTGATAACTTATGTGTGCTTATTTCATTAATCACAGGCCTGTTATCAACTGATAAAGATCAGCCCCATTTAACGGACACCAAAATTGATACCACTACTTCTTGGGTATATATGATTACAGTAATGTCATATCTTTTTTAAATGAAAACCTTTTTAGGCGTGTTGAGCACTTTTTCATCAACACTAATATCATAAAGAGGAAAACTTTGTTTGTTTGGTTGTAATGAACAGGCTCAAAAGTACTGGACCGATTTCAAAAATTCTTTCACCATTCGAAAGTTACATTATTTTGCGTACTAAGATCCCGTTGTAAATCTTACTATTACTGAGAGTTATCTCAGTAGTCCCTATGACTCCTTTTTTATATTAATTGAAATACATTATAATGTACTGCTAGGTAGGCAGTATATTATAATGTATAAATATATATATGGAAGCGGTCATATGCGCAGGATATATTAGAGTGCACAAATGTACGCGCGAGACACAGGTGCACATACTCATCTTTATCCTTCTGGACCCGATGGAACGGAGACCGTTACGACCGGAGAAAGACTCAGACAGATGGAGTAGTATCACGGTGAGAGAGTCACAGGGGGTTAGTACTTTCTCACACTCCCTTAATCGCCTCTTACGATACCCATGGGAAGAGTTGGGGTAGTGCTATTCTACTAGGTTATGTCTCTAGACACACAAGGTCACGATACTCTGACCATAAAGCTCGGTGACGATGTGCTGAAGCAGGTGGATAAATTTCGCTACCTGGGGAACACTGTAACATCCAAGTGTGACCTTGATGCTGAGATCAACAGTAGGCTCAGTTCCGCAGCCGCGGCATTTGGAAAGCTGTTTTCCAAGGTTTTCTGCTCACACGACCTTAAACTGGCCACTAAAATAGCAGTATACATGGCAGTTGTGCTGCCAAACCTGTTGTACTCTTCTGAGACATGGTGTGTATACCGCCGTCACATTCGTACTCTGGATCATTTCCACCTTAAATGTCTTCGTTCCATCATGAAGATCAGATGGTCTGATAGGGTGCGAAATACTGAAGTTCTGCGACGAGCCAATGTTGTTGGCATTGAGGCCTACTTAATGCGTCGACAGCTTCGGTGGTGTGGTCACGTCTCTCGTATGGCGGAGGAAAGAGTGGCGAAGCGCATCTTTTACTCTGAACTGGTGGCGGGCAAGCGGCATCAAGGCGGACCCCTCCTCCGGTACAAGGATGTCCAAAAGCGACACATGAGAAGATGTCATATAGAGCCCTCTCGTTGGGAAAGTTTGGCAGCACAACGACCAGAATGGCGCAGGATGGTTGACAGCAAAGTCCGCGAGTTCGAGGCTCAGCGTAAAACTGACCTTGATACCAGACGTGACCAGTTAAAGGCTCGTCCGCCTGCTGCCTTAACGTACAACTATGTTAACGGGGTCCTCACGTGCCCTCAGTGTGCACGGAGTTTCAGTGCAAAAATAGGCTATATTAGCCATTTCCGATCGCATCAGCGCTAAATTCTGTGCCAGGAGTCATAAGTGGTCGCCATGGCCGAAATCGGTCGGACAGACACACACACACACAAATATATATATATATATATATATATATATATATATATATATATATATATATATATGCTGCTGCACGGATGACCTATTCTGTTGTAATTTAATGTTGAATTAACGCGAGGCTCATGTGTGTAAATAACTTAATAAACACAATCAACACGTACACGTAAAACTTTGTTAACATTTTATAATTTATGCATAGCAAGAAGATAATATAAAAATATTTTATACATATGTTCTGCACATAATAGTTGAAGATTTCCTGAATTTCTTACTTAAAAATAGGAAACATAAAAACTAAACATAATAACATCACTATTATAATCCTGTAAACGTCCGCTCGCCGACGGCTACTAGCTTTAAAGTGAAGGCCATGTTTGGAAAGTCGGAGGTGTAGTGTAGTGAGTATGTGTAGTGTAGTGAGTATATTATTTTAATTACCTTTACATAATTTATTATTTTATAATAAACTAGTTGTTGCACGCAGCTTTGCCTGCGTCAACTAAGACTTATAACGGGTCCTTAACTTTTTGAAAATTTAATATAGCCTATGTTCACCGGATAAATGATTGAACATATTTCCGGAGTAGATAAATTCAAATATCTGGGCCGCTACATAACATCTAATTGGAATCACTTTGAAGAAGTAAAATGTAGAATTGGACAGGCGAAAGCTGCTTTTTTCAAGATGGCGAAAGTGCTAGTGACCAAAGAATCCCATTCGACCTTAGATTCCGGTTTATGAAGTGTTATGTCTGGTCCACGCTCGTGTACGGCTGCGAAACGTGGGTTCTCAAGAAGGACACATACAAAAGACTTCAAGCGTTTGAAATGTGGATCCTTCGGAGAATGTTTAAGATATCGTGGACTAGTTTTACTTCGAACGCCAGAGTACTGCAGCTAGTAAACCGCAAACAAGAGCTAATGTCGACCATCGTCAAAAGAAAAGTGGCTGTCTTTGGGCACTTGCAAATAGGGTCCGTTTTCGAATTCCTACGGACAATCCTCGAGGGCAAGACACCAGAAAGACCAAGGTTTGACGATATCAAGGATATAGGATAAAAAATAAAATGATATGAAGATGGCACCCCATGTGGATGATATTCACCGGGGATAGTGTAGCTTCCCAACAGTGAAATATTTTTTCAAATCGGTTAGGTTGTTGCATATTCAATACAAACAAACAATCAAATCTTTCCTCGTTATAAAATAAGTATAGACAATAATATTTAATATGTATTTTTAAGATATAAAAATGGGAACCTGAAGTAACAAGACGTTTTTTAACAACTCTCATCCATTTGCGCTTCACGTAGTGTCTACTTCTATAATCATCACAGAGGATAGGTCGCCCTCCAATTAGGATGACGACCTCTATACTGTGGCCGATTCTTTTTAGTTTCTGAAATCGGATCCTAACGTTAATTGAAAGAGACCAACGAAAACCGACCGCTGGCATCCATTGGCCTCCAATGAACACCAAGAACCAACTCCCCTATACTCGTATCATATAAAGTAACGAGGGTCCACTTATGCGGTTCAGTGCCAGAACAAGGCACGTCCATCGTAAAGTGGGTGAAAAATGTGAGGTCCGAGGAAATCAGACGCGTCATCTGTTACCCGGCTTATTGATATTGGCGGGGTGGGGTCACGCGTATTGATAAAATGTATTTTTTTACATGATCGACGTTAAAATGCATAAAATTTTTTTCATTACAATGCCAAAATTCGCGTCAATATATGAGAATATTATGTATTTAAAATACTGGTTGGTCGTAAAATTAGAGAAGTTGCATAGGTTTGGCATAGAAATCTAAAAACATATTTCATATTAAAAATCTTGATAAATTTAGAAAAACAAAAACATAAGCTACGACTACTAGAAACTGCATTGCTGCTTTTCACTACGCTACTGCAAAAAATACGCATATACAAAAATACCTAGACAAGTAAAATATGTAACCGCAAATGTTTTAAATCGAAATAGCTTAATTCAGATTTTTTGTAATTAAAAAATGTTTAACAGATCTTAATTATTTCCTACTCAAGCAATAATGTTTAAGTTTTTTTCTTCTTGTTATATAATTAATTAAGTTGCATTTGTGGTGAATACTGTCTATACATTTGAGAAGCATACAATTCATATGCTGTAACTTAGTAATATATTCTATATTTGAATGTTGTAGTATGTAGTGCTGTTGGTGTACCTATTATGCATAACCAAATAACTTTTCTTTTGCTGTAACCCAGTAAAAATAATCAATGACACTCACAACTCAAATTACATCACAATGTATATGATTTTCTACTTTTAAAGATTTATTATTCAAATCGCAATAATAACAATAGAAGGAAATGTCTATTCGGGAGAAGAAATTCGTACATTTTTACCCCAATACACGCCTGGGGCGAGACAATACTAGCATTACCATAACAAGACATGAAATTTGAATGTCCACAAATCGAATAAGCGGGCAGACCGAAATTAAGTTAACCACTTTTTGCAAGAAAAGACGGACACGTTAACATATGAATTTGACAAATTGTCCGACCGCGGACTGTCCTGTGTCGGACAAACTTTTACGGCACCCCGGGGAGTTAGGGGGCAGCAACTTGAAAAATTTTCATTCCGGCCAAACGGAAGAAAAACGGCGCGGTCACTCGTCAAAAGTGTAACAATTTCTCAGAAACAATAATAAAAACCGACCCCACATTTGACCAGTGGAAATGTGAAAAAGCTATTACGAATTCTGTCAATGTTATTTATTTCGACGATGCGCGTTAAGAATTTTTATTTTGTCAGGGGATTTAAAGTTTCTCGATTGTACGTATCTGAGAAAATATTTCGTCCTATATATTTTTTTTTTAAGAATGTAAGAAATTATGAGTTGAATATAAATAAATGTATCTAGTCTAAATCTCTTTGCTATTAAATATTTTCTGAGGTTTTTTTTAAATAATTAAGACGTACCTAAAATGTAAAATTGTATCCAACTTTTCCAAGCAGTTTAATGCAAAAATTAAACCCACAATTTGTAAGAGCCATTATTATTGACCGATAGGAGTTAATTGATTCTACTTTGCATGAGATCTTTTTTGAGAAAAATCAGAGAAAATTTCACTTTTTTTGGTTGATAATAATTATGGAGTTCAGTTTCATTAATTAGTAAAACAGTACAAGTTCTGAATTAGACCTATACCGTCATCGTAGGGAGAGAAAAATAAATGCTAAAATAGAAAACACGAACGGGAATATGGTATTATAATGAAAGTAGTGATTTGTGAGGTTCTGGCGACAGTAATTCCCAAATGGAATCAAGAAGAGTGCAGCTCCGGCGTGGACCGAATTGCAAATACGCATACGTTACCCGTTTTATTCTATCCGTGTGTGGCCTACGCCCAACCGATACTATATGTGCACTATGTTTTACATAGTTATGTTTTTTTAATGCCAAACTTTAATAAACTTTGTCCTTGAATCTGTGTTGTTTTATTTTATTTAGTTTTTATATTAAACAAAAACTCTTCTGCTTCTTAGAAATAAAAAACGATAGATAATTATTCAATAGCAAATCTGTAGTAAAATAACTATATTGTGGATATTAATCCTTATTAATATTATTAATGTCAAAGTAGCGATGTTTGTTAAGCCTTTCACGCTAACTACTCAACCAGCCATGATGAAACTTTGTACACATATTCTCGGAGGTACCTATAAGTAGCATAGGATACATAAAAAAGGGAGATTTTTTTTAGCTAACGTGGACAAAGCCGCGGGCTACACAATGTATGTAATTGTTTTGTTTTTTAATTTTTGAAATAAGAATCTCTAAAAAGTGTATGTAAGAAAATTTATTATACACTGATTTTTATAGATTTTATGGCATATTGTTTAATTCATTACATGCCCGACATTTCGGATACTTACAGCAACCAAGGGCCAAGGTTACAGCTGTTTCATTAAATTATTAGTGAAATTCTAAATATGAAAAATATCCGTTTAGTTATATTTATAAGAACAGAACTATAAAGCTATATAATAAATAGTTAATAAATAAATAGTTTAATGGTACACTATCTGTTTCCCACAGCTTGCACGTAATATACAAAAATTTCCTTTTCATAATAATAGTGTAGATAAAATAGTATTGATAATGTAGCACTAAAACGTTTGAAATAAATAGATAATGAGTCGGTCCGACATTGAAAGTCAATCTGTCTCCGTGATGCAGTCAGAGGGACCTTCCAATATAAATGTAAATACAGAGCTCGGCTCAAATATCACACTTATAATTGCTTTATTGTCTGCCTATTCACACTTTCTGTTGTTTCGTGTGACTGTTTGTATATTTCGTATGTCATCATACGATTCGTTATCTCATTTGTTGCTAAAATATGATGATGATGGGTGAGCTAAAGGAATATAGGAGGATATTTTACTCAGGCGGTGGGTTGATGCTCAAATCTAGATAAATACTTGATTTATTCATCTTTATTTATCTAGATTAAAAACTCACCATAATTATAGTGTCTACAGGCATTTACAGGCATTTAATAATGTATCATCGCGGTTTATAATGAAATAAATAGCAGTTACAAGGAATGCCGATAGAAGTGAAATACATTAACTACTTGTAAAATTTAAAATTTTCAAAATCTCGTCATGTCTTTGTCAATCAAAAAAATCGAAAAAAATCTACTTTGGTTGCTTATCCTTAATATGATGTCAACAATCCATTGGCGAATAAAAACTTTTATTAATTTATATTAGCAGAAAGTCTGTCAATTTTCAATAAAAAGAAATACGTAAATTGTTTTTTCTGATTATTGTCTAAAGAAAATTTATGTGACAATTAATTAACAGTAATTTAATTAAATTACCTAATCTAAATTAAAGCTTAGAAAGACACACTAATAATAATTTGTATGAATATCTTTATAAACGCAAGACAATATTCGATTAGTTCTATTATATACTATTGTATAGATATTTATCTATAATTATTGGCAATAATTATTATTAACTTACTTATCATATACATTAAAAAAAAATGATTAAAAATTTATTCGTACTAAATCATAATCGTGTATGTTTATGACAAAGCATTAACTCAACTTCGTACCGACACTGACATAGTATTTTATAACTAAACACATTAAATAAACTCCATTCGTCTCATAAATATTCAGGAGATACAGGAGACGGCTCATTTAGATCTGCCCCTCTTTTTTGCCTTATTGCCCAATCCGCTGGAGAGTTGTTTGCTTCTTGTAACAAGATCGATACCGTTAATGGACCAGTTTTTATTAATTATAAGGATGTTCGAATAAAAGTGTAATATTATGGATAGATTCAAATTTTGTTGAATTTCTGAAGTGAAAATTTATGTAGCGTTGAGCACTTTTTGGTAGGGAAATCTTACACATTCTACATTTTCATTTTCTCTTTAGCCTGGGATCTATTGTGTTGGATGCGAGTGGCAAATCGGTCGTCTTGGCATTCATTGTGGGAGATCTATGTTCAGCAGTGAACGAATAATGCCGATGATGATGATGATGTTATAATTGTTCACTTTTATTGGCAATCCCTAACCCCAGTTCGTCTTTAAAATAAAATACAAGTAAATCTTACATTACACAGTGTGTATTTGTTACTTTATCTCCTTTTGCAGATATTCACCTCATGCGGTTGCCGGGCAATCTGCTCTTCGAAGAATAGTCGCACTTTTTTTTACATGCTAGCAAGGAAATACAAAAACTATTTTTCCACCCGCATGGAGGTATGCGGGTGAAGCCATAGGCTAAGCTGTAAAAAATACAAGTAAAATGTAGGTATCTAATGTTCTTTAAAGTTAATGAAATGAAGAAATTATGATTTTTCTATAAGAACTACTGAGTTCTTGTAGTAATTGTAGAAAATAAGTTTTCATATGGAGAATGTGTTGAAGGAAGGAAATATACCTTCCCTTACCTATTCCTTAACATAGGTTTGAATTGCTAACACAATTATTATGACCGTTGATAGCACAACCTTTAGCTAAATGTAAGGAAAACGTCTACCCACGATATATTAAACGCAGTAGAGTTTGACTCCCGATTGGGAATTGATCGAGAGTTAAGTCACGATTGTTGCAACGTCCGGGCGCTCCTGCGGGATTCATTATCCGGGAGTCGGGACTGATTGCCGTACTATTGTGGCTGGACCATAGAAATGCTCGTGTGCTTCAAATGTTTCAAAGTTCCAGATTTTTCTAAAAGAAAGATAAAATGTTTGCTGTGTTAAACATAATCAAGTTATCCTTTTCCATTCACGGCTGAACAATAACGCCGTTTTTTGACATTTCAATTGACGGGACCTTCGATTTTTCTTGATAATGTAGCAAAATATGTTATTCAAGGTTATGTTATTCAGTTAACATCCAAGGTGTGATCCAAGTTATAAGCCATTTTTGCAAGCTAAATCGTTTCAGCCGTTTTGCCGTGAAAGAGCTACAAACTTTCAAACTTTCGTTTTTACAATATTAGTAGGATTTAAAACTATACGAGTATATACTTCTATAAACTATATACAAATAAAGCAACATGATTTGTGTTTATAATACATTAGAAATTAAATCTGTGTTTGCATATCTATTCGTGTAATAAATTTGTAGAGACGTCGTTTCTGTGCATTGAAAATATTAAAACAATAGCAATGGTGTTTTATTTACAGGCCATTTATAGCATTTGAGGAATTTTTCTATCAATGCAATCGCGTCTCTATAAAGTCTTTTAAATGTTAGTTAACGCGGGCGAAGCTACGGGCAACAGCCAATACAAAACACATACGTCAAGCGTACGGGAAATCAACTTAGGAAAAACCTTTAGAGAAACAGAAAAGAGAAACGTCTATTATCATGTGCAATTTTCTAATATAAAAGTCTCAATGATACACGACAAAGTCTGTAAAAAGTGATTTCATCATATTATTACATCTCTTTCTTCGTCTACTTTCATCAACGTCCACAAGAGAGAAATCATATTTCAAAATAAAGTAGAAAAAAATATAGTCTTAAAATCACCCTGCGTCATAAACGACAAACGGTCATAATATGCAAATAATAAATTAAAGATATAAAAAAGCTAAGTAAGCTAATGATATTTGTACTGCTTACTGCTACTTTTTTATGCTTTAAGGAGGCAAACGAGCAACCAGATGTTATAAAGATGCATTGCTTTCTTATCTCACAAGCTATCTGCTTGTTTTCGCTGGTACTAAGTGAGCGAGTGGTACACGTTCGCGCCGGCAATGCAGCAAGGCAACTCTTACCGGCAAATTACTGGTTGCATATCACTAACGTGGGCTGATTGTTAGACGTCCTTTTAAATAGTCTAAGGATTTGAGCTGGTTATTATACTAATGGGCTCTCTACACTCGCGCTAAAAACCGCACGAGATATCGTGATTCTCGGGTTTCACGTTCTCGCGAGATTCTCGCGCAAGTGTGAAGAGTTCAAAGAAGTGCATCAAATCAAACATAACGTCATATTACACTTGCATGCCCAATTATCATAAAATAAACGTCAGAGTTAGTTACAAGTTACACAATCAGCCGGTCCTTTGTTACGGAGATATGATGGGGGGTGTGATGTTTTGTGCCGAATTATTTATTCGCAGCGGGAGGTATGCTACAAATTGTCGAACATGTGGCGCGTCTGTAATCGATAGGTTTTTGGATATTCATATAATAACCGAATATTTCTAGTATGAAAATTTTTGGAACACATGTGACAATTTGCAATGAATTTTGCAGCTTAAGTTAATGCATGAGACTGATTGTTTGTCGCGACTATGTTCGAGTGGTGTTTAATATGAAAAATTTATTTTGTCCCTTGGTCAGTAAAATCGACAAATATGCCGTGACGGGAAACGAAATGACGCTATTCGTATTCCTAGCCATATTTTTGTTCTTGTATTGATTACTTTATAGTCCTTCTTTAGTTATTCTTAAAAGCCGTAATATTAATTAGAACATTACTAACCACGCAAATCACAATGCTGTTTCTATAATACTAAAGCCTATCAGTATTTTTTCGTGTCGATAACTAACACCAATCTTAAATGGATATATTATCTACCTGACATGATTTTTGCTATCGTTTGTTCCGATTTATTCAATAATGCTTCGAGATTTTTGGTTTAGCTAATGCTAGATGTTATATGCATACTTGTGTGTTCGAGAATAGAATAGAATAGAATTATTAAATTAGAAATTGTATGATCATTTCTGTGTCTGCGTGTAATTTATCTATAATATGTGTGTATTTAGAAATAAGTAAGTATATATCAGTTGCCTGGTTGCCATCAGAACAGGCTCTGCCCTTAGGACCAGATGGACATAGGACATAGGACAAACACACAGTGTGTTTGAGGTGTCTCATATTATTACATTATTATGTATAAATCACCGTTCTCAGCGCTCATGCAATAATATCTGCTCCACTGAATGCATGGGTTTTAACTGTAACGTTAACATAAAAAGCGTACTTATTGCACATAGTGGTTTAATCTAATCTATATTATAAATCTAATATATTTTATACATCGAGCTAGCATTACAAATTGCTAATGTAATGTATAATGGAATTTATCAGAAATCGAAGGGGTGGGGTTGCATCATCTTCCCCTAATTTGCTTTTTATTTTATTTTAACCCCCACGTAGGGGCAGTGGAATTAGTCTTACCATATGCGCTCCTACTTGTGTTACACTTAGCGTCGACTGTTCATTTTTGGGTGCGTTAAAATGGCGGTACCGATATCAGTTTAAGTTAGTTATGTATTTTATACTAGCAGCGCTTCGCGGTTTCACCCGTGTACTCCATTCCCGTGGGAGTGCGGAGATAAATTATAGCCTTGGTATTATACTGATAGTTAAGCTTTATTATTGTAAAGTTTCACTAAAATTCTATGCAGAATTTTTGCATAACAAACATTTATCCATACATCTATATACACACATTCAAACTTTCAAGTATAGTATGATTAAAATATT
The DNA here is from genome assembly GCA_905333005.2 of Lycaena phlaeas. Taxonomy (NCBI): domain Eukaryota; kingdom Metazoa; phylum Arthropoda; class Insecta; order Lepidoptera; family Lycaenidae; genus Lycaena; species Lycaena phlaeas. Next base: position 5,211,786 of record HG995176.1, read on the forward strand.
CTTATTGTTCATTATTATCACCATAAAATTTAAAAAAAAATTGTTTATAACATGAATTTTATATACCACCATAACATCAAGATTCGGTACAATATAGATTAATGATTATAATATAAATTCATGATATAAACAGAACCTTCTTATGTATATTTACTCTAATGTAAAACAAAAAAAACCCGTATAACCAATAAAAAATAGTAAGCATCGCAAATAAACGAACTTACCTAAGACTATATCAGGTTATGAATAGCAATTTCTGAGGCGCAAGTACAACGCTTGTCGTGTTTTTTTGTCTTTTTCCCCGAAGCATACCAAAAATGTTTGACTAAAGCAATAAGCAGGTCAATAACCATGCAATTAAAAATGCAGTAGCATCTACACGATACTATTGTAAACATGTCTCGCCGTTCCAACGCACGCATGTAAGGGGTTGCATGACGTAAGCCGAGCGCATATGCGTGCGGTAGCTCTGATCTAATACCGATTACCGGCACACCGCACGCACCAGTGATGCTTACATACGGATTATTCTTGTAAAAACTTATCTATGATAATCCGCGGGTTCGCCCGAATTCTCTAATGGTTTCTAAAGTGGGTTCCGTAGAACCTCGAAGTGTATGTCACGAGGATTCTGAAAAATCGTTTGTGGCTTTTCGGTTTTGAAAAATCTATATAATCTAATATTATAAATGTGAAAGCGTGGATGTTTGTTACGCTTTCATGCAAAAACTACACGACGAATCATCATGAAACTTTATACACATATTCTGGGAGGTACTAGAAGTAATATAGGATACATTAAACAAAGGAATTTCTTTTTGCTAACACGGGCGAAGCCGCGGGTAGTTAATTATAATTTAATGATTATATTATATTAAAAAAAAATAACATTGAAAATAAAACCAACGCCATTATAACATACTTCTAATTAAAATGCCTAGTCACCATCATTGATAAAGAAAAAATATATATTTTACACTATGTCAACTCACTATTGAACTAATCTGAAATCACTTGAAAATTAGAAACACGTGTCTGTCTAAGGGCAAGGCATACAGTTTCATTATCACCACTGAAGGTGTGCGGAAGAAATATCTTTCCTTGATAGCTCGCGAGGCAAGGAAATATATAAAGGAGATAATCCAGTTCGTTTCACCATATGCTATTAATACGGAAAGTAAGAGAGACTGTATTTTCGCAGTTCTTAGAAAATTTGAAATTAACTTGCATTAGCTTAAAATATTATAAGACGTAAGGTCGATAAATAGGAAGAAGGAAAGGACATGCGACTGACCTGGTATTCTTGTTCTTCTCACTCATCTAATCTTCTAAAAGTCTGTAGATATGCGGGAACAACACACACACACACACACACGCGCGATCGCGATCAAATAGCTTCAATAGGCTTATAGATTAATTTACAGTCAGTTAGCGAAAAAGCATCTATACTGTGACGGCCTGCGGAAGAGAGGCGGAATGTCACACACGTACATGAAAGGAGAGTAGTTGATAGGTGACAAGCATAATGCAAGTTTTATTTAACTACCCTCAATTTTGGAGAATTATTTGTAACTCAACAATCACAGAGTGTGAATACGTCACAACAGAACCAAACACGTATATTGGTCATTCAAACCAATTCATAGACTTAAATCTGCAACTGTGCGTCTGTCAAACCCATATAAAACACGTTATTGACACCAGAAGCACATAGAAGCGTTCTTTGCATAGTTTCATTACTTAGCCAAGTACGCTTCTTGAATACGGTTGTTAGCATGTTCTCTAAAAGCAACATATGAATGAGTCGATTGGGCTAGTCTTAGGTGATTATGTTTATATGTGTGTAGTTGTCCTGCTACTGTTGAAAATCCGTTTAAATACATAAAAAACCATAAAAATATAAACAACAATAATTTAATTCAATAAGCTAAACAACATCTTTGAATACTGAGACAATCGGTTTGTGTAACATCGTGTGACATCGGGTAGCATCGTAGTTTGATTTTACTTCCATAGATTTTCATGCCTGGCCTTATATATGAAAATCGATTCTTAAGGAGTAAACTCCAAAAAATATAAATACCTTTCCCCCGAGACAAGAATAATTGTAAAACTTTTATCAATGTCTCATAAATCGATCTCATTTAACCCCTATATAATTATTGATATAATTCACAAAATCACATCAATATGCCCGAAAACACGAATTTAGATTACCTCCTTGTATGCAAAGAGGTCTTTATCTCGGCCATTATTCTCATCATTACTACATTATGGGTACATATGGTATCTGCGGCATTTGATCACCAGCTCCGAGACGTGTTTAATCTATAATGCGCCTTATCGCAATATTTTCCATTTCCGGGAAACCGGGAGCGGCGGGCCATCGCCAGGGGAAATAAGGAAGGCTTTTCACTTTGTTTTTTTCCCGTGCCGGGGAAATTTTTCGTACTCTTCGTTTACACTTACAGCAGTTACCTGTGTTAGGCGCTCGATTGTTACCTGCATCTGAATTAAATATGCCCGGCCAAAGGGTGAAATGTCTGGATTTGCATTCGCTTGTAACAATGAAAATGTTCTTGTTTAAGTTGGATTTGGAAAATTAAAGAAAAAATATTGTGTAAGGTAATTTGAAACGCCAAGCGGAATTTCTGTTAATATATTTTTTGTGAATTAAATTAACAAATTTTCTTACCTTAGTGATTGCTGCTCTGTGTTCTCTTAGATTTAAGGAACTTCTAACTATTTTATTCCTTAAGTTATTTCAAATTTAGAGTCGTGTATTGTTGTTCTCGACAATCATTTTTGCCAATCATGTTCTTTTTCTCATATACTTAAGAAAACAAAGGTACATAGGTAATATTATCCCAACAAAGTAACGTATTAATTGTTATTATTGCAGTTATTGTTCACGTTGAAATTATAGCCATTTTTAATTCATATGTGTATATGTAATATGTATATATAATGTTTTTAGAACACAAAAGACAATTGTTCGATACGTTTCAATTGTAATATTCCACAATTTCTTCAGATAATATCGGTAAATATTTCTATGATAAAACTCCCGTTTTACCCGGTAATAGAGGCAGGTATCGGTGTCGGTAATTAGTTAATGTTCTCACTCATCTTCGGTAATTTATTGAGACGGAGCACTTTCCCCACCCGGGAATAGGGAATTGATGGCGGCGAAAAACTCAACCAAAATATTAATGCTGCTCTATAATAAGTATTGAGGTGTAGTGGGACTCGGTACTATTGATACTTTTGTTCTAAGCAGGACGAAATTTTCAATTCGAATTCGCAGTTTTTTTAATGTTAGTTAAATAGGCAAACTAGCAGACAAACACCTGATGGTAAGTGGTTGACGGCGCCTGGCTTGTCCTTATCCCCGAAACACAGCAAAGTTGTTTCGCGGCAGAAACAAACAAGATAGTGGTAATAATGCTGCACAGATCATCCATCCTACAAGCTGTTTCTTGTATTGACATTACTATAGTAAGGTGACCTAGAAAATTATTATATTAGCTATATTATTATGATGATGATGATGATGATTGTTATTAAATCGTATTGGTGTAAAATTGATACAACTTTTATAGAAGAGAGGCTAATTAACATCAATTCTGGTTGATAAGTATAATATATTGCCTGCCTATAAAAAGAGCTTAATATATTATTGTTATTGATCTAGTAGCTCATCCTATACCATAATGTCGATACTTATTGTGAAACTAGCTGTTGCCCGCGACTTCGCTCGCGTAAAATTTGGAGTAGCGCAGTTCCCCTTTCCTGATTTAGAACAAAGAAGACAACTCGGAACAGAATATTATTTTAATAAACTATTGTAAACAATATTATATATTGTCTTTCCATTTGGGGATAGAATGTAGACATTCTGGGCATTGGACACACGCGAATATGCTACATACAATTGTCAATTAGAAAAATTGTCATTACATAGTCTCTGGGCATCCAAATTTCACATGAGCATGACTGGGACACCTAGTTTTAATTTAAGCTTTTGTGAGGGTACATCTGACAGCTCAAGCGAATTTAGAAACTCTACGGGATATGATATGCTTTTTTCTGTACCATAACTGTGTCTATTAATAAATACTCTGTTGTACCTGTCCTGGTACTTTACTCTTACTTATATGTCAGGATTTACTTAGTTGATAATATAATTAATATTGATTTTCTTGTATATTGTTTTATAAGTCTGGGTAAACACTTGCAACTAATTCTAAACCACTGTGTACTAATTGAATCAGCCCTCTACATTAGTTTCTAGCCGACCATCTCCTATTTTAAATAGTGTTTCGGCATGGTTGCCAGCATTTGTGTCATCATATTTGTAGTCAAACTGAACTTCATTACGGTGGCCCATATAGTGAACCACTTGAGACATGCTTTAATTTCGTCTGCAAGTGTCCCCTTCTGAATGACTGCTAACGTTTGGCGGAAATCACCAGCCAATAAAACCACCATCTCTCCCATAAATTAAAATAAAAATTAAAATAACATAGGTACTGTTGCGCAAATCCCGGAGCGTTCAATTTAGTGATTCTACCCTTTTTTGTGCGCCATAGTACTTTCATCCCACACCAAGATTTTGCACTGACGTGCAATAGCATTCCATGCGCTATTTTTACTAAAATTACAGATAGATGAATCTTCCTGGGTGAGATCAAAGAGTAGCGCGCCATTCCCATGTTCTGTTAGCTGCAACACTTCGTCAAATACTCGTTTTTGTTCTGGTAGTAATTTGGGTATCAATTCAGCTACTTGCTGCTGCAAAGCTGGTATGTCATAGTTTATTTCTCGTATAATCTCATCTGATAGTTCATTTTCGTTCGTTCTCCGAGGGCTAATCATTCCAAATTCATTCAAACGCTTACCCACTATAGCCATTACTTTGTCTTAAATTTTTCCAGGGGCTTCGTTTTGCTGATGATGATAAATGTGTTCATTGTATATCATGTCCGTGTGTGTCTAATGTAGCGTACGCAAAATGTCTTCCGCCATGTACTCTTTATATTTGTTCCATAATTCATTAGGATAAGATAGCCCGCAAGATGATAATATTATAAGGGGTTGCATAAAGGTCTCTGATTTTGGCTGGTGATTGGCACTGGACAGCTTCCTTTATAGTTTCGTCTCAGTGATTATCATTCTCTAACAGACCCAGAGTTTCACATGCTTATCTATATGTTCCGAATTTCTGGCCGTTGACAATTTTAAGATCATTTTAGCTTATAGGACCCTGAATTTGGTGTAGTAGCAAACGTAAACAGAAACATTCAAAATTAGTATCGTGGACGGTGTACACATGACCAAGGGCATCAGATGATTTTATTCTGGGCCAATTTTCAACAGACATTGAAAACGGCGTTCGCAGTCCTTTGTAGATGTGTTTCAGGTATAACAACGGGAGATTTTAGCACAGAAACACGTTTTGGCAAAGGAATCGCCCTGACAAAGATGGAAAAAGGCTGTTAATGTTGTTTTGGGCGGTGTAGATACTTTTTCTTGGAAATTGTTCTCGGTAAAATATATGCACTCTTCATTTTCTAAGTGTACAGCAAGATAGGTTACTGTTGGATGTCTTTCAGGCAAGAGGAAGCTAAGGAGCCGCCATGCTACTTTATTACTGCTGACGTAACGTCCTGCTTGAAATGTTTGCACTTCATTCAGAAGATGTGCTCCACCTTCATTCCTGAGATTAAATATTATAGCCTGTCAATTCCTTTGTTTATATATTTGTATATTTGATTGCGCGGACACTTCTACAATAATATGAGCATTGAAAATTGTATATAAAATAGGCAAATATGGGACGTCTAAGGTTTCGTTCGCTCCAGATCGAATCTTAATTGTAACTGTTCGGCCATCGTCTTCGGGCGCTGTGCGCCTGTACAACGGGTAGCCATTGTCATTTTGCACCGTTTCTTTTATCAACTGATTAGTGAAAATCCATGTGCATTTTCCAATGTTCATGTATTGCGAGGCTGAATTTCTAACACCACAGGGACCGTGTACCATGTTTTGGATAATAATGTCATACAATTCTTTATCTATTTGGATGGGCCGCATCTTCTTTTTTAAGCTTTATTAGAACGTACACATATAGCAGCCCCCTTTTTTCCATTCAATAACATATAATTAAATAATTAAATACAAATAACAATACATGAAACATTGTATTTCGCCGAATATATTAAGATCATTAACGAAAGCAAAATTCTATGAACAAATCGAAATTGTTACAGCTGAAAAATGCCCTCACGTGTCTGCCTGTTCGGGTAGCAATATAGCGACATTTCCCCCACTACGTCGCACTGCGCCAACGCAACCCAGATTTTTTTTTGAACCCCCCTAAGCTTTTTTTCGCGATAAAAAATAGACTATGTCCTTTTCCAAGCTCTAGTTTATCTCTGTACCAAATTTCATCAAAATCGGTTAAGTGGTTTAGGCGTGAAAGCGTAACAGCCAGACAGACAGACAGAGTTACTTTCGCATTTATAATATTAGTAAGGATTACTATTCCTTTCCAACGTTTTAAGGTTTTAACAAAATATAATAACAAATTCATTAAACTTAACAAATAGGATCAGATACATGCAACGCCATCTGTTGACAACCTACATACCTACTTATAAGTCGGTACTGTAAATCGTCAATAAATCGGTACTATAACGGCGGCTTTCAATATCCTATCTTAAAATTTTCTTATATATCTTAAAATTTTGACAGATTTTCTAAAAAAATGTGTCAATATTTCAAGATAGATAAGAAAATTTTATGATAGATAGGATATTGAAAGCCGCCGTAAATGGTCAATAGATGGCGTTGATCTGATCCTATTTGTTAAGTATCTTATTTAGCTACATTTCAAATACATATATCTTTTGATAGAGTGAAGCGATTGCGATGAAACAAAAACTAAATGTTACTCTAAGTTACGCTAAATTTTTATGGATAAAATTTATTTACACTGGTTTTGTAGTTTTCACGTGATGCGTGCACAACTAAACAGACAAACAGACAAACAGACAAACAGACATACAGACAAACAGACAAACAGACAAAAATTCCAAAAATGCTGGAAATGGATTCTGTTAGTAATCCTTTAACACCCAGGCTATTCTTTTTTTTAATATTTTCAATGTACAGAAACGGCTCCTCTACAAATTTATTATATGTATAGATTGGTTAATATATAAAAATATCATGAAATAAATTGCTGTTATGTCTAATAAACTGCATTATAATAAACATTTTGAAGAAACAAGTATCAAAACTGACCGCTGTATATTTTAATTCAGATCTCAATGGTCTCCAGTATTAATCAGGGATTGTTCTGTAGCCACTTCGTCGTGAAAAATCGCGCCCATCAGCGAACGCGCGCCCGCCCGTAATAACTCCATGATGCATCGCTTGTGGTGTGTTTTTTTTTACAAATTTATAATATATTGTTTTTGTATTGAGACATGTCTGTGTTTACGTTCGTATGTACTAAATTTGATTGTGAACTTATCTTGCTTTAGTTACCTAACTTAATATTTTTGTTGTAACAAAATGAAGGTGTTTCTAAAAACCATCTCCATTCAGACTATGATAAAATAGGAAAAAAGTAGGAAATAATACGTTGAATTTAGATTCTTAATTGAATTTCGATTTTTCTCTACATTAATGAAGCGATTATTTCTCTTAATGTAGTGCTGGAGACGCTTGTTTAGAATACCTTGGACCGCCAAACGCACTAATGTATCTTTACACAGCACCAGATAAATACTTTTCTACGATCTGCCTACAGCGCATATTGTCCTACTTTGGGCACATAATAAGGAAAGGAGATTAGACCCTTGAAAAGCTGATTGTAATTTGAAACAGGGAAGGTAAAAGACGGCGGTTCCCGGCGCGATGTAGCGATCAAGTAAAAAATGCATATATGAGGCCATCCTCAGAAACGATACTCGATTGTCAGAGACGTGATGAATAGGCACTGATGGAGGCAGACTGACCGCACGAGTGAACCATCCACATTCTGATCCTTAGTCAAAAGGGGGCGACCAGACCAGAGATTTCCGATTATCTGATATATACGCGAAAGAAAAACAAAATGATTACGATTAATAAGACCTAAAAGTACTCTTTGTGCTGCTTGGCATCATCAGAACACGGAGAAATACAGGTTATTAAAAGCGATGAAAAAAAACTTAGAATTAGTATTTTCATAGTATATATATTTTTCCCATAATAAGTTTGCATCGAGTTCGCAGCCGTGATTGGCTTGATCCCCCGGGGAGCGAACTTCGTCAGCAAATGAGAAGTGAGCTAACACGATAATAATTTATAAGACAAGCCATATTATTTATTATCACGCCGCTCATATCTGATGTGATACGCAGGTGAAATTACTAAATTATTGTTCTCGGTGGAAATATTGAGGAGTTCATTTTTTTACGTAAATCCTACTAATATTATAAACGGATTTTCATGAAACTTTACAACTATATAGCTTATACATCAGAATAACACATTAAGTTATCCCCGTACTCCCACGTGAATGGAAAGTACGCGGGTGAAGCCGCAGGGCGCTACTAGTTCATTATAATATAGACACATTTATTTAAACGAACGAAATATACCTATTTACGTGTAAAATCATATCACGTTAGCCAGTGGTAAAGCATATAATATAAGAAGTTATGTGTCGCATATTTGTGAAGCAACTTATAAAAGGCTTTGGCAGTAACCAGCGACTCGAACTCGCTGCTAATGGTAGGTACCTAATAATATTATAGTATATTAAAGAATAATTATCTTATTTATTATTTATGACTAGTTTATTATACATAATGTAAAAAGCAATTACCTTTTTATAATCATCTGATAAGAATTATATATTTCTACAGTATATACTTTGCAAAAAGGTTAAATACATACCTGTTTACAAAACATAATACCTACAACTTTGTAAAAAAACATTCGCCCCATACTTTCTAGAAATAAATAAGTACACCGCGTGAAGAAGATATATGGTGTGGCGAGGGAATACAATTGGAAGGCAAAGGTCTCCCGTTAGTACAAATGTAAGTAAATTTGAATAAAACATGGCGCGGCCCTGCATCTGTTTTTCTTTGTTTTAATATAATTCAACATTACACGTGTATTTCATGTGGAATAAGTGATGCTGTGCAATCTTTTACATTTGATTTTAGAACGCGTATTTTACTTTCATTTTTTATTTGCATTCATGGAATGCTCTTTAAGGGATTTTCATTTTTACATTCGTATTCACAAGCGATACTCTCAAACGCATAGGGTTATTAAAACCAATTCATAGACAGTACCTAAATGAAATCTGCGACTGTGCGTCTGTCAAACTCATATTAAACCCACTCATTGACTCCAGGAGCGCATAGATAGAAGCGTTCTTTGCATAGTATTGTTTTATTACTTAGCCAAGAACACTTCATGAATACGGGCGTTAGTGTAATTACTCGCATAAATAGCATAGCAAACCTTAAACTTGTACCTAAATGTAAATAATGCGACGAAGAACGAAAAAAGACGAACAAGAAAACGATGTAAGGGAAGAAGATCTATAAACAGTGTTGAATGTGAGTGACAATGATGCTGATGTTGATCAGTGCAGGGCACTCTCGGTAAGGGCAAATATTATAAGCCCGAGGTAACGAGCATCGCGCAACGTTGCTTGGTAGAGGTCAAAGTTTCGTTTTTTAAAGCATATTTTATATCTCTGTACACGTGCAGCTTGTGGGCTAATTACACTCCGAAAAAGTACAATGACTTCCGAGTCTAATATAGTAATGCTTTAAAATGCTGTTGGGGATGCCCCGGTCCTGTAGTGCCTCTGGAATGTTAGTGAATGCGTAATGCTGTTTTTATACTATGTAGCGGAAGAAGTATGCGCCTTTGGAGCGTCGAGTTAGAAGCAGTATATAATATTGAAATTAATCGTTTTCATAGAAATATACCAAATAGAAAGAAAAACAAACGTTTATCTAACCACAACCTAGAGACAACAACAGATAAATATAGATTTAGTTAATAACAATGATTCTGTAAATTAAAGTGTACCTCAAGGATGCAGCAAAATGGTTTGGTTAGACATTGTTAGATAGCCATAGTAAATATGGTACCTGACGCCGGTTTTTAACCAAATCAGTAAAGGAGTTTGTAAAGAAGCAGTATTATGGAAATACTTATGACAGATGCTCACTGGCAACACTCGAGAGCTTTTTTCCAAGATAAGGTAGATCTTCTCAAGTTTGCGAAATATAATAGAGACTAAAGACATATACAATAAATAGGTGTTGCTAGTGAAAATTAATTTTAATTCAATCTTCAGACGTTTTAGTTATTACTTTTAACTGCAAATAAAATTAAAAAATTGGTTCTCTTTAATAATCAAAAAATCTAATTGAATTAAGGATTTTATGTTCCAACTACAAATATAGTAGTGTTTTGTTCAACCATATTTATTAAAGAATTTATGTTCCAACCACAGATGTAGTAATGTATTGTACATCCATATTTATTAGAGTTTGTAATTTCGTTTATTCTTCGCAGCACAATTTATTATATTTATTATCTACTATTCAAGGTACCCCATTCAAATTTGGATCATTATATAAGTTTATAATATGCAAAAACACCCTCTGAGGGTGTTTCGTCCGTCTACCCAAAAGGGTGGTAAAACAAATGTCATATGTTTATGGGATTTCCGTGTTATGTTAATGCGGCTGAGCCAACGGTCTAATGCGTTGGCTGTGGAATCGTTCATCTTTAGTTTAATTAGTTTATGTAAGTTGCTTGATTAGACGCGTCTAACCGATTAAAAATGTGTATATATTTTTTAATAATTTTATTTATTTTCATTGTAACATTAAAATCACTTTTTACAAATCTAGTATTTTTACTTTTTTATTTATTACAATATTGGAAAGTATATCCAATATTGTAACAAATAAAAAATAATGATTACAAAAGTATTGCAAATAAAATATGGGTCCCAGATCGCTATCGCCTTGAAAAGTTTTTTCTTATATTGTTTTTTATTAATGAATAAATGAATTAACTACTCATTAATTATTAATTACTTATTGTAATGAAATAACTTTTACGGATTTTATCCCGGTTTTTTTTAGTTTTTTTAAATCCTGACATTTCGGATACTTTACAGCAACCATGGTCACGGGAAGACTGTGACTGCATATTTATTTTTAACTAACTGTTTTTTTTTAAGTAACTGTACAAAATTATGGACAAATATATAGGTTGAATGAAATAATGATTGAATAGAATGATTTTGGTTAGATATCAAAATACAGATTTTATAGTCGAACTATTCAGTTATATACTCTGTGTTATTCTTATGATTAAGGTATATTATAGCAGTTTTATTAAAATCCATTCAGTAACAAAAATTTATACAAACTTTAACGTTTCTAATAGTAGTATTTGACAGAAACACGGTGGAATTTATAATGATGAAATGTGAGACTATTGTTTTTCTATTCGCGTCCGTTATCATCATCATCATTATTAACTTTTTCTTCACCAACTCTGAACGCTAAGATAACCGATAACCCACTCTCAAACCAAACTAGTTTCATTACCTCTCTGTCCTTACTTTTTAAGAAATTACATCAAAATCTTGATAACCAATTGCATAAAAAAATAAAGAAAAACTGTGTGCGATTCACACACGATAGAAGTAAAACACACGTTAAATGCTCAAATACAAGCAAGTATTAAACAGTGTGCAATATACATACACACCGTCATTTACTCTCTCGCTCTTTTGTATCTCTTACCTGTCGTTTTTTCCGTTGCATCCGGTCCGAAATCACAATGATTCTAAAGAAGTTTCACTTCAAAACTTTCCTTAGCAAAAACATTACCTACTCCTTCCAATCAAAGCAATGTGCGTTGACCAGCAAACTGAATTACCAGCGCCGTGTGGTCACCCTCGTAGCTAAACTAAGCTAAATGCTAACCCGATCAGGCATAATTTGTGACCAATTAGAATAATGGTCCACGGCCCGTGATGTATGCACGACGTATGCAGAACAGGGACTGCTATGGACTCGACATTACACCTAAATTTTTTTAAGTATTAAGGATAATTAAAAAAGTCAGTTTTTCGTCTAATTTAAAAGGCCATATGTTTTTACACAAAATTTAAATTATATTGTACGTCAATGTGGTGTCTTATTTGTTCAAAATAATAATAATTTTATAAATATTGTCTCTATCAACATCGAATAAAATAACGAAATAAATTAATTTGATAATCAAACAACAAAAATCTAAAAAAAAATACGAATATGTATTAGCACCTCAAGAAACCGAATCTGCTATAACATTAAAAGTATGATAATAGTCGGTTATCATGTTATTCTCCGCGGCCGGCGAATTACTATTATTATCCACATTTTTAAGGTGTCAGCAAGTTTAGTGGATGTAGACAATACAAAAAAATTATTATATAGGTGTAATCTCTTTAGGATTTGTCTTTTGAATGTTTCTTATCGCTCTTTTCTTAATTCATCAGATTGACGTGGTGTTAAAAGCCTCCATAGATATCCTTTTTTATTATTTTTTTTCCTTCATGAAAATAACAGCCTTGTAACATGCCATGCTTTAGTAAAAAAATAAGTTATTTTAATATAGTAAGCTCCACCCCATTCCGTATTCGTTAATAAATGTTTGGGGATGCGTTTGTCCGGTGGCAGAACGTCAATGTCGCCGATTGTAGGAACGTGCCTATTTATGCACGCTGCGGTGAATTTTGCATAGGCTATGTCTGGCCCTGGTTTTACTTAAATTAAAATGTAAGCTGTATATCAAATAAGTAAAAATAAATTTATATAGACAGTTTTTACACTTTACAGAAGTAAAATTTCAACAAATTAAGCGTAATAAATGTTACATACTAGCTGTTGCCCGCAGCTTCACCTGCGTTAACTATGATTTATAATGGCGACTTAGCGGGATGGTACATAGCATTATAGCCTTTCTCGATAAATAGGCCATCTAACACTGAAAAAATCATTCAAAACCGACCAATAGTTCCTGAGATTACCACATTCAAACAAATCCCACTGAATCTTTTTTCGCGATAAAAGGTAGCCCTTACCTAAGCTCTAGTCTATATGTGTACAAAATTTCATAAAAATCGGTGCAGTGGTTTAGGTATGAAAACGGATAGACAGACAGAGTTACTTTCGAATTTATAATATTATAGCCTACTATATTACTTATATAGATTACTTTTAATCCATGGTCTATCACGTATCAAACCTTTTGTATCTTCTCCTAATCAAATATCAATCAAACTCAGCTGAAGTGTAGTCTTTAACAGCAGAATTAGACCAATCTGCTACGTATGGTACGGTACTCAGTCAAGCTACAAGTTGATCGTATGTAGACCCTAGGTACCCTACCATCCCATACCGAGGACCCCATTCTGCTGAGCACCCTTCAATGGGAGTTCCACGATCATCAACTATGTGGAATCGGTACGATGGGGTTGTCATGTCTTACTACGTTAAAAACCCAAAAAAATAAAATATATGGAATGAAAGTTCATAAGTTAAGCAATATAATCTCCGTTGTATGAAAATGTGCACGATTCAGTTGTTTTATTGAGAAGGCATAAAATGTTCACTATTATTATGATTATAATATTATATATCCTCCCGTGACCATGGTTGCTGTAAAGTTTCCGAAACGTCGGGCTTGTAAAAAACTAAATAAACCGCGATAAAATCCGTAAAAGTTGTTTCATTATAATTTCATTATAATATTATATATTACTAATTATTATGATCGCCTTATTCCTAATAAGCTTTGATATCTTCTCTTCGACGAAAAAATGTTAATTTGTGTTAATTTATCGTGTAAAAGAATTAGAGATAACAAAATTATAAATATCTTCAAAGTTTTAGCTAGTAACTTGAGTGCACTAAGGGCCTGTTACACAATCTCCAGATAAGTTCCGAATAGGCTATCGGCAACATATTTGACAGATACTCCATACTCTATCTGTCAAATATGCGTCAAATATGTTATGAATAGCCTATTCGGAACTTATCTGGAGATTGTGAAACAGGCCCTAAATGCATAAAAACGTGCCTTAAGAAGCTGTTTGCTTCTTATGTAAATTGGAAACTTGTAACGCGAATCTCGTTTTGGCTTCCTAACTCTCTTCCCATTATTCGTTTTTAGGTTTTTGTTTTCTCATATCGCTTTCATTTTCTTCTCTTTTATCCTTGAGCCCTGTTTTACTTTATTAACTTATATTATATATATTATTAGTTAATTATTCTTAATTTCCAATAGGTTCATTAGCATATATAGATAATAATATGAGGTGGTGTTAATTTACCGGGTCGTGTCCGGGTGTCCCGGCGGGTTCGCGTATTGTCGCTACATTAATCCTGTATTGTCACACACTAATTCTATTTAATCTGTTTATCGCCAAGTAAACACTATTTTTCTTAATTGTATGGATAAAGTCAGTGAATGCCGTGGACGGGTTGATGATTATGACAGTTTGGAGTTTGATAGCCTATTTTTATAGAAGATAGTTATGACAATATTCGTTGGAAGTATTTTTAGTTCCAACGAATATAGTCATAACCATCTTCTATATGGTTTTTGACAACAATGAATGGATTCGGGTTGATGCAAATAAACATGTATTATCAAGTGGGACTATATTGGACTGATGATTATTATGTTTGTCGAATTGTATACCTAATTGAAATGTATTATATAGCTAAAGGGAATCTCACAGAATTTGTATGGTTTTCCGATATTTAAGCAGTATTTAAATCAAAATAATTACCTACATTTCTAACTGAAACACGATGAGGTGAAATGCCGAATAACATTTTAAATGTAATGGCCGCATTATCTTAAAACAGTAAAATATAGGAATAATTTTTCATCTCGCTACAAAATCCTTGTTCTGAAAGACAAGTCTTCATTGGCCTATTGCATTCATGGAAGATGATTACAACAGCGTCAAGTATTTGAAGTTTTACGGAATTCATTTTCATGGTTCAATAAACCATCCCGAACTTACAGATCCGGTACATAATTTGTAGTGGTAAGAAGGGTGGGCTATGTAATTGTTAGCTATGCTATTTGGGTATCGTGGTTAGTTATGACGTCAAAGATGCACAAACAAACAGACTTTAGCATTTATAATGTTAATTGTAATTTAAATGTACCTGCGCGTATTGTTGTATATTTTCCTTTTAAAAGGTAGATAATGTACCCTTGTCAATCCTCAGTTAATTTACGGGCACATTTGTTTAACCAAAAAACGTTTAAACTTGCTGATTAACTGCCCTGTCTAAAGGTTTTTAGATGGATTACCTTTCTTGTTTTCATTTTCTAAGGGATAGGCTTATTTAAATTTAGTTTATCGAAATATTTTATATTTAATTTTTACGATTATTTTATGCTAAGGTGCCTACATTTAATTATTAATACATAATATAAATTATTATACTATATTATATATACACACCCTGTCCCTTTGGGGATGACCCCAAAAATAACAGTTATGATATCAAGTGATTTGGGCCTCCTAAAAACTATATTTTGTCACTAACACTAAAAGATAAAGGAACTTATATAACGGAAAATATACCAGTTATATACAGGATAGTACTTAAAAATATAATTTTAATATGAATGTTAAATAAGTCTAAAGATAAAAATAAAGTATCTTATTAGAAGGACTTAGAATCGTGTACACTATGGCAGTACTTATAGGTGTCTGTATATGAATATCGTTAAAAAGCGTAACTTTATTCTGAATATAAGAATCAAAAGAAAGGAAGAAATAAACATTTCTTCCACGTGAACATGAGACACAAAGAAAATATTTTTGATCACACAACCTAAAAGTAAGACAAAAAAAAACAGTAATTACAAACAAAAGTATATAAAGTGTGTATCTCACGTGTAGACTGTAGGTCAAAATGGTAACATAATATATCTATCGAAACTGGCAAACCACATACAGAACAAGTGTCTGGCCATGCCACCTGCGCCGGGATCCGTTGGTGGGACAGACTTAAAAACGCTGCCTTGATATCGTAGATGTAGATGCAAAAGACCGTGTGAAGTGTAGGAGAAACAGATGAGAGAGCAGCTACGTATTATATTACGTTCCGCAAGAGTTCTACCCTATTATGTATGTTATAGAATTGAATTTTTTGCGCCACGATAAGAAAATTTTCAATTTTCTCCTGAATGAATATAAGTTGGCGATGTTTTTTGGTAATTACTGGAATCTATTTTATCTTACCTGCAAGAGAGACAACACTAATTGGCCGAATTACACAAGCCGTGGTAGCCCACAAGTCCCCACTATGATTCAGGCCTTGTCATGACCTCACCAAAGGCGGCATTGGTGGCACTCGCCGGGTTTTAGTGGGTAGAGCTGCGTCCACTTACCAGCTTTCGAGCCCAGCGAGTCCCATATACCCACCTGGAGAGACCCACTCCCCCGCGGGATGCCTAAACGCATTTCCCGGCGTTAAAAAAAGGTAGCCCACAGGCAATATTTATTCTTTAACAAAATATGATGTTCTACGTTCACAGGTTGACTTACTTTGAAGTTATTCGTCTCAACTTATATTTCTCACCTAAAAAAAAAACATTTTATAATGAATGCGATATTTCCATAAAATGTCCGTACAACAATGGTATGATAAATAAGGTGAAATCGCCAATGTGAGTCCCATTTGTAGTGCATTGGCGGTAAATAATACGGGGCATTATCGGGTAATTTATAGACTCATTATCATGTTTTATAAGTCACTCGTTAGCG
The DNA here is from genome assembly GCA_905333005.2 of Lycaena phlaeas. Lineage (NCBI taxonomy): Eukaryota > Metazoa > Arthropoda > Insecta > Lepidoptera > Lycaenidae > Lycaena > Lycaena phlaeas. Next base: position 5,228,674 of record HG995176.1, read on the forward strand.
CAATAAACATTTTACACCGATCACGCTTCCAACTGCCTTCATTTAAGCTGAAACTATAATATTAACGAAGTCACTACCTATATGCTTTTCATAATGTATCATCATCATCGACAGCCTCTATTCGTCCCCGCCAAGACCCGAATCAAACACGGACCGGCCACTGCACGATTTCCGTACATATTTCTTCAAATTCGCCTTGTTTAGGTTAATGCGATATATATCTGGTTTTCATACGATCGACTTTCAATAGGTTTCATGAAGATAGTGACTATGTCAGAAATACAATCGGATTAAAGAGAAAATTAAATTTGTTATACAAGTATGTAGACTCGCGTAGACTAATAATAATAATAAAATGTGTGGACGCTTTACACCACGTTAATCTGGTCCTGTGGTAAGTTCTCGAAGATACTTGTGTTACGGGTACCAGGCAACGAAAATACATATATTTAATACTCGTATATTATATTTTGTACTTATATTTTTATTATATAATACACATATTTAATATACATTCATTACCCAGGAACACAGAAAGCTTTTTTCTTGTTCCGATTCGGACCCTAAACCCCATTGAGCCACAGTGGTTGGCGAGAGGTAAATCTACTATTATAATTTCCTCGCTATATTTCTAGCCTAATGTTAGCTTTGGGTTGCGTTTATTAAAACTATTGAGTATTCCTAACTAAAAAGATAACAATAAATATAATTGTATCAATACATGAAAATTACCTACTTAACGAGGTAAATTCAGACGCTTTGTATTATAACAGAATATTAAAGGTAATATTTCCCCGGGGATAAACGGACTATGCATAGGATAATATGGGAAATTTGCCCTATAATAAGCCTCATTGGTGATCCTCGCTTGGTTTACCAATACGCAGTAAATTGAAATGTTTCACGCTTCATTAAAAAGGTCCCAAAACTAATTTTAAAACTACAAAGGGATAATTTAGACAAGTATAGTTGGCTACATGTTTCATAATATTAATCGTATCTGTATTAGTTTGAACGTTGTTTTTGTATAAAAGCAATAGGTAGGTACCTAAAGCTAAGAAAGTAATTTATTCCTTCTTCTTCTTTGTCTTTAGCTCACTTGCGAGATTGCCAGTTTAAGAGTGTAGCTTCAATGCTTGGTAAAACTATTTGATTTCTAATCAGCAGTCGCATATTGAATGACGCTGAAGTTTGACATAAGATCTAGTTTCCGTAGCTAAGTCACGAGAATTAAAAAAAAAACTTTCATTCGTTTTCACGTAGTCAATAGCTGTAAAAACTTAGAAAGCGTACTTAATACCATATTCTCCTTCTGATTGAGCTACTTCACTTGTTTAAAAAAATCACTTCAATTTCTAAAACGCCCAATAGAGCAATTTGACGGAGGTATAGCTAATACACCGCTTCCAGATTATTCCATGCCACGAAACCAGACGGGATATTCACAAAATTTCGATAGTAATAATAAGGTCTGAAATTGTCAAGCGGATTCGTCTTAAGGGACCGACTGACCGTTCCCGGACGCTGCAATATTAGACATTCAGGGAACTACTTTAATCTGATTTGGTATGCAGTCTCTAAATTGTCTATTAGATATCCTTCGTGAATACGTAGTAATGGCTTTTTGAATATAAACATTTTCACTACGTTATTTGGAAATGAAACTGGGCTCTATTTTTTTATATTAACTTGGTCGTTTTACTTTATGTTATATTATTTATTAGTTATAGAATGAAACTTGCTATTTAGTAGTAGTATCTAATAACAATGAAATTGTGGCATTTTAAGCAAAATTAGGATTTAGGAGACATATTTTACTATCATCGTCATAATCATCAGCCTTTATCCGTCTACTGCTGAACATAGGCACCCCTAATGAACGCAAAGAAGACCAATCCCTTGCCACTCGCATCCATCATGGAGCAGCCACTGCACGGATATTGTCGTACCATCAAATGAGCGACCAACACTTCGTTCACCTAAAGCGTTGTAATTTAGGTGAAAATCTTATTAGCCTCACTCTATTGAAATAAGGACCAAAATGGCACATTATTTTTTATTTGTAACCACTTTATTATACATAAGATATAATCAATAGTTATATAATAGCTATATATAAATTTTGTGTTCATGAGTTTCTGGTGACCCATTGGGGGGATAGGAAAAAGGAGGGCAACGCATCTACATAACTTTTGCTTGTGCGGATGTCTATGGGCGTCGGTAGCCGCCATAAGACTAACTGTTCGATTGCCTATTTGACGTTAAAAAATCATTATCTTCATAGTTATTATCTTTCTGTCGCTATGCATAGAACCAGAAAATATCAATTTTACGAACCGAGGATTAAACCCTTACACCATCCCTCTCATCTTTCGGTGCCACCATTTCTTTCTTCTTTCGATCGATCAGCAAACAGGTTGCATAGCATTTACTCGAAAAAAGCTCCTTGATTAAAACATCCACCGTTAAGACATATCATGGCACATGCGACAACGCAAAAATTATGCATGAAGCAATGTTATTTAATGAGGTGAGCGTAACTTGCACACCCTACATCTTCTCTTAAATATTTAAGGAATGATGTCTCGCCTGAAATTCATTACAGCACCACGTAAAAACGCCGCCCTCTTTGTTTAAACACAAAATCACAATAAACTCACCCTTATAATGGGTATGCATTTTGAGGAGGCCGCCTTGAACGCTTTATTCTTTTAATCTAAACAAGTGCCCATTGTTTTAAATATGTTATGCGATTTATGGATTTTTTTGGTATTTTAATTTGTTGTGAGATATGGGGTTGGATTAAAGATATTTAGATGCCAAAATCTTATTTATACCTAGTTTAAATAAAAACACGTAAGTTGCGAATTAGAAATGACTTACAAATTTCAACAGAAAACACAGTTTACAAAAAAGCTTGTTGCCGTTTTGTAGCTAAGGAGATGAACGTACAAAGAGCTTGCATCGGTAGATTTATATCTATTATCTATATGCAATCTTTTTTTAATAGAAGTCATGAAATTATAACCTTTAGTGAGTAGAGTGACCTAAGGCATGTTAAGTTTGCTTAATAAGATGTAGGTTCCGAGGTTGTCTCAACTCTCACATCTACTTTGGTATTCGAATGTTCACAATACACAATTAACTTGTTAAAAGAAATAGTTGTCTGGATAGTCAGCTTACAGACGATAATTTTACGTAATTACGTTAATACGTCACAAGCCGAACGCTTAGGCTGATAGTGCCTCGCTTGTTCCGTGCTCTCGCTTGCACGCTGGTTTTAGGCGAAACGTGAGCATGAGTCGTGCTTTTTCGTGCTTGCAGCCGGCGTTCATCGATTTATAAGACGTTATCACGTGATAAAGATAATATCTATACGGAAAAGTTTACAAACAATATTTTCCCTTGTAATAAGCGTACTAACTTTTAGCCCCTTATTATCGAAGCCAACAACTATAACTAATCCAATTTCTTGTTGGATCATATCCTGAGGGAAGAGACGTCGGGCATAAGGATCAAAGTTGTCGCTAACACAATTAGTGTGAGGAATTAGTTTTGGTCAGGATTGCCCCACTGCCACTTCACCTGGCCGTTTTGAGGATTGCTATTAATTTTACTAATTGGGATAGATAGATTTCGGGTTGATGTGTGCCCGCAATTGCTAAGACGCATATGAATTAGTTATTTCGATTTCGACTAAGAAGACCTATTTGTTTTAAATGTATTTAAATTACAACTGCAATTTATCAGTGGTACAATATAGAGCTTTTGCGACTGTGTCACCTAAGAATTTATAATTAAATATCCTAATTTAGTTAAGTAAAATGGAACATTTTTGCTCACTTTTAAAGTAAAACTTTAATTACATCGTTTCAAACTTTTTTGTCTGTGTGTTGCATGTCGCGTGACGGTCGGAGGTCAATATGGCGGCGCCTATAGTTCGCATCAGCTTATCGTGTAGTGTTTAGACTATTACTAATTTGTGCTAGTGCTCCATTTTTTTGTTTTTTAGTAACATGCGAATAAAAGTTTTACTTTCACCGTGGTTTTACCACACAATCCTTTTTTTGTATGATTTTATAATTCGTAAGTACCTAATGACATAATATAGAAAACAATTGTCGCATATCGAAATTCTTCTTAACTTTCAAATGAAAATTTATAAGAAAAAATAATTTCCTCTTACCTAACATTTGAATCAAAATAAATTTTATAAGGCAAGGAAAATAAATCTCCCATAAATCAAAATGTAATGTCATGTAAATTCTTCAAGTCCGATTCCGAAGATAAATATAATTTCGCCGTAAAAACTATATTCGTCGGAATGTATGGAAAGTTTTAAAGCAATTTGACTTCATTTTCATATATTTGTAAAAGGATCCTCTGGAGATCACCGCTATCTGTGGTAGCCGGCAGTAACTACATGCTTGTTAACTCGTCTCATATATTATGAAGCTATGTCAAATGTGTTTCAGTTCGGACATGTACAGGGTGTTCCAAATTCGAAGATACTTTTATGTACAAGCAATATGATTGAACGATGAGCTAAAACTATCTTTCTATTTGATTTGATTTGAGTATTTTTCCTGCATTATATAATATGTATTTGAACAGTTTTGGAGTTTAATCATTAAGAATCGATTTTCATATATAAGGCCGGGTTATGAAAATCTGTGGGAGTAAAATTAAACTTCAATGTTACACGATGTTATACGAAGATGTCATACAATGTTACACAAATATGTCACACGAAGCATCAAACCACATTCAAGGAAGGCAGCAGACGAGTTACAAACTGTATTTAAAGAAATTTATTGCAAGAGTATATTTAATATAAAAATAAATGTATCATGCATGCTCTAAGTATAAAAAAATGCATTTATTTAATTTTATTCAGTAATCATCAGATCATCAGATTCAATAATCGATTTATGTTATAATCGTTCGTAAGGAGTAAACTCCTGTCATGCGTCGGAGCTGACATACGCAATTTTTTTTCTGCTTCATATTATTAAATTTATAAGATTTGATGTACAAATTTACAAAAATTAATCTGTTCGAAAAAAAAAAAATAAAAAAAATCTCAAAAATGTGAAAGTAAAAACATAAATATTTGTCTCGATATTTTACATTAACAAATAGATAAGTCACATGCCTCCACCCATAATACACAATATATCAACACCAAAACACGTTAAATATATCCCTTAATTAGCGTTTGAATATTTAAAACATGTAACGTGTAACTTTTTATAATTTATGACATCATAGATCACCCTGTATAGGTGGGGAAGGTAAAATAAAGGCTCGCCGAATGTCGTACGTCGCGACCTTTTGGGACTTGCTCACGGCTTACTTATTTAACTTCATGTGGAACTATCTCAGTCCAATATTTGCATGTCCTTACCGGGGGTAACTACATCATGATTATTGGGAATACGTTGTTTCAATGTTACGTTGACTGAGGTTTTACTTTTATGTTAGGGTTGGCAAACTAAATAAAGATTTTTATACATGTTTTCGAACGACAATGGTTCGGTGGGTAGGGGCTCGGCCTCTTGAGCGAGAGGGTCCGCGTTCGATCCTGACTCCCCCATTGGTGCCTTGAAATGGGTTTGTAAACATCGTGAGGAAGTGCATGCCTGATGAGATTAAAAGTCTTTGAAGGTGTGTGAATTCACCAACCCGCACTGGGCCAGCGCATTGGTGAACTATGCCTCTATACTCTCCGCATCCCCAGCGCATCAGTGAACAATGGCCCCTATACCCTCCACGACTGATTTCGAGGAGGAAAGCCATGCCCAGCAGTGGGACATATATGGGTTGATACTTTACTTTTTTTTTACTTTACACATGTTTTATATAAACGTATTATAAACGTATTCAACATGGTCTAATTTATTTCCATAAAAATTTCGAGTGACTTCTCCTTTCTTCTGTTTTCATTCGATTTTTGAAAATCTTTATCGTTTATATGCTGGAATAACTAAGCTTTTCTGATAACGAGATTACCTTAAGATGAAGTTCCTGTTGCCTATAAATATGGGACGCTCAAAAAGCGGCTGAAGGTGCTCGCACGTAGTTTTGTTAGAGTTCACTTCAAAATGCGAGTCGAACATAGGTCTAGAAGCCCAAACGGGTAACCCGAGTACCCGAAATGGATTTCCCTTCGTTAACAAAAAATTAAATAAATAAATGATTTGTGAGTTTAGACGTGTAAGGTACGTAATCACTTTATGTACGTAATATTCGAATTATATAGGGACATCGATAGAAGTGAAAACTTATATGTCATAATGACGTCATAATGTCTCATTAGAATATCAGATTGCAAGCGTTCGGTAGAGAGGTTAGTGATTTTTTTTCCATCATCAGCCTTTATCCGTCCACTAACAATGACGATGATCCTCCTCTGTCCCTCCTAAATTCCTAAAAGTACTCAATGCACCTAAAGAATAATTTCACCAATATACTAAATAACAATAATAATAAGATAGTGAACTTGCTGACAACATGTAGCATGTAATTTAAGAAATAGACATATGGAAACGAAACAGCATACAAATATTTTATAAAGGTTCTCCATTGTTATCTAAGCAAACACACCTTTATCCGGGAAAGCGAACAAAAAGATGATTTGTCAAAGTAAATTAACCATAAGACAGTCGCCGGTGAGTCGTCACAGCCTCCTCAAATATTTACCCTTACTCGATGTTACAGATTGTATTAATCTTAATTCTGGATTATGTCGAAAAAAAATGTTTGGACATTTTTTGCATTTCCTTGTATACATAGTATATACATATAACAAATTATATTATACTAACTGTTCCACGCAGCTTCGCCTACGTCAACTAAGATTTATAACGGGTCCCTAACTAATTAAAAAAATTATATAGTGCCAAGTGAAGCCAATTCAATACACACAAACAATCATATCCTTATATAATAATATTATATTAGTAAGTATACTTTTGTGTACTTATATCATAATTTCTTTTAAAAATCATTAAAAATATTTTATCATCATCATCATTAACCTTTATCCATGCACTACAGAACATAAGCCATCAATGAACGCCAAGACGGCTTATACCTCGCCACTCGCATCCAACACGGACCGGCCACTGCACAGAGATTGTCTTCCTATCTGTCTGTATACGTAAACGCGGCCTCCACTCTTAAATCTTATTGGAGAGCTATGTTAATAATGTTCCGTATCGAATCCGAACTGCCAAAAGCAAATTAATATTATCTTTATCATAATTTTGAAAAATTGTCCGTGAATTCGACGTAATGATTATTTTCGATATCTAAAAAAATACATTTCAAAATACGCTTAAGAATTACACAGCTCAATAAATGCAGTTCCATAATCCGCGATAGACACTTTGTAGATTATTTTAATTCAATTTTATGGTAAAAAAAACAAAGATATAACACGTCATAAATATTGTTACCTCTAGTCCACAATTCGTGAGTCCAATTGTAAGAAAGCTCAAATCTCATGTGGGTTGGCAACAATCCATCATCGTCGTGGCTACCGTAATAATGCCCTTTCAGAATACCAAATGCAGAAAGAAATACAAAAGAAACATGTACATCAGTGTAAACATTATACACAATGGTTTATGGTTTTTTATCTTTGCGTAAGTAGTCCAAGAAAATAGGTCTTTATGTACGAAGGTTATATCTTGAATTTTTGATTTAAGTTACTTTGACGAATTTAAAAATGAACTGCGATAGATTTTTTATATTCACCCCTGAGAAGGAGTGAAAACAAATAAAAAAATGGGACTTTTTAATGGCAGATTTCTAGAAAAAACACTTACAAAGAAAAGTTGTTGAGCGTAAATTTTCCGAAATTGCCATATATTTTTTATTAGGTGCCTAGTTCTTTCAACAGCCTGTAATGTCATATCTTCAAAAATCCCTTCCATAGTTAAGGAGCTTAAGAACCAAACAAAAGAAAAGAATCTAAAAACAACAAACAATAAATCATACATTATACAATAATCATACTTGAAACTATAATTATCTTCGTTCATTATGGTAGTATTTTAGGATGATTTTCGCTAAGATACAGAGTTTGAATTATGTATGTATCGCGTATGTATGTCCCACAGGCTTAAGAAAATTAAGTGTCTCCATTTTAAAATGATGTCGTTCTGTGGGTGCGTGTGCACTTAATATTCATTCATTTCCCTCCAAATGAACACCAGTGCGCTCTTCCGCTTCGATGGCACAGGGTATTTGAGTGCGGTTTTGTTGAGGTTTTCTCATTTGAGTCATTTAAGTAATTAACATTCATAAAACACGCGAGGCACAAGAGAAGTTGTACAAAAAAAATTAATTAAATGACAATTTAGATGCTGATGTTACACTCAAAAGATCAATTAATTAATCAATTTGCAGAATGTTTGCACTTTTTTAAGCAAATGTAAAGTGCGTTATGTTTGTGTGTTTAAGTTATTATATTCATTGTGATAAAAAATAAGCTTGTGACACTGAATACCGAAGTAATACATAACTGGTGGGAGGGATGCGCTGTGCTGCGCTGCTGCATGGGTACCACCATCTTGATTGTTCCCCCGCGAAACAGCTTTGCTGTGGTTCAGATAGAAGATCAAGGCAGGCAGTACAATTACTGGCACTGAGACTACGTCTACAGTTTAAGATAGGCAACAAATAAATAAGTTTTCTGGGCTAGTTCCATGGGCGACATGGTCTACTTAAGATCAGTTTGTATGCCTCTTTGCCTATTTAAGCAACATAAAAAAGTATTATCTACCGCCTCATAAGATAAATAGTGACTTTTTGTGTAGGTACAAAATGAACCAACTGCGGTTAGACAGAACTGTATCGAGTATGAAGTTAGTATTGATATTTCCACCCCTCAAATCAACGTAACTCTTTCGCCTCATAAGTTCTTACAAGGCTGCAGCGAGAAATTAAGAGTTGTGTCGCAACAGCCTCGGGGGAAATTCGGCCAATCACGGCCGGAATTGCTCATCTCTTGGATTTGGTTCATACATGGATACCGTATGTTTCTGTTGGCTTAGTGGTTGAAGAAATTGAACGAGAGAAATAATTTTTGTATGATATTCAAAGATTTTATATGATTTTAAAATATTTAAAAACGTTAATCAGTTTTTTTTTATTTGCCAATTAAGTCAGAGGAAACTAGTTCCTACGAAATAAAATAAAAGCAATTATTACAATAATAGAAAAATAAAACAATAATAAAAGTTATTTTAATACGCTTCTGAGATGTAGAACTTGTAGAATGTGCCATTAAATGTTCTAAACCATAAAATCAAAATTACACCACATTATCTCACTAGTTTTTCTTCGTATTTCATATTTCCATGCATATTGAACGTAACCTTGTGTAGACAAGGATCTCAAACAAGATTTATCTCGCACACTTTCCTCAATTTCGTTTACAACTTATGACGTACGCTTACAGATACTCATCATAAATCTGAATTAACTTTATTACTAAGGCACAGAGATCATTATTGCACGTACTTACTTGCAGCTTATATTATAGTATCGTGTATGACAATTTTTATGAAGAAATGAAAACTTCTAATTTGTATTCCAATGCAACTCTGCACCAATATGTTCTATATACCTAAATATAATAATATTATTAAATACCGGAAACTAATCTACCAAAATGTGATTTTACTGTCGAAAAACAAACGCTGAAATGGAGTTTTCTTTCGTAACGTACGACGCTTAGGATTAAATAGAGAACTTTCAAAACAATGAAAACCTCTTTAAAATTAAATTAATAAAATTTAAGTTCAGTTTTAATAAAAGTTATGATTACATTATTAAAAAAATAAAGGTAAATATTTTATGGATGTCACATGATTCAAAGAAATACAACTTCAAACGTCTCTCCAGGTAATTACTGTAAAAACCTTTTAGTCAGTCAAAACATCAATAATCACGAATCCCCCAGGAGGAACGGCAAACACTGATAAACACCACGAAAGCTTTTAAAATTATTCCATTCATTCCCAGTATTTCTTTGTATCCAACCGCAAAGACCGATTTTTGCCGAACGCCATAGAGAAAAATAAGGATTGGAATCTTTGTGAAATTCGAATCCCATGAGCATAGAGGCGACGCTCCTGAATTACTGATTGATTATGCATTCGCGTCATGGTTGACGTGACGGGGAGGAAAACAATGCGCGGTATATTTTGACAGTTCGAATATCGGCGATATTTAAAATTAAAAAAAAAAAATATGGCGATATTTTTATAGGTGTGATATCGAAAGTATTATATTAACGCACACAGAGCACAGTGAGCTAAACAGATAGACTGGTATTTGATTTGTGGTATGTAAGAATGTCGTTTTATAGTAATAATATTTTACATTAGTAATCTAACCTTTGTTGACTGTCCCAGCAACTTCCGACTGTGAAACCTATCATAAATTAAACGCAGGCAGGCAATTTGAATAGCATATAAAAATAAACTAATTACTATGAAATGAAATCTTACAATTCTATCAAAAGTTATTAGGCTTTTTAGCCTTATCTAAATGACCTTGCGAGTTTTAACCCCCCTCTGCCTTTACTTCACCGCTCTGCACCTGACGCCCAGTAAATCACCTAAAAACAGTATTTTCACAGGGTAATAAGTAATTTTGTCCTTCCGCTCATTAGTAAATATATCTAAAATAAACAGTTTATCACACAAATATCAAAGTAGCATCAATACTCAGAATAGAAAATAATTGCGTAAACGACGCATTGATTGGTATAGGTTGCTCGTCCAAGGGCTAATAGGCGACTGTTCCTCGTCACCCACACAGACACCCGGACACCGAGCTAACACACGTAGTTCATTTATACAGATTTCTAAAAACTTATTATCGGATAGAAAAAAATGTAAAAACTGGGCTGATAGCCCAGAGTTTAGACAGAGTTATTAAGACAGAGTTTTTCACCTTCGCACTAAAAAACTAATTTTTAAGTTTCTTGATCTACGTTAACGAAGTCGTGAGCATAGTCTCTTTAATAAACATGCATATTATTATCCTGTTCACTTAAATTATAATTTAAATAAATTGAAGATTATTCAAAGTATTTACAAACGTATATTCCGCATAAACCAACAAAGGCGATCCTAATTAACGGCTGACCCTCTTCATAAAGCTCCTGACAACTACAAGACATCAGCTGACCGGCCTCCCCACAAGATGGCCGACCCCACAAGATGGCGACCGCAGATACCGCCATATCCTGCATTGAGCTGATAACACAGTAAAGGCCAAATGTCGCACCCTTTAAAATTCAGTAGGGAATCACGGACTTGAATTATATTTAATTTCCTTAATAATAGCTTAATGGGTTTATTAACATTAGATACACAAAGTCTTTGAGTGTAATGATTGTTTTACAGTTAATTGTTGATTTCATTTTGTTTTCTTAATTACAGTAATTCTAGTCATCATATTTAAAACAAAATTACGACTTTTCAAAATGAATACATACGAATGAAGTCAATTGGATTTTTTTGATTGGCTTAATCAAAAGGTAAATTATAGTTACGACAAACTACTGAGGGATACTACCGTATGTTGCAACGGGATTGGTAGGCAATATTTTTATTATAATAAAGTAATATTTTTTTTATTATAAAGTTCCACAAATACCGGCTTTTTAGACATAGTCGATTTCTTTCCTATCATAACTAAATTATTAAAAAAAAACGAATAATTTAAATACTTCAATTATTTATTATGTAACTCAACTTTTGTAAAACAACTTTCTACGAAAGTAAAAGCAAAATATGAAAGTAAAAAAGTAGTATATACATTTGAAATAATTTATAACCATTTTGCGTGATATTTGTGACCATATTTTGTCTTAACCACACTGTTTATCCATAAAGATTTTAATCTACTCCCAAACAGCCAATTAAAAACCAAATATCGTAGCGACAACTGTTTGTCTTGTTAGCAATATTTTTAATTGACAGACCCTGGTCGCAAACAATAGTTCATACGACCAGCTCAACTTGGACTTTATGGATGTTTGAATTTCGGGTATAATGTGGGAAAAACTAAAGTGAATTGAATAGAAAGGGGTCAAAGGATATCGGTTTTAATAGTGGGGTGGGTGTTTACTTATACTGAGTAAATAATTAAGAATGTTCATTGGTTTTGTCAACAGGAGTGAAAGGGGATTGTTTGCACTCGAATGTGTAGATCTGGTGTATTGGATTTTTTATATTAATATTTACTCTCGCAATAATTGGAATTGGAATAAACCCTATGTTTTTATCTATATGGTGTAGCTGTTGTCTATAAATGTCGCTATCATATCACTTGACATCACGTGAACCGACACTCATTTGCCCACTTTTCTATAAAAAAATCTATACAAAATTTAATAAATATTATAAAGACGACCTCTGTGGCTCAGTGGTAAGCGCGTTGGCGCTCAAGCCGGAGGTTGCGGGTTCGAATCCCGCCAGGGAACAAAAAAAATATTCTGTGTTCCTGGGTCATGGATGTGTATTAAATATGTGTATAATATAATAAAAATCTTAAGTATAAGTATTAATATAAAAAGTATTAAATATATGTATTTCCGTTGTCTGGTACCCGTAACACAAGTCTCTTTGAGAACTTAGCACGGGACCAGATTGACGTGGTGTAAAAGCGTCCATAGATATTATTATTATTATTTATTGTTATATAACTAGTATTGCCTCGTGGTTTCACCCACGTACCTCCCATGCCCATGGAAGGACGGTAATAAATCCTAAATCCATTCAGGAGTTTTGGATGAGTAATGTAAGTTTTTTTTCTAACATTTCAAAGTACACCTCAAATACGATAACATCGCTGATGGTGAACACCGGTGAAGGAAAACAAACACCTGTAAGACCGATGAGATTGAAAGTCTTTGAATGTTTTGAAGTTTACCAACCGGCACTATGCGTTGAATCTTTATTTTTATGAATAGTAAACGTAAAATAAATGAGAAGATGGACATGTGTTGGCCTCTAGCGTCGTTCATAATAAACTAGCTTTTAATGTAACTGTTTTTTTTTTATAAAATTTAATCCGTACAAGGTAAAGATCATCTTGATATATGGTAATTTACTCTTTTGATACATTTACAATGAATGTGCTAAAAAAGTGTTAATGATAACACAATACATAGATTATAGAGGGTGACGAGATTTATAAGATCAATGAAGCAGATTGTTAACACATGATGTTTGATCTTCGATCTCCTGTTCTAGGGGACCATGCCCATAAATTATCAAAAGGGACATTATTCCGGAGCTATTCCGCAAACTTAGCTGATTAGGATAGAATATCGAGGGAATACATTATAAAATTAAAATTTTAAATACTCTGATTATTAACTTTATTCAAAACGAAATATCACGTTTTTTATTTTTCGTCTGATATTTCGATATCTATTTAGTATGCCTTTTATGAAACGTATTTTTTTCCTAATTAAAAAATTGGAACTGTTAATGCATCAAAGATAATGAAGTGGTATTTTTTATAGCGAAAGAGGGCAAACGACCAGTCGAAGCCTTTTGGCGACTATCGACGCCCATATTACAGTATTTGAAAGGCCTCAAATTTTTTTTAATAATAAATTATTCAATCGAACCTAACCTTAAGGAAGCTATTAAAATGCCTATTATATGTGCACAAGAAACCTTTTTTCCCCGGATTCTTTTAAATCATTCCCTTATTAGTAGCGTGTTTGTTTTGTCCGGGTACTTTGCCCGGGAGATTCTCGGGTCATTATCCGGCCCGGACACGTGATGCGTGAAATTATTTCGTACTTTACACAGATCGTGCGTATGCGCCCCTTACCCAGGGTAGTATTGGGAATTGTGTGGACATGCCCTTATTTTATTTTGCTTGAAATTTTTGAATCAAGTTTAAATATTTGTCTGTATAAAAACGAAAGTTTTGAAAAATAAGTGCTTTAGGCGATATATTTTTTTTATTGTAAATAAAACAATGCGTTTTCTGATTATGAATAAAAAATAAAAAAAATATTTTAAGTCCTATTTAAAGAAATACTATCTTACGAAATTATCATATAAGAATTAGCATTATTATTAATTGTTCCGTAATTTAATACTGATAATAATACTATAATATTAGGTAAAGCTATAAATATTAATATTTTTTTATTAATATTTATAGCTTTACCTAATATTATAGTCCATATTACATTAATATTATATCCACTATTTATTTTTACCTACATAATAAAAGTATTTGACAGAATAATTCGTAACATTGTCAGTCACGTTTATTTTATATTTTGCATCTATTAAATATAATTAGATAATACATGTTGTTTAATTAAATAGGTATACACTTACTCATAAGTTGTATTAAACGATATTGAAAATAAAATATACATAAATACAAATTATAAAGTACTTTTACCATATTATCAAGTATTACTAATTAAATTATAAAATCGTTTTCGTATCCACATTATATTCAATAGAAACTAGTCCCCACTCTATTACGATTTCTATAAAACGAAATAGTAATGTAATACATCTGGTACAACACTTTGACATCATGATGCATGATGCCGTTTATAATTGTGTTTATAGTGTTGTGATTATCGATACCGCCAGCGATGCAATGATGCGTTCAGTTCAACAGATCATTTGTTATATAGACAGTTTAAACTTGTGTATATTCTATTTTATATTAGGGTAAATATAAGTTCATATTATTGACCACTATATAGAAATTTACCTTCTTTAATACAATTTTATTGTATGTATAATATTGAACTTTTGTTTCAATGCATAGGATTTTAAATTTATTTGTTTATTTTCATAAGTAAGACTAACTTAAAACGGGATATTTACCATTTTTTATATATTTTGATACCGATATTTTGATATCCAATGTCGAAATATCGAGCTTCGCGAAATAAATATAAAAACATGGTAAATATCCCGTTTTAAATAGTTTGTAAAAAAATTTCACATAAAAAAAATATTTTATTTTACATAGATATTAGAGTACCTATCAAAATTAGGTACCACAAATATAGCAAACGGAATAAAATAATTGTCCTGAAATAAAGACTTTTTCTAAGAACCCCTATTCGAATTCGTATATCATACGCCACCTTAGAATGATTTCTCTAATGATCTCAGCTATCTTGATTATTCCGTCCGTAAAACTGCTTGTTTTATTTTCCGACTACGACGATTTCCTGGTCTATTACAATAATTGCTGCTCGATTAACGTCATACACCGTAATAAGAAAATACTAATGGGCCGATTGTGCCTCTTTGTCGCTCGTTCCGCGCTCTCGCTTGCACTTCAAGCCTTAAATGGAACGCCTCAGAGCGAGGTAATGCCACATGAGTCATGTTTTTTTGGGCGTACAGCAGGCTCCATCGAATTATAAGACGTTGTCATGACAAAAAAGTTATATTTTAGTCGATAGTAATTTCAATTATAAGTTATCCCCTTTAACTACACAAATACCTATTATATATGTTTTGTATAGGTATTCACATTTGCGTAAATCTTAGCGTTCTTTCCCTTTGAACGTCTCCCTAAGTGTCATGTCGTATTTTCCCGCAATAAATTAAATTTGAGAGTAAAACAACATTAACATAAAAGGCTCAAGATTTTATTTACCTGTTTGTGTTTATCCGCATTAAAGAGATTTGATGCTGCTGAATGCAGCTTAGTTATGGTTAAAACAGGCGCTTAAATATTTTGTGTACCCATCATAAAAAGTAAAAACACACTACTACGCTTGTTAACAATTGATGCCAGAAATATTTGTCTACAGCATTTTGTTCATTACTAATGAGTTTTGATTAAGCACAAAATATTAAAAAATATTTTCCAGATTTTTGAAGTGAATACTATTGGTCGGAGGAAAACCGTCGCAAAACCTGAGGTTCGCATCAGAATATTATGCTAAAGTTACATTACGACGATCATGAAATTTCAAATAAGCATTTATAAGGCAAAGACATTGATTTATTTATTTATTTTAATAATATAATAACTATGGACGCTTTTACACTACGTATTTTTTTTCCCGTGGTAAGTTTCCGAAGAACTTGAGTTACGGGTAGGTACCAGACAACGGAAGAAAAGACTTTTTATATGAATACATATATTTAAGATTTTTATTATATAATACACATTTAAGACCCAGGAATACAGAAACTTTATTTTTGTTCCCAGGCGAGATTCGAACCCCCTACCTCCGGGCTTTAGCGCCAACGCGCTAAACAGTGTGCCACTGAGGTCGTCGATATATATTTATTTAGATACAATTATAGTATAATTATAGATATAGATCCGTTACAATAATTATAATTCACTGATAAAGGATAGAGTTCCACGGTCCATCATGCGCGTGGCAGGGATCAGTCTTGACGTTTAATCAAGGGGGCCTATGTCAGCAGTGAACAGAAAAAGGCTGATCATGAAGAAAAGAGTAATCGTTTTAAAATCACACTTAGTGACAGTCATCTGGATAAGCGTGTTTACGGGAAATTCCGTAATGTATGCTCACGCGGAATTTCAATCGGGAAACGCTCCCGCGGATTTACCTATCGCCGATCGTTACGCGGAATATTAATGGTCTTTCCATTCCCTTCATTTCTTCTCTTAAATAGGATTTCTTATAAGCTTTTGAACGCCACTTTCAGGGTTCCTTGGAAATATAAAACCATGACGCCAAACATTTTCTTTAAAGGTCAACTTTTAGCTGAGTATGTGTAGGTAATGCTCTTTGCAAATAATCACCGGCATAGAGATTTGGGAGAGAGAGGACCATGTTACTTTAACCACTTACTAATTGGCTTCTTGGTCGTAGAGCTTATAACTAAGATTACGAATAGGTACCACGGATTCTAGATTAGTTTTTGATGCGAGCAAAAGTGAGTGCCATTTGTTCAGTGCTATTTGGCCATATTTTATAACAAATCAATAAGCTAGTACCTATCCGACATTAATTTAATGTATCTATAACGAGACACGTAAAAATCGCCTAAAATAAAATTACAATTGTAACCCCATACGCAGTTTTATTTCACCGTCCATTGATCGTGAATGAAAACACAAAGGCGGTGAAATTGAATTTATTGCTTGTCAAATTTTTACACTTGTCACATTGTAGTGGTGGCCATTCGTGGTAATAGCTGTAACACATGGTGCCAAAGGGGTGAACGTGAATTATGGTATGTAGACAACTTCATTATTGCGCATTCTGTTCGCATTATAGTCATTGTGTTCAAATCTTATATCTTTAAACGAGCAATTCTTGTATATATAAGTATACATAATATTAAAGACTGAATCTCGGATACGGTTATAACGATTTTTGTGAGACTCAGTATTAGCTATGATGTATTTTCAGAAAATATCGTTTACCCCGTATAAACCGCTACAATATCATTAAAATACGAACGTAAGTTTCGTTTGAAAGTGTTATAGTATCTCAGTCGAAAAATTAAGCAGTTTCGAATCTAAAAGAGCCTGGTTCGTGTCTCCAGTCTTTTTTGTTCTTTTTTTTTTCAAATTTCATCTTTCGGGAGAAAATATTTATCGTATTATCTATAAAGGTATCCAAAACAAAACAAAAAAACCGAGCAATTGCTCGCCGCTCAGTCAATCAGGTAAGTACCTACTGATTTCTCTAAAAGTCAACTTTATTAGTTATTTGTTGGATATGGCGCCCGAAGATTGCGTATCATCTCAAATTCTTGAAAGACTAAAGAGAGAGTTAAAAAGTTAAAAAGTTTCGAAAATTTAAATGATAAGATGGCTGCCTTTCAGCAGCTGCTTGGGATCCTATTATGAAAATAATTTATAATATTCTATTATTATATTAGTACTATTATTATTAAAATAATTTATAGTTTTCTTATGTTTACGCGAATATCACTCATTATAATGAAACAACTTTTACTGATTTTATCTTTTCGTTTCGGATACCTTACAACAACCATGGTCGTGGGAGAACCCAATTATCCTAACATAATAGGTAGACAATAAAAAAATTGTTGTAAAATTGTTGAAAGAAATCACTCTTGCTTTTAGTTATTTTAATTTGTATACAGTAATTAATATCAATCTTTATTTATTACATACAAGATTAATTACCAAGTAAACAAAGTGTTGTCATATAAAAAAAATTTGGATGAATAATGCATTTTTCATGTCAAAAATTCTCTTAGACAAATTATTTTAGGGTTGGCACTAAAACTTACTTTGTAGTGTAAAGTTGCAGCCGTGTTGCCTTAAAAGTGCTAAGCCGTGTCGAGACCAACTATTCCCAGAGTGGCTCACTTATCCATCAATATCTTTGCATACGTGGGGTATAGTTTTCTGTCTGCTGCGGTATTTATATACTATTTTAAAATAAAACCCGTGAAATAGTTTGAAAGAACTACTTTATAGTCGGAGATTTCAATATCTCTTCAGCTTGTTGGGCAGTTTGTGACTCTGGCGAAATTGCGTTAACGGGTGACAGTAGTAAGAATGTCTTAATACAAGTCTTGTACTCATTCTTGGGTATTACCAATTCAAAACAATTTAATTCTATAAAGAATATTAACGATAGAACTCTGGATCTTGTTTTCAGTAATTGCAATTGCCGATTAACTCGCAGTGAGTACCCACTCGTTGAAGAAGATGCACATCATCCTGCCCTTGAAGTTGAAATATTTAGCACTAACTATAAAAGCTTTAGGGCTCGATCGCGAATTGTTCGACTTTTTCATCGTGCTGATTACGAAGAGGTTAACAAAGAGCTGAGCTCATTGAATTGGCGTGTTTTGTGTAATGATAACCTTGAAATTAATGATGCAGTGTCGATTTTTTATAATACCTTAGATAGCATTATTTCTAAGTGCATTCCTCATAAGATTTCTCGATATGATGATCGATATCCCCCTTGGTTTTCTAGATCTCTTATAAAAATTATTAAAGAAAAATTGAAATTTCACAGAAAATGGAAAAAATATGGCAGACTTAGTGATTATGAATCATTTAAATTGCTCCGTCATCGCCAAAAGATTGTTCAGGCTTCTTGTTACTCTTTTTATTTATGTAAAACCGAAACAAATATTTGTAAGAATAGTAAACATTTCTGGATATTCGTTAAATCTAAAAAATCTACTTCGGGTGTACCTGATACCATGTTTTACGATGATGTCCATCTATCGGGAGGTGTTAACATATGCGACAAATTTAATGAATATTTTTATTCTGTTTTCGTGCATAGCAAGGGCAACTTTACTCCTGAAAATGCCCCTGCCAGCAACACAAATTGTGTTTCGGTCGGACCTTTCGATTTCTCTGAGACAACGGTTTTAAAGTACCTTAAAAATCTTGATATTTGTAAAGGATCTGGGCCTGATTATTTACCTGGTATCTTTCTAAAATCCTGCAGGGAACAACTTGCCTATCCAATTAGTGTTCTCTTCTCTAAATCCTTCCGGACTGGGGTAATGCCAATTAAATGGAAACAATCGTTTATCACCCCTGTTTTCAAATCTGGTAACAGACATAATATAAGAGACTATAGACCTATTTCAAAACTCAATATTATCGCCAAACTTTTTGAAAAAATAATTTGTGACCAATGCTTTTCTTTAATACATCCATTGATTAACCGTCAGCAGCATGGGTTCATTCCAAAGAGATCCACGGAAACAAATTTGTGCGAATTTATTAACTACGTCACCTTAGCCATGGACCAAGGCCTACAAGTGGATGTAGTTTATACCGATTATTCGAAAGCTTTTGACAAAATTTCACACTCTATCCTTTTAAAGAAACTTGTAGAACTGGGTATTCATGGCGACTTATTGCGTTGGATCGACTCATACCTGCGCGAGCGGAGTCAGGCTGTCACTATTAAAGGGTACTGCTCTTCTTTTGTCCCAGTAACATCCGGAGTGCCACAGGGTTCCCATCTAGGTCCTCTTTTATTCAACATCTATGTAAATGACATTATTTCTAACTTTGATAATTCTGAAGTTCTTTTATACGCAGACGATACGAAAATTTTTAGAATTTTGAAATCGGCTGATTGTTGCACTCTGCTTCAGAAAGATATAAACAACTTATGTACGTATTGCAATCAGAACTCTTTATTCCTTAATATTAAGAAGTGTCACGTTATATCTTTTACCAGAAAACGTTCCCCAATCAATTATGACTATTATATAAACGGTGTAAAAATTAATCGAGTATCAGAGATTAGGGATTTGGGCATAATTTTGGACACAAAGCTATCTTTCGGATTACACGTCAACAATATAATCACAAGAGCGTATCGCACTTTAGGCTTTGTTTTAAGAGTGGGGCGCGAGTTTAAGCATTTTAAAACTTTACTGCTATTATTTAACTGTTTTGTTCGTCCCATTTTAGAATATGCGTCCGTTGTCTGGAACCCGCAGTACCAAACTTATATAGATAATATTGAAGCAGTGCAGAGTAGATTTTTAAAACATATGAGGCGTAGATCTCTTATCCCTCCAAGCTCGTTCAACACTTGTACCTTAGTAAACAGACGCTTAGAGCGGGATCAACTTTTCTTATTTAAGCTCCTCAACAACAAGATTGACTCTCTCAAGCTGTTAAGCTCTATACCTTTTAGATGTCCTAGATCGGGCTCACGCAATCTAAATAACTTATTTGACGTGCCATGGTGCAGAACGAACTACGCGAGTAACACATTTATTCCTCGTGCGACAAAGTGTTACAACAAATTTTTCTCTGATGCTGACCCGTTTGGATGCTCAATCGGTGCCTATAAAACTAAAATTAGGGAAATAATTTCTAACCCTTCGTTTAAATTATAATTTCTCATTTTTTTTTTTGTATTGTATTTTTTTTTTTTTTAATTATTTTGTGATGCTTACTCTTATTTTTGTTTTTGTTTGTTATTTTCATCTGTTTATTGTTGTGGCGACTTTGTAATGTCAATAGTTTTTATATTTTTGTGGACACTTCACTGGTTTTTGCATAACTCGTCATACCATGTTTTTAAGATAAAATTGTAACCGTTTGTGTTCCCTTAAAAATAAAATAAATAAAAAATAAAATAAAATAAAAAGAAGCGATTCGATGTTTGTATTTTCAATGAATATTAATGCCTGGAAACTTAATTTTAAACATCTCAAAAATGTGAGAACATTTGTGTTAAGGATTGATCATTTTATATTACCTGGTTGACCGAGCATTTGCTCGGTTTTTTTGACTTTACATACCAATTATCCTTCTATTAGATTTGTAACAAAATTTAAAAATAGAACCCTTTCAACAATTCAGCCTCGAATTTTTGATGATATAAAATAGATCTTTTATTTAGATGCTTTGCTGCTGCTGCAAGTAGTGGTACCTAAGTAGTTTTTTTTTTACTTACATACAGAAGTGATTCTGCCGGAATGGAATGTGTCTTTTATAGAAACAAATTCAACTAAAATTGTGCTGCAAGCCGCGACCCCTCGCTGTTTGTGCGTTCTGATTGGCGGAATGAGAGTCATTGATAGATAATTGGCCGATGTTACGTACGCATAGATCGCTGGTTGGTTGAATAGCTATTACGTCAGTGACAAATAACTGACCATTTTCCACCAGTGAATTTGTGATGATTGTAAGTAAAGATTGACGCTCGTTTTACACTAATAGCAACGTTTTACTGTCAGGACTGAAGGACCTGTATCGAGAGATATACGTTAATACTATACATGTCCCACACTTCGGATATTTTACAGCAACCATGGTCACTGGAGGACCAGTCCTCCCTTAGGAGGCCGGCGACGTGGCTTCCTCCCTTAGAGGATGAAGGGGTCGTCGAAGGCGCTATTTAATGCGCTTCCAGTAACACCCCTGTACTGTCGGGCTCGGGATGGGTACCCGGGCCCCGCTAGATACGACATCGCGGGGACTGTTTAGTAACGCCGGGCAGTCCGCCCTATATCTGAAGAATCTGACCTTGCCTTGCCTTGCTCTGTCGCTGAGGTGATCCTGTTGCTTACGGATCCGGGAGCCTCGCAAAACGGCTGAAGCGCTCGCAGTGGTTTTAACGGGATAGTGTCTCTAATGCGAGCCGTGCGTGTTACGCGCCAATGTGCATACCCGAGGCTCTGGCAGGTCTGAAAGGGATTTCCACTGCAACGTAAAAAGGAGTGTCCTCCCTTGACTCAATTTTCAAAATTTTCCCTAATTTCTAATTTTACTATTAATAATTTTTTTGTGACGTCATAATGCATGCACCTTAGCATGTCGGTGACGCGAACCTATAGATTTTTCTCTGCCAAATAGCTCTACGCGGGTTTTCACTTCAATTGATAAATTATTTATAATTCATATTTATTATACTTTAATTACTGTCACTACGTATCGTAATATATGAGTTTCACAATATTAAGTCCTTAATATAACATTTTATCTGCTTAAATAATCGTAAACAATTTATTACTAAACCAACATCTCTTTCCGATCCACCTTTATTGTATGTGTAATGTGTTACTTTCATTTCCAATTTCGTATTCAATCAGCGTCACAATACACTAGGGAGGGTTTTATTAACAAACGAACGGCCTACGTAAAGCGGCAATTACGTCACCTACAAACGACATTCAAAATTACCTATTGCCAACATTTTTTTCCATCCAACTCCCAGTAGGCATCAGAAACTGGGTAGGTGTGGTCGAATTTGTACAAGTCGCTTCCATTGGCTGGCTACACCACACCCACTCAGATAACAAAAACGAATACTTCAGTGTAGCCAGCAAGTCCCCGGTCGCAACTCGCAACAGAGCCTTGAGAATTATTCTCTCCCTTTCTCAAGCAGTCCGTTGTGTTTCAGGACGGTGCGCACTGAATAAAGGTTTGCATCAAAATCTGAAAGTGAAAAAGTGACATCTGTGGAAGAATGCCGGAACTACATCCTTTTTCATTTGGCAAGATGGCGTCGCTAGTCCTGTAAAAATTGTAACTGAAGTCCGAAGCTTATTTGACTTATTTAAGCATTTACAGCTACGACTATATATTTAATATTTTATGTTTATGTAATTGGAGATTTACGTAAGTTATATTAGGTAGGTTTAACTTGTACAATTGAAGCTTATCATGCAAAGTACTTAAGTTGTACTTTATACCTTCTAATATTTGATTTCGTATTAGTAAAAACATTTTTATTAGCATTTAGCATTAGCAGTTTGAATCATTAACCATATCTGGTATCAATTAAAATAGTTCGGTATTATATTGTTGTTATTTTGATCGCCAATTTTTATATGTAAAAAAAATTAAACATATTACATACAAATATAGATAGAAGTAGGGAAACATATTTTGTACTTAAATCATAGAATAATTACACTATAGAAACCTAGTCCGCACGCCTATTTTGAAGTACCTTAATTGGAGCCATAAATAGCTCCAAACTGCGAGCTGCTCCATAGTATTCATTGTTAATGCTCGCCAAAAATGTCTCGCGAAAAAACATTAATTATTACGACTTATGAAGTTAAATTGTGTTAAAACTAATTTGAAAAACTAAACGAGTGTAATCAAATTTTACAGAAAAGCTTTCAATATTTCATAGTATTGTGGTATTTTCAATGTATTTTGTTTGATGATGATCGGTTGAGTAGATTTCGTGTGAAAGCGTAACAAACATCCCTACTTTCACATTTATTATAATAATTAATATAGATTACAACAAATTACTAGTCTAAAGTAACAAGAAAACTTTAATTTACTATCGTTTCCTACTACTTACTTTTAAAAATATAAAAATATACGTGTTATTATTTTATTCTTTTCATAAAAATGTTTATTCTCACAATACAACTTTACATAAATATCCATACGTTACCATACACAGCTAAGTATTATCGCTAAAACAAATTGTTATCAGTGGCCGGATCACTCTCCCTCGATAAAACTGCACCTCCACTGTCAGCAATACGTTTGTGTTCATACGCTGAGCTTTATATATTTCTATTTTCTATGGCTGATGATGATGATGATACAAAGATAATATTATGATCACAGATTTATAAATATATAATAATGATAAATTTATTTTAAATAGTGTGTGTCAACCCTTATATGTCCCATTGCTAGGCACGGGTATCCTCCTCGAAATCAGGCGAGGAGGGCAATGGGCCATCGTTCACCGATGGGCTGGCCCAATGCGGGTCGATGAACTTGACATACCTTAAAAAACTTTCAATCTCATCAGGCATTCAGGTTTCCTCACGATGTTTTCCTTCACCGGTGAACGAGCGATGTTCTCGTGTTTGGTGTGCACTTATAAAATTGTGAAAAACCTATTTCAAGGCAGACGGACCGGTCAGGATCGACCCGGAACCTCTCGCATAAGTGGCCAAGTCCACCCGCCAGTGGAACATCGTCGCTCTTTTTTTAAATAATTCACATTAAAAGTGTTTATTAGTTTTTTGAGTAGCGGAGGTCGGGGTTCGAAGTTCCAATTTTTAGAGTAAGTGCTATTTTTATGTATATGCATATAGATTTATAGTCCTTCTAACTTATATATATAAATGTTATGTTGGTCTATGTACGCTTCAAAAACTCAAAAAGTTCTGCACCGATGGACCTAAAATTTTAGCATGATATACAATCTGCATCAAGGATTTTTATCATCTATTTTTTGCAACAGTCACATATCCGTGACCATCATCTTCGACCACAGCGAAGCGTTGCAGGGTACAGCTAGTTTATTATAGTTTTATATTCTATTGTTATATACTCGTACATCAAAGTCGAAAAATCGGAGTTATATTCAAATAATAGTAACTAAAATGTCTGCAATAATAACGAATGCAAGAATATTCCAGAACACAATATAATATAGCCACAAAAGAGCGGTCTTTAAAATATTGCCGCATGAAATCGATCTTCTTAAGTAGCTTACCAATTTTATAAGGGAGCTTTGGCGGCGCACAGGAATAGGTAGGTATTCTTGGGGTTTATCTTTCGTCTTAAGTATATTTTAGTATTTTTAGTGATATATATATATTATAATTATATAATGTTTTGTAGTCAAATAACTTATTTGTTGTTTCTTTGCTATAATGAAGAGCAAAAAAAAACAATTCGATATCATGAGATTTCGAGCAGATTCTGTCTAAATTCTTCCCCATAACAAATTTACGTGAAACCCATTTTTGAGTTGTCTATGTATTCTGAGTCCTAAAATGCAAAGTCTTTTTAATTAATATATTTTTTATTAATTTAATTCATATTAACCAATAACCAACGATCACACGGACACAAAAACGGAAATAAATTGGAGAGATAAATTTATATTTAATAAAATATATTTCAACACGTCCATGAACCGAATGAATGAATTATACAGATGATGTGAAAAAAAGTAAAGTATCAACCCTTTATGTCCAATTGCTGGGCACGGGTCTCCTCCTCGAAATCAGGCGAAGAGGGTAATGGGCCTAGTTGTCAGCCTTTTTTCATCCACTGTTAAACCTCCGAAATCCCCCAATGAACGCCAAGACGACCGATACCTTGCCACTAGCATCCAAAACGGACCGGCCCCACACGGAGATTGTCTTCCCACTTAATAACCGACCTATACTTAGTCTTTTCATCGTCATCAGCGATTGCCAATCCGCCTGCTCAATGTGGAAATTATGAGCATATCCTCTAATGAATTACAGGCTTTTCTACCAATATTATTCATGAAATCAAAAACAATAATTGAGTTTTGTTTGTAGTTGCGTTTAATCTTTAATCATGTCGTCACAAAATGATCAATCACGCAATTTTAACCTAGTTCTGCGGTAAGTTTATTTAAACTAATTATTGTACTACCATGGAAATAATAAATCATGGAAACATCTTTAACTATAAACCCACTCATACTTGAGGCGATGCAAGCGATATTCGTCATACAAAATTATCTTTGTATTTCGGGATTCGACCGTTGCGCGTAATGTTCAAAAGCTTGACCGCTCGGCCATCTTTCCTTTTTATTCCTAGAGGTTCCAAATTATTGAATAATATTTGAGCTGTGTTAAAAGCGAACAAGAAATAAAACTCGATGGCAACAAGTACATGCTAGTATATCGGTAATAGCTAATTAGCCGGAATCCCATAATCGGCCAGGATATAGAATGACCCACCGGGGTCCTATTTGCGGCGGCCGCGATTAGACCCATAAAACTCGATGTGATCTTGATAAGGGACGCGAAAATCGCTAACAAACCTATCTCCAATAACGCTTATGTTCTTCGGTTGTGAAGGATGCCTAATCCCGCTGTTATGGATGTAAATGATAACGTCGTTTTTGTACAACCTAACGAAGAAATATGATTTTTTGCGTAAGGTTATTCGATAACTTTTTAACTTGGATTTTTTTTTATTTGAGGTTCTACAGACGAAGTCACACTTGGCAAAAAGTCACATTTATTTTTCTTCTAACATGCTCTTCAAGTACTCTCTAAAATTATGGAATCCAAATTGTGGTCTGCGCACGAATGTCTTTGTGCCTGCAATTTTGGGTGCTGTTTTTCAGAGACAGCCAGTGTATTAACTGTCACCGAGGTCATCTGACATCGTGTCATTGGACATCTTTTATCTCGGTGTGTTAATTTTTTTTCACGTACACTTTTTTCAACCTTATCATCATCGCCGTGGTAATTTTCATCGTCATTATCAACATCATAATCATTATCATCATCATCATCACTATCACCATCGTCATCATTATCATCTTCATTATCATCATCACCGTCGTCTTCAACATGATCATCATCATCATCATCAACATCATCACCATCATCACCATCATCATCATCATCATCATCATAGACTCTTGTAATATATTATGTCCCAGCACTGGATGTTGCCTTTTGAGAAAGATGTTCACACCGTACCATTTCAGAGGGAGTACGGGGATAAATCATACTGATATGCAAACTTGGACTAAACAACCTCATCTGTTAAGTTTCATCAAAATCCATTCAGTTTTTTTTTAAGAAGGAGAAGAAACACACACACATCCATACATTCTTACAAACTTTCACGCTTATAATAATAGTAAGTTTCACATATTCTCACATACTTTGTTTCTTCTTAATGTTCCTTCATCAGCTAGCAAGAGATGATGGCGAGTTTAGGGGCACAGGGAAATTAAAAACATTTTTAAGTGCTTCTGGCCAAAATCGAACCTGGGCTTTTCTTTTCTATGTCGAGGACAATATGCATTTAACCATCGCCGCCCGGGTTTTTATTTTTTGTAATTATATTTGTTTCATATAACTCCAAGCCCCATACATAGCAGTTCCATTTCAACTTTTGAATACATTATACGTACGAAATTTTTCCCATACTACCGCTTGATTTTTGGAACAAACTTTTGTCTGCTGGCATTCCACCGAGGCGTCAGGTTAGGAATTTTCAAAGCGTATGAATGCGGTTTTATTAATGTCTATGCATATTCAAATAGTTTATCTTCATTTTGCCGAGTTATATTGGTTTACAAGCTATGCCACTCTGTGTGCCAGACTTTTAGTTGTGAAATTCATTTTTACGTGCTCGAGATTAGTCCTGAGGGACTGTATTTTCAATTATTTGGACTATATTTACTAATTCCCGCTTTTTTTCATCAAAAATTCTACAACATAATCATAAACGGTTCTATATTGAGTACGTACATCAAGTTAGTAACATTTTTTTATTCATTTCTGTCCTGTGTGGATATCCTAATTACTAGCACCCAGATAAAATTTATATATTGAGAAATTTTGATTAATTTTGAATAATAGTAATCTGCGTATTCCCTTTCATGGATACCACTATTATTTTACACTTAAAGTAATTTTGTTATCTTTGGTAAGAAATTAAAAAAAGATACTAGAAATTATATCATTATCATCATCATCATCAGCCTTTATCCGTCCACTCCTGAACATAGGCCCCCCTCAATGAAATGAAATGAGAAACTATATACTCCTTGGTATATACAAAGTACATACAGTAAGCCTGGCTAAAAATAACTGAAGTAATTCACGATTCGTTGCGACCCAATCAGCGTGTATTTGAATTTCGAAGTTACAGCCGATTTTACCTGATTCATCCCGACCATGACGTCACTCTCACTTCCGTTAAATTTCATCAAAACACGCCAAAAAGTTAACTTGAAAACTTATAAGAAATGCATTTACGTGTAACTCACATGTGTACGAGCCGTGTATATCCGAGTCAAACAAAGTGCTACAATTAAGTCGCACCCGCTCCGGCAGAGTTCAACAGTTTTTCCCTCGTAATTCTATTACATTATTAACTTACACAGTGTTAAGAAAGTAGAGGTGGCACCTGCTTCTTAAGATGTCGATTAAAATAATTTGTCTCTATCGATATAATTTTGGTCGATTGGGCAATATGTAATATATATATATATATATATATATATATATATATATATATATATATATATATATATATATATATATATATATATATATATATATATATATATATATATATATATATATAATAAGATACTATTCCTTTGCAACTATATATACATTATATATATAATCAAAGGAATTCGTAACCTAGGATAACCGGTGGGAAGGCGCTGTGCGCTCCCGGCTGCACGAGTAAAACCAAATTGCTAGTTTATTTCCGTGAAACAGCTTTGCTGTATTTCGGACAGAAGGGCAAGTGTAATTACTGGCATCGTGACTTGACGTCTCATGTCTTAGGATAAGGCATAGGCACAAAACATAAATGAGATAGTCTTGGGCATCGTCAACCACGTACTATCAGACATGTCTACCATTTTCAATCAACATAACATTAAAATAATATATGACAACTGCGACGTCATTCAGATAAACTTACTTACTATCGGAATAAATTTGCAATTTGCATGCTGTGATTTATATAAATCGTAAAGATAGTAATATTTTATTTTAATGCATTGTATACTTTTCGAAAATTTTATACTTAGTAGGTTTCAAAAATAAAATATATTTTTAAACGAAATAATAGATTCATTATTTAGTCTAATATTCCTCATTCAAACTTTATAAACGTAAAAAAAAATCGAATACAAAATGTCGTAACATGTCGACAGATAAGCCCATCACTATAGATCTGTGGCGGTGTCGGCTCGCTCGGCAAGATCTCGAGCTGAAAACTTTTAATACTTTAACTCGACTCTCACTCAATTTCGCTTAACGCTCAAACTCGTTGACACGCCTCGATGCCGCTGCGATATCGCTTTATAACTGTTTTACAACCGACATAACTTCGTGTGGATACGCAAACTTCAGCGAATGCTTTTTATCAATACTCATAGTGTAATAGTTTATATAGTCCGCGCCACTTATGAAGTCCTGCGACTAATGCCCGAATTAAATTTGACAACATTGACATCTTGACGTCTGTCTGGAGTAAGAAGTTGTGATACTTACTTTAAATTGTTTTATATGAAATATGGAGCATATAATATAAAGTGAGGTGTAAAAAGTGAAGGACGTAAAATGATCATTAACGTGAAAAAATTTTGTGAATTAGAAAGTAATAATAAACAACAATTAACCACGTTGAATAATATGTTTATAAATGTCACTGCCATGACAGGTAAATTTTAGAGATGCCAGAGTCACTTATTTTTGCCTAATTTATGGTTAAAATATTATCATTAACTCTATACCTACATTTATCTTATGATATTTTATATGAATATAAATACAAGGTAAAAGTATTAAATCCTTGCTCAGATAAATTATATTTTCAGGTATTTCTGTAAAAAAGGTCGAATAACAAAATAAGTAACAATGGCAGCAATTATTTCTGAGAAAATCGTCACTCCTGGCAAAAGCCGACCACAACCGAAGAAGCTTGTTTATTTTACTAAAACCTGGCAGGGAGATTTTTATTTTGCTGCTATAAATTTTATTTTTGTCATTATTATCATCATCAGTCTTTATCAATCCACTACTGACCATAGGCCCTATAATTATTTAAATTTTTTATTGTACTAGACTTGGTGGAAAATCATTACACTATAAATTGGCAACATTGAGTTATGAGACCGCAGCGCCGCGTCTATCGGACTTCTAAAGTGGCGCGGACTCTAGTGCTTGAGTTAGTGGGGGATCATCGGCCATGTTTGATTTTTTTTTTTTGTTTTTTTTTTATATCATAGGAGGGAAAACGAACAGCCGAAGCCTTGTGACTATCGACGCCCATTTACATCCACACAACCAAGGTTATGCAAGTGCGTTGTCCTCCTTTTCCTTATGCCCCCAATGGGCCACCGGAAACTCACAAACCGCGCGAAACGCGACAGCATAACTGTCACTCTACGCTGGTATTATGTGAGCGAGAGGTACCACCGCGGTCGTGCTGGCTCAATTGAGCTGCAAAGCAGCATGGCACTACCTCTTTAAGACTACATAACTAAATATTGTTGAAGCAATTGTATTCTTGAATCTTGAAAGGAAAGTAACATTATTGAAACCATAGAGAACCAAAAAGGAAATATGATTGTTCACCTGATGCAACATAGCTCGTTTTAAAAAAAACTTTGAATGAAAGATTCTGGGAAAAACAGGGAGAGGTAAAACGAAGAGATCTTATAGGAAGCAAATAGTGGTGAAGATACAGGTTATATCGTATCAGAAGGTGAATGTGTTGGCGGAGAAGAGAAATGAGTGGCGAATACTCCACCGACAAGAGCAAAGTTCTTCCACAAAGGAAGATAATTGTTTTCTCTTTGTCCAATTCTAGGCATATTATAATAATAAAAACATAATCAATTTAAAATAGATTTAAAATCTGTTTATATATATATATATATATATAAATAATCCAAAATGTAAGGACAAATTATTAGATAAAAGTAACCTTGGTATTGAATTTGATCCCAAACATTTAAAGGTCACGAAGTAATTGGTTACTTTTACTCGATCTCATCGCTAATTCCGGGGACGATAAGGAATTTCTATGATGGCCTCATAATTTCATCATCATCATCAACATCCTTTATCCATCCACACTGAACATCTGCCTCTGCCTCCTTCAATGAATGCCAAGACGGCATAATAATTAATTACTAATCTATACATAATGATGATAACGTGTATACATCATTATTTATTATGTAGTACTTAAATGCACCAAATTATATTTTTTTTACGATTCTTGTCCGTCTGTTTTTTGGTAATTTCTGGTAGCTGACGGGACTTTCACTGGCAAATAGGTAATGTAACAAGGAGTAACTTAGGGTATAGAAATAAAACAACATATTTTATTTATTATAATATTGTCGAACGTCATATTAGGGACGTTTGATAAAGCATAATTATTCGATCATTATATTCATTAGAAAATAATGCTTTCGCTAATTTTACACATTATAAAAAAAACTTATTTTCGGGATTTTATCGCGGTTAATTTATTTATATTTTATTTTTATTTTATCTTAACGTTTCGGACACCTTACAGCAAGCATAGACACAGGAAACTTCGTCTTATTATCTATAATTGTATTTAAATGAAAAATCAATCATCCATTTTCTGGGTGCTAAATGCGAGGGACTAATTATGTACCTTTGAGAAGTTTCTTTTTTATGATTTCGGTTTTTAGTATAGGCTTTCGAGAAAGGCATAACGCCTAGGATATAAACGTAGGGATAAAAATTTCGTAGGGATAAAAACGTAGGGATAAAAAACGCCTACGCGATAAAAATTTCTGAAAATTAGTTTCCAAAATATTAGTTTTATTTTAAAAATACAGGTCCCAACAATATAACATAATTACTGAAGTTTCAAACTTCAGTATTTTCATTTTGTGATTTGTATTGGTTATATTACGATCTTTTAAATGCCACGAAACCTTGAAATTTAGAGTATATGATATGGAGTCTAGTCGGCCTCTTGAATGGGAGTCCCGGGTTCGATCCGGGTTTTTTTCAAATCTACGAGCACATGAGACCATCACTTGCTCACGGGCAAAGGAAAACATCATGAGGATACCTGCATGCCTGATGAGATTAAAAGTCTTTGAAAGTGAGTGAAGGTCACCAAACTGTAATGGGCCAGAACATCAGTGAGCTATGGCCGAATACCCTCCTCGTCTGATCTCGTGGAGAACATAATATTATAAGGATTAATACTTTAGTTTTTATTCTTTATGCCCTCTTACTTGTAAGCTTCTTATCAAAAGTCCTTTAATATTCCTTTATTAGTCCTTACTTTTAATGATATTTAATTATTATACAATATCTTAAGTAGCCTTTGTAAATTTCTTACTGATTTCAAAAAAAAAAATTTGGAACAATCAATAGGATTATAAATTTAATGTAATAAACCAAATTTGAACATAAGTATAAAAATACACCGTTGATTTAGTACGATCGCAAAAATAAAACAAAACGTAAAACGCGTAAGAAAGTCCTTCAAAGGGTGTGAGGGTGGAGACAGGGGGGGTTTGGCCGACAATAGGTGTACAGATAACTTTCCTTCCA
Organism: Lycaena phlaeas; assembly: GCA_905333005.2. Classification (NCBI taxonomy): domain Eukaryota; kingdom Metazoa; phylum Arthropoda; class Insecta; order Lepidoptera; family Lycaenidae; genus Lycaena; species Lycaena phlaeas. Next base: position 5,261,232 of record HG995176.1, read on the forward strand.
TAGAGTCAATACCAACCCTAGGGAGCTTTACCCTCGAGGCTCGGCCGCTTGGGAAAACTAGACCCTACGATATAGAAAAGGACAGAGATATACGGTACTGGCGAGTGGAAAAAGTGCATATGTGTACTTATGTATTAATAATATATAAAGGAAAAATGGCGAGGACGTGTGCGTGATATGTTGCGACCGTTAGCCAGAGAGGGATGGATGACATCAATTTGTTGTCGTGATGGGGTTTTATTTTGTTTCTGCGTTCACATTTTTTTTCTGCGATCTATTTTGATGGGACGTTTTGGATCTTCTTTTGGCAAGTTGACGCGGACTGGTTTATATTACATTGGATAGAGTGAAGCCTCATTCTGTTCGATATGGATGGCCTATGATTAGATGAGAGTCGTATCTCGAATCTAGATCTCCGTGCAGTAGCTGGTTCTGGTTAAACACGAGTGGCGAGGATCGTCCGTAGTAGTCCGTAGTCCGTCCGAAGTAACCTTTATCCAGCAATGAACGCAAAAGGTTAATAATAATGATTAATGATAATAGAAGGCTTTGGGTTCAATTCCAGGAAAGAAGGGTGTCACTTTTTTCTTCAATAAAGTGAATTTTGAAAGTAAAATTAACGAAAATTAAATTCGGAGAACAAAAATATATGAAATTAAAAATAGTATGAAATGGATTAATATCTAAATAGACAAGATCAGTTCCTATTTGTCATTTTTAACTCGCTTTTCTTATAATTTTTATGAATTATTAAGTTTTGACATACCCGACGTTTCGGATATTTTACAGTAACTATGGTCATAGGAGTACTTCGGTCATTGTAATCAGAATATACTTTTTGGTGCTTTATCTGTATAATATGTATAATTATATATCTGTATGTATCTATCTATACGGATAAGGGCTGATGATGATGTTGATGATTTATAAAAAGAATACTTACCCTTATTGTTCTGGAGGTTCAAAAAAATACCCATGTTATACCATGATATAGCTGTTCACACGATACGTTTTTAAAGCGCAACGCTTTTTATCGAACACTTTTTTTCGACGTTGAAGTATTTTACGTTAAATCGAATTTAGCACGCGGAGCTCGCAACTCGAACCAATGTCTGATTTTAACGCTTATAAAACGCTAGTGCGAACAGGACCATAATTTTATTAAGTAGGAAGTATAAGCACCAAAATAAAGACCTCCGTCAGAGAACTAAAGTTACCGATATCACGCGAAGAATAAGCACGTTGAAGTGGCAATAGGCTGGTCACACACTCAGAAGAACGGATGGCCGATGGGCCATTAAGGTTCAAGAGTGAAGGCCGCGTTTAGGTAGGCGAAGTGTTGGTCGGCCATTAACCAGACGGAAAGACGATCTCCGTGCAGTGGCAGGTCCGTGTTGGATGCGAGTAGTAAGGGATCGGTCGTCTTGGCGCTCATTGAGGGAGGCCTATGTTCAGCAGTGGACGGATAAAGGCTGATGATGATGATAAGCACCAAAAAACTATATACCACATCTTTTTTTTATTGACCACAATGTTTCGATTACCTTCAGCCTTTGTAGGTCCTTTTTTTTTTTGTTGACGCAGCGGAAATCATTTACGACCATACCAGGGCCTGGGTAGGCGCGCTGGCGTGTGTGGGGACTCGCATTTGGGTGCCCTACCCCACTAAAACCGCTGCGTGAGCCTTCAGCCGCTATCTGAGGGACCCGGATCTGCAGGCTAGCACGGGAAACCCTCAGCGACAGACTGGTCCCGGCAAGACCAGATTCTCCATAATAGGGGAAGCCTTTGTAGGTCCTCATTTATTAGTGCTTAGACCTTCCTAATAATATAGTTTTTATAATATGAGGTCAATAAAGTTATCTGACCCGCCCACACTTAAAATGATTAGGGCAGATGCACAGGATGGTAATTTGTTAATGCGCGGGCATCGAACACGCGCCCGCCACGCGCCACACGATTTGTTCACTTGACTAGATTGCCCATGGAAATGTGATATTTTTTTGGATTGCCTTTTTGTTAGGGACAGGGGCAAATAATGTCAGCTGTGTGCTGGTGTGAAAGAATGACGTATTTAGTACAAGTCGTGGGAGTTATGAATGGTAGTGTAATTTAAGAAAAACATAATTTTACTTATTTTGTATAAAAAATATGACTATTATTACCTAAGTGATACTCTAAGGGCCTGTTTCACAATCTCCAGTTAAGTTTCCAATAGGCTATCGGCAACATATTTGACAGATAGAGTATGGAGTATCTGTCAAATATGTTGCCGATAGCCTATTGGGCACTTAACTGGAGATTGTAAAACAGGCCCTTACAATACCAATCAAATAGAAATAGTAAAGATATTTATCGAAAAAAAAAAATTTGTCTAACTTTTTTGTCTCCTTTCAGATTTATATTAATTTGTAGTTTATTGGAATTTAGAATGACCATTGGATTCCAAATGGGATTTAACCCCTAATTCTTAAGACATTTATTTAAATAAGCTTAATTATCTGTAGCCTGTAACTATTCCAAATAAATAGAAATAAAATATAAAAATATTTTTTAAACCTTAGTCCATTATCAATAGTATCAAAAATATCTGACTCTTGTTGGAATGTGTTCTGTAAAAAAAATTACAAAGCACGTTAGTGCTTTGTAATTTAGATATTAATCTAGCCCTTGATATTAACTATACATTAATTAGGTAAAAATAAAATATTGTTGAATATTTCTTATAGTCTGTTAAAATCGTATCAAGTATCGACTCACTATTTTGTTACAAATAGGTTCCGTAGGTCCGACGTGCGGCGCGTGAGGGGCGTGCGTGCGCGTGCGCCGCACACGTCGACAAACGAGCGACAAAACACTCATTTGGATTATTGTAGCGTAATCGAGTTACGATTTGTATGCCGTCTGTAACACGATTGGGGTTAGGGGATATATTAAATGTACGAATTATCTTAATGATAATTTTTTAATTTTTTTTTACCAGTTAGTAGAATGCGATTTTGATTGTTGTCTCGTCTCCATTATGCTCCATATTTCTTCCTTAAACAGCTTTGCTTTATTTTTCAAAGCAGGTAAGGTAATATTATATACGAACGTAATACATAATTAAGGTATTTTTTAGTAAGTTCATTAGGCTAATTTCCAGAAGTCGGTGTGCCTAACGTGATTGCCTAACTCAAATTTTTTAATGTTCTTGTGTGACCTTGACCACGCACGATCTTCTGCTTTATAATCAATTAAAATTACTAAAAAAAATGTTTCATTCGATTTGTTCCATTAACGTTTTGATCAAAGGGTCCTGAAAATACTGTTATAATATAATTATTTTCAATAAAAAAGTTCGTTTGACTAATTCATTAATGTATCCCACTTTACTATTAGGGTACCAGCACATTAAAATAGAAACATCGACCTCACACTATTTGCACTTGTATCCAAACTCATTAAGTCCAAATTTCTAATTTACCTCGTCCTCTCAGTTCTATTGTAATCTTGACCATGTAAACCCTTACAATGTCCATGCTACGTTATTTATGTCTACCAAAAATTCGATGTACGATTCTACTAATCAACCTGTAATTATAATTATTAACTAGCTGTTGCCCGCAGCTTCAACCGCGTTGACTTACATTTAGAGTCATTGAATTGATAATGATTAGTTATAGCCTAATTTATTCCATGTATCATTAGCTATCTAATAAGATAATAACTTTTACAATAGTAAAAGTTCCGTCAAAATCGGCTCTACCATTTAAGAGATAAGCCGGAACACAATAGATAGACAAAATGCAAATATGAACAAAGCTCTACATGCATTTAGAAGCTCGTCTTTTCAACAAGAAAACAAAGGCTCTTGCTATAAATTCGTATACAAAAATCTAGTCCAAATATCCATTTTTTACCCACTATCATCATCATCATCATCATTATTTAGCCACTCCTGGGTTTCCGAACGTGGCCTCTCCGAAACTCTTTTTGAACAAAATATATACTTACCTATTATTACTTAACGTATAATAGCAAAGAGACACAAACGTTTGATGATAAATCATCATCATGCCTATCATTGTAAAATGATGATCTCAGTCAATAGCATCATTTTCTCGCCTATACCAGCTTCCACCCACACCCTTGTTTAAATTTCACAAAATTTTATTATGATAATTAATTTATACTTACGTCACACAAAACAGCGTCCATTTTTATGCTAATAGAGTAATACAATCCCTATTCTTTACTTATACAATTAGCGATAAGCCCATGCATTATCTACTGGATATACAATGGAAAATATTACCCTTACGTGAATCTTTATAATTTTACCCTAGGACAAAAATTGTTAGTATAATATTACAAGAGGGGCAATGTTAGCATGTGCAGAATCACAATAGCTAAACTATTTATGTTTATTCTGTTCAATGATGAATCACCCTTTCGGCTGTTACAAAACGGACTTCATAGACATCAAAAAGTGACAAATATTACGAAGTTCTATTGTTTGATGACATCAAATTCTAGAACAGTCCACCGAGAATACTATATTGATGACCAGCTTGTCGTTGGTTAGAGACACTTTACCTACCGGTCGCGCGTTCGAATCCCGCCAGGTGTAAATTATTTGTAAGATGGATATGAAGAAAGATGTCTGCATGGGTTTATATAAATTTCTTAAATTTATTTCCGTTCCTAGTAGCCGTAAGACAAGTTTTTACGAACTTACCACGGGACTAGCTTAACTTGATGTGATTTTTAGCCAATATTTATTTATCTTAGGGCCTGTTTCACAATCTCCAGTTAAGTTCCCAATAGGCTATCGGCAACATATTTGACAGATAGAGTATGGAGTATCTGTCAAATATCTGTCAAATATGTTGCCGATAGCCTATTGGGCACTTAACTGGAGATTGTGAAACAGGCCCTTATATTTATATTATTTTTTATGCAGTTTTACCGTGACAAATTAATATGATTTTTTAAAGACAAGTTTAATTTTTTTTTTCAATGAGAAAAAATATATATAAGCGACGACCTCTGTGGCTCAATGGTTAGCGCATTAGTGCTCACGCCGGGAGGTAGCGGGTTCGAATCCCGTCAGGGAACAAAAATTCTGGGTCATGGATGTGTATTAATATAAAAAGTATTAAATATATGTATTTCCGTTGTCTGGTACCCGTAACACAAGTTCTTCGGAAACTTAGCACGGGACCAGATTGACGTGGTGTAAAGGCGTCTATAAATATTATTATAAATAAAACTTCACATGATTTATATTATGTAATTTACTTTCATATTTTGATATTTTGTTGTCAATGATTACAATAGACAAGTTCTGATTGACAAAGATACAATAGTATTAAATAATACATAACTACGTATTTCATATTCAGAAAGGAAATCCCTAAAATACAGTTTCGTCATTCAGACGTTCCAATAAAACGATGCAAAAAAGAAATTCTATTTTTTCGTATACATTCCGTTCCTTTTAAGAGATTTCGTTTCGTTGTATTTCGATAGATTTTTCGCAAAAAAAAAACACAAATACGATATGTCTCGTTTCAAGATATGGTTGCTTATATTTTACATAGAATACATTCGTTGTTAAATAACATGTTAATATTAATTAGGTAAAATCGAAAATCCGTAAATTTACAATATTTTTACATTTTACTTACAATAAATATATCACAGATTTTACAAAAGAAAATAACACAATGCGAAACATTTTTACAATTGAGCCAGAACACTAAAATCATTTTAAAATATCTAAACAAGTACTTGAATCTAGCAAATGATTTAGGAGTTTTATCGAATGTTGTATCCTAATATTTACATTACATACATATTTACACATCGCCGCAATGTTTTAGTTTACAATATATATTTTGTTCAGGAATTTATTGTAAGAAAAAAAATATTTTTTCCTTTTTTTTTAACATATTATAATAAAGTTGTAGCGCGTAAAGTAAAACACTCGTACCATGGTGACATGCCCATTTGCAAATACTCGTATATATAAAAGTATATATTTCTTTTTGGGAATTATTTTTGTTAATTTTTTTGACCACACCAACAAGCATGATTTCTCAGTACAGTCTCAGTGTACGCCAAAACGTTACCATATACGTTCTTATAAGTATGAAGTCGCTCTAAGCGAGTGATCCCGAGTCACTTCTTAGCAATACTGAGGTATTGCTGTGATGGTGTGACAAATACTGAGTGTCTATATCTATTGTTCGCAATATTAATATCTATGTCAAAATACTTTGTGATTATGACGTATTGAGTTTTGTTGTAAACAACAAAATATTTTTCTACGACAGAGGACGAATAGGAGTGTTTAATTATTACATAATATAGCGGAAGAATTAATATTTGTTACATAATATATCTAAAAACTTTTAGATATTTAGCTCCTTCAATAATATTTTTGTCCATAGAATAAAATATTAATGAGAAATTTGTCGATTTTAATACATTTTCCGGACATTATATAGATTGCACTTGCTTTCCGGCCAGCTTTTTAATATTATTATTATCTTATCGAAGAAGGGACAACCGGACAGTCGGTTCACTTGATGGTCAGTGATAACGACATCCAAAGACAACTGCTACACCAGAGGAGGAGAACGAGGTTATCAGGTTTCCGGCCTTTTAAATATGAGTATACTTTTGTCTTGTAGGTCCCTAATTACACATGGATTTAGAAAGATAACAAATTAAATTGCGCTAAGCATTACAGAGCTAATGAGAAGTTAAAGCAATATTTTAATAATTAGCTTGAATTGTCTTTACAAATTAAAGATGTAAAATGTAAATTTTATTTGTGATATTACAAGTCAAAGGTTTGTTTAAATATATCTATGAATTAATAAATTAATAACAAGAAAACTTATTGAGAAATAAAATAAAAATTAGATGAGCCGGTGTTACTTGGAAGCGAGGGGCGCGGTTTGAGCGTACTGCTGCGCGCTGCAGGTTGGTAACGAAAAGGGATTCACGCTGAAGGGTGTTGACACCAGACCACCCATTCCTGTTGACAACAGAGAACATGTTAATATATAGATCAAGCAACGGTCTACCGGAATTGAAACGGAAGATATGGAGTTATTGAAAACACCTGCTGCTAATCAGAAGAATTTGTCTCCTAATTATTCTGGGATAGAAAACTTATGTATTCTATGTGTTCGTTTGACAATTAGGTGAAATCAAACTACTCTTGGTCGTTTTGGCGTTCATTGACCTCAGCAGTAGACGAACAAAGACATGATAATGATGATGATGAAGAAACTAATTTGACAATAATATGTAACACCCTTATCTAGCATGCACTATTGCATATACTATAAGCATACCTACCTGCCTATGATCTACATACGTAAGTTATAATGAACGATTCAGTAAAGCCTAGTCACTAAAAAAATATTACATACTAAACTATTGTTTTCTTGAAGAAAATAAGTGAGTACTTCTTTATATAAAGAAAATCTGTTTCTTTTTTATTAAAGAATGTGTAAAAACTATCAGTTTATAAATTAATATAAATTATTTATCAAATTTCTGAATGATTAACCGAACACTTAAAATGTCGGGCTAATTATTTCTCAAAAATAATTGTAAAGATGAATTTTACCTAGTAATTATAAAATACTTTGTACGACTTAATTGAGCCATTAAAGTAATAAGCACGTCTTAACTCTCAAGCTTAGTAAGCAGAGCACACAATGAACATATTTCAACATAAATAAACTACAAAAAATATTAAGCAAACAAATGCAAATAAGAAAGGCAAAAAACTGAAATAAAAAAGGCAAACAAAAAAATCTACTAACATTGAACGGCGAGATGTTGCCAATTTTGATGTTGAAAATTGGTAGTCCGTGGTGGACTCTGCCTTACAACGGCAAAAGCGCTTCTCGGCTTCGTATCTTTACCCCCTTTCGACTCAGCACTGCATTTGGAATGAGTCTGTCCCGGAAAGTCCCGCTTACAGTCGTTCCTTTCCACATAATGGTTATCTTTCTCATACGCGTTATACTGGTCGGGTAAATTCACATTAGCCGGGTGGTACGGTCCCAGGGACACTGAACGAGAAAACACCAGTTAGCACAGAACAACAATTTGTTGCTATTAACAACTTAATTTAAAATAACGCCTTAAGTATAATTGGAGAGGAGCTACTTCGCTTCCGTGAGAATGGTCTTAGTGATGCCATTGTCGGAGCTAATTTACTAAGCCTAAGACTGAATATTCAGAATTCGATCCTAACCAAGGAAATTGTCAAGAATTTTGGTTGTACTCTAGATCAAAGCTCAAAAACACAGTGAAATTTTCATATGATATCTTAAAAAGTTTCAAAGCAGAAATATTGTCTTAACATACCTAGCTTTAAATACACTTTGGGCGTCTATCTCGATATTACGCAAATTACCATAAGTTGTTTTACTTATTGCACATAATATGATCTAATAAAGTACTAAGGTAACAGTTAAGAAAAGTAAAATAAATATATTTCAAAATCAAGAAAAGTGAAGCGAAGCTAAGCATCCTATTATACAAAACTATATTATGAAAATATTAATTTTAGTACAAAAAAACAGTCAGAAGTGCAGAATAACATCTTTGATTTTCTTTAGGAAACATAAAAATTATTCCCTTCATATTATTATTAGTATTTACATCACGTTTTTGAGAGACTACGTCATAATTATTTATGGCAATTCAGATATAGGTATTCATTACAGATCTGAGGATCAATTTTATTCGCATTACTAGTTGATATACACAAGACTTGTCTCATACTATATACCTAATATCTAACACGTCTTAATCCTTCAAAAGAGTCTTAATATAGACTCAATACCTAATTGCTGCCCCATAAGCATGTAAATTAAAAGTCTCAAAATTTATATTATTAAAAATCCATCTTTCGTAGCCTCGTGCCTTCTGACACATTCTAGAACTAGCGGTACTTACGGGAGGTGGTGTTGAAGAGTGAGGTGGGGGGTGCGGGGTAGTGTTGCGGCGGGTAGGCGGGCGCGTGCGGCGTGGACGCGGCGGAACAGTACCGTGGCGACACAGAGCTGCCGCTGCGCGCGTAGTCTTCTAAAAGAAAAAGCCTGGGGTCAACACGAAATTACCGTTAGGTGATCATATTTCAACTACACTATCTATGTATTTGAGTGGGTATATGATTTGCTAGTGGATGAACTCAATCCACCATAAAGTATCAACCCTTATAATATGTCCCACTGCTGGGCACGGGTCTCCTCCTCGAAATCGGGCGAGGAGGGTAATGGGCCAATAGTTCACCGCGCTGGCCCAGTGCGGGTTGGTGAACTTCACATACCTTCAAAGACATTCAATCTCATCAGGCATGCAGGTTTCTTCACGATGTTTTCCTTCACTGGTGAGCGAACGATGGTCTAATGTGCACTTAGAAATTTAGAAAAACCCCATTTCAAGGCACACACGGACGGTTCAGGATCGAACCCGGAACCCCTCGCATAAGAGGTCGAGTCCGTCCACCACTGGACCACCGTCACTCGTCCACCATCCTGAGACAATCCACCATACTGAGACAAAAATGAAAGTCTGGCACCTGCTTCTGCGGTGTAGCGGGTATCTGTGGATGTCACTATCACATATCTTGCTGGTTTTTTCCGTACAACAGCTTTGCTGTACATCGGAGAGAAAGACGAGACAGATACTGCCTATATTATCTAAATAAGGGTTCCGTTTTGTGCCATTTGGCACCATCATGATTGGTATAAATTTAAATCTAATAACTAATAGGCATATCCATATTAACTCACTACCGCCCGCGGCATCGCCCGCGTAGTCTTACAATGGCTAGGGCTGTTACAAATATTATTATCCTTCTAGCTTCAATACTTATTATACTATTTCGCAATTAAAAATAAGCTTTATTTCAAAATAAAATATTGTTTTATATGAGTCATTGGGGTACCTAATTCAAATTCAATATAACTGTCTTCTCTTAGCTCATTCGAACAAAGGAACTCGCTAATTTGCGAAATAAGGTTCTAGATATTATTATTTTACAATACAACTATTTATATATATTTATGCCCACCTTCAGTCCACTGCGAGGCGGCGGTGTCCTGGACGCTAACTGCCAGTTGCCCCGTGTACGAGTTGAAGGGCATACTCGCAGGAGGCGAGCGCGGGGCCCCCAGGCCCAATTGATTGTTACGGGGCATCGAGTACAGGGCCTCCGCAAGGTCCGCCGCTCTTTTCAGGATGATTTCCTACAAATAAATGTTATAGAAACTTTTTCGATCTTTAAAATTTTTGAAACTTTTTTTTTTTATTATATGCCTGGGGTGTTTAGTCTGAAAATTAATATCGCATTTTAATTTCACAAACGGCGAAACAGCTTAATATCCTTCGAAAACAAAGACTTGATTTTAAGTCTAACAAAACAAATATTTTTGTCAACTTAACATCTCAAAGAAATTTACTAGAAAATAACATGTGCTTAATTAAGGCTAGGAATTATAATTTTCATATTTAAGTATTTAAAAAAAGGTTTAAAATATATTTATTTACACAAAATTAATAAGTACCAAGACCTAAGAAAACACAAATAATAAATGTTACTAAATACAATAAATAAAAAAAGTATTTTATCTTATTTGATTTCAAATTACTTTAGATTTAGTTTACGTTGATTGGTATTTATATAATACTAGCTGTTGCCCGCAGCTTTGCCTGCGTTAACTAAGATTTACACCGGGATCTTAGTACGCAAAATAAGTAACTTTTCTGGTTGATTTTTTACACCTTGTGTCCGAAAAACCCAAATATCTTACGAAACCCTATTTTTTATCTGAATAAAATTTAGCCTAAGTTACTCGTGGATAATGTAGCTTTTGAATGGTGAAAGAATTTTGAAATTGGTCCAGTACTTTTTGAGCCTATTCATTACAACCAAACAAACAAACAAAGTTTTCCTCTTTATAATATTAGTGTAGAAGTGTAGAAAAGGAACTTACCTTGGGTAATTTTTCAGGGTCGCCTGGATGCCTCGGTATGAGTTTCTGGAGCCTCTGGAAGCCGTAATCTATCGTCGGCTCGTTCAGAGCTGCTATGCGAAACAGAAAAACAAAATCAATCATGAGCTGCCCCACTAACAAATGGAACCCTAATTGATGGATCGCTCTCCTCCAAGATATTGCGTGGTATTTCCACTCATTTATATAACATATACAATTATATAGAATAATTACAATTTTCGAATAGTATGGACGCGAAGTGATCACGAAAATAGCCGACTTAGCCCGAAGAACTAACATGCTCAAGTTGAAGAGAACCCGCATATAACTGCGCAGAAGAATTTTTTTAAATTTCAGAATTCTGGATGGTTAGTGAGATCGTTGACCCGAGCTTCATGCATAAGCCGGTCCGTGTTGAGAATCTTATGTCGAGAAGTAGACGAAAAAGGTTGATGATAATGATGTTTATGGATGTAAAATATGCTCTACATTTTGTAGAGCAACGATCATTAAGTAAGTCTTACCTATCCATAAAAATAAGTTCTCTTTTACCTTATCTTTTTCAACATTGTATCCTCACTAGGAAAACATCGCATGCACCGTAATGAATTAGCATAGCTGATTGAATTAAGCATTTTTCTAGATGTTTTTATTTTGAATTTGCGGGACGGTTTTTACTTACCGACCAAATTCCTACAAATTCAAAATAAGAATATTTAAATACAACATGGATGCCAATTTGAGTAATAATTTTTCTAGATATATGTGGCAAGTATTCATCATCCTCATCATCATCTCACCCTGTCCGTCGAAGGCTGGACTATTTATACTGTGACTTCAATAATTATCGTAGTACTCACAAACATAGACGAATCTGCCAGGCGCGCCCTTACAGAATTGCTTGCTCTTGTAAGACAGTGTCACCTCGACCACTCCCGGTATGTGTCTAGGCGGCGTTTGTACTCGTATCGCGTGTGACGTTATTAGCTGCAACAAAAGTTTAACGCTATATTTGGGTAGCTTAAAGATGAGCTATTAGGGAAAAATCAGAATATTTCAATCTTCCACGGGGATTTGCCCAGAAATAATTTATAAGGATCAAGTAATCTATGGAGTATCAATAATTATTTTTACTTATTTCTTCCCATATTTGATATCCCTGTTAACCTTTATCAAATTTAATTCAATAGTTTCGAATGACTTGTTTATAAAAAATATCATAGGGGGAAAGATTGATGGAAAAAGAGGAAGAGGTAGACCGAGAAGGAGTTATATGCAACAAATAAAGGAGAAGGTACAGGTTATGTCGTATCAGGAGGTGAAGGTGTTGGCGGAGAGGAGGAATGAGTGGCGAATACTCCACCGACAAGAGCAAAGCTCTTAAATAGAGAGAGAGAGTTTCGAATTAAAAAATAAAAATTTAATAGAGGGACAAATATTTTGTTTACAATTAAAACACAAACTATAAATAGCTACTATCATGAAATGAATCATGAAAGCGGACACAAGCAGTACGCACGAACTTAACATGAGCCTTTCCATGGAGTACCTACCTACGCAAAATCGACTTCCCGACTAACGCCCGATTTCTGAAGCGTTGGTCAAAATGTATGTCAACTAACATGGTGTTAATGGCGGTTAACATACGATTCTAGAGTTAAATTTGACAGCCTTTGATTGTAGTGGCTATGTCAACTGCCAGGCCGATCAAAGTAAGTAATGTAACGATGTTTTAGCAACTCATTTGACACTTAACAAGGGATTTGACAGTTGATTTGTTAATTTTTGCGTTGATCAGCTTTTCGAAAACCGGGTGTCTGTCTTAAGTCCACATTCACCATCGGGTGTAGCTTACGGAATAAATTTTCATTTCATTATTAATATCAATTCCGTTTAAACAATTAAATAACGAAATAATCTCAGTATCCATAAATAGGATGCAAATAAAAATAGAACTCACCTCGCTCCAGACGAGCATAGTTCCGAACACAACTTGGAGTCCGTCGAAAAAGTTGTCCCCCACTATTATGACTGTGGAGCCGCCCGACGTCCAACCTTCGCTCGGCGATATGGCTTTGATACACGGCGTTGCTACTGGCAACGGTGGGTAGAGACCCGCTGTTACAATACAATATACAACACGTTAAGGCCGGCTATAGAATCAGGTTTCTAAAGGTAATTTTTGAGAATTTGGTTGAGTTTGTTCTTAAACATTTGTATCTAAAAATAAATCGTAAAATTAAATTAAAAATAGCAGATCTCTAGTGTCTCTTTCAGAGACCAAAATTTATTATAGATTCCTAGAGATTCTCAGAGATCATAATATCCAAGAAAATATGTGAAAATTGCTCAAATTCTAGTATTAATCTTGGTTAGTACAAAAATTATAACGTCGATAACGTGATATTAAATGATATAAAATCATAGATAATATTTTTTTAAGTCGTTCGTTTTTAATCATTAGTACAATTTTATGATCTTTATCATACGTATATGAATGAGTATGGTATAATTAAAAATAGTAGAGCTACAAGAATATTAATTAGATTTTTAAATGGGAATTATATAATCGTACAATTTCTAGATTTTTTCTATATTTAGACCGTAAATATGTAACAAAAACCACATCCAGAAGTGATCCTAAAAAGTATATAAAATAAAAATAATAATAGCTTCCAGTCGCTTCGTCCTTCTTAAGCATTTATCTTTAGCTGTCCGGGAAAAGGGCCATTGGAGTACGTTAAAATAACCCACCCGCCACTAGTAAAAGGGATCAAGGTAACATCGGCTGTAATTGACATTGAATTCTAACATATCGCCCTAAAGCTCGTAATTACTTGCAGTGTCACGGTTGTTGTTACATTATCAAAGCGGTACCACAACTGCAAGGGGGATACAGGGGGTCTGAAATCTCGCGAACAAAACGACACTGTAATAAAGACGAGAAGAGAAAGTGAATTTAAGGGGCCCAAAGAAGATTAGAGGGGGTACATTTTAATTTGGGTGATAAAAGCAATTTTACAAGTTTTGTCTTACTTTCGCTTTATTAGCTTAACGTATCACTGTAATGAAATTATTAAAAAAGACAAATTTTCTTTACCTCTTTTAAAATATAGTTAGGGCCTGTTTCACCACTTCCTGATAAGTTCCGGATAGGCTATCCACAACATATTTGACAGATACTCCATACTCTATCTGTCAAATATGTTGTGGATAGCCTATCCGGCACTTATCTGGAGGTTGTGAAACAGGCCCTTACACAAATATCATTAAATATTATTATTTCTTGTATATCTAGTTGTTATGTTATGTCAGCGTTATATTAAAAGGATTAACAATATGAACTGTTAACGTCAAAAGTTCTGCAAAATTTTCACGTCAATATGAGAATATTTTTTCAAAGAATTGTACCATTCATCTCACACCCGCCTCGACACCCTCTCCCCACCCAGACTTAAGTTCATTGAGAAATGTCTACCGTGATTCTTTGCATACAAACGACATTCTGAAACGCCGTATTACGATTACATTTTTTCATATCGAAGCTTGTGCGTCCATAAAAATATATAATTGGACTCTATTAAAAAAGGATCCGAAGAGATTACAACTTTATTTAATGTTATATTGTTGCTGATTAAAATGCGATACGTCTTAAAGAATTTAGAGACTATACGGCATGAAATTATTTGTTTACTTCCCGCCTATTTAAGGATAAATAATAAAATTAATAAATAAATATTTAATATTAAATCTGGTGATATTAAATGACAAAAACTTACACCAATTTTTTTAGAGGCCGTTAATCGTTAGTACAATTTTTATGGTTTTAACATAGGTATATAATATTAAATGAGTCATCTGCTCACCTATTATTAGGACTAATTTTAAAGGCTAATAGACCAAAAAGAATCAAAAACAAACAAAGAAAACGTCGTATTTTGATGTTTAATTCCACTTTAATTCATTGAAGAGGCTATTGACCTTTGTCTCTTCTCAGTCGAAAATCAGTGAAAAATTCAAAAATAGAATTTAATAAAAAAGACGCTCGGCAAAATTCAAGGATATAATAATATGTATATTAATATCAGAAATATCCGTCTGCCGTATTTTTTTTATTTGATTTTGCTGCCAATGCACTATAGAGGTCGTCATATCAAAAATATAAATGAAAAAAATAAAAAAACAAATAAAACGTACAAGTAGATTCGGGCCCGGCGTCAATACCTTCAGAAGGATCTAGACGTTTCGCCCGGCGGCCGTGCTTGCTGTTGTTGTGGACGAACATGTTGTCCGATATCGCCAGGAGCGGACCGTCGACCATCACCTGGGTTGATATCACCACCTGCAACAAGATTTATTATAGACCTTTTGGCTTAATCATCAGCTTAGTTACGAGCTATCTGCGGTGTATTTATGAGCGACGATGGTCAAGTGTGCTTGGTCTATTGAGTGAGAGGTTTAGGTGCGATCCTGACCCGCTGTAATGCATTGAAATGATTTTTTCTAAACCTAGTGCACCTTAAGCACGAGATCTTTGCTCTCTCACCGGTGATGGAAAACATACGGGTGAGATTGCAAGTCTTTGAAGGCGTGTAAAGTTTACTAACCCGCATAGCAGTAGTCACTAGTCCGGGAGCTTTCAGATTCTATAAGAGTTATCTCAATTCTGTGACTCTCGTGACATTTAGCTCACTTGATAGTACAGCCTGTGTGTCGTAATAACTACACGAAAAATTAGGCTTTTATGTGTAATACTATTGGCGCGTTTTGAAAGAAATTTTCTCGAATGCCGTAACGCCATACAACTTCGCTGCCATTGTACGCACAGTTTTCATCCCTTATTTAGTTCTACTTTTTTATTAATTATGAATTTTAATAATAAGAACGATGTTTCACATCTGCCGCCCGTCCCTATTCATTTAATCTTATATACTTCTACTAATATATAAATCTGAAGAGTTTGTTTCTTTAAACGCGCTAATCTCAGAAACTACTGGCCGGATTTAAATAATTATTTCAGTGCTAGATATACCTTTATTGAAGAAGCTTATAGGATAAATATCATCCCTCTGACATCCCTGTTTCGATTACACGATTTCCATAATATACTGATAATACATATAATATCATCATCATCATCATCATCAGCCTTTATCCGTCCACTGCTGAACATAGGCCTCCCTCAACATATAATATACCAACGCTATTTCTCTATATATTTCTTTTTGACCAGAAGTAAAACTCCTTTCGAATATTCGTAAAAATAAATTCTGTTTACTATTTTAGTCCCGAAGTTCAAGATCACTAGAGGGGGCTTATGGCCACGTAAATAAAACCCACCAATCTACGGCGATCTGCAGCGATATATCACAAAAACTCGCATTCCTACGGAGGGAAGCGAAAGGGAGAGTCCCCTGGGAGGTGGGGCCAGCGTCTCGGGGGCCGGGATGGCCGAGCCGGTAGTGCATTGTGCATAGGTGCTCTTTGATCCGGGTTTTAATAAATAATTTTGATTTTTTTTTGTATGTGTTCAGTAAAAAAGAGTTCAAAAAGCGGCATTTTTATTTAGATGCGTTTGATACGCGTCTGTATTCATCATGATCGTCATCGTTTACGGCATTGTAGTCCACTGCTGGAGAAAGGCTCTTTCAATGGGTATGGCGTTTGATCGAGAGAGCAACTCGTATCTAACGAGGACCGGCCACCGCACGGATACTGTTGCATCATGCAGTTGAAAGTTGACTAGTTCTTCATCTATTATTATCAACTAATAGAGAGACCTTAGACCTGGTCTAGGTCTTTATCACTTTTTTATGCCATAAGGAGGCTAACGATCAGTTTGATCTATGGTGACAACCGATTGGTGACCCTTATAGTGACGCCCGCAACCACAGGTTATACAGCTATTGCCTAGCCCCTGGGCCACCAGATATTCACACGCACAAAACGCGACAGCATATCTACCAAATTACGCACGTATCATGTGAGTTTGATCACGTAATGATACCTGTAGTCGTGCCGGCTCAATTTGGCTGCCAAGATTGCTGTATTGCAACCGAATTGCGCCGACGTACCTTTTACAAATATACGTCTCGCGGCCATGGTTTCTATAAAGTATTCGAATTTTGGACATTTAAAATACTTATTTAAATGCGATAAAATCCGTAAAAGTTGTTTCATTATAATAAGTTAAATTTGCATTAGAATATTTACGCATTAGAAAACAAGAAGCACAGAAATGATTTTTATCAGACAAAGCCTGAGCACACAGCTCCAACCGCGCAAACCGTCTCATACTAAAAATAATAGGCATAGTTTAAATACGAAATTCACTTATATCAACTACAATGCGAAACACACTACCACATAACCACGTTGAGTTATCGATATGCGTCTAATATACTTTATATATTACATATTCTTACCCTTGAAACGCTAGGGAGCGACCACTGAATAATTGAATGACACAAGCCAAATAGACACAACTATACACGACATAGTCTATTAAAACGAGCATTATTTAATATGTATAAACCAAGTTACGTTTGTTTAAAGTTGGTACACGTAAGACAAATTTGTCTTAGTTAACTAAGAAGCAAATTTGTCCTCATAAGACTTTGAATGCACCTCAGTGGGAACAGGTTTGTAGAAATGTATTTGTTTATGATATTATAGTTGTTAATAAATGCAATGTGTAGTAAAATATATTAACTATATAATTGAGAAAGTTTAAAATTTTTGAAACGTAAGAATAACACAATTTTTTCTCTCATAAATCGAAGAAATAACTTAAAAGAAAAAAGGCAACATTACAAAAACTTTATCTACTGAAGAGATAAATGTAGCTAAAATGAAAAGAATTTAAATTAAAAATATAACAATGCTTACTAAACTATAATCAATTCTAAATACAAAAATATTCCCGCACTGTGATAAACAAAAACACATCTCATAATCTCGTAGGTATGTAGCAAACTAAGTACTCCAAAAACTCTCTAGACTATCGAATAAAAAGTACTTAAAAATAATAGTTTACTAGGAAACAAAACAGATAAAGTTGTATAAATAAATTTAATTTTATTCCCTCCTCCAAATTGAAGGTGGTTCAAATATTCAGCAGCGGTGAACGCAACCCTTCCTTTAGCCGAGAGCGATACGTTACATGGGTGGTTCAAGGTATAAGAGTCCGCGACAAATATTGGTATTTGTTATATCTCGTACGTATTTATTTAAAGGGATACTACGTAGTTATAATGACAAAACAGAATAAAGCGATTATAGGCTGATATCAACATCATCGGCCCTGATAAAGTGAATAAAAAAAAAATAAGGGAGTCAAACTTAAAGAGACGAAGTACGCATTTTTATAAACTTAAATGTATATTTTATTTTGCTATATTTTTTCATAAATATTAGTGATAATTTACACTTAGTGATAATTTCATCAAGTACTTTATTGTTATTATGAGTTTATTATTGGAAAATGGAAAATATCGAAAAAACTTAGTCATAGAATTAACATAATATGATAGCATCAAATTTGGAAAAGATAAAAATCATTACTGAAAATCTCACTAATTAAAACGTTATTACAGTTTACTTATACATAAAAAGCATTCACTGAACCAAATACTAAGATATCAAAATCAAAACAATTTATTACAAAATGTATTGAGATAAGTTCAGTAAGAATCGCGATATTCCTCACACTTGTACCAAAAACAAAAAAAGTAAATAGACAAACTGGTGTTAGGTGGCGTGAATTTTTCTCCCGTCTAATACATGCGCCACCGTTTACGCGTCGACAGATCGCATAATTACATACAGATTTAAGGCAGCTCACCGTTTGGGTAAGAACAGTGTAGTAAGAAATAGATTGCGATGAATAATGTTCTCTAATGTTTATGCGAAAATCACTCATTATGAAACTTTAGGGAAGCGCACAGTCACGAGAGGACTATTTTGAAAAACAACCGCACTAAAATCCCTAAAAAAAGTTTTGTAATATTTTTTTTTCGCGTTGAAATATTATTTTATGCAAGATCAGTGATAGTGATGATCATATTTTTATGATTTGAATGGATTAATAAATATACATAAATAGATATAAAGCAGTTTTCTTTCATAGCTAAAAATTGTGTTTAATATTCATCCTTCAAAACATAGCATTTAAATACGTAAAATAAAATGCAAAAAATTAAATAAAAAAATACTTACTTGGAATCTTCTCATGTCTCGCGGATTGCCGGCGTTTTTCAAACAGTTCTGATTGCACTTCAAAAAGAACTTCAGGAAAAAGCTGAAACAAAAAATCTGTATGAAAAAAAAGGTTGTGGCAGCCAACAAGCTGAGAACCATTCATAAAGATTGTTAGTAGCTTTTTAAGTAGTTATTATAAAAACGTGTTAAAAGGATAGCGGTACTTCGCATGTTATTTGTAAAGGTATTTTTTATTGATTTTTTTTTTCGTTTTATTAAATTACATTAACAAAGACACAACAAGAAGTCTTACTAGGACTGAAGTATGTTTGTAAGTAAGAAATCTTGAGATATGAAATTATTAATATTATAAATATTAAGGCTCATAAATAGAGAACAAAAATCTACAAATTTAATTTGACAAAAAAATATACATTTGCTAATATAGTATGAAACAATGTATGAATTATAAAAAAATATATATTCACTTTTATTGGTTCTTATTAATTATTATTACAGTAAACAATATGTAATTTCATATTACATAATAGTACATAATTAACAAATATATTATATTATTATATACAATTCGGTCCTCCCTGCACTAATTGTTAGTGGATAAACACTCGAAAACGCCGTTAACTTGTCTATTATGGAATTAATTTGTTTTTCGTGTTCACAAATTTGTACCATCCGCTCCTTTCACGTTTTTGTTTAGTTTATCTTTACTCTATATTAATGGCTTCCCTTTCAAATTTTATGAGCTTTTTTCTTACTGAGGGTGAATGCGAACGTTGTAAATTTCAATATTATTGCCTATTTGAATTGAGTATACTATGTGATGTCCTATGTTCAGCGTTAGACGAATAAAGGCTGGTAATGATGATGTTTATGATGATGATGATTATGATGTTGATTTTCGTACAAGAACGCCATGGATCCATCATGGTTATCACTATGATAAAGCTGATCTTCCAATAGTGAACCTTAAAATGTTTTCAATAAATAGTAAATAAATCTTTTAGACATAAAACATGAAAATGAACAGCGCCTCTAATCTATTTTCCGATATGACTTCTCTTTGGAAAGTACCTATTTCATTTTCTCGCTCAACTCATCATATGGTTTATAGTGAATGATAGCTAAAGCTTCATTTAATTGTTTATTTTATGTGATTGCTATATCCATTCCCTTTAAAATTATATGTCCCACTACTGGGCAAAGATCTCCTCGCAATCAGGTGAGGAGATTGTGCCATAGATCATCGATGCACTGCCCCGATGCAGGTTGATAAACTTCACATACTCCAAAGACATTTAATCTTTTTCTTTTTTTCTTTTACGCCGGGAAATGCGCTGATGCATCCCGCTGGGGAGTGGGTCTCCCCAGGCGGGTATGTGGGACTCGCTGCGCCCGAAAGATGGTAAATGGACGCAGCTCTACCCACTACACCACACGGAACAACCACTCCCAACGTCGGGACAGTACGATGAGGTGAGGTTCCCAACCTCACCCCTTGCCCCCTGCTCTTTTGTCCCCTCTTCTTATAAGAGGGGTACAAAGAGCCCCCTTGGCTCAATTTGCTTCGCCCAAGGTGTTGGGGTCACCCTGGGCTACTGAGCCCCACCACCACGACAAGGCCTGAATCATGGTGGGGAAAGACATTTAATCCTGTCTAGCATGCACTTTTCCTCACTTCATGGTCTCATGCTCAGGTGCATGAAGAAATTTAGAAAATCCATGACACCACATGGGTCGGAATAGAACCCGAATCTCTCGCTCAAGAGCCCGAGCCCACTACACCATCGACGCTAACTAAATCCCTTCCAATACTAAATTTCAAGCGAAAAATCCCTTCCGATATTTTGAGTGCAATAGTAATGTAACAATAATATCATCATAATTTATCGTCCAACGACATCTCGTTCACAGAGTACGAAACCGAGCCTCGTAAACAAAATACTCCATCAATAACTTGAGTATCTTATAGTGCGTACGCTATGCGTGGGCGCGATCAGGCAACCGATCAGGATGAATGCTTTAGCGGAAATATTTTACATGGCCGCCGGCGTCGCCGCAGCCACCACCAAATATTGCTGTGCCAACACATGTAGAAATACACGGAGCTGTTACAACTTGTGTTATTTGAAATTATATTTCTGTTATCAGGTTTTAATTCTATAGATAAATAGAAATTTTTGAAATACATAGATACAATGATACGATTATTAAAAATGCGCAGTTGTTAAGTTTCTGTATTTTCTAATTTTCGCAATTTTTACATTTTAAATTTGTAGAAGAGATAAATTATATTATTTAGTGAAAAACTTGATATAAATAGAATGAAAATATAAAATATATTTAACCGAACCGAAAATACTAATCTTACAGCTAAATAATTAAGTGAATACTTTTAACAAGACATCACCGCTATTGTCATAATCATCATCATCATCATCACAATCAGCCTTTACCCGTCCCGTGCCAAGACGACTGATCCCTGGCCAGACAATATAATAATAAATAATATTGCTCTTTAATGTAATATAAATGCAATATACCACGTAATTATAATTATTTTAATTCGTTGGCATTATTTAATAAAATTATACAGACAAACAATTCACTATTCTTTTCATTACTTTTGTATAAATTAAATTTAAATTAAAAGAAAGTAGCAGCTTTAAGAATTCCACCGGTCTGCGAGATATGAACGTTGTACCGTACGTATTTGTGGAGCCCGGGGCGTCGCACATCTGTTCCCGCATTATTTATGTTAAACACCTTATGTCACAATATAGCGAGTTAGAAGTTTACACGCCTGTCAGACAAGAGATTTTTAATCTACCACCAAATGCTCAAAAGAAGACGAATATATTAATCTCATACGAATATGGCGTCCTCTTACTTTGGTGATACTAAAAGAAAATCTTCGAGTTAGATGAGCCTCTATAATATCATCTTTTTGTTAGAGTATTGTGTTTAGTAACAAACTATGAATGAAAAATTAGGAAATAATTTTATGTATTGTTTTCTTATGTTTACGCGAATTTCACTTATTATAATGAAACAAATTTTACGGATTAAAATTAAAAGTTGTTTCATTATAATTATTTTATGCTTTTTAGGGCGACCGAGGACTCAATAATTGATAGCTTAATTTGATATGAAATAAAAAAAATCTTTATTTAGAAATAATAAAGTTTCACTAACAGTTCAAGAACCAATTAGAACAAGATAGCCAATCTATATGCGAATGACAGAGGAACGTGTTTAAATCGATTTAAATTTTTCACTAATAGGGACAAAACTTTTGTTTTATTGTATTGTTTCACGGATTTATACCTTTTTTAGAGGAGTGTTGAAGACTTTTTGCCATGGCAAATCTTCAAAGGTATATACAGACATGATAAATTATCATGTCATTATAAGGTCACATTGATAATGTGACTTTATGACGTCATTATGCTATTTTTTGTAGATAATAACATTTGTAATTTCATAATTTAAAAAATTAATTTCTTCCAGCAGTCCCTATGACTTCCACTGTTCTTTTTTCAAAATACTTATTTGAAGAAAGTTTGATCATGTTACAAATCATCGACCAATTAACATAGGCTAAGTTTTTCTAAAGTGATCATAAATTGCAAATATAAACTGTTGTATAGATCTGTTGAGACGTGTTCGTTTTTCACACTAGACTCGATCCAACAAGGAGTGAGACAGGCGCTAATATATACCAGGTGTTTCGTTATTTATGCCCTAAAGCCTTCGAGTGAAGTATGTTTGTCTAATGAAGAAATTGAGTAGAGAAATAGGTTTCAAAGCTGATCTAACAGACGTCTTCTACAGTACTTTCTACTTAGATAGTGAGATTTCTAGTGATATTTTGTAAGTAAAAAGTAAAGTACCTAAAGTAGCAACACATATTATATGTCCCACTGCTGGGTATGGGTCTACTCCTCGAAATTAGGTGAGGAGGGTATCGGGCCATAGTTCAACTGATTTCGCCTCAACTAACCTCACATTTTTTTTACTGGAAGTGGTATAAACAAGACGTGTGATATTCACTTCAGGATCGTTGGTTCACAAAGCCGAAGTTTTAGAGTGTACTATGATCGTCAGCCCTTATCCATCCAATGCTGAACATAGACCTACCTTAATGAACGACACAAAGTATACACGGACGGATAATATATTAAATAATTAAGTAATTATTCATCCGTATTTCCTTCTATATTTCAGAGACGAAAAACGATGTCACTTTCAAACAATACACAAAGACCGCCTTTGATGATATATCATAAGGAAATTCCTATAAAATCCTTATTATTGTAGATATATAATTTATATCCATGATAACCCCGCGACAAAATCAAACCGTCGGCTATAAAACCTACAGGAAATATTTACCTATCGCATAACGAACAGAAAGGAAAGTGTATTTTTTGTCGTAAAACTACCCCAGCATTTCATCCCTTACCGTATATAAGACCCTCACAGGCTTATCTGTATATGATGTGAAGTGTTCCGACATTTAGCCTCAATGTAAAAAATATGTAACTATAGCTTCTATTACGGTTACGTTTGTAAAAACTAATATTTTAAGGCTGAAAATATTATAATGAAACAAATTTACGGATTTTATCGCGGTTTATTAATTTCTTTACAAGCCCGACGTTTCGGATACTTTACCATGGTCACAGGAAGACTGGAGGAGTCCTCCCGTGACCATGCTTATTAGTTTTATAGGTTGCTGTAAAGTATCCGAAACGTCGGGCTTGTAAAAAACTTAATAAACCGCGATAAAATCCGTAAAGTTTCATTATAATGAGATTTGCGTAAACATAAGAAAACAATATGCTGGATAGTGGAATATTTTTAAACCTGGTTTCAATCGTGTCGTTTTAGCTTATTATGTAAGTTTAATAGTTTAAAAGTTCATTCAAAATAGATTGAGTAATAACTGTGAAAGAGTAACTAATTTCTATCTACCAAGTGCTTAACGACGTACCTACATTTTTATTTTAACTTTTCAGCACTGATATAATTTTGCTTTAGTTTTTCAATGTATCACAGCGTTTGACAAGCTAAGGGACTTTAAAACAAACAAGAATCTTGCCTAGGATTCGAATCCATGACCCTCTAAACCACGCTACTTAATCACTACGCTATACATACATATACATAAATTCGATTACCACCGTAATTTTCAATTAGCAACCTTAACATTTTCATGTAAGGTCCACATTTAAAAAGGGAAGAAAAGCCTTAGGTATTATAGAAATTATATTACAGTTTTACTGCCCCTACACCCCACTATATAGTTGAAAAAATCTACTACGGCATTAAGTCGTGGGAGGGTTCTTACAAGGAACACTTGAATGCCCCCCTCCCACCCCCCTGGTGGGAGGATGTTTATTTGCATGGATGTTCCTTTGGATGGTGAAACGTATATTTGGGCTTTTATAAAAATATTTATTCAGTTTTAGCTGAATTTAATTGTTACGGAGTGGGTTTTTTTTTCTTGTTAAGACGATTCGCTTAACATTCGTATTGGAGATCTTTGTAATATTTATGCCGAGTTTTATGCTATTACAAACATTTAAATTAATATGTTTGATATATTTTGACATTTTTTTGATATATTTTCTCTTATTTTAGTAAACTTTGAACAAACTTAATTAATTAGTAGCTCTTAACAGATTTAATTAATTAGTTCAAAACAGACTTGATTGGCACACGCAAATATAATTCAGTTCATAGAAGGACGTGTAAAAAAACGAAAAAAAAATGGTTACTGTAAATATTAAAAAATCGAACAAATTTTCATCTAGGCAAACAATTACTGCCTGAACTGGATCAAAGATAAAACTGTCATGTAAATGCAAACATTATATGTCCCGAAACCGCATTGCAATCGAACATTCGCGAAGAACGCGCGATCCGACAACAACCGGTCTTATAACTTTTCCCTTTTAACCTTCTCCCCACCCGCTCCCTCGGGAGGCGGTCCCCAGGGTCTCCCCACCACCACTCAATACCGACACGCCATGACGCCAAAGATTAAGTAGGCGGGAGATCCGCTGAAATATGTGAAAACTATATTTATGTCTTAATAACGCCATATAAAATCGCGAATAGATGCATTTTAATGTTTTGGTTGAAAATATGACAATATTGTGTTTTGAAATTTATAAAAAGCTTCATAGGTAAAATAGATGAAAATCAAATATTGTAATTAATTTTTACTAGCTGTTGCACGCAGCTTCGCCTGCATCAACTAAGATTTAAAAGGGGTCCCTAACGATTTGAAAATTATATTAAATTTTTCTTTGCGGCTTATTAAGTCCTCCACTGACCATGGTTACTGTAACGGTTGCCTTTTATGCCTACGTTTCATAAAATTGTAAAGTTAAACAAATAGACATAGAAACAACTGCAATAAAAGTAATAGTTAGTTCCCTTTTTACTGTGAACATATGTAAAAGAATAGAATAACAACAAGAGACACATCATAGAAGTGTAATAATATTGAAAATATGCGCCACTTATATAATATCGAATATATGAAATAGATATTATTGTAAAATGATATTTGCCGCTTCTACGTAACATATAATCTATGGACCAATGCGACGGGCCTATAAGCGGGCCGGTTTTCGACTTTGTTTTTCCGCGTGCCCGTAGCAAACGTTAATATTTCAGTATGTACCAAATTCAAGGGTTAACTGCACCCCATGTACTGCCAATGTAACAATAAAAACCATTTCAAAACAATTATTAGTGTTTACATTAGTGAACGAGCTTTTTTTAGAATTCCGCCCAAACAAAATGTTAGATATTGCCGTAAATTAAATGGACGAATATTTTTCCTTTTAACGTAACTCTATCTTGTATCGATGTAATTGTATGTTTATCGATATACTTTTCTTTATTTAAATACATAATATGTATATATTGCTTTAATAATTTTATTATCAACTGGAAAAACGATTTATGACCCAAGCCATTCAATTGTTTTTTTTTTTAAGGAAAATGTGACATTAACATTTACATATTATTATCATAGGAAATACGGGCGACGATAATCTAGTGGTGGGTAGACTCGGCCTCATAAGCGAGAGGTTCCGGGTTCGATGCTGACCCGTCCGTATGTATTTAAAATGGTTTTTTTTTAATTTCTGAGACACTCCAAACACGAGACCATCGTTCGCTCACCGGTGGAGGAAAACATCGCGAGGGAATCTACAAGCCTGATGAGATCGAAAATCTTTTAAGGTATGTGAAGTTCAACAACCCGCACTGGGCCAGCGCATCGGTGAATTATTATAGCCCATTACCCTCCTCGCCTAATTTCGAGGAAGGGACGGCCCAGCAGTGGGACATATAAGTTTTGATAATTTACTTTTTAATGTAGAGAATAGATACAATATAATATATCCAATGTTAACTGTGTAATTCAAGTGTTTGTAAATTCACGTAAAGAATTTTGTGAAGCTTTACCGGTGCTTGTACTTTAATATTTAAGCTGAGAAGAATGAGACGAATGAATGTAACATGAATGAAATTAAATTATTACACTTGAATGCTTAGCTTAATCGTAATATATTATATATTATTTAATAATGGGGATCGTCGACGATTCATTATTTCATTAATTATTATCAGCTTTTATTTGTTCTAAGTTACTAATATGTTAATTTTAAATTATTTTCTCGACATAATATTACGACATAATATTATATTTATTTAGCTAATTCTAGCGCTTAATGTACAATATATTTTTTGTAACATTTTTTAATAATTTGTGAGCAATAAATAATCATTATAAATTATACTCGTAGGCGTCTATTTGACTAAGGGCCTATTTCACAACCTCCAGATAAGTGCCGGATAGGCTATTCACAACATATTTGACAGATACTCCATACTCTATCTGTCAAATATGTTGTGAATAGCCTATTCGGAACTTATCAGGAAGTGGTGAAACAGGCACTTAGTTTACTCATTTTCAACCCGCTATCTTCTAGTTATTTTTATATTGTTTAATTAATGATTTCTCGTAAAGTCGCGAGATGACGTCTAAGCTGATTGTCATGGAGACGAGATGAACCCTCGCTACGTTTCGCTCGGAACAACTACTACTGTAAATAATATATTCAAAGTATTAATTTTTATTGAATATAATACTATTGAATTGAATGTAATACTAATGTATCTATTTTATATTATTGAACTATACAAATGCAATTTCGTTTTCTTTTTTTTTACAAAGCAATTTATGTTACTTGATCCCACTTCTACTGACTTCAGTACAAATATTCACATTCACCATGAAATGCATTAACAAGATTCGAACCCGCAACTACCATCGCGTAGTCGAGCAATATAAATACCTAGAATGCCATGCTATTGGTTACTTCATCTTTTTCGAACTGAGAACGAGCACTACAGTAAAAACAATAAATGTAAAAAGGCGATATTAAGATAAAACCGGCAATTCCACTTCCAGCACAATCAACATACAAAGACAAGGGGCAACATTACGCGTCACTTCATTGTGGGCACCGCTCTAATTGTAACTACACTCTGGGGCCCCATCGCCCGCTCAGCGCTCGCCGGTAGGCGTGTGCCACTAATCTTCGACCCCCACATCCGATACCATTACTACGATTACGTTTTTGTGTGTATACACATAGAGGTCTCATTCGATTGGGGCCACCTTTGTAACGCACACTATCAACTCATTAAATTGCATCGCCTTTTTAATGAGTCTGAAAGTGAACAAAGGATATCGCGATTACATTAAGTACGTAGTGAGATAGTTTGTTAGGTTTGATAGCGGATTAAGTTTAAGCTCATAGTGCTTGGTTATATTCAATTTCTTCAATGTATCTAACTTTAATATTAAAACGACATGTATTGTGTTTGTTTATAATTTAGTCTTTAGTTACAAAACTGATGCGTTACCTTCTAACTTTGCTTTCTTTTCTGAGGTTTTATTACTCGACGACAAGTCTCTCACAAAAAATATTATTTTTTTTATTTTTATTTATAGAAAAAACACATACATCCTCGTTAATCAATGAACACAATAAGCGCATCGACTAATCGTAAAAAAAAAACTCCCGAATATAATTCCAAATGATAAATATAAAAAAATAACTACATCACTAAAAAGTCGTCGCATTGTTTATCATTACACAAAGGCTACCAACAAAAAGTTTATTATATCATTATGTCAATAGCGTACCCGCTACCGGGTACACGGCAGCCATGTTTACCGGGGAATATGCAATAAAGTGATATCACGTGATCGGCCGGGTAATAGTTATAAATTACCCGGGTACTTTATAAAAGCCGGTTAACCCGAGGTAAGCGGACAAGATAATTTATTGTAAAATTTCACGCTCAAGCGTTCATACTCTATTGATGATGGTTTTGTGGTTTTATAGACAATAATTGGTTGTCTGATGTAGTATCTTTTGGTATTGAAACTGAAGTCTCTTTTTACACTTTTTCATAAGACATATCTTTCATCAGAAACAAGACAGATCTTATGAGACCTTGAGATAAGCTACATTTTTAAAGTACAATTTGAGCGAATTAATTTGAAAAACATGTGATATCTCTTCGAACTATTTGAGTAGATACGACTACTTAGAGTATAATAGTCAAACTAAGGGCCTGTTTCACAATCTCCAGTTAAGTTTCCAATAGGCGATCGGCAACATATACGACAGATAGAGTATGGAGCATCTGTCAAATATCTGTCAAATATGTTGCCGATAGCCTATTGGAAACTTAACTGGAGATTGTGAAACAGGCCCTTAGTATAATAAATAAGCACACAAAAGAAAATAGATTTAGCACGAACATTAAGTCTTATTTTAAGTGCTCTAAGATACCTACTTAAATCAGAACAAAATATATTTTTTTCTTCTTAATAAAGATTTAATAATAAAATGTTTTATCCCCTTAGGTTTCCTACTAAAATAGCGGATATATTTTCATCATCATCATCATCATCATCATCAGCCTTTATCCGTTTATCGGTCCGCGTTGGATGCGAGTCGAGAGGGATCGGTCGTCTTGGCGTGCATTGAGGGTGGCCTATGTTCAGCAGTTGATATATTTTAGATACATCAAAATGTTTAGCTAATTATTTATGTCAAACATTTGAATTTTTACAGATGCTGCCTTTGCTGATGATGATTAAAGATTTAAAGAATATTTCCATCTCATTCAATACATTACATACTTTTGAGTTTATAGGGGGAAGGTATATATCAAATGTAAGGAGCGCAGTCCGAAATAGAAAATATTGTTGCATAGCGCACTCTATCATCTTCGCGAGAGGGTCCCCGTTATTATACCGAGTACAGTCGCGTACAAAGCCGCTTACAATTTATATTAAGTGACACTCGGAGAGTACACACAATCAAGTTAAATATCTTAGATACATAAAATATTGTCCTTAATCTCTTAATATGTATTTAAATTGTTTGTAGACTTATTTCTGGTTGGATGATCAATTTAACTACCAAAATACTCATTTTTTAGTAACCTAACGCGGCAAGGTGGTACTAACTTTACTCTGTGAATTAATTCCGTCGTTTTCTTTTCTATTAGCTAACCTTGTTGTTTTGGATGGGTAGGTATGTGCTCTTGTACCTATTTAGTATAATATATTTACATATTATATACACTTTTATTGTTTTGACATAAGCTTTCGTATTAAAAAAACACGCTATAGATAATATATATAATAATATTTAAATAATAAACCTAGAGTAAAAAATAATAATAATAAGAAATAAAAGAAATTTAAAAAAATAGACCTTTCCTCTAACTACAGCCAAGATTACAAAAAAATAGGCGTTGCGTTCGCAACTGTACATATTTATATTCGGGAGCCCTGCAAAGTATTTATCACTAGAAAACTTTTAAGGTAAGCATATTTAGGTGCGACGTATTCAATTTATCGATAACTAGCTGTTACCCGCAGCTTCGCCCGCGTGAACTTAGGTTTACGGATTTATCATGTCTGATGATGATCATTTTCTATTTTAATAATTACTAAGTTTTTGTATTAAAATGTATATAATATGTATGTTATCTTGAACTTTATGTCTTTATACATAATATATCCCTTCGCAGACTTTCTGCAGGCATATTTAGGATACTATTATTATATTATATTCCACCATACGTTGATCATAATATTACGTCTACCAGAGTTGATACACTACGGCCTTAGACACCAGACAACCGCCAGTTCGAATCGTGGCAACACGATTTATTTTCTTGTGCATTATTTTGATTTTGCCATATCTCCTAAAGTATTCATTTAATTTGCATGATGTAAAGGGCAAAAATAATCTTCATGAAGTACAGAAGCCAATTAACTGATTAAAAATGATAAGGATTTATACCGTATTCGTGTAAATAACTTTCAAACTATCACGTTATAATTGCCCCTTTTTTAAAGTATTAAATGGATATAGTATGATATCCCTAAGAGATAGACATATGCCATCGCGGACTTTTTTGTAGGCCTATTTAAGATACACATTTTCACCATACATTATTTTGTTATATCTCAAAGGATTTAGGCAGCATTTTCGTTGGAAACTCCCAGACGGCCTATTTTTTTCCGACACCTCCAACGATTATTGTTATATCTTAGCCAATGTATATAAAAACTTAATAAATTATGTACATAAACCCTCCTCTTGAATTGTCCTATCTATTAAAAAAAACCACATCAAAATCCGTGGCGTAGTTTTAAAGATTTAAGCGTACAAAGGGATATAGGGACAGAAAAAGCGACTTTGTTTTATAATATGTAGTGAAATGCCGATGTATGTGGAATTATTGCTAGTCAGGGTTCACATTATCTTAATATTAATTATAACCATTACATACCTTAAAATACTACCTATATTAATAGGTGCATATAAAATATTTTTTTTACATTAGGGAGAAGATCCTTTTGAAAGAAAAAAAAAGCAAGAAAATTGCGTAGAAAGTTAGAAAATTTAAGAAAATATACTTTATTACCTATATGAGTAAGTTTGAAATTACTGATAGTTTGACGGTAGGAGACAGATCACGCACTCAGGAAAACGGTCGATGGGCCATTAAGATTCAAGAGTGAAGGCCGCGTTTAGGTAGACGAAGTGTTCGCCTGCCACTAACCAGTTGGGAAGACGAGTGGCAAGGAATCGGTCGTCTTGGCGTTCGCTGAGGGAGTTCTATGTTCATTAGTGGACGGATAAAGGCTGATGATGATGAAGAGATAGATCGCACACCCCCAATATCGATTACAAAGATCGCCGTAATTCTAGCTTAGCGTTAATTAGTTGTATCTTTCGGAATCAAGGACAACATCATACCTACGTAAAATTACTTCTTAATTCTTTGACGAGGTAAAAGTCAACTGAAAAGTTGATACTTATTAAAAATGTCAATTGAGTCTATTTTATAGAAATACGTCAACACCTAATGATTATGCGATGCATGTTGCAAAATAACGAATCTGATTAAGTTACAGGTATAATTCTTTGCATATGTTACACGGAGCTCCTAAACGGCTACACTGATTTTGATTAAAATTGTGTGTTCAAGTAGACCATATATATACATATATATTATTACATATTTACAAAGGAAACTTTTACATACAGCTTAAAGCTATTGAATTTCTAGTTAAACATTGAAAATAATAATATTTCACGTGAATCTTTTGAAAGAAGTTATGATAATTTATAAATTTTATATCCATCTCAATATGAACTATATCAAGCAATCAAACTATTAGTAGAAAAACTCGAAAGGGAACATAAAGTAATCTTTGTAAATGTAAAACAGGAAACCAAAACATAAACGTTACATCGGCTACCAAACGGCTCCATCAAAATATAACGGCCACGATAAAAACGATGGAAAAGAAAGCAACCGTCGAATTTCCAAAGATCCATTTCGCATCCCTCTCCCACACATTGTGATCCCTATGCCCATCTTTGTCTCGCAAAGTTTTCCGTTTTATAGTCCAGTCGATAATATTCGGGCCGCAGCGATATGTGTTAAATATTATATCATGATCAAAAGAGGTTATTAGCAATGATCAGTGATCGAAAATAATGATAATCACAATTGATTATTATTTATCACCACCAGATCAATTTCGAAAACCTTCTCGGAAAGTATATTTCGATGAAGATCCCATCTAATTAAACATAATCAAATCACATGGCGTCTAGAACATGACCTCAGCCCAAGAAGAGAGATTTTCAAATGGTTAATTATCCATTAAAAATACTGCCAATTTTATTGCTATAATAAATACCTAGAACATAGTGCAGAATAGCTGTTTGAAATCAAGCGGATGAGAAGACTTATATAGGTCTAAAGTCGTTAGCAGATAAAATCTAATTTAACAATACAACACAACAGTAGATGGCATTAGCAATCATGATAATGAAATGAAAAATTTTCTTCAAAAACATATGTTTATATACAAGTAAATAGTCGCCAGTGATCGGCCTTCTTGACATTTATTGAGGGAGGCCTATGCTTAGCAATAGACAAGTAAAGGCTGATTATAATGATAATGACAATGATGATGATGATGATAGTGAAAAATCGTATTGTAAACAATTCTACGCCATCAAAGGCTAGAAAACTAAAACAATTCGATTTTTATTAAGGTTGACGAATCAAATTGAATAATATCCATAAAAACTTTCTTTCAATCCTCGACTTATTATAATTTAATTAATACTCATTCCTGAATTTGTCTCTTACAATCCGGCGGAGAGTCATTAATCTTGGAAGGTTGGCAGCGCAGCAAACGACCTCCCGTTAAGGCTCTCCATGGCCTCTTAATATGTTTATATACTAGCAAAAAACGTATAACCAAACATTACACAACCTACAAGCTGAAAGCAACCTTTACATAATCGACACTAGTATCATTAACGCGTATAAGATCGAAAGCTACTTGTAACTTTCTGGACGTAAAACGGCAAAATAGGGAATCTCAGCGAGAGAAAAAAAGGTAAATTCGTAAGATGTATTCTTTCTCGTGTCGGTTGTTTTGTTAAATATATCGTCCAATCAGTATTTTAGGAAAGAAGAAATTAGTGTTTGAAGCCGAATGGCGGAACGCTTTGGTCTACCCTTTTTACGGCGTAGTAAAAAAGAAATCTTATTTGAATTTGGAAGACGAATTAAAAATAAAACGAATCCGGTACGAATTTGGGAGGGAAGTTTTTCAAATTGGCTTAAGAGATTGTCTAATTAATGGTCCTTTAAAACATAAGTTTCGTATTTACGTTCTTTTTAAGAGTATCCTTACTTATATTATAATTGTGAAAGTAGAGCTGTTTGTTACACTTTCAAAAGTACTCAACCAACCTGGAACTTTGCATACATATTTTCGGAGGTAGGTACTAGTAACATAGGATACATTTTCTTCGCTAATACGGGCGAAGCCGAGGGCAAATATTTAAAAAGGCTTATCTATATTTTTATATTTTTACTAGCTGCCCCGACAGACTCCGTTCTGCCAAAATTAAAATTGCAATTAAAAAATAGGGACTAATCGTAGAGGGGTGAAAATTTTAAGGTTGTCTTTATTTTTGTAAGCTGTATCATAAAAAAATAAAAACAAAAAAATTGTCAATAAAATAAAAAATAAATATTTTGGGGTGTGGTCACCCTTAGCATTCAGGGGTATGAAAAATAGATGTTGGCCGATTCTCAGACCTACCCAATATGCATACAAAATTTTATGAAAATCGGTCGAGCCGTTTCAGAGGAGTATGGGAACGAACATTGTGACACGGGAATTTTATATATTAGATTTACATAATAAAACGAGTAAATGCTAAGCTTACACATATTTTTACAAATCTGTCTATATAACTAAACTATTTTTTTTATAAAAACATGTAACTT
The DNA here is from genome assembly GCA_905333005.2 of Lycaena phlaeas. NCBI lineage: Eukaryota > Metazoa > Arthropoda > Insecta > Lepidoptera > Lycaenidae > Lycaena > Lycaena phlaeas. Next base: position 5,295,413 of record HG995176.1, read on the forward strand.
CTTTTTCTAATGAACATAAATGAAATCCAAGTTAATCGGCCATTCTCACGTCCGCCCATTGGCAAGGTTGCAGAGACACTTCAGATCTATTTCGGGATCCCTTTAACGAATCCTATCAGTAGTAATGAAAGCTAATTCTTTCATTAACTTTCCGTGACAACGGGAAAAATTGTAAGCCAAACGAGAACAAATGCAAGGTAATTTCGTGTATTTAACCAACTTACAAATAGTTTTAGAAGCAATGATAGTGTTCACATCTGAATAAATGAAATTAGTACCTACTGCTTACAAACACGCTAGTAATTAACAAAACGAAATGTTTGTGACTTAATAAACATCACATAAATTTTCCCCAGTGAAAACTTTATATAATAAACTAGCAATGCCCCGCGGTTTCACCCGCGTACTTTCCATTCTCGTGGGACTACGGTTATAAATTATAGCCTATGTGTTATTCTGATGCATAAGCTAAATTATTTTAAAGTTTCATCGAAATCCATTCAGTAGTTTTTACGTGAAAGTGCAACAAACATTCATACTCACAGACTTTCATAATATTAGTAGGATTTGAAATGAAAACTTTAAATAATAATTAAACCTTGCTTAAAACTATCGAACAGTTAACATATTTTGTTTTTTCACAAGAAGTCTCAATATTTTAATTTATAATGAGTTTAATACTCATAATTTTTTATAAACACAAAGTCTAAAATCTCTTGGTGAAGAACAAAAACAGATTAGTCGACAGCATCATTACAAGCTTATTTTAACCAAATCACAAAACCTGTTAGCAACAGGGCAGGAGTAAGAGCCCATCTGAAACTCTCTTATCACTATCAGATGCATTTTATCTCATTTATCAGACATATAAATCGAAATCCGATCTGACAAGGCGTTAATGGGCAACTCAATGCAATTTAAGCTACCCTTAGGGCAAAATGGAATTTCTTTTTGTACACTGTGACAATGCATTTTTGATATTGTAGTTAGTGGATATATGATATGCTTAAACTACTGTGGGTTTTACAATTTTTAACGTTTCCGCAGCACAACAGTTTTTATTCCTTACAGTTCAGTAATGAATAAAGAGAAATGTTATTAAGCTGCATCAGAATCCATTAAAAAGTTTATGAGTGTGAATAATGAGTATTTTTTTTATTATTAATTCTTATCGTGGATAAACAAATACGGGACACGAACACAAAATTTTATAATAAACCTTATAAAACATTACATGATAAAAACAATAAAATAAGTGGTTTTATTATCATATTAGTGCAAATTTACTTTAATTCGTATCATACATATAAATAATCACTAAATTGAAGTAAAATACATAACAAAATATTGAAGAATCGTATTAACATAATTAATTTATTGTGTAAAGTTTCAAGTAGTACACAATATATAATTTTTTATTAATAACAACGTCTAGTATTAAAAAATGTACGATTACAGTTAACATCTCTAACATACAGAGTTACAGTACACTATCAATCTGTAATATAAATTACGTATCGAATAGATGTCTCTATTATTGCCTCTCGCCCTTCCACTGACACTGGCGATATAAAGTGAAAATTGGATTTACAAGTGACAATTGAAGAAGGCGCTTCCATCAAAGACCCCTACGATATGTTTGCCGAAATACAGTTTAAAAGCGCTCAACTTCTTATAAAAGTGAACTGATACAGAATACTATTTTCAATCTTAGCGCATAGATTTAGAACACAATATAATATTCGTTAAACTATTTCGTGTGCGAATATTAAAAGTAAAAACTTTATAGGAAATCTCGAAGCGCGTACCCAGAGAAAAATGCTTATTTATAATTTTCTGAATGTTGCAAAACTTTAAACGTAAAGATATTTAAATTGCTACTTAGCACTGAATATACGTAGGTACAATAATCTCCAAATTTTTGCCGCGATGTTGCACCAGTTCGTACGGAGTGTGCACACTGGTTGGCTGATTGGCCGGTGGGTGGTTGGTAAAAATGCTACGTAGTCAGTGACAAATCATTGTTTATTGGTGGTTTTTATGGCTCACATTACACTAAATAACAACTTTCTTCGGTTATATACGAAACCGTCTCTACCTACTCTGATAGTTATCCGTCTTGAATATGCAAATTCAACAATTGATAAAAACGATAATGAAAATAGTACAGTTAAAAGACCATTCCACCACTTGGCAAATCTAATAACACTTAAACACAAGCACCATAATGCAATTTACAAAGGAGGCAATCAAGGCAGTACCCACATTGTTGTAGTCCTTCAAAGAGCCAAAGGAACAGCTCAGTGTTCCTTAATAATTAATTGCCGCTTAAACGCGCTGACGTCTTGCGTCAAAGGGGGGACTAAGAGCTCGTGTGCATAGGGAGGGAGGCATTACAGCTACATACCGTAATGGTTTTAAAACCTATGAACTAAGAATACGTAATAACATCGCAAATAGTGAATATTTTGACTCGCTTGGGACGTATGCGCTTTAAAATAAGATGAAAATAAAGCTCCTAAATATTATTACAGCTATTAATAGTTTGTAAGTATTTGCACTATAAAAACTCGATAGAAGACATAAAATGAGAGTACAGACATTTATCATTTCTTGAGCCCTTTCTACCATTAAAAGTGTTGCATGCTATTTACCACAAAATCTTGAACTAGCATAGTAGCGTTCATATTGAGAACTATCTCAAAGATTGTGAAAAACATAAAGTAAAAGAACAATTACTAAGCAAAACAGAAACAGCTACTGTTATTTAACTAATGGATATTAAACCATGATATAATATTCGTGCTGGTCAATTATAACTGAAGAGGGTCATTAATCAAATGAAAGCTCGTGATTACATTCTAATCTTGATACCAAAATTGAATGTGGCAGTATAAAATTGTCTTCATCGGATTTGGTTTTGGAGAAATAAATTTTAATAACAAAGATTTTTATACTAGTTCAACCGAAAGATAGTGTTCAACTAAAATGTGCTAGTCACACAATTTAGTTAATAAATATAAAAATAGAGTTTCACATTAAATGCAGTCATAAAAATATCTGAAAAAATAATATACTTTCTACAAAAATATAAATCGGCTTTGTAATTATATCCAATATTATGTTTTAAGCTCGCCAATATAGCGCAGATACCGACGAATGGAAGCAAAGAGGATGATAAAACCTCCTCACTAATTAAATGGGCCCGAGCCCTTAGACTTGTCGCTAATTTAAAGTAATAACGAAATTGAAATTAAATTAAAAATTCTTTTCAGAAAAGGATTTATTATAAGAATCAAAGATTTTAAGAGTGAATAAGATAAAAAAAGGTATTTACGCAAAGGATTTGAAATTTGACGAAGAAGTCAATCTAGTACCGACCAAAAAATATAAAAAAATTTCTTTCTTCCATTGTCTTTCTTTTTAATCAATATCATATGGATGTCTTTAATATGAAGTCTAATTTTAAAGAACAAACTATTTTTTGTGTATACATTAACAAGTCGTTTCGTTTAATGAATATATTAAAAGAACTCTCGTTTTGAATACCACACTAAGTAAACTTATGTTCAGAGACAGAAATCCGCTTACCTAATTTTGATTGGATCATTTCAATATATCGGCTTAAATTAAAAGTTTTAATAATAAATAGAAATACATAAAATAATATAATAATATTACATAAAGAAAATAAATTTAAAGCGTGGCATAGATTAGATACAGTAGGATTGTAGTAGTTGTAATTCATCATTATTATTCCAGACAATTTATCAAGCGGTTGGCTCGCCGCTCGCCTCGCCCGACCGGTTCGCACATTCTAACGAGATGGTGAATTTTCACCGAATAATTTCCGAACCGACGAATCACGTATTGGAATTTGAAATGAGGTCGAAATTGAGATAGAACACTTCTACATGGTTGAAAAGAGATTTAAGAAGCGATCTGAAAATAAACTGGCCGAAAATTTGATTTCGGCTATATTTAGCTATATTACATGGAAGTTTAAGGAGGGTATTAATATAAGTTTAATTGCTTGATAATTTTAGAGTTACGCAAAATTTTCCCTTTTTGTCAGTATTAAAACCAAAATATATATAAAACTGTGGCAAATCTTAACAATGTGCCGAAATATAATAAAAGAAACAAAAGTAGCCCAATTTAAGTTATTGATTGGATATGAATTCCTATATGCTATTGGGACAGTAAATTAGCTATATCTTACGCAAATTATTTACGAATTTCATTCAAACGTCTTTAATAAAATTGATTTATAAAAATCCTTGACATAAAAAGTATCGTTGTAAAAAGCTTATTTTCTAATAACGTTTCCGATGTTACTGGAGCGTCTTGTGACGTCGTGGGTCGAAGTGATTACCCGGGCTTATTACTGGGACTCTATCATATTTCAATTTACGACCGTCACCCAGACTTATCGAATAGAAATCAGGGGGTAACGCGAGTGCAATGATATAAATCAGAAATAAAAACGCCTCATTATCGACTACGCTTGATTTATTCGATGGTATATTGGATACGAATCATTTTGTTATTAATGATAAAAAGCAATAAATAAATAAATATAATTTAGCAACAAAAATGAAAACTATGAATAAAAAAGCTCTTTAATATAACGATTAAATGTTGCGATACAAGAATTTCGAGCATAACCATAGAATTAGATAAGTCCGCTGCAAAATAGCTGGTCGGGTGGAATAAGAAAACGGTCCTAGTTGTTAAGTCTTGTACAGTTTCTGTCGCTATCTTTTGGATAAGGAGCCTAATCACCAGTCGTCGTGTCTGTATCGGGCCGCAGCCGAGCGCGGCGTTCCCCAGGGCACCCTTCTGGGACCAGTTTCTTTTTTGGTTTACATTATGCGGTAAGTGTGTCAAATACTTGCGTCATATCTTAATTTTTATTATTTTGAATGGATTTGAAGATTTTGAATAACAAAATTATTATATGCGCCATTTAATCATGGCGCATATAAGATATTTCCTTCCATTCTCGCTTATGAATGTGATAACCCATTAATAAACTCTTGCGGAGTTATCGAAACTTTACCGTAATAGAAGATTCCGGAGTCGCGCACCAACAAACTTCTGTTCACAAACTATTTGTAATATAAATTTATTGTCCCGTGTTAAAAACTAAAATTGAACTCACAACCTTGTAAGTTTTGTCATGAAACTTTATTTATAATTTAGATAATGGGACAATGTATTATATTTTTCCGAAATTCAAATATAGTCAAAACTGCAGCTTATTTCTATTATTCAAGCAAAAAAATGTTCACTTTAAGATATCAAAAACGTAATGGGGGAATCAGCCGCTCAGAAACAAATTTATTTGGCGAAAAGAAAAGCGAAGCGGCGCCGCGGCGTGTCTAATGAGATAATATAATAGCCGTGATTCGCTCCTACCACTGTTCACAGGACCGAAAATTACCGGAAAACTGCAGGCGGGAAACCTCGGTTTAGAACGTTTCGTTTTCCTAATGTGGAATTCGAATTTCAGGTTGGAAATAGATTCTCATTTTAAATTTTTCTTTTAAGATAAATTTTGTGATATCCTCGCGCAAATTGTCTTAAAATTTTATTTTATTAAATAAAATAAAGTAGTCATTGTGCTTTAAAGTATTCGTCATCATCAATATCAAAGTCAAAAAGACTTTATGGTGGACCTATAATAAAAAAAATACGGACTTTAATGCAATAACATCCGTAAGAGTTGTTTCATTAGACATATGATTTAAATGGCTACCTAATATTTACGCGAGTTTAAATTTTAATCATTATCAGCATTTACCCTCTACTGCTGAACACACATCTCCCTTAATGAACTCCAAGACGAAGACGGATCGGATGCACGGAGATCGTCTTCCCATCTGGTTAATAACCGACCAACAAATAATATGATGTTTTAATAATAAAATTAACTAACCATTTAAAGAATATTTAAAAACTTTTATTATTACGATTTTAAAAAATCTTAATTTGAATTCTTTGTGTAGAATTGTAATCAAACTATTTAAAATATCAAAATTTATACTGATCATTTTATGATAATTACTTACCCCCATAAAGTTTTATGTTATTTTTTTATCGATTGGACATCAATTTCTACCCTAATCAATTAACTACCCTTCAATATAATTGGACATAATCATTTAATCCTTTAATAGCTATTCCGGTCACAATATGTTCGATAGTTAGTTTAAGTGATTCCACCCTCCGAACTATCGCTATTCGTTATAAATTCAACGACAAAACATCTTAATCATTACGCTTCATAAAATCCTTGAGTGATTGCGTGAAGGGACAAATTGCATGGGAATTGATTTCGAAGTTTCTCTCAATTAAGGAGTATAAGCTTAACGAAAATGTTCGCCTAAAAATAAATCCTACTAATATTATAAATGTGAAAGTTTGTAAGTATGGATGTTTGTTACTCTTTCACGTAAAAACTACTGAATAGATTATTACGAAAATTTAGTAATAATATAGCTCACATATCAGAATAACCCATAGGCTATAATTTTTCACCGTACTTCCACGGGAATGGGAAGTACACGGGTGAAACCGCAAGATGCTGTTTGTTAATGAAATAATCTAAAAACTGATGACTCTATGTTTAGATTTTAATATTTTTCGTTAGCTTTATCGTTATTCTTATATTTGTACTGTATTTTTCTCTGATATAGATTGTGTTTAAATAGTTTCCAGTATTAATCATCGAAAGCCAGAAGACTAATGTTACCGATATCACACGAAGAATAAGCTCGTGAGGAGGCAGTGAGCTGGTCACACAGGGAGAACGGAGGGACGATGGGCCAATAAGGTTCAAGAGTGTAGGCTGCTTTACGTAGACGAAGTGTTGGTCGACCATTAACTAGATGGGAAGATCTTTGCGAGGTGGTCGGTTGGTATTGGATGCGAGTGGTAAAGAATCGTTCGCCTCGACGTTCATTGAGGGAGGTCTATGTTCATAAGTAGATGGATAAACGCTTATGATGATGATAATTAGTCAAAATTAGTACGTGTAGTAGTTAATGATTAAATTCTTTAAAACACATAAAATAGACATTATACTACAAAAAAATCAATGCAAATTAATAGAATAAAAACACACGCATAACCTAGGAAAATTTCATAAAAATAAATTCACTGTGAAATCGCAGTTTTTTTTAAGCGGTTGAAAAAAAATGCTGAGAAAATTTCCATAGCTGAATACAGCATCGCATAAGTTAATAGTGGCGGCCGCGGGCAGGCCAGGAGCGGGGGGCGGGAATAATGAAATTGTGTACAGGAGCGCAACGAGGCACAAGCGTGTCTCGGGCAAAAATCCACTTAACAAATTGCTGCTGATTCGAAGGGTTCTGGATTGTTGCCTGCTTTTACCTTTACGTCAGTTATTTGCCCTGTTATCGATACTCAAACTCTTCACCCCACGGTTGGACTTGATTGAGCTTTGATCGCCAAGGAAGACATAAATACATATTATATCATGACATTTGACTAAACATGTATATAGATTATTTGGGAGATACAAAATGTAAATTAATTACATTTTTTTTTGTTAATTTGTTTATAAGTTTGGTGCATGTTAAAGCCGATAAATGTCTGAGATATAATAATATGTTTTTTTTTTATATATTGTTCAAAATTTGTTTAACTTTGTAATAAACAATATCTGATATATTTATTATATTAAAGAATAAAGATTACCACTAAATAAAAAATGTATATATAAAAGTTTAGAATAAGATTATTGTTTGTAAAAAATGTACATGAGACGCAATAAAACGAAAACAAAACGAAATATTTATTTTACGATATTACATGAAACAAATATTATAGAAACAGTACTTTTACTTTGTTAAACACGATAGTAACACATTCCGTGTATGACGAAACATACGCTCATTTATTGTATCGCTCGTGGAAATTCAAAATGGCGGAAATGATAGTAGAAGGGTTAACAAATTAAATGTTAATAAACACGCAATACTCTAACACAACATCAAATTATCATTAAATGTCCTCAAACATAAATCATTAATATTCATTTGCTAAATAAACGTAGACATAAAATAATTAAACCATAAAGTCTATCATTTTGGGCCGTGACATATAAAAAGGCGATGCAAAATATAATGAATTCGTCGGCGTTTCGCACGCAATTGCACAATTTCAATTATCGCATTAGTTGGCGGGTTTATGTGTGTGTGTGTGTGTGTGTATGTGACATGGGTGCGGCAATTGCCTGATTAAATGTATCGTTTTCATATGGCATTTTATGTCCGATTTTGTTAGACCTTTGTATCGTTATCAACAAAAAAGGATTATTTACAAAGAAATGTTTAGGTTAAGAAATAAAAGCTTTATCACGTGTTTCAGAACACTCGAGCTTACAGTTCATTTATTTAATAACGAATAATTTGTTTTATTTTTAAGTCAAACGTGAAGAATAATAATATTATACAAAAATCGTAATTCACGTATTGCATGCATATTTTGGCTAGTATTACAATAAAGTCGATAATTATAATTATAATGACTTAATTTTGTAAGTGCATCACGAACGTGAGACCATCGCTCGCTCAAGGAAAACATAGTGAGGAAACCTCCATGCCTGATGAGATTAAAAGTCTTTGGAGGTATGTAAAATTCACCGACCCGCATAAGGAAAGCACATCGCTGGACTAGAGCCCTATCCTTATCGTTTTATTACGAGTAAAAGACCTGTGCTCAAGTGAGCCATAATATAAGGAACTTTACATAAATTTACAGAAAGAATTAATTAAGTTAATTTATAAATTAATTAAACAAAATAAAAAAAGAAGAAGCATTATCAGTCCTATCTGACCACCGCTTTGTTTGATCCGATTTAGATTGATCCACGAACGAAATCCTTTAGCATTTCATGGAGTACGATTAATAATACAATCAAAAAACCAATGAATATTAATGGCTATTTTTTCCGAAACTCTAATACGGAAAACATTTAATTTGAACACATCAAACGGAACATCACAAGTTTATACGCGGCGGAAATTCCTGGATCAACTCCATGCAGAAAGCAAAGGAAAGTTCGTTCACAAAGGCCGTCAATGACTTTTTTGTTTTCAAAGTACAAAAAAATGAATTCGAATTACCAAACCGACAAACGAATTGATAGGGTTGGCGAATTTACTATTCAAAATAAAGCCACTTGAAAAAAATCTAAATGAAACGGAATATTTTTTTGGATAGATTACGTACCTTTACTAATTTAGGTTTAATTTCAAAACGATAAACTATCAGTGCTGAAAATATGTTAACATGTATACTCGTCTATAAATACTGTCTTCTGTGCGTGGGTGACTAAACTTCTCTTGAAGGACTGAACCGAATTTATGATTTTTTGTGAATTTACAATTCAGTCCAGTAAGAATATTTTGTACAGGACATGTTGAGTACGCTAGAATTTCGCAAAAATTTATAATAAAATTTTATAATATATAATAATAAATAAAAAGCCTTTTATTTCCTTCAGAAATTACACACTTACAGAATTAGTTGTTTTTTATATATCAATCTTTTATTTATGTATCAACAGTTTTAATAACACAAATAAAAATTTAAATTAGTTAATAGTTCCAGGTTTTATATGCGCGTTTTAATACGCAGTATTATGTTTTATTATTCTGTAGGAACCCCTCTGCGGGTAAAGGCCTCCTCCAAAAGTAGCCAGTTTTCTCTGGATTGCGCTATTTGCATCCAGTTTGTACCTGCTATGCGTTTTATTTCGTCCTCCCATCTGTTGTAAGGTCTCCCTTTCTTTCTTTTGCCCACTGGCCCCCTCCATTCTGACACTTTTCTTGTCCACCTGTGATCTTGCAGGCGTGCTATGTGTCCGGCCCACTTCCATTTTAACGCCAGAGCTTGTGCTAAACCATCTGTTGCTTTTGTGATGTTGCGTATTTTTGTATGTCTAATTTTATTTATTCTCTTGATGTTAAGCATACTCCTCTCCATTCCTCGTTGGCACGTTATAATTTTTTCTTTGACGTTTTTGTTGATAATAAAATTTTACCAAGTGATTTATCGCGGGAGATCATGATATTTAAAGATCATTGTTGAAGATACAATTTGCGCTTGAACTATAACGTTAATATACCTCAAAAAGTCACATTTCACCAAAAATGTTCGAACCCCCCCAAAAATAATTCAAACATTTCAACCCTAAATTGGGAATATCGAGCGCTGTACGAAACGAGAGACGCCTATCTCAATTGAATTCCCGAAAAAGGATAGGAAATAAAAGCAGCATGCCCGGCCTACCCCTCACCTTTGGATAGTGCGATCTATTGAAATTTCGATATTTGTCAGCCTGATTAGCTTCCACTCCACCCCCTTTTTTGGATGGAATGAATAACTCAGCGTGAGGTATTGGGCAATTTTCTACGCGATATTAAAAATGACATTGAGGATAACGACAATACCGCAAAAAATGTGAATTGATAAAAAAACAATAAGTTTCTTTGAAGTTCACCTATTTATCTATTAAAACAAGATATCAAAAACTGTTTGTCGCCATCCACGAGTCCAATCAAAAATTTTATCCGTCTACCTCAGACCAAATTGAAAAAACTTTAGTCTAAGTCGTAGATGGCTACGAAAGGTATTTTAGTGAAATTCATAATATGTAAGACAACGTGATATTTACTAGTAAAGGATGCGATGACAAGAACTTATTTCCGAAAAGTGACTGTTTTCATTGTTTATTACAAGCTTAAACTTAATTATCATCAGAGATATTTTATTAAAATTATTTTATAATCAATAATTTTATATTATTACTATACATTTCTAAAAAAATAGGTAAAAGGTACAGAAATACTTGTTAAGAAAAGCGTACTTACAAATTGACAACTGTTCACGTTTGATTTTTTAAGCATCATGGCTAATCAATAATAGCACGCTCATAAGCTTCTGTTAAGAGGTAGTGATAGCTGCTTGGTACCCCACACATAGGACCGGCGTAAAGTGGCAGCAATGCTGTCGTGCTTCGTGCGGTTTCTGAGTTTCCGTTGGCCCATTCAGGGTGTAAGGAATAGGTCTCATGAGGCTCTGATTTCTTGATTACCTTCATAGAACATAAACAAAAGTAAAACTGTTCAGAGGCTCTCGGAGTACGCATCATTCAGCCTAGCCGCGCCTTATGCAGCATGTTCGAAAATCAAACTTCGCGTCGATTGATTTTTTAGTACGCTCATTACTAGCTCATTGTTTAAGAGTACTCATTATTAGGAATGTCACAGCACACGTTTTATTTATGAGTACTTGCTCAATAAAAGCATGCTCTAGTTAAGCTCGTCTATTCGTACCTTAAGTATTGCTTCTCTTAATAATATAGAGCATCCCAATAATTCTTGCTTAACTTAATATAACACTTTCACTTCATTACGTTTGTATAACTAACTGATTTGTCTGTCTGTTTTCATTAAATATGCAGACAAAAATACCTCGCTAATGGATATCCTCAAAACTTTGTAAATGCAATTTGAAGAAAAGTTTTAAATTGACTACAGAACCTGTATAAATGATTTGTATACTTGTGTGTGTGATCAATAAAACCAACATTATTGCATACATGTGTGTCTACGCTTTGACTATGTATCTATATCGAGGGATCAGCCGTTTTGGCGTTCATTAGAGGAGTTCATCCCGTAGTGGATAAATAAGGCTGATGATGATGATAATGATTAAGATGTACATCAATATTGATAAATCAAAAATTCAAACAAATTCAAAGTTATTAGACCTTTTTGTAATTGAAATACATTATTTACATACATTCTTTTTATCTTATCTAACATACTGCAATTTTTGAAAATTCAGTATCATTTGTTAAAGGTAATCGACAAAGCTTAAAATAAACTTTAACTGTCGTTTCTTTAGATTATCACAGCAACACGAGGTATGTTTATTTCGTTCGCTAATTATTCGAATTAACTTATACGCATTTGAAACTGTATAACCTTCTTTAAGTTCACTCACCGGTCAATGATAACTGGATCTGAAGGAGTCTCGTTCCTGTTGCCGCAACTTTTCTTATCACAGCAGCGACTGGAACAAAATATATATTATTATTTGTACAGAAGTTTAAAATTTCTAAAATTTAAAACTTAGTTACATATCTAGTTTTATAGTTCTAAATTTTAGACTTAAAACTTTCTTATGAAATGTATTAACACTTTTTTAAGGATAAATTGTGAAATGTATTTAAAATATACTTAGTTTTTAATTATTATTTTTACCGTAGAAGATAAAAGATTTTTTTGTTAATTTAAGAATATAACCTGTGTGCTACTTTGTGTCAGATTTTTTTTAAATAAGCATTATGTTATTTAAAAATACGACTTTAAAAAGTTTAATTAAAAAATAAAAAAGACGACTTCTGTGGCTCAGTGGTAGCGAGTTGCCGCTCAAGCCGGAGGTAGCAGGTTCGAATCTCGCCAGGGAACAAAAAAGTTTCTGTGTTCGTGGGTCACGGATGTGTATTAAATGTGTGTTTAATACAATAAAAATCTTAAATATAAGTATAAAACGTATTAAATATAGTATGTATTTCCGTTGTCTGGAACCCGTAACACAAGTCTCTTCGAGAACTTAGCACAGGACCAGATTGACGTGGTGTAAAAGCGTCCATAGGTATTATTATTATTATTATAAATAATGATGAAATAATAATTAAGGGTTCTGTCGTCTTGGCGTTGATTGGGGGAGGCCTATGTTCAGCGGTGGAAAAATAATGTGATGATGATGGTGAATTAAATAATAAATCAACACAATAATACATAATTGTTTCATCAAAGTCGTGTAGCCTCATAATTTGCGATTCAAACAGTACCATTTTCAACAGTCACTAAAAATATTTTTTTATTGTGTTTATTCATGTTTCTGATAATATTTTACAATATTAGTATAATAATGTTTTTTTTTTTTTACTTTACAGCCCTTTTCATTTTGTAAGTGATATTCTAAGACAATTGCTAAAAACAAAACTTTCGTAACTCTACAATCAATATACCTGCGGTATACGCTAAAAACACTATGTTGGCAAAATTTTAAATAAAAAAGATGCTTTCGTTCCACATAACAGGAATTAAAAATAAAACAAACGGAAACCATATTCCAAAAGATGTACATTGCACGCGCCCTACCGCTCCTTGACGCAAAGGGCAAAGACATTGAAAGGACAGACTCCCTAGGGACTCCTCCCCTGAAGACGTGCGAGCGGGACGCGCATATCCCGAAGACTGAGACAAAGATATTGCGTCTAAGGTGGAATAAAATTTTAATTGACAACACAGACGCAATCTCCGCTCTCGCACAAACACATGTGTCCTGTGGCGAGACACGTTACTAAAACAACCCCAAAACAAATGGTTAAATTAATAAGGACATTCACTTCTTTGTTGATTCTTGCAAGTAATTACGCAGTCGCTTGAATTTGAAATATTATTTGGAAAATAGCGCTTTGTTCACAGAATTAACGTTTAGGATTTGTGAGCTTAATAAACGTTAGATTGCGCGAGAAAGAAAATTAATACGTAATACATACGTACTTTATACGTGTACGTACGTATGACAGTAAAATAAATATAAGAGAACAGTAAAACTTCTGAAAAAGAAATTCTGCATAAATTATACCAAGATTGATAGATCTTATAACTGATAACACGCTATTCATATGAGTTTTTAAAAAGAGATTTAACTTCAATGAAGCTCAAATTCAAATTTGAACTCCAGAATGATTTACAACTAAGAATTCGACCTACTTTTTAATGGTCTATGAAATCGTCATTAGGCTATTATATATTATATATATACTTGACCTTGATTAGTAAACTACCACTACTACTTGCTTTATTCAATAACTTGAGACTAGACTATTATTGATTGTAAGAAAATTTACAACAAATACATTACATGTGTTTCATCCATCAATGATTGTAAATGAAATCCTTAGAAGCATGACATAGCATATTTATACATCAGTAAAATTGCGATTCCGCGAACCTCCAATGGCTTGTAGTTTTTTGTAAATATTATATACAATTTTGACAGTATAAATGTTTTGTTGATACAATATTATAAGCTAGCAACGCCCCGCGGTTTCGCCCGCGTAACTCACATTCCCTTGGGAGAACGGGGATATATTAATAATAGTATAGATGACGTTTACCTGCACATAACTTCGTGTGTTAATAAAACTCTGCACATCTCCGGATTCTTATCTTGTCCTTCGTAGACGATTGGCTGGAACAAAAGTTTAATTTTAATTCCTAAAATAAATTTAAACTAATTTTACATTTCTGTACTTTGCTAAATGTTATGGAGAATATGCAAAACTATAATTTTACTGGTAAAAGGAATAAGACTTTGTATACCGTTATTGTCAGTAGATAGATAGATCGCCTCTTCAAAAAAATTCACTTCGACATGAGTCGTATCTACTCTATAGATTTGTCTATTATGATTATTATTACTCCATATTCTGGTTATAGGCAATTCTCGATGCTTGCCAAGATGATGTTATCGCTTGTGGATTTCTGTTCATTTATTTTTATTGGCATTCACGGAATGTTCCGTTCATTACAGTCATTGTATATGGAATAGTATATTTAGCGTCCGATGAATCTCGTTTTCTGTGTATGAATAAAGATTTCTATAATCATAAAAATTTCCAAGTACACTCGAGACATGGCAGCAACGATGGTAAAGTGGTGGGCTCGGCTTCTCAAGCGAGAGTGTCCGGGTTCAATCCTGACTGGGTGTGGGGCCTTGAAATAGATTTTTCTAAATTTCTAAGTGCACCCTGAATACGAGACCACGAGCAGGAAACCTGCATGCCTGATAAGATTGAAAATCTTTGAAGGTATGTGAAGTTTACCAACCCGTATTGGGCCAGCGCATCGGTGAACTATGGTCCCATTACCCTCCTCGCCTGATTTCGAGGAGGAGACCCAGCCAGCCAGCAGGCCAAGCAGTGGGACATAATATTATAAGGGTTGATACTTTACTTTTTTACTTTACAAAGCTTTTCATAGAATTAAGTTTACTTGCCGGTTTCAAGGGTAATCTCTCAGTAGAATTAAAATAAGATTAACTCGCTATGCATATTAAACATACAATAATTATGTGCCATGTCATTAAACTTCTTTTATATTTAGATATATTAGGATATTATATAGGGTAGACAGATTTTGATATTTTTTATGTAATATATTCAGCTAAATTAATTTAAAAAAAATACACAGAACGTGTATTGAGCAGAGTTTTTTCTTGGATCTCAATAATGGCAATTTTTAAAAGAATTGTTATAAGTTTGGTAAATTCGTTATTTTATAATTAAAACTTGTTTTTTATTTTACAATTTTTTAAAAATATTTAACTGTGGTTATCTGGTTTTGTTAATCAGATTTAAATTTCGTACAGTGGGGTAGTTTAACATTACGTATGGCTATTTAATGACACTTAAATTTTCCACCAACCTTCAAAAGGGCTGTTGTATTATTACGCAAATTAAAATAATTAAAAACAGATTCATGATAAGATAGTGTTTTGTCTTACTCATATTTTTCCTCAGCTAATTTATGCACCCTTACATTATAATCAGGACCCATCATCTAGCCCAAAATACATTAGCATAGTTTTGGAATGTATTTTTAAATTCAATAAATCCAAAATAGAAAATGTAAATTTAAGACTATTTTTTTCGAAATATTTCGTACGTATATATACGTATATATTTCTAGGTTTATCATCTAGCTCAAAATACATTGGCATAGTTTTGGAGTGTATTTTTATTTGATCAAATCCGAAATAGAAAATAATTTAAGACTTAACGAAGTACTTTCGAATATCTGGTATCTAGCTAGTTTTGATTCAATGAAAGCTCAATAAACATAATATTGTATTTATAACTAGTGTTAAATTCTAGTTAGAATTTGTTATTTAAAATTCCTTAAGATTATCCTATAATGTCTGATTTTATAAAAGATTATAAAATTTTATATTTCATATCAATTTTTGTATACCCTTACCAGTTGGTAAGCTTCCCCTTACGCTGACTTAATGCCGCACGTGGCTGTATCGTTTATCTATCAATATCTAATTACTGGTGCCCTCGGCTGGCAGCTAATCCTGATTGAGTTCACAATTTTTGCACATGTATGTACGTCCATCGCCGACTTCAAATAGTGCGCCGCTTTCAACTTTAAAATATTCGCACACATTTGTGTGTAGTTACTGTGTGGAAATTACAAATATCTTATATAAAACATGATAATAGGACATAACTTCTTAGATATCTCGCTTAGTATTTGGTGATGGTAAGAGGAAGATCTATAGGATGGTAAGAGTTTTTTATATCATGTTTATTACGCACGATTAATAATATGTCCCTGGGCGTATGGGCTACGCACGGGTATCCTCCAAATAAGGCAGATATTAAACCGAGGATGGTATTTGGCCATAGTTCACCGATGCGCTTGCTCAATGCGAGTTGATGAACTTCATGCACCTTCAAAGATTTTTAATCTTATCAGGCATGCAGGTTTCCTCACGATATTTTCCTTTACCGGTAGGCAAGATGCACGTAGAAATTTAGCATTAGTAACTTCAATGCACGACAAGGGCTAGGCTTGAACCCGGAACCTCTCGCTCAAGAGGCCGAGCATATACCATGGACCATAGTCGCTCAATACGATAGAGGCATCTAATTTATTTTGTGATTGTGACATATATTTTACTATATATTAAAATTATAATATTAGATATAGTTTTAGTATAATTTTAGCATAGTAATTTTAATTCAAATTATATCTACTAATAAAATATACTAATAATATTACTTATAAAATATAATATAACAACTAAAATATAATATTATCAAAAGGCCAGCTACACTAATTCTTTGTCCGAGGTAGCTGCCATTTATTTTTGATAATTTCATTTCAGGATGTAATGATTCGAATATTTGTAAACTTTCGATAAGCTTATCGAAATCATCATCAGTTTAGCACTTAGCACAAAAACTCTGTACCCATATGTACACAAGCTGTACTTACAGATGCTCCCTTTGAAGTAACAAAACATTTAATTGAATATGAAATATTAGAGTGTTAGCTTCTTTTGTGCAAGGATTTGGGTGGATCTGCGGACGTGGGGTATTTTTGTAATAGGTGAGGGTCATACAAAAGTATTTAAAGGCCCAATAACGTAGGGTAAGGACTGGCATCAGGTGCAAAAAGGGATTGGCGTTAATGCTGTAGTTACCGATAACTAATGAAGTTTTATGTTTCAAAACGCAAAAGTTTTACAGAAAAATCTAGATTCTTGCAACGTTCAAATTCTGGGAAAGTCCGAAAAAAATTGGAAACCATAGATTGGCGATGAATGCTTTTTTTTATTTCATTTTTTTAGTTTATTTATTTTGTTTTAAATTATTTTGCATATATACTTTCATATCCAAAATAATGCACTAACAATGTCATTCCATTGCCATCTAATTTAGAAGGAGACTTTCTTGTAATATCTATATTATTCTTAATTCTATATTATAATATTCTTCAGCTCCAAAATTAAACTAAAGACATCATCTGATGTCATTATGCCTACTGAGCGATAGGTTTTTCTTCTATGACAGTGTTTGAAAATAGAACTTGTACATCTATTTTATAATATATAATAAACACTTTTTTATTATTATTTTTTTGTGAAAACTTGGGCTTTATTTTTTATTATATATTTTGTGTGTTTTCAATAAAATCTAAATAAAATAAATAAAAACGTAAAAATTTTTGCAAATATAAATATTTTTCTTTAAAGTATTTCCTGCTATTCCGTATATAACGAACTGATAGTACTGTGCCTTACTAATCCAGTAATAGTGGCCAACATTTTTCGAGGCCAGTCTCTGGAGTGATTCCCTCAGGAGGCGGGACGAGTCTTCGCCGTGGGCATCTCGCCGCATGGGATTCAATCTCAGGGGAATTTGTTAGGATTTAAAAAAATCCGAGTGCCTCTGAATCACAACATTTTATTATTTAAAAAATGTTCCTAATTAAAAGTTGTTCAGTAGTTCATAATTTTTGTCATAATCAATTTTGAATTAGATTGTATACCTACCATATACAATAATAATTATTGTACTTCATATCATCCCTCCTCGCCTGATTTCGAGGAGGAGACCCGTGCCCAGCAGTGGGACATATAAGGGTTGATACTTTGCTTTACTTTTACTACAATGAACTTACATTCATAATAAAATTTTTAAAAAACTACTTAATGTTTCGAGCCTTTAATAATTGATATCTGTTTGAATTAATTTGAATAATTATTAAAGTATGAAATAACATTCATAAGATAAGAAAATAGTTTCCTCCGGGCGTGCATAAAAATAATATTCAACCATTTCTGAACACACACAAGTTATACAACGTAAAAGTATTATTTTATCTAACCATAAAACATTTTTTACGTAGCCCATAACATGAAGTTTAAAGTGTAAGTTTTTATCGGCGTTATTTTTACAATGCAAACGTTTATTTTTCGCAAAACAATAGAGACAAAATAAAAATAAGAAGAGACATAAGAAGTGCTGTGATTTACGCGTTCTCTCCGACCGTTGTATTATATTCTTCGTATATGTAGATATTCATATTATTGTCGCTGCTAGTATATCATTTCTGCATATTTAATGTAAGAAAAATATAACTTTTATTACAGCGCTGCAAAATATTAAGTTTGTGCAGTTTGTCATGTTCTTATTGGACAAAATCACTAAGGTCAGCCACGATTCAAGATTTTATTTTTCAAAATATTCAACTCCATTCCAAAATCTTTTCTTGTATTAAGCATTTAGATGAAGAGAATATATGTTACTTAAATAAGTTATAACGATTTTATATTAGTTATAACCTAGACTAACAATGATAAATCACCAAAAGAAGATTAAATATTCGATTATCCAAATAATCACAAAACTAATCACCAGGCACAATGTAATACAGAGAATACTTCCGTAAGTCATTTTCCCAACAAAAAGAACCAAATTAATATGTTGTTTGAACACAGTTAAGTAAACATAATCAGAGGTACACGCGACCAGCGCGCGACCGGCCATTCATCCCCGCGCTGTTCTATGGGATTTAGCCAGAATCTCATATACTGGACCGTGAGTCAGAATCTTAAGAATTTAAACAAACAGAGGGGAGCTTAGATATTGATATGATAGTGATTTACTGTGTGAACTCAAACAGTAGTTTAGAATCGTTAAAGAGTTTATGTGCGTCCCTCGAATCGATTTTTTTTTCGGATGAAGATATGCTAATGGCCCTAGTGGCCTTAATGCTTTGGACGCCAGAGCCGATTGACTTCGCAATTGGATGATGATGGATGAAAGGTTGCTCCCTGCCAGCCGCGGAGTGTGACTTCCAAGGTTTCATGGCCAGGGTTTGTTTCTAAGGCGGATCCATGCCACACACCGTCATATGAAAATCTCTCGAATCAATGTAGTTATGACAAAAGATCCCAGTTAGATCCTAAATTTTTGATTAGGGATATGCATTTAGGCAATGTACCTCGGGTAGGTTCTGGGCCCTATGTGGGACTCGCTTCAGGGAGAGCCCTACCCGAACTGAAACACGTAGTGTCTTCAGCCGCTTTTTGAGGGTGCCTTATCTGCAGGCATCACATCAAGCTGGTCTTGACGAAAGCTCGACTACTCGTAAGGGGAGTACCCGGCCACCACTAACTCCTATTATAATAAAGTCCTGGCTCCCTGTAGGTTATTCGACACTCACCAAAGCAACGATGTCCCGTGAGCACCTGTGTCAGATGGAACGTGAAGAGTTTGCGCTTTTTTTATAGCATAGGAGAGCAAACGAACAGCCAAAACCTTGCGACTATCGATGCCCATTAACATCCACACAACCAAGGGTTATGCAGATGCGTTGCCCTCCTTTTCCCAATCCCCCAATGGGCCACCGGAAACTCACAAACCGCACGAAACGCGACAGCATAACTGCCATTTTACGCCGGTATTATGTATTACATTTTACGCTGCAATGCAGCATGGCACTGTAGCATTGGCGGTTCTGAACGCATCTGTCTTTGACAGTGATTATCTGTGGATATTGCAGCTGAGACAGGAAGTGGCAACTCAAGGAGAAACTTATACGCTTTAGCCGGCCTTAGTGATTAATTATATATTTGTAAGAAGTTATTAATAATAAATAAATATTTGAAAGACTATATTAAAAATAGTTTTAATTGCAACATTACAGGCACTACCTCTTTTGCTTACGGTATATCCACCGCTCGAGTCTTAGAAGTAGTGCACGGCTTTTGTCATAGAGCTGTCACGCATGAGCGCCTCTCGTCCATATTGGTGAACGCGCAGGATATCTTTAGGCTCTTGCGCGTAACTTATCCGAGACATATCGGAGAGTCTCGGAAAGGACTCAAGCGCGTCACAGCTCGACCCTCCCGCTGCTATTTGTGATTCAGACATCGTCTCGCGGATTTCCCTCCACAAGCACGTTGCGTGTCCGCATGCGACATTAGTTGATTGGTCTGTGCCCTTTTAATACAATTAAATCAACCATTATCCGACGGGCTGACTGCGCTGAACGACTGTTTTGCGTGTCACTCTCGTCTCATTTAACGATGATTTTATTAATAACCTTAATATGATTACAATCGGGGACATGTCGATCGTTTTACGATAATGTTTTACAAGTGTATTGTGATATATTTCGAAGTGAAACTTCTTTAGAATCGTTGTGATTTCAAACCGTATGCAACGGAAAAAACGACAGGTAAGAAACACAAACACAAAAGAGCAAGAGAGAAAATGTCGGTGTGTATGTATATTGCAGACAGTTTAATACTTGCTTGTATTTGAGCATTTAACACGTGTTTCACTTCTATCGTGTGTGAATCGCGCACACACATTTTTTTTAACTATACATCATCATCATCACCATATATCCGTCCACTGCTGAACATAGGCCTCCCTCAACTATACATAAAAAGTGTTAATTTTTTTTCATCTCTACATTCGTCTCTATATCTGTTAAAAGCTATTAAGACTTAAAAAAAATTATCTCGGGGATGCAAAGAAAATACTTGATTAATAATAATAATTATTATTACTTTACCTTATTTTGACAACATTTTATTTGTTTTAGGTTCATTATGATATAATTTCATGAGTTCTTAAACAAAATAGAATAAATATGATTATGCATCGGCCGTCTGAGCGTTCGTTGAAGGGGCCGTATGTTTGGGAGTGGGCGGATAAAGACTCAAGATGATGATGATGATGATGATGATGATCATGATGATGTTGATGAAATTAGGCTATCTAAGATTCGCCGTTTTACTGAAACGGAAGACTCGCCGTTTCAGTAGACAAATTATTATAGCGTGCAATAATGATGATGATGATGATGAATGGTTACAAGGAAGCCTATACATAATTCCGTGTGTCTCGGTTAACAACGTTCAGCCTAAGTTAATTATGTTCACGGCATAAATCTTTTGTAATTGGCCTCTTGTTACACAACACTAAGAGGCACGTGTTGAAATTATATATGTGAGGTGCGCTGAAGTTTCATGATGGCTTCCTACTAAAATTGTTATTTATGTAATAAACGCCAACGCCATAATTGCAAACACCCCGTCCTTTTGTTAGCTGGCGTTAACTTTGCGCCAACTTTGAATGGATAGATCGTTTTTGAATTAAATGCATATATTGATCAATCTTTATATTGAAAGATGAAAAATAAAAGAAAAAATATCCCGTGGTTTAATAGTCTCATACAAAAATCAAGGGACGTATTTGAACATGTTTATGATTGACTTTTCCAATGGGAATTTTGATCAAATTACACAAAATGCAACTTATTTTATCTCGTATATCCCGCGATGAGAACTCAAATATAAATTCTCTGATAATATTTAGAAACACAATTAAAAGTGTCGAATGTCATACAAATCCCTTAACCCTTCACGATTCACACAACATAAATACATACAAAATTGTAACAAGAGTAATAGGGTAATACACTTTTGCCCAGACACGTGGGCGTGGGTGTGGGCTAGGTGTGGGCGTGGGCCTAATCGGGCGCCGGCGATGACAATCTGGCGCGTGCTGGGCGCGTGTGGGCCACGCGACTGCGGTCTATCGAGGCGGGGTTTTTTTTTTGTTTTGTATCTTCATTATAAAGTTTATATTTGTTGCTGATATATTATATATACTGATGAGCGCCAAAATAACAAAATATCAGGTATCCTGTGACACATATAGATTTCAATTTAGGGCCTGTTTCACAATCTCCAGATAAGTGCCGAATAGGCTATTGGCAACATATTTGACAGATATTTGACAAATAGAGTATGGAGTATCTGTCAAATATGTTGCCGATAGCCTATTGGGAACTTAACTGGAGATTGTGAAACAAGCCCTTAGTCTACTAGAATTATTCATAATAATATATTTAGCATGGGTTTTTATTTTCATCACACGGAGCTCGATATTTCGACATTGTCTAGGAATGTATTGTTCATGAGACTCTCGAGACATCGTATTGTCGAAATATCGTGCTCGAATGTTTAAATGTTCAGAAATTAAAAGGAAGTATCAACAATTCTCTACTAATATGTTTACTGTTTCGAGTCACACAAGAAGTAAAATTTCAAGTAGCCCTTACTGCAACAGACGGACAGAGAAATGATGATTATTGATAGATATCGCGGGTTCAAATGCCGCCAGGTGTAGGTAATTTGTATGATAAATATTGATGTCTGCGTTGAGTCATGGACGTTTAAATATTATTATGTTATTAAATTAATTTCTGTTGTTACGAACTTACCACGCGGCTATGTAAACGTGGCGTGATTGTTGAATATTTTTTATTTAGTTATTATAGAAAAATGAAATTTTTTTTTATTTGTTCACCACAATAATAGTTTACCTGCTTTGTAACGGAGTCGATGAGTCGCACAAAGATGTCCTGCTCTTGTCTGATACCTGCCAAAAAAGAAAGTAAGTTAGATCTTTGCTATAAAATCTATGAACTAGTGATTATTGATTAGTTGATTACAGTATCTTAAGCAATTCAAGGGTGAAGGTCACGAAATTTTGGTCGGCCTTTAACCAGGTGGGAAGACGTGTAGTGGCCGATGCGTGTTGGGTGCGAGTGGCAATAGATCGACCGTTCTGGCGTGCATTAAAGGAGGCTGATGATGATGATGATGATGACGATGATAAATAATACCTACATAATAAAAAAAACATATATCTCCTGATTATAACATTTACGCCCCCTTAGAAATCAAATGATACTATGATTGGCGTAATTTAACCGTAGGTACGTTAATGACAAAAACGAAGTCGCGGGGGTTCTACTCCCAGGTAAAGGAACTTTTAAAGGAAATTCATTAAAAGACTAAATAGTACGTAAGTGTACGTAGCTAGCAATAAAGATCGTAGCGCTACGCCGTAGCACCGTAGCAGACAGCAATTTGTTAACCTTCTGAAATTACCTCCCCTATTTTTTCCTTCCACGCGACAGGAATTAAAATAATAGGTAAAATTAAAAACTACCGTTGATGGAATTAATTATACCAATAAGGGATACATTATGATCATTTTTAAAAGATTCTATTTTGATTTAAAAGTCCCTTACATTTGAAATAGATAAAAAGGTAAATTTAATATAGATATAAGCATCGAAAAATTAGGTATCATAACGTAGTCATAGGATATGGAATCTAAACTACATCATGGGAAGATGTAGAGTCAGTAAGCAGGTCGCCCTAAATATCCCACTGCTGGGCGAGTCTTTCCCTCGAAAACATCGTAATGAAACCTAGGCATGCCTGATGATATTAAAAGTATTTGAAATTGTGGCAAGTTCCCCAACCCTCTAGCAAATCAATGACCCAATAACCTCCTCGACTGATTTCGAGGAGGACCCGCGCCCCGCACGTCTTAGACGTGTAAAGATTGGTTCTATAATTATTTACGTAACTTATCATCTCATACTACATAATATTTCGATTCTTGATAACTAATACTTTCCCTTCAAGCATGAGATATGAATTACGCTTAAATCGAAAATACATGCTCAAATTTAATAATTTAATACACTAATAGCATATAGTCTAGGAGCTAAACAATCATCATTCATAGTCTAAGAGCTGTCTATCCGGTGCCAATTTTCCATTATCCTAGCTCAAACGGCCAAGATGACAAATGTTTACAATGCGTCTGCATTGTCTCCATCTGGAGAATTTGAGATGAGCATCCCACGGTTATGGTCCATATCCTGATGGGATAAAGCCCAAATTGTTCCTGGATATACCCGATTTACTTGAGCACTAAGGCGATTCGAAGGCACTAAACTCATGCACTTGTGTACACACAAATAATTTTGGCATGACATCGGGTTCTGTTAAACACTTATTTATTTACGCTTTCTAGCATAAGTAGGTATGTAGAATTGAATAAGGTTGAAGATAAACAGAAAAGTAATGAAATCTTATTCCCTAAAGAAACTTGTATGTTGTGTTAAAAATTTTGTATTGTATTATAACAACAATTATAAAGAAAGATTTATATTTTTCAAAACCTTAATGAGAGGATCTGTTGAGATTCGGCATATTTTTAAGAGTCCCTTAATTTGCCGTAAAAATTAATTTAAATATAAACTGACAACTTCAATAATTATTTAAAAGAAAATATTTTATAATAGTCTATAATTTTTTGTATCTACATAAATATATAATAAACTTTATAATATTATATTTTTTGTATACACAAATACTATCTGTGGTATGTAGGATACTTATTGATTTTGATTTTGTATTCTATATACTGTGTATCACTGTTGGCTGTAGACATTAAAATAAGTTTAAAAATTTATAATGTTGCGCTTAGTAATAATTTGGCTCCAGTGTAGAAAGAGATCATTATTTTTATATTGTATTATGCATGCTTGTCTATCTGTTGCCTGTAACTATTCCCATTGAATAAAAATAAAACAAAAATAATGTCTGTTTAGACAAAAAGAATTTACCATTCGCATAAAGCAACTGAAGTCTGTATTGAATCCCATTGTTTGTCTTTTGTCCTTCGGCTTCCTGAAACAAAAAAAACGTAAAATGATTGCAACATTATTATCCCCAAAATAAAACTACACGAAAATATTAATCTGTTGATCAACTCCTAAACTATAGACCATATAGATAATCTATCAAAATAATCTTTTCTATCAGTTTGAGTGTACGTACATACAGCGAGTTTCAGTTTGAGTGTGTAGAGCGGGCGACATAATATGATAAATAGTCAACATATCACAAGGCTGATATTGTATAAGTATTTTCATTATACACATTTATTCCATGATTACCAATAATAGAAAAAGAAACCGATATTCGACTAAACAGAAAAAAATAAGTTTTTTTAATGATTGTTGATAAATGAACTAAAAATCACGTCATGCTAACTCGTGCCAGCACAGAATATGGTGCCACCTGATGGTAAGGGACTGATATCGTACATGACCATAACCTAATTATTTACCTAAAAAAAGGTTAGGCAACTCGTAATGTGCACCTTGGCCTTCTCTCCGACACACAGCACAAAATGGGGCCTAGCCAAAATGCCATTAAGAAAGCGTTAGCGCAGTTCGAAAATGATAAAATGTATAGGAAGGACCACGTGATTAAGCGCGGCCTTATGTCAATCCCATAAATTTTATTATTTTCGAACTTCGCTAACGCTTTCTTAATGGCATTTTGGCTAGGCCCCCAGCTCTTTCGCGGTTACGTATAATAGAAACGTGAGTACACATTAATAAACTATTGCAGGCAATTTTTCATACAAATTACCGCCGTCTAAATATAATAACATATAACAGACAGAATGGCCGGTGGCCGCGCTCTGAATAGTTAACGAACAAACATGACGCGCCAACGCGATAACACTTCGTATTTACTTAACACATTTTATGTGCCTTTCTTACTTTTACTTACATTTTGTATTATTTTACAGAGCTGTAATATATGAAATGAAAATTAAATATTGGATTTAAAAATGTGCACACCTTAAGCATGCACATGACGGTTGTAAAGAATCAATGTTGTGATCTCTTATTTTAAAATCGTTATTCTAAAATGAGTAATTAAAAAAAGTACTTTCTTACAAACATAAAACTTGTCGGAAAACTATTAAGAAGCATGATTGGTTTATTGAATAAATACGACCAAAATTAGGCAAGAATTGTATGTATATAAAACAACGCCATCTGTTAACGAATTGTTGAACTACGTTAACGTCGTGATTCAAAAGTTTCGTTTCATATTCAATTTATCTAAATTAAGAGAACGTGAATAACGTGTTTACTAATTTAAAAGTTCTAAGCCGGATTACATCGTAGTTTATTTAAAGAATCTGATTTATAATAATAAAGACAACGTTTCGTAAACTTTATTATCACGATATAGATAAGAAGTATCTTCTAAATATAAAGCTATTAAAAATAAGTTAGTACTTATTTATTTCTAAAAACTATACCATAGTTTCGATAGAAATAAAAGTAAGTAGCCATTGAAGCCAAATGCCACCAGCGTGCATTATGTAAATGATACGTACAATAGGCATGTCTGATGTATCCTGATTGATGGCCTTTTATATGATCGGCTGGACTTATAAGCGCGTCATTACAGAGTCACACAAAGAACTGAGTCCGTGTCAACTGTACAAAACTATCTTATCGGATATCAAAAAACTGCAACGTCATTTTATCAAGTCTATACAAATATTTAAGAACAATGACATCTGATTATAGTTCTAACGTAAATGAAGTATTTTTATGACATAAAGAGGCAAAGGAGCAGTCGAAGCCTTATGGTGACTATCGAGCACAACCAGAACGAAACGCGACAGCATAGCTGTCACTTTACGATGACACTATGAGAGAGAGAGGTAATCCGGTCGTGCTGGTCCAATTCGGATGCAATGGCAATACCACTTACTAAAACTTCGCTAGTTATTCATGCGCTTATTCATTTCACAAAGAAGCTTCGCCTCGGAAAGTGAGGCATTAATTACCGGGACAGAGTCCACGCGTCTTATGATAAGCAACGTGTATAGCTTGGTCGTGCCTGACACCATAAAGATCCACGTGATTACATTCATGAGAGTATACAGTATCTGACCAGTTTAGACCATTTAGTAATAATAATAATATCAATGGACGCTTTTACACCACGTCAATTTAGTCCTGGTAAGTTCTCGATGAAACTTCCGTTACGGGTGCCGACAACGGAATAGGTTTAATACTTTTATATTTTACATAATATATTCAACATTTTTGTGATATCATACACAAAAATATACATCCATGGAACAAAAAAATTTTTTTTGTTCCCTAGCGGGATTCGTACCCGCTACTTCCGAATTGAGGTCGACGCGCTAACCATTGAGCCACAGAGGTCATCAAATCATATACTGATTATTTTCGCAGCACATCTGAGTATGGGCTTAAGAATTACGATACCGCTAGACTGTGAGACTGTTAAATTCACCGAATAAAATATCAACATTTTTTTATTTCATTATTCAAAAATAATAATCAGATTCAGATCAGATCAGACTTGAACCAAGCTTCCAAAGGTTTATAATAATTACGTACAATCGTATCCACATAAAACGGTTATCATTTATTGCGCCAAAAAACGCTTTTTATCTTTGACGAAACGAAATCGATATGCGAGATTTTATTCGGAGCGAGTACGAATAAGAATGTTGTCTACATCTCGGCCACAAAGTCCCTCACGTATGAATGGAGAACTCATCAGCGACCCATTTTGTGTGTTTTACGTGTTGAATATGTTGAAAAATGTCGCTCGTTTCTTCAGTTTTTCGCGTTTTTGATGGGTTGATGTTTATTCTCAGCTATTTTGTGTCACATTTTTAGCACTAGTTTTATCAGTCTACGTGGTTTGACTGTATTGACTAGTTTGAGTAGGTTGACTAGTTTGACTAAGTTGAATAGGTTGACTGATTTGACTAGTTTATTTTATTAAAAAATTCACTACATTTGGTGAGCCATTTTTTTTAATACAATTTACAACTTTACAATCAAAGCTGACTATTTCGTGTGTATGATCGCACTAATCTACGGTACCACCAAGTTGTATTAAAAAAGATTTTGATAGTTTAATTAGGCACTGAGGATGATTTCTTGGGGTATGTCTTTTTCTCAATTTTGCGACTTGTAAAATCAATGGTACCCGTTACATTATTATATTAGATATGTTTAATATATTATGTTCTGATGTGTAAGCTATATTATTGTGAAGTTTCATCAAAATCCATGTAGTCATTATTGCGTGTAAAAGCAACAAACATCCAAACATCAAAGCTTTCGTCCTTTTATCTATACTAATATTATGAAGAGGAAAGATATTTTGATAGTTTGTTTTTATTGTATAGGCTCCGAAATTACTTGACCGATTTGAAAATTATTTCACTGTTGGGAAGCTACACTATCCCCGGTGAACATAGGTTATATTAAATTTTCAAAAAATTTAGGGGCCCATATTAAAACTTAGTTAGCGCAGGCGGAGCTGCGTTCAACATCTAGTTATTAATAATTTTGGTACACGTTCTTAAGGTTCAGTATACTTTTATTGTCTACATTATTCGAAAAAGTTTACGGAAGATCTTTAGCTGTATTAAATTAACACTTGATTTTCACTTACTTGATCCTTTTCGATGAATCCAATGAAGGCGGTCCTCTCGATCTCAACAGGCTGTCCGGCGCGGTCGTATAGAGCCACTACGAAGTGGAAGAAGTTGCTCTTGCGCAGGTTACTCGGTGGCTGCTTCTCGAAGTGAGCTCGGCCAACACCCACGCTACTGTAATATAATACTTATTAATATGGAAATTATACAATGATGGTATACATAATATAAAAGAATCTTTCAAATCCGACCAATAATTCCTGAGATTAGCGTTTTCAAACAAACCCCTTCAAGCCTTTTATTCGCGATAAAATGTAGCCTATGCATTTTCGTAAGCTCTGGTCTATATGTGTACTAAATTTCATAAAAATTAGTGCAGTGGTTTAGGTGTGAAAGCGTAATAGACAGGCAGAGTTACTTTCGCATTTATAATATTAGTAGGGATTACATTAGATAGGAGAAGAACATGTTCGTTAATGGCGATCCGAGCTAAACTAATTACATGCCTATTAAGACTGATATAATATAATTGATTTTATATAGAACATTACAGTATTATTATAACGAAATGAAAAAGAAAAAAACAAAAAATGGATAAAATAAGGAAGTAGAGATGTCACACATGATTACAATATATTAATAACTTGCTTTATATATCAACTAGCAACGCCCCGCGGTTTCACCTGAAAACTTTTCCCATGGGAATACGGACAAAAAATATAGCTTATATGTTATCCTGAGGTACAGGCTATATTATTGTAAAGTTTCATTAAAATCCTCTTGGCAGTATTTACATGAGAATAAACATCCACACATACAAACTAACTTATAATATTGTTACTAACTGTACACATACAAACTAACTTATAATATTGTAATAGTGCTTATAATATTAGTAGGAATAGTAGCATAAATTATAGTTTTATATATTTGAATTGCCAATTAAAATCATGACTGTAATTCATAACTTACAATTTAAATGTTTTTTTTTTTATGGATGAAACGAAACTTAGGTATCTATAACCCATAAGTCGAAATCTAAACAAAACCTTTAACCACTAACCGCACCAATAAACCAAAATGCAAACAAAAACAAAACAAAAAAAAACCGAGCAAAAAAAATTGGACACCCGGAGCTCGTTCACAAATTTGAAACCGCCAATAATTTCTTTATTGGTTTTCACCGTTTGTCAAACACAAAGTCATTTGAATAAGTAAAAATTCGCCGTTATTTGCTAATTTCAACTTATTGTTTCCTTTTAACCCGTTTACAAGCTTTTGGGACAAAAGAAACTAGTTTAAAGAAATTATTGAGTTTAGTATTTTTGTATACATTATAATTTATGATGTGCCCTTTTTGTAATGTGAAACTGTTAAAATGTTCTGAGAAGAAAAATATAAGAATTTGATGATTCAAATGAATCAGAATCTCAGAATTCCAAAATGGGATATTATTCAACATCGGACGTTAGATTCGGTTTTAAAAAAGTGATTTAAAAATGTTTAATATAAGTAAATTTCAAATACGATAATGTCTAAAATTATATGATGATTATTTAAAAGGTTAATTTATTTATTTTAATTATTAGTAGAAATCATATTTCATATTTAGAAAATAATCACTGTAATAATATTAGACAGAAATATGCTTTACATTAAGAATAAATATATTAAACACTAGCTATTGCCCGCAGCTTCGCCTGCGTTAGCTAAGATTTACTACCGGAGCTTAGTACGCAAAATAAGTAACTTTCCTGGTTGATTTTTTACACCTCGTATCCGAAAAACCCAAATATCTTACGGAACCCTATTTTTTTTTTTCAGAATTAAATGTAGCCTATGTTACTCGTGGATAATGTAGCTTTCGAATGGTAAAAGAATTTTTGAAATCGGTCCAGCACTTTTTGAGCCTATTCATTACAACCAAACAAGCAAACAAAGTTTTCCTCTTTATAATATTAGTGTAGAAAACAAGTTGTTTATAATAATCATCGAATTGAATATCTCATCATTATCATAAATCAATCAAAAATGATTAAACTCTCTTCTATTAGCATCACGAAGACTATTAACCCCTATAACACCAGCGACATACACTACCAAAAATATGTTCAGATGATAGAGCTTAGCATAAATCAATCAAGGCATACCGCCATTAGGTGCACAGATTCGGTGATGTAATAAATTTTAAAGGCCACCAAATAATCGATATCGCTGACAAACGTACAGCGAGTATCGACAACATGTGGTGACTTTAACGCCATATTTGCAACCCTATTGAATAAGAATAAGGAGCGATTTACAGAATGTCAACATCGATAAATACATCGATGGAAACATTTCAAATACGTGCAGTTCATCAAATCTTCGGTCTCATTACTCATTGTTGCATCGACTGTATTTCGACGGTTAGTGATGTGATTTATTATTGCATATCGATATTAAGATCGATATTTTTAAGGTCGTTTAAGTTGCGAATCTTTGAATGATATAGACGATTTTTTTTTGTTTAAAAATATCGTTCTTTGGGAGACGGTGTTGTCATATGGAGAGAATCTTATGTACATGGTTGATGGTTGGCTGCCTGGACTTGGACTCTATACCTTATTTTACAAGGCCTTAGCTTATTTTAGAGGAGATAGTATTATCTATTTAAATATCTATAACGTTTAATTGTGTTCTGCTTGTAATCCTACGAAAACGATAATAGATAATTAAACATGAAAATAGAAAATATTTTTTGACGTACTTCCTCTGAAATACAATACCTACTAAGATGTTACACAGTCCAGCACTTTAGATATATTTGAAGGACAAAACTATAAACTTACATCGATTATGGTATCAATATGTAGCAATAAATACGCGATGTGAATATTCTCAAAGCGATCGATATAAGAGACGGCACTATGGCATTACCGAGGACCGTATTACGCTATGGTCGCCCATTCATCTCTCCGCGCTGCAGAATTTGCGTAAACAAATTGGTTTCGCGATTGCCATTTTATACTCGCACGCGGCTCCATTGTTTTATTTATCGCTACCAGTTTCGGCAGCGAACTCGCGATTAGGTTGTAGAGCTTTTTTGCTTACAGATCACCGTACATTTGTCAATCGAAACGATTTGCTTTTTTTAAACAAAACAATACTATTTTTATAAGATTGAGTTTGTTTCGATGTTTATTATTATAATTATTATCATCTTAATTAATCACCTGTTCATTATAAAGACATTTAAAAAAAAAAGTTCGATTATTTTAAGAAGAAGAGTTATTTAAGTTAAAAATATCATTATCATATGTTTAACGCTCATCTTTATATGTTTTTATAATAAGGAGATTTGTTCTACTTATATTATTTTTTATTTTATTAAGTAAATAATATGTAAAACCTTTGTTAGGCAGCGGACGGATAAAGGCTGATGAAGATGATAGTGATGTTGGACAATAACATGAAAATTGATTTATCCTTTTTTCTTCAACTACGATGATTTATTCTATAACATAGGGAACGAAAGAATAATAGTAATTAACAAAATTGTGCCGGCGTTTACATGATGGTCTAATCGACCAAGGGGCTATAATGGTATAGATTCACCTTACAAATGACTGTGTCATCACCGTCTACTGGCTATCCGTCAACATTTATCATTTCTGCGTCCTAATGACTACACATCATTAATTTAATTACTTTGTTGTTTTAATCAATTTTGTAAGCTAAAAAGATATGACTGTTCCATTTTAGAATTATTACAATTTAACGAACAAAAAAAACTTTTTTTGCTTCGTATTAATATTTTCACAATTACTTATATTATTAAGTTATCTTCATCCAATGTGACGGTTACATATTATGAAAAAAATTTGTAATAATTACTCAAGATACTTACGTACAATATTATATTCAAATACAAGCATCAAAAATAATAAAAAAATATTTATATTATTAATAATACACTACATTGTTTGTTTTAAAAATAAATAAGAGCCCTCAATTTGGACAAGTAAATATTTTACGTGGACGAGTCTATCTAAAACGTGACAGATGGGAGAGCCCTTACAATGGCGTTAATTCGGGAGTGTATCAACACATTATGGTACCCAAATGGTGCATATTGTTGCACAACTTCATTACTTCAATGTGGAATTTATATTTTTATGGTACCCTAAAAATTGCATTATTTTTTCAGAAGGTCTTTTGTGTGTGCACAGGAATAATATTATGAATTGACTTCCGATGCTTACATAATATGCAAGATACGTTACATATGGAGAACAGTGGCTAGTGTTGCTACAAAGTATCCGAAACACGAAGAATGTAAAAATAAACGGTGAAGAAACACGTATTATTTATTTCCATCTTCGTTCAGTTCATTCATAGATATTTTTGCAAGTTTTAGGTAGTATTTTTTAAGTTTGTTTTTGTTGCTAGAGTATAGTCTAATAATAAATAATTAACATGTTTTGATAATAGGACTAACAATAAAAGTACTTTAAATATAATGTCATTTCTATTTTCAAATTTAGAATCATCCGAAAACATTTAAAAATATCACTATATCGCACGACGTAGTGATATCGCGATAATGACATATCGCCATATTTTAATTTATAGTATCGTTCATTATCTACGTACTGTAAAACACCCCAGCGAAATGATTTATCACGCCCTTTTCGCTTATGAATACACTTGCTTCATTATCGCCCATGCGAAATTTGCTCGCCCCTGATTGGACCCCGTGTGCGGTAATAACGTTATTGTATTGGATATTGGCAGGTTAGTACTTTAAATAGCCACCGTTGAATAGTGACCATAGAATTGTTTTGTTGTAGGTAAAGATTTTTTTCGAAGCTTTATATTGATGCTATACAAATATTATAAAATGGCGAATGTCGACGATTAAAGAATCATATGAACATAAACTTACTATCAGGGGGCCTAGCCAAAATGCCATTAGGAAAGCGTTAGCGAAGTTCGAAAATGATAAAATGTATGGGATTGCCATAAGGCCGCGCTTAATCACGTGGTCCTTCCTATACATTTTTATCATTTCGAATTTCGCTAACGCTTTCTTAATGGCATATTGGCTAGGCCCCCAGGTCCGTCTTTCCCTTTGGGCACTCTGAGCAGAGCCCAGGGCTCCGCAATCCCGAAAAGGGGCCCATTATATTTTACATCACAATATGAGTGAGCGACGATGGTCCAGCGAGTATGTGCTCGACCAGTTTAGCGAGGAGGTCCAGGTTTAATCCTGAAACTTAACACCTGGTGCCTTGGTTGCATGGGTTTTTTTTAATTACTCAGTGTATCTTGAACACGAGACCATCGCCCGCTCATCGGTGAAGGAAAACATTAAGAAAAAACCTGCATGCCTTATCAGATTAAAAGTCTTTGAAGGTGTGTAGTTCAGCAGTCCGCATTGAGCCAGCGCCTCGGTGAACTATGGCCCGATACCCTCCTCGCCTGGTATTTTGTTGGTATTATTTGGAGGTATTTTTTTGGTATTGGTATTATAAAAAGTATAGAGAACGCCAGAACCACTGGCACTTTATCTGACCCAGCCATTAAATCGGCTATCTACATCTACACTAATATTATAATGAGGAAAACTTTGTTCGTTTGTTTGGTTGTAAGGCTCAAAAAGTACTAGACCGATTTCAAAAATTCTTTCACCATTTGAAAGCTACACTATTCACGAGTAACATAGGCTAAATTTTATTTTGAAAAAAAAAAATAGAGTTCCGTAAGATATTTGGGTTTTTCGGACACAAGGTGTAAAAAATCAACCAGAAAAGTTACTTATTTTGCGTACTAAGATCCCGTTGTCAATTTTAGTTAACGCAGGCGAAGCTGCGGGCAACAGCTAGTTCTTAATAAAGTATCATCAAGCTTACGATTTACGGTTTACGAAGGAGCGTACAATCCATTCGAAATTCGAAAACATGAACAAAGATTTTTTTTTATTCACTTAAAATAAGTAAATTGCTCTTTTTACGACTTTCAATTTTTTCCTCAAAAGCAATTAAGCTACAGTTGAATTCAAAAATGACGTAACTGTTTCTGCACTATTTCACGAGTGCCGCATTTTTACGCCAACGAACCAAGCGACACAGGAAGGAATTCAGAATACAAATTTGTTAACATTTAAATTTGCAATTTTAAAACTATGTGTATTTCAAACGATATTTAAAGAGAATATATCGATATAGAAGATATATAAAGAGGAAAAATATCAAGTAACTGACGATAATTGATAAGAAGATAATGATGATATTAATACAATAATTTATTATTTCATCTGCTATCATCAAATGCTATCTTTATATTATCTTCTCATATGCCTACGATATCCGTGTTGGACGCGAGTGACAAGGTATCAGTAGTCTTGGCGTTCATTAAGGGTATCTGTCCAGCAGTAGAAGTCTCCGAAATCTCGTCTCTCCTTTCTTATATTATCTACTTATCTTTCTTCTATTCTATTATACGAAGATAATAATATCTTTATTTTCTCTTATTACTTTTTAATTCCTCTTTTCTCTTGCTTAAAATGATCTAATACCTGTGACTCAAAGTCATTGCAAATACCTGATTGTAACGGGCATACTTCTTTCTCCACATTAATTTCATACCTAATTTCGTTAGGTATGAAATTAAAAAAATCGTATATGAAATAAAGTATTCATACCTAAAACCTGAAAGCACTTTACAGGTATTGTGCTTTATAAGATAATTTAATGCACCCAATCCTTAATCCTGGCCGGGTTAGCGGGTCGTAATACAATTTCACTGACCGAATGTGGATGCTCTTTTCACTAATAGGCTTATTAAATGAGCAAATAAGGGGGTACCGTTTGTTCAAAGAGTGGTTAATATCATTAGATGACAAGTATTGCTAGAGTTTGCTATGTGGCAGGATGGAATTTTCTTTCCTAATAAATTTTAGTATATCACTAGGTGATTTGACCAGACATCCTCTGTAGTCTGTACTATGCTGCAATGTTCTATGTCATTATTTTGCAGTTATTTTTTATTATTTTATTAAATAATATAATTAATATAAGGGTCTGTTTCACAATATACTAGTAAAATGCCCTATAGCTATATGACACATAAATTAACTGACACATAAATCTTCTAGTTAGTCTTGATTGGGTTTCACCATCATCTTCCCTATAAATTTATTTGGCAGATCCCTATTTGGCATTTACTGGTTAGTAGGCTTGGCAACCTCGCATTTCATAGTTCCATTTTACGATTAATATGTTTTAGAAAAACATTCTATGTTGTAAATATACATGAAAATATGTTTTTATAATTTAAATGTATGTATCATACCATCTTTATACCTTTTATTTACATAGACATTGTTATCCCTTAATTATTAAACGTTCAAAACACA
The DNA here is from genome assembly GCA_905333005.2 of Lycaena phlaeas. NCBI lineage: Eukaryota > Metazoa > Arthropoda > Insecta > Lepidoptera > Lycaenidae > Lycaena > Lycaena phlaeas. The sequence continues at coordinate 5,331,625 of HG995176.1, forward strand.
ATTTAAATTATTTTGTATATTACTGTTACCGGAACGTCAAATTGTCAAATGTCGTGTAGCTGTCAACCACGTATATATCTGTCAACTAATCTATGTGGCAGATAAATTTGCTAATGGCCAGTTGATCCGACCTATAGTTTACAGGGAACTTTATTAGCCAAATATTGCTATTTGTCAATTGTGAAACAAAAACGTTGTAGTTATGTGGTAAATATGTTGCAAATAGCTTAATTGGAACTTTATTAGGACATTGTGAAACAGACCCTTAGTATAATATTTATTTTTATAACGAACCTTAGACCATACGGTATTGTTATAATTTCTAATGAACAATATTGTATTTAATATTAAAGTAATATAATATTTATTTAAAACTTAATAATTTTTTTTGCGTTAGTAGAGTTACATTGAAATACTTAAATTTATACTATAGCAATTCTATATTATTATTTCTTTAGCAAGTCTATATAAATTTCTTTTGTCATGCGTAAAACTTCTATTAAATAGTAAAAACCGTTGATCTTTGTGATTTCCCAAAAATCTCATAATTTTATTTTCTTAGTCCCGAGTTAAACCTGATAGCAATGAATGATTGATTAACGTTATAACCCTTACATAAATAGGTACGTATGTTCTCTACTTCGCTCCTTTGTTATTAACTTAATTTATAAAATAAATTAGGAGCTTTTTTTTAAAAAGGCTTGTTATTTAAATATTTTTTTAAGTATATCCTTTTGATGTTTTTAAACGACTTCAAGGAGACGTTTTTCTTTGTACTTACTTGGTATTATCAACTAATGAACTCGGAGTCATCCACGCGCGGGTCAGTGGTTCCTCTTTTAGAGAGGTGACAGGTCCTCTTGGCTGGGTGTGGACCCCCGCCGCTTCCTGGTGGTGCAGGCCGAACATTAGACCCCCTGGGACAAAAAGTGTATTTTACAGTAAAAGAAGTTGTAAAAAAAATGAAGTAAAAGTCGGGCGTCACGGGATGCCAAAGTAAGATGTCTATGTTAATTTTAAAATACACAATTATTAAAATAACGAATGGTTGAACAAAATATGTGACGTTATACCGTTTTCAGTCACGACATACCAGTCGACTTTACTGTTAAGGTACGAGCATAGATTTTTTACTTATTTAACAGGCTTTAAATTTAAGAAGCTTTTATGAAATAATTCACACATAGCTGTTTCGGTGGACTTACGTATAGGTAATGTGGCATATTTTTGATATGGGGTTTTTGATAATATTTTTATTAGTGCTTATGTCATTTTCATTTAACATAATTTTAAATAATTTAATTAATGAATGGCATTTTAATCGCTTATTTCATAAATAGAACCCCATTCAAAAAATGTAGAAATATATTTTAAATAATTCATAAAAAATTAGGAACATTAAGATTGTGTAAGAGTTTTATAATTTTTAATCACCCAATCTTATAATACTAGTTATATCACCAAATTCTATTTATTAGGTATGAAATTAATTACTACTTTTTTTTCTTGTTAGGAAAAAAATAATAATAATTTCATACCCTATTTATTAATGAACCTTATTTAAAAAATAAATGATTACCCTGACTTGTAAATTTAAAATACTCCATGACATAGATCCTAAAACCAATCTTTAAAAAAAGGAATTTTTACATATCAGAAGGTTTTAGGTTACATTTGGCAAAAGTTCCGTAAAAAAGTACGAAAAAATTCTTTTTTTTTTCAGTCAAAAATATACTAACACTAATAAAATTAATGATATAACTAACTATGCAGTTTAAGATAGTAGCTTCCCTTCCTTAATGATGCGTGAATAAAAATGTAAAAAAAGTATTCCTTAAATATTTATTTTTTTACTTTAAACAATTCTCTATTTTTAAAACGGAAGCCGTAGTTATAAAAATTATATTAATTAATGTAAGGGAGATCTCCGTGAAAAGTGATTAAATTTAAAATCAAACTACCAATATTTGCCTGAAAGTTATAATTATCTTGCAATGAAATGTTTTTATAAGATGGAAGACAGATAATTCAAATGATGAAAGGAACTGGTTTCTTCTTAATAAAAACTATATTCAGTTATAATTAAGGCATTTTTATACAACATTTTGTCCTACAGAGGCTATTAGATTTCATAGATAATTAATTTTATACCTAGGCACCCCTAGACTTATATATCTTTTTTTCCGAAAGGTCTAGACTTTTAGACCTGACGACTTTAAGCTCAATCGGTAGGTATGTGAGCAGATGGTTCACCTAGTAAAATAAGCTTAAGTATATATCTATCGATACTTATATTGATGTGAAAAATCCTCGGTAACTATAAACGTCTATGGCTTTATAATGTACCGATAAGTCGTTCACAATATTTGGGTCCATCTTATTTATAATAAGTAAATAAAAAAACAAATAAATAAATAGCTTGTTGTTTCCAAACAAAAAACCTGTTGTCAGTGTATGATAGTGATGTGTATCCAAACAGAAAACATTGATTTCGTGTGTGCTAGTGTTGTACCTGATGATCTCGTCGCTCCTGACGGGTACAGCTTTCGGCCCCATCCCACGGGGTCGAGCTCCAGCGGCGGCCACGGCGAGCCGGCGTACCCGCCCGCCGCCGCGTTTAACTCGTCCGACCGAATCGCGACTCACCGCCGGACGCCCGAACAGGCGCCCGAGAGCGCACGACCACGCGCGGAATATCACGAAGGATCTAACTTTTCCCGCACTTTATTTATCTAATCTTATTTATTTCTCGGAAAATAACACAAAATTAAATATCACAATTCGATGAATTTTTCAAAAAAATAAAATTCAATTCAAATAAACACTAGCGTACGTAATATATAGACTCTAAAAGTTTATAAAGATATTCGGAAAATATAGAGAGTGTGAGTACTCTGGGATTCCCCTAAGTGATTCGTGGCTCCGATAGGCGGCTCTGTGTTATCGTACTGGGATAGAGTCCCGGTTGTGCGGGCGATCCCGCTGTGGATTTGCGGAACACTAACAAGCGTCGCGGGAGCGCACCGGCTCGGCTTCACGGAGCCCCCGTCCGTCCCCGCGGACTGGGAGGCGCCCTTGGGACACGCCCTCGCCTCGAGAGCGGGACGACGCGACTGACGCAGGTGGCGCCACTTGCCATCTTTTATATTACTATTCTAAATTCAAAAACTTTTAGAACGTGCGTTTATAAATTTGAAAAAAAAGTCTAGAACGTATTCCATTTTCGAACTCATTTTATTATTACACGTATGTGGGTTTTGCGCATCGAGTGTCGTGTTAATGGAGGTACGGCAGGACGGTTTCCCTCTGAGACCGCTTCGCAGAGGCGCGGGTAAGGGACAGAGGGAGATGAGACGTAAAATATCTCTCTGGACCGACCAGCCTCCCTGGGACGGCCCACGGCGAGGATTACTTATTAAACCGAGGTAGATTGACGATGATGAAATTTCAGTGGGAATTGACTTTAACTACTTGCGAGATGAGGTTTTGTCGCCACATTAATAATTGCTCATGTGAACGGCCGGGTTCCATACCTACGTTCCCTTTGTATGGTGACACAAATTAACGATTTATGAGGAATCTGTGTCATAGCTTCCCTTTTCATGTCCGTGTAATCATGGCATAAAGGACAATATGTAAAACGAAAAAGAAATCTAATTTCGAAAAATTTTATTACTAACGTAGCACAGGTTTTCACAGATTACCTACTAAGTTTTTGTATAGTAAACGTGGAGGTGTTTATTTACTTTACCTACTTTTGTATATTATGTTAGAAGGAGGGTCAATCAGGAAAGTGATTATTCCTATCTTACCCAAAAATGAATCGTTAAAAATTGAATATTTGTATTCTAAAGAATTGTTTTTTCGCCTGATCATAAACGTAAAAAGAAACCCCTATTTTAGTTTAGTTGTTAAAAGTCTTACAGAAACTTAAAGAGTGATGAAAATAGATGGACATCCTAATAATATTAAAGATGCGAAAGTTGTAAGTATCACGTAAAAACTACTGAATGGATTTTAATGAAACTTTACAATAATATAGCTTATACTTCAGAATAGCACATAGGCTATAATTTATGTCCGTACTTCCACAGGAACGGGCAATACGCGGGTGGAACCGGGGGGCGCTGCTCGTTATGAAGTTGTGTTAGATTCCACAATTTTTATATAACAACAATATTATATCTATTAAGAGTCAGCTATGTTACGAGCACTTTATACCTGAATTTGAATCCTGCCAAAAATTAAATCAATACTTTTGTCATAATTTTCATCCTGTGTATTTTAATATTACGATTTCAGGGAACTTTATTTGCTTAATTATAACCCTATCAACGCAGTTTCACCCGCGTACCTACTTCTCATTCCCTTCCTCTTCGGAGTACGAGGATAAATATTGTGTATGTGTTATTCTAACGGATAAACTATATTGTTGTAAAGTTTCATCAAAATCCATTCAGTTCAGTTATCCATACGTTTTTATAAAATTTCAAATTATTGTTTAAGATCGTCTTATATAAAACTAAACTCCGCACCACTAAACGTGATTATTTCAACGTCCTAAACGATGTACTTATTGCACTTGCGATGATATATTGTGTGCATATTGCGATTTTATAGGCGATAGAATGACCAATTATAAAAACCATTTGCGTGTATTGTAATACACATTTCTTCTAATTTTTTTTTTATTTTAATAAAAAAAATGTAAGCGTAAATGGATTGTGGAGGAGCATTCATTTTAACATTAGACGATTTCTATAAAAAGTATTCCGGAAAACAATGACTTCAAACAAAAAACTTTTAATCTCAATACCTATGTCCATTAGTTGAGTTGTCTCTGGTAAAGAAAAAAATGAATTGGTTTTGATAAATTAATAATTATTTTAAATTTGAACATAGAAGGTAATATTGGTAATTACATATCACATTTAAAAACACACGTACCTAATTATAAACAGAAGGTTGCAAACGTTCTCTCTTAAAGAAAGTCTTGGTAATATTCTTTAAGAAAAGAAAGCCATATTTTAATATAAGTAGGTACTTCTCAATATATCAACTATCTTAAATTAATTAGATTAGATTTGTATCATGAATATAGATTTCTGCTCCGATTCATTAGTGCGTATATTTATATAAATTAATTTTCATTCCTGTGAAAAGTTCTTACGAGTTTGCTTCGGAAATAAGGTGTGAATTTGCGATACTATAAATATAATCAATTATTTGTCCACTACAATTTTTTTAATTATCAGTCAAGTTTATTGTACAACAAATTGTTAATTCCTCAACTCTGGAAACCAGTCACCCAACATTATTCATGTTATGCTCTACTACTCTACAAACATAATAGATGTCTACCATATTTATAATTTTCATTCAAATTATAAGCTACGACTTGCTATGATTAAAATTACGAAGATCAAACAAGGTTAGTCGTATTGTCCGTTCTAAAGAAACCTAATCACTTTTATGGCCTTATGTCCTTCATGATAAAAACATTATAAACTACACCAGGGCAGCATAAAAATCATAGCGACAAAGTCAAAAACAAATTACTCATAACAAAATTGCAAACAACAAACAAGTTGTTGAAGCCTCTCTGGACCGGCTGAGTGCTCTGGGAGGTCTCCGAGGGACCGCCCCCGCCACGCCCACCGCAGGCCACGCCCACCGCAAGTGCCTAGAGATTTGACTAATGTGAAATATTGTTTTTGTTGAAGATGTTTGATCGATATTATTCAGAGAAGCACTAGTTTCATCGAAGAATCAGGATTAAATTTTTTATCTAGAGGTAGAATAATTTATCTTCATTAAAATGATCAATTTTCGTCACTATGCTTGTGGTAGGACGGTGGGATATCTTCTATGCAGCACCGTTTATATTAGGTACTTTTTTTTACGTTACCTACTTGGAATTTGAATTGGCAAACTAGCGGACGTGCTACCTAATGGTAAGGGTAAAACGGTCGATGTCGTAAATGAACCAGTTTACTTGCAAAGCCTAAGCAACTTAGTATATATGTATTGCATTTTCTAAGACATAAGATGTTAAGTCACAGTACTAGTTGGCAGAAGCCTTGCTCTTCTTTTCGAAACACAGCAAAGCTGTTTCACAGAAGTAACGAGCACAATGGTGGTAGACATGTGGCCGGGGACGCGGCACAATGTATAGCTCCTTATACCTTTAGTTACCTTTGAGAAGTAGCGCTGCTTTGTCCTAAAGTAAGAAATACAACGTTTTATGGTAGCGCGGAAATGGCACATGCGTAAACTCATCCGTGGTTGAGATAAGTTCCTTACTACTTTTTTTTGATAACTCAGGGAAATCCTTTATGGATATAGTTAGGATCTTTGGGTGAATCCTGACTTTATGTGAGACTGGCACCGGGAGTACCCTACCTAATAAAGTCACTGCAAGCACCTTCAGCCGCTTTTCGAAAGTCTGTAAGCAACAGGACCACCTCAGTAACAGCCTCTTTCTACCCGACATGCAACACGTGGGTGAATTGCCTATGAATATCTGTAGGGATACATAGGTGAAATGCCCGAAGATCTCCGACCGAGCGAGGTGGTATGCTCGGTGATCGGTCAGGCCAAAGCACGCTAGCTATTTTTTTTTTTCGAAATGTCCTTTGCTGTGGCCTTAGGGCCTTTGAGCGAAATGGGAGCTGTGGGTTGGTAGGTGGCTTCCCCAAGCAATCCCCGCTAGCTATTGTATTAGGTGTTGTATATATAGCGGACGAACTGTGTAATTCCGATAGCGCGATTCAGAGCCGTGGCACTGATTGATCCGCTGTCAACACGCTTATCTTTATGGGTAGGGTTGCCAGGTCGCCAAACCTAATAGCCGGACAGACCAGCCAGCTTGGCCGGACATTTGGATAGAAAGACCGGACACCCAACATTATTCAAGATTGTGCCTCAGTATTTATAAGTACGACAAAGAGATTGTATGTAAAATCAAAAATTTATGAGTATCATACATTTTGTTAAATCTAGTGAACTTTTAGATAAACTCGAATGCCAAGTCAGTCTTAGCCAAATACTTATTTGGCATCACTCGTTTGCAAAACGTAAAAAGCTAACAAAAGCCGGACACCATTTATTTTGGCCGGACACGCAATCAAAAAGCCTAACTATGTCCGGCTTTATCCGGACGCCTGGAAACGCTATTCATGTGTAATACTGACCACTTCTAGAACCTTCTTTCTAATATACGAGTCCTTCCTGTCGTATACCTACCTACAACTTGATAAAGTAATTCAATGGACTTAAAGAAAGCTTACGTAAGTTATGAATTAAGATATCTAGAAAATAAGGAATTGCGATTGTAAATGCGCAGCTAATGGGCGATTAGCATATCGATATCCTGATCACCATATGGAGAACAATAGGAATTGGAGCGAATTATAATAAGATTGTGACCGTCACGTAAATAGATCGTCTGTGGGGAGCGCATGCGCCGGACATAATAAGTACACGGGAAAAGCAGTAATGGTAAAGAGACTTGTACGATTATATTTAATTTTTACTAGTGGACGCAATCAACGTTGCCTTTTATAAAAAAAATGTAGTGGAGCAAACTATGACTCTAAACTATCCTCGAATATAATCTGCTTAATCTCATACAAAGAAGTATAAAAGTGTAATTAAGTATATATTTAAACTAAAAAAGTATATACGTACCTATACTTATAAAAGTATATGCCTACTTATACTTTTATTCAATATAATATTATTTATTCAAAATAAATACTTACAATTAAAATATCATTTATGACTAGCTGTTGCAGGCAGCTTTGCCTGGGTTAACTAAGATTTACAACTGCATCTTAGCAGGATAATATAAAGCCTTACACCTTCCTCGATAAATGGACTATCTAACACTAAAAGCATCAATTAAATCCGACCAGTTGTTCCTGAGACTAGCGCCTTCAAATAAACAAACTCTTCAGCTTTATATTATAAGTATTAGTATAAGATTTACTTTTTCACACACAAAAAAGCATTATAATTTATTCTTATCTTCTAGCACGCAGCTTTAACCGGCTTAGCTTAGATTTGTGGCATTAGAGCTGATGATGATTATTTACATAGCTCGAAATATATTCCTTCATAATCCTACTAATATAAATGTTGAATGTATGGATGTGTGTTTGTTACTCTTTCACGCTGAAAATGGGGAGGTACTAAATGAGTTTTTATGAAACTTTGCAATAAAATCAGAATAAAACACATCAGAATAAAACAAAATTCTCCCCATACTTTCACTGGAATGGGAAATATGCCAGAACCACGGTGCGCTTTTAGTATAATAAATATCTTTGGTTGTATAGGTGAGTCGTCTGCCCTACCTGCCTAACCACTAATTGAGCTTAAAGGCCATCAGGCCTAAAAGTAGTAGACCTTTCAAAAAAAATCTTTCGTAAATTTTAAAGCAGATCTCATAATTCCAAATATCAATCTCCTCAAAATTTTTGGTAACAATTATTATCTTCAGAGATAAAGACACAGATGGCCAATTTAACATTTTGCTGTTTAAGGGAAAACCCTTAAATACATTTAATAATACACTTAAAACGTTAATCTAAAATACGCAACTTCATTTTAATTCGAAACCTTAAGTCAGCTTTAAATTACGCTTTTTGCCTTATAACACCCTCGACGGCTGTCCTGGATTAGGGGCTAGCAACATTTTTTTCGGCAGTGTCAAGAAACATCGTAGTACCTTTATCCGCCCCTAGGGGGTGCTAGGGAGCCCTTAACGTTTACGACTACCCGATTGCTTTTCTATGAAGGGTCTGAAAACGGCCACGACAAAAACAGACGAACGGAAGTATCAATTGATTAGTTTTAGACCACTCGAGTGGACATGTTTTGTAACACTTATTATGTGTGAACAGTTTCCTGTGATAAAAAAATAGCAGATGATAACCTCAACTTGAGTGCATATTGATGTTTGTGGGAATGATGATTTGTAAGTCAATATAAGTGTTTAACAGTTTAACAGCTTCCAAGTGTTTATGGTACTTGACTAAGGACAGGTGGTATTTTTAGTGAGAATAATCTAAAAAAGAGGATTAATAATATTTAATAGAGCAAAAGAGCGACGACGGTTCGGTGGGTAAGGGGTTCGGATTCTTCAGAGATTCGGAGCGAAAGGGTCCGGGTTCGATCCTTACCTGTGGTGCCTTGAAATGGTTTGTTCTAAATTTCTAGGTGCAAAACATCGTGAGGAAACCCGCATGCCTGATGGGCTTAAAAGTCTTTGAAGGTGTGTGAAGTTCACTAACCAGCATTAGGTCAGCGCCTCGGTGAACTATGGCCCGATACCCCCCTCGCCTGATTTCGAGGAAGAGGCTGCAGTGGCAGCTCCGCGTTAGATGCGAGTGGCAGGGGTTAGGTCGTCTTGTCGTTTATAGGGGGAGGCCTATGCTCAGCATGGGACGGATAAAAGCTGATGATGATGATCATAAAAGATATAACGATAAAGACACTGACAACTTATTCCAACAAAACTTCAAACAAAATACAAATAGCTTTTGCCTACACTTTGAAAAGCATGTCAATCATAACTCATATCAACTCAACAAATCATACAACCAAATACACCGCCGATTTGCAAATAATGTTTTCACGCTGGGTTCGACAAAGACTGGCATGGGACATTCAGTAGTTCGCTAGTAGGCACAACCTTCGTCAAAGTAAAGGATAGTAATCACCGTTTACAGAACAAAAAAGCTTTTTATCCTGTGGTCTGCGTGTCTGGTTAGTTTGTAACGGTATGCCGAGCATGACCTTGCAAAAAAAGAAATTCTCCTAATCACTGGCCTCTCGGAAGTGGTCGTTGTTTTTTTGGTGAGACCCAAAAAGTTATTGACGATACACGTTTTGAATACTTGGGTTATAATTTTTTTTAGTATATCTTATAACATTTATCTTGTTGATTATATCTAATAGAAAAAAAATTACTACTTCTTTACTTTTAGTAATAGCGAACGTTCATGCAATGTAACTATGTATCAGGATAGGGCTTGCATAACTTTCTTTTTGTCGCGGTGTAAATTCGGGGACTAAAACCAGTATACCACAGGAGAGTGTCCCGGATCTGACTGAGACAGGAGCGGCCTACTAGCCGGGATTCGGATTCGGGCATAGACGTCGCTTCATTTCTACCGGGACGAGCAGCCCCAGTTTAACCAGTATGACTGGTGAACCCAGCTTTACCCCGAGTCCCGTTAGACGGGAAGCAGAAAGTGCGCTTCCTTCGCTCTCCGTTGTCGTCGCGCGTCATCCTCTCTATTTCTGCGGCCTCCTTCTGCGACATGACGGTTTCTCAGAAGGTGAAGAAAAACTTATCTGAGATTACCCTTTGAGAAGTTTATGTTAACGATCGAATCACTTACTATAAGTTAGCTTATTATTTAGCTACATATGTTTTCACTAATATTATGAACACAAAAGTGTTTATGTAGTTAGTTTGTTTTTAAACGACTTCAAGGAAGGAGACGTCTCTCAATTCAACCGTGTATATATTATGCTTTTCTTTTAGTATGTAACTTTTTAACAGCAAAAAAGACTAAAATCACTAAGTATTTGTTCTATTTTGTTCAATATCTAATTATATGATTACTAATATAACGCTGTTTTTATAAAAACTAAATGAACTCACAGTTTTTATTAGGAAGCTCCAACCAAAAATTTCTCAACATTCTGTAATTACGTTACTGAATATTATATGTGTTTTACCTCAAATTTCACACAAATTTCCTCGACGGCGACGCGAATGATGAAGGATGAAATAACTCGTCATAATGCATTTACATTTTTCTGCTATGGGACTGCTCAAAGAATAACTACATAGACGAGATCGCGCCAAAAAAGGTGATACATATTTATTTTACCTGTGTAGGGGGTTATTTTTATCATATAATATAAAATATGCTATATTTAAATATTTTAATTTCGAAAACTGATATAAATTTAAGGGACAGACAGACTTATAATAATTATTATTACCTTTTAATTATTATTATAAGTCTGCGTTTTTGTCTCGGGCTTCGAAGCAACTCCATACAGAATTAAACCAATTAACTAAATCTATAATATAAATAATAATATCGACAATTTTATGTACCACTTGCTGGGCACGGGTCTTATTCTCGAAATAAGGCGAAGAGGTTGCTAGGCCGTAGTTAACAGATGCGCTAGCCGAATGCGCATTGGTGTACTTCACACACTTTCAAAGTCTTTTTAATATCAACATATTCTGTTTTTTAAATATGGTTGGCACACAGGTTGGCCATATTTAGGTGAACGTATAAGTTTAGTAAAAACTATTATTATACTACGCACCACAGCAGTCAGAATTGAACTTGGAATATTTCACTCAAAGGCCGAGCCCAATCTATCTAACAAGACCTGATCCTCTTTGTTCATATGCGGGCAAAGGCTCTTTATATCAAAGCCGCAGACTAGATGGTCTGAAATAACAAAAGTAAAGCAAGAAGTAGGTATAAAAGTTTGGGCGCGTCTGAAAAATAATCTATGCATTAATATTAAGGGAAGCTTTTATAACTTATTCAATATTTTCAAATTGGCCGCGGAGCGGTGTAATGGAACCGAAAAAAACGTGAAAGCAAAATGGAAGATTAAGGTCTTTTATTATTTATACCAAAAACTTTAAGCTACTAAACTCTGGCTTTACTATAATCATAGATTAATATATATAAATACCAGCTGTTGTCCGCGCCTTCGCCTGCGTTAGTGAAAAAACTTCCCTTTTTTTATGTATCTCGTGTTACTTCCAGTACCTCCGAGAATATGTGTACAAAGTTTCATGGTGATCGGTTGAGTAGTTTTCGAGTGAAAGCGTAATAAACATCCATACTTTCACATTTATAATATTAGTAAGGATTGTAACGTTATGTAGAAGTCTACAGAACCCTTAAACATTGCAGAATTATCCTATTTATTCTAGATCGTATAAATATAATGTAATTACTAACTGTGAGAACGCAGACTCAAAGCTTTTTTTTTTATGACGCAGCGGAAACCCTTTTCGGACCATACCAGGGCCTTGGGTAGGCGCTCTGGCGTGTGTGGAGACTCGCATTGGGTGCACTACCCCACTAAAACCGCTGCGTGAGCCCTCCGCCGCTATTTGAGGAACCCGGATCTGCAGGCGACGGGATACAGTCAAAGCTTAGTCCAATCACTTAAGTAGTGGTGATATGCGTATCAGATTCTTGCGTAAATCAAGGAAGGATTCTGTGGACTATAGCAGTGTTCTGCACCTTCCGCGACATCATAATAAAGTATTGTGTACATCAGTAGTTATTGTGGTCATTAGCTAGGGTGACTCGAAAAATATGCTGTTGCAATACTTTTGCCCTTCACAACCTGTGTACAAAGTAGGATTTTCATATGTTATCACAACCAAACAAACGGAACGCCGCATCCGCAGGACGAGGCAAACTTCTTCAAATTCTGTTAATATTATCAGGCATGAAGATTTCCTAAAGATGTTTTTATATTAAATGAGCCATTATAAATGTACCATAAATTATAATACATGGCCATTGGCCATGGTTACTAAACGTCAGATATGTAAAAATCTTAACTATAATAGGCACGAATTCCAAAAAAAAATGTTTAAAAAATATGAAATTAGCAAAAGCATTAGAAAACAACATTTTATATTATATTTGCAAAATGCGAAAGACTTGCTTTTTTAAGACGTTGTCATTGTTACAGTTTTTTTAAATATGCATGGACGCTTTTACACCACGTCAATCTGGTCCCGTGCTAAGTTTCCGAAGAACTTGTGTTACGGGTACCAGACAACGGGAATACATATTATATTTAATACTTTTTTATATTAATACATATATTTAATATTTTTTATAATAATACACATCCACGACCCAGGACAAACAAACTTTTTTTTGTTCCCTGGAGAAATTCGAACCCGCTACCTCCGGGCTTGAGCGCCAACGAACTAACCATTGAGCCACAGAGGTCGTCGACAGACATACAGACATACTTTAGTATTAGATGGATTGTCATCCCAAATAAAAAAGAGAAAACATTTGGCGATAGTACACTTGCTACAAAATAACAATATGTATAATTAAGAGTTTCATAAAAGCCATACACCGGCCCCTAAAACGACAAAATAACAAACTGAGGCAAGTGGGTTCGAATCCGCCATATGAGCTGTATGTAGCTACGGCCATTTATCATGCGTGGTGTGACAACTGAATTTATTTATATAAAAAAACAAACAAAAGCTCACTCAGGGCTACCGGCTCACTACAATTTTACTCCTCTCTTAACATTTAACGTCACAGATTAGATATACACAGAGACAAAAAGCGGTGATGGTTTCAAAACCCGTGTGGTTTTCACAATGAACAAAATTTAAAACCACGTGTTTAAATTATGTTGATTGGTCGTTGTATGCGTGTGGTTTTGAAATAGGAATAATATGTAGAGCATAAATTATTGATTAATATAAAAATATTAAATAAAATTACTCAGATAGAATAAAGGGTACTTCTTCATTATTTTAATAGTACAATTAATTTATTATAAAATATAATTCGAGGGGGATGGATGAGGTGTGCTGCGCTCCTACGGTATAGATAGGTACCATGGCAAGAACGTAAGGAAGAGGATACTCCTTTCTTTCTGTTGTCCTTCTCTTCCCAAACTGCTGCTCCAGCCGGCGGATAAGTCTAAAAATAAGTAAAATAAAATAAAAATTGTCAAGAATTTTTAGATTAATTAATAAATAGACTTAAAAAATACTCAGATATTTTAGATGCAAAAATTACGCGAGACTAAAATCTTAAGCATTAATAAGAAAACAAATTGGTTGTCTGTAAAGTCTGTTTACGGACGGTTGTTTGACGTGACAACGTCAAACATTACAAGCAGCACGAACCGAACTGAGCCGATCGCTCGAGCCGATCATGACTCTCTCTCCGCATACGGAACGCTACATTACGTCATCTTTTTCGTGCATGCTGTCCTTAAGTTATTAGACGTTGTCACGTCAAAAAAGTATTAACAATAAGTTAAGTTATATAAAAAACAAACTCCGCCAGTTTTGACAACACTCGATAGCGGATGACATAAAACGTGGCTACTCTGTGCAGGGCTGTTAAAAATCAGAGGGTAACAGTAATGAAGGGTGCCGCACAATGGAGATAGCAATTTGATACTCAGGCCACATTTTTAATAAGTTCGGCCCTGAAGTGGCCCACTCTTTATTCTATAATAGTATTGTGTTATTCCATTAACAGGTTCATGTTAATGTTTTATAATAAATCAGAACAGATGGCTGACCTGAGGGCCGAAATGTCTTTTTTAGGGATCTGAAATGACAAAATGGAACCCATAACAGATGACTCCGTGGTCCGCTGTTCCTGTACATCAAATTGAAATAGATATTGGCAAGAAGTTTTCATGTGTCATAGATAACATCTGGAAAACCGTTATTTTGTTATATTCATCATTATCATCATAAGCATCTATTCGTCCACTGCTGAACATGGGCCTCCTTCAATGAACGCCAAGACGACCGATCCCTTGAAAAAGGCTTATAAAATATTTTTATAAAAAAATGTTTTTTGATTTGACTAAGAATTGTCTTTTTCATGGAGGAGAGCTAATCGGTAAAGAAAAACAAAGGAAATTTAACCGGAGCTAGTCCTATACCACACGACTAATCCCAGGGTGCTCTTTCATCTACTTCGAAGCAAAGTCGACATGCATTATCTGTACAGCCACAGAAGCTACATAAAAATGGAGGTACGACTTAGTGTTGTAAAGTAAAAAAAGTAAAAGTCTCAACCCTAATGTGTGCTACTGCTGAGCACGGGTCTTCTCCTCAAAATCCGGCGAGGAGTGTAATAGGTCACAGTTCACCGATGCGCTGGCCCAATGCGGGTTGGTGAACTTTACATACCCTCAAAGACTTTCGATATTATCAGGCATGCAGGTTTCCTCACGATGTTTTCCTTCACCGGTGAGCGATAGTCATGTGCGTAGGGTGCGCTTAGAAATTTAGAAAAATCCATTTCAAGGCACACGGGGGGTCAGGATCGAACCCGGATCCTTTCGCATAAGAGGCCGAGTCTACCCACCACTCCATCGTCTCTCTGTTTATTACATCTTAGTGTTGTAGTCAATACATATATTATACTGTCTTCCACTACAAATATTTTTGTTAGTTTTTGGAAAGACAGGCATGAACAGGACTTGCTGGCTCCGAGACTTGTTCTCACGTTACATCGCAGGGTAACATAAGAATTACTTCGTCCAAAAATATTCATGAACTATTCTGACCATTTACTACGTCACAATGTCTGCCATTTTTCCACAATGTCATAAATGAATAATATATGTACGCCATAGAAGAAAAATATAGGGTAGCTCCTAGTTCATTGCGAAGATGGGTACACCAGTTTGGTGGATTGGTACCCGCTACCCCATAACGAACTATTGTGATGCACATGTTATTGTTTACTATTTTTCTATTCTTTGGTATTTATTATTTGGCAAAAAACTATGAGCATCCTTGATACTTTACATATTATGTTTATATTTGCGTTTTGGATTTTAAATTAGTTTTACAACAAATAATTCTGGTCGTTAATCATTATGATTTTACATTTATTTTTATTATTTGATTTATTCCGCTTTAGAATTAGCGTTATTTTTGCATTTTTGTTACGTAAATGCCAATACGAAAAAAGGAGAAATACTTCTCTTCGTACAGCGCTTTTTTGAGAACCATTTGCCTACAATTCTCGTCTATTCTCTAATCTAATAATTAAAGTGGTATTAATATAATAACATGCTAAAAGTAATGGTAATGGAAAGTATGGAGAAAATAACATTTAAAAATACTGATGATGATGATGATAAAACAACAGCAATGTAGAACAACAGTTGAATTAAAGTGAGAAACTTAGAAAACAAACTTAGATAATACAACTTAGCAGACGCTCAACCGAACTTGTATCACTTAATTAGTATTTGTACAACTTGTTCTACTCGGTGCATCTAATTAGCAACGTCTTGTGACCTGTGAACTTGCGGCTAATCAATAGCTGAATCGTTTCTTAATCATCATCAACATCTTTTCGTGAACGTCGTCTTAAAACATTTAAGCTGAAGCTATTTCTTTTTATTTCTGGTGAAAGCGGTACGTACTCCGTAACGCATGGATTTATTATATTTTTTATTTGATTAAGGGCCTGTTTCACAATCTCCAGTTAAGTTCCCAATAGACTATCGGCAACATATTTGACAGATACTCCATACTCTATCTGTCAAATGATGAAAAATGATGTAGGTATCATGCAGCGCTAGTTTACCTTCACCTCCATGGTGAAGGTAAACTAGCTTTAAGTAGTTTTAAATTTCAACTCCCACCCAAACGAGCTCAGTCTCATTTGTAATTAACTTAAGTTAGTTCCCTGCGGGACAAAGGCTTGCTCCAAGCTCTTCCGCATATCGCAGTCTTCCATCACCACGGGCCAACCAGCCTGGTATACGTCTAGAGCATCGCGCCATCTTTTTGGGGGTCGACCTCAGGCAATTCAGTTATGCCCATTATTGAGCGCAGTCTGGTGTTTCGCACTCTATATATTCTTTTCATCCCCAGATACTGCACTTAAAGAAAATTAAAAAAAAAACACGATTCACTTCACCAAAAGGTCAATAATGCACTGCTTCAGCAGTTGCTCTGTTTCCGGTTCACTCACATTAACCCGCCGTTTGACTTCATTGTATAAAAAAGTCCATGGCCGATAAATCAGGTGAGCGCTTCGGGATATAAATTGTTCATTTAAAACTCCAGCAATCACTACGATATTGTGTTGGTGCTTCATGAAAGATGGAACTATAATCCTCGCTACGCAGCACGTACGTAAGCCGCGAGAGATACGTTTCTTAGCATAGACAACATAGGCCTGCCTCAATGAACACCAAGACGATCGAATTGACTAATCCCTTGCTACTCGCGTACAACACGGACCTGCCACTGCACGGAGATCGTCTTCCCACCTGGTTAATGGCCGACCAACACTTCGTCTACCTAAACACATCATAGGACAAAATCATAGTTCCTGAAATTGAAAGCGTGATCTATTGACGCTTCAACGCCATCTATGTTTCATTTTGTAAACTAATAATTAAATATTCATTCACCAATCTGGGTATGGCCACCTTCCTATTGAACGCAAAATCTTCTCTTTCTGAAGCCATCTTTCTCCGCAACACGACCGAAACTGTTTGAAACGTGGTATGAATTATCATCCTTGCGAACAAGGCTTTTGTCTATTGCTTTCCTATGTTTACGCGAATTTCACTCATTATAATGAATCAAATTTACGTCACCATTTGGACCATTTGGTCACCATGACCCGTGACCATGGTTGCTGTAAAGTATCCGAAACGTCGGGCTTGTAAAAAACTTAATAAACCGCGATAAAATCCGTAAATTTGTTGCATTATAAGGCAAATGTCGACAAAAAGCTGAGGGATATAAGAATTTAAACATTAGTAAATATTATACCGTATACGAGTGGAAAATAGCATCTTAGTTTAAAATAACATAATATATACAAATCATATTAAATGACAACGTAATAATATACACATTAAGGAAATTGCGTGTACAACATCAATAAAATAATAAAAGGTCTAGATTTTTCGTTACAAGGATAAAAGTGGGTATTTGAATGTCGGATCTTGGTAGATAAATCTCATCTTGATAAGTGCAATATTATTACTTGCAAATCCAACAAATCAAAATACACAAACTTTCACGTTTATAACATACATCTTAATCCTTACATCTTCATAAGGTTAATCCTTATGAATACAGTTACCATCTTAAGGCATCAGGTAGGCATAAGTTATGAATACGTAACAGCCACTTGGCAACATCCGGGCAGGCTTGTGAGGTCGCTAATTAAATACGAATCTCAAGACAATTCGCCGAGCGCCGAGATTTAGGACGAATGTTCATACACACTGGTCGATTATGAAAGTTTAAAAATCTTCAAAAAATATATTAATTAATACATTTAAACATAATATAGTGTTAGCAGTAAGAAACAATAAAAGGTTGGTAGGAAAACAAAGGAGATGGTACACAAAGCAACCCTTTTAGAGGAGATTTTTTTTTAAATTTCTAGTTATAACATTTTAAAGCCAAACGTTAGCTACTAATTAGTTACGTATGCGCATATGCAATGATAGTGAATAATCTGTGTTTAAAAAAAGAAAAACGCTGAAAGCAATGAATAAGATACTATGTGCATACTACAGAACCCACCCAATAGAAAATAAATAAAAAAATCATATTATAACAAATAATTAGGGGTGTCATTTAATTTAAATATACAACCCAAGGAATGTAAGCTAGAGTGATTCACGACCGGCTTCTGAACCGTTCGTCAAAGCGTATGTCAACTAACGTGGCTGTTAATGGAGGTAAACGTACGAATCTAGAGTCAAAGACAGCTTTTTATTGTAGTGGCTATGTCAACCACGGACTTACTAATACTTACTATATCCATGATGTTAACTGATAGGCTGATCAATTTAACCATGCTTCTAGCTGTAACTAACTCTCTAAATCTAAATCATTTGAAATAACTTATTGAAAAGTAGTTGTAATGGGTCAACAAGCTTTTGAATTTAAAATTGAAGAAATACTGTAAAAAATTAATGAATTTAAATTAAACAGAAATCACGTAATGTGATACCCATCCATCGCACTCTAAACTAGCGGAAGTTATAATTTATGGAGAGAGTTCCGGTATTGCCGGTACCTACTACCTACTACCGGTACAGAGTAGTGCTAGTGAGACGAGGCCCTTGTTTAATGCACGACGTCTGAGATCTTACGGAAATTACCCGTCTCAATACTTGAGCATCTTCGTAAGCGCGAACTAAAAGTTTCACTCTCGTATACAATAGCGTAAAATAAATTTTACAAAATTTCCCTTCAATTTTTTACTACTTTTTGGAGTTCATTTATACGAATACCTATACGAATATTTTGATCAAAGTCTGTTAGTCCGTCGATCTGGCAAACCAAAGATACTTCTCATTGCCAGCATCATCATCAGCCTTATCCATCCGCTGCTGAACAAAGACCCCCCTCAATGAAGGGATCGGCCTTGCCAAGAAATGACAAGGAATCGTATTTATTTATGCTTGAAGAAAACGTCTTTCTGTTTATTCCGCGCGACATTTATACCCCAGAATAATATTAAGTATTAGACTACGTCCTTTCCAGACTTTAAGCTATCTTTTTAAGCTATTTTTTGACGATTAGATTGCTTTTATTTAATGTCAGAGATTCATATTAGCGTTTATGAAATGGGCCTATGTCCAACTGGACAGAAAAGAGATGACGATGATGATTGTAAGGAAACTAAAGGACGTAACGTAAACTGTAAAGTTTCATCAAAGTTCATTCGATAACATGGTACAAATAATAAGCTTAGCATAAATAATAGTTTTGTTTATCTTATATTTATATAAGAAGTCGTATAAAAGTACTAAACTCTCAAAATTGTACTTTTAAAATTTAAATGTAATTATTTTTATAAACAAGTGACATCTAGTGTGTAATATTTGCACTACCTTGATGTAGTTGTTTATTATTTCGTCGACAGATGGCATTAAATAGAGAACCAGTTTGGCGAATACCTAAGATTATAATATTTAAAGAGATACAAATAATGTAACACTTATATAAATATGTTTCGAACAGACGCCACTATTTGTCCCATTCGTACTAATAACTCGCTTATTTTATTCTGTAGCGGAATTGCTATTTGAAAAAGCTATGTAGTGTAAATCAAAAAATTCTCATTGAATTACTAAACTAAAACCCACTTCTCAAAATGCAAAGAAAATGAATTGCCTGGACTAGTTCTGGGTATTTCGATTCATCCTTGTTTATATACTACATTTGTCAATGGCAATAGCAATTTGATAATGGAACCCTTTGTCGCCATGGCCGAAATCGGTCGGACAGATCATCATCATCAATGGAACCGATTTCCAGTTATTCCTTCGCTTTAAACAAGAAATCTTTTACTTCTTATTAACTAATTATTACCATAGGTAGCTTTAGCGTGGAATAGGTAGACGAACGTTAATACGTTTTTGTCCAATTTCCGAAAGAAGGTCCATGTTGCTTATGTATTTCCGTGATGAAGAGTAAAACAGTAAAAAAAAAAATAACGACATCTATATTTCGGCCCGGCAGTGAGACGATCTGAATTGTTATTTTCTTTTTACTTTTATCAAAGATGGCATTGTTTACAAATCATAAAAAAAAATGTTTATTATTTAGAAAATTACTCCAAAACATTGGTCTTGGTCTTTAGAAGGCTAAACTAGAAACAATTTGAAAAAATTGACAATAATAGTGTCAAAATATTGTCAAGAAGAATCGTATTGATCACTTGTACATGAGTTATGCTAAAAATATGGTTATATTACGTTATAGTAACAATAGCTGTGTCGGCGATGAACATATCGTTCGGTGATGATGAGCTTGTCCCGCGTGTCATAAATGGCTGGCCGGGTAAACTTGGAGATGTTCCCTACCAGGTACTCTGACACGACATTCAAAGTTTTTTTCTATGGACCTGTGATATTATATGCTGACCTTACGGCCTTTATTAGTTTCGCAGAAGAATAACATGCGATACATGTCTTGCTTCTGTGAAATGGGAATATACAGTCTTAGGTTTTTGGACGTAATATTACATGGGTTCTATGCTAAGCAATAAAGTAATTTAGATATTTCTTTCGTAGCATCTTACGTCTTCCCACACCATTATTAACATTTTTCATAGATAGATGATAATCTTTGAATGAATGAAAAGATGACCAATTCCCACCATTCAGATCCAATTAGAATCGAATGTATGCATTTGATTCGGTCAACCTCATTCGGACATCGGTCGACCTCTATTTAGGAAGAACGAAGTCTTTGCTCTTCCTGAATAGAGGTCGACCGATCCAAATAAATATCAAATGCTTGTTACTTCTTCAGGCACATTGATCGCTTTTTTGGTGAACAAAAAGCGTGAAGTGTCATTGTCACCGTACCCTTTAAATGTCACATTTTAAGTGTTTAGTATTAAAATTTTAAATTTCGTAATGTCGAATTCTAAGTTGTAAATTCTATAAAAGCAATGGTATTATATATTTTTTAAAGTACACTGCTTTATTTATTTTTGACGTGACAACGTCTTATAAATTGGTTTGCCGGGTGACACTTCAAGAAACTGCGTTACGCTCCGCACACGTTATGCGCTCACAATGAGAGCGAGTGAGAGGCACGCGTCCCTTCCACTCGGGCATGGTTAGCCCGCCTAAGAGCGAGAGAGACAGACATAAAAAGTGAATGAATATTCACATTAAAATTATTTTACCACTCAAAGTCGTTGTCACGTAAAACTTTCGCCCGTATACCGACTTTACAGGCAACCAATTTTCATTCACAACAATGTTAGCAGCCATCATTAAGCTACTTACGTTGCTCAAGAAATTAACGAAAAAAACAATTTATCTTACAGGTAGCATTCAAGGAGCCAAGATTAAGATATCGCTTCTATTACACCTTCTGTGGAGGAACAATAATCGCACCCACCAAGTTACTAACTGCTGCTCATTGCTTTGTGGAGGACCCTAATTATTGTCAGGCTCTATTTAAATTGCCAGGGTATGTTTGTCTTTATTGTAAGATAGATAAGATAAAGGGGCCTAGCCAAAATGACATTAAGAAAGCGTTAGCGAAGTTCGAAAATGATAAAATGTATGGGATTGACATAAGGCCGCGCTTAATCACGTGGTCCATCCTATACATTTTATCATTTTCGAACTTCGCTAACGTTTTCTTAATGGCATTTTGGCTAGTCCCCCTTAAGTCCGTTTGAATTCGCATTTTTTTTTTGCATTTGATAATCGTTAAAAAGCAAGTATATTATTAGATACCTAATTTTTTTTTTTTTGGCTTACTGAGGGTCAATATGCAGTGATGTAGCTATTTAATACAATACGCGCGACTCCGGTTGTGATATGTATAGGTACAACTAAAGAGTCTGATTAGTGTAAGCTTCTTTAATCGCGTTGAGCACTCATTAGTAAAAGAAAATTTTAGAATTTCGCGTCACCGACATGGCAATGCCATATTATGACGTCGCCATTTTTTTATGTTACTTAATACGCAAACTGGCAGATTGATTAAAGAGGTCAACGTGAGCCTTATTGTGTGTTACTTATGCGGAGACATAATATATTAACGCCTGGTTTCTGAAACGTTGGTCAAAGTGTATGTCAACTAACATGGCTGTTAACATACGATTCTAGAGTCCAATTTGACAGCTTTTCATTGTAGTTGTAGTTATGTCAACTGACAGGCTGATCAAATTAAGTAATTTAACCATTCTTCTAGCAACTCATTTGACACTTAACAAAAGACTTGACAGTTGATTTGTTAATTTTTGCGTTGATCAGCCTTTCGGAAACCGGGCGGATGGTACTCTTCCAGTCGTTAGTATTTACCTTTATGATTGATCCTTCTTTAAAGCATTTAAATTATACTAGAAAAAATTGTTACCAGTACATTAAATGTCATAAGCAACAAGTATGCTGTGGCCGGTAACCTGCAGAATTTTGCCTCCTTTACCTCGGATTCTCGAAAAGACGGACAATGGAGGAAGTTGAGGGAAGTCAAATTTCCCCACACCTACAAATTTCCCAACGATGACATCGCTATAGTGGTATTTATGATTTATCTTTATACCTATGATTCTACTGTGCGCGTGTGTGAGACTGAAATTCTCAGAATATCACTGAATTGCGTGTTCTACAGTCTACTGGGTTCAAGAAGAGGCTAGATTCACAATTTGATTTGCTACAAAATGTTTTGCGCAGATAAACCTGTACGAAACATTTTGTATTTAAAAATTCTTCTGTTTTGTCACCAAACTCCCTTTGAAGACTTTATCGATTTGAATGAAATTTTATGTATATATTTGAGTCCGTCCGTGGATACTAAAAATAATATCCAAGATGAATGCTGGATGTTTGTCTATAAACATTTTTTTAAATTTAAGAATTTTCCTAAAATTAAAAATTTCCATTGCCGGATTAAAATGACTGAATAAAGGTGGTGGAATATTTTAAGGAAAGAATTAGAAATAGAAAAATAATTCCGATGCTCGCTCCGCCCGTTTCACATATCTAGTTTCAATCATAGAAATATCAAATATCTATGGTTTTAATGAAATAATTTACTTCCGGACCGTGCGCAAAAGATATCGTCCTTGCTTACGATTTTTCTTCATATAAAATATGTTTCATTTATTTTTAGTTCATAAAAGAGCCGTTCGTTTACAACGAACACGTCAATGCAATACCATACGCGAGTCGGTTCGTTGACTATTTTGGTTCTTGCCTTGTGTCTGGCTTCGGCCGTCTAAGTGAAAAAACTAAGGTATGGAGGTCAAATAATTTCAAATAAATTAGCTTATTAAGGAAATATATAAAAATAAAAGTATAAGTAAAATAAAATTATGTGTGTTTTACTCTCAAGAATTATGAACGCCGCATAAAATGAAATAGCAATGTATTGATTAGACTACTTCTACCTTTTTGACGTGACAACGTCTTATAATTCGATGGAGCAATCAGCCGGCTGCACACACGAAAAAACATGACTCATGCGACGTTACCTCGCTCTGAAGCGTTCCATTTAACCGATTTTTATATACATTTTATTCACCGTGATGATTGGGTTATATCCGATTTAGTTTCAAAGCATATACATGTATTACTCCTTACTTTTTAAATACAGAATATCAACACTGATAGACACCATTTACACCGAAAGCTAAGTTACATGCATGGACTAACTAATTAGTAAGTCCAAACTTAGGTACTAATTACGAACACCCGGTTTCCGAAAGGCTGACTAACGCAAAAATTAACAAATGAACAAGTCTCTTGTTAAGTCTCAAAGAGTTGCTAGAAGCATGGTTAAATTACTTAATTTGATCAACCTATCAGTTGACATAGCCACTACAATGAAAAGCTGTCAAATTAGTATGTTAACCGCCATTAACAGCCATGTTAGTTGACATACACTTAGACCAACGTTTCAGAAAGCGGGCGTAAGTCCATGGTTACATGAAACTGTCGACACATACGATGTATTGGTAGGCCATCAACAGGGTGGGAAGACGATGTCTGTCTGATGTCTGTAGGGCTATTCTGTAAGGTCTTTTCGAATCTCGAAAGCGAAATCCGCGGTGATATTATGACGAATTTGACGAATTTGTATCCTTTAAAACTCGACTTTCTGTCTATATCAATAAAGTTCGCTTTCGAAGTCACGTAAAGTGAGCTCTATCACTCAGGTGAAGCTCGATATCGAAATGGTTTTTTTACAGAATAGCCCTGCTGATGATCTGTGTTAGATGTGAGTGGCAAGGGATCGGCCGTCTTGGCGTTTATTGAGGGAGACATTTTGTATATATACTCTGTTTATATATAAAGGCCTGATACATAATTTACACTTGGAGTTCTCCTATAATGTTTGTTCATTCTCTGCAGACTACTTCTAGCAGGCTGATGCTGGCTCATTTGACGTTGATGCCTGTGCGTGAATGTAACAGGAGATGGAGGAGCAACTCCAGGAAACTAGTGTGTACTGCTAGCGAGCCCTCAGACGTCGGTGCGGTAAAAGTTTTTTGTACATGAATAATAGAAATAGCTGTCTTTGATTGAATCTTATTATGATGTGGGAGAGATGGTGTACGGGCTCCCTTACTTGGTGACGTTGACCATAAGGCTTATGTACAGCTTGGTGTCCCTTTGTTAATTAACTGTTAATCATCATCATCATCTCCTAGCCTTTTCCAAACTATATGTATTTTGAAGTCAGCTTTGAGTCTAACCGGATTCAGCTGAATACCATTACTTTAAATGGAGCGACTGCTTATCTGACCTCCACAACCCAGTAACTCGGTGATATGGTACCCCGTGGTAAGACTGGTTGTCAGACTTTTGGGCTTCTGACAACCCGCAACCACTGTCAAGATTGACAACCGGGACCAACGGCTTATCGTGCTTTTCGAGGCACGGTGAAGTATCGGTATGTAAAGATGGTCCCATCCCACCCATCCACGGACCAAACTCGGCAAGCGTTGCTTAACCTGGTGCATTGATTCGCGCGACTATTTCCACTGAGCCAAGAACTCATTTAAGTTTAAATTATCTGTTAATTAAAGTTAATTATCTGTTAATAAAATTATATTTTATACTAGAAAAAAATATGAATCAGTATATAATCCACCTATTAAATCGACCTATTTTAAGATGTGGATCTATGAAATTGCAATTTTTAATAATATTTTCTGGTTTCGTTATTTATATTGTTACTTCCGCCATTTTTCTTTCTTTAAATAAAATATGGGCTACACTAGTTCATTCTAGCCATGCAGGTCATTAAAGTCATTAAATATATATAATATTTTTTTAGTATTGATTTTTTTTCTTTTTTTTAATTTATCTTAATTTGATTTATTGTCTTATTTAGTATATATTTCCTTTTTAATAGGGTGACTCCGGAGGGCCTCTAGTGTGCCTAAACACGAATGACCCCGACGAGGCACCAGGCAGAGGAATTCTAGTGGGTATTGTCTGCGGGTCTGATGAGTCCAGGAATCCCTATTCATTCTTCACTCGTGTCTCCGCCTACAGGAAATACATAGACAACAATTCTGCCAATACTGTATGCTGTCACGTCATGTATTTCATAATATTACAAAAAATATTGTTGTTATTTTGAATTTGTTTTCTTTATTTTATTATCAGCAACCATTATTATATTTTCTTTTCTCAACGTCTAGTGTTGGATTTTTCTGACCCCCCGCCCCGAAACCCTCAGGGAAGAGGGGGTGCAGATTCCCCATTACAAAATATTGTATCTCCTAGTACTTTTGAGACTATTGTTGTAGTGTGGATGGCAGCCTATTTTTGCATTATATGTATATATAGTTTAGCGTCTTACTTATTATCAACAACTATTTTATTTATTATTATTATTATTATTATAATGATATTATAATTACCATATAAAGTTATCAATTTCAAATGAATTACTATATTAATACTATAGCTATCGCAAGTCTATGTCCGATAAATGCAACGCTGAAAACAAGAGAACAAGAACGTAATTTATCTTAGAAAAACACGAATGATTTTTTATAATAATTACTGCGATACTTATATTATACCTACTGGTTATTTATACTGTGCATACGAACAGTTGGTCAACGAATTGATTTAAAAAAAAATCATATGTAGACCAACATCAAGACATTGTATACTCTGTTTGAATAAGACATACGCCGTCAAAATTCACGATAAAATGTACGTCACAATAAGATTATTTTTTTGCAATATTCTTTTAATATCTTCAACGAAAGCGACTAACACAAATGCAACATTTAATGAGGACGTTATACCTCGTGTTGTGAACGGCTGGCCGGGGAGGCTAGGAGACGTTCCTTATCAGGTACATAATAATAAAATTGTGTTTGTAATTAAACTGGCAAATAAGCTGGTAGCTATTTACTGCTTGAGGGGACGAGCTTGAGCCCCGCACCTAACCGAATGGATACAAATAAAAAGCCGATACCCGCACAGGTATCCACCTCGAAATCAGGCGAGGAGGTCATAAG
The DNA here is from genome assembly GCA_905333005.2 of Lycaena phlaeas. NCBI lineage: Eukaryota > Metazoa > Arthropoda > Insecta > Lepidoptera > Lycaenidae > Lycaena > Lycaena phlaeas. Next base: position 5,358,426 of record HG995176.1, read on the forward strand.
GCCGTATTTCACCGAGGCGCTGGCCCATGCGGTTGGTGCACTTCACAAACCTTCAAAGATTTTTAATCTCATCAGGCATGCAGGTTTAGTGAGCGAGCGATGATCTCGTTTACAGGGTGTAATTATAAATTTAGAAAAACCCATTTCAAGTCAATTGTCAATTGGAGCGACGATGCTCCAGTGGTGGATGGACTCGGCCTCTTATGCGAGAGGAGGAGGAGGAGGGTTCGATTCTGACCCCGCCATATGTGCCTCGAAATAGGTTTTTTCTAATTTCTAAGTGCACCCCAAATACAAGACCATCGTTCGCTCACCGGTGAAGGAAAACATCGTGAGGAAACCTGCATGCCTGATGAGATTAGAAGTCTCTGAAAGGTATGTAAAGTTCACCAACCTGCACTTGGCCAGCGCATCGGTGAACTATGGCCCATTATCTTCCTCGCCTGATTTCGAGGAGGAGACCCGTGCCCAGCAGTGGGACATAAAAGGGTTGATACTTTACTTTTACTTTACTTTACAAGGCATCACGAGGGCGCCGATAAAAAACAACTATATTGAAATCTGCGTGCTTGAAGTATGGACTAGAGAAGAGTAAACGTAGGTAGTAACTAGTAACTACACACTCAGGATCGAACCTGGACCCTCTCGCACAAGAGGCCGAGCCCTTTAACCCACTGGACCATTGTCGCTCGCATGGATACTAATATCCGTATTTATTTATAATGTAAAAATTTGTCGTTATTCTAATATCTAGGTAAATACGCGTTGCTAGTATTGAATATGGTCATAAGTTTTGCTGCAGTGTTACTGTTAATCGAGAAGAATCACAGCCGCGGTCTCAGCTGCTTGGTTACCACCATCTTGTTTCTCCTATGAAACAGCTTTGTTGTATTTAGAATGGAAGGGTAAAATAGACAGTGTAATTATTAACATCTTATGTATCAGGGTATTCAACACATACCTTATTAAATTCCTAGTTCCAGGTTCACTATAATAGGTCATTTTCTTGGACGACGATGAGCACTTATAATGAGGTGCGACCTCTGCCAGTTGGACTATCCAACCGAAATTAGAATATTCTTAAATACTTTTATACATAATATATTGATAGATTAATCTAGAATCAATTGAAAGTTGTGACAAATATACTCTTCGTCTCGTTTTAGATAAACAAGTCCTCTATTTTCTCGTTTAATGATATCTAGGCACGCGGTAGCGTGTCAAACCAAGTTTAGCTGGCGTTAGCTGTTTTTGAAAATTTCTGTCTGTCTCTTTCAGATCGCATTCAAGGCTCTTTCTCCACGTTCAAGGAGCGAGTACATCACGTTTTGTGGTGGCACCATTGTAGGACCTTCGAAAATACTATCGGCAGCTCATTGTTTTGTGAAAAATCAAAACTTTTGCACCAAATTATTTAATCAAGGAGGGTAAGTTTACGCAAACTTCAAATTTTTATGAATTTTCGCTAATTCAAAATTATATAATCTTTGACGTGATAACGTCTTATAAATCTATGGACGCTGGTTGCACGTTCAAAAAAGCATGACTCATGCTTACGTTCCGCCTGAGCCGAGTACGCGAGAGAGAGCATGAAACAAGTGATAGAGAGGCACGATCTGCCTTTACGTTGTGATAAGTAAACCGACTTTACAGATATTGGTATATTTTTTATATTTAAACATAATCCGTTAAAATATTAAAATAATAAAAGTACACAACATACAACCGATGAGGAAAAGGACATAAAGCTGATCCAAGTGGCAGTTGTGCTAGTTGTTGATGTTGTGCCCTCATCACCCCCTAATCTAAAGCCTAAGAAAGGCTAGTGTGGTTGTATGAAACCACGGGAAAAGTGAAACTTTCTTACACATTATAGACATTTGACAAACAAAATATCGTGGAGCAACGGCACAAATGAGTAATAGTCTATACACTACACGGTCAGCTGATGCGAACTATAGCCGCCGCCATATTGGCCTCTGACCATCACGCGACATGCAACACACAGACGAAAAAATTTGAGACGATATAATAAAATTTTCACTTTAAAAAAATTTTGGTACTTATTTCTGCCTCCGATGACCGAGTAGAAACGATCAAGCCGGCGTTGTTCATTCGCTACGCCACATTGTTGTTGTTCGACTTCTCTAGTTTTCTTCTCTAGCTTTTATTAAAGAAGATTTGGCAGCAAACGATTAATCTAGAACCTTTTTTTTTCAAGACGAAAATCTTTGAGTCATAAATACGCAGTGGCCGGTAACCTTTACAATAGCGGTCAATACAAACCTGACTCTCTTGAGAATGGACAATGGAGGGCGTTGAGTAATTTGACATATCCAGCATCTTACAAGTTTCCGCGAAATGACATTGCCATATTGGTAAGTGTTAATGATTGTATCGAGCAAGTCTCATCTCACACTCATGTCTTTCTTAATAAAGACTTAAGATTAACCAAGGCAGAAAGTATCGTACAGCTTCATCGTCATCATCATCATCATCATCATCATCAGCCCTTATCCGTCCACTGCTGAACATAGGCCCCATCAATGAACGCCAAGACGACCGATCCCTTGCCACTCGCATCCAACGCGGACTTGCCACTGCACGGAGATCGTCTTCCCATCTCGTTAATGGCCGACCAAGTCTTCGTCTACCTAAACGCGGCCTCCACTCTTGAACCTTAATGACCCATCGGCCATCCGTTCTTCCAAGTGCTTAATGAAATTCGATAATAAATTGCAATAAAATCAATAAAATGTCGTACTATTATAAAAGAATGAACATATAAGTAAAATTATTATGAGCAAATGATGCAATATAGAAGAATGTAATAAAGTTATTAAAGGTATTAGAGAGCACAGGGATATTTTATTATTAGCGTGTATGACACACTCTGGAGAATAAGTATTCCTGTGCAGGACCAAAACATGTGAACAAATAGCATGTCACACGACGTACTTGAGTCGTACTCGAGAAAGAACAACTACGTCGCAAAGTTGCCAAGTTGAGTTGTGTTAGCAATACGTCACAATCACAAAGTTGCGTTGTTCACAGTACGAATACCAGAGTATCGCGTTTTGATGGAAACTTTGTCGCAATATTTATACTGGATGGGAAAATTCTTGCTCCCATGTACGAGACTTAACATTGAAAATATTTCAGTTCACTGACCAGCCTTTCGTCTTTAACGATTACGTGAATTACATCCCCTATGCGAGTACGTACGCCGATTATGTTGGACAGTGTCTTGTGTCTGGTTTCGGTCGAATCAATCGAAAGGTTAAGTATCACAATTCTTATAGTTTTTACTACACAAGTAAATAAAATAAAAGCGCCTGTTCGTAGTTTCAAATTAAACACATTTTCATGAAATAGTGAAAGTATACAATAAAGCATACTTCCATTAAAAATAAACAATTGAAAAGAATGATGGCTGTTTGCTGCTGCTACTCTTTGGAACTAAGGGACTGACATGACGGGAAGCGCATTGGCATTAGAAATAACATAGGCTACAAAAATTACACTCACCATCAATCCAAATAGGGTTGTAAATCTAAATAAACGTGGGCAAAGTTGTAGCAGCTAGTCTGTCGGGTCTGCTAGTTTTATAATATCAATAGAAAAACCGACAGTCTGTCCCAGAATATAAAGCTACTGATAAAAAGAAACAATTTCAATATACAGGAATATACAGGAAATTTACCAGACGCAAAAGGCTGCTTTTCACCTTGGTCAACGTTGGGTCAATGTATACAGCAGCCTTAACGTTCATATGTTACTGCCACTTTCAATGAACGCAATTTTGGAATCCAACATCATCATCATTGAAGATCCACAAACTATCGAAGTTGAGACATCTTTTAAAGAAAATATATATTCTAGGAGAAAGAAAAAATATCAACAAACTTGGGCTGCTGCTGTATAAAAGTAGACTTCACACCTTTATTTTAGTTTAAAACAGATTTCTTATTATATAAAAAATTACGTACATTTATTCTCGATCAACTCGAACGATATTCTTCTATGATAACTGATTCACTTGCTTTTTTGTACATTGCCTTCCTATAGAATAATGTATTTAATGTCCCATTTAACGAATAAGAATATTTCAGTCTTTTTTTTTCACTGAGTCATAAGATCGGGCATAACTAGGTAGCCTATACTAAATATTTCCTAATTCCATACAATGATTTTAGATTTCAATGAAAATGACATCTGACAAGCTACTGCTAGCTCACTTGGTTTTGCTACCAGCGAGACGGTGCAATAGAATGATGAGACAGAACATGCGCAGATTGATTTGCACTTCAGTTGCACCATCAGATGTTGGAAAGGTAAAAAAACATCAGTAATAAGTAAACAATAATCGATCCCACCTCAAAATGGGTTTTCCAAATTTCTAAGTTCACCTTAAACACGAGACTACACTACACTATAACACGTGAGGAAACCTGCATGCCAAGTTCACCAACCCGCATTGGGCCAGCGCCTTGGTGAACTGTGGTCTGATAGTCTCGTCTGATTTCGAGGAGACCCGTGCCCAGCAGTAGGACATAATATGTATTGACATATGAGTGTGTATTGTTTATTAGATTAAGTTGTATAGCAGTGTGTAATATGTTTCCTAATAAATTTTTTATTATTATTTTTATATTAGAGTTACCGATTTTTACTAAATTTACAAACATAATTCAAGATTTTTTTTGAACGGAATAAACTCCTGAGTTATTAAGATACTCAGTTACACCGGTGAAAGAAAACACGATGAGGAAACCTGCACGTCCGAATTCGAAGAACCAGCAATGACTCACATAATTGGATTATGATGACGTCGATAAAGACACTATGTGTTACCATTTCAGGGTGACTCTGGTGGACCTCTAGTGTGCATGCACACAAGAGATCCCAACGAGGACCCAAACAGGGGGATCCTAGTCGGCGTCGTCAGCGGGAGTAGACCAGGGGTATGTTCTTTCTTCACCCGAGTCTCCTCTTTCAGTAAATACATCCAAAGGAACCGTTGTAACCGCATCGATAATACCATATTGATACAAATACAAATACTATTATTTTTATTCTAATTCGTTTTATTTTTTCTAACCCATTGCAAAGACATAGTACAAATACAGTGGATACAGATTAGCATTGATTGCGACGCATCCATTCGTGACCCAGCGGTGGAACATTCCTATCCGATTATGCAAGGAAGGTAGGAACATGTTGATTTGAGAAGTCACCCCCACCAGAACACCATGGTTTCCTTTTTCCGCTGGATCCCCAGTTCCGTAGCATATCAAACCACCACCTTCGGTTTCCTGTTAAAACGATAATGCGAGTCTAACTTCTTGTTCTTCTTTTACGTTTCCACCATTTTCGTCTACTGCTGGACATAGGCCTCTTGCAATGGACGCCAAGAGAGCCGACCCATTGCCACTTGCATCACCGGTCACTGCACGGAGATCATCGTCTCTTCTACTTGGAGTTAGAAAATATATTATGCCTTTTATGACTGAGTACGTAAGTTTTTTTTTTTCTTTAGATTTTATGTTATATCTTCGGTAATTCAGTAAAGGCTTTCATATGACAATGTTATAGGGTATGTAAAAAAAATATTCGGCGTGCAAAAGTCGCCAGGGCACATTCAGTATCCGCTCTGTCGTTCCGGGAACAATCTCCCCCTTGGATTTGACATACGGGGAAAGTAAGAGGTCGATAGCCATATTATCATCCACTCCACTTATGAGTCCAATCGGTTCTCACGTTTGGTTCGAGGTTTCGTCACCAGTAACTTGTATTATCAGTGATATAATTTTCGACTCGACAAGAAGAAGAAGAAGTGATATTATTTAATCGCGTAAAGTTCTTTAAAATATTTATACTTACAGTTGAAGACAGCGTGTTAATATCGTCGTATTCTGTACAATAATATAGACGGCAACTCTGTAACATCTGGTATTCGCAATCTTTATTATTAATCATACGGAAATTTGACTTGCACAAACGCTTGTTAGTAGACCAACTCTGTAAATTTTACAAAAACACTTTTATCTTCTTCCGTTATCCTTGTACTGTTAAACATAGGCCATCCTCAATGAACGCCAATACCGCCGATTCCTTACCACTCGCATCCAGTACGGACCAGCCATTGCACGAAGATCTTCAATAATTTTTTGAAAGTTTTAAGAAATAACATGGCTTCGCAGTACCTACTAATAACTACAACAAAGTACCGCTACAGCAGAACAGGCAAGGAAAGTAATTACTGACACCTAAATTTTCCATCTCTCATATCAGAGTTCAAAATAGGCTCAAAATAAGGCGCACAAACGCATTATATGTATATACAGCTAGAGTCATGTGATCTTATTCATGGTAATGAATAACTGAAAACTGGTATTAAATTAAAGATTAGGTAATTGTATACAGATTTACTATGAACTAGCTGTTGCCCGCCGCTTCGCCCGAGTTAAATTTGGAGTGCCAACTACGTCGCACTGCGTCAACGCAGATTTTATTTAACTACCCTGCGAACTTTCATCTCCTATTTCATGCCCATATAGGTGAAAATCTTCAATTTCATCAATTGTTATTTAATTCTTATTAAGTGCCTAAATACAAAGTTTCCAGGCGTTATCTTCTATGTATAATGACGAACTTCCATACAGACTTTCATCCCCCATTTAAAGCCCCCTAAGCTTTTTTTCGCGATAAAAAGTAGTCTATGTCCTTTTCTAAGCTCTAGTCTATCTCTGTACCAAATTTCATCAAAATCGGTTTTGTGGTTTAGGCGTGAAAGCCTAACAGATAGACAGACAGAGTTACTTTCACATTTATAATATTAGTAAGTAAGGATAGACGCAACACGTTACATGTTACAAGGGAAGCACAAGATGGAAGAAGGAATATGACATGTAGATGCGTTCATATTTACACATGGTAATGGGCGGCCGCTTAGTATCAGTTAGCTTGTCTACCCATTTGTCTATCCATGTAACATTAAAAGGACATATTTTGTACACAAAACGTAGATAAAGTATCGTCAACCTTAAAAATTATGGAAATAAGAAAGGAACATGTCAAAACGAATAATTGACCAAATTAAGATAGGATATCTAAAGTTACCGATATCACGTGAAGCTAAGCTAATAAGCTCGTTGAAGTGGCAGTAGGCTTGTCACACAGTCAGAATGGATGGTTGATGGTGCAATAAGGTTCAAGGAGTGAAGGCCGCGTAGGTAGATAAAGTGTTAGTCGGCCTTTAACAAGGTGGGAGATCTCCGTGCAATAGCCGGTCCGTGTTGAATGCGAGTGGCAGTTGAGTGCGAGTGCATGTTCAGCAGTGGACGGATAAAAGCTGATGATGATGATGATGCTCTACCTGTGGGAGAGATGCGCCGTTTGCTTCGCCAGTGAAATAGCTTTGCTATGCCTCGGAGATAAGAGCAAGAGAGGCAGTGCTGCAGAGTAGAGTGTAATGAGTCTTACCACTCACCGCAACGTGGCTCATCTGTCCGTTTGCCTATTCCACTAACATAATAAATTGGCAAATGGACTCTGGCGTGATGCTTTTGTTATGCCGCAAAACCAATATATTATTGTATAACGACAGCTTCAATGATCGCTGTCTCTTTCAGAATTACTCAGTAATGAATTATGAAAATTACCTTAGTTATTTTAACAGTAGTACCGAGACAAACACCATCAAAATCCTGATTTAGTTGTGTATACGGTATTTTATTAACGAAATCATTAAACACCCACGGGGTGCCTACTTCCTGCAAATAATAAAAATATCTAAATCAGACGCAAAAAGAAGTACAGAAACCAAACAAGGGATTCATCAAAGATTTCTCATCTATATCTCGTCCTTTAGTATATATAAAATTTTCGTGTCACGGTGTTTGTTACCAAATTCCTCCGAAACGGCTGGACCGATTTTCATGAAATTTTGTGAGCATATGCTCAATAGATGTTCTATTTGTCATATCCCTAAATGATAAGGGCGGTCCACCCCTTAGTATACATCATTTAAAAATACCTAAATATTTACCCTTCTATCACAAACCCCCATTTTTTAACAGCAATATTAGTACTATTGGCAGAACAAAGTTAGTAAGGACAGCTAGTATAGTGATGTATTTTATGGATATTGCATACCATAATAGCGAGGTTAAATGCAGGGAATCGGAGAAACCTCTGAGTATAGAGACGCTCCACAGTCCTCCATTGTTGTTTATCGTCTTCATGGAATATGATGGTAGTCAGCGAGCCAGCTACCACTTGAATTAATTTGTAATCTCGTTTTCGCCTAAAATATTACAATTATTCATTGTGAAGTGCGAAACCAGGATTTTAATTCGGTAAATAATGGAAATGAGGCTTTTTCTATTTATTTAGAAAATCAATGCGGCGATATTTTAATTTTCGAAAATTTAAATTATTTTGGAGCAAGACAGTTATTAGCCAATCGATTTTTTAAATACATTCAGCGTGCTTTCTTCATTCGCACATTTTATTGATTGATAATATATAAATAATACGCGTTTATAGAAATAAACCCTTATTTTCGTGAACGAAGTCGCGGGCACAGCTAGGATATTATATAATATGTATGTATATTGTATATATGTAGGCATATATGATCATCTTTCAACTTCATCTCATGCCACTTTTCTCATCAACTGATAAACGTGTCGCTTTACAATTTCTTTTCAACTTCTAAAACATGGTAAGAACCCCTTTTAAATAATTTTAATAATGAAAATGACCAGCCTAATTTAAAATCCTATGTATGGTTTTGAATAACAAAAAACTGGTTTTTCCACAACTAGAGATAATACGAATCATAATAATCCTACTTTCTCACTTTCTTTGCGTAATAAATGCCATCCAACTAATATATTATACCTTTTTCTATTTGTTATGAAACAGTGCGCTGAAGTCAAAACCCTGATTTGACTTATAATACTGCCAGCACAAAACGCTCTGTGATATTCTCGCCATTCGGTGTACATAAAAACCTGAGATTTAAGATTACGTTAGCATAAATTCACACCAGAAGAAATTATACAATATAATAATTTAGCTCAACCAAAATCTGAATAAGCATCGTCATCTTTGTTAATGAACACCGATCGTTTAATGATTCCAGAAAATATTTTATTTTTATCATATCCTTAATCGTAAAAATAAAAAAATCGAGAGGAGACTAGTTACTAATCAAGGACTTCATCATCATCATCAGCCTCCATCCGTCCACTGCTGAACATATGCCTCCTTAATAAACGCCAAGACCACCGATTCCTTGCCACTCGCATCCAACACGGACCCGCCACCGCACAGAGATCGTCTTCATATCTGGTTAATGGCCTACCAACACTTCGTCTACATAAACATGGCCTCCACTCTTAAACCTTATTCATCAATGACTTGCCATAAATAATTAAATTACTCACATTGTGTCAGTGAAATCTCGCTTTAACTCAAATGGATCCCATTACTAACTCTACTTCTCCACACTGCTCCATAACAATTAACAAATATATCACTATCGTAGAACTCTACCATTATCATAATGATCGTTAACTATCCTTTGACCTTCTAAAATATTATGTCGTGATACCAACAACTTACATGGTGCTTTAATTCTCCTAGCTGCACCTCTCCATAAGCTTGACTTGTCAATTTTACTTTCACGAGAGAATGCTGTAAAACAATATCAAACATTCATCAAATCATAATTCTAATAGATTCCAAAGACACTTTTAGTCCCCATGGGAATTCGAACGAGCGCTTTTTATCAAGCGGTAAAAAATTGAGACAAAATATGTACCCGTTCATACGAAAACGTGTGCGTAGAAAGGTAGAGCAAATTGAGCATGTGAAACTCGCGCTGGCGTTGGGTTTTAACGCGACGCTTATAAAGTTCTCGAGCGAACATGGCCTTAAAGTTTTAAAATTTCGTCTGAGTCGTAGGTTCTCTTGAAAAATTTTGATTTACGTGTGGTAATCTAATATATAAAATTCTCGTGTCACAGTTTTCGTTGCCATACTCCTCCGAAACGGCTCGACCGATTTTGATGAAATTTTTTGTGCTTATCCGGTATCTATGAGAATCGGCCAACATCTATTTTTCATCCCCCTAAATGTTAGGGGTAGTCCACCCCTGAATTTTTATTTTTATTTTTAGACAAAATTTTTAATTTCTGTTTTTTTATGATACAACATACAAAAATACATACAATCCTCAATTTTCACCCTTCTACGATCAACCCCTATTTTTAAATTGCAATTTTAATTTTTGCAGAACGAAGTCTGTCTGTCTGAAAATATAAAAATTTAAATCTACTGTTGTACATATATGGATATTACAAGCGTACCGACCACCCAGTAAATTTTGAGAGACTTCTACTGAACCAATTTATAAGACATGTGTTAGGCTGCGTTTCCATCGGAGATGAGCTAAGCTGCGTTGCGAGGAATGTGCTTTACAAGAACCAATAGAGACGTCGCGCTGAACGTGGTCAGGCAAATGAAGCGTTTCTATTGGTTCTTAAAAACACATTCCTCGCAATCCAGCTTAGCTCATCTCCGGTGGAAACGCAGCCTTAGGAGTCACTCGAACCCCGACTTCTACGCGCATTGTCCCTAATTACGAGAAACGCAGTACAAAGTCGGTCGAACGTGGTAACCTCATTCCTGACATACGCGAAATTGTTTTGGGCGTGTAGTAGATTCTACCATTTCTAAACCTGTTCTAGATTTGAATTGAGCCTACACATGACATTGGCATTTGATGATTTGGCGGACGTGATGATGTTTGAGTTACGTGACCAAAGTATTCTTCCACTTCGAGCTTGTCACAACTCGCGGGGAATTTGCTTGGGGGCTCGTAGAGTGATCATAAGTACGTAGCGATATAATAGAATATATTTCATGCCAGTGCTAGGATTGAATTCTTTATATAAATTGAATAAATAAAGATTTTACTATCATCATTATCACATTTTCAACCTTTTTTGGTCCATTTATATTAGCAATTATTCAATGAACACTGAAGATTCATGTGGAGATTAATTTCTCTCCAAATCAACCTTGGATACATTATTCATATGATGATTATAATTTTTCACCATCGGTGAACAATTAAAGACTAACTTAATTTGTACACTGCTGAACATAGGCCTCCCCCGATGAACGCCAAAACATCCGATATCTCGCAACTCAACAACAACTGTAAATTTAATCTGATCGCGACATACAAATTTACTGGAATGAACACAGGGAATGAACCTCAAGTTATAAGGTGGTGTTTTAAAAAATAGAGCTAACCATAAAAACCTAGGTGGACTAGAATTAAGAACATACATTTAGGATTCTTACACGAACCGATTTGTTTGTTGTATTGCCGTAACTCGAGATCAGATGCAGTAAAGCGAACAAAACACACAATCGAATGACGAACACGGTATCAAAAAATGTTGATCATTGTTTGAGGTTTTTGAGGAGTTTGAGGTCCTTTATTTAAAATAATAATATCACATGTAATCACAACACCAAAAATTATATGTAATGTTTTAATAAATAAAACGTTAGCAAAATAAAATGTCAGTGAGATTGTGTCATGAGACAGACATCTTTATTTTTGTGCTAGATGAAGGAGTTGATATTAAAAATAAAAAAGACGAAAGTTATTTATTAGGAATTTCAATAGACGAATGAAGAAAGACGAGCTTATATAAGCATTGTGGAGCGTCTCTGCCAGAAATCAGAATCACTACTTATTAATTCCTTCATTGTGTTGGACTTCAGCTGCTTGGGGAAGCCTGCCAACCCACAGCTCCGATTTCGCTCTAAGGCCTTAAGGCCACAGCATAGGACAATTCGAAAAAAAAAGTTGGACTTCAGCTTCTTAGCAAAAAGCAATAAAGACATCGAAAATTGATAATGCACTTATCTTAGTTATCTTACTTCACGATTAGAAAAAATAAGTGGAGAGCTTCGCTGTAGGCATCAGTTTTTTTTACAAATATAAAACTTTCCTCCATTCGGGTATAGAGGGCACTTTTTATAAATTATGGTTTTTTCTCTTTTTTTTCTCTTTTTTGGTTTATAAATTATAAGTATGATACACCCATCATCGGCCGGGTTCCTTACAACTACTACTTAAACCCAATAGGGTTGCGTTCCATACAGAACCCTAAAACTATAATTGATTATCGCAATAATGGGTAGGGCAGGAAAAAAATAGCGGAACGGTCTCATAACTGAATTCCCGATGAAATTAATGATTTCTTCACATTTGACGCATAATGAACTGGTCGGTTAATGATGTCGCAAACTGGTTGTCGGACCGTCTCACGCTTCAGACCGCTAGAGACCGCCAACTATGGAGCACGCTTTTCCGCTCATCGTTATAGCACGTGAGTACATATTGTATACAGTTAGTGAGCCGTGGTGTCCCTAAGTCAATGCCCTAATGGACCAATTGTTTACTTTCACCAGTGCTTGTGTATGTGAAATAGTGCGTGTACGTTCGATGGATATATTTTGCTTTGCGTTGACAAAATCAAAGCAAAGATTTTGAAAGAGTATTTATTAAAGTACCTTAGTACCTTTGTACCTGCATTATTTATTTATGTATTAATTTCAAATATAACTATTTCAGTGTACATAAATTGTTAAATAAATAAATAAAGATTGTAGTAACCATATTATAAAGCGCATGTTTGTATATACAATTTTTTCTATTATTTTATCATTTATGGTTACCTCATTAGGTTCGCTCTATTTAATCGAGTAGTAAAGACATTTTGGAATATTTTCGACTTAAACGACAAAATATTATTTTCCGTTAATACGCTTTATATGATAATAAAAAACTAAATTATATTTAAGTATGCTTATCTAGAAGAAAGTGAAATGTTAACCTTTTTTAATCATAATAATTTTATTATTAATTATATAATTAACTTATATTAATAATAAAGGGAAATCATTGCACTCTTTAAGCCTAAGCGAGTAGTGTATTATAAAGTTTGATTGGGGAAAATTTTCAAAACGCTCTATGTTCTCTATGTGTTACAAATTCATTTGAGTAAAATATTTTCTTTCAAAACAACAGTGTTTACGTCTGATGTTAAACAAAATGTCAAACATAGACTTTTTTATTTTTAAATGGCAATGGTGTTTAACAAGTAGTAAAAAGATTTTTCCAACAATAACAAAAATAAATTTTGGATTGATTGTAACCTAATTAAGCTTTCAGCATAAATCATGGTCATTTCAGGACATTTTTAATAACTTATTTGTTTCTGTAGCGAGTTTTAAAATAATAATAAGTTACTGGCTCAGTGACCCCTTGTTTAAAATAAATAAATTAAAATCATATTAACAAGAAAGTAAAAGTAAAGAACTTTCAAATGCCATTTTTACAATATAAGCTATCAAAATTACGAAACCAACTTATAAAAGAACTCTTCTGATTAATTTAGTTGCGGGTCCCAAGGCAGATTTTAACGTAACCCCCGGGCTCCCGGAGATTCCTCTCGGCTCAAAGGGTCGTTTAGTGGTTACCGCTGTGGATCCTGGGATACAGGAGTTGCAGCGGTGGGAACGATTGGTGGGCCAAGCCCAAAAAAAAATACTAAAAACTATGTCATTTAGGGCCTGTTTCACCACTTCCTGATAAGTGCTTCCTGATATATTTGACAGATACTCCATACTTTATCTGTTAAATATGTTGTGGATAGCCTATCTGGCACTTATTAGGAAGTCGTGAAACATGCCCTTAATAAATTAATACTTACGGTATTGGCAATTCCTAGAAAAGACAGAATAAAGGAAGGAGATAAATAAATTACATACCCAGGCGTAAGAACTAAGACCTTACAGTCGCAGTACAATATTTTTTCACCTACATAAAAAGGTAGCGAATAACTTTTTTCAAGGTGAACTGATTTTAAATTCTTTTGTTTATTTGCTTATCATGTAGACCACAAAGTTGTTTAGAATATCCTTTTTGATGTCGGTATATTTGTTGTTAGACACGACGATAGTCTAGTGATCTTGAGTCTTGAGTCCTGATCCTGATCGCGTTGCACCAGCGCATAGGTGAACTATGGCGGCCATAGTAATATATATATAATAATAGGGCCACCTATTAGGACTCGTCTGGTTTCGAGGAGACCCGCGCTACGCAGAGAGACATATTATATGGGTTTATACCTAACTTTTACTTTTTATATTTATTAAATTGCTGTTTATTTATGAAGTAGGTACTAGAATTATGAATATTATGTCGTAGAAATACATTTAATGAGCCAATGTTGGGGCAGAACGTCGGTTGGTGGTATTTCTAACTGTTTTATTGTGTTGTATTAGCTATGACCGACTTAGCCAAATCATTTTTCTATGCAAAACGTGCTGCATACTCAAAACACAGACAAAATATCGTTTGAGCGGTTGAGCAGAATTGCGCGTACTATCATAATCATTCAAAGTTCGAACAGTGAAGTTTACCAGTTACATATAAACAAACATACAACTTTCATATAATATATTGTTAGGAATGATATATCAAAATTTCGCGTGTGCAAAGCCGCAGTATGTTAATATATTTTATGTAAACATTTCGCGCTAGTAGGTATCTTGTTTATTTTTTTATGAATGATTTAAGTATTTTTTTTATCTCAATATCTCCAAGTGACTGAAACGCGAGCACGTCGAGGTTTCTCTCGTACACGAAACTTGTTAATTTTTTTCTGAATCTATTCGTTATTATCAGCATAAATACTTTTTTATGTTAGTTGGTTACGTAAATTGGCAAACGGCACCTAAAAGTCAGTGGTAAGCGTCATACATGGACGTAAACGAGTTTACCTGGAACTAGCCCCGAGCCCGGGCAATTTATTAGTTTTCGGCCCAGCACTCGAGATGTGCCCGAGATACACGCTGCGTCGCGGTCTTTCGGCGCTCATTGCGCGGTTCATTGGAGGAGACTTGTCCCTGCCGAGTCATTACGACGATGCTCGGTGACGACGAGTCCTGGACGACGATGGTCTACTTCTGCGAGACAATAACGTGTCAGAAGGAAGCTGTTGAACATTGAGATAGGATAGGCCGATGAGGTCTTCTTTCAGGAGGCGCTACATAATGCGCCTCCAGTAACGCCCCCGTACTCGTGTCGGATTCAAAATGGGAACCTGGGATCAGTGTGGCACGGCGCCATAGGGACTACTACCCACCTACCGATGACTTGTCTAGCCTTCCACCAGGGCCAACCTGTTGTAAAGTGCTCCTGTTACCTGCAAATAGCGGCTGAAATCGCAGCGGCTTAAGTTTGGGTAACCAATTGTGAGTCCTTCATAGGTTCATTGACCCCGCAGAGGTTCATGGCGACATTTTAATAAAAATCCCTCCTTATAAAAGGTAGCTCATTTGTGTTGCTTATCCTGGCACAAAACGCTATGTCTCTATGCCAATAACTACACGGCCTATCCTGCCATTTTCTTCGAAACAGCAAAGCTGTTACACGGCACAACCAAGATTGAGGAACCTATGCAAAGTAGAGCTTGTTACAGCGCATCCCTCCCAAGTCCCACAGATAAACTACAAGATATACTTCACATACGAAACTTCTTGATACTTTTCACTCGTTCATTGCTTTGTTGTATGACGTTGTATAACTAGGGTTGCCAGGCGTCCGAACAAAGCGTGTCTGGCCAAAATAAACGGTTTCCGGCTTGTCCGGCATTTGTTAGGCTTACATTTACATTACATTTCGCAAACGAGCGATGCCTAATCAATCTTAGGCTAATCAAAAAGGGCATGATTTTACATACATTTTTTGTCGTACCTATTAATACTGTGACAAAATCCACAATAATGTAGGGTGTCCGGTCCTTCTACCCAAATGTCCAGCCAAACTGGCTGGTCTGTCCGGCTATTAGATTTGGTGACCTGGCAACCCTATGTAGAACCCTAAAAGGGTTGGGCGGAGTAACCCACTGATATGAATAATTCATGCGCCGGTGTGCTACTATTACTAATGCCCTTACAAGGCACGCTAGTTGTAGCAATAATCGTATTGTTGTCTGAGAATTATTTGCATTCTTGCAACGTTTGCCAATATAGTATTCATGCTGTAGTCAAACCAATGCGTCTTGATACTTGAATATTTAGAAAACAGTTAGCTGTTTTATATTTACCACGTTTTGTGGGTAACGATACCAGAATAAATAGAATAACATAATATTTTTGTAGACATACAATATATATAAAATCAAAATACACAATTTTATACCTTTGGTCGGGATGAGGACTTTACCATATATTATTTTTTCTTTTGCTTTATATTATAGCACATAAAAATACAATTCATAGAAATGGTACATTAGACACGCCCCTGAGTGGAGTGCGCTGCTCAGGAGAATAGGACTTAAGTGTTTGGCTAGTCAAATCCGATACGGTCGACGAGTCATTAACGGGCGAAGTCATACTATTTGTCAGAGGGTCACCCCCCTCTGACGGGGGAGGTGAGTCGTGCGCGGAACCCGAACAATCTACCGATTGAGAATTGCTAACTGTGTTTTCGCGGTCTGGATTGGTGTCAACTCGTATCGGATTCAAACCTTATCTTACCCGATCGATCCGGGTTACTGTACACTGTCCAACTACAATAGTCATAAGATTCATTCACAAAATTTACATACAAACAGACACTAAAATTAGGGCCCGATTGTTCTTCAGGAAATATGTCATAGAAGATTAAATGCCGGCATGCCATTTATATCTACTACTACTACTATTGGGAAATCAAATTAAAGTATTTTTAGCTAGCACACCGCGGCTTCTCCTGCGTACTTTCCATTTCCGTTGAAGTTCGAGTATAAATTATAGGATATGTTATTCTTGTATGAGCGGATTGTTGTAAAGTTTCATTAAAATCCATTCAGTAAGTTTTGCGTGAAATACTCTTTCTTTTTATTTATTTGTTCAATTCATAGGCATCTATACAAAAGATACTTTCGCGTTTATAATATTAATAGGGTTATAAAATTATACAATTAGTTCTCAAGTGTTTGGTTTAATTATCAAATGTTGTATGAAACTACTACTACGACATACTTAGTACATAATATACACAATTTAGATTTTCTTAATTGGATCAATTTTATCGAAAACAGAGAGAAAAGACAGGCATCTAAATAATATAATAATATACACTCAACAATGTCGTCTTTATGTTATTATGTGTTTATAAATATTATTTGATAATACAAAAATACAAAAAGTATACGTTATAAGGATATTAATTTAATTTTACAGATTTTTATTTAAAAGCTCACGTTTAATTGAAAGAAAATGCATAAATGTTTATGGAAAAAACCGTTTATGCAGCTTCAACTAAAAATAAAGTTAATAAGGTATTTAAAAAAGGATGCCTAAAATATGTCATTATTAAAACAGTATTTTAAATACAAAAAGGTGAGGTATAAAGATTGAACCTAATTCAATCTTATTAGAGATAGATAGAGTCGCATTTGATGAAGCATATAATGTATAGTTCTTTATAAGTTGTACCACAGTCCACAAATCGATCAATGAAACAGCATACGATACCACTTGAGATGCGAACGTAGGCAGCTCGCAAAAACGGACCTTGAAAACCTGTTTTAACACCGGTGTGTATCACCCGGCTAATAATAAAGTATAATATTATGTTGGACACAGTTCGGAGAAATTGATAGAGATGGCAAATTGTGAACCTCGTTCAATGAAAAGTATACAACTTACAACAAGTACATTTTATATATAGAAAAGAAGCAACCCATATATTATGTCCCACTGCTGGCCACTGGTCTCCTCCTCGAAATCAGGCGAGGAGGACACCGGGCCATAGTTCATCGATGCGCTAGACCAATGCGAGTTGGTGAACTTCACGTACCTTCAAAGACTTCGGTAAGAGGTAGTGCCATGCTGCTTTGCAGCCAAATTTGATCCGGCACCGGCATCCGGGATAGGGAAAAAGAGGGTAACGCATCTGCATAACCTCTGGTAATGTGGATGTTAATGGACGTCGATAGTCGCAAGGCTTCCACTATTCGTTTGCCCTCCTATGATATAATGTCTGAATAAAAGTTGTACTAAGCTTCAGAGCGTTTGCCACTTGTCTAGGGGGGCTGTTCTCCATGGATACCACAATCCTGCTTGTTAGTAAGACAAAGCTGTTTTTCGGAGAAGGGCAAGGCAGGCAGTGTAATAACTGGATCGAGACTTAAAATCTTATTTCTCAGGATAGGAGACACATAAATGCCTGGGCTACTTCCAGATGAACTAGTTTATAGTCAACCACTTCCCATCAGGTGACACGGCTCGTTTACCTATCCTAGTAACCTATAAAAAAACAGAATATCACCCAGATACTTGTAATATTATACGTACACTCTCCTCTTATGACCCATTACCCTCCTCGCTGATATCGAGGAGGAGTGCCCAGTAGTGGGACATAAAGGGTTGATAATTTACTTTTTTTTACTCTCTTCTTAATGATAAATATCCTTCTTTTTATATGTAGCTCACCTACTGTGTCGATTAAGCATTTAAGTTCCTAAGTCCAATAGCATAGGCTCTTTCGTGAAAAATGTCTTTACGTAGATACTTTAAAAAAAAGCGTATTGCGTATATCAAAATGATAATGCTTAAGCAATAATATTATTGTTAGATAATTTCCTGGTTGTTTGTTTTCTAATATACTTACCATACTAGGATGGTTACGCCTCTATTACTTTGTGTAAGCGATATCATATTCAGTTCACAGTTCTCATTAAAACAACCTGTCAATAAAACCTATCATAAAATGTTAGGCTGTAAATGTAAGGCTGGCCACATACGTTATGAATCCGTATTCGATTTCCAAAATCATTTTTAAAACTACGGGAAAAAACGTGTTCTGTATTTAATGTACTTTCATAATTGAAATGATGCATTCGGGTCAATTTACGTTCCGTACGGAATACATTTTCCGCTTTGACATTGGATGAGTTAGGTCGAGAATCTCGTTTTAAGTTAGAATATGTTTAATTCAATTTAGATTATGTACTTATACCTATCAATGTACATATCAAATCAAATCAAAATATCTTTATTTTGTAGTAAACAAAAATTAAAAAAAAAACAATAAAAACTCGTTTGAGATGCAGGATCCTCTAAGAAAAAAGAGAAAAACACTTAGCGGTTGCTATTTCGTCACCAAAATAAAATACATAATTTATATCTGACACGTCGTGTAGAATTTTAGTTAATGTCCTATTCCCGAGGTTTTTTCCCAATTTCATAATAGGCCATACAAACCCAGGCCAGGCAGCATTTGTTACAGGTAGGGCGGAAGATAAAAAAATCATCTGTTTATTTATATAGCATGTAAAAATCATAATAAACCGCGAAAAATTTGTAAAACTTATTTCATTATAATAATTTATCTTGTCTTTGAACGTATATAAACCTTGTGTTTCAGTGTTACAACTATGTCAAGCGGAGATTCCAAACGCGTTGCCAGAATGGTACGCCGCGAACCTGATAAACGACGCAAACTATTCTCCGAAACCGCTGACTGAAATATTCTCCACGGACGCGTCCTTCACGTCGTGGAACACGGACGCCACACAGACGAGTCAAATAACTTCAACAAACACCCCTTGGACTGTAAGCAGTACAAATGCCCCGTCAAGTACTAACCCACCACAGACACAGGGTACTCCACTTATGAATAGACCACAGCCACCACCTGCGATGTCTCAAGTGACTGCATTCAACCAAAATCAAAACCAAGGCAACCCAGCACAAACTCAGCAGACAAATCCAACTCCAATCACTCAATCAAGCACTCAAACTACAACTCAAATTCCACAAACTTCTACATTGGGAATATACAATATGAACCAACTTAACTGGTTACAAGCGAACCAGCAGGGTTTATATAACAGAAACCAAAATTGGTTGCAAGCGAATCGGGGTAATTTAGGCCCTTATCTGCCGTTAAGCCCAGCTCAGGGAGAAACGCCGATATTCTCGCCAAGTGGACTGATGACGAACAGTCCCTGTGACAGACAACCAATATCTACGCAGGGTTCTGTGGTATCAAATATCCCACAAACACCGAGCACCACCAATGCAAATGATCCAACAACTACGAATCAAAGCGGGTCTGCAAGTCCAGTGTTAACCATAAGTGTCAAACGCAAGGGATCCAAAACGAATGTATTGATCAATCCATCAACAACTACAATACCAACAACAACCAGAAGGAGGAAGAACAACAATTATGAGATGTGTATCAGTTCCTGCAAGAACAGAAAGGAGCCGATTTGCAGCAGTCCGAGGGGCGTCACTCCAATCAATCCTGATAGCTTGAAGGGTTTTGCATCTATGTGTCATATGGCTTGTCAGAATTCGTTTAGAAACCGTAAGTATTTTTGCTATAAATCTTAGGTTATCAATAATAATATGTGCCAGGGTGAGATAGGACAAAATGTATGACTGTCCGATGTGTGATGTGTTCGGAAAAACCGGCCAAGTGCGAGTCGGCCTCGCGCAAGAAGGGTTCCGTAGGTACCAGAAAAACGGTAAAAAAAAACTTTTATTTTATTAAATATTATTTTTTATTCTATTTTAAGTGAGTATTTGTTATTATTGTGGCAATAAAATGCAGCATCTGTGAAAATTTTAACTTCCTTGCTATTATGATTCGTGAGATACAACATAAAACGCCAACAACTACTCTGTTGTATGGGGACCCCTCTTTATCATCATTCGTTTTTAGTATTTGTTGCTGTAGCCACAATAAAAATACATAATCTATGCAAATTTCAACTGTCTAGCTATTGCGGTTCTTGAGATACAGCCTGGTGACAGACGGACGGAAGAACGGACAGCGAAATCTTAGTAATAGGGTCCCGTTTTACCCTTTCGATATGGAACCCTAAAAACGACCTCCTCTAGCCAACTAGGTTGGACGACAATGCAATGGCCTAGTCGGGTGCCAATAACGAGGTTTTGGCCATTAGGGCCTATATTAACCTATATGCGACAGAAAAAGGCCGCCAATGACAACGGTTATCGATTCTCGAAAATACAAAAAAATAAGTGATTCTAAATTATTTTAATTATTATTTATTTATTATTAATGGTTTTAATTATGATATCAAATTAATAAAATATATATTAATTAAATTATACGCCATTTAATCATATAGTCCATTACAACCAGTTGTGTACGATTAATTAAAATCGCACGTTTCTATACATTGATGTTACGTACATGATTAATAACTTGTGAATTGGAACGGAAAAAATATTGAATACGTAACATTTTTATTAGCAATGAAATGTTTTTAAACGCATAATATAACAGTTATCATAACAGTGAAATCACGCATGATTTTATGTACATACCTATTCAAGCCCCCTTTATTTCTACCAAGTACTTTTAAGAATTAATGATAGAGTAAATAATTTTATCCTAAGGGCCTGTTTCACAATCTCCAGTTAAGTGCCCAATAGGCTATCGGCTACATATTTGACAGATATTTGACAGATACTCCATACTCTATCTGTCAAATATGTTGCCGATAGCTTATTGGGAACTTAACTGGAGATTGTGAAACAGGCCCTAAGTGTATAAATGTATATTTTTTTTTTGAAATCATTAAGTATCTAAAAGCCAAAAGGCAAATAAGTAAAAAAAACGTTAGATACGATATTTGTCGTAACTTTTTAAGAATTACCTACGTTTACGTTTATGTCATTGAAAGTTTACCTATATAATCTATGCGAATATTATTCATTCAACGAACGTGTACTTGATACCACGCATTTTCTTATGATAATTGGATATCAAAAGCGCAGACCAACTGTCTTATGTTAAGTAGTCAGCGTGCACATAATATGTCATAGGCAACATGCTTAATCTATACACATAGACAAAAAGAAAATCCTTTTTGAAAATTTTCGGCGCCACTGATTAAAAAAAAAGGCAGTTTACCTTTCCTGCCCATTCTAAAAGTCATGCTATTAAGGACCTAACCAGGACATCCCAAAAATAAAAAGGGATACACTCAAATTTTGTATATTTTCAGAACAATATGACAAAGTAGCAGATGGGCGTTGCGGAAAGCTGCGCACGCGCATACGCCCCGTCGGCCAGGACAAACTTAACAGGGACGATCTGAACAAAGCGCAGTACAGCGTAGTCCACAACGGAGATGAAACTGTCATAGAATTCTCGCAGCTAGCACGTTCCAACTAAATTACCTAGTGTCCTAGTGTACCTAGTAATGACCTAGTCGTTTTAGCGCACATAATTAACAGCAAGACAGCACGGTACTTCGTACGAAGATTTTTTATGCATGTGTAGACATTGAGAAGACATTACCATTTAGCTGTTATGGTGGTATTGGACATTCCATGGCATAACCGTGTAATGTTAAAGTGCCTCTTAAAGTTCTTTTCGTTCATCACAGCTACAAGGGCCGTAGAAATGTGAAATCGCAACCGTTTTTGAAATGTTCCATTTTGTTCCGATAGGAATGTTTCACTTCTTGATGTAAAGCGGTAAACACTTGGACTCTCAACAAAACTGTAAGGGTCCTTGTTAACTGATGGTATAATGTACCTGTAGTGTAGCTGACAGTTCCAAGTTAAGCACTATAAGAACTACTTTATCTAAATACCTACCTACCTTAGAGTTTTTAAATTTTGAACACTAAATAAATATAATTATCATGGAAAACATACAGTAGGCAATTGTACTTCAAACTGTACCTCTACTTCTGTAGGTAGATAGAAAATAGTCAAGGTTTTGGACTATAACGTTTGCCATTTAAAAGTAACTAAGAAGTCAAATATTAAAAAGAAAAATGTATTGTTAGTTTTACTTTGGAAAGATGATGTGTTATTTCCATTAATATATAGATCCGTCCATTTTATTATTTAGAATTAATAAAAAACACTTTTAGTTCTTAAAATATATTTTATTAATTATTTTACTTTCATTTTATATTACCTACCTCAATCTATTTTAAAAAATGCATAAATTTTTAATTTGGCGTTATCACTGATATTTGGATATGACAACAAAAACCTTAAATAAGTAATTTTAGACATACATGTAGAAAATCATTTTCATCAATTTATCATACAAATATAAATAACATTGGGGAATAACAACAAAACAAGTTCAGAAGGATCTAACTAATTCTACAACTTAGCATGTAAATCGAAATACTGATTGAGATATTATATTTCACGAAAGCGGGCGAGACATCCTTGTGTTTGTAAATGTACACGCACATTGTGTTTGAGTGCGTAAGCTCGTGAGCGTTCGGTTCAGTACAGCCTGGCGCGACTTCATGGTAATAAAACGATTCTATGAAACGGGAGCGAATTTATAACCTGTCAAGTTTGAAAAAATATCGACGTCTACAAAGCAGTATGTAATTGACGGTATTCGAATTTAGGAGGATTGTACTTCGCCTTCATATTGATTTTTTCGCTCCCGTTTCATACTTATTAGAATTTACACTATTTGTATGGCACTCCCGTCTCTTATAACGTAGTGTTTATATACTCTTTGGTTCAGTACACTGATACGCTCCCTGTAGTGACGCACACAAGGACGCACTTATGTACGTATTACAACTACAGATATGGCCCAACCGCTTTCGTAAAATAGAACAACTTTATGAAAAACTCGTCTAGCTTAGATCATTAATTATTCGGCATCAGTCATAATTTATATGAGAAAATATTTACCCATGTTTCATGATTAACTTTGACTTTTACTTATAAAAAGCACACAAATATTTTTGTTTAATAAACACATATTTTTCTTTTGAAACTTTGTACACATATTCGCGGAGGTAAGTACTTTATGTAACATAGGTTACATTGAAAATAATGGATTTTTTTTTTTGCTAACGCGGGCGATGCCGCGAACAACAGTTGTATGTATAAATTAGGAGATCTAATAGCATAACAACGCAATATTTATAAATATTAAGGGTTCGTTCAGACGGAGCGCGGTCAGACGTTTCGCGTTCACACTTTTTACGTACAAGCGATTAAGTATACAAAATCGCTACCTGTTGTGTGTATATGTATCAAAATATAAATAGCTTTGTGCTTGTTATAAGTATAAACGTGGCTGCTGCCGAAAGGAGCAGTCTCTTACTACTTATTCTCAGTGTAATAACTTCACTTTGGTTCATTCAAAATGCAAATGTTTCTTAACGTCATAAATAAACGCAGAACGTATGAACGCGTGAACTCAAGGCTATGTATCACTAAAACTCAGTAAAGGCGAATAGAGAAAAGATATTTAATTAAATTACACAAAATACGTATACCTCATAATATTATTTTATTAATTATCTAAGTATATTATATTTACATAGTAATAACAGTCTTACATAGTCAGTGGAACTTCTAGAACCTTGGCTGGAAGTTGTTCTGTTGCTGCGCGTTCTGTTGTTGTTGTCCGAACATCATCTGTTGTTGTTGGTGGAACTCCTGTTGATTACCGCCCGATTGAGCGTTGCCTTGGTTTGGACCTGGTACAACAATATACGATTTTGAAGTGAAACTTCTTTAGCATCGTTGTGATTTCAAACCGGATGCAACGGAAAAAACGACAGGTAAGAGACTCTCTTACCTGTCGTTTTTTCCGTTGCATCCGGTTGCATTTTTGTATTTGTGTCTCTTAAAGAGACACAAATACAAAAATGTGTAGGATGAAGCCGGCAAAGAATGAGACAGAACTATACATACTATTTTATATTTTATCGGTCTCTCCTCTTTGTCCCATATAGTCGCCTGTAATTAGTGAGTCAGAGCGAGAGAGCAAATGTCGGTGTATGTATATTATATACTGTTTAATACTTGATTGTATTTGAGCATTTAACGTGTGTTTCACTTCTATCGTGTGAGAATCGCACTGACACCTTTTTTTCTAATCTACTTATTGTTTTTATTTTTATTGGATAAGCGCTTTAGTTGAAGAGTTAATTCAAATAGTGTAATGATAAGTAATTAAACTGCTTTCATTTTGATTAGTTTAAAATTAAAAAAAATTAAATAGGCTATTCATACCCCGGCGTTTTTAATTCACAAGTTTGTTTCTACTTTGACGGTCGACTCGACAAGGGTGACCACGTCAGTATGCTGCGCTCGAAGCCGCCCCAAATACAGCATTATTTTTTATTAACGAAAGATGTCTACTTTGAAAATTATTTTATGGTTACTCTACGCAAGTGCGTGGCGAAGCGCTCGCGCTAGTTCGTTTTTCGTACACAGGCGTAGGTAGGTATTTAGGTGGGTTAGAACTACAATGCACAGATGGTTGATTTTATCAAACTAGACTTTAAGGAGTTTTAGGATTCTCCCGATATAACACCTATGCATCGCGCGTGGTGATATTATTACGAATATACAGTGTCCATAATTTACTGATTTTAAGTTGGATAAAGAAAAAAAAAGTTTTGGACAAATAATGGAATTTGTATGTAATGGAATTGTTACTGATACTGAACCACCAAATTTTTTTTGCGCACTACTTAAAAAATATTCCTGTATAGTTGGAAAATAAGTAGGCAGATGATAAATTTCTTAGAGAATATCTGTTCTTAGTAGTTAGTACCCATAACACACGTTCTTACGTATTTACCACTGGACTATGTTAACGTGGTGTGATCGTTTAATAATAATGATCGTAGCGCATACCTGACATTCGCATCCTCTTGGCGTTGTTGGCGGCGTGGTCGTGGCTGTTCGCTTGGACTTGATTCTGTTGTGTCTGTAACATAACAGGATAAATGACTGCAGGTGACCCCAGTATCGTTTTCCTTTTTTTTTTTGTTTGGCAGCAAACCGGAGCCTCTTGATGCAAGCATTATACAGGGCCGGAATCAGAACCCGGTCTGGAGACCTCGGGCACCAAAGAAGTGGAGGCCCCTTGGCCCCAAATTATTTTCCTAATAAAATCAACGATTTTCACCACTCGTATTTATCAATAAATAATTTCTCTCTTATTATTTAACGAACATATAAATATAATCGGAAACAAGAATTATCTTTTTTTTTTCAGAAGTCTCAGTGGAGGCCCTCTTTTGTTCAGGCCCCGGGGCTGTAGCCCCTGGAGGCCTCTCCTAAATCCGGCCCTGGCATTATACAACATAAACTAATTAACCTGGAACTAGCCCGGGCAACTAATTTACATGTTGCCTATTTTAAGACATCATCATCAGCATCAGCCTTTATCCGTCCACTGCTGAACATAGGACTCCCCCAATGAACGCCGAGACGACCGATCCCTTGCCACTCGCATCCAACGAGGACCTGCCACTGCACGGAGACATAAGATGTTAAATCTCGGTGCAATTACATAGCCTGCCCTCTTTACGAAACACAGGTTACTTGTTTTATGGTAAAAATAAGCAAGATGGTTCCGGGTTCGATCCTGACCCCCTCGTGTGTGCCATGAAATGGGCTTTTCTAAAAAGATCTAAGTGCGCCCTGAACACGAGACCATCGCTTGCTCACCGGTGAAGGAAAACATTGTGACGAAACATGTAGAAAACTACTGTACTGTGGAAAAGGTATGTGAGGTTCACCGACCCACATTGGGCCAGCGCAACGGTGAACTATGTCCCATTATCCTCCTCGTCTGATTTCGAGGAGGAGACCCGTGCCCAGCAGCGGGACATTTATGGGTTGATACTTTACTTTTAAGCAAGACGGTGACAGACGGATTACGGAAGTGTGGCACACGCAAAACTTCCACCATTAAATTGATATTGTCAAAGGCAACATATCGTCGGCCTAATTATCATAATTCGTAACTCCTTCTGCATAAACTTTATAGGAGCACGTAAAAACAGTCTATTCCAAAATGTCGACCAGGAAATATGTGGTTTTACTATTCATTGACTCAAAACAAATTAGAAATATTTTTGCAGGACATAAGAAGTATTCCAATTGGTAGGCTTTATAATGTTCCACTCATCGACCACACAACCTATAGTCAAATGTTTGATTTTTCGTATTAAATGCATTCTGGCAACTAGCTGAGTTGAGACGAAAGGGGTTACAATGCTGTGATTAGCTAATTCAAGGTCATACATTACCAATCACGGAACGTTAAAAAGAAATGGATATATTTCGCAACGGGAAAGAATGAGACGACACGATAGTTTGAGTACATTGTTTACGGCTTACATCGGAACTATAAATCAGATGTGTCGCCAGAACCCGTTCCCCTGTTATTAGGAGTCTATGGGTTATGTGGTCGATGGTTCCACTAGATGGCATTAAAAGTCTATTTTCGATATTTAGTGGTTTACGCATTTTGATAACTAGGCCGACGATATCCAAGACATGAACTTACATTTGGCTGTTGCTGCTGATTCTGCCGGGCTTTCGAATCGCTCTTGTCCTGGTCTTGGTCATCGTCTGTCAAAAACTCTCTCTTGGGGTACGGGATTGGACAG
Organism: Lycaena phlaeas; assembly: GCA_905333005.2. Lineage (NCBI taxonomy): Eukaryota > Metazoa > Arthropoda > Insecta > Lepidoptera > Lycaenidae > Lycaena > Lycaena phlaeas. The sequence continues at coordinate 5,385,968 of HG995176.1, forward strand.
CCGGCGAACACATCCTGGGGAAATAGTAAATAGCATAGAATATCGACGAAGACGACCTCCGTGGCGCAGTGGTTAGCGCGTTGGCGCACAAGCCGGAGGTAGCGGGTTCGAATCTCGCCAGGGAACAAAAAAAAAAAAGTTTATTTGTTCCTGGGTCATGGATGTGTATTAAATATGTGTATTATATAATAAAAATCTTAAATATAAGTATTAATATAAAAAGTATTAAATATATGTATTTCCGTTGTCTGGTACCCGTAACACAAGTCTCTTCGAGTACTTAGCACGGGACCAGATTGACGTAGTGTAAAAGCGTCCATAGATATTATTATTATTATTATTATTATTATTATTATTATATTATATCACTTATGATACTCCTGGGCGGCAATGGCCTCTTTCTGCGAGACAGTAATGTCCCAGAAGGAGGCCGACGAACGGGTGAGAGAGGAGGCCACCGATGTGGCCTCCCCCCTTAGACGACGAACGGGGGTGCGCCCTTCCAGTAACACACCTGTGCTCGTGTCGGGCCCTACTACACACGACGTCGTGGGGACTGCTAAGTCGTAGCCGGGCAGCCCCCCTATTGTGGAGAATCTGGTCTAGCCGGGACCAGTCTGTCACTGAGGGTTTCCCGACACCTACAGATCCGGGCGGCTGAAGGCTCACGCAGCGGTTTTAATGGGGTAGTGCATCCAATACGAGTCCCGACACACGCCAGCGCGTCTACCCAAGGCCTTGGTAGGGTCCGAAAAGGATTTCCGCTGCGTCATAAAAAAAAATCACTTATGATACAAGGGAGCAAAATTAATATTTTACGGCTTCAAGCGCTCAGTTGAGTACGCCCCTGGTGTTTGAAGAACACACACATCACAATTACAGGTATGGCCCACCCCCTCGTGAAATAAAACAATATTTTAAACTCGCAAGAATTCAGGTTTTTCTGATTTATGTATTCCTATCAGTAGGTATAGTTAGCAAACAAGAAATAATAATAATAATATCTATGGACAATTTTACACCACATCAATCTGGTCCCGTGCTAAGTTTTCGAAGAACTTGTGTTACGGGTACCAGACAAAGGAAATACATAATATATTTATACTTATATTTAAGATTTTATTACATAATACACATATTTAATACACATCCATGACCCAGGAACTTTTTGTTCCCTGGCGACATTCGAACCCGCTACCTCCGGCTTGACCGCCAACGCGCTAGCCATTAAGCCACAGAGGTCAAGTTTTTCTGAATTGTGTATTACTATCAGTATAGTTAGCACACAACAAAAAAATGGAAAGAAAATTGTATACAAAATGAAAAATTCTCATACTTGTGTGGGTAATGGGTCCTCTGAAAAGTATGGATCTTGCATTGCTTGTTCTGATGTGATCCGTTTGTTTGGGTCCATCAATAGAAGCCTTTGGAGAAGACTGAACGCCTTGCTATCTGGTTTTATTTTGTGTCTATCCATGTACTTGCTCAGGGAACAATTCTGGTAGCTGAAAATTTAATTTGTTTTAAGGTAAGCAACTGTGCTGCATATCAGAGCATCACCCTCCCATATATTTATTCCTTCGAATATATTTATGTGTTTTAGAAAGAAGCGCTGAACTTGACAGATTTACTATCTTATGTGTCAGAATAGGTATGAATGAGTTACCTGGCCAAATCCCAGGTAATTTCGATAAATGGGCGATGATTACCACTCGAGTAGCTCATGTGCCAGTTTTTTTTTAAATCTTTTAACTTACAATACATAATATCGATTTTATCTCCAGAAAAGAAAAGTTCACACAAAATTACTATAATTACAATTTTTTTTTTAAATTCCTACATCCAGATATATCTGTGCTATGTTTTTAATAAAATTTACAAGTCAAGCCAGGCAATGGTACTTTTTATTTTGTGTAAATCAAGTTTTGAGACAACACAAAGGGAAATGCTTACTTTGATCTTTTGAAGTCTTTAACCAATGTAGCATGTTCCGGCATCTTTTTAATGTCTTCCCAATCTTTCTCCAGGGGAAAACCCATTACATTGAAAATTCTATCCAATTGGTCATGATGATATGGGTTACTTGTTTTGATATCTTCTTGACGACAGTGGAATATTGGCTCAGATGTCAGTAGCTCAGCAAATATACAACCTATAGCCCATATATCTGAAACAAAGAAAAAAAAGCTGACGACCTATATCCCTTAATTTTTTATTTTATAGCATAGGAGGGCAAATGAACAGCCGAAGCCTTGCTACGCCCATTAGCATTCACACAACCAAAGGTTATGCAGATACGTTGCCCTCCTTTTGCCTAATGTGGGCCACCGGAAACTCACAAACCACACGAAACGCGACAGCATAACTGTCACTTTACGCCGGTATTGTGTAAGTGATAGGTACCACCCCGGTTGTGCCGGCCCAATTCGGCTGCAAAGCAAAGGAAATTAATTATAATTAATAAAATTAAAAAAAAAGGAAGGAAGGAAAAGAGGTAGTGCCATGATATTTGATAGGCTTTGGCCAGAAGAACTTGGTTATTAATCACCTAATATTATCACATGGCCTAGTTACCAAAATGAAATAGTATAAAACTAGGCCAACAAGACCAGATAAAGAATGTCAACAAACAAGTATTTTTAAGAAGAGGTCAGTAAAATTACGGAGTTGCATTTCAATAGCAAACAGTTATTACAAATATAATATGTCCTTTTCCTTTAATTTTAATTATAAATTTAAGTATGTAATTGATTGAATTTAATTGACAATACAATACACTTTGGTAAAAATAGGGCTGATTCTGATTTTTCTATTTCAGACAACTGTACTTAGAATAGAGAATCAAAATTTGCACACAACTTATTAAAAAAAATGTTTTGAACCCCTGAATCTTTATTCACATTCTTTATCTTGTCATGTCGGACTTACTATAAAAGCCTAATTACATAATCATACTAGCTGCCCCGACAGACTTCGTTCTGCCAAAAAAAAATTAGGGGGATGAAAAATAGATGTTGGCCGATTCCCAGACCTACCCGATATGCACACAAAATTTCAACAAAATCGGTCAAGCCGTTTCGGAGGAGTATGACAACGAAAACTGTGACACGAGAATTTTATATATTAGATGTATATTAACTTGAAATATGATATTACCAATAGCTTTTGTATAATGTCTGGCACCTAATAAGAGTTCTGGTGCTCTGTACCAAAAAGTAACAACAACAGGATCTAAATCAGCTAAGGGCTTCAGAGGTGCGTTGAACAATCTAGCAAAACCCATGTCAGCAATTTTCACTCTACCTCGTTCTGGACCTTCTCCCATTACTAATATATTGGCAGGTTTCTGAAAAGATAATAATATGTTTATAAGATAATAATAAATTTAAGTAAAATGTCAAAGAAACAAGTACGAAAGAAATATTTTAGAAGAAAAAGTATTTATTTCTTGCCGACTTATTGGTGTGTCTTCAATAAAACACAAAAGTGTTTATATTTTAGTATGAGAATAAACTTAAATGTTACAAGAATGCCTTTACAAACATCTAGAAGATTTTTTAATTTATACAGTAATATGTCTTACCAAATCTCTATGCAGAACCCAGTTTGAATGCAAATAATGAATGCCATCTAAAATTTGATATAACAAGCTTTTCACCATTCCTTTTGGCACCAGAACAGTTTTTTTATTAGCCTTTGCAGCCCTGTGAAATTTAATGATGTGCCAGAGATCATGTTCTGCATAGTCAAACAGTAACCAGACTTTTCGATCAGTGTGTGACAAAAACACTCGTATAAGATTGATGACATTAGAATGCTTTAATTCACGCAGCAACTGCAAACAAAATGCTACATAGTATTTTTGGCAGAAACAAACCCTTAACAAACCCTATCATAATGATTCTTTTTCTTCAGATAACCATTATTAATAGTACATGTTAAGTCCAATGCAGGTTGGCAATGCAAGTAGCATGGGACTACCTCTTAATAATAATAATCTTGTACCAAGTAGTAAACTAACAACTAATAATGTACACCAAAAATTTTGAAGACAAAAAATTTCAGGGGTACACTGGCTCTGCTGAGACACAACACAAACATATTTTTTCTTTTTTTTTTGTAAAAAAATGTCTTTGTGAAATTTGTAACAGGATGTTGATTATCAACTATATTCAGCATAAACGACCAATTTATGCAAATTCCAGCACCTCTTGAATCAGAGGTATAAATCATATATACAATTTTAGTATAGTTAATATTTAACAATTTAAGTAAGATGCTAGCATAAGTTACTACTTTTAACTTTTAAGTACATATAGAGAACACACCTATCATGGATTAGATGCAACAAATAATCTAAATTACACAATTGTTTACTGTTTGAATAAATAAGTATCTTGATTAATTAACATGAATTTATTGCCTTAGGATCAATTATAAATATAAGACATGAAATAATCACTCTACTTACTGCAATTTCCCGACAAGCTGACATAGATAGGCCTGTTCCTTCTATTTGTTTTAATGCATAATCCTTAGTATCAGAGCCATCTTTTCTTCTTGCTTTATAAACGTGACCGTATGTCCCTCGTCCCACTTTGCAACCCTCATAGTCAAAAAGATCTTCAACTTTGGAACGCTCATTTTGTGTTTTCATTTTAAATTCGTAGTCCATCATCACAGGGGCCATTGTTTTATTTTGAAAATTATCAGTCATGATGTTGATTATTTCTTACTGTTATTATAATATTAATAGAATAACTAATATAGATGCACTAGCTTTCACTTTAAAAAGATATTCTCAAGCAATACTTGAGATAAAAAAGAATTTGTAGACTAAGTTAAAAATAAAAAGCTGTGAAAAAACCCATAGAATACTGTAGCATTTTGAAATGTTGGTAAATTACTTATAACTTTACTATAAAGACAAGAATCACTACTAACGATTTATAAAACAAAGAGGATCATAATAGTTTATTAAATAAGTAATAATAAGTGAATGTTGTGGATTCTGTCTCTGTGATTCTGTGATCTGTCAATCACCTGTCAATCACGCTGTCGGCTGTCAATAATTGTGATTTGTGAATCGGCCACAGGGCACAGATTACAGAACAATCTCCATTTCCGTCGTACTCTGTGGCAATCTATTTCCGTCGTATTTCTGAATTCTGTGGCATGTCCTTAGAATATGCCAAAGTACTTCTAGGCCCGTATTCTAAAACGTGACTTGAGCGCAGATCGGTGCTTGATACTAGTTTTGGCGGTACCAAAATCTAGTATCAATCGCCGATCAGCGCTCAAGTCACGTCTCTGAATACGGAATTATCCATATTACAGACGAAAATCTAATGTTTACGACAAACTTGATTCAATGTCCAGTGGTCCTAGCCTGTTCCAACAGGAATTAAAAAAAATGAGGGAGTGGTGGGAAACGTTAGAGCGCGCGGTTGTGTTTTTTCATGTTAAATTGGTTTTTTATAATAAACGTGTTAGTTTTAAAAACGCAATCTGTTTATATTGTGATTGGTTCGCGAATGCTGCGGAAAATTGTTCTGGGGCTGTTTTCTGTATGGGACTGTTTCGGCGGTATTATTTATAGTGACTGTTCTGGTGGTTTTCTATAGTGTTTGTCTTCAAAACTCGATCCATATATTAGAATGTGATTGGTTCGCAAATGTTGTGGCGGACTGTTTCGGAATGGATGGATTTGGAGTTATAATCACAGTTATTATTGATTGATGGTGACGTATGGGACGGGGCCTCCCTTGGCGTTTCCCGCCATTCCTCCTTCTTCACACAAAAAATGTGTTGTTTACGTGGCCATGGCCTCTGGTCTTAGCCGGTTCCAACAGGAACAAATATACAAACAAAAACAAAAAAAAGGAAGCGGCAGAAAATATCGGTGCGCGCGGTTGTATTTATTGATTTACCGTTAGCTAATTGGAAAGAGTATAATATTATAAATAAACATTACGTTTTACGTTTTATTAATTGTATATTTTGTTAATTCGGAGTAATTTTCCTCAGCGTTTGTTTTAAGAAAATAATCTGTATTTAATATTGTGATTGGTGGGCGAATATTTTGGAGGACTGTAATGTAATGGAGCGGATTTCGATAATAGGACTGTTCTGACAGTTTTCTTTGTTGTTTGTTGCAAAAACTAAATCTGTAAATAATTATAATGTAATTAGTTGGCGAATTGTGATAAACTGTTGTGGGTGCTTGGAATGGGAAGTGTTAGCTTGTTTTGCAAACTAATAAATTTAATTACGCCAAGTTTTAGCACGGCCTCTGGATTTAGCCGACTGGAACAAAATATTATAAAAATAACTAAAAAAGAAAGTAAAAGCGAAGCGGCGGGAAGCATTGGGGCGCGCGGTTGTATTTTTATTTGGTTTCCCATTAGTTATTTTGCATTTTATTTATTAGCAGTGATTTTTTATATTGTTTGTTAAAAAAAAACATAACAGGTATTTATTTTAATTATTAATCAGCGAATGCTGCGGAGGACTATTCTGAGGCTATTATTATTTTTTTGTTTTAAAAAATTGGTTGGCGAGTATTACAGCGGTCTGTTCTGGATGAGTGGAGGAAGTGGACAGTTTATTAATCGGGACGTGAAGAGTAAAGCCATATATCTTGATCTTTTCCATCGTTTCTCTATACTGCATACTGAATAGTTTACAACAGACTTGGGAGTATGGTCTCTGGTCCTCGCCGGTTCCAGCAGGAACGAAACAATATTACGAAAATAGTTTGACGGTTGTAATTTGGTACGTTGTAGCATGTAAAAAAAAAACAGAAATGTAATTTTACAACGTAATCATAAGAAAAATAAACCACCAGGTTACCACTAACCACGATTTGCCTAGGAACCAATATTACATTCCTACTGTTAATGAGTTCCAAGTTCAAGCTATAAAGTTTAATGAACATTAAATAGGTAAACAATAAACATGGAAGAACAAGTTGATGACGATTATAGTTCTGTTGTGGAAATTTTACTGGGCATGTTTGGTGAAGTTCTATGTAAAGATGCTATTACTACTATTGTAGAAAGCTGTAGTGGAAATCGTAAGTATTATCAAGTGATTTCAAATATTATCAATAAGTGTTTGAGGTGTGGTGTGGCATGCGCATTGCATAAACTGCGTATTAAATGCATTGTCAATTCATAAATACAAATCAATACAAGAGCTTATTTAAATCTGCTGCTACCTGCGCATCAGTTCTGTACATTCCATTTCTTGAATATTAGTTGTAAAACAAATAATAACCTTGAATCATAGTTGTTCCTGTTTATTAGTATTTATCCCCTTTACCCTTATTAACATTATGGTAAAGACTCAAAAATTATTATAAATTTAAGGTCAGTGTAATATAAGTACTACAATATTTTCATTTGAATTCAACCTGTATTCAGTGGAATACTACTACTTGGTCAAGCTAAGTGCGTAACGGGCTCATTGTGACATATTTGTTTTGTATAGGTGTCAGATAATTTTACATAAGACAATATTAATTTTCAATGTTTTCTGTTGTTGATTTATTTTGTTATTATATTTATATTGTAAACATGCATGCCAAATCCTACTAGACGGCGGCAGTGAGGTTTGTGAAGTGGGAAGGGTTTAATTTTCAGGGACGTATGCAGCTATTTTGAAAAGCTTATAAGTAATATGATCTGTACTCTCTGCAAAAATGAATATTTACTTAGTACATACATACCATCTCATCTTGAAATCTACAATAGCTTGATTTTGGGGTATTATATCACATAACCAATATATGGAACCAGCTACCTTTTTGTTTATATTTCTATTTTAAAATGCAGTTAAAAAGTTGTAAAATGCAGTTTGTCTGACATAGACCACAAAGGTGTTTACCTAGCTGAACTATGTGATAGTTAATTTACATAATATCTATTAATTTTTCTATAAAAATGTTTTTACTATTTTTTTAGACTTGGATAATTGTCAACTATTGTTTAAAATAAACCTCTTTAATTGTTAATGCATAAAATTGATATGAGTTTAATAGAAGTTAGAACTACTGTTTTGGTAACTTGTTACAGGACTTGAGCAAAATTCTAGGCAAGATCAAGAAGAGTAAGATGCATTATTAAAAATTTCATAATAATTTGTATGAAATTCATAAAACTGTGGACATAATATACATAATAATAATAATTTTGCAATTAGATATATTTTTCTCAGTAGGCGCAGTCCTTCTATTTCCTTTACTACCCTGCATATAAAACTTATTAGTGATGTAAGAAGTGCCAATTTTTAAACATTGCGGGTGCGAATTCTAATAAATGTTGCTCTATATGAATATATGTCGCATTCGCGAATGTGAATACGAATATTTAGTTTTTAAATCAAGTGATGATTATCTATAATTCAAAATATGCAGCGCACATTGCATCCAATATTTCCAGTGACAGCGTGATATCAGAGCCTATTTACTTACAAGTACCACGGATAGATAAAGTTCTAAACTTATAATATCCCTCTTTTTGCATGGAGGTTAAATAAAAACTGTGTTTTAATCTGTTTTTATGAGAATTATTAAAGAATTGATAAATTGTATTTGTTTTAGTTGAAGAGTCTGCAAATATTATAATGAATATTACAACTGATGGTGAAGATTGCTCAACAGAAGAAAACAAGACACAAGTATTAGATACGAATTTAGCTACTACTACTGGACAAAATAAAATTGATAACCATGATATGCAATGTTCTAATATTCAAGTAACTCAAAATACCTCTAATCAAGTAATTGCACAAAACACTATGATGTATAGTCAGACTATACTTTCACAACCTAGCTCCTCGACAGGAGCTTTACCGAAACAATTGCCTAAAAAACCTGCACATTCCAAAGAAGAATCGGAGGAATTAAGACAGATTTTAAAACTTCATGAAGAAGGTACAAGAACACTTATTCTTATGAGAGGTGCTCCAGGCAGTGGCAAAAGCTACACGGCAAAAAGAGTAGTGGACAAAATTTATAATTTACATCAACCTCACCTTTACAGTACACACATATTTAGTACTGATGATTATTTTTCACAAAATAATAACCACACATATAATTTTGAACCATTCAAACTTCCCGATGCACATATTTGGAATCAACAACGCTCATATCTTGCTATGAGAAAAGGTGTAAGTCCAGTTATTATAGACAATACAAATATTGAAATTTGGGAAATGGAGTGTTACATTAGGGAAGGAGTTAAAAATGGTTATGTTATATTTATATTAGAACCAAATACTCCTTGGGCTTGGAAACCAAATCAACTAGCTAGAAGAAACATGCATAATGTACCTGCTTTTAAAATAGCAAAAATGATAAACAACTATCAACGTATAACTCTTAATGAGCTACTTTGCATGCTTAGGCTAATCCCACAGTATAACATGAGGCCACGTGTTTTGAGGCGAATTCCAGAATTTACACCAAAAGCCGAATCACTACTAAAAGAACCACAAATTGTTACAAGTAATAATATGAAACAGAATATAGACAAAATAGATGATATAATAAAACAACTTCAAGTCAGTAACAACAGTAATTTACAAGAAAATGTATCTGTACATGAACAAGGAGATACCGAAGAAAGTACTGCAGATATTAGTCAACAACATTGTGAGAAAACCCCAGAATTATATAAAGAAGTTGAAAAAAAATTGGAAGAATTTGCCAAAGTTGAAAATGAATGGGAGAATAGTGAAGGTTGGGATGACAACACAAGTAATATTGATAAACTAAAGAAGGTAAGTAAGCCAGACCAGAATGTTAAACCACAGAGAGAAAAAAGGTCAGTCACAGCTCCATCTGAAAATGTATTATCATCCATAGGTGACATACAAGACTGGACTAAAATAACAATGTTTATGCCAACATGGAATGAAACAAGCCCTAACACAAAGGAAGATTCAACAATACCTGTAGAAAAAGTATCTAGTAGCACATGTATGGAAATAGACGATACAAATTTATCAAGTACGAAAAACCCATTAAAAATAATTAGTGCTGTACCAAGAGATATAAATGAATTTTATGTAAGAGATGTAACCGAAAAAATTCCAGAGACGCGGATGTTAGATAAGAGCACTTCTACTAATAATGACATAATGACAAACACAGGCAGGTGTAAGAATGAAGAAAAACATTTTAATGAATTTAGGAAGCTATTCAAATTTATAAATAAAGCAGATTTAAGAGATATATTTGATAAATGTCAAGGGGATGTGAATTGGGCAGTAGATATTGTTCTCAATGATGTGAGTTATAAAGAGGTGCATTCACTTAATGAAAAATTATCTGATTCGGAAAATGAAGAAGAAAATAATGAACAATGTGAATGCATAGCCGCATACAGTGTAATACCAGACATAAATTCAAGTATATCTGATGAAATTGAAAGCCCGCCACCTACGGAAGTAACGTCTTCACCTTTACGAGAAAAGAGAAAGATAAAAAAAGATGCCCCAATGTCTAGTACATCAGTAAGTTTAAAACAACAAATTGAAAGAAATATTGTGATATCAGATGATCATTACTCAGATCATTTTTTGAAAGTAAGAAAAAAAAGACGCGGCGAAGTTGATGATGAGAAAACGGAAAAACCAACAGAACCTGTGCCTGTAGATACTTCAGAATCGAATTTGAATGAACAAAACGGTCCCAGCACATCGAAACTCATTTCCACAGAAAATAGTGATGTTGAATCCATTGACGACGAAAGTCTTAGTGAAGAGCCTGAACAGACAATAAGTATCGATGTAAGCAAGGACTTGATGTCACAACTAGATCAACACTTTGGATGGAGGGAAATGATTTTCAGTGAAAATATATCAACTAAAATTAATGTACCAATTTCGATCTTGAACGAACTCAATGCATTGTGGATTGAGTCGCTGTTGTATCAAATCGAAGAAAACGAAAAGCAGCTAGAAATAATGGTGAAGCAAGATGAGGAATTTGCAAGGTAATTTTTTTGTTTTTATTTTCATCATTGTTATAGTCTAGTCAACTTTAACGGACAAAGTTTTTCTCTTTTTTAAAATATGGTTGAGGTTTTCGATTTCGATCGATGGAGTTTCGATTCGAAATTACTTGTTGATAGTTTGAGAAAATTGAAGACGCGCTCCCAAAAATTACAAAAGTTGTAAACAATATACTGAAATTTTTTGCTTTTGCTTATACTCGTATAACATTATGTTATTTTTGCTTATATATCAAAGACTATTTGGAATATTTCAAATTTGAAGGATTCAAAAATTGGGGGGAAAAGAATTCTAAGAAAAGGTCTTAACTCCCGGAACTATAGTACCATTTATAACTGGTTTTAAATACGTCCGAAATATGTAGGTCATTTGAACATTTCAATAAAAAAAATATATTTTAACTAAAAATTTTAATGAGATATCTTAATTTACTTCCGTGTCCAAACAAAGAGACAAAAGAATAATGAAGACAAACGCGTATGCGGCATAATCTTTAAAGTATTAAAATAAATCATATGAATAAACTACACAAGTAAATATGTTAATAATAAAATAATATTTTTCCATTTCGCTAGATAAGTAGCGTTCCTATCATTTTTGAAAATTTCGATGAATGAAAACATATAATTCCAGAATTAGTAGCAAAAAATAATAAAAAAAGTTTAGTAGATTTTTTGATAAGTTGTTTTTTTATTAACTGCATTAATAAAATGCACGATGATCTCTATCTACATTTCAATATATAGATGTTGACGAAATCGATGTTTACTAACCATGAGTTGTTATTGGAAATGTGAAAAACAAAGTTTTATTCTTAGGTACTTACATAATATCATTGTGCTTTTTATTAACAGAGAATTGGCTTACAAAGAAGCGGAATTGATACAAGCTGGCGACAAACCAAAGAAACCCGATTTTAAGGAAATAATGGACATGGATTTCGCAGTTTCACTGTACCATAAAGACGTAGCGCAATGGCGGAATAATGAACCTAATGATCTGGCGGCAAAACTTACTAGGGATAAACTTAAAGCTTTATTCCCTGAAGTTTTGTCCGACTCCCTAGCGGAAATACTGGTTGCGCATGACAATAACTTCCAAAGAACTGTAGAGGTACTAAATTGTATACTTTTTATAAATATATTTAAAAACAAACATGTGCAATTGGCCAGATAGAATTTTTATAATCATGGATATTTTCAGTCCCTGTTGGTTTCTACAGGGAGGGGAGAAATATTGGTAGCAGAAAACGGAATATCTAAGTTTATATCGGAAAAAGAAACGGAAAATCGGGAAAAAGTTATTGAAAAGGAAAATGAGGTAATTTTTTAAATAAGAATTTATAAATCAAATTTTAGGCTATATAACTAAATTTCACTCAATCTTATATAGCAGTTTTACCCTGTAATATGATTAAATAGTATTGTAAAAAATATCTACTAACTTTAAAGAATTTAGGCAATTTATGTCATTATTTCTACTTGCCATGCTTCTTGCAAGTTTGGATGTACGAGCTAATCTTTAAAATTATTCATTCAATAAAAAAAGGATTTAAAAATATTATGACTAAATGTAGGAAATTAAAGGCATTGTCAGTCAGCATGTAAATTTATGGTAACCCAAGCGATGTTTTGGGCAAAAGATTCTAATTTACTTGTCAAAAAAAATAATCGGATGTCTGTATTGTCGGTTTATGGACGGTAGTTTGCCGTGACAACGTCAAACATTACATGAAGCACGAACTTAACTGAGCCGATCGCTCGAGCCGATCATGCCTCTCTCTCGTTCGTGCCGCGCTCTCGCTTTTGGAACGCTACATGAAGTCATCTTTTTTGTACATGCTGCCAGTAATATCGAGTTCTTAGACCTTGTCACGTCAAAAAAAGAAACTTTGTTATAAATGTATATTCGTATGTTCAGGGTCTCTCGGAAACTGAATGGCCTTATTTACCTGTTATTGAGAAGATTGACATGGATGTGGTGAAAAAATACAGACGAGAAGCTGAGAAGCATCTCAAATATAGAAATATGTAAGTCATACATCTCTACCTATACCTATACACATAGTTGTTTTATGTCTATAATTCTATCTTCAATAAAATGAAACGTTAAAAATCACGAATAAGATATGGTGATAAAAATGAATTTTTAGAAAAAAAAAACACAATCTTACAAAAAAAGAAATTGTTGATCTTAAATTGTTAAATTGAAATCATACTGTAACCGAGGCATTCATTGAAAGTGATATATTTCGTGGACAAAAATTTTTATTGAAATCAAACGATGATATTATAAATGCAAAGTACAATATCGTTATCTGTCGTCTTATCACGTCTTAATCGGTGATCAGATTTCGAGCCAAGGTGAACAAATAGAAGATGTTCGTTATCTAAATAATAACAATAAAAACAAAAAACGTCAGCAAAGCCTATTTGTTGTTAATAAGTGTTATAAGTTGCAAAATATTGCAACCTTTTTTTTTGGTATTCCTAAAAATATAAATACTAAAAGGAACTATAAGTAAGATGTGTCGCCAGAACCCGTTCCCTGTTATTAGGAGTATATGGGTTATGTGGTCGATGCCTCATTCAATAAACTTAAACTATCAGTTGGGACATTGATGAAAAATTGATATGTTATTTCAGGGCCCATCAGAAGGCCCAAGATATGATGAAGCGAGGCATGCTCCCCGCGGCCACGTACTACAGCGACATCGCCGCCTACCACAAGACCAAGTACGAGCACTCCAACAGCTACGCCGCGGCCTCGCTCATGCACGTAAGTTCACTTGAGTGGCACCTGATTTTAAGTGCTCAGTGTCGCCAATAAGACATCTATGGTTACTTGATCCCACAACTAGTTCACTTGAGTGGCACCTGATTTTAAGTGCTGGCAAGGGCCATCTGGGGCTTCGCATGTAAATGTCTTTGTCAGTATGCCGCTATCTATCCTGCTTTCTTTTCGAAACTTCACGGAAGAATCTTATCATCTTCACGGAAGGATGTTGGTACTCAAGCAGATTGAAGCGTAACAGAGTGCTCTTCTACTCTCTGCTACATCTCTGCTACTTCATCATCACTATCACTACCACTGCTGGCTAAATGTAAATGTAGGCCTCCAAAAATGTAGAAGAAAATTTACCGACGGCGGTGTGTAGGTGAGGCCGATATCTTGTAATCGATAAATGTATTATGGAGACTATTGGCCAATTGAAAGCGAAATGTCTTTATTTTGCAACTACATAATAAACTTCTGCACTTAAAATACGAAATTGATCGACAATGGTCCATACCCACTGGGGTGTCACCCCAGTGCCTCTTGTGCAAGAGGTTCCGGGTTCGATCCTCGACTGACTCCCTTGCCCCTTGAAATGGTTTTTCCAAAATTTTAAGTGCATTCTAAACACGATACCATCGCTGGCTCGCCGGTGAAGGAAAACATCATAAGGAAACCTGCATGCCTGATGAGATCGAAAGTCTTTGAAGGTATGTGAAGTTCACTAATCCGCACTGGGCCAGCGCATCGGCGTGGCCCATTACCCTTTTATACTCATTACCCTCCTCGTCTGATTTCGAAAACACTCGTCAACAGTGGGACGTAATATATATATATATGTTGAGACTTTATTTTATTTTACTTTTACACTCGAAATATGTGGAATATAAAAGTTATTAAAACCATAGGTAATAAATAGCTTTTTATAAAAATCTTCTCGTCGTTATTAATGACAATAATTGTTCATATTCCTTTCACAGTTGCACGCAAACAACAGCGTGGGCGGAGACACGGTGGACCTCCATTACCTCCACGTAAAGGAGGCGAAGGAGTCCCTGGACTTGTTCCTCGACGAGCACATCCAGAGGTTGAGGAGTGAGGGCAGGGGGAGGTACCAGAGGCTGTTCCTCATCACGGGCCGGGGCCTGCACAGTAACGGCCGGCCGAGGATCAAACCGGCGGTCAAGAAACGGTTGAACGAAAGAGGACTTGCGTGAGTATTCATTTAAAATATCTTTATACGGTGTGATTTTTTGAAGGACGGACATATTCAAGTAGCATATAGAGCTAACGATCCTCATTCCAAAAATATATCACATGTAGGATCTTAATTTTTTTTTCAAAATTAACCTTCACAATTTGATTAAAGTCGACACAGTATTATGTGATATAGATAAAATACGATGCATCAAATACGCTGACGTTGAAACTTTGTACGTACTATGAAAATAAGTATTCATTAAGGTGTTTACTAAAAACTTACCCGATCCCCTATCCCCCGATCTTTTTTGAGTATGGTCTTAAATAGTTTTTTCTAGTACGGCAAAATTTAGATGATTAACGAAGGCGAGTGAGCTACGTCAGGTCGACGTGTATATGCACACTGTTGTGGTGTGACTGCTCGCTCGCATCTGCCTCGTATCTGACTGCTCCCTCGCAACTGCCTCGTGTCAGACACTGATCGCTCGCAACTGCCTCGTGTCTGACGGAGCAGTCAGTTGCGAGCGAGCAGTCAGACACGCACACTGCAACAGTGTTGTTGCGTGTATATGCACACGCATATACACGCCGACCTCACGAAGCCCATTCGCCCACGTTAGTTGCAATATCTATAATAAAATAAGCTTTTCCTTTTACAGATACAGTCAATGCAATCCTGGTTTACTTTCTGCCAAAGTCTGCGCCGAAGACAAATTATCTTACCAGGTAAGTTGATGTAAACCTATGGTACGTAGGTGGTAATTGTCAATACTAACCTACTAAAAGATATCGGAATCTGGAATCGGACATCTAGAATATTCGGATGCGAAGAAGTACGGACCAACAAGCTTTACTACACAAGATACAGGATACATTTTTGCAAGCAACGGCTGTAAGTGTACTACAATAATTTGTAGTAAATACAATCTATAAAAGGGTTTTTTACTTATGTACAAACAGTATTTATTACTTGTAATATATGTGCATATAAGTGTACTGATTATTTCACGATTTAAACTTGATGTAATAATATATTATGTGGAACATTATTATATAGTCAATAAGGTATTTTTATATTTCTATTGAATGTATTTTCAACATATATCAGTAAATGGTTTTAAAAATAAGATTGGGCTAAAGCCCGAATACTCTACAGAGTGGAATTTTTTCCAAGGCTTGTTTGAAAATCTTCATTCTTGTATATTTTAATTGTGCTGACAAATGAAGATTATTTGCCTCGTTGCTGCAACGTAAAAATAGCGCTTAAGTAAAACTGCTCGGTCTAAATTTTTTACACACTTTAAGTAGCGATTGTACATATAATGTTAGGATATAATATTGGTGTTATAGATTTAAACTATAAAAAATATGGTCGTATTTTTAAATTGTGGTTCTCCGATGCTAAAAATGGTCATTGACCTACTCTGTTGTGGGAGAGTTTTGTCTTTTCGTGAAAAAACAATTTTTATTGAACGTAAATGTTACATAAAAAATCTACAGACAGTGTTTTAAGTACGTTTAAATAATTAGAAGTAAAACAATACTAATAAAATCAGGGATGTGACAATGGCAACAAATAATAATAAAATTATTTATTTCTAAGAATAATATTAAGATCTTAGAATTTACATATCAAAGTGTCTATGTATTATAGTTTAGAAATAATAGACAAAACAAACTTTGAAATCAGTATTATCCATTTTCAAATAATTTAGAACAAAATTTCATTTGTTGTCATAACGTTGATGTGTGGCTAGCACAAAACAAAGTTCGCGTCGTGTAATAGGAAGGCTGGAAGAATCTAGAAAACACACCCCGTGTTTGCGCATGCATTTCCTCTTGTCGATGACTGTGGGTATGGACTCAGCCTCTTGTGCGAGAGGATCCGTGTTCAGTGTCGGTTGCCTTGTCTCCTCTCCTCGAAATCCGGACTTTTGCTCTTTGTTCTTTTGCAATTTAATTTGCTCAATTGGAATTTTTCTTTTAGTTCCTGTTTTTTTTAAGTGAAACTTCTTTAGAATCGTTGTAATTTCAAACCGGATGCAACGGAAAAAACGACAGGTAAGAGACACAAATACAAAAGAACGTGAGAGCAAAATTGCTTGTATTTGAGCATTTAACGTGTGTTTCACTTCTATCGTGTGTGAATCGCACACACACCTTTTTTTTCCACTCCAAAACAATTTTTTATATTCGTCTGAGACTTGTTGTAGAAACTTGGACATGTAGGTTACACCTTGTAACTGTCCTTGGAATTTGCGACTTGGTACGACAGCTCTGGCATGGTAGACGTTTTTGATTGGTCGCTTTAGTGTTTATGACGTCATTTTATGCTCACACCTCTGGTTGGAACATGGTAGGCATTTGATACGACTATTAAGTATTAAGGTACTCTTGAATGCTATAAAGTATAAGCAGTCTTTGGCCCGTTTTAGATTTTAACTATTGGATTAGTAAGAAAAATGTTCTTTCATATAAAATATTCTCTATTATCTATGGTTTTTATTATGGTGACAATAAGTAAAGATTTTTACTTTCAGCGTTATTATCGGTTGGGAAAAAAATGTTAATTATTTTCGAGTATTTATACGACTTAAAATTTTCCAACCCTAGAAAGATCTCTACAGGGCTAGTAGGCCTTTTTATTCAATGAGTGAAATAATTTTATTAGTATAGGACGAGGCGAAGCTTTAGCGGCTAGAGATCGGCCGTTCTGGGGGTGCTCGGCAGTGGACGAATAAAGCGTGATGATAATGATGGTGGTGATGACGGTAGTGATGATGATGGTGGTGATGATGATATTAGGTGTGTTCCTTTATGGTGTATATCTGGTCCATTATAAATAAGTCATATTAAATGTTATTCATATTATGTCTAAGCTATGGGGTTTTTTTCACCTCTCTCTTGGTTTCCATGTGCTAGATTTGATAATAAAAAAAGTTTTACATGACCAACTTTTCAGATACTTTACAATAACCATACTTAACAGGACCAACAGCGGGCATGGAAAAATCTTAACGAACCGCGATAAAATCCGTAAAAGTTATTTTATTTCTTATGGATATAATATATAAAAAATGATTATAATTTATATACTACTTCTTTTATATTTTGAAAAATGTTAACAAAAAGGTAAAGAGTTTTATTAGGGTATCTAAAAATGGTTAAAATTTCTGGTAAGAAATCCGTCTATAACTACGATATTTTTCTACAAAGTGTTAAAGAGATCTCTAGTAAGTAAACTTTCGGTAAATTTATGGTTTATATTAAATAACCTAGTACTTCTAAAACATTATTTTCTATTGAACTTTGTGCTCAAGTATATTAATATTAGTGCTTAACTTAAAGCGTTCTAATTAGTAAAAAAAAAAAAAAAACTATTATGGCCCATTTACAGTTTTGTCGTACAAAGTATCGCTCAAATGAATGAAAATATCTTGCAAATAATAGTTGTTAATAAATATTATTAATAGTATGAAGTGTGATCGTTACTAAAGTCAATAATTGTCTATTGTGTTTAGTTATTGTTTATTTCTCTGTTTGGGAATTAATGATAGGGACTTTTCGACTTGAAAGTTTTTGTATGGTGTCTGACAGAAAAACGGTAAAAATTGGTGCGTACTGCGTATTCCGCGACGGAACGTAGTTACCACAGCAACGCCTATGTCTAACGCTGCTAATTGTGATAAGCGCGGGAGAAGGCGTCGAACGTTGACTGTCATGGCGCCTGATATTGGTCCAGTAGTACGTATAGGCATAATCGTGAAGTTGCAGCTAGCCGGGTCGAATAAAAAAAAATACTTCTAAAGATTCCGTTACATAGATACACCCATGAAGCTATCAAGCTAATAATAAAAAATAAAAAAAACAATCTATACAAATCTATTTCACATACATTTAGAATTTATTCTGGTATTTCAATAGGATTATGCAATTTGAATTTCAAAGTGCCTATTTCTATCATTATACAGGGTGATTTTTTGAAGAAAGGACATAATCAGGGACGTTATAGATCTAGATTTCAACAATCAAAGAAACCGAAAAATATAGACAAATTTAAGAAATGCATTGTTGGTTTAGACTTTAGACATACGTTAGTGATAGGTATAAAATAACGTCGCGACGCGACGCTCGTGCGAACGGGACCTTAGGTATGGCTCGCGCTGGAATGTCGGCGTATTTGATACATCGTATTTTACGTATATCATAATACTGTGTCTACTTTAATTCAATTGTGAAGGATAATTTTGAAAAAAATTAAAGTTGAAATATATTTTTGAAATGAGGATCGTTAGCTCTATAGTCTATACGCTACTTGAATATGTCCGTCCTTAAAAGAATTACGCTGTATATTTTTGTTACGTTAAAATTTAAAATACAGGGTATAATTTAAGTTCCGTGTAAGTTTTATTTACATCTAATATATTATTAAAATAACCTTCAAACACATAATGAAATAAATGTCTTTTATGTAATTATTTATATTGCAAATGGATTTAGCAATGATAAATAGCAACATAAAAACTATTAACTCCGTACAAATGGAATTAGTTTGACATTTAAGATATTAGTTACGTCATAACGAGAGTTCCGTTCTAATTTGTGAATATTTTGATATTGCACAGTTAGACTTGATTACATTTTATCTACGAATCAAATACCAGTATTACCAATATAGTGGTCTACCTACTATATTGGTAGGAAATGCCTCGTATAGGTAAATCAAAAGTAAAAAAAAAACTTATTTTAATAAAAACGTGTCAGAGTCATTATAAAATATTTTTATACTGGTAATTGTAAGTAATGAGAGTTTAAATATTAACAACTATGTGCTTGTAAGAGAAGGACTAAAGGGTAAAGATACTATTAATTTTTTGTCGTTCCTTTTCTATAAATTTGTCTAAAATGTAGAAATGTAGATTAAAAAAATATACTTTAACGACCTACATATTCATATTATTGTTATATTATTCTGATTTATTAATTGTTAAAGAATTGTCCATTTTGCTTTAATTAAATATTGTATTATTTTTATGATTGTACCTTCTATCCTGAACTATAAAAAATATTTATTCAATGAATAGGGATGTTGACTAATTTTTGTAATTGATTTTATTTGATAGGTATACTATATATGAACACGACTTCTTTACTTTTGTAAAGAAATATGTCCAATTTAAACAAAAAATTAAATAAAGAAAAATGGTTTTTAAATTCGCCCTCGAAACGCTCCAAGCGTCATTACGTCACACACCGCATTCAGAGCTCGCGCTATGTTAGGTGAGTTTGTACTTAGCTCAATGTTTAGTGACGTCATCGCCTTATTGGCGTTTACAGTCACGTGATTATGCATGATAACGCATTTTAAATTAATTTTCTAAATTTTAAGACAAATAAGTAGAATTTTTAAATGTTATTTTAGGTTTTCAAATACTGCATTTAATATGTAAAACATAACTTTACATGAATTTGTAACATGTGTCAACATCCCTATTGCATTAGCTGCTTTATCTATGAGAGTTATTTAATGGATGAGGTTTGAGGAATCTTTGCGGAACGAAAATGCAAATAAGCTAACACCATCGATAAAATTAAACACATATAGAAAACCTATAGTTGATATAATCTTTACGTTTCTTTTTTCTTAATTATTACGATTAAAAGTTAATCAATCAATTTATAAAAATATGTTTTTTTTGGTATTTGCTTAGGTGTTCTTTATATAAGATATAAACAATGTCTTTACATATTTTGTTAAGTATAAAATAGCCCACAAATATGCGTGAAAGCGAATTCAAAGACGTATTGAAATGTTTACCTCATTAAATTATTATTTTTTAAACATGACAACCCCACCGATATTATAAAAGAGCATTTTGATCGGTGTGAAGTTAGTTACGAAGTTAAAGTTCAAGTATGGCTCGTCAAAGTTAGCCCCCCAATCAATTTTTTTTATTGTTTTTTAAATTTTGTTATCAGATGTCGTTTGTTCTTGATTGTTCTCTATAAATCGTCGTTTTTTCGATTTGCTAGATAAGCTTTGATAATTTATTGAAAAATGTTCATTGTTTTTTTTATGAAAGTTACTTTAAATTGATTATTATAAACTTAATGCTACAATTTTACGGGGGGCTAACTTTAACGAGCTTTAAAGCTCTGCGGCGTACCGTGTAACTCATAGCTATCTTCGCTCTGATTAAGCAAAAATACTCTTATTGATTTTATTCACATTAAAAGACATTTTGAGCCGTTGACATTATCAATGGTTTTATACGTTAATATTAAATAAGTAATTTTAAGTCGAATGAGTGAAATATATGATTGAAACTTGTATTTTGTACAATCTTCACGTAATTACTGTCATTTCTACCGCAATTTGTGTCAATGCTATCGTTTTTTTTTTGGTAAAAAATGACATAGTGGCATGTAATTTTCGATGATTTTTACTAAGTTTTTTTTTCAATTACATTGATACGAACAAACGAAGTAACAGAAGTCCATTATCTATGTCATAGATTACGTTTCTAAAATTCGAGTGCTGTAAAAAATTTGTAAATAGAATTTTGAATGTTACCTATGAATTTATTGTTGTTTCTACTAAATGTTTGTAGATTTATACAACTTGTAAATATTATAAGATTATGTAGTAGGTACTTTTGTTATGTAATTTTAAAATATATTTTGTAATTGGAGTTTCAAACATTTAAGTAGCATAAAAGTGAAATAAGGCATGAGCTACTCTTTACACTATGACGTGTATTTTAATTATTATGTTTTGATTACATTTATTGTGTTACCATATCGGACAAAAATGGTTTTTAACTCGCATATTATTGTTAAGTTTTTTTTTGTGTTTCGTAGTCATTGTTAGTTTTTAATCATTGCTGATTATGTAAGATTGTTTGGATTCATAGTAGTTTACTTCATGAATATTATGTCAATTAAAAAGCGAATAAATGTTTTTGCAAAAAAGTTTATTTATTTATTTTTGTCTGTATGTGTGGGGCGATATCTACTATTATTTTTTTGAAATCATATATTAAAGCTAAAGCTGTTTTCCGTTACCAACAATTTCAGATAGCTATAAATAGATTGAAAACAATTTAAAAAAAAAAAAAAAAAACGCATCTAAATCAGTTACCCGTTTGAAGGCTTCAGCACAAGCACTAGCGAAACAACTGTAATATTATCTCCAGCGCAGTCTTCGATCTATCAATAAGCCGTGTCAGGGCTGCAATTTTTTTTTTGGGCGACGCGACGCACAGATTTTTGAATAAAGACGGACGGAAATTTTTAAGATTTAACGTATCCCGAGGGCTTAGAACACAGACATACAGACCTATAGTTTAGGTGGTCTGTGGCTCAGACAAAGTAACATCGTTTCGTAGTGGAAAGATACCGAAATTCGACATCGTCTGTGAGTTATCAATGACAATATCTTAGCCAATAAGATATTGATAATGACGATCGATAACCGATAGACAGTTTGTGATTTGTTAAGATAGTAATTGACAGCCTGATTAAGCGCTACATAATGTCAATCCCAAACATTTTATTATTTTCCAACTTCGTTATCGTTTTTTTAATGTTACTTTATCTAAGCCCCTACTTCTCTACTTATTACAGGTACCGACTTCGTGTTTGTACTTGTCCGTGTTTTGTAATTAAATCTTTACCAGTGCTGTAACAAACAACTGATATTTGAGCTTACTGGTTTAACTGCTCAGTGCTATATTTGTTGCCATTTGACATTTAGCGCTGAGATAAATTTCAAAGCCGTTTAAAGGCTATTGCAGACTCTACTTTTAGCATCGGCGATTAAAAATAAATTGTATATTTACATGCACTGATCGAATGCTGCCATTATTCGTTTTTAGAAATCTACATACTTAATATATTACATATGACAGTAACAAGTAAAATCGAATTAACAATTTCGATCACTAACAGATGTAGTGGTCACTGCTGGGTTCGCTCATAGATTCTGATAACAACTTATACAAAAGTACGGCGGTAGTGTAATTTATAAACAAAAATCTTTAATTTATGTGTTATACGGTATACCTATATCCACGAATCTAAAAAAGCGACTACTTGATTGGTAGAGATTGTTGCTAATGCAATACAGAAGTCATTCATAACACGTTCGTCAGCCGTGAAAATTTAAGCGCAAAATCACAAATCGCTGCGAAAGCGTTAGTCTGCGATGACCCTAACCCTATAACAGTTTGTATCAGAATTTTTTGTCACAATTAGTTCGAATATAAATCATAATCATATTTCCTTCCTAAATTACTTACCGACTGGGGATCGAATTAATTATATTTGACCATGAATGTCATGTTCACAGCGAACGATCATTGATCAATGGCCTTTATAAGACGGCGTGTCAAATTTAGATCCGAGTATGTATCAATCGTCAAAGGCCCCGTTGGCACGAGCGGTTTTTTACCGAGCGTTAAAAAGCGTTTGAATGTGACAAATGGATAACCATGTATCTGTTCACACAAAAGCGTTTTTAAAACGTATCGCTGTTTTATCGAGCACTGACTGATTTTCGACGTTGTATTTGAGTATGCATAACTCGCAACTCGAGCCAACATTTTTTTAAAACGCTCGTAAATAATAAATTATTTCGTAAAATAATTGGCGTAAAGCGCTCGTGCCACGAGGCCTTAGATATGAATAAAAACGATTGGAGCCAATATTGATGATGGTTCGCCCATTGGTGAACCGACTGTTTGCTTGCCCTTGTGTTCTATAAAAAATCCAAAACCAAAAAAAAAAATTAATTGTGTTTGATGAATTAAATAAATTATGATTAGTTATAATTGTATATTAATTTATAAATATGACTCACACTGATGCTGTATGCGTACCTACTATGCATAAATAGTATGATTAAAACCATTTGTTTTCTAAAAGCAAGTAAAAAAATAAAATGTTGAATATATTATGGATGTATTTTTAAAAATAAGTCGCAAAAGGAGTATTCTGATTTGGAAAATTAACAAAATAAGAAAGAAGATCATTATTAAGATGGGGGTTTTTATGGACGTCCATTTTTCAATTTAAAGTCCGGATTGAAATTAAAGACAACAAAATCCAAAAGCACGAAATGACCTTTCGATCGAGCTTTGGTCAAAGACCTTAACGAGAATAAAATTGCAAAGGCTTATATTAATTGCCCGCAAAACATTTCTGGTTTGACTTACGTAAAAGTAGATTATTTTACGTGCATCAAGTGATTGTATACCGCCTTCAGTGTGTTGATATTTGGTTAATATTAAGCTATTTTTGATCTGACCATGTATACCTTTTAAGTCCTGTTCAGTAAGATAGGTAGAAATCTTGCGTATGGTCGGGTTGCTTAGAAGATTATGATCAATACTTAGGTTTATTATATGATCAATAGGCATTGTACGTACTGGTGGGAGCCCGCTGTGCCGCGCATCGGTTTGCAAGGGTATTGATCCTGCTTGTCGTGAAACAGCTTTGCTGTGCTTCTGAAAAAAGAATAAGTGTGCCATTAATCACACTGCCTGGGCAAGGGGCGAGGACGGAAAACCTCATTGTACTGTCCCAACGTTGGAAGGGGTTGTTCTGTGGCGCGGGGCAACCCCTCTGTGGTGGTGGTGTCGGTCCCCTTAGGGACTGCCTAGCCGTCGAGCCCTCGTGCTTGTAGATCCGGGGCACCTCACCAAAGGTGGTATTGGTGGCACTCGCAGGGTTTTTGTGGGTCTGTGTCCATTTACCATCTTTCGGGCGCAGCGAGTCCCACATACCCGCCTGGGGAGACCCTCTCCTGAGTGGGATGCCTCAGTGCATTTCCTAGCGTAAAAGAAAAAAAAAGTTATGTTCTTTCTTCGCTTAACATGAGGTGGCGCGTCTGCCTATAGCCTTACTAATATAAAATAGCTATACTAAGACTCAAATTACACCTAGATGGCCGCGGACAGTAGCGGTGCGGCGAGCACCCCGGTGTAGACATTTTTTAATATTATCTAGATTCTAGATACTAAAATATCACTTTCGGTTGATAAGTTGATCGCGGGGCTGTTCACGATGTCGTGAACTTTTCCACCTTATCAAGCGATACATCCCCTCAAGATAAATAGCTTTTTAGAGATTGACGTTTGCTTTGGACAATTTGACGTTTACTTTCGACAATGATATCGATAATTATGTTAAGAGAATTGATGTCTCTATTCTATTCGATTTTATAAATATATATCTCAATAAGTCTTTTTATATCTGGATTTAGAAAAAGATAAATGGTTTGACTTTTTTTTTGAGAAATGTGCTACCGGCCGCTGCCTTTCCGGTGCGATTCGAGTCTTATCATCTTATGTTTTACAATAGACATCTCAATATATTATGTAAATCATGAATAAGCTGGCTTGGCTATTCTCATGTAAGCTTGTATTAAATGGCTCATCTGCCCATTTACCTATCAAATGACATAAATAAAACTGTAACTAAGCTTCACTGTCGTTAGGATTAATTAAAAATACGTCATTATGATACCTGCGTACATATTCAATATAGACACATAATCGACAGTTTCAATGCGGCATGTGTCAGGACTTTGTTGACCTTAACCAGTCCTGAGTCAGGTAATTTGTCGTGAATGCGGGGTTTTTCTCAGCACCTTTCTTTATCGCATATTAATCATCATTTCAGCGCCATAATGATCTGGCATCCTGTTACCATATATCATACCTGTTGAGTTGTGTACGATCGGGTTATTCACACACAGGATATTAATTGCAATCACATTGATTGTATATTGCAAAGCTATTAACCTGAATATTTATCTTAATAATTTATCAACGATGTTTCTTAGAGATAGAGCCTAACTGTATACATAGTCAGCATATAGCAAAAGTATCTACATTTTGTCCTCATTTTCAAAATCGTTTCGATACATCACAATTTACATGACACTAAATTTATACCATATTTCCAACATAGTTCCAACCACGAATTAATAGTTTACGTTTTAATTTATTAATTGATACTGCTGTGAGAAGTAAATGATACATTTTTTTAGACTTGCTAGGGCAACTCCTGCAAAGACCCCTGTCGGGCATTGAGACTTCCATTGACCCCTAGGGTCTACCTGGACCACTTTGGGAATTTGTGGTCTATAGTTAGAATATTATATAAGTTAGTTGAAATAAAATTCCACATTTGTGTATTAAATGTGAAATTTAATCTAAGTTTTGGTGTAACGACATTTTCATGAGATATCAGTGAGATTATGGTCTGTTATTTCTTTACTTTATTTCATATTTGGTTAAATTTTTGTAAATTATAAGTAAAATGAAACATAAATGATTAATAAATGATAACTTTTTATATTATTTATTTTATTATAGGATATATATTATATTTCATGTGCCTTGTTGCGTATGCGCATCATGTAATACAATAATCTTTTAATATTTACATGAGACAGGCCGGTAGGCAATTAGACCTTACATTTTAGAACACATTCAACAACACATTGTTACTGCTCAAACTTTTACCGAACTACATAGACTCGGACGAAGGCAACTCAAAATATAATTACATCATAATACAATGCCTTTTTAAAAGGGAACGCATAAATGATCAGCCTTGATATTTACAACTAGCGATTGGACAGATAAATTTTATGTACACTTGAAATTAAAACTTTTATATAATTCTCACAAACCTTATGTCAAGTTCCGAACGTCATCTATATTAATAAGTTGAGCTGTTTGTATGTATGTTTGAACTTGAAGCAGGTTTTAGAATTTGTACGTGAAGTTTAATCAAATAAATTTTTAAATGTTTATTATTTGATATAGATTTTTATATATCATCTGATATGATATATTTTGTTACTATTACTTTAATGCCGTGTTATTTTTAATGTAAAATGAAGTTATAAGTTTGATTGTTAAATGTATATCACACTGATTAGACGTTTTGCGAATGAAAACAGGCTTTTAGCGGTGGATATTATACATTTTTTTCGAAATCGGTTCAAGATTTTTATGTTCACAGCTTTATTATTGCGTAGGGTACGGAATAATGTTTGTATGACACGTTTTATTGTTTTTGACGTGACAACGTCTTATAATTCGATGGAGCCAGCTGCACGCACTAAAAAACATGACTCATGCGGCGTTACCTCGCTCTGAGGCGTTCTATTTAAGGCACGAGGCCCATCAGTAATTGCTTATGACGTTGTTACGTTCATCTATCAGTAAACCGACTTTACAGACAACCGATTTTTTAAAAATATTTTATGTTAGTGAGTATTCTATTTGGGATGTCCAAAATTAGCTAAATCTATCGTCGCCTCTATGCAAAATGCGATATATTTTATACACATCTCAATGGCCCGCGAAACTACCTTCAATGTAGTTTAAAATCGAATTCTCCTTCTTCATAATATATTTGCTAAGATAATATCATTATTCGCTTGGAAACAGTTGATAATGTATGTTTTGATGCTTTTTGACATTTTTTCGGTTATTGCACCTACAAAATCCGTGAAATATAACAATCGGAGTGATCTATCACACGTTAGATTTTATTCTGAAGTTATGTTATATGAATTACAATAGTATTATATATTCCAATGAATTCCAGGAAGTTATATTCACTTTGCGAATTCCATAGAAAGTTACCTAAAACAGTTAAATTCTTTCTCATTTCATCCGACGACGGTGGTTCGGCACCGACCCGCTACAGGAACAAAATCGACGGCTCCACGGCTGGCGGGGGGTTACCATCTTCATCCAATGGTGAAGTCGGATCGCCTCACGTCTTATAAAGCATTAAGGCCACTAGAGCCATTAGCATATCTCAAACCGAAAAGGATCTAAATTCTTCTCCCTTTTTCTTTTACACATCGATACGAAAATCTATTAGTTGTTTTAAAATACAGAACAATAATATGCGACCTTGACATTTTCGCATAAAAAATTGCATTTTTGTCTCTTACAAAAAATACTTTCACAATTTTATAATTAGCTAGAAATACGATCAAGTGTATAACCAATTGCCGCGATTGAATCGCTCGGACAAGGCCGCGGACAATTAGTAGTATGTAATAAAAGGAAATATTTTGATCTAACTGGTATGCTATGAGGATATCCGTTATCGGTTTTGCAAATTAGAAAATATTGGAGTATGTCTTTGTATTTGGACTTTAGTGTGTTCGGGTGAGATAATGATGGTGTTTTGATAAGTCACCTGATAAGGCCATCGTCCACCCACGGACATAAACTAGTTCACCCAGGAGCAGACAACCAGTTAATGTATAATGATAAAAATAGTTGGGAAAAAAGCTTTGAAATTGTGAAACCATATTTTGAAAAGAGCATCACCACAGAGTTACTTGTTAGATTCTTCTCTGGGGAAAAGTGCTATTTTTGAAAAAGTCATTAGCTTTTAAAAAATATTGACATGTTTCAAGTGCTATGTAACTTGCCTACGGAATTAATATTATTTGATTTGATAACTCATACACAAAAAGCATCGCGGACCTCCTTACGGTGTCGGAGTGTTGCTTTAAGCTCATACATGACCAACCGATCTCAAATTACGTAGAGCCTATATTATGGCAACCAGACAACGGATACATACTAACACTGAACAAATAACCAAGCTCATCACATATGTAACCTGATTTCGAATCGAACCACTAGACCAAGAGTCATTTGCAAATCCCGAGTTTAGTTGCTTTATAGGGGGGGGGGGGGTGTGTCTCAGTTAGGAATTTGCTTCCCCAGCCCTTCTTTTCAGAACAACCTCTTTTACGCAAGACTTATATTTGCGTAAAAGAGGTTGTTCTGGATTTGCAAATGACTCTTGGTCTAGTGGTTCGATTCGAAATCAGGTTAAATATGTGATGAGCTTGGTTATTTGTTTATAGAGAAGTAGAGAAGATTTAAGAAAGTATTATTTTTAAATATTACAACAAAGAGTAGGAATCATCTGCTACTCAACTATCTAATTGGTTGATTCTGATGAATATTTACTGACTCTATGTTCAAAGATAAAAGAGAACAAAGCAAAATGAAAGCTTTTCGTAAATTACCTGCGTCGCCCTTGCTTTCGTCTTCGTCTGGTTATTGGAAAGGCATTTTTAAAGCGTATCAAGTGAATTAAAAACATGGTATTTTTTTAGTGAGTAAGGAACGAAAGTACGGTTTGTATACATATGAAGCAAACTTGACGAGTATGTATCTGAGAATGATGGCCATATTTCACAATTACTCATGTAATCTTCTCCTAGAATGAATTTGAATTTGAAACTTTTTTGTTCCCTGGCGAGATTCGAACCCGCTACCTCCGAGCTTGAGTGCCAACGCGCAAACCATTGAGCCTAAGAGGTCGTCTTTTGAATGCACTAGGCCTTGGGATATTGCTTTGTCCCAGCCAGGAAGACTGATTTCCGATGAGCTATGTCTCGATACCAGAATACACATAAGAATTCTTGCCGTGTGTAGTTATTTAAGATAAAGTTTTATTTATATAAGCCTACTCCTTCATGCATAAATTTGCTTGAGTTTTTATTTTTTCAATATGGATTTTATTATGACTGTAACTTACAGTCAAATAAAATCAAAGCATTTTTATCTCGAAGGTAACTTGTACACTTGAAATACGTTACAAGTAGAAGAAGAAAATGACTAGGTAAGTCATTAAAAAGTAAGTAAAAATTCCCAAAGAAAAACATGAAAAAAAACTTAGGGGTTGCGTTTTGTGAACAAAAATAAAAAACAATTTATGCATACATCCTGTAAAACCATAACGTATTATACTATAATGTAGGCAACAATATGTTCCTCTATTGTGGTCTCCAGAGGAGGAGAAGTCTTAGCCCATAGCTCGCCTATAGTCCACTGCGACTTGGCGAAATTTATACACCCCTTTCTTTTAATCTCATCTTCCTTCTTTTTCGATGAAGAAAACCATATTAAGATTTTCACGATGTTTCGGTTAACATACGTATTTAGACATGCGCTTATTACAATACGAAATAAAATACAAGCGATACATGTAACTGGTGATCAGTGACTAAAAATAGTAGGCCGTAATCTGAATATAATACTTTTCAACATTCAAAACAAAACCGACATGAAATGCTATCATGCCGCCTACATGATGCTTACTTCTGGTACGCGTTCACCTTGGCAATGAAAGCTGATCAGCGAGGAAGTTCTGCTGGTATAAATACTAGAGCACGCGGTACGGACATTATTCAGTTACCAGAATTACTAGAATAAACATGTACGCCAAGGTAGGTGTTGGCTTCTCTAGTTCTTGTGTGAACATACCATTGTTCCTTAAAGGGTTGAAGTTGTTCACATTTTAAATTATTTACAGATTATCGTCGCTCTTTGCGCATTGGGCGTTGCCCACGGCAGTGGCCTCGGCGCTCACCTGGCCTACAGCAGCCCAGCTCTGGTTGGACACACCTTCGCTGCTCCAGCGGTCGCCACCTACGCCGCTGCCCCAGCGGTTGTCACCAAGACCATCACACCTGGATCATCCTCTTACTCCGCCTACTCCTCCAGCACTGCTCATGGTTCTCCAGTAGCGACCTACGCCGCCGCCGCCCCAGCAGTCGCCGTCGCTGCCCCAGCCGTAGCCACCTACGCCGCTGCCCCCGCGGTCGCCACCACCTACGCTGCTGCCCCAGCCGTTGTTACTAAGACCATCACACCTGGATCCACCTCTTACTCATCTTACTCTTCCTCCACCAACCACGGTTCTCCCGCTGTAGCCACTTACGCCGCCGCCCCAGCAGTCGCCGTCGCTGCCCCAGCCGTAGCCACCTACGCCGCTGCCCCCGCGGTCGCCACCACTTACGCTGCTGCCCCAGCCGTTGTTACTAAGACCATCACACCTGGATCCACCTCCTACTCATCTTACTCTTCTTCCACCAACCACGGCTCTCCCGCCGTGACCACTTACGCCGCTGCCCCAGCTGTCGCCACTTACGCCGCTGCCCCAGCTGTCGCCACTTACGCCGCTGCTCCCGCTGTGGCCACTTACGCCGCCGCCCCAGCGTACAACACCTACGCCACCTACGCCGCTGGTCCAGCCTACGCTTCCTACGCTACCCCAGCCTTCTCCACCTACGCGGCCGGCGCCCCCGTGTTGAAATCAGCCGTGGCTTACTCAGCCCTCCCCTCAGTAGCCCGTGTCGCATACGGAGCTCACGGTACCTGGTAATCAAGTAACTGAATCTGTCTTCACGAATACTGTAAATATGTGTAAAAACAAACCGAAAACAAATAAACACTAAATCCTAATGTGACTTTTAAATAAAACATCTTCCTACAACTAACATACAATAAGTACTAGATAATATTGCTGATTGAGAAATAAAGAAATTATTATTATTATTATTATTAATATGTTTAAATTAGTTGTACAGATATTTGTACAGTTACTGCATAATATCATCATCATAATATTTCAACAGTAATATTGGCCGTGTAGATGAAGTGTTGGTCGGCTAATAACTAGATGGGAACTGGGAATTCGTATTCCCTGGGAGATCGTTCTCCATGCAATGGCCGGTCCGTGTTGGATGCGAGTGGCAAGGGCAGTCTTGGCGTTCATTGAGGGAGGCTAATACTCGGCAGCGGACGGATAAAGGATGATGATGATGATGATAACCACATTAGTTGTTTAATCCACAATACGTTTTGACATTTATGGGAAAAAGTTATCATTGTAAACAAAATGTCTTAATACATAATATACATGTAGTTATAGTGAAGCTCTTAGTTGGTTAAGGGCCCATTATTCCAAATAAATGAATAATAAAAAACATTGCGCTAAACTGTAATGAATTGTGTACTACAAACTATAGTGTAACCTTTAAAACTAGTTCAAATTCTCATTTCCGACATGAGTCAGATCGAAAAATAAGTCTCGCTCAAGGTTATTCTCATGTAAATAAAAAAAAAGATCTATGTGGCAGCTAATATGCATGGGTACCACTATCTTGCGAAATTGTTCGGAGAAATTATATCGGATATTTTACTTATGACCGTTTAGTTATAAAAATGGATAACGGTAGTTAGTACTTTTTTTTAGGATTAAAAAAATAGGTTAAATATAAAAAATCAAATTAGGTAAGAGATTAATTGCAATGACTAATATCATATAGCTCACGTGTAATATTCTTAAGTTAGATAAGAATAAGCAAATTAAATACAAAAAGTAAAGAAATACAATTCTTAGGAAATACCTGTAGTATCTGTCTCTCGTAAAAAATCTCATAACGTATACTTGTCAAACCATAGTTACATTAACTGACTATTGATTTAGTAAAAATCAATCTCCTAGGTTAAAGCAACCAAAAATGATCTGGGCATTTCCCGGTGACCTAGGATTATGAAATTTTGGAAGAAACAAGGTCACATTGCAGAAATACAGGAAATTATGCGAAAGTTGTAAATTTTAATTGCATTCAACAAAAATACCACTCGCTGATTAAAAATTGATTTAAATTTTTGCGGTTAAAGTATTGAGCGCGCCATATACTTAGAACGCCAAGACGACCGATCCCTTGCTACTCGCGTCCAATACGGACCTGCCACTGCTTGAGGGAGGCCTATGTTCAGCAGTGGACGGATAAAGGCTGATGATGATGATGATGATGATGATATACTTAGATTCTTTTTCAAAACTTCCGTATTAAGTTTTTTCTAAAATTCTATTTCATTTTGAAGGGCTCCAAGGAACCTTTGTGCAGAGCAATTTTTGTCTGTTTAAATACTAAGCCATTTCACATATCCCTACAATATTTACCAAAAATAAAAATCGCATTGAAAATTGACAGTTTAACTTTTTTATATTTTATAATTTTAATTCTACGTTACTGATTTAATTAATGTATGTTAAAAAAACGGTAGCATTTACTACTAAACTATAAGTAACAAATTAATTATTACTAGAATAGCGAAATAATGTTAGTTACGTAATGTATAATAAAGATAGTAGCGGTAAAATTTTGCATTGTACAGTTTCTTAGGCAAATATTACCAAATAGATTCTTATGTGACTTTTTGTAAACATTCGCGTCGTTTATTATTTACTCTAATAATTAAATACGTAAAATGTGTTGTTCTCAAGATAATTATATTTTTAAAACCACAAAAAATTACCTAAACACTGTAATTACAAGTATATAGCATTATATTAATAAAAATGATGCTATTTAACATAATTATCATCATCTTGTGCTTATCCATTGATTTATTGGAGGCCAAAATAACGTCATAATATTCTAAAAATGGGGTCTCTGGAATGCTCCACTTTTTTATTTGTCTATTACCAAAAAATACATCACGGCAAATTCAGGTCCTAAAGAAATAAACATTTCATGGTAAACATTTATTCGCCATTATATAAATTAATAACCCATTTTTTTTTCAATGCTATATTTTTTTTTGCTTTTTAAAATGTAATTTATATCATTTTATTTATTTCCATCTAATTAATAACCTGTGGAGAGATGCGCAGTGCCGCACTCTTGGGTGCATGGGTAGCACCATCTTGCTTGTTTCTCCCGTGAAAAAGCTTTGATGTGTTTCGGAGAGAAGGGCAGGGCAGCCAGTGTTATCGGCACCGAGACTAGACTTAACACCTTATGTGAGTTATTGTCAACACTATATGGGCTAGTTCCAGGTAAAGTAATTTATGTTCATGGGTGACGCTGACCACCTAAAATGAGGTGGCATGTCTGCCGGTTTACCGGTCTGACGATATTCCGAAAGGTCTTGAAAAGGTATTCTATACTTTTAATCAAAAGGCTCAAATCATTTTAACCGCGTGGAATTAAAAAAGATAAACCTCTTTAAGAAAAGCAGGAAGTGCCTTTCTTTACCTTGAATGTAAGTAACATGAATTTCAGACTTCTACGTCTTTTATTCGTAATAAACTTTTGTATTGATTAACCTGAGAAATCTCCTTCAATTTTATAATGTTTTTCAACTATAAAGAGACAAAATGTAGATCCCTGGAAGCAATTAATATCGCAATAATTTTGATGTAGGTAACGTTATATTTTTTACAGACTTATTGAACGTTATTCTCATGTTCGAATCACTAGTTAGCATTGAGACATAAATAGATTAAAAAATTTAACAGACCTTTACTTAATTTTTAATGTGCTGTAAAATTCACGAGTAAGCCAAATAATAATAAATGTAAAAAAAAAACATAATTCTCATGTCTCAAATATCTATGGATGCGCGTGCACATATTTTATTTTTTTGGTGAAAACAAAAAAGAAACGTAGTGTGCATTTGACTTCTTGCTTCTTTTATTTTGCCTACTTATATAAAACACATACCATTTACATCTAAAATATAATCTACAGTTAATACTTAAGGTTCTTAAAATACCAAAAAGAACAGGAATATCTAAAATAATAGGATCGTATATTTTAATGCCAAATTACAGTTACTTTCTATCAGCATAATATGTATATTTCTAAATATTGTTACGCTCAACAGATTGTGTAATAAGAAGACTAATTTATCAGAAAATCCATTATTGAATCATAAACTGAAAACACTTATTTCTTTCTTATTTCCTAAATATATTATTAGCCGCCAAAATCTTCCGAAGCTTTTTCTCTTTTCTCTAAAGCAGTACTTAATTGAATATAATATGTAATCGATTTATATTATTTTTTTAAATAAAAGAAAGGAAATTAATTGTAAGAGGTCTATAACACCTTCATTTTGTTGCGAAGACTTCTGGTACGCGTTCGCCTTGGCAATGAAAGCTGAAGCGGGGAAGTTCTGTTGGTATAAATACTAGAGCACGCGGTACGGACATTATTCAGTTACCAGAATTACTAGAATAAACATGTACGCCAAGGTAGGTGTTGGCTTCTCTAGTTCTTGTGTGAACATACAACTGTTCTTTGAAGGGATGAAGTTGTTCTCATTTTAAATTATTTACAGATTATCGTCGCTCTTTGCGCATTGGGCGTTGCCCACGGCAGTGGCCTCGGCGCTCACCTGGCCTACAGCAGCCCAGCTCTGGTCGGACACGCCGTCGCTGCCCCAGCGGTCGCCACCTACGCCGCTGCCCCAGCGGTTGTCACCAAGACCATCACTCCTGGATCTTCCTCCTACTCTTCCTACTCGTCTTCCACCAACCACGGCTCTCCCGCTGTAGCCACTTACGCCGCTGCACCCGCCGTGGCCGCTTACGCCGCTGCTCCAGCGTACAACTCCTACGCCACTTACGCCGCTGCCCCCGCCGTCGCCACCACCTACGCTGCTGCCCCAGCCGTTGTTACTAAGACCATCACACCTGGATCCACCTCTTACTCATCATACTCTTCCTCCACCAACCACGGCTCTCCCGCTGTAGCCCATTACGCCGCCGCCCCAGCAGTGGCCACGTACGCTGCTGCCCCAGCTGTCGCCACCTACGCCGCTGCCCCAGCCGTCGCCGCCTACGCTGCTGCCCCAGCCGTCGCCACCACCTACGCTGCTGCCCCAGCTGTTGTCACCAAGACCATCACACCTGGATCCACCTCTTACTCTTCTTACTCGTCTTCCACTAGCCACGGCTCTCCCGCTGTAGCCACTTACGCCGCTGCTCCCGCTGTGGCCACTTACGCCGCTGCCCCAGCGTACAACTCCTACTCCACTTACGCCGCTGCCCCAGCGTACAACTCCTACGCCACTTACGCTGCTGCTCCCGTCCTTAAGTCAGCTGTTTCCTACTCGGCCTACCCCTCAGTCGCTCGTGTCGCATACGGCGCTCACGGTGCCTGGTAACTGAATCCATAACAAAAACCCTGTAAATATTTGTACATATATGGAAATATATGAATAGTGAATATAATGAACTGTATTATTTATTCCTTTAAAATTATTGATCTTGTCATTTTGTCTTTCGTCATGATCAAGACTATCTTAGGTATAATTTTGCTCAAATAAAGATCCAACATACACTCAATCCAATGCCTATTAAATTAGGTCATTAATCTTACGTATTTGCCTTAAGACTTGTTGGGTAAATGGAGCACATTATTATTTATATTTCGTTGTTACTTCAATTTAGAACTTAAAATAAAAAATAAAATGCGAACAAAATATTTGTTAATTACATAAAAATGAGATTAATAGCACTCATTATAAAGACTTAAAAGAACCGCAAGAGTCAACATTAAAAGTATTTAATTTTGAAATAGTTACATAAAAAATAGCTATATTTGGCAATTAATTTATACGCAATTAGGATTTTAGTTATATGTGACTATAATAACCTTGTAGATATGAGATTTCATTTAGCCTACATGTTGAGTGACTTAAATAAAGTTAGCTAAAGATGAGGCTATTAAAGGGTCATGCAAAAGGAGTCAATAACTATTTACTTACTAGGTTAGGTATTTAAGAAGATTTTAGACATTTAATTTCCCGTAAAACCATACCTCTGCCTCTCTCTGCTTCTGTTTGTACTTATAAAGGGTATTTAGCATGTTTTTTATGTATAATAATACACAGAGTATTAAGTCGACGATGGTCCAGCAGTGGGTGGACTCGGCCTCTTATGCGAGAGGTTCCGGGTTCGACCCTGACATCCTGTGTGTGCCTTGAAATGGGATTTTCTAAATTTCTAAGTACACCTCAAACACGAGACCATCGCTCGCTCACCAGTGAAGAAAAATATTGTGAGGAAACCTGCATGCCTGATGAGATTGAAAGTCT
This sequence comes from Lycaena phlaeas, assembly GCA_905333005.2. Classification (NCBI taxonomy): domain Eukaryota; kingdom Metazoa; phylum Arthropoda; class Insecta; order Lepidoptera; family Lycaenidae; genus Lycaena; species Lycaena phlaeas. Next base: position 5,422,705 of record HG995176.1, read on the forward strand.
TTGAAGGTATTTTACATACCAACCCGTATTGGGCAGCGCATCGGTAAACTATGGCCCATTATCCTCCTTGCCTGATTTCGAGGAGGAGACTCGTGCTCAGCAGTCGGACTTATAAGGGTTGATAGTTTTTTTTACTTTATTTAAATTCGTACATAATATGGTACACGTCCATGACCCGGTGTAGCCATCAGATCAGAACAGATCATGGAAATTATCTGCACCTTGAGGGATTGGAATCCTCCACCGCTGCATAAAACGTCGCAGCAGACGTGCCAATGTCAAGTCAGCGTCGCCTATAAAATAAACGATTTAACCTAGGACTTTACCTTATTCTGAAATTCCATGTTATGCCCTTCTTTTCGAAACAGATGAAAGGTGATTCACGGGAGGAATTGATATGATGGTGGTATCCGTGCTGACACAAGGAATATTTAATAAATTATTTAATAATCAATAAATTATTTACTTGGACGGATAAAGGCTGCTGATGATGATGATGATCAAATTATTAACTTGTTTTTTTAATGCACTTACGAGTAGTCCTCTTGTAATGTTACCCACACTCAATATTATCTATACAATACATATTAAAAATATTTTTGTATAGATAAGATCTTTCCGTTGGATAATTTTATTTCTTTACTGGACTACACCCTATACGGCTGAATGAATTTAATAAAACGTTTACCGATCCTGAGTATTTCTATTTACATTTTTCTATTCTTTTTTTGAATTAGGTCGCTTGCGTGCTTAGCGAATATTCTAATGTGTTGTGCTTAATTCTATTAACAATTAAAATTTTCTATAAATGTTACTTATAATTAATATTGCAAACGTATACATAATATCTTTATATAATGTTAACACCAGAAGTGAAGAGTTAAGTAAGAATTAATCCAAGTAAAAAATATCGTGCGATTTGCAGTAATATTCTAATTTAGTGTAATAACTATATCTAATTTAGTGATGTTTATTTTTAGTTATTACACAAAGCTTTTTAATTTTTTCTTTTCCTAAAACATAAGTACCGTTTTATAATAATAATAATAATAACAATAATACATTTAATTCAGATTTAGCAATCCATATTTTGTTAGTTACAAATATACTTATAAACTATGTTAGTGACATTTCTCAATATAAATAATTATCTTATTTAATTTATTTTTACAACAATTTTAACATAGAGACATGAAATAGTAATTTATGAAATACTAATTGTTAGTTAAAAAATAAGATAAGGTAGACAAACTACCTAAGGAGAGGGGGAGGGTCAACTTCGTCCATTAATATAAGCGAACTTTCTCAGAACTCACTCCGCAAGTCCAGGGTAAATAATGCATTCAAAAAAAAAAGGATGTTTTTATCCTTACATACAAACACCCTGTATAAAGTGCATTCCTGTATACATCCACGTATTATAATAGCTTTATGAAACTTCTGAGTATGAGGCGCAGAATTGAATTAAAGTTGTCTTTTGCTCAGAAACAAAAGTCAACAATATATTATGACAATCACATCCTGTGCTTGTTGACCCCACACCTGTCTTATTTGTCCTATTAATTATAATTTTTTGTTGGATCTGACAAAATTTATTTGGGAAATGATTAACGATTTGTGTATTTAATGATTGGGGTACTGACATAAAATTTGTATTTAATTAAACTTATTGGTAAACATTTGTTAAGTTTGCTAGTTTATATTATAGAATGTAAGTAAATAAATGATAGAAGTCTATATTATAATAGGTAGTGCTGCTTTGCAGCCAAATTTGGTCGGCACGAGGCGAATGAAGAGGCACGGCAGAGGGAAATGGAGGGCTCAGGAAAACGTATCTGCATGATCTCTGGTTCTGTGGGTGTGTGTGCGTTTATAGTCGTCTGCCTCCACAGCTTGTTTGTCATCTTACTTTTATTTTTTAGTTAATTATTAAATATAATTACTTTTATTTAATTATTAAATACTCTTTGTTTTGTATAAAATTATTATGATGACAATGGCTTTACATGAAGCACTTAATGTGCTGATATCAATAAATATAAAAAGTAAATTTCCTTTACTTCTGTTTGAAATCCATGATAGTATGAATAGTGGGCGAAAATTGCGTAAAGATTAGAAAACAATCACCAAAATTACTTTATGGACTAGAGTGAATTGTTTTAAGTTATCTTTATTCTTATGGTTTTATAATACGGTTCAAACTTAGACCCACAGTAATAGACATAGAAATGTGAAAAAAGAAATATGTATTCAACCTTGAGAAACGCCGTCTTTCGGGTATTGTCTTTAGATAAACTGTATTAAGTCATTGCAATCAGATTTGCCGAAGACTCGTTTTTCGGCTAACCAGATCACCTTGACAATGAAAGTTGTTTCGGCGGCTATCCCTATTACTGCACGTATTTAAGCCGCGCATGTCTTGAACAATGCATTCTGTTGCTTGCGACGAAAAAAACCAACAACATGTACGCTAAGGTGTGTTCCTTTAACCTGTTATTATAATCCAAAACGTACTTTTCAAATCAAATCAAAAATATCTATATTACGTAGGTACAACTTGTACACTTGAAAGAAGTCCAAAAAAGTAGTCAATAAGAAGTAATAATAATAATTAAAAAAAAAACTTGTTAGAGATGCAGATTTGATTTTCATTGTGTCCATTTAAATAGTAAAATCTCTCTTCCTATCAAATACCCCGGAAAGAACAAAATAATGGCCCAATGTATAAGGCGAGTTAATTTACGCAACCAAATATTAGTTATCATCAGCAGTAATGGAAAATGGCGTACTGAATACGATCGTGTCATAAAACCATCAGTATTTTTTTTGTTTTTAAAAAAAATATCGACCAAACGATCAAAAGGCACTAATCAGGATTACGTCACCACGGTTCAGGCTTTGTTGTGGCGGTGGGGCTCAGTAGCCCAGGGTGACCCCAACACCTTGGTCGAAGCTAATTGAGCCGAGGGGGCTCTATGTATTCCTCTTATAAGGAGAGGGGGCAAAAGAGTAGTAGGCAAGGGGCGAGGACGGGAACCTCGCCTTATTGTACTGTCCCGAAGCTGGGAGGGGCTGTTCTGTGATGCGGGGCAACACCTCTGTGGAGGTGGTATCGGTCCTCTGAGGGACTGACTAGCCGTCGAGGAGCCCTGTTGCTTGCAGATCCGGGGCACCTCACCAAAGGTGGTATTCTTGGCACTCGTCGGGTTTTAGTCAAGACAAGAAGTTTAGAAAAAAAGAAAAAAGCACTAAAAGACAAATGTATATTATAAGAGATAGTGCTATGCTGTTTTGCAGCCGAATTGGGCCGGCACGACCGCGGTAACCTCTCGGAGTTATAAGAATCTATTTATTTTACAGTTGATCGTCGCTGTTTGCATGCTGGGAGTTGCCCACGCCGGACTCCTCGGAGCCGCTCCTTTGGCCTACAGCCACGGCATCGCCGCACCAACTCTGGTTGGAGCCGCATACGCTCCAGCGGTAGCCTCCTACGCCGCACCCACTGTCATTTCTAAGACCATCGCACCGGCTGCTACTTCCTATTCATCCTACACTAGCACCACATCTCACGGGTCTCCAGTAGCCTATGCCTCTGCTCCCGTCGCCGTCTCACACTCTATTGCCCCAGCTGTGTCCTACGCTGCCGCTCCTGTTGCAGTTTCCCACTCCATCGCCCCAGCTTTATCCTACGCTGCTGCCCCCGCCGTCATTTCTAAGACCATTGCCCCAGCAGCTACCTCGTACTCATCCTACACAAGCACTACCTCTCACGGCTCTCCAGTGGCCACCTATGCTGCGGCAGCTCCCGCTGTAGCCGTCTCTCATTCCATCGCTCCAGCTGTGTCTTACGCAGCTGCTCCAGCAATCGCATCTTATGGCGCCCCCGCTATCGCCACTTATGCTCATGGAGTCCCCGCTGTCAGCCGCATCGCGTACGGCGCTCACGGCTCCTGGTAAACTGGACATAGACGAGTCTGTATCGTGTCATGTAAATAAATGTTCCTGTGTATTTATTAAATATTGATAAAATGAATTTTAATGGATTTTATTTCATTTCTAAAAGTTTCCAAAAACACTTTTTGATAACATCAAAAGTAACCCTATTTACATTGCTAGCTGATTTAATGAAAATAAAGTATTTTTATTGAATAAAGCTAAGAGACTATGTTATTGCTATAGCAATAATGATTTTAGGATTAACTATTTAAAAATCTTTTTGGTTTTTATATTAATTTATGTGATTTATTATTACAATAATATTTAATATTATTCGATTTTATTATTAATTCAAAACTAAATTAAATAAAACCATAATATTCGTATTAGTAATTGCACAAGTATAAACATGTTTTTAGCTACAAAGTTAGCATATTATCATACTGTATTAATTATGTATATATCTGTGCCACATATTATTTAATATGTATTACAGTTATTTATTATTATTATTATGAAATATAATAATTAGTATTACATCAATAAAAAATGCTCGAATGTATCATACAACTTCGTTACCAAATAGAGTCATATCGATTTTATGTCGCCAGTAAAACTAAGCCATATGAAGTGTTTATGTAAAAATTAATGTTAAATATTTATTGAGCATAGACCGTAAAAGAACAAAATGTCCAACCGTGTCTACTGAATATTTTATACCCCGACACGCGGCTGTAAACCATCCAATCAGAGGTTTATGATGTATTTAAAAATTAAAAAGGTAGCTAGTTTAACAGCTTTAAAGAGATGTATAAGGAAATAATCTGTGCCAATCACATAAAACTAAAAAAAGGAATTCTCATACTGTGTTTAATGTTTCTAACAATATTTTTTTTATTTAATTAAAACTATGTATGCAATATATAATATATATTACAATATTCTTCTATCTTACATCTATCTAAATTCAAATACTCTTCATCGTCTTGGCGTTCATTGAGGGAGGCCTTTGTTCTATCACGCGCCGGTCACAAGAGACGCTACGGAGGAACACCATGGGTTTTTATTTGGGTCAGAGTCCCACACACCTTTCTCGGATCCCCCCGGACCTGGGATAGCTGTCATTATGATTTTCTCATGCACAAAAAAAAGTCCTATGTTCAGCAGTGGACGGATAAGGGCTGATGATAAAGATGATGATGATGTATTACGTAATTGTATCATTGCAAGCCGTACCTGCAGTGCTATTCTGTAAGGAACGCAGCGCTGTCGCAATTCTGTGGTAGCGCTGCGAAATGAACTTGGTATTCACTAAGCTTGTCAAACCATATCGAACATCCTAGCAACGTCAACGCTGTAGACGCGACACGCTCGTCGCGGCGCAGAGCCTAGAAAATGACTCTTACAGAATAGCACTGCTGAGGATGGTAAAATTATTGAATCGTCGAAATTTGTGACGGCTATAATATACTGTATAGTAGCGAAAGTAACTCTGTCTGTCTGTCTGTTAGGCTTTCACGCCTAAATCACTGCACTGATTTTATGAAATTTAGTACACATATAGACCAGAGCTTGGGAAAAGGTATAGGCTACCTTTTATCGTCAAAAAAAGCTTGGAGGGGTTTGTTTGAACGCGCTAATCTCAGGAACTATTGGTCGTATTTGAATGATTCTTTTAGTGTTAGATAGCCTATTTATCGAGAAAGGCTATAAGGCTTTATAACATCCCGCTAAGTCGCCGTTATAAATCATAGTTAACGCAAGCGAAGCTGCGGGCAACAGCTAGTTCATAATAAATATCTAGTCTTAGAGGTATTAAGACCTGCATGAAATGATATGACTATGACTCTCATCTCACCAGGTGATATTATTTAAGGGGTCTGACAATAATACCTCCTTTTACTTTCTTTTTTGGAAACACATTAATAATCGAAGCAATCTTAATCCTAAAATTAAAAATGAGATCGAGAAAGAAGTGAATATGTATTTTACTCTCCCGGGAAACAGTTTTGTTATGTTTTTCACTAACTTTCAATGCCAGCCATAATGAGTTTTTTTTAACTACAGTATAAATTTTAAAAAGATTCTGAACAAAATTTTGGATCGAACTCGCACTCAGTAACTAAAGTCCATTACCACTCGGCTATTAAATATCCTTTTAGTATTTATAAAGCGATTAGATAAAGTCTGAACTTAGCCGAGAATATTAAACGGTTCAATTTATTGAGATTAATACACACCTAAGCCATTCTCATATGCATTATGTATCTTAATACGAGGTATCGGGCGATTTGATCGTTATTGCAACTTTGTCTCAAAAGATTTGGGTCGCAGTTTGAATAAAGGTTTCTTGACCACTATCGTATTTGATATTTGCGACGGCAAGTGGAAGAACTAAACGGATAGGTCGAATATTTTAGAACCAAACGTACAATGTTAATGGCAATAATAGATCAGTGCAAGTCAAAGACTACTGTTGTATAACTGGTGCAAGTGTCACATACGTTTTAAGGCTATACCTATATTATGTAAAAAGTAAAAATAAAGTGTCCATATATATTTTGTCCCACTGCTGGCACGTGTCTCCTAGAATTCAAGCGAGGTTCATTGGGCCATAGTTCAGTGATACGATAGCCCAATGAACTGGCTGGCTGGCTGGCTTCGTGAACTTCTCACACCTTCAGAGACATTCAATCTCATCAACATGCAAGTTTCCTCACGATGTTATCCTTCACCTGTGAGCGATATAAGGTACACGTAGAAATTTATAAAAACCCATTTCAAGACATAAGGGTCAGGCTCGAACCCGGCCGCTCTCACTCAAGAGGCCGAAACTATATCCAATGGACCATCGTCGCTTACTATACTTATACTATATTAAATACTAAACTTTTGTTAATTTGAATAAGTATCTTGTATGAATAAATAAAACAGTTCTTATAATTTCATTCATTTATTCAATCTTTTTCTATTCTAAACAATAAAATTTCACAACATTCAACAAATTCACATGATGCTTTAATATCAAACAGTTATTTACCATCCGTGGCCAGTCCTTAATCCATAGGACAAAGCTGGAGAAGAGTAAGAGATGGCTGGAGCTGATGCATAAGATGAAAATCCATGTCCCAAAGTTGTTACTGGAGCAGCATGGGCCAAAGAGGCATAAGACAGCGCTGGGGCATAAGAGTGTCCGAGAGATCGGATTGGTGTAGAATAAGATGAAATTGAAGGGATAGCATAAGATCTAGAAACTAAAGGAGCAGCAGCGGCATAAGTGGTTGCAATAGGTGCGGCGTAGCTTCCAACACGGGAAGTGTGTCTTGATATCGATTGGTAAGAAGTTGCCGGGGCAGAGGCATAGCTTAAGTGTGATGGGGCGTAAGACGCAACTGGTGCAGCGTGGTAAGAGATTGGTGCGGCATAGCTGACTGGAGCTGCGGCAATGGTCACCGGACTGGCATGAGCTGAGATTGATTGGTACGATACAGCGGGCGCTGCGGCATAGCTGACAGCTGGTGCGGCAATCGTTCTTGAGATAACTGGTGATGCGTATGAGGCCAAGTGGGTGTTGTATGAGGCCACGGGTGCGGCGTATGAAGCCACCGGCGCAGCGGCGATAGGAGCAGCATGTGCAGTGGTGTGGGTGGAGTAAGACACGGAAGCAGCAGGTGCGCTGTAACCGATGGCACCTCCGTGCAGAAGGTTACCAGCGGATGCGATGCCCGCTGCGCATAAGAAGATTATCACCTGAAATAAAAAACAAACTTTAGCTGTGGAAAATCTGTGGAATCTGAAAGAATACCTAGATAAAAAAAACTAAAAACTTGTTCTCAATGGGTTTCGAAAATCATTTTCTCTGGCAATATGTTTGAAAAAAACTTTGTATAATTTAATATTTGAAATTGTATAAATCATTTTTATTTAAAAGAGAAATGTGTTACCTTTGAATACATGTTTCAACTGTTGGTTCGATCAAAGTCTGTCTTGGAGATAAAAATATTCACTTTTATATTGTTCAGGTATGTTAAGCAACGGTTTCAGAAAATCAGGCTTTTGGTATTGTGAAATAAAGTTCTGGAAGAAAGTATTTTGTTACCAAATTGTTTTTTTATTGTAACCTTGTATTTTGTCATTTTAATTGCGAAGTATGTATTTATACGAGAGGAGATATTTGAGCAGAGGGCAATGACCCTACACATTGCATAATATGTTATCATAATATCCCGCAAGGGAACAAAATAATTTTCTGTGTTCCTGGGTCATGGATGTGTATTAAATATGTGTTTAATATAGTAAAAATCATTAAATATATTTCCGTTGTCTGGTACCCGTAACACATAACTCTTCGAGAACTTAGCACGGGACCAGATTGACGTGGTGTAAAGCATCCATAGATATTATTATTTAAAAAAAAACATTTTATTTATTACAAGAGCAAAAGTATGGAATTATCGATCATAGACGAATTTTGGAAATTGGTCGGGGCAACTAGGTATATATATAATTTTTAATCTATGATACTATTAAAAAAAACATTTTTTCCGTCACGCGTAAACTATTAATTATAGCTTAGCTAATTAAGATATTATGTTTATTAAAGTTAGACAGATTGATCAATACGTTTTAATAAATATGAAATAATTTATTTCAATGCTTTGTCCTGGCTTAGGTTTACAGACGTATTGACTGATATAATATGCGGGCAAACGCAGTTAGTAAAATTTTCTTGTCATATCCTCAGTAGGCTAATAGGGTTCTAAATGGAAAATTGCGCTTAGAACGGTAAAGGTTGGTCAACTTCCAGTTCCCTGAACGGAACATGATCATCTAGTCTAGCTTGAATATTCGTAAACATCCAACAGACTGCCAGCAGTCCATCTCCTGGTGACGAACAACAGTGCGGAGAAGGCGCTACTTATTGCGCCTCCAGAAAGACTCGGGCCCATTTATGGTAGTGTGGAATTTCCACCTGATTATGATGACAGTCCCTCTTTATGATGAGTAGTCTAGCCTTTCGTTGGGGCCAGCCTATCGCTGAGGTGTTGCCGATGCCTCCAGATCCGCGATCCTTAAGAAGTGATGAATGTGCTCACAGTCGTTGTAGGTTGGGTTAGATATTATCTTTGAACATTACATAAAGATTTTCCTGCGTCAAAAAATGCCAGTTGATCCTACGTAGTACGATGCGTGTGGTGAAGTATCACCCTTGTTTTTTTTCGAAAGGTCTAGATTTTTAGGCCCGACGGCCTTTAACCTCAATCGGTAAATAGGTATCTCTCGTCTTGATTTTTATTTAAAGAAGTCTATATGGTTTTAAGTATTGGTCGGCCATTAACCAGATGGGAAGACGATCTCCGTACAGTGGCAGGTCCGCGTTGGATGCGAGTAGCAAGGGATCGGTCGTCTTGGCGTTCATTGAGGGAGGCCTATGTTCAACAGTGGACGGATAGAGGCTAATGATGATGATGATGATGATGATGATGATGATGATGATGATATGGTTTAAAGAATAAGGTTCTATGGCGATGATGATGAAATATATTAAAGCGAGTAATCATAAAGTCGTTTTAATAATCTGGAACATACGCTAAAGGCGGACAAGCTTTGCCCTGACATTGTTACAGATTTGGCATGTAAAGCTATCGCGATTGTAAGCGAATTTAATACTTGTTACAATATCTTACAAGATATATTACGATATCACATATTAAGTCCTGAGTGCATTTATTATCTGCAACGATTGCATACTAGTTTGTCCTGAACAGTATAAAAACTGAATATGTGGTTTAGAAGTCTTACTGTATACCACACAACCGCCCCAACATGTACTCAAAGGTGCGACACAAAATAGATTAAATTAATTTTAGGGGAAATATGAGTGAGAATACTAAATATTATAATTAAGTTGTAAAACTAAAAGTTTTTTTTTTGGTTTTGTATTGATCGAATTGTTTAGTTTTTTGGCGTGTATTAACGTCTATTTTATTTATCTAGTCCCAAATTCTGTTAGATTTTCGTATAAATGTAAAATAAAAATTAAAGTAAATGTTGAACGTTTACCGGTAAGAGGGATTCTCTGTGCTGCGCCACCATGAATGTATCACCACCTTGGTACCACCGTCTTGCTCATTACTCCTGCAAAACAGCTATGCTGTACTTCAGAAAGAAGAGCAAAACAGCAGTGTAATTAACGATCATTGGTAGCATTGACCGCTTACCATCAGGTGGCATGTATACCCGTTGGCTTATTCAGCTAACATAAAAAAACGTCGCCGTACTTAGACAGTGCTTAGTAATTTTCTGCTCAGTAAAAAGCTTGAAAAAAGTAAATTTAGCAAAGAATAACAACAGATCATTGAAGAGGTATAAAAACAAGTAATAAAAAAAAACAACTAAGCGCTATTAAAAGCTCTGCCTCCTTCTCTTGATAACAGTAATTTTATGGTTCCGGGAATAACTATAAAGTAGTTTTACACTTTTTTATTGTGTTTTTCAGGTGATCATCTTCTTGTGCGCAGCGGGCATCGCTTCTGCCGGTAATCTCCTGCACGGAGGTGCTATTGCGTACAGCGCGCCAGCAACTTCAGTGTCTTATTCAACGCAGACCACAGCACACGCTGCCCCTATTACTACATACGCTGCTGCGCCGGTGGCCTCATATGCTGCACCGGTAGCCACATATGGTGGACATATTGGATCATACGCGGCCCCTGTGGCCACATATGGCGCCTCATACGCGGCCCCTGTGGCCTCATATGGTGCCTCATACGCCGCCCCTGTAGCATCATACGCATCATACGCAGCGCCTGTTGTAACTAAGTCTGTGGCTCCTGTAGCCGCTTACTCCGCTGCTCCAGCAGTATCTTACCAGTCGGTATCAACTCACACCTCTCCTGTGGCCTATGCAGCTGCAGCTCCAGTTATCGCGAAGAGCTATGCTGCACCTGTATTGACTCGTTCTTATGCTGCCCCAGTTGTAGCTCGTACCTATGCTGCTGCTGCTCCAGTCATTTCTACTTCATACGCGGCTCCAGTAGCTCGTGCTTATTCACCAGCTATCACCTACACATCAGTAGCTGGTCACGGCTATCCCTCTGTTTCATACGGGGCGCCCTCATTAGCTTACTCTGCGCCAGCCTACTCTGTTTCCGCCGCCCCCGCTCTTTCCTACGGTTATGGAGCTGGTCACGGCTGGTAAATACCAAAGCAACCGTAACCACTGACTGTAATAATTATCCTGTTGATTATTTAATAATTTTGTTAAAAATATACAATGATAAAATTTTTATGTAAATTATAAATATATTATTTGAAATTAGATAATATTTTTTATTCTGAATACCTACATCCTAGACTAAGAAACAATGGGAGGAATACGTTTGAATAGTGGCGCCTACTTCCTGCTTGTCATAATAGACAAAGGGATATAGTTTATCCTTTTGGACATAAGGTAATAAGAGCTAGTCTCGAGTTAACAGCTATTAGCCATCAGACTAGTTTTCCAGTTTTCAATATACAATTCATAGAACCTATGTGTAGCAGTTAATTCATTAATGTATACTTAACGACCTATTTCAAATAATAATAATCTGCAACAGTATCATGGAAAATGGGCTATTAATATAATAAATGATTCACAACTTTTCATCTTTCCTTAATTACTTTAGTGCAGTTCTGTTTCAGTTTTCAATAATTAGCAATAACTTACTTGTATAGTATACTTACTTATATAGGTAGTACTCCTATAATCTTATGGTGCCCCTAATTGTAACCACAATATACCCCAGGGAGTACGGGGATAAGGTATATAATATGGTATTTAGATGTGTAAGCTATATTACTGAAGTTTAATCAAATTAATTCAAATTATTTTCTAAGACGACAAATCCCTTGCCACTCGCATCCAACACGGATCGGCCACTGTTCAGAGATCGTCTTCCCACCTGATCAATGGACAATGGCCTACCAACACTTTGTCTACCTAAACGCGGCCTCCTTTCTTGAACCTTAATGGATCATCGGCCATCCCGAGTAGTCCATAGGTTAATAATTCTTCTTAATTCCTTATACCTAATTTATCTTATGATTTTATATTTATTTGTGAAGTTGATCCTATTATGTGGATTATAAATTAATCTTTTATTTCAAAATGCTTAACCTCCTTTAAAAAAACATATTTTAATTTTTTTTTGAAGTGAAACTTCTTTAGAATCGTTGTGATTTCAAATCGGATGCAACGGAAAAAACGACAGGTAAGAGACACAAATACAAAAGAGCTAGAGAGCAAATGTCGGTGTGTATGTATATTGCACACCTTGTGTTTCACTTCTATTGTGGTGAATCGCACACACACCTTTTTCTTAGTTAGAGAAATAATTTTAAATTAGAGCACTATTAATGTTGAGCAGGAGACATAATATTTCTAGTAATAATATATAATTTTATGTGTTTGTGGTTAAATCCCCATTGAATAATAATATACTATAATAATACGCCGTATACGACAAGCTAATAATCGGTAATTCCAGCTTAGCACAGTGATGGCTAATTACGTTGGATACTAACTAATTAAGTTATGAGTTTGATAGGCAAATGTTTTGTAATTAAATACAATTATTTTCTGTATGAGAATTAAAAACCCATTATAAATGATCTAAAAAAAATTATGGAAAAGTTATCTCGATTTATAATCGTAAAAAATAATAGCAATGAAGCAAAGGAAAAACTGCTATTAAGTTTCTGCAGACAATTTATTTACTTTTAAATTAATATTGCTTTGACTAAGTATTAGTTATTACAAGTATATTTCAGTCATGGGTGTCACCACCAAATACCTAAAGTGCTTGAAATGTATCATTAATTCGATAGACCAAAGGCAGACGAGCCACATAAATGGTTAGCGTCGACCATGAACATCAGCGAATGATCTGATACTAGCAGAATATAAGATGTTATTTGTCGGTGCGAGTAACTACAGCGTGGTCCTGTTCTTCTCTCTGATTTGCTGTTTTTCATAGTAGAAACCAGTATGATGGTGATATTCCTTCCATCGAACTCACTGAAGTTTGGCAAAATGCAAAAAATCCGTATCACAGTATATTTTGCCAAGCCCCGGCAAGTCACAGTCGAAAATTCCTCTCGTGACCTAATCATAGAAAAAATAATGTTAAAAATGCTGTAATAAATAGATATTATTACACACGTTGGTTTTGCGATTTCATTATTTAAACTTTATGTATTTTAAAACTCAATTCTGAAAAGTTAAAAATCACGAGTACAAAACACCGATTAATTAAAACTTAATCCGAAACAAAAGAATTTTATACTTTGAAATTTCTAAGAAAATTATGTTTTTAATTAATATTGTTCGAACGGTTATTTACAAAATTTACTAAGACTTGGTAAACGCAGCGGTTTGAATCTTGCTATTTTTGTTAACGCGCTTTCAAATAGCTGCAATATTTATCTAACACGTCACGTGATACTTTTTTTTAAAATGAAGTCACATTTTTATCATATATGGAAAAAACTTTGTGCGTTTGTCACTGAATACCGAATTTGAAAATAATGATAGAAGAAAGTCACTTCCGGCTGTAAAATGGGTGTTGCAAAATGAGCGGGAAATCCCATCTGTTGGCATATAGTGACAAAAACAGGCGCCTTTTTTTAAATAAAATAAAGAAATATAATTTGAACATACAATTATAACTATTATAGTTCAAATTATAATTCTTTATTTTATTTTAAAAAAAGGCGCTTGTTTTTGTCACTATATGCCAACAGATGGGATTTTTACAATATTGCCAACATTTACGATTGTAGGAAGCCCTGAAGTCCTACTATTACATATTATATAAATATTGGCTCGGAGGAAAAATTCTTCAGAGTTCGGTCTTTATTTATAAAAGAAATTTCTTCTAACGGTTCGGTTCACATCACAATTTCATCGGCGATTCCCAACAAGTTTCTTGAGAAATAAATGTCAAACTTTTGCTTAGCGCCTTTAATAAAGTAGCGTGTATTCCAGAAGCCTTTGCGGATATTACCTATCGGTTTAATCTGCTCAAAGCACACTATAAAATATTCAGAAATATTTTTTGGAGTTTATTGGAGTTTACTTTTTGAGAACCGATTTTCATATATAAGGCCCGGGTATGAAAATCTATGGAAGTAAAATCAAACTACGATGTTACACGAAGCGTTAAACGAAAAAGAGAGCCTGAGAAACGGCTACCATATCCAAGGAACGCAGCAGGCGAGTTACAAACTGTATTTTAACAAATTCATTGTATCTATACTAATATTATAAAGAGGAAAACTTTGTTTGTTTGGTTGTAATTTATAGGTTCATAAAGTACTGGACCAATTTAAAAAATTCTTTCACCGTTTGAAAGCTACATTATCCACTAGAAACATAGGCTAGATTTTATTCTGAAAAAAAAAATAGGGTTCCGTTAGATATTTGGGTTCTTCGGACACAAGGTTTAAAATGTCGTTGTAAATCTTAGTTACCGCAGGCGAAGCTGCGGGCAACGGCTAGAATTTAATAAAAATAGATGTATCGCGCATACTCTTCTTATACAAAATGCATTTATTTACCCTTATTCAATAATCCATTTATGTTATAATCGTTCGTAAGGAGTAAACTCCTGCCGTGCGTCGGAGCTGACACACACACTTTTTTATTTCTTTCATATTTATTTCAATCATTGTTCTTAGTTTACATAGTAGTAACAAGGCAACATATCGAGTAAATCTTGAAATATATTTTTAACCCAAAAACTTTCCATATAAGTAATACTTCCTAACGTCCTTGTTTCGAGTATGAAGTTAATGATAAAAACAATCGACTACTTTTTAAGTATTCGTATAAAAATATTGAAATATATAAAATAATAAGGTGTCCTATATAAATTGAAATCCAGATTTTTTTAAGATTTATTGATATGACAACATAAATGTTGTAACACATTTAGTTCCATTTAACTTTACTGTGGCTTTTACATGCAATACAACTGATAGCGATAAGCGTATAAATAAATAATTAATTTATAGTTATTGCATGATTGTATAATGTGGGAACTATATGTTGATAAAAAATATTGCCCGGGGCTGTACTCGCTTTGATTTAGTGAAATGGCAATGAATATTAGTGATGGATCTTAGGCAATCGATACTAGCCTTCTATTTTGAATATAATATTTTCTTAGCTTTTTTCTAAATTTCTTAGCTCATTACTGATGAGAACTGAATTTTTGGCTTATTTATTAAAATATCTAACGCCCAAATACTTTCGCAACTCAAACTTGGAAGCTGCTTACATTTTGAAGACATAATATGTATTTAAGGCGTGCTCAGTAGTTTGAGGAGCCCCCAAATATTTAAGTGGCGTTTGAGAATTCGGGTGTTACTTTTATAAAGAAGGACAGATTAATAACTGACATTAAAACTTACCTTCCTCATTATCTTACATTTCAGGATTGGCAGCACATGAATGACTCGCCGGGGCTAGTCCTAGTTGAAATTCATTATGTTAATGTGCAACGCTGATCATTTACCGTTTGTTGGCAAGTCTTTGAGTTTGTTTCTAAAATAACTAACAAAAATCGGTTATCTATAAAGTCGGTTTACTGACGATAGTTGAACGTGACAACGTCATAAGAAAATACTGATGGGCCGATTGTGCATCTTAGTCGCTCGTTCCGCGCTCTCGCTTGCACTTCAAGCCTTAAATGGAACGCCTCAGAGCCAGGTAACGCCGCATGAGTTATGTTTTTTAGTGCGTGCAGCCGGCTCTATCGATTTATAAGACGAATTTAAGACGCTTGTCCACCACAACCATACCTAGACGTCTCACGTCACTGATAACGAGACTATTCCTGGTTGAGATCAAGTAGATATGACAAGCTTGCGGTGGAAACATGGCCTTATTAAATGTATGCTAAATTGGCGTCATAATCCCTGTCATCATCGGTGACTTCCTGGTGACAGTGGCGGTGTATAGGCGACCTTATCTTTCAATTTCAATATACTATAATGTAGTAGGAAAGAGAATATCTCCTACTACGAAGAGAATTCCTACTACTTGCATGTACTATAATGTAGTAGGAAATCTTTTTCCTACTACATTATAGTATATGCAAAATCAAAAGGTAATTATTGAATTGTTACTTGTAATATTTGTTAGAGACCGTTTTTTTTGTTACTGATGTTGATAATATTCACACAACGCCTGAAGTCAAAAGCAATGATAAAGTAAAAGTAGTTCACAATTTTCTCGCTCGTTATTACTTTTTATGATGTAGATTTGGTTGTTTCAAGGCTCTACGCGTATACGTTTATAGTGACAAGGTGAGCTTCAATAAATACTTATTTTTGTGCATTTTCACAAAAATAAGTATTTATTGTTATATTTAGTCCTACTGTCATAAGGAAAAGGGTGTAAATATCAATGGTGTCTATGTATCGCATTTTAGATTTGCCGATGATTTTGTGCTGTTCTCTGAGGTATTATGAGGTACTACTGTTCCATTATGCGTTTATTTATTATTAAAGTATTTTTATGGTTACTGGCCATACGTTGGAAATTTTAAATACATTGTTAGTTATTTTTCGCTTATGTCAGCAGTTTCAGGACTACTTTGTACTACCGTTATTGCTATGGTACTGTTTTACAGTCACATACAATTTTTTTTTCTACTATTTGTTGCCGTTAATAAACTAAGTTGTTCATTTATTTTTCATGTGAAAGATTTATACTGTGTTAGGTTGAAAATATTAATATAGTACGTTAAATTACGTCTCATTATCAAGAAAAAGGTTTGCTAAAAAAAAGGACTGATGTTTGCTTTTATAGGATTTTTATTGGATATTTACAAATAAGTAATTTACAATCGTAACAATTAACATTTTACCTATTCTTACTTATTTTCAGTGATTACCATCCGTAGTTAGCGCCGAGACCAGCGTATGAGACGTGAGAGACGGCTGGGGCAGCAGAGTAGTGGACAGCGGGGGCGGCAGCGGCGTAGGTGGCGACAGCGGGCGCGGCGTAGGTCTTAGCGTACAGCGGGCTGGCGGCGTAGGAGATTGGGGCAGCGTGGGCCACTGAGGAGTAGACGGCTGGGGCAGCCAGGGTCTTGGCGTACACGGGGCCAGCGGCGTAGGAGATTGGGGAGGCGTGGGCTACCGAAGAGTAGGAGACTGCTGGCGCGGCGTAGGTCTTGGCGTACACGGGGCTGGCGGCGTAGGAGATTGGGGCAGCGTGGGCTACCGAGGAGTAGGACACTGCTGGTCCGGCGGCGTAAGTGGAGACGGCGGGCACGGCGTAGCTCTTAGCGTACACGGGAGCGGCAGCGGCGTAGGCGCCGTGGGTGGTGGAGCGAGAGATGGACTGGTAAGAGACGGCTGGAGCGATGGCCTTGGTGACTACTGGGGCGTGCGCGTAGGTGGCGATGGGGGCGGCGGCGTAGCTGATAGGAGCAGCGTGTGCCAGGTGCGAGGAGTAGGACACGGAGGAGACGGGCGCGCTGTAGGCGAGGGGAGCGGCGGCGAGGAGGTTGCCGGCGGAGGCGATGCCCGCGGCGCACAGGAAAATGATGACCTGGTAAAAATCAAGATAAATTTTATAATATAATTCTAATTAAGAAAAACATTGGTAAAACTTCGACTTATAAAAATATCTTTATACAGTAAACTAAAAAGTAATGAAAGTTTTGTTCGGCATATAAATTTCTGTAAAACATTATCGGCATATTAAAAGTTATTATTAATTAATTAAAGAAAATTTATTGCTTTTTAAACTAATTTTACCTTTGAGTACATAATTGTTTGGTAGTTCTCGTTGGAATAATTTCGCTTGTACTTACTGGTGCTTATATACTCATATTTAAAACTGGTATTCGTTTTGGGCGTACAATTCGGATCATCGCCGCAAGCGAATTATTTCAATGTCAAGGCTGCGTTGCATTACCGATATAAGATATATGAGGTGTAAGGTGAACGTTTTGAGCTTTCTGGGACTTCAGTAGTTCTTGTAAAGTATTGTTTCTTTATTCAAGGGCAAAATGTTTTCTTCCGTTCATAATATCCTCGGATCGACGTCTGAATTATACACCTGTTGTTTAAAACTTTTTAATCTTTTAAATTGAGCGACAGAAGAAGGGTTGTTTGTGTGGCTATTTTTGGTTTTGTAGCTTTTATAACTTGATGGATATAGGTATTGATGTATTCAATTTTATTATACATATTGGTGTTTAATTTGTCATCGGTAAGTATTATTAAAATTACTTAAATTCTTTCAAGAAAGATTCATATTTTAGGTTTTTTTTTTCATTTGTCTTGTAAGTGTTGAGTACGCCCGTAGTAAGCAGAGTCGCGGAGTAGGCCAACGCCATCCCGTGGTTCAGCTGTATAACGGAGAGAAGGAGTACCGCCGGGTTTTAGAGGGTAGAGGCTGCATCCAACATCATTCGGGCACAGCGACTCCCACATACCCTCCTCCTCCTAAGGGAGTTCCCTTCCCCCGCGGGATGTGTAAGAGCATTTCCCGGCGAAAAAAAAACCCCGTAGTAAGACTGGTTGTCGGACTTTCCGGTTTTATCCGACGGTGGTGAGGCAGAGATCCGCCATAAGTACAAACCCGACGCCATGAAGCCGTGGAAGTCACACTCCACGGCTGGCGGGGGGCAACCCACTTCCTATGACGCATAACGGTCACTAGGACCATTAGCATAGCTCCAATCGAAAAAAAAAGTTTCTTTCCGGCTTCTTATGACCCGTAAAGAATGTCAAAGATCCAAGAATGAGAGACAGCCAGGATCAACCTCTTAACGTGCATTTCTAGGCCTATTAGCATTCTCATTTAATATATGTGGGTAACACATAAGTTTACCTTCACCGGAGAGCAAGTTGAATAACTGAATATATAATCAGCTATATTTTTGCATATTGTTTTTGAGCCGCTGTACGGCATAGGGTTGAACATTGTTTTGCGAATTAGTGGTGGTGGCCGATTTGGAATTTAAATTGTCATATTGTATAATATTCTACTCGTTAAGTACTTTCATGCTTACCCATATTATTGACGGAGTTATTAAATATAATTCTATAATAATAAAATATTATATATTCCTCCATTTTGTGGCAGCAGCCATCTTGGATTATTTTTCATTAAAAATAAATAAGAACAGTCGCGACTGACTCACATTTTATATAACAAAAAAAAATGCGTTTCATCCATTTGCGAGCTGACAGACACACATACACACGTACAAGCACATCAAACATAATTGATAATATTATGACATCCCTATTTTTTGGGTGGGGGTTGAAAAAGACATTTTTTGATAAAAGATTGATATTGTTTTCTTATGTTTACGCGAATTTCACTTATTATAGTAAAACAACTTTTACGGATTTTATAGCGGTTTATTTAGTTTTTTATAAGCATAATATGTCACAGACTAAAGACTCAGTTAGCACCTTCTGCATAGATAGGACATCTGACACCTCAGTCCTCCCGTGACCATGGTTGCTGTAAAGTATCCGAAACGTCGGGCTCATAAAAATCTAAATAAGCCGCGATAAAATCCGTAAAAGTTGTTTTATTATAAAAAGGATTGATACTCAATAATTTCTCTTAAGAAATTGTTCATTCATAAAAAAACCTTTTTTACACGCTTTTTATTAGCTTCACTTGTATGTCAGTTTGTCAGTTTGTCAGTTTGTCAGTATGTCAGTATGTCAGTATGTAACTCTCCGTGGGTAATCTGCGCGCCTGCGGCCTTCCTTGGTTCTGGTAGCCGTTTCTCAGGCTCCCTCTCCGAAATCGAATTCTGATTCCCCGTATTGTTAAAACTAAAAAGTAAAAATAAATAATAGTTTAAAAAAACTAAAAACACGCTTTTTATAGAAACCCAAACTAAAAAATAGAAAATAAATTTTAATAAATTTAAATTAAGAATAGTGTTAAAAATTTCAATAACTATAAATTAATAATAGTGTAAATAAAAAAAAATATTTTATTTTAAAAAAAGCGTGGGGTGCATGGTGTCAATATAGTTATAAATATTTTATTGACAGATATGAATAGAGTGATTATCATTTTGATAATATCTTAAAAAGCACCCCACGCTTTTTTAAAATAAAATATATTTTTTTTATTTACACTATTATTAATTTATAGTTATTGAAATTTTTAACACTATTCTTAATTTAAATTTATTAAAATTTATTTTCTATTTTTTAGTTTGGGTTTCTATAAAAAGCGTGTTTTTAGTTTTTTTAAACTATTATTTTTCTCATCATCATTGTGTTTATTGATTTCATTGCTACATACATACTTAGTACTTTACTTATAGCTTTAATAATATTGAATAATCCTATAATTTGTATTATGGATTTCAATAAATAAATATATTACAATTTGTATTGCACAATTTGTATTAATCTTAAAGCGACATATTCGACCTCTATATTCAGAAGCGCCATATCCGAATCTTCAAGGCAAACCCTCGGGGTTTTGGTCGGTGTTTTATATTTGTCCCTACGCTGGCCCCGAGGCGGGCCTTATATCTGAGTTGCTGTATTTGTGATGCGTTTTGGTAGGGTTTCTTTTGAATGAAGGATACAGGTGCTTGAAGTGAAATGAGAAAGTGAAAAAGAAATCCTCTTTTAGTTTGAGGTCTATGTATGACATTGTGTTAAAATGTGTCCGGAAAAAGTTCTATACATCAAATATTTGTATGCGGTAGTGCCATGCTGTATTGGTCTGGCATGACCGGATTAGTACCTCTCCCTCATATAATATTACTGGTGAGTTTCGGTGGGCCTTTGGATTAGGGAGAAGGGGGGGGGGCGCTTACAGGCGCCGGTAGTCACTATTAGGCTTCGGCTTATCGGTTGATTCCTTAAGGCTCTGTATCCTTATCCTCATCACCAGCCTTTATCCGTCCACTGCTGAACATAGGCCTCCCTCAATCAATGCTACCGACCGCGATGCCTTACCACTCGCATCTAACACGGACCGGTCACTGCACGGGGACTTCTCCCACCTGGTTAATAGCCTACCAGCACTTCATCTACCAAAACGCGGCATGCTCATACATACTCTATAATAATATGTGCTCGTACTCTGTTGGTTAATGATTGATTCATCTACAATATTTTTCATTTTTATTCTGTTTATTTTATAATATTTGCATTAGGTATGGAAAAACCATTTTCTTCTGACATAAATAAATATATACAAAACTGGCGGACCCGACAGACTTCGTTCTGTCAAAAAGATTTGGTATATGGCAGTTTTTTGTTCCTACCTATTTGAGTCTTTTATTTTCGGTTTGAGCTATGCTAATGACCCTAGTGGCCGTAATGTTTGTGTGTTATGTGGTTCTTTCCTGTGGCGGGAGCATGCCTCATCAAAGTAAGATAAATTTTTCACGAACTTTAACCACTTCCCTTCTGGGATCCACTTAAAGACTTCAGACTAAGAGACGAACTTCGGTTTCAAACCCGAATAAAAATAATCTAAACGGACAGTCGAAACCCAAAGGTGACAAATATTTAAAAAGTGGGTGTCTCGCTCAGATACTGGAGATTATGATCTGTAAAGGAAGTCATGGGGATTTAATAAGCATAACTACAATAATCAACAACTTATTACAACACACAAACTCATCTATTCTTGTGATGGCATTTTATATAATGGGTACATCATCATCATCATCAGCATTTATCCGTCCACTGCCGACCAAGACTTCGTCTACCTAAACGCGGCCTCAACGCTTGAACCTTATTGACCCATCGGCCATCCGTTCTTCTGAGTGTGAGACCAACCCATTGCCACTTCAACGTGCATATTTTTCGCATGATATCGGTAACTTTAGTACTCTGGAGGAGGACTTCCTTTCGAATCCTATCTGCCAAATGCCAATACACTAAGCATAGCACATTCCATAGCACGTTGAGCTATGGAAAAATTACGGACCCGTCGTAAATTAAGAGTTTTTTTTCGGTCCCGTAGGTCATCACGGAGAGAACGCATGGGTCTTTAAACTGTACGTTATAGATGACGTGAGAATATGGCGAAGCTTCCTTAATGTTGCCCACCCTAATTGAATCCTCTTATCGGCTTGCCTCTCGAAGCTATGTCGTACTTTGCAGCTAGGTCGACAAGGTAGTTTAGGGTAGGACGTTTACCGGCCTAAGGAGAACGTGTACGTTGAACATGACTTTCATGTTGTCCAAGTTCATCCTAAGACCTGCACGTCGGGATGATTCATTTAGACTGTGCAGCATCTCTTGCAAACCCTCCAGCGACTCGGCCAATATAAGTATATCGTCGGCGAAACGAAGGTATGAGAGATAATTATGCGATATTCATCTACATTCTACAAAGTATATTTTTGTTTCTTAGATTTCTTTTCATATCTACTATTCGCTAAGCAATTCTATCGACCTATTCCCAAGGCTGCGAGGATATTGATGGCATTAAGGTTAATGTTCATTGGTAAAGCCTTGTGCAGATTATGTTATACTTGTTAGCGAATGTTACATTCATCCTTAATTTGTTTGTGGATATTTTTGCTTATTGTGTTTTTTATAATGTAATAAGAACAATTTTGAATTTATGTAGAAAGCAAAGGAAATTTGATAGCGAAGTCAAGCTTACTAACCAGTAAGTGCCAAACAGCTATCTGCCAAATAAATTTAAAGGTAAAATGATGGTAAAACGCAAACAAGACTAACTAGATTATTTATCTGTCAAGTAATTTATCTATACTAATATTATAAAGAGGAAAGATTTGTACCTATTTTTGTATGTTTGTAATGAATAGGCTCAAAAAGTACTGGACCGATTTCAAAAATTCTTTCACCATTCGGAAGCTACATTATCCACGAGTAACATAGGATAAATTTTATTCTGATAAAAATAGGGTTCCGTAAGATATTTTGGTTTTTCGGACACAAGGTGTAAAAAATGTTATTTCGCGTACTAAGATCCCGTTGTAAATCTTAGTTAACGCAGGTGAATCTGCGGGCAACAGCTAGTGTGGTATATAGCTATCGGGTACTTTCGTGGTACATTGTTAAACACTTAGGGCCTGTTTCACCACTTATAGCCGCCACGATAGCCGGATAGGCTATCCACAACATATTTGTCAAATATGTTATGGATAGCCTATCCGGCACTTATCAGGAGGTGGTGAAACAGCCCCTTAATATGGCAAAATATTCAGTAAATAAAACAGGCTTTAATATTTTTATTCAATTTTATATTTTTTTTATTTGAGATTTACAAAATAAACAATCATAACAATGCATACTCTATTTACAAACTTATTCCGAGGTCCTTTATTTTACTTCTTCAGTGATTACCATCCGTAGTTAGCGCCGAGACCAGCGTATGAGACGTGAGAGACGGCTGGGGCAGCAGAGTAGTGGACAGCGGGGGCGGCAGCGGCGTAGGTGGCGACAGCGGGCGCGGCGTAGGTCTTAGCGTACAGCGGGCTGGCGGCGTAGGAGATTGGGGCAGCGTGGGCCACTGAGGAGTAGACGGCTGGGGCAGCCAGGGTCTTGGCGTACACGGGGCCAGCGGCGTAGGAGATTGGGGAGGCGTGGGCTACCGACGAGTAGGAGACTGCTGGCGCGGCGATGGTCTTGGCGTACACGGGGCTGGCAGCGTAGGAGATTGGGGCAGCGTGGGCTACTGAGGAGTAGGACACTGCTGGTCCGGCGGCGTAAGTGGAGACGGCGGGCACGGCGTAGCTCTTAGCGTACACGGGAGCGGCAGCGGCGTAGGCGCCGTGGGTGGTGGAGCGAGAGATGGACTGGTAAGAGACGGCTGGAGCGATGGTCTTGGTGACTACTGGGGCGTGCGCGTAGGTGGCGATGGGGGCGGCGGCGTAGCTGATAGGAGCAGCGTGTGCCAGGTGCGAGGAGTAGGACACGGAGGAGACGGGCGCGCTGTAGGCGAGGGGAGCGGCGGCGAGGAGGTTGCCGGCGGAGGCGATGCCCGCGGCGCACAGGAAAATGATGACCTGGAACATATAGTATTTCACAGTTAGTTTTAAAGTTCTTTTCAGTTGTAGAGTAAATTAATTAATTGTTTCAAAAATTAAGTGATTTAGTTTTTAAGGTTTATCTAAATTTAACATTTATATAATAATAATAGTTATCACTATTTTGTTAGGGCCAGCTTATAAATAAGTTAACTCATGAAAATTTATAGAAATTCTTATAATAACACCATAAATGATTCACTCAATAAGCGTTTAAAGTAGTCCGGAAAAAATATATAAAAAAAATCCTCTTGAATTGGCTCTTCTTGATGCTATCACCTATTTGAATGATGTTTATTATTAACTTAATTGAGTTGCGAAGTATTAATATTACATAGTAGTCGTTCTTGAACTATATATACTCGTATTACCTTGGAGTACATGATTGTTCGATGGTTCTGGTTGGAATAATTTTTGTTGTACTCGTCGACGCTTATATACTCATTGTGGCTGGTGTCCGTATCTCCATTGCAGTTCGGAGCGACGCCTCGAGCGTAATATTCAATGTCAAGAGAATTTAAGCTGGCATTTGCAATTCCGATGCGAAGATATTTTCGGACGGCCACTTAACTAGATAGGGATTCTGGTGGAGTAGGTAATATTTAGATTATGCATTTGTCACCTGGATAAGACTATATTGATTACTTAATGGGAATAGATTGTTTGTTTTGAATAATTTCTATAGTACTAAATTATGTTGAAAGGAGTTCTACGTTTGTTCTTATGCATATACTATATTGACCCTTATAAGTACTAACGTCGAACGCGGGTCTCCTCTTAGAAATCAGGCGAGGAAGGTTGTAATTAGATTAAAAAGGCTTATATTCGTTGGTGAATCACACACCGTTAAAGACTTTTAATTTCATCAGACATGCAGTTTCTTCACAATGAACCATCGTCTTTAAGTGTACATACAAATTTCAAGGTACCACAGGCTACAGGATCGAAATTCAACCTCTTGCTCAAGAGACCGAATCCATAACAAATGAGTCTAGAATATTGTCGATTATTTACTGAATGGTGGTAAGGTATTTCAAATATCAAAATGATTGCTATTTATATGTGCTACGGGTACGTCCCGTTCTTTTGCAAAAGTTTAGTTTTCAACAAGAAGTACTAATTACAATGAAAAATGTCATTGCAGTGTGCGGCGCTAATTTTTATGATCTACCAATTTATTAATAAGTAGGAATAAAAAAAGGCAAGAAGGATAAATAAAAGCAGGCTAGTGACAATATTTAATCTACCTTATTTTGGTTTAAATTGGTTTATTTATTTTTTAATATAATTAATAATAATTTATTTTATTATATTTAAATACAAGATCTTTTTTGTCGTTAATGATATTGGGGTTATCCACACTGATCACCTTATCTTAATATATATATTTCTTGTGTGCGTGTGTATGTGACTGAACTCCTCCTAAACGGCTGGACCAATTTGAGTGATTTTCTTTGTGTGTGTTCAAGTAGATTCGAGGATGGTTTAGATTCACAAATCAGACCGGCAGATGGCGCTGCAGTCGGTATCTAGGTTATTGATCTGTACTGCCACTATCGATTCGTATCTAAAGGACAACGTCTGTGGGGTCCGCTAGTATTATATATTGTATTGTATGTATAACGTTCAGTTTATATTTTTGTTATCAAAAATGTTTTTGAAAATGTGTTTTGAACACAACAATTCACTCAAGAATTAAGCCTATTTTCACAATTCAAAGTGCCTCAAAATTTTATCTCAAATCATTATTTAAAAAATAGAAACAAAAGTAGAAGAAGCAAAATTACGTCAGTTAGTATTTGTAGAGACTATGATTTACTTTGAGAATGTTTATACCGTCTCTGCCGTTGTACCAGCGTAGTTTCCATTCCCGTGGGATTTTTTGAGGATAAAATTATCCTATCACCTTTTCTGATCTTAAACTATATCAGTACGAAATCTCATTTCGAACATTTTTTCAAATTGTAACATTTTTCTTATTATAGAATGTTAATACCCGTTATAAAAAGTCCATTCAGAATAATTTTGGGTGGAATTACACGAAGATTATTTATCAAACAATTTAAGTGGATAAGAATTTATAAATAATATACTGTTACCGTTGTTGGAGCGAAGATGGTCCAGTGGTGGATGGACTCGGCCTCTTATGCGAGAGGTCCGGGTTCGATCCTGACCCATCCGTGTGTGCCTTGAAATGGGTTTTTCTAATTTCCAAGTGCACCCCAAACACGAGACCATCGCTCACTCACCGGTGAAGGAAAACATCGTGAGGGAACCTGCATACCTGATGAGATTAAAAGTCTTTGAAGGTATGTGAAGTTCACCAACCCGCACTGGGCCAGCGCGGTGAACTATTGGCCCATTACCCTCCTCGCCTGATTTCAAGGAGGATACTCGTGCCCAGCAGTGTGACATAAAGGGTTGATACTTTACTACTTTTATACTGTTACCAATTTCATCGCCATTACAGTGGTGAATACCATCGCGAACTTCTTCTTATTTTTCGTAGATCATCGAAGTTCATATTATTCGAATCTAAATTCTAAAACGACTACGTAGGAAGAATGACCGATATGTATATTTAATTCCACAAGTGGGCACAGTGGAAAAATAATATCACACATGTCTGTCCTCGGTGGCTCAATGGTTAGCGCGTTGGCGCTCAAGCCAAAGGTAGCGGTTCGAATACCGCTAGGAAACAAAATAATTTTCTTCGTTCCTGGGTCATGGATGGGTATTAAATTTGATTAGAATATAATAAAAATATAAATATATGTATATCTTATATATTTAAACGAGCAATTCTTGTATATATCTCTTAATATTTATAAATCTCGTGTCACAATGTTTGTCCTCAATGGACTCCTAAACCACTTAACCGATTTTAATGTTTTTTCTTTTAAAATGTGTGCTTTTCTCCAACTTAAAAGATAGGATAGTTTATTTCTCAAATTTGAGATTGCAATTTTATTTATTGCAAATTAATTGTTTTGACAGAACGAAGTCTGTCGAGTCCGCTAGTATATGTATATATATAATCGGGATCTCGGAAACGGCTCCAACGATTTTCATGAAATTTTGTATACATGGGTTAAGAACGAAGATAAATCGATCTAGCTAGGATACATTTTTAGAAAACTTTTTTTTTATCCGTGTTTTGAGGCATCGATAAAATATGATTAGAATACGAACGTAAATTTTGCTGTCAAATAATATGTCATGGTAGTTTAGTGGTGAAATTAGGCAGTTATATCCGAACGAGCCTGGTTCGAATCTCCAGTCCGAATTAGTTTTCCTTTTTTTTTAAGATAATTTTTTTTTGAAGAAATTTTTTATCGTATTTTATCACTAAGGGTACCGAGCAAATGCTCGGTCAGCCAGGTACTGTAG
Source organism: Lycaena phlaeas (assembly GCA_905333005.2). Taxonomy (NCBI): domain Eukaryota; kingdom Metazoa; phylum Arthropoda; class Insecta; order Lepidoptera; family Lycaenidae; genus Lycaena; species Lycaena phlaeas. The sequence continues at coordinate 5,450,097 of HG995176.1, forward strand.
TATTAAAATATTAAACATATGTATTTCCGTTGTATGGTAACCGTAATACCTTTACCCCGTACCCTTCGAGAATTTACCACGAGACCAGAGTAGTGTAAAAGCATCTAGAGACATTATTATTATTTTTACAAGAAGAATTGTAGAGTTAATTCATCCAGCTAATAAAGCAGCTGTGATGTTGTGTTTTTGTATAATAACAAAATCCGCCAAATTTGTGCTGCAACGCTGCCACGGTTCTGCACTCTGATCGCTCATGGACGTATGATTGACGGCTGAGGGGACGTTCACACAAATCACTGGTTGGTTGAGTTGCTATTGCGTCAGTGACAAGTACAATAATAATCCGGAACTGGTCCTTCCGGATTATTATTTCTCACATTACTCTACTCTATTCGGCTATATATGCTCGATGAAATCCAACTTTTTCAACTTTTGACATTATATATTTAATGTACAACATTGTTTTTTTTTGTTTTTTATGTCTTCACTGTCACCTTCTTATTCAAACACCACACCTAGTGAATGTACATACTGCTGTATGTGTGCGTACACAATCATCAACATAGAAAAATTGGGAGAAATCAATAGATAACTTATGACAGATGGATAAACCTGATAGCTGGTGAACATCATCATTTCAAATCAAATAAATATTTTTAAAAGTGAAAACTTCTTTAGCTGCGTTGAACAATTTGTTAGAGGAAAAATCCTATGGGTTCCCGACCCCGATAGGCTAACGTGACGTCATTATAAATCAAAATTTTTAGTATTAAAATTATAACTTCATAAATGGCTTGAATGCTTTATAAAAAACAAAGAAAAAACAAAACAAATTTAAAGTTGGGGACGAATATCATGGGAGTCATTAGCTTACCGTCAAGTATTTTACCAGATTGTAATAAGCTGACGAGAAATCAGTTGACGTGTTAAAACCTTAACATTCCAAGCTATTGATGACTCATGGCTTATGCCCATGAGCTCGTTTAAAAGTTTCAACAAAAGTTTTCTGGAAGCTTTGTAATATGCACAAATTTTATTCAAATTCCGATAAAGCTGACTAAAGCACCATTCCCAGGAAACATTTTAAAAGTCAGTTCATTAGCTTAAAAAGTGCTAATCGAACAAATGTAACGAGCAACTTTTGTAAAGTTGAAACGAGCTGATTCCATCAAAATTTTTGTAGCAGTTTAAACAGAATGTAAAAATTTAAAGCTCAAGGAAACAATTCAATAGATAAAATATATACACACATGATTTTATATATATTTTATTTGACATTTATATAATAAATAAATATAACAACGCATACTCTATTTACAACTTATTCCGAGGTCGTTTGTTTTCTTACAGTGATTACCATCCGTAGTTAGCGCCGAGACCAGCGTATGAGACGTGAGAGACGGCTGGGGCAGCAGAGTAGTGGACAGCGGGGGCGGCAGCGGCGTAGGTGGCGACAGCGGGCGCGGCGTAGGTCTTAGCGTACAGCGGGCTGGCGGCGTAGGAGATTGGGGCAGCGTGGGCCACTGAGGAGTAGACGGCTGGGGCAGCCAGGGTCTTGGCGTACACGGGGCCAGCGGCGTAGGAGATTGGGGAGGCGTGGGCTACCGAAGAGTAGGAGACTGCTGGCGCGGCATAGGTCTTGGCGTACACGGGGCTGGCGGCGTAGGAGATTGGGGCAGCGTGGGCTACCGAGGAGTAGGACACTGCTGGTGCAGCGGCGTAAGTGGAGACGGCGGGCACGGCGTAGCTCTTAGCGTACACGGGAGCGGCAGCGGCGTAGGCGCCGTGGGTGGTGGAGCGAGAGATGGACTGGTAAGAGACGGCTGGAGCGATAGTCTTGGTGACTACTGGGGCGTGCGCGTAGGTGGCGATGGGGGCGGCGGCGTAGCTGATAGGAGCAGCGTGTGCCAGGTGCGAGGAGTAGGACACGGAGGAGACGGGCGCGCTGTAGGCGAGGGGTGCGGCGGCGAGGAGGTTGCCGGCGGAGGCGATGCCCGCGGCGCACAGGAAGATGATGACCTGAAAATTTTAAAGATTATTAAGTGGATTATAGTAAAATAAGATATTCTCATCACATATAATTAACTCGATATTAGAATAAATAATTTTTACTCAACGTCGATTATAAAGTTATATTTTTATATTTTATTAGTTTAAAAAAATTAATACTAAATCAAATTACTCGTGATATCAATATCGCAAACGTACCTTGGAGTACATGATTGGTTCTTGCGTTGTTCTCGTTGGAATAATTTCGGTATCATTCACACATGCTTATATACGCGCTGGTCGGAACAGGTATCGATATCAGCTCTGTAAGAATCGGAACATCGCCGCAAGCGTCGCAGTTCAATGCCAAGGCCGAGTGTCATAACAGTTCGAAGCTATAGGAAACGGAAGGCAATCTGCAATGTGCCAGCAACATGTAAGAAACTAATATGAAAACGTCTTCTATATAAATTTATAAAATAAGTGCATGTCGAGTACAAAAGATATTATCTATCCTAATATTATAAATAGGAAAGATTTGATTGTTTTTTTGTGTTGAATAGGCTCTGAAACTACTTGATCGATTTGAAAAATTCTTTCACAGTTGGGAAGGTACACTATCCCCGGTGAATATAGGCTATATTACATTTTCAAAAAGTAAGGGACCCGTTTTAAATCTTAGTTGACGCAGGCGAAGCAACATGCTAGTTGTCTTCTAACTTTAGTAATTGCCATCATCCACCATAACATTTGAATTTTTATTTTTCACAAACGAGATCACAAAAACTAAACGGTTATGATTATTGTGCTTAAGAATTTCTTGATTTTATAATTTCTTATTTTGGTCAATGTGTTCTCTATTTCCGAAAATTTCGTTCAATAAAAAGAAAAAAATAAACAAAATATTTTAAAATAAGAGAACTATAATAATTATGTTGTAAGAATAAACATGAGTTCTATTTTTTTTATAGCTTTAGACCTTATATAAAAAAAGATCAAAAATTCTATTTTTACTGTACTAAACATATTGGGAGTGCTTGAGTATAAAATTGACGCTGAAATTAGATAATAATAAGAAAATGAATTTTCCTGTGTTATCGAAAAAAGAATAACAAAACAAAAACGCGACCACGTATCGTAATGACGTGTCGAGATTATCGTCTAGTTAATCTTTATAAATAGAAATGAATTGCGGAAATATACTCCCATGACTTTACAACCGCTGCACAAAATTTATTAATTTTGTTATGTTGGTTATCGTTTATTTGGTTGGTTATCGTGATTGGTTGGTACACATGACGATGACGCTAAACATTCCTGGGTAAGGACAGGACAACGTTTGCCGGGTTTCGTTTGTATTTGATAAAATGCTTTATGCTTTATTCATTCAATAACCAGGCATAAGATGTTTTTGCGGGAAATTCTAGCTTTCTACGATAGTCTTTAGTGGGTATTGACTTGTTTTCTTGAGAAAAAGGCTGATGATTCATTTTTACCGGTGTCATGAAACGAGTTCTTCTAAATCTCATGTTATCGCTTGTTCGCCGGTGAAGGAAAATATCGTGTAGAAACCTTCATGATTAAAAGTTTTTGAAAGTGTATGAAGTTCACTAACCCGCAATGTACCGACGCCCACCAACAGCCTTCTACCCTGAGTTCGAGGATACCCGTGCCCAAAAGAGGTAAAAAAAGTATAGTAAAGTATCAACCCTTTATGTCCCACTGCTGGGTACGTGTCTCCTCCTCGAAATCAGGCGAGGAGGGAATTGGCATGTTTTCCTTCACCGGTGAGCGAGCGATGGTCTCATGTTATGGGGTGCACTTAGAAATTTAGAAAAACTCATTGCGAGGCACACACGGGGGGTCAGAATCGAACCCGGAACCCCTCGCATAAGTGGCTGAGTCAATAGACTGTGGTGAATACACCACTGGACCATAATCGCTCCAAAGGGGTACATTATTATAATCTTTTTTACCTTCCTTTCCTTTGAATGTTATAATCACTCATTGACAATACCTAAAAATTTATTAATTCCATACATAATTCAGTCAAATATTTCACAAGGTATGACAATGAGGTATCAAATATAAAGTATGCGGCATATGAATCAATAGCATAAATACGAGTATACCCTGATGTGATATTTCTACCAAACTCACATTCCATCTCGTTATTGTGCATTTTTGATTCAATATGGGTTATTTAATTTGGAATTCATAATTTAATGTGCTATTTACCGCGACCTCGTATGCATACTGATATGCTTTTAACTTTATAAAAAAACTAAATAAGCTCAGACGCTTTGCTGTGTACAGAAAAAGAGAGCATACTACGAGCAGTACAATACATACTGGCTTTAGACCTTTCGGGAAATGATTGACATGGAGCTTAATTTTATACCTGCAAACTTCTCCTTCTTTTAGAATCTACTGAATTTTTGAGTTGCAATCAAGTTATCAGTTTATAAAGGATTCAGGAATTATAATCAAATAAATACTGCAGATTTTATACATAGTTTACTAAGATTTGTACAGTTCTAACGTTTCGGGTAGTTTACAGTATATGAGTAATAATTTCTTAAATATCAAGAAATCAAAAGTAAAACCAATCGTTTTATTATTATTTTCAAGTTTCTTGAAATTAATATATAAATATTAATTAAATTTAAATTTAGAGACACTGCAGATGCCGCTACTCAGCAGAGATGATTGATTTCACACTGATTGCCCCAACCTAATACATAGACGTAGCTCTATTCTAGGGAAGCATGTATTGCACCCAGAAGAGATCAAATCTCTTGGTGCCAAAAAAGTCTTAGAGTTTATAGAAACAACAGGTCTTGGACCGGAGCTTTAAATAGTGGCGATCACAATAAATCAACCCTGGTCGCAGTGATACGGCAGGCCTTGCCTGGAATAGCCGCTCTTTGAATAATAGTAATAAATGCATTAATAATCCTGTGTTTATTGTGTGCTTATCTTATGATAACGTCATTATTGCATTGTCATTATGTCTACACAAAAAGGTTATTGATCTATGACAAAGTTAATGTCACTATGTAATTAATTGTGCGTCGCTCACGATTGTTTTGTAACGTACGTTATGTAATCTTTAGGTATAAAAATATGTACGTAATAAAAAATATTCTTAAGCACAATAATCACATAATGCTTAAATTAAAATCGTGGCATATTCTGGCTATTAAAGCCATCGGTATTTTTAACGTCTTATTAAGTTCTTTGAAATATGCAACATGTTTATCGACATATCAAATTATATATAAAATATGTTTCAACAAATAAGCAGCTCGATGAAGGTCGTTTTATATACCGTATCTTAGACTAATAATAGTAATATTATATTTTATTATAATCGCTAAAATTCGTTAACACAATAACGAATACGAATGACAGATTTAAACAATAGAATAAAATACCCTCTTCACTACATATTATAAAACAAAGTCGCTTTTTCTGTCCCTATATCCCTTTGTACGCTTAAATCTTTATAACTACGCAACGGATTTTGATGCGGTTTTCTTTAATGGATAGGACAATTCAAGAGGAAGGTTTATGTATATAATTTATTAAGTTTCTATATACATTGGCTAAGATATAACAATAATTGTTGGAGGTGTCGGAATAAAATTGGCCGTCTGGGAGTTTCCAACGAAAACGCTGCCTAAACCCTTTGAGATATATCAAAATAATGTATGGTGGAATTGTGTGTCTTAAATAGGTCTACAAAAAAGTCCGCGATGGCATATATCTATCTCTTAGGGATATCATACTATATCCACTTAATACTTTAAAAAATGGACAATTATAACGCGATAATTTGAAAGTTATTTACAAAAATTCGGTATGAATCCTTATCATTTTAAATCAGTTAATTAGCTGGAGCACATAATGAAGATTATTTTCACCCTTTACATCGTGCAAATTAAATGAATACTTTAGAAGATATGGCAATATCAAAACAATACGCAAGAAAATAAATCGTGTTGCCGTGATTTGAGAGGGCAGTGTAATATTAAATAGTATCCTAAATAGTAAATATGCATGCAGAAAGTCTGCATAGGAATATAATATGTCTTTATGTTCAAGATAACATATATCTATTTTAATACAAAAACTTAGTCATTATTGAAATGGAAAATGATCGTCATCAAACATGATAAATTCGTAAACCTAAGTTCACGCGGGCGAAGCTGCGGGTAACAGCTAGTTTATTATAAATCTTTATAAATAGCATGTTCTTCTAGAATCTAACGGAGTATGAAAAGTTTAAAAGTGCTTTAAAACACGTCAGGAACAACTATTGAGTGCAGCATTAAGCCATGTATACACGACAACGATATATCGCAGCTATTTGATTGCGCAGATTTATCGTTCGCCAAAAAATATCCGAAATTTTTCTGGTTGAGATAATCAAAACATCAGGTTGGCGCCGTCAAACCGCTACAATATTATATCGTTGACGTGTATACCTAGCCTTAAAAATCTAGCATATACCTAGGTAACATTGACCCGACATGCTCGCTGGTTATAACAATGACCTAGGTGATATTTGAATCATTGTCAAGTGGAATGCTTGGTATTTACGAAAATGATAGATTTTTCTTATTCCTTTATTTCGAACGTTACTTCATTTACGTGGTAATAATAAACAAGACTATTATGTCTCCGGTATTAAATTAAAATGAAATAGTTGTAAATAAAAGAAAATTCTAATTAAAATTTAGATTTTTTTATTTCAGTATAAAAATAAATATATACATCTTTTATCACTAGGTTTGTACATTTAAGTGATTACCAGCCGTAGCCGTGGCCGGAATATCCACCGTAGCCTGAATATCCACCGTAGCCGTAGTGGGCAGGGGCAGAGTAAGCGATGGCCGGAGCGTGGGAAGCGTAAGTGGCTACAGGGGCAGATGCGTAATGAGCCACAGGCGCTGCGTGGGAGTAAGAAGAGTATGACACGGAGGGAGCTGCGTAAGAGTAGGCAGGAGCAGCGTAACTCTTAATGACTGGGGCAGCAGCGTAAGTCGCTACAGGGGCAGCATACGCGACAGGGGCGACGGCCTTAGCTACCAAAGGAGCAGCGTGAGAGGTGTGGGTAGAGTAGGATGAAACGGTAGACACTGCTGGAGCTACCGATTTGACAATTGGGGCGGAGTAGGCTACTGATGGTGCGTAGGAGACGGCAGGTGCGGCGTAGGAGACCGGCGCTGCGTAGGAGACGGGTGCTGCGTAGCTCTTGAGGACTGGCGCTGCGGCATATGATGCATATGCTGCTACGGGAGCAGCGTATGATGCTCCATATGATGCGCCATATAGGCCTCCAGCACGAGCGGTCGCGATCGCGCACAACAGTACTACCAACTGTAAAAAAGAAAGCTTAAGTTAGTATTTACTTTATAATTACCTAGCCCAGTGGTAAGCGTACTGTTACCAGATGAATAGAATGGCCCACTCACTTTAACACTGTAACTTTATCAACACGTATTTACAAAAATAAAAATCCTAGATAACAATTTGTATTAGTTGAACTTCTCATATGATCGCCTTAATATAATAATAATAGGCCCGTGTTAGATGCGGGTGGTAAAAGTTCGTCGTCTTTGCGTTCATTGGAGGAGTCCTGTGTTCAGCAATGGACAAATAAAGACTGATGATGATGATGATGATGATAAACTTCTCTCAGATTTTTAATTCACTCACATTCAAAATAAACGTAACACAATTGATTGAAGAAAGTGAAAACGAGTTGGTTTATTTTTGCCTTACGGAAACAAATAGTTCACTGAATGAATTATCTTTTAGAATAACGTTCACAAAATACTAGAGTACGTCACCTAAAGACCAAGCCTTGATAAGTTTAAGATGTGACATATCAACTAATATTTAAATAATTTATTTTGATATAAATACAACCATATATTTTTTTCCTTATTTGCATTGCAATCCGATGTAGTTCGTACATATTATACGAAATTTTATATTAATATAGTAAAAATATTAAAGAAAGTAGCGATGAAAATATTAAAAAAAAAAAAATTAAAGTCTAATTAATTATTAAATATTTATAAAGCATCTTAACGACGTCGTTTGAACCGTCTTGAGCTTATATTACATTAAATAATTTTAATAGTAATAATAAATAAATATCACTTAAACCGATATAAATAAAATCCCACATTATACACAAATTATATACGATTTAAAATTAAACACAACGTAAACAGGATCGTTTGAACTTTGAGTACGACGTAACCTTTTACCTCACTATATTTATATAAAGTAAGCTTGCACGCTCCGTACCTTAGCTGCCATTTTAGTGAGTCCTTTAGAAGTGATACGGTTTGCTGCGGCCAAGCACTTTTATACCTAAGCACCCCCCGCGCTAGTCGACGTAAAAACTAAGTAAACCTTCCATTACACGTAATTACGTAGCTTTATGAAATAATAGTTTTGAACTAAATATATTTGATATAGATATTTGATATTTTGATCGGTTTTCAATATCAGGCCGCATCTTTAATAATAATAGAAATAATAATAATGATTTAAGTAAATAGTAACTTAAATGAAGGATATTTAATATTCATAAGAAATTTTTATTTATTGAGAGACTCCCCTCGTAACAAAGTTAATTGTGTGAGATTAACCGTAAAAATGTTTGTAAAGAACCCTTCATTGGAATTTCGAAAGATGCTAATTTTCAGATTCACTGAGTTGTGATAATTGCTTATTTACTTAGTTATTTTATTAAGATATTTTTTGTTTTAATCGAAGAAACTTTTATTGAATTTATAAATGTCATCTAAATGCATTTGATTGTATGCATGAAAATTATATATAGCGATTTTGATAAAACTAAAGACAAAATTTTGGTTGTTCTGGCATATATTTTCTTAAAACCTTAATCAGTTTATTCCCTTTACTTCTTTGTTTTTTAGAGAGGCCTACTTTCAGCAGTGGAGGAATAAAAAATGATGGTATAATGAGATAGGTAAGAAGTAACGATTAATAGAAAAAAGAAAGAATGTAAAGCTCAAAAGTTATAATTATTCTAATTTATATCATTTGTATTTGGGTACATCTTCAATTCATGTTTTCGCATTGAGTAGCCGAAAATAAATAACAGATGAAAAATAGGAACCACAAGTAGAAAGTTTAGGATTGCCTCATTAAATCACGAATAATCCTCTAAGATATATTAAGGGTGGCTTAATCTGTGGGTTTACATGGGATTTAGCATTGGCATCGAGAGGTCACGGGTTCGATTACGAGGGGCAGAGGATCGGTATAATATAATTACATATGCTCCTGTAAAATAATGAGCGACCGATGGTCGATTGAGTATGGGCTCGACTTTTTTAGATTGAGGCTCCGGGTTCGATCCTGACTGTAGTGCCTTGAAATGGATTTTTCTAAATTTCTAAGTGCGCCATGAACATAAGACCATCGGTCGCTCATCGGTGAAGGAAAACATCGTGAGGAATCCTAAATGCCTGGTGAGATTAAAAAGTCTTTGAAGGTGTTTGAAGTTCACCAACCCGCATTGGGCCAGCACCTCGGTGAACTATGGCCCGATCCCTCTTCGCCTTATTACGAGGATCAGGCCTGTGCCCAACAGTGGGACATATATGGGTTGCTAATTTACTATAAAATAGAGCTATGCTAATGGCCCTAATGCTTCGTCGGAAGTGGGGTGAGCCGGTTGGTTCATCCAGTGATATAGTAAGTGGGGGGTTGCCCCCCGCCAGCCGTGGAGTGGTACTTCCACGGCTTCATGGCGTCGGGTTTGTACCTGTGGTGGATCTCTGCCTCACCACCGTCGGATAAAATACAAGAGTCGTATCGTGGAAACAAATTTTTGTTCAATCGAATAACGTATTCTTTTTTCAAAAACCTCTTTTCTCTATTACTCCTTGTGCAGTACAAATAAGTAGAACTAGAATTACATGAATATTTTAAGAGATTCGAAATCTAGAAGTATCCATTTAAGGTGAGTCATAAGTAACAAGACTTATTGGTACAGTCACTTATTTAGAGTTAATACTAATTACTGTAATAAAACATTGATTGCGACAGTTTTTTGTGTAGCTTCGATTTTATTGATATCGTTTTCTTAAATCTTCTTGGAGAATGGGGATGTTGACACGTCCTGATGTGTGACGTAATCACGGTAACATGACAGCTTGGAGCGTTTTAGCGGCAATTTTAAAAACTATTTTTCTTTACATAATTTTTTGTTAAAATTGGACTTATTATTTCTTTTTCGTGGTATATCTATTAAATTAAATCAATTTAATAAGTAACTCTGTGGTGCCTTAAAAGAGGTTTCTTTAAATGTCTACAGCACCTGAATATGAGACCATCGCTTGCTCACCAGTGAAATAAAATTTCAACACGTCACACTATAAATCACGAGACTAAAATCCTATGAAGGTGTGTGAATTTCACCAACCTGCATCGGTTTACTATGGCCCACTGCACCCTCCTCGTCTGATTTCGAAGAGAAGACCAATGCATAGCAGTGAGACATACAAGGTTTAGTAATATAAATTATTATGTATGTCAAAATCGCACCCTTAAAAACAACGGTACAAACAATAGAAATGTATGTCACTCGACATCTACATAATATTCAGCAGCGGATGGATGAATGATGATGAAAGGTGATGATGATAATAAATGTATATAAATAACATATATACCATAATATTATGCAACATTAAATCATATGAAACAAAATCTTTGAAAAAATAATAACATGGAAAAAAGATAACGTTAGAAAATACTAGCCGTGGAACCATTAGTGATCTTTAAAAATGATAAATAAAAGAATCTCCATAACGCGCCAAATACGAACTATATTTTTCTTTCATTTCTGTGAAGCATACGTTTCGATCCTCCGGCGAAAATCGATATGAGAATAATTAACTTGACGTAAGGGACCATTTAGGCTGTATTTCTCGTGTACACAAAGGGATTTAAACATAAAAATGACGGAGAAAATATTTTTTAAAGAAGATTCTGGAAGTCAAATTTACTATCCTTCTGACATTTTACTTAAACTTAAATATTTTAAAATATATTTCATTATTGAACCATGTTTTGGTAAGCATTTTGTGACCTGCCTTATTATGATATCAGATTAGATAGTCACAAGTCTTGTTCTAGTTTCAATGGAAATTATTAAATTAGTACTTGTTAGCCAACCAAAATAGATATTTGTATAGGACGGGTTTTTTTTTTTAAGTTAAGACCTCGTACAAAAATTTAAATTTTTTATTGTACTATACTTGGTGGAAAATCATTACACTATAAATATTGAGTTACGAGACCGCAGCGCCGCGGATATCGGACTTCTTAAGTGGCGAGGACTTTGACACTTTAGTAATGTTTCATAAAAATCATGTATTAGCTAATGTTTAATGAATGAAAATGTATGTACGTGATTAATTGGTATCACCATAATTTATTACATGATAAATCTTATTGCCCCAATAAGAGTACAACAAGGCCGTCTGACCTATCTGTTCTAGATATTTTTCATCTAAAAAGGCGTAAATAAAAAATATATTAAAGTATAGCCGTTTCCACAGTATCACACGCCACAAAAAAATATTTTAAATAAAATAAATAGTCTACACCAACAAATGCCAGAAGGATTTTCCATATTCGACTAGAAATTCTGGAAGTGTAACCAAGCTTTTTTGTAGTGGCTAGAAATTCTAAATAAATTTTTTGACGTGACAACGTCTTATGATTCGATAGAGCCGGCTGCACGCACCAAAAATATGACTCATGCGGCGTTACCTCGCTCTGAGGCGTTCCATTGAAGGCTTGAAGTGTAAGCGAGAGCGTGAAACGAGCGATAAAGAGGCATGATCGGCCCATCAGTATTTTCTTATGACGTTGTCACGTTCAACTATCTTCAGTAAATCGACTTTACAGACAACCGATTTTTACACAATACTAGTTATTAAACCCTGAAAAGTATACTACTCATAAATTTCGAAACTAATTATAAATGAACATAAAACCGAAATGGTAATTTCTTATTCCCAAAGGCCACATGTTCATATCCCGTGAAGGACGCACTTACATGAAGGTCTCCGGTCGGTTCGAAAAAATTCCGCTATTCAACTGGCTAATACATCGACCACATAACCCATAGACTCCTAATAACAGGGGAACGGGTTCTGGCGACACATCTGACTTATAGTTCCGATGTAAGCCGTAAACAATGTACTCAAACTATCGTGTCGTCTTATTCTTTCCATTTGCGAAATATATGCATTTCTTTGTAACGTTCCGTGATTGGTAATGTATGACATTGAATTAGCTAATCACAGCATTGCAACCCCTTTCGTCTCACCTCAGCTAGTTGCCAGAATGCATTTAATACGAAAAATCAAACATTAGGAGTCTATAGGTTGTGTGGTCGATGGGCTAATAGGAGGGATGCCGTGCCTATCCCTTGCTTGTTTTTTCCATCCCAGGGTAGACAACACGTGCGTGAGTTGCTTGGGCTATTTACATGTTTGCTTGCTCATGGGCGACATTGACCACTTAATATTCCGATTCCAACCAACATAAAAATGACAATTCGACTCCAACTTCATTATCATCATTATCATCATCAGCCATTATCCGTCCACTGCTGAACATTGCCCTTCCACAATGAACGCCAAGACGACCGATCCCCTGCCACTCGCATCCAACTTCAGCCGGACCATAACTACTACCAAGGCATGTGCACAGAGTTTTAAACAGCTAAAAACATTTTTTATCCTTTTTTTTTATTTGTATTGATTTCTATACTCCATCATATTATAGTTTTATGGTAATATCAAATTAGACACAATAATAATAATATCTATGGACGCTTTTACATCACGTCAATCTGGTCCCGTGGTAAGTTCTTTAAGAGGCTTGTGTTACGAGTACCAGACAACGGAAATACATATATTTAATACTTGTATATATTAATACTTATATCTAAGATTTTTATTATATGATACATATACTTAATACACATCTATGACCCAGGAACACAGAAACCTTTTTTTTCCCTGGTGAGATTCGAACCCGCTAACCTCCGGCTTGAACGCCAACGCTAACCACAGAGGTCGTCATTACAATTATTACAATATATTACGAGTTGCAAAAACAAAAAAAAAGACATTAATATTTACTCCCTGACATTGGCAAATCCGCGCGGGAGGCATTCTACAAGAAGAAGAATGTCTTTACAGAATAGCACTGTTGCGAAGCCAGTACTAATTTGTATCAATTGAAACTCGTTCTAAGACACCATGAAATGTATGTTGAAAACTTAAGCTATTAAAATCGTGCGACACAAACCATATTTCATGTAAGTCCGGGTTGAATTGTGAAAGAACATGTGAGCTTTGTCTAAGGGCCTGGCAGAATAAGGCTGTGTACACATTTAATGTGTCAAAATGTGTTAATGTGTATGTTTTCGACATAGAGAGAGAAGAAAAGAGAAAACTTATATTTAAATGGCCTGAGAACCGTTAGGAAAGAGAGTGTAGAAGTCGATAATTATGTAACACTTATCGACTGTCAGTTTGCCTCCTCATTTATTAAAAACTAGAAGCACCTCGCGGCTTAAACCTCGTATTTTCCATCCCCATCTTAATATGGCGAAAAATTAATTTAATAATTTAATAATAAATTAATTAGCCCATGAGTTATTCTGATATAAGCTTTAATAGTTTTATCAAAATCGTTTTAGTCGTTTTTGCGTGAAAGAGTAATAAACATACACCCATAAATTCTTATGAACTTTCACGTTTAAAATATTAAGTAGGATGTATATCAGACATGTAAAAATAATTATAATAACAACATTTTAATGACTTCAACAAATTAATAAAATGTATAATAAAATACATACTAATTATGTTTTAGGTTATTACATTTTTGATTTATTTAAACAATGTCTCAACCATATCTAAATAAAACAACTTTTTAATTTTAGTCATAAAATTAAATAAATTCGAATGTCTTTTAAAAAGTCATTTAAAATGCAGTGTAATTTTTGCCACTAATTTCTTGTGTTTCTCCGACTCCGTAAGGAGGAAAGAGGTCAGCGTTGCTTAACGGTTTGTAGAGAATAGATACATTTTTTGCTAACTTTTAGAAACATAATACATAATATTATTTAAAAAAATATAACTTTATTATAATAATTTATTGTTATGCTAGGTGCTGACGACTATTTCTTGTATAATATCTTGTTATGAAAATGATAGATGTGTACATACATATTATCTTCTGCGAATAAAAAGAATATTATAATTATACAATATCATCCACCATTATCATCATCAACCTTTATCCTTTCACTGTTGAACATAGGCCTCCCTTAATAAACGCTAAAACGACCGAACTCTTGCCACCCGCATCCAACAAGGACCGGCCACAGCATGGAGATTGTCTTCCCACCTAGTTAACGGCCGACCAACACTTCGTCTACCTCAACGTGGCCATGTATCTCGTAACATTTCATAATACTGTAAAAACTAATTCAGTGTAATTATATAAAAAAAAACATTGTTAAGATATTTTTATTGAGAAATGTACTGACTAATATTACATACGTCATGTGATGCAAGGTCCTTATGAATCGAATATAATGAAAAGTTATATTTTACCTTCAAGGTTTTCAGATGCACTAATTCATTGTCCATATTGCTTAAGCATTAAAACTGCACTTCGAATCAGGAAAAAAGACCAAACGCTAGTTTTTTGTTACATTATAACAATATTAATTAGTGAATAATATGTTTGAACTATATCTATCTTTTATATCTTCATCTATCAGCCTCTGTCCACTGCTGAATATAGGACTCCCTCAATGAACGCCAAGACAACCGATCCCTTGAATTTTTTGCATTATAGTCGTCATTATTATCATCTAATGGCATGCACTATGGCAACCAGACAACTGATATATACCTATATATTTCTAAATACATACATATTATAGATAAATTACAGCTAGACATAGAAAAATTAATGATCACGCTCTTTACATAAAAAATGTCCTGGGTGGGAATCGAACCTACGAGTTTCTGGTTAAGCAGCAGGGTCATGAGCCACTACACCATCACCAGTGCCAAATAGCTCGCATGTATGAACACAGCCTAACATACGTGTTTACGTTTTGCAATCCTTGGACAGGTCAATCGTGCAGCCTCGCCTTTATAAAACCTACATCAATAAGGTCTGAACAAATCTTTTCACCACCATTTAATAATATCAGCATCGTCATCATCATTTTTCCGATAACTGTTGGACATAAGCTAAATAGGAGCTAAAAGACGAATAAGTCAACTTCCATCGAGAGGGAATAGGTTTCAGTGCTGTAGTCGTTACTAGTTAACTAACAAGTTTCGAATGGCGATCGTCTTAGCGTTCATTGAAGGAGGCCGAAGATATTGTCTAAGAATAATATATAATAAATTTTATTTTTTAATTATCTAGCCTGCGTTGGTTAGTATCTAGTCAGGTTAACCCTGACAATATCCTGCTCGCTTGTATTAATCTTGAGTTGACATAATTTTAAGTTGACTATAAATATATGTAGTATATTTATATTATAATCCAATTATAATTATAATCCACCCCATAATCATCATCCAACCACGACCACTCTGTCAAGAGTGCACGACTAGAGATATTTATATTAAGGAGCGACGGTGGTCCAGTGGTGGATGGACTCGGCCTCTTATGCGAGAGATCCGGGTTCGATCCTGACCCCCCGTGTGTGCCTTGAAATGGGTTTTTCTAATTTTTAAGTGCACCCCAAACACGAGACCATCGCTCGCTCACCGGTGAAGGAAAACATCGTGAGGAAACCTGCATGCCTGATGAGATTGAAAGTCTTTGAAGGTATGTGAAGTTCACCAGCCCGCACTGGGCCAGCGCGGTGAACTATTGGCCCATTACCCTCCTCGCCTGATTTTGTGGAGGAGACCCGTGCCCAGCAGTGGGACATAAAGGGTTGATACTTTACTTTTTTTTTACTTTTATAGTATATTATGTATTATCTTTTGTCTATTTCAAAGATATATTTACTAAAGAAACTCATTATTTTTTTTGGCTTAGACTAGGTACATGTAGGTCATGTACATGCATAAAATATTTATTAAACATTGCAATTCATAATCGCACATAGTTAGCTCTTAAATTATAAATAATAAGACAGGGCCTTCTATAAAAACTAAACTATAATTTACCATATAAGTTAATATTCTGACCTGAAAATGTCTTTATAATCATATGCTCAAGGCTTGGGAATTTACTCAATTAAGTAATTTAGAAATATGCAGCGGTAGCTAAGTTATTAAGGGACTTAGGATCTGAGGTACGAATCAAAATCTAGGCACATTAAAACGAGGCGCGCAAAAATGAGAGAGATTGAAATTCTTGAGAGAGAATGAAGTTCACCAAAAGTATTGCGCCAGCGCATCAGTGAACTATGGGCCATTACCCTCCTCGCCTGGTTTCGAGGAGGATACCCGTGCCCAGCAGTGGGACATAATATATGAGTTGATACTTTACTTTTATACGAAAATAATTTCCAAGCTCGCTCCGACACATAGTTTCGATAAAGATAATTTAATTCCGTACGCAAATAAAGAGGCGAAAGATAATGGCACCCCTGAAGAACTCAAACGCGTATGCGGCATTAGCGGCGAAAATATAAAACAAATCATATGAAATAAACTACACAAGTAAATAGCAATTCGCATGATTTTTCTCAATTCACTAGATAAGTGGCATTATTACAGTTTCTGAAAATGGAGTTGAGGTGGCGTCGGCCCCCTGAGGGACTGACTAGCCGTCGAGGTGCCCTGTTGCTTGTAGATCCGGGACACCTCACTAAAGTCGGCATTGGTGGCACTCACCGGGTTTTAGTGGGTAGAGCTGCGTCCATTTACCAGCTTTCGGGCGCAGCGAGTCCCACATACTCGCCTGGGGAGACCCACTCCTCAGCGGGATGTTTAAGCGCATTTCCCGATGATGAAGAAAAAAAAATAATAGCGAAAGGTGCACTGGCAGAAATTCGAATGTTATTTATTTCGTATCGGATGCTGTACACTTTACAGCATCCATGGACAACAGACTATTTACTTATTTTTATTATAGTTATTTTTAAACGACTTCAACAAAGGCGTTTCTCAATTCGGCCTTATAATATATACTTTTTTAGAATTTACTCTTATTTTTAAGCTAAGAATAAAAAAAAGATGTGTGTGTGATTCACACACGATAGAAGTAAAACACAAGTTAAATGCTCAAATACAAGCAAGTATTAAACAGTGTGCAATATACATACACACCGACATTTGCTCTCTCGCTCTTTTGTATTTGTGTCTCTTACCTGTCGTTTTTTCCGTTGCATACGGTTTGAAATCACAACGATTCTAAAGAAGTTTCACTTCAAAAAGTGTACGGTAAGGATAGGGAATTGTATCCGTGTCGATGTCACTTATCCCGCACACAATAAGTAGTTGTCAGGAAAACAATGATTCAATGCTGGTAACATCATAATGTAAGGGGACATAAAGAACTTTGTTTGTTCAACTCGAAAGTAGTTGTCCCTACAGTTTCCTTAACTTGATACTTTTACTAGAAAAGTTGAAAGGACTTGTGGTGAAATTTTATTACAAATGGCTGCGAATAAAATTGTTTGCTGCTAAAGCTATGATGGAGTGGATAAAGATTTAACGTCAAACTACATAACTACTACGAAAATAGTCCTAAATAAATATTCTTAAATAGAGATAACTAGCTTTTGCCCGTGGCTTTGTCCACGTCAGCAATAAAAATCCACTTTTAGATGTATCATCATTTTTGTGTTAGTCGGATAAAAACTGGCCCAGTACAAATCGCAATAGCGCACCGTTAGTTTCGTACAAACCTATAGGTGTATATAAATTTATGATAATTATTAAAAATGTGTGATGTAAATAAAAACGTATACATAATTTCAAAATTCTGAGGTCACAGAAAGTTACCTCAAATGTTAAACCAGGCTTTGTACGATAGGTATCTTTTTCACACATGCAAAAAATTGATCCTACAGGGTTAGACGTTTCTCTTTTAAGGTAAAGCGTTTAGAGCGTGACAGGTCAAAAAAAATTCAAATTAGAAAAAAAAATTTTGAAGTTCCTGTACTTTAAAGTACTACGATGCCTCAGTGTCTGACTGACCTTAGCGAAGGCCAGCTACTCTTCGTAGCGGGACTGAGTGGAGACTTTACTTGATGATGATGAGCCTCACAGCTATGGTTATCTGCCGCTTACGGTCGAGTCATCTGAAACTCTTTAGATGACTAGTCTGCCAAATTACTGTAAATACATGTTGTTGAATTAAAAAAAAAATGCTTAATAAGATGTAGGCAATAACGATCGATGTTTGTGATTTTGTTACAATAGCGATTGACCACGTGACTTAGAGCGACTTATGTCAATCCCATACCTTTTATTCTTTTCGAATTTCGTTATCGTTTTTTTAATATCACTTTTTCTAAGCCCCTAGGTTTTCCTACGCTGATTGTGCGAGGACATGCCATAAAAAAATTATGATTTTTTTTTATAGAGAATGATATTTTATTTTAGAGGGACTAAAGAAAATTGATTCACCCGGTGGCAAGTGATAACGGCATCTATAAACACCCGCTACACCAGAGGATGAGTAGGCGCGATGCAGGCCTTCCAAATATGAGTAGGTACGCTCTTTCTTTAAGTGTCTAGTCGTATCGTTTAGGAAACACACTGTTTATTTCTTAGTACCTGGTTGACCGAGCATTTGCTCGGTTTTTTTTTATTTTGTTTTACATACCCTTAGTAATAATATAATAAAGTTTTTCTTAATTTCTCCACTAAGCTATCACGACATACTATTTGTCAGAGGAATTTACGTTCGTACCTATTCTATATAGTCATATTTTATGGTTGCCTCAAATCACGGATAAAAAAAAAAGTTTTCTAAAAATGTATCCTAGCTAGATCGATTTATCGCCGCTTTTAACCCATGTATAGAAAATTTCATAAAAATCGCTGGAGCCGTTTCCGAGATTCAGATTATAGATATACAAGAATTGCTCGTTTAAAGGTATAAGATGTATACCAAGCCAACTCTTACAAATGTTTGCTTTTCCATTTTTAGCCTCAGTTTAATTCCAGTACGTCTAGTAAGATGACGGAAACAAAATTGAGTGAGCCTTGAAGCCAATTGTGAAAATCAAGTTATTTCTTAAAAAAAAAAGCGACCAGTTTCGTTTTGACCTTTATAAAAGTTGAGCTGTAAGCGGGTCATGGTGTATGTATGTTTAATGTTTTTATATATTGAACGTGGCCATGACAATCTTCGTTTGAACTTTAATTACCAATTTCTGTATCAATTTGCATAACATTCAAAAGTAAAAGTAGTGTTAAAGTAGTTATTTAAAGTGAGGATTAAAATAAATAATTATATGCGCATTGATGATTGAGCAATATATTATGCCTATGAATGCGGAAACATTAAGATGTTCGAGGGAAGCCTGTTAGAAATAGTTACAAAATAGTTTTAATATCAAACCGATAATTATAAAAATACTAGCTGTCCCGACAGACTTCGTTCTGCCAATATTAAAGTTGCAATTACGAAATAAGGGTTCATCGTAGAGGGGTAAAAAATTAGGGTTGTATGTATTTTTGTATGCTGTATCATAAAAAAATAAAAACAAAAAATTTCGTCCAAAAATTAACAAAAAAATTTTAAGGGTGAACAACCCCTATCACTTAGGGGTATGAAAAATAGATGTTGGCCGATTCTCAGATCTACTGAATATGCATATAAAATTTCATAAAGATCGGTCAAGCCGTTTCGGAGGAGTACGGTAACTAACATTGTGACAGGGAAATTTTATATATTAGATGTCTGAAAAATTTTCTCTTAAATCTGTAATTTAAATTTTTCGTATTCCACGTCCAAAAATAATTTGCTGCATTTTACTTTGTAAAAACAATCCTTTTATCAAGTAGCGTTCAATGAATTTTTCAAAATTTCAGTTTAGATGGCTGATAACTGCCATATAAGTCCGCTTAATATCTATATAATATCTACCAATAACTTAGTACTAACTAAGAATATAAGTACTATTCACATATGAATATAATTAAAACCTAAAATCAGTGTAGGTAGACTCCTAAAATGGTGCCAGATCTAATTTATTTATTATCTGTACTTCTGTGTAGAATAGATTCAAATTTCTGAAGGAGAGGTGATGGATATTATGATCGGATAGATAAGGTAAAGGATGGAAAGGGATAGGATGGCTTACTGACTTCTGAATGGCTGCTTAGTGATGCCCTCTCTACGAGGAGTAGTCTGGCCTTTTATCGGGGTCAACGTGTCGCTAAGGTGCTGATTTTGCCTGCAGACCTGAGACCTTTAAAAAGCGGCTTAAGGCCCTTAGACTGGTTTTAGTTTGGGTACCCTGTTCGTACCTGAACTGTGTGTCCCACATAGGCTTAGGAATTACCCAGGTACCTGGCTACATCCATAATGATCTGCGTCGTAAACAAGGCAAAGAATAAGATAGTAAATGATTCAAATTGTGACAAATTAAAACGTGTATTTTTTACCGGCACTTAGTCTACATAAGACAAACGTGTTCGCTATTGCGCAAGCGCACGTTTTGCGCATGCAATATCTGCCATTGAACCGTAAGAAGCATTAGCGTCAGTTAGAGCACGTGAGTGGGAGTAACCTTAATAGTAGCACGAGATATACGAAATAGTAGCAAGTATGGCTCATGACTCACTGACAAAACAAACAACTCAAAATTGCGCTATACGAGATAACGATCTGCATGAAATCTATTTTGAACATGGGGTTGATTTCGACCTTCCTAATGGAGGTCTTTGATAGTAAAAAGGAGCAACTCATATACCCACTGCTGGGTACAGGTCTCCTCCTCAAAAGTGGGCGAGGAGGTAATCGGGCCGTAGTTCATCGAGGCGCTGGCCCAATGCGGTTTGGTGAAATTTACATACCTTCAAAGACTTTTAATGTCATCAAGCATGCAAGTTTCCTGACAATCTTTTCCTTCACCGGTGAGCGAGCGATAGTTATAATGGATAGATAACATTAAATCTATTTTTGAACATGGGGTTGTTTTCAAAATTTCTGATGGAGGTTTTTGTCAATAGAAAAGAGCAACTCATAATATATTATGTCCCACTGCTGGGTACTGGTCTCGTCCTCGAAAGCGGGCGAGGAGGGCGGGCTGTAGTTCACCGAGGCGCTGGCCCAATCATCAGGCTACAGGTTTCCTCGCGATATTTTCCTTCACCGATGAGCGAGCGATGGTCTCGTGTTTAGGATGCACTTAAAAATTTAGGAAGATCCATTTCAAGGCACTACATGTTAGTAACCTATACGTCACGACCATCGTCACTCGAGGTTTTTGTTGAAACATTTTAACACAAATTCGCGCACGATTTTTGGAGGGATCTTAAGATAAAGAACATTTATATAGCGATGAAAATTTAATGTTTCAGTCTTGCGTAAGCCTATAAATAAATCATTGGCACTTATCCCACATGGCCCTTTGCATCGATGAGACTTTTCCAATCTTGCCTACGGAATAATTGACAATAGTGTTATCCTCGTCTGGGGATATACGCAACGTATATATTTGATAAGGAACATTTGCGTATTTGGATAAATAGTCTAAACGCGTTCGACAGCTAAGTGCTTCTTACTTTGACGTGTAATCTGTCAATTATAGCATACGTTACATGTAAGTACGCTTACCATGCAAACATACAAATTAGTGTTATTTGTGTAAGTAATAATTCATAATGAGTTCATTTTAACATACTTAACTTAATTATATAGCAGCGTCCAGGTGAAACCGCGACACACGTACTTCTCATTTCCGTGGGAGTATGGTGATAAATTAAACCCTATGTGTTATTCTAGTGTATAAGCTATATTATTGTAAAGTTTCATCAAAATCCATTCAGGCGTTTTTACGTGAAAGAATAATAAACATCCATACTTACAAACTTTAACGTTTATAATATTAGTAGGATAGTAAGAAGTAAGATTATTGACCAAGATTCAGAATTTGAAAATATCATGTTAAAAGAGGTTACTAAATTGATATAATTATAAGTAGGAAAGCCGCAATCTATGTGCCAGATTTAGATTAGAGAGCTAAGGCGCGGTTCCACCACGGCGCGCGAAGGGTAGTCACGAGTTTTCAAGCTTCACTTTGCATGTAAATATATGAGATTCTCTCCACTGCAACCCACGGGCACCTTACGCACAATTGTCATCTTTTAGCAAAGCGAAGTTTAACAGTTCGTAGCTTCTCTGTGCGCCGCGGTGAGGTCGCACCTTTAATCTAAATCAACAATAATTATTATGTTCTCAATCAGACGGCTTTACTTATGACAACAACTTCCTTTAGCATTATTTAAATATTACAACATATAGTAAATAATATGAACAGTCAATCAATGGAGTATTTAAGTAATAAGGACTAGTTAAATAAGTAGTAAGGAGTAAAGACAAGTTACAAGTGAACATAGGTAAGATTGAAATTTATCACCAGTGGTAAACTGTAAAAATAAAGTATCAACCCTTATATGTCCCACTGCTGGGAACGGGTCTCTTACTCGAAATCAGGCGAGGAGTGTAATGGGCCATAGTTTACTGATGCGCTGGTCCAATGGGGGTTGGTGAACTTTACATACTTTCAAAGACTTTCAATCTCATCAGGCATGCAGGTTTCCTCACGATGTTTCCCTTCGTTGGTGAGCGACCGATGGTTTCGTGTTTGGGGTGCACTTAGAAATTCAGAAAATCCAATTTCAAGGCACATACGCAGGGTCGGGATCGAACCTAGAGCCTCTCGCATAAGAGGCCGAGTCCACCCACCACTGATCTCTGTAAACTGTACCGAACCGACCACACAACCTATAGACTCCTAATGTTTGATTTTTCGTATTAAATACATTCTGGCAACTACCTGAGTTGAGACGAAAGGGGTTGCAACGCTGTGATTAGCTAATTCAATGTCATACATTACCAATCCCGGAGCGTTAAAAAGAAATGGATATATTTCGCCACGGGAAAGAATGAGACGACACGATAGTTTGAGTACATTTTTTACGGCTTACATCGGAACTATAAGTCAGATGTGTCGCCAGAACCCGTTCCCCTGTTATTAGGAGTCTATGGGTTATGTGGTCGATGACTGAAATGTAATATTCCAGTTGTCTAATAAATGTGATAATATTATAATATGAAGTTAAACTAGCGTGATCATTATTAATTCAAAACACTTCTATATTACTTTAAGCGTGAAATAGGTGTTGCCGGCGCTGGTGTGAAATTACACTGTTTCGAGTGCGCGACGGTTTTAATATTAAAATCCTGTGCAAATTAATATGAATTAATGAGTTTTGTAATTAAATTCACTTAATAAAAGTGATTACATACGCTTGTTCAAGATTGTGTATCTTTAGTACAATTTAATATAAGGTTAGGTTTCGCTAATGTGGACTTAGCCTTAATATTTAGTTTGTCGCATAATTAGTTAGTAAACTTACCAACTCATTTGTAAGTACTTTGTGTGAGTGTGAGATATAAAAGGATTTCTTTTCGTAACAGTCTGTTGGGTAGATAGGCGTTGGTGTTAAATTTTATGTTCATATGGCAGTATTTAAATTATTTATCTTTACCTAATCTTCTTTTCTAACTGGATCAGCCGTTGGATCCAATCCGACCTCAAAAAGGAACTAAATAAAAACAATAGGTTTTTTAAGTTACCAATTTATTTTTAGATTTTTAACATTAAATCTTTGTTTACCCGTTGAACAAATTTTAGGGCAGTAACAATTTCAATAAAAATATCATACAAATTAAAGCAAGCAAGTATTTAGTATATATTTATTTAAAGCATATCTTTGGCATTCAATATAATGCTAGCTCCTAGTAACCTTTACCTTTTCTTTGTATTATTGTTTAACCATAGTTCTCACGGTGTATGTTTGTATGTGTACATTTGTGAGTGAGTAATAAATTCAACTAAAATCATACGGTGAGATATTTCTATGGAAGTCAGCAAAAACACTCAAATCATATGGTTTTATTCTATTTAAATTTAAGCAATTTTTTTTTATAAATTTGTTTATCATTTATTTAATTACCATATATTATATAACAATATCTTAATATATATAAATCTCGTGTCACAATGTTTGTCCTCAATGGACTAAACCACTTAACCGATTTTAATGTTTTTTCTTTTAAAATGTGTGCTTTTTTCCAACTTAAAAGATAGGATAGTTTATTTCTCAAATTTGAGATTGCAATTTTATTTATTGCAAATTAATTGTTTTGACAGAACGAAGTCTGTCGAGTCCGCTAGTATTATATAGATAGTAATTAATATTATCATACATCTTTTGCAATTAATACAAATAGACCGATTGATGGGCACGTATCTCCTCCTCGAAATCAGGCGAGGAAGGAAGGCCATACTTAACTGATTCGCTGGCCTTCTATTGCTGTGGATGTGGAACTTCACAAACCTTCAAAGACTTATGTTATGCACGGTTCCTCACGATGTTTTCCTTTACCGGTGAGCGAGAGAAGGTCACATATTCAGATCGACGTAGAAATTTAGAAAAAAAAAACCTAAATGCACATTCAAAATTTCATTTTCTAATTCTTTTCAATTTTTTTTCATACTTTGAAAACAATTTTTTTTAACCAATTTTTTATGAAAATAGATTTTTTAAAAATCGTTTTTTTTAATTAATCGTAACCCTTACAATCGATTAAAAATATCGACAATCGAAAGAAAACAATCGTTTGTTCGATTAATCGTTTTCGATGTTACAACACTACTCTCCAACCGTCTTACGAATTTTCGATCAGCCCACGTGTCCTGACGCGAGTTTCACAGTTTTTACCCATCCCACAAAAGTGCTCAACGCCGCTAAAGAAGTTTTCACTTCAAAAAAGTTAATGCGTTAAGTGAGTACATAATTTAAGACGAACATGCATGTTGCGAAGAAGAGAAGTGAGTGGCGAATACTCCACCGACAAGAGCAAAGCTCTTAAATATATAGAGAGAGATGCATGTTATTATGTTACTGAAAATATGAATTCTCGTGTGAGTGAGGTCTCTCTTGAGAATAAATTCTATAAACCTAAACTAAACCTAAACCTAAGATGCCGAGTCTATACCCACTATACCGTACCGCTATCCAAATCAAAAACAAAAATATCTTTATTACGTAGGTACAACTTGTACACTTGAAATAAGTCAAAACATAAGTAGTCAATAAGAAGTAAAGTAATAAAAAAAATCCTTGTTATCTATCTATATATATCTATCCTTGTTAATATCGTCTTAATTCTTACTCCTTTGTTAAAAAGTCCTTATAATGTATCTTCGATATATCATTCTTTATTGACTCGACAGTCGACACCAAAGAATCATTACAATAAAATGAAAATTTATGAAGGGGAATAATTTAAAGAGATATATCTTGTAAGTTTCATTGAGGCTAGGGTGTGTGCAGACAGACTGGCGTCTGCCCTAAATATACTGACAATACGCTTTTTCGATTTCAATGTAGGTAATATTCGTTAATTTATGGTAAAAAATTGTCTTTGAAGGTGTGTGAAGTTCACCAACCGGCATTGGACCAGCGCATCGGTGAACTATGGCCTATTACCCTCCTCGCCTGATTACGAGGAAGACATCCGTGCCCAGCAGTGATATAAGGGTATAATAACATATAAGGGTTGATACTTTTTTTATGTTAAAAAATATTTCCGAAAAAACTTTATTATTTGTGACAACCATGAATTGTGTTTTTTAAAAATAATGACGAATTTAATGAAATTAATGAATTTGTTTTAAGTTTTTTCGATAATTAATCAAAATAATAACTTCCTTATAAATTATTTTCATTTACAATTTTCAATTTAATTACTAAATACGGTTTAAACCTTTAGCATAAACAAAGTGAAGGCATAAAGCTCTTGTATAACTCACGGCAAAGATATAATACTGAGAAAATAAACTTGTAAAACAATAACTTGGAGAGCTTATATTTTATATTCAAAAGGTTCTATCAATCAGAATGATTACTGGTATTTACTTTAACTTATATTGAAGTAAAATAATAGACTTTATATTCTCATTTCAGGAGAAATATTTAATCTAAGAGGAAAATGTATACCAAAGACATTTTGTTTGTGAGTTAATAATTTAATGCCACATAATATGAATCATGGCGAATTTTGTGGAAAAATCTGAACTCTGAAATGACACCACAATAGTTGCACATTTTGGATGTGCAACTATTGTGGGAATGAGCACGAAAATTTAAATTATCAAACTTACTAGCTGCTACTCGCAGCTTCGCCTGAGTTAACTAAGATTTACAACGGGATCTGATCTATTAAAATAACTGCATCAAAATCCGTTGCGCACTTTTAAAGATTTAAGCATACATAAAAAGGAAGCGACTTTGTTTTATACTATGTAAAGAAGATGAAGATAGTACAAAAATATTACTTCCCATTTTTTGCCCACCCTACCTTACACATGATTACGCGAAGATTAGGTAGCGGCTAGCGCAAAATATAATTGGCAGCAATGTCCTTGCTTAATTTGACATTAGTGATACAGATTTAGCTTACTAAATACTGACCCAAGATTTACGTCTTATTTAGTAATATAGCTTCGAGAGAGAATTCGCAGTATGAATTCTGAATGTTATCGCTTTTGAATGATAATGAAATTAATTAGTCATAGTACAATTAAATGATAATGAAAAATAATGATAACCTTATTTACCTTTATTTTTATTAATTAAACTTTTTTACCAGATCGTTGAAAGAGGTCCACTGTGCATCCGTGTTTGACATCTCAGTAAGACAGATTGTCAGACATTCGGACTTCTGATGACCCGTAACCACTGTCAAAGATCCACGAATAACAGCAGAGACTTGCTTTCCGAGGCAATTCCGTGCGTGGGTATGTAAAAAATGGTCGCTATTAAACTATTTAACATATGTTTTTTTTTAATTTTTCTTCATATATTGTGACAACCCTACCAAATAGATAACAATTTTGCACATTGATAAGAAGCTTTATTTCAATTCAGTTCCTCTACATTGTGTCTAAGGAGGCAAATAGCGGTGGGTAATCTTGGCGCTCATTGATAGCCTGTGTAGAACAGACGGATACATTGTTAATTTCGAAACAAACATTTCAACGTTCCAATCTTACATCAATAATATTATGTCTAGATAGAGTGTCGCGCGGAAAACACGTCCAAAAATAGCGTCTAACTGTTAGCCTCTAAATGCTTTCTCCGTGTTAAGTATCCGTCCCGCTATTATAGAATACGCATGAATTGTTACGCATTATTGTTTTTATTTATAATGAAGGTTTATGTTGTAAAAGTGTAACGAGATTAAAAAGGATGATTATGGGAGAACTGTAGGTAGTAGGTGGTATCACTATTCACGAACACATCTTTGAAAATGTTGGCCAGTTTTTTTTGTTTTGATTGTAGGGCGACACTCCATCTAGACATATTAATGATCTAAGGTTCCAATATTAAACTAGCGAGTCTTAATAAACGACAGCTCTTGAGGTTTCCCCGAACATGGCTTCGACGCCATCTTTCCAATTCAACAGTATAGGTACGAAATACCCTCTTAATTGCAGCACATGTCACCAAGCCTGGCCAAGTGCCAGAGCGGTCGATAAGACCAATAGCTTTTATTGAGGTTGCAAATATTATTGTCATGTAAACTACTCGTACTGTACGAAAGCGCAATAGTATTTCTCTAATAGTTGATGTTCGAAAGATGTATCTACTTGGAAAAGAGGACGTTATAAATAAAGGTAACTTGCTAGTCTTTTGTTTCATGGTTATTTTCAATAAGACATTTTATATAATTAAAAGTAGCTTACACGATTTCGAAGTTTTTTTTTCTATAAAGTGGGGTTCATAAAACAACTCTCTCTGTTTATAATGATATGTTTTTTAATATATAAGTAGAGATATCATTTTTAATAAAAAATCATAATATGATCAAATTTTATTTCATCATCATCATCATCACTATCATCAGTGTATATCCGCCCACTGCGGCATATAGGCCTCCTTCAATCAACGCGAAGAATGTTGGATAATATTTTTTTATACTTATAATTATCCTGCTGTCATATAATATTTGGAGAAAAGAAAAACTAAATTTATAACCGGACAGTAAGCATAAATAGTAAGTTTTTTGTTGCATATCCAAAGAATGAAATACAACCGTCAAAACTAATCCCGACCAAAGATTCGAGCAAGTTGCAGTACTTTACTATAATAAGGTAAAACATGATTAAATTGTCGTAACACTTACGTTTGACAAACTTTTCCCTTCGCCTTTATAAGGGTGAGTACTTTGTTAAGCTTGTTAGCTGCGAGTGCTCGACTTGAATTATATTGCAGCGACCTTAAGATGTTTAGTCTTTTAATGACATCAAATAAATTAAATATTATATAGTTAAAACTACAAAAATATTAATTAAGAAATGTATTGTATGTTATGATTGCATACAACATCATCAAATGGCTAAACAAAAAAAAATACAATTTAAAAAGTAACATAACTTATTATTATAAATTAAATCCCTATGGTTTAAATTAAATAAAGGTGACAGACTCTTGAGATTACACACATTCTTATAACTCATGATAATTTAGTTTTATAGTAATTTATTTATGATATTTAGAAATAATTTTTATTCTTTTTA
This sequence comes from Lycaena phlaeas, assembly GCA_905333005.2. NCBI lineage: Eukaryota > Metazoa > Arthropoda > Insecta > Lepidoptera > Lycaenidae > Lycaena > Lycaena phlaeas. The sequence goes on from HG995176.1 coordinate 5,478,982, forward strand.
GAAATTTTCAATTTAAGAACACCAAAGCATCTAACTGGGACTGTAGATTGTCATCCCATCGAGGAGAACTAAAAACCTTCTCCACTCTAGAGCCTTTTCAGGCTAATTGTAGATGCAACAATAAAAAAATATGGATCTCTATTAATAAGCACTAATAATTTCCTGGTAACATTATACAATGATGTTACATTATTTACATCATTGAAAACTAGGAAGAGACTTTTGTTTGACGTAGTTAATTATTACAATATTTCAACATCGGAATATGAAACAATAAAGTGATTAAACGAACGATAACTCCCATTTTTTATTATATAATTAGCTATAATGATATACGGATTAAATTTATTGTGAATCATAGAGCAAAAGTTGGCAATATGACGATTTAGATGGCATAACAGTCTCAGAGCAGTTTCTGAATTAATGCGTAGTGAATTCTTTATGCCTTTGTAGTCCGACAGAATAAAATTAAAGCATTTCTTAACAGAACATAAAATTTGCCGTTCATTGAGGGAGCCCTATCTTCAGCAGTGAATGGATAAAGCCTGATGATTATGATGATGAAACAAGGCATGTCGCATGAGCATAATATGATTGATTAAGAACATACGTCAACTGTTTTCAGTCATTTTTTAAACTATTTAATAAAAAACTAGACTTCCTTAAGTTTAAAGTTCAGTTTCCAGTTACGATTATCCTGTTCAAAATCTAGACTAGTATTTAATACTGTCAAAAAACAATATTAAATCTAGGAAGTTTCTACATCTAAAAAGTACGCAATAATATTAAATATCTCGATTGCAATGTTCACAAGAAAGTAATATACTTTTATATATTTTTTATTTTATTTATAAAATTTCACATATAGGATCTAGTTATCTTAGCGCCTAAGTTTACAATGAGGGTTCGAAACGCGCCCATGTCAGATAAGATACCCACAAGAAACTCTCCTATCATTTTTTTTATTTCACAAAGTCCTAAATCTAGAGCAATTCATTTTCAAGCATTTTTGTCATTTACATATTCCTTTACATTATAATCGGATTTTGATGTAAGTTCTTCTTTAATGGTACATTTAAATGTATTTATTGACAATTCTTTTATACTTTCGGGAAGTTTATTATAAAAACGTATAAATTAACAAATTACGAGCGAGCATTTAGTTTAACAAGTTATGCAACTTATATGTTGTTTTATAATTTGCCACAGGTGCTCCGATTCTCAGTAAAGGTCCTCTTGACATTTGTATAGCCTTCGGTTGCAATCTGGGTCAGTCTGGTACTTTTTTTTACGGAAAATGGAGCTAAAAACATAGGTGACAGTAGCAAACCATGTTTTTTCCAAGTGCCAAGGCCCATTGTTTTATAACTTAGCGTGTGTAATGTATGTGTTGTTAATTTGCGACCCTGTTCGATTATATGTCAAGATTATAGGCGGTATTTAAATTATATACATTATTAGTTGAAACTTATAACTAGCGATATTTGTTTTAGCCTTACATTGTTGATTAAATCAGTTAACAATTAATTGGCCTCAATTTTTTAATCACACTCTGCTTCTTCTGAAAGAGCCCGGGTTCGATCTGACACCCACAACTGTGGTGCCTTGAAATGGGTTTTTTTAAATTTCTAAGTGTACCCTAAACACGAGACCATCGCTCGCTCACCGGTGAAAGTCAAGGTCGTGAGGAAACCTGCATGCCTGATGAGAAGTCTTTGAAGGTATGTATAGTTTCACCAACCTGCATAGGGCCAGCGCATCGGTGAACTATGGTCCATTGCCCTCCTCGCCCGCTTTCGAGGAGGAGACCCGTGCCCAGAAGTGGGACATGTATGGGTTGATACTTAACTTTTTTTATTAGATATATATGTATTTTTAAGAGCATTATTTATAAATAAGTTGTGGAATATTTTTCAAAGTATCGTATTCATCAGATAAGATAGTAAAGATATACTAAATTATTTCACCACGCATGCCAATTATATATTTATTTATGCCTGACATAGACCTCATGAAAGTGTAGTCGCGTGACTTTAAATTCACGAGATTAAATTGAATCGCACAAACAAACCTGTGTACAAGGTTATAAAATTTAATATTATCATTATTATTTTAATTAAATTACAATTACACTACTTGACGTGGTGGTGAGTTCGTTAGAACAGGTGTTGCTAGATTTTTTAATTTAAATATGGTGTGATTAGTAGGAGACTTATTACGTTCAGCAATGGACGGATAAAGGCTGATGATGATGATGATAGAGTCATTTTCGATAATTAGTATTATATTTTGTATAAGTGTTGGTCGGCCATTAACCAGATGGAGAGACGATCTACGTGCAGTGGCAGGTCCGCGTTGGATGCAAGTGGCAAGGGATCGGTCGTCTTGGCGTTCTTTGAGGGAGGCCTATGTTCAACAGATGACGGATAAAGGCTGATGATGATGATGATTTATATAAGGGAATCGATAAAGCGCCTAATAATTAAAAAAAAATTATAATTTCATAGTTCGTGCAGTGGCCGGTCCGTGTTGGGCCCAGGCTTAGTCGTCTTAGCGTTCATGAGCGAGGCATATAATATACTGAAAGAATAAAGGCTAATGATAATACATCGTACAAGTTTCTAGATTTTGCAGGATTTGAACCAGCGATCGTGTAAAGTCTAGAAGCCACTCGCCTAATCGGCCATTAGCTTTATGCAAGTGGTTGACATAAACATTTTTTATGTTAGTGTTCGACCATTTTACTTGTACTCATAATTACCTAATAGAAGCTAGGTAGGCTAAATCGCTAAAGAAGGTCTTACTCAGGTCTTGTACAACGGATATCCTGCAAAAGATATGGACTTCCTTCAGATGAATTAAATACTATTTCAAAAATAGTAGCGGATATTAATTTCTATAATTAAACTTTTAATTTGCAAATGTTCTTATAAAAATTTTCTAATATGAGCTACGGAATGTTTTGTAAAACAGCCTACACATATGTTCTTGTTTAAGATTCTTCTTTCAATGCAGAGCTCCGAAATTAGCATCATAAAAGTTTGCAACCAAACCTTTCAGTTATCCTATTTAAGGAAACGTTATTTAAAACATAATACATACGGTTGAATTGAATAACTTTTTTGAAGTCGGTCAAAAGTGAACATAGCGCTAAAATTCAAGACGTGTCTAACAAGCAAAATCTCAAACATAAAAAACAAAAAACCTTTTTACCTGGATACATAATCGAATAGATGTGGCACCACATTCTCATGGTAAGTAGCAAATTTTAGTAGCATTATCAAGTTTAGTAGATAAAACGAAAACTACTAAGACTAAAACGTACAATAGGGATATTGACTATTTTTTTAATTGATTTTATTTGATAGATATACTATAGTATATATAGTAGATAGATAAACACGAAAAAAATCCTTTTGTAAAGAAATATGTCCAACTTTAACAAAAAATTAAATAAAGAAAAATAGTTTTTAAAATTGCCCTTGAAACGCTACAAGCGTCATTACGTCACACACCGCATTCAGAGCTCGCGCTATGTTAGGTGAGTTTGTACTTAGCTCAATGTTCAGTGACGTCATCGCCTTATTGGCGTTTACAGTCACGTGATCATGCATGATAAATAACGCATTTTAAATTAATTTTCAAAATTTTAAGACAAATAAGTAGACTTTTAAAATGTTATTTTAGGTTTTCAAATAGTGTATTTAATATGTAAAACATAACTTTACATGAATTTGTAACATGTGTCAACATCCCTATTGTTCTTACAGCAAAGCTGTTACGCAATAAATTAACAGCCTTATCTGTTTTTTTTTTTAGGAATAATGTACGAAATATTTGTTAAAACTACTACTCTAATCTTATGAGCGACGATATTCCAGTGGACATAGTCTCGGTCTCCTGAACGTTGTCCGGATTCAATCCTGTCCCTCCGCGGTGCCTTGGAGTGGGTTTTTTTTTTAATTCCTAGTGCTCCTAAATATGAGACCACGCTGGCTCACCGGTTGTGGAAAACACTGGAAGAAACCTGCATGCTAAAAGAGATCAGAAGTTTTCAAATTCGTATAAAGCTCATAAGCTCACATTGGACAGCGCATCGGTGAATAGAAGATCCGTGCCCAGCAGCATAATATATAGTTCGATATTTACTTTTTTACTCTCTAATTAAAAGAAAAGTTTTACCATACCTGAACTTTAAAATTTAACTGAAAGGTATTTCTAAACTTTTACCTACTGTAACACTTGATTAAAAGGCCTTAATTAAGACCAGAATCGCTTAACTGTCCACATAGATTCTAGATAATGCTTAGCTCAGCTTTATCGGTAATGAAGAACATTCGTTCATTATGAAGTTTTTTTGAGCATTTTTTTAACTAATTGAGCGTCAAATTATTTGAAATGGAATAAGGTTCGAAATGATATTCGAAATTCAATTGTCGAGATGAAACTTCACAGAATCAAAGGATAATTGTAATCTTTCATTATCATTATCTTTCTGCAGCTTCGGATTGTTTCTTATTAATCCTTATTAAATTATAATCCAGCTTTTGTCTGCGACTTTGTTCATTCGTTAGCAAGGCATATTATTTTTTACTAGCTGTTGGTTTAATGTATCCTATATTACACACAGTACCTCCGAAAATATGTGTAGGTACAAAGCTTCACGATTATCGCTTGAGTAATTTCTCGTGAAAGAGTAACAAACATTCCTACTTTTAAATTTATAATATAAGAAAGGATTAGCCCCCGTTATTGTGACGTGCTACTTCTTTCTTTATCTTCATACTTAAATTATTATTTTTTAAACATTCGGTATCCTTACGATGTGTTTATTCACTGGTGAGCAAACGGTCTCATGTTTAATACGTGGAAGTTTAGAAAAAACGTTTCAGAACCGCAGGGTTAAGGTTCAATTCTAATATCACTCAAGAGACCGAGACCAGGAGACCATCGTCGCTCGGTCCATTTATGGAACACTTTAATTTCAATAAATCTTTGTTCTCATTCATAGCAATGTTACCCAATCGGTGATGTTAGTTCTTGAACTACATTTAAAATGACATAGAAAATTAATGAATGTCAGTTTGTTAGTACACCGCTGCGACAGATTGTCATGTTAATTACTATTTAGATTAGTGACTATATGCGAGATAAGCATTTTACAAACATGTATTCATGTAACCGGGTTTAATATAAAATTGAGCTTATATGTTCGATCACTAAATCATTTCTAAAACTATTTATTTCACAAAATTTGACTTAGACCTCGCACTCAGGTTGTAAAAACTTGTGTTTCGGGTACTACCAGAAATAAATTTGAGAAATTCATATTATGTTCATTCATCAATAACAAGCCGCGCGAATCGATCCATCAGGCTTAAGCATGCCTTGTTGGGATCGGCCCGTTGATGGGTGACCATCTTCACACACGTTAAGCCGTTGGTCCCGGCTGTCATTCCGCATTCTTAGATCTTTGACAGTTGTTACGGGTCGTCAGAAGCCCGAGAGTCTGACAGCCAGTTTTATCGTGGTGTACCGTATCACCCTGTGTATATATAGGTCAGATACGCAGTCGCTCCGTTTAAAACACTGGTATTCAGCTGCATCTGGTTAGACTAGAAGCCGAGCTCAAATATAGTCTGGAAAAGGCTAGACAGATAATGAAAACATCTAAATATTATATACTTTGTTTGAAATAAAATCTTGAATTCATTTATTTAACTTTAGGATCGAGAAGACTTGGAGTTGTAAAATCATTAAAACTTTTCAAAGGGACGAAATGATAAACCGCCATAATAAACATTTGGTTGGCAAACATTCGCTTGTAAAGCAATCAAACTTAATATTGACTTAGATTGGAATTTGTTACAAAATTATAAAATCGTTCGTCTTAGTCTCTATTTTTTTAATATTATACTGATAATGATGACGATGATGTTAATGCAGACAAAAAAATAAAAAATGGCCGCCAGCAAATGTCAAACATAATGTTTGATTAAATTTCATAACAAGTAGTAAAAATATGGAACGAAATATCCAATAAAATGAAGAAAATTGTACAAGCGCGCATAAATAAAGTAGTTGATTTCAGGTATCACGATATGACAGCGTTATGCTGTTTTCCGTCACGGCATTCCAAGGGGGAACTCCAAGGCGTGCCAATTTTATGTTAAAAAAGAATAATTAAGTATGTCTATTAAGTAATATTATTAGGTGTTAAATAATGAATGTGTGCAAAGGCAAATCTTTCATATCATTTTTCGTTGTATATCAAGAAGGTGGTTACGATTACTATTTTGCATTAAGTATTTTAAATTTTTAATCAATTACTTTGTTTAATGTTTTACTATAATAATTTATTATAAATTAAAATTGTAATTTAATACATTTATTTCAGATTGTTAATAAAATAAATAAATAATAATGTCTGAGCCTTCTACATAATTTACCTATCACGCCATATTAAAACGGTAAAAAAGTCAGTGAGTAGAGTGATAAGTAAATTTTCTTAATTTAAATTTTTAATTAGATTTAAATTTAATTCAAACTTACTTTGTACTATGGTCCTATCAGATACGGAAATGAGAACTTTGACGTCCGGTTATTCGAGAGTCTTGTCTCCTCGACACGCACAGCGGTCGCTAGTTCGAATTCCGTGCAGACAATTTGTATTGTATATACACCGGGTCATCATCGTGTAAAAAACTAAAGTATCAACTTTTATTATTTTATTATATTATGTCCCACTGCTGGGTACGGGCCTTCTCCTCGAAATCAGGCAAGGAGAATATTGGGCCATAGTTCACCGATGCGCTGGCCCATTGAAGGGTTGATAAATTTCACATACCTTCAAAGACTGTAGTCTCGTCAGGCATACAGGTTTTCTCACGATGTTTTCCTTCACCGGTGAGCGAACGATGATCCGTGCTTAGGGTGCTCTTAAAATTTTTAGAAAAATCTATTTTAAGGCACCATAACGGGGTCAGGATCGAATCTAGACCCTCTCGCTTAAGAGGCCGAGCTCATGCCCACTGGATCACCGTCGCTTAAAATTCATTCCACTCCTAATATTCCAAAAGCCAGTTCTAATCCTAAAGTATTATATAAATCCACTTATAGAAGGAGTCCAGAACTGAGAACAAATAGAATTTGCGTGATTAACTAATGTATTAGAATTCTGAAGACAAGGAAACTTCTGGAAAGCTAATGTTTCTTTGTTTCATAGTAGCTTAAACTATGAATTCAAAGCCAATCTTTAAGATCTACGTATGATGAAAGTGTAATACTTTTTATGGAATCTTAATGAGCACAATATGTATAGGTTGTTTGACGATATTTTGGAGTCAGAGTTACTGACGATGATAGTAAATTCAATGGTTATGATTGTGATAATATTCAATGGTGATAATTATATGATTGAGGTCTTATTATTTGAAGTTTGTATTCCAGTTCCATACAGCCTTCAGATTATTCTTTCTCATATAAATCACATAGTATTCTATCGTCAACTCACAACTGACTAGACAATTTTTATAAGTTTTTATAGAATATTAAATAGAATAAGAATTAATAAGATCGCATAAATTAATATCGAAACGCGATTTACATAATATTTTGTTTCATTAATTTATCTTATTATCATAAAAACTAAAAAAATCGTTATGAGTGTAGTCAATATATTAAAAAAAATGCTGAAAATATTATTGATATTAAAAAATAATAATAATATAAATTATAAGATCAAGCGTCTTAGCCGAGTCCTGTGCAAAGTATTTAAATCTTCAAGATAAGGCTTTGCATAATGTCTCCATCTGCCCTGTTTTATATTATTCTTGAAATTGCTCCCTTGCCAGTTTTAGTCTCTTAATGTGCAATTTTTATTTGCACTTAGTTCCGCTTCTGATCAAAATGCATAAAAACTATATTTTGACCGCTGTAGATTTGCGAGGCTTAAAAAAATATCTGCAGCTGTTAAATTACTGAAGTTTTGATATGTTTTAGATTAAAACTATTATAACGGGATATTTACCACATTTTAATTTTATGTTTCAACGGTTTTACACGTTTTTTTTTTCAATTTTAAGCCTGAAAATAACGATGTTAGTCAAAAACTGATCTTTTTCAACGTTACTTAGCCAGATAATACCAATCGTGTGCTCATAGGTTTAGGCGCATAGGTTCCAACTTGAGCTATATTTCTTCCAACAACTTTGAAGCCTTTTAAAAATTACAATCAGTGCACTTAATAACATTCAGGGGACAGGGGCTTATGTCCGGTTTCCGAAAGGTTGATCAACGGAAAAATTAACAAATCAACTGTCGCATCTCTTGTTAAGTGTTAAATGAGTTGCTAGAAGCAGAGTTTAAATTATTTAATTTGATCAGCCTGTCAGTTGACATAGCAACTCACGGATGTATGCGAAGCTGTCAAATTTGATTCTAGCATCGAATGTTAACCGCCATTAACAGGCATGTTAGTTGACATACACTTTGACCAGCGTTTCAGAAATAGGCGGGCCGGGCCAAGGTTTCAGAAATAGGGGATAATCTTACGTCGTCTATACTAACAATTGTCAATACCACATAACAAAGTAATTAACACAAGAAAATAAAACGTTCGTAATTAGTGAAACAATTTTAAAAGATATTATTACCGCTATAAAAAAGTAATAAAAACAGCGGAAGAGGGAAGATTTTAAATAAATTATGATGTAAAAATTTCTTAATCAAACTTCTCAACAACTCGGGATACACTTTCCGTGGAATTGTGAATAATTTGACCTTTTTCATGAATACGATAACGTTAAATAAACAATTTTGGTTATTTTTTCGTACAATGTGATTGTATATTCATAGTATTCTTCGTCGATTCGTCGATATATTTATGTTTTAGTTTATTATAATGTAAGTATATTATTTTAAATTTGATATTTTTTGGAGTGTATACAAAATTAAGTTATCATTTTGTATTGAATTCAGACGGTGATATGTATATGGACGCGGTGAATCGACAATTTCCAAATGTATTTGAGGCGTGTGGAAAATGAAGTGCGGGACGATTTGCTCCAGGAATTCATTGCCAATCTATAAGAGCAACTTTTATTCCTTACAAATATCTCATTTCTATCGATATTTAAAAACAACAGTTCCCCTTTGTATTATATATTATATCACTATTATTAATTTCATCAAGATCTGTTTACAAATAATACAGATATAATTGCTAGAGTGTAAATTTTATTGATTACTTTATGATATATTTTGTGTCAACGAGAATTTTTTTCAAAATGTTTTGAATAAAACAATCCACCAGTAAATATGTTCAAGATTAGAGTTTAGAGTAGCAAGATTAGAGTAGATTATGTTCAAGATACTGCTAATTTATTTTGATAGAAGCACCTCTTTTTTTGGACCTACTAGTTTCTACTTCCGCAACTCAGAGAATTTAGATTTGTTTGTTCTAAAATTGTAAATCACTACGTTTATTAACAACAATTCTTTGTGACTTATGGTTCACAAACATGTCTGACCATGAAACAAAACATCAAACTTTATGTGATGTGCCAGTGTGTATGACACTGATCGACTGGACCGATACGAAACCAACCATTTTAGCGTATCCAAAATTATGACGTCATTGACATAAAATTTTATCTCTTTCATAAAACGTGTTACTGTGTGTTGGTATAGTGGTAGGTCTGTCTCCCGGACTAATATCGACTGTTCGTTGCAGATTTCATGGCATTTATAACGTCTTATTCAGGCTCGCTTCATCATCATCATTATCATAAGACAAGCGAATTGAGCCGAGGGGGCTCTTTGTACCCCTCTTATAAAGAGAGGGGGCAGGGGGGCGAGGACGGGAACCTCGCCTCATTGTACTGTCCCGACGTTGGGAGAGGTTGTTCTGTGGTGCGAAGCAACCCCTTTGTGGAGATAGCGTAGGTCCTCTGAGGGACTGACTAGCCGTCGAGGTGCCCTGTTGCATGTAGATCCGGGGCACTTCACTAAAGGCAGCATTGGTGGCACTCGCCGGATTTTAGTGGGTTGAGCTGCGTCCACTTACCAGCTTTCGGGCGCAGCGAGGCCCACATACCCGCCTGGGGACACCCACTCCCTCGTGGGATGCCTAAGCGCATTTCCCGGCGCTAAAGAAAAAAAGGCGTCCCTTAATGAAAGATAATATCTATTATGGAATTGGCCAGCAAAGGAAATTATATCTTCCAAATAAATGAGGCTTCCTTCGGCGGTTATAAATGTTAAGCCTAACACAGGAGTAACAAGGAAGAAAACGTGTAACGGGCCTAGCTTCAAAACAATTTACTAGGGAATTAAACAACGCATGTATCTTAGTTCAATAAATTACCTATTAGCTAACGAAAATGGCATAGCAACGATCACTGAGACTACAAAATATATATCGGATTTAGGGCACAGGATATTGAGCTGTCAATCAACTTTGATTTGTTACGCTACATACATCCAGCAAACTTGACGATGTCAACCACGCGTGCTATGTGAGCAATCGTTGATATAAATGAATTCATTAGACTATTTCATAATTATTTAACGAATGCCATAATTTAATAGGAAGTGCCTAGGTTTTGGTTTGAGTGACCAGCATACTGACAAACTTACATTCAGATGGAACGATAACTGAATGAGTCCTAATAGGGTTCTGCTTATTTTTGACATGCAGAACCCTTAACAGCAGCATTAAAGTGTTAAGAGTAAGATGAAATATTTTGTAGGTACTGGCTGTTACCCGCAGCTTCGCCTTCGTTAAGTAGCATTTACAACCTTATTTTAGTGGGATATTATCATAAAGCCTTCCTCGATAAATGACTTATATAATACTAAACACTTTTTTCATATTGAACGTACAGTTCTTGAGATTGGCGCGTTTAAACAAACAAACTATATAGCTGTATATATTTGTATAGGATGAGCTGAAGAATTACAAAAACGTACTCATATAATATTCTTGAACGATGAATCCGAAGATCGACTCGAAGAACGCCAAGATGGCCGATCCCTATGAATATATCATTAGTTAACTATTGTATTAAGCCTGCGCTGCGTCTGCATGGGTACTGTCATTTGTTTTTTTTCTTACTCGAAACAGCTTTGTGTTCTGGAATGAGTCCAGCCCCCTGATTCTGTAAGAGTCATTTTCTAGGCTGTGCGCCGCGACGAGCTCGTCTCGACGCACAGCGTTGACGTTGCTAGGGTGTTTTATATGGTTTGACAAGCTTAGTGAATACCAAGCTGAGTTCACAGCGCTGTCACTGCGTTGCGACAGCGCTGCGTTTCTTACGGAATAGCACTGCAAGAGGGGAAATATCACACTTTTACATTTCCGATGTTTCCGTGGTAGCTTTCTACATTTGGCTATTCATATTTATTCAGTCATTACATATTCTCTGACGACCTCTGTGGCTCAATGGTTAGCGAGTTAGCGCTCAAGCCCGGAGGTAGCGGGTTCGAATCTCGCTCGAAGGTAACAAAAAAGTTCCTGTGTTCATAATATTTTTAGAACGAAGTTCCTTACGGCAGGCTTGGAGGGGATAGGGATTTTGCTGCGCGACCGAACCAAAAAAAATGTGATATTAAAACCGTAAGAAAAAGTGCGTGGAATAAAAAGCGTTAAATGAGACGTGCGCAGGCGCGACAATCGCATACACAAGCTAGTAGTGTATAATATCTTTTTTTAATAGATAGGACAATTCAAGAGGTAGGTTTATGTACATAATTTATTAAGTTTTTATATATATTAGCTGAGATATAACAATAATTGTTGGAGGTGTCGGAAAAAATTGGCCGGCTGGGAGTTTTCAACGAAAACGCTGCCTAAACCCTCTGAGATATAACAAAATAATGTATGGTGGAATTGTATACCTTAAATAGGTCTACAAAAAAGTCCGCGATGGCATATGTCTATCTTTTAGGGATATCATACTATATCGATTTAATACTTTAAAAAATTAGCAATTATAACGCGATAATTTGAAAGTTATTTACACAAATACGGTATGAATCCTTATAATTTTAAATCAGTTAATTAGCCTCAGCACTTCATGAAGATTATTTTTCCCCTTCACATCATGCAAATTAAATGAATACTTTAGGAGATATAGCAAAATCAAAATAATACGCAAGAAAATAAATCGTGTTGCCGTGATTTGAATGGGTAGCGTAATAATAAAATCCTAAATCTACACTATTATTACAAAGAGGAAAACTTTGTTTGTTTGTTTCGTTGTAATGAATAGGCTCAAAAAGTACGTTACCGATTTCAAAATTTCTTTCGACATTCGAAAGCTACATTATCCACGAGTAACATAGGCTAAATTATATTCTGAAAAAAAAGGGGTTACGTAAGATATTTATTTATTTATATATTTTTAGCCGAAGGAACTTCGTTCCTACCTGGTGTCCCACGACATCACATTTCCTTTTTTTCTAAATATATATGTATTAATATAAAAAAAGTATTAAATATATGTTTATAATATTTCCGTTGTCTGGCACCCGTAACATAAGTTCTTCGGAAACTTAGCACGGGATCAGATTGACGTGGTAGATTATTATTATTCTTGTATATAAAAGAGAGTGCTACGTGGTGCTACTCATAGTTCTAAGCAAAATCAAATCTAGTCTATCAACAATCAAGGTCACCTAAATAATTATTTATTTATGAGAGTTTATTCTCTTTTCCTATCTCCATTTTTTTTTACTCTACTAACTTTACGTTATGTATATTCCATTTCGAAAAAAAAGTCGCACTATCTGAGATCAAAACCAGAAGTTTATCCGTATCCTACCTTTGAGAGATGTTATTGACTTTTAGAGTTAAGAGTTGAGAGATTACGTAATTTCCTACCGCGTTTTAAAATGCTTTAATACCACTAATTACTCTGTACATTCTACGGCCAGAAATATGTTTAAAATGTTCATTTGACGCTGGCAATGATAAAATATGTATTATTGCGATATTATCACCGTTAGGCATGTGCTAATCAAAATGTCTAAGGTTTTTATGTTTTTTAGCATTTAATATCTTTGTAATCTATATGGAATGGGAGCTACTGAAAGTTTGTTAAAGTCACGAATGTTGCAACCTTGTATAAAACTAATACCGGGCCTAATAACTAATAGGGCCCGGGCCTTATGTTATTAAGGTTTCTACAACCTAAAAGGGGCACTTTTGGCTGTCTATTAGTCGGTCAGTTAAACCAAAATCTATAGGCGCCGATCACACAAGCGCTTTATAAGCGTCGCGCTAAATTACGACGTTGGCTCAAATTGCGAGTTCGGCATATTCAATTCGATTTAACGTCTAATACCCAACGTCGACAAGGCGTCAGTAATTGTCAAAAAAACGCCACGCTTCCGTATGAACAAATTCAATTTCAAATTCAAAATTTCAGTTCAAATTCAAACGCTTAATTAACGCTTAGTTTGGTAAAAGAAATCGTGCAAACAGTCTTACTTTTAATATGAATTTAAGTAAGACACTAGAAACTACTTAAGTAAAAGGAAAATCTGAAAATCATGATTCTGATTTTGAGAAACACATCAGCTCGTGCTTGTCTAGATTTTTGTTATCTTTGAACATCATAATGCGTGCACGCATATTCTATTTAGAATTAGGAATAACTCTATTCGGATTCATAATCTAGTAATGTAAAACTATATTTATTTTTACGGCGTTAAATCCGCTTTTATTCTATAAAGCAATATTAATTTTGAATCTCCATTTATACAAAAAATCCAATTCCGAATCAGTTACAGCTACAATTTGTAATGTTGCATAATATTGCAGTGAACAAATATTTATTCCGCGCGTAACTTTATCAGTAAACGGTTTGTATTGCAAATTGATATGTATGACCCCATTTACAGTTTGAAAATTAACACCATTCCGAGACTTGGGTCGTAAAGACATAAAGCAAAGATTAAAAACTCACTTACACAATGCTAGAAGCGTTTTGCTAACATGGTATACCATTATGCGCTATCTCTTGGCCTATAAAACCAGGTTGAAATGATATCTATGAAATTCTTAATTGATCTTGTAAATTATTTCTTATATTGAAAATAAATTAATTTATTTACTTTAAAATCTGGTACTAATATTATTTATTACATACCAATAAACATATTTTCAATTCGTTCAATGAATTTATTGTAAAGCTTGATTTATGATTATGAAGAGTTTTGTAATACATTTTATGAACTCGAGATCTCACGTAATACAATATATTGCAATTGTAAACCATAATAACAGGTAACATTTTAAGTATCCCCTGTGTAGCTGATGTATGGATAAAGAAAATTATCGAAATAAAATATTATATATAATATTTTTTACACATAATATATAAAATAAATATTGTGGCTTAGATATAGAATTATCCTAAAAAACAGACGCGTTAAGTAACGAGTTAGTTTTTATTTTTTTAGCGTTTTTTTTATAATTTATTTCACAATACAAATCATTGTTCCAGGAAAAAGTACCAGGAGGCCATACATGACTAAGAGGCTCTGGTTATGAAAATGGAAAAAAAAACTCTTGTTTAATAACTGGTTATGAAACAGTGAAAATAATTCCTTATTCATAACCAGTTACGAAACTTTAGTTACGAAGGTGGACATAGCGGAACCAACCCATACATATCCCACTGCTAGCTCGGGTCTCTTCTCCTCGAAATTGGGCGAGGAGGGGTATTGGGCCATAGTTTTCCGAAGCGCTGGCTCAATGTGGGTTGGTGAACTTAACACACCTTTAAAGACACTGTCAATCTCATCAGGCATTCAGGTTTCCTCACGATGTTTTCCTTCACTGGTGAACGAACGGCGACGTGTTTAGGGTGCACTTCGAAATTTAGAAAATCCAGGGTCTGGATCGAACCCGGACCATCTCGCTTAAGAGACCGAGCTGGACTTACTGGACCACCGTCGCTCAAAAAACATACGCGTTTAGAAGTAGTCTTCATTATATAGAACATAAAAGACATTTTACTTTACTTAATAATATTATGCTCATCTACGCTGATGCTACGTTTGACATTGTTCGAACTAATATTATTAGTGCAATCATAGAAATATAGATTTAAATACAGATTTAAATATTAAGGACAGAAGAACTTATTTCAAATATCTGTGAGTGCAATATTATAGTTTACAAGCCGCGCCCCGCGGTTTCACCCGCGTACCTCCCATTCCCGTGGGAGTATGGTGATAAATTATAGCTTGTAAAGTTTTACTAAAATCCATTCAGTATTTTTTTACGTGAAAGAGTAACAAACATCCGTACTTACAAAATCGCATTTATAATAATTTTATTTTTTATAAACATTTTTCTTAATGAAAATAAAAATAAAAAATCAAGAATAAATCACATTATATTTGCACATAATTAAATGCCCTCTACAACTATTTTCATATAATGGTTAATTTGTTCTACATTTATACATTTCGACAAGCTCGTGTAGGGTTAGAATAATTCGCATGTGGTCATTTCCGCCGCGAGCGCAGGCGTAGAGTAATTTATGTTCAGCTCCCTTAAGTAGCAACTATGTAATAATTTACAATATAAAACATGTTTTATTAAAATTAACCCTTTACTAACTTTGAAATTTTGATGATCTTTAAAATAGCATGATATTTATAAAAGTTAATGTGAAAAATTTCAATTTGTTATTTTACAATCTTACAGAAATTTATTATGGCAAAATTGGTTTGAATTACAAAAAAAAAAAATCATTATATCCATATCATTTATATCGATATTATTATTTCGTATCTATACACTACTTCATGAAATTCCAAAACGTTTGATCTATTATTATTAATGATAGATTTTCAGCTATTCGTGTCTTTGTGACAATAAGATGATTATAGTAACAGATGTATTATAAAATAAAATAGACCCATTGCTATAAAAAAAATACTAAATATAACAGATTCCTCACGTACGATCATTTTACGGTCTTTTTTACCGCGTTCGGCCTCATGTGTTCTATACAAAACTATAAGCAGAAACAGGTTGAGACAATTTTATGCTCATAAAGGGTTTGCAACATGAAAGTGTTGTAAGTGGGCATGGTCGTGCGTACCATATATCTAGATCACAGGCTAGACTTCACGAAAGGTCAGCAAACCCGTCGTTTTGCAATATCAAATTTGATCAGCAAAGATTAGCGAAACAGTTGCAAAATACATAAACAATTTATCTAGAGTGCCTATCCTGTATTGCACATGGTTTATTAAATTAATTGAATCGAGAAACCAGTGACTTGTGACAACCATATATGGTTCTTCATCATCATCAGTCCCTTGTATACTATTTGTAAAGTAAAGCAAAGTAAAGTATCAACCCATCTATATATATCCCACTGCTAGACACGGGTCTCCTCCTCGAAATTAGGCAAAAAGGGTAATGGGCCTTCACAGATGCGCTGGCCCAATGGGCTTGTGAACTTCACATACTTTTAAAAACTTCAAAGACTTTCAATCTCATCAGGCGCGCAGGAACGTGAGGAACCATTCACGATGTTTCCTTCACGAAAATGTTCCTTCTTTCATTTTATTTCATTTTTATCTTGGTTTATAAAGTTTTTATATGCCCTACGTTTCGGATACTTTACAGTAACCATGGTCACGGGAGGACGTAAAAGTTGTTTCATTATAATGAGTGAAATTCGCGTAAACATAAGAAAACAATACTCTTACAATCTTTATGCGTCAGATCGGCTGTCTTGTCGTTCATTAAGGGAGGCCTATGTTCAGCAGTGGACGGATAAAAGATAATGATGATGATGATGATTATGATGGTATTACAAATATATTTAAGATTTTATTATACGATATAGGTATAACCTAGAAACACAAAACTTTTTGTTCTCTGATGGGATTTGAACCCGCTACCTTCGGCTTGAGCGCAAACGCTAACCATTAAACTACAGAGGTCATGTCGAATAATAACACTGTCGGTTATTATTTACGAAAGCAAAGAAGAAGAAATAGCCACAATTCCATTCAGATAAAGCACAGCGTATCCTCACAAGATAATATTAAGCTCGTGAGGAGATTCCTCATTGCCAAGATCCAAAACGTCACGAATCATGACACAGATTATTTAATGATGCAGAGGCACGAGCGCCTCGGTGATGGTATAAGTGGTAAGTGGGTTATGAGATGAGTCAGAGTTCAATATCAAAATTTGATTACCAATACGTCGAACTATGAACATCTAGTATGTGGATGTGGCTTATTATTTGTTTTTTTTTTAATTTGTAAGTATAAAATATATTAATTGAATACTTGAAACAATAATTGTTTATTGTTAAATTTCACTTATAGGATCAATATAATGATCACTTATGATCTCCTTATTAAAACGAAATATAAAGGTTCGAAGTCGTATTTTAATAGAAACTAAACAAAATATATACATACATAATTATATTATAACTAGCTGTTGGCTGTTCGACTAACCTAACTTAGATTTAGCCTAGATCTGTGTTGATGATGATTATTACTATATATATAATACTATATATAATATAGCCTTAGTTACTCGTTCTAGCTTTAGCTATCATCCAGTGAAAATCCTTCCAAAAACTTTTGAGGGAGGTCTATTTTCAGCAGTGGACAGATAAAAGCTGATGATAATGATGATCCGAATATAATGTAATCTATGATAATGTAAACAAATTAAAAAAATACGTTCTTTAAATAAAGAATATCATTAAAGTACCTGGCAATAATAAAGATAGATAAACGAACAAAAGCCTTTATCCTTACAAAATGGCAAATATTTAGCGTATTGCACGTGTTTTTGAAATATAAAAAATTCAATGATGTCGAAAACACTTCACACAAGCGCCGCATACAGTTTTCAACCTTGTCATTTTACTTTCATGCCCAAAAATACTTTCACATAAAAAAACGGACGTTTCCAGATTTATTGCTTATGTCACATTTTTATCCTTATTTGATACCACAAGTAAGTTTACCAAAAACCATTATAAATTGACATATTAGTCTCTATGAGGACATAATATTATATACACATATAGACTTCCCTGCTAAGTGATTACTTCCTATAATTTTATTGTATAGTGCCTCTTTGTCGCTCGTTCCGCGCTCTCGCTTGCACTTCAAGCCTTAAATGGAACGCCTCAGTGCAAGGTTACGCCGCATGAGTCATGTTTTTTCGTGCGTGCAGCCGGCTCCAACGAATATAAATAAAAATAACGTTTTATTGGTAATTATAACTTTCGTAACTTCGATCGATATTAGGAGTCCCGAAATTTCTTAAGAAGCTTCTTTTCAAGAATTTTATTGAGGAATCATACAATTAATCTTTTGGATCTAAAACGTCTTAAATAATAATTGTTTCTAACAGTTCTTATTATATTTTGCCTTATTCAAATGAACCTACATCTATGGCAAGAAGATGAGTAAATAGTGATCATCGCTCAATAAGCATGAATGAGTGAAGTTCAAGGTAACATTCATTCATTTTAGTTTTAAATTTGAATTTAAATAAAGTTCAATGACCGAATAAATCTTAGACATTCCAACCACAAAAAATCTTTTATTATTTTACAGTTATTGTGAATGACTAAAATTATATTTTTCACACAGCCAGTTCTATTCTTACCAAGGGTAGATAATAATTTGAAAGAACATTAACACAAATTGTTTGCGACTTTAAACGTAAGAAGTGATCCTCAAAACTGTTCACCCAATTAACAAAAAAAAATACTTTTTCTAGTTTAACGCTACTTTAACGTAATAAGATAATCAGCCAAAACCACATAAATCTGTGCCAAAACCACGTGGGTTTATTCCTATATATCGCTTTAATCCAATAAACATAAATTATGTCATAATAGCTATTAAAACGTAACACGATTAGGCATAGCACTTTCATCATCATCGCTTTTTTTTTTTTTTTTTTTTTTCGGTTGGATCTATGCTAATGGTCCTAGTGACCGTTATGCGTCATCGGAAATGGGGTGATCCGGTTGGATCATCCTATGACGTTATAATTTGGGGGGTTGCCCCCCGCCATGTTCATGGCGTCGGGTTTGATCATCGCTACCACCATCGCTATGACCAGTACCTTGCCATTCATGTAAACCAGTTTAGAAAGTAGTGTTCTTAAACCAAGGTCGACTGCTTCATCCTAAGCGTAGTTTTGTTGAAGAAGTAGGGAGGGGCTCGAAATTAGCCAAATGTCATCATCTTATCTTTAAAAATAGCAGTTGCCCGTAGCTTCGCCCACCTTTACTTCATCATCATCATTATATATTTATATATTTTATCCATCCACAACTAAACATATTATGATCCTACATTAAGATGTAGGATCATAATATGTTTAGTAAGCAAGCTTCGAGCAAGTAGAAGAAGTAAGCTTCTTACTAATATTTTAAACGTAAAAGTTTGTGAGTACGGATGTTTGTTATTCTTTCACGGAAAAACTATTGAATGGATTTTGATGAAAATTTACAATAATATAGCTTATCCATCAGAATAACACACAGGCTATAATTTATCACCGTACTCCCGAGGGAATGGGAAGTACGCAGGTGAAACCGTGGGACGCTACTAGTAACCTATAAAACAAATGTTTAAATGAAAATACACAAATTGAGAACCTCGTCTTTAAAACCATGAAGATCTTCTTGCTATCCTCATCCATGTTAATATTTTTATCCTTTACATAAATTTTCAATGTGAACGTTTATGCTACGTTAAATTCATAAGAACGAACGAACACAATTACCCTACATTATCTATAAAATATAATCGCGTTCTCAAGAACAACCACACAACGTTAACCTAGCATATATTACATAAGCCATGGATTTGTCATGAATCTTATTATAAATAAGTCAATATCGAATTAGTATTATGAAATCTGCCCATCGTTAGCCAACCAGTTAATCTTTCATCTCATTTATCAAGGGTATCGGTTGTATCGGATAGATATTGTTCTGAATGATTTTAATGAATCATATTTAAAGCTCTTCTCACACTATTGCATACTAGTTGCAGCTACCGACTCTTAAACTAGTAAGAATTTACGTTTATTGAGGAAGGATACACTGATACTTAATCTAATACATAAACACACACAACACATAATTATTTTTTCCTTTAAAAAAGAAAAGAAAAAAACAAGAATTAAGAAATTGTAGTTAAACTAACAAAATCACACGGTTGAAAATTTAAAATAAAAGTAGTTATAAACATAACTAACTAATAGAATTTTTGGAACGAAGTCCCTTACGGCAGGCTTGGAGGAGATAGGGATTTTGCTGCGCGACCGAACTGAAAAAAATGTGATAGTAAAACCGTAAGAAAAAATCCGTAGAATAAAATCGTTAAATGAGACGTGCGCAGGCGCGACAGTCGCATACACAAGCGAGTAGTGTATAATATCTTTCTTTTTAGCCGAAGGAACTTCGTTCCTACCTGGTGTCCCACGACACCACATTTTTTTTTTTTTTTATGTCGTCCTCGTCGTTTATGCCAAATGCATGATATTATGTAATAGAGAGGACGTTTATAAAGACGTAACATCAATAATAAACTTTGATTCAAAATTAAAACTATTTTAAACGGAACATTGACCATGTTTTTTAACTTTATTTCGCCGAGCTCGATATTTCGACTTTGTCTACGAATGTCCTTTTTACGAGACTCGAGAATGTCTCATGATCAAGACATTCATCTTAAGAATTTCTCGTGCTCAAAATATTCGTCTCGAGAAGGTCTCATGAAGTAGTAGAGAATTTCAAAATATCGAGCTCCGCGAAATAAAGTAAAAACTAACTTTCAATCTTAAGTAAAAGTAAAAACCCATATATGTCCCACTGCTGGGCACTCGTCTCCTCCTCAAAAATAGGCAATCTTCAGTGATTAGAAGAAAAAATAGCATATAAAGTATCATTTATAAGGACATCTTTCACAGCGACTCTTTAAATGACATTTATATATGCAGTGGAAAAAAGCTTGCGAATAATTTTGAAGTATATACACAACACACAACACGACAAAAAAAGGTGTGTGTGCGATTCACACACGATAGAAGTGAACCACACGCGCACAAATGCGCAAATACAAACAAGCATTAAACAGTGTGCAATATACATACACACCGACATTTGCTATTTCGCTCTTTTGTATTTGTGTCTCTTACTTATCGTTTTTCCGTTGAATTCGGTTTGAGATCACAACGATTCGAAAGAAGTTTCACTTAAAAAAAAAATGTAAAAAAGGAGCTGGCTGTTTTTTTTATTTTGGTACCCAAAGTGAGCGCACGTCCTTATACGCAGCAGTTATGTCGTAACAAGTGTTGTCTCTATAAGGCCATACGAAATGCTAACCGGTCGAGTGTACCGATGGCTGTGTTGTAAGTATCTAGTAATTGTTTTAATTTACATCTTAGAACGGGTTACTTTTGAATTTTATTTCTACACAACCTTTCGTTTCGAAACACAAGATCTTCAAACGAATCCAATATAGAAAGCTAAGAAATGCGAAATGTAGTGTTTGAAGTAAGTTTTATTGATGCTAAACTTGCAGATCTTGCATCCAGTTTTAGTTTATATCCACCAAATGTAAAAGACCATCATCATCATCAGCCTTTATCCGTCCACTGCTGAACATAGGCCTCCCTCAGTGAACGCTAAGACGACCGATCCCTTGCTACTCGCATCCAACGCGGACCTGCCACTGCACGGAGATCGTCTTCCCGTCTGGTTAATGGCCGACCAACACTTCGTCTGCCTAGACGCGGCCTCCAATCTTGAAACTCAATGGCCAAAAGGCCATGATATGACCATTTAATTGAAAGCGGTCTTCTATCTATACTCTTTGCTTTTGGTCTTTTGGCCTGTAAAGCTACTTGACAGTTGGTGAGTGGATTAATTAAATTTCTTAATTGATAATTACATTTTATATTCTACCATTATCTGACAAATATTTAAGTTGACAGAACACAGGTATGTATGAATAAATAAAAGAGTTGAGTTGAGTTAGATTTCAGAGATACATGGTAATAGAATCTTATTTGATATTCATATTATGTCAAAGTATACGTGCAAAAAATGACACGTGTATCGATGTTTGTATTAAATCTTGTGGTTTTGGATGTTCCATTTATATGCGCACCAAGTATTACCTAAAACAAATCTTAACAAAATAGAGGCAATATTTGAAGGTTGACTTTATACTGTGGTTAAAGGCTAAATTTACAATAGGGGCAGCCGGGGCTAGTGTTCAGGGCGGCAAAATTTGGAAAATAAAATAACGAGTCTTGGTCTAGGCTTAGAGTCCGAGTCCACCTTACCATCCTTTCGCAGAGAGACCCACATAGTTCCCCCCCCCCCCCCCCCCCTCACCCGGCCAATGTGACGGCATTTTTCCCGGTACAGCGATTATTTTAAAGGCTGCTAAAAGGTTTATATAAAACACCGTTTTTTCTCAACTTACAGCCTTTTATCTTATGAGGCATAAACGAGAAATGAGTAAACCTTGTAAAAAAAATATATATTGATTCCAACGGCAAATAATACTGAATATAATCCGCCGAGGCTATTGTTAAATCTTCAGAGTATTTAATGTTAACTAAGATATGTTACTAGGAATTACTCCTGGTTTGGGTACATGCCTGATGAGATTGAAAGTCTTTGAAGGTATGTGAAGTTCACCAATCCGCACTGGGCCAGCGCGGTGGACTATTGGCCCATTACCCTCCTCGCCTGATTTCGAGGAGGAGACCCGTGCCCAGCAGTGGGACATATAAGGGTTGATACTTTTTTTACTCCTGGGTTTCTCTAAGAGTAAAAGGGTTCTTAATAAATGAAGTACGAATTAGCCATTCGTCGACTCATACCGATGGGCACCATAGTACTCTATTTCATTGGTTTTACAGCAATGGAACCAATTATGATAACTCGAATGCGAATCAGCATTTCAATTTACCTAATACAGTAATGGGCTAGCTGTTATTTGCAATAGATCTGCCGAACCAAATTCTGCCATATTTCACACGACGAAAAGCTTCTGCAACCAGGGAAAATGGGCAACTTAAAAAAAATGACAATTGTGCGATTTATACTGTAGCATGAATAGTAATAGGCGTTCATTAAGGGAGCCCTATGTTCAGCAGTGGACGGATAGAAGCTGATGATGATGATGATGATGATGATGAATAATTGAGGTATGAATCCACGAATCCTCATTAGAACAGCTTCCCTTGTAAGATTATTCCATGTTCAAAGTCTGAACTTCAGACCATTGAAGCGTATAAAAAGGTAGCTCGGTTTGTTTAAATAAGAATTTTCAATATATATTTTACGATAGAATAAGGTCAGAAAAAAAGAATTAAAATGTTCAGTCCGATAAACACATGGTATTTCTTTGGTAGAATTTCGTTTAACCCTATTACTATGCCTCCGTCGTCCGTCCTACCTTTGAAGCTTTGAACCGCACCACATAGCTGTAAAATTACCTGAACGTGGAATATCTTAACAAATAATAAAAAAAAGTAAAATATTTATGGAATATAAGAATTATTTAGCTTTATACTAATTTATTTTACCATTATATTAATAGGTATTAGGTACATACATATTTCTAACAAGTTTCTATATGATATAGGTGAAAATTTTGTAACACACAAAGTTTTCAAATCAAAGAAAACGCATTCTCTGTTGAATTGCGTACCATAAATATAATTCTTGGAGGTATGATATCTTTGGTTTTGGTTTATCGGTTGAAGGATGCGCTACGTTTATCATTTCTAACGTTGTGCAGCGAATAGAGAAGCGGGATAAGGACTATTATTACTAGCAACGTGACTATTATAATATTATCACCGATTTTGTCCAAAAGTGGTCAGTGATTTATCACTGATTTAATAGCAATTCAACCAACCAGTGATCTGTGTCCATGTCCCAAGGGCTTATCATTCATCAATGCCCCCACCAGTCGGTCAGTTAGAGCTCTCCGCAAAACGATGCAGCACAAATTTGGTGGAATTTGTTTTTATATAAAACATAATGTTACCGCTCTGCAACTGCATGTATGCTGTAGCATCAATTTCGATGACAAAATATTTTGTTTTGGAAATGAGTTATTCAAGTCTGTTAAACGATAAATTTTGTGAAACTTTTTTATATTTTTCAAGCTCAGGAACGAAGATAGCTTACTTTGAAATGAGATAGCAATTTTACGACTAAGAATTTTTTAATTTTTTTTTGTTTGTTTCCTATCTTAGCCATTTCTGCTATTTCTCAATAGTGTTGCCAATAAGCTAATAAATCATATAATATCTTTATCAAAACAATCATATATTTTCTTAAATATCAGATGTGTACGATGACACTTTTATAGCTTCCGTTTCCGCTTACCTTGCTCATTTCGTTAACAGGTATATCATAAAATATTATGTTTACCTATTTCTGCTCATGTTCACTTTAATGTTATGATTTTGATATTTTTGGGGAAATATGTCTTCATTTGTTATTAACGTCAGAGTAAGGAGTACATCGCGTCGGTTCTTTAATTGAATGTTTAAGGTTTGATGATCATGTAATATCAGATCGTAGACTTTGTTTTTTTGAAATGATAACTTCTTTTTGATCGATTGCATACTTTTTGGTAAGTGAAAATCTTAATTTCAGGTTTCCGTCAGTGATTTGTTAAACTGTGACATTATCATATCCGAGATAATTAAATAGTTAAAGTTTTACTATTACAATTTATAATTTCATAATTTTATTATATAGTACCGCACCAGCTTAACAGTAACATAATCTTTTTTATAAGTAACTACAATTACAAGTGTCATGGAAATTAAATGAAAGGCTTAAATAAATAAATAAATTTCATAATTTTCAGATATAAATTTCCCTCGAATCGGAAATCCCTATTCCTATTATTATATATATATTTAATGGTTTTGAGGTAAAAACTTCTTTCGGAGCACCGATTTTTTTTTAAATGGCATCGCTGTAAAAGCTCTTTTTTATACTTTGGTATTAATCCTTATTCTACTTTCTACTAATATTATAAACACGAAAGATTTTAAGTATGTATTTATTACTCTTTCATATAAAAAGTACTGAATAGATTTTAATGAAACCTTACAATAATATAGCTTGTACATCAGAATAACACATAGGCTATAGTTTTTCACCATACTTTCACGGGAATGGGAAGCACGCGGGTAAAATCGTGGGGCTCTGGTAGTTTTTATATAAATTTCTTTAAACTCCTATCATTTGATACCTTTGCTTTGATTAATATTGCTGTGTGTATTTCAAGCCTATCAGGATATATTGATATGTCCGCTTTTTAGGCCAGCCATCGGCTCGCCATCAATTAAAATGAGCTTATGGCCCAAAAGTAGAGTAGACCCTTAAAAGAAGATATTTTCTCATCCATCTTTAATGGAAGTCCTTTTTTAGATCATCGTCTTTCTTAAGACTACGATCAGTACCTTTTTTCCATAATTTGATTTAATTTTCATCGCCTTAGTGGCAAATTTATTGTAGCTTTTAAGATTTATTAATTTTATTAAGATTGCTATTATAATAAGACGCCTGCAGAACGTTGAATACTAACTCCATTAACAGAGTTGCTGTCTAATTTTAAAGGCACTTTAGTTACTTTCAGATCAAAACGTATTCTTCAAATAACTCCATATTAGATGAAATTAATAACTAAAGTACGATGTGAACTGTGGGAGCGTTAACATTTGTATTTATTAATTTGGAATTGCCAATTTGACAGCTTATGACTCGAATTTTGCGATAATTTTGCCCGAATTCTCAAACGCCACTTAAATATTTGAGGGTTCCTCAAACTACTCGGCACGTCTTAAATCCAAATGACATCAAAATGTAAGAAGCTCCTAAATTAGAGTAGATAAAAATACGAGACCTGAAAGTAAATGCTCAACATCACCTAACAATACAAACGGCTGTATATGTTATATATTACCAGGTATATTTAGTACTTTTTTATATTAATACATATATTTAGGACTAGGAGTTTTAATATCTAATACTTACGTAATATATTATTTATTAAATACACATCCATGACCCAGGAACACAGAAACTTTTTTTCTGTTTCCTGGCGGGATTCCATCGGCCACATAACCCATAGAGGATTATGTTTGATTTTCTTCATTAATTGCATTCTGGCAACTAGCTGAGGTGAGACGAAAGGGGTTCCAATGCTGTGATTCGCTAATTCAATGTCATACATTACAAATCACGGAACGTTAAAAAGAAATGGATATATTTCGCAACGGGAAAGAATGAGACGACACGATAGTTTGAGTACATTGTCCTAAGAACCAACCAGTAAAACGTGAACTCCGCACTTGCGAAACAAATTGTTGTTTTATAAATATACCTAAATAAAGATAAAAAAATATTAACAAGTGAAATGTTAACTTATCTTTCTCCATATTCGATAAGTTGCTTTATTATAAATCAACATTTCATACTACACTGTGGCATTTTCAGTTTTTCAGCAATTTTATATAAACACGCTCCGATCGTGTTGACAGGTCTCAATAATGGTCGACACTGATTGAGTATTTCAGCGCGGACGCTTACATCGAAACTATAGGTCAGATGTGTCGCCAGAACCCGTTCCCCTGTTATTAGGAGTCTATGGGCTATGTGGTCGATGCGGGATTCGAAACCGCTACCTTCGGGCTTGAGCGCCAACGCGCTAACCATTGGGCCACAGAGGTCGTCTGACCTCTGTGGCTCAGAGTCACTAATACAGTACTTATTATATATTATATATTATATATTATTATTATACTAATACAGTGAGTATTAGTGACTGTACTCAGAGTGGTTAAGAGTGTCGGTATTATTGCCTAAAATATAAAATAATATCCTTTAAAAGAAGCCTCTTATTGATAGATTTTATTCATCAGCTCGTGTTCGTGGAATCCACACTATTGGAGCTGATAATATCTGACACGTACTCGTATGAGCATCCATCAAATGCAGTGATTTGTTACCAGCGGGCTTGTGAATTCCCGCGGTAATGTATTTTAGCCGATCGTGCGTCCCTTGGTAATAATTATTCGATTTATTCGACACGGTATAATACCATATTAATGTTATTTTGTTGCGTGCTTAGATTGATTATAAATAATAAAACGTTTATTTTATTATTTTTAACACTACACAATAATTGTTACGCTTGAAGTGTTGCCCTCGAACCAAAGTAACCGACATAGCTACTCGGATAAGCAAGCTGAAGTGGCAGTGGGCTGGTCACATCTGTCGCAGAACTGATGAACGATGGAGCAATCGAGTTCTGCAGTGGAGACCGCGCACGGGCAAATGTAGTGTTGGACGCCTCCCTACTAGATGGAGCGACGATCTGCGCAAGGTGGCTGGCAGCAACTGGATACTCAAAGTTCAAGACAGAGAAAATTGGCGTGCCTTGGGAGAGACCTATGTCCAGCAGTGGACTGCCGCAGGCTGATGATTATGACGATGATGACGATGTTGCCCTCGAAGATACGAGTCGTGTCTAAAAGTTTACAATGCAAATATTTGTTTAACATAAAAGTTGCTATTTCAGGTATGTAATTTAAGACGCGCCCTACGCATGTCACGCAATGTATTTTAGTTTGTTTTGTATAAAAAGTCATAAAAGTATACATATCCGGACTGTATAGATCACGTGTCAATTTCTATACCAGAAGTTAAACAGATAATAATAATAATATGTTGGGACAACTCACACACGGCCATCTGATCCCAAACTAGGCAAAGCCTGTTCTTATGGTAACCAGGCAGCTGATACACTACTCATATATTACTAAATATATACATATTATAGATAAATTACGCTCAGACACAGAACAAAATATGATCATGCTCATCACACAAACATTTGTGCTGGGTGGGGATCGAACCCACGACCTTCTGGTTTAGCAGTCAGGGTCATTAACCACTAGACCAACATGCCAGTCAAAGAACAGGAAACTAAAATCTGTTCCGTGCCGTGCGTCCGGCACATTCCAATGGACTCGTATCTTTAAGATGCTGTAATTAGGCTATGGAAGTGTTATGAAGGCCTATGATGGAACTAATTTGATACTGTCATTGGGTTAAAGTTAGTTTATTGGCTATCAAAAAACAATATTCTTTCTGTCTCCCTGTCTCCTATAAATTACCCTTACAATCACGCTTCCATTGATTAGACCATTTACATTAAATATTCCTTTTTCTATAGATTCTTTGTTTCGAATCATCGAAAATATAGCTGGAATAGAACGGTAACATGTGTTGTCTATGGAAAAAAATCCGGCAAATTAGAGCTGCAACGCTGCGCTAGTTCTGCACTCTGATTGGCCGTCCCATGGCCATCGATAGTTGTTTCGTCGATAGGATGTATATACAGATCACTGGTTAGTTGAACTGCTAGTACGTCTGTGACAAACCACTTAACAATTTTCGGAATTTATGGCTCAAATTTTTCTTTTATAACGTGTATGATGGTAAAAAATCGGAACATGTTATAATTGTGAACCCGCATAATATTTCCTTTTACCTAATGTTCGTCTACGTCTAACTATGTGGCAGATATGGCAGAGTTGCTATTGCCTTAATTAAGAGGAGAATCCTTGCCCAATACTGGCAGAAATACCATTTATAATTAAACAAAATATTCGTAAATGTAACCGTCAAGTGGCAACATTGTTAAAATTTAATTTAAGCCCTTGATTGTTCCAGAACACTTGTTCAACAAAGTTTAATACGGAATATAATGTAACCGTTCATAATGTAAGTTTTCATCGCACACTTCAGCTCACATGCGTTAATAAGACAAATATGGGGAAATTAAATTCAGCATTTACAGTTTGAGGAAAAAACATAGCCAAGTATATTATAATGGCATAATATATAGCTTTACTGTATATAGTGTGCAAAATTTTACTAAAATCAGTTCATTATCGCGGACAAACAACATGTTTCATTTAAGTCCTCGGTCTATCTCTTCCTCTTTTTCCTTTAATCCCTCCTTCTATGATATTTTTGAGTCATGTCGTATCACGTGATCAACCATATTATTATGTAATTATATGTATATTAAATATTATTATCTTAATCTATGTCAGAAGTAACCACTGCACCAAGTTATACAATTCTTTTTATTATTAGAATAAGGTTTATGTCAAAAAATGATCATGACGAGGGATTAGTAAGAACAGGATAAAGGTTGTTTAATATACCTAATTAAAAATAAATATTAACGAAAAAAAAAAATCAATTTGAAAAATTATTTATTACGTTAAGTTAAGTGAACTTAGTTTGACTTAAATAATAATTACTATTAAAATTTATACAGGGTGTATTGTTTATGATGTGTTTCAGTATTGATTATTTTATACTACTTGTCAGGGATAGTGTTACTAGAATATACATACAAGAGTAATTAAAATTATTATGAACAAAAGAGTTTTTTTTATTCAAACAAAATTCAATAATCGGTGAAAAATGTAAGATCATTTTTCAATACAAATTTCACAACGCCATAAAGCTATAAACCAGTACGAACTATGCTAGTATTTTAGTGTTTTGATAGAAAATTTAAAAAAGTACTTGAAATACTTTTTTTAATCGTTTTTTTGGAACGCCAATGTTTTTAAATAAAAAAAAATCTACTCGATTAATTCGACTGGTTCGCCTAATTTAGCCGGTGTACCAGTGAGCACGGACGCGTTATGGAGGAAGCCACTCATCCGGAAGAAAGAAATAATCACTTTGACTCAATTACTTATTAGCCTAATCGACAAATTTTTGGTGTTTAGACATGTTCAGCTACTAAGTAACTCATTCATCATCATCATCAGCCTTTATCCGTCCACTGCTGAACATAGGCCTCCGACACGCATCCACGCCGCATCCAACACGGGCCTGCCACTGCACGGAGATCGTCTTCCCACCTGGTTAATGGCCGATCAACACTTCGTCTACTTAAACGCGGCCTCCACTCTTGAACCTTAGTGGCCCATCGGCCATCCGTTCTTCTCAGCATAGCCTGCTCTATAGCACGTTGAGCTACGGTAAACTTATGGACCAGTCGTAAATTAAGAGGACACGTTTCGGCCCCGTAGGTCATCACGGGGAGAACGCATTGGTTGAAGACTTTCGTCTTCAAACCTGCGGTATAGACGACGTGAAAATATGGCGAAGCTTCCTAAATGCTGCCCATCCTAATTGAATCCTCTTATCGGCTTCCCTCTCAAGTAACTCATTACTAGCCTAAAATACTAGCGTAGAGCAAACTAAACTTTAATATAATTTATTAAAAGTCACAGTTTTTATAATTTTTATTTCTATCGTTAAACTTGAGAACGATACTTATAAAACAAAATTAAAACTTAAAAATATGTCTAAGTGCTTATTAAGATGGCTATACTTGAAGTATATCTTAACAATCTCAGGGACGTATTTTGAAATGTATATTTGCAATCAAATCTTTGGTATAAAATCTTTAGTTTATATTAACAATAATGTACTTGCTATCAACACTTGTAAGATTATTCTAATACCTGCGTCAGTCGTACCAGTATTTCTGTCACTGTCAGTGTTAAGTGTCAAAAGGCAAAATTCTAATGACAGTAACAATGCAAGTGTTATTAATAGGGCCAAGAAGCAATAATGAAAGTATGCATTATATAGTATGTATCAGTATCTGCGCGCTCTACCAATAGAAGAGGGACACTGCAAGGTTGTCATGAGAACACATCAACATGCAGTCGAAGACACTAACAACACACCGATTCTGTAACTCAAAACTAATTCTAATTAGTTTCTGAAATAAATTTAAAAGAGAGGTTTATTTAACTTCCAGTGTCTCTCTAAGACAATCAGTTTCTTCCATAGATGTTTATCTCATATCTATTATAAAATAGAATAGAATAGAAAATCTTTATTTCGGACACAAGTATGCCCATATTATAGTTAGTTTGTTAGTTACAATATTAGCTTTATTATTCGTGTTTGTTCCGGTTTACAAAATTCAATGTTCTGATGATAAATTTAGAATTACACAAACATTTTGTTATATATGTTATGTTATACTTGCAATCGTCTGAATGTTGCAACATAAAACGTTGTGACGTCAAATAAAAGGAGAAGAGGAAGAACCAGTTGAAATGGTAACATTAACATTCGCTAGGAAATCATGCTCTCCTTGTATGAGTAACCTCACTATTGTTTGGTATACAATACACTTTTTATTCCGTGGCTACACAGTTTGTGCTTACTAATAACGTATTTTCAACAGATTTTTCTTCACCAGCTGTCATTTCTTGGTGGCGGTGGAGGTCTGAAAAAAAATGAGTGTAATGATTATTAATTTGTAACAATAAAAAGCCAATGATAAGCCATATTTAATATACCTTTGAATAATAATCTATTGACAACAATTATTAAATATCTTCAGCCGATACCTTATGCAAGGGAACCAAAGGAGAAGGAGAAAGGGAAAAAAAGGGAGTTATATATAAATATGTCGTATTTCACGGAATCTATAATGTAAAGTCGAAACCATTCTCAAATCCAATTTTTATTAATCAAAAACGGTCCAGCAGTTTAGGAGTTGTTTCCGAACGGAGGTGATCCAGATTTCATGAATTTTATATTGATTCGATGATTCATTAAAATAAGTTATATATTATACCCAATTAAAAGTTATTAAAAATAATTCAAATTAAATATAATATTTAATCAATTTTATATATAAATAGAATTATTTTTAATAACTTTCTCTCTCATAATTTGTGATAATTAATAAATGTATTTCTTTGATTGTCTTAAGAGTGACTCTACATAACTTAAAAAGTAACCTTAGAATAAAAATAATATAAAAATAACATAGTTTGAAAAAAAAATATGTCACCAGATTAAAAATATTCATCTCAACCTCAAACTAGTTTGACTAAGACAAGAAAAATAATTTTAACTTGCACCATTGAAAAGTTTTTAGCACTTAACTTTTACTACAGAACAAGCTAAGTATAAAATATACTTACAAATACAATATATAAATAAATGAATTGTATGATGATGTCTTCTTACTAGAAGAGAAAGTATAGAAGAAGAAGACAAATACAATATATAAATAAATTATATGATGATGTCTTCTTACTAGAAGAGAAAGTATAGAAGAGAGAAGAAGAAGAAATAAAGTTATTTTTGTATTTTACTTTACTTTACTTTTCAGAAGAGTTTCATAACTCTTTTGAAAGGTAAGGAATATTAATCATGGACCGACATAAGTATTTATTGATCTGGATAATAAGTTTGTGGTACTTATATCATTTTTATATATTTATTTACCAAGACAAAACAATATTTTCATGCCGACCTAATTAATTTAAAAATAGAACTTCTTTTCAAATAGGCACTTGCGTGAGAAATAGCGTCTCATTGTGAGGCCAACACCGCTTAAAGAAGAAAGAGAAAAAAAGAAAGGACAAAATATTTTATTTGACGAAAGCCAACAACAAAATAACTTAAGCTATTCCATGAATTGTTGTCCCTTGTGTGGTAAAAAAAAATGTTTTTCTTTCTACTTTCGATGCTGTTAAAGTAACGACTACGACAACTCTGTCAAAAGTGTAACTACAAAGAATAAGAATATAATAAATAAAAAATAGCAATATAGTTGTGAATTCCACCCAATAGTTTGAGCTCAATTGCCTCTACGTGAAGCCACATGATTTGACGTCCGTATGAGTGAACGACGAACATTCGCACTTTAATGCGGACTATTAAACCGAGATTACCATAATGTGTGTACTTAACATCACGTCGATTTACTGTGTATGTGTGTGTGTGATGCATAGACAAACATACCCGGGTGTAAGTGATGCACAGAGACATACACCCGGGTCTGTATGATGTATTGACATACAGGTAAGTAAATGTTGCGAGTGTTTGATATGAAAAAAAAAGTCAAGATATTAGGGATGTACACTGAAAACCATACCCGGGTATAAGTGATGTACAGTGATAGATATACTCAGATCTATAGGATGTATATTAAATCGAATCAAATGATATAAAAAAAAATCATAGGTACAAGCTTGTACACTTGAAAGGAAACATGAACTAATAGGAAGAAAAATAAAAAACTAGTCTGAGATGCAGGATTCACTAAGAAAAATGAGAAGAACTTAGGGGTGGCTCTTTTTTCAACAAAATCAAAATACATAATTTATAAACGCATAATGTAATTAAGGTATATATAAGCATATCCGGGTGTAAGCGCTTTACATATCCGGGTATTAGTAATGCACAGTGATATACATACCCGGGTTTTAGTTAATGCACAGTGATAAACATACCCGGGTGTATTCCAATTGTTGTCGCACGTCGCCGTCGCGGGCGTACCCGGTTCGCTGTAACATTTATTTCTGTGAATAATATTAAGACTTTATGAATATTTTTGTACCTTCATTGTCTATTGCATATCATAGCAATGTGTTATGTGATTAATTATCTGTTGCTGTTTTACATTATAAATCACCAGTCTATTTAAAAATACAAATTTATATAATAATCTTAAAGCTTCTGGAAGTCCAAAAAAAGGCAATCTTTCTTTGTGCCTCAGAGCCGCTTAAGTCGCAAAGTTTAAAAGCGAGAAAATAAATTTATAATTTGTCAACGTATCGTCTTCCTTATTTAAAAATAAAGAGAATAAGGGCCTGTTTCACAATCTCCAGTTAAGTTCCCAATAGGCTATCGGCAACATATTTGACAGATATTTGACAGATACTCCATACTCTATCTGTCAAATATGTTGCCGATAGCCTATTGGGAACTTAACTGGAGATTGTGAAACAGGCCCTAAGTTACATAATATATATTTTTTGTTAATAAATTGTATGCAAATCTAGTACCTACTTAGTATCATTTATAAAATACTGTTAATTAAAACAATATTACATAATACCACATCTATAGATTACAAGAGTACAAGATTATTACAAGGAACGATATCTTCGTCAGAACAAAAACAATAGTTTCATAATTATCATGATAATGAATATTCCAATGCGATGCCAAATAATGACAAATACACTTCCACCGCCCACGTCTACAATATTAATATAGTAATAAATAGTAAAGATATTGTATATATCTTACCCGACATCAGCCATTGTGAGAGCTTCTAAATCATTTATCTTCCTACCATACGCCCTCCACAGCTTCACACATAATGGAGTCAAGAACGTACACCACACGAACCCTAGGAGAAATCCGCAGAACCACCAGCCGTGCTGAAAATAAATAATACATTTTTTATATTGTTTTCTTATGTTTACGCGAATTTCACTCATTATAATAAAATAAATTTACGGATTTTATCGCAGTTTATTAATTTTTTTACAAGCCCTACGTTTGGGATACTTTACAGCAACCGTGATATTTTTTTTGATTTTAACAAATTAAATGTATTGTTTGAATAGCACATTAAATGTGTACAAAATACAGGCTACATTTACACCCATGCACTCCACGCTTTTTTACTATAAAATAATTTTTCTTACACTATTTTTAGCTCAAAGTGATTAAAATTTATTTTCTATTTTTAGTTAAATTTTCCATAAAAAAAGTATTTTTTAGTTTATTTTCAACTACTCAGAAAAAAAATAAAAGAGAAAAAAAAACAACACTGAATTATTGTCATCGGTCCTTAATAAATATGCCTTTCGAGTTAATCCGACGTTTTAAAGGTTTTAAAGGTGTCAATATCATGCTCAAAGATTCCGTTACATAGTAGCATACCTAAGTCTTAGGGCCTGTTTCACAATCTCCAGTTAAGTTCCGAATAGTCTATCGGCAACATATTTGACAGATAGAGTATGGAGTATCTGTCAAATATCTGTCAAATATGTTGCCGACTTGCCGATAGCCTATTGGGAACTTAACTGGAGATTGTGAAACAGACCCTGAAACTAATAAAAGCGTAAAATATTTGATGGTAAAAAATCATAACATCATATAAAGGGTAGGTGGATAATATTTCACGATGTCTACAATCCCCCTGTTTACAGTTTCTTAACATCAATCACCCCTCAAGTGGTATTTACTTTATTTACTTTATTCCGGCTATAAAAGTTACATCACATTTTATAGATCATTTATCAAAGTGTTCGAATTCCCTTTTAGCAAATAACATTTTTCACTGTACTTCACTAACATAAAAATGACGACTCAATGTTTTGCACATTGTGACTCAAGCCGGAGGCAGCGGGTTCGAATCCCGCCATGGAACAAAAAACTTTCTGTGTTTCTGGATCATGGATGTGTATTATTAAATAACGAATAATGAAAATCTTAAATATATGTATTAATAATAAAGCATTAAATATAATACGTATTTTTGTAGTCTCCTAGAACACAAGTTCTTCGGAAAATTACCACGGGAAAAAAGCTTAAACTTGTTTGATAGCCCTATCTCTGAAACTCTACTCTCTCTTTCTGCTTTGTTAAATAGTTTGACAATATTTTATTAATTTCATAACATGATGATTATTGGATTTTTGTCCTTATCAAGACTATTTTAAGAGGCTTTAAGGCTATTTTAAGAGGATTTATATTACTAGTTTAGGCCGTAAGGAAAGATACAGATGGACCGACGACCTAGTTAAAGCCGCTGGGTCTCGTTTGATGCAGGTGGCAATGGACCGGTAGCGCTGGGCAACCATTGGAGAGGCCTTTGTCCACAGTGGACAGCTATAGGCTGAGATGATGATGATGATGAAGGAAAGATAACATATTTTACTACGTTTAATTATCTAACATTTGTCAATTAATATAAGTCTATCTAGATAACTTATTCTATACTCTACCTTGAAATTAAAGATGCAAAAATAAGTCATTATACTCTCTGACCTGCCCTACTTTTTAATTATATAAATGAAGTATCCACAAACATCCGGACAAGATATATAAGCTATTCGCATAAAAGCAATGCATGAAGTAGACAGCTATAGCTTGGTCATAAAGACATTGAGTTTTACAGAGCAAATAAAACATTTAGTAGGGTAAAACACCCAATATAAAGAATTATTTTAACATACCTTATTGTGTACCTACGTGGTACATAAATATTGAAAAATAAATTTGTAAATATAAATCAATGTGCCAATAATGGGGTAGTTTACCCTATACATAATATGTACGTACGTCATACATACTTGCGCTAACTTCTTGCCAATAAAATCACGCATAGTATAAACTTTATACTATAAAGTGTAAATTATTATAGCGACTCACCAGCGGAGATATATATCTGGTACATAGTAATGATCTTAGTGCGGCGTACACAGCGAACAGGGGCCCACACCGCCCCGCGTGTCTCTCAGCAGCCGTAAGCACGTGGGTGCGCCAGCCTGCCGCATGGGATATGAGGCGAGAGACGAACATCGCAACTTTCTGAAAGAAATTATGATTATAGCGTTCATTTATAGTTTATCAACGAGACCAATTATCAACATCATCATCATCAGCCTACTGAACATAGGCATTTTTTTCATTTTTTTTCACTTCCATTCATCGGTAGAAATCAATGAACGCCAAGACGGCTGATCCCTCAACTAACACCCAACACGGACTGCCACTGCATGGATATCGTGTGATGAATTACAAACAGAAGAAACTATTTAACTACCTATATTAAAAAAAAGGAAAAAAGTAAAGTATTAATCCTTATACGTCCCACTATTGATCAATGTATGGCCTCCTCAAAATAAATGAATATTTCACGACAATTAGTAACACCAACATCTAAGTTCAACTTCCAAGAAAACAGATGCATCCCCTCTGATTAGAGGTCCTATGGTAAAGGTTTATATCATCAGCCTTTGTCTACTGATAATAGGCCTTTTTTGATGAACACCAAGATGGCTTATCCTCCCATCTAATCAAAGTTTGACTAAGCCTCAGTCTTTCCAAATGAGGCCTAGGTCTCTACTCAAGGACTTTCTCTAAAGGTTGTTCGGTAACAATATTAAAACACAGGAAAACATTTAAAAAATGATCAATTCCGAAATAATCTATGTAAAATTTAACGGCCTGCGTAACCCATAACATTTCACTTTGATAACAATTAAGCTCTCATTCTTTATAGTCACGTTCACCTCGCAAATATCCCAATATCTTCACACAAGGCAATTAGGCCCCTACGTGACACCTATTAGTTAAGGCATTTTATTTTACTTTATAAGAGGAAATGAAGATTATTAAAACCATAGAACCAAAGAGGAAGTATAATTGCTTATTATCATCAAGTACGACATAACTTGTTTTTGAAAATATCATAGAAGCTGGCTGTGGGAAAAAAAGGGGGAGGTCGAACTATGAGAACCTATAATATGGAACAAATAAAGGAGATTGTACAGGCTAATAATTAGGCGGTAAAGATGCTGGCGGAGCAGATAAATGAGTGGCAAATACTCCACCGACAAGAGCAAGGCTTTTAAATAAAGAAATAGAGAGAGAGAATAAGAGAGAAAAGAATAAACGTGAAAGTTCCTTAACAAAATTTCTAGAATCTCTATCATAGCCATGTGTGAAACGATATCAATTTGGCTACATAGCATTTTGAGAATATCGTAATAATATACAGTAAAGTAAGTTTAATGTACAATCGTGAACGGATAAAGGCTGATGATTATGATGATGATGATGATAGTTAATTAGTTTAAACATTTATTCTATTTGATCACCAAAGCTAAGCAATAATGAAAACAAAAAAAAAATCAGGTCAGGCCTAAACCATTCGCATCACACACCCGCATTTTTAAGGATTCTTTATTGATTTCGTACGAAAAATCAGACAAAATTGTGAAATGTCTATGCTTCGAAAATTAAAACCCTTACCTTTTGTGCGATCACCTCTCCTTGGTTGTCGATATAGAATTGCGCTGTATGGATGTGACTTAAGGAGATATTAAGTTTTCTCCTGAAAGGTGTCATTTGTAGTTCCAGTTCTGTTAATTTAAAAACCAATTCCGTTCGCAGCTGCTCCAGCGGTTTTATATTACTCAAGTGCAGCCTTTGAGTTCTCGTGGCTGTAAGTTTTGTAATTATAAGAAAACGCGTCCAAGTTACAGAAGTATGTCGTCAAACATAGGTGGTATTAGTTTAACATGTCATACTGAATGCTCACATTCAGTATGACATGTTAAACTGACTCAGAGTCAAGCGACGATGGTCCAGTGAATATGCTTAGCTTCTTGAACTAGAGGGTCCAGGTTCAATCCTGGCCCTGGAAATGGTTTTTCTAAATTTCTAAGTGCACCCGAAACATAAGACCATCGCTCGCTCATTGGCAAAGGAAATAATCGTGAGAAAACCATGCAGGCAGCAAACAGCCTTGCATCAGCATCATCATCAGCTTTTATCCGTCCACTGCCAAACATAGGCCTTCCTCAAGATCCCTTGCCTCTCACAACATGATTCG
The DNA here is from genome assembly GCA_905333005.2 of Lycaena phlaeas. Lineage (NCBI taxonomy): Eukaryota > Metazoa > Arthropoda > Insecta > Lepidoptera > Lycaenidae > Lycaena > Lycaena phlaeas. The sequence goes on from HG995176.1 coordinate 5,517,541, forward strand.
GACACTACACGGAGATCGTCTTCGCATCTGTTTAATGACCGACCAACACTTTGTCTACATTGACGTTTGCTTATCTCTTGAACATTATTGGCCAAACGGCTATCCCTTCTACTGACCAGCCCATTGCCATTTCAACGAGCTTATACTTCGTATGACATCGGTAACGTTGGACATCCTTGCGTACATGTAAGTTTTAATATAAGACAAAGTATTACCTAAAGACTCTAATCTCCCAGCCGTTGTCAAGTCAGTCACTTGTATAGCGACATTCTCTAGTTGATCAACAAAAGACGGCAAATCTTTTCCCACGACGGGTCCATTGTATTCCATTCTATAAAGAAAAAGTAAATTCATATCCTCATACATAATGAATGTGGTGGAACAGGCGACATTTCGCTTTTCGTATACATTTTGAAGGGGAACGAAAGGGCGCGTTAAGAATAATAAATTTATTGATATAAAAGCGTTATTGAAATACACGCTTAGCAATGATTTTTCAGGCATAATGATTTTTAATATCAAATACCAATTACTATAATTTTCTTTGAACGATCATGGTCTAGTTGACTCGAGATTATTAAGTAAAGGTTTCATCTTGACAAGCCGCATGAAAAATGGGATTTTATAGCGCTTATAATATTAAGATTTACAGGTTTCCTCATTTCATAATGTCATGTTCCTCTTCATTGGAAATTTAGTGCCTGACAATGTCATGGGTGAAAAGTGAACTTCAATTTCAGAGAGCATTTAAGAGGCTTATCAAAGCTCATTGCATCGCACACATCCGAATGACGCCGGCACGGTGGTACCACTCGCTTCCATAAATCCAAGGTAAATACGCGACACCCATGTTATCGTGTCACGCGTGTCGTCTTGTTTGTGAGTTTCCAGTGGCCCGTTACATCTGCATAACCTTTGATTGTGCGGATGTATCTATAAGCGTCGTTAGTTACAACAACACTGCGACTATTCAGTTGCCTCCTCATGATACAAATAAGTAATTGTTACGTCATCATCATCATCATCAGCCTCTATCCGTGAACGGTCCCTGGCATAACATTAGCTTCCTTCAATGAAAGCCAAGGCAGCCGATCTCTGCATCCAATATGTACCGGCTACTCTTATTTATTCTGACTTGCCTATAGTCATTTGACTCATGACTATTATGTATCCTAATCAGTATGTATTTTAAGGCACGGTTCCACTGCATCGCATGTCTGTTAAGCTCCGCTTTGCATGAAAATGTCAATGAATGCGTATAGTGCCCGTGGGTTGCAGTAAAGGCATTCACATACATTTTTTTGCAAGGCAAGGCTCTCCTGGGTCCCCTCCATCCCACCATGGTTCAAGTCTTGTCGTGGCGTTGGGGCTCGGTAGCCTAGGGTTACCCAGCACCTTGGGCGAAGCGAATTGGGCCGAAGGGGCTCTTTGTACCCCTCTTATAAGAAAAGGGGACACAAGAGCAGCGGGCAAGGGGCGAGGACGAGAACCTCGCCTCGTTGTACTGTCCTGACATTGGGAGGGGCTGCTCTGTAGTGCGGGGCAACGCCTCTATGAAGCTGTGGCATCGGTGCCCTGAAGGACTGACTAGCGTTTAAGAAAAAAAGTACCCCCTCCGTGGGCTGCGGTGGATCCGCACCAATATATATAAATATATCAGACCTGTAGTTGGTTAAATTCACATCAGAAATGGCGTGTATTCTGTTAAGCAATCTGTTGAAGTTGGCTGATATCGTTTTCAGAAAGCCAACATTGATAGCTGACGATAATCTTTTCAAGTCACCCTGTAGTTCATCCCATTCGAAATATGATGTCTCCTTGTTCACGTCTAGTATTTTTTCCAGTTGAAACACGTTGTAGGCCGGTTGGTTCTTTTCGCATTCTCTGAAATGTGAAAATCGTTACTTATTATTATGACTTTTGAATTTCGATACAGCCCGTCTTCATTTTGTCATCATCATCGTTTTAATTGAAACGGCAGATTGATTCTACTAATTGGGAAAATCATATTTTCCATTCATACTATATTAATGAGTAAATCTAAAACAAAAATATGTTTCAGTAATTATTCTTAAGGACGAAAGTGTAGGCAGCAGCAATAGGCAAAAGCAAAACATATTAATGTAGAAACTAGAGGTGGCAACAAGTTTCAACTTCAAATACTGTTTGACAGTACTCAAAAACTAACGCAACCAAACTTCGTTGTTAAAAAAAGCTAAGCTCTAAGCATCATACGTTATTATTCTTTGACATTATCATTATTTAATTTCAAAGGTATGTAGTAGTGTAAGTTAAAATTTATTTTATTAATTGAATGAATTTTTATTTATATAATGCATATTATACGAAATAAATAGGTTTCTGTACTCTCTCTTCACTCAATTTTTAACTAGGTATACAAAATTTCAAATTACTTCTTGTGCACAATCCTCTTAAATGGGGTACAAAGTTTTTGTTTCACATATTAATATATAGATGTTTTATATATCTCTATTGTAGCCTACGCCTAAGCTGACATGAAATGAATCAATATTAAACGTTGACATGATTTGGTTATGCGAAAGGTCTCTTGAGAATATTTTCAAAGAAAACCCTGCACGTACAAAGATTTTATTAAATCAGTGAGGTATTGTGAGCTTAGAAAGTATTATCTAAACATGTATCGCAGTGAGCGCTGAAAAAGAATATTTAACAGGACATTTTGTCTAGAGGGCGTTGAGTGTGTTTATTTGAATAGAAAAAGCCTTTATAACTTAAACTGCTGAAAATATATGTAATCTAATTTTAGTTTTGTAGAAATTGTTTTAAATGTTTCCAGAAAAAAGAAATCAATTTTATTCCATTGACTCCTTGGAAGGCCTATTTTATTAGATATAGAGCCTACCATCTTTTTATGTTATTGTCCTATCAACGAAGTTGTCTTCCTCTTCTTGTAATTTTATATCTAAGTCAAAATTCAGTCTCTTCGTTAGCCCATTTTTCTAACATACTTTCCATGAAATATCCGGTTGATTTCCATTTCAACTGTTTCATTCATAATTCGTATTCAGTATAATCATTTTCTGTATTTTGTGTTGGTCGAAATTAACCACTTGGAAAGACGATATCCGAGCAGTGGCCGGTCCGTGTTGGATGTAAGTGGCAAGGGATCGGTCGTCTTTGCGTTCATTGAGGGAGACCCATGTTCAGCAGTGGATGGATAAAGGCTGTTGATGATGATGAGGCTGATGATGATGATGATACTGATTTTCTATTCTGTGTTGACTAGTGGCTAGCGACTTAACCATAAGTGAACATTTATTTGTAACGTAACATACTTGCCTGTTTACTAGAATAAAAATCATAAAAAAGTTTATATATAAATAACAAAAGGATAAACCTTAAAACATCTCTTATGGGGACGTTGATTGTGACATTGTGCAGGTCTCTGAATAAAACATCAAATATTCCTTCACTATCCGATATGAGAGGCGACGGCTTATCTAACAGCATAGATAGAGTTCTATATTTTGGACTATCCCACAACACTTCGCATGCGAATATCTGCAATGGAATCATATTATTTGTATCACTTTTATTAGCATCAGTTTTTTTTAACTATTGGGTATCGATAAACAAGAAAAGGTAGGCTACTCGTAACCTATCGGATACAGTGAGTGCTACCAGATATAATTATTTTCTACATAGTTTTACAATTTATTGAGAATAAAGATGTAAAGGTGGCCCTGTGTATTCTGATTTAAATATTTTCTAAACATACGTAAAAATCGCGAATTTTTATTGATAAATAATGTATACAGCGATTACTAAATTGCTTTTGTTACTAAAACTTGCAGAAAAGACAACCCTAAAAATTTATTTTGTCATCTTTCTATAGTAAAAGGTCTTTAGTAGGATATTGTCGTCCACAATTTTGTTAAGAAAGTTTGGAAACAAATAGCAAGGTTGATCTAACAAAATATGGCCATTAAAAACCACCAGGCGTTCCATCAATGTCAACTTAGCTTTTGTTGCTAAGTTATGTTTATAATATTCAACTTTAGCCCCGACGTTTTGTCTTGGCTTATAAAGCTGTTATGGCACTGCCCATAATTTTGTATTCCCAGTGGATATCTGTACTAAAATAATAAAATGTCAGTTTAGTTATTTTACGTTTTGTGTGCGTGTAGAATTTATTTATAAATAGGTAAGTTAATAATAGTATGTAAGTTATTGAATGTCGCAAAATATTCAAAATAGTAATCATATACCTTCTACGAGTCTGTTTACTCTGGACATTGAGATTTTCAACTTAATTTTGATATTATTTAGGTTAACATGTAATTAATAGAAGAATAGATTTTATCTGGTTCAGTTTACATATAACATGCTAAGTAAAGTCCACGAGAAATGGCCGACAAAAAAATCTAAAAGAAAACGGCAAATCAGGCACAAAAAAAAAATATGACGGCGTCCGGGTTGGCACGCAAATTAGTGAGACTTATCTCCTATACAGTTGGCTATCTTTCCTAGATGTACCATAATATGAGTAAAAACACCATTTCATTTGGGTTTTCCTCGATTGCAGAAACACATTTATGCGTACAAATGGCCATAATTAGTTTTTTTTGTGAATAAACAAGCTACTATTGTCTTGAAATAACGCTTACCTCAGCATGTCCGGCTATCAGAAAAACAAGTGATACTGTGCACCACAATATAATGGATACAATGCACAAACAAAACACCGACCTAAAAAAAATACAAGCATTACTCATACAGTAAGACGTAGGCTAATGTGACAAACGGAAACACCCGAACATATTATGTTTTTCATACAATTAATTAAAATATGTGAAATAATATTTCGCTCTCTACGCCATTTGCTCCACCGTCCGAGAATCCCCCACCTGGACACGTGTTGCCGTAGCCGACCTGGAAGTGCTTGAATAGACTTAGAACTCAGGTCCGCCGGAATAAGGATAACTGTGTTCGGTGGGGATTCACAGACCCCGCTATATAGAGTGCATGTGTGGTGCCGTCCCACAAACAATGGACCATTTCATGTCGTGTCCTGCGTGCCCTACCACCTGCACATTGCAGGACTTAATAGACGCTGCTGAGAATGGAATACTCGTAGCTGAGTTCTGGGCGGATAAAATTTAGGTAGCCACCGACACGCTAAGAAGAAGATTAAAATATATAATTGTCTGGGTGCTTACCGCGTCTAAGACTGTGTCTTCCTGTGATCATGGCGAGTGAAACATTGCAGAAATATTGGGACGCCAATCATAAAAATTTAGACGCTATAAGCATCCAAACAAATATATATTTAAATTTGAAAAGTGATTGCTTCACTTTAAAACAACGAAGTTATTTTTGTGTTAATATAGTGCCATTTTTGATAATTCTGTATTGTTTGCAAAAAGAAATAGCTTTGAATAAATTCTTAACTGACATTTCTCTGGGTTATCAGAGCAACACAATGAGGTTGTTTTATTTCGTTCCTTAATTACCCGAATTATCTTATACATGATATTATATTGCGTGTATGTTTTCTACACAGATCTTGCGTTTTAATAAAGCATGGTTGTTCTTAGTTATCGACTGACTAAACTGTCGAGCCAATTTTCAATCTACACCCACACTTTTAGACTTTAATATGAATTTCAAAGGAGTCTAGTTTCGGTAAGGTGAAATAATATAAGTCTTATCTCTGGCTACATTATTATAAGACTTCTAAAATTAACATTTAGTACTAGAGGGATGAAATAAGTTGTGTTAGATACTTACACTTGTAATGTCTTAGATGCGAAGTTCTTGGTGTTACCGCATCCACATAGCATGCCTAATAGTATTAGTAGCATGATAACGCCTACAGCTACGGTACATGCTAAAAATATAATATTATCTTATTATATCTGTGTTGGATGCAAGTGGTAAGGGATCGGATGTCTTGGCGTTCACTGAGGAAGGTCTATACGCTCAATATCTATAGGACGTGGACGAATAAAGGCTGATGATGATGATGATGATTATTATATTTATATGATTTACCTATAATAATAAACGTACATATAAAATATTTAAATTTACATTTGTTCAGCTGATGAGCGTTTAAAGTTTTTTGATGTCCCGATATTTTGGCCATGTCTCAAACACCATGATAACCCTTCATGATCAGTCTTCCAGTGATTATGGCAATTAAATGATTGCAGAAATATCGGGACCTTGGGGGAATTATAAGCTTTCATCGAAAAAATATATGTATTATATTTAAATATTATAGTGACCGCGTTAGTTTAAAAAAAACATAAAAGCTTCGTTACGGATGACAAAAATCAACTTGGAAAATTGTAGCCCGATGTTGAAACGGTTTTTTTTACGAACACGTTTTATTTTATTAAATTATCACCCATTTCAACTAACATTTAATTTTTGCTTTGTAAAAATTATGCTTTGTATTCCTCAAAATGTATTTTAGTATTCGGCCTTATATTATGCTAATGCCTGCTATTGCTAGTAATGTAACCATTTTTAATATGGTTTACATAATATGCACTTTGTAGATATATGCACACCATGGAGCCTAGCCGAAATGCCATTAAGAAAGCGTTAGCGAAGTTCGAAAATGATAAAATGTATGTGATTGACATAAGGCCGCGCTTAATCACGTGGTCGATCGCTATCGCTATCGCGAGTTGGTAGCCAATGCATAAGTCTAAATAATCTAGTTTGGATTATAAGAAGATTATAAGAATTTTTAAGACCTCTATAAAACAGTGCGAAATATTATTTGTAGCTACTACTAGTAGATTTTCTAAGTACTTATATCATTTCAGTGTTATACAAACATTTTGTCCAAGTTTAGGAGTCATGAACCGAATGTGAAATAAAATCAGACAACGGCTTGTTCGATCCAATATTCACGTCCGCTCGGCTACGCTAGATAAATTCATATTTTTGATAATAAAAGTATATATACAAATCGAGTTCTTACCAAATATGAATATATTATTCATAATAAAACGTACTTATTTGTTTGCACTGTTTCATTGTGAAAATAGTAAGTTCAAAAAAATTAAAACATGTTAAATGCAGTAATACAACAAAGCAAGAAAAAATATTAATAAAATTAAAAAAAAAAAACGAAGAAAAGAGCAAGCAGGGGAAAGAAGCAGACGGGGTACGGCATAGCGCATCCCTTATATCGCTGCATCTTAGAATAGTCATAAGGCTTAATTTAGTAATTTCATAATAGGAAGATTAATTTGAAAAGAAAAAGATAAAAATCTTTTTAGATTTTTTCAAATTAACCCAACGCTTAAAGGGCAAAAAATTTGGTGATAAATAGTAGATAAATATTTTCACCAATCACACAAAATCATCTCTTAAAATATTTCAACCTTACACAGTGTAAAAGTCCACCTCCAGAATTCGTATCTCTGTAGCCGGTCCAGCGTGGCATCCATTTGCCTGGATATGCTTCGTAGGCTAGCCCCTAGGTGACGAACTATGTCGCTCAGTACCCTAGAAGAATTGTGAACTATCTGTCTACGCGTTTCTATGTCACGTAGAACGTCTGAAAAACAAACAAAAGTTTAAAAACTGATTATGAAAATATATCCATTATTTTAAAGTCTGTAAAATTTTGCCCATGTTATCAGTACCTCTATGACGAATCTATGAAGAATTATTATATAAAAACATTCATCATCATTATCGATATTTTCCCGTTCAGTGCTAGATATAGGCCTCTCCCAATAAACCAACTATGATAACACATCCATAAAATCAATATTTTTTGCAGCTAGTTTTTACAAATAGGAAAAAATATAATGTAATTGTTTATTAGCATCTACGTACTATATTTTAAAATAATCTTTAATTGATGAAAATTATGTATTTTATTGCTGTTAATTGGTTTTAAAAATATGTAATCAATCTTGAATACTTTTTTATAATCTTCCTTTTTTATTTTATGTTATTGACGGCCGGCTGGTGGAGTGGTCAGACTAGGTACTTTACGTTATCATCACAGATTTATAAATAAAGACAGCTGGAGCATGCCGAACACCTGAGTGACGCTTCAAAGCGCATACAATTTCAAATGCTGTCAAGTGCTTTACATAGCGTCGTACTCGAAAGTTCTAAACGTCTAATAGATTGTGTTCGCTTTTGAATTTGTATTCGCTTTGGTAGCGTCACTCGTGTGTTCGGCATCCTCCATCTGTCTTTATTTATAAATCTGTGATTATCACTGTATATCACTGTGACAACACAACATTCTACTAGTAAAATGTTATTTATATTAATCGTATATTATATAATATTGTATAAATTAAGTAGTATTTTTTAAGATTAAGACACTATTATATTAATATAATAGTGTCTATATTTTTTTTATTTATTTATTCCAGCAAAATGTTCGTACCAGCTCTAACACGTTCTGTCTGCAACGATATCGCCGAAGGCAAGGTCCGAAACTCCTTCCTAGCAGTAAGTATCTCCTGCGTTAAATTGTGAACACCCAGCGTCCGCAATTCCAATAGTTGTTCTTCTCGAAGTATCTAATAATAGAGTCACATTGAGTATGTTTGCCATGAAATTTTTGTTTCTAAAAAAAAGTAATAAGTATCAACCCTTTAATGTGCCACTGCTGGGCACGGGTCTCCTCCTCGAAATCAGGCCAGGAGGGTAATGGAGTTCACCAATGCGCTAGCCCAGTGCGTATTGGCCTGATTTGGCTGCGAAGCAACATGGTACCTCTTACCGATTCTTGAAACGATTAAATTAGTTTCATCATCATCATCATCATCATCATCAGCCTTTATCCGTCCACTGCTGAACATAGGCCTCCCTCAATGAACGCCAAGACGACAAAATTAGTTTATTAGTTGATTATATATTAGTATAATATTTTAAAACATTTTATTAATTCTTTAGCCTCCTGAGTGGGTGAGCCTCGTTTATTTCTCTCACTGTATTTTGTCACGTAATACATTATCTTAGACTTATTTTCTTATCAACTTACCTAAGAAGAAACAAACAAAAATTATATGAATAAAAATACAGTTAATAAAAGTCTGAATAAGATATCCCAAGTCACTTGTTGAATATAAAAGCAATTACTTGCTCGAAATTTTCTTTATAAAAATGTTTTACGACAAAATTTTATTTCTTTAAGGTTACTATAATGGCCATACTTTGGTAATTTGGCGGTAAAAAGAGATTGATTACAATTTGGGATGAATACGCAGTGCAGAATAATAATGACAGAAAGCGGACAAGCGTGAGTCTTACACGAGCGATTAGGTTACTTCAAGGAGTATTTTTCGATATTTTTTTTACACTGTAAAATCTTATTTCTTGCCTTTTTTCTTTCTTTGTCTATGAGGTTTAATTTGAATGCAGAAATACCGACGTGGTGCTCTAACTGCATCGTTTACTATTATAATGCCTGGGCTTGTTGAAATGGAAGTGATATGACGTTGCAAAAACGAATGTTTGTATAGTAAAATGAATCTATACCAGACAAGGCTTTATTTCAAAATATTAAAATCTTGATATAGTTGCGTATAACAGTCCTCCTATGACATGCTGGATCTAATGGAATACAAGGTTTTGGCGTTAAAAGAAGGAAGCGCAGTTTAAACAGAATACATCCATTTTTCCCTTTTTCCTAATGGGCAATAAACCACACCGCATAAGACACGACAGCTTACCACTGGTACGCTTATGTTGGTATCATGTGAGCAAGAAGCACCGCCACAGTCGTACCGGCCCAATTCAGCTAGAAAGCAGCATGGCACTACCTTTTACGTCTTAATATTAATAATATCTATGGACGCCTTTATGCTACGTCGATCTTGTGCTACGGGTACCAGACAACGCAAATACATTATATTATTAAGATTTTTATTATATAATACACATATTTAATACTCATTCGTGACCCAGGTACCTACACATAAACTATTTGTTCTCTGGCGGGTTTCGAACCCGCTGCCTCCCGGCTTGAGCATCAACGCGCTAACCATCGAGCCACAGAGGTCGTCGTCTTGGGTTATAATATGTAGGTACCGATACCTGCTGTTAAAGGAGAATAATAGCTAAGACTTACAGAATCAAACTTCATCATCAATTGTAGAGAATTCGTATTTAGGGTGTCACACAAGGGCGCGTCCTTGGTAGCGCAGTGCTTCTTTAGGCTGTCCAGTTGTTGTGCGAGATCAGTGATCCGTTCTGATGCCGCAGCAGCCAGGAGACCAGCCTTGATGCTGACGTCGCGGAGAGACGATATCTTTGCTGACAGATCTGCACTTTCTAGAACACTTGTTTTGTGTTAGGTTTTTTTTTTGTTTATCTATAGGTACTAATATTATAAAGAGGAAAACTTTGTTTGTTTGGTTGTAATGAATAGGCTCAAAAAGTACTGGACCGATTTCAAAAATTCTTTCACCGTTTGAAAGCTACATTATCCAAGAGTAACAAACTCGTAGGCTAATTTTTATTCTGAAAAAAAAAAAATAGGGTTCCGTAAGATGCTTGGGTTTTTCGGACACAAGGTGTAAAAAATCATCCAGAAAAGTTACTTATTTTGCGTACTAAGATCCCGTTGTAAATCTTGTTAACGCAGGCGAAGCTGCGGGAAACTGCTAGTTTATTGATACAATAAAAATGACCACGGAGGTCTGTGCGTGATATAGTTAGATACATCAGTTAAGCTGAAATAGCACAGCGCGGGGCATCACTCAATACCGGAATATTATACACCTATTTAGACATACGGATACGGAAAATATAGAATTTGAATGTCAATAAAATAAATATAATATAAAATTTTATTATTTTATATTGTAATTTATTTCTTCTCTCAAAACTTCTCATCAATCTTTGTATATTTTTAACTTCCCTACAATGTTGCTCTACAAAATTATAGTACAATTTATTTAAAATTTAATTAAAGAAGAAAATTATGTTTTAACACAAATTAATAAAATAGTAGATTTAACCGATTTTAATCGTATGCCAATAATTATATGCGTTTAGACGAAGTCAGACGAACCAGGTGGGAATGCGATCTTCATGCAGTTGATGCGAGTGGCAAGAGATCCGTCGTCTTGGCGTTCATTGAGAGAGGCCTACTTTCAGCAGTGGACGGATAAAGGCTGATGATGATGATATTATACATTTATGTGCCAACAAGTATTTCCTCGTCTTACAAGTTGCTGCAACAAATGCAAAGTTGTTGATGTAAACCGGTAAATTTCGATAGAATTAAGAAATTATTTCAAATATTAATATAAAATAACCTGATTGCAGCCTATTATTATTTATGGACGATTACACGATCACGCCAATTTAATGTTTATATTATGGGTATGTTTATATAAGGCAACGATATTTTTATTAAAAATCGAAAAAAAGACATTATGTACTTGGTGTCCATATCGTATGGAAGATTCAAGATATTTTATGAACAGGTAATGGCATTTGTTATGACTCATAAAACTTTAATTTTTCTCATAAAATTTTCCACCATGTCATTATCATAGTTTCAAGCCGTTATTATGTTGAATAGGGGGTTTTGTTTACGTAGTTTTTTCGCTAGTGGCCGAACCAAAGATCCTCAGAGAAATAAGCGCGGCACATCCCTACCACCGGTTAATACTGACTTTGGTCTTTATACGTCGTTATGTAAACGATAAGATTATATAGGAAACAAATATTCGTATGAATTAATCTGTCGTTTATTCCAGGTGCACTCAGTCCAAGGACGTGTAAATGTCAACTATGGTCGAACGCGGAAAAAGTTGCATATTGATAAAAAACTAGACTTAAATGTGAAAAAAGACCACGAGGAAAATTCTCATAGTATTCTTCCGGCTTTATTCGCATGTTCTATGCATTTTTAAAAATTAACATCCTAATAATATTATAAGCGCGAAAATTTGTATGGATATTTTTGGAACGAAGTTCCTTACGGCAGGCTTGGAGGGGATAGGGATTTTGCTGCGCGACCAAACTGAAAAAATGTGATAGTAAAACCGTAAGAAAAAGTGCGTGGAATAAAAAGCGTTAAATAAGACGTGCGCTGGCGCGACAGTCGCATACACAAGCGAGAAGTGTATAATACCTTTCTTTTTAGCCGAAGGAACTTCGTTCCTACCTGGTGTTCCACGACACCACATTTTTTTTTACTTTCAGGTAAAAGCTACTGATTGGATTTTAAAGCAACTTTTGAATTATATACATCAAAATAACACAGGCTATAAATTTATCACTGTACTCTTACGAGAATGGGAAGTATACAGGTGAAACCGCGAGGCGCTGCTTGGCCTATACAGTGACGAATGTTATACACGGAAAACCTGCAATGAGGTTCTAGGCCAGATCTAGACTGTAGTCTGTGCGGCGACTAGGTAATGCTCTAACTATCCTGAGATACATGTAATAATATGATGGTGGTATGGTCTTAGACCACGTATAAAAACGGATATACTTTATATTATGTGCATAGAAGAATTTCGTTTAGTGTTCAAATAACCCACCATAACACAATAGGTATACAAAATAATATAATATATAAGTATAAAACTAGATAGCTAAATATCACACGTGTCTCTTATGACTTTTGATAAAACTCGATACATTTTTTAAAAGTTTTATTGTACTCTTGGGTGGCATTTGTAGGTCTATGTTCCATTCATAAACAAAAGAAAAACGCGCGCTCGCCCGGGCTACGCTGCACATAGAGTTGTTAACTTTAAAATGGACATTAAATATTTATTTTATATATATTATATATATATATATTTATTGAAATAATTTAAGATAGGTAAAAACATTAATACTCACGATGTGTTAATAATTTTTCTAACTTGCTCAAATCAAATCAAACCAAATCAAAATATATTATGTAATATTTGCAATACGTCAAAGGAACACCTACTCAATAAAAATTAAAAAAAGATCTTGTTTCACATTCAGGATCTAGCTAAATTTATCCCTGGACGTATAATTTCATAACAAATCCCATTCGTCAACCACAAACGTAGCGAAAATGACGTGATGCTCACCGCATACGGAGCTTTGTGGACCTACGATTAGGCCCGGTTTTAGTCTTTCACACTGAACGCGTGGAAATCTGAACATTTGAAATGAAGAAATGTTGAGCATTATATTCACAGCCTTACGATTGCTTGTGTGGTTTAATAAATACGACACCACATCGTCTCTCATATACGTATTAAAGCTATGAACTAAAAGAGATACAAACAGACATAGCGGCCAGACGTACAAGCATTCACGCGTTCAGCGATTATTATTTTGTATACCATTCAGGCTCAAATCACACTGAAATGCCAGCGCATTGGCGAGCATTTTCAGCGTCATATGATTTTATAAGCTTTATCTTCATTATTGAAATACATAGTGTCGTTTAAGAAACTTGGAAAGTCTCGCGGCCGCCCGCAACTTCGCAAGCACTCTGACGACTCCTACTACTCCTCACGCGCCGCTGACCTGCGCTGCCATTTCGGTGTGATTTGAGCCTAAAGAGACGTCCTGTGTGTGCGATCTAGACGCAAATGCGAAGCGGCGCGGTGCGAAAACAACAAACGGTCTAGACTTATTGAAGTGTAGGCCAAACGCAATCGATCAGTTAGGTTGATATTTTAGCGCGAGCTGGGTACAGTGCCCACTGAACAGTGGCGTCGGTGATGGCTGTGCGAGACGATTCGCTTGCACGTAGGATATAGCTGCTGCGTCACACCGCGTCGCATTGAATTCGCGTGTCACCGCTTCATAATCGCGTTTGCTTTGTACCGCTTTCCTTGGACGCGAGTTTATACAGTTCATTCTGCAAGCATTCTGACGTCTTTGTTCGTCGTTTCGTCTCTCGTTTATCCTAATCGCTTTAACACTACCAAACGGTTAGGTATCATTTTAATATATTGAATAATATTTACCTGTTATGATATCTGCTAGTGAATCTAATACAAGATCTATTCCACTCTCGGACGCTATCGCCTGCTTTATTGGCTCACCAAGTAGATTTTCTATGCCTGAAATATAATAATTATTTTGTTATTTGATTCTTTTTATTGAAACTGAAACTTTATGCCGGGGTCGTGGATTCGAATACGAATTTTTTATTAATTTGTATGATAAATATCATACCACTTCAGTGCACGCGGGAGGTCAGGATCGACCAACAGACCCGGAAACTATCGCACAAGAGGTCGCCGAGTCCATACCCACTAGACCATTGTCGCTAAAATTAAATTATTGTTTTTTTTTAAATATAATAGTATTTACTAATAAGTAGCGCTTCATCGTCAACTTCTACCGGCAATTATGTTTTATAATAATAATATTAAAATCTCGACAAAATAGAAGTCTACATTTTTAACCGAATTAAAAAGAGAGAGATTCTCTACTCGATTGGTATTATTTGAATGAATGAAATATGCTTTATTGTGCACATAAAAAAGACACAAAATTACAAAAAAATTAACAATTAAACATTTTAAAATTATGTACACAAAGGCGGTCTTATTGCTCGGCAGCAATTTCTTCCAGACAACCTAGAGTTATAGAAAGAGGAGAAATAGAAATTAAATAAATCTAAGTAGCACAAAATTTTACAACAGACAGAATATACATACTTACTAAAACAAAAATAAGTCACATAATAATCTATAACATTATATATATATATATATATATATATATATATATATATATATATACACATACACATACACATACACATATAAATACATACATTTATATAAAATTTGTGTCCTATTGTCGATTGAAATTATTCACGGTGGTATTATACTATTCACTGTTGTGCTATAATGTTACGTAACGAACAGTGATCAACAAAAACCCAATGCTCGTATCGAATTGTCGGTATTATACGGAACGATGGGACAATAGAATGATCAATGGATGAAAATTAGCAGGAAGATATAGGTCCTATAGTTTTCCTATTACTAGATTCATTTTTGTATTGGATTAGGATGACTATATTAACAAGAAAAAGCTTTAAAACTTTTATTATTATTATTCAAAGAGCTGCTGGTCCAGGCAAGGCCTGCCTTCGTGTCACTGCTACCAGGGTTGATCTATTCTGATCGCCACTATTTACAGCTCCGGTCCAAGTCCTGTTGTTTCTATGAACTCTAAGACTTTTTTGGCACCAAGAGATTTGATCTCTTCTGGGTGCAATACGTGTTTCCCTAGAATAGAGCTAGAGAGAGAGAGAGAGTCCATGCATTTTGGTTAGGGCATTCTTTGAGAATGTGTATAGGCGTTTCCTCTGCTGTGTAGCAGAGTCTGCAGTGCCTTGTGTCACTCTTCCCGACTATTTGCATATGCTTATTGCTTATGCTTATTTAAAACTAGGATGTGAAAAGTAAAACATTATTCCTTTTTATTAAAGTAGCTTAAAATGTAGTCTATATCACTAAATACATATTATTGTAACAGTGTAAGTGATTAAGTCATTGGAACATAAATAATTACGAACATACACACATTTTAATGGTTACCCTATAGCGAATTGGCCAGTGGCTCCCAACCAGTGGTCCACAAAAGCTAGAGACAGATTCGTAATATTCACCGGTTTGACTATTAATGAAACAAATGCAAGCCCAAAAATCTTATTGAGATAACGTTTACTAAATGTTTTCAAAATGTCATAATCACTAACGTTAAGTGTTTACATATTGTATTCTTATGTTTACGCGAATTTCACTCATTATAATGAACCAGCTTTTACGGATTTTATCGCGGTTTATTAAGTTCCGACGTTTCCTCCCGGTTTTCAGTTTCAGGACGTTTCCAGTTCTCCCGTGACCATGGTTGCTGGAAAGTATCCGAAACGTCGGGCTCTTAAAGAAACTAAATAAACTGCGATAAAATCCGTAAAAGTTGTTTCATTATAATGAGTTAAGTGTTTAGATTAAAGTTTATATTATTTGGATGCTTCTACTGTTTTTTAACCACATTAAAAGTAAAGTGGTCAAATCAATAAAAGGTTGGGAACTACTGGTATACTCGTAGGTTATTATTTTCATAAACATTAATTGTCGGCTTTGCCGTAATCAGATCAAAAATAATGAAATGTTTAATCCGATTGAAATATTGATTATTATTATACTTATATATAATTCCTACGAATATTACAAATGCGAAAGTTTTTATGTACGGATATGGATGTCTGTTACTCTTTCACGTTAAAACTACTGAATGCATTTTAATGAAACTTTACAATAATATAGCTTATACATCAGAATAACACATAGGCTACAATTTAGCCCCGTAGTCCCACGGGAACGGGAAATACGCGGGTGAAACAAAAAATGTGATTATTTTTATAAGTCTTTATGTATCTCCGAAACTCAGAAGCAAACGGACAATTGTTTCACGCTACTTACTGGAATTCACACCTAATATCGTGTTTATGGAGTAGTAGATAACACGCATGGATTTTAATCAATAACATTACATGGCTAATCTTATGCAACTAACGAAAAATCCCTCAAAAAGATTCTCACGTCTTAAATCCTCCTTATAGGCGTAAAGGACGACGTCCATGGGTGGCACCAGGCTGTTGTGTAGTTCCTGTGCTGCCGTCGAGATCCAAGTCGCCACATCGGTACAGGCACAGCTGATCACGTTGTAGCTGTCTCCAACCGCCATTCTAGATTGTTCGTTGCTCAACGCCATGCCAGTTATTAGGAAACTAAAAAAAATGTATTAGCTCTAACACAGATAAAATAAAGACAGATGGAGCATGCCTAACATCCGAGTGACGCTTCAAAGCGAATACAAATTCAAAAGCGCTCTCAAGTGCTTGACATAGCGTCGTACTCTAAACGTCTATTAGATTGTGTTCGCTTTTGATTTTGTATTCTCTTTGGTCTCGGTTTATAAAACTGTGACCTCTAAAATAAATATTATAAGCATATCTCATGTTTGAAATGAAAATTTTCTGTGTCAAAAACGTCATCAGCTTATTTTTCTTCGACTTGTTACTTAGGGCCTGTTTCGCAATCTCCAGCTAAGTTCCCAATAGGCTATCGGCAACATATTTGACAGATAGAGTATGGAGTATCTGTCAAATATCTGTCAAATATGTTGCCGATAGCCTATTGGGAACTTAACTGGAGATTGTGAAACAGGCCCTTATTCTTCATGTCAGAAAAAACAAGTAAAGTTTAAATTTTAAAAAGATTGTATCGATTTAAGCGACACGAATCGCTGATTATAATGGTGTATGTAAGTTCCTGCCCAGTACACACGATAACGATAATATATGCGATATATCGTGGTGATTTGACTGCGCTCACCGTTTATGCAGTTATATTAATCATGTGTACAAAAATTGTCACAGATTTTTCTTATACACACAATCAATAAAACAAAATTATTTTGCATCCGAATCTCTACGACATAACATTGTCGTGTCGTGTATAAAAGCATTAAAAGGGTTCAAATTACAGCTAGAATTAAACTAAAATTAACTGTCAAATCACAGAAAAAATATCCTGAAATATCAATATTATAATATAAATATACTCACCAACACAATAAAACAATTAAAAATGTGAAAATAACTAAAATTTTATAACGGCAGTCTGGTTTCTCCGATTCCACGAATAAAGCTCCCGTTTCTGCCTCTTCCGTACATTTTGATTTAGACAGCAACGACAGGAGACACAGTATGAGCAGGTACACAGGAATAATAATCGCGAGGCAGGCAAATGTAATAACAAATATTAAAAACGTTGACTCCAATTTAATAGACTGCAAGAAAAAATGAAAATATTATAATACGAAAATCTTCTACACGAAAATTTATGTCATTCCATTTTTTGTATATTAGCATGAATAATTCTATTTGTATGTTTGTACAAATGTTCGCTGAAGCCCTTCTTAAAATCGCAAATCATATTTTTGGAAAAAAGTTAATTTTGAAATAAACCACTTTCACATGTTACGTTTTTACATTCTAAAATTGAATAAATGAATACATAAAACGTACATAGGCAAGATAAATACACTAATAGAAAAAAAATCTTTCCAAAGTTAAAAGCAGAAATATAATAATCGAAATGTAAAATGGATCGAGACTGAAAATTGATTATAGATATATAGATATCTATGGACGCTTTTACACCACGTCAATCTGGTCCCGTGGTAAGTACTCGAAGAGACTTGTGTTACGGGTACCAGACAACGGACATAATATATTTAATACTTTTTATATAAATAATTATATTTAAGATTTTTATTATATAATACACATATTTAATACACACCCATGAGTCATGACCCAGGAACAAAGAAACTTTTTTTGTTCCCTGGCGAGATTCGAACCCGCTACCTCCGGCTTGTGCGCTAACGCGCTAACTACTGAGCCATAGAGGTCATCAAAGATACAAAGTAAGATATAAAGAGTCCGAACGAAATAGGCTTTTCCATAGTATATAGTCATATACACAATAATAAACCCAGATGTTAACCCAGTGTTCTCGTTTCTGCCACTGGCTGCGCTAAGATCGGATGCGTACCGATGTTTTTGTAGAGGACCAATCATCAATACTTCCCGCGTAAGCATTTAGACGAGTACTTCTTAAAAAAGCGCGCGCTACCGCCAAAAGATCTGTTCCCTAAATTGAGACCATTCGTTAAACATTACATTTGGACTCCTTATATCCTATACTTCGTGATACAAAAAATAAACCTCACAGACTATCGTATTATAGGTACCGATAGAAAAATAATATGAACACAGAACCATTTTTTCAAAATAGAGACAACTCTACAACTTTAGTTTGAAACTTTAATTTGTTATGATTGGCGGTTAATAAGCAAAACATGGAAATATTGACGTAATATTTACATAAAAATAATATTTTTCAAGCAATTATAAAAATTTCCACGCTCAATAAGAACAAAATCCTGATATAGTAATAGTTACAAAGGTGAGAAAAATATGTACAAAAATAATAAATCCTATTGGAATCGACTCGTAATAAAATAATAACATATCAAAAACAGATATTGTTCTGTCACTGTTGAAGGCAATGCAATCATAGGAAGAAGGAGACGCCAAAAGAATAATAGGCTTTTTGCGAATGAGGCACAAATTTAATTTCCCTAAGCATTTACTAAGTGATTGTTTATTATTTAAGGTGATAAATGAGATGGACACTTTTGAATAACTCCTTTTTCCTCGTTGATAAACGCGAAAGATTGTATGTATAGATGCTTGTTATTCTTTCACACAAAAACTGTTGAATTAATTAAGCTTTAAAATAAAGTTAAAAAGTAGCTTAAAATACATCAGAATAACATAGAATAATTTATAAAGTGTTGTGTGAACTGTCCAAAAATTAATGTCCGGATGAAGTCTCATCCCAGCTCTTAATCATTGATGTATGCCCCCCCCCCCCCTTTGTGGTACCTTAAAATGGGTTTTTCTACATTTCTAAGTGCACCCTGCCATCGCTCGCTCATCGGTGAAGAAAATCATCATAAGGAAACCTGCATGCATGATGACTTAGCGATTATACAACTAGTTTATGTTTATGGGCGACATTGACCAGTTAGCATCACGTTGCTCGCCGTTTGCCTACCCGACTACCATAGACTACTTCACGGAAGAAATAAGCAACATAATAACATCTGAACGTAACAAAGAAAAAAATAAATAAACAAGTTTTATACGATAATCCTTTTTGCCGAAGCTATGTCGGTTATAATAATATCAGACTTACGATTTCAATAAAATTATTTGTAATTTGTTAGCCGTAATCTTTAATTTGTGTAATAATTTGAACTGACATAAGAAATAATTATTATAAACTGAAATAACATATTAAATCAAAGTAAACATTGAGCTACAAGCAGCCGCTAGTTAATAAACATGGAAAATAATTAAGGAAAAACATAGACAAGCACACTGCTATTAGCATATTTTAAAAATCTGTTAATTAACATACATCGTTTATTAAATTGATTATGACTTAATAGAAGTTAACTTAATCTAGTAGTATTATAAAAATGTAATGTTTCATTTCGATTTCTGAATCT
Organism: Lycaena phlaeas; assembly: GCA_905333005.2. Taxonomy (NCBI): domain Eukaryota; kingdom Metazoa; phylum Arthropoda; class Insecta; order Lepidoptera; family Lycaenidae; genus Lycaena; species Lycaena phlaeas. Next base: position 5,537,635 of record HG995176.1, read on the forward strand.
TTGAAACTACTTAAAGTTTATCGGTAAAATATTATCACTTTTTTTTTCTTTAACGCCGGGTTCTCGCCCCTTGCCCTTCTTATAAGAGGGGTGCAAAGAGCCCCCTCGGCTATACTCGCTTCGCTCCAGGTACTGGGTTCACTCTAGGCTACTGAGCCCCACGACAAGGCTTGAACCATCTCACTTGAACAATCACTACGTCATCACTAAGTGACAAGCTATTAATCATTATGAGTCCGGGTACCGTTTTAAATTAACGCGGGTGAAGCGGCGGGCAAAGGCTAGTGTTACAGTAAAACGCTATACACGTTCTAAGTTGGGTGCCAGTGGATAAGCCGTTTTAGCGCTCGGTAGCTCTTAGTGAAGGATTTTGCCACACCTGTTTATTTTGGGAGAATCCCATCGTTTTAGTTAGTTAAGAGAATTACAGTTGTGTTTTTCTTCACATCAGAATCTTCTTTCTTCTTATCAGTTTCTAACACGATGCTCATCTGTTTTCTAATATTGCAATATAATCATGTTCATCACTTTACATGCATTAATAAAATAAATAAATAAAATGTATTTCAGACAAAGTCCATATTATATTGTTAGTAGTTTACAAAGAAAAGTTTAAAAACTGTGTTAGTTTACAATCTCGTTTCTATTATCTTTTTTTTAATTTAAATATCTCTGAGGCTTGTTACCATTGTTACCAATAAGCTAACAACGAATGTTTCTTTTGTATAAAAAATGTAAGTAACACTTTTGGATAGGCAAGCTGGCAGACGGTCACCTGATGGTAAGTGATCACCGTCGCCCATGAACATTGTAAATGAGTTTATTTGGATCTAGCTCGGGCAACTCACATATGTTTTGCCTATCCTGAGATATAAGATATTAAGTCACGGTGCCGTAATCACACTTACGGACAGTGTGATAGCACATTTACACCCGTATTCACAAACAATACTTTGAGGTGTCACAGTACTCCCGAACGCATAGGGTCATTCAAACAAATTCATAGACAATACTTAAATGAAATCCGCAACTGTGCGTCTGTCAAACCCATAAACCCGACTATTGACATCAGGAGTGCATAGATAGTAGCGTTGTTTCATAGTGTTGTTTCATTACTTAGCCAAGTACGCTTCTTGAATACGGCTATCATTCTTATCAACGAAACACAGCAAAGCTGTTTCATGGAAGCGTGGCACAGCGCAACCCCTCCACCGGTGAAACCTTATCTACTTAAATAAAATGAATGTTCCTAAGCGCGTTACTCGAAAATGGCTCGACTATTTCGGGTAATATTTTTTTGTATGTTCCTAAGGGACCACGGAAGGTTTTTATAAAAGAAAGAAAACACGACGATGGTAAATGTTCTAACTGTATCCACGGGAATTAAAAGCAGAAACAATAATTACAAGGAACGATGGCTATCCGCTATTCTACTAATATTATAAATGCGAAAGTTTGTGAGGACGTTTGTTACTCTTTCACGCAAAAACTACCAAATGGATTTTGATGAAACTTCACAAGACCTTCAAAAAGCGGCTTAAGGCGCTTAGACTGGTTTTAGTTAGGGTACGAACAGCTGAACTGTGTGCCCCACATAGGCTTAGGAATTACCCTGGTACTTGGCTACATCCATAATGATCTGCGTCGTAAAACAAGGCATAGAATAAGATCCCCACCATGATTCAAGCCTTGTTGTGGCTGTAGGGCTCAGTACTAGGATGAGCCCAACACCTTGGGCGAAGCTGAGCCAAGGGGGCTCTTTGTACCCCTCTTATAAGAAAAGGGGGCAAAAGAGCAGGGGGCAAGGGGCGAGGATGGGAACCTCGCCTCATTGTACTGTCCCGACGGTGGGAGGGGTTGTTCTGTGGCGCGGTGCAACCCCTCTGTGGAGGTGGCGTCGGTCCCCCGAGGAACTAGCTAGCCGTCGAGGTGCCCTGTTGCTTGTAGATCCGGGGCACTTCACCAAAGGCGGTATTGGTGGCACTCGCCGGGTTTTAGTGGGTAGAGCTGCGTCCATTTACCAGCTTTCGGGCGCAGCGAGTCCCACATACCCGCCTGGGGAGACCCACTCCCCAGCGGTATTCGTCAGTGCATTTCCTGGCGTAAAAGAAAAAGAAAAAAAAGGCGAAGCTGTGGGCAACAGCTAGTATAGATATAATTTTTATCATTAAATGTTTTTCAGGAGGAAGTCTGTCCGGACAGCTAGTTTCTAAAAAATCTGATAATATATTACAAAATCTTGTATTGCCCTGAATTGAGATGAACTGGTGTGATCGTAAAATGTGTGACGTAAAATATAGAAAGCATTATTGGATGGTAGTCTTTAGATAAGAGTTCTTTTATGGCTCTAGTTACCGCTTAATTATAGTAGCTAGGGCAAACTGGTATTTAGAGGGAAAACAATTGATATTGAGCAGAAGTCAGAACCTTTTACTTTTATTGTTTTGATCAGCTGAATTAACAAAAGTTGTTCTGCCGTATACATTTCCAGCGAATATTTTATTTTGGTAAAAAAATACAAAAATGTTTTTTTTTTTTTTAGATATTAGTGAATAGTTTTCGGGAAAACCAAAAACACTATATTTTTAAGATACTTATGTAAAAAAAAATTAAGGTAAGTAATTTCCTTTTGTTGGTCATTCTGGGAGCCTGGTTCAATAATTAATCTCACAGTTAACGGAAGCTTAGCGTCACTTTTAGTGTTTGATTTGTTTGTCAATAATTATTAGGTCAATTAATATTGTAAAGTGACATTTTGATAATTTACAATTTCAGTTTGTGAGGCAATGACCTTCTTTTCGCGTGTGGCAAATAGAATGAAATCATAAAAAACTCAGTAATATTTAAGTGTAATAAGTACTCTTGGTGTATATTTTAAATAAATTATATATTTATAACTATTATTCTATGTATTATGTGTTCTAGAATGGTTCGTGACCTGGGACTTGGCAAATAACACTTTAAATTATAATAGTTTTATTAATTGAATATAAAATGCAATGTTTTTGTTAGTGTTTAAATTTCTGTAGTAAGTTATCCGTCGTGTAAAAATATTTTTACGATTAAGATATTATAGCAAAGCAGGAAAAACGAATACGCTAATGAAGTAACACGAGTTTGCTAGAATTTTATAGTTTTCAAAACAGAGCTGTAAATATCTTTATTTACGTTCTTTTCATATTTTGTTTTGTGCGATATAAAAACTACTCACTTTATGATCTTAGGTGCGAATAACGCAATATTTGGATATTGCTAGTCATTGTCGAATCCCAGAAAAGTGAAATCGTGGAGGTCATCTATTTGTATATTCGACACACATGAGAATAATTTTCCCTAGGACTAATTAAGTACAAGTCCAGTTCAGTATCCGTTTTTTTGTTTCAGGAAACCATTCAAGCAAACTGCATAATAAATTGATGGCCAGTGACGATTATCTTTGAAAGTTCGTTTTAAAAATTCTAAAAAGGAGACAATTTTCTTAGTTATATGAAATGCTTTTAGAATAACATGCCTATATTACAAAGCACCGGTCTCTGTCCTGCGCAACCTCTGACCAATCCTCAACCTCGAGCTCATGCAGGTCAGCCTCCACCATGTCCTTCCAGCGATATCTGGGACGACCGACTGGGCGCTGTCCACTCTGTTGTCCAAGATATGCTGTCAATACTCCCCGATCCTCCCCCATTCTGACGAAGTGGCCGTTTCGGGGGCCAAGATCCACTTTGGGTCGCTGAGCCAGAGAAGTTAATTTAAGTTCAGAGAAGTTATTATTAATCACATTGATTGTAATTTTAGACGAGAGACTTTTATTTTCCATTCACAACATTAAACTTTGAGTCATAATTGGAATAATGTATTTTAAAATTGGCAAGGTGAAGGTTTTCGGTTGTTCTTTTTCCGATGTCCAGATAATGGATGACTCATGTATGTCTTCATTTTGGTTCACGATCCTTTTAAAACGTCAATGTCACTTCTTAATGGATAATGGTAGTGTTATATACTTTCTTAAAATTGCGGAGTTCTCTTTAAAAATTATATTCGGTGTCAGCATCATCATCAGCGAAGTGGATTTGCAGCGATTTTTATCCTTTTGAACGTAACTCTATCAATGAATGTAATGGCATTTATTCTTCCTCTGGTCACTATGAGGAAATTAGTTTTATCATTTTGCTAATTTGCCTAACTGTTAAAAAAAGTTTATCTGGAATAAGATTAGGCAATTCATTGATAAGTTGCCTATCCCGAGACAATATGATGAGTTTCTGTGTCAATGATTACACTTCGTCTATTTCAACGATAGCGATACTTCATAGAAAAAAGGCATCACTATCTTGCTTATATTATATCCACGGAGACTAGAGCATGATAATCTAATCCCTCTCACCGGCAAAGCTGGTTAGATGCTAAATGACTTGTATTAGTAGAAATATTGACCAGCAAAGAAGTCATTGCACAGTAACTTGAGTACCTAATATTAACATCATTAACCCTAATTATCCAGATCGCCGATCGATGGATCGATCTCTTACAGACAAGGTGAGTTGTAAGTTGGTTGTTTTCATTGAGATGAACGACATTAAGGGTCAGTCACATTGCCCTTCCGGATCTTTTGACGAGAACACGGCAGTTTGAAAAAAAAACGAAATTGTTATTTTTCTACAACAGAGAGAGACACATAAACAGGGAGACAGACAAGACAGGGAGACAGACAAACAGGGAGATATATAAGACAAGAGTAAATACAACCCTGTGTCTCATACGAATAAGATATAGAGTTGAAATAAATTATCAACTTGAACTTCAAAGATAAGTACATCAAAATATATACCTTAGTACAAGTACTTGGTCAATTAAAATTAACCTTTACATAAAGTTTAACGTGTATCGTTTTGCATCAAGATTCAACAAAACATAAATGCCTTCTTCATAAGAAATGTCGCCTATGGCTTGTTTAGTATTAATATTGATGACTTCTTTTCGAGGTCGTGCTTTCAAATATCGCAATGTTTGATGTGTTTGACCCATACTAATATACTAGCAATGCCCCACGGTTTCACCAGTATATTATCATTCCCGTGGGAGGACGGGGATAAATTATAGCTTATGTGTTATTCTGATGAGTAAGCTATATTGTTGTAAAATTTCATCAAAATCCTTTCAGTAGTTTTTGCTTGAAAAAGTAACAAGCACAAATTTTCATAAATCACAATTTAGTTTGTATTCTCACGGATAAATTATAAATTATAACAATATTTGCAATTTTACGGACATGTACATACGAAGAATATTTTATTTCAAAATAATTAATTAATGCAAAACTAGAAACTGATGTGATTAGAAAAAAAATAGAGCTCATTTCTAAATGTTACAATCAAAGATGTTATATATCTATATCCCGTGTGTATTGATCCTGTATCTATATAATATATATATCTAGATATTATAACCGAAAAAAAATGTATGAAAAATAAAGCAATGATAAAGCTGCTCCAACTTTTGTTACGAATATTATTATATTCTTTAAGCACTATTATAAAATTATAAAAAATAAAAAGAATAAATAAGCATTTATTTTAGACTAGGATTAAATATATTATAAATAAAATTCTGGTGTCACAAAGTTCGTTCCCATACTCCTCCGATACGGCTCGACCGATTTTTATAAAATTTTGTGTGCAAATCGGGTAGGTCTGAAAATCAGCCAACATCTATTTTTCATCCTCCTAAAAAGGGTGAGGCACCCAATTTTTATTAGCAATATTAGTGCTTATGGCAGAACGAAGTCTGTCGGGGCAGCTAGTATAATATAAACTTAAGACTGGACATATAAGTAATAGATTAGGTGAGTGTATATAGTGCTTCTTCTATTCTTTATTTTTGTTTCGTCGGATCTTTTGTTTCTCGCTTTTATTAATTTTGCTTAAACAGTGTATGTAACTATATTTTCTTTTTAATGACTGTTTGATACTCACAGCTTAATGCGAAAACTTGAGTATTTATTTCTCTACATATTTTCCCCAAGAGATTTAAATATTTAAGCATGAAATAGCAGGATAAATCTGTCCTAATGTTTGTTTTTCCCAATGGCATATGAGAACTATGGTCATTAAGTTGATATTGCAATGTACAACATCAAAATATAGTCTCATATTTGAACAAAGTGATTATATATTACTTTATAAAACTTTTATAATATAAAAGTTCTTCTACAGAAGAGCAAGGTATATTAAAAATTCATTGAATACTCAGACGCACAAGTGTTGGCCTTCGTCGAGCTATATATACGAATGTGTTCCTTATTAGCGGATATTGGTTGTAAAATTGTGATTTCGGACACACTGTATGGAATAGTATTCAAAATGTTCACCAACAGACATGTTTTGCCGTGTGTGATTGTTTTATTGTGTATAGGAAAAAGTACATCAAAAATTGCACGTGCGTATTTTTAAATTACAAGTTATATATTTTAGTAAATTCATATTATGTAAAACAAGATTATTTATTATATATAAATTATGTTTTTCACTTTTTGGAGCTTAATGTTTCGGCAGCGTCTGAAATTTCATAGATCACAAGGAAGTTTTTATTCTACGGTTTGTAAGGAATTGAAGAAAGCAATAATTTATGTGTAATAAAAAACTTGTTTAGTTTAGTTTAGGTAAAAAAAAATATTTTGATTTTTTATCTGAACTCATGTAAATTCGAATTAAATATCATATTATTATGATGATTGCATGATTATTGAACAATTATTTGCCTTTTTTAATAATCGTCAGTATCGGCTAAATGCTTACAACTGTTAGAGGCAAACAATGCTAAAAAAGTTAATTTCCGCTCATTGCATCATTTTTTTTAACTCATAATAATATATTATCTAGACTTATAATTTTAAGGCATACAGTTAGTGAATTGTGAGATTTTTGGGGTCTATAATTGGACCTACTCAAACAATTTTAAAAACATTTTACAAATAGTGCATAGATTATAATAATTGGTCCCCGCACACTCCTGTACGCTAGTGAAACCTTGGGAATTTTTTTATGTAATACTAGCTGTTGCCCCGCAGCTTCGCCTGCGTTAACTAAGATTTACAACGGGATCTTAGTACGCGAAATAACATTTTTTACACCTTGTGTACGAAAAACCAAAATATCTCACGGAACCCTATTTTTTATCAGAATAAAATTTAGCCTATGTTACTCGTGGATAATGTAGCTTTCGAATGGTGAAAGAATTTTTGAAATCGGTCCAGTACTTTTTGAGCCTAATCATTACAATCAAACAAACAAACAAAGTTTTTCTCTTTATAATATTAGTGTAGATGATTGATTCCTATTCTTTTTTTTAAAAGCCTACGTTTCTAAGAGACTCCACGCTCATTATTTTGAAGTTTAACAAGTCCAAGTCTAATAAAATCTTATTTTTTATGAGTTAATTGTTTCGAAATAATAATAAACGTTTTTAAATACAGTTTCTTTATTGTATGAAAGGACCTAACAGGCAACAACAAAAATTAAAGAAACCCTATATACAAAGGAGCTCTTCCTTATTGAAACTTCATCGTAGCTTCTAAGATAACGCGGAAGTAGAACCTTAATGTCAGCTCGGGTTTCCACTTCAGATCGAGTATGATGCGAGAAACAGGTTCTTGGTAAATACATAATAAATGAAGATGATTAATTTAACACTTTCTCTTTTTATATCTTTACATGTTAATTTCATTTAAACAGATTGTTAACAAAAGATTTAAATTATCTTTAGTAAATTTAATTAGTTTATTATATGGGAGTAACTTTTTAACAATGAGTAAAACTTATTTATTATTAAAAAATCTAAATTTATAATAATTGACTGAAATAGCGGACCGTGAACTTTTGCTTAATCTTTAATTTACTCTAAAATTGTGTAATTATACAAAATAAATGTATCAAAATGACTTAATCGTTTCATCACAAGATGCTCATTTGGAGAATTTCGACCAATAATAGTTCCTTATTGAGAGGAGTTGTTGTGCCAGGTGGTTTTCTCATCACTAGTTGATAATATAAAATTAAAATGTATGCGTAATTTTTCGTTAAATAAAACCTTTTCAAAGCGCAATATTACAGTAAATTATTCTTCATCAACATCATTAGCCTTTATCAGTCTACTGCTGAACATAGGCTTCCTTCAATCAATGCCAAGACGACCACTCTCCACCCAATCCACTCCCATCCAACACCCACCTGGTTAATGACCGACCAACACTTCGTCTACCTTGATTATTAATAATTAATTAATAAATTAATCCGCTTTCAACGTATTTCTGAATAAACTGTGTTGTCATACGTATATCCTATTTTACAGCTGATTTCATCAAACCATGTGCTTCTAAGGACTCAGAATGTTTGAAGAAAGCTGTCCAAGAAGCTATACCGCTGTTCACCCAAGGTATTCCTAGCCTTGGTATAAATCCATCAGATCCGGCTCGACAGGACAAAGTCGACATAGAACTACCCGGTGGACTGAAAATTCAGTTCAGAGACGGAACAGTTACAGGATTTAAAAAATGTTTGGTTGATTCAGTAACGTAAGTATTTTTTTTTTATTATTTCAAAATTATGATCACAGTAAACATTCGGATCTAAGGCCTTTAGCTTAGATCAGCCACTAAATCAGAACATGTTATGTTAGATTTAATATATAAAATTTTTGTATCGCGGTGTTTGTTAAAAAATCTTTCGAAATGGCTTGATTAATTCTGGTGCAATTTTGTTTGCATATCGGGTATGTCTGAAAATCAGTCAACATATATTTTTCATACCCTTAAATGTTAAGGATAGTCTGCCTTATGTTTTTTTTTATTTATTTACATGCATGGATTACAATGCATTTAAAATACATACAATTTCAACTCATGCATTTGCTGCGTTACTTTCTTTTTCCCAATGGGCCACCGGAAACTCACAAATCCCACAAAACGTGACAGAATAGCTATCACTTCACACCTGTATTATGTAAGCGCTCCAGGTTGTACCTTTGTACAACCAGGGTCAATTATTATTTTTTCCATTATCATCCCAAAAAAATATACAAAGTATTTTCAACTATACATATAGGTACATGATTTTGCCTATACAGTACTCCTTTCCAAAACACAATATAGTTTTTTAATAAGGTAAAAATAAGATCGCAAATGTTTTATTTCCAAAAAAATTATCATCCACTGTAAGATTATTATCGTTTTGAGTGAAGCTACAACTTGCATTACTTTTGCAGTTATAATAAGGATTTGGCAGCTGATATCAATATGCACTGCAATCTGACGATCAAAGGGAAATATAACGCTGTTGGTAGCATTCTGATCGTGTCGATTAATGGAGATGGTGATGCTAAAATTAAAATCCGTAAGTATTTTTTTAATTCGATATCGTATTTTTTATGTTAGCATATTATGTCAGAGAAGCTCGTGACTCAGTGGTAGAAGCTGCGCGGATCGATTCACCAGGTTAAGCAACGCTTGCCGAGGTTAGTCCATGGATGGGTGACCATCTTAACAAACAGACTTCTCCGTGTCTCCGTGTCTATCTATAAGACAAAGGCAAAATAACAATTAAAAGAATATAAACGATACAACTTTTCATTGTGCTATTTACATAAATAGATTTCACCTTGAACTTATAATATTTTAGATATATCAATTTACATAATTTATTTAAGAATATTTAAAAATGTAACTGTAAATTTTATATATAATATTATATACATTTTGTATCGATTAAGAGTTCTTTAAATTATGATAAAGAGCTTTATTCGTTTTCTTTCAAAGTAAACTATTAATATAAAAAATAAGTATATTTTTTATTGATGAGTCGTAAGCACTGCGAGTTTGAGCGGTCCTGGAGTATGAAGTTAAAGATTTCCTATAAATGTCGATCTAATACAAGTTTTAGAGATTACCATCATTTATTGAGCTTGGTATGATGATGAAACTGCATCATGAGGAAGTATATAATCATTAAATTGTTAGTTATGATTGAACTCAAAAACTCCTCGAAATCAGACGAGGAGGTTATTGGGCCATATGTGGGTGGGTAAAATTCACACACCTTCCAAGACTTTCAATCTCACTGGGCATGCAGGTTTTCTCACGATGTTTTCCTTCGCCATGAGCGAACGATGGTCTCATTTTTAGGGGTGCACTTAAGAAATTGAGAAGAAAAAATCATTTTACGGAACCACAGAGTCAGGATACCCGGATATAAAATCAACATCAATATGGACTAAGGTGTGGCATCAGCTAGCTAATTAATAATAATAATAATATCTATGGACCCTTTTACACCACGTCTATCTTTTTTTTTTCTTAAACGCCGGGAATTGCACTAACGCATCCCGCAGGGGAGTGGGTCTCCCCAGATGGTGAGTGGACGCAGCTCTACCCACTAAATCCCGGCGAGTGCCACCAATGCCGCCTTTGGTGAAGTGCCCCGGATCTACAGGCAACAGGGCACCTCGACGGCTAGCTAGTCCCTCGGGGGACCGACGCCACCTCCACATAGGGGTTGCACCGCACCACAGAACAACCCCTCCCACCGTCGGAACAGTACAATGAGACGAGGTTCCCATCCTCGCCCCTTGCCCCCTGCTCTTTTGCCCCCTTTTCTTATAAGAGGGGTACAAAGAGCCCCCTTGACTCAATTAGCTTCGCCCAAGGTGTTGGGCTCACCCTAGGCTACTGAGCCCCACCGCCGCGACAAGGCTTGAACCATGGTGGGGACCACGTCTATCTGGTCCCGTGCTAAGTTTCCGAAGAACTTGTGTTACGGGTACCAGACAACGGAAATACATATATTTAATACGTTTTATATTAATACATATTATTGTATTTAAGATTTTTATTAAACAATATATATTCGAATCCGCTACCTCCGGGCTTGAGCGCCAAAGCGCTAACCATTGAGCTACAGAGGTCGTCCTTTATATATAATTAATATATGGTATTGTTTTCATGATTTATGTCTATACTAATAATTATTCAATATTAATTTTAGCAAACATTGGACTAAAGATGAAGTTATCGTTTGAAGACAAAACTGAAGATGGAGCCGTTTATCGGATATTGAAAAACTTGAAAGTTACAACCAGCTATGACGGGCGAGTGTCATTTGTATTCACAAACCTATTCAAAGGAAATCCTGAATTAAGTGAGTATATTTTTATACCGCGATTATACCTATATTCGTCCATTACTAGGCCTCCTTTAAAGAACACTAAAACATCCCTTTGGTTTATATTTAGGTATTAGTGCCATGCTGCTTTACAGCCAAATTTGGCTGCCGAGTGATACCTCTCACTCATATGATATTGGTGTAAAGTGACAGCTGTGCTGTCGTAGTTCATGCGGTGCAGATTTGTGACTAACAGATGACCCTTTGGGTCAGAGGGGAATAGCAAAAGTAGGGCAAAACATTTGCATAACCTCTGGTTGTGTGCTCGTTTGCTCTGTCACAAAAAAAAAAAACGTTTTTGTTGAATGTGTATTTTGTCCACTTAAAGGTGTAAAATCTTTTTTTAGTTTTACTATACCATTTTACCACACTATTATTGTTACTGTTTACAGGTGAAGCAGTTTTAACATTTTTGAATGAAAATTGGAAACAATTGGTGGAAGAGTTCGGAAAACCTATTGAAAATATTATCATTAGCACTGTATCCAACCTTATCAAAAAATTGTTTGCTTCTGTTCCTAGAGATGAACTCTTTAGTTTATAAGTTACTAACTGTTGCACGCGGCTTTGCGCGCGTTAGCAAAAAAACCCTTTTTTAATAAAAAGCATCCTACGTTACTTCTAGCACCTCCCAGAATATGTGTACAAAGTTTCATGATGATTCGTCGAGCAGTTTTTGCGTGAAAGCGTAACAAATATCCAAGCTTTCACATTTATAATATAAGTAAGGATATACCAACATTATATGTACATAGTTAAGATGAACGCCTGAGATATGTTTAGAGGTGTGTGAGGTTATTCTTAAGCAAAATATTGGGTATTTCAAATATTAATATATTATATAAAGTGCGGATTTGTATAGCTGATTTGGTAAAATAGAAGAGTCGTTTTTACGCATTACGCCTTAATCCGTCTAGTCACTGAAAACAGGTCTCATTCATTTGTTAAACTAAATTTTATTTGCGTGTTTATTACTTTTTCACATAAACAGATAGAAGATTATTCGTGGTATCTCCACGAAAAATCTTACTCTTCGAGATGCGTTTCTTTTCTTGTTTTCCAGAAAAGCTCTGTCCGCAACAAAAATACCGTGAAGTTCGCACGATTGTCAAAGTTGTTTTTATATATTTTAATGATAATAGATATTTTTTTCCTGCTTACTCCTCTATTACGGCGGCTTTCAATATCCTATCTATCTTAAAATTTTCTTATCTATCTTAAAATTTTGACACATTTTCTTACAAAATCTGTCAAAAATTCTAAGATTGATAAGAAAATTTTAAGATAGATAGGATATTAAAAAACCGCCGTTAGTGATGGTGATGTAAGTTTTTTTTGCAATGAATTACTAATCTGGGAATGGAGATAGAATGTAACCACTGGTGATAGCCGAAGCTCTTCATGAGAAGAATTGGCAAGAAATCCAGAGGGCGGGGAGATAAGATAAATTAAGAAAATGTAGGTTAAGAGATTATCGTTATATAAGGTAAATCTAAGTAAACCGGAAAACAGCTTGTAAATAAACATTAATAATTTAACTAGAATTTGTCTTATTTGTGAACTCTGTAAAAAAAATATTATAGTAGAACGTCGATAACTTAAAAACCTCTATATCTTCAAAAAATAATATGTTACCTTCCCTTAACCTATCACTAATATGGATCTTGATAACATAAAACCTCTATAACTTAAAATATTTTGTGATTCTCTTGGACTTTAACTTATCGAGACTCTACTGTATTTATATAGTTTTTTAATTTTCCGACGCACAAAAGTTACATTTTATTGAAGACAAAAGCTCCGTGTTTGTAGTTTTCGCTTCTACCTTTCGTTTTAATGGCTTGGATAAACTTTGTAACGGGATTAGAACTTCGATTTCCTTTTCTCTAACGCATGTTACTTTAAACGATTTAGAAAATCGTTAGAATCCCCTTTTGCTAGTGACATACAGAATATTAGCAATATATTATGTTTGTTTTGTTGTAAACGTCTATTTGAACGCCTTCACAGTGAAATCGACTAAAAGGCCGTGACTTCAAGCAACATGACGCTATTACTATATTATTAAATAATTTTATTTAAATCTTTTATTTATTATAAGAAGCGCCCCTCGGTTTCGCCTGTGTACTTTCCATTTTCATGAGAAGAGAAATGTGTTATTCTGATGTGTAGGTATTGTAAAGTTTTACCAAAATCATTTCATTAATTTTTGCGTTGATGAGTAAGTAACATTCATCCATACATTTTTTAAACAGCCACGTTCCTGATATTAGTCGAATACTTTATCCTTAATAATATAATATGTATAAATTATTAAAATTATTTGTATAAATATCTATAAATTGATTTACCTGTAGGAACGAATATGGGAAAGAAAATTTCCCCCAAACAATATCTTTTACAGGACCTGAAACATAAAGCGAAGAGTTAATAACTCAAGAGTTGGTAATATTATTCTAAGCTCAAGTTATGGGCTAATCAATAGACATGGAAACAAAATGCATAGAAATATATTTTGTCAATGTGAAACGACTGATTAAAAAATCGGATGGCTGTAAAGTCGGTTTACTGACGATAGTTGAACGTGACAACGTCATAAGAAAATACTGATTGGCCGATTGTGCCTCTTTGTCGCTCGTTCCGCGCTCTCGCTTGCACTTCAAGCCTTAAATGGAACGTCTCAGAGTTACGTAACGCCGCATGAGTCATGTTTTTTCGTGCGTGCAGCCGGGTCCATCGAATTTGAAGACATTGTCACGTCAAAAAATATTTTGTTTATTATCTTTTATGATCTTCACATTTTATATCCTAGTAGCGGATCCGACAGAGGTCCAGTGCGAAATAGTTTATATTTAGATGAACAAATTGTTAATACTATTCTCAAATCCAAAATCGTTTTAGACCTTAACGAGGAGTAAAATACAAACGAACAGCAGAATTATATTATATATATAAAGCAAAATATTTAAAAAAAAATATGTCACTTACCGATTGGATACTCAAATGGATATATCACAGAAAAAAATTTGGACATAAACGTAAAGGGATGTAAGCCCTCCCCTAACTTGAATTTCGGTATAAGATAGGTCTGCGTTTGAGGCAACCTACTAAATTTTATTTTACTTTTGTCCTTCGGCTCGATCCCATTTTCACTGATTTCTCTCACGCTATTATCCGTTACAGCGTTATCAAAAGACTGATTAAACGAATCAGCTTTCCCTCTGAAAATTATTTCAGTGATAGGTATTACTCGCACTGTTGTCGGATTGCTTGCTGTGGTTATTTCTACATCATGTGTTATACTGTTATCTTCTATCTTTGGATGCATAAAATTATTATATTTGTCCAACAAAGCATTGATAATAGAGTAATTGTTTTGCACTGAATCTCTTTTATTCATCACACTTGGTATGGCATTGTCGTTTAAAGTATTTGTTATAGGTATTCTTAAATTTTCAGCATTATCCATGTCATGATTATGTAATCTATCAATATTCTCATCATATTTAAGCATTTTGTCGAAACAGTTATCCCAATATAAGCTGGAAAGTTCCGTAACGTAGTTAGCGGTCTCGTCGCTATTAAATTTGTTTTTCGCGTGATAATTTCCGATGAGTGATAAAAGTAATTTTCCGCCTCCATCGTCTTGATCAGACTTCATTTTTTCATCAGTACTCGTGATTGCAATGAAATGAGTTGGCAAGATTGTACGGAAATTTTCTTTCTGATCGTCTGAGGAGCTAGGCACGGTAACCGCATTCAGATTGTTTCCGGCAGAGGCCACAAGCGTCTTTTCCGTCGTTTGGATTTGTTGGATTGGCGAAGCAAAAAAATCCGTCGAGCTCGCTAACTTATTTATCTCGTTCGGCGCGGTTATGTCCGTTTGTGACGTAACAGCATTTCCGATGAATAAAGTACTAAGTATAAAAACTACCGACATTTTAATGACTTCCACCTACATTACCGTCGCGTCGTATTATTGGAAATATCGGCCGAGAACTGACTTACAGGTATAGGGCATTGAACAGGGGATTTGTAGCACTTATTAGTCTGCTCGACTCCGTTTACTGGATTATATGAAGTGTAATTCAACACGAACATTTACTATTTGCGGCACTTTATACATTTTGTTTTATACTTGTATGAAATTATTTATTAATATGCTCGTGTACAGTGTCATCATAAAATCGAATAATATTGTCTCAAGTTAGCTTTTGAATAGTTAAAAGTTGTTCTTCTGTTTTTGCTGAATGTATAGTTATATTACACTTTGTAAATATAGTATTATGCTTTTTGTTTTACAGGTCCTACTTTATTTATTTTTGGTATTACTTAAAAATTTTGGTATTACTTAAATTTTGTTTCTCTTATATTTCTTCAATGTACAGAAAGCGGCCAGTGCCAACGAGCACGTTTATTTTTAAAGTAAAAATTGATTTTAAACTAATTATACCGCGTGGAGAAGGCACATAAAAATGATGAAATATATCTCAATCGAGAAATGAAAATGATGAATATAGTTGTGAATATTTTAGGCGTGTTTGTCGCAACATTACTCTGTACATGGATGGCCGCAATTGAATTTGCTGCTGATTTGTTACTACACGCGGTGGCGAATCGCTAAGCGTATTATTGATTGACCTTCCCTGCTAATTTAAAGAAGTAGATCAGACTTTTAATTACTGGTGTCCACTAACTAACATGTGCAATTAGAGAGAGAAAACTATCTCAGGGGTCGGTCCTAATTGTGTGCGAATAAAGAGTAGCAACCTGTATATTTTGTCCCACTGCTGGGCAGGGTCGCCTCCTCGTTATCAGGCGAAGATCGGGCCATAGTTCATCGAGGCGCTGGATCAATGCGGGTTGGTGAATTTCACACACCTTCTAAAACTTTTCTCATCAGGCATGCAGGTTTCCCCTCACTATGTTTTCCTTCACCGGTGAGCTATGGTCCCGTGGTCAGGATTGCACCCGGACTCTCGCTCTGCGAGTACTAGAGGCCAGTCCTGTACTCGTCTTGGCGTTTAATGTAGAAGTCTTAAGTCCAGCGGCGGACGGAAAATGGTTGCTGACGATTAAATAAATTCTTACCTACCTCAAATTAGACGCGATGGAAAGAGATTTACCCCCTGGGTCTTCACTCTTCAGCTTGAGCTTCTTTGCGTATTAACAGTATAATAGATGTGCCTGTCCTTTCTTTGTTTATTCGTTTCGTTTTCAGTAATATTATATTTTTATTATTAGTTATAATAAATTCTAATATTAACCTAATAATAATCAGTCAGGCAGTCCTGTGACGGATTTTTTTTTGTATCACTAACACAAGTTTTTTGATATCTACTACTATCTACTGGGAGTGAGCTCTTCAATTTACGCCTTTGTGCACTTAAAACTTTGTAGCTACTAATTAATTGATTCCATTCCAGTCCAGTTCCGACCCATCGAATAAATATTTACAACTTTATTAGATTCTAAAATTAATTAATATTTTCATAATGTTAGCGTTATGGTCATAAGGAAGAACTTGCATTGGTTATTAAATTTTGAAGTAGTTCCTGTGCTAAACAAATAGCAACTGCCGTTAAGTGCAATTACTATTGTAATTGCACTTAACTTTTCTATCATCAGAATCAGTTCATATCCGTCTACACATACGTCAATATTCCCTGAGGTTGAAAAATCCATATATTTACGATATATTTTTTAAATTATCTTCAACTCTGTAAGGCTTACATAACCAATGTAGTGTCGCTTACGACAAGTTATTGAAGCCTCGACGAGGTGTCAAAGATAAGTACCCCGTTCCCTTTTCAGGAGATATCTAATTACTTTTATACGATTAGTTTTATTTCGTATTGAATTCTATGATTAGGTAACATCGTCATCAGTAATTCGTTCATTCATTCTTGTGATAAAATAAAAAAATATTATTATTATTATTATTATTATTACACATTTTACAAATAACACTTATGGCACACGATTTTACTCGCGCGGGCCCATAATATTATGTATCAAAGGGAAGTAAGAACATTAAAAATATCATTTAAATCCATCGAGCTGGACCATTAGATTAATTATTTATCGAAGTCGCTTACAGACAAATGTTAAAATCAATAATTAAGGACAAAAAGCAGCTTAACTAAGTATATGAGAATATATAAAATAATAGTAAATAAGTGAAAAAATTAGGTTTTGTATTTTTCCAGTTTATTGATTACAAGCAAAATTTGTCCATAATATAATTCCACATTTAAAGTATAGAATGATGTAAAAGGGTACGCGATATCAGACTTAAGTTCAAACTATTGTTACGGTATATAAAGCGACCTAAGTGACACTTGAAATATAGCAATACCGACCTTAAAATCAAACGTATAAAAAGGTTCAATGTTTATTTTCCCGCGCCATTAGAAACGAGGGCGAGCATCCGTTTAGGTATGTATGTATGTTAAGTCAACATAGTGCTTTCTTTCGGTCGAGGTTTTCTAAGATTTTTTTAAGGTAAATTCACTAGTCGCAAGAGAAACAGGTCAGCGGGTCTCGATGGCGTGTCATGTTCATGTGCCTCCAGGGACGTATTAAGGTATAGAGCTGTTTAAATGCAAATTTAAATTCATTCCAAATTTCTTACAGAGTGACAGACTTTTACCACACGATAATATATTTAGGGCCTGTTTCACAATGTTCAAATAAGGTTCCAAATAAGCTATTTCCAATATATTTATCAAATAAAGTCAACTTTTCCGTTTCAAAATTGACATATACCCCTATCTGGCAAATAAGGTTCCCAATAAACGATATGACGAATCAACTGGACAATACAAAATTTATGTTCCAGATAAATTAATTGACAGCCATATCGTGGTTAACAGCTTGACGACATTTGACAGTTTGACGTTCCGGTAAGATTGATATAAGAAATTAATGTGTATTCTGTTTTGGTGATGTTATGGTTACTAAGTAACACCATCACCTTAACCATCGCAAACACAGACGCAATCATGAGCTAGCTATTGGGTACTTTACTGGTAGATTATAAAACAGACCCCTACAATAATTGATTTAAATTTAGGCACAGGTAAAATATATTATATACTTACACTAACGGATCCGACAGATATTGTCCTATGCAAAATATTATGTACTTAGATGACTGAATTGTTAATCTAAAGATTCTAAACCATCCCCAAATCCACTTCAACACACATTATAAATTTTATCAAAATCGATCCAGCCGTTTAAGAGGAGTTCATTGATATACCCACGTACAGCAGAATAATTTTTAAATTAATTAAAAAATAAAGTATAAAGATAGTTATACATATTATAATTATAAAAATAATATTAAAAAAATACAAAAATCGATTCACCTGGTACTAAAGCCAATGCAACCCACACAAACGATGAATATCTTGAAAGATATGTGGTGAGTTTAGGAGCTAGTGACTATTTTACTTGTTCTGTCTTTCATACCTTAATAATGTAAGGCGTTTAGTGGGAAGCGTTTTATCGAAGAAATAAACAAAATGGTGGTCCCCTGCAGACTCTAGACGAGCGCGCGGTAAATGCACTTTTATAAAAAATATTAAAAGTAAGTATTCGGATATCGCTGATAACATTAAAATTCGTATTAATTTTATTTGAATGTAATAAATACTTACAAAGTAGTGATTCGAAATACGTATAGAAAGACCTTTTTTGATACCTTTGACCACTATGAATATCAGACTGTGGCATAGCAGCGCATGAATGGTGTCATTTGAAAGTAGGTTCTCTAGATGTGGTATTTAGAGATATTTTATAAATATCTTTTCAGCGTTTAAGTGGTCAGTTATTTTTGATGTGTTGTAGTTTTAAAATTATAATCATCTAGTTATAAAGTATGATATGCGTCATATTATAGATTTCAGTCCGTGGCTGTGTTCATACTCCTATTAATTACAGCGTCAACTGGGGCGTCGCAATCTTTCGGTGGCCACACTTTAGCTACTTATTTGATTCTATGAGCTTATGAAGAACTTAACGAATAAGTTTTACTAGTCAGTATTTTTTTTTGTCAAGATTTTTATTAGTTAATTCCATATCCGTTTCTGAATACGGAACTATATGAAAATAAATAAATGAATAATAAATATTACCTATTAATCAACGTCAACGTCAACCTAGCCCAGTGGTAAGTTCGTAAAAACTAGTGTTACGAATTGTACTAGGAACGAAAATAAATATAAACAATTTATATAAATATAAATATATTCATACAAATAACTAGATAAATGAACCAAGGAAATTCTTAGACCTGTTTATACTTACCATGTTTTTATATTTTTTCGCGGAGCTCGATATTTCGACATTGTCTACAAATGTCTTTGTAGACAATCAATCCTATGTCTACATTTATATCATTAGAGATGTTGCAGGCTTTCTTACGTTGAAATATTAATAACGTGATCAGACTCTAATTCAAATCTTTTAGTTTGAACTTATAACAATCAGACTACAATAACATTTACTTAAATAAAAGTAACAATATTCCACAAGATATTCCAGAGTTATGAAAAATATTCCAGAGATAATTTATCCAAAGAATGTAATAATGCTCAATTTCGCAGACATTACAGAGATCGCCTCGATAACAAATCATACTTACGTTGAATCAAATGATACTTCGACCGGACAAGTCTCACGATATTTATGGACCTTATGATCTCGAGCAAGTAATTAAGTTCTCTAACGTAGATATTTCAAATATCCGACCTAATTTATGGTCCATTTCCTTTAATATCCGACTTATATCTCTTCATTAAGTGTGATCGTTTCGATTGACCAGTATTGATGTTATAAAGGTAATTAAATCTTTTGACCTATGATGTGAGTTTCCTCTTTGAAATTGTATATTCGTCTAAAAACGTGACTTTTTTGTTGTTTCATTTTCTTACACTACGTACTTTTCCTTCGTCGTGTGTCTCTGCTTTATCACCGCGATGCTTGTTGATGGTGAGTCCTGGATGATGACGGTCTCCTTCTTTAAGGCTGGGCTACGAACAGAAGTGTATAGGAGGCTACTTCATGCGCCTCCAGTAACTTCCGTGTGCTCGTGCCGGGTTCAGGATTGAAACCTTTTTTTTAATGTCGCAGTGGAAATCCCTTTCGGACCTACCAGGGCCTCGGATAGGCACACTGGCGCGTGCACTACCCCAATAAGACCACTGCGTGGGCCTTCAGCCATTTTTTGAGGGTCCCGGACGCGCCAGGATTAAAATCTAGGCGACTCTCTCTTTTTACGAGGAGTAATCTGGCCTTCGTCAGGATCAGTCTGTCGCTGGGGTAATCCCGTTTTCTGCAGTCCTGGGACCCTCAAAAAGTCGCTGCTGCGCCGCCCGACTGAAGACGCTCGCAAGTGGAGAGGGGGGCAAAAGGCAGATGTTTTGCCCTCCTAGCCTAGCCTAGCCTTTGGTTGTGTGGATATCTATGGGCATCAGTATCCATATCCATTAGTATCGCTAGTTTTATAGCTAATTAATTAAGTTTTAAAAAAGGTATACTATAATTCGCCATTTTGTGTTGGCGGCCATCTTGGAATTGAAATATTTTATCGTAGTGTATATTCATTATTATTATTTTATTTGTCATGCCCTTTCATTTGATATCCTGTGCTGTAACATAGTTAAGAACATTCGCTACTGATTCACCTATCAATTATTAAAAAATAAAACCAAAACATACATAGACATACACACACATATTGTTTTGTTACAGTTTGCTTTTCGTAACTTTAAGGCACTCTATTTTTTTATGTATATTAAAATGTTGCCTATAAATACACTTTGAAAATACTACCCAAGCTCGGATAAAAAACAACTAGTCGTTATTTAGTCTCTTATTTTGACTATAATTAGTCTAGTCATTGAAACTATAATTATTTATGATTATCTTATTTTTTCATATTAATCATTACATAAGTCATAAGTGATTAAATCCATAATAGTATATAATGGATCATTGATAATATATTGGGGATAATGGGAAATAATTGACCACAATGTGATCACAAACTCATGGTCACTGGCACAAGTTATAAAGCATTTTTCGTAGTTTTGTATATTTATAAAACTGAAAATCAAATTTTAATGAAAATGTGATTGATGTAAGTGAAATTACAAAAATACTATATAATATTAACATAATATTATATTTCTACGAATGACTCATAAAAGATTTTATATGTAAGCACAAAAAGTTCTAAAAAAAAGTAAAGCATCAATCTTTTTTTGGTTAGAGCTATGCTAATGGCCCTAGTGGCTTTTGGCCGTTGGCCATTAATCGGATAATTATCGGATGTGGGGTGAGCCGGTTGGTTTCACCCTGTGATGAGTAAAAATCGTCACCCGTGAAGTGTGACTTTCAAGGCTTCTTGGCGTCGGGTTTGTTTCTGTGTTCGGGTCTGTTTCCTTCACCGATGAACGAGCGATGGTTAGGGTGCACTTAGAAATTTAGAAAAACCTATTTCAGGGCACCACAGGTCGGGGTTAGAATCGAACCCGGTCCCTTTTGCTCAAGAGGCCGAGCCCTTTACTTATAATTTAAGAAGTATATATTACCTTTTGTTTCAGAAAAACGAATCTTACATAAAATGTAAAACACATATTCATTTTAAGTAACCCAAAGCTAATGCAAATACCGAATAACTTTGAAACTTACGAATATTATGATAAAATGTATTGTTATAAAGTTTATAAATATGCTTATGGACTTTCAGTCTGGCCATTTGCGTTCAAACTTTGGGACATGCAAATCACGATTGTCAGGTGCATTGTAGGTAGCGCTTCGACAATTGGGCGTGTCCTGAATACTGATTATGTCAGTCCAAGGAAGTTAATTGACTTTCATGATCACTTAAAGAGTGATTAAATTTTTACTGATTAATCATGTACACAGTTTATCTTTAAATAAATTAAACTTTCCTGTACAACTTAAAAACTACATAGATCAATGGGATTCTCAAGTATGTTTTGGACAGTAGATTTTTATCCGTCTTAAATACCTACATATATTTTGATATCACACATCACAAATAAAATAAATAAAAAAAACAGAAAACCATACTGACTAAGAATGATTAAAGAATATATACAATTATTACTTCGATTTTTTTTACTAATTATTGAATTTTAGTATTCAATATCAAGTCCATAAATCTTTGCAGTGGTCTCATTAAACCCGAAAGTTATTGATAGCACGCTCCGAATGCACACCAAACCTTATTAGGAAGTCAAACACTGGAGCCTTCGGGCTGGATTCAATTAGAGTTACCCAACACTTTGGCCTTAATGGCAAGCGGTCTTAAATATGAAACATATTTGACATGAAAAGTTTTACTAGGACGCCTATAAATTTTCATCCCCAGGTGACATTTTCCTTTTTTTTAAGTTCTTTCTTTGTTACTCAAATAAAATTTGTGGACAAACGGAGACACAAGAAGAAAGAAGAACAAAGAGACGGATCGATAAGAGTGTATTTTATAGGAGTTTTTTTACCTTTCGAGATACGAAACCTTTGAAACTTTTATGAGGAGCTATTTATCAACACATTAAAGTTGTATCTAAGTATAGCCTTTTAAAATAAAAATCATATTATCATTCACTATGTCGATTATCAAAAAAATGTGATTCTTCCTGCCGCGTATTAAAGGTTAGTATTTTTTTAATTGGATGCGACCAACTGCTTTACTTACACGGCAACACTAAAGTTATTTAAGTGGATGGCGTTGCAACAGCTCGGTAATCCAGATACTTCAAATTATAATTCGAGCATTTTTTATGGGTTTTATCCTGTTTTTTTTTTATTTCAGTCCATGATGAAACGATGACGAACGACGATGGTCCAGTGGTTAGTGGACTCGTCCTCTTATGCGAGATTCCGGATTCGATCCTGACCCCCTGTATATGCCTTGAAATAGGTTTTTCAAAAATTTCGAAGTGCACCCCAAACACGAGACCATCGTTCGCTCACCGGTAAAAAATCGTGAGGAAACCTGCATGCCTGATGAGATTGAAAGTCTTTGAAGGTATGTGAAGTTCTACAACCCTTATTGGGCCAGCGCATCGGTGAACTATGACCCATTACCCTCCTCGCCTGATTTCGAAGGGGAGGCCGGTGCACAGCAGTGGAACATATAAGGGTTGATACTTTACTCTACTTAACTTTTTTATAATATTTCATTATGCATTTTCAAATTATCCTTGATTTTTCTCCTTTACTATTTAACTTATGCGAAAAATAGACTTTTCGATCAAGTTACATATTTGAAAGATAATTAACTTGATTGAAAAAAATTCATTTTTCCCGCGAACAAAGTCATCCGTAGGCTTGTATGCCGTTAAAACGTGCGTCTACAATTTATGCGCGTCCTTCCTTCTCCTTAGGGGAGATATTATTTACTCGTACAATGACTGTTACGCAAAACTACAAGTTACCTAAACAGGGATATGAGACCTTGTTTCCTGGTCGCATACCATCACGTATGGATGTCGTTTCATTGCTAGTGTTCAGTGAAATATTTAATGATAAATGATAAATATTCTATAAGAAACTTTTTCATTTTATATTATTATCTCTCTCTCTATTTAAGAGCTTTGCTCTTGTCGGTGGAGTATTCGCCACTCATTCCTCCTCTCCGCCAATACCTTCACCTCCCGATACGACATAACCTGTACCTTCTCCTTTATTTGTTGCATATAACTCCTTCTCGGTCTACCTCTTCCCCTTTTTCCATCAATCTTTCCCTCTATGATATTTTTTATAAACAAGTCATGTCGTATCAGGTGACCAATCAGATTTCCTCTTCGGTTCTCAACAGTTTTAATAATATTTCTTTCTTCTTTCACTATCTCCAAAACTTTTGCGTTTGTCACCATGTCTGTCCATTTTATTCCCTCCATCCTTCTCCAGCACCACATTTCAAAGGCTTCCAATCTTTTCCTATCTTTTTGCGTCATTGTCCACGATTCACTTCCATAGAGTGCAATGCTCCAAATATAAGATTGAATAAATCTTTTCCTAATTTTTAATGAAATTCTTTTGTTTTTGAATATTTGTTTTTTGCGGTTAAATGCTTGTTTCGCTATTGTTATTCTAGTTATTATATCTTGTGTGCATCGAGAACTACTATTTATTATGCTTCCTAAGTATTTAAAATTATTTACTTGTTCTAATATAATGTTATTTAATGTAATTGGTCTACTATTTGTCCCGGTTTTGGAGGTTATCATTGTCTTAGTTTTGTTTGCATTTATGTTCAATTTATATTCCCTAAATATATTATCCATGTTGTTGATCAATCCTTGCAACTGTAACTCGTCTTCTGCTAATGCAGCAATATCATCTGCAAATCTTATGAATTTAATACTAACCCCATTAATTTTGACCCCCCCTTCTGGTTTATCTTTAATTTTATTGATTGCACATTCTATGAATAAGTTAAATATCAGTGGTGAAAGTGGACAACCCTGTCTAACGCCTTTCCTTATCTTTGCCCTGCCTTTTTCCTCCCCGACTTCAATCAAAGCTTCCTGTTCCTTATACAGCTCCATAATAATTTTCCGATCCCTGTAGTCCATCCCAGCGTCTTTCAGTACTTTCATCATTAAACTCCAGTCAACCCTATCAAATGCCTTCTCCAAGTCAATAAATGCTATATGCGTGTCTAATCCCAATTCCATCCTTCTGTCAATTATCATTCGTAGTGCTAGCACTGCGTCTCTTGTACCCTTGTTCTGCCTAAATCCATATTGGTCCTCTCCTACGGTTTTTTCCACTATTGGTCTTAATCTGTTTTGTATTATTTTTAAGAGTATTTTTGATGCGTGCGATATAAGACTCAACGTTCTATGTTCTTCACATTTAAGAGTATTCTTCCTTTTTGGTAATGTTATTATTCTGGACAATTTGAAGTCTGTTGGTACTTTACCTTCTCTATACATAATCTGCACGATATCGAATAATTCGTCAAGTAAGGGAGGACATACGGCATATTTTATAAGTTCTATGTATAAACCATCCTCTCCTGCGGCTTTCCTATTTTGTATATTATTTATAGCTATATCAAATTCTTCTCTTAAAATTGTTGGTCCCATGTTGTCTCCATCGACTTCACCTTCCTTTTCTATGTCATTTTCCGTAAAACCTGGTCCATCGTAAAGTTTCTCTATATATCTTTTCCATCTCTCCACAATGTTTTTATCCTCTATTTCTATATTTCCCGTTTCATTCATTATAGCTGTACTTTTCGTTTTATGTCCTTTTTGTAATTTATTTATTAAATTGTATGCTTTATCCAATTTTCCCCTCTTCATGTATCTATCTATACTATCACAATCATTTTCTAAATCTTTTTCTCTATATTCTCTACATTTCAATGTTATTCTATTTGTTAGCATTTTGTATTCTTTTATACTTTGATTATCAGTCTTATTTCTCAATTTTCTTCTTTTTATCATTATGTCTATTATTTCTTTATTCAACCACTTTTTCCTCGGTACTATTTTCTCTTTTTGCAGACATTCTTCTGCGCTTGTCTGTATTATATCTCTAATATTTTTCCATCTGTTTTCTATATCACTATTATCATATATGTTGGTTTCTTTGCTTACTTTTAACTTATCTCCTATTTTATTACTATATTGCACTCTTATATTGCTTTTAAGTTTATTAAGGTCTATCTTCTTTGGTTTGTTTTTTCTTTGTTGTCTCTTTCCGGTGAAATTATGTTTACTAATGAGGAGATTATGGTCCGTATTTAAGTCGGCACCTGGCAATGTTTTGCACACTTGAACTTGATTCCTATTTCTGTTTCTAACTAAAATATAATCCAATTGGTATCTTCCATTATCTCCCGGCATCCTCCACGTATATAGTCTTCTTTTCGGTTGTTTATATATTGTATTTAGTATTATTAAATTGTTTTCTTTACAAAACTGTACTAATCTCTCTCCTCTCTTATTCCTCTTCCCCAGTCCAAAGTTTCCCACAACATTTTCTACTGCCCCCTCCCCTACCACTGCATTAAAATCCCCCATAATAATTAGGTTATCTTTTTCTTTAGTAATGTCTATTAGTGTATCCAAATCATCATAAATATGTTCAATCTCTTCTTCAGGGTGACTACCCGTTGGCATGTAAACTTGTATTAAAAATACGTCCTCCTGCATACTTTTTATCTTAATCGCTGTTATTCTATCGCTATAGTGAATGGTATTCTCCACCTGTGTACCCCATTTCTTGTTCAGCATTATTGCTGTCCCGTTTGTACCTTGTTTGTCCCCTGAGTAAATAATTCTATAGTCCCCACTCCAATAATCCCCACTTCCCTCCCATCTAGTTTCACAAATCCCCAGGATATCTATAGCCATTCTATCCATTTCTGATTTTAATTCTTCCAGTTTTCCTGTTGGTAACATTGTTCGCACATTCCACGTTCCAATTTGGCAAGGATTTCGCATGATGACGACCGGTGTAGCCTTGCTTCTACTCCTGCCGGACTCAGACCACCGCGGTATGTGGCATCGCGGCAGCCCGTTGTCAAGAACCACATTACTTATTCTTTGCATTCCATACTCCATAATAGGGCATTTAGAACGGTGGTTGCCCCACTTGCCTTCCGTTCCGCAGTACAATGACCAATTTCTTGCTCTTTGCTATCTAGTCAAGAGCCCTACCAGAATCCATTTCCTCGGCCTCTAGCTAGTACTAATACCGCTGCTGCCCAGTATTAGGGGGGAGGGGAGCGCTTTATAGTAGCGGCGCTTACTCGCTACGTCACAAGATCGTTATAGGACTTATGTAGCATTTTATAGGTTAGCCCGTCCCGCTGGACTACCCACTACATCCTGATAATCTTGTCGCTACTTGGTCGGGGGCTACTTATTCATATATTCGCAGCTAACCACCATATCTGATGGCCGTCCCACTATCCGCCACCTGTGGACCCCGTAGATAGCCTGTAGCTCAGCCACTACAATATTATTATATACAAAAATAAAAGAATTATTTGCTAGTCCTTCATTTGAATAATAACTTTATTTTTTATTTGTTATTGTTTTTTCTTATTCTTCTAATTTACTTATAATGCCTACACTTATTTTGTTGTTATTTTTATTAGTTTATTGTTTGACGACTTTTTATGATTTGTTTTATATTTTAGTGATTAATATTTGACTAGTAATATATTTTGACGGTGGTCGACGGTACTAATCGAAATAGATCCAAATTAAACTAATTAAAATAATAGCCCATTTAGACACATGAGAGCCGATAGTGTCCTGCTTATATAATTACTTAGGGGCTTGTTCCCAAGACAAGCGCGTCATCATCATCATCAGAATTTATCCGTCCGCTGCTGAACATAGGCCTTCCTCAATGAACGCTATGACGACCGATCCCTTGCCACTTGCATCCATCACTGGCCGGCCTCTGCTTGGAGATCATCTTCCCCTGGTTAATGGCCGACAAACACTTCGTTTACTTAAACGCGGCCTCCACTCTTGAACCTAATTGGCCCATCGGCCATCCATCCTGATGACCGACCATTTATCACCACCACAGCCACATCATTCTTAAGTTACAGTTGATAGAATAATATACCTATTTTGATGGATTTAGGGATCCTTCCTTAGTACCTGAATTTTATAAAAGTGCACCTTCACATTTGCCACGCTAAACAATCATGATAGTAGCTTCTGTCACTACGTCTGGTCTTTAAGTCCACCAACGTCTTTTAATACTAATATGACATAAATATATACTTTACTACATTATGTTAAAGGTAGCTATACAATGTAAGTAAATAACGTATAATCAAATACATTGTATGCAATACAATGATATTTTACTATTAACTACGAGTACAATGTATAGAAATAATATGCCATTACATGCATGTTTTTTTATGTTTCCTGTCTAGGCACACTGGCAGATGTGCCACTCAGGGTGTAAGTGGTCGACAACGCCACTAAAACTAGTTTAACTTAAACTAGCCCAAGCGGTTTATGTGTTGCCTTTTAATCACACTGTCTCTCTTACCCTTCTCTCCAAAACACAGCAAAACTGTTTTACGAGAGAGATAAGCAAGATCGCATCTCTCCCCGATAAAATTATGATTGTTATCCTCTATTAAATATTTGAGAAAGAGTAAATTTGTTAACAGGAACCTGTTGGTAAGTGGCCTGAGATGCGAGATCTTTCTGATGATTGCGTGATTTATCTTGGTGGCAGTCATTATACTGATGTCATTCACTTACATATACAAAATATCTTTCTACGGTAGGATCACTCACTAACATTTTTTTTTCAATAAATTATGACTAAACTATTTCGTACTGAATTTTTATAAAGTTTCAATTGCACAGTTGATAGTCCGTAGTTTTTATGCTAAGAAATAAATATTTATTTTATACTAGCTGTGCCTGCGGCTTCACCCGTGCTAGCAAACAAAAAAAAACATTTTTTTAATGTATCCTATGTTACTTCTAGTACTTCAGAGAATATGTGTACAAAGTTTCATGATGATCGATTGAGTAGTTTTTGTGTGAAGGTGTAATAAACATGCCTTATTTCACTTTTATAATATAAGTAAGGAGTAAATAAAGTTTTCAACTTGCAACGCCGGACAGACGCCCAATAACGCTTATGAGTAAGGTGCTAATCAGTTGTTAAGCAATTAATCAAATATTAAGACAGGTTTATAAGTAAGGTCGATGGTATTTAAATTGATTGGTTGCGAATCTAATTTACTTTAAATCCATTTTCCTCAATAAATTATTAAATATAAATAAAAAAGTGAAGCAAATTAATATTGCTGCAGTTTTTATAAAATGTATGAGAGCCGGGGTGGTAGAGTGGTCAATCTGATTATTTTAATAGTATCTGCTAATATGACAAGCAGCACAAAAAATGCAAAATTTCAAAAAAAAAAACAAAGAATTAATTATTGTTTGTAAAGTGTCCAATATCTTTATGAATAGTACGGAACCCTTCGTGCGCTACTCACACTTGGCCGGTTTTTGATTTAGGGCAATACTTTATAAAGAGTTTTCATGGAATATGTTGTTAAAATTTTTCCAAAGTCCCAATCGACCGAATGCGTTTGTCCTCGTTAGAAAATGTAGGAATTCAAGAGTTGAAGAATATTGAAGTGAATATACTCGCGAGATAATGATGTGACGTCACACCTGCACACTCCCGCGAACCTTATACCGCAGGAATATCGTGAAAAATAAATAAAAGATCTATCATCATCATCATCATCATCATCATCGTCACCAACTTCGATCCGTCTATCCGTCGCGCGTCGGCTTAAACCTAAACATTTCAACCTAAACATAACAAATTAAACAAAACCATATTATATTGCAAGATAAATTTACCGTGAAAAATTTGTATTCTCGAATAAATATTAATTAACATCAGGATATACAAACTAGAAAAAAAAACCTTATATTTCATAGCTATGTGGGAACTGTACAAAAAACAGTGAGTTTTAATTAAAGATACCAATTCTTCTGGAACGTTTTTTTTTGGTTTACATGAAAAAAAGGCCAAACAATGATTATTACAAAACCAGATTGCTAAAATTAAAAACAGAAAATACGAAACCAGTTTGCAATAAAATGAAGGCTTAGGTTCCACCAGAGGATGATAAATGCCATTCATGCAACCACTGCGGAGTAAAACGGCCCTTACATTTTGAATTATTCATTAAAAATGATAAAAGTGTCGCTTTTCAGTTTTGTGGTATTAGTGCTAAATTTGTGTCATGTAGAATGCACTCGCTTAGCACGTGAGTATTTTTCACATTATTATTTCACGTAGAAAAGAAAAAAAAAATGGTTCCCAATTTTGAATAAAATATAGTAATTTTAGGAGCTACGATGATCCAGTGGTAGATGGACTCGGCCTCTTATGCGAGGGGTTCCGGATTCGATCCTGACCTCCCAGTGTGTGCCTTGAAATGGGTTTTTCTAAATTTCTAAGTGCACACGAGACCATCGTTCGCTCACCGGTGAAGGAAAACATCGTGAAGAAACCTGCATGCCTGATGAGATTGAAAGTCTTTAAAGGTATGTGAAGTTCACCAACCCGCACTGGGTCAGCGCGGTGAACTATTGGCCCATTATCCTCCTCGCATGATTTCGAGGAGGAGACCCGTGCCCAGCAGTGGGACTTAAGGGTTGATACTTTATAGTAATTTTACATTGCTAATACTTAAAATGCGGATAATTGTTACTGATTTTTTACAAAAATTACGTAAGACTCTTCGAGTTTTGATAATACAATACAATGAGAAACTAGAACCTAACACCCAGAGCTCTGACTGAATAAGTAAGAAAGAAAGAAAAATCAACTAAGTGCTAATATTTAAAAGAAGAAGGCTAGATAATATTATGATATTTATAAAAAATATAAGGGAAATTAAAAGAAAAGAAACACTTTTCAGTAATGCAAAGTTTGTTCTCTAAACTAATTCGAGGCAAATTTGAGTTTTTTTTAACAAATCTATCGTCACTTACGGCGGTTTTCAATATCCTATATATCTTAAAATTTTCTTATCGATCTTAAAATTTTGACAGATTTTGTAAGAAAATGTGTCAAAATTTCAAGATAGATAGAAAATTTTAAGATAGTCGTTATGTTTTATGTGAAGATTGTATTATAGCTGATAAATATTTATCTTAGGTGTAAAACATAATATGTGAATACATATTAAAGATACTAAAATAAAGGTAACATATTATTATAGCCACATCAAGATAAAAACCACTAGGCAAAAATTGTAAAAAGAAAATACATTAGTGTAATAAAATCCGGAAATATTATAAAAATAAACTAATGTTATGTAATTTTGTCTTATTTAGCGGCCTTCATCCATCCATGTGAGGACACATCGACAGAATGCCTTGTAAAAGCGACTCAAGAGGCACTACCCGAATTCGTCAAAGGTATCCCTGAATTGGGCATTCCAACTCTGGACCCATTTATCATTGAGAAACTACCAATACAGTTGCAAGGAATAACAGTCACGTTCTACAAGGGGAAGGTTTCAGGATTCAGGACTTGCATTATTGATAATGTCGAGTAAGTAGGTCATGGATTCTATGCTAGTAGCATTGGCATTCTGGCAGACGAGCCATAATATAATGCTTTAGTTGTGATCGTCTTCTTTAAAATAATTTATCCGTTGTTGAAACATAACACAGTATTTACTGTCTATAGTAGTAGCAATCCATATATGTTCTGCTGGACACGGGTTTACTCCTCGAAATCAGGGAGGCCATGGTTCACCGAGGCGGTGTCCCAATGCGGGTTGGTGAACTTCACACACCTTCAAAGTTTGCTTACGTTGTTTTCCTTCACCGATGAGTGAGCGATGTTCAGGGTGCACTTAGAAATTTAGAAAAACCCATTTCAAGGCAATATGAGTGGGTCAGGATCGAAGCTGGATCCTCTCGCTTAAGATGCCGAGCGATACCCACTGAAATATCGTCGCTCAATCGCATGGATCCTTTTTTAAGGATTAAATAGAGTGCTAATGTGGCATACGCGCCTGTAACTCGTTGCTAATAATAATGCAGTATAAAGGCGCAGCTTCACCGCGGCGCACGAAGAGGCTACACTAAGCGTTAATTGATATATTCTTTCAAAGCGAAGCTTAACACACTGCTAAGCCTCCCCGTGCGCCGCAGTGGAGCCGCGCCTTTAAGGTTTCAGGACATTTTCGAACATCTTCTGAGACATTTCTATGGGATATGTCAAATCAGTATAAAAATTAAAATATTAATAATATGGATTATTATAACTAAGAATTTATTTCGATCCTATAATTCCATTGGTAAATATACTTTGTGACTATTCTGATATTGTTTTGTATATAACGTGTATCGATTTCAGATAACAAAGGATAATACTAATAAAGTTTTTAAATACTTATTTTTATAAAGCAATAAAATTAATACTTAGTAATAAATCAATAAGTTAAGTAAGGAGGTGATAAATTTATTTTGGGAAGAAACCAATTTTATTTGAATAAGGAATATAAACATAATGAAGTAAGGTTACTAAGGAAAAATACACGATTTTGTCTGAACCTTGAAAAATAAATGTCAAGGTGCCTCAGATCGAAATTAATTCAGACAAAGTTAAAGATAAAAATCTATTAGTTTCTGACATAGGATTTAGTCAAAAACTTGTTGAAACTTAATGAGTTTTTTGTCTCGGATAAATATAAAAATGAATCTAAAATACACATGAAAACACTAAAAACTAATCAAATCAAGTTAATAACCAAGCTAACTAAAATAAAATAAAAAGATGGATGCATGGATCAATGGATGCATTATATTTTTCCTTTAAGCCAAAAGTTGCTTTTTAAATTTCTTGCATACAACGAGAGTTTCAGTTCATTGGGTCATAATTTTGTTTCACCTTGTTTCTGACTAAATTAACATAAAAAATAAAGTAATATTAAAATTTTAATTCTCATGAAATTTTTAGAGCGCAGTTGGAGAGAAGACATTTCCTTTTAGAATTTCATTGCAACATTACTGTTAAGGGACTGTATGAGGCGAAGGGAAAATTATTGTTATTCCCAATAGACGGAGCGGGAGACGCCAAAGTTGAATTGAGTATGTTACTACTTGAATTATATAATTTTTGTATTTTATTTGCGTGAATGAGGAATAGAGGCTGCGTTTAAGTAAATTAAGTGTTCGTAGGCCCTTAACCTAGTAGGAATACTATGTCCGTTGCAGCGTGCTGTTACTTGTTGGATGTGAATGGCAAGAGGTCGTCTTCAAAGTCGTCGCAGCATTTATTGAAAGAGTTCCTATGCTCAGCAGTGTATTAATACAAGCCGATGATGATGATGAATCATGAAAGCTGTTAATAGAATAAAAACTTTAGACTAAAATATAATCATCATTCTGCTATGCAAATTATTTACTATACCACATATTATTACCATCGGTTTTTTTCTCAAAGTTACTTTTTGAAACTGACAATAATTAAATATTTATTAGCTTATTATTCTAGTAAAGGTCTTAATGTGTGTTACATGATTTTTTTAGCAAATCTGCGAGTCAAAGTAGATGTAAAGACAAAGTATATGCAGGATGACCAAGGTCTGACTTATTGGGGAATAAGAAATTACACTTATAGTTACGACTACGGTGACAGAGTACACTTTGATATAAAAAACCTGTTCAAAGAAAGCAAGGAATTGAGTAAGTATTTTTTTTATCTTTTATTTTTATTCGATACACAAACGGAAGGAAAGGAAAGGATAAGGAATATATTATGGAATATGAATAAAGAAAGACTTCTTCATATTGAATTTGTAGATAAGTATTTGTAACTAATCAATGCTAGCGATTAAAATAAAGAAAGCTACTCCGAACCTCCAGTTATCCTTATTGACCTAGATTCAGGAGTCCCTGGTTTTCTAGCAAAAATACTTTCTTATTCTTTTCTAGCAAATTACGCAGTCGTCCTATCTAATGTATCTTTTTTATTTCCAGGTAAAAAGGTGTTAGCCTATCTTAATGAAAACTGGAGGGTACTCACAGATGAGCTTGGCACACCGATCATGGACTATGCGATAGATTTGGCAATCAAGACGGTCATGAAGTTCTTCCATGCCATTCCATACGAAGCGCTACTTTCGGTTCCATTCCCGTCCATGATTTTGGAATAATTTTAAGAGATATTAAACCGACATCACACAAAGGAGATCATGTATTTCTCTCTAACTAATTAAGAGCAATATAAATATTGTTGCTTTATTATAATGGTTTTTGTTGGTTTACTTAATAATGATAATATATACATTCTTGAGTAACGAGTTATTTTTTTTGACAATTCATATAGTAACACTAATTATCATGTTAATTGTTATTGTTATGTTCGATACAACATTCGTTAATGTTTTTGATCTTTTTGTTTTAAATTGAACGCTGACTGAACTTAGCGTAGATTTTAACATCGAGATTTTAAGTAAGCGTTTCTCAATATTATACTTATCTTGGCTACTTATGTATCGATCGATCTGAATCTGAAACTGAATCGACATCGGACTCTGAGTGAATTATCAAGTAGCTAATGAAGTACGGTGTTACGTTTTTATCTATTTCCAACACTAAAAGATAAAACACAAGTCATTCACATTTTTAAAGAATAATTTTCTAATTGAGATTATTTTTATTTCTCGAGATTTATTATTAAATGCACAGAAGTGATGAATGTATACTCGTAAAAATACTGAAATCTTGCAGTATCCATTTAAATAGATACGAGTGATCGGCCATCTTGGATTTCATTGTAAAAGGCTGTAACAGTAGACGTTCGAAAGCAATAATGATGCAAAAAGTCAAATCAAATCAATATATCTTTATTTCGTATAGTCCGCGCCACTTATGAAGTCTTGCGACTAATGCCCGAACTAAATTTGACAAGATTGACATCTTGACATCAGTCTGGAGTAAGAAGTTGTGATATTTTAAATTGTTTTACGTGAAATATGGAGCATATAATATAAAGTGAGGTGTAAAAAGTGAAGGCAGTATAATGATATACGACAAAAGAAAAAGTCAATAAAAAGTAAAATAAGAAACCAAAAAAACACGTTTAAGTTGCAGGATCCCCTAAGAAAAACAAGAAAAAACTTAGGGGTTCCTCTTTTGCCAATAAAATAAAATAAAATACATAATTTATATTTGATACATCGTTTGAATTTTTTTAAAGTCGATACAAAGAAGCCAAAATGATTTATCTCAACTAAGCCAATTCGTACCTTTAACATAATTTTATTGCAAATTTGTATAGGCGTCTTCAAAGGTGGGTCGAAGGATATTACGGGTCCTCGCCTCTTACTAAAAGGCAATCGAGTTTTATTATAAATTGCGGTGTAGGTGAGGACAAGGCACTTATCGGAGTTCCAGGGGATCGATCGTATCGCCGCGTCAACGCCAGGGTAATGATATCGCACACCTAGATCTAAAGAGGTATTAACTCAAAAAAGCATTTTTTTCAGAAATGACTAAAAACTAATTACTGTGTCCCTGCATATTGCAGAAGTGTTCTGAATATAAATATGCTTTTACCATGCAGTTACAATAAGTGTGATAGAGAGATATCCAGCTTTTCTCATGTATGGGGGCTAAAAATTGGATTTTCGGAGTTATTTCCCTATTTATACACTATGTATTATATATTTATTTTGATATTTTGAGTTGAGCCTGTTTTGGTTAATCAAGTTCTGAGTTAGCTCTTTTTTGAAGAGAAAACTGAAATTTAAAATACAACAGTATTTTGTATTATTAATAATTAGTCCGAGTAATTGATTACACTCTGACCATTAGGTCCTGTTGGATGATAAATATGCAAAAAACATTAGTAGTAATAAAATTAATCAATACTATCTATTAATATTACTATAATATGAACTAATATCACATACGCCTATGATAACAAAATATTTATTTTTCTCATAAAATATATTCAAAAAAAAACAATATAAAAATATTGGAAATTCCTATTCAAAAAAATAATTAATAAATGCAAATAATATAATAAAATCACAATTTTACAAAATATTACTCAAGACTGTGAAATTTTGGAGCCATACAATGAAAAAAAAACCTCAATATGATGTAATATTTTAAAGCAGTAAAACAGTTTTGTGTATTATGGGTAAAACAATAATCTACTTAGGTGTTGATTTTTTAAATGTGGTTAATATCCCTTGTTGCTGAAGATTAACAAAACTTCATATGACTAAAAATAAATGATCAACTTTAGACTTATAAATAGAAGTGAAATTAAATACTTTGAGATACTGATGATACTGAGATGAGAATACTTATTGGTGCTTTGAGATCATCCTTATTGAAATTACGATTAATTATTAGTAATTCCTACTAAGTAATTGACAACTTTGTTGACAAATCCCCAATATGCATCAAAAATATTTTGCCTTGAAACTTCGTCAATCCTGTCTTTACATTTAAGTCTACATTTTTCTCCACAGAGTCAAACTCATTTATCTTTTACATTTTTCTTAGATTTAGACAGAGATTGGTACGCTTTGCCTGAATTTCTTAGCCTTTTTATAACTTTCGAGCAAAGTGGAAGCACTTTGCTGGTTTGCGTACCCTCTTTTTGCCCTTTTTTCGATCTCGGGATTTTGGGTAATAGTTTTAGAAACTGCATCATTTTGAGCATCATCTGTTTCTGACGAACTACTACATTTAGAAGAACTTGAGCTGCTTTTGCTGCTACTACTGCTAGTGCTAGACGAAGAAGACGATGATGATTCAGGTATCCACTTAGGTGGAAGATTATTTTTGTGAGCCAATCGAAAATTGAGATTCTCATCGGAGTCGTCAATATAACTTTCTTCACTTCGAATTGCTGAAAGATAATAATTTGGTGCGGCATAATTTTGTTGGTTAAACGTGCTAGGGATAGATGTATCAACCACTGATAAGTGGGTACGAGTTTTCTTAGATGAGACTTCACTATAGAACATTATATCCAAGTTATTCAGGGTCTCATGTTGTGTAGAAATGATGGGAGGAACAGTGTTTCCTTATCCCAGTTTTCTACATATTTACCAAAAATTGACCACGTCTCATTGTTTTCCTGAAAAAAGGCAATACCTATTGTACTTAAATTTATTACAAAAGCTATTTAAGCAGCTATAAATTTATTTTTTTATCCCATTAGCGATATTGTAAAGTAATATATCGGGGTTACCATATAAAGAGATTTAACTCAAAATTTTGCAATAAAAATTCCCACAAATTCATTAAATTCGAAGACGAATATAAAATTATACGAATTTAAAATATATCCTTCTTTTAAAACCAAAGGAGTTCAACTAAAGTAGGTTTTTAAACAAATTAAAGAGTTTAAAATATAACTCAACAAAACAGAGTCAATTACAAATTCGAAAATGTTTCACCAATATGGCGACAACTCAACATAAAAATAAATAGTTTGCTAACCTTGCCAGCAATACGGGTTTAATTCAAAAAATTGTATCTATTTAATACTCAGCAACCACCAAAAAAGCGTTAATTCAAAAAAATACTACTTAAAATTTCAGCAATATAAATACAACTCAAAATAACGCCAGTTTATTTATAATGGGCACATACACTTCGCTCTTAATTCTGATTGCAACTAGCAATGTCCCTGTTTTGGTGGAGGGCTAGCGGACGCGTTCGTTATTCTATATGGATACTCAGCGTCATCTAGTATGAAATAGCAGACATATTTTTAAATCTGTTTTATTGGTCGATAGGCTTTTAGTTCGGGAATTGAATGGTGTATATAACTCAAATTTGTCGATTTTTGAGTTGACTCCCTTTAGATCTAGATGTGCGATATGCTATATGGAGGTGCATTTATATGCATGCAAATCATCACCATCATTATTATCATGTACTTTTATTCAGTTCTCATCATAATCATCATCATCAGCCTTTATCCGTCTACTGCTG
The DNA here is from genome assembly GCA_905333005.2 of Lycaena phlaeas. Lineage (NCBI taxonomy): Eukaryota > Metazoa > Arthropoda > Insecta > Lepidoptera > Lycaenidae > Lycaena > Lycaena phlaeas. The sequence continues at coordinate 5,575,397 of HG995176.1, forward strand.
AACATAGGCCTCCCTCACTGAACGCCAAGACGACCGATCCCCTGCCTCATGAATTGTTTAGAAATTGGTATTTTGTTATAAAATATTATTTTTATAGCTTACAATAATTATTATATAAAATCCTTAATTAATTGACAGCAAAAATTACGAAAATTCCTACTTAATATCATAAACGTGAAAGTTTGTAAGTATGGACGTTTGTTACTCTTTCACGTAAAAACTACTGAATGGATTTTAATGAAACTTTACAATAATATAGCTTATACATCAGAACAACACATAGGCTATGTGGGCGGGGCGCTCCTAGTATTGGCATAGTGTAAATCGTAATCCGTATGCACTATAAGATAAAAAGGGGAAGGATAATTCATCCTATTCTATTATTTGTCTGATTTGCATTTGATTTTGATAATAATTAAATAACTTTTATAGATTTATTCGTATCTTATTAAAATTTCTACCTGCCCCACGTTTCGGATACTTTACAGCAACCACGGTATAACCATATTAAGATACACGAATTTTTGTGATTTTAATTTGGAATAGTGGGATGGGTCTTTAACACGCGCTCATTTGGCTTTCATTAAAAAAGACCCGTCAGCTAGTAACGATAGATAAAAACGACAGCATTTTATTAACATATAGACAGTTATCTATACAGATAAATAAAAATGTTTTGTGTGTTTGAATACTGAAATAACCACTTTTTACTAAACGCATAGTATGTGTGTATACACGAAATATACACTGAAATAACATTTTTACGATTTTCGCTTGTGTCGGCATGTCTGTCTGTCAGTTTATTTTGGCGAATCTCTTGAACGTCTGTACCGATTGTGTTGAGACTTTCATTGACAGATAGCTGATAAAGCATGGGGTATCTTAAATTAAGTTAACAAGAGGAACTGACAAGAGCAAAGCTCTTAAATAGAGATAGAGAAGAAGAGAAAAGCAGGCAACAGATAACTCAATAATTTGTATGAAGTTTTTTTTTCAATTAGATGCAAGAAGTGCGGCAACGCCATATTGTGCAAGTTATCTTTGCACATGTATTATCTATATTTATGGTTCATAATGATTATGCTTATCTGCTGATAATCTTAGTTTTATTTCTATTTTAGCCATGTTTATTCGAGTTAAGTAATCGGCAAATTACCGCAATTAATTCAAAACAAGGCTTGTTTAAATTTCAAATCCTATGATGACCATGATTTTTAAATCTGCAGAATCAATGATTTATTTTAACAATTTGTGCGGTTTTTTTGTATGAATTGTTATATGTGTAATGAGATAGAGCATTGTCCAATATAGTTGAATGACCGATGACTACTTTTTATATGTTTTATAGCTAATTTATTATTAATATATTTGATGGTGATATATTTAAAATGTCTTGTACAATATTATACTCTATCATACCACTATAAATTGACAAAACATTGACCTCCTAATTTCAAGGTCAATAAAACCATCTTAATAAGAATCTTCTTCTATTCATATAGAGCAAAGAGATGGAGTTGGAGAGTACAGGTTCAGAACAAAAGATAGAGATGGAGTCAAACTCCTTTTTCGATGCAGGTAAATTCTTTTGAATAGTTCAGAACCTTGGGTAGGTGCAACTGGATATTATGTGAGGACTCGCAATTGGTAAATGCACTGCTCGACTTAACCACCTGCGAGCGTCTTCAGCCGCTTTGTGATGGTGACGGATCGACAGGCAGCATTATCACCTCAGCGACAGACTGGCCCTGGCAAGGCTCTTTAAATAAGTTAGACTGCCCGACTACTACTAAGCAGTTTCCACGACGCGACGTTGCCTAGCTCTGCTATTTTTTTTCGTAAGGACACAATACAGTTTTGTTATCAAAACTTTTTGAGATTTTTTACATTTATGTTTGAATAATGTTAATTTTTAAGAGCAACCTTTGAACGCGAGTAGCAAGGTCTTCTCGGCGTTAATGAAATGAGACCTGTGTTCGGCAGTGGACAGACAAAGGCTGTTGATGAGGATAAAGAAGATGAAGAACTCTTAAGGTATTTTCTCGATTTTGTTAAGGGAGTTTCCAGACCTTTTTTTTATTTGAAACATTTTCACATTTTTTTTTATTGAACTTGTTTCAAGTCTACGAGTTTTATGTCTACGAAATATAGATTTTTTTTATTTGATTGCTGATATTAAAGCATTTTGCGTTACAGTTGTGTAAATGCACTGGCCTCAGTGTGAAAACAGATTAAGCTTATATTATTTTTAACCCGGTCTTGTCTTGCTTTGATATAAATCCGATTTACACTTTAACATCATTCTTTTATCTCGGTTTAAAATAATAATAATGTCTATGGACGATTTTACACCACGTCAATCTGGTCCCGTGGTAAGTTCTCGAAGAGACTTGTGTTCGTACCAGAAAACAGAAATACATATATTTTATACTTTTTATATAAATACTTATATTTAAGTATTTTATTAAAAAATACACATATTTAATACACATCCATGACCCAGGAACACAAAAAACATTTTTTCCCTGGCCGGATTCGAACCCACTACCTCCGGCTTAAGCGCCAACGCGCTTACTATTGAGCCACAGAGGTTGTCGGTCGGAGTTTATCTCAGTGACGAATCACATACTTTGTAGTGTTGTGCTTTTAGCTCACCAAATATGTGAATATAGCAATACTGATTTCAAAAATAAAAGACGCACGAAAAAAATAGTACTATTTTTATTATTAGGAAGTAGGAATATGCTACTTATATTTAGGATTACTACACTTAAGACACACCGGGAAGAGGTGAGGGGAGGGGTACGTACAACATCTCACTGATGGGAACTGCGTGGAAGAATTTTATAACAGTCTTTATGGCCAACTCAACAGCGTAATCCATGATTGGCTTGCCGAACTCCTCTGTCACCATTTTCCAGTTTTCGTTCAAGAAGGCTAATACTGTGTTGCCTGAAAAGAAATTTAAATATATTATTATATATTATAGATTTCACCCGTGTACTTCCCCGTGTATTTTAATAATTATCAGGGCCCTATTTAATTACCCCTGTTAGGATTGTGACGTGCTATTTCTTATGAACGTGACAACTTCTAATAATTCGATATTACGGGCAGCATGCGCGAAAAAGATGACGTCATGTAGCGTTCCGGAAGCGAGAACGCGGCACGAACGAGAGAGAGACATGATTAGCTCGAGCGATCCGCTCAGCACCCCTAGACAAGTGGCAAACGCTCGATTCTATTCTTTTGCGTTTACTCGCTAACTCCATAGGGTTGCTGCAAAATTTCTAAAGAACGTTTATTAAGACACAACGTATATGTTTCTGTTTGTAAAAACCTCTAAAAACGTATGTAATTCGTCCCCCCTAGAAGAGTGGCATAAACGCTAAACGAATATAATAGAAAAGAATACTTATTATATGGGAATTACACTAGCTTATGACATTAAAAAAAAATCAAGAAATATTAAAATAATGATGTTCGTTTTAAACGAAGTACAGAGGTTGTTAAGCGTTTTTACAAACTAAACCATATTCATTACCTGTCTTAATAAAAGTTCTTCAAAAATTTTGCAGCAACCCTATGGAGTTAGCGAGTAAACGCAAAGGAGCGTTTGCCACTTGTCTAGAGGGGCAGTTCAGTTCGTGCTGCATGTAATGTTTGATGTAGTTACGTCAAACTACCGTCCGTAAACCGACTTTACAGACAACCATTTTTTTTCTTTATATTTACCAACGCAGATATTTTTTTTTAATTAGCCCCTCTAGACAAGTGGCAAATGCTCGATTCTATTCCTTTGCGTTTTATCGCTAACTCCATAGGGTTGCTGCAAAATTTTTGAAGAACGTTTATTAAGATACATAATGAATATGGTTTAGTTTGTAAAAACGTTTAACAACTTCTGTACTTCGTTTAAAACGAACATTATTATTATAATATTTCTTGTTTTTTTTTTATGTCGTAAGCTAGTGTAATTCCTATACAATAAGTATTCTTTTATACTATATTCGTTTAGCATTTATGTCACTTCTAGGGGGGACGAATTGCATACGTTTTTGACGTTTTTACAAACAAAACCACGAACTTTATTGTGTCTTAATAAACGTACTTCAAAAATATTGCAGCAACCCTATGAGTTAGCGAAAAAACGCAAAGGAATAGAATCGGCGAGTATGCCACTTTTCTTGGGGTGCTAGACCTTATAAACAAATTTTTATACTGCCAAGACTAGTAATGAGAAAATTCATTTTGAAGAACAGGCCACACTAATTAGTTCATTACCTAATCTAAATGGGAGTTGATAGCCCGGGAGCCAGTAACAGGTCTTCATGACCAACTTCCTCCAGCGAGATAATTCGTGAGACATATCAGAGAATAGTATTATAAAGCCTAGTGGACGTCAGCTGGCGCGCGGTTGGGGGGATGAGGGGTGGGAGCCTCCCAAAAATGTAGAATAAACAAATCGGTCATTTCCTATCAGCTGAAATATTTGTTAAATTGTAGTTAGCCCAATATCTTAACGAAAAAAAAATAATCAGCTGGTTACGACGTACAATGTACCATGTCATAACCAGCTGATTATTATTTTTTCGTTGAGATATTGGGTTAACTACAATTTAACAAATATTTGAGCTGAGATTAAGTGACTGAATTGTTATTTTATTTTTCTTCATGCGTGAGGGGCTCCCACCGCTCATCCCCCTAACCGAGAGCCAGCTGACGTTCACGAGGCTTTATGATACTGTTCTCTGATACGTCTCACGAAGTATCTCGCGGGAGGAAATGACTGACCAAATTTTCACCTGGCTCCCGGACCATAACCAATGCTTCTGATCAGCTATAAGTTCTTCAGTTAGTATTAGTATTATAAGTAGTTAGTAAACAGCTCATCTCTAATTTTAGAAGTGCATTAAAAATTACTAGTCTGACACCTTGGGTGCTTCTACCATTGCACCATTTTGGATTTAGAATAACATCATCTAGCCATGTATTGTCACCCAATCTAAGCATATACGTGAAATGTCAGCCCAAATCGATTGAAGATATCTGCTTTGAAACTAAATTGCAAAAATTTCACACAAACAAAATCACATAAAGGTTTATAATACTCACTCAATTCCTTGCTTTCTTTGAACAGATTTTCCAAGTCGAAAGTGACTTTGTCACCGTAATCAAAATTGTATTTGTAGTTTCTTATTCCGAAGAAAACTGAGCCCTTGTCGTCTTTAATATATTTGGTATTGAAGTCTATCTTCATACGCAGGTTTGCTGTAATAAAAAATATATTTATAAAGCCTTGACCATAATCCAGTAAGGTTGATAGTGAATGGTGGTGATACTACTTTGCTTTAATATACAATCGTAGATAATAACAATAATAAATTTTGAAATCCACACGCACACAATATTTCGATCACCTTGAACTTGGCATTTCTACCTGGAGGCAAATTGCGCGATACATTTTTTATAGAGACATAATTTAACTTTAAAAATATTATTTCTATATTATTTATTGGTACGTAAATAATAATTTATAGTCACCATTTTAGTTTTGATTTTATAGATATCAATAAATCATTTAGAATAACTATTTTTCACAATTTAAAGCATGTTTGAATTTACCGAACGAAATTGGGCGAAGTAGAAGCAAACTTTGAATTTAATGCTGAAAATGAGAAAGATGCTACCTAATACTGAAACATATACCCTTTACGTTTTCAAATTTTCAACTTTATGGTCCTTTCCCGTCTACTGCCGACATAAGCCTCTATCAATGATAGCCAAGACGACTTTTTACTAATGGTATAGGTACTAATGAAATAATTTCCTTTTCTTATGAGCCTAGCCTAAAAAAAGCCTCAAGCCATATATGCCTCACTGTCGGGCACGGATCTCCTCCTCGAAATCAGACGAGGACGATATTTAGCCATAGTTCACCGATGCTCTGGCTCACTGCGGATTGGTTTCCTTCACTGGTGAGCAAGCAAAGTTCTCGTGTTTCATGGTACCACTTAGAAAAGAAAAGAAAAACCTATTTCAATGTACCACAAAATGGATCAATAAGCCCACGAGTCCGCGACCATCATCGCTCAAAAGCCAAGCCTTTATATAAATTTGACTTGAGGGAAATTAGTAGCCATAACATATAACCTTATCTGATTAATAAAAATGAACGTAGGATTAAAACCTTCTAATTTAATTTCTATGTTTCTATGTCTGTTTGTTACTCTTTCACACAGAAAATACTGTAAGGATATGCAATATATATAAGTTTATGCAACAGGACAAAACATAGGCTATAATTTATTTCCGAACTCGCACAGGAATGTAGAGTACGCGAGTTAAGCCGCACGGCATCGCTTGTCAGGTATAGTATCAAGTGTACTTCACAGTCTTACAGGAAACTCTGCCCCATATTCTAAAAGACAGGCTTATATGATTTGTATTCTTGTATAAAGCGTTGAGCATATAGGTACTAAGTGTATAAAGGAGGTGTAGAAAATTTGAGATAAAACATTCCAAAATGTTCTCTATAAAATTTTTGCGCTTTGCTTCCTTAAGTTTTGGTAAAATGAAACACGAAAAACTAAAAACAGATACCGAGTCAAAACGATTCTGAGATTTGGGTTGCGTCCTTGATGAACGCCGATCAGCATCTAACGAGATGCCACAAACGAGAATTCTAGAATTCTTGAGAATACATGAAATATTCATGACTAGATTTGAGGCAATGACCTATGTCAATACAAAATTAATGACTGCATTTTTATTGAAATGTATTTGAAAGAATAAATTGAATTAATGCATAAAATAATTGAACGTCTAGTGACCTAGTTTTCTTTCACCTTGAGACCGTAATACCTATATAATGACTGTAATATGGAGACGGACAATCATGTTTGTTATTATCATAAGCACCGATTCTTTGTCCGCTCTTGTCAAGTCTATTGGAAAATATTATAATCTATAAGAAACAAACTTGGAAAATATAACTGGCGTTGTTATTCGAGGAAGGCGCAGTATGCTTTGGCAGCAGTGGACACGTAGTATTTTTTCTATAACGCATCCATACGTCCTTACAAACTTCATCATCATCAGCATTTATCCGTCCACTGCTGAACATGGTTTCTAATATTAGTGGAATGGTCTTCCTTTTCTTTTTGCTCATCGTCCAGTCCACAGATCACTGAATTTTAGTTTCATAACATTAATATAAAAAACTAGCCTAGTGCGTCCGGACTAAGGCACGAAAGATTCAGTATAAAACATAATACATATAACAACTATATTATATACAACTCATACAACTATGTTGACTCTTAATTGGAGTCAACAAAGGAGTAGGGCACACTTTAACCTTAATTTGTGCTGCTTGCTTTTTTCTAAATTTTCTGATACTTGGTCAACGGGACGAACCAAGTTGTGGAGCGACGGTGGTCCAGTGGTGGACGGACTCGGCCTCTAACGCGAGGGGTTCCGGGTTCGATCCCGACCCGTCCGTGTGTGCCTTGAAATGGGTTTGACCATCGTTCGCTCACTGCTTTCGCTCATGCTCAGATTGAATATCTTTGAAGGTATGTGAAGTTCACCAATCCGCACTGGGCCAGCGCGGTGGACTATTGGCCTATTACCCTCCTCGCCTGATTTCGAGGAAGGAGACCCGTGCCCAGCAGTGGGACATATAAGGGTTGACTTTACTTTTTTTTTTTTGGTCTACGGGAACTACGATACAGATTTTCGACTCGAAACGTATAGGCTACTCCCAGTTGATCAAATATTTCCAACTTAGGCTAAAATCAAGGTCTGACTTTTGGATCAAAGACAGATTTTTGGAAAATCTAAATTTGCCCATTTTTTACCACGTTCACTCACGACCTTAAAATCTTAAAGGATACTTACTTAATGCTACTTTAGCGTTGCCTGCGCCGTCGATGGGGAACAGCAATAGGTTTCCCTTAGCGGTGTACTGTCCCTGAACCGTAATGTTGCAGTGGAATTGAAAAGCGAATTTTCTTTTGTTTAAATCCGACCTGAAAAATTTTTTTTTTGATATACTACCACAAAAAAACCACAATTAACGGAGATGAACCTTATAAATTCACTGGGGGGTCGTGAGGTCCGCTAAACTACACTTTCCTTTTTTTGTAGCAATGAAAATGCTGTGCGTAATCTTCTTTAATTGGGTCGTATACGGAGATGTGGATAAAAAAACCTAAATAGAAATCAAACTTGGAATTGCACCTAACGGCTAAAAATATTACACTTTTGCTTCTATGTATTTATCATTGTTTGATATATTTTTTTCGAAAGGTCTTCGACTTTTAGGCCTGATAGCCTTTAAGTTCTATCGGTAGATAGGTGAGCAGATGGCTCACCTAGTGAAATTTGAAAGGGGGCGGCCCCCTCCGCTCGGCTTAGAGGGCGCGGTATATTACGCGCGCTACTCTGGAGAGTAGGTGTTTGGCTAGTCAAATCCAATACGGTCGACGAGTCATTAGCGGATGAAGTTAAACTATTAATCGGAGGGCGTCTGATATCTTAAAGCGATCAACAATCTAAGTAAACACTTAACATAAAATATGCATTCATCATATAGTAAATAGACGATTCAAATGTGAATATTATTAACCAATCTCAAGACATTCACTAAAGGTTAGATTCATATCACGCATACTAATTTCAGTGATGCTATAATTTGAGATTATATTTTATTAATTACCTCAAGATACAGAAAACAGCGTGTTATTACCGCTATCTTGATCATTGTAGGTTACATATTTAATCATCATCACTTCACACTAGTAAACGAAGAAATAAGTTTTTATATAAATCAACTTTAAAAGAGACTTTGGTAAGAGTGTCATGCCGCTATTTGCCCTCCTTGCCCGCCCTAATTGGGCCGGCACGACCAGGGTCACACCTCTCAAAAATTTACTCAAAAACCTCTACCTAAAAATAAGCTAAACTGCGTTGCTGATATGCAGGTATTGAAAATGTAAGAAATGTATCTAATAGTTTTTTTTACCTTTGCATAATATCTGGTGTTACGATAACAAAAGTGTTTTTTTTTTTAGATAAGTTGGGATTTTTTTCTTGCTCTGTATCTGTGGTCATACATCGAGTAAACAAAAAAATATTTTCTTATTAACCTATATTTAAAGTTTATTTGGCTTATGTTTTACAGTTTTTTTTAAGAACTTGTTTATTCAATGTCGTTATAAGGTTATCAAGTTAGTGCTCAACGAACTCTGAGTTTAATAAAGCCGAACCCGAAGAATATATCTAAATTATATATCTTGATTTATATCTAGAATATTCGTTAGATTGAATTTTAATTTATATTGAGTTAATCTTTGTAGGTATTAGAAATTCAAACGTATCGTGTGTTCGTGTGATTTTTTTTTCATATTCTAAGGGCCTGTTTCACAATCTCCAGTTAAGTGCCCAATAGGCTATCGGCAACATATTTGTCAGATAGAATAAGGAGTATCTGTCAAGTATCTGTCAAATATGTTGCCGATAGCCTATTGGGCACTTAACTGGAGATTGTGAAACAGGCCCTAAATGGATAAAATGATTGATTAGATGTTATTTCTAATGGGAATTATTTAATATAAATATAGTAATTATTTATAATTGGCTAAACTCTTACTAAAAACGAACGAACTTACAAACTAAAAACTATTTTAATAGCTTATCTATTAATTTGAAATGCTTATAACAATTCGATTTTATAATCAGAATTCTGCAAAAAAAACAACTCTGGGACGACCGACTGCGCGATGTCTTCTCTGTTGTCCCAGATAATATGCTCTCGATGCTTCCCCATCCTTCCCAATTCTGACCAAGTGGCCGAGCAATCGGATGCTTATAATAGCGGGGTCATAATGATTATCGAGTAATATTAGTAAAAAAATACTCACGTAACACTGTCAGCGATGCAGCCTCTGAAACCCGAGACAGCCCCCTTGTAGAAGGTAACTGTTATCCCTTGCAGTTGTATTGGCAGTTTCTCAATGACAAACGGGTCTAGCGTTTCAACGTTCAGCTCCGAGATGCCGTTGACGAATAGAGGTATGGCCTCCTGTGTTGCCTTAGTGAGGCATTTGGTGTCTGTTGTGTCGCATGGATGTATAAAGTCCGCTAAAAAAAAACATGTCAATAATGGTCATAAATTTAAATTACTGGAGTGGACTTATGAAGATACGGATTTTAAACCAAGGGTAGATATAGGACTGACTGATTAAGGTCCTCCCGTGACCATGGTTGGTGCAAAGTATCCGAAACGTCGGGCTTGTAAAAAACTTAATAAGCCGCGATAAAATCCGTAAATTTGTTTTATTATAATGAGTGAAATTCGGGTAAACTTAAGAAAACAACAAGTGTAGATAATTTGTATGACGAATATACATTTGTTTTACTTTTTGATGATAAAGTTTAGAAGCGTAAAGGTAATTTAAGACAATATTTTTTGTTTCAAAATGATTTTACTGTTTTACGGTCACCGTTTAGAGGTACAGTCTCAGCAATTCCAAATGGTATATTTAAGATCTGCAATTACTGTTGCGCCTCGTGTCCTTGATATTTATTCAGACTTTATATGGATTTATTTTATGCGAACACAAGCGGCCAAAAAACTGAATTAATTATTTATATATTTTTTTCTGAGGTTAATTTTTTCCAGCGGATACGCCTGAGCGCCCACAAGATTAAAAGTAAACCATACCCTCAAAGGACGATATTTTAAAAACGCCACGAAACTTCGTTTTTTAATCAAAAGATACCTCCATAATATTTTACGGCTTTGGAGTTAAAAGAAAAAGTTCTTAAAAACTTCTATCTTCTATTTTATGTAGTATTATAAATTATTATTTAATATAATATTTTTATCTGCACTGTTTAAACTAACACGAAAATATTCGAACTTATTTTTCATTCCTTAAAAGTTTTAACCTCAAATCCTATTCAATTGTGAGGTTTTTTTAAATTCAGTCATCGCCCAGACAAAAATATGACCTAATAGGTACAGTAGGTACTGGTATCTGTCTTTCTGGTTTCTAGGCCAGTAAGATGTAAGTTTGTAAGAGGTAATGTCATCGACCACACAGCCTATAGACTTCTAATGTTTGATTTTTAGTATTAAATGCATTCTGGCAACTAGCTGAGGTGAGACGAGGGGGGTTGCAATGCTGTGATTAGCTAATTCAATGTCATACATTACCAATCACGGAACGTTAAAAAGAAATGGATATACATATTTCGCAACGGAAAAGAATGAGACGACACGATAGTTTGAGTACATTGTTTACGGCTTACATCGGAACTATAAGTCCAATGTGTCGTCAGAACACATTGGACAGAACAGGGGAACGGGTTCTGGCTAGTATAGACTCCTAATAAGGAGCCTATGGGTTATGTGGTCGATGGGTAGTGCTTATTGTTGTATTGCAGCTGAATTGGGTCGGAACGACCGGGGTTATAGCTCACATAATACATAGAGACGAGAAGATCCCGAGGGATATGCTGAGCCTGAGAATTTAAATGGAAAGATTAAGAAGGACTTAGCAGTCACTACCAATTATTTGATTGGTTTTGCAAATTGAAGTGTTGGTCGGCTTTTAACTAAGCGGGAAGACTCCGCGCAGTGGCCGTTCCGTGTCGTTCGCGAGTGATATGCGAATGATCGATCGTCTTGTTGTTCATTGAGGGAGGTTTATGTTCAGCAGTTAAAAGGCTTATGATGATGATGATACAAGACAACGATGGCAATGAAACCGTCTGATGTGAATGGAAGCGACCTTCTTGACTGTTATTAATACAGGCCTATTTTTACGTAGATGGATCAAGATTGATGATGACAATGTCAAGTAGCTAAATTACTGACGCATATAAACTACTTTAAAATTCACCTACGCAATTATATATATTTTGAAGTGAAACTTCTTTAGAATCGTTGAGATTTCAAACCGGATGCAACGGAAAAAACGACAGGTAAGAGACACAAATACAAAAGAGCGAGATAGCAAAAGACGGTGTGTAATGTTATACACATTATGTTGCACACTGTTTAATACTTGCTTGTATTTGAGTATTTAACACGTGTTTCACTTCTATCGTGTGTGAATCGCACACACATCTTTTTTTTATTAATTATAATATAATACACCGTTATGACCTGAATTATAGATCTACTTATAAAAGCCTACAAACGCGATCATTCTGTACTTATTTGAGGGACAGTATTGCCGCAACTTCCTAATTCTGACCTCTACTTCTAAACCTTATTGGCTATGTACTTTTATTAAAAAACACTTGTGTATTTAATATATATTTCAATTATGAAACGAACACGTTATGTTATTGGTAATGTACAAAAAATAAGCAAATTATAATATCTTTAACTAGATCCTTATCATACGTTCTCATTATTATTTATCCTTTGTAGTGATAAATAATAAAATATACATCATATTTTTTGTAGTTCATGCATATCATTATTTATTTATTAAATAGTTATTTATTTTTGTCTCTGGTTTGACCACTAAGTTCATCTCTAAACCAGTCTTTAAATTAAACGATCAAATAATATTTATCACTAAATACTAACAAACTCGCAACAAAATGGACTAACCGTAGACCACGTTTTTCATATAATTAATTCCACCCAACTTTGCTGTACTCTGAAATAAACGCGGGTTTAATACCATAATTATGACGGTCAAAAAAAATATCCACATGTAGTGGTTAGTTCTAGTTAATGAGGATCGGTTTCCGTAAAAAATATTTCTTAATAATGAGTGAAATTCGCGTAAATACTAAAACTCGTTTATATTCAAGCCTGATTCTGGCCACCTACCATATTAGACCACTGTAGACAGACCCCTACCACCACAGCCCAGAGCCCCTCTTCCACCGATGGCTCCCGCCTACAGCATACTCAATAAATGCACTCAACACTGCCTCTGCTGTAGATGGCGAAGACCTTGTTTCCGACTATCGGTCCCATGAGCGTCAGGGAGAAAATCAAAAGCTCTGCTCTCACATAAATGCCCCGTCTATTAGGTGAAGGAATGAGGCCTCATAATTAGCCACTTAGCCACACTTAACCGAGATAGGTTTGAAACTATATACAGATACCAGACTCGATGCCAGAAGGCCGTGCGGTCGTTCTGGACTTCGCGGCTGGCGGGGGAGACCTCCCCCTTATCAAAGTTCTTAGATAAGCCATCTACTCATCTACTCTTCCGATTAAGCGTAAAGGCCTTAAGGCCAACAGCATAGGTCGAAAAAAAAGAGTAGACATCGGTCTACTTATTAAAGATGCTAAGATAATTTAAAAAGGCTAAGATAATTTAAAAAAATCAGTCCGTCTGTCAGTTTGTTCACACTAACATAAATTTCATTCAGTTTGTTGAGTCATTGTCTATTCTATATAACAATCTTAAAGGTTTAGAGAAGGTTGAAAATGTTGTGGATTTTGTTCGCGTCGCGAGCGGCACGTGTAGCCCGCTGATTGCCGAGGCTTTACGTTTATAAAATGCAATCCAAATTCACTTTGAAAATAAAAGGCTTGTTCTAAACCGACTTCATGGAAACTTGGAATTAAATTTTCATCTGTGAAATCGGCGCAGCAAAGGTTTTGTGAATTAGTCAGGTAGAAAAATTAAATACACGTTGTTTTTCCTTATCCTTACTAGTATTATGAATGTGAAAGTAGTTTTTTCTAGTTCAAGTTACGCTTTCACGCAAAAACTATTCATCATCATGATTAAACTTTGTACACATATTTTTGGAGGTAATAGAAGTAACAGGATATATACAAAAGATTTTTTTTTGCTAACACGCACGAATACAGGCAACAGCTAGTTAAAAATAAAAACGCTGACGAACCGAATAGAACGCGTGATAGGATTAACTTACAGCGATAGAAAGAAAGAGTTTTATTTTAAAGTAAAAAAAAAACTGTAACATAATTATAACGAGTAAAATTTTTAAACAGAAAACAATAAATAAGGCACCTTCTTTTACATGGGCACATGCGGAAAACACTCCTTTTGAGACTGTAAATATCGTGTTGCTTTCTCAAAAAACTTGTCTCATATTTTCCTCTATAATTGTTTTAAAGAAAACCGTAATTTATCTTTCTCTTTCTAGTATGACCTAGGCCACTCCCAAGTGCGAGTCCCATAGGGTCCAGGAACCCACCTGGGGTAACCTGGATACGTAATGCATTACCCTGGATTAACGAAAAAAAGTATAAAATTAATTATAATGAAACGACTTTGACTTTGTGGAGTGAGATTCATGTAAAATTAGAAAAAGAAAATTAAGTAACAAAGCCTCGCATCTGGATATTGCTATTATTGTAAAAATACCGTGAAATGTTGGTTGACGCTTTATCAGTTGGATTTCACGTTAATATATTGTGGCTTACATAAATGGTGCTGTGTATAATTTCATTATTATATTTAACGTTTAAATTTGAGATAACGAATAGCATAATTTAAACATAAACACACATAATATGTTCCAATTATTATTATTAATCAGTGTTACTTGTAAATCCTTAAATTTACGTTGGGGTAAAAAATAACAGCAAAAGAAACATTGTTATAAGTCATTAACGTTTTGACCTTTGGAACTAAAGTAAATAAGTTATTGTTATTATCTGTTAAATAACAAGGGAACGTTTTTTCTCACTTCAAATATAAAAATTTTGTACTTTCGGAATGTTATGCATGCAAATATTTATGAGAAAAAATGAAAACGTATACTTATACGTTTTCATTTTTTTTGAGCATTTTGAGCACTTGCTCAAAATGTTCCTTATTTATATTTTCATCATTATCATCATTATCCTACTAACGTCAACCGTAGTAAATAGAACTCATCAGTAAACTCCTTAGTAGCTGGATGTATCTGTTGTTTTGCTTATTATTAATGTTGTTTTTAGAGTAGGTTGCTCTTTTTCTATTACTACAATATCACTAATTTATATCAGTAAATAACAACGGATAAAAAAAAAAGAAGAAATCTTACTTGGATAGGCAAAATCGTAATGATAAAACATGGTTCCCTTTATCTCTGTTTTAGTTTTTTATAACACTGCACATCTATCGTATATTATGTTCTGCGTAATAATTTATTGCGATGTCAGACGATTGACTATTGAATCAATGATAAAAGTCTGTCTGTTACCCTTTCACGCCTAAACCACTGAACCGATTTTTATGAAATTTAGTACACATATACACCAGAGCTTGGGAAAGGGCATAGGCTAACTTTTACCGCGAAAATAAGCTTGGAGGGGTTTGTTTGAACGTGCTTATCTCAGGAACTATTGGTTAGATTTAAATGATTCTTTCAGGTTCACGCTATAAGGCTATATACTACCCCGTTTAGTCGCAGTTACAAATCATGGTTAACGCAGGCGGAGCTGCGGGCAACAGCTCGTATAGAATAATAAAGTAAGTTAAAATATAAAAATAATCATCAACATAAAATAATTAACATAATCTATAAAATATAGATGAATCGGCGAAGTGTATACATTATGCACATAGCAACAGAAGCACTGCACCAAATTAGATAATATTTTTTTGTTGTATAGGTTATCGTAAAGACAAGGTTTATATAAAATGACGAGACATACGTAAGGAGTAAAGACAGGACAACGTTTGAAGGGTACAATCTGTATAATATAATTGTGTACGTCCTACGAAGTAGCTGGCTTACTACAGCAATTCTATTGTAAATACTTTTTATTTAAAATGTAAAATATAATATGAATGGCGTAGTACAACAACAAACCTTGGTGGTTTTATGTATTTGTTATGGCTTTCTTGTAATTTATTAATAGATAAATAAAACAATAAAAAACAAAAAATTATCGCGGGTCACCCAGCAAATATATTTCTATATTATCATTAATAATCGAATCCATAGATTATCTATAACAGATGGAATAGAATACGCGCCAGAATTGCCGTCACGCCATTTGAATTCCTTTTACTGACAGAGCGCTCCAATAGATAAAAAGATATCAAAAATTAAAACTCTTCCAGAATACAAATTATTAGCCGCGCGTTACGTCCTACTCCTCCTGAATTCTTTTGATTAATTATGTTGCGGGTCCCAAGGCAATTTTAACGTATCCCCCTGGCTCCCGGAAATCGTATCAAAGGGTCATTTGGTGGTTGCCGCTGTCGATCCTGGCTATACAGGAGTTGGAGTGGGCCAAGCCCTGAAACCTCTGATGTTATCTCAGTATTTTCAACATTGTAAAAATATTCTCAACTGCATAGCACTAAGTAGTAGGTAATTATTAAGAATCACATACACACGCCAGCAGTATTAAAGATAATATGTATAATTAAGCTGTTATTACATGCTATTTCTCGGTGGAATGTGACAAATAAGATTATCCTGGTGAGATAAAAATGCGAATATTGCCATGGATACAGCAGTTTTTATATATTTATAAAATATGGCAAGTAAATGATATAGTACCAAGTTACGGACAAGTTAATTTTCAATTTTGTCATCAAAAACATCATCGTTCTTATGAATATGATGTTTTCATCATCATAGTAATAATATGATTTGTACAGCATACCATTTAAACACTGGCCTGAATGGCGTTGCCAAAATAGCTTCGATAAACAATATTTAGGGTAAGAAAAGAGTGCTTGGAAATTCATTCAGATTATTCATTAATCTTTTTTATTTCGTTATTTTTATTGGGTTATACAGTTTTCATACAGAATAATTAACTTTAGTTTAATAAGCCAGAAATCGCAATTTTTGTCGCTATATTAAAATCTGGGGTGATTGAAATAGTAGCCACTTGAAAGTCAGAAATGATATCCCAATATTATATTATAAAAACATCATCAATATTAAAATTAATATTCACAACAAATTAAAATAATATTTTATCAAAATATTCATAGTTTTAATATTTATAACATTTTACACATGAAAGTACCGAAAATATATCATTGGATATGATTGCGAAATATTAATTAAGTATGGAATCAGTATTCACCGCAGCAATATTAGTTGCCTCATTTATCCTGCATGCGGCCGTGAGATCAATGTTAACACTACTCTTTGTTGACAATCAATCAATTATTTCAAGATTGATCATAATGCTCAGAAGTTATAACTATTTTATATACAATTGAAGACAATTCTGAAAATACATTTCGACGACCTTTGTGGCTCAATGGTTAGCGCGTTGGCGCACAAGCCGGAGGTAGCGGGTTCGAATCTCGCCAGGGAACACATAAAAGTTTCTGTGTTCCTGGGTTATGGATTTGTATTAAATATGTGTATTATATAATAAAAATCTTAAATATTTAAATAATTAATATAAAAAGTATTAAATATATGTATTTCCGTTGACTGGTACCCGTAACACAAGTCTCGTCGAGAACTTAGCACGGGACCAGATTGACGTTGTGTAAAAGCGTCCATAGATATTATTATTATTAAATATTTTCAATATGCCCTAATATTATCGCTCTCAAAAAAAATGTTCATCAAAAAAATTAAACACGTAAGAAATATGATATTTGAAATCATCCTTCTAGAGCTGTTGTACATTATATCAATCAAGTTATAATATGTCCCCATTTCTTATACGTCCCCAGGGCTTAGATTATTGGAATAAGGTCAATTGAAAAAGTTATGTCTAATAGGGATTTCACTACTAGGAATTCCTATAAAGGTCCTAAGACTTACTTATTCTTACATGGAAATATATACATAGTTTAATCACAGGACACATGTCTCTATATGATAGGTAAAATACCGGTATGCTATTTATTAATACGCAAAAATTTTATTCCTTTTTAAGAGCATTTGAAATTTGATATAGTTAAAGATTATAGAGAGGGGAGTTCAGAAAGCTTTTATTTTTGTGTGATATGCAATTCAGATTTTAGATATTTAATCGTTTAATTAATTAAATGAAATTCCAAGTTATACAATGTCAAACAATGACGTTTAGTTTTTTTTACAAGAAAAGTTTTTGTAACATTCATTTTTAGGTCTTGTCAAACTGTATTTGTACTCGAATGATTTTTAAAAATTGAGATTCAATTTCGATCGCTGGGTGACCTCTAGTATATAAGTACATTGTCCTGAGCTAACATACTTTATAATAATATATTATGTGGCTTGATGAAAAAAAAATATATTTTACAACTTTTTTGTACTATTTATAATGTTCGATTAATAAATAATATAAAATGCGATTGGCGGGATTTTGAACGTTATTGTAAGTGCTTAGCGTTTATTGCAAGGGGCTACGTCGAATAGTAGACGGAAAGTAGATAATAGAGACGCAAAGGTGATTTGGTAAGATCCCTAATAAGTAGACGAAAAGTTGTCTTTTTTGGACACATGCAAAGATCATACCTTTCTGAATTTCAGTGGTTTATTTTTGAGGATAAGAGATTCTAGACTCCCAGAAGAGAAATGGTTAGATGACAATAAATACTAGAATTAAAGAAACTATACACAACGAAGCGGCATGGGATTGCAGAAAATATAGCCAACTGACCTCCGAACTTTAACATGAAGATGACACTTGATGATGATGGTGATTGACAATACGAAATCCCTCAACACAGAGAACAGAAGTGCCTTAAATTCAGGCATAGTTTCAGGAACAGACTTTGACTGTTACAGAAGACAGGAAAGCCTAAGATGGTACTGGTACATAGAGAAGGTCAGTGATGGGCGTTACGATCCTGACCTGCATCAAGGTAGATATGGCAAGTACAAGCAGCTACTACCTACTGCTACTACCTGCTACAATAAAGCCACAACATATTTAGATAAAATAATAAAAAAAAGTATAACTGTAATAATAATTATTATTAGAGATTCGCCGAACGTTGAGACAACCAAATAGGAAAGTTCGACTGAATATTTAATTCATTTAGTTCAATAATAGGCTTAATAGTGGGTTCAAAATATATAGTACTTATAATATTATATTCTAAAATAATATTTACTGCAAAACGTTATTACGCAAATTTTATTTTATTTATTAAAATTTTATTTAAATTGAACCACATCCTGAAGATGAAAACGTTAATCGTCGCCCTCAGGTCTCAACAAGTCTTATCTTATAAATAACATCAATATCATCCCCCTCAATAAACGTTAAGATTAGAAGACTTATAGACCACGGTGTTAGTTATTATACTACCTGACCTACCCTACTGTTAACCCTAGTAATAGTCTTAGTTCTAAGATATTAGTGGTGACATTACATTTCCCGCCAAACTTCGAGAGCACAGGATTGCTTTTTCACAGAAAAAATAAACGCAATGGTGATACCCACACAAGTATACAAAGTATATTCCTGCCACTGGAAAGTGTACAAAGAAAAACTAAATTCATACATTTCTTTTGTAAAAGAAAGTAAACAAATGCAAAATTTAAAACAATAGATTGGGTTTTATATACCTACAATATATAATGAACTAAGTAAATCCACTTACGTGCGAGCTTCGCGTTTCCAAAGAGACATAAATTCAACACGATGCATGATACAAAACAAAAAGAGTATCGCCTTAAGATCATTGTATTTAATTTAAAGTGTATAAATATTAAAGACGTTTTCCCCGACAGCGGTCGCTTGATGAATAACAGACTTTATTTCGCGCACTTATATGAGCAGACCTAATAGACCTTCGCTTGAATAGTAACCGGTTCTTTCATCATCATCATCATCATCAGCCTTTATCCGTCCACAGACATAGGTCTCCTTCAATGAACGCTAAGAAACCAGTCGAACGGGTTCGTTGATGTTCTCAAATTAAATAGACATTATTAATCTATTTGAGATCGTTTATGCGATCGAGCTGAAAATTTTAGTTTGGTGAACTCTGAAGAGGTGCAACTTTGACCAAGTTATAAAAAAGCGTGATTAACAAGTATAATTAATAACTATTATAAAGTTGGTTTTTGCATTCGATATCGATTTACAACGAATGAGATTTTTTTATGAATAACAATTTAATATTTGATATCAAAGCTATCATTAATAAAAATGATAATAATAATTATTATTATTATTATCATCATTGTTATCTCTGTGTGGAGAAGAGTCACAAGAGGATAAGAGTGGTCATGCACATAGGTCTTTACCAATGATAGAGTAAGAGTAGGGGACTCTACTACGATATTTTTATAAATATTTTACGATTATTAAAAAATAATTATAGCGAGTAAAATTGTGGGAACATAATTATTATATACAAATAAATAATATTTATAAATATTTTTTTCAATAATTTTGCTTAATCATTATTAGCTATCATATCATGTCTACAAGGTAAATGTATGTTTCAGTCAAACTTTAATTTGGCTTCGTTTTGTAAATTCGGTACCAATTTTAGGCCAGTTACTTAAATTTCATCTAATTTCCATAAAAAAATATTTGGTAGAGATAGTGTTGGTCGTCCATTATCCAGACAAGAAGACCATCTCCGTGCAGTGGCCGGTATGTGTTGGTTCCTAGAGGCAAGGGATCGGTCATCTTAGCGTTCATTGAGGGAAGCCTATGTTCAGCAGTTGACGGATAAAGGCTGATGATGATGATGATGATGGTGGTCGTGAAATACATGTATACCTACACGAGAATCAAATGACACCCTTACCAAAATTTTTTTTTTTCAATACTAGCATTCAAATGTTATTTAGATAGCTAACCTGGCGGTGTCACCTATATTGGTAAGTGGGCAACATAGTCCGAGAAAAAAAGTATCAACCCTTTATGTCCCACTGCTGGACACGGGTCTCTTCCTCGAAATCAGGCGAGGGGGGTAATGGGCCTATAGCGCCGTGAACTATCGTCCGAGAACATATATGAATTCACCTAGTGCAAGCAGCTCATTCACATGTTACCTATCCTCATTCGCAAGATCTCAGATCAGCTCAGGAATGGATGAAAACAGACGGAAAAATATCTACAGCTAAGCATTGAAGTTCACTAACCTATTTTGGGTCAGCGCATTTTAGAAACATATTTCACTAATTCCAAGGAGACCAGTTGCGAAAACCGAATTATATTCATATTAATAATATTATTATAATTAAATTCAGACGATTATTTGAATAAAATATATGTTAAGACGAACACTAGGCGATCTATCTAGTCAAATTTTATCTGTGTCTGTGAGAATGACAAGACATAATCACTGTAATATAAACAGGCTATACTCTTACGACAATATTTCCACGTACATATTGGCTCTATCCGAATATATGGTGGAGCCATAACAAAAAAAAAAAAACTCGTTGCGTAGTCCGGCTATCATTGCCGGCAATATTGCTGTTTAGACGCATCATCAAGTATGATAATTTACGTTTTAGTCGAAGTGAATAAAAGTAATATTATAGAACAGTCGGAAAATAAAATAGCGCTGTTTCTATTCAATTTAACGCAAAATAACAGCAATTGAGTAAAACCGGAGATACAACTTACGTTTTTTCCATTTACGCTGATTAATAAAAAAAACTGCACAAAGGATTTGTAGTTCGAAGTAGAATTCCGCAACAGAAATAAAAATATTATTTAACATACATCCCCTTTAATTCTAGATTAGAACATTCTCGATTTAAGCAGAATATTCAAGTTGAGTATCGGTAGTTAAATGTTATTTAAACGACTATTTTTGTTCGTGCGTTTTTGTATATTTCAATTTAATAGAACATTTGTGAAACCAACGCGAAAACACGATACACGAAAATAATTATTATGAGAAATGGCGCATAAGTGACCATTTTCATTATATTCGTTAGTCAATATTTAACAAAATATGTAATACCTATGACAAATGTAATGGTGAGTTTTCAGTTTTTATAACAACGACAACAACTGTTATAATGAAACAACTTAAACGGATTTTATTTCATTGATGACATAAAAACCATAAAAAGTTGTTTCATTACATTGAACTGTATTACTAGCCTGATTATTACTAGGTATTAGGTACTATTTATTTATAATAGTCCAGTGTTTAGTTATTATAATAAAGAAATAATACTAAATATAAAAAAAAGGAAAGTAGCAACCCATATAATGTCCCACTGCTGGGAACGGGTCTCCTCTTAGAAGAGGATATCGGGCCATAGTTCACCGAGGCGCTGGCCCAATGCGGGTTGGTGAATTTCATACACCTTTAAATATTTTTTCCTGACGATGTTTTCCTTCACCGATGAGTGTACGATAGTCTAGTGTTCAGGGTGCACTTAGAAATTTAGGAGAATCCATTGTAAGGTACCACGAAGGTAGGGGCGGGGTCAGGATCGAACCCGGACCTTGAATCATCGTCACTCCGAAAATATGTGATTGCCTTTTATATTAGAATTATTAATCTAATGATTGTAATGCAAAACCATCATCATCATCATCATCTTACCCCATAGCCGTCCACTGCTGGACATAGGCCTCTCCAATAGTTGTCCAGTGCGACCGGTCTAGTGCCACCTGCATCCAACGAGACCCAGCGGTTTTCACTAGATCGTCGGTCAATCTTGTAGGTGGCCGTCCCACGCCATAATATTTATCAAAACATGCAAAACCATATAATGACTTAATTGATTTTGATCTGAGAAGATTTTTTATAGAATAAATTAATAATAAAAAAAACACGAATAGCCATTAATCTATAATTTTAAGCTAGAATATCTATGAAACTAGTATATTATATCCGTTACTAATTTTGATTCATGATAATCCTTCGGCGGTCAGGGTTATTAAGTTTTAATCTTATATTCTGAAGATAATTGCTTTTTTTGTTTTCCTCGTTCGTATTTAGTGTGTTTATAAAAAAATACATCTTGGACAGAGATTATTATTTTCAATTTGGCTTCAGTCCTTGTTTGTTGTAGGTGTATTTTTTTTTGCTCCAGTTTGGACGGATAAAGGCCAATTATGATGAATATTATATTACAATTCGATAGTTAATTTTACTAGTCCTATTATTTCATAGTAGTTTAAAATCAACGTACTCCCACGGGAATGGGAAGTACGCGGGTGAAACCCGGGGCCCTGCTGTAGGGCTATTCTGTAAGGTCGTTTTCGAATCTTGAAAGGGGAATCCGCGGTGATATGACGAATTTGATAAATTTGTATTCTTTAAAACTTGACTCTCTCTCTTTATTAATAGAGTTCGCTTTCGAAGTGAGCTCTATCACTCGGGTGAAGCTCGATATCGAAATTGTTTTTACAGAATATCACTGGTAGTAGTATAGTATTATTACTATTTTATATTCGCATATTATAATATAATAAATAGATACTAGGTTCATTATTACAACACAAATCATTTTCGCTAATTTTATCATAAATATTGGTTATGGAAAAATACGATGAGTTTTTATATTTATTACTATCCATCATCGATTTCATGATGTATGGGATCGATCATCTTGACGTTCGTTGAAAGAGTCCAACATTTAACATAATGACAAATAGAATAGGATGGAGACCGTGTTGTGGCGGTGGGGCTCAGTAGCCCTGGGTGAACCCAACTACTTGGGCGAAGCTAATTGAGCCAACGGGGTAAAAGAGCAGGGTGAGGCGAGGATGGGAACCTCGCCTCATTGTACTGTCCTGACGGTGGGAGGGGTTATTCTGTGGTGCGGGGCAACCCGTCTGTGGAGGTGGCGTTGGCTCCCTGAGGGGACTGACTGGCCGTCGAGGTGCCTTGCGCAAAAAAAAAAGGATGGAAGTCGTCGTCCTGTTGTCATGGAGGTCATGTAAATAACGACTATAATATATATTTAACTAACTCTTGCCCGCAGATTCACCCGCGTCAGAAAAAATATCTTTTTTTTAATGTACTTATTCAATATTACTTCCAGTATATCCGTGAATATGTGTACAAAGTTTCACGACGATTAGTTGAGTATTTTTCGCGTGAAAGCGTAACAAACATCCCTACTTTCACAGTTATAATATTAGTAAGGGTTGCATTTTTAGATAGCTTTGATATAAATGCAATTATAATATATCAGTCGGCCGTCCGTCAGTATATTTTAATGTCTTTTACAATCGTTCCAATGTTTCTGTTTATGGGCTGTAGTGAATGTCAAGGTGTGTTTGTCTTTGGCGTCACATTTATGCTTCTAGAATATGTATGTGTTGTACCTGAGGTGATTAATAAATTAACAGAGATACAGTGTTTTAATAAAAGACTAGCTGTTGTCCGAAGCTTTGGTAATAGATTTACAATTATATGACTGGCATTCCAACTATTTTTGAATAACGAGAACTTAAGTTATTTCTCTAGAAACTATTCATTGATTTTTTTAGCAACACGCTTTTGTTTAAATCGTTAATAGAATTATTAATCAAGCGATTCAAAAATTAAATATTAATTATACATAACATATAAATGACATTGAAAATATATTTTTACACTTTGAAACAATGTGTTAAACATATCGATCAGGTATATTTGATCGATGGTTAAACCCTTATAAATTTATGTACAATCATCGCCACCCCTAAATTCAGTTAGGAACTTATACTACTACTAAACTAAACACCATACACGGAAAACATCGTTAATTTTTGGTTCAAAACAAATTTCAAAATATTTGTTAAAAGTTATTTAAATGAAACATTTTATTGTTCATTTTAAAATATTATTAAATAATGCTAATACTATAGGCTAGTAATAATTAGCCCACAAACTATTTTTACTGTTTTACGGCGGTTTTCAATATCCTATCTATCTTAAAATTTTCTTATCTATCTTGAAATTTTGACACATTTTCTTACAAAAACTGTCAAAATTTTAAGATCGATAAGAAAATTTTAAAATAGATAGGATATTGAAAACCGCTGAAAAGTAGCCGAAACATCATCGCATTTAATATTCCAAAATTGTAGATGTCAATTTTGATAAAGCACTTTAATACTTGTAAACAAACGCTTAGACTCTAGACAAGGTACAAAGAATATTGTTTGATATTACTTCTCTTGTCTTTTCATGGCAAGATTCGAATTTGAGACCCTTTTGAGAAACTTCGAAGTTGAGGCCCATTTTTACACCAGCCAACAGACATTTTTAGTGTAAAAAAACATTATTCACTATGGCGACGATGGTCCAGTAGGTATGGACTGGGTCTCTTATGCAAGAGGTTCCGGGTTCGATCCTGACCCCGCCCCTACCTTCGTGGTGCCTTAAAATGGATTCTCCTAAATTTCTAAGTGCACCCTAAAAACACGAGACCGTCGCTCGCTCATCGGTGTCGCGGTGAAGGAAAACATCGTGAGGAAACCTGCATGCCTGATGAAATTAAAGTCTTTGAAGGTATGTGAAGTTCACCAACCCGAATTGGGCCAGTGCATCGGTGAACTATGATGGTACATTACCCTTCTCGCCTAATTTCGAGGAGGAGATCCGTGCCCAGCAGTAGGACCTAGGAAGGGTTGATTCTTTTTTTACTATGGTCTTAAAGCCAATTGTATCGTATTTGTATATTCATCAATTTAAGTAAGCAAGTAAGTAAGCTCTAAAATTTACTCAATTTGACGAGACACCGCTAAATTGGATTGTCATTGAAACAGGATCAGGGGTATTTACGTGTACTTTGTGACATGACACGGCCTTCCCTGTGATTCCTCTATGAAAGACTCAATTATAATTATCAACCAATTAGCTTTAATAACTTTAATAACATAGTACCTGGTTGACCGAGCATTTGCTCGGTACCCTAAGTAATAAAATACGATAAAATTTTTCTTCCAAAAAAATGATCTTAAAAAAAGGAAAAAAAAAAATTCGGACTGGAGATTCGAACCAGCTCGTTCGAACTTAACTGCCTAATTTCACCACTAAGCTACCATGACATATTATTTGATAGCGAAATTTACGTTCGTATTCTAATCATATTTTATCAATGCCTCAAAACACGGATAAAAAAAAGTTTTCTAAAAATGTATCCTAGCTAGATCGATTTATCGCCGTTTTTAACACATGTATACAAAATTTCATGAAAATCGTTGAAGCCGTTTCCGAGATCCCGATTCTATATATATATACAAGAATTGCTCGTTTAAAGGTATAAGATTAATTTTCTATTTTAAGAGCTATTCATACAATTTCATTCGAGGGGTGTCATCGACCACACAACCTATAGACTCCAATGTTTGATTTTTCGTATCAAATGCATTCTGGCAACTAGCTCAGGTGATTAGCTAATTCAATGTCATACATTACCAATCACGGAACGTTAAAAAGAAATGGATATACATATTTCGCAACGGGAAAGAATGAGACTACACGATAGTTTGAGTAGGTACATTCACATTCCCCACCATGGTTCAGGCCTTGTCGTGGCGGTGGGGTACAGTAGCCCAGGGTGACCCAAACACCTTGGGTGAAGCGAATTGAGCCAAGGGGGCTCTTTGTACCCCTCTTATAAGAAGAGGGGATAAAAGAGCAGGGGGCAAGGGGTGAGGATGGGAACCTCACCTCATTGTACTGTCCAGACGTTGGGAGTGGTTGTTCTGTGGTGCGGGGCAACCACTCTGTGGAGGTGGCGTCAGTCCCCTAGGGACTGACGAGCCGTCGAGGTGCCCTGTTGCTTGTAGATCCGGGGCACCTCACCAAAGGCGGCATTGGTGGCATTCGCCGGGTTTTAGTGGGTAGAGCTGCGTCTACTTACCATCTTTCGGGCGCAGCGAGTCCCACATACCCGCCTGGGGAGACCCACTCCCCAGCGGTATGCGTCAGTGCATTTCCCGGCATAAAAAAAAAAAAAGGTACATTCACATTGTTTACGGCTTACATCGGAACTATAAGTCAGATGTGTCGCTAGAACCCGTTTCCCTGTTATTAGAAGTCCATGGGTTATGTGGTCCATTAGGGGTGTGCTGTGCTGTGCGCTCGTCTGCCTGCTTACCGCTTCTTTTTATATCTTCCTTAAATATCTTTGCTGTGTTAAGGAAAAACCGACAAGAAGTGTAATTACCGTCACGGCTTTTTTATTTTAGTTAGATAGGCAGACGCACAACCTGATGGCTGATCGTAGATTTCGCCCATGAACATAAACTAGTGTACCTGGAACTAGCCGAACCAACTCATTTATATGTAGGCATCATCTTTAGACAAAAGACGTTAAATCTCAGTGCAATTACCCTACTTATTCTTCCCTTCAGTCTGAAACGGAGGAAAGTTGTTTCACGGGAGAAACAAGCAAGATGGTGGTGCTCATTCAGCTAGCTGGGAGTTCATCGTATCCCTTCTATTTTATCTTACTTATCCTGAGATAAGCAACGTATATTACTTACCTGGCCTAATACAATAATAATGAGCGACTTTTACTCGCAGACAATCAGTTAGTTTAACCGCGATTTACAGAAGAAACTACGATCCTTTTTATGCCTAAAGGGTGGGAGCAGAACCATATTGCTATAGTTTTCTTATGTTAACGTAATTTTCACTCATTATAATGATACAAGATTTACTTATAATATCACGGTTTATTGTATTTATCATATTACTATTAATCAACTGTTCCTGTGCTCATCATTCAGTCACAGTAGCAGGTATACAATTACAATTTTACAAAGTGTTTATATTGTGGTCTCTATAGCAACAAACAATAAAAACAACAAAGAAAAACTCGTATTAAGAATCCATATAAAGAACAACTTTTTGCAGCGTTTTTTGCAACTTTTTGTTCTATCTCATTATCGGTAAAGTAATAAAGTATGGGTTAATTTTTATTTTTTTAAAGTCGCGAAATGCACTGAGGCATCCTGCTGGGGAGTGGGTCTCCCCAGGCGGGTATGTGAGATACGCTGCGCCCGAAAGATGGTGAGTGGACGCAGCTCTGCCCTCTAAAACCCGGCGAGTGCCACCACTGCCGCCTCGGTGAGGAGCCCCGGAACTACAAGCAATAGTGTAACTCGACGGCAAGTCAGTCCCTCAGGGGACCAACGGCACCTCCACAGTGGGGTTGCCCCTCACCATAGAACAACCCCTCCCAACGTCGGGACAGTACAATAAGCCCTTGCCCCCTTTTCGTATAATAAGGGTACAAAGAGTCCCCTCGGCTCAATTCACTTCGCCCAAGGTGTTGGGGTCACCCTGGACTACTAAGCCGGACTGCCTCGACAAGGCCTGAACCTAGGTGGGGCATACGCTTCTCTTCCTGAATTCATTATGCAAGATGGGACTTTTACTTAGATTAATAAATGCTTTGCACCTTTCATTCCTTCTTACTTGAAATCACAATTTAGTCAAATGATAAGGTCTACAAAACCTATCATTGACCTAAACTATATACTTTGTTCTTTTAAGGTTTTTGATAAAAAAACATATTTACTATTGTTTTCTTATGTTTACGCGAATTTCACTCATTATAATGAAACAACTTTTACCTTTTAGTATCCGAAACTAACTTTTTAGTATCCGAAACGTCGGGCTTGTAAAAAACTAAATAAACCGCGATAAAATCCGTAAAAGTTGTTTCATTATACATTTTTACTAAATATTATTTTGAGTGACTTCACACCATTATGAATTTGTCTGTTTTTTGTCGCTAAAATCACCACGACGTTTATTTATTAAACACCATTCTTCCTCTTGAGACAAATAAATTACTGTAATTTTAGTATAGCCAAATTACTCAGAATGTGTTTGTTTATAAAATACATTTACATATAACTATCAGCGCCTCGCGTATTTACCATTCCCGTGGGACCATAGGGATAAATTATAGCCGATAAATTATTCTAATGTAAGTATAAGCTATATAAGCCGCGTTGAGGTAGACAAAATGGGACGAAGATCTCCGTGCAGTGGCCGTTCCGTGTTGAATACGAGTGGCAAGAGATCAATCATCTTGGCGTTCATTGAAGGAAGCCTATGTTTAGCAGTGGATGGATAAAGGCTGATGATGATGATGAAGCTACTTATTTAATTTACTGATGAGAGGATTGCGTTACCATCTGCTTGCTTGCCACCAGCCAGAACAGTTCTGCTGTGTTTCGGAGAAAAGGGTAGGATGGGCTGCGTACAGTGATGCTGTACACAGTGAGCTGATGATAATTGGATGATGAAATAAAAAAATATATTATTCCAAAGTTTTATTAACTTTCTTAACTTTGGCGTTTTAAACAATTTCTAAACGAAACGATTTTCGATTTTCGAATTGAATTCGAATTAGTCGGACCAGTAGGATATTCAAATAGATTCTGTAATGGAGGTTAAATATTTACGAAATTGGAAGACCACATTCAAGACACTGTAGGTCGACCTCGAACTACATGGGAGAACGACTTTCGGCTTCGGCCCTAGTAAAATCTAAGTTTAAGTAGACAGCCAAAACAGGTAGTATTTTATTAAGTATATTAATTACATGTAAATATGAAGTTTATAAAGATAAACATCAACGCACAGGTAATACAAAAACCAAAATAATATTTTGTACGGTTTGAGAATTAATATACGTCTTATTAGTGACCTTAAGTTCCCACATAATTTATTTTTTGTTGCTGAATATAAAATGTTTTTGCTGACTTTATTATGATCCGTCCAACATGTCCTCGCTATCAAACATACTAAAACCAAAATAATTTTATGACAAACTATTTTGCTCGAAACTTCCATGATGAAATATCACTTTAGTTTTCAATCAAATAAGTCAGATCAAAAGTATCATATTCACAGATTTATTACACTATTCTATAAGTATTTAGCGCATAAAATATTATATCTACACTCCGTTGACCAGTTGATCCGGATCAACCGCGACAACATAGGCTCAGATCAGCTACGAGTCGACACCAATATAGACCGTGTAATCACCGATAGCACTCTGCTATCGGCAGCTCTTGCTCCGGTCCCGCGCTTGACCCGCCTCCCCCGCTACCGGGGGAAGGGAGGGCCGGCCCTCACGATAGGTTTCTAAAGTCACCCGTTCCCAACCCGTCGACCGTAGCTGACCAAGTTAGGTACAAACCCGACTCCATGAACATGGCGGGGGGCAACCCCCCAAATTTTTAACGTCATAGGATGATTCAACCGGATCACCCCATTTCCGATGACGCATAACGGTCACTAGGACCATTAGCATAGATCCAACCGAAAAAAAAAAAAAAAAATTATATACAGCGTGTATAATCTACAAAGTAGAATTCTAATCTATTCTAAGTAAGTATTCTATTCTATTCGTTTAGCGACTATGCCACTTGCCTAGGGGGGCAGACTACTCGATCAGCCGGCTGAATTTATTTACCTGCCGGCTTATGATAATGTGCGTCGTCGATCACCTACCATAAAATAGGTCTGCCAGTTTACTTCGGTCATGCCTTGCCAATACTCACTCCACCCTTATAGTATAAATAAGTTTTGATAGCTATCAACCTAATAATATTAAAGGTTGTTGACACCACGGATTTCAACACGTTCAACTTGAGTGAAAAATTAATTATGGCTGTAATTACTAGAACATTCCTTGCATGGCGTCTTAAATTGCACGGGTAAATATTTTTATTAATCACATCAAAATATCTAGAAAATATGTTTTTAAAGCAATCTGATCGAGTGTTGACAAAAATATACGAGTTTATTTTTGCGTTTTTTTGGTATTCTGTTTAAAGGCACTGACATCAGTCATTGAACAGCCCGCGATTCTCGTTGAACAGGACCCCTGGACGGCGCCAGTGCTCGTGTCGGATTCAGGGTAGAAACCTAGGCCGGCTTCATGGGCATTGCTTAGTGCCTAGTGGTAACCGGGTAGTGACCCCTTACGAGGAGCCTTCTAAAGGACCAGACTGTTATTAAAAACCGGCTAAAGGCTTAATGCCCTCGCAGTGGTTTTAGTTTGGGTAGGGCACTCCCAGGTTCCTGGCCCACATAGCATCACGATAAGGTCGTTATGTGATACCTAGTAGTTAGTACTACTAGGTATAACTTAGCCCCCCTTTCAGTTAATCAACTCATAAGCTATATATACCAAAAATTTTATTTTGTTGACATGTAAACCTTGATTAGCTGCTTGGTTGAGGTAGGAACATTAAGACATAACGGGTAAGGCGTGCTAAATGGTGTTTATGAATGAGATACATGCTAATCAGTTTTTAAGCAATTGATTAAACAATAAAAGACGTTTATAGTAAGGCTCCGTTAATTGATAATACCAAACCTTGTCAACTAAAAAAAAAAAAAACTTAAAAAAGCCTGTAGCCGAACAAAGGTGGAAAATGACATAATGGCGTTAATAGTTTTATCTATACTAGTACTAATATTATAAAGAGGAAAGATTTCTGTGTTTGTATTGAATAGGCTCCGAAACTAATTGATCAATCCGAAAAAAAAAAAATCACTGTTGGAAAGGTAAACTATCCCCGGTAAACATAGGCTATATTAAATTTTCAAAAAGATACGAACCCGTTTTAAATCTTAGTTGACGCAGGCGAAGCAGCGTGCAACAGCTACTGTTCTACATATTGGCAGAATGTGTTGGTAAAGTAATTTTAGTCTCAAAGTAGTTTTTATATTTGAAATAAGTAAGCAGTAAAGTAATTTTACTATTCATACGTCTAATAAGGTATTAGATATATCAGAATAATAATAATAATAATAACTATGGACGCTTTTACACCACGTCAATTTGGTCCCGTGCTAAGTTCTCGAATAGACTTGTGTTACGGGTACCAGACAACGGAAATACATATATTTAATACTTTTTATATTAATGCTTATATTTAAGATTTTTATTATATAATACACATCCATGACCCAGGAATACAGATTTTTTTTGTGTTTCCTGGCGAGATTCGAACCCGCTACCTCCGGCTTGTGCGCCAACGCGCTAACCACTGAGCCACAGAGGTCGTCAAATATATAAAAAGAGAATAAACAATAATACGGTATTTACAGTTCCGGCGTTCGTTATGAGACTTTACACTAAATAAGTTGTTATTAAAACGACTCACAGACGTTGGTGCTCTGCAAAATTCAAAGGCGCTTTAACAAGGTAGCTCGAAAAACAATACGAAAAGAGCGTATCTGAATTGGTTCAACACATGGATTTATCGTAATATTTAGGTAGAAGTGAGATATTGACGTATTCGATAGTAGTTTCGAGTTTTTCTTCTGAGCTAACTGTACTAGCAAATTTATACTACTATTGTATAACAGGTGTACTAATATCATACACATAATATACATGCCAGACATAATTCAATGGATGCTTTGACGTTGTTCTTAATTCAAAACAATAAGTTTGTAATAATAAGATGTTTTGTATTAGTTGACGTTTTTATCTTTATTCATTACGTTTTCTTTCGTCACAATTTTTACCCAGATGTATAGAGCAATCTCCATCGAAAAAAGTGCTTTATTTATAGTAGTTTATTATATTTATTGAGAGTTATTGTATTTTTATAGAAAAAAATAATAGCAAGCGATAATTTTACCTGTGATTGGGATGCGCTGTGCTACCATCTGCATGGGTACCACCATCTGGTATATTTCAGCCGCTTCGTTCTGTTTAGGATAGAAAGGCAAAACAGATAGTATCTAGTTAGTTAGCCTATCCAACTATCGAAAAAAATAAGGGGCAATTTTAGGAGAGCCCTCCTTATATGAAAATTATACACGCCATAAATGACATCTTTATTATTATAGTTTAGTATTAAGGGCCTGTTTCACAATCTCCCTTTAAGTTCCCTATAGGCTATAGGCAACATATTTGACAGATGTTTGACAGATAGAGTATGGAGTATCTGTCAAACATCTGTCAAATATGTTGCCAATAGCCTATAGGGAACTTAAAGGGAGATTGTGAAACAGGCCCTAAATCAGATAAATTGTAACTGAGCTACAAATCACCGAGATAATCAATATTAGTTTATTCATTGTGTCACTAGATGGTCTTTTATTATATTATCAATAGCCGCAAACGACATTGCTCTAACAAAACCAACAATATAATATTTTGTGTCTAATGTGTACCTATACAACTTTATGTTGTATACACATTAGACACATATTGTACGGAACACTTCGTTCGCAAATCTGACTCGCGATTGTCTAGTTTTTTTTAGTAGATAATACTTAATTATATACTTATTTTCTTTGCACCAGGAATGAACGTCGTACGTACAAAACTCTAGAAAGTAAAAAGGATGGAACAAACAATTATTATTCGTACATACATAGTACAATAAAGGCTTCTCTCGATTTTTCATGTATACTATCACATTTTTTTTAATAACAGCGTTCATTTTGGATGTATCAATTATTTTTATGATTGAAGAATTAGTTTTATTCGTGTTACAATACCAGACTTTTTTAGTTAAACAGGAAGTTGTCACCGATGAAAATGATAACATGTTAGAAACAATTTCCAGCAGAAAACTTTTATTTTTGATTCCGTGACAAAGTTAAGTAAAAGAATGTGTTTTTTTATTATATTAATATATTTATTACACAAATGCTTATTCCTAGATAATATTTAAGTTAGTAATACTTTGTTGGAACCTTTCCGCATTACTATATGTTTATATAAGATTAATTAACTTAAACATAAATTTATTTAATACTAAATATATAAATGGTAGATATCAATTCTAAAGTCATAATATAAAACCTAATGAAAGTAATGAATATACTTGTATTAGTTGTGATTATGTACAAATTAAATAAATATATAATCAGACCAACGGTGGACGGATTCCGATTAAAAGTAAACTATTTCTAGTCAGTGCTAATTAGAGTACGACATTAAATTCAATCTTTCAGTAATAGTTTTTAGTCTACACAAAAGTTTCATAAAAATAGTCTAAGAACAGGAACATCGGCTTGTTAATTACGGACAAAACATGAAGAAAATCGATTTCCGCACGCTTTTATTAGCTTTCCCTGTATAGTTTGTAACCGACTTCTTTGGGCTCGATTTTGACCTACTTTAAATATCTAGATTTCATTCAAACAGTGTAGTTCTATCGAGTGCCGATGACACTAATTCGATAAGATTACTCCATTTTTCAATTTGAAGAAAAGCAAAATCGTGTTTTGTTAGCTTTTTTGACTATAATTTAATTATTATATTGGAATACTAAGACTTTTTATACATTACAAACATTTTTACACGTGATTTTATTTAATGTCAGCATTCTATCCACATATTCGTTAGCTTTATAGTTGTCATAATTAGCCATTGTTGAATACCCTTTATAGAGTTAATTCGGATCTTCCACCTTAAACCTGGATCAGTCTATCTGATGGTTGAACCTCTTATAACCGCACCAACTTTTAGTCTACACTTCGACATAAACATCTAAACCTATTAAATATTGAACTCAACAGTAATTACATTGGCCATCTACATGACCCATTTTTAGGATAATTAAAGAAAGGGAAAGGAAGATTGAGGGAAAGAGAAAAAGAAGACCGAGGAGAACTTAATAGAGCAGATTGAGAAGGTACAGGTCACATCGTATCAGGAGGTAAAGGTAGATAGAGATAATAAAGAACTGGCAATCACTCCACCGACAAGAGAAAGGCTCTCCAATAAAGATAAGGCGTATTGTGTAGTCCTAATATTCTGGAATAGGCACGTAGAGTAGTTCGTCGTATGGAATCGCGTTAAAGAACTTCTTTGCTGTCTCAATCGTGACATTCATGGCGTAATCTACGACCGGCTGTCCGAACTCTTCCGTGACAACCCTCCAGTTTTCATTTAGAAATTGCAACACAGTTTCGCCTGAAAATAAAAATACTTTATTATTACTGTTCATATTTTATATACCTTAATCTTACTGCAGATTCAGCAGCTCGCTCTATTACAAACTTCACGTCTTTATAATATGATTCCCATATTTATCTATTCATGACGACACAATTTTCTTTTCATCGCTAGTAGCTATTATCAGCAAAATATGGAGCTTTAGAAAATTTTAACTTACTTAAAGAAAATTGGCATGCGAACCTCAAAATAGTCTATTATTATAGTACAAAATTACTTTTTTTATATCATAGGAGGGCAAACGAACAGTCGAAGCCTTACGACCATCGACGCCTAGAAACATCCACATAACCAGAGGCTATGCAGATGCGTTGCCCTCTTTTTCCTATACCCCCCCCAATGGGCCACCGGAAACTCACAAACCGCACGAAACGCAACAGTAAAGCTGTCACCATACGCCGGTATTATGTAACTGTGTACTTAACAAAAACATTTTTTTAAAAGTTCCCTTTAAAGATGCTCAAGTCATGTTTATGTAAATAACTATTAATGAAAAGTCAACACTATCGAAAACACGACTTTAATTTGTTGGTAGGTCATAATTATGTTGGCTTTGATTAGTACTTACTCAATTCCGGATTTCCTTTGAACAAATTATTTATGGTATAATGTACTCTGTCTCCATAGTCGAATGTGTATTTGTAGTTTTTGATTCCGAAATGATCGCGACCATCTTCATCCTTGAAATATTTGGTTTTTATGTTCAATTTGATTATTGAATTAACTGAAAAAAAAAATAACAAAAATTATATGCGTCCACTATCAGTTTTTGGGCATAGCGAGTCCCACATACCCACCTGGGGATACCTACTCCCCAGGGAGATGCCTCAATGCATTTACCGGCTTAAAAGGAAGAAAAAAAGAACTCCGTAACCACGGTTCCTATGAAATATCCTAAGCGTCGCGTCGGGCATATAAAAACTTAATGTACCGCGATAAAATCAGTAAAAGTCGTATCATTAGTGAGTTGAAATATGAATAAGTCTCAAACGAGATGTACAAATATTACGTGTTTGTTAATTTTCTAATTGAAAAATTTCATGCAAATATGTTTTCATATTGACCAACAAACAAACAGAAATTTTGCATTTTGTATGCAGTTGATATTTTTTATTTGGTGAATAGAAAATATCAACATCTATTTATTCTTGTGGACATTTTATGACTAACATTTTTATTACAATATATTTAGCCTCTGGATTTAAAAAAAAAACAGCCAGAAAGAAACATTTATTAATACAATTATGGATTAGGTATTTATTTTTATTTGTGTAGGTTGCTTTTTCTTAGGATTAAATCTGTCATCTCATTTTACCGATTTTACCGAATTCTTGATAAGAGATTATTTGCACTTTGCGGGATTCGAACCGGTGAGGGTTTAGTAGTCTAATAGCAGTAGTTATAGTAGTTCAAGTTACACCGATCCTTAGCTGAAGCTACAAGTGCAAAAAAATCTGCTCCTTCTATTGACTGTTTAATATGAACTCTTCCAATGAAAAACCAGTTTATATTTTCTAAGAGCACTAAAGTTCTGCTGACTGACTGCTTCTATTTGCTTATAATATTATGGTTATTTTATCTTTATGGTTGCGTATACATACATGCAAAACGATTCAAGTAACACTTGATAAGATTTAGAAATAAATAATCCATTTTTTTATTATCTTTGCTACTAGTACTACATAGTTATGATACACGTCATATTCACTAAATCAATGCAAGATATATTTTTTTTTATTAAGAGTTTACGCGTTACTTCTGTTAGAAAAAAAATAGAGTTCAACTAGTCACGCCTAAAGAAGCTTTACTTCAAAAATACATATAAATTTGTGAGTTCTAAGATTTGAACGCCTTTCGTTTTATTTAAGATCAATATATATTTTGCTGTTGCTCAGTATTTTTGAATAAGCGACGATGATCTTGTTATTAAATGCTCAGGATAAAAATATAATATTATAGCTTGAATTCCAAGAGACCCGTGTCTCCCAGTGGGGCTTATGAGGGTCACATAACCTAACCCAAATGCAGTATTTTACAAATGGCAGATTTATAGAATTTTTTGTCAGACCTATAAGTTATATAAAAACGTTATTCTGTTACAGCCTGTACTTAATTTTATGCTTCGAAGTAGGTCTAATTTCAACTGTTAATATCGTAAACCTTAAATCCTTATTTCTAGTTAATTACCTACTATTAACTAGAAATATATATTTAGTACAATAGTAGTTTTTTTAGTAAATTTAATTAGTAAATACCTATATTGTCGAATTCGCGATGTAAGAATGTAAGAGTCAGATAGCATATTATGATCTACATTTTCTCACTTTTTCAGAAAACAAAAAAAAAACCTTTTACTAAAAAAATAATGATTGTGTTTTTTTTACATTTAGACACATTTTTTTTTGGGTTTGCAATGTTCTCCTTATAAAAATAGGTAACCATTTTTTAAAGTGTTTTATGATTTGAAGGTCTTGGAAATAAAATTATTATTCTTATTCTTATTATTAATTGTACGTGAAATAGAATAATTAATATATTTACCTATTTTAATTTTCGAATCACCTTCTCCGTTTATTGGGAACAAAAGTAATCTTCCAACAGCTGTGTATTTACCCTTGATTGTGATGTTGCAACGAATTTCCAAAATAAATACGTTTTTTTCCAAATAAGCTCTGGAAACAAAAACAAAAATGGTATAAAATAAATACATTCAACAAAACCAATTAAATTGGGCTATGTTTTTATGTGTACGTAAGTTTATATTATGTCTTTTTTGCAATATACACCACCACAGAGAGGGCCACAGAGATAATCAAATGTATATAATACATTTTTATTATTTTATTATAATTTGTCTTTCCCGTGGAGGGTACCGCGTGTACCGTGTTCCCATGTCACGTGGTTCATCATGATTGTTTCGGTTTTTTCGGTTATTCCTAGACCAGTGCTTCGCGTGATCACATCTCTCAAATGCACTTCATTTCAATTTATTCAAATTGTCGGTACTTTTTTTATTCGCTGGTAATGCCATATAAACTCCATTATTATAGTTGTTACTTAAATTGTTTTTGTCTTTATGTAAATTAAAGCTTAATTTAGAGAAAATTGAGAACTAGAAATGAAATAACGTATTGTGTATAATTTGTCTATGAATAACCTCAAGATAAAAATGCATCTTTGAAATTGCTCCTATCAAAATACATCCTTACTATAACTAATATAAAATATGAAAAATAATAAAATATTTTTAGATATTTATATAACATAATATTATGTTATCTGTGGATTTATGGAGATTTGCGATAATATTATATTCCACAACCCGTGTTTTGCTGCAAGCGATTTCTAATAGAGAGCATGCCCTGTGAACTGTATAATATAGTATTATAGATTAGTAGTATACTCTATGTTATTGTTATTTTGTAAAATGTTTACTTAAGTAATAAACAACTAAACAAATGCTTATATTATTTCTTTGTTTAGTATTGTTTTTTACTCTTATCTGAATCAAATCGTGAATCTTTTATATAAATCAAATTCAACTTACTCGACATTAAGCACTTGACATTTCCGAAGTCCTGTGACTTTGCCGTCCAGAAACGTGACTTTGACTCCTGGCAA
Source organism: Lycaena phlaeas (assembly GCA_905333005.2). Taxonomy (NCBI): domain Eukaryota; kingdom Metazoa; phylum Arthropoda; class Insecta; order Lepidoptera; family Lycaenidae; genus Lycaena; species Lycaena phlaeas. Next base: position 5,613,821 of record HG995176.1, read on the forward strand.
TTGAATCGGAAGCTCGTCAATTATAAACGGATCCAACGCCGGGACGCCGAGGTGAGGGAGACCCTTGGAAAATTCTGGAATAGCATCCTGGGTCGCTTGCACTAAGCACGCTGGTTCGGTATTGTTACATGGGTGTATGAAGTCAGCTGGAAAGAATAATATTAATTTTATATAGCATAAGTATATAAGTAGACGTAGCTCTATTCTAGGGAAGCGCGTATTGCACCCAGAAGAGATCAAATCTCTCGGTCCCAAAAAAGTCCTAGAGTTCATAGAAACAACAGGACTTGGACCGGAGCTGTAAATAGTGGCGATCACAATAGATCAACCCTGGTCGCAGTGATACGAAGGCAGGCCTTGCCTGGAACAACTGCTCTTTGAATAATAATAATAATAGTATACAAGTGCATCAATTATTAGATACCAAATAATAATATATAATGGAATATGATTTTAAATGAATTCACCATAGAGCAACACGAAATGGAACCTCGGAGTCGGACGGAGGCCTGTGTTGCTCTATGGAATTTGCTTCTCGGATTTGTCCATGTGTTTTTAAGTCTGTGGAAGTTTTACAAGATTCTCGGGATTTTAATGCTACTTGGATAGGCAAACTGGTAGACATGCTATCGGATGGTAAGTTGTGGTCAACGTCGCACATGTATATAAACTAGTTTACCACGAAAACATCGTGAGGAAACCTGCATCCCTGATGAGATCAAAAACTCTTTTCTGGTGTGTGATGTTCACGAACCGGCATTGAGCCGATATTAAATTGAATTATGGCCCGATACCCTCCTCGATTTCGAGGAGGAGACCCTTACAGCAGTGGGACAGATATGGGTTGCTAGTTTACTACTTTTATAGGCAATACATAAATAAGTTGTCCGGGTTAGTTCCAGGTAAACTAATTTATGGAGGATGTCGACCACTTACCACTAGATGGCACAACTGTAGGTTTTCCCGTCCAAAGAAAAAAAAACTAATAAAACCCGACTGTTACCAAATTAATACCAAAACTAGGAATGCACATCTGATATTCGGAGTGGATTAATTCAAAGAACCGGTGTTTCGCACCAGCGCGTATAACTCTTGCGGTTGTTATATTGGCCAATTGTATGCGGAGTTCACAAAACTAGTTATCACTAAATGTTTATAGCTGTAGAGGAAAGCAATGTTATAATCTAATCTTATTTTAATATATAAGGCTAAAGAGTTTGTTTGTTTGAACACGCTTATATCACTACTGGTCGGATGTGAATGATTCTTGGAGGCAGATTTGTAAGATTTTTTTCAGTTTTAGATATCCCATTTATCGAGGAATATTAGGAATATTATATAGGCTACTAGCTGTTGCCCACAGCTTCGCCTGCGTTAACTATGATTTATAACGGCGACTTAGCGGGATGGTAAGCTGTATCGCCTTTCTCGATAAATAGGCTATCTAACACTGAAAGAATCATTCAAATCCGACCAATAGTTCCTGAGATAGGGCGTTCAAAATAACCTCTCCAAGCCTTTTTGTACTATAAAAGAGCCTATGTCCTTTCCCAAGCTCAGGTCTATATGTGTACTAAATTTCAAAAAAATCGGTGGAGTGGTTTAGGCGTGAAAGCGTAACAGACAGACAGAGTTACTTTCGCATTTATAATATTAGTAGGCATATATCATCTCGATAAGATGCCGTTGTAAATCTTAATTAACGTAGGCGAAGCCGCGGGATGCAAGGAGCCGACGACGGAATGTCACGATTATGGCGCGGCGGTGGACTCTGCCCAGCACACCCTCGATGAATCCGAGATGGGCGGCGCTGCGTCACGATTTGACGTCTCCTGTAGGAGAGGGTTTGTCTTAAACGAGCCTCATCCGCGCGATGCTTGGCTCTGACGAGTCCTGGACGGCGATGGCCTCTTTCTGCGAGACAGTAATGTCCCAAAAGGAGGCCAACGAAGGGGTGAGAGTGGAGGCCGCCAATGAGGCTTCTCTCCGTAGACTACGAATAGGGGTGCGTCGGAGACGCTACATAATGCGCTTCAAGTAACACCCCTGCGCTCGTGTCGGGCTCGGGATGGGTGCCCGGGCCCCATTAGGCACGACCTCATGGGGACTGCTTAGTAGTAGCAGTCCCCTTTTTGTAGGAGAATCTGGTCTGGCAAATCTGTCTGTCTGGTCTGTCTTCTCAAAAACGGCTCAGGTCGCTCGCAATGTGAGTCCCAATGCTAGCAAAAGACGACGAGTCCACCCACCATTGGACCATCGTTGCTCATAATAACATCAAACCAGGACAATGACATAGGACCATAAATCCTGTTGTGATTTTATCCCAAAAAAAAATAAACCAGTCCAAGCTTAAGTCAGTCCAATAAACATACATTGACACTACTCTTGATATAATAATATAAGAAGCGGGCCGAATAATAAACATCGCTATAATAAAGTTTAGTAAGTAGGTGAATCGACGTGCCACAGTTGGGTAATAGCTCGGTATTTCACGATGCTACTTATAACCGAGATAGCGTTGCGAAAATACAACGCGAATAGAACAAAAATATACCGCGACTCTACTAATGATGTCGCTCTGTTTTGTTCCAAATACCAGTGCAATAAAGAACGTTTGAGTTTTAGGGTTTCATTATCTAAATTTGCAAGTATGTGCATAGCAACATTTGATTGTCTCCGTAAATAAACTTTTGTCTATCTATCAATGTCGTTTTTCTGGTGTAATTATGGTGCCACTTCAAAATACTCTTAGGCCCCGTTCGCACGAGCGCTTATTAAACGTCGCGTTAAATCCTGACGTTGGCGCGAGTTGCGAACTACGCATGCTTATCTCGATTTAACGTTCGCTCTTTAAAAACGCTTTCGTGTGAATTGATAGAAGCATAATATCCATTTGCCTCATTGAAACGCTTTTTTAACGCACGATATCAAAGTGCTCGTGCAGACGGGGCCTAAGAATTCGTAAAAAGCCTGTCTCTGTCATGTACAAAAAGTATCAACTCATAATTATTTATCCCATTGCTGGGAACGGGTCTCCGCTTGGAAATTAGGTAAGGGGGGTATTGGGCCATAGTCCACCGATACCCTGGCCCAATGCTGGTTGGTGAACTTCACACACCTTCAAAGAGTTTTAATCTCATCCGGCATGCAAGTTTACTCACGTTTTCCTTCATCGATGAGCGAACGATGGTATTTTGTTACACTTAGAAATTTTGAAAAAACCCATTTCAAGGCACCAAAGGGGGTCAGGATCGAAACCGGATACTCTCTTTGAAGAGGTCGAGTCCATTCCCCACTGGACCATCGTCACTCGCATAAAAATGGAATATATAATTTTAATGTTGTTGATACATAATAGTATCGTATATTTCTTCTCCGATTATAAGATATATTTTGATCTCCGACCGGTTTAAGCCATGGCAACTGCTAGTCTGTCTGTCTCCTAGCCTCGCTCAATGATCGACAAGATGGTTGAAACCTTAGGACTCACAACCAACACGGTCCGGCTACTCTACAGTTAATTCCCAGGGCAATGACCGCCTAATACTTCGTCTATCTAAACGCAGCCTCCACTCTTAAGCCCTAGCATATCGGCCATTTGTTCATCTGAGTGTGTCACCAGCGCAAATATAAAATTCCCGTGTCAGTGTTGGTTACCATACTCCTCCGAAACGGCTCGACCGGTTTTATATAATTTTGTGTGCACATCGGGTAGGTCTGAGAATCGGCCAACATCTATTTTTCATCTCCCTAAATGTTAAGGATGGTCCACCCCAAATGTTTTTATTATTATTTTGACTTTTTTTTTTGTTTTTATAATACAAAAATACACACAACCCTAAATTATCACCCTTCTATGATCAACCCCTATTTTTCATTAGCAATATTAGTACTCTTCAGAACGAAGTCTGTCGGGACAGTTAGTAACACTGTAAAATATAATATATATATATATATATATTAATATATATATATATATATATATTCGTTAATTAAATCGTATCTAATAAAATTGTTCATGTACAAAATTGACTGCCACTTGACCCTATTTTTTTTGTATCAATTTAAATATTGAATAATAAGACCACAAAATATTATTTTCTCAACGCAACTTCATTCATAAAATTGGCGGGCTGAATCTGTACCAATGTTTTAAAACGACATAGAAAGTATCTATTTAACGGACAAGCGCTGAAGGACTACTAGTGGCCCTTAAGGTCTTAGAACGGGGCCCTTATTGAGTTGACCTTCTACGAAATGTTATAACAATGCTGCTACAACCGGTATACGCATGTCGGCCTTGGCGTTGATTGAGAAAGGTCAGTGATCAATGGGAAACTGATGATGGTAATAAAAATAAATTACCGTAAAAAATAAGTATATACGGCCATACGTTCCGCATAAAATTATTAAAGCTAAAAAAAAAGCGTTGTTGATATTATAATTTATTAAAGTACGGGGATAAATTATTATAGCCTGTGTTATTCTGATTTATGGGCTATATTATTATTGTAAAGTTTCATTAAAATCCATTCAGTAGTTTTAACGTGAAAGAGTAACAAACATGCATACTTAGAAACTTTTACATTTATAATATTAAGGGCCTGTTTCACAATCTCCAGATAAGTGCCGGATAGGCTATCGGCAACATATTCGACAGATACTCCATATTCTATCTGTCAAATATATTGCCGATAGCCTATTCGGCACTTATCTGGAGATTATGAAACAGGCCCTAAGTAAGATTTCACGTATATAATATTAGTAAGATAAAATTACCACTATTTTGGTACAATTATTGTGATTTTAGAAATCTCGAGATAATAAATATCAAGAACAATGAACATATTTTATTGTTCATCAATTCTAATTAAAATAATCACGATATTCTGCAGTTCATAGTATATCTATGCACGCAATACTAAAACTAATATCTAAAACTGTATGAAAATGAACGTTTCTCACATCAATCATAAAACGCATACCTTCACCCACATATTTAATTACTATTTCTCACAAATTCTCACTCCATCCATATATAACTTGTTTTGCTATGATTAATGCAATTAAGTAATAACTTTTTGACCTTTTATTAATGTATTGTTGTTGAGAAACTCATACGTTTCTCCAGATTTACTCAATTGATTTAAATCTTGCGAGTTTGCAAGGATTTGTCAAAATCCATTCACCATTGCGAGATGCTCCCACGTATTAAACACAGAAACCTCCAAACATAATATTATACATGGTTATATTATATTAGCTGTTCCGACAGATTTCATTGTGACAAAATTAATATTGCAATTAAAAAATAGGGGTTGATCGTAGAAGGGTGAAATTTTAGGGTGGTATGTTTTCTAGTTTGCTATGTCATAAAAAAAACAAAACAAAAATGTTGTCTAAAATAATTTTAAAAAATTAGAGCTAGACCACCCTTAACATTTAGGGGGATGAAAAATAGATGCTGGCTGATTCTCACACCTACCCGATATTAACACAATATTAAAAAAAAAAAAAAAAAACGCCTGGTTGTGATAAATTCGTTTTTGTGACATTCTATTATTATACTTTCTGTTAGTAATATTGTAGTTTTATGTGTAAACTATGAATTCATTTATTTATAAATTGAACAAACCTGAAACTTATCGAACCTCATCAATTGAGAGACCAATGCTGAGGTCTTTAATTATAACAGTATTAACAGGTTGCCCCGTGATCATTAACGGTGGATCCGTTTCAAAATCAACGCTTTTGTATTACTAATTGATACTACAGCAAAATGCTGAAAGGAATACCATCTTGAGCAATTTAAATTAATTTAAGTAACTAAGTAATAATATTTTTTGTGTGTCGATAAAATATAATAAAAAAGCACAAATAAAATAAACATATACAATACAAAAAAAGAAATAATTATTTTTTAAATAAAACTTTGTTCTATGAATCAACTAAAATAAACATTTTTTTCTAAGTATTTTACTTATGCTCCTGGATAATAAGTGTACGTTGCTCAATAAGATTTTATCTTTTCTACTTATATTTCATAAACTACCTGATATTGATTATCTACATTACTATAAATATCAAATAAACATCGTCATCATCATTATTGTCTTAAGACGTTGCCCCGTCTCACATAAATCGAATTCCAATCCTCTCAAAGGCTTTTTAATAATATTATCGGGACCCTGCTAACATAATCGAACTGCGCGTGTTTCGGAATTGTAAAAGTAGCAGATTTTATGTACAATAGTTTCATTCATCATTATATTATATATATATATTATATATATATATATTCATCATTATATTATACATCATTTTTGTCTGACTTTGGACTAAATGATTGTCGTAGAAAAATTAAGAAAGAGCTGTTATGTGCCACTTGTTTCGTCAAGTCATTGTAGAAATAGAATAAAACTAAATGTAAAGTATCAACTCATTATGTCCCAATGCTGGGCATGGGCCTCTTCTTCTCGAGCAGGCGAAAAAGGGTTATTGGGCCATAGTTCACCGATGCGCTGGCCCAATGCAAGTTGATGAACTTCACACGCCTTCAAAGACTGTCAATCTCATCAGGCGTGCAGGTTTCCTCACGAAGTTTTTCTTCACCGGTGAGCGAACAGGGTTACTTAGGGTCCACATAGAAATTTAGAAAAACCCATTTCAAGACGCCATAACGGGGTCAGGATTGAACCCGGACCCTATCGCTTAAGAGGTCGAGCCCATACCCACTGGACTACAAGTAGTAGTAGTAGAGTAGTTGTTCAACCTAATTAATTGAATGTAAGTCGCGATGGGCCTGTTGTCTGTGCGTTCATTGATGAAGGTTTTTGTGAAACGGAAGCGGTCTGATGATGATGATATTTGGTCAATTAATACGTTTCCCTACATTACACAATAAATTAATTATAAATCGAATCTTTCTTTAGTATTAGTTGCCCCTTTTGCAGTTGTGTAAAACTTATTGTCACGCATGAAAAAATACACGCATTCATGCAAGCATATTGAGCAAGTGTAGGATGTTGCGGTTACTTTGAGTACCTACATGCGAATTGAGGTCAAGGGCAGATATGATTATTTTATCATCATCATCATCATCATCATCATCGTTATCATTGTCATCCTGTATGAGGGATACAAGCTGATGAAGAAGATGATGATGATACTGCAGAACATCTCTTAATGAACTCCAAAACGTCTACTACTAGCATTCAATGGAACCGAAAATAGTACGGACAAAGATTTAAGAAACAAGAAAGACCCCATCTAGATTATTGTTTCTTCATTATCATCATCATCATCAACAGCCTCAATCTTCACTTCATTCTCCACTCCATCCACCACTGAACATAGGCCTTTCTCTATAAACGTCAAGAACGGCCACTGCACGGGGATTATTCAATTTTACTCTATGGATTTTAGGTATAACTGTTCTGTTTGTTTAGGCTGATTTCTCTTATTGCAAGAAAGAGGATAACTTGTAGAACTATTGGTTTACATGTAAGTTATAGTTATTGTAAAGTATCCCAAATTCGGAAGTGTAAGAATTTTATAATTGTCTTCACAAACACAGATTCCGACACTATTCCCACATCAGGATTACTATTTAAAATAAATAATAATATTATTATATTTAATTATATTAAATGATAATATTTTATTATTGTGTGAATATAAAAAAAAATACTTACGCGCGATTCGTCCTGCCGAATTCACGGAGGTCAATACAAACGCCAGGAATGTGAAAACCAAAACATGTCCTACGCACATCGCGATGTCTTATAAAAGTCTTTTTGTTTTAACTATGTTTGAGTGAGAAGTTGTTTAGTTCTTTCTCATTTTAGAACTATTTCGGATAAAGTTATTCACTGGCCTGATCCGATTTGAATGTGTTCGGAGCGCACGCTATGCATGCACTGTGTGTTAAAAACAAGCTTATTCTGATCGCGTCAAATCGTGTTTGCTGGCAATTGGCACATCGCGTGCGTCCGAATCAAATAGAGGCTTGTTGGTTTACTCTTGCAAAATGTTGACATTGCTTGTACTTATGATCGGACATTGTTTTATGTGAACTTTGAGGTCTGGCGTTTGTAGCTTTTAGGGTTCTGTGAGTAAAATGATGATTTGACTGTTTTACATGGAATTTACCGTCGTATATTTCTACATTTATTTTACACATTTAAATATTTGTTACGGTGTTCAAGATTCGCGAACATTAGATATTTTTTATATCTAGGTATAAAAATATGCCTACATTTTTTATGATATGTATTGAGATACATCAAATTCCTTATGGACTTTATTGCAAGGTCATCATGGTTCTCCAACGACATAGATTTTTTTAAAGAAATGTATAAAATATCTCTTATATTTCTATAAGATTTTTTTCTACATTGTAATAAGTCATGACGTATTATTGTATGGCTCTATTTAATTGGTAAGCTTGTATATACGAAAATATTAAGTATGATAAATGCTTATATATCAGAATAAGGGTTTGCATGTTGTAGTGTTGCATGGCTTAATATCATTGCATCATTTTAACATTAATTATTCTGTACTTTTAAAATTTAAAATATTATGTAACTTAATATGGGTCTAAATATTCTGTCCTTGACCTTTCCAGTTCAAACTTTAACAGTTATTAATATAAAGTAAGTTAACTTATGTTTATAAAATTACTTGTTTTTGCCCGCTACTTCGTCCACGTGTACTTTTATCGTCGTCAGAGCATAATGTTTTAATTATAATATTTTAGAGAGGGTTCTCTATAGTCGAGATATGAGACTTCTTCATTCTTTATTTTTGCCTTCATCATCATCATCATCTTATCATTATAATTTATTATTTTAATATACCAATCTATACTTATTACCAATTTCCTTTGCTAAGTCATTTTTTTTAATTGCTTTCCCATTTTACATCTTTAGGGCTTATATTATTAGTCCATTTCACATCCACAAATATTGTTTATTGTATTTTATATAATATAAGTTTATTATACTACTTTTATACTTCAAAGACAAGAAATTAGAAAATTCCTTCCAAACTTTACTCTCCGTTTCCACTCCATAAGGGGATGAATTTCTTTTAAGGTTTTTAGTAAAAGGAAATCGACTGTGTGTTTATTTTTGTTTTAGTTCAAGTATTTTTTTATCTAGTTTGCCTATCTAGGTATTTGAAGGTCATTGGGTTACCGTCGCTCACGCTCTCCTTATATCCCTCCTACCAATAAACTTCCTCTCACCTCATATAGGTACTGCAGCTATATGCTATTGGCTAGAAAAACCCTTATAATATATATAGGTCTGGTCCCATACGAACTTATCTTTGACCAGGTAAAGCAATTTTACCTACTCACGCGTTCCCATTCAAAGATCCAAGATTTTAAGTATAGGGGCCTTTTATTCCTTCTTTACGAAACACAGCATAGCTGTCTAACTGCAATATAAATAAGTTCGAAACTCATGCAAGCGATAAAAGCGAATTCCTCGCAATGGTGAAAAATGGTAAGAAAACTACAGAATATTTTAAAGCTCTCGGTCTTACATATCAATTATTATTAGCAGAAGGTTTTATAAGTACTTATGTTTATGCTAACATATTGACCTAAGGTAACATAATGTTTCATCAATAGGTCGCTGCAAATTAGGTTTTTATACACGCGAGGTTAGACCATAATTATCCTAGTAATGAGTACACTAAAGTCATCAGAGTCATACGTCATTATCAATTACTTTTTATAAGATAAAATATATGAACATACTTACTTCATAATATAACTTTACCTGTACTAACTAATACCCACCTAGGAAGGAAAAAAATGCTGAAAAACATTACAATTAAACTAAAAAAAAATTCAAAACCTATTTTATCCAAGAATGACAAACAGTTAATAATACATTTATTTTTTTATTGTTTACGAGATATTATATTATATTATCAATTTACAGTAATTTAATTTATATTTTGCTAAATCCTATTTAATGAAAATTTGGCATTCAAGACAGTACTTTTCTCCTGTTGTTTTTGTGAGTTATATTTTAATATCTTTACTTGATAGAAGAACATTCCAGTGGTTTCACCCCAAAAATACGAAATATAATTTTCTTCTATAACCTTTCCCAATAATTGGATTATAACGCTGGCCCTGAAAAAGGCCAGACTTCTCTACGTAAGTTACTGCCCGACTGTGTACCACCATGCGGTGTTAAATCGGAGAGTTAAATCAGACATTTTTAATTACTGGCACATGCATTATAGACTCAGTGCCAGTGATTACAATAGGCATGCCAGAATTGACAGAATGAGTAGTTCAGGTTAATACCTGGTGAACTTGTACATATGTTCCCGGGCGATGTGATCACTTATTGCGGTAGTTCATCAGTCAATTTGCCTAAAGCGGCTTATCTTATGATCGCTAAGAGGGCCAATGTCAGCAGGGGACAGAAAAATGATTTTACGATAATTATTTAATTTAATATTATAAATCTTATGAATTGATACTACTGCTTTGTAACCCTCTTTCTGTCTAATAAAAATAATTGGTATTTATTACACTACGTATTTCGGAAATATGTAAAAGGCAAACATTTTTACCATAGATATGTAGGTAAGTTACTTATGTAATAGTACTTGATTAGTTAGTTTCAAGTAGGGCGAAGGTCGACTGGCCTTGTCGATTTTATCTCCAAATTAAGGTATGCACTATGCATACTAAAATAATAAAAAAAAAATTAGACATTTTCTTTTAATATTTTAATATTTAAGATTTTTATTGTAATTGCGATACAAATGTAATTATTGTTACAAAATTCTAAAACCGTGCGACCCATTTTAATGTTCACTTATTTAGATAATGGAAACGTTTGTAAGTAGCTTTAACGTCCCAAGCATTGTTGCAATAACCAAAGGAGATCAAGGCCAAAATTCATAGCAAGATCTAGACACCATTTCTCATTAGTCATTAGCATAATTACTTAATCATATAAAACTAATACAATTTACTAATCGTGAATATGATATTAATATTTACCAACATACTATTAGGATAGTATTTCATCATAGTATCAATAGCAAGAATTTTCGTACATTAAGCCCCCGTTCACTCGAGCGCTTAAAAAGCGTCGCGTCAAAACCGACTGTTGGTTCGAGCTGCGAGTTCGGCACGCTCAATTCGATTTAATGTCAAACACTTAACGTCGAAAATCTAACAGTGCTCGATATAAAAGCGTCGCGTTTTAAAAGCGCTTTTGTGTGAACAGATACGTCACGAACCGTATTCATTAATTGTCTCATTAAACGCTTTTTAACGCTCGGTAAAGAAGCGCTCTTGCGAACTAGGGTTAAGGGAACCAACTAACGCTGGCATTCAACTTAGATTGACATCTCCGAGGTCGATAGAGAAACGTGTATATCGAAAATAGTCAGAGGTCAATAAACCCTTGGTTTGATTAAATCAGTGTTTTTCAATCTCTCTAATAATTATGCTACCGCTTCACAGGTTTCATACTTCTGGCAACCCCCCTGGACCAAAGGCTGTATTGATAAAATATGTTAGGACAACATAATATTAGTTAGCCTTTGTCGTGGCGGAGGGGCTCAGTAGTCCAGGGTGAGCCCAACACATTGGGTGAAGCGAATCGAGCCGAGGATAGCCTCTATGTGCAGACAGACAGATAGCAGGACAGCCCCTATGTGGAGGTGGCGTCGGTCCCCTGACCTGTTGCTTGTAGATCCGGGGCACCTCACCAAAGTGGATAGAGCTGCCACTTACCATCTTTCGGGTGCAGCCAGTCCCACATACCCGCATAGGGAGGGGAAAAAAAATAGAATATATTATTACTTGAATGTTACCTACCTATATATACGTATTAGTGTACATAATATATGTATTATGTACATTAGTGTTTTCTGACTTCAACGCCTCGTCGCTGAGGGATCTTATAATTAAATAAAAAGCCTTTTTGTGACGATTATATGGAAATTGCTTTTACCAAAATCTAATAAATTAAGATATTTTATCCTATATTACTAAAAACCATTTAGAACATTATTTGGTATGGTTTTTTTTCTTTTTGCATAATATACTAATTGTGATATTTTGTTTAAATGTAATTGTTCAAATCCAGCAAGCCAAAATAGAGAATAGAGAATATAGAAGCCTTGTAACTGACATAAAAACAAAGTAATTTTCTTAATCATTTCACCGTTAACATTATCAGCCTTTATCCGTCCACGTACATTGGCCACTAATAAGACGACCAAATCCCTTTTCACTCGCATCTGAAATGGACCGCCCACTGCGCGGTTTCGCCTACCTAAACGTGCATTTTTGAAGCTTATTAGCCCATCGGTCATCCGTTAATAATTTTTATTAATTAAATTAAATATTCAAGTTTGTTTAGGTTTTAAAAAAATACAGTTGTATTGAGAAACTTCTTCTATTTTAAAGTTAGCTAAAAACATTGAATTTTCCATTCAATTAAGCTAACAAGAAAAGTCATAGCCAACATTAAATAGGGCATTATGAAAGAAACGGTTAGGAAATAAATAAGATCTCGTTTGTGCAAACTTTTGAATGCGAACAGAAAAAAGTTTTTAAAGGTAAACTTATACAAATAATGGTTAAGATTTCTTGGAAAGTTTCCAAAGCTTTCGAGTTTCTCTAAGGCGGTTATTGAGATATTGGAACTATAATAACCTACAGAACCTATTATGTGACACTTAAAGTTACAGCGCGTGTAATTGGAGTCCCCAATTGGCTTAGCACAGCCCTGACCCAAAGCGCATTTTATTACGAGGTTAGACACCTCGAAAATCGATGCGATATAATACGATACTATTTATACTCCTTTGGGTTTTTAAGATTGGGTAAGAATCTTTAGAGACATTAAAACAGATTTAACAAAAAAAAACTTACTTGAATAGGGACCCTGGCAGACATACCTATGACATTTTTTTTTTGATCTCCTCAGGCGGGTATGTCGGACTCGCTGCTCTTTTGTCCCTTCTTCTTATAAGAGGGGTACAAAGAGCCCCCTCGGCTCAATTCGCTTCTCTCAAGGTGCTGGGTTCACCTTTGAAATGTATGTATGTTTTGTGTGTGTGTAATGTGTATTGTTGTGAATAATAAAAGTGTTTTTCTTTCTTTCTTTCTTTGGCTACTGAGCCCCATCGCCAGCATATGGACCTATGACAAACTCTTAGGTAGTGCCATACTGCTTTGCACCCGAATTGAGCCGGCACGGTGCCCGGCACTGGGGTGAAAATGACAGCTAAGCTTGCGTTTGGCGTTTCCTGCGGTTGTGAGTTTCCGGTCTCTCATTGTAGGAGGGCAATTCATAACCTCTGATTGTGCGTCTAGATGTCTATAAGCGTCAGTACCAAAGTTGCCTTTTAAGCCTTCCTGCCTGTCCTGCCCGTCTCCGGAATACAGCAAAGCTGTTTCCCAGGAGAAACAAGCAAGATGGTTCTTGCACGAAGATGGGAGCACCGCGCGACTATATCACCGGTAAATGAAGCCTTTTTGGGTACACAAGCTGTTTTTATAACCAAAGAGCGTTATGAAAAATACAATAAAAGACTAGCGGCGCCTACTGGTTTCGTCCGCATACTTCCCATTCCCGTGGGATTACGAGTATAAATTATTGTAAAGTTTCATTAAAATACATTTTCCGTGAAAGAGTGACAAACATCTGTACAAACTTTAGCGTTTATTATATTAGTAGGATGTCTGATGAATGATGATGAAAATTCTTTAGCTCACCTAGTCAGATACTGACGTTCGTTTATAATTTAGCATTCACCAGGTATATGGACTGACAATTTAGGCCAGTATTTGCCTAAATGTCATATGGGGTCGCTGGCAAAAAGTAGAGAATAAAGGAAGAAATTCTACGTATTGCAATATAAAAAAGTAAAGTATCATTATCAAGTAAAGTATCATTATCAATATCAAACCATATGTCCCACTGCTGTTCAAGAGTCTCCTCTCCTTGAAATCAGACGGAAAGGTATTATGTGTATTGGACCATAGTTCACCAAGGAGCTGGCCCAATGGTGGTGAACTTCACACACCTTCAAAGACTTTTAATCTCTTCAGGCATGCAGGTTTCGATTTCGGATTTACGATGTTTTCCTTCGCCGTTGAGCGAGCGATGGTCTCATGTTCAAGGTGCGCTTAGGAATTTAGAAAAATCCATTTCAAAGCACAACAAAGTCAGGATCGAATCCGGACCCTCTCGCTAAAGAGGCCGAGCCCCTTACCCGCTGGACCATGGTCGCTTATGCCGAAGACCAAACAGGATATTGCTACTCTTTCTTTGCAAGGTTCTGAGATGAAGGCTTTTAGGAAGGCCGAGCATATAAGATGGATTAATGGATGACCTTGGAAATGTACTTTTCACGGTTCACTCTTAACCGGGAATATGTAATATAGAATAGGATAATGCGTTTAAAAGTTGTCACGGTCTGTAGTGCTATTCTGTAAAAATCGTTTCGTTATCGAGCTTCACCTGAGTGATAGAGCTCACTTTACGCTCACTTCGAAAGCGAACTTTATTGGTATAGAGAGAAATTCGAGTTTTAAAGAATACAAATTCGTCAAATTCGTCATATCACCGCAGATTCGGCTTTAGATATTCGAAAACGACCTTTTAGAATAGCCCTACTGGACGGAAACGTAGGTTATATTAAAGAACATTATATTTCATCTCACATGGGGCTAAAAGATAATTCATATTAAGAACACAATATTAATATTTATAAAAAAAAATTACAAACTATAATATTCTGTGTTTATTAATTATACTTATGTTTTTTTAATACATTAAATAAAAACAGAAACGTATTTTTACAAGTCTCTCTAACTCACGTTTTAAGATGGCGACCTTAAGATTATACCTTTTTGTCAATTCCAGAAAGTTCTTCAAGTAATTGGTGAATGTTAAATCGTAACCCAATAAGAAAAATTCTAAAACTCCAACCAATTATACAATTTCCTTGATTTTTCACCATCGTTCATACATGCAATCGTCCCACTTTCCCCCCTTTGCTATTTCAACACGTTTAAGAACTAGTTTGTGAAGTAATAAGCTTAGGGTTTACGGTTTATAAAAGGGAATGTTCCATATAACGAAGTAAGTTATGATATAGAGTCGTCTATAGACTTTAGTATTTTAAATTCAAATTTTTCTTCTTTCTATTTTGCGCTTCTCATTTTATATAATATCTATTCTTATTAATATATTTATTTATGATTGAATCGCATGTTTTAACTAGCATATAATATATTTTTAATAATTGGTTGAATCTCGGTTTAGTTTAAGTTTATATATAGTTCATTTCATAATAAAATATTTTTCAATAAGATAGACCTATATTAAAATCAAAGTGTGATTTCTTCTTTCATAAATAACAAATAAATGCAAAAATATAGTTTCAATACAGAACTGACTGACAAATACTTCGGCTTCGAACAAAATTCTTCCTTATAATACATAATAGTAATTTTATTTACTAGCATTTTAACTGTTAATTAATTTTTTGTCAAGTGTTATTTCTATAGTTTTTTCTTTATGTACTTTAAAAAGTAAAATAATATAGATAATAATGAAAAAGGAAATGTCTTGGTTATAATAGTTTAAAAAATGATTCCATTTTCATTTTCAAATTTGTTGAAAAATTATAAATAATTAAACTACTTATAACTTAAATTTCCAAGGTGAGCATTTTTTTGAAATGTTATTAATAAACCTTAATTAAAAAGTCAATAAGGTAATACTTACTATCTTAAAAAGATAATTAGTGTGACGGCCCGGAGGCCTATTACCAGCTATAAAATATAATTATAAATAATGGAAATAGAATCCCGAATATTTATTAATTTTGTAATTTTTATGTGCTATCTTACAAATTTTTTTTGACATTATTCCGGATCGAATAATATGTATGTATTCATAATAACAGTACTTAATTCAATTTTTAACATTATCAATTATTATTACTTATCGATTGGACTATTACTTATTTGCTGAAAGCCTTGGTTGGACGTCTCAAATATATCAACTAAGCACAGAGCTAGGCGAAATTAATAACTATTAAATGATAACTAGGCTTATATAAAAACATAAAAAATATCAACAACAACAAGAAAGAACATCCACTTATATTCTAAATAAGAGATAGTGAATCCAACTGAAGCAACAAAAATATATTGTTTCAACAAATAATTTTGATCACGACACGGTAACTCTTTCAGATATTATTATGTGGTGAGATTAAAATAATATGTTAAAGCGCCTATAATTTTATTATAGCAAAGTAGATTTGTACGATTTAAAATCTTAAAATACAAGGCGATATCTTAGTTTTATTTAAAGAGGCCACCTAAATCATGATAATTTATTCGTATCGCATGCGCTTATTAGGTTAAATCATCGTTTTAATATCCTGTGCCACTTTCACGTTTTTATTATCCTGGGTATTTATACGACGACATATTTATATCGTTGAGTCGACTCGATGATTTATGCCGTGGTATGAGACTGCTAACGTACAAAATAGCAATTCAAAGAGTCTTACCACTGGGGTGAACCGACGACTTAAAATTATTACTGTGCGAGTCATACCATGGGATGAATAGCTCTTGGTATGACTCAATAAGTCCCCATCACCTATAAAAATTAGTTTTATCTAGACTAGCCTATGTAGCTCACACAATAGTATGTAGCTATTGCCTCTTATAAGAAACAAAATAGCGCGATATAACCTGTGGTAAGTGGTAGTAGTTGCCTATGAACAGGCAATATGTCAAGGCATAAGTAAAAACAAATAAATCTTTGAAGGGGTGTAAAATTCACTAACCCCGCATTGGGCTAGCGCATCGGTGAACTACTTTACTTTACTTTTATATAATAATGACTGATGATTGATATGTTTTAGTGATCTTGTTATGTCATGGCTTTTTAGTCTGATGTCATTATTTTGGATTCGCTGTTGAATTCTATGATCGTTATCTATTGTTGCTTTACTGTGGATAATCAAATAAATCATCGTATATCCTGTGTTATGAGGAGCTCGTGGCTCAGTAGTAATAGTAGGTTTTAAGTAACGCTTGCAGAGGTTGGACCATCTTTACTTACCGAGATTCCCCCGTGCCTCGGAAAGCACGTTAAGCCGTTGGTCCCGGCTGTCATTCGTGGATCTTTGACAGTCGTTACGGGTCGTCAGAAGCCCGAGAATCTGACAACCAGTCTAACCGCGGGGTACCGTATCACCCAGTTACTGGGTTGTGGAGGTCCGACAGCAGTCGCTCCATGTAAAATACTGGTATTCAGCTGAATCCGGTTAGACGGGAAGCCGACCCCAAAATATAGTTGGGAAAGGGCTAGGCAGATGATGATGATGATCCTGTGTTCTGCTATTACAAGAATTATTAATACAGGCAGTGGCAAGATTTTAGTACAGCAAAACTTAAAAATTTAAGCAAACGTTTGGGTCACAAAGTTTTTAAATACTATAAATAAAATATTTTTTTATCATTGTCTCCATCATCAGTATCAGTGAAAACTGGCAAATAGGTGATTAGACGGGGAAAGACCCAACCATGGTAAACATAGGCCAAATATTTATATCTATATTTAAAATAATTCTTGTGCGTATGTATTATGTTATTGGACTCGTCTTAAGCGCCTGAGCAGACTTTGAAGAATTTAGGGTGCTAAAATTACCGAAGCGAATTCTGGAATGGTTTATATTCATAGTTCAGTCTACTAGAAAATATTTTGTACAAAATAATGTCCACGGGTAAGCACGGTTTATTATATACATAATAAACAACATGGAAAAACCACGATGGGGAAGATTTGACCTTCAACCAGACGATCAACTTCGTGCAGCGGCCGTAGATCAACCAGTGTTGGCGTTCTGTGAAAGTGGCCAATGTCTAGTCATGGAGGAAAAAATGGTCATACCATTTTGGTGGATCTTGTGTAGATATACATACTTTCACGTTTATAATATTGGTGGATTTCTTGTTAGAGGTAGTGCCACGCCTTGCAGCTGATTAGGCTGACACGACCGGGGTGGTACCTCTCGCGCACATAATAAATTAAAGTGACAGTTGTTGCATTTCATGCTGTTTGCGAGGATCTGGTAGCCCATTGCGAAGGATAGGGAGAAGGAGGGCAACGCATCTGCATAACCTCTGGTTATGTGGATGTTAATGGGCGTCGATAGACGCAAGACCTCGGCTTTTAGTTTGCCCTTCTATGCTATAAAAAAACACACACATTGTAAAAGGCTCAGATCACTATTATTATAGTATTCAGGGGACGGCTCTGACGACTGTGACGTTAGGTATAAAAGACATCGAGGTCTTAGAATAATAATTAGAACATGCATCTATAACACGGGTCAACATGAAATTTGACTTTGATTGCAAAGCATTAAATTTCGGTAGTTTAGGTCGTAATTAGACGGAAAAAAATATATGGCATGAAAAACTTTGCTTTTGTGCTTCGAAGACTGATTGAACGAAATTTTTAAAAATCTCGGATTTTAATTTTTGATTGAAAATAAAACTATTGAAATAAAAATGTTTATTATTTTTATTAAGTTTTACTATCAAATTAGCTTACAGAAAAGTAGAAAATAACTTAAAAGTGCACACTTTTACTTTTTCTTTTATGTTCATAGCTACTTTCTCTCAATAAACCCCAAATATAGTCGCCCATCATGTTTTCATTGTATTGGCCTTGATAGCGTTGTTCAAAATTCATGATGTCCTGATGGAAACGTTCTCCTTGCTCTTCGGAATAGGCTCCCATATTGTTTTTAAATTTATCCAAATGAGCATGCAGCATATGTTCATATTTCACGTCTCGAACTTTAATAAATTGACCACATATAAAACAAAATGCATCAGCATCGTATTTGCACTTTCGTGACGACATTTTAAGTTATTCTGGGCTTGTAAATAACACCTGATGGTTGTTTATCACTCGGGTGCCATCTAGCGGCACAGTGTAAACGTTAATACCCCACTCTCACCGCGCGGTCTTTTTAAAAATATTGAAATCAATTAAAATTTATGCAAAAATTGAAAAATGAGTATTATTATTATAACTATCACAAAAGCAAACTTTATACCGAAAAAAGGTATTTTCTTTTCGTTTTTGTGCATAACTAACTGGAAAATAATAGTATAAACTTTAGGACAAAGAACGAAAATTTTTTTGTAGAGTCGTGTAATAATTCATAATAATAGAACAGGTTTTAGAGAACACGGATACTGTTGGACCAAATTATATATGACACTATTCTAGAAACATGGATTTTAGGCCCCGTTCGCACGAGCGCTTAAAGAGCGTCGCGGAACCAGGCGCTTGCCCAAGTTGACGCTGAATACGGTTAGGCTGGAAGCCGACACCGAAATTTAATTGAGAGAAGGCTAAATGATGATGATAGATGAACAAAGTAATGAACCATATTGTAAGGTATCAGGGTCATACATGAACTCAATACTAGTAATTATGGTAAGTCACTGTGCTGGACTTACCAGACAGACCCCTCAGATCAGACAGAACAGAGAATAGATCCCTCCTACCAATAAGCTCCCTCCACCATTCACTGATACTGCGGCTCTGTTCTATTGGCTAAATCTCACCGAGGAAAGACAATTTTGTATTTTTTATGTAAGAAGGATACGCGAACGATCAGAACGTCGCCAAATTAGAATGGATATAACGAGGTCGCGTTTAGTTAGACGAAGTCTTTTCGGATATCATTATCACGTGAGTCTTCTCTAAAAAAGTAAAGTAGCAACCCATATATGTCCCACTGCTTATCACATGTCTCCTTCTCGAAATAAGACAAGGAGGCGTTGGCACAATGCGGGTTGGTCACCTTCACACATATTGTGTGAAGATGAAGAGACTTTCAATCTCATCAGGCATGCAGGTTTCCTCACTGTGCTTAGAGTGTACTTAAAAATTTTAAAAATCATCACAGAGGGTCAGGATCGAACCCGGATCCTTTAGCTCAAGGGGGCGAGCCCATACCTGCTGGACTGTTGTCGCTCATTCTACTACTCTCTTCTCTACTCTATCAATATTTAAAAAGTAGGCACTCCGAGTTCTAGTGGTTCTACTCCACTTCACTTACGATAAAATGTAATAATAATTTACCATTTCGAGTGCCACTCGTTATATCGTACAATAAACAAAACCGCGTAGATCCTAGAAGCGTGTCATATTCATGTTATTACGACAAAATCTGTCCGCAAGCATAAACTTGTAATTGTGCAGTGTTTTTCCATATACTATACCCGCGTATAACAACGTAACTGGATATGGAAGTTTAGGAACTATCATTTTTTTGTTGTTTGGTTGAATCATCGTCGTATAAAAAACAAAGAGCTTTTATGTCATTTCACTTAAACTTAAACACAATTTCGAAGCTCACTAGATTTTCCCGTAGCTACACTCACTCATCATATCCTGGACTGATTTTTTTAGGCAACCTATATGCAACATGTTTATTGACATAATGTTCCGAATTACAGCGACAGCTAGCAATTCGTGGCTATTTATTTTCAACAGGCGTTGTATTATTTCGCATACGTCATACCGTAGAATGTAGTTATTAAGATACCCACACCATCCCTCTCACTATAACTTGTATTAAGATAACATTAGCTCGCATCGAAATTATTGTAAAAATTGTAATAAAGCAATTTATGAAGAATCTTTTGGGTTTAATTGAAGCCCCAGGGTGTCGTTGAAGACATTTATTGGTGGCCCATGAGGGGAACAAATATTAAAGAAGAAATTAAAGAAACAAAATCGCCATCGTGTTCGAAGAAGGCCACGTCGAGGTTGTAGTCTAAACCAGCCCGATACGAGAACCAGAACCAAGGCATAAGAAGTAAAGGAAGGACAGTGCAGACAATAAAGCTCACGCCTATTTTCGGAGCCAGGAATAGCAGATAAGTGGCATCCTTTGTTCCGTAATTATCCTTTTACGACTTATTCAAAATTGTCCTTAAGCAAATAAATATATTCTTATTAATAATTGAATAACGAAATAAGTATTTCGTAAGATAATAATAAAGGTTTAAAGATTTTAATACTTTAAAAGTTCTTACATTTTTGTAACGGTCTTTGTTACCTACCTACATCAGTGTAAGTAATACAGTAATATAGTACAAAATATATTCAAATTAGGTCTTTACCGTTAGTTTTAGCCATATATAAGTAATTAAAAAATTAATATATAAAAATATTTAGCCCTAAATTATATTATTGTTATTGAAGCGCGCTGTATTAATCATTTGTCTTACATATAAAAAAATAGGCACAACTAATTAAAAAAATTGTGTCACAGTTTATTTAAAATTATTTGCCGAACATTTCAGCGACGGGTGGCGGCAGCTTCGAGGGTTCGAGATCGAGCTGCGTCATAAGCTACCTGCACCTGACTCCTGAGTGCACCGAGCTGATCAGCGCGCGTGAGCATTTTAACATACATTTGGCTATTTACATTTATATAATAAAAATAATAATCATCGGTTGGCAAAATGACGGATAAAGGGTCATCGTTATCTAATGCTTGCTTAAAGGAATTATTAGTAAAGCGTAGTTCAATAAAGGGACAAATTACCAAATTTAAGAATTATTTAAGTCAAATTAAAGAAATTGAGGTTGTGTCGAATGTTGAACTAGTTGAATTAAACTTAAAATTAACTAAATTCGAGTCGTTGTCCGTAAAGTTTGATAATTTACAAAGCGAAATTGAAGTGATAAATTCGGAAAGCATTGATATCGAAATTGATGAACGCGACATTATCGAAAATGATATTGTCTCTTGTATTGCGATGGCTAAAACAATAATAGATGATCACAATATAGATCAAAGGGATCAATCTCAATGCTTACACGATCACACCGAGTTAGGTCTAAGGTTACCACAAATACAAATAGAAAAGTTTGGCGGTCAATATTTCCGCTGGCTTGAGTTCCATGACACTTATGAAAGCTTAATTCATAACAACAGCCACATCACGCCAATACAGAAATTTCATTATCTCTCATCTTATTTGGAGGGTGATGCCGCTAGGCTAATATCAAATCTCGAAGTGTCATCTGCTAATTATTCTAAAGCATGGAGCCTTATTTGTGAGCGTTACAATAATAAACGGGCATTGATTAATCATCATTTGAAATCTTTATTTTCCTTACAGCCAATAATGCGTGAATCTGATAAGTCGCTTCGTTTTTTGGTAGATCAAGTCAATAAAGATTTGCGTGCCCTAGCAAGTCTGGGTCAACCGACAGATAAGTGGGATATATTATTAATTTATATGCTGTCATCAAAATTAGACAGTCAAACGTTAATAAAGTGGGAAGAATATAGAAATGGTTTGGATGATATTCCAACGCTAGATTTATTTAATAAGTTTTTGAACGATCGAGCTGATGTTTTAGAATCTTTATATCGTAATAAAAACGATAATTCTATAAATAAAGGATTACCTACCTCTAGTTCTGTACCAAATTACAATAATCATAACAAAGCTATTATGAATAAAAACAAATACAACAATAATAATAATAAGACTACAAATTATACAAAAACGTTTGCAGTCACAAGTCAAAGGCCACACAGGTATTATTGTGTTATTTGTAATAATGATCATAAAATATATGATTGTCCTGTTTTTAAATCCAAAAACATACAGGAAAAATTTAAATTGTGCGTGAATTGTCTCAGGCAGGGGCATCCCGTAAGCGATTGTCGCATGAAACCATGCCACTGTAATAAAAAGCACAATAGCTTACTTCACAATCCAGAAGAGGAAGTTAAGTGTAATGCAGTCACTAATGATGATGAATTTGCCATGTGTTTTTTCAATAGATTTTGCGGTCAAGCATTGTTACCAACTACTCTTATAGAAGTATCTAATCCGGTAACCAATAAAATGACAAGAGTTCGTGCTCTTTTAGACTGTGGAAGCCAGTCTTCATTTATTACTCGTTCTTTAATTAAAAAAATATCTTTAAATACCAACTCCATAGATGCTATAAGAGTTGTTGGCATTTGCAATAATGCTTTAAACAATGTCATCGAAACTTGTACTGTGAAGCTAAGTTCTATAAACAGTTCCTATAATTTAAATTTAACTTGCATGGTACTTGATAAAATAACCGGAGATATTCCTAAGAGTCGAGTAAACTTAAAAAATCTAAACTTACCTCAAAAGTTACCTTTGGCTGATCCAAGATTTTACGATCCGGGATCCATTGACCTTTTAATCGGTTCTGATATGTTTTGGGACATTATAGGTAATAAAACCAAGCATATTGGTGATGGTAAAATAAAGTTGAGAAGTTCAAAATTCGGTTGGGTAGTTTGTGGTTCACTGCCTTCATGTAATAATAATAAAAATCATAAATCCGCACAGTGTAACTTAGTTCTGACTAAATTGTCACCTAATGATATAGATGTGACGATTCTACCTAAATTTTGGGAAATTGAAGACCTCCCCAAACGGTCTTTTCTGAGTTTAAACGAACAAGCTTGTGAGAAGCATTTTGTAGAAAATACATATCGACTTAAGTCAGGTAGGTTTTGTGTTAAGCTACCATTACTTGACACTCCTGACTGTCTAGGCGATACCTATACAACTGCCAAATGTAGGCTATTAAAATTAGAAAGGAGATTTAAAAGAAATCCTTTATTAAAATCAGAATACACTAAGTTCATTAACGAATATGCTGAATTAGGTCATCTCACGGAATCAAAGGTTACTAAACCTTATAATTCTTATTTTTTATGTCATCATCCTGTGTTAAAACAAAATAGTGAGTCAACGCGTCTACGGGTTGTATTTGATGGTTCTGCTTCATCATCTTCTGGGTATTCTTTAAATGATATCCTAATGGTGGGGCCAAATATGCAAGATAGTTTATTTTCGATTTTAATTAGAAGTCGTCAGTATAAATATCTTTTGTGTGGCGATATTGAAAAAATGTATAGGCAAGTGGATATACATGATGATGATCGTAATTTACAGTTAATACTATGGAGGGAAAAGGAAAATGAACCTATACGAACATTGAGGTTAAATACTGTCACGTATGGTACAGCCAGTGCAAGCTTCTTAAGTACTCGTTGTCTTTGGCAATTGGGGCAAGAACAGGAAGATGTGCTAATTAAAACAATAATTCAAAAGGATTTTTATGTTGATGACGTCATCACTGGTAGTGATGATGAAGATCAATTGCGTTATATTAAAACTTCTGTAACAAATGCGTTAAGGAACGGTTGTTTTAACCTTAGGAAATTTAAATGTAATTTACCTAGTATATTGGAAAATGATATCGAAATTTCACAGGATAATCTTATTATTAGTGAGTCGGCTAGTACTTTAGGATTAGGATGAAATCCATTAAATGATACTTTGCACTTTCCATTTGAAAACATTTCAATTAATGATAATATTATAACTAAGCGATCAATTTTGTCTAATTCATTTAAAATATTCGATCCACTTGGACTATTAAGCCCGTGCATCATCCAACCAAAGTTGATTTTACAGCGGTTGTGGAAAAATAAGTTACAGTGGGATGAACCGGTGCCTGTTGAAATCCAAAGGGATTGGCAAAGGTTTGTGCAAAATTTACAGTATTTAAAGGACTTCAAATTACAAAGATTAGTTCTTATTAACCCTTCTGAAGTCATTGAACTACATTCATTCTGTGATGCATCAGAATTGGCGTATGGAGCATGTATTTATATGCGATCAGTAAACGCCGATGGACAAATACTTGTACGTTTGTTATGTTCAAAATCAAAGGTAGCTCCACTAAAATCTATGACGATTCCTCGTTTAGAGTTGTGTGCTGCACTTTTAGCTGCTCGATTAACCACAAGTGTTTTAGATTCATTACGTTACAAACCTTCGTCTATATACCATTGGTGTGATTCTAGCGTAGTGATTGGTTGGATTAACAGTGACATTAGCAAATTAAAAACTTTTGTTGCTAATCGTGTAAATGAAATACTTGAAAATACGAAAGCAGTATCATGGCGTTATGTTAATACTAAATCGAATCCCGCTGATTTCATATCACGAGGGGTTGATGCTGGTAATCTGATAAAAATTAATTTATGGTGGTCTGGCCCAGATTTTCTATCTAAAACTGAATCTGAATGGCCAAAGTTAAATAATAAACATATTTACCAGAAATTAAATCGCATCCTGTAATTCTAAAAACATTTGATATAGAATTTGAGAGATTTTCGAAATTTGATAGAATTGTTAGATCTTTTGCGTATGTTAATAGGTTTATAAGTAATTTAAGAAATACAATTAATGATAGAAATAAAAATATGTTATCTGTGGAGGAATTAAATAAATCTTTTAAACTTCTTTGTATTGTGGCTCAACAACAATCATTTCCTATAGAATATGACTTGCTGTTAAAGGGAAAGAACCTTAGTTCTAAGTCAAAATTACTTTCTCTTTCCCCATTTTTAGATGAGGATAAATTAATAAGAGTTGGCGGTCGACTGGATAATTCTAGTTATTAATTTGAAAGAAAACATCCAATTTTGTTGCATTCCGCACACCATTTAACAAAATTATATTTTGCAAAGGAACACTTTAAAAATATGCACGCTGGACCGCAGTTATTATTAGCATGTGTAAGAGAAACTGTATGGGCTATAGGTGGTAGACAATTAGCTAGGCGCACTGTCAATAGATGTGTAGTCTGTAGACGTATTCGTGGTAGCACGCTCAATCCGAAAATGGGAATACTACCAGCGCAAAGAGTGAATCCCGATTTTCCCTTTTTATCAGTTGGTGTGGACTTTGCAGGTCCATTTTATATAGTTAATCGAAAGGGGCGAGGGAGTAGACTGCTTAAATGTTACATGTGTCTTTTTATTTGTTTAAGATATAAATGTATTCACTTGGAAGCTGTAAGCGACTTGTCAAAAGATGCGTTTCTTATGACTCTAAAAAGATTTATCAGTCGTCGCGGTCGGCCCACGGAAATATTCTGCGATAACGGACGTAATTTCGTTGCCGCAGCTAAGGAAATAACTGATTTCTTAAAACATAACGAAGATTCTTTTAGCCATTTTGCCAATCAAGAACAAATTAAATTTCATTTTACGCCAACATACGCTCCTCACTTCGGAGGCATTTGGGAGGCAGGTGTAAAATCTGCTAAATTTCATTTAAAACGTGTAATAGGAAATAGTCATTTAACATTCGAAGAAATATTAACGTTATTTGCTCAAGTAGAGGCAATTTTGAATAGTCGTCCACTTTACCCTTTATCATCCTCCCCTGATGACTTCCTATCTTTGACTCCCGGCCACTTTATAATCGGAAGAGCCTTAAACGCACTGCCTTCAAAATCTCTAGACAGTTTTAAGGAAACAAACTTGCGCAGATACGAAAGACTTGAAAAAATCCGTCAGCATTTTTGGAATAGATGGCAGAAGGAATATGTGGCTGAATTACAGCAAAGAACCAAATGGAAAACCAATTTGGCCAAACTGAAGATTGGGGATTTAGTTCTCCTTCAAGAGGATCACGTACCTCCACTAAACTGGCGACTTGGGCGAGTGAAGAGATTGTTTCCAGGACCAGATGATATCTCGCGCGTCGCTGATGTCGATACAACAAGAGGATGTGTACGACGTCCATTGGTTCGTCTGTGCCCCCTTCCAGCAGATGAAGAATTCCATGGTTGAAAGATACCTTTCAACGAGGCGGGAGGATGTTCCGAATTACAGCGACAGCTAGCAATTCGTGGCTATTTATTTTCAACAGGCGTTGTATTATTTCGCATACGTCATACCGTAGAATGTAGTTATTAAGATACCCACACCATCCCTCTCACTATAACTTGTATTAAGATAACATTAGCTCGCATCGAAATTATTGTAAAAATTGTAATAAAGCAATTTATGAAGAATCTTTTGGGTTTAATTGAAGCCCCAGGGTGTCGTTGAAGACACATAATATTAAATTGAATATAAAACAAGTTTCATCAAATAAGCATCTCGGTGAAGGTCGTTTTATATACCGTATCTTAGACTATACTTTTCTCCCTAAATATATGAAAGTATACTAAGGGATAAAAGTATGACATTTTCACCCGCGGATCGTGTTAATTGCGGGTGGATGTGTCCTACTTTTCTACCATGGTGCGTACACGATTCTTTTCCATCTGGTTGAAAATTTTGACCTTATCGTTCTATACTCATGGGTCTAGTTTCTTCTAGTCATAAACGCTTCGATAAACATAGCAGCTATTTTATTGGGAGATAAAGTGCGCATGCGCTTTATAATCATCTTGTTGGGAGAGAACCAGGTATAGATGTCGCCACTAGCGAGGCCTTTTCCCGTGGGGGACAAACGACGGCCGTATGAAGCGCTACTTAATGCGTCCCTTACCACGACTACTGCGACCTTGGGTCCAGTATGATAATCACAGGGATTGCTCAGATGCCGCCGGGCGAGGAATAGTTTCGCCTTTTACCAAGCTAGCCTGGCGATGAGTTTTAGTTTTACTGGGTAACCACTGGGTTTTAGTTTGAGTATGCATTGCCCAAGTGGTGTCCTACATAGGGCCAGGAGTCTCCCGGGTACTTGGTTATACCTATAATGTTCTCTACTACAAAAAAATAAATTATATTCCTCCATAATAGAGCTATCAAATGCACAAATAATACAAATTGGTCTTGCAACTACGGAAATTCGCGCTTTAAACAAACTAAGTTTTAAACTTTATTATATTAGATAAGGATTTAGTTTAGTTTGAACAGTTAGTATAGTTTGAGAAGAAAAACACATAATGCTATAATAATATTATGTAGAGTACGTTTTAATACATAGTCGTTACATGTCACAGACATGTAAAACTATATTTCATGTTTTTTGCTGTCAGTTTTTTGTTATTGTTTATTTCGAGTATTTCAAAAGACGTCATTGAAGCTTATTTCTCTTAAATTGGCTTCCCACTGTTTGAGTTTACAAAAGAATAGGCAGAACGGCCACAAGGTAAGGTCTCCCGTCGTCGTATAACGACGAGGCAAAGCGGCGGCTTATCCTATATTTGAGTTATAGTTAGTTACAGTGTATATCAGTCATTTTTTTATTATTTGATAATATAAATAAAGAAAAAAATAATTGACTACATGCGTATAAACAGTAAAAAGTAAAAATGTAAGATTGATAGTTGATGAAAAATACATTGAGTAATGTGGAATGGTGAATAAAAAGTTTATCTATCTATCTATCTAATTTTCTTCTAAATTAATTTAAACGAAAAATGTGATATTACTTAAATTATTGTTATGTAGTTTTGTTGAACATATTTAAATTATCGTACTAACGATATCTTTAAGCAAATGAACAGTTACTTTTTGGCAACTATCAATGCCCATAGCTTTTACTCAACCCTTTGGCTATTTCAATCTTAATTCTTTTATAAGCAGAATTGTAGCCCCCCTTTTCCCTATTTCCCCCAACAAAACGCACGAAACGGGACAGCCAACCTGTCACTTTACGACATTGTCATGTGAGCGAAGGACTGTAGTTATGATGTATTGCTAAGTTTTAAAGATTATTGGATAGTATTTAAAAGGCGAGAAGGTATTTATTAAAATATCTTCAATCTAGTTGTAAAGATTTTTCACACCGTTAATACTTGACATGTTATTTCAATAGGATCTTAGTATCGTGTACCGTGGTTATCCACCATAAGTTACAAATATGTTTTTTGTTAATTCCATGTAGAAACTTAAAATGGTAAGAGAATTATTTATATGTTGCATACAATTTATCAATAGGTATTTAGTTATCGAGAATTCATTTTCTATTTCATTATTACGTAATTTTATATCCACGTGTTTTTATTGATAAATAGGACAAATAAAAATTAATATCGTTACTTATATAATATTGTAAACACAACGATTAAAAGTTTTTATGTAGCACAATATTTTTGTGATTCCGTATTATTTTTATAAGCCCCGGATCTTTTACTATCCTTACTATTATTATAAATGAGGAAGCGTGGAAGCGTTTGTTACGCTTTCACTCAAAAACTACTCGACGAATAATCATGAAACTTTGTACACATATTCTGGGAGGTACTAGAAGTAACATAGGACACTTTTTATTAAAAAGGATTTTTTTCTGCTAACGTGGGCGAAGCCGCGGGTAACAGCTAGTAGGTAATAAAAGTTACTGTAGGTATACCTAGTTCATTTTAATATTTTTGCCCAGATTGCAATCGCTTATATGGAATGCTACCCTCAATGTTCCGAAACCCATCCGACTTTTAAGAACCTTCAATAAAAAGTTTACTCATATTATATGAAAGGCCGGCAACACACCTGCTAAATCATTTTTGTTCTAGATCCAGCTGAAGCACTTGTCCGTTTATCCTCTCTTATATAAAAAAATTCGAGATTCGCGATTGTAATAACTAACAAGTTCATTATTCTCACGTAAAATGAAACGCACACATAAAGTATGGCACATGTTATAATTTAAAAAAATATATTTATTTATTTAACAATTTTTGTACACCGAAAATGTTCCAATAAAAATGCTGGTACAAAAGTACTACTTATTCCATGATGGAATCTCTTCCAGTAGTCCTGCCACAGGAAAATTATAAAACAAAAGCAAAATAATTAGCGTGTACAATCGTAATAATTCTAATCATAATTAAATACTTTAATATATTAATATAAATATACTTACTTTCAATATTTTTTTATTTCTATATTTAATTTCAAAACAGCTACATTATGTTTTGTCTATATTAAAACAATGTTAATTTTGTTAATTTTCTAATGCAAATAACTTACATTTTCCTATTTATTTTCCTCACTCACTTTTCCTCAGCGCAGGTCGCAAAGTGGGTATGGGCTCGGCCTCTAAGTCCGGGTTCAAATGTGCATTGTGATACGTGTTGTGCCTTGAGATGTGTTTTTTTTAAATATAAATTTCAACGTACACCCGTATATAAAACCATTTTCACTTTGCGCATTCAACCACCTCTGGGTGGGTTAAATCTCCGGGCATATGTGGGACTACCGGCGCCCTCACGACTACTACCGATGCTGGTATATAATAATAATAATAATAATAATAAGCTTTAATTAATTCCATACATGCTGTTTACAACTGACAAAAAACATAATTATAATTTGATACATTATTAGATTAGAATAAAAATATATTAAACATTAATTAATTATTACTGTAGTAAATATTATTTAACTTCCTGATTTCATAAGTTATGTGTAAACATAACGTACTTATTTAATATCTATATAATTCAATTATTCATAACAATATATTACTTAAATTTATTATTTAATTACGCAATTATTTTTGTTTATTTACTATTGTATGGACCCCGTTCTCGGGTAAAAGCCTCCCCCAAGAGATGCCACGATTCTCTGTCCTTGGCTGTGTCCATCCAACTTCTGCCCGCCAACGCTACTATTTCGTCAGCCCACCTGGCCCTTGGTCGACCTCTTGTTCTAGTGCCCCTAGGCCCTGACCATTTTACTGATCTCAAGGTCCACCTGTCGTCCTTGTATCGAGCTAAGTGTCCTGCCCACCTCCATTTTCCTTTTAGTGAAAAGGTTAAGGCATCACATATTTTTGTCTTATTTCGGATGTCAACGTTCTTTACCTTATCTTTCAATTTTATGCCTAGATAACTTCTTTCCATCTTTCTCTGAGTAGTTTGAATTTTATTTCTGGTTTTGAAATCAAAGGTCCACGTTTGACACCCATAGGTGAGGCAGGGTAGTATTGTTGTATCCATAACTATTTTTTTGGAGGACAACGGAAGTTGTGATTTAAATATTTCCTTATGTTTCCAGAACTTATTCCAAGTAATCGCCACTCTTCTGTTGATTTCTTCGATGTTTCTTTCCTTATTAAAAGAGATTTGTTTTCCTAAGTATATGTATTTTTTCACAAATTCGAGAGGGGTGTTGTTTGCTAAGATGGGCGTTACATTGCGATTACACATAATTTTCGTTTTTTCAAGGTTCATTTCTAATCCAATTTTCATACTAGCCTCGTTTAAGTCATTTACCATTTTGTTTAATTGGTGAGGGGTTTCCGAAAACAGAATAATGTCATCGGCAAATCTAAGATGGCTTAGAAAGTTCCCGTCTATACTAATACCTTGGTTAGACCATGGTAGTTTTGCCATAACTTGTTGTAAGACGGCTATGAACAGTTTTGGTGAAATTGGGTCTCCTTGCCGGACTCCCCTCTTTATTTTGATTGACTCGCCTACTCTATCTAGTTTTATTCTACTTGTACTGTTATGGTATATATTTTGTAGGATATGAATATATGTTTCATGTATGTTTAACGCGTTCAACGATTCCCATATACTGTCGTGTGAAATTGAATCGAAAGCTTTTTTGTAGTCTATAAAAGCTACATACAGTGGTCTATTGTATTCTAGATATTTCTCTATCACCTGATCCACTACTTGGATATGATCCATTGTGCTGTAGCCGCTTCTGAATCCAGCTTGTTCGATCGGTTGGTGTGCATCGATTTCTGGGGCTATTCTTTCAAGTAAACAGGCGGCAAACAGTTTGTAAAAACAAGGCATGAGACTTATGGGGCGGTAGTTGCTTATGTCAGCCGGGTCACCTTTTTTATATAGTAAAATAATTTCAGATTCCGTCCATTGGTGGGGCACAGCTCTATCATTGAGTATTTTATTATATAGGATAGTGATTGGCGTTAGTAGTAGAGTCTTCGCAATCTTGATATACTCGTTAAGGATTCCGTCTGGTCCTGGGCTTTTATCCGGCTTTAATCTCATTATTTGTTTCAAGATTTCTTTTTCTGTAAATTGATGTATCGGAGAGTTAGCCGAACAGCGGTTAACAATAGTATTTTGCTTTGATATGTCTGGTTGGCTGTATAGGTTAGCGTAAAATTTGGTAGCGGCTTTTATAATTTCTGCGCGAGATTTGTATTTGTTATTGCCAGATTGTAGAAAAGGAATCCATGTTTTCGCTTCGTTAAGTTCTTTAAAAGCTTTCTTAGCAGATCTAGAATTATCAAGATGTCTTTGTATAGTTGTTGTTCTATAAATGTCGTAGCACCTTTTTATTTCTTTATTAGTAAGTTTGTATAGAGATTTTAGTTTTTCTTTGTCAATTTTGTTTAGTTTAGGCTTACTTTGTAGTGCACTTCTTTCTTCCATGAGTTGTAATGCTTTCGCCGATAGGATTTTATTCTTTTGTGTTCTTTTAATGCTATTTAGGCTTAACTTTATATAGTGAATGATTTGTTGGTAGTACTCCTCCACTTTGTAGTTATTTTTAGTTTTTATAAGTTCGGGTATATAGTTCTCAAGATTCGTAAGATACAGTTCCTGCTCCGCTAAGGTTTTCAACTTACTGGATGTATTATTAAAATAACGTCTGGTTTTCTTTGTTGGTTTTAGGTGCAATGTAGCTCTTATTGGTCTGTGGTCCGACCCAAAAGAGAAAGATGTTAATACTTCATATCTAGATACTATGTGAGGTTTCGTAGTCATAATATAATCTATTTCATTTTTTGAATTTTTATTTGGAGATATCCAGGTCCAGCGATTTTTAGATTTTAGCTTAAACATTGTATTTATAATTTTTAAGTTGTATTCTTGAGCATATTGGATAAGTCTTGTACCGCGAGAGCTTCTGATACCATAGCCATACTCTCCTGTCACGGAGCGTTCGTGTTTTTCGGGATTACCGATTTGAGCGTTGAAATCGCCCATAGATAATATTATGTACTCTGTAGATATGGAATCATGAGCTTTCTCTAAATCCTTGTAAAAACTGTCTATTTCTTCCAGCGATGAGTTTTCGGTGGGTGCATACACTTGAATTATAGCAAAGCATTGGTTCTCTAGCTTGATTTCTAGAATGCATATTCTTTCGGAAATTCCGGTAAATTTTATAATGTTATTTTTATGTTTCTTCCTAACTAGGAAGCCTACTCCATATAATCCTTTCGTTTGCCCTATAAAGTAGAACACGTACTCATCGTCTTCGATTATCTTTTCTCCTAGGCGGCGAACTTCGCACAGACCTATTATATCATGGTTAATACTTTCTAGTGCTGTCTTGAGCTCGATGTATTTTTGATCTGAAGATAACGACCTTACGTTAAAGGTACAGATATATAAGGTATTTTTTGTTTGAATATTTTCTCTTGGGGGGTTTTGGTCGTACTCTCCCTCGGTGACCGGCCGTACTGGGAGATTGGAGGATGGAAGAGGGACTGACTTTGATTGCTATTCTATGCTATATTCCGCTGTTTGGGCGAGGTTTAATTTTGGCGTTTGTATTATATATTTCTTCATGTTTCCTTTATTTTTCTTAGGTGGTTGTTTACTAGATTGCAGAATATTTTGGCTGCCAGGGTGAAGTGTTTCGGGGGATTCAGATAAGATTCTTTTGTTTGACTGTTTATGGGGTGAATTTTTCTTATTTAATATAATAATTTTATCGTATTTTATGAAGGCGGTGTTGCCTGCTTCTTTTTCTTTTTGTAATTGGACTTGCAGTTCTTTGCGCTTATTTAAAACTTCAATTGGGAAGTCTTCTTTCAAGTAATATGATGTATTTTGTAAGTAATGTTTATTTTTTTGTATTTTTAGTTTAATACCAAATGTATTGAATGTAATTACTATCGGTCTTATTTTTTGGCCTTTCTTCCCCAGTCTTCTAACCGCTTCAATGTTGCTAGTATCACACGAAATTTTTATGTATGTATTTATTATGTTTATAACCAATTTTTCGAGTTCATCGTATGACCGTTCGCTCTCTTCTACGCCAAACAAGATTAAATTTTTGCGTCTCTGCTGTCTTTCTAGATTGTTTATTTTATTTGCTTGCTCCTCTATTTTTTTCTCTAGTATCTCGTTTTTGTGTTCTAAGTTATTAAACTTTTCGTTAAGGCTGTTAATAATTGTATTCTTAATGTCTTCTTTCATCTCTAGCATATCTTGTTTTTGTTGTTTTATGTCTTGTTGCATGATAACTAACATATTTTTTATTTCCTCCATAACTAATTATGATCTTCCTAGCGCCCTCTATATGAGTGAGTGAGTACTGCTTGTTTTAATATCGATCGCGTTGTCGAAGACTGTATATCCGTCGATGTCGTCGAGTCGATGCTGGTATACCGCACTAAAACCACTGCGATTTGCTACAAGCTGCTTGAAAAAGAGTATCCCGGATCTGATAAACACAGGACACCCCCCGCGACCGGCTGGTTCGCTCGAGGCTAGCCGGGCTTCTTCCTAGTATCTGGAAGCTCCGACAACCAGGACCACGCTGGAACAGGGCGACCGGGTTTCCAGCCTTACCCCGAGTTTCGTTAGACGGGAGGCAGAAGGTGCGCATAGCGCCTCCTTCGCACTCCCGCCCTACGTCTTTACGCCCAACGGAGCGGGACGGACGTGACGTCATCTTATCTATTCCACTCGTACCTGCATAATATGACACCATCATTTGCTCAAGGCGGAAAACATCGTGAGAAAACCTGCATGCCTGATGAGATAAAAAAAAATACGAGAGTATAAAGTTCACTCCTCACCTGATCTTGAGAAAGAGATACATGCCCCAAAAGTGGGACATAATAATATAAGGGATGCTTACCGATAGCTTACGACTTTTATTTACTTCAATTTTTGTACTATGTTGATAAAAAAATGTGTCCTGGAGACACTTGAAGTCTTATAGTTTGACGGATATGAATAATTATGATTAGTAAGAAACAATTATCTTACAAGAGCATAAAGTTACTCTTCACGAGATACAACAGATAACTGCTAAATGCAGGAAAAAACTGCTCAAAACATGAAAAATTATTATATTAATATAATTACTATGATGGCAGGAAAAAACTAATTAAAATTAACATTACATAAGCAATTTTCGAGCTGTAATAGTTTTGTCAGTTTAGATGCAAGAAACATAGAATCAACAGTCATGGCCACAAAAAACAATGATCATCAAGGAACTTATTTTAACCGGGTGAGGATGTTAAGCCGCACTCCCGGCTGCATGGGTACCATCTCCATGCTCGTTTGTGTCGTTCAACAGCTTTGCTGTATTTCGGAGAAGGGCCAGACAGGTAGTGTAATTACTGGCAGCGAGACCTAATATCTCATGTCTTAAGATAGGCAGCACATAAATGAATTTCCTGACCTAATTCCGGGTGAACTAGTTTATGTTCATAGGTGACTTCAACCACTTACCATCAGGCACGTCTGCCAGTGTGTATTTTTATTTTGAGGAGGCGTTTATTTATAAGTTTAAAAATAAAATTTTGTACATAATTCCTTTGTAACTGAATGCTTAGAATAAAGGAGTGTGAGATTTTGTAGATAGAATATATTTATTTATATTGAGAAGGATCGCCGAAAGTTAATATTAACATAACATAATATATTATAATATATAACTAGCTCGGGAAATATTCGTCCTGCTGCAACAGCGCTCAACGCTACCTATCCTGTGAAATTAGTATTTATTAGTTATTAGTTAGTAGTAATATTATTCTTATTTATTAGTTTAAACGAACTCCACATAATGTCAAAGTTATAATCAAGATTGGATATTATATTTCGAAGTTTATCAAATATAAACTATTTAACACGATACTTTATACATATATATAAAATCATTATATTTGTAATGTATTTTGCACACAAACCTATAAACATTTGATGCATATAATATAAACCTTATTCTTTTTCTAACAGCTTTTAGCCTTTGATACTCAAAAGTAAGGCAGGCATTTGGTAACAAAAAATATTTGATTAACCTTTATTACAAAAGAATTTCGAAATCGTAAGCATCAAGCGAATTTAGGTTTATGTAATAAAATAATATTGTATACAAAACACATCACTAAACATATTGATAATTTCAATGTTATGGACAGCACTTAATAACAATTTTATGGCCACAAAATAGTGTAATTAGAGGTAAATCCCGTGGTATGGTGGATAAAAAATCCATCGAAAAGGCACGGAGAAAAACTTCCGTGATGAATACATACAGGCGTTTCGTTAAAATGGTTAACTTTTTGTTAAATCCTCGCAGTTATAAAAGCGGTCCATTGGACGCAGCGTTTATTCTACATCTTTGGATACAAGCAAAATGTATGTTTTGAATGTTTTAATTGCGTCCACGGTTTTCATTTCCAGCCAGGCTGTGTCTGGTAAGCAATTTTTATTTTAATTTTTTTTGAAACAGAAATATTTAGAGAAGCATTTTTTATTATAGCTAGTGTTAATAGCTTTAGGCAAGTTTTGATGAAATTTAAATTAGTACAGGCTTTATTTCAACGAAATATTTTTTTTATATATTAATAAAGAATTTAAATAATTAAATAGGCTTAAAAATAGTAGTGGTATTTGTTTTATTTATTTATAGTTATTTGAAGTGTGAACATTGTTTGAAGTGGGTGTTTTATTATGTTGTGATTCAAGAATTTCTATGGTTTTTAAGGTGGTTTTCATTTTTAAGGCGTATATTAAACGATATGGTTTTAAATCTACAATTAAATATCTAATATCATTTTCCAAAAAAATAATTTAGCTGAATATTTTTACCGGTTTAGTTATATATTTATTTCTATAGATATATTAAATCTAGGGAAAATGTTATTTTATTATGCCTAGTTATTGATTTTCTTTATATAATTAATATTAAAAAATTTGATACTTAACGTTTTCATTTTTTTTTTAGTGGATATATTTGAAAAATGTAGCATCAAAGATGACGAATGCTTGAAAAGATCAAACAAGCAAACCCTTCAGAGTATCGGGAAAACTGGCCTCCCCGACTTAGGGATACCTTCGATCGATCCTATTACGGTGCAAAATTTTACGGTCACAGTATTGGATTCAGTGACGCTGACCTTCAAAGAGGGGGTGGTGAAAGGGATCAAAGACTGTGACTTTAAAAAATACCAGTAAGTAAAAATTTTGATATTACGGTCGGTACGCATGTCTTAAGTACATGATAAAATCGTTTAAAAGTAAAAAAGAACATAATAAAATAAAAAATAAAAAAATCTTACGGCGGTATTGTTGCGCAAATATTATATGCGGTGTGTCGATAGTTAAATGGTAGGTTTTATTTATGATAATTTTTAACGTTCTTAGTGACCAGCCCACTGCTACTCAACACTTATTATTCTTGTGGTATCGGCAACTTTTAGTTTCGTTATAGATTTTTTTTAATATCAATATAATATTATAACATAGAGTATTTAAATTTTGCGTGCATACACGATAGACAACTTTGTTATTTTAAGAAAAAACCGACGTAAGTAAATAGACTTGTATGTAATTACTACGCTATGGCCAAAAAAATAAACTTTTTTATTTGGTTATAATATTATCATGACCATTGTCTTTATTAACTAATTGAATTAAAAATGATGTTGGTGAATATTTATAATGATGCCTGACGTTTCAGATACTTTTCAGCAACCATGTTCACGGAAGGACCCTCAGTCAGTCAGCATGGTTGCTGTAAAATAAAGTGATAAAATCCGAAAAAGCTAAACAACTTTTCCACATAATATAAATAATGTTTTAAATTCACAAATTCATTATACTTCGTTTTTGTAAAATTTGCTATATTTTGATTTCAATAAATATTTAGAGCTTCGTGAAAAGTACTAACCGATTTTTCTACTAAGGGATAATCTTTTAAAGATGGAACAAGTAAATGCTTACACCCTTTATAAATAGAAAAAAATAAAGAAAAAACTAAGCGGAAGCTGATATAGATCGAATTAACTAGTGGGAGAGTTGCGCCTCGCGCGCAACTGCATGTTTGCGTTTATTCCTTTTTTTTTCACCAATCAGTCTTGTTAAATTCTGGAAAAAGGCACAACATAGTGTTATTACTAGAACAGTGACGTTTTCTTGCGTAACCGTATAGCAACGCATTGAAGATTCATCAGTATAAATGGGATAATTTTATAACGTATGTACAGGTAGAGTTTTCGCCTAACTATTATGTAATAGATGTTTTTAGAAAGAAAAAAGGAAACTAAAGTCGAAGCTCAATGTACGTCACAGCAGATAATATAATATCTATTAAATACACCATATAAGTTTTACGACCACTTATGTCATTTTTAGTGCTTCTGTGGTTTTTGTCTATTATAAATAAGGATAAGTTTTCCTTTTAATCAATAAAGTTACGTACGTTTGCATTTATTAATGCATAGGGCGCAAACGAGCAGTCGAAGCCTTTTGGCGAATATCGTCTTTTCCCTATTTCCTCCCTCTAAATTGGGCAACGGAAACTCGGGACAGCAAACCTGTCACTTTACGCCGGTATCATGTGAGCGAGAGTACTGCTCCAGTCGTGTCGTACTCAATTAACTGCAAAACACCATGGCACTATCTCTTGACATTTAAATGCATTTGTTGATTGTATAAAATCGTATTTTTTATTAGTACAATACTTTATAAGTACAAGATTAAGTTAATTCAATTCAATTTAATTTAATTCAATTAAATCATTTATTCACATGAATGTAGTAAATACGTGAGTAATGTTAAAACTAAAAACAAGTGTCATACCTTCTACCATGTCATGGTGTTTGAATATAAAGCTTAATCTAACCAAAATTAATTACATGTTAATGTTACTAACAAACCAATTTCATTTTTTAGTATTGATTTGGAAAAGAAAGTTGGAAACGCCAAAATAGTATGTGACCTTAATGTTAAGGGTCACTTCGTCATCGCTGGGTCCAGTCCAGCGATACAGAGCTTACTTGGACGAGAATCTATCAGAGGAGAAGGAAATGCTAAAGTAAAGCTTGGTGAGTATGATTTTGAATATTCAATAAGTTAGAGATATGGTAAGTAACATAAATTGATTAAAGTATAAGTTATAGAATATGTATTTAGTTTGTAAGTAAGTATGTATGAGTTTCGAATAATCCGGAGTCAATTTGGGCCTTTCCGACTGATTTCGATATTTTCGACCTTGTTAAAGGGCAGACGATGGTCCAGTAGGTCCATACCCACTGGACTATTCTCGGCCCGAGCTCATGCTCGGCCTCCTGAGCAAGAGCGTCCGGGTTCGAATCTGAATTCCTGCGCCTGCACCCTGTGGTGCCATGAAATGTGTTTTTCTAAATTTCAAAGTCCATCCTGTGTACGAAACGATCGCTAGCATACCACCGAGGGAAAATATCGTGAAGAAACCTGCATGCATGATAACATTGAAAGTATTTGAAGGTGTGTGACACCAAGCTGCATTAGGCCAGCGCCTCGGTGAACTATGGCCCGAAACTCTCCTCGCCTGATTTCGAGGACGAGACTCGTGCCCATCAATGGGACATATTATATGGGTTGCTACTTTACTTTACTTTTAAGGGCAGAAAAGCATCTGCTAAGACTTTGTTGACTCGTGAGTCTTGTGATGATCATTCATTTCTAGCATTTTCGACTGTCCGCTGTCCCGTCTTAAATAAAAAATGTTTTCATGACAAATTTGATTATGCTATGGAGGCAAACTAGCAGATGCCTTAAGGTTGTTCCCGACAGACATCCGAACGACCAGAGATTATGTAGATGCATTGCTCTCCTTTCAATATGGACCACCGAAAACTCACAAGCCGCACGAAACGTGACAGCATTGCTGTCAATTTACACTGTTATTAGAGGTCGTGCCGGCCCAATTAGGCTGTTATAACTCTTCAAAAAACAAGTTCTTCAAATTCAAACTATGGCCTTATACCAGTAGATTCTTCATACGAATATTATGCAAAAAATGTCGAAAGATTGTTTCTTAGTAATAGCACATAGCATCTTCTGACAGGCATTGTTCGTTTGAATGCTTGTCATCTGTTTGTAGTGGCCTCAAGTTGTGACATTGAAATTGATCATTTATTTAACGTACGTAGTTTTGAACAATTCGTTATTAGGTAATGATACTTATGTTTTTTATTAAACACTCATATGTCTATCCTTGAGTTTTTATCCGTAATTTTACGTCATATGTTGCTTTGGTGTTTATCGGTTCCTGTTTTTAACGAGATTTGGGATTTGATTAGAATGTTGAACCTGAGTTGTTTTCTAAATAAGATATCAAAGGTAGGGCAATATAGGCGCTCCGTACATATTATTATCTACGATACATTGAAAAAAATATATCAGATTTTTTTTGACAAAGATTCAAAAGATAACTTGATCGGATTCATTGATGTTATATCTATTATGTGTATACAGTTTTGCCTAAAATGAGATAAAATTTATCTTCCTATATTTAAGTACCTTGGTACTTACTATTAATTATTTCATAATAGATATAGGTACCATAAATAGTTCAAATATGTAACGGTTTTATAAATGAGGAATTTAAGTAGATTTTTTTTCAATTGATTAACGATTTTTAATTTTACACTAATTTTTATCGGTATATAAAAAAAAACTTTCATTTTTGACATGGCGTTCATTAGTAACCAGGTATAAAAATATAGGATCCTGGTTACAAATAAAAATTAATTATCTGCGTACGTAAGAAAGATGTAGCATTTCAAAATCATAAAGGGCGTTCATTAAAACAAATATGTCTTAATTAACCATGATAACTCAAGAACACTCGAATGAAGTCACAGGCAAAAGCTAGTAAACAATATTAATGATTAAAATCCATATTCAGGTAGAAGAACTGATGATGGCCGTAATAAATAACAACAATATTATTAGGATTCTTCAAAAACTTTTGTCAAAATTTCCATTTTACAATGAAGTTAATTTTAAATAGTGTAGGTGTCTGTTTTTATTCTCTTTCATCCCGAAAGCCTCGGATTTGATAAAAGGAGATCATTGTTATGATGAATAATGAAGACCATCATCATCATCATCATCATATCGTATGATTCGGCATTTCCCAACTTTAATTTTAGAGCAACAAAATTGTTTTTTTTGTTTGTTGTTTATATGATATATATATATATTAACCTTGTTTAGAAACGTATAACAGCTATACATCATAGTACAAGTACAAGGCCGTGAACATACACGGATATCGTTTATCGATAAACATAGAATTAAATTAGTTTATGGAAATGCAATTCTACGATAATTTTGACGTCAATTGTAAATTACGACACTTCCAACCTTATATCATTACTTACCTACAACTAGATGTTTCTTGTGCTCCTTATATTATTAATAAATATCATTTACCTGTTTCAATATCTATTTTTTTATAACAATAAAGTGTATTATTAGCAAACAAATTATTGTAACTTAATTAATTATTTCTAAAGAAAGTTTTTAGATAAACCGCTTTCGAAATCCGTATTCGATTTTTGAAATATGAAATTAGTTGGATCGTTTACGGATTATTTACTTTTATTTAAAATTTTTGTTAAAAGCACACTCCCTAATAGCTCAATTTTTTATTTGGTAATTAATTAATTAAAAAGAAATACATTGTAATTTGGTATTACAATGTATTTCTTTTTAATTAATTAATATACTAGTGGACCCGTAGACTAATGTACTGTCTGAAGTGAGTGTCATTATAGTGTTTATTATCTTACATGTTTTAAATATAAATTTCCTTCGCAATTTTTCCACATTTTATCACCGTTTAAACCTTCCCTCCCAGATTCCCACGAATATATCAAGACTAAAATTAGCTAAATCATTTCAGCTGTTCGCGAGTTTAAGCGAGACTAACGAACAACTATCTAATTTTATATATAAGAAGTTTTATTAAATGGTCCAAAATTCATTATTAAAATAATTGCATTTGGAAAGTTTATTCGCGATAATATGATATATTATCTTATCGGTGAAAGAAAACATCGTTAAGAAACCTGTATAACATCTCATCAGAAAATTAAAAGTATTTAAAAATGTGTTAAGTATATCAACCCGTATTAGGCCAGTGCATAAACTAAAATCTGGTGAACTAGAACCTAACTGTATGGGGCGAGAAGACCCATACCAATTGGGATATAATATCCCTTATTAATATTACATACATCAACATCTTATGTTTTGTATGTAAAAAATAATTGGTACAAACATAAAAACTAAATAATGTTTTTTTTACAGAAAAACTAAGTCTGGACTTTACGTTCCCGTTCAATCTAAAGAGACATGACGATGATAAAATATATATAGATTACCCAGAAGGTAAAATCAAGTTCAAATATGACGTCGACAGAGCTACATTTTCTGCAGACAAAATATACATCGGGAAAGAAGATATAAGTAAGTATTTAACAGAGGCATTAGGAGACTGTTAATACATATTATAATGCACTTTCCGAAATAGACAAAAGCTCTCTATATCGTGAAGCTAGCATCGTCCTGCCGTTAGGCTCCTATACTTTTCATTCCCATATAAGTATCTGGAGTATGGTGATAAATTATAGCTTTTGTGTTATTCTAATGTATAAGCTATATTAGAGCTTCATTAAAATCCATTTAGTAAATATATCATTCAGTTTTTGCGAAACAGAGTACCAGACACCCATACAATCCTCAGCATCCTGATTAATATTTCATAGCAGGATTAATCAGGATAATATGTTAGTGTCCTCAAATAGATGAATATAGATGCATCGTCAACCTTGACATGGTTCATGGGAACCTCTTACGTCACTGTTTGACACAAGGTCTCATTAAATCAAAATAAATATAATACAACAGTCACACCACGTTAACCTAGCCCAGCGGTAAGCTAGTAAGTACTTGTGCGACGAGTACTAGGAACGGACATAAATAAAAAAAATACATATTTTACCATCCATGACCCAATGCAAATCTCTTTATTCTCATCTCTCCAAATTGGTATCTAAATATGAATTAGTATTCAACAGGTTGTGTTAAAAATCAATCTTAATTTTTCAGGTAAATTTGTGGTTGCATATCTGAATGAAAACTGGAAATTCGTGATGCAGAACTTCGGAAAGACATTCATAGAGAAGGCAATAGCGTTCTACTCCAAATTCATCAGGACATTGTTCGAGCAGATACCAATCGACAGTTTGATCACCGATGACCTGTCCGCTTATGTTAACTGAGGAATGAATGAATGATATTTTTACCTGGGTATTAAATAATATGTAAATAGTAAATATGGGATTTCGTGTTTTATTTATTTCTAACATTTATCTAGACACGTTACAACCGTCAAGCTAAGCTCAAGCTAGCAAAACCGGCGAGCGGCCCCGAGTGTAATACTATACGAACTATTTGGACTCACTTTTGATTCCCTCATAGCTCAGAAACTATTTCATATGAGCAAATATTCTAAATTTTGCTCATATATTGAGAACTGAGATACACGTGTGCCCCAAATACCATAAAAACATCTGAAAGGTTATTTAGATCTAAATGTCCTTATTTTATCCCTAACTTTAACTAATATATGAATCAAAACTCTATCCTAGTTTCAGAGGAAAATTAAAATTTGTCATCTGATAGGTGGACAAGTAAATAAAAAATCAGAAACTTGCATGTTTTTATTATTTGAAAAAAATCAAATCATTGATTCTTATAATAAACTTGTTGAAGCGGCTAAACACGTTCAAGAGTGGAGGCCGCGTTTAGGTAGACGAAGTGTTGGTCGGCCATTAACCAGATGGAAAGACGGTCTCTGTGCTGAGGCAGGTCCGTTTTGGATGCGAGTGATAAAGGCTCAGCCGTCTTGGCGTCCATTAAGGGCAGTTCTGTTCAGCAGTGGATGGAAAAATGATGATAATGTTAATGTGATCATGATCATTAGGAACTGTTTTTTAAAGTGCCTGTATTGTAAGAATAGCAATACAAATCAATGACAATGCTGATTTTAAGGTAGTCAGGAGAATATTATATTATATTAGGATGAAAACACTGCCCTTATTTTTAATTTTTTTAGCTCAATCATATTATTATACAAATCCGTGGAATTTCGGAAGTCATATTTTTTTGCTAGCTTGAACCAGCAATCCTCTTCTCATTTGTCATTCAATCAGCATCTTTCATTACCATTCCTTCAACCGTAAGTCATAAGAAGATATTATATTCTAAGCTGTAAAATATTTTATGTTGTTTATATAAATTTCACGACTGACTATTAAACATGGCACGCATTTAGATCTCACTTCGTTTATAGTTGAAGTTAGCCAAGGCATATTATATTATTATATGTAATATTAAACTTTTATTTCAAGCTCTCGTTTCATATTTATGTTCTTAAATGGGCAACGAGTGTACATGCTACGTATTAATTGAAATTTTCTTGCAATTAACATTTTAACAAACGCGTTA
Source organism: Lycaena phlaeas (assembly GCA_905333005.2). Lineage (NCBI taxonomy): Eukaryota > Metazoa > Arthropoda > Insecta > Lepidoptera > Lycaenidae > Lycaena > Lycaena phlaeas. Next base: position 5,658,217 of record HG995176.1, read on the forward strand.
CGGAGCCTTAACTTAACAGCACCCCTAGACAAGTGGCATCCGCGCCGATTCTATTCCTTTGCGTTTACTCGCTAACTCATAGGGTTGCTGCAAAATTTTTGAAGAACGTTTATCAAGACACATAAAGTATATTATGGTTTGTAAAAAAGTATAAAAACGTATGTAATTCGTCCCCCCTAGAAGAGTGGCATAAACGCTAAACGAATATGATAGAAAAGAATTAGAACGAAAATAATTGTTTGAGAATTACACTAGCTTACGACATTAATCAAAATCAAGAAATATTATAATAATAATGTTCGTTTTAAACGAGGTACAGAGATTGTTAAACGTTTTTACAAACAAAACCATATACTTCATGTGTCCTAATAAACGTTCTTCAAAAATTTTGCAGCAACCCTATGAGTTATCGAGTAAACGCAAAGGAATAGAATCGGCGCATATGCCACTTATTTAGGGGTGCAGAACCTTAAAATAGCATAGGATAGCATAAAAACTGTCCCCATAAAAAAAACAATACATATGTGAAAAATTTCACGGTGACCCGTCAAGTGTTGCATCTCATAATATATCTCATTATGTAGATTTCTATTAGTACGATCCTAATTTTGACAAGTAATATGAAAATCACGATCTTTGCATTCTAAGGCGTTCCATCCACAGACGCGTACAATTATAAAATATTTTTTGTATTAGATGCGTACAATTATAAAACAAAAAATGTTGTAAGAACACCTGGTTAGACAAAAATTGTTTTCTAAAGACAATGTTGTTATTTTATATTGTCTATTATTCCTTGAAAACATGAAATTTGTAATAACTACGTCAATCTATATGAATATTAATGCAATGTTAACTTAAGTTGATTGCAATTGATTTTTTCGCAGGAAGTCATTATAATATTATGTTTAACGGTTTGAGATTGAAAAAAAAAGAAAAACATTCTGTAATAATGTAAAGTAATGAGTTACATGAAATGTGTTCAAAAAAAAATACTACCAGTTAACCACTATAGATAACTACAATTATCATTTTAATTCATTATATTAAAGATATTGATCTTTAATATAATAAAGATAAGTAAAACAAAATATTATAATAATTAAAACAATTCAGGCAATGTTATGGAAATACAGAATTATAATATTTACACAGGGCGACCTCTAAATTATTTTTATGTAAGAAGCGTTATATAAAAGCAAATTTTATAATTTTCAGCTTATTTGTATGTGAGGTTTTAGCAATATAAGTGAAAATGTATGTGCTTTATATTGTGTTTGCGTGTTCTCTCTTATTTTTGTGCAATGGCGGATATGGTAAGAGAAGAGAAGAAAATATTTTTACTTAAAGAAGAAAATATTTTCCGTTAGAGATGAAAATATTTTTACTTTAAGAATTAAAATAATAAAACACCTTAATTAATGTTATCCTTTTGAAGGCGTGAATATATAGTATTATATCAAGCGAGTAAAATAATTTTACAGAGAATAGAGAAAGATGTTACAAGAAATGGTTGATGAGGATCTTATATTTCAACTTCAGCAATTATGAAACCTTGAGATGCCGTTGAATATCTACATAATATTATTTTGAGATGTTCCGACGTCTTCTGCGAATAGCTTATTTATAAAACATATTTATGGCATATAGAAAAGGCGTCTATTAATATAATATATTTTATCGAGTTTGTATTTGAATAAAAAATCTACTTGTAAAAAAGCAAGCGTTAAAGTTAACCAAATTTTAATCATTACTTAACAAATTAAAACATAATATTATACAATAATCTATTAGTTTATAAATAAGAAAAAAAAACAATAAAGAAAAAGATTATTCATTTTTGTAGATATGGACATTACTTAGCTAGCTAAATTAATAATAACCACGAGCATATTTCCTGAATATTTGCTAATAAAATAAATATTTGTAAAATACTTTACTATCATTAAAATATCTACTTACTATCTTATTTATGTTTTACGCGTGGAATAACAAATATAATATTTATTTATTTATTTTTATTTATTTATTTATGGACATTCCACATAGATAACCTTATTCTATGTTATAAACATCAGTAATAATAAAACTAAAAGTAACTAAAAGCCTGTCCTGAGTAAAAACGTATTTTAAAAACAATTAAGTTTACCTATTAGGAATATCTTTAAAGTCTAAAATATTATTATAAGGGCCTGTTTCACCACTTCCTGATAAGTGACGAATAGGCTATCCACCAGACATCCAACAGATATAGTATGGAGTATCTGTCAAATATGTTGCAGATAGCCTATCCGGCACTTATCAGGAAGTGGGTGGTGAAACAGGCCCTAACACAAAATTCAGAGCTTTGAAGCTTAGGTTTACTTTCATTTACGTCCTAACAATTTTTTTTTCGTTCCTTACTCTGTTGCCAGTCTGCATGTCTGTGTGTAACTAAAACCTACAGGGCTATTCTATATATTTTGCCGTAATTATTTATATATTTAGCTTAAGATACCATCTAATATTAGTAACCGTAGGTCATTGACATAAAATCATTTAATTTAGGAGTTAGATCCCACAGTAAGGGAACACGTTTCGCATCCGAGAGCGTGGATTAGATACGCCATGTTTTATTTTTTTAAACTGTTTTTGTAAGACTCTGGGTCTGTTTCACAATGTCCTAATAAAGTTCCAATTAAACTATTTGCAACATATTTACCACATAACTACAACGTTTTTGTTTCACAATTGACAAATAGCAATATTTGGCTAATAAAGTTCCCTGTAAACTATAGGTCGGATCAACTGGCCATTAGCAAATTCATCTGTCAGATAAATTAGTTGACAGATATATACGCGGATGACAGCTTCACGAAATTTGACAATTTGACGTTCCGGTAACAGTAATATACAAAATAATTTAAATTGTGTTTTGATCGTTTAATAATTAAGGGATAACATTATATACAAGGTCTATGTAAATAAAAGGTATAAAGATGGTATGATACATACAATTAAATTTTAAAAACATATTTTCATGTATATTTACAACATGAAATGTTTTTCTAAAACATATTTATCGTAAAATGGAACTATGAAATGCGAGGTTGCCAACCCTACTAACCAGTAAGTGCCAAATAGGGATCTGCCAAATAAATTTATAGGGAAGATGATGGTGAAACCCAATCAAGACTAACTAGAAGATTCATCTGTCAATTAATTTATGTGTCATATAGCTATAGGGTACTTTAATGGTACATTGTGAAACAGACCCTCTAATAAGTAAGCACTAACATTTTAGTTTTATTCACGAATAATCGTAATATTGTCAATGATAACTCAGCTAAGCTATGTTGAACACAATAGGCGCCAGAAATTACGTTACGCATCCCTTGACTTTTGATGAATGTGAGAAGAAATGAACTGCGGGGTATAATATAGTTTGTGGTTAGTTCAACTCAACTGACGCGACCGTCGTTATCCACTGCCACACAAAATAAAGCTGCGCGAATGTTGAGTTGAACTATCTGTAGTAATTACAGTTAGGCACAGCACATCTCTTATATTTTTTATATGATTTCCATTAACTCATAACATTTTTTTCAGTTGATACGATAAAAAAATGTAGCATGTCTGACGATAAATGCTTAAACAACCTTTTTCAAGATCTTCTCAATAAAGTCAGTAAAGATGGATTGAGTGAGATAGGAATACCTCCGGTTGATCCTGTGAAGGTACAAAATGTATCTGCCATAGTTTTGGATGATGTTACACTTTTTATGCCAGAAGCCAGCGTAAAAGGAATTAAAAGTTGCAAGTTTGAATTCAATCAGTAAGTCGATATTATTTAAGATCCTATTTTTAGGGTGAGAGTGGTTTTCAAGGTAACGGCTTTCGAGTCCAATTTATTGCCAAAAAGTGCCAATTATTTTACCACCAAGATGTGATCATGTGTCATATCAATCAACTAAGAGTGCAAAGTGATATAATATTGGAGTGAACTTCTTTTCTTAATCTGTAGGTACTAGAACGGATATCATTTACGGATGCATCACTTTACATTGCAAAGAGCAGTCCAGCCGATTTATTTATCGTATCTTGACTTATATTACCATAATAACAAATAACAACAATTACTTATCGAATTGCTTCATTGGATTTTGAATTCAGAATACTATGACCAGTTTCTTTTTTTTATAGAACTCATATGATGGTTCTATTATTCTGTTATTCATTTATATTTTAGTAATGTGTGAGCACAATAAAGAATATTCATTAATTCATTCATGGGCATGACGTGTTTTCATATGACTTCGACAGTTATTAAGGATCACTTTGCATTCATACTTCCTTTTTTCTTTTTCTTATCTACTCAAACGTCCGGGCGACTATAGTCGCCCAAAACTTTTTATTTCTTCTTCTCTTCTACTTCTTTATTTTGGATTCTTCATAAGGATTACTTGATTGATGATACATCTTGATTCTTGGTGGTAAAATAATTCGCACCTTTTAGCTGTAAAATTATATTTTACGAATATACCATAGCTATGCTTTTCCACAATTATGTTTTATTCTAAATAACTTATATCTTAATTTATGACCAAAATTCTTTAGTGTGTCAATCTTTGTTTTGTTTTAGTATTGACATGGCAAAAAGAATTGCCAGGCAAAAGATAATGTGTGATATCACAGTCAAAGGAGCGTTTACGTTATCTGGGAAGAGTCCGCTCTTGCAAGGCTTGCTTGGAATCACCAATGTTACAGGAAGTGGCGTCACTAAAGTGAAGCTAGGTAAGATTACTTATAAGGAATAAAATATATTTTTCAGAAATACATGAAGCTTGTAGCGCGACTTTAATATAAAATAGTTCACACTGCAGCCACTAGCCAGCGATCCTTCCTGGGAATTCATGGCTAGCACTTCTATGATTACCCGGCACGGCAGCTATACTGTGGCAAAATGACGGTTGTCATTCCATGTATACTTACTTATATTATTTTATCATATAATAAGTATTTAACGAGCATATTGTTACTTTATTAATTGCGTTCATAAAATACTATGGGTAATGATGGTTCCCATTACACGCCATGTAATTGAAACACTGATTAAGTAGCTTTAATCGTCCATATAATCAAGTTGTAAAGAGATAATTATATCGTTTAAAATGAAATTTACTATAATGTATTGTCTGAAAGTTGATAGTGTTAACATACGTGGTACATTCAATAAAAATAAAATTAATTTTAAATAAAAAAACCAAAAACCGACTTCAAAACTATACCCTTAAATTATGTTAAAATAACATTTAAATACTTCGAGATGAAGTTAATTAACAAAAATAATTAACGAAAATATTGAAACTTATATTATGTCTTACTTATACTATTTAAAATTAGGTATTTTTCGAATCGACCAGCCAAAACTAAGATGGCCTACACAGACATCTACTCAATACTTGGTGTATGTGATTAATCATTAAAATATCCTCTTTGGCTGGCACCGACTCCACAAATATTCGTAATTAATTCAAGGTTACTGAATTAGTGTACCGAGTATTTAAAGTCACAATGCTGAAAAATGTGGAAGTCAACATTGCAATGTTATAAAAATTACTCAAATATTGTTACTTCATTTTATTATTCATTTCATATAATTTTCCATATTGCCTATGTATATTAAATACTAAACAGGTAATTTACGTTGATTTTTTTTGTTACAGAAAAAATCCGCCTAAGTTTCAACTTCCCTTTCAATCTAAAAAGGACAAGTGATAGTACGATTCACGCTCACCTTATCAGGGAGAAGGCCACATATGAATATGATGTACAGAATGTTGTCTTTGCTGCAGACAAACTTATCATTGGAACGAGTGATATGAGTAAGTAACAGTTGAAATTATACATAAATAATGTACTTTCTTTAGGGGATAGAAATATTTTTTTACAAGTATATTGTTTTACAAAAAAAAAAAATTAATGTAATTTATTTAGCGGTGAGAACGCAACTCGCATGTGACAGTTTTTTATTGTTGAGTTGAATTGAAATTTTCACATCGTTATGATCGAGGAAAATCTTTTTTATTTTATGGAAATATACAATGAATTATAATATAATTGAACACAATTTTAGCTCGTAATATTTTCAGTTTTTTTTAATTATTCTTTGAGCTAACGCGATTAGTATTTAAATATATTTTCAATGTCATAACAATTCAAGTAAACAGTAGGAGCCTATGGTGACTCTTAATGGCCAAAGACATCCATCGAACCAGAGGTTATACAGTTGCGTTGTCCTCCTTTTCCCTATACTCCCCAGGGCCCACCAGGATATCAAAAACGCGACAGCAGAACTTACCACGTCCACCGGTATTATTACGGGCGGAAAGTTGTGCATGCAAATACCTTTTTTTATTTTTCGGAATGACCTATGCTGTCGGCCTTAAGGCCTTTAAGCTTCATCGGTTTGTTAGATGAGCAGATGGCTCATATAATTATTTTAAAAGGGGGTTTCCCCCGCTAGTCGGTCTGCAGGCATCGAGTCGGGAACAGGCAAAGACCTATAAATGACCGTGTACCGTACCGTACCGTGGTACCGTTTTATTTAGTAAGTATATTAATTGTTCGGGCGCGATTGAGATCCCGATGTTTCGGTAATGTTTTAGTTGCTGTGATCACGCTCTCACCTAAACCGCATGCCAACCGCGTTGTAAAGTATCAACCCTTACATGTCCCACTGCTGGGCACGGGTCTCCTCCTCGAAATCAAGCGAGGAGGGTAATGGGCCAATAGTCCACCTCGCTGGCCCAGTGCGGATTGGTGAACTTCACATACCTTCAAAGACTTTCAATCTCATCAGGCATGCAGGTTTCCTCACGATGTTTTCCTTCACCGGTGAGCGAACGATGGTCTCGTGTGCACTTAGAAATTTAGAAAAACCCATTTCAAGGCACACACGGACGGGTCAGGATCGAACCCGGAACCCCTCGCGTAAGAGGCCGAGTCCGTCCACCACTGGACCACCGTCGCTCCCACCACTGGACCACCGTCGCTCTGTACCGCGTTGTAAATTTATCGTATTTTTGTTCAAACCGTATTTTGAAGAAAAATATTATAATTTATTTAAATAAATTAAACTTATATAATTCAGTCAGCTTATTTATCTAGTGTTGTATAGAGAAGGGCAGGATAGGTAGACGCCCTCAAACGCCTGCGGGCGGTGACGGGTGAGGCGGAACGCGAGAGGGAGGTGGTGGTCGCGGTGTCACTGGACATCGCGAATGGGATGAAATAAGACCGAAGCCGTTCTCTTCCGCGGGACCGGGCGGAAAGGACCTCCACCGGGAGCTACCCTCCAGATCGGAGGGGAGAGAGTCAGGATGAGCCCCCACATCAATTACTTGGGACTCATCCTTGACGGAGGAAAGACCTTCGGCCCACATTTTAAACTGTTGGGACCGAAGGTCGTCAAGGTGGCGAGTGCACTGGGCAGACTCCTCCCGAACCTCGGAGGACCCAGCGCCGCCTGCAGGCAGCTGTACTCTGGTGTCTGCCGGAGTATGGCGATGTACGGTGCTCCGATTTGGGCGGGTAATCTCACTGCGAGCCTTAAGGCCATGCTGCGCTCGGCGCAGCGGGTCATCGCGGTGAGGGTAATCCGAGGGTACCGCACGGTATCGTGGGCTGCAGCAACCGCTCTGGCCGGCGATCCCCCGTGGGAACTCGTGGCGGAGGTTCTGGCCGAGACATATTCCTACGTCTCAGGTAGGAGGTGTCTGGGCTTGAGCCCTTCGCCAGACGGATTCCTACGGGTCCGCCGGCTAGGGCAGGAAGCGTTAATGCGGAGGTGGGGGGAGGACCTGGCGAGTCAGCCGTATGGCCAACGCCTAACGGCTGCTCTACGCCCGGTCCTTGAGCGGTGGATGCGCTGTAAGCGCAAGCCCCTCACCTTCCGTCTGACGCAGGTTCTCACCGGGCACGGATGCTTTGGTGATTTCTTGTGTCGGACGGCCCACAGGGAGCCGACGACTGAATGTCATGATTGTGCCGCGGCGGTGGACTCTGCCCAGCACACCCTCGAGGTGTGCCCGAGATGGGCGGCGCTGCGTCATGGTGTGACGTCTGTCATCGGAGGGGACTTGTCTTTGTCGAGCGTCATCACCGCGATGCTTGGCTCTGACGAGTCCTGGACGGCAATGGCCTCTTTTTGCGAGACAGTGATGTCCCAGAAGGAGGCCGAAGAACGGGTGAGAGAGGAGGCCGCTGACGCAGTCTCCCCCCGGTAGACGACGAACGGGGGTGCGTCGGAGGCGCTATTTAATGCGCCTTCAATAAAGCCCCTGTGCTCGTGTCGGGCTCGGGATGGGAACCCGGGCCCAGGTTAAGACACGGCGTCGTGGGGACTGCCAAGTCGTAGCCGGGCAGTACCCTGTATTGTGGAGAATCTGGTCTTTGCCGGGACCAGTCTGTCGCCGAGGGTATCCCGTCACCTGCACAGATCCGGGTCCATCAAATATAGCAGCTGAAGGCTCACGTAGCGGTTTTAGTGGGGTAGGGCACCCAAATGCGAGCCCCCACACACGCCAGCGCGCCTACTCAAGCCCTGGTATGGTCGTGAATGATTTCGGCTGCGTCATCAAAAAAAAAGGGCAGGATAGGTAGTATAGAGATGATATAGAGATGAGATGAGATATGAGATGAGATGAGATGAGATATAGAGAGAGATGGTATAGAGATTTCAGGTCAAATTAGAGGATAGTCAATACACGAACGAGTTGCCTAGGCTAGGTTTAGGATAACTTGTCTATGTTCATGGGCCTTGAATGTGGAATTTACCAAGAAATCCTAATTAAGCCTCCTTCATAATAAATTCTAATAAACCCTATTAAGATATTTTTTGTTGATGGTAACGTATTTTAATCGCGGATAATTAAATTAGTATTTCATATTGTAGTCTTTATTGTGACTTAAAACGAAAAAAAAAAAAACAAAAATAAATGTAAATGAAATAAATTATCTTTCTTATATTAATTACGTTTGTAATTTAATATTATAATTAATTTTAGTTTCTCATGTAAATTGCCGCATAAAGTATATTATTTCCTTATTAATAAAATTAAAAAATTTATTATGATTGTGGTCTTTTCAGTCATGATTTCTTAAATGGGAAAATAAGGTTATATAAAGTTAATTTTTGATCTATGATAGTCTAAGTATGATAGCCAGGCCTGAGAGGTTTGGGTTCGATCCTGACTTTGTGGTGTCTTAAAACAGAAAGAAAACATCGTGAAACCTGAATTCCTAAAAATATTAAAGGTCTTTGAAGGAGTGTAAAGTTCACCAACCAGCATTAGTCTTGCCAATCGGTGAATTACAGCCCTAGGGTTAGGCCAGCCCATTAGGGTTCTTCCTCGAAATCAAGCAAGGGCGGTAGCCCTTGCTTGATTTCGAGGAAGAACCCTGTGCCCCACATTGGGCACATAAGGGTTGATAGTTTATTATTTTTTGTTAAGGTCAACTTTTTTTAATAAAGACAAATATGTATTTAAAAAATATAGCGTAATTGTGCGTGCCATTCAAGACAAGGCCGTAAATGTACTTACTTCAGCGAAATTCGATGTAGAATGTTTGCAAGCAAACCACAACATCTGACTTTTAGGGCTATCACTTTACATTTTTTCATTATTTTAATAATTATAATAGTTTTACCCTAAAATACCTCCAAATATTTGAAACGTGAATTGGTAAATCATGTAAAAGATTAAAAAAAAAGATCAATAACCGTTTCACATGTAAGTTTAACCATTTACATTTTATTTATGGCCGATGGGCATAGTTGTTACACAATTTTTGACATCCCTAATGCATACTATATATTTTTTTTTTGCAAGAATTCAAGAACATTTTTCTAGTTTTGTATCATAAGGTAAAAATTATCAGAATAATTATTGAAACGACCTTGAATATTCAAAATATGACTCGTGTTACGCGTTGTCGCTAAAACTATTAATGAATGTATAGATGTATGAATGTATAATTGTTACTTTTTCACAAAAATCTACTGAATAGATTATAATGAAACCTTACTTATTACTCATCAGAATATATATATAATGCTATAATTTTTCTCCGTACTCCCACGGAAATGAGAAGTAGGTACACGTGTGAAACCGCGGGGTGCTGTTAGTAATTAAAATATTTTTCTTTCAGCAAATCTTGTCGTGGGATATTTAAATGAAAATTGGAAGAAAATGCTAGAAAAATCTGGAAAGTCGTTGACGGATAAAGCTATTGAATACTACGTGCAGTTTGCTGAGAAGTTCTTTATGGGAGTTCCCACAAATAAATTCTTACTTGAAGACGCAACACCGTATCTCTCATAGGAATGTTGTTTTTATATAATTTATGCAATAAACGTTAGATTGTTTTAAGATTACTTTTATTTAGCACGCTCATGATAAAAGCAGAGTATGCTGGTATTTTTTACGATACGTCCATCATCCAGAAACTAGGACTAACCACTAAGTGATTGGCTAACCCTATTCTTTTTAACTATCTATAGCTTTTTCGCCTTTTGCTCCCCAATATATCTTTAAAAATTTAATAAAAACTCAGCAAATCTTATGTTATTTCAACCCGTTAATAGGACTATAATTTTGGGATAGGATTGGGGTGTGACCTTCTCCGCAGGTCGAAACACAGCACGCTATTTGAAGCACCTTTAATCATCATCATCATCAGCCTTCATCCATCTTCATCACTCAATGAACGCTAAGATGACCGATCCCTTAATTAAATGAGAAACTTTTAAAGAATGGGCACTGTAATGCGCCTGCCTTGTCCTTTTCTCCAAAACACAGCAAACTTGTTTCTTGGATGTAAATAAGCAAGATGTCATCCCATTCAGAAGGCGTGTTTAACAACGCATTTCTATGTCAATCCAATATCAGCTTAAGATCAGTACATTCAAGCAAACTCTTAAAATTTCATCTAGAAATTTATTTCATTGCATAGCGTTGCCATCAAATATGTACAAAGTAGATAATAAATACTTAGCACCGCTTATTAGACGGACGTTAATTATACATCAGAACAAACTACACATCTTTCTTAATTGCTAGATTCTGCTTAATAACAGCTAATGATGATTATTGACACATCAGTCCCGGTAAGGTTTGTTAATTGGTATTTAAAAAAAATTATGAAGCCTTCAACATTTCGGAAAAGTGACAGCAATTTTTGATGTTAGTTGAATATGAAAACTCGCAAATTACTTCCGGACTCCGGTAAAGTACGTCGATACGAGACGAGAGTACGAGATTATCCTAAACAATTCTTTTTTTTCTAGCCTGGCACGAAAGTCTCAGTGCCAGTAATTTTATTAAAGACGTTAGTTTACGGTATCAGTTTCTCTTAAAATGTACCTATTATCAGTTGTCACAAGAATTTTAGCTGTAAAATATTTTTTGGATAACGCAAGGAAACCTTTTATGGATGTAGCCAGAATATTTTCGGGTAAAGTCTGATTCTTTGTAGGACTGTCACCTGGGATTTCCCTAACCAAACTAAAGGCACTGCGACCACCTGATGCTGGTTTTGAGGTTCCCAGATCGGCATACAACAGAATGACCTCAGTGACAGGCTGATCCTAGCGAAGGCCACACTACCCCGCGTAAGATACCTATCACCACCCGGCTGCCACTACAGTCTCTAACATCGTGCCATTCTGAGCCCAGGTTCACACAGCATCGTGGCACAAACCTGATATACTGTCACCGGCTCCCTTTGACCCGTCACAGATACCAAAGCAACCAGACGGGAGGCGAGCGGGGGCACGCTGTACAGTGTTTACATATTGAGAAAAAAAAAATGCTGTCTGTAAAGTCGGTTTACGGATGGTACTTTGACGTGACAACCTCAAACATTACATGCAGCACGAACCGAACTGAGCCGATCACTCGAGCCGATCATGCCTCTCTCTCGTTCATGCCTCTCCCTCGTTCGTGCTGCGCTCTCGCGTGCGGAACGCGACATGACGTCATCTTTTTTGTGCATGCTGCCCGTAATACCGAGTTATTAGACGTTGTCACGTCAAAAAGATTTTTCAATTAAGTAATTGAATAAAAAGAAGTCTGTGAATATCTCGTTTATAACTAGTATATTACAAGATGATTATCATAATCGCATAAGATTCCAAATGTGCTTAAGTTTTAATTGTTATGCAAAGGCAAACCATTTGTTTTCTCGTTATGTGCGCTGGTACTGGGCTTAAATACTATCTTAATGAAAACCAGACTGCAAATTGTAAATATCTCACCACTAATTACACAAATATGCTGCGACGATAACAGTGTTCTATTAAAATTTATGCTAGGTTCAAAACTAAATGTGAATGTTATGCTTTTGTATTGGACTATTTCGCGTTGCTAATTTATCAATAACTTGCTGTTACCCGCGGCTTCGCTCGCGTTAAATTCGGAGTAGCGCAGTTCCGTACGTACGTAAAGTAAACACAGACAGTTTTTTTTTTGAACTACCCTGCGAACTTTCATCTCCTATGTCATGCTCGTATAGGTAAAATCTTAAAAACGGTGGAACTATTATTAATGGTTATTTAATTCTTATCAAGTGCCTAAATGCAAAGTTTCATAGCGTCATCTTCTATGTATAATGACGAACTTCCATATAAACTTTCATCCCATATTTAAGCCCCCGTAAGCTTTTTTTGCGACAAAATGTAGCCTATGGGATATTGCCAAGGTCTAATCTATATCTGTTCTAAATTTCATTAAAATCGGTTCAGTGGTTTAGGGGTGAAAGCGTAACAGACAGACAGACAGACAGAGTTACTTTCGCATTTATAATATTATATAGTAAGGATTAGTAAGGATTATTATTAGGCATTGGGATTTTGGCAGCGTACCTACTTGATATTTTTAACAAAGTAAGTTAACTACTTAATTGAAATTTTAGAACGATATTCTACTTCCTTCTAATATTATAAACGCAAAATTTTCACATGTGACTTAATTATAATTAAATTTGCATATAAATGTAATAAATAACTCCGGGTTAGTTTTTCTTTTAAATCTTTAAAAATAATCATCACAATTAGTTAAGCGGTAAACGATGAAGAGTGAAAGTCAAACACTTAGTTAATAGAATCAGGTGTTACTTTGCGGAAATCCATTTTATATGCATATGCGTGCTTTTTTTTTTTTTCGGTTGGATCTATGCTAATGGTCCTAGTGACCGTTATGCGTCATCGGAAATGGGGTGATCCGGTTGGATCATCCTATGACGTTAGTATATGCGTGCACTCACACATTTACTGTAAGGACTTGCATGGTTCACGGGATATTGCTAATTAATATATAATTTAATATATTTTTTCAAACACAAATTATTTTAGTTGTTTAATCATAGAGGCTCATTATTAATAGTCTTTGTTTATGTAAAAACTGCTTAAATGCTAAAATTTAATTCAATATTCCACGTAAGCAAAATCATAACTTAAATGAGGTCGCATTAAAAATGTATGCAAAATTTATCATTTGTTCAGTCTATGGTAGTCCTACAAAAAATGCAAATTAAACTATAAATAAACAATTGTATTGCAATCATCATCATCAGCCTTCATCCGTCCCTTGCTGAACATAGGTCTACCCCAATGACCACCAAAACGACCGATCCCTTGCCACTCTTATCCAACACTGATTAATTGTCTAAACTCTAAAGGATTTTAAGTTAAAATAATATTCTGTTTTAAATAGTTTTCGTATTAATTGTATATAAAAAAAACATATTTTTAATATAAAATTCGTAATGAAAAACCTAAATATATAAACATAAGGTGACTCTTGCATTGTTTACTGGCTAACGGAAATGTCAGTAGGTAATTTAAAACTTAGAAAATTAAAACCTAGTATTTTAGACTTAGGGCCTGTTTCACAAAATGTATGCATTATAAATTAATGAAAACACGATTCAACTTTTTGAAATTCAAAACAAAGTACTTAATGAAATCTTGGTCATTTATTTTATAGCTATTATTTTATAATGAAAAATTTCGATCTAGACGCATACCGAGCTGACTATCCTGCGCTGGCGCATGACCGCGATATTTGGAAGGGCTTGGGGGAGTCCTCAGTGGGATAGAACAGGATAGTAAAAAATATCATACACACTCAAGTGAAATGTATGACCATAGATGGACGGATTAGAAAAGTCTGTGCAATGGACAGGTCACTTGCAAGTCGGCAGATCCTCTTTAAAGGAGAGCTTTAAAGGCTATAACTATAGGCTCATTCAATATGTCCGTTAAGTAGCTAATTAAAAAAGGCTTACATGACTCTTTGACGAAAACTTACAGGAGATGACATGACTACTAAAAACCAAATCTATTTAACACAGTATAATCGTATATTATACTGTTGATTTTTGTTTTTTTTTTTTAAATATTATATAGCAAAGGCTAAATTTAACTCTATTTATATTTACTTCTATTTTTTAGTTTTCTACTATGTCCTATTTTTTACTTTCTTAGTTTTGTCATTTTAAGAAACTGGACCCTAAAATCCAATAATATAATATATATAATGATATGATATATATTGATGAACCATTATTATCTTATAAAAATAATTATAGGGCGTTTTTTTCACTAATAAGGAAAATGATAATTGCTTTAACGATTAAAGCAATAACCTTTAATTATCTTAAGTTCCTCGTCAAGAAAATATAAATTAGTTGTAAATTTGCAATAATTTCTTTGTCATCATCATCAATCTCTCAATGAAATAAACACCCAGTAGACGTGAAGTCATGGCTTACCCCGTCACGAAATCTAATATAAAAGAATCTGTTGTCGTCGCAGCACACATTTTCAAACAAAATAATATTTAAATTCCGTTTAATTAGTGTAACATAATAAAAATCCATAATTTTTCAGTACCTACTCTCACTAAACTAGTTCTAGCACTAGCTCAAGTTTTAACAAAACTTACCATGGAATTGAACTCCCAATGATACGTTAGGACAAAGAGTTGAAATATAAAATATTAAAAATAATTTCTATTTTCCGGTATATTATTGATATTAAATATAGTTACTTCTAAGTCTAATAACGTCAGCTCTTTTGACGCAGGTTCTAAGAGTAGTCTAAAAGCGTGGTTCAGGCAAGCGCACACAATATTATTGATTTAATTTTTTCATTGATTTATTCTGTGTGGGAAGTCATTGGGAACAATATGTTTACTTATTTATTTTTATCGTCTGTAGGGGTTAGCATAGCCCACACATAACGAGTATATGTAACATTATGTCTAGTTATTGTATATCTGTGTAACAATAGAAAACTAGCGAGCACACCTCGAGTCAGTCTGTCGCGAGTTCCTAATCCGTGTACACCTCTAAATAAACGAGTCATAATTGAGTGTAGTTTCCTTAAGACCAGTACCCACATTGGTGACCCTCGACAGAACACGCCTCCTTCTGAACATTCATTATCATCACTCCCCACCCCTCCGCACCACGCCAGCCAGCTTTCAAGCCTCTTCGGGTACTTTCGACCACTAGCCTCAACGCACCGCGGCCTGGTCGAACCCTCACCGGCTTCAACGGGCTATCGCACTACCACGACCGGTCAGCAAGCAGAGCACACATCTCTCCTGGTCAGCAGCACGTAGTATCAGCCCCGCACGGCAGCAGCACTCCGACTCACTGGAGCCCCGTGCAAAGCAGCAGCACAGTTCCGACTCACTGGGACTCACTGGCACTGGCGACTCAAGCAAGAAGACTCAAGAATCCGACCTCCGGTCTTCGGGGAGGAGTGATGTGGCGGACCAATCACAGCGCCACAATCCTGAATCGCGCTATCAGAATTCCAGTGCCCGGTCGCTATACATACAACCTCTGACACGATAGCTAGTGGGCTTAGGCCTGGCCGAGCATTGCACCTCGCTCGGTCGGAGATCTCCCTTTGGGGCCAACCACCATATTCCCACACGTCTTTAAGAGTTGTCTATATTTCAAATTCCTCAAAAACAAAACAAGTAAATAATCTTTAATCTTAATCTAGCTTCTCTTTTACTCCTGGGCATATTGTTACACTTATTTTCATAAACACAAAAAGGCAAATCCCTTATTTATTTAAATAATAAAGATTTTCTCTATTTTTATAATTTCTCCCAAAAAAAAAAAAAATATATATATATATATATATATATATATATATAGTTACACTTATTTTCATAAACACAAAAAGGCAAATCCCTTATTTATTTAAATAATCCAATAACAACAAAAAACATATTATAACAATATCATCCACTGCTGGGCATGTGTCTCCTTCTTGAAATCGGATGAGGAGTATATTAGGCGCGCTGGCCCAATGCGGATTGATGAACTTCACAGACCTTTAAAAAATTAATCTCATCAGGCATGCAGGTTTCCTCTTGATTTCCTTCACCGGTGAGCTAGCGATGGTCTCGTGTTCTGGTGCACTTGGAAATTCATAAAAACTAATTTCCAAGCACCACATCCGGCTCTCGCTCAAGCGGCTAAGCCCGTACCCACTTTACCATCGTCGTTACAACACATGTTCTTTATCTCGCACTTATTTAAATATGAAAATGACAGCGGTAGTGGTCAGACACTATCAGACGTCGGCAAAATGCCACGGGCCCCCAGCTGAAAGGGGCCCCGGTCGGAGGAGATTTCCAACTCCCAATATTTATTATTACACATTTAGTAAAAAAAATGTGTCTTTCCTAGCATCCGATGAATTTGCCACTGGCTAATGGTATAGTTACGCCACTGCTATCAGATAAGCGCACAAACAAAAAATAGTCCTGGTCAGGCAACTAGGTCTTTTCTTTACAAATTGCACTGTTTTACTGGATGAAATATACAGGACTCGACGACCTATGTGGCTCAATGGTTAGCGGGTTGGTGCTCAAGCTGGAGGTAGCGGGTTCGAATCTCGCTAGGAAACAAAACGTTTCTGTGTTTCTGGGTCATAGGGGTGTATATTAAATTTGTGTATAAAATAATAAAAATCTTAAATATACATGTATTTAGGGCCTGTTTCACAATCTCCAGATAAGTTCCGAATAGGCTATCGGCAACATATTTGACAGATAGAGTATGGAGTATATGTCAAGTATCTGTCAAATATGTTGCCGATAGCCTATTCGGAACTTATCTGGAGATTGTGAAACAGGCCCTAAATATAATTTGTATCTCCATTGTCTGGTTAACATAAGTTCTTCGGAATCTTACCACGGACCAGATAGACGTGTTGTGAAAGCGTCCATAGACATTACTATTATTAATAATATACTAAACTGCATACCCACGCAGATGGGCACGTGAAAATGCCCGTACCGGTAAAAAATAGCTTATCATGTTAAAATTGTAAACACCAACAAAAAGGGCCCAAACACATTTCCAGCTTCCTTGTTTTTGGTTCAGTTTCCCCTGTGCTGACCTAGTTAAACTATTCATTTGCAAAACACGAAAATATATTTGTGTGCTGAAACGGTAATGCTAATATTATTTTTGTGATCTTTTTATCTTTAATGATTTTTACCACATTTGTACTTATTGTTTTCTTATGTTTACGCGAATTTTACTCATTATTATGAAATAACTTTTACGGATTATTGTGGATTATTAAGTTTTAACATGCCCGAGGTTTCGGATATTTTACAGCAACCGTAGTCACAGGGATTTCACTTATCTAACTGATACACATTTATTACCATTCAATCTTGCACTTTTATAAAAGTTGAAACATAATATCTTAGCACTTTCAAATTAGATGATCTTAATTAAACGCTAAGATTTCTTAGTTATATTAAATGTTAGCTTGAAAAGTTTTATACTGGCAAAGCTCAATCCATCATTTCATTTTATCTTACAGGGTTTAAGAATATAATATTACCTCTTCTCTTATCTGTTTTATACTGCAGTATAATATATTAAATACATATTTTGTAGCTTTTTGTCTGCTCACATAAACACCATATGATTTTAGTGAAATTTCATAATATTTTTGTCAGCCATAGAATTATAGATTTTGATATTCCTAAGCTTATTTGAATTGAATGGTTCTTACTTTTAAGGATATTGTCCTAACTTAAAATCTTATCCAAATTCGTTTGAGAAGTACTCAATAGCTCAATCATTAGTAAATCTTCTAAGATAGATCTGACGACAATATCTTAGCTTTCAGTCCATATGAAGCTAATAAATGCTGGAACGCATATCTACGTTTTAGCGTCCTTTGTAACAAGCTCATGTCTATCAGAGAACGAAAAAGGGTGATAATCAACTTAAATCTGTCTGTAATATTATGTAAAATTAAATACGACAGGTATTTTAGTATATGAGTAGTGAGAGAGCAGAGAAGGAAAAAGAGTGATAATTAACATAAACCAGTCTAAAATATTAATGCTATAATATTATGTGAAACTAAATACGACAGGTATTTTAGTATATTGTGTGAGTCAGCTAAATAAATCGATGTGTGCGCTCGGCTTTATAACGAGTTGTCATTAGTTGGGTGTCACCGTTTGACATACATAATGAGACACCTTGTATCGTAATTTGTATTGCGAAATGTATAAAACAGAAATGCACGTTGGCTGTAAACAGTTGCAAACACCGTGAAGATTCAATCGAGATGTGGGTCACCGTCGCCTTTTTTGTAATCGGTTGTTGCGGCTATGCGAAACCTTTGGGATTGCGTGAGTTTATAATAATATACTTACTGATTAATTTATGTTATAATTCAAAATTTTGTGATTAATCATTTCTATTAAAAACCGCACAAGAATTGACTTTGGGCTGACGTGTATGATTTTATAAAAAAAAATATCATATATTTTTCTATTTACTTTTTATCTTTAGGTTGGTTTCAATGATATAATACTATGTGCTGAAACTAGACTATCAAATTTTTTTTTCAATTTTTTTTTACAAAAATTGTATTAAAAACCATTGCATTATATAATATTATATAATTAAAATATCGGCAACCATAGGAACTGCCGATTGAAACTTCTAATATAAAATAAAAGTATGACATTAGGAAATTTCAAACTTTAATACAAACAAATAAATTGAAATTTCATCACTATCTTATCACATTAGCATGTTGGTGACGCGAACCTATAAGATTTTCCTTAGCAAAAAGTGATCAACGCAGGCAGCTAAAGAAGTATTCACTTAAATAAAATAGCTTAATAAAAATAATGATATCATTAACTTTCAGCTGAATACATAAAGTCATGCTCCCGTAATGACCCGCACCTTAATGACTGTGCCCTCAAATCTGGCAGGGAGTCAATAAACCTCTTCGCTGCGGGAGACGAGGGCAGAGGTCTCAATTCTATGGACCCACTGTTCGTGCCAGAAATAATAGTTTACATCCCCGATAAGAATGGACTGAAGATTGTCTTCAAAGAAAACAATTTCAAGGGTCTTTCGCATTTACATCTCGCTGATATAGAGTGAGTATAATTTTCTGAATGTAATTTAAAAAAGCCAGTCACCACTAATAATTTAAATAATAACATGTAGGGACAAGGATACGCCATCAGACCTCAAACTAGGGAGAGCCTGTATTTTGGCAACCAGACAACTGATACATATTTATTTATTTCTAAATATTATGGATAAAAAACAACTTCAACTAGTGTAAGAAACCATTTAAAAGTAGATATGAATGTAATATAGTACAAATAATCTTGCTCTAAAATGAGGAAAGTGAACGGATAAACGTCATCCTTTATCCGTCCACTTTCTTAATCTTTGTGCTAGTAATTACACAGTCTATCATCCTCTTCCCTCGAAACGAGTAGACGAAATAAGTAGAAAAGTGGTATCCACGCGGATCCACGCAATGCCTAACAAATTAGCTAGCTAGCGAGCGACGGTGGTGCAGTGGTGGACGGACTCGGCCTCTTATGCGAGGGGTTCCGGGTTCGATCCTGACCCGTCCGTGTGTGCCTTGAAATGGGTTTTTCTAAATTTCTAAGTTCACAAGAGACCATCGTTCGCTCACCGGTGAAGGAAAACATCGTGAGGAAACCTGCATGCCTGATGAGATTGAAAGTCTTTGAAGGTATGTGAAGTTCACCAACCCGCACTGGGCCAGCGCGGTGGACTATTGGCCCATTACCCTCCTCGCCTAATTTCGAGGAAGGAGACAAATGCCCAGCAGTGGGACATATAGGGGTTGATACCTTACTTTACTAACAAATTAGTGAACTCACTATATTTTTCAATTGCTATGTACTATACTGTTTCCGTTTTAAGATTTCGTCGCTAATTCATTAAGTTAGTAATAGCTATGTCAGATTGTTCATACGATTAAAAGATCACGGGTAATTAACTCTGGGTCTTTCAATTACGAATAATATTATGACGCTGTCTAAAGGAAGCGTTCAAATAATTAGGCACAGCGAATTGTTGGTTACAAAGAAATTAATGGACTGAAAAGCCCGCCAAGTAAAGTGTAATGATGAATTAAGGGTTAGGCGGTATACAAAATAGCTGGAACTAATTGTGTACGTTTAACCTTTAAGTCAAAATTTGAGCAACATCATAAAGGGCTGTAAATGGAACATGATTTGGAGTTCTATCTAAGCACACTAATCAGTATTTACTTCCAATTTTGTTTAATAAAATCTTATTTTTTAATATTTAAAAAACTATTTCTTCAAAAGATACAAAAATTGGCCAATCCATTAAAAGCTGGAGTGAAATAAGGGACTACTATACCTATATCATACTAGCTGTTGCCCGCGGCTTCGTCCATGCTAGCAAAATGAATTCCTTTTTTAAATGTATCCTATGTTACTTCTAGCACCTCCGAGAACATGTGTACAATGTTTCATGATGATCGGTTGAGTAGTATTCGCGTGAAAGCGTAAAAAACGTCCCTTTTTTACATTTATAATATTCAGTGTATAGATTTAACTATTACTGAGTCCATTCTATAATGTTTTATTGATAATTTACTCATATAGTATAATTACTAGACTAATCAATTATTATTATTCTTTATTTTATTCCTTTGGGTGGGAAATTTATAAAAATATTGTCAAATAAAAATAAAAAAGGATTGTTTTTCATGTATTTTAAATCCGTAAACATTGTTATTTTTTTAGTTTCAATCTCAAGAAGAAGCTAATCACAGCTGACGCGGTAGTGAGTTTGGATGTAAAGAATAAATACGAGCTGAGCGGGAAAATATTAATGTTACCGATAACATCACACGGCGACTCGTCTATTAAGTTAAGTATGTACATTCGTTATCTAACAGTTTTACTTTATTTTTTTTCGATAGGCAAAATCTTACTAATTATAAGTGGCCACCATCAGTCTCATATATGCTCACCCGAGTGTATCACGCATTTCGACGTAATCGATGCTATGGGTTGCATGCACGAAAAATATGACGTCATGTCGCGTTCCGCAAGCTAGAGCGCCGCAGGAACGGGAGAGAGGCATGATCGGCTCGAGCGATCGGCTCAGTTCAATTCATGCTGCATGTAATGTTTGTCATTGTCACGGCAAATTACCGTCCGTAAACCGACTTTACAGACAACCAATTTTTTTTAACAATGCCTATCCTAATACGTAAGATGGTAAGTCTCGTATATAACCTACAGCCTTAAAAAATATTAAAGCTGACAATTGAACGAATAGACAGCGTAGTGGTATCAGCGCATTCCTCTCATCGATTTTATTCTTGATTAAAATATTAAGAAATTTTCTTATGTACTATTAAACTGCTTTTATTTGAAAGGCTAACAAGTACCAACGCACCTGTTCCTCCTCTGGCGTAGCGGGTGTCTGTGGATATTGCTATTACTTACCATCACATGAGCCGAATGTTCGTTAGGGGGCAGCCCTTTTCTATTCTATAAAAAAAAAACACTACTGATTGTTAAAGCGGTAAAATTAAAGTTTTGAATATAATATTGTGAACAATATTATTAAGTTGATAAGTTGTCTTTATTCATTTGACTTTGAAGAACAATCTATGGCCTTAGTCTGTTTTTAAGGATATTAAGCGTAACTTAAAAAGACTATAATATATTTTAACTCCGAGCGTAAGTCCAGCCGTGTGATATTTGTAAACTTTTTATATCATGTTAATATTTCATGTAGACTTCTAAAGTTTCGCTTATCGAATGCTAGAGGCAGTGTACAAAATCCCATATGAAATACTTGAAACACAAACACGATCGTGGTACTTAGAAAAGTTTTGTACTTGAAGTAAGAAGATAGAGCTATATTAATAACATGTGCTTTCATATTAAAATATTTTAATATAAAAGAAGATTTATTGAATTGGAAAAGGTGATTCCGATTCCCCACCATGATTCAAGCCTTGTCGTGGCGGTGGGGCTCAGTAGCCTGGGGTGAACCCAGCACCTTGGGCGCAGCGAATTGAGCCGAGGGGGCTCTTTGTACCCCTCTTATAAGAAGACGGGAAATTCGCCTCATTGTATTGTCCCACCGTTGAGAGGGGTTGTTCCGTGGTGCGGGGCAACCCCTCTGTGGAGGTGGCGTCGATACCCTGAGTCAATCCGACTATCCGTCGAGGTGGTTTTAGTGGGTAGAGCTGCGCCCACTTACGGATGCTTCTCTAAGCGCATTTCGCGCATAAGCGCGAGAAAACAAAAGGGTGATTCAGGTTACCAAATCACCGTTCTAATTTTGTCCAAGGAACAACTTTGCTATTTACAGGACAACCGAGACATTGTTTTATATAAAATGCTCGCTTTTAGTTACCCGTTTGATTTTCCGACTAATATTAAATAACTTAAAATTAAATAAAATCCTTATAATTGGATAATTACTTTTTTATTATCGCGCAATTATATGAGTATAATAAACATGCAATAACCAAGTTGATCTTATCTTGCTTTGAAAACAACGAAAAGAAATATTATCAATTGTTTTTAACCCTTCAAATAATTATTGTGTTTCAGAAAACACAACACTTCATTTAAGAATATGGTATGAACACGTGAAAAAGGACGACGGCAAAGTGTACTGGAATATCACCAAACATGACGTCAAATTTGAAGTGGAGAAAGCCATATTCCGATTGGAAAATTTGCTAAACGACAAAAATATTGGTAAGAGAGTTTTATTTTTACTATCCTATTCTTTATGCCATAAGGAGGCAAACGTATATCGGAGCCTTAATGTGATTACCGAAGCCCATAGACTTTGGCACAACTGAAGATTATGTTGAAGGGATACTCTTCTAACTATGGCAACGGAACAAGCCGCATGAAAGAGTTACCATATATGCATTCTAACCATGTCCATGTAACCATGCACTGACACCCGTATTCAAGAAGGGTACTTGACTATATAAGTAATGAAACAACACTGCAAAGAACGCTGCTATCTATGCGCTTCTCGTGTCAATATAGTTTGACAATGGTTTGACAGACGCACAATGGCGGATTTCATTTAGAGTCATCGCCACTTTTGAAGTCCTGCGACTAATGCCCGAACTAAATTTGACAACATTGACATCTTTTTTTTTTTTTTTTTTTTTTTTTTCGGTTGGATCTATGCTAATGGTCCTAGTGACCGTTATGCGTCATCGGAAATGGGGTGATCCGGTTGGATCATCCTATGAAACATTGACATCTTGACGTCTGTCTGGAGTAAGAAGTTGTGATATTTTAAATTGTTTTACGTGAAATATGGAGCATATAATATAAAGTGAGGTGTAAAAAGTGAAGGCCGTATAATGATCATTAAACTGAAATAATTTTGTGAATTAGAAAGTAAAAATAAACAACAATTAACCCCGTTGAATAATATGTTTATAAATGTCACTGACATGACGGGTAAATTTTAGGGATGCCAGAGTCACTTATTTTTGCCTAATTTATGGTTAAAATATTTATCATTAACTCTATACCTACATTTATCTTATGATATTTTATATGAATATAAATACAAGGTAAAAGAATTAAAACCTTGTTCAGATGAATGATATTTTCAGGTGTTTCTGTAAAAAAGGTCGAATAACAAAGGAAGTAACAATGGCAGCAATTACTTCTGAGAAAATCGTCACTCCTGGCAAAAGCCGAACACATCCGAAGAAGCTTGTTTTAGATGAATTCTACTAATCGGTTATACGTAAAAAATACAAATGAAATATTTCCAAAAAAATGTTTTATTTTACTAAAACCTGGCAGGGAGATTTTTATTTTGCTGCTATAATTATTTTTGTCATTATCATCATACTCAGTCTTTATCAATCCACTACTGACCATAGGCCCTATAATTATTTAAATATTTTATTGTACTAGACTTGGTGGAAAATCATTACACTATAAATTGGCAACATTGAGTTATGAGACCACAGCGCCGCGTCTATCGGACTTCTAAAGTGGCGATGACTATAAGTATAACCTATGGATTGGAGTACTGTGACACCTCATAGTATTGTTTATGAATAAGGGCGTAAGTGACCCTGTTATTTCTCAGGCTTACACATCCGTTGATCGATTCGACGAATGTTTGCAATGATGTTTATACTGTCATGCTTTAAAAAACTAACAGAAACACATTCCTACGTACGTTTTTAATTAAAAATGAATTTCAGTATAAATTTCATGGTACGTTTGACTACAAAGGTTTTATATTTCGCACAAGTTTGTACGGAACTCTCGGCTCACGTGTCCATGTTTGACCGTTTTATTATTTGACCTAAGGTTCTATGGTAGTTGGTAGGTAGTTCTGTTCTATTCTTTTGGATTTTAATAACTTTGACGGCAAATACTTCATATATTTTTAGCGTCAGCAATATTTTCATACAAAACGTCCATTTCTTTCTTTCCCGTACAAAAATTTACATTCGACAATTTACATTGGTTAGTGGTACCCTTAACGCAAGTTCTTTGGGAACTTACCACGGGACCAGATTGACGTGGTGTAAAAGCATCCATCGATATTATTATTATAGAGATACTTTCCCTAAAATTGGAGGACGATCAATGAAGGAGAGCAAAAACATACTGAGTAAGGTTATTACAGTAATAAGAATATTATTTTATGCTTTCTTTCCGTTTAAGGTGATCAAATAAACAACCTCCTTAATCAAATGTCACGTGAGATCGTAGAAGACGTTGGACCATCTCTATGTGACAGCCTTTCAGGTGAAGTCGTGAAGAACTTAGATATTCTTTTGAATCAAGTGCCGTATGATGAACTAATGCCGGAATAACTAGATGTGCAATTTAAATAAATTAATAAAAAAATGCATTTTTATTTCGTCACTCTGCGCAGACAGCGCCACCTATATCTTAACCTATCCTGTCTTTAAGTTGGACCATACCACACACCACAAGTTCATCGAAATCGGTACATTCGTTTTATAGTTTATCTTGGGCAAACTTCTAATTATAAGTGATTGGTTTGACTGCAATGGCCTCTCAGAAGGAGGTCGATGAACGGGTGAGAGAGGAGGCCGATGAACGGGTGAGAGAGGAGGCCGTCGACGAAGCCTACCCCCGTAGACGACGAACGGGGGTGCGTCGGAGGCGCTACTTAATGCGCTTCCAATAACGTCCCTGTGCTCGTGTCGAGCTCAGCGGTGGGTACCCGTTAGACACGGCGTCGTGGCGACTGCTTAGAACTGATCGGGCAGTTATCTCTACTTATATCTGAAGAGTCTTGCCAGGGCTAATTAGTTGATGAGGTGATCCTGTTGTCTGCGGATCCCGGACCCTCACAAAGCAGCTGAAGGCGCTCGTAGCTGTCTAGTGTGGCAGTGCATCCCAATACGAGTCCCCACACATGCCAGTGTGCTTACGCACTTGCACAAAAGCATTTGCCGCGACATTAAAAAAAAACGGTATGTAAAAAAAATAATTCAAGCGATTGAGTTTAAGATATAATATTTATATTATACATAGTATACAATCATACTGGTCTATCTAAGCCATAGAAATATCTGTGAAACTATTTCAAATATTTGTGATGTAGGCATTACTTTTTACTTGTTAGGTGTTCTTCTCTATAAATATACATTATATTGTACCATGTCATACACAAACAATTTCAGGCAATAAATAATACACATTATGCTTAATTATAGTTGGATTATAATATAAATAATTTAACATTTACGTCATTATCATCTTATTGTAGCCATTATGGGGTGGAGTAGTCCTACTAATAATATGAACGTAACAATTTGTAAGTATGGATGGATGGATGGATATTTGTTACACTATCACGTAAAAACTACCGAATGGATTTTAATGAAACTTTACAATAATATAGCTTATACATCAGAATAACACATAGGTTATAATTTATCTCCGTACTCCCAAGGGAATGGAAAGTATGCGGGTGAAACCGCTGGACGCTGCTAGTGTTTAATAAAGTATTTAGCTTGCTCACCAGTGTAGGAAAATATTGGTTGTAAAGATGGGCATAGGTAGTCACCAAAAGACCGACTTCTATATACTTCCTTGAAATAAAATAATCAAAATAACATTTCAAAATTTTCCGTTTCTATACTAATATTATAAAGAGGCAAGATTTGATTGTTTGTTTGTATTGAATAGGCTCTGAAACTACTGGACCGATTTGAATATTCTTTCTATGTTGGGAAGCTAAACTATCCCCGGTGAACATAGGCTATATTAAATTTTCAAAAAATTCGGTACCCGCTTTAACTCTTAGTTGACGCGCGAAGCTGCGTGCAACAGCTAATAAATAATAAATCCTTTTACACGTAGAGAAAAATTGAAAGGTTTGAGGTTTTGTTACTTTTATATTAAAATATAAACAGTACATATAAATAATTTTAATTTATTACGCAATGGTAAATTGATGACAATTACTGTTGAACGATAAAACCTGGAACAGGGAGCGAGCGAATGCTCAGCCAAAATGTAATTTGCTTGAGATAAAAGGGAACAATGTTCCCGACTCGCTGAGAAAGCAGATGCGATTACCTGGAATGAAGCCCATAATACCGTTTGTTCTCAAGGCGAAATATTTTAAAATTTATCTTCAAAACTATCAATGTTATAAGATATTTATTATAATCCTGGACAACCAACACGAATTGCCACTATACGAAGATAAACACAGCTTTCACTCTTGAACTTTAGTGGCCTAACTTTCATGTATTATTAATTTTCATTTCTTTTGTAAAGTAGTAAAGTAAAGTATCAACCCTTATATGTCCCACTGCTGGGCACGGGTCTCCTTCCTCGAAATCAGGCGAGGAGGGTAATGGGCCAATAGTCCACCGCGCTGGCCCAGTGCGGGTTGGTGAACTTCACATACCTTTAAAGACTTTCAATCTCATCAGGCATGCAGGTTTCCTCACGATGTTTTCCTTCACCGGTGAGCGGACGATGGTCTCGTTTGCACACGTCAGGATCGAACCCGGAACCCCTCGCATAAGAGGCTGAGTCCGGCCACCACTGGACCACCGTCGCTATTGAAGGTAATATTATATTGAATTGCTCATTTCTATTGAAGGTAATATTATGACAGAATAACTTAGAATGTAACTTATTCTGTAAATTATTTCTAAAATGATGTAAAGGCGTCCTTTTGCTTGAACTAGTTAAAAGCAAGTGAGGCAGTATGAATTTCTGAACAATGGGATGAAAAGCCAACATGTAACCACATTTCAGGCTAGAGGAAGGAAAAGCCTCCGCAATGCTCACTTTTAACTGTTGTCTTATATTACATTTTTAGTTTTTAGGAAATATGAAACGGTAAAAAGTTTTTGTATAATTTATCTTAAATAAAATTTTGAGGATATTTTGTAGGTAAAAATTGTTTTATAAATAATGATTTTTTTTTTTTAATCATTGCTGATCGAATTTGTTAGTGATATTGAGTGTTCAATTAAATTTTAAAATATTAGGTGGCGTATGATTAGAATGATAATAAATAAGCAATTGTAATTTATGAAAAAAAAATCAAATAATGCTATGATATATATAAAATGTGGTGAATCTATGAAATAAAGTTTTTTAATAGACACTTAAGTATACCAATTTTTCGATTGAACCGGCTCAAGTTTTATTACTATTAACTAAGACTTTCGCACTCCTTAAATTTTAAATACTTCAAAGCAATTATAGTTCCTGGAGTACTCTCTAGATTCTTATTTCATAGATCATTTAGTTAACAAATAAAATTATGGGGAATTTTTAATTGCACCTCTATTTAAAATTTAAGCTAACAAAATGTTTCCACTAAAAACCTACTGCAACATCTAATAAATGACTGTACTACAAATTAACTACTTGATTATCTAAACATGCTGTATTGAAAAATATATAAAATCAATCAAAATCCGAAATCTTTTTTATCCAATTTCCAAAGAAAATCTAGTTGAAATCACAAATATACGTATCTTAAAACAAAATTACTAACCGTATAACAAAAATACTGATTTGCACACTAAATTATCCAATATTACAACGGAATTTCTAAAATTATTTTCTGAGATTGCATAACAAATAATGTATGTTTCCATTATCAAATAACATTTTACGAAATTACTACTCATGTACCTAAAATACCTATCACCCAACATTATTTTTATTGTTCATCTGTTTTATTTAAAACCGTGCGGTCGCGCGAGCTAACGCACTCAACACTCGCGCTAGTCGCATCGCACTCGATCTCTCCCGTTTCTTCAGTGTGAGAGAAATCTACCAGTTGGAATCATTTTCAAATTCTCCTTTGATCGAGCTCAAAAACTAGACCGCAGGTTATGGGCGAAGTCTCTACATTTGGAAACTTTTTTTTTCGCATGGAGCTATGCTAATCCTAGTCCTAGAGGCGTTAATGATTCATCGGACGTGAGGCGAGTCGGTTGAGTTGGTTTGTTCCTGTGGCGGGTCCATCCAGCACCACCGTCAGATGATAATATGAGACACCAGGTAGACTATCCCCGCCGGGTGATTTAGAATTACTTTTTAGGCCGTTTCATTTAGAATAACTTCTAATCTTTAAAGTTTAATAGGTGATGGATTCCAAAAAAATATGTTCAAATATTTTGTTGCACTCAAAGAATTATTAGATTTACTTTTAGTTAACCGATAGTCATTCAGTAAAAACTGTTCAGCCTTTAAGGTCGAACAGTATAGCATATTTGATTAATTTGAAGAGCAAATTTAGTGTGCAATTCAGTATTTTTGGTGGTAATTTCGAATATTTTGATAGAAAAAAAGGGATTTACAGTTGTAGGATTAAATAGGTGCCTAAAAATATGAAGAATAAAAATTTACTTTAATCAAATAATTATTATTTTCAGTGTAAGTTACGCTGTTTCATAATAATAGTCTAGCAATAATTTCGTAAAATTATTTTCGTAGAATAGTTTGATTAAAGCTCAGACTGAACACGAGTTGTACTAGACGCTGTAAGTGTGGTCGGGGCAGTCATTAGGTACTATACTTGCAACACAGAGTACTTTTTTAATGATTGAAACGTATGTATTTGAGAGTTCTATTTTTAGGTCAATGCACGATGTACATTAGTAGGTATTTATTTTAACTTTCAATTTTAGTTTATTAATTTATTTTTAAGTTATTAATAGTTTTTTGAAATTTATTTTCAAAAAAAGTTTTATTTTAAATTGAAATTAAAAAGAGATAAAAATTAAAAAGAGGTTTATAAAATTTTAAATCACATAACAGCAAATTAATTTTAATGCCTTAAGTATTTTAGAAGATCAACCTCAATTATCAACAGTTATTATTCTTTCGTGGCAATCAATTTACATCACAGAAGCACTAGGTTTATTATCGTTGATGAACTTACTAATGACACATCGCAAATATAGAGTCCACTGTCCATCCTCGACAAATATTAATTAATTGGTTCTTTATTTATTAGTCGCTGTTTTCTCAATAAACAAGGTATTGAATCTGAGGAACCCTTTAATAAGGACTTTTACTGGATTTAACATGTCAAATTCAATGACCAATAGATATCAAGATTGCTTTTATTATTATTATTCTTGAAATGGCTCCCTTGCGGAGTTTCCAATGTCAGAGTTTTTGGTTTGACTTTGCCTTATTTGGAGCTATAGTGGGAGTACAAGTTCGGTTCCGATTCCCGCACAGGTTTGCCTGAAATAAAAGTTAATTTGCCTAAGACACAATTACATGGATGTATATAAATATATTTAAATAGAAACATACAACAAGAATAGTTAGATCATCATTTCCATCCCATTATAGTTTGATATTGTTAATTTTAACGAAGGAACATAATAAACTTACAAACAGGGAGAAAACAAACATTAACAAGGATTTAAAGTCAGAAAGACGTGGAATTTCGACGGGGACGAATTTCGACGGGGGGGAGACGGGGGGGAGAGCGTCATATAGAGAGTATCGTAATTTAGGACAAGAAAAAAATATATGCTCCGGGGTTCCTTCGTCTAAGCCACATTCACAAATAGAGGAATCTTTAACTCGTATTTTGACTAGAAATACAGGTGTACACGCGTGGCCTAACCTAAAGTGACATATCGTTGAGGTAACAGTAATAATAATCTGCATCCTCGTTGCCTTTAATACCTGAGTGTCCAGGTATCCAAACCAATTTGACATGGATCCCCATTTGGTTGCATTTGAGGAGTAAATGTTTTATTTTTAGGACTATGTAGTATTTAACTTTTGTTCGAAATTGGTAAGAAAGGATGGCTAGAAGTGAGGAGTAGGAATCTGTAAGAATAACTGATTTATCTAAATTGTGAGATTCTATGTAGGATATTGCTTCAAAAATAGCCAAGTTTTCAAAAATAGACAAGTTCTCCTGTAAAACAGAAGAATGTGGGGATAATTTAAAACTAAGCACTACATTAAATCTCGGTATCCACACTGCTGATCCTATACATTCCTCCTGGTTTAATTTTGAGGCATCTGTAAATACATGTGTCCAGTCCTTACAAATATCGTTAATTTTATAATTAAACCGGGAGTTAGAAGAAGAAGAGCCTCTTTCTATATCAAGATTCAGTACAACATCTGGAATACTAGTAATGGCTAAGATTGCTTTTCCTTACTTGAAATCAATATGAGGTTAGATGTCATTAAGTGATTGTAGAAAAAATACTGGCTCCAATTTATTTATATTAATCTATCTATAAAAATAAACATGAATGGACGAAATGTATGTACGCACATAACTTCACACTAAATTAGATAATTCTTTTACGTCGTGTTGTTTATTGTCAAGATACGGAATACGGAACGCATTTTGTTATGCAAGCATTATAAAATGATGATGACAAGGTTTTGGTATAGAGAGGACAACGTTTGCAGCTGGGTTCAGCTTGTTTATTATAAAGATCAACCTAACATACAATTTTCCTAATCACCTTCAGCATTTCAATTAAATCTTGCAAAGCTACTAAAATTTAAATAAGGAAACAAACCAGAACGCTTTATTTAAATTTAAACTTTGTAAACTTTAATTTATGTCTAACTAATCTAAGAAATATGGACGAACTAAAAATATAATTCAAACTTAAAACGCTTGGAAGAGCAACCACCGCTTAATGTTTTCAGAGCCTGTAACATGAGGCGCCTGCGGGTACAAAAACAATTTACTGTTCTAAGCCCGGTCTTATGACTGATGCAAAGGATCCTTTGCTGTGAGACTATTTCCGTATCAAAGGTTGTACCTAAGGCTAAGCAGGATCTTGGTATCATTTTTGTATCGACGTACATGTTAGGTTAAAACACCTATACGAAAGGTTCGTGCTTTGAAGAGGACGTTTTTTTGTTTGTCTATGTTTTTATGTATACAATCGTTGTTAGAGGTAGTAGTTCGAAATGGAAAGAAAACACCGTGAGGAAACCTACGCGTTTCTACTTTAACGTAGGTAAGTAGGTAGGTTTTTATCTACCTGCACTTCGCACTACCTGAGAAATGGCCCCGCTTCCAAGTTGATCTGTACGCATACCTCTTAACAAGACATTGTACTAGTGATCCTGAAAATTTCAACTTTGCTAAAATTACGGAGGTCCGGGGGCTCTGGGCTCTTGCACTAGGTGTATGCACATAATATATTTTTTTTCAATTTTTAACTTTCTTTCGGACTTTGGGACTCGCAAACCTCTAAGCTGAAGGAAAAAAGTAGCTAGCTATAAAATGAAAATGTATAAATTTAATGTACATTGAAATATATAATATAATGTCAATATATAACAACGTGGTAGCAAGGCATTAGTGAATCAATTCTTGAGACACCGCAAGCAACTAGGAGCACTTAAACCTGGTATTGGCAATTTAGTTGAAATGTAGTCTGCTAATGAAAATCGAACCTTTTAAACTCAAGGACAGAGTAAAGCGTCTACTTAACGTCGTTGCGATGTCTTAGTAGTTCATGTTTATTCATCAGAAAATGCCTCTACTTGTAATGACTTACTTTTTGTACGGCAACCTATAGATGGTTCTTATTTCAACTAAATATGACAGACCCTACTTAGGCAATTGCATATTAAAAAAATATATATTTACAGAGCGACGATGGTCCAGTGGAGCGACGATGGTCCAGTGGTGGATGGACTCGGCCTCTTGCGCGAGAGGTTCCGGGTTCGATCCTGTAAACCCGTGTGTGCCTTTTAAATGGGTCTTTCTAAATTTCTAAATGCACCCCAAACACGAGACCATCGCTTGCTCACCGGTGAAGGAAAACATCGTGAGGAAACCTGCATACCTGATGAAAGTCTTTGAAGGTATGTGAAGTTCACCAACCCGCACTGGGCCACTCTCTCTGATTTCGAGGAGGATACCCGTGCCCAGCAGTGGGACACTAAGGGGTGATACTTTACTTTTTTTTTACAGATAAATCGTTACATAATGGATATAAGACAAACAGCCAAATACTAAATCCAAAAACGAATAAAAGATAACACATTTTGCAGCCATTATTACAAAACATTATGTAATGTGTTAGACGTGGGTTCTAATATTATTAAGATTTTTACATACATGTGAACCTGATAAGTTTTTTCCGCTTAGCTGAGTGCATGATAATTTCATAAATCATTTTCTAATTCAAAACTTATGAAGTAATATTAAAAGGTTTATAATTTCGAAACTAAATTAATATAAGACATAAATTAAGCTTATATCTTAATATTACAGCGACAAAAATCGGCATTTGAAAGACATGATAATTAATTAAAAGACAGCAGATGTTCCGAAGAAACTTGCAATTAGTCGGCAAAAGTAAGGCGAGGCAAAATGAAAGCATCGGGGATACGTTTCAACTACACGAGCGAGAATACTTCAGAATCGACGATTTATCTCATAATGGCCAGTGGGCGGAAACATTTTTTCCTATAACTTGTGTTTGATAGTTCGAAATATTTACGACGCAATAAATATCGTGTTTTTTCCCTTTATTTGATTAACGATTATCGAATGCAATTTTCAGGATAAGGATTTTTGGATTTTTTTGATATTGGTTTACGGGAATAAGAGCGAATTTGATTTTTCTTTTTATAAATAAGCACAGAAAATAACTTTGTAGCTTTAACATTGAGGAACTATAAATAGTGTTTTGACAAAATATAAAAAATAACACATTCACCAAGAGTCAAACGGGCGACTATTTTTTTCTTGATAACAATTTTTCATTAGCGTACATTTATTTTATATCATTTTTTTCCTTTTTTTACCCCTGTAGCTGTCAAACATAATTCTTATAAGCAAAGACTAATTCTGACGATAACTCCCATACTTATACTTCAATAATAATAACAATAATGTCTATGGACGCTTTTACACCACTTCAATCTGGTCCCGTGGTAAGTTTCCGAAGAATTTGTGTTACGGGTACCAGACAACGGAAATACATATATTTAATACTTTTTATATTAATACATATATTTAAGATTTTTATTATATAATACACGTATTTAATACACATCCATGACCCAGGAACACACAAGTTTTTTTGTTCCCTAGCGGGATTCGAACCCACTACTTCCGGCTTGAGCGCCACACACACCACACACAGAAGTCGTCATGTCATCATACTGTATTACTATTGTATGATATTTCCAGCCAATCATAAATTAGTTTTATCCTTTGTCGATAATAACAAATTTACAGTCTAATATGAGGACACTATCTAAAAATTTATTCGAGATGAAATCTGAGGCTCGATAGCGTCAAGTGGGGGTTTGCGCCCTGCGGCTGATACTTATCGGTTGGCCAATAAAAAGGGAAGATATTTTTTATCCAAATTCCAGATTTTTCGACAGAAACGGCATGAATGTAGGTGAATTTAGTTATCGATATGTCGGATTAGGTAAGAGTTTTTAAGTTCCTTGTATAATAGAAAATGATAAGAAATTGAATATTTTCGACATTCATTTATAATAAATTAACAAATCTGTTAAGGGCCTGTTTCACAATCTCCAGATAAGTTCCGAGTAGGCTATTCACAACATATTTGACAGATAGAGTATGGAGTATCTGTCAAATGTGTTGTGAAAAGTCTATTCGGAACTTATCTGGATATTGTGAAACAGGCCCTTAACGTAAATAATGTAATAGGAGTATGTACTTTAATATCATGGATTAAGCTACATGATTGATTTCAGTAACATAGATATTTACTTTACGTACTAGGTATTATTATATTTGTTATTATCATTGAATATCAGATAAGAGTAAATATTTTATACTGGATCTTCAACGATATAAGCATTCATTCATACAAAATGAAAGTATATAGTAGTATATTATAAAAATAGAACCTTCTGTTTGCCACTTGGCCGGCTTTTTTGTGTTTGTAAAAACATATCTATGATATTCTGTGATATTGATTTATAATTTAATAAGGTCGAAAAATTTGCTGTTATGAATAGATTTTTCTTGATGAAATAAATTTTGTTTCTTAAAAATTATGATACTGAAATAGCACACTGGGGATTTTTACAGTTAGTCAGATTTCTGCGCCAGTAAAGCTGTAAAATTAATGAATCCTACTAATATTATAAAAGTGAAACTGACGTAGGCTTGTTACTCTTTAAAGCAATAACTACTGAATGGGTATTGATAAAACTTTACAATGAAATACCTTTCACATCAGAATAACACATAGGATTTTATGCAGGCTTTTTAGGGGGGGTATTCTTTAATAATTATTTTCTTATGTTTCGTGTATTTGTTGAAAATTTCAACTGTATATTTATCATGGTTCATGTGATACAGTCTGGTGAAAAACAGACTGACAGATGGACAGACAATCGGACTAATGCTTAGTTTGACCCCTTTGCCTATCGGAACTCTAAAAAACCAGTCCATCTATATCAAAATGGTTCCACATGCAGCTGTTGTGTTAAGAGTGACATATTAATCTCTGCATTGGCTTATACAATTTACGGTGAGCCTCCTGTCCTGGATATAAATAACCTTCACTAAGCTAAGGTCACGTTGTCGTGTAATTAATCCTAATCCTCCAGAGATACCTGTTTAGGCACATTACAAGTTGTTATGTGATGTTCACTTTTATAAGCTCATGAATTTACTTCAAAACACTTCTTGGTGTTCTAGGTTTAGTGACCTGGATATTTAGTGCGTCCATGTTACTCAAATTCCACATGAGTGTGTGTATTATACAATTGGGCGTGCATGCATGCGTACGTGCAAGTTTTTATGTATATAAGAGTGCGTATGTGTGCGTTCATGCGTGCGGGCATGCACATAATATGCGGGAGCATGCGTATGTAATTGTCTTTTATTATGTGTGTAATCATAATTATTACATATTTTTATTATTATATTGCGTATATCTAAAACTAAATAAATCATAGAACATTGTTCGGAGAATAAGAAAACTATTAAGGGCTAAATTTTTATAGCAGCCAATAATGACTTTGGTTTTCAATAAAATAGATAGCAAAAAGGCAGCTAACGGGATAGCAATGACAGCTTTAGCGTACCACTTGGAATCCCGGATAAGGCCATTATTCCAAACGATAAATGACCCAACGCCACATTCGTACTAATGCCTTCCATGAAGATAATACCATCTTACACTTGAATCACAAATAATAGATTGTCTTAATGTTTCCTCTTGAGACTATAATGGTGCTGACACTAATCGCGATAAAATTAGGGTAACATGTGGACGAAGAAATAATTTCTATTTTTTAACCTTGCAAATTGTTTCCAAAGATTCAATATTTTAGTCCGATAACTGTTAAAGGGGTATCCATAATACAACCAAAAGCCAAAACTTATCATCCTATTTTGTTTCTTGTTTAAAAAATACAATAACGTTTTATTACATTATAATATTATGTTAAAATTAATAGTTATCTGATAAATATATTATAAATATTTAAAAATAACTACCTGGACTTTCAAGAAAGTTTTCATGGCATACCACAAATATTTCTTCTTTAACAAATGGAGAACAATAACGGAAAAAATCAAGATAAAATTAATGTGTATAAAAATAAAAATCTAACCAAAAAATATTATGCAATCTAGCCTAAAAATGTAACAGTTTTATTTTATTTCTGGAATGTATAATTCTATGTTATTGATAACTGCTTATTTACAACTTGACTATGACTTTTCGATCTAGTTTTTCAGATAAACATATATCTAAAAATATTAAAATTATAGGTCAGTATCTCTCGTGTTCTCATTTTCTATTCTTTTTATTTTTTCACGCTTTAGATTGGACCAACGAAATCTTTAATTTGGGATGGAGTTTAGACGAGTATGTTGCTAGGCTGCATTTTGAGGTGAATGTCATATTCCTTAGATGTCTGAATTGTCTATTATAATTAAAACAATAAATATATCACAAAATTATTTAAATATTAAAATGTTTTATATTCTTACTGTGGTTATAATTATTTATTTGAATATGCTAATATTAAGTAAACATTAAATCTTAAAAATTAAATTTTACGATAATAATGAGGAATGCATTTGTATGCAGGACCTATGACCTATAACCTAAGCCACTGATCAGATTTTGATAAAATGTACCATGGATTACATTTTACATTTTAAGAAAGGGCTTACACTAGGTACCTTCAGCTCTTAATCTACATTCTAATATGTAGATAAAAGCGTAACAGCAAGTTATCAAATTTCGCCGTAGTGTTTAGTTAGCTATTTTAACATATTTTTAAATACCGCGTTCGCCCTCTAACTCTACCAAGTATACGTCATTTTAATTTAGTGGGATTATTCGACACGACTACTTACGCGTCTATTTAAATAAGATAGCGATCTAAAACGATGATATTAGGACTGATTATGACATTGTAGTCGGTTTACACAAGTCCTTTTTTAGTCCAGACATTTAAGCTTAAATTAGGTAAGAATCTCGGAATTCGAGATGCCCATATTGACATCCTAAAACTTGTCTCAAAACCTACATAATATGGTAGGGTGTACGCTACTATTACATTTCAAGGTCAAAAGAATATCAATATACAAATATTTACAGATTTATAGCTGGGTATCTCAAATTCTGAGGTGAACTTACTATAATGACTGGACTATATTTTTGTGTTATTAATTGCTGGATTTACTGGCTAACTGTTTAATATCATCCGTAGGGCACATGAAATTTGACGTGATTTTTATTTTAACTAAATTTTAACATAGCTTATATTCTAACACGTTGTTTGCGTCGGGATGTCAGATAGATGAAAAATAATTAAAAGCATAAAACCTACAAACGAAAAAACTTGTGTTATGTTTGTTCCAGGCGTTCTCAAGAAGCACTTTATATCTTAAAGTTACTAACCTAATTGCGTTGACTCACTAGTTATTCTTAAAACATTTTTACGAGCTTCGGTTTAAGACTGACTTTTTTTAATGTTTCACTTGGAAAACTTTATCATTACTAGCACATTTCACGATAAAAGTACATGATAAACCTAAAAAAAGTGAATACCACAATAAGGATTAAAGATTGAATTTATATTAATCTAGTAATCATACAGTGCACTTAAAGTAGCGAATCTATTAAAATATTATGATCTGTTGACAAAATATGGGATATAAGTTGTCACACACACCACGACTGATCGACTCGACTTTGATCCAGACTATATTGTATGATCTTGTATTATGGCAACCAGGAAACTGGTATATATATATATATATATATATGATCACGCACATAACACAAACTTGAATTACACAATTTGCGCTAGGTAGAAATCGAACAAGGCAGTTAAAATTTTATTGACTTCATTACAACTCCCTTAAGTATGTATAAGACCTCTCTAAATTAAGAAAAGCCGAGCTGAATAATTTCTTCTTAGTTGGCTGCCAAAAGTGTCAAATGATGAAATCCTCATTTATAAAATGTAATTAATTACCTAATTAATCAAACAACTTGAAACCGTTGTAATTTTCCCGTTAGGACCGTAACTACATAATTTTTATAATTTTCCATTTGAAGTTATTTATTTCACGACTTAATTTTTTGTGTGCGAAATTTAAAAAAGAATACAAATTTCTTATATTACATATTTTAGATATTTTGGAGCATCCGTGGTGACGGAAATGTCACTTTAAGACTGTACTTTGACCTAGTTTTCGTTTATTAGAATATTTTGGTATTATATTGGATAAAATAACATGTTGTATATTATATGAATTTTCTTAAACTTTAATATTCATATTCGAGGTCACTTGTAATTAGTTAATAAATAAGTATATTTATATTGACTATATTTAAATTTATTAACACTAATTAGAAGACAAAAAAAAATAGATAAAAAGACAGTAAATTGAAATTATATAAAACTTATCTATAATGAATAGTTAGTTTTAGCTCTTATTAATTTTTGCAGAGCTGTGAAGGTTATATTGATACTTAAGTGCACCTAATTAATATCATGTAAAGAATCTTGGCATGAGAACTGCTTTTATGTCATGTTCAAGGTTAAATAAAATATACGAAGAGAAAATGGCTGAAATATTATATAACTTCGTGAGAATTTTATTATGCGTTGAAAATTTTAAATTGTTATGTGATGCATTTCACATGTTTTTATTATTAAAGACTTCTGTTTAATAAAAAAAAAATTAAAGTGTATAAGAAATATTCAAAATTTTCATTGTTAGCACCAGTGGGTCCCATGCGCTAATGCCGTACGCCTTTGCATCTTTCGTGGAAAGGCTATGCTGTATTTCAGACTGCGTGTCAATCTATCGTGAATAAGACAAGCTATTTTATTTCTCAAATCAAAGAAATTCTTTTAATTTTTAAAGTATTCTAGATTAAATAATAATCTATATAGGTACTTCAATGAAATCGAATTAAATCAAAATATATTTATTTTCGTATGTAACAACCTGTACAGTGTACACTTTAAATATGTCAAAATAAATAGCCAATAAGAAGTAATATTAGAAAAAAAAATTGTTCCAGATGCAGAATCCCCTAAGAAAAACGAGAAATAAACTAAGGAGTTGCCCTTTATATAAATATTTTTGTTTTTATATAAGTTTATAAATAACCTTGTATGAACTGTAATGTAGTGTAGAGAGAGTCTAATATCGTTAACTATTTATCACTTAATATTACGTACAGTAATGTGACGAGAATGTGAAAATCCCACAAAGAAACGAGTTGAATTATTTTTCATAAATAAATTACACAATTAAATTAACATTTGTATTCGTATTCTATTTGTGTCACAAGATGTTTCGCGAATCGTCTCCTGTGTCACAATGAATAAAATCAAAGATAATTGGCGTTAATGAAATTATGTTTCGTACAAAATTATATGACACTCTTAATGACATCGTCGTCCGCATTACAGCGTAATTTGAAAATTAGCTTTTCTGGATAGACGCCAAAGGCATCGCGGTTATGTCATGTCACACTATTCTGTTATGTAATAATGACGTATTTACACCCCTAAATTCGTTTGCGAAACTTCTAGAGAGAAAATGAATTGTTTTGAAGAGAACAGTAGCGAAATTACATACTTGAGTACTTGAGTCTCTGTACGAAAGTTTGGATATTTAAATAAAATTATATCAAATCAAGTTCTTTTTCAATTAAATTAATATAAATATTGCTATATTTAAGGAAAACGAAAAAAAAAACCTTGAAGTTGCTCTTTTGTGAAAAATTCAAATTGAGAATGTATCGTCTAAACTCTAAAGTATTCTTGGAGTTACATGAAGACTGATCATTTGATTACTAGGCCCGGGACCCTTACCCTTGCCTCGTCACTAGAAACAAATAAAATATATCTACCACTGTCATAATTTTCTGTTAATAACGTTACATAAAAAGACAAGCAGTTTAATTCAAGTTTTCCTTCTAAATATAATATTATAATATCCTTGCGCTTAACATTAAATACAACAATAGAAATAAATCATGCAATTTATTTATTTCTAAAAAGATTTTTATCTAAGTATAAACTTAAGGCCAAACAAATATAAATGAACACGAAACTCTGTTTTTCGTCGAAATTTTCGATACTATAGGTATTGATTTTTTATTACTGTTTTCAATAAAATTCGTTAGTCTGTTGGCTCATAACTTTTAAGAAATTCGTATTTACTGTAAATATATTACAGACATTATACGTTTTCTTTGCATAATCCTATTTTAAGTGAAATGTCGATTGGTAAGGCTTGGCATTATTAACGAAAATATCGTAGCGAGATGACACTGTCATCTTATCTTCGATGGATATCATTTATATTATATTTGTGGATCTTAACATTAACATGGTAGTTCAGATTTTCCAGACGTTCAGTGACAACCAATTTTTTACGACAATCAGAGCGCTCAAAAACCGTCGCGGTAAAACTCGACGTCGGCTTGAGTTGCGAGTTTGGCATGCCAAATTCGATTTAACGTCAAACACTCAACGCCAAAAATGCAACAGTGCTCGATGAAAAAACGTTGCGCTTTAAAAACGCCTTCGTGTGAACAGTATCTGTTATGTTATACATGGGTCTCTATATGTCTCATTCAAACGGTTTTTTACCGTTTAATAAAAAAGTGCTCGTGTGAACGGAGCCTTACAGTCCATTCTAATTTTTATTATTAGATTAAATAGTATGGAAATACTTCCATTTCAGATTCAATTAATGAAATGGCTAAAAAAACAATAAAGGTTTCAGAACACTATATTTAGTAATACGGATCAAGGACGAGCGGAAAGCTTTTGAATCAGAAGCGGGACTTAGTTTAAGGGATGTTGGAATATGTAATGTAGTTTTGTCCAAACCTACATCCAAATTAGCTCTTCAGTTGTATCACTTGATTGTTAAATTATTTAAGTTAAGATCCTAGTTGTTATCTAGATAATATGTATTTTGTTAATTTACAAGGCTGACATAATCGCTGCGCGATTAAAGCCTTTTCATAAAAATAAAGATTAAAAAAAAAAAAAAATATATTTAGTAATACAAAACTCGTAAGCCGTTAAAAGCTAAACTAAACATGTTACCACTAACTTCGCCAATTTTTTAATTGCATAACATAACAACAAAACACCAGCGTAAAAGTTCCACAATCCATTAGCTAGAAAAATAGTTTTGTGGAGATAGTTTTTAAATAAAAAGTATGAATAATCCGGATAGATTTATGTTTCACGGGTCAAATAATGTTATCGTTAAACGAGTTGGCATGGCCGCGCCGAGCTATCGGCATTCAATAAATATTAAGTATCAGCTTGCGGGCGATGCTTTATAAGTTTCTTCAACATTTTATTTTATTATAATTATACTCATACTAGATATCCACCTAAGATAGATTTACAGATTCGTTATTACTAATAACGATCATTAATTTTTTATATTTATGTCACTCTGTCATAATATTACAGGTTGGAACAAAAAATAATAGTTGAAACATTTTCTGCACCGAAATACCATATTATATAAGCAATACTATGTGTAATATTTCTGTTAGCAGCAATCTGGAAAATTCATGTAGATTATACAACCTAGGCAATGTCTATACATTATGGGTACTCTCTACGTTGAGCGTTTAGGCAATTTGTAAAATTGTCCAGAATTTCATACATTTGTCACGTGCAGATGATATTGTATGAAATACTGGATATATAATCAGGTATATGTTTTTATGTAAGCCAGTGGAGGGTGTATCTGATTAGTGGCCTGAATAGGTTTAATTTGTACTGACACTGCTAGTCTAGAAATTAGAAAATTTCCAAACAACTTTAGCCTTGAAATATTATAAATTGTAATTTAAAAACTTATATAGGTACGTGGTATGTCCAAAAATGAGAAAAATCTATAAAAACTTTATCTGTTTTACTCGGGTTTACCTCTTAGGAGTTAGATTACGAAAAATCTTTATTAGAGCTCACTTACATCATGAACGGAAACCCTGAATAAAATTTCAAGT
Organism: Lycaena phlaeas; assembly: GCA_905333005.2. Classification (NCBI taxonomy): domain Eukaryota; kingdom Metazoa; phylum Arthropoda; class Insecta; order Lepidoptera; family Lycaenidae; genus Lycaena; species Lycaena phlaeas. The sequence continues at coordinate 5,700,644 of HG995176.1, forward strand.
CGTTCGCACAGCTAATAGCTGTTATAAAATATTTTCGGGAAACTTGGTAAATAAATAACCTGTTGTTTACACGTTTGGGTTCCGTACCAACAAACACTATCTATCACTGTCACTAAAGTGATTCAGTGTCAATAGACCCTTTGAGAGCCTCCTCGGCGTCAGGGAATATTTACTCAGTGTTCTTACATCTTGCTAAATGAATTCTCAGACATTATTTGTCCTATTGAGGAAATTTCTCGAATATAATAAAGGACATAAAACTATTTCAAACGGAAAAACGTGAAAAACATGGTAGGTAGGTAACTACCTACACAATTATTTATCGGAGATCGATATTCTGACAGTATGTACGAAAAGAACTCTGTCGCAATCAGAAAATAGACATGTTAATTTATTATGTACATGGAAAAATAAAATCCGACTCGGAGGACCATGTTTAAGGAATGAGAGAAATATAGGAAAATAAAACGTTGGTCTTTCAAGTAAAAAAAAAACTTATATTTATTGCGACAAGTACAACATTTCGCTCGACTACAAAAACTCAAAAGGAAAATTATCACTATATCAAAACACTATTTAATAGCCAAGTAACCGAAAATTGGTCGTTGCATTTATCACAAGCAATCAAGTCTTGAATATTCTAAGTTATAGCCTGCATTAATGAATCTTCATCGCCCGTTTAATATGAATTTATTATCGTCCTAAAACCATGTTTTCGTACTGTCCAAGACCATTAATATTAGTGTTACAAGTAAAACAAAGCAATGCTCTTCTAATGGCTTCGCTGTGTACTACGCCATCGGTCAATGTCAACTCTGTCCGCCTTTTTGTGCACTTATGGCAACACCCTTATACTGTTTATGCTAAATATTTTGAATTTTATAAAATATTTAAAAAAGGATATGTTCTAGTTGAATTATAAGCCACGTTTCACTTACACGAGTAAAATAATAATTTATGCTATGAAATACGGCATTTGTTATTTTATTGTGTAATAATAACAGTAGTATTTCGTATAAATTTGTCATGTTTGGACGTCTGAGACCTCAGTATTCTCGTCATAGTAGTTGTAAAGTAATATTGAAACATAATAATATGACAAACGTAAAATTGAAATTAATATGACGACCTTTGTGGCTCAATGGTAAGCGCGTTGACGCTCAAGCCGGAGGTATCGGGTTCAATTCCCGCCAGGGAACAAAAAGGTTTCTATATTCCTAGGTCATGGATGTGTATTAAATTTGTGTATTATTTAAATATGTTTAATATGTGTATTAATATAAAAGTATTGAATATAATATGACGTATTTCCGTCGTCTGGTACCCGTAACACAAGATCTTCGAAAACTTACAACGGGACCAGATTGACGTGAAGTAAAAGATACTAGAGATATTATTATTAATATATAGTGGTTCTCATGTTAGTCTAAACTACTCTAAACTTTAGTAGGTCTTAGTTTGGTAGTTTAACAAATATACACCATGTTATTCCACAGCTACATTGAGTCCTCGTAATGAGGACTAGGCGTACGACTTAGTCTTACTTATGCTTTGTGCAGCTTTCATTCTTAGTCCTCATAAATTACACTAAAAGCTGGACTTGGTACCGCTACTTATGTACTTATGACTTGAAGAGTTTTTAATGGGTTATTTTAAATAAGCGAATGTTTAACTGTCCTCATAATATAATATGACACCTTTTCAGATTAGTTTTATATGCTTACAATATTGTGATATGGGTGTCTGTGATTACTTACTTACCAGTGAACCGAGTATATGTCATACAATAGGGTGTAATTCTTGGCGTTCTGTAAAAAAGGAGTTACTCTAAAAAATAAGTTAATATTATATACATATAAATTTATATAATATTATATTGGTACTCGCATCTAAATGAACCAGCCACCGCATGTCTTCGGTCTTCTTAATATCGTCTTCCAGGGATCGGCCATCTTGATGTTCATTAAGGAACGAATATGTTAACAGTGGATGCATTGTATGTATTGTAGTAAATTTTCTTTTTTACTTTCACTTATCATACGTTTACGTAACGTAGTAAATAATTTAATATTAATTAAAAAATAGACTGTGCAACCGATAACAAATTAATAAGTTTTAAAATTGGAACGCCATTACGTAACACTTTTGAATTCATTATTTTGCACATAAGCTAGACCAATCCATCCAATATACGGAAACTTTTAAATTGTTGGATAAGCTTTTCAATTTTGAGCAGGCCTTAAGCCGATTTTAATTAACAATATTAAGCTGCTTGTAGCAAAATGCCATTATTTATAAGAAAATGAACACTTTAAATTTTATATTTCATTAGATTTCAAAGGAACATAATTATTTCCAATATTAAAACCTGAATCGGCAAAATGTTCTCGTAAGAGAGTTTCAAAATATCGACTCGATCGATTGAAATTGTGAGAATGAAATAGTCTTAAGAACATAATCCTTAAAATTTAAAATGACTAAGTATTACCACTAAACGCTGTGTTTACATAAAACTTTTTACTTAAGTTTGCAATATAGCATTACACAAACAATCAGTACAAATTCCATTTCTCGGATTGATAATCTTGGCCTTCATTGAGGGAGTCCTATGTTCAGTAGTGGACGCATAAAGTCTTGAATGGAGTCTCCATTCCACATCTGAAACTGAGCTGTGTCCTAAAAAGAGAGACGTTCCTTAGACAAGCAATATTAAGCATCCGCTGATGTTTTCAAGGCCACAGATGACTTGTCTTATGCCACCATAACAAGGATCATGCTGTAATTAAGACTTTATAAGAAAAAAGTATAATTGCTCTTCCATCAATATATCCATCAATCAAATTTTTGACACGACAATTTTTACGTACCAAATTCGGATATTTCAGAAAAGCAATAAAATTCCTTGTAAACAACATTAAAATCAGGAAATTGTGAAACTAGCTACAAGGTCGAATCTTATAGATGTTTTAATTAAAATTTCATGTAATTCAAAGAATGGAATTATAAAAATCGTTTTAATGTTAATTTAATATTTTTTATGTTATCGCATTATCATCATCATTTTATCATTTCTATCGATAACTAGCTGAGCCCAACAAACGTTGTCTTATCCATACCCATTTCCCGCCTTTATATTATGATCTTTGGAGGAGGCTTTCACCTCCAGACGGTTTCTTACAGACCAAGGCATAAAAGAACAACAATAATATAGAACTAATAAAACATTATTACTTACACTATTAATAAGATCTATGTATTTTAACTACATCTTATTTGAACTTTAACGTTCTTTCTACTTTATAATCTGTAAGAAATATAATCTGAGCGATGATGGTCCAGTAATGGATGGACTCGGCCTCTTATGCGAAAGGTTCCGGGTTCGATCCTGACCCGTCCGTGTGTGCCTTGAAATGGGTTTTTCTAAATTTCTAAGTGCACCCCAAACACGAGACCATCGCTCGCTCACCGGTGAAGGAAAACATCGTGAGGAAACCTGCATGCCTGATGAGATTAAAGGGCTTTGAAGGTATGTGAAGTTCACCAACCCGCACTGACCATAACATATATATATATAACAAAAATAGAATACTTATTATCCTATTTGGTGCAGTGGATCTTAAGCATACACATTCGTTTTCATTTTTATCGATACCTCGCGAAGATACCTGACCTACATTTAGATATTCCTCCTAAATGCATGCTCGATTTTATAACATAGATCAAATAAGTAAAAAAATGAGAGTCATAACGCAATAATTAATGGTCCATTTTACTTTAGCGAAAACCGTTTTGAAACTGGTTTCAATAAGCACCATTGTCATATATCGTTTATTCTTTAACTCTATCGAATTCCCCTTGTCACCAGAGGTTACTCTCGTTGATTCAACAAGATTGATTGGCTTTCTTTATAATTAAAACAAACTGGTGTTCAAAATTAATTAAAAACACGTTCTAAAACTTCAATATATATTTAGCAGTGGATGGAGAACGGCATGTCATGATTTCGTTACAAAATTGTATTTCTTATCTTGATGACTTATTTATTTGTCGTTATTGTAATTTTTTGTTGTTTCAATGGTAATAACTCTTTATAACTAAAAAAAAGACGGGTTACACTCCGAGAGTGCCGGCAGAAGTGAAAACTTCATTATTAACGTTGTGCATTTTTGATTTTTTGGAATAGTTAGGGAATAATTTTGAACGAATTGCTTTTATCATCAATATAAAAGTACTATCATTTATGTGGTAGAATACAATATTAATTTATATTAGGTATATTAAAATACAATATATTAAGTACATTAAAAAGTTTATCTTTCAGAAAAATCAACTTACATCCATAATTTCGATGACTTATTCACCGTCATTATTACCAGAACCATCATCGCCAATCTCTAAGACTGATACGATAGGTTTATATAGCTGAAGTAAGAAACGAACAGTTTTGATTCGACCCTATTTAAATGTCTAATAAAGACAGCATCAATAGTAGTTTTATACTTCGTTGTGCTAAGAGTGCGATCATTTGACATATATATATATATATATATATATATATATATATATATATATATATATATATATATATATATATTAAGCCCGTCACAGACTTAGCTATAATATATATTATTAATACTTTTATAGCTAGGCATATAAATATAAATTTTCTATACTTACTTATTACGGTATCGCTTGGAGACGTCACAGAAATATGCCTAGCTATAAAAATATTAATATATATTATAGCTAAGTCTGTGACGGGCTTCATACATACATAATTAAAGAAACCCTTACAATCGATTAAAAAATATCGACAATCAAAAGAAAACAATCGATTGTTCGATTAATCGATTTCGATGTTACAACACTACTCTCCAACCGTCTTACGAATTTTCGATCAGCCCCTGACGCAAGTTTCACAGTTTTTATCCATCCCACAAAGTTTTCACTTCAATAAGCAGAACAAACCTATTAAATAATATAACCAAGTTACAATCTTTAAATACGCTTCTTATTAACAGTGATTTCCATCAATATTTCACTTTTATAAAATGATTAATCCACATAATACATATAGTAGGCACGAGTCTCCTCAACGTTTGTTACATTTTATTATAGTATTCCGTGCAAACTATTACTCTTTCTATTTGTACGGTAATAAATTTCAATATCGTGTATCTTAATTATTAACACTTCGTTCGTATCTAGTTTTACCGCTATTTTTTTTTTGCTCATAATATTTTTTTTCCTAACTTATACTCTCCCGCTGCAAGGACAAAAGCTTGTTATTAACAAGAAAACAGTATTAACCATTTGTGAAAATCTCAACTGATATAACATTTTTACTTTTAACCAAGATAAACAAAATCGAATATTAATGGATATTTTTTATGTCAAAAAGCGCAATGCTTTTGCGGAAAAAAGAAAAATAGTAAAAAATTAAATGAGCGCTATAAAGGTACTCTAACGCGATTTACATTTAGTTAGATTTACACGTCAGAGAGATACTTAATTTTATCTGAAATTTCAGTAATAATCTTATTATGTACATATATTACAACCTTCTTTACAATACATAATCATAGCCATGCTATTAGAAGATAATCCTATAGATCGATAAACGGATTAAATCATTCACTGTATCTTTTTAATAATATACCATAATGCGCATCAGTAGATATGGAATAAAATCGTATTAGTACGAGGTATTGAAAATTTTCAGCCGACCATACGACCCCGACGAGCCGTAAAGAGGTATAAGAAGTCCCTTTTAGAATTTGAAATGACATCAGGGTCTTACTAGTCCATTGAGAACGAAGCGTGGATCTGCAATCTTCAAGGCAATATGTGGTGAAAGGTAAATATAATATATTATGTTCAGAAAGGTAAAGAAGGCTCATTTGTAAGTAACATTTTTATTCCATAAACAAATACCATGAAAAAAAACTTTATACTGACAGTAGAAGGATTTGTAATTACCTAAATTAGATTAAAGTACCTACCCAGATAATATTATTTATTCACTAGCTGCTGTCCGCAGCTTCGCCTGCGCTAACTATGATTTATAACGTAGACTTAACAGGATGGTGTAAGCTAATAATAGCCTCTCTCGATAAACAGGCTATCTAACACTAAAAGTATCATTCAAATCCGACCAAAAGTTTCTGAGATTAGCGAGTTCAAACAAACCCCTCCAAGCCTTTTTTCGCGATAAAAGGTAGCCTACGCCCTTTCCCAAGCTCTGGTCTACATTTGTACTAAATTTCATAAAAATCGGTGCAGTAGTTTAGGCGTGAAAGCTTAACAGACAGACAGACAGAGTTACTTTTGCATTTATAAAATTAAGGGCCTGTTTCACAATCTCCAGTTAAGTGCCCAATAGGCTATCGGCAACATATTTGACAGATATTTGACAGATACTCCATACTCTATCTGTCAAATATGTTGCCGATAGCCTATTGGGAACTTAACTGGAGATTGTGAAACAGGCCCTTAATTTTATAAATCCCTAGGCCCTAAGTAGGAATTATAAAAATATTATTAATATAATAACATAAATATTAAAATGACAGTTTGTCCACTAATTATTTGCACCGTATATTATTTATCAAAATACGGGTATGTGTCAAAGCAAAAAGCTTTTTTTTGACGCAGGGGTAATGCCTTAGCACCTGTCAGGACCATGGGTAAATACACTGGCATGTGTGAGGACTTACATTTTGGATGCCCTACCCCACTAAAATCCCTACGAGCGCCTTCAGCCGCTTTGTGAGCCTCAGCGACGGGCTGGCCCCGACAGGACCAGACTCTTCAGATAAAGGGGAACTGCCCGACCGCTACAAAGCAGTCCTCACAACGTCGTGTCTAGCGGGGCCCGGGTACCCATCCCGAGCGCGACACGAGTACAGGTGTGTTACTGGAAGCGCATTAAATAGCACCTCCGACGCACCCCGTACGTTGTAGTTGTTGTACCATTATGCGTCTTATTCGTAATATTAACAAATACTTCAATAGCATGTCAAGAAGGCCTTAACACGTAGGGTATAGGCTGATGATGATGATGAGCCTTCTTGATTAGACTGAAATCGTGCCCATATTTGAAACGAATCGAAATCATTTGAATTTTGTTCATATATACATATTTTTAGGGTTTAAAACGCAATATTTACTATGTATATTATACATTTTAAGGCCTTAAGTCCATATCGGTCGTAAACTCCAAATTGAACTGTTACCCACCGGCTATGCCAGGGTAAACTTGTGCTAAATACAAAAACTTCCGACGTCCGCTGCGATGTACGCTCTAAGCTCTGTTCGGAATACAAACGATGTATCGGGGATTATATTGTTTATATGGAAAATTATTTCATGAAATATCTATTATGTACGGAAACTACATGCTATTAGTACTTATACTAGTTTTATTATTAAATAGTTTCAATAATAACCTAAAATTCAGCGAGGTTCGAATACCAGCACGTAATAAAGATATTTTAAGGTTGTGGTAATTATATTTTCTTTAGGATGTCTGACGCATAGGCCGATTAAAAACACAACAATTAATTAATATTCTAATTAGGCTTACGAATATATTATAACAATATTTTTTTAACATGTTGTTTTTCAACGCCGCGCATGTAACATATTTTATTAACCGACTTCAAAAAAAGAAGGAGATTATCAATTCGTCTGTATGTTTTTTTTTGTATGTTTGTTACTCGATTACTCCGCTGTTTGGGAATGGATTTTGGTGATTCTTGTTTTGTTAGTAAGCTTATGTTTCCGAATTAGTCCCATATTAATTTGATCGACATCTGATCAGCGGTTTTTAAGTTATATTCAATAATGCTTATTGGTTGGTTTTGCACACCCAGACGATTTTCTCATTTTATTACTTGTCGATGTAATATGAATAATATGAACAAAAACCACTGAATAGGATACTTTGGAAAGAGGATATTTTAATGATCAATCACATACACCAAGTATTGAGAATATGCATGTGTAGGGCAGCCATGTTTTGTCTGGTACCGACTCCAAAAATACCCGATTTTAAATAGTATACGTCTTCTACTTCACTTCGAAGTATTTCAATATTATTTTTAAATTTTTGGTTGTACTTTAATTAAGGTATGGTTTTGAAGTCGGTTTTTGGTTTTTTATTTAAAATTAATTTTATTTTGTACTTTTTAGTTTTAAGTTTATACATAAGTAATATAGTTTATTTTTACTTGCAAAATTTTTGGCGTTCCCGATCTGTGTTGGATGCTAGTGGTAAGGGACCTGTGGTCTTAGCGTTTATTGAGGGCACCTATGTTCAGCCGTGGACGGATGAAAGTTGATGATGATGACCTCACAATACTTTGATACTTTCCAAAGTATCCTATTCAGTGGTTTTTGTTCATATTATTTTTTAATTTAACTTTATTATACATATTTCGTATCATCTTGCTTAGTTTATGATAACTATGATATGAGGGAGATATTAATATAGGTACTTTGTAGCAGTGTTTTTCAACGTGTGCGTCAGTGCATTTCCCGGCGTAAAAGAAAAAAAAGGTCTATGTTTAGCAGTGGATGGATAAAGGCTGATGATGCTGATGATATTGCTTAATAAGGATATTTTTCCCTTTTTTTAAATAAAATTCACAATCTCACGCGTTAAATATTCAACCGCTAGGACGCAAATAAAGTAAGATATTTATGTAAAAAAGGCTTTTAAGATACCTTCCTTTTCTCCAAGCCTAACAACGTGAAGAATTCCCCTGGGATTGTTAGAGCCCATGAACGGTTTTCATTTATCACTGTGACACGCATGCTCGTTTTCCTCGTAAAGATGAAGCGGTGAGTTGTGTCAAAACATACGCGATATATAAGTCCTCGCCACTTATGAAGTCCGATAGACGTGGCGCTGCGGTATCATAACTTAATGTTGCCAATATCTAGTGAAATCATTTTCCACCAAGGGTAGTAGGTACAATAAAAATTATGATTAATTATGAGGCCTATATTAAGCAGTTGAAGCATAAAGACTGTGATGACTGATGATTAAAGTAATTATGGCAGAAAAATCAAATTAAAATAATAAGAGTTAAAAACTTAAAAATTTGCAAATTTAGACATTCCAGGGGATCTCTGTACCAATGCTTTTGTAAAATAAAACAAATGTCATAATTATTTTGTCTATATAATTTAATACAATAGTTAGGTCCTCCATAGCAAGAGATTTTATTTCAAACATAAAATCGCAATCACTATCACTTGTATCTGGAAATTCAGTACCATCATTCAACTCAGTTTCGCTATCACTTTGTAAACATATTATGATGAATCTTTCCATAAAATAAATCATTCATCTAGCCATAAATAAGGCAAAAGATAGCGACTCTGGCATCCCTAAAATTTACCCGTCATAGCAGCGAACACAATTTAACGGGATCAATAGTTCTTTAGATTTATTTTCTAAATCACAAAATTCTTTTACGAATAATTTTTAAGAATCGTCTTACGGCCTTTACTTTTTATCACTTTTTGCTCCATATTTCACATTTATTAATTTAAAATTCTACAATTTTCTCTCTGCAAGCACTATTGACAGACATCAAAATGTCAGATTTGTCAAATTTAGTTCGGGCATTAGTCGCAGGACTTTATAAGTGGCGCGGACTATACCTTCATGATGTCATATATTTTTTGTCACATTTTCGGACTTTTATAGAATGATCTATACCTTTTAGGTGGCTTATATTGGGTTATTGCAACGAATAAAGGAGAAGGTTATGTCGTATTAGAAGGTGTGTTGGCGGAGAGGAAGAATGAGTGGCGAATACTCCACTGATAAGAGCAAAGCTCTTAAATAGAGAGAGAGATATTGGTTATCTAGCAATAAATCAAAAATCGTTGAAACAATTGTCTTTTAATTTATCACTATTAGACATCCATCTTTTATTTTTGTTGACGCAGGGGACATGCTTTTGCACCTACCAGGGCCTTGGTAGACATACTGGCGTGTTTGGGTGTCGTATAGGGGTGCACTACCCCACTAAACCACTGCGAGCGACTTCAGCTGCTTTGTGAGGATCCCGGGTCCGCAGGCAACAGGATCACCTCAGCGACCGGCTGGCACCGACAAGGCCAGACTCAGATATAGTGGGGAATACCCGACCGCTACTCAGCAGTTCCACGAAGTCATGTCTAGCGGGGCCCGGATATCCAGCCCGAGCCTGGCACGAACACTGGGGCGTTATTGGAAGGGCATAAGAATGGCCTCCAACGCGCCACCGTTCGTTGTCCACGGCGGGAAACTTCGACTCTCACCCGTTCGCCGGCCTCCTTCTGGGGCATAACTGCCTCACAGAAAGACCTAGAATATTCACCACAATTTTTTTCTTCTTAAATAAATACTCGTTAGACAAAAGCAAAGTCTTAAAGGTATGATTTAAGATGTTTTAACATCTCGCAAAGCGTTTAGTTTTCAGATTCCAGTAAAAAATGTGAAACATTTATTTTTCCTTATATTTGTAAGAAATCAGGAAAATTTTATACGATTTACAATTTTTTATTTTATTTTAAACGTATCGCATTATAAATAGACTATTATTACAAAGGGGAAAGTTTTGCTTTTGTTAGGATTAAACTCAAAAACTACTTGACCGACTTTCAAAATTCTATCATCATTAAATTTATACATTATATACACATACCAACCAAATAACGTAAGGAGGCTTTAAAAATAATCATCATCAATTCGGGGATGATTATTATCTATGATGATAAAACGGGCCGCTACAACAATTAGTTGGAAATACAAAGAAATTCATATAAGTAATTATATTTAATTTATTAACTTAATTGATTAAAATTTTAATCCTTTAAAAATCAGACGTAGCTCTTAAATGTTCATGCCTTGTTGCTAACGAGATTACTTGACGGCATCACGTTAATTTTCCGCTTCGGTAGCCGCTTCAATTCCATAACCGCACTCAGCACACAGCAATGATTATAAATGAATAATCATCCTAATTAGTAGTCAAATCTTTGATCATTCACCTAAAAATGTACACATTTCTCAATGGATTGATTACATTGTTAGTCATGTACAATTATTATTTATTCACGACATAATGTGATTGTACAGGTGCAGACCATTTGAAATAAAGTTTTTTTTTTAATTTTTACGCAATTACTAAAGGAAAATTAGTCAACAGCCTAAAAAACTGAATAGGATAAAAAAACTGAACTTCAGCTACTATGTGTTTAAACTAAAAAGGTAAGTTTGGGTAGACAAAGTGTACGTGCTATTTACCAGATGGAAAGACGTATCGTATCCCGTGCAGTAGCCGGTCCATGTTGGATGCCAGTGGCAAGTTGGCGGTCGTCTTATTTTTTCATAGAATAGAATATAATAATCATTTATTTGTCAGAATATGGTGTATATGGTTCTTTTCATTTGACTGGTTCACATATTTTACATATCAGTGTACATTGATGGCCAATGTCCAACAATCTCAAATATTAGTTTTAAGGGAGATGAATAAATATTTTGTTGTATTTTTAGTATTCTTTACTATAACGGCAGCCGAAACACATCACACCTAATAGTTACTATCACGACTCATAAGATACAGCCAGGAGACAAGCGAACAGATAGACGAAGTACAGTGGATTTTAGTAATATGGTTTTCGTTATACCCTCTAGATACGGTACGCTTAGAAACAGGATCAAAATCTGACTACTTGGTTTTAGATCTAACATAATATGTCCAAAACAATGTCGAGTAAATTATGGTTATTATTCCATGAAAATTGTAGTACTCCTAAAAAACTTATTAAAAGGTGTTAAAAGCTTAACATCGATTTTATTTCAATCAAGCCAGGTTGATTGGCAGCCAATTGTTTTATCAGTTTATTGGCTTCGCATTCCAACTACCACTTGTCCACGGAAAATGCAGTTTATTTTTAATTGTTTTTTTTTTTGTTTTTTTTTTAAATATGGAAAAAGTATAAGTGCACTTACGTGAGATTATAGTAAAATCGTAAATAACTTAAAGCTTTCCTTTATAAATATGTAAAATATCAACCCTTATGTAATTATGTCCCACTACTGAGAAATTCTAGAAATCAGGCAAAGAGTGTATTGGGCCATAGTTCACCGATCCACTGGCCCAATGCAGGTTGGTGAGCATTACACACTTTTAAACTTTCAATTTCAATAGGCATGCAGGTTTTCGCACAATGTTTTCCTTCGGCAAGCAGAGTTATTGCATAAACCACAAGTCCTCTAAAAGGAACACCAACTCGACTAAGAATACTGAACTGTGAGGATACTGAAATTGAAAACAAAAACATCTTATTTTAATAGAGAAGATGGCTGGCTCCAACTACTTGCTTGGAATCCCATTATTCAAGTAATCAAATTGAAATACAAGCATAGTACGCCACAGATTTTGATTCAGCTAGCACTTTCTGTGTAGACAATCATTAAAAAATATATTGATGTATCATATTAGGAAAGTTTCGAAGAAATTTGTAAAATTGGGACGATTGGCGCCTTCTCGTCCTCTGTTGGTATATAAAATAGCAATAAAATCCGAATAAGTTGTTTCATTATAAGAAGTTTAAATATTTAATTTTAATATATAAAATTTTAATTTGTAAAATCAAATATTGAACCGAATCAACATGATACTTTGCGACTTCAAATCGCACACCTAGATCTAAAGAGGTATTAACTCAAAAAAGCTTTTTTTTCAGAAATGACAAAAAACTAATTACTGTGTCCCTGCACATTGCAGAAGTGTTCTGAATAAAAATATGTTTTTACTATGCAGTTACAATAAGTGTGATAGAGAGATATCCAACTTTTCTTATGTATGGGGGCTAAAAATTGGATTTTCGGAGTTATTTCCCTCTTGATACACTATGTATTGTATATTTATTTTGATATTTGGAGTTGAGCCTGTTTAGGTTAATCAAGTTGTGAGTTAGCTCTTTTTTGAAGAGAAAACTAAAATTTAAAATACAATAGTATTTTGTGTTATTAGTCCGAGTAATAGATTGCACTGTGACCATTAGGGGGTTTTGTTGGATGATGAATATGCAAAAAACATTAGTTAGTAATAAAATGAATCAATTAAGTTAATTGATTAATTTAGTCTATTAATATAAACTACTATAATCACATACCGGCTCTTACTCTCTCGCCTATGATAAAAAAATATTTATTTTTTTCATAAAATATATTTAAAAAAAAACAATATAAAAATATTGTAAATTTCTATTCAAAAAATAATTAATAAATGCACATAACATAATAAAATCACAATTTTACAAAATATTACTCAAGACTGTCAAATTTCAGAGTCAATCAGAATTTTGGAGCCATACAATGAAAAAAAAGGCGTGAGTGCGATTCACACACGATAGAAGTAAAACACATGATAAATGCTCAATACAAAAAGACACCTCTTACCTGTGAAGGTTTTTGAAGTTTCACTTCAAAAACCTTATGATGTAATATTTTAAAGCAGTAAAATAGTTTTGTGTACTATATGGGTGAAACAATAATCTACTTAGGCGTTGATTTTTGATGTGGAACTTCTTTAGAATCGTTGTGATTTCAAACCGGATGCAACGGAAAAAACGACAGGTAAGAGACACAAATACAAAAGAGCGAGAGAGCAAATGTCGGTGTGTATGTATATTGCACACTGTTTAATACTTGCTTGTATTTGAGCATTTAACGTGTGTTTCACTTCTATCGTGTGTGAATAGCACACGAATCTTTTTTTTTTAATGTGGTTGATATCCCTTGTTGCTGAAGATTAACAAAACTTCACATTACTAAAAATAAATGATCAACTTTAGACTCATAAATAGAAGTGAACTTAAATACTTTGAGATCATCGTTATTGAAATTACGATTAATTATTAATAATTCCTACTAAGTAATTGACAACTTTGGTAATATAAGAATTTGAATTTACATAGCTATTTTAGTAACAATAATGTAGCTAATCATTATTACCGCGGAGAAGGTCTTTATAGTAAATATGTAGGTCGATATCTATGTATCGATAATCGTAAAATAAAAAAATAATTTACTACAGAACATTATATCCAAGTCATTCAGGGTTTTATTTTGTGTAGAAGTGATGGGAGGAATGGTGTTTTCCTTATCCCTGTTTTCTACCATATTTACCAAAACCGACCACGTCTCATTGTTTTCCCGAAAAAAGGCAATACCTATTGTACTTACATGTATTACAAAAGTTATTTAAGCAGCTATAAATTTAATTTTTTTATCCCATTAACGATATTGTAAAGTAATATTTCGGGGTTACCATCTAAAGAGATTTAACTCAAAATTTTGCAATAAAAATTCCCACAAATTCATTAAATTTGAAGACGAATATATGATTATACGAATTTAAAATATATCCTTCTTTTAAAACCAAAGGAGTTCAACTAAGGTTGGTTTTTAAACAAATTAAAGAGTTTAAAATATAACTCAACAAAACAGAGTCAATTACAAATTCGAAAATGTTTCACCAATATGGCGACAACTCAACATAAAAATAAATAATTTGCTTGCCTTGCCAGCAATTCGGGTTTAATTCTAAAAATTGTATCTATTTAATACTCAACAACCACCAAAAAAGAGTTAATTCAAAAAAATACTATTTAAATTCCAGCAATATAAGTACAACTCAAAATATCTCCAGTTTATTTATAATGGGCATGTGCACTTCGCTCTTAATTCTGATTGCAACTAGCAATGTCCCTGTTTTGGTGGGGGGCTAGCGGGGCGCGTTCGTTATTCTATACGGATACTCAGCGTCATCTAGTATGAAATAGCAGACATATTTTTAAATCTGTTTTATTGGTCGATAGGCTTTTAGTTCGGGAATTGGATGGTGTGTATAACTCAAATTTGACGATTTTTGAGTTGACTCCCTTTAGATCTAGATGTGCGAAATCACATATATTTTATCCAAAAATGTTCAAATATGTATCTACCTAAGTGCATAGTTTTAGATGTTCGGTATTAAACGTCTACTAGCTCTATTCCTTTACATTAAGGCGTTACCGGTGACTATGAATAGGCAATAATTTGCAATTTGATGAAATCTATTTCATCGTCTATTCAGTAAATCCGATTGCGACACTTCAACTGAATATTAAATTTTGTATTCCAAAATAAGCTCAAATGATTTTTACATATGTGCAAGATGGGTTTTCAAAAAGTTATATTTTGTTGTAAATTAGCAGTGGAAGTTAATTTTATACTAGACTATAGATATATAGAGATATAAGTATATTATATAAATAAATACTTTCTGGACTAATATCGACTGGACGATTATACAAATGAATCAAATTATACGTAACTAGCTGTTGCACGCTGCTTTGCCTGCGATAACTGATTTTTAATATGAGACCGTAACTTTTTTAAAATTTAATATAGCCTATGTTCGCCGGGGATAGTGTAGCTTTCCAACAGTGAAATAATTTTTCAAGTCGGTCAAGTAGTTTCGGAGCCTATTCAATACAAACAAGCGATCAAATCTTTCCTCTTTGTAATATTAGTATAGATCTATCCATAAATAGGATAGTACTTATTATTATAACATCCTAACAAACATTATTTTATGTTGAAATCGTGTGTTTAGTTTTGGTAGAGTATGACGACATAACACAATTCCAATCACCCAATTGGGTAGCTACTGTTAGGAATTCGAACATACTACCAATATTGGACTATGCCATGTGTGACCCTAAGACTACCAAATGAAAGGTAAAATTTACATCTGCAACCCAGTTAATAAAGATCTGGTAAGAATTACCTTGGTAGGTGTGGCAGGATGTGTTAGCTACTTGAAATCTTCTTGATATTTTTAAACATTGCTTATCTACAAAAAGCTTTGCTTAATTGTTGTAATATTATAAGTCTCTTCTGTTTATTTCATTTAGTTGTGAGTTGTGGTCCACAAAACTTCCTGTTAGACTTGCTTTATACTTCACTATTAAAACCCTACTGAAACAAAAGCAACATCTACTCTATTTTTTCATTTGAAATATTCAGATGTTAGATTTAGTTTGTATGTATTTATGGAACGTATATATGTATATATATTATGTATTTAGCGAAATTGACTAATTACTAAATGAAAATAAACGTTAGATTTGTAGCGGTTCGACGGGAGGCCACTAGATGGCACTAGTGGTAGCACTTGTGTTTTATATCAGGATCACCAGGTACGCCAGATCTTCAATTATCCTAGTTTTTATAGTTTTCCCTTTGTGTCGCCATTAAACTCTCTACCGAATATCAGCTCTCTGAGTTTATGGGAAGTACTATTTCTATTTTGATGATCATGAGTGAGTGAGTTTCATAAATGCGAAACTTTGCCTTCGCTTAGCTTCGGAACTAAATGACCTACAGACTTGAAATTTTGGATTTTAAGTATGTGATTATAGCTCACTAGATGACGAAAATTTCTACATTCTGGTCTTATCGAGAGGTTCTCAAATAGGGGCCTGAAAATGCGGCGAAATGGTTCCAGTAAAGATAGTACGGCAGTGTTTGCTGCGCGCTCGACTTGGCGGGTGCACTGCCGTGCCCCTAGATAGAAGTATTATAAAGCATGTGACATTTCACGTCCTCTGTGGCTCAATGGTTAGTGCGTTGGCGCTCAAGCCCGGGGGTAGCGGGTTCGAATCTCGCCAGGGAACAAAAAAGTTTTCTGTGTTCCTGGGTCATGTATGTGTATTAAATACGTGTATTATAATATATTAAAAAAATTAAATATATGTATTAATATAAATTTTAATAAAAAATATATTTTGTATTTCCGTTGTCTGGTACCCGTAACACAAGTTTTTCGGAAACTTAGCACGGGACCAGATTGACGTGGTGTAATAGCGTCCATAGATATTATTATTATTATTATTATTTGAGCACCAAGTAATTAATATGTACATTTATATATACAAACAATATTTTCGCTTGATACAGAAGCGATATTGTAGATGATTTTTGAAACTTCTGCTTGCGGCCAACTCGCGTTTACAGCTTCACACATTCTAACTTGCCTCCCGTACAAAATTACTTCTTTAATACTTTGAAAAGAATAAAAAATACCAGATAATATCACAAAAGAGAGTAGAATGAAAATATCAAAAACAAATCAGAAGTGCGAAATGCGAATAGATTTGTTCATCCGAGAGATTCCGTGGTTAACGCTCTGATACATTTTAAGGAGAGAGAGAAATTTAATGCTTAATGGGCTGTATTTTTTTATGTCACAGAATATCTACAAACTAAAAAGTAAAGTATCTACCCTTATATGACCCACTGCTGAACATAGGTCTACTCCTCGAAATCAGGCGAGGTAGTGGGCCTCACCGATGCGCTGGCCCAGTGCGGGTTGGTGAACTTCACGTACCTTCAAAGACTTTCATTCTCATCAGTCTTGCAGTTTCCTTACGATGTTTTCTTTCACCAGCCATTTCAAGGCACACATGGGGGGGATCAGGATCATCAGGATCGAACTCGGAACCTCTTGCCTAAGAGACCGAGTTCACCCACCACTCGACTATCGTCACTCATCTACAAACTACTTGAAGATTTTTTTATAATGTAGTAGACTTTTCAGCCTATCGGCCTTTAAGGCACTGTGCATAATAAAATAGGCTTATGCCTGAATACTGAAACGCAACTCAATTTGGGAGCTGCTTACATTTTGATGTCATTTGGATTTAAAGCGTGCTTAGTAGTTTAAGAAGCCCCCAAATATTTAAATGACGTTTGAGGCGGAATTCAGGCGTTAATCAAACAGTTTTCAGGAAAATGTATACACTTTAAAGCATAAAAAAATGATAATCTTGGACATATTAACGGTTGGACTGTTCTGTTCATAATAAAAAAAATCTGGATAGAAAAACAATATTTTTTTTTACATTATAATTGTATCTGTATTCTGTGTAAACAGATCTTGATAAAATTGATAACAGTGACGTTGTTCTTGTTGTTGTTAATTGATAACAAGGGGAACGTTGTTTTTATTTATATATATATATGATTGGGAGGAAACAGTGTACAACCGCTTCGTCTTTTCGCTTCTCTTTTATTTCTACGGAGAGCGACTGTGATATTCAAAAGCGATTCGTCCTCGGACTTTATTTACTTTTTTAAAATTCTTTATTAAAAATTCTAAACACCTAGGACTTCACTTACTTCATCCTGTCAAATTCATTTAAAAGTTGTCTATTTACCGCACCCTTAGTTTAATCAAGTTACAATTAGGTTGAAAAGAGTACTTGAAGTACAACTGATAATATTGTACGAAAAATGAGGGTTATTAGGCCCACCTTAAACTAAACGGGACAACGATATCCACGCCTTGACCAGTTTCAGTTGGATCCGAGCGACGAATAGTCGTGGTATTCGTTAAAGGAGGCCTTTGTCTCGCGTGGCCGGGAATTGGTCTGTGGAATTTGTAATTTTAAAAGTTCTTCAAATATTTAACGCAAAAATTCGAACCTTTGTGACATTAAAAACCTTTATAATTTTGTCCATCCGGAAATAATTCTCAAGTCTCCCATTATACTTATTCACTAGCAGCACCCCTAAGTTTCACTCGCGTATTTCCCATTCCCGTGGGATTCATCATCATCAGCCTTTATCCGTCCACTGCTGAACATAGGCCTCCCTCAATGAACGCCAAGACGACCGATCCCTCGCCAATGGCATCCAACACGGACCGGTCACTGCACGGTCACATAATTATATTTTATTTAAGTTATACATTAGGTACTTCTTGATATCAAGAATACAGTACACAGAAGATTTGAGACATAAATCTTTGTACTCCATTCACATCTATAACCACCGTATTCTTCCCATCAGTTACGAAAATGCAGAACAAATTCAAGAAAAGCACATTATAAAGCCATTGAAAAAATATAAAAACACATATTATACCGTATTCTAGGGAATGGCGGTCCAAACCCCTTAAATGCGTCTGTCGCAACCACTTGACACTCATTATAGTGCGGTTTCAGGGGCGTTACATAAACAATCACATAGCGAGCTTTTACGAGAGAACGTTTTGCTCTTGAATTGTAAGATTGCAGCTTTATGCGCATTTTCGGTAATATAAAAAGTTTGGAGCTTATATTATTCATATTTTGAGGATCCGTAAACGTCGTTTTTGTGTATTTTCCCAAGATGTAACAACGAATTCACTCGTTGAAAGAGCTATTTTTTTAGTATTTAAAATATGACGTTTATTATTTAAAACAATGTTTGACGAGGTTGTAGAACCATGGTTAAATTGCATAATTAAATCAGCCAGTCAGTTGGCATAACAACTACAATGAAAAGCTGTCAAATTAGACTTTTGAATCCTATACTAACCGACATTAACAGCCATCTTAGTTAAGATACACTTCGATCAACGTTTCAGAAACCGGGCGTTAAGGTACCGTAAAATAATCGCAAATCACACGAAGCAGTTACGAAATAAAAACAATGAAATGATTTCAAGTCGTTTCGTACACTATTATCACTGTTTGTTCAAAAATATGGATGAAAACATATTAAACCCAAAGTAGACGTAAAAAGCCACACAATTTGAAATGATAAAATCACTTATTGTATACAATCTTTGTAAAAAATCAAATATATCTGTTTTAATATTTAGCGTATCATTATTATATTATCATACTAAAATAGTGCGAAAAAATAAGCCAACTAAAAAAATTAAAATATTTCTGAAATAAAGAAGATTAATATTATTTTTTATTGCCCTGATAGCCTTTTCCTTTACTTAAGTTTTAAGTTTGTATACTTGTAGGATTTTATGATATCGCACATCTAGATCTAAAGGGAGTCAACTCAAAAATCGACAAATTTGAGTTATACACACCATCCAATTCCCGAACTAAAAGCCTATCGACCAATAAAACAGATTTAAAAATATGTCTGCTATTTCATACTAGATGACGCTGAGTATCCTTATAGAATAACGAACGCGTCCCGCTAGCCCCCCACCAAAACAGGGACATTGCTAGTTGCAATCAGAATTAAGAGCGAAGTGCACATGCCCATTATAAATAAACTGGAGATATTTTGAGTTGTACTTATATTGCTGAAATTTTAAATAGTATTTTTTTGAATTAACTCTTTTTTGGTGGTTGTTGAGTATTAAATAGATACAATTTTTAGAATTAAACCCGAATTGCTGGCAAGGCAAGCAAATTATTTATTTTTATGTTGAGTTGTCGCCATATTGGTGAAACATTTTCGAATTTGTAATTGACTCTGTTTTGTTGAGTTATATTTTAAACTCTTTAATTTGTTTAAAAACCAACCTTAGTTGAACTCCTTTGGTTTTAAAAGAAGGATATATTTTAAATTCGTATAATCATATATTCGTCTTCAAATTTAATGAATTTGTGGCAATTTTTATTGCAAAATTTTGAGTTAAATCTCTTTAGATGGTAACCCCGAAAAAACCGGTAAAAAAATTAAATTTATAGCTGCTTAAATAACTTTTGTAATACATGTAAGTACAATAGGTATTGCCTTTTTTCAGGAAAACAATGAGACGTGGTCGGTTTTTGGTAAATATGGTAGAAAACAGGGATAAGGAAAACACCATTCCTCCCATCACTTCTACACAAAATAAAACCCTGAATGACTTGGATATAATGTTCTGTAGTAAATTATTTTTTTATTTTACGATTATCGATACATAGATAACGACCTACATATTTACTATAAAGACCTTCTCCGCGGTAATAATGATTAGCTACATTATTGTTACTAAAATATCTATGTTAAATTCAAATTCTTATATTACCAAAGTTGTCAATTACTTAGTAGGAATTACTAATAATTAATCGTAATTTCAATAACGATGATCTCAAAGTATTTAAGTTCACTTCTATTTATGAGTCTAAAGTTGATCATTTATTTTTAGTAATGTGAAGTTTTGTTAATCTTCAGCAACAAGCGATATCAACCACACAAAAAAAAAAAACAGATTCGTGTGCTATTCACACACGATAGAAGTGAAACACACGTTAAATGCTCAAATACAAGCAAGTATTAAATAGTGTGCAATATACATACACACCGACATTTGCTCTCTCGCTCTTTTGTATTTGTGTCTCTTACCTGTCGTTTTTTCCGTTGCATCCGGTTTGAAATCATAACAATTCTAAAGAAGTTCCACTTCAAAAATCAACGCCTAAGTAGATAATTGTTTCACCCATATAGTACACAAAACTATTTTACTGCTTTAAAATATTACATCATAACACTTGTTTCACTTCAAAAACCTTCACAGGTAAGAGGTGCCTTTTTGTATTGAGCATTTAACATGTGTTTCACTTCTATCGTGTGTGAATCGCACTCACGCCTTTTTTTTCATTGTATGGCTCCAAAATTCTGATTGACTCTGAATTTATGTGCATTTATTAATTATTTTTTGAATAGAAATTTCCAATATTTTTATATTGTTTTTTTTTAAATATATTTTATGAAAAAAATAAATATTTTTTTATCATAGGCGAGAGAGTAAGAGCCGGTATGTGATTATAGTAGTTTATAGTAATATTAATAGACTAAATTAATCAATTAACTTAATTGATTAATTTTATTACTAACTAATGTTTTTTGCATATTCATCATCCAACAAAACCCCCTAATGGTCATAGTGCAATCTATTACTCGGACTAATAACACAAAATACTATTGTATTTTAAATTTTAGTTTTCTCTTCAAAAAAGAGCTAACTCACAACTTGATTAACCAAAACAGGCTCAACTCAAAATATCAAAATAAATATACAATACATAGTGTATCAAGAGGGAAATAACTCCGAAAATCCAATTTTTAGCCCCCATACATAAGAAAAGTTGGATATCTCTCTATCACACTTATTGTAACTGCATAGTAAAAGCATATTTCTATTCAGAACACTTCTGCAATGTGCAGGGACACAGTAATTAGTTTTTTGTCATTTCTGAAAAAAAAGCTTTTTTGAGTTAATACCTCTTTAGATCTAGGTGTGCGATATATCGTAATCAAAACACCAAAACCACGTCGCGCATAAACAAGAAAATATTTAACCTTCAAAGTATTGATGTGTTATTAACCAAGTAAGAAGCGCAAGCGTTGCCAAGCGTGTGGGTTGATAAAAGGCTGGTTAGATATTGTTTGGCAACGAGCCACCCTCAGCCCAATGAGATGTTTTGGGCTCGGCTGTTAATTTCACTGCTATTAATTTTGATAGACTTTCACCCACTTATAAGAAAAAATATACTCTTAGGTTACTTATCCTGAAAAATTATATTTCATTAAAAATGAGCCCCATACGTTTATAAGATAGAGCAACACAGACGTTCCGGAGTAGAGGGGAGTAGCAATAGCGTTTATACCCGATACAAAAATGTCTGTCAGTTTAGTTACCCGCACATGTCCAAATGGACTTGTACCAAGACAGAGGGATCGCCTACGTACGGCAACGCCAGTGTCACTTAACAGTTTATAGTGGAGATAATAGTAAAAATGTTTATAATATTATGTAGAAATCCGGCATTTGTATTATTAGAGGACCGTGTTGGTGATTGTCTGCATCAAGTTTAAATTTGTTCCATTTATTATAATCAAAACTCTTTGTTATAAAACACAAACAAAAAAATAAATACGTTTTTCTGCAAACGAGATCTTTAGAAGAATAAAAATCTTATCTTATTTGATGATTATAAAATAAAAAAATCGAAACATAGCACAGCACCAAATCTGGTCGGCACAAATTTTCTTGTTTTTTTTTATATCAAAGTTTGTAATTCTATTTATAGAATAGACATCTTAGTTTAAAAAAACACTCTTTTCTTTAATTAAATATGGTTTACGATTTTGTATGTTAAGAAACGTTTCCATTTCCTACGATATAAAAAAAACAAATGTAAATGTATAAATTTTCCTTCTTTGACATTTCTATCATAATACTTATGACCTTTATTCATACACTGATTTATTACACATACAAGCAATACCTGCGGTGTATTTGGTTTATATAGGCCAACAGTCTTACAATGCCGTAACGTTAGTTTCCTTCAGTCAATAATATCCGTGTATGTGGAAATAGACACAGCTTTCAATCCAACTTCATTTCCTATAGAAACTTTGTTGTTGATAAACTTTGACTCAGTTCCATACATGCATTATACAAGGGAAAATATGCAGCATTTAGAACAGATACGGAAAAGTCATTTTACACGTGCAGATAAATAAGAATTTAACGTATAAAGAATAAAGTTTCGTTTTAACTTCCTTGCTTTTTTTTTATTAACTGACACCACCGGATTTGCAGCTCTTTGGCCTGACTACGCAAAGGAAAGGAGTAAATGTGTTTAACAGTCTATGTATGTATGTCTGTTCCTTTGATATCGGTACTTACTTTACGTCTAAGCTGATTTTGACAATTCACATGTTGTTTAAACTGTGTGGGTAACAAAGCCAACATAAAGTGACAACTGTGCTGTCACGTTTCGTGCAGTTTGCGAGTTTTCGGTAGCCCATTGAGTGGGGATGAAAGTGGGGAGGAAAAGGAGGGCAATGCATCTGTTTAACATTTGGTTTTGAGGATGTCTATGGGCGTCAATAGTCACCATAAGATCCCAAATGCCTCTTAATGACATAAAAAGTATGCAGATATTGGTAAACAAAATCGTTAAATTCTTTACAATAGATTTAAAATTTTGAATTTTAAATCGATTGTAAATAAAGTCTTAAATCGATTGTAAAGACTTTATTCGAAATTTTAAATCTGTTGTAAAGAATTTTTGTGCAACTGGTTCATTTGTTCCTTATTCTGCACACTTCCTAGTTTATACATAATATAATATACGAAAAATCTTAAGAATTATTTAAAATTTATAAAATAAACTCTAAAGGTCCATAATATCATAATGATTAAAAAAAAGTTAAATTCAATTTAAGTAATTCTTAAATATCCGTGTTCAGGTCAATCAATATGTACAAAAATAAGTTTTATATCTGAAGGTATATATTATATCGGTGAACTATTGCCCATTAACCCTCCTCGCCTGATTTCGAGGAGGAGACCCGTACCCAGCAGTGAGACATATAACGGTTGATACTTTATTTTACTTTTATAAGTACCTGAACTTTCTATATGATTTTACATTTAATCCAATCGTAAAATATTGTATAAAATGTAAGTCCATATTGCCTATAAAAAGTTTAGTGTATTAGTTTTAAAATAACAAACTGTATAAGATATCTTGTTGCGTTATTTTTATACAAACAAAACGCCGTAAAACTCGAACTGAAGAATCGTAAACTGAAACCCAATAATACTTATTAAGGAGGATGCACGAGTTTATGACGGTTTTATCTACAACGGGATCTTAAACTATAAAGTATATTATGTGACATAAAACATGGCGTATATAAATGACGAGAATACGTAGGCTTTGAAAAGGTGGAATTTGAAATTGTACACGGCCGGTTCGCTCACATAAAACCCGCGTAAAGCGACAGCTATGCTGTCGCGTTTGTTAGTTTCCCGTGGCCCTATGGGGGAACAGGGACAAGGAGGGCAAAGATCTGCATAACCATAAACATTAACATAATGGGCGTCGACAGTTGCAAGACTTCGACTGGTCGTTTGCCATTCTATGCTTTAAAAAACGATATAACTTATGTTAGCAATTTGGTAAAGATAATTAATTTATGCAACTTTTCTGTGAACTTCAGTAACAAGTTGTAAGTTCATATTTATAACAACTTAGGTCCAGTACAGGCTTGAATTTATGGGTCTAATTTTACAAAGTTTTATAGGTAATAATTATGAGATGCTAATTTTTGGTCAGATGTATTTGATTAAACTATTTAACGTATACTGATGGACGTGGTGCTTTGCAGGTGGGGTTCTTTTTGATTTTACAAGCTACTGCAATCTTCTACTGTCTTGCGCTTTAATTGGGGAAGGAAATTGTAAAATATTTCCCAATCCTTCCGAATCTTTTTGATTAAACTTTCTTAAGTTACGTAGTGTAGTAAGAGTTTTAACGTGTCTCTCGGGCATCCTGAGATCGTATCGGAACGAGAGGTCTGACAAGCCCGTAATGATTGATACGTAGTAAATAGCTATGTTTCAACGAGCTAATTAAAATCACATTTGGACAGTACAAGGGTTGGTACGCGGCTGTACACTCTACCTGAGATAGGGCGAATGGAATGGAACGCCACAGTAGTAGCGCTCGCACGCCTTGTCCTTTCATATTACATGTATATTATTATATCAGCTGTACACTCTTGAAGCAGGACGTATCTCTGTCTGCCTATTAATATTATATTAATATATAAAGTTTAAGTCAATATCATCCTGCTAAGATGCCGTTGTAAATCTTACTTAACGCAGGCGAAGATACGGGCAACAGCTAGTACTTACATATTATCTAAAGAATTCTACAGTGGGCTAGTGCTACCATCACACTCTCGCACTCGCAATGACTCGAATTGTCCTGGGGAGAGTGTAAAACCGCCTTTAATAGGCGGACCGAGAGGCTTCGGACGAGACAGCGATTGCTCTCGCCCGTAAGTATACAGCCGCAATCATTGACTTACTAATAAATTATTAGTAAGTCAATGGTCAATATTACATTACGATGACAATAGCTGTTGTCATCGCTTAATAATAAATAATAATATATCACTTTTATTAAGTGATGTACTTCCCTACGTACGGTAGTAGACGGTTTAAATACATACTATGATCGTGTAGTAAGAACCTATTTTTTATGTTTTATCTGGATCTGGAAATACTTTTATTCGTATACAGGACCTCTCATTATTATGTTTATTGTACGATGTCCGGGATATACAATCGCCTCGGGATTCTACAAGATTTTCCTCCAAGCCTAAGCTCGGTATTTGCATAATATATTCTATATTACAAGTAATATTAATATACTGTTCATACTTGAATTATCAATTTAAATTAGCCTGTATTATTATTACTCATTTTAATATTGATTATTTCATATTGATTTCTTATGTTTACGCGAATTTCACTCATTATAATGAAACAAATTTACGGATTTTATCGCGGTTTATTAAGTTTTTTACAAGCCCAAAAACTTAATAAACCGCGATAAAATCCGCAAGTTTTATTATATTGATTATTCCACTCAAACGGTAATTATAATGTCATAAAACGAAATATAACAACTTTTGTGTGATGCCATCGTCTATCCAATTAAAAAACTTCATCGGCTTCGAAGTTGTCTGTTTCACTGTAGGGGTTAAAGTATAAGTACGTTACGGCGCGACTACGGTTCGAAGGTAACTACATTATTTAATTTTATATGACGGCGGTTGAAAAAGTATATCTTAGGGTTGTCACCAACTTGATTTCCTTTAGTAAATTAAATTTTTATATCTTCAAAAGTTTTTATATCTTCACCTTTTTAATATTGAATCCATAAAAATAAAAGTAACTTAATATACGCTCATACTGGTCACAATGTCTATGCTTTTTCTTGTGTCTTATTTCCTTAGTACCCAACCCTAATCTGGAGCTCACAGCCTAATAAATATTAGAAAAATATTCAACATAACTTTTTATTAAAATTGAACTAAATTACATTTTATAACTACGTAACAATATTAACAATAAACAAAAATATCAAACTAAAAATGTATAATTAAAAAAAATGTGGTGTCGTGGGACACCAGGCAGGAACGAAGTTCCTTCGGCTAAAAAGAAAGGTATTATACACTACTCGCTTGTGTATGCGACTGTCGCGCCTGCGCGCGTCTCATTTAACGCTTTTTATTCCACGCACATTTTTTTCAGTTCGGTCGAGCCTGCCTGCAGTTTCAGTCCAAGCCTGCCGTAAGGAACTTCGTTCCAACTAACCCTAAAATATTCATATAAATATTCACAAAAAAAAATGTCATCCAAAATTCCAATTTGGGGCATGGTACCCAGAACACTGACAGCATTACCTCGCTGAATAGCTAAACTTATTCTCTGTCAACATAGCTATTATTTTTATTAATTGGTTATAATATAATATCATGATTCGATACTGTATAATATAATACAAATAAAATGTATTAAACTTCTATTCACATGGATACTATGGTTACGCAGGGTTCTTTATTAGTGACAGATAAATAAAATCAATAGAAGATAGTAAAAGGACGTGTAGACTAAAGGCAAATCCAAATGACAGATGTTCGCATCGTACACATCGCACACATCGTGTCAAACGGATCGGAGCATTATTTGTATAGAAAGTGACACTTGAGTGCGATTCGTATTGATCAGTTTGATGCGATGCGTACGATGCGAACATGTATCATGTGGACGCTGATAAGATAGAAGATGAAATTCTAAAGGTAGGAAGCAATGTTGTACGTCAACAAATCTGTACTAATGTGTGGATTAGTTCATGTGTGATATGTCTCCGCAAACGTGTCCCTTACATCTATTACTCATGGTTATGCTACTGATCTAGCGTAGGGTATTAAGAATAATATCTCTTAGTGCTCTTTTTGGGATAGACGTTCGAGATTGTTCCCTCCCTTTTTCCGATCTATAGAGCCAGCCAATGAGCATTTAATAGACATCGGAAAGGAACTCTGATGCTTTAAGAGACCATGAAAAATAATTATTATTCTGAAAAATTTAGTAGATAAAGAGGGTCTAGAGGATTATGGGTTCGGCCTCTTGAGTGAGAAGTCTGAGTTCAATCCTGATCCCCGTGTTGTTTTTAAATGGGTTTTTCAAACTTTTTTTATTATTTAGTGAGAAACAGTGCCATGCTGCTTTGCAGATAAATTGGGCTGGAATGCCCGGGGTGACGTATCTCACTCGCATGATATCCGCGTAAAGTGACAGCTACGCTGGCGGTGAGGAAAGCATCATGTTGTCAGGGAAACAACAAAAGCCAGCATTTGAAACAAGTTTTAGGAAACTATTGGATTTTTTTCAAATGTTTCCAAAACATAGTAGCATGTACGTTTAAATGTTTTTTTTTTTAATTCGTCTGTTAAATAAGTTAATTTATCATCCGTTACTGTGACTATACAACTAACATTAAAAAAAATCCAATTCCATAGATTCGGAAATAATTTAAAATTAGTAACATATAAATCAGATTTATCCTTTCCATTTGCATTATGCACACAAAAATTACAGTCATATCGGTTTTTTGTTTAATGTAAATATCACATTCATTTGACGTTGTTTGAATTAATTTATTTACATTTGCCCTAATTTATTATACAAAGCAAATAAATAAATAAATATTACGCAACAATCACACCAAATCACGCTAGCCCCGTGGTAAAGTCACGAGGACTTGAAACGGAAATTATTTACCTACGAAATTTATAAAAAATACATATTATATTATATAATACAAATACATATATTATATGCACATCTATGGCCCGGTACATACATTTATATCTGTGTATCTTTATCTATATATTATATTATACTAGCTATATAAATAACATCGTCATAACATGATAATATTATGTATGTGACAATAGGCACAAGGTTCCCATCGTTCACTACATAGAAGATACTAACGATAGAAGAACTATGTAGGAGATACGGGTCTGAAACATGCTAACTTTAAATAAACTTAAATGTAATTTATATTGGTTTCAAATCGTCTGGATTATTCTAGAAATTTCTGGAGCTTTATTGTGTTTACCAATGTTCTGATCAATCGAGAATATTCTAGAAAATTTTAGAATGAATTTTAATCTAGAAAAAAATGTGAAGTAAGTAGTGGATATTTATAATATTTTAGTTAAGTAATAAAACTTCACGTTATATTTAAGGTAATATGCTAGATTAATATAGTGTCGATGTTATTCATAAACATGTACATTAGGGTGTCCCAGGCTATAAGGGAGAATTTTTTTTTTCGAATTCATATACGCATACCCCCTATTTTTTTATATTTGACACTAATAACTAGAATATGAAATATTATTGTAATCGGGTAACGGCAACCCGTGCCGACTCGGCGTCAAACTTTTAACGTACAATTTATATGAAATTCAATGAGTAGATTCTAGGACCTACCGTTCATTCAGCTAATAAAACACAATTTCATCTGTAATTTATATGTATCGAGTAAAAGGACATTAAAATATCGTAATAATGATTAACAAAACAAAATAAATTAAGTAAAAGATTTTCTTTTCAAGATTTGATTTTTACAGCCACGATAAACCTGCCTATGCTCTTGTAAAATTTGCTTTTGTTCCTCATCTAGTGTGATTAATTCTTGAAAATCTTGCATTAATTTGATTGCTCTTTCTGCTCTTTAACAATACGTTAACTACTTACAGTGCAAGGCACCTTTTTTAGCTTTTTGGAATAAAACACAATTTGACCATAAAGTAGGACATTCATTAAGAAACCTTGTCAATTTTGAGTAGCTAAATTGGATGACTTTGTTTCATTCAAATGCACGTTGCATTTGAATAATACAAAGTCATCAATGGTTTTCTCTGTTAATAAAAATTAAAACAATTAATATAAGTATTATTAAAGAATTAAAAGTAAACTAAATGTTAATTATCCGATTTACCGTAAAGTGAGACAGAAATATCTTCTTTTGATGGTATGTAGCACTTACTGTAGGTAGATGGATTTTCTTTGAGTAAGTTTCTTCGTCAACATCGACGTCAAATAGAGACAAAATATATACTATTTGATCTATCAAATACAATTTATTATGATGGCAACTTTTGTTAAGCTGCTTTTGAGATGCTCTTATTGATAGTTTTGTAAGCTTTCATTTTTTTTAAAAGCAAATATCCTTATATGGTGCTTTTACCGCTAAAATGCATTGAAGTCAAGGCCTAGACATAGGTTGTCACAATGAATAGACAGACAGTGTGTCTTTTTTTGGAATTTGGAATTGGGAGCTGAGTATGAAATTTTCAACGCATAAATTGTTCTCGCCAGCCGTCGAGCTTGGTGCATAGCGTCCTGGAGGCTGAATCTTAAATTTCTTGTCTGTATCTCCGCTGAGAAACACTATAGAAAGCTCAATTAACCCTCCATAATCACCCATAACAATTAATGTATCCTATGCAGTACGGTAAAATTCCAGCAGGTTATCAATTTCTGAAATAGTCAGGCATGAAAGCTTTTGACTTAGTATAAGTCGACTAGTTTTTTATACAATTGGGAATAGATTATGTTAGTATACGTGCCTTTTTCCGATAAATGACGCACTCACGAATGGTAAGATTTGCGCTTTCATTGCCACTTTCATTAAATCAGGTAGCAGTACAGACCCTTCGAACTTTAGACCAATTTCCATACTTCCAACTCTCAGTAAAATATTCGAAAAAATTATTCTAAATCAACTTTTATTCTTTTTTAATAAGCATGAGTTACTTCATAGACAGCAATTTGGATTTACCAAAGGTAGATCCACAACTGACGCGGGAGTTGATCTTTTAAAATATATATTTACAGCTTGGGAGGAGTCACAGGATGCTCTAGGTGTATTCTGCGATCTGTCCAAAGCTTTTGACTGTGTTGAACATGCGACGTTAATCAGGAAATTGCACCACTATGGTATCAGGGGTACTGAACTTAAACTACTGGTATCCTATTTAAATAATAGAACACAAAAAGTAATCATAAATGGTAAAAGTTCCGCTGGTACCAAAATAAAAATGGGGGTACCTCAAGGATCCATTCTTGGTCCATTTCTCTTCCTTGTGTATATAAATGACTTGGCTTCACTTATGAAGGACAAACATGAAATTGTATTGTTTGCTGATGATACCTCAGTAATATTTAAAATTAAACGACAGCAAATGATCCTTGACGATGTAAACAATGCTCTTTCGAACATGGTGCATTGGTTTAGCGTAAATAATTTGTTACTTAATTCAAACAAAACTAAATTGATAAAATTTACACTGCCTAATGTCAAGCAGGTGCAAACTAATGTATCACTTAACGGAGAGGTGATGGACTTGGTGGATTCGACCGTATTTCTTGGAATAACCATAGATTGTAAGCTGCAATGGGCGCCACATATAGCCAAGTTGGCAAATAGACTCGGTACTGCGACTTTTGCGATTAAAAAAATAAGAAAAATGACAGATGTAAATACGGCGCGATTAGTATACCATGCTTACTTCCACAGTCTAATGTCTTACGGCATTCTACTGTGGGGGAATGCGGCGGATATTAATACGATTTTCTTGTTGCAGAAGCGAGCTATTCGAACTATATACTGTTTGGGCCCCCGGGTATCATTGAAAGAAAAATTCAAAGAAATTGCCATCTTAACTGTAGCTTCTCAGTACATACTAGCTAATGTGATGTACGTCCGCAAAAATATTAATGACTTTTTAAAAAAATGCGACCATCACAACATAAATACTAGGAACAAATATAAATTGAATGTTCCATTTTTTAGACTTAATAAAGTTAGTACTTCTTTTATGGGACAATGTATACGATTTTACAATAGGATCCCAGAAAACGTTCAAAATCTTTCCATTAATAAATTTAAGAAAATTGTTAAGGAACGTTTGTGTGGTAAAGCGTATTATGAAATAAAAGATTTTATTGAAGATACCACACCTTGGGAATAAGACACTCACTCATAAGGTTTTATACAATGTATAAATTATAAATTTCATAATTTGTTATTTAGACGAAGCGAAACCTTGGGATTAAATTGCTCTTCTATAAAGCTGTTTTATCTAGAATGTAGATAAATTTTGAGCCTGCAGTGTATTGAACTAAACTTGTGTAAAGGTGAAACGTATGACATGTCATGCTCGCTTACGCTACTGCAGTGGTGGCGTTGTGGGATGGGTCTTCCACTTCCCTCTAATATGCGGAAGAGGTTGACGCTGGCTCACGCGTCCAGGCCTATGTGGAGGTGCTGCTGTGGTGGCTGGTCGTGTTATGCGATTACTACCTAGCTGAGTTTCTTTTTTTTTTTATTAACATCCACTGGTTTGTTTTGGATATTGCGGGGTCTAAATTTATCTACTTATTCACTTTTCTTAGGATAAAGATCTTAGGATAAGACTGTAATAAATGTGTTATAGTAATAAGTGTATGTAATTATGTATGTTTATAAAAAATTGTAAACTATATTTTGAAAGGAGCAACCCAACAGAGTTTCTTGCTGAATTCTTCTTATGTACTATACTAGTATAGTATTATGTATTGTTTGTATTACTATTTTTTGTAATATTGTATTTGAAAAGACTAGTTCCACTGAGTTTGTTTCGCCGGTTCTTCTCAGTGGACTTACTTTGGAACCGGTGGTAGACTCAATT
The DNA here is from genome assembly GCA_905333005.2 of Lycaena phlaeas. Taxonomy (NCBI): domain Eukaryota; kingdom Metazoa; phylum Arthropoda; class Insecta; order Lepidoptera; family Lycaenidae; genus Lycaena; species Lycaena phlaeas. The sequence goes on from HG995176.1 coordinate 5,733,042, forward strand.
GACCTTCAAAAAGATACTTGGATAGTACTATTTTGAATAAAAATTTTTGACTTTGACTTTGACTTAAATTCACTTTAAAATAAATATGATACAATACTGACAGTACTTGGCCGTTGGAAGGAAGTTTAGAAACCGGTAATTTGGTGTTTTTCGACTCTTTTTAAAAATATTAGCTTTTTGGAACTTTGCAACTCCACTGACATGTTGACTGAATGAATTAAAATACGTTATGACAAAACAAACAAGCAATAACAAGCACAACAAGCACCGCGATACGCCACTCTTCGCCCGCCATAGTATGCAAGTACCGAAATGTTTCGATGCAAGTCGGCACGCCTTGCCGAGGTCCTATGTGCGTAAAATTTTATTTACAACTGTTTTGACACTATTCTAACAAAATAAGAGGGTATGCGTTGAAAAAAATTACTTTGATTTTTTTGGGACACCCTAATGTACATGATTTTACAAAATTACTTATTCTTTTCTTTTAAGATTTTATTAGCGCAATCTAGAACAAGGGAATTTATAGCAGAGACTAGTAAAATATTACATGCCTCTAAAGAAGCTTTTAACGCTGAGATAAAACGTTGCCATTCCTTATTTGAAAAAAGGTACCAACTAATTAAGAACGCAATTAGAATGTCTATTTTAACTGACTTTAAAAAGAAGAAGGTTGTTATTTTAACGGTTTTTTTTCATATTATACTTAATTTTGTATGCCTGGGGCAAATTTATGAAGAATATATTATTATTACATTTTCAAATCATAATAGATGTGCATAATAAGTTTCATAGAACAATACAATAAACACTTATTTGTCATTTACGGAATTTTCATAGAAAAAAGGTTGACGAAACGAATTTTCTGAAGAAATATGAGCTATATTGGAGATCTTTAGAAATACAATCCCAAACCTGAATGAATTATATGCGTGCCTTCTTATATGAAATCATTTTCGAGGAAGAATGCGAATTTAATAAAGAATTGGACTATTTGAGAACATTCAGTTCGTGTATTCGTTCGCTTTGTTTTTGCCTTTATTGTTCGAGTTAGTTAAACTAATTCGAGTCCACATAACTAGTAACTAGAATCTACTTTGATGCGGAAGTCTGATTAACTATTATTGACATCATATTTTTAATTATCTATGAAACCAACTATATTTAAATTTAATATTAATGAATGAATTTACTATTTTATATAATTTTTTTTTTTGTGTTTCTGTTACCAATTACGCTCAAACGATTGAATTTTGATTGTGTTTAATGACTCAAACTAGGACTCTGAGAACTCAATTTTTGCGGCATTTCAAGTCTCCTCTTCCCCTCCACTCTCTCGTATATTCATATTTGAAACGCTGGCAATTGCACATGTCAACCACTTATCATCAGGTAATCTCGCTATTTGCCCTTTTTAAAAAAAAATGAGTTACCTCAAACGCAGTAACATTCCAGCCCTCCTAGACAAATATAAACGCTCCAAATCTATTCAGTTGCGATAAACGCTAACGCCTTATTGTGGTTGCAAGTTTGAGGAACGCTCAATTGTCTGAATAGAAATAATATATATGGTTTTGTTTGTGAAAAGGCTGTCGTAAGTTAGTATCAGTCCCATACAATATTTAGGTAATCTATTCTATTGGTTTAGCATTTGTGCCACTTGCTAGGGGGGTTAAAAACTTCTTACCTTCTGTTGTTATAAGCAGTAACTATTTTAATATCGTGTACGATCATAAAGTCCAGACGTTTGAACCCATAGAAAATCACAAGTATACAATAAATAATTCATTTAACAACTCATTTGATACAAGACTATTCACTTTACAAATAAATATAAAGCTGGACATAACAGGGTATTCGTATTATGTCGCATAAGGACGCTAAGCACGTTTCAGGCATTCACCGTGACTGCTCGCTTTATATCAGCTATAAAATAACAAAATATAACTAAGTTTCATGCCGTTAATGGCGTCCTATTCATGTAAGCTGTCTCGTAATTTGTATTTAATTAAAGTATTTATAAAGACGTAAAGAAATCGCATTGCTCGTCTAAACAACGCTTTTTATTGTAGAAATTATAATTATGTTTTTGCCATCGTATGTATGATAAAATTATTAAGTCGACTTTCAAAAATGAAGCGTATATATTTCGTAGTATGATTTGATAAAACGTTTTTTTGCGAAAATACTAGAGATTTTGCGAAAACACGGATAATTAGACATTGGCATTACATTTCTCAATCTTACTGAAAAATGGTAGGGTTTTTGCAAAAATACCAGTCGCCTTAGCAAGATTGAAAATCCTTAACTCTGATTGGCTTGATTTTAGTTGACAGGCAAACTCTTAATGCGATTGGTTCATATTTTGCCTTGTAGGTTCGAGTATACAATAGGATCCCAGACAACGTTCAAAATCCTTCCATTAATAAATTTAAAAAAGTTATTAAAGAAAGTTTGTTTTTACCACACAAATAGAATACTTATAACAAAGTAAGTCTTAATGGAAGATACCACGCGATGGGAATAGGGTGTTCCTCCCAGGAATTTCAGGATAGCATGTAAATTTGTAATAGAATATTTGAAAAGATTAGTTCCACTGATTTTGGTTCGCCGTACTTCTCTTACGTCGTGGTACTATTTGTCTGTCTTCTATGTGGTTCTTCTATGTGGACTTGTCTTCGTGGTACTATTTAGAATAAAAAAAATATTTTTTTAATTTTAAAGGGCAAGAAAAGGCGAAGCCTTTGATTTATAGTTTCTTTGCTTTTTTGCTAAACAATTTAGTTAAAATATAAACTAATGACCCGGGGAACACATCAATCACAGAAAATTAATCAGACCTTAACTACTTTAAATAATCAAAAAATAGCAACAATATAATATTATTAAGATATAATATTTCTTAATTTTACTAAAAATAGTACCACGAAGAACCGGCAAAGCAAAATCAGTGGAACTAATCTTTTCAAATATTATATTACAAAGGGGGCAAAAGAGCAGCGGGCAAGAGGCGAGGACGGGAACCTCGCCTCATTGTACTGTCCCGACGTTGGGAGGGGTTGTTCTGTGGTGCGGGACAATCCCTCTGTGGAGGTGGCGTCGGTCGCCCGAGGGACTTACTAGCCATCGAGGTGCCCTGTTGCTAGCAGATCCGTGGCACCTCACCAAAGGCAGCATTGGTGGCACCACTTCCATCTTTCGGGCGCAACGAGTCCCACATACCCGCCTGGGGAGATCCACTCCCCAGCTGAATACCTCAGTGCATTTCCCGGCATTGAATATACATCCGAAAGCCTATACAATATGTCGCCGGTAGATAGCATATTATATGCTTATAAATTCTCACAATACTAGTCTAGGAAAAGTATGTGACAATAATATTCATAATATAATATCATACATTGCCTGGACACCCTAAAATCACCCTATTGATATATTTCTATCTTACTAATTACTTTTTATCTTATCACTATCTTTTTCCTTCCTCGGCAAAAAAAACCTTTTTCAATGAACGATAATATATCCGATTCCATAGCAGTATGTAGCGAAAATAAAAAAACCTTCAAATATAATTGGGAATTACAAAATTACGATCCATCATCATCATCATCTGTCTCTATCTGTCCACTGCTGATTATAGGCTTCCTTCAATAAAAAAAATGTGGTGTCGTGGGACACCAGGTAGGAACGAAGTTCCTTCGGCTAAAAAGAAAGGTATACACTACTCGCTTGTGTATGACTCATTTAACGCTTTTTATTCCACGCACTTTTTCTTACGGTTTTACTATCACATTTTTTTCAGTTCGGTTGCGGAGCAAAATCCCTATCCCCTCCAAGCCTGCCGTAAGGAACTTCGTTTCAAAAACAAGATTTAACGTAGGTATTTTAAATTAACATGGTTATTTTCATTATTTAAACTATTTAAAACGGGATAATTACCATTACATCTCGTGAACATGACGTTCGTAGACAATGTCGAAATATCGAGCTCCGCGAAAAAATATTAAAAAACATGGTAAATATCCCGTTTTAAATAGTTTAACATAGGTAGTTGATGAGAGATGAGGAAAAAAAATAGGTAGTGCCATACTACTTTGTAGTTGAAATTGGCCGGCAAGACCGGGGTAGCCCACGTTCGCACAATACTGGCGTAAAGAGACAGATGTGCTGTAGCGTTTCGTAGGGTTTGTTAGTTTCCAGTGGCCCATGGGGAAGGAGGACACCGTAAAGCTTTGATTATGTGGATGTCTTTGGTAGTCAGTATAATGATTCGACTGCTCGGTTGCCGAATTTGGACACAAAAAAAGATCTAAAATTATTTTTTATTGCAAACAGCAACGTTTCAGAGTGACACTTTCAAACGGCAAAACATGTGGGGTGTGGTTAAAGGAATGATAAATGTGAATGTGCCATGATTAATTAATAACAAGATGAATCGACTGTACAAAACAGAATATTATTGCAGTGAATCTTGATGTATGAATAAGGTAGTATAGATAACCATAATATCTGAAAGACAATGACGAAATGAATCAATGTTCCCTAGTCGATCTTGGTATTTGAATATATTTTATATACGTTCAAATCACATTAATCCCGAATTAACATCGTATTAAACTCGAAAGAAAGAAAGACTCAATATATAATTAATAGGATAAATAACGTACCCAAACATAATATTATAATCGCGGCCATGACTTAATATTACCTACTTTTCGGCAGGATGTTGAATTGCCTTTGATATAAATCTATCTAAACGCATAAACACAAATAAAACTAGTCTCTGCAATTGAAATAAGAAATTACAGCTTTTCACAAAACTTATGAAAGTTTATACGATACATTAGAAAATATTTTTTTATCATTTTGGTCTGTCTGTTTGTCCCGGCTAATCTCAGAAATAGACTTTCGCTGTTAAATAGCTGATATTGTGACAGACGACTATAAATCCAAATGTTGCAGGCATCAATAAAGTCCCCACCATGGTCCAGGCCTTGTCGTGGCGGTGGGGCACAGTAGCCCAGGGTGACCCAAACACCTTGGGTGAAGCGAATTGAGCCGAGGGGGCTCTTTGTACCCCTCTTATAAGAAGAGGGGACAAAAGAGCAGGGGGCAAGGGGTGAGGATGGGAACCTCACCTCATTGTACTATCCAGACGTTGGGAGTGGTTGTTCTGTGGTGCGGGGCAACCGCTCCTTGGAGGTGGCGTCAGTCCCCTGAGGGACTGACTAGCCGTCGAGGTGCCCTGTTGCTTGTAGATCCGGGGCACCTCACCAACGGCGGCATTGGTGGCACTCGCCGGGTTTTAGAAAAGAAAAAAAAAAGGCATCAATCAAAGTGAAGTGCTACTAATATAGTTTTAAGTTTTATTTACTAACACTTAATGTTATTATATTTATTATTAGGTTAAGGTATTTATCTATGGGCCTATGTAGCCTGAAAATAATTAATGGTTATTATTATTTTTATTATTATTATCAATCAATCGATATAGTTTTTAATTTTTACACAAATCTTACGGAAACGGGTGAAACAAATTGAACGGATTTTATTCAAGGTTCATTAAGATTTGTAAAATATGCCCGACGGCAGATGGGAAGACTGTCTTTCCGTGAATATAGTTTCTGGTTGCTCTAAAGTGCTAAAGCTCTACAATCTTAAAGAACAGCGATAACAATTAATCATTTAAGTGTGTTGCATGCAAGCATATGCAGACTGAAAAGGCCTCCTTTCGGTCGTCTTGGCGTTCATTGAGGTCACAATATTCAGCAGTGGACGGATAAAGGCCGATGATGATGATGATGAATGTATAAAGCAACAAAAGCCAAAAGAACAATACACAAAGAATGACTGGAGGAGTCCTTGTTAAGTTTTATGGCCGGTTGATTTTTAGAACATCATTTATAATAATATCCTCTGAATAGAACCACAAAAAACCTCACGCCAAGGTAAATTGTGACAAATTATTATTCCGGAGCATTTTAATGGGGTTCCATTTGCAACGGATTTTTATAAAAAATGTGAAAGATGTGTGATTTGAGATCGAATTATTATTTGCAACTCAGATCTCTATAAAATGTTAAAATGTATGTTTTTTGTAGAGGTCGGTGGAAATCAGGTTTCAAATCAGCGATTCGTTAACTGGTTCAGTATAATTGCGGGTCGAAAGTACATGTTGCGTTTATTAAAAATATGTACATCTGTATCTCTTCCACTAGCTAAATAGAAACTGCTTAGTATAACATCAGGGATAAAGGGAAGTTAAAAAATATATCACTGACTCACTAAGGATAGAGTAGCTATAGCATAATATTTTATAATGAAGATCATATTTTGACACAGTAACAGTTTGGGTGTTATTTAAATAGCATAATATTATAATATATATATAATAGCATAATATTCGTATTTTTGTGAGCAGAAAATCTGGTAGAAGAAATAGCTAATTGAGCGGCAACTTATGTTCACAGTTTATGCAACAGTTTTGAATTTGAATACCGGTAAAGCAAAAATTTTTTTACTACCTGTTGGCCGCGGCTTCGCCCGCGTTAGCAAAAAAAAGTAGTAGTACTTCCGACAATATGACGTGTACAAACCATGATGATCAGTCAAGTTTTCGCGTGAAAGCGTTACAAGCATTCCTACTTTCATATTCATAATAATATTAGCTGTAGCCTGCGGCTTCACCCGCGTTAGCAAAAATTTATATTATTTTAATGTACCCTAAATTACTTCTGGTACATCCGAGAATATGTGTACAAAGTTTAATGATGATCGGTTGAGTAGTTGTCGCGTTAAGACGTAACAAACATCCCAACTTTCGCATTTATAATATTAGTAAGGATTAGTAAGAATGATAAATGATATATAAAGTTACTTATATCATGCTAAGAATAAGCTCGTTGAAGTGGTAGTTGACTGGACACATACTCAGGATAACGGATGGCCGATGGGCGAATAAAATTAAAGATTGGCTAAGCAGTGACTAGTACGTGTTGGATGCGAGATTTATCTATTCAACTAGCCTCAGTTTTCTCTCTATCTTTTCTCTCTGTTCTGCAAAAAAGCCCATGCAAACTAGTGCAATACTCTTACTAATATTAAAATTAAAAAGCAAGTTCGAGCCCAGCTGTGAGATGCGTCGAAATCGTTTGATTTCGTTCATATAATTTATATTTTAATATTACTTTCATATTTTATAAAGGTCACTTTATATAATGTATTTCGTAACCTCAATAGTAAGCCCTTTTAGGGTAGGAAGTTTTAAGTGCTATTAAATCAAAGTCACACGACTGTCCCCTGAAATAAAGACTCCAAATGGTTTCATAAAACCTTAAATACGCTATTGCTGCGGTATAAAACTTGATATAATAATATTATGGTACTTGGGCTGAATTTTGAACAAGTTATATTAGAGTTTTATGTTAGTTGATGAAAGGTAAGATGGATAGACTAATTGCCTTTAAGTGGCCAACATCGCCCCGATTTTTCCAGAATGTAGCCCAAGGAGTCAAACGCTGCTATCCTGAATGATGAAAATGCTGTGTGTTGTACTTCTTTACAAATCAAGGTAATTTAATCATTGGTTCGTTCGGGCTAAGTTAGTTCATTGACTATGAACGTGGACGATGGAACTAGCTACACGTGAATTTTTCTTGCCATTGAGATTTTAGAAATTTCTAGATAATATGTAATATACATATTTTTTATATAACTTATTAATGTATTTCAATAACAAGTATAGCTGTAGAAGATAGCATAATATACAAATTATATACCTATAAAATATAATATTATAATAACTAATGAATATAAGTTTTTAAGCAAGTTGTGACCGAATGTAATTAGTTATTGTGTCTAGATTAGACTATTGTAATGTTCTTCTTTGATGTCTTTATTGATGCAAAACTGTATTTGGTCCCAATAAATAAATAAACTAAAATACAATATAATATTATTAAAAGGAGTCCCTTTAGGGTAGCTTATCCAAGGCAGCTGCCAGCTCTTCGGCATATTTGTTTACGCACAAATATGTATATACATATTAATATTAAAATGCTCTTTAAATATGTATATTCTCACATATGAAAGGTCAAAGGACAACACCTCATAGTATATAATATAACGGATATTTGGTACCTATGAATGTTGTTGATCACTTTTACCACCAAGTAAAACAATAGTCCATTTGACCCTCTAAAAATCACAATCAAATGGTATCTTTGAAAACTAAACAGTATTCTTTATTTCGGCTGTACATTTTACGTTTAGCTTAACACTTTGTCCCACTACAGAAATTCGCAATTCAATTCTATCGACACTTTCATTACCCTAAAACGTTTTACGATCCTTTTAAGTGCCTGAGTCAACGAATTTTGTTTGAAACTAAACATAAAATTCCCAGAAAAAACCGCCCAAAGCAGATTTAGGTCTAGCCTCAAATAAATTGGTAATTTGCTTCTGAAATCAAGATAAATGAAGGAAAAATCCTTTCAAAACGATGGTGCAGTCCTAATAAATATTTTATAGAATAAAAATATTTTGATAGTAACTTGCGAGAAATGGTATTAGGCATAGTAATATATTTTTTTAAATAAACTCAAAAATTATTCTTTCTGCGCACAAATATATTATTGAGTATTAACAAATATAACATCTGTAAAGGGATTTATGCAGCGTTCGCGGTATAGGCTCTCAAATTTGTCGACTCTAACTATAATTTATCCTTTTTTATTTACCAGTTTAGATAAAAGCTACATAAGTTATAACTTGATTGAGGAATTACTGTTGAAAACATCACGAACATTTATCTAATGGTTGTTAGATGGTACAGACATACAGATAGACGCGGTGGAGGACAAATTTTATGATGAGCAATGACGATAAGGAATAATACAATATTTGTGTAAATATACATTACCGCCTTTTTACCCGCATAGTAGCCGTTGCCATGTAATTTCTGGAAAAAACATTATCCTATGTCTATTTCTCGGGTCTCATACTATCTTCGTACCCAATTTTATCCGAATTGATTCAGTGGATTAGGTGTCAAGAAGAGACAGACAGAGTGACATTTGCATTTATAATATTGTATGAATAGGATGATCGAGAGGCCTTGGGCGAGACATATCAAGTACTCTCGAGCGAGAGTGTACAGGCGCCATAACGTCATTTTTTCGTCATTCTTAAAAATTAAAAATATTATCAATGTCAATAAATAAAAGATATTTTCCAAAAAAAGTTTATTTTGTATCCACCGACATATCAACATTTACTTAAACATTAGTTATTTTTTTCTAGGTGTTGCATGAAAGAAGAAGAGAATTGTGTAAGTCTGTGATTTCAATTTTCATCTTCTTTAACAGTCTTATATTTTAACCACCTCTATAATAATTAAATAACATCGATTTTAATATAAACAATAATAGTTTTATTTGAAAATATGATAACTATTAATTATTGAAAAAACAAAAGTAAGATAGGCTCATGAGTGTATCATTATAAATAATATAATATTTTATGTAAGAAAATTACAAAAGTTTTATATAATTAGTATAACTAATACAATCTTCGACTAAAAACTCTTACTATTACTTTTATTTAAATTATTTATGTCAATGTTCTGTACACATTATTTCTGAAGTATTTTATTTTACTAAACTGTATCTTATTAATATATTATTTATTTCTAATGACTTAGAAAACATAGACCCAAAACTACTGGTCCACATTTTAAGTAAATTTATAGAGTATAGACTCTAAACGCCTCTTTCTTAAATTACAATAATTTACATATATTGATCTATACCAAAAAAGTGTACAGTATTTGTAGCACTATTAAATGTCACCTTTGGAAGTCATCGCGTTAAAGTCACTTCAGTATCACTAGAGCTCCTTGAGCTTTCTTTAATGACGTCAAGTTCTCGATTTGAAAGTGATGAATTTCTAGAAAACTTATTAGAACAGTATTCACTTTTTTCATCGAAACACTCATTAGCACTAACTTGAAAGTCTTTGCTTTCATCAGAGTCATCTTCAACCACATCATTCACTTCCACTTCTAATACGTTATCATTTTCTTTCAAATTATACATTCCAAAACTTTTTTCGTGACTAAGACTACGTATTCTGTCCAAGTTGTGTTCTATGTTATGAACATTTTCATTTTCACCGCACAAAGAGTCATTGAACTTCCACTTTATATTTGAATTGAAATGTTCCATACCCGGATATATGCCTATACTATTACTTCTATGCCCGAAAATCGGACAGTTTCGGAATTCTCACAAGTCCGGATGTCGTCCGTTACAAATTTTGTTGAAGTTCCCTTCATCTAAGCTCAAGTTTGATCGAGATCGGCTGCATTCTAGCTCCGGACCTGGTCGGAATAAGCAGAAGTCGGAATTCTTCAATCGACATTGTCTAGAACAAGATTCGATTTGAAATGCGGATCTATCAAATTGTCTATAATCTGCAGGTCCATATCCATCGTAGAATCTTGCGTTATGTTTACATGTTGCGGAAGGGTATCCCTTAAATGACCCCGTGCACCTCAAAGGGTCTCTTTGGCAAGTTTTTTGTATGGCATGAAGCGAGGTAGAGGAAACAGTTCGTTCCAAAATTTCACCCCAAAACTTTTCGCCGAGACCTTCGAATTCTCCTTTTGAATGTAAACCATCGGAGGTCACAGAGGAACCACAACATCCCGCTCCTTTCTCGTAAGCGGAATATGATTTTGGCCTTCGACAGCATACCTTAAAATGGAAAAAGAATTTTAATACGATAAAGTTGTGTAATTAGATAACATGAACGCAAATACTTACATAAAACTGAACCAGCTCATGACTAATTCTCCTGAAATGGCTATTTAAAAGCCAATAAAGAAATGGATTCCAAAAGCTATTACTCAGTGCCAGCCATGTAACAATAAAATCCAATATTGGAGGTATCTACAAAACATAATATTATATTAATGACACAATAAGAACATTCTAAAGGACATTCAAATACGATTATTATTTACTAGCTGGTGACCGCAGCTTTGCTCGCGTGGAGTTTGAAATAGTAGGTTATGTATTTCCTTCCTTGCTAGAATAAAATAAAAACTAGTACATCCTTACGAGTGTGTAAAGTGGAAACGTGTGTTGATGTTACACATCTCCATATTATCATATATTATTGCGTTTGACAATAACGTCGTTTTTTTTTAATTTCTACTGACGTATTAATGAATCATCAGAGTAAATTTTCGTCGTTCCTTTGAATTTTTCGGGATACAATTTTCTATGTCCTAATCGAAGGTTTCATCATCATCATCATCATCAGCATTTATCCGTCCACTGCTGAACATAAAATTGAAGGTTTGTGTCATCACAATTTCAACTTTCAGCCAAATCGCTTCAGCAGTTTTGCCGTAAAAGACCAACAAACATCCAAACTTACAAGCATTCATATTTATAATATTATTATGATTTATTATTTATATACCTTACATCCTGTACACGCGGCCACTACTTCTTGGATGGTCGCCGGTGTTACCATAACAATGAATCCTAAAGATATAGCGGCCATTGTTCTGGATGTACTTACACTATGATGTCTGACAAAAGTTGGCACTGGCTGAAAAGAAGTTGACTTTTAACTTGAGTCTGAAACATTTTAGCATAGGATACGGTATATAAAACGACCTTCACCGAGATGCTTATTTGATGAAACTTATTTTATATTCAATTTAATATGTCAATAAACATGTTGCATATGGGTTGCCTAAAAAAATTTAGTCCAAGGTCGTTTTGTATACCTTATCTTAGACTATTTGAATAGAAATACAATAGAAACCTCATAAAAAAGTTAAAAAAAAACAATGATATCTAATTTGATCTAAAGGGAAAATTATTATCGATCAATATTTTTATTACAATATCATTTTATAAATAGCTGCCGTTGCCCGCGGCTTTGCCAGCTTCAACTTAGATTGACGGTCGTATCCGGGTTGATGATGATTTTTTTTTACCTAAGTTGTTCTCTGTTACATCAGCTATCTGCCAGTGAAAGTCCTGTCAAAATCAGCCTAGTCGTTTTGTAACATATATATTATGTTACATAGATTTTATTCGTTTTTTAATACTAAATTCATATTCCGCGCGCGAATTTCTTCATTCGCCTACTCGATTACTATTGGTCGTGTAATATTACGATGTCACGATATGTGGAACGTTTTGAATTCGTGGCGTGCCGGTTACGGACCGGTCGATCGTTCTTTTTCTGCCTGAGAGTCCTGGGGAGCGCACACGCGCCGCGTTATATTTTAAGTGGGTGAGTCCTTGTAGGAACACACGTGTATCCTTAAGTAATCTCTTGTTATAATTAGTGTGTAAGCCTTCTGCTTGTAATTATTAATGTAAAACGCTAAAATTAATTTACAACCAAAATGCACTGCCTTACAATTTAATAGTGTTTTTTTAGTAATATTTTATCATAGGGCTTAGTGCTTATCTTTATTGTGTTCTGTGCTTATATGCTTTTAATGGCCATTTCCGTGTCAACCCTGGACATTCATGGGGGTTGGTTACGGAAAGGCTCACCCGTGTTGGCGTGACCTTTCAGGGTCCCAGGCGTTGCCGTCGTGGTCGGTGCGGTGCTATTCCTGGGCGTGGCCGAGTAGCTGTGGACGGGGTCCAGAAGGAAGCAGACGACGGGAACCAGAGCAGCTGGGATCCCACTACCCACTTATTTACTTACCCACGGACCCCACGGATCTCACTACCCAAGGATCTCACTGATCCCACACTTCTCCCGACCTCTCTCTTCGGGCACGGTGCACACCACAAGACTAGCTTCGGTCCTGCTCTCCGCCACGCTGAGCAACGGGACGGCACGCTGGACGAAGCACGGACCACGTGGCACGAGTCACGGACGCCGTCTTGTTAAGTTCTCTTTTTGATTAGCTCCCAACTTGTTATCAGGAATAACGAACCCATGCTCTCTTATAACTTAATTAACTTATTTATATAATTGTTTTCTCACATTTTTAATAATCGGCCTAAACTGTTTTCCAAATTTAATCCATAACTTAATGTACAACACTCTTAATTTGATAATATATCTATAACAGTTTTACATCTTTTATTTTCATTTTAATTATTCCCATTTATTTCATTTTTTTATAACCGTAACAGTTTTAGAGATAAGCCAAAAGAAACAGACAGATAAAAATTATATTAATGATTTACTAGTAATGTACTGGTATTGCTGCATATAGTAAACTGACCACTTGATTCAATAATATTATAAAATAAAAAAAGAAGTGTGTGTGCGATTCACACACGATAGAAATGAAACACACATTAAATTCTCAAACACAAGCAAGTATTAAACAGTGCGCAATATACATACACACCGACATTTGTTCTCTCGCTCTTTTGTATTTGTGTCTCTTACCTGTCGTTTTTTCCGTTGCATCCGGTTTGAAATCACGACGATTCTAAAGAAGTTTCACTTCAATAAAAATTAAAATATGCGACTTATTATTTTTATGAATCATTAATATGAATAAATTATTGAAAACTAATTACCACAGTTTCGATTTCACTATGCGCCGTTTTGGTACAAGGCAACGGCACTCCATTAGGTCTGTGATCTTGATCGCTTTTAGTTCTGGTCTTACTGACGTGGAACCCCGAACCGTAGCAGTACATGAGTGCCATTGTTGTGGGGAAGTAGTAGGCACAACAAGCGAGTATTCTTGAAACAATAAAGTCATTTCACATTTTTATACCCTATAAAAATAGTAACGTCTCTATGCTGATATAATTTTCCTTTTTCAAAAAGATGGAAAATAGGATTTTTGGGATGATAAATCTAACGAGCTTTCGATAATTCTAATGAAAGTAGTAATTTGAACGGATATTTTAAAAAAATGCCAACTTTTGCGGCCCAATAGTTAGTGCGTTGGCGCACAAGCCGAGAGGTAGCGGGTTCGAATCTCACCAGGGAACAAAGTTTCTGTGTTCCTGGGTCATGGGTGTATATTAAATATGGATATTATATTGTATAAACATTCTTAAATATGTATTATAAAAGTATTAAAAAATATTTAAAAGCACATGTGTAATATTTGAGTGCATAACTGAGTGTAAGTAATATTATAATATTTATTTTGTGTTATTTTGCATAACAACGTTAGATCATTTTAACTTTGCAAAGAGTATTTTAACTATAATATACTAACAATTTCATACAATATGTAACAATATAACTACATCACATTCAAATCTAAGTTTACGACGACCCTCATACGTGACATCAACATAAATGGGTCAAACTCCATAGAGAACATTTTCTTCTAAGCCGCAAGTAATAGATATTAAGCTTTTAAATATTAAGGGCCTGTTTCACAATCTCCAGATAAGTTCCCAATAGGCTATCGGCAACATATTTGATAGATATTTGACAGATACTCCATACTCTATCTGTCAGATTTTGAAACAGGCCCTTATACTCATATTTTATTAAAACTGAAGTTTGTGTATGTTTGAACGTCTTTCTATTCCTATCAATCAGATTAAGAATGTTCCTTTTGAATTCGCTAGTGCTACTTTCGAGAAAGGTTTACACTATCTCTTTCTTCTTCTATCTTTTCCAATTATAAGGCAAGTGAAGTCAGGGTGCATCTAGATAAATATATCAAGCTAATCAAGATGAGACTGCCCACAGTAATTACGCCAGAGCCAACCCTATACTGTTTTAAATGCTTGGCCATCCTTAATTTAGATTATTATTTCCTGGATTACAGTAAAAAAAAAATTATAGTCGCTCGCAATAAAATGTTGCTAGCATCCGTGGGCGGAGACAATAACATTATTTCAAGAGCTGTTTGTTCCATCAATACTATAAATTTATACCTAAAAAGTACAGTAAAGTAAAGTAGCAGCCCATATATACGATATGTCCCCCTCGAATATCTTGTCGTGTAGAATTCGAGCCATTATCTTTATAATATAATAATAATATCTATGGACGCTTTTACACCACGTCAATCTGGTCCCGTGCTAAGATCTCTAAGAGACTTGTGTTACGGGTACCAGACAACGGAAATACATATATTTAATACTTTTTATATTAATACTTATATTTAAGATTTTTATTATATAATGCACATATTTAATACACATCCATGAGCCAGGAACACACAAACTTTTTTTTTGTGTTCCCTGGCGAGATTCGAACCCGCTACCTCCGGCTTGTGCGCCAATGCGCTTACCACTGAGCCACAGAAGTCGTCGCCTCTTTACATTTGTCAGTTTAATTGTTGAGAAACGTTTTAATACATATTAAGAAAACTTTTATTTTCGGGTCAGATAAAATCCGCTGGGAACATTTAGTAATAAATATATGTATATCGACTTACCTAAAAGCAACCCTACTGTGAAATACATCACAGGCCATTAACCCCGTTGAATTAAAATAATATCCTGATCGAGGTAGAACCATCATAGCGAATAACGACACCGACAATATCCACGTTACACTGATGATTAATACACATCCCTGAAAATAAACAAATGTTATATACCATGTTAATTTATTATCAAATTATATTTTATCGTCAATATAATGCTTCGTATGCTGGTATTAATTATACTATTTTTAGTAAGAGCAGCAATTTGCAGCCGACTTGCCGAAAAGCTGGAAGCCCGGGCTGGTATTCTCTGATATTTCTTGCTCACATAATACCGACGTAAAGTGACAGCTATGAGATCGCGTTTCGTGTGGCTTATGAGTTTCCAGTGGCTTTTTGAAGGGGATAGGGAAAAGGATGGCAACGCGATGCGTAGCCTATGGTTGTGTCTATGGGTTTCGGTAGCCATCTGGGTCAACACAAGGCTCTGCGCGGTTGCCTCCTTACAGTAAATAAACTGTTGTTTATGTATAGATATTTGCACACGCTTACTCTTCAAATGTAGAAGAAGGCAGACCATATCAGAAGGGCAGAGAGGCAGAAGAAAAACACATCTTGGATAGGTCCAAGTTTTAGATACTTATGTTTTTCTTTCGTCATATCAATCTTCATAGATTTAAAATAAGAGGCAAGGAAGCACCCTATAAGCTAATTACCTTGTTTCCCTCAGAGAGTAGCAAAATTACTACTAGCCTTTGGTAAACTAATATGCTTAAAGACGACGTAAGACGTCTTATCTTCGAATGACCTTCCCACCTTGTTTACCTGTTTGTACATGTGAGTCAAAATCCTTACCTTTTTACTCGAATGCTTATGATATGTATTTGGATGGAGCAAATACATATATCTATCTATAGCCATGCACACTAGAATAACTGCGCTCTGCTGACTCACAGCTCCACGCAAAAGTGCCTGGAATAATACATTACATTTAGCAACATTAAAACAATAAAGATAGTATAACAAAGTTTCAGTGGTCTCGTTCTAAAACAAACAGCAACAAAGGATTTTCAGAGACAATAAAATAACCGACTAGTCGACAAAAGAAAGGGTTACTGCGTCGAAAGTTTTGAAGGATTTACAATTTTGCTGCGTCACTTTATAGATCATTATCGCATAATACGATAAAAGTTTTTTTATCCATTATCTATTATATATTCGATACTTTCCTAAATACATATTGTTGGCGAAATGTATTCCTTAGATAATTTCGTGAATAGACAACAAATGATTAATTTATTATATAATTTTTTTGTTATAAGCTCTAAAATTAATAAAACTCACTATACAGATTAACGATTAATCAATAAACAAACACTCAAGAAATGTTAATTATGTTGATCGCAGAAAGCTGAAAAATCGTAGGAAAATGTAAATAAAAAAAAAACAATTTCACCTTCGTATATAATATTTTCTATTTAGCCCCATTTAACATTACATATTTTATAATACAACATTAAGTATCATAATATAATACACAAGTTTCTATGTTTTGCATTTGAAGAAGATATTGGCACTTGGAACTTTTTCGTATTTATGTAGTATGGTTAAATAATGTAGTATATAATATTATAATGGATAATATAGGGACTGTATAAAAAGTGTAATATATGTAGATGATACAAATTTTATTGTAAACACACAGTAAATGTTATAGCTATCTTGTTAACCTCGCTTTCTCAATCACGAACTTTTTGTGAAAAGTAACTTTACTCATTTTCTCGTCGTCTTTTGTTTAAACAAACTTCGTAAACACTTTACAGCTACGCCTAGTCATAAATGGATTTTATAACACTTGATAACTTATGTACGAAGAAACTACTCTATTACTTGTAGTACCAGATTCAAACTAAATTATCGAAAACGAGAGCTTTTAAGCAGAGTAATGACAAGATCGACGTCGGTCTAGTTGATATAGACACGGCCTTTTGACTGAGATGTCTAGGTTCGATCCTGGCCGGTGCTATTTAATGGGTTTGCAGTACCACCTGAACAAGAGAACATCGCTTGCTCGCCGCTGAAGGGAAAATCGTAAGCCTTTTCATTAAAACGTTTTCGTATGAACAAATACATGGGTATCCACGCCTCATTTCGACGTTTTAAAACGCTCGATCGAAAAGCGCTCAATGTCCGAAAATCCAATAGCACTTAACAAAAAGCACCGCGCTTTAAAAACACTTTCGTGTGAAGATAAGATACATGGAAACCCATTTGCCTCATGCAAACGCTTTTTTAACGCACGGAAATCAAGCGCTCGCGTGAACGGGGCATATCTGTGTTAAAAATATGAAATGTCACATTGGAAGATTGCGGTGATTATGAAGCGAGATTTAAGCTTTTTGTTCATACAAATACCCACATACACCGTATACGCTAAATAGCTTATGGAAAGCGTTCGATAACACGAGTTAAGTTTGAGTTTGAATTCCATGATCTTTGTTCACTCAAAAAGTGCTCAACGCGAAAAACAAGTTTCCGCTTCAATAATTATAAGAATATATAAAATAATACACATCCTCAAAGCTCATTTATAATGTATGACACACGTAGGAAATAATATCCTCGCGTTGTGTCACGTTTTGCTCCGCGTATTACGTCTGAATAAGTTAATACTAAGCCGTCCCGAGGTACCAATATTACCGATGTTAGTAAGTCAAGACTTGAATGAACGAGTTATTTGGATCCATCGTTTAACATTATTACCCGGAAAATTAACAGACAATATGTTATACGAGAGAACTTTACTTTTATTTTTTAAAAGAAGATCTTAGGTCTAAATTTAACCCAGCAAATACAAATAATGTTTTGATCAAAAAAATCACTTAAGAAATTTTCTTAAGTTGTTAAACTGAGATTATATTTATTTTTGTTATTTTATTAAGCAACGATTTATCCTATCTAAATTTCATAATCTTTTTTTTTAATTCTTTATTAAAAAAAAGATAGACACCTATATAAGGTTCAGCCAGCTATCTCATAATCTTTATGATTACAAAAATAAAAATGATAATGTTATATGTATTGATGCTAGTTATTCTTTCTGTCATAATCCTGTGTAAATAATATAATTACAAAAATAATATTCTCATTAAAAAGCGAATTTTATTTATTGGTATTAAAACTAGATTTAAAAATCGAAAGCTTACCTGAATTTGACAGAATATTTCTCCATACGGCCAGCACTTGTACAAAGCCGGTAGAAGTGCTACAGGCGCTATTAAAATGCCGGTAAATAGATCGTTCAGCGCTAAAGAAGTCAAGAGATATCGAGGCTGGAAAAGAAATGGAGGTAAAAATCCGTACATTTTATTTTCTAAGACGGCGCTTTCTATTTTAAAGAGCAACGATACATTTGTGAAACATTTTTTAAACATAAAAGTATAACCATTCTTAGTTATGTTACCTATTTATTCATACTTAGTTTACTACTTTATAGACATGCTATATAAATGTAGAGTAGGAGGTCTTATTTTCAATAGCGCACTCGCTACATGGGCCATCTATTTTCCAAAATAATGTATACACATAACATATATTTTCTTCTCCGAATCAGCATGAACAAATTGAGAAGGCCTTACAAAGTTAGGTGGTTATTAGCCAGTGTATCACAATTAACATAGAAAATACTTCTACTGCTTATTTTTTTTTTACTATATTTATTTCAACCTGAACCTAAACAATGCATCTAAATAGTTGTAATTATTACAATTTTATGGTTACGTCATTAATAATACTTAATAAATGCATAATATTATGTGTTTATGAAGAAGTATATTTATGACATAATATTATATTATAATTATTATTTAGTAAAAAAATACTAAATATACTACTTAGTAATTTCGATACCTATTTCAAGCTCTATAATTACTAATATTATTTAAGTGAAATCGTGGATATTTGTTACGCTTTCACGTAAATACTACTCGACGAATCATCATGAAACTTTGTATACATATTCTAGGAGGTTCTAGATGTAACATAGGATACTTTTATTAAAAAAAGGATGTTTTTTTGCTAACGCGGGCGAAGCCGCTTTCAACAGTTAGTTATTTATAAATGTTCAACATAATATGAAAGTCTTAGAAATGTATTGTAAAACTTTCCACACACTAAACTAAAACCCCGTATAAATCATTAGAATTTGTCTGCTATTGGCGTTGCTATTAATAATTTATGATTCACAATGTCAAATGTCTTGGTAAGTCCGCGTATGGACTGTAAATCGTCCTTGGATTACAGGAATTCGTTGGGTAAAGTTTTATTTATGTGCGGCACAAAATCAATACATATCGTATTGGTCAAATAGGATTAACATAAACATGTCATTTTACGCATGGGCGACTATGACAATGCGAGTAAAAAAATCTCAATGCTATTTTATAGTCATAAATTGAATTAATACTAACTTAACATTGAAATTAATTTAAAATTAAAAGGCAAAAGGTTAAATAAGATATATAACGTACTCAATACACAAGGTAAGCTATCAAAGCTTATGTTTAAATTCAAATAAACGCATATGTGCAACTAACCCATTTTTTATTAATTAAAGAGTAAAAGTAAAGTATCAACCCTTTATGTCCTACTGCTGGGCACGGGTCAAGGCAGGGTAATGGGCCATAGTTCACCACGCTGGCCCAGTGCGGGTTGGTGAACTTCACATACCTTCAAAGATTTGAATCTCATCAGGCATGCAGATTTCCTCACGATGTTTTCCTTCACCGGTAAGCGAGCGATGGTCTCGTGTTTGGGGTGCACTTAGAAATTTAGAAAAACTAATTTAAAGGCACACACGGGGGGGGGGTCAGGATCGAACTTGGAACCTCTTACGTAAGAGGCCGAGTCCATCCACCACTGGACCATCGTCGCTCAATTATTATATTTATATAATATTAATTTTATTAATTATTGACCTATATTAAACATGACCATCAGAAAAGGGATAAAAGGCAGATAAAGGCTGATGATGATGATACAACAAGCTATTCCTAAAATCGAATTCTACTACTCGAACTCACTGAATAAGAACCAAGCGTTTATGAGGCGCCTATTCTAAGAACCAAACTGGTATCATTGGCTTCTTGTCAACTTTTATTCATACGTACGTAAATATTTTATTACACTTATTACTAATAGAGCGCGATCCCAAAGCTTCCGGACATTACGTATTTTCTGACGGACGAAATGTGGAGTATTGAGTAGTATTGTTAGTATATTGGGAATTCGCGTGAAGTTAGCTAGTTATTTTAATAGCTTTAGAGTGTCTGGTAAGCAAAATGGCTGACGATGAAATTCTGGGAGTATAGATGATTTATTTTCAACGATATTGTCTTAAAATTCATGAAAATCAGCCATGATAATTTACGGGAAGTAAGAAATCTAATATATGAACCATGATCACCTGATACCCAGATTAGCGTTTAACCAGTTTAGCAAGTAGGTGTACGATGCTAGTACGTACTTATACTATTCAATCGTCCACATTTCGTCCACCAGAAAATACGTGACGTCTGACAGCTCTGGGATCTTGGTCTATAAATATAAAAGCCAATTTACCTGATTATCAATATATTTGATATACCTCCTATTATTCAATACACATATCAATACGAGATTTCCAAATACAATGCACATGGACATTGCAAATATGAAAAGTGCTTTCAGTATGTCTGTCGTGGCCGGGAAAGAAGAGGGCCAGCCTTTACCATTGAGCCAACACGAGCTGTTTGACAGAGATGGCGCCACTAGCAATGCGCCTTTAGTCGAGTCGAACATAGTTTGCGCATGCAAACAGCAGCGCACCGGCTTTTTGAATAAGGCATTTAGATCACATGCAGCGCAGGATTGTTGCTTCAATATAATATGTCTATTCTATTATTGTCTGGGGCAGCCATTTGTAGAAGTCATTTTGTATGTATCAAACCATGGTGATTCTTGTGTGCATATCTGGAACAAAGATACATCATTTTATTAGCATTTATCGTCATAATTTATAAGTATTTATAATAAGTTGTAAGTTTTCTCTTCTACCGGTCCTTATAAGTGTAAGTCCCAATTTTTTTTTGAACAAACACTGATTTGTTGCCTTGTCATTTTATATAAGAATATTTTATAATATTAGATACTGGATTATGGTAAATACTTTAAAGGGACATTGTATGACATGTGAAATATCATAAGTATAGAAGAGGTTTTTATTTTAGTTATTCGACGTACCCTTCAAATATCAGAATAAAACACGACATGAAAACCTTAAAACTATAATATCTCGTAATATAAGATCACATAATATTATGACATACGTGAGTCTTGTCTTGAGAACAAAATAAACAGATAAACTTATTTATATCGACAAAGAGTATTTTGTTTGTATGTATGTATGTATATAATATGTTTGCATGTATGTATTATATTGAAAGCCTCCATCTTGTACCACAATTCACTTATGAGTTAATTAAAACAAGATTGTTTAACTTATTACGAAACAAGACAAATATTTGTTTCATTTTCGCAAAAGTAATATAATATAATTATATTTGGTACCCGTATCAATGTCCTGTGAAATATAATTGTGAAAAGAAGAGAAAAAAATGTATAATCTACAAATATCTTATTAATAATATAACAATAATCTTCATTTATATCATCTTCATCATCAGCCTTTATCCGTGCACTGCTGAACATAGGCCTCCCTCAATGAACGCCAAGACGACCGATCCCTTGCTACTCGGAATTGCAGTGGCAGGTCTGTGTTGGATGCGAGTAGCAATGGATCGGTCGTCTTGGTTTATATTTGCTGAATAATAATAATTAATTTACCTTTACTTCTATTAGCTTTATGTTACCTAAAGTGTACCAATTACTTAGTAATTAGTAATGTAAGTCTAACTTAGTGAAACTAGTTTGTATAATTACCATGGATGTCTATATTTTGGGCGCTAACAGCTGTTGTACTGTTCGAAAACTTAAATCGTTTGAAGTTCAAGAGGTTTTGATGTATTTGGTTATATTGCAGATTGTTATAGCATGGACAGTTGGAACCATCAATTTAAAATGAAAATAGCACGATTCCATAAAATATAAATTTTCGGGACGTTTGCTTGCGGGCTTTCTGCGGGGAAAACCGTCCCTGCGTTCATTGAAAGAGGTCTATGTCGATTAATGCGAAAAAGAGTTGCTAATGATGATGATGATGAATGGTAAACGTGTAATTCCTTAAAAACTTAAGATTTTAATGAGTACTCGACGAACTTGATCAAACATTGAATGGCATCTGAAACTTCAAAGAATTTGAGAAGCTCCTCGAATGTAGATTGTTAAGAGGCTTCTTTACTTGTAACTTAAGTAAATTAGAGAATAAAACTAATGGCGAAAATTTGATATAATAATTTAATTCAAAAATATGAGCATAACAGCTGCGCGGATCAATCTATCAGGTTAAGCTACGCTTGCCGGCGTTGGCCCGTGGATGGGTGACCATCTTTATATACCGAACTCCTCTGTTCTTCGAAAATCACGTTAAGCCGTTGGTCCTGGCTGTTATAAGTAGAGCTTTGGCAATCGTTATGGGTCCTCAGAATCTTAAAAATGTATGACAACCTGTCTTACCACGGAAACCGTATTACCTACACAGTTGCTTAGCTTAAATAAGCAGTCGCTTCATTTATACTCTAATAATTTTGCCGGTAGTTCCTGGGATTCAGCTGCATTCCGTTAGATTAAAGGGCAAACATAGTTTGAAAAAGGGTTTGCAAAAGAATATAATATAATAAAAAACTTATTTCAGACTTAGGTCAGAAGTAAGTTAGTAAAGAAATATAACATGGTATTTCATTTTATATTCATAAAAAAATATAGGTACTATATTGTTATGTTTTTACTAAAGAATTACTAACCGATTACCTAATATTATAATAATTAATAATGAATCTTTGTTGTCCGAAGTAAAGATTTATTTATTTATATAAGATAAAAAAACATTGAAAATGCACACAAATTGTTTCGTTATAATAAGTCAAATCTGCGTAATCATTAGAAAACAATAATATTTCTGTAAGCTTTGGCTTTAGTATATTCTCACTAATAATGGAAATGTAAAAATGTTTTAGATGGAAAGAAAGATATTACTGCAAACTGGATTTGTTGCATTTATAATAATAATTTAAAAACAATGATTGTATAGTAATTATTTTTAATAGCATGAAAAATATTTATTGTTGATTAGAATATTATACATCAAAAATATTAGGTAGAGCCGCTATTTTTACCTTTTACACATTAATTTTAACTAATTTTACAAAGCAGAAATAAATCCTATGCATTTTACTTTTATTTAATAGACAAAAGCGCAGTTTATATAGAATACTTGAAATATTGTCAGTAATACAAGCGCTATTATGAAAATCCAGCACAAATAAAATGGACGATAAAATACAATAAAACAGCTTTTGATCGCTTCTACCCTAGAAGCGATCAAAAGCTATTTTCCTTTTCTATGATATAGTCCTGTTATCCTCTTTCACAACTGCGCTTTAAACAGCATTCATAGAATGTTAATTATTTTGAATACTGCTAACCTAACCTAATTTCTTTTTTTATATACTATACTGTATTGTGTCCTTTTTTAAAACCGACGCAAAAAATCACATTAATTTTTGGTTTGGGGTTAAAAGTTATAAGATATCTGTGGCACTGTATTTATCAAACATATTAATCAATTTATATTTTTTTAGATACTTAATAGTGCTAGCTTTTAGACATAGTATATCAACACGCGTGCAGCCGTTTCAAGGCCATTTTAAAGATTTTTGTGTCCGCTTAAATTGGTCTAATTGATTACAGTTCATTTCAGATTTGATATTTCTATTTATTTCTTTAGATCATTATTTTATAGAAGGGTTTCATTTTAGCTTTTAATTGTTTCAGTGTAATCCACTCTGGTACGTAATACTGGTGCGTAATAATACGATTTAATTAAATTTCACTTTACAAAGCAACGAAACCACCTTTATTACGATCTTATCGTTGTGATTATTGTAGACGTTTCAGGCGGGATTTTATAAGTCCTTATTTTATGTAAATGTTATAGACATGTGCCCCGTTTGCCCATTTAGTCTGAAAGGATACATGATAAAGAAACAACACAAACTAGGACTAGCCGGGCCCCCCGACGAATGGGGGTGCGTCGGCGGCGCTACTTAATGCGCTTCCAGTAATAACTTTGTGCTCATGGCGGGTTCGGAATGGGTACCCGGAAAGCGGATGAAGGCTCTTGCAGTGGTTCCAGGGCCTATGGAATGCACACAACAGTGTGCAACAAGAAACAAAGAATACTTATTCGTGTATTGCACTTTTAGATGAGCTATCTTCTCATCTACTACTTCGATTAATCCCTGTGGAGATGAGGCCACAGAATAGATCTTAGAATCAGTTTCTTTACTGTCTGTCCTACCCTTCTAATAAAAATAGACACCTCGACGGCTAGTCAGTCCCTCAGGGAACCTACGCCACCTCCACAGAGCGGTTGCCCCGCACCACAGAAAAACCACTTCCAACGTCCGGACAGTACGATGAGGTGAGGTTCCCATCTTCTTGCCCCCTGCTCTGTTGTCCTCTCTTCTTATAAGAGAGGTACAAAGAGCCCCCTCGGCTCAATTCGCTTCGTCCAAGGTGCTGGGCTCACCCTGGGCTGCTGAGCCCCACCGCCACGACAAGGCCTGAAACATAATTACGCATCCTTCCCTACGGTAACTTAGTATTATTAGTTTACTTAACTATAATTTGATAGGATGGTTCTAATGTCTTATATAGAACTAACTTATACCAGCAGCATTGCCTGTATCTAATTAAAATTCCTTTTTTTATATTTAAAATTCCAGCCGCTGAATATCTATATTTTGCAGGCATCTTATAGTAAATGGTTAAACGGTCGATACCCCACTACCCCCATCCCGTCAGTATCCCAACAACTTTAGAAAGAACACCGTAAATATTAAAATAGAAAATAACCCCTAGTCTATTCTTTAATCAAAATGATCACATCTGATGATTATAATGTAAAACAATCACATGTTTAAAAGCTTTTAAACATGTGATTTAAAAGCTTTGAATTACAAAAGTTATTATAATTAAAGGGCGTTACCGCTCAGTCTTCAGCTAAGCGTGCATTATCCTTAAAATAATAACTCAATTTACGAGGTCTAATGGCTGTTAAGGTTTATGTTTTATTGTACCGCTGTGCCTTTATATGGTTATCCCGACTCATTATACATTCAGAATTGTTTTGCATACATTACAAATTTATTAAAGGATTAAAAGACAAAATAATGATCTCTAAGATAGCTTTAAAAGTTACTTAAATAACAAATCTTTTCTTGCATACTCTCAATGATGAAATATTTTCATTAATAATAATAATAATAATAATCTTTGTTGGTAACTTATATATTATTACAAGGACTGTCTTTGTTGTATTACAAGGAATGCATAGAGAATTGTGTTAGAAGATCCCTTACTTAGGGCCTGTTTCACAATCTCCAGATAAGTTCCAGATAGAGTATGGAGTATCTGTCAAATATCTGTCAAATATGTTGCCGATAGCCTATTGGGAACTTATCTGGAGATTGTGAAACAGGCCCTTAAACAACATCGGTGTAATATAAAGTGTAAACAATAAGTTACTCCAAAAATATCGTAATTAGGATTTTTGCCCCTTGCTCTGCTAATTACTTATTTAATATAATATAATATTATCTAATCTTTTAATATACTGATAGAATCAACATTTTGCTGGCTTTTTTATTTCATTTTCTGTCATAAACACTGATGAAAAGGTACAACTTGTTTTAACAGTCCAATTTTTATGACACTAAATCTCAATTTGGCCGAGGAAAGTATGAAATTATCTAAAAAAATAAATGACGCAGTGGCTGAATAGCGTTTTGAGTGCCCTCATATTGTTCTCGAAGTTCCCCGCAGGCGATTCCGCTTATAACAGATGATATGGGTCAAGATAATTATGGCCTTCTTTGAAAGCGTCTATCAGGCGCCACGTACGCTGACCGATAGACAGTTGGGCTTCTGACATGTGGAAATATGATATCATCATCATCATCAGCTTTTATCTATCCATTGAAATTACCTCCCTCAATGAACGCCACGAGAACTAATCCCTTGGTATCAACATGGCCACTGTACGGAGATCGTCTTCCCAACTGGTTAATAACCGCCGATACCATATATAGGTGTGTGAAGTTCTTCAACTTCCATTTGGCCAGCACACCAATGAAATATGGCCCAACACTAGCACACCAATGAACCTTCCTCATCTGATTTCAAGGTCTCCTACCCGTGGCCAAGAGTGTAACATATAGAGGTTGATATAATTGTGCTATTATGCTTGTTTCTCCCATTCGTAATTTCGTAATAATTTATAAATATTTAAAAATTTTAAACATTACAATTTAAAAATGTAGAATCGACGCAGACCCAATGTGGGATGGATTTGATCCTGCAATTTAACAAGTAATCGTAGAATAAAATAAATGCACTCGCTTAACCACTGGGCCACGGCATTGCTTACACGTTGAGACGAAATTGACGATATTATGAATTTATACAGACAAACAAAGTGTATGTGTGTGTAAATTGTCTTTATCGAAAAAGGTCACAAGTAACGTTAAGTGTTGACGCTATAGCTGCGTTCGATTGCTACTGGACTTTTGAACCTTACTGTACCTGTGTTAGTGTTATCATTGATAACGAACCAACATTGAAACAGTGTCAGTTGATCTAATGAATTATCATCGAACCTCCAGCGCTAATTAATAATTAGGCGAGAGCTTTGAAATTTCGAATTGAACATTAAATGAAGCAGAAAAATAGACATAATATTATAGTCTCAAATGTGTTATGGGATACGAAATAGACTGGTTTCTTTAGATAAAGGACGGTCAGTCCCTGATTCATAAAATAGGATAATAATGTAATAAATATAGCTCGAGCTATTTTTTGTATAGCATTACTCTAAGTATGACGCCTTTTTTTGATTTTTTTTTAACAATTCTGAAACATGTTTAGCAATAATAAAGATATATATTTATAAACAAATTAGTTTTTGTAATTTGCATCTTGAAAATAAGGCTGATAGGTTAATTATATTGTAAAATTTTATATAAGTATATATTTTTTTAATTTGTGGTATGTGATTGTAATACTGCTGTTAGGAAATGTCTACTTACCTACGTGCGAAGGCACCATAATAAATTAAACTTCGTTAATTAAATTAAATTTGCACTAAAAACGTATAGTACTAGAAATATTTACTAACATAAAATTTACATCAAATAAATTGTAACTACAATATTTTAAGCCCCTAAATAGAACAGTAAATCCAGGACAAGGATAAAGTCTGAAAATTAGCACTGAAAATGGCGCCAAGTTTTAAAGCCAAATATCTGTCATTCAGGCTTAGCGCTACTAATAGCTGGAACATATAGAGATTACCGAACAAGGTCAGGGGTCCCAGACGTAGGAGACCGCTTTAATGTACAACATACATTTTATTAATCACACATTCTATAAAAAAAATCGGATCATTATTTAAAGCTTTGTTTAATCTTTTAATGTATGTTTTTGCTAATATTTAAACATTAGGTATTTTTACCTAATGTTACTGCACATATAAAATGGCTCACAATTCCCCCCGGCAGATGTATTTTATGTTCATGTATTTTAATTTTAAAATTCATCTTTACTAATATTATAAATGTGAAAGTAGGGATGTTTGTTACGCTCTCACGCTAAAACTACTCAACCGATCATCATGAAACTTTGTACACATTATATAATATTATACATTCAAACTTATTACTAGCAGATTAATTTAACGCGACAAAATATTATAATATACACCATATAGTTAGTCGTTTAATATTCATTTTAATTAACGCTTTCAGAACTATTTTCTTCGTCCTACGTTATGCATAAAAATGCCAAAAGCGATTTTATCTAAGCAGACGGGCGCTTTTTTCAACCGATTTAAGCTTAACAATGGCGACCAATTTCGGTATGCGAGGTATTTCCACCTAGTTTTACTTTTTTGACGTCACGCCAGTAATATTGCAGCGTTATAAATTTAGAGACTAAAGGGAAAATCTTTATGAAAGAATCGGCAGTGTTATGTCGTAACTAATTAACTCCTAGTGTTACAGCGAAATTCATACGTTCAAACGAGTGCTACACCGAAACTAATCCTACTAATATTATAAATGCGAAAGTTTGTTAGGATGTTTGTTCCTCTTTCACGCAAAAACTACTGAATGGATTTTGATGAAATTTCATCATAATGTAGCTTATACATCAGATTGAGACATAGGCTATAATTCATCCCCTAATTCCCACGGGAACGCAGGGCACTGCTATACTATATAAAGTTGCCGTTGTAAATCTTAGTTCAAGCAGGTGAAGCTGCGGGCAACAGCTAGTAAGTTTATGATGCTACGGTGGCGTAGTCATTGCGTAGGCTCTCTTTGATTCTCAACATGCATTTGTATGTCAAATAGAATAATTTTGTATCGTTTTGTATAATGTGTGGCTTCATTATAAAGAATATGATATGACATCTGCTCACAATAATATTAGCAGCTACACTGAGAGCGCATTTAAATAATTTAAACATGAATCTCATTAATAAGTTCAAACAATTTTTTTGGTGTTTTATCATTTTTTAGCAGTGAGTATAGACAAGATGGCAAATGGCAATGTCACACTTTGTATTCTTATTAATTACTAGCTGATGCCTGCGGCTTCATCTGCGTTAGCAAAAGAAATATTTTTTAGAAATATATCCTATGTTATTTCTAGTACCTCCGAGAATATAACATGAATTGATATCGCATGGAAAGTATGAATTTACTGAGCTTAAACCTATTAACTTTTTTTTTTTTTATATGAAGGTAGGAAGAATAGGAAATAAAAAGTTAAAGTCATTTATTATTTTTCTTACTTTGGTTAGTGATTCGTTCTTATTGGATGATCAAAGCGATTGAGCGAATAGGCCGTCTCGACGCTCCCTGAATGATTGCAGTGAGTGGAGATTGCAAAAGATGTTGACTATGAATTCATTTATTTATGTATTTTATATATTTTAATATTAGTAATAATAAATTTAAACTTATATATAAAATAATGTAGACCCCCTTTAGATAATCCTCTTTAGATACAACTATTGTTAGCAACCGTAGCGCCATCTGGCGGCTATAAGTCGGAAACGGGGAACAGGTTCCAATTTACCTGCGTGTGGCGTGACGTAGTCGTTGTCAAAGTGTGGGTAGGATGGCCGAGCGTTATGAAGGTCATTAAGTTTGCCTTTAAATAGCGGGGTATAATTATTAGAGGGATCATTCGCGTCTGTGAGTTTGAGGAGGACGAAGCTCTGCCCGAATTGTATTGTAAGGTCACGTAAGCCATTGTTTATTTTAATGTGTAAAGTGTAATATGGCGATAGTGTGTGTAAATGTATGGGCAGTGTGAGTAAGAATGTATCTTAAAATATGTACCTGTGAACCTTAATATTGATATTTTTATGGATAATATAATATAATAAATGTTTATATTTAAAACGCATTTTCACTTCTGATGTTTAAACTATTTATACAAACTTTATAAACATATTATATATACGATGTTTTGATCAAGTTTGTGTAGGTGATTTAATTGCGTATTGCTTCCTCATTCGGTATGCACATTTCCTGACATGAAGCAATAAAGGGAAGTTTAGGACTTACGAACTTTTATCAGCGTATACCGAACACACATCGATTCTAATATCCGTGTTCCAGTTCTAAAGGCGCCCGGCCAAAACATCATTCGATATGGTCTGGTTAGCATTCAGTATTATTCTCTGTGAAGTGAGGGTTTTGATATTTTTTATGAGCTCAATTCTCAAGTCATTGTGAAAGTTTTTTCGTTCAAACCTTTCCCTGATGATGCGTTCTTTCATGAAAAGGCCATCGATGTGATAAGTTAAATAATAAATTATCATTAATATATTTAATTACGTTGTCATTTACACTAAGTATAATTTCTATTTCTGAATCTGAATGAAAAATAGTTTGCGCCTGCTATATATTTATGAAATTTGAAACGGTAGATCCTGTTAGTAGTATTATTTTGGTTCTAGGGAATAAAATTTACGGCTCAATCCAATTATTATAATGATCATTAATGAGCATAACTAAATGTTATAATTTAATTTAATTAGACCGCATATGTCTGATATCTGAATAAGCTATAATATAAAACAGTAATTAATTATTAACAGCCATTGAAAATGAAAAAAAAAAGGTTTCACTGTAAAATATTTTTTAAATTCGAAGAAATAAAGCATAAAATCTGTTTTAAAATATAATCATTTTAAAGATATCTAGCTCACTATCAGGTTCAATTTTTTGATAGGTAGCAATTATGCTATAAAAACAACTTTCTAACTAAGCATTAGACAAATAAGGTTGGATTTGCAACAGCAACACTTTGCAAAAGCATCACTGCCGATCGTCCATCTATCAATTTCACCAGACATACAAAAATTATATTAAGTACATACACGAAAAACGCGCACTAATAAACAAATCATATTTAAAACAGAGGACGACAATTAGTTTTTACGCCATTTTGAGAGTCAAAACGTTACACACAACCACATGCGCAACTAAATAGTATAATATACACGTGCATCGGCAAAGTATGATTGTCTAATCATACTCGTGTCGCGCCTGCCCAGTGCACATTGCATATTCAACTTTATTTATATCTTCCATGGTTAGAAACTAGTTTTTGTAGCTTAATGAATACTTATCTCTTGTTACCGATCGAATAATTGAACCCTTATTTGTCACTCCTGACAAGGGTCTTTGATATCTTACACGGAGGTCTGCGCTAGCCGTATGGGCTAATGATTTTCTGAAGGTCTATTGTGTAATACGTACATACTAATGAGTTAACTTCTTAGCTAATGTTTTACCCCGTGAAAGTTTCTATATTGCTTTTAGTAATACTAATAACTTCTTACATAATCTTTAGCTATTGTGTGATCGTCACTGTTTATGAATTAAACAAATCGTTTATATTTTATTAAAACTGACAGTTGTGGTATTAGTTATTACGGAATTGAATTTCCTTTTTAGCCGAATTCAAAAAAAGGAGGTTCTCTGTATGTTTTTTAAATACTTTTGTAGAGGGTATGACCCTTCTTCAATTAAAAAAAAAACTTTTATATAACTTGCAATGTATGTTTGTTTGAATGGAATCCTGAAACTCAATTTTGACGAGAATATTAAACGGGTTTAAATATAATTTTGCACACATTTACTATAATTTTAGTTGTTTTGCTTGTTTGTTATACGATATTTTGTAGACTAAAAGGGCTTTATGAAATTGTACTCGTGAATAGACAACGCACTAGTGAAATGCGATACATTTAATACCAGTAGTAAACTTGTGTAAAATATGGCGTAAATATTAGGGATATCCAATTACTAAGCTGTTTATGCTTTAAGACTGAATTATATCTGTTTACCCAAGCCGTGAACAAAGCATTCGTAAATAATCTTGACATATTGAGCTAGGCGAAATAAAGTGAAAAACATGTTTAATAACCCGTTTTTAATGGTTTAAAAGCTAGTTCAATATCCTATATCAATATTGAATCTTCAAATGATCGGTTTGAAACCGAATTTCTAAATTCAAATTCTAAAAAACTATTTCCAAATGAGTAAAGTCACGGGTGACAGATGTTAACAAAATACATCGAACAGTCGAATCGAATGAATCTTATCTTATTCTTTACAATATTCGTTTTATGGGCGGTATTTTCGGCGAATAATAATTTCTTAGTCATATTGCCATAACTTAAATATAAAATGATTTTTCCTACGATTCCGACGTAAATAAAAACTTTTCTATCGACAAGATATTCTTTACACGCGACGTTTTTACGATGTGACGAAATATATATTTTTGATATACAAATATTATCTTTGGATGCTTTTTATTTACGTCTATATTTAGAAAAAAACATTTCACGATTTATAGGCAAAAATATTTTATCGTTATAGATATCTTGTCTGTAAAAATATTAGCATTCAGGAGCTAGGTACTAAAAATTCACCTATTTAAGTACAAAATTAATTAAATGTAGCACCTTACATATAGTTTTAATAGGTAGGCTATTATTTCCTGAACGGCAATGGCCTCCTTCTGCGCTGTACTGATGTCCCAGAAGGAGGCCGATGAATGGGTGAAAGAGAAGGTCACCGATGTGGCCTTCTCTCATAGACGACGAACGGGGGTCAGGGGAGCATTGGAGGTGCTACTTGATGCGCTTCCAGTGACACCCCTGTGCTCGTGTCTCGTGAATCTGGTCTTCCCGGGGCCAGCCTGTCCCTGAGGTGATCCTTTTGTCTGCGAATCCGGGACCCTCACAAAGCAGCTGAAGACGCTCGCAGCTGTTTTAGTGTGGTAGTGCATCCCAATGCGAGTTCCCACACACGCCAGTGTGCCTACCCAAGGCCCTGTTATGGTAGGAAAGCATATTCACTGCGGCATCAAAAAAAAAAGGCAGGCTATTATTATTAGAAATAAATTAGCTTCCTATATTACTGAATTAAAGGAGAAGGTACAGGTTATGTCGTATCGGGAGGTGAAGGTTTTGGTGGAGAGGAGGAATGAGTGGCGAATACTCCACCGACAAGAGCAATGCTCTTAAATAGAGAGAGAGATTACTGAATTACTTAGGCACATCTAGCAATATGTATAAAAAAGTATCAACCCCTATATTTTGTCCCACAACAGAGCACGGATCTTTTCCTTATCAGGGGAGGTATTGGACCATACCTATTAGCTTCTCGATGCGCTAACTCAATGCGAGTTGGTGAACCTAAAATTACTTCAAATATTTTAATCTCATCGTGCACGATGTTTTCCTCTGCACTTGCACCAGTGAGCGAACGATGGTCTCATGTTTAGGGGATTATTTTAAAAAAAAAATTAAAATTCCATTCCAAGATATCACAGTGGGTGAGGATCGAATCTGGACCCACTCGCTCAAGAATCTGAGCCCATACTCACTGGACCATCGGACATCTATGAATGTGATGTGTAAACTCCAACATACGAGTAGGCACAACCATATCGGGATTATGATAAATAAATTATGAGCACAAAATGTCGCTTTCATCTTCTGATGACAAATCAATGATTATATTGGGTATTTGTATGTCAAATGTTTTTGTGTAGACAGTCTTGTTTAAAGTATATTGGCGTTAGACATCTTCATATAAAAGGCTCGTTTCCTATAAAATTATAAGAAATAATATCAAGAATTCACTCAGTTACAAGACATATATATATAAGATATATATACATAAGTAGTGTATATTTAAATATCGTATGCAATGTTTCGGTCGGATGTTTGAGTGCTCCTTAATATTGATAACATCGTGAATTTAAAATATGAGTTTGCTTTTAAATCATATAAAATACAGTAGTAAAAGATACAGATGAGTCTACGGCTCATGAGTAAAAAACCTTTAAATAACAAATAACTTTACTTAAAAATAACAAGAAATCAAACTCCATTCAATGAAATGGAATTTTAAAGTCTTATTTTCAATCTTTTACCGAATTAGCGATCGGTAAAAACACCATTTATTTTCGTTTCCGACTTTTTCATTGTGATTTAAACTATCTTGCAATAGATAAAATGGAATAACAATATGGAGTCAGCATGAAATCTTTTCGTGTTAGAGTCGAAATCGTGTTCATTTCCGCGACATAATCGCGTCGTTTGTCACGATGCAGCACAAAAGAGTCAGTGTAGTTGGAACCGGGCAATGGCGCGTCTTGCGTTTAAATTGAACTTAACCACTATTACTATTGCTATGTATTCAATGTTCAACATACATTTTACTTAGAATATTTTATAGATGAACACTAGAAGAAAAACAGTCTTGTTGTAATGTCGAATTTTTTTTAGACTTGTTATACCTCCGAGCGACGAGCGAGCGACGGTGGTCCAGTGGTGGACGGACTCGACCTCTTACGCGAGGGGTTTCGGGCTCGATCCTGACCCGTCCGTGTGTGCCTTGAAATGGGTTTTTCTAAATTTCTAAGTGCACACGAGACCATTGTTCGCCCACCGGTGAAGGAAAACATCGTGAGGAAACCTGCATGCCTGATGAGATTGAAAGTCTTTGAAGGTATGTGAAGTTCACCAATCCGCACTGGGCCAGCGCGGTGGACTATTGGCCCATTACCCTCCTCGCTTGATTTCGAGGAGGACACCCGTGCCCAGCAGTGGGACATGTAAGGGTTGATACTTCACTTTTTTTTTTATACCTCCGAACAAACCATGCCATCGTAGCCACCGACTACAATGCAGTTTTTTTTATTATTATTTTTTCTAGCGTAGGTTATGTTATTGTCTTATTAAAATCGTTTTTTTTTATTTCAAAGTAATCAATATTTTGTCTTTGGGCTGAGGTTTTTTAAAATGTAACATATCTATATTAATAATTTCGTGCAGGGGTACGATAGACTCGATCAAAACCTTACCTGTATAATAAAACATAAAAAATTAAAGATTTTGAGTCAACAACATGTATCCGCAAAATTCGGATTGTCGAGTATTTTGTTAAATTCTAATGGTGCTGACAGACAAATCGCAGCCATTAAAATGCAATGACATAATCGCATATTACCACTCTAGCGAAACTGTCACTGATATTTTTTTTTGTTTAATTTAAGTTTACCTATATAGGCATGAAATAGGAGATGAAAGTTCGCATGGTAGTTCAAAAAAAATCTGTCTGTGTTTACTATACGTACGCACGGAACTGCTCTACTCCGAATTTAACGCGAGCGAAGCCGCGGGCAACAGCTAGTTTATTTATATTGTATCTATTTTTATCGGCTTAAAGGACACATAAGTCACATAATGGAATAGTGCAGTCGACAACATGCGTGTTATATTGAACTCGTATTATATAAAATTCTTATTTTCTAAACAGAGACGTAAATGTAGTCGTTAGGAAACATTATGTTTTTTTTTTTTAAATTATTATTTCGTGGTCTTGATTACGATCACTGTCAGTCTAAAACATACTTTTTTTTTGATGACGCAGCGGAAATCCTTTTCGGACCATACCAGGGCCGTATGAGTAGGCACGCTGGCGTGTGTGGGGACTCGCATTGGATGCACTACCCCACTAAAAGCGCTGCGTGACTCGTGAGCCTTCAGCCGCTATCTAAAGCGAGCGAAGTCTAAAAATTACTGTGCCAATACGTGCTAATTTAGAATATTGTTTATTACGGACATTAGTAAAAAAATATCAAGACAAAATGATCAGCCTATTAAAGTTTTTTTAATGTCATAAACAGGCAACCAAAATGTGGGAGGCTTCTTTTACAAGCAAAACCATATTATTATACTTTACTAGCTGTTACCCGCAGCTTCATCTGCGCTAACTAAGATTTACAACGGGATCATAGTACGCAAAATAAGTAACTTTTCTGGTTATTTTTTTACTCCTTGTGTCCGAAGAACCCAATTATCTCACGGAACCCTATTTTTTTTTTTCAGAATAAAATTTAGCCTATGTTACTCTTGTATAATGTAACTTTCGAATGGTGAAAGAATTTTTGAAATCTGTCCAGTACTTTTTGAGCCTATGCATACAACCAAACAAACAAACAAAGTTTTCCTCTTTATAATATTAGTGTAGATAGTGTAGATGTGTCTGAATGAGCTTTCTTCAATTTTTCAACAACATTAAGGCTTTAGCGATTATCGCACATGAATAGTTTGCGACTTGTCTTCTATCTGATCTGACTGATCTTCTATAGGAAACACAGCAAAAAAACAAATGAGAAATAAGTAGGATGTTACATGTGCAGACGAAGCGCGGCTTAAGCTCATCCCCGCCATCGCAGTCTTTCAGAGGTAATTACAATGATTCATGTACTCAAGGGACAAGTAAATTTGTACTACATTTTGCTATAAGGGAAAAAAGGAACTTGCTGATTGGATTTGCTCATCAGTACATGTATTTCCCACTGGAGTCTATATTATTTATACGTATTTTACGAGTAATTCGTAAATACATTTGATCAATAAAAAATTGGTTGCCTGTAAAGTCGGTATACGGGCGAAAGTTTTACGTGACAACGACTTTGAGTGGTAAAATAATTTTAATGTGAATATTCATTCACTTTTTATGTCTGTCTCTCTCGCTCTTAGGCGGGCTAACCATGCCCGAGTGGAAGGGACGCGTGCCTCTCACTCGCTCTCATTGTGAGCGCATAACGTGAGCGGAGCGTAACGCAGTTTCTTGAAGTGTCACGTCAATATAATACGAATGAGCCATTTACGATTTTATTTTATCCGCGTTTTGAAATAATATATTTCAGTGTTTTTGTAATTTTAGAAATTATTGCTTCTATTAAGACAGCACTGATTAATGTGTTCTGCTATAGAATACAGCGTAATTCATCCTTATCGAAACTATCATAATATAGAAATACTTCAGATATAACATTACAGATGAAATGGGACCAAACATGAAATAAGCAAAATTCCAATAATGATAACAATTATTATTATTATAATGTAAGAGAAACAGTTATTGCTAATTTTGCGAACTGGTCAGAATATCAAATCTAACAATATGATGCGATGCTAACGTTACGTGTAGAATTCGAAATTGTTCTAATTTTTTTCTAAAATATAAAACACTAACTATATCAGAGCCTAAGGCCAATCTAAATCAAATCAAATATAACCAATCCAATTTTATAACACTATTTCAGTATCTTAGTACTTCAGAAAATATCATAGTGTATAAAAGTTACAAGAAATCCAATGGAGTGGACGGCAGTCGCCATTTTCATAAAATAAATCTTGTGGATGACACAGATAAAAGATGACTGCGAAATAAAAGGACTTGTTGAGAGAAAGATGGTGGCTTTCTCACTAGTAGATAAATTGATGGTGTATTTAATACTTCACTAAAAGCATATTCGATAATATTTCTTTCATAATTTCTAAAATTGA
This sequence comes from Lycaena phlaeas, assembly GCA_905333005.2. Taxonomy (NCBI): domain Eukaryota; kingdom Metazoa; phylum Arthropoda; class Insecta; order Lepidoptera; family Lycaenidae; genus Lycaena; species Lycaena phlaeas. The sequence goes on from HG995176.1 coordinate 5,770,613, forward strand.
GGGATTATTTTGGTCATTATATTAAGCATTTCCTTGCAAGTTTTTATTGGGTAATAAAACTTAATTTTATATAAAATTTTTGGTGGCATCAAATTGAGTTGAGAAATTAGAGAAGACAAAGAAGTGGGGACATTATTTATGACTTACGGAGTTCATAAAAAGATGGTCATTTAAAAATAAAATAAAAGTTATTTATGGGTATCGGATTTTTTTTCTAACAATATTAGACCTATATACTTTATTATTAGATTACAGACAACTTCCCATTGTTTTCTATAATACATGTAAAATAGTAACCTACATACAAAAAAATAGATAAAAAAGATGAACAGTCAAATTTCTGATGTTCATTTTGAAGACCGGTTCTTAAATTTATTTTCGCTCTCATGAACTTATCACGGGGCTAGGATAACGACGTGTAATTTTTTGTTAATATTTATTAGTAAGGAGTAAATATAAATATTTACTTAACTAATCTCTAAAACTTTTTTGATAAAAAGGTGCTTTGCAGCCGAAATGGGCCGGCATGACCGGAGTGGTACCTCTCGCTCATATAATACCGGCGTAAAGTGACAGTTATGTTGCAATAGTAAAAGCACTCCAATGTAAAATTCAAACGCAACTGAAATATATTTCATAATTTTTGAGGTCGTGAAAAAAAAAGGTTTAAAATTTCGAGATAATATCACGTGGTGTGCAGGCAACAATGTTTGTTTTTTGTCAGTTTTTGTGGCGATTGAAAATTTTCGGTCTGGTATGTTATTTTGAAATGAAACAAGCTCGCTTCAAACGTGTTCAAGTTAAATGTTTTACGTTGTTAAAAATATAGTAGAACCTCGATAATTAAAAGTCCAAGGGAAACAGAAAATATTTTAAGTTATAGAGGTTTTAAGCTATCAAGGGTCATATTAGTGATAGGTTAAGGGGAAGAGAACATATTATTTTTTGAAGTTATAGATGTTTTTAAGTTATCGAGGTTTGAGTTATCGAGGTTCTACGTATTTCCAAATTTTGTGCAGATGGGCAGCATTTAGGCTAAGCCATAATATTATCACGACATCTATACCGCAGAGAGATGCAAGGCGACCAATGTGTTCTGTCCATGAAGACCAACGCGGTAAAACGAGGCCTCTAAATTTACAACTGGTTCTCAAGTTTGCCGTAGCTCAACGTGTTATGGAGCGTGCTATGCTGGGTGTTTCTTCGGTAAATAGGATTAGAAATGAAGGCCTCCACCAGAGAACTAAAGTTACTGATATCACGCGATGAATAAATTCAAGGCATACTCAGGAAAAGAGTTGAGATATATAATAAGGTCAACTTTCCACATAAAGTAGCTGCAAGGCTTAAATAGCAGAGTTTTGTTCAATAACTATTTCATTTAAATACAGATGCCAATGCCAGTTGGAATGTATCCTTAGTGGTAAAGAATCATTTATCAAACCTAACATAAAGTGTTCTCTGTTTTTAAATAATATTTTACACCCTTTTGCGAAGTCCTAGTTAAAGCAAATGTTACGTAAGATGTATGATAATAGCATGTTTTATTTTACGAGTACACTTATGTATTGACATAGTTGTTTTCTGGATTCAAATATTTAATAGTGGTTTCAAAACGAGTTGTTTTGTGTGGTTTTTCACATACGTGATAGGTGGACATGTATCTTGCCACGCTTGTAGCTGTATGGGTACTAGTTGCCTCCATTTTATTTGTTTCTTAAAACAGGTCTTCTATTTTATAGAAAACGGCAAGACAGGAATTACTGGCATCAAACTTCTTGCCTCAGGATTGGCAACACAAAAATGCTAGCGCGTTCCAAGTGAATCAGCTTATCATGGGTGACTTGAATCATTTGCCATTGGGTAGCACATCTGCTAATTTGCCTTTCCAAATTTAAAAAACTTAATACAATAAAGTAGCATGAAAAAAATATGTTTAAAAAATATTCACACAAGCCTGTCACTTTTCCATGAATGTATGCTGCTTACCCTATTTTCACCCTAATCGCCTAATGTCAGCGAATTGCATACAAGGCTGTGTCAATGTCTTTTGGCAGAGGTTCCACATCGAGATGCCGATGGAGGCGTAGCCTTCGTTATTTACTAGCTCAAGGTTGGCTTACACCCAGATGTAATTATAGCTTTGGTTTATACAGTTTATTATCTGTTACTAGTTTGGCAATGTTAAGACGCCATTTAGTTCGCAATTAGCCTTTTTAATGCAACAAAATTTAAGAAACACAAGGTTTCCATGTTATAAATGAATAGCTTTTAATAAAGTACGAAGAATAAGTGTTCATAATAATTCGTTTACTATAAAACTAATCCGAACAAAAAAATCTGTTTTTATTGAGTTTTTATGAGCCCGACGTTTCGGATATTTTACAGCTTACTTAATAAACCGTGATAAAATCCGTAAAAGTTGTTTCATTATAATGAGTGAAATTCGCGTAAACATAAGAAAACAAAATAGGCAATGTATAAATAAGTTGCCAGTACCTGTGTCATAACATAATATCTTATTAACTTCAAAACTAAAGACTAAATTGGATATTTTTTATTTTTTTGTATATAGGGACATCTCTTCCGCTGATCTTTTTGAAGTAAAGCAATGTTTGATGGAAGAAATAGAAAGTGGTATTTAGTCGGGCGCGTTACGCTGCACATCTCTCGCACCGATAAAATAGATTTTGTATGTGGATTATTTCCATAGTAAAATGATATTCCTATTTTTCGTCCAAGTTCCGTTTTGTCCCAAGTTGCTGCACGGTTTTAACACTTCGATGCGCAATATTAAGGACAAGTAATGATGCGTGCAGTGAACTATCTTCCAAGCCTACATCTCAGTCGATTTGATATCGACCAGAGTTGCAAATGCGTAAAGTGTATGCTAGACAATGATTCACTAGTTAAGACGCAAGTCATTTTACAAGCTTTTTTTAATACTAAAACTTAGTAGTATAATTTAAAAAAAGTGTTTGTTAATAAAATAAAATCTAATTGATCTTTAAATATAAAAGCACAATGTATTAAATACTTTCAAAAGCTTTTTGTTCAATTTAATTAAATTATTTTTAAACTAAGAAACTAAAATTAACTTTGAAAATTTTATTTCAGTATATTTAAAGAGGGCATGTATTGACATTAAAGAAATTTTAAAATAATTTTTAAATATAGATTGTCAATCTACCCACACCGGTATCACAAAAAACATTCAAAACCTTTCAGGAAACTTTAAAACTTAACAGCAGTAAAACAATAAATGTTTGGAGTATGCTTATTTTATGGGTCTTCAATATTTAATAAATAGATCCGATAAGAACTGTTTGAATAAGATCCATGAGTCACTACAATCAGTCTCTTAAATTCTGCTCTACCTGGTCCCAATAGTTCTCCGGCGTATTGCACACACATTAACAAATCTTTGTTTTTATCATCTGCTTGACCATAGATCGAAGATTCATTATAGTATATTACGCCGGCGAGTTAAATAATTTTAGATCAAGTTGAAGTTCTATAATTACTCATATATAAGGGGCACGTTAGTTACATCAGTGCTAGATCATTTTTACGATAAACATAAATATTTGCACGCAACAGAATGAGTGGTTATCATCATCATAATTATCATCATCATCATCATCATCATCATCATCATCATCATCATCATCATAATCATAATCATCATCATCATCATCATCATCATCATCATCATCATCATCATCATTATCATAATCATTAACCGTTGTCCATCCACTGCAGAAAAGGTCTCTCTATAAGAACGCCAAGACGTCCCCTTCTCTGATTTGTTTGATTTCATTAATTTACTCAATAAGCCTTTATCCTATTAAACTAAGGAACGAGGTTATTATGCAAGCAAACCGCATGGTCAAGAACGGACACTCAATTACGTACAATACGCCTAATACAACCACAGCCCTCGATTGTCGTTATAACGCACTGAAGCCACATATTTGACCTGGTTCTAATAAATTATAGTTTTAATCGATGAGATTGAATTAGACTGCTGTGAATGTGATGTATAATTATTCTAGGAACCTCATATTCTTCATCAGCAATAGAATATTAATGATATTTTATAGCAGGACTAACTTGGGACATGGGTCTTCACAACCTCTATATTTACAGGCATATAGAGGCAGATATGATCGATCCCTCGCCGAATACGATTATTTTGAACCTTAATTATAGCTTGATTTCTCGAGTAGGATCTTAGGAAATTCTACATAATCTATATAAATAAAAATGAATGTTGGTAAACGCACAACTCGAAAATGGTTTGACCAATTCGGCTAATATTTTTTTGTATGTTCCTAAGTCCCACCGAAGGTTTTTATAAAAGAAAAATAAAGAAAGAAAAACACAAAGATGTTCAAAACGGTATCCACGTGAATTAATAGCAGAAACAATAATTACCGAAAACGATGGATATCCGCTATAATATTATGGTCGCCGATCGACTGCAGATAATTAATGGACGAACATACATTTATTAAATTTTATTTTTAACGTTTGACAGGATGAAGTCTGTCCAGGCAGCTAGTCATAAATAATGATACTAACAACTATATTATAGGTCACTGCTGAGTGAGGGTCTCATTGAAATCAGGCTAGGGTTGGGTATGGGACACAGATTAGAGAGTACTTAAAACATACAAAAAATATATTTTGAGGGCTGGCAACGCCCCTGATCTTCTGATGTAGCGGATGTCGATAGACGTGGCCTATCACTTACCACGATGAACTATATGTCTATATATATATGTCTAAACTCTCTGTCTCCATGTCTGTTTCTCCTCTATAAAAGAAGACAAATATAATTTTAAACAGAGACCAAAAAAGCTTAGCATATATTTAGATTAAGAGGTTTTGCTCGATATAAATCCTCCATTGTTGTTATTAATTATTGCGTTACTAGAATATGGTTTTATGAGATTTATTTACTTATATTACCCATCGATTTTTCTGATATTCATAGTTGAACTTTATTATATGGAATTATTCTTACGCTTGAAGCAAAAATTGGTATATCCAATTTTTTGTTTGAAAACCACTTCAAATACACTCAAATTTATAAAAGCGTATATTCACTCAAGACCCCTTAATATTTTTTGTACATACTCAATTTTCCCGTCTAACCTTCGCTAAGAGTGCTTATATTTTCTTTCACTTTGTTAGGAATTTTCTTTTGGATGGACTTGCCTTATGTAATGCTGAAGAATATTAGCCTCGTTATATTGCCTTGAAGTCTCAACACCATGCTCTCATATTTTTATTAAACCAACGCTTGTTTATGATCCTCGTTCGGAGTAAGTTCGTGTTTCGGATAAAGATGTTACTCATGGTTAAATGACACTTATTTTTCATGATGTACGCAAACAAGTACATAAAATTTAAATATGTATGTGTTGTTATGAATATGTACGTGGCAACAGTGATAATTTATGGAAACTTTAAGTTTTTTTTTTATATGGATGACTAGTTAGCACTATTAAGAAAAGGCGGAATCTTGTGTCGGAAGATAAGATCCAAGTAATGTTTTCTAAATAATATATATGTAGCAATAATATATGTAGCAACCTACTAGATTGTATATACCTAGATTGTAGCTACCTACCTACCTACATGATTTTTCCTATTTGGTTATAATTTTTTTTGAAAAAATCTAGGTTTGAACTCATAGATTTAATAATAACGGAAAAAGCTTTATTAAGGCCTCTGTCAAAAAAAATATTATTACCTTATATAAATATATCAATATAAGGTCATAAGAGATATAATTTTATAAAAATAATATTACATTAATAAATTTGGTAGTCTTGGCATTACCCACATTTTCCCTTAGCTCGGGCTACCGGAAACTCACAAAACAAGAAACGCGACAGCGTAGCTGTCACCTTAAGCTAGTTTTATGTGAGGGAGAGGTACCACCCCAATTGTACCCAATTCAATTACAATACAACATTGGCACTACCGAGTGCTGATAATAATATAACACTTCAAAAACGTTTTGTATAAAACTGTAATACCGTTAATTAATCAAAGCGAATGAATTAGGAATTTGAGACGGATAATTAATATCGCTCAATCATTCAAAACAAATGGCTTGTTTAAGTAATTAATCCTTGAATAAGCCGTTATAATATGACTCCTTTCATTTTCTACTTTTGTATTATTATCTCTTTATGTTCGCAATCTAATTTTAAGCACATTGATTTTACAAACCTAATCTTATACTTATTTGTAAAGCCAAAATATAATATCGTATTTTAAATAAAACGGCAAATAAACGAACTATTAGGTCCAAATATGGCAAAAGATGGCGGTCACTCAAAACTTGACCTTTGATAGTGGCGGATAAAGAAAATAAATAAGAATGGGACAAGATTATTGTGGAAATGGGATTTGACCTATATAATATGACAATGTATGTATATGTATGTATATTAAGCTGACTTACACTATTCACGTAAGAATCTTTATCATCATCAGCCTTTATTCGTCCACTGTTGAACATAGACATCTACAATCTACTCGCATCTAACACGGTCTGTCCATTTCATCTAATCAATAGACAAATCATCCTTGTCAATGTCAATAATTACACCGTAACTGGTGACCTTGAATATTGCATGCTACCGCGTCATTCAGGTCGAATACAACGTCATCAATCAAGGTCTGATACTCCATACCCGTATCATATAACAACCTAATTGACAATTGGCGCCGATGATACGGTACAGCGAAAAGAAATATGTATATTTTTGTCCTTACTAATATTGTGAACGTGAAAGTACGGATGTTTGTTACGCTTTCACGCGAAAAGTACTCAACGGATTAAGAATCTTTGTACTTATATTTTCGGAGGTACACTAGAAGTAACATAGGCTGCATTATTTTTTTTTTGCTAACACGGGCGAAGCCGCGGGCAATACAGCTAGTAATACAATATTAATCATTCATCTTCATGTGATAACGAGCGAGGATATCCAAAAGGTCCAGTCGATTTTGGATCGGCCTCTTCAGCGAGAGGGTCCGGGTTCAACCCTGGGGTTCCCTGACCACTTATAGTAGTGCCGTTGAATTGGTTTTTCAAAACTTCTAAATACATTCTAAGCGAGACCATCACTCGCTCAACGGTGAAGGAAATAATGAGGAAGCCTGCATGCCTGATGAGATTGAAAGTCATTGAAGGTGTTTAGAGTTTACCAGCTCGGGTTGGGCCAGCGCATCGGTGAACTAGGGCACAATACCCACTTTGCCTGATTCGGAAGAGTTGACCCGTGTGAGTTGACGCAGCAAAAATATATAGAGTTGGATACTTAACTTTTTACATGTAATACAAACTACGTAGAACCACCATCCTCAAAGAGCAATGTTGTTTAAAAATTAAAAGATTTAGTTGTTGATTCTCATTTAAAGATAAGGTGACAAAATGTTTTTTCCATGTATGAACTATAATATTATTGTAAAGTTTCATTAAAATCCATTCAGTAGTTTTTAAGTGAAAGAGTAACAAACATTCATCCATCCATCCGTACTTACAAACATTCGCATTTATAATATTAATAGGATCGTCTACTTTATCTTAGAAAATAGGCATAAATAGAACCTTGCCACACCAAGCGTCAAAGTAGAGTATCCATACATCAACGCACTATCAAACAAAAAAAAACACAAAACCACGGGGAATTTCAATAAAAAAGTTCCATTTAAATAGAATTCCGTATAAGCACTCCATTCAGCCCGATGCCCAGAACCAAAAGAACCTCTAAAATGGGTCGAGCCATTCAATATTTGAAATATCGGGCGCCAGGATTGTGGAAGTGTAGGCTAAAGATCCCGCTTAAATGGCAATCGACTTTTTAATTTTCCGTTTAAGGTTGCCTTAAGGAATTAATGTTACATTTGCAAGTGTAGAGAGTAGAAGAGCTCGTGGCTCGGAGATCCATCAGGTTAAGGGAATTAAGTCAGAGATGTTTAGCTTCGCCTGCCAATGTTATGTTCCGTGGATGGGATCTTTACATACCGAGACTCCTCCGTGCCTCGGAGAGCACGTTATGCCGTTGGTCCCGGCTGTCATTCGTGAAACTTTGACAGTCGTTACGGGTTGTCAAAATTCCGAAACCCTGACAACCAATTTTACCACGGGCATGCATGACCTGGTTACTAGGTTGAGGAGGTCAGATTACGGTATTCAGCTGCATCCGCTTAGACTGGAAGACAAACCAAATATAGTTAGGATAAGACTAGGCAGAAAAAGAAGCCTTAATAGTCTATAGTTAAGTTTGAAACTCTTGCCTAGTAAAGTGAGCTCTTAAATACTTTTACTTTATTATTTAGATACACAAATATCACTCATGATGAAACATCTTTTAGGCATTTTGTCTCAATTTTTTTCATTCCCGATTTTTCGAATATTTCACAGCAAATGCAAACGGGAAGACTTTTATTAGCTGTATAGAAATAGAAGTAAATATTGAATATACACATAGTTAAAAGAAAAAGCATTAACCTACTGCTGAGCAAGGGTCTCCTCCTCTAAATTAGGCGAGGAGGGTATTGGGCCATAGTTTTCGACGCTGGCCCCATGCAGGTTGGTGAATCTCGATGATGCCATAAGCCATTGCACTTTCGTGGTCTTTCTTCTTAGTCTTTTTCTTACTGTATGACATTATTTATCATGAATTATTATAACAAAAATATAAAAAGCCTGTAGAAAATTGTACGTGTGTTTTTACTTAGAAACTTAATTAGACAAATAAAACAAGAACTTTAAAATTTTACTTAAAATATATATAGGAATAATTTATGTGAATTGAATATAACAATGAATTCAAAATCAAACAAAATATTTAATCATTATAAATGACAATTGTCCCATGATATTTACAAAAGTCAACAATAATGATTAAATACAATATAACAATAAAATAAAACAAATATAAATCTAGGCGCGCGGGAGCGCGGCAAGCCAAGTTCAGCTGGCGAGCGAGCGTACGTAAAGTAATATTACACGAACCATTTGGCGCTACTTTTTACCCCCTCATAACTCAAAAACTATTAAACATAAACGTATGAAATTTGGCACATATATTGAGACCTGCGAGATTAACACGTGCTCCAAATTTCAAAAATATATCTCAAACGGTTATTTAGATATTAATGTCCAAAAATCGTGATTTTTATCACTGACATATAGATCAAAACTAAGTCCCACTTCCAGATAACCTAGAACGTTCAAATTTGGCATGCAGATAGGTAATAAGGTGCATACAATGGAAAAAATCGGAAAATGGTAAATTTGTATCATTTTATCATAGTTTTTCACTTAATTGATTTTACCTATACATCAAAATTAACACCCAGTTCCAGATGACCTAGAAAGATCAAATTTGGCATGCAGATAGGTAATAAGGTGCATACAAAGGAAAAAATCTGAAACTGGTAAATTTGTATCGTTTTATTATAGTTTTTCACTTAATTGATTCTATTTGGGATACGACTTACGCACTTTAATATTAGCGCTTATGACACTACAATAGGGTTGAATATGGTTGAGCAAGTGGCAACTGACCGCGGCGCTCGTAACTCATGAAAATGTTCTTAGAAACGCATTACATTAATTGTGGTTATTACTATTAATTTTATTATAATAAGATTCTTTTAGTAAGTACGTATGGTATAGGCAATAGTTTAAATAAAATAAAATAAAAATTAGTACAGTTATAATAATATATAGTTATAAGTAGATAATAATATTATGTATCGACGACCTCTGTGGCTCAATGCATAGCACGTTGGGTAAAGCCGAAGGTAGCGGGTTCCAATCCCGACAACGACCAAAAAAAAATTTCCGAGTTCCTGTGTCATGAATGAGTATTAAATATGTGTGTTATATAATAAAAATCTTAAATATATGTATGTATTAATATAAAAGTATTAAATAAATAAATGTATTTCCCTTGTCTGATATCAGTAACACAAGTTCTTTGGAAAGTGACTACGGGACCAGATTGACAAGGTGTAAAAAGCGTCCATAGATAATAAATATAATATTAGAATTATTATACTTAGCTCTGGTTAAGTTTGAGAGTTAAAACTCATTGATAACAATGAGTGAGTAATGTACAAATGAGTCGTACCATATAAAATAACATAAAAAAGACAATTATACCCCGTAAAGGTAGGAAAATACGGTGTTAAAAAAATATTTGGTATTATTTAACCTACCTGCCTAATTACCAATAATTTAAGTAAGTACAAAAAGTAATGATATCCTATCAAAAACATAAATGTGAAATGAGAGCCAAGTTCATTATTAAGATGTTATATGCCTTGTTGTTGACTCCAACGACAAAAGCAGTGAAATCTAAATGGGTGCCAAGTTCAATGGTCAGTCCTGAAATTTATTTATAACAAAATAAAGTATCATTTCTTCTTATAGCTTAGAATAATATATTGTAGCCTAAGGTTTGACTTGGCTAGTTTTCCTAAACGAATTATATTGTAGCTTTCGCAAGTTCTATGCCAGTTACTTGTCGGTTCTTATTTTATTATTCCGAAAATTTGGCTTCTTGGCAGAAACTAGCCATCGAACATAATAATTCGTATAGGTATGAGAACTAGCCAAGTCAGACCTTAGGCTACAATATATTATCCTAAGCTATAAGAAGAAATGATACTTTATTTTGTTATAAATAAATTTCAGGACTGACCATTGAACTTGGCACCCATTTAGATTTCACTGCTTTTGTCGTTGGAGTCAACAACAAGGCATATAACATCTTAATAATGAACTTGGCTCTCATTTCACATTTATGTTTTTGATAGGATTACTTATACATAAAATAATTATCAAATGGAATGTGATATGATAGATATTACATAACTGTCATAAATACAATATGCCGTTCCCGTCATATTGTTTAAAATTCAGTAATTAATTATTCCAATATCACCTATTAATTATTATTACTATCATTGTGATTTGTGATAATAATATCTCTGTTACACCAATTGAAAAATATATTCGTAACAATGTAAGCAATACACATTTTGTCACTATATAATTAAAATATTTAAAACTAAGATAACTAAAAAAAGTAAACCATACATCAAAATTTATTCTTGAAAACATTTAATAAAAAAGATGTGTGTGTGATTCATACATGATAGAAGTGAAACACACGTCAAATTCTCAAATACAAGCAAGTATTAACCAGTCTGCAATATACATAAAGTCCGCGCCACATAAGAAGTCCGATAGACGCGGCGCTGCGGTCTCATAACTCAATGTTGCCAATTTCTAGTGTAATGTTTTTCCACCAAGTCTAGTACAATAAAATTTTTTAATAATTATAGGGCCTATGGTCAGTAGTGGACTGATAAAGACTGATGATGATAATAATTACAAAAATAATTATAGCACCAAAATAAATCTCCCTACCTATCAGGTTTTAGTAAAATAAAACATTTTTTTGCAAATATTTCGCTTCTATTTTTTACGTATAACCGAGTAGTAGAATTCATCTAAAACAAGCTTCTTCGGGTGTGTTCGGCTTCTGCCAGGGGTGACGATTTTCTCAGAAGTAATTGCTGCCATTGTTACTTCTTTTGTTATTCTACCTTTTTTACAGAAACACCTGAAAATATAATTCATCTGAGCAAGGTTTTAATTATAGGTAAGTATAGAGTTAATGATAATATTTTAACCATAAATTATGCAAAAATGAGTGACTCTGGCATCTCTAAAATTTATCTGTCATGGCAGTGACATTTATAAACATATTATTAAACGGGGTTAATTACTGTTTATTTTTACTTTCTAATTCACAAAATTATTTTACTTTAATGATCATTATAGGGCCTTCACTTTTTACACCTCACTTTATATTATATGCTACATATTTCACGTAAAACAATTTAAAATATTACAACTTCTTACTCCAGACAAATGTCAAGATGTCAATCTTGTCAAATTTAGTTCGGGCATTAGTCGCAGGATTTCATAAGTGGCGCGGACTATATGTACACACCGACATTTATTCTCTCGCTCTTTTGTATTTGTGTCTCTTACCTGTCGGTCCATTCTTCCTTACTATACTCTTACCATCAAACCGGATGCAACGGAAAAAAACCGTTGCATCCGGTTAGCATTTCCGGTAGCGGGGGAGGCGGGTCAAGCGCGGGACCCGAGCAAAAATTAAGCAGTGGGTGCATAGAGGATGATGATGATCACGATGAATACCATGAATATTTCGTGAGCTACTGACTTTCATCTAGAAGAAAAAGGGTCAGGGAATCTGAGGTGGAAGAAAATGTTAAGCAATAACTGTACATGATTGTTTATTAGATTTTAGAAGAAACCTATTTCCAGAACAGACGATAATAATAACTAATTTATTGATTTCAACAAATCCTTTTTTGAATAAAGAGTAGTCTTTTAAAGTAATTCGATATTCAAATATTTCGAAATCCAGCCGCTCATTAGTCGGCTATTATGAAATGTATTCATTTTATTTACTATTTTTTCAGTTATTAATTCACGCGAAACCAAATATTAAGCCCGCCATTAAAATTTAAGCCCAGGTTTCGTTATGCAAATGTATTCCTATTAAATAAGTGTACAAATGTGTTTTTTTTCTTCATATTAACAATGTATTTATTTTATAACCATAATTATTATTAATCCTTATTTTGCGACGATGGTCGAATGGTTATAGGCTCGGTTTTTTGAGTGAGGGGTACGTGTTGACCTGACCACAAGAGTGTCTCGACATGGTGTTTTAAAAAATTTCTCCATACCTACATCTAAAAATGACACCATCGCTTATCGGCGAAGAAAAATATCGCGATAAACCAGAATGCTTGAAACTAATCTCTAGTTTATGTGTAATTACGTAAAGTTATAATATTTTTATGTCGATTAATATAAGTATGTCGTACAATTCTTCTTGATTACTTTAACCATGGGATTCCATGCAGGTGGTACAATTCGCATAAACATTAAAAAACGAAGGTACCTCACATAATTCTACATCATTATTTGTCCAAACATAATATCTTATGACTCGAACTCTTCAATTAATTCATCGAAAGCTCAAAAAAAGATCTAAAAAAAACCTAATATAATAAAAAAAGATCTAAAAAAAACCTAAAAAGTTAAAATATAACAAACCATGATTTATTTTTATTTATTGTTCATTCTTTTTTTAAATATAATTGGTAACAATCTAACGAACCACACGACACAAAATATCTAATATAATTAAAATAAAATCTATAATTTATCGCTAATAATAATAATAATAAATCTTTATTGCAAAAAATGTGTTCCATATAAATTTAAATTAAACAAATTTAAGCTAAACAACATTTCAGTAATTCTTAAAACCGTACAACATGACGTTACTGTAGAGTTACAATTTGTCTAAATGTAACAGACCTAGATTCCCACTTCCCGCAGTTCACACACACTTGACCGTCTTTTGTTTCCTCGAGACATCCTCTTGATATTTAAGTTTAAGGATTCTTTGTTATCTATTTTTGGGAAGCCTCGGCTTTAGAATTTTATCTTTTGCGCGCAATGGCAATTGGCCTTTTATCTTATTTTGCGTAGGCTTTAAAATTGCACGGAAGAAAGCAGAGAAAAAAGTTAATTCTTTTATTAAAGTTAAATTTATTAACAACAAATGTAATATATTGTTTTCTTATGTTTATGCGAACTTCACTCATTATTATGAAACAAATTTATTTACGGATTTTATCGCGATAAAATCCGTAAATAAATTTGTTTCATTATAATAAATGTAATATAATAAGAAACACAGAAAAGCCAGAGCCAGGTTTGAGTCTTTTTTTTAGGTTTTTTTTAAATGTAATATAACAACAAATTAACGATTTTCAGATTTTTCCTTTAGTCATAATATTGTGAGATCTAGATTCTAGACCAGACATAATGTTTTGTTTTGACAGCTCGACAGATATACCGACAACGAAGTGATCCTATTATAACCCTAAGAGTATATTAATAATCTAAGTATGAAGTGGTTGGTGTGAACAATTGAAACGTTTTTTGGTCGTAAAATATACTTTATTTAAAATAAACACACAAACATATTAACTAACGCGAAGCCACGAGGAGCACATCGTATGCGCATCCGGCAACCAGTCGCTAGCGAGTTCAGACGCGGATTAAACGGACGGCGCGGGGTAGGTAACGTGCACCGGATTGGTCGAGTCGGCGAACGAACGGTTGACCGAGTGTATTGGCGCGCGTGTTGCGCGTTTGATTTCCTATATACTCCCCCTTTTGGCTAGGACAGTGCCCTCACAACTAGACAAACTAAAACTAACGTTTTCGAGGTCGACCTCGCCGACGAGTAGGAGCGAGCGAAGTCTCTAGACTTTCATTCTCCCTACCGTGAAAACGCCTTAAGTCAGATATGTGATACTTCCCTATAATCTCTTGTGGTTTGTCGGGAAAAGCGACACTGTAAGTAGTGGGACTTGCCTTCCTAGTTACCACATACGGGCCATCACGCTTCGGGGCGAACTTGGAAGTGACGCCTTTAGAAGCGTTGCTAAGGACATGCGACCTCATAAGCACTAGATCTCCAACTTCCAGCTCATCATGTTGGCGTCTAAGATCCCTAGCAGCTTTCTTGGCTGGTGTGAAACGATATGGCGGCGTGGCGATGGGTTTGTGGTCTCCCGTATCTATGCAATGCTCAGCAAACAGCGTCGGACCTCCCCCTTCTCTGAAGATGTCTTTATATTGTTGCAGTGTATCAGTCAGGATCGTCTTCTTGTTCGGCGTCAGCATTGAACCCTCATCACACCGAAGTGGATCCGCAGTCGCGTACCCTACATAAGACCTTGACATCTCATACTGTAGAGGGTGAATGACCTCAGGTCGATCAGCTGTGAACCACAAATTATCATTGATGTCAATAACAAGACGCGCCTTTCGTAAAAAATCGATTCCCAACAAGGTGTCATTATTAACCGCGTCTGGAAATATAACGAATGTAATAGGTATTACGGAACCCTCAAGATTAACATCGACATCGGCAAATTTAACCTTAGTGTCACGTACTGTCCCGTCGGCGAGTTTGACTGTCATACTACTATCGCGAAAATGATGACGTAATTTACGTAACAACGCGTACAGACTATAACCCGCGATACTACGCTTTGCTGCCGTGTCCACCAATCCGGTACCGCGATACCCACAAACTTCGAAACGTAAAATAGGATGTCCACCGGTACTGTTGGTTATCGGATTTAAATCATGTGCGCGATCCGCTCGCGACTCATCACCATGATGAACATTCGGTGATAAACTATTCTTTGTTAACAAATCAGTTTCACAAATAAGTACATTTTGTTTTGCATTACTCTTTTTCACATTACATACTTGTTCACTCTGACCTAAGCTACTCTGTGAAGACAAATTAACACAGTAGTCCTTCTGCATACAATAATCATTATTATTATGTGACGACATACATACACTATGTTCAGTCTGATCACAACTACTCTGTGAAGACATATTATTAACACAATGGTCCGTCTGCGTACAATTATTATCATTATTATGTGACGACATACATACACTATGTTCAGTCTGACCATAACTACTCTGTGAAAACATAAAACATTGGTCTGTCTGCATACAATTATTATTATCATTATTATGTGACAACATACATACACCCTGTTCAGTCTGATCACAACTACTCTGTGAAGACATATTATTAACACAATGGTCCGTCTGCATACAATTATTATCATCATCATTTTTATGTGATAACATACATACACCCTGTTTAGTCTGACCAGAATTACCCTGTGACGGTTTATCATACATATGATCATTCTGTACATTATTAATCTGTGACACATTACTAACATCGAGATGCACACTCAGACCACCTGATGTATTCTTTGATGGCCAAGTATTGTTATATTGGTATGTCGACCTGTCCTGCGTCACCATATCAATACACCCTACTACTGTATTTGACGGAACAGGCGGAAAACAAATATCAGTCGGTACAGTAATATTTGTACTATCATTACAACAGCTGTTATCATTAAAAATGTGCGACTTATTATAATACAAAAAAGATGTTTCACTGTTATTATTAATAATATGACTATCGAAAGCACAGAATGAGTCCTTATGATTACAATTCACGCAATTAGCGCGTATAACGCCCTTGGCGTTACAACCATAGCAACGAACACCAGCTGATTCGGTTTTGTTATTAATAAGTTTTGAACACTCACCGCGATCATGACCACTCTTACGGCAATACACACAGTAAAGTTTTTTTCTTTTAATCGTGGTCCCTCTTACCGTTGTAGCACTATCCTTACTCGTACTCGAAGGCGACGGTGACGTAGTGCTCGGCGCGGCGCACGCCGTCGGCGCGCGCTCGGGCTGGGCACGAGAGAAAGGCGCGCTCGCGCCGCGTGCGATCGGCGCGCTCGTCCTGTGAGTGAAACGTGGCGCAGACGATTGGGGCTCCGCCGTTGCGTTGTCATAGTAACGCGTTCGCGTTGCGTTGCCGCGTTGATTTAAATATTGTGTTGGCGCGCACGGAATTCCGTTTGAATATTGCGCGCGAACTAAACACGACGGTCCTTCGGCAAGTGATTCTTCTATGTCTATGGCCTTTTCAAGTAGATAATTATAGATTCTCGTGATAACCTTTTTCTTATTCGCTTATCTAGTAGGCCATAAACTATATCTACTTGTAATCTCGCGTCTATTTCATAGGGAATTTTTGTTATTAATGCGCGAAGTCTTTCGATGAATACTTCGGCCCTTTCTTCGCCCTGCTCGGAAGAATAAATTTCCCTCAGTAATTTGTGAGGTGGCTTAGCCACACCGAACCTGGCACGGAGCTTTTTGATTGCGTCGCTCCATGTTAGGGCTGTGGCCTTGACTCCTCGGAACCATAGCGCGGCTTCCCCTTCAAGTAATATGGGAAGTCCTCGAAGCGCATGCTGGTCGCTTATGTTTGTGGCTTCTTTGTATATTTCTATGCTATCTATAAATGCTTCTAACACGTCAGGGTCGCGACTTGAGCCATTAAACCGCGCAGTGCAGTTGGCGAAGTTAGCATTATGCATGGACACGGGACTCACACAAGATGGCGGCGGCGATGGAGCGACATGCTTATCTTGCGAGTTCGCGATCGACGCGGCAAGAAGACCCTCAACCAGTTGACGGTTGGATTCCGCTTGGGCCTTTGCAAACGCTGACAGGAACGAAGATAGCTGGTCCTCGGACATCCCGGAGGTCATCGTGGAGTTGTTGTCGTGCTGCGTACTCCTGCGACGCGGCATTTTAGCACATATGGTTAATTAAGTACACCACGTAATACTGTTCACACAAATTCACTTTTTAATCAGTTTATGAGTTCGAACACAACACCTACGCCTTCGACGCGTTTCGTGACCACGTGGCGCGGGCGCGTGTGCCTCTAGTTGGGGCGCCAGTGAAGTGGTTGGTGTGAACAATTGAAACGTTTAGCCTTTAGGTGGTGAAATATACTTTATTTAAATTAAACAATAAACACACAAAAACGTTAACTAACGCGAAGCCACGAGGAGCACATCGTATGCGCATCCGGCAACCAGTCGCTAGCGAGTTCAGACGCGGATTAAACGGACGGCGCGGGGTAGGTAACGTGCACCGGATTGGTCGAGTCGGCGAACGAACGGTTGACCGAGTGTATTGGCGCGCGTGTTGCGCGTTTGATTTCCTATAAGTAAACATTAAATTTGAACAAAATCCACAATAGTAATAAAATGCTCTACACTCAAAGCATTTCCAATAGACTTCATAAATTTGAATACAAAACCCGAAAAAAATCTTGACCTTTGGGTCAGAGTGCTTTTACGCTCCATTAGTGACTATTACGATATAAAAGGCGAACCACGCAACATATAAAATTAATCCTAGATTTGAAACGTTAAATTCGGTTTTCGTTATCACATTGTGTACAGTTTCACCGCGTCATTATGTTCGTTTAAAAACGTGTTATCAGCTTAAATACAACAATTATTCGCGGTTACAGTATTCTCACAAAACAAATTAAAATATAGCTTTTTGTGAAACAGATTTATCAATGTCATATTTTATTTAGAAACCAACCCACGTATATAAGGTCTTTGTAAATTAACTACGAACCATTTGGGTACGTGATCTACTACTTGTGTAAAGACGTTTAGGCACAAAAAAAAAATAAGTAAAAATTTGAAAAAAAAATAAAAAGTAATAAAAATTGCAAGAAATGAAATCTATTGCATTAAACCGTCTGCCCGCAATACATGTACACAAGAAAAGTATACTCAATTAAATCATATTACAAGAAATTAAACCTATTGCAATAATAAATCGTCCGTGCGCAATACAAGGTCATTTCTCGGGTCATTGGGTTCATGACTCGACAGCTGATCGACCGCCGCGCGACGTAACGCGGTTTCAACGATTTCATTCACGTTTTAAGACCGCCAGATTGATAGCAACATACACAACTAAGTACCTTTTGAAATTTACATCTCATTTAGGGTTTGAAATGATAATAATTATAATTTATAATTAGTCGTAATAATAGTTAGTTAAGTTCTATGACCTCCCATCACACTTTTTACAGGCTTTGGACTGACAGATTAGCATAAACTAGTTACACCGACATTTAGTAGCAGTGTAGCACTCAAGGCAGATATCAATTACTTTAAAAATCTCTTAAAAACCAATGTAAAATCAAGTACGTACATACATAACTTGTTTAACCTAATTTTGTTGGACGTTACCGCCACCATGTCCTGTACAGAATGACGCACGCCTCAGGCAATGTCTTTTCATCCTCATCGAAGTGTCACACTATCACATGTATGATGTAGTAGAACTGGAATACAAAATTGTCCAAAACAATTTTGATACCTAATGCTGCGTCAGTGAACAGTAAGTGTAGTACTTACAACGTTTTTTTATGTTTTATTTAAACGATCACACACAAATTTAACAAACAAACATTAATAGCTATGAATTACGCGACACTTCACACTGTATTAACTGAACTTACGTGCACCACTTGCGCGATTTCGAAATACACTAAAAATTAAAATAAAAATATTAAATGATTTTCAATAGAAAGCCGCCGGTAAAGTCTCCTTCACACTCGACGCAATATCGTTTAAAATAATAATGTGTAAAAAAAAGTTTTGGCCCGATTTATTTTTGACGTAGGTATGTTTTAATATCAATTATTGTTATTTTAACCATAATAATAATAATGTTGTAATTAGAAAGTCCAATCTTGACACACTTGTAACCATAGCAATACAATCCAATAAATGCTTAAATTAATTATAAGCAAGTAGGTACGTATTACTTTTTGCAGTACAATATTAAAATAACATAAATTAAAACTAATTTGTAATACTAATCAGACGTTGATAAAGTAGTAGAAGTAGGTACTATTTAATAAATATGCTAATGTGAAAGATCCTTTATCACGGCACAGCATTGCCGCTTCCTTTGTCGGCTTCTTTAAAAGACAGCGGCGTTGCCATATTGTACAAACTACAAATAAATAAAATATTACACCCCCCTCGCCCCTGTAATGCATAATGTTGTTAGTTTTTGCTCTAGTTGCGATTTTATTGTTGTAAGATTACGTAGATTTTATAAAAAGTATTTTATAAAATAGTTCTGTAAAAAGTGTCATAGAACTTAACTAACTATTATTACGACTAATTATAATTATTATCATTTCAAACCCTAAATGAGATGTAAATTTCAAAAGGTACTTAGTTGTGTATGTTGCTATCAATCTGGCGGTCTTAAAACGTGAAAGAAATGGTTGAAACCGCGTTACGTCGCGCGGCGGTCGATCAGCTGTCGAGTCATGAACCCAATGACCCGAGAAATGACCTTGTATTGCGCACGGACGATTTATTATTGCAATAGGTTTAATTTCTTGCAATATGATTTAATTGAGTATACTTTTCTTGTGTACATGTATTGCGGGCAGACGGTTTAATGCAATAGATTTCATTTCTTGCAATTTTTATTACTTTTTATTTTTTTTTCAAATTTTTACTTTTTTTTTTTTGTGCCTAAACGTCTTTACACAAGCAGTAGATCACGTACCCAAATGGTTCGTAGTTAATTTACAAAGACCTTATATATATATACTAATATTATAAAGAGGAAAGATTTGATTGTTTATTTGTATTTAATAACCTCCGACACTATTTGAACGATTTGAGAAATTCTTCTTTTCTGTGTAAGCAGTCCTTAGTAATAATTGTTTTTTTTTTGACGAAAAGACGGCTAGTCAGTCCCTCGGGGGACCGACGCCATCTCCACAGAGGGGTTGTCCCGCATCATAGAACCATCACTCCCAACGTCGGGACAGTACAATGATATGAGATTCCCGTCCTCGCCCCTTGCCCCCGGCTCTCGGGGTACAGAGAGTGCCTCCGAATCAATTCGTTTTTCCCAAGGTATTGGGCTCACCCTGGGCTACTGAACCCCACCGCCACGACAAGGGCAGAACCATGGTGGGGGCAAATTAACATTTCTGGAACTAGCCCAGATAACTTATGTGTTGCCTATCTTAAGACATGAGAGAAGTCTCGGTACGAGTAATAACACTGCCTTTAGATACTTTACAATAAATTTCATAATAATGTTGATTACACAACCTTCATACTATAAATTATAGTTTTAAAAAATAAAAATAAAGAAATGTGGTGTCGTGGGACAGACAGGCAGGAACGAAGTTCCTTCGGCTAAAAAGAAAGGTATTATACACTACTCGCTTGTGTATGCGACTGTCGCGCCTGCGCACGTCTCATTTAACGCTTTTTATTCCACTCACTTTTTCTTACGGTTTTACTATCACATTTTTTTCAGTTCGTTCACGCAGCAAAATCCCTATCCCCTCCAAGCCTGTCGTGAGGAACTTCGTTCCAATATTAGTACTAATTATTTAAATACATAAAATAGTTTATAATAATACTAAACTAATTAAATAATGTTAATTGAAATTATAGACTCAACCTTATCTTCAAAAGATAAGAAAGTTCAGATGTAGCCGTACTAATTTCCCGCAGCAGAATTTCACTGCTCGCCTGTTCCTAGTGTAATCACTTGGAGGTTTACATTCTAATGTTACAAGTTTCAAGTTTGTTTGAAAATTATTATCTTATTCTAACGTAAGCTCCTACAATAGTACCTAATAGTTGCCCCGGCGTTGTTATATTATACTAAAGCAATTATCTTAAAAGAGGTCATTCACCTTATACCTTCTTCAAGGCGCATCATCATCATCTCCCTCGATACGTCCACAGCTGAAAATAGGCCTGTTTCAATGAACCCCAAGATAGGCGATCCAATACAGACCGGCCACTGCACGTAGATGGTTTCTTCATCTGGTTAATAGCCGACACAAGATATTTGGAAATTGGTCAGCGGCTCTTATGATCAGTTGCAAATACAATATTGTAGTCGATTCAAATTCAATAATTTTATAGAGGGTATGAGATAAAAAGCTGTAAGCGGTGACTAATCTCTGATGTGATATTAAAACTTAAATGAGAGTTTGTGTTGATAAAAATAAGTTTCAAAGTCATTTAAATATATTCTGTAAAGTCGTATCGCGATATTTAAAGAAAACAAAAAGACATTATTAAAAAGACGCGTACATTTTACAAAAGCTGTATTCACCATGAAATAAAGTGCGTGCTTTCATTGTTATCTAACAAAATATACACATTTTGTTAGCTTTGAAAAATGATATTCTCATTCGTATTTAGATTTCAAAACTTAATACCTTTTATTCGTATTAAAATCCATATCATTTTAATACTGCTTTTTTTGGTTAGGTTTGGAAAAAAGCTTTATATATTATTCAACAAAAACAGATTCATATTAAAAGGATGAAATATTTGTATTTTTAGAACTAGATATTAAGGGATTATCTTTCCCCTTAGAGGCTTAGTGCTGCGTGCCGCTCACAATTAATTCTGATGATGAATTTATTTATGTTATTTAGATGGGAAAACTAGCAAACATTTCATACAATTATTAGTAAGCTATCGACGTCTCCTATTATAAACGCTTTCAACAAAAATCAGACCAGGTATCACTTTAAGAGCGTTGATGGTCTGTAGTGCCTTGAAATTTCTACGTGCATTTGAACGTGAAATCATCGCTTGCTTACTGGAAAGAAGGAAGGAAAACATTATAAGGGTTTTTTTTTAATCCGATCGCAGTGGAAATGCTTTCGCACTATACCAGGGCCTCGGCCTGGCGTGTGTGGGGATGGATCCGCAGGAAACAGGATCCGATCCGGGATGAACTCCGAAACTACTGAACCGATTTTAATGTTTTCTCTTTTAAAATGTGTGTTTTTCTCCAACTTAAAAGATAGGATAGTTTATTTCTCGAATTTGAGATTGCAATTTTATTTATTGCGAATTGATTGTTTTGACAGAACGAAGTCTGCCGGGTCCGCTAGTATCATTATTGTTAGCAACCGTAGCGCCATCTGGCGGCTATAAGTCGGAAACGGGGAACAGGTTCCAGTTTACCTGCGTGTGGCGTGACGTAGTCGTTGTCAAAGTGTGGGTAGGATGGCCGAGCGTTATGAAGGTCATTAAGATTGCCTTTAAATAGCGGGGTATAATTATTAGAGGGGTCATTCACGTCTGTGAGTTTGAGGAGGACGAAGCTCTGCCCAAATTGTATTGTAAGGTCACGTAAGCCATTGTTTATTTTAATGTGTAAAGTGTAATATGGCGATAGTGTGTGTAAATGTATGGGCAGTGTGAGTAAGAATGTATCTTAAAATATGTACCTGTGAACCTTAATATTGTTATTTTATGGATAATATAATAAATGTTTATATTTAAAACGCATTTTCACTTCTGATGTTTAAATTATAAATTTGTAAAATATATATGTACTACGTTTTACTCAAAATGCTGATTAAATACAAACCAACAAACATTTGACCACCGCTTTACATCAAAATTGATTTACTTGTCGCGACATGTTTAAACTTCAAGATAAATCCTGGTTAAAGTCGATATTGCGAAGCACTTTGAAGGAGCTAATTTAATTTCCTTCATCCCGAGAACGTTCGCGAATACACTAAAGAACTTGTTAAGAGATTCGATGGTCAATCTAAGAATGTAAATGTATTTAAAAAACTAGTGGCCGCAACTTCATCTTTTGATTAACTGTGGAAAGTCGCTAATAAAAGTTGCTTAATTTTTTTTCCATTTTTTATGAATGGCAAAAGGTGGAACCCTTAATTTTTAAGATTAAGATTTTTACACAAAAAAAGAAAAAAACTTTTAAGAGTTACTTAGAACTAAAACTTTTTTTTTTCATCAGACCCATTCATTCGTGTGGGATATAATATTGCGTTTTCCGAGAGAGATACTTCCAATGTGGTGAAATGTGTGTGTGTGTGTGTGTGTGTGTGTGTGTGTGTGTGTGTGTGTGTGTGTGTGTGTGTGTGTGTGTGTGTGTGTGTGTGTGTGTGTGTGTGTGTGTGTGTGTGTGTGTGTGTGTGTGTGTGTGTGTGTGTGTGTGTGTGTGTGTGTGTGTGTGTGTGTGTGTGTGTGTGTGTGTGTGTGTGTGTGTGTGTGTGTGTGTGTGTGTGTGTGTGTGTGTGTGTCCTGTAACTTCTAACAAGTAACAGCGAACTACAAGAACCATTATACTATGTTACTCGCTGCTAACTACTAACTATGACTAATATTTAATGTTGTTAGTTTTACCTCAAAGTATAGAAAAACAGGTGAAAGAAGGTGAAGTCAAAAGCAAACAAAATTAGTTGTTTTATCTTTATAATCAGCCTCTACCGTACGTAGCCGCGACTGCTGAAAATAGATCTCTCAATAACGCCAAGACGGCCGATTCCTTATTACTTGCATCCAACACGGAGATCAGCTTTGTTACGATGAAAAATATTTTATAATTAATGTATTAATCGTAATATATAGGTATTTTGTTCCTTTCTCACATTACATTATTGTGATTGTATGTGACGCAGTAAATAGATTAGGCAATTACATACATTTAATACATTGTCTCGTCATTTTCAATATCAATCTCTACAAATATCATATTTATTTTCCTATACTCTACTAAGGAAGAAGGAGACATACTACAAGAAGGGGAAAATAAATAATAAGGAAACTGAATTAGGTTAGTTACTAATATTTAATACTATTTAAAAGTTTATTAAATAAGTATATTTAAAACAAAACGACTAACACAAAAAAAAGAAAAATTACAAACCTATTGGTCTCAAGAATTATAGAAAACCATTTTTTATTTTACGTTAATTATTCGAAAAAATCACTTAAATAATATAATCGTTTTTTTTAATAATCGATTGTTAGATTTTATTATTAGAACATAATAATCGATTAACATAAAAATTGACTATATTTTAACTACTGCAAAGGGACTTTAAAAATTAGAATTTATGGTAGAAGAGATGATGAGGAAGTACCTAAAAATAACAAAGCGGCACACCTATAAACACTTAGATGACAGTCTGGATTTCTGTCAATCATCTGCTAAACCAAAATAATATAGGGTACACCAAGTATTATTAATTTTCTCTTTGGGTACTTTTCTTTGACATAGAATCATGCTTGTTGGAAACTAGGTCTTAGAACATGAGAAAAGAAGTCTGTTAAGTGTTAGCGCGATTTCGACTAGAACGTATCTGACGTTTTTTTACTATTACCTTATGTAAATGTAATTTCTTCGAATTGCAAAATAAAGATAATTTTAATAAAGCACTAAAATGTATAACTTTAACCTAATAAATTAAAACATTGAACTAAAACACTGTCTAAATGATAAAAGTTTATGTATCCCCTAAAATAATATACTAGTATTCAAGATAAAATTATGCAAACGCTAAAAGCTGGAGTTGAAATTCAAACTGGCGTGTTTTAGTGAATGGATGATAAAATAAAAATAAATACACCGGTTTTGCATTCAAACATGTTTTATGGAGTATATGGCTTCAACAACACGCGTAAAATGTCTTGTCTGCGTTGGCTAAAGTCTAAAGCTTTATGTTTTCTTATTCCCAATATTTGACATTACAATAAACTTTTTACAGATTTCATTATATCGCTTGAAACTAAAAAGAACTAATCAATAGATAAATTCCTTTTTTTATCTGGACTAGAAGCAGCATAATATAATAACTGTATACATGGATACTTAGGTAAGGCTAGAAAGATGACAAACAGCTAATTACAGCTGTCCACTTAGAATTACATGAATCGTTGACACACTAAGCTATTCTTATTTTAAATTTGTTATAATTTATTCTTAAAAATAAATATATATAATTCTTATTATATAATATAATCTAAGTCACTTAATTAATTTTTTAAAAATACTTAATTTTTAAAAAATGATTTCCAAAAATGGATAAAAACATTGCAAATATTATTATTAAAAACAAATTTCCTGTAACTCTTAAACATTTACAATTAAACAATTACCCATAACACAATTTTCATATAAAAAAAAATATCTCATTTATATTTTAAGGTCAAATGCGATAAAAATGAAAAATTTACAAAAATATTTTTTCTTTATTAATTATAACCATCCCTTGTGACTGAAGTATTTTTAAGTCTCAAAAGTACAGACACATTACTTTAAGGCCGCCGCACTCGAAGAAAAGGACCCAATTATGAAGTCTCCGACATTGTACGACCGTTCGTCCCACCTTTAAATGACATCTTTTGAACCGTTATAGAAAGCTGAAATTTCCACAAAGCATGTATTTTATATATCGTATATTGTACTTTCAAAATAATTAAACTACTCGCTAGTGGCTGCAAATTTGCCCGAGTTAACTTCTATTTACATCCGTATCCGGATTTATGATGATTATTTTACTAACCCACGTTCTCTTGTCAGTCAATTCTAAATTTTGAAAAAAAAAAAATAATCGAAATTTTGAAAGACAAAACATAAATTCTTAAGCTTTATGCTCTAGGTATAAATTTTAGCTTTCTTATGTTTATGCTGACATAAAGCTACGAAAGTTTGAGTAGCTTTATTTATTATATTATTTTTTATTATACTCTATTTTCTTCATGGTAAAAGTTTTTACAAAGGCATAAAAATAAACTTTTCTTACCTCTTGTTTTAAGCACGATATAAAACATTGTGAAAGATTATTGCCAAAATTTAAAAACCCAATATTCTAATAAACAATATCTTGATATAACCTTTTTAATTTTATAATAATATTTTATTTATTTATTTAACAGACAGCCATATTTTTATTTCTCGATGCATGGTATCCATAGAGCAACACGGACCTCCTTCCGGTGTATGAATTAAAAAAAAAGAACATTGTCATTCAAGCGCGTTCGGCGTTTGAATGTGAGAATGCCGCACGCCGTAAAATAAAGTACTATAATCAAGTCTCCACCATTTTCCTTCGTTATTTTTATTGGTAAAAGATGAGTGAATCTTTCGAAGCACACCAAATGTTTTAAATACTTAGTTTATTTGTATATCTATTATGGACGATATAAGGCAACTAGGTCGGGTGCTTTGATGTCAGCAGTAAGTTACTATCTCAGAATCTTTTATATATATATATATATATATATATATATGATAAGTTGGTTTGTATACGCTTCAAAAACTCTAAAAGTTCTGCACCGATTGAGCTGAAATTTTAGCATGATATACATACAATCTGCATCAAGGATTGTTTTTATCTATTTTTGCCATCAGTCACATATCCACGACCATCATCATCGACCACAGCGAAACGTGGCAGGCTAGTATATTATAATTCAAATTATGGGTGTAGATAAATATTGCAACCGTTGATAGTAAAGTATCAAAATATGAATGTGGGTAAAGCATAAACGAGGCAAAGCCGAGTGTGCTAATAGTATCATATGAGTATTTTATACAACAGTTGCATAAATAATAAATATCGTTTACTGACAGTGTAAATATGTTAAATTATATCATGTAC
This sequence comes from Lycaena phlaeas, assembly GCA_905333005.2. Classification (NCBI taxonomy): domain Eukaryota; kingdom Metazoa; phylum Arthropoda; class Insecta; order Lepidoptera; family Lycaenidae; genus Lycaena; species Lycaena phlaeas. Next base: position 5,797,714 of record HG995176.1, read on the forward strand.
TAACTGACCGCATGATGTTCATGTAACATTCAAATCGTTCTTACTTCTTTGGTGCTATCGCTAGCTTATTATTATTCCAAAGCCGAAACTAATCTTTGTTTTTATTACGGTTGCAAGAAAATAGAAGAAAAGATAAAGAACACTTGAGATATAAGATTTTTCTTTGTAGCGGATACAAAGCAATCGAGACTATCTCACTAAACAAGAGTTTCTAAACATAGACATAAGTAGGAAGCATCAAGCTGACGTCAGCTCCCACTGTTTCAGGGTTAAACTGAAATTTGTCGCTGTCGTGGATGTGGGGAAATTATTGTTTTGTCTTGGGAATATTAGATTATCTTTTAAACCTGCGACTATTTGATCTTTATTCAGTGATAAAATTAATAAAATGTATAAGTATTTTATTTAACCTTAAAAACACGTTATTTTATATTGTTTTCTTATGCTTACACGAATTTCACTTATTATAATGAAACAAATTTACCTACGGATTTTATCGCGATTTACTAAGTTTTTTACAAGCCCGACGTTTCGAATACTTTACAGCATAGAAGTTTTAAGAACAGAACTTAAAAAAAGAACTCATTTCAAATACTTATCTGTGCTTTACGGCAACCATGGTCACGGGAGGACTGAGGTGACAGACGTCCTACTGTTACAAAGTTATTCGAAATTACTTTATGATACAACAATATTTTATTTTACGTTATTTCAATTGATATATAATCTAAACATATATCAATTTGTGTGTCAATGTTTACCAAGTGCATCTGTGATTATAATATACTTAGTAACTAGTTTATAACAGGTAAGACACGAAGCAATGTTTGCATTCTGCAGGAGTAGAAACTTGTATAAAGTAAACCCTTTTAATCATAAATCTTCATGGTATCTTAGGATTAAAACTTCATTAAAAATTATCAAAGTACTTGCCATATTTTATACGAAAAGCTTAGTCTGGAATACCTTGTTTGATGGTTATTATACCTTGCTCGCTAAACTAAAACATAATCTTTCGTTTTTAGTTTCGTTTTGTGTGAAGGTTTTAATTCCTTTTTTTATATTTTTATATACATAATCTACGCATTTGGATTACGTTATTTGAACGTAAAATATTCTGATAGAGGATTATCCAATATTGTATTTTAAAAAACACTTTTTTATTGTTGACTATGGCTCTGCGTGTGTGCTCAAAAAATGGCAGATGTGAGAATGGCATGGCGTCGTATTGTGAGGCTTGTCACAAACGTCACCAAGATGCCGACAATAAGGTCGCCGAAGGTATAATGACATAAAAGTTGGTTTTATCTTCTTTGGTGATTTTTTTAAAATTAATTATATAACTAAATTAACATTTACTATATTTTTTAATCATCATAATTATTATTCAAATACAATTGTTAGCAAAAAAAGTTACCGATGATAGTATACGAAGAATAAGCTCGTGGAAGTGGCAGCGGGCGGTCACACACTCAGGTGAAAGCATGGCCGATCGAAGACCTCCGCCAGAGAACTAAAGGCACGGATATCACGCGAAGAATAAGATCATTGAAGTGGCAGTGGGCTGGTCACTCAGAGAATGGATGGGCAATCGGTCCATAAGGCTTAAGAGTAGAGTATAGTAGGCAGCGTTTTGAGTGGATTTAGTGTGTTGGTCGGCCATTAATCAGATGGGAAGAAGATCTCCGCGAGGTGGCTGGCCCGTGTGGCATACGAGTGGCAAGGGATCAGTCATCTTGGCGTTTATTAAGCCTATGCTTAGCAGAGGATGGATAAAGGCTGATGGTGTTGATGATGACTATGTTGAAGTATAAGTCATGAGAATTTAAAAACATTTTTTCCCATGCTTATGCATGGTCAACCAAGTAGATGACCAGAACCGTGGTCCAAGTTTGTAGTTTCGGGAAGTTAGTTTGAAATCAATTTCTAAAAAACTCACCTGGTAAGATAACGCCAAAATATGATTAAAACATGGTTAAACTATTGCAAGCTTCATGCAGCAAGTAAACTAAAAATATAGGTTGTTATAATGTTTACACTTGGGTAAAACAGTTGGTAAATTTGACCTTTAAAACTTAAAAAATGTATGTAAGCACTCGTGTTTAAGTATAAAAAATAATTAATCCCTTAAAACTCCTTAAAACATTAATTATAATTATAAACAAAAAAGGGGATCGCGGTCATCAAAAAATCAAAGCCAAAGGGGAAAATTTCATATAGCCTTAAAACTTTTTTCAGAATGAGCATCACTGACACAAACGACAAACATTTCAAATTTAAAGCCATGTTACTGAAAGCTTTCGTAAGGCCATATTTTAACATTATGCGTAATTTTGCTTATATCATTCGCAAAATAGGTCTGCGATTCTCGTGAAAATATGGAAGGTAAGAATACAATTTATGTCTCAAAGACCTTCAAGGTCATAAATTGTCCCGTCTCAGGACAGGTCACCCATAAATGCCTGGTCAATAACAGCGATGGATGGGTTCATTCTTTTTTATGGACCTGAAATGATTTCCTGTACTGATAACAAAGAAAATGTTTCTTACTTTACCTAAAGTATACCCACATTAGCAATATTTCACTATTAGAAGAAATATTATTTTATAAAATTGTATTTCGTTTCGTAACGTTATATTATGTAGGTAATAATTCCCTAGGCGGCGATAGAAAGGTACGATTCCCTCCATTTCTCACCGCTATATATTGACAGCTTTTATCGATTCCAGTGACATAGTATATACCTTTATTGCTTTTTAGGGTTCCTAACATCATTGGTCATAGTTGACTATTTTTAATTCTCAAGCAAAAAGATTCTCGCTCAGAGAAAAGAAGCTGTATACATTTCAAATGATTGAATCGATTTAAGAGAGATATTGTTTTCTTGGATTAGTTTTATGGTATAGAATTTTACATGTAACACAATCTCAACGTATGAAATACGTTTTACCAAGGAGAGCTAGAAACCTGCATGCCTGATGAAATTGAAAGTCTTTGAAGGTATGTGAAGTTTACCACCCCGCACTGGGCCAGCGCATCGGTGAACTTTCCCATTTAGCCTTTTCGCCTGATTTCGAGGAGGAGACCCGTGCCCAGCAGTGGGATATACAAAGGTTGATACTTTACTTTTTTTTAACTTTATTGTTTTCTTGTGTAAATACGCGAATTTCACTCATTATAATGAAACAGCTTTTACGGATTTTATCGTGGTTTATTTAGTTTTTTATGAGCTAGCTAAATAAACCGCGATAAAATCCGTAAAAGTTGTTTCATTATAACGATTTCAGTGAGGTTTATAATTTATTTGTCGCCACTGTTTAATACATATTTTATCAAAATTTGTTTAGCATATTCAAGGATATATTCCCTTGTTATAGCGTTAGGGTATATTAATTAGGGTAATTTAATTAATATTCATTATGTGTTAAGCATTTTTGAAACAGATGTTTGTATACAAAGTTAAAAAATATAATAAACTATTTCACTAGAAATCACCAATAGAAATAAAATTCAATACAAATATTATCAGTTATTTAAATGAACAGTGTCTAGAATGTACGACTTGATATAGATACAAGAAACTTGCACATAAAAAGCCTATCTCAAAATCTTGTTCAAACCTCAAATAAATTGTCTATTCTTCTTATCTCGATCTTGTCGTTTCACTTAGCTACATCTACTGATCGTTAATTGATTTATAGCTTACATTACAATATATTATACTTATTCTATGTTAATTGTCTGTTATTTTAGATTACCTTTTAGAATATTTGTGAGAGATTATGGAAGTCACTTTCCTATAATGAACCAGCCCACAGGATGAAGGCATAATTGCCGGGGATTATTCGGACCCACAAGGATTTGTTTTCTCGGCGATAATCCTTTTAACTATTTATACAAAGGCTCGTTTGGGCAACGACAAATGTAATAACGAAAAGGTTGACTTTTCTCCTATCCAATTTGCAATAAAGTTTTTGTCAATTGTATCAATAAGTATTATTCGAAGTATTTGCAGGAGTTATTTGACTTGGAAAAATAAGATTTGATAAAGCAATTTCCAAAGGTAACATGCGTTATATAATATTTTACATATTATACAGGTATTCTATGTTTATAGGGAATTTGCTTTTGTAAACAATGTAGCAGCTATCTCATATATAATATCGTATTTATTTATTTTCTCTTTCTATTATTGCTACAGAATATACGAAACAACGGAAATTGCAAGCATGTATTACGGTGGAATATGTTTCATTGTTAGATAATATGGAATAGGCTAAAATATTGTTTTATTTGCAAGTAAGTTTTGAGGGAGGCCTATGCTCAGCAGTGGATGGTTGGGGAATGATGATGAAGGTAATAAATGAGTGTCTGGTACTATTAATTATGAAGAAATATTTCTTTTTTTTTTTGTTATATTGGATGCGAGTGGCAAGGGATTGGTCGTATTAGCGTTCATTGAGGGAGGACTATAATAAAGGGGGCGCTACTTAATGCGCTTCCTGTAACACCTCTGTGCTCGTGTCGGGCTTGTGATGGGAACTTGGGCCCCGCTAGACACGACGTCGTGGGAACTGCCAAGTGGTAACCGGGGAGTCCCCCCTGCTGTGGAGAATCTGGGCTTGCCGGGACCAGTCTGTCGCTGAGGGTTTCCCGTTGCTTGCAAATCCGGGTTCCTCAGGTAACGGCTAAAGGCTCACGCAGTGGTTTTACTGGGGTAGTGCACTCAATGCTAGGCCCCACACACGCCAGCGCGCATATCCAAGGCCCTGGTAGGACCCAAAAAGGATATCCGAAAAAAAAAATAACTATATCTAGCGGTGGATGAATAAAGGCCGATGATGATGATGATGATGGTGGTGATGAAGTACAAAAAAAACACATACATAATAATTTAAGCTTAAAAAATCCAATCTTAATAGTAAATAAGTAACAATAAGATAAAAGTAGGTAACAGGAACTCAACTACAAATTGAAAGGGATGTTTTGGGACGTAAACGTAAAAGCGTATATAAAATAAAATCATGTCAACCCGATTTTATGTTGCGGAGAGCAAAAGTATCTTGAGTTAATACATACTTAGTTGCATTGTTTTAAAGCTTTTTTTGAAATTCTTAATAATATTATAATACTAAAGTCTCTCTATTTGTTTGTCGTATTCACGGCTGAACCACTGAACCGTTTCGGATGAAATTCAGTACAAATATAGTTTGAGAACCGAGAATGGACGTTTAGATAACTTCTATCTCGCAAACTCCACGGAAACGGCAACTATGCTGCAAATGCCATAAATAATAAGTCAACGCTGCGAGATATAAGAAATTGGTTGATTCGGAAAAGACAAAGGAGCAATAGGGATGTTGACTATTTTTTTAAATTGATTTTATTTGATAGATATACTATAGATAAACACGAAAAAAAGATTTTTGTAAAGAAATATGTCCAATTTTAACAAAAAATAAATAAAGCCGTTAAAACGCTCCAAGCGTCATTACGTCACACACCGCGTACAGAGCTCGCGCTATGTTAGGTGAGTTTGTACTTAGCTCAATGTTCAGTGACGTCATCGCCTTATTGGCGTTTACAGTCACGTGATAATGCATGATAAATAACGCATTTTAAATTAATTTTCTAAATTTTAAGACAAATAATTAGACTTTTTAAATGTTATTTTAGGTTTTCAAATACTGTATTTAATATGTAAAACATAACTTTACATGAATTTGTAACATGTGTCAACATCCCTATTCTATCACTTGATATACAACAGAGAACATATTTATTGAAAGAGACACACTCGCTCTTACAAATACCTATTTAATGGTTAGTTAGTGTTTTCGCCTAGTTTGTAAGCGCCCGCCGGGCTTAACGCCCCGTGACTGGAAGCATTTACTTATCCTTGTGCTGGTGATTTGTTGCTGCGTTTTTATTATGTCTCATTTTATTTTTCGCGTTCCCACTAGAATATATTGCTTTCTATCTTATTTCCAAGAGAAATGTTTTTAAAACTGCTTTTATTTTTCTATACGTATGCCTTATGTGTTATTTTATTGGTGACTTGTAAGATTGATTGCTAGTTTGTATCCGCAAGTTTGTATGATAAATATAATATAAATACTGATATATACAACAATTCTTACATATTTTACATTTATACATCCATGTATGCTGTAATTCATTACAATGGTATTTATCCATAAACATAATATGTTTAGTAATAAACACTAAAAAAAGTAAAGTATCAACCCTTATATGTCCCACTGCTGGGCACGGGTCTCCTCCTCGAAATCAGGCGAGGAGGGTAATGAGCCATAGTTAACCGATGCGCTAGCCCAATGCGGGTTGGTGAACTTGACATACCTTCAAAGACTTTCAATCTCATCAGGCATGCAGGTTTCCTCACAATGATTCCTCACCGATAAACACCGAATAAACACTTATTTACGTTTATACAAGAATACTAAAGTTTAATATAGTATTCATCATCAATCTTTATCTATCCACTGCTGAACGCAGGCCTCCCTCAGTGAACGCAAAGACGACCAATTCCCTTGCCATCCAACGGGGATCTGTCACTGCACGGAGATCGTCTTCCCATCTGGTTAATCACCGACCAACACTTCGTCTATCTAAACGTATATCCTATAATCTTAAACCTTTATATTATGTAGATACAAATTAGCAATAGGTAGTTTACGAATGCGATGCTACTTGCTAGGCTACCATGGTGTCGTAATTTATATTTTATTGTTTTTTATCGATATTCACCAAAAGTTGTTCGTTCACAAAAAGTCGTTTCAACGATTCGAAAAATAGCACAATTTAAATTGTCGGCGGTTGACAATTTTAAGCTTTGGTCTCTGATCTGTCGACGCTCTCGAAAACAACAAAGATTTAAACAGACATTGTAATCCTTTGTATTAAATAAAAAATGTTTTAATACGCTTTCAAACCAGGTTATTTTTATATTTCAAATTCATTTTTATAAAAAATTGTAAAAGTACGTCCTGGTATATGTTCATTTGCCAATACTTTATTGAATCCTCTTTTGGCCTGTTATCTTGCTTTGTAGGTTATATCGTATTTATTTAATGGAACGAAAAAGCCTTATAATATCCTATCTTTTCCTATGAAAAGTTCTTTATTACAGAGTGTACAAAAGTTCTTCCGAACAAAGCTTGAGTATTAGATTAACATACACTTTTGATAAATATTTATTTATATATTATATATTAAAAGGCTTATCTGTCCGCTTGCCTAACTTTAAAAAAACGTACAATATTTTTCCTTTCTCATTTCCATAATCAGCACATTTAAGCAGCCGAGTCAAGATCGATCTCGTTATTTCCCAGGTAGTTTCAATTGACCTTCATTCGAAACCAACCGAAGCAGCTAGCGAATTCCACCTAAGTAGACTTCATCATTGATTGGCTATATATAACCTTAATTATCAGTCCACAGCATTCTAGATGTAGGCTATAGACTGATGTATTAATACACCTTATCTCTTTTTTGACGCAGGAATTCTTAAAAAAATATTTCTTTTCTCCACGGTGTAACAAAACTAAACGATTATTTATATCTTCCAGTATATGTTTTTGGAAAACTTAGCCTATGGAGGCTATCTTATCATTTTAATCGCTTATTCTCTATCATGTTCATTGTCTTCGAAATACAAAATATTGAGTGTAAAAGGGGAAATTGATTATTTTGATGCATCCCTCATGAAAGATAAAATTTTGGATATTAAATAGAAGTTTGATAATACCATTGAGTATACAACTGGATAGAGTAGCGCTGTGAGTCATCAGTAGCCCAGGGTGACCCCAACACCTTGGGCGAAGCGAATTGTGCTGACGAGGCTCTTTGTACCCCTCTTATAAGAGCAAGAGGTAAGGACTGGAACCTCACCTCATTGTAATTGTACTGTCCCGACGCTGGATTGGGTTGTTCTGTGGTGTGGGACACAGAGGGGTTCTCTGTGGAGGTGGCGTCGGCCTCCTGAGGGACTGACTAGCCATCGAGGTGCCTTGTTGTTAGCAGATCCTGGGCACCCCACCAAAAGGGGCATTGGTGGCACTTGCCAGGTTTTGGTGGGTAGAACTGCTTCCATTTACCATCTTTCAGGCGCAGTGAGTCCAACCTACCCGCCTGGGGAGACCCACTCCCCCGCGGGATGCCTAAGCGCATTTCCCGGCGAAAAAGAAAAAAAAAGTACTATGAGCCATAAATATCTAAACTACTCAGTGATTTTTCACTGATGTGACAGTTATTCAACTTGCGAATGATCTGTGTACTAACCATCGCCCAATCATCAATCAAGGGCCATCAATCGGCCAATCGTATTTTAGAACGTCGCAACACAAAATTGGCAGACTTTATTTTCATACAAAACACAACATAACTGCTCTATTGACGGCTAAATGCTTGGTAATACTGGTCATTAACATGAAAACAAAATATTACGTAACTCTATAAAAATAATTTAATATACAATAAAAGAGAAATGCTATAAAGACCTTGGACCAACACTATACTATTTCGTTGAGAGAAATCATTTAGGGGACCTCTTAACTAAAGTGTCAGATGCCAGAAAGTAAAACGAATTACCCCAACAAACGAAAGTTAGCGCTCACTCAGAAAGGTGAGAATTTACATTACTATTTTTCATATTCGGATGTATTTAGTTGGAAAATTGTAGTTACGTAACGTTTAATTAAAAATAAACTTTAAAAGTAACTAAATATGATTTTCTCAATCATAAGGTTATCAAATCTATATTATATAAGTTTATATTTATTATAAGTTATCCTTACTAATATCATAAATTTAAAAGTAAGGATGTTCGTTACGCTTTCACTCCATTACTCAACTGATCATCATAAAACTTTGTACAAAATAATACTTTATTAGTAGTATAGACACATAAAGTGGTTTTGTTGGTAAAAACGTCTAAAACGTATGTAATTCGTCCCCCCTAGAAGACTGGCATAAACGCTAAACGAATATAATATATAACGAATATATAATAGAAAATAATACTCACTATATGGGAATTACACTAGCTTACGACGAAAAAAAAATCAAGAAAAATTATAACAATAATGTTCGTTTTAAACGAAGTACAGAGGTTGCTAAACGCTTTTACAAACAAAACCATATTATACTTTATGTGTCTTAATAAACGTTCTTCAAAAATTTTGCAGTCTATGAGTTAACGAGAAAACGCAAAGGAATAGAATCGGCGCATATGCCAGACAGTGATGTCCCAAAAGGAAGCTGAAGAAGCTGACGAACAGGTGAGAGAAGAGGCTGCCGACGTGGTCTCCCCTCATTAATTTTTGAGTTGATTGAAATGACATGTCAAACGCTCAAAATTTATAATATGAAGTAAAGCTGTGAAACATTAACACGCATTCTATAATATCAGTAAGGATAAGCTTTTTGTTAGGTACTTGTTATTTTTTCTTTAATCTAAAGAAATTAACTACTTTTACGATCTGCACGCGGGCGAATTTATGGACACTGGTTAGTTTTTTTTTTTTTTAATTATACTGAGAGATAAGCAGTATTTTTAAAATACCTACATAACTACAAATACAAAACGTGTCGTAGTCATGATATCGCGCATTTCGTGTTTTTTATTACCTAGAAAGGAGTTTGATCACTGACTCCCTGCCCTTAATTTGCTTTTTTGTTTTTCTCTTTCCCCGCTGGTTGCCTGGTAGATATCGCTTGTAAGCGATAAGGCCGCCTATTTGTAATTCCTTAATATTAGTTTTGTTAACTTTGTATTTAAATAACTTGTGTGCAAATAAAGTATATTATTATTATTAACTACAAATATAAATATTGATTCCAGAATAAGCTCTTACACTATACATCCACCCGAATTATTCTCCCGTTAGATTTAATAAAAAATATATTTTCTACTAATTAAAATTTTAATATTTATTATACGTTATTTTGTGTGTTAAAGATTTTATACACATGCAGACAAAACTATATTACATATACAGTATCTTCATAAAATTACACATATTTTGGCTCTTAACTTTTTTTACGAATTAAATTTACACAATTAGAAATAAAAACACAACGGGAACAAAGGACAGGCTTGAAAAGTATAATTCCATTTAAAAAAGGTGTCCACTTAATTAAGAGTAGCAAATTTTTTTATTTTTTATTTTTGCCCTAGAGTACTTTACATTATTAACGTTAGCTCGAACTGACATCATAATATAATTCTTAAGGATTAAATTGTATTTCTATTATAATATTATGAGGGCCAAGATGATCGCTCATTAGCTTAGCTATAGCTTAGTATAAAGCTAAAGGTTAGCATGTGCCCCTTCTATAAAAAAGCTATAGCTTACATCATTATGACGTATCCTACACAGCTTATATTACTTAACGTGGGATACCTATGTATCCTATACAGCTTACATTACTTAACGTGGGATACCTATGTATCCTACACAACTTACATTACTTAACGTGGGATACCTGTGTATCCTACGCAAATTACAATGCTTTCTGCTTTCATTCTCTTTCCATACACTTAGAGTATCTCGTTAGTGATATCATTATAGTTTTCATTAAAAGACTTCGCTTAAGCAAAGCATAAGATTAAAATTTGATTTCCAGAAACCTTTTTTTTTCTTTTACGCCGGGAAATGCACTGACGCATCCCGTAGGAGAGTGGGTCTCCCCAGGCAGGTATGTGGGACTCGCAGCGCCCGAAAGCTGGTAAGTGGACGCAGCTCTACCCACTAAAACCCGGCGAGTGCCACCACTGCCGCCTTTGGTAAGGTGCCCCGGATCTACAAGCAACAGGGCACCTCGACGGCTAGTCAGTCCCTCAGGGGACCGACACCACCTCCACAGAGCGGTTGCCCCGCACCACAGAACAACCACTCTGAACGTCTGGACAGTACGATGAGGTGAGCTTCCCATCCTCACCCCTTGCCCCCTGCTCTGTTGTCCCCTCTTCTTATAAGAGGGGTACAAAGAGCCCCCTCGCGTCGGCTTAATTCGCTTCGCCCAAGGTGTTGAGGTCACCCCGGGCTACTGAGCTCCACCGCCACGACAAGGCTTGAACCATGGTGGGGACTACTTCCAGAAACCTACTCAATATTCCACACCATCTCATTTAGCTAATAGTGGATAACAAAAATAGTACATTTTGTTAAAATATGTATGTCACATATATCATAACGACATTCAAAGCATATTCAAGACATAAACGTCTGCCCTTGGCGAGAGAAACCCGAGGGAAATAGTTTTCCAATGCCCACTACGAGACGCAATTATATTTCAAAGCTATCGATTGTCCATGACCCAAATGCTCATCATCATCAGCTTTAAAGCGTTCTGTTCTGAGCCTCCTTAATGAACGCTAAGACGTCAGATGCCTTGCCACTCGCATCTAACACGGCAACATGTTATGTATTACTTATATAAATTATGTTATACTCTTAGCTTTTGATTACCGGAATATCTATGCTAAGAAATTCAAGTAAACGCATGCAGACTTAGCAAATTTGTAATATTTACATATTAGCTGCCACTCGCGGCTTCACACACGCTAGCAACAATTTTTTTTAATGTATCTTATGTTACTTCTAATACCTTCGAGAATATGACGTGTACAATGTTTCATGATGATCGGTTGAGTAGTTTCGCGTGGAAACGTAACAAACATCCCTACTTTCACATTTAAAATATTAATTTATGCTAGTAAACAAGACGTGTTCAATTTTTTATACATTTCCTGGTTCGATTCTGTCCTACATATAATATTAATAAAATAATTATTAGGACATTTTGAAACCATCTGAAGTATATACTATACTTAGGGCCTGTTTCACAATCTCCAGATAAGTGCCGAATAGGCTATCGGCAACATATTTGACAAATAGAGTATGGACTATCCGTCAAATATGTTGCCGATAGCCTATTCGACACTTATCTGGAGATTGTGAAACAGGCCCAAAATTATATAATTCGCCAAATATACTACATTCGGTTCACCAAGACTGTTTCATGCAGGTTAATCATCAATACTGTGAGCGTTTATCCGTCCACTGCTGATCAGGCCTCCATCAATGAACGCCAAGATGACCGATCCCTTGCCACTCGCATCCAACACGAACCGGTCACTGCAGGAAGATTCCCACCTGGTTAATGGCCGACCAACACTTCGTCTAACTATGTTCTCTCGAGTGTGTGCAGTATATGCGGGTAAGTAAATTTGATTGCTATCTCAGATCGTATTTGAATTACAAAATATTTACATTTGTCTTTGATCATCACTTCAGATAAACTAGTTTATCATAATTTAAGAATAAAACAGGATAGCATTCAATTTATACTAATATTATAAAGATGAAAGATTTGATTGTTTGTATTTATAGGCTCTGAAATTACTTGACCGATTTGATTTATTCGTTCAATGTTGAGAAGCTACACTACGCCCGGTGAACTTAGGCTGTTTTAATTTTCAAAAAAGATTGAGACCCTCATTAAAACGCAGGCGAAGCTGCGTGCAACAGCTAGTTATATATAATCTCAAAGCATATATTTTAAGAACTTTCTTTTGGAAATGGGCAAGTCAGGCAGTGTTATAACTGGCATCAAGACTAAACATCTCATATCTCAAGATAGAAAGCACATAGATACCTTTATTATTTTTTTTATTTTACATCGGGAAATGCAACAGCAACAGGTCACCTCGACGGCTAGTCCACCACCTCCACAGAGCGGTTGCCCTGCACAACAGAACAACCACTCGCAACTTCTGGACAGTACTACGAGGTGAAGTTACCATCCCTTGCACCCTGTGCAAGGGCTGAGGCCCCCTCGCGTCGGCTCAATTCGCTTGGCCCAAGGTGTTGAGGTCACCCTGGGCTATCGAGCCCCATCGCCACGACAAAGCTTGAAGCATGGTGGGGCAGCACATAGATACCTGAGCTAGTTCCAGTTATACTAGTTTATGTTAATGTGCGACGTTGACCACTTACCATCAGGTGTCACGTCTGTCAGTTTGTCTATCCAACTAACAGGAACAAGTTATAAGCATTTAATAATTACCAACCTGGTTCAGTACTTATTTATATCATAGTCAATAAAGGAAATTATAAAAGTTTTGTAAAATAATTCAATGATACAAGATTTATTTTAAACAAGCTTTTGCCAACAGCTTCGTCTACGTTAGCTTAGATTTAAATCGTATCCCGGATGTTGATTATTTTGTGACTTAAATTAAACCTTACAATATTAGTTACCTACCAGTGAAAGTGCCTTAAAAATTGGGTCAGCCGTTTCAGAGATTAGTCGCAACAAATAGTTAAACAGACAGACGGACGGGCAAATATTTAAAATTGATACTTTAATGTAATAGAGCAAGAGCCCAGAGCCACCAGATCTTGGCATTTTAGAAAAGCTGAAATTTTCACAATTCAGAAGCAATCCTGAAAATGTCAGCTTTGCTAAAATCACGTAAGTCTGGGGGCTCTGGGCTCTTGGACTATAAGTGGCATATAAACTTTCATTTACATTTAGTACAAGGCTGTTAATTTGAAATTACGAACGGACGTTTCAGTTTTATTTATTTGTATAAAGTATATAAAGTGACTTTTATAATAATATTAATGATAATAATTAATTGATTAAACTTTAAATTCATTTTCTTTGACTAAATTAATTACCGCATAAAATTTATGCAAGAAAACTTATATTAAGCCTTTAGAGTCGACGCAAACGAGACATGAATTTTATAGTGCTTTCGTCGTATGAAGCTTATATAAAATATAATAAATACTCTTTTAATTAAATATTTATAGTTATTATTATAAGTTAACAGTAGAAATATCTTACATTGTATATTTAAAATCCTTAAGCATTTTTTAAAAATAATATATATTTTTCTCATAAAAACTTCTTTCACTACATATTTCTATGATTAACGTTTTTATTAATTAATCAATTATAACTCCATTATAATATCTTCAAAACTATTTAAAAAGTTTCAAATAAACTTACCGAATTATATCCTTAATCACATTCTTAATAAACAACACTGAAATTCAATAGTTATCTATACGAATACAGTATTATTAATTTTACACATTTTCTTCTATTACCAAACCGACTAAGTATTTCGTGTGTCAGGAGTAAGCGAGCGGGGCACGTCTGTTGCCAGCCGTGCCTGAAACGAGACTACAGACCACAGCTCTATTTTACAAGATACTGAAACATTGTCGCGCTTTGCGATTTCTAATCGGTCTACTAACAAATCGAATCTTACCAATGGCTTCCTTTTTATTAGTATAAAAATTTAGGAAAATTCTTAACGTTGATACTAAAATTAACAAAATTAGTTATACACATAATTCCATTTAGTATTTTATAATGAACATTTTTTGCGAATTTTATCGCGCTTCAGATAACTTATATCCTTCTTTACCTCATCATGAAAATAAGTAAAATATTTGATAGATTGGTTCAAGATAAAATTGTCAATCAATTGGTAGAACATCTAAATGAACCATGATATAGGTTTAAAGAACTTTATTTCTCATAAGAATTTTACAATTCACTTAAAATGAGATACAGTAATAATATTTTTATACATTTACAAAACAAAACATCCGGGCCGTTGGATAGAAGGCTTTCCTAGTTACTTTAGTGAGGATAAAATATGATTCTTTAGTTTGGTTTTAAATATTCTTAAACTATCACATTGTTTTATTTCATCTGGCAATTTGTTGTATAGCTGTACTCCTTCAAATAGTATTGTTTTTTTACCATAATTAGTTCTTACAGTATCAACATGAAGTTTATATTTATTTCTTAAATTCGAAATATGCGATCTTTCATAGATTTTTATTTCTGATTGTATGGAACCTGATTTAATTTTTTTGATTAGAATGCATGTATTGTATGTGTAAAGTTGTGATATATTCATTATTTTTGTGTTATTATAAAGTTGTGTCGTTGGAGTGAAATAGTCATAATTATATAAAATTTTGATTATCCTATTTTGTATTTTTTGTAAAGGATTTAAATTTGAAGTATTGGCGGATCCCCAAACCTGTATTAGATATTCTAAATGTGATTTTACTAACGAATTATATAAAATGTTTCGGACTCTTTTTGGTATGCAATTGGAAATTCTGTTGATTGCTCCTAATGTTGATTGTAACTTTGTTTTAATGTGGTTAATATGTATATTAAAATTTAGTTTGTCGTCTAACCATAAGCCAAGGTATTTTTCATGATGAGAACGTTGTAATTTATCGTTGTTTATTGTCAGGGGAGTGAAGTCAGGTATCTTTTTATTTTTAGCAGAGAAAATAATAAATGAAGTTTTAGCTGTATTGATCGTTAATAAATTGTGTTTTAGCCACTCGTTTATCAAGTCTAGATCATTTTGTGCATGTATTATAATTTCATGAATAGACTTATGGAAATAAAAAAGGCAAGTGTCGTCTGCATATAATGTGAGATGGCCAGCTAATCCTATCTTTTCTATGTTATTTATATAAATTAAAAATAATAAAGGCCCCAAAATAGATCCTTGAGGGATCCCGTACGTGATGTTCTGGGAAGTACTGGAATAGTTACTAATTTTAACTACTTGCTGTCTATTTTCTAGATATGACCTAAACATCGCTAGGGCAGTTCCTGTTACGCCAATGTTACATAATTTGGATAAAAGCTTTTGGTGACTTACCGTATCAAAGGCTTTTTTTAAGTCAATAAATATGCCTAATGCAATGTTCTTTTTGTCAATATTAGTTTTAATTTTAGTAATTAAGTCTACTACAGCTGAAAGAGTACTCGACTTTGGACGGAACCCATATTGATGTTTACTTAAAAACTGTTTTTCAGTCAAATACCCATTTAAACGATTATATAAAATACGCTCAAATATTTTCGACATAACTGGCAAAACAGATATTGGTCTATAATTACTTGGATCAGATCGGCTTCCAGATTTAAATATAGGACTGACCTTTGCAATCTTAAGTGTATCGGGGTAGATTCCTTGTGCGAGACATACATTTATACAATTTGTAAGTTTTAAAAGTATAATACTTTTTAAACATTTAATCGCTTTTGTGCTAATTCCATCCAATCCCGTACTTGTATTACAGTCCAGCTTATCAATAATTTTAGAAACTTCGTCCATACTGCAAGGTGTAAAGTTTGTTAGTGTAATGTTATGTGTGTAAGTATCATCATACATGTAAATGTTCTCAGTATTTTCATGATATGACTTCGGTATCTTAGAAGCTAACTCCGTGCCAATTGACGAGAAAAAAGTATTAAAAAGATCACATATTTCGTTACCGTTGGAAATAATTCCTGAATCTGACATTAGTTTAGGAGGAGCTAAACTATCCTTAGTCTTATTTAAAGCTAATTTATTTATTAGTTCCCATATATTTTTTGGATTATTATTTGCCTTATCGAATAGATTATTATAATATATTCTTTTATGTATCTTAATGAGTTTTGCTACTCTGTCTCGTTCTGTGTTAAATTGATTATGTATGGTCTCATTTCCAGGTGAGGCTTTCATTTGCTTCCATAGACTATTGCGTACATTTATTGAATGAATTATATTTTTATTTATCCAGTCCTTTCGAGGTGGATTCAGTATTTTCGTTTTATTGATTTTATTTTTTATTATGTGGTTCGATATAAATTTTTCTAAATAATCATAATCGCTACTTTCATTATTGTATGTAGCGTTTAGTGCATCATTGTATAGTTTTTTATAATTAAGTGCCTGGTAGTCTATCTTTTTATTTCTTTGTGGTTGTAAACTCCCAATTTCGACATATATTTGCTTGTGGTCAGACAGGGCGGATTCAATTATCGATATGCTAAATGTATGATTATTTATGTCAGTGCAAATGTGATCTAATATTGTACTGGTTTTAGCGGTTTCGCGGGTATTGTGTGTTTTTGTTATTTTATTTATTATTTTATATCCAGCCTCTTGTATGTTGCTTAAATATTGCGTGATGTTTGTTCCAGTACTTAGAAGGTCGATGTTAAAGTCGCCTAAGACGATTGATCTTTTTCTCCTACTTAATTGGGTGATGTATTTATTCAAAAATTCTGTAAAGTTTGTATCCCCAGGCTTGTAAATAGCACCAATATTGAGCGATAGTTTATCGATATTTATCCATAAG
Organism: Lycaena phlaeas; assembly: GCA_905333005.2. Taxonomy (NCBI): domain Eukaryota; kingdom Metazoa; phylum Arthropoda; class Insecta; order Lepidoptera; family Lycaenidae; genus Lycaena; species Lycaena phlaeas. The sequence goes on from HG995176.1 coordinate 5,814,922, forward strand.
TAGTGATTGCCATCTTCTTCTAGTTCCTCTGTGATGTCATATTTTATACTATTGTGTATATATATGGACACACCGCCACCCTTACTGTGCTTTCTGTAATTGTATATGTGTATATAATTAGGTAAATAATATAGTTTAGCATCAGATTCCGACGTGATCCACGTCTCAGTGAATATACACAAATGCGTAGTTTTCGGTATCGCTTTAAGTATACATTTTATCTCATCGAGCTTACCATGTTTGCGAATACTACGTAAATTGGCATAAAATATTCTTAGGGATGACGAGTGTAACGGAATATCTTCATATTTTTTTATAATATAATGATTAATTTCTTTTATTGGTTTTAAGTTTTTTAATGTATCTGCGTTTTGTTTTACGGTGCTTGTTAGTTTTTTTTATCGATTTTTTTAGTAGTAATAGTGGGCATACCTTTTATATATTTTATAATGAGATCTTTCTCACCATTAGCTATTCTTTTTTGCAATTCGTCTCTTAGCTGTTGCATAAATAGTTTTTGCGTGGGTGTCTGATCAGTATATATTTTTATGGTTTCGGGTAATTTATGCTTGTTAAAAATAAGGTATTTTGGGATGTCTGTGTTGTTAAAAAATACTTTTATAGGTCGCGACTTATTAGGAATATATTTTTCCAGACGCATTGTTTTTATTGGTTTAGGACAGTTTACATAAAGCGGTGATATTAGCTCCATTATTTTATTCTCATCGTGTTGGCGTCTATTTTTATAGTTGTTATCATTTTTTTCCGAAATACCCACTATTATGATGTTTTTTTCGCGTTCGAAACGATCCTTTACTTCGAGGATTAGGTTTTCATTCACGAGCGGAAGCGAGTTAGACGTGAAGGAACATGTACACTTTTTATTTTTGATTGTTGTTATTTCATCTTCCATGGCTTTAATTTTATTTTGAGTTCCGGTATAATTTAATTTCATTTTTTCTATTTCCAAACTTATTTGATTAAATTGTTGAATAAGGTTTTCGTTACTAGATTGGATAATTTTTATTTCATTTTTTATTGTGCATATTTCTTCTCTTATCATAGTCAAGTTTTCGTTTTGAGTTTGGCCGAATTTTTCTAACAATGACATAATGTCCCTATGAAATTTTTGTTGGTCTTTTTGGTAATCAAATATCTCAGTCCGATCTTTGCGTTTTCTTGGGTTTACATTAATGAATGACTCTTCATTGTCATATGTAGATAGATTGGGTACTGACCCGCTCGCGCTTTCGCTACCGCTTATCAATATGTTGCCGGGCGGCGTTCGCTGTAGGCTCATTGTATATTTTTTTTCAATAGGTGCGACCGAGATCAAAAATAGCAGCGATACTCTTTACTCGAGGGGGTGAAGGGAGCTGCACTGACACCGATGCACCGTAGCGCGTTCTTCGGTAGAAACACAAGGATATTAGTACTGATAATATTTTACACGAAAACACTATTTAAGACTTTGATAATTAGTAATACTTTTATCTGCCGAAATTTTCAATAGTTTTAAAATATTTTTGCGATATTTGCAACACGTCCACTTCCAACGATCACCCGCCGATATAGTGAATAAAAATTATTTCATTATATGAGTGAAATTTGCGTTTAAGTAAGAAAACATCTATAATATATTATACTTATTTAATATTTATTAAGTATTATGTTCTGCTAAAATAAGTTCAAGTGAGCTTTTTTGTCACAAGTCATCTTTCTCATTTTATTCACATGACAGTATTGATGGCAAGTAGTGTAATTGCCAGAATCGTTTATCAGGCCTTACATGAAGGCCTAATACATAAATAATTTGTGGGATGATTTTTTTGATAGGTGAAGTTGATCACGTAGGTTGGATTTTGGGATCATTCTGGTTATTTATGCACAATCGAACGTTGAAAATAATTGATTCTTTTTTGCGCGTTGAACGATGGTTTATTTTGCAATAGACGTATATAATTCTATCAAAGAATTGACACGAATGTCGCTCTCGTCTGTGGGAGGCTTTTGTTCCAGTGCGAACTTAATTACGGGCGCGAAACACAGAAAGGGCGTGCAACGCTTTTTTGTAATAAGGTTTTCGATTTTTATTTGTAAGATTGTTACTTATTTTCTACAAGTGATACGCTCTGAGTTGATGTGGAAGAAACTAACAAAATAATCACACACACACACATAATGGTAAGCGCTTACTTAGTTTTAGTTAGGCTTATCAATATAACTTTATCTCAAACATAACTTTTTCTACGATTTACCCTCAACGCCTTACAACTATAATATTATGTTCAACAAATTTTCACTTACCTTTTTTGTAACCTTGAAATCCTTTGTTCAATCAATTGTTCCAATTAAAAAATTAAATATTTTAACACAGCGCGTATAAATTTAATCCCCCAATGTTTAGACAGATACTTAAGAGTTATTACAGATATATAATTGCAGTGTCTGTGTGTAACAATAAAATAACGACTTTTTACTAAATGCATATGCATATATACACGGTACGTGCCAAAATAACAATACAATTTTTATGTCTGTCTGTCTGTTCCAGCCAATCTTTGAAACGGCTGGATCGATTTTGACGGGACTTTCATTGGTATACAGATGATGTAATCATACATATATCATCAAATATCCGGATACAGCTGTAAATCTAAGTTAACACGGGCAACAATTAGCTTGTCTCTAAAGTTTAAATATTTTGAGAGATGCGATCGCGGATCCAAATTTTGTATAACTTTTTGTATGGCGACTGACAACTCGCCTGAAACACGGTGCTGTTATGAGTAACGGGGAAAGTTATGAGTTCTAAATTGTTATATACAAATATAATTTTTTCCATTGATATTTATTGTACCGAAATGAAATTGTTTAAAACGAGTTAAGCGGAAAAACTCACACGTTCGCGTTATATCATGTGGAATATGAAACGTTTTGTATACGAAGCTGATAGGCTACTCGTAATAAAATATTTTATTGTATATTAATTCTTGAAGCTATTTTTCGACAATGCAAGAGGTTAACATAACACATACGATTAGATAATTGTATTTAAATATTTAGGGTCTGTTTCACATTGTACCAGTAAAGTATCCGATCTTCTAGAGTAGAGCAATCAAGACTGGCTAGAATCTAGCCAGTCTTGATTGCGTTTCACCAATGGACGTTTCACCATCATCTTACCTGTAAATTTATTTTGCAGATCGTTTGCCACTTACTGGGTTACTGGGCATGGCAACCTCGCATTTCACAGTTCCATTTTACGATATATATGTTTTAGGAAAACATTCCGTGTTGTGAATATACATGAAAATATGTTTTTATAATTTAAATGTATATTTATATTATCATTATTTGTATACCTTTTATTTGCATACAGCTTGTATATATTGATCAAAACAGAATATACATTACTTTGATATAATAATACCACAGTGTAAATACTGTTACCGAAACGTCAAACTGTAAAATGTCGTCGCTATTTGTCGATTATGAAACGGAAACGTTGTCGTTATATGGTAAATATATAGCAAAAAGCTTAGTTGGAACTTTATTTGGACATTGTGAAACAGGGCCTTAGTCATAGTTATTTTATAATGTCTTAGCAATCAATATGCTAGAATTTGTTCAAATCCCCATCCACAAAGGTATAGGAGTATATATTTCTACTATAATATTATGGTCTCAAGAGCCACAATTACTAACTATTTTATGCAAATAACCTTTACGAGATACGAATCCCGTAGGATAACGGATTGTAATAAGGTTATCAATTAATCAAATATTAACAGTAGATACCATAAATTGGTGTTAAATTCACATAAATAATAGATATTTCAATAAAACTCAATTATAAAAGTCCTAATAATTTTTATTATAATATAGTCCTATTATATCTATTATAATATAATAGGACTATATACTAATTATAAATAAAAATTATTCGGCTCTTTAGATTTTAATAAAAAAATTACTTATAATAATAGTAATAATAAAAATCTTTATTTAGTAACATAAATATTTAAAAAGACTGATTTATGATTGGGATTTCGTTTTAAATCCATCAAGAATTATGATAGGTGATAAGCAGTGATGCAATACTTTTGATAGCGTAAATTTGACGAATTTTCTTTTTATAGAAACGTCGATCACAATACACGATACAATCACTTAACAGTTAACACAGAGCCGTTTTATCTGATGTCATTGATCCTTGCCTTTATAACGATGATGAAAAGTATACGTAAGTGAATTAAAAAATTACTTCCATCGCATTCACACCGAACGAATCTATTTACCAAACTGGATATACAAAAATACGACCAAATATATCGTAATGGGCCTCTTTTAGTGGCTACTAAAACTTGAAAATACTGCACACATTTTAAGCACAAACCCTTTTCGGTCATTTTTACGAGACACATTCAAACTATTGAACCATTCTTACCATTTACGAAAGGAAATAAAAATAAACGGAAACAATATAATTTCTCTAGAGAAAGTAAAGTGATGTCAGTTTTTATGAGAAAACACTTACAGGATTTACGCGGATCACGCAAGAATATTAAAAATATTACGTAAATTCATATTGACATTTTAATTTTTCAACTTGTTTGTTTCAATATTTGAAATCGTCTGTTGATTTAGTAAGACTGGTATTTATATCTCTAGGTATTTAAGAAGGGTATTATAAATTTCCAGATGAACATAAGATCGTAATTACGAGTATATTATACAATATTATGTTATTTTTTATTTTATAGCAATGCTAATCTGGAAGTTCAAATGCTATACGAACAAAGATTAAAAGAAAAAAAATGTGGTTACAGGACGCCTCGCTGATTTTATTATTATCTGTTTTATTATTTGAATCCATATTTATAAAAATTTATACCTTAGATATGACAGCTTCATGTCTATAGATGATGTATGATGATGTAAGTCTATAGATGATTAAAAATAAATGTCGAAAAACCTAGTGCCGTACTAAAACGGTGGGTTCCGGAAGTCAGTGCAAACTTTTAATTTGTCGATATTTGTATAGACTACATTCCGGTGATTCATTTCTGTACGGCATTTGTGTAGTTCCTTTGGCATACATATTATACATACTTTTCCCATGAACGCCGTACATATTCCCTGGGCATGGGTCGAAAGCCAGAGGTCGCAACCTTATCTCTTATAGACTTAGAAAAAAGCCGTACATGATCAATTGGTCGTAATTCCTTGCTTATTTTGGGAAATTCCTTTGACTCCCGTACTCTCCTGTACCGCTCAGAAATGACGGCATAGTATTCAGAGCTATTTTTTGATATAGTACCAGCCTTCTAAGCGTTATTCACATTAATTCATTTCACAGGTTTTTTCTTCATGGGCTTTTAGTCTAATATAGAATCATTCAATATTATGAATATATTTTTTTGTCGATGTCATAATCTCAAAGATTCAAGGAAAATTCGAGCATTGTGGTTGCAAATCAGGAATGGTGTTCAATTAGTTGGTCAATTGATCGCTGGCGGGGATGGAATAATTCCACCGGTTCCGCTTTGTTACGGGCTCCATTGTTTCCTCACGATAACGGGAAGTAAAGGCTAGGTACAAACATTAAGATAATTCATATACACAACTACTCTGACGAAGAATGACTGACAGGTTTTTCTTTCTTTATAATTTATCTTACAAGACTATCACGAATAAATTTAAAATAATTTGTGTGGGCTGGTAGGTAAAAATAGTAGATTTTTAGTACTTACTTAGATATTTTTTTAGTAGTAGACCTACAATCTATGTGACCACGTGAGCTAGTCCCGATCATCAATTAACCTAAAAAAAGTAAAGTGTTAACCCATATAATATGTAGAACATTTTGGGGGATTCTTGATATTACTATTTCTTATATTTTTCTAGGAAACGAGCATTTTATATTAACATGTCTAACGCCAATATACTTTAAACAAGACTGTGTACACGAAAACATTTGTAAAAAAAGTAAAGTATCAACTCTTTAATATGTCCCACTAATGGGCACGAGACTCTTCTTTGAAATCAGGCAAGGAGGGTAATAGGCCATATTTCACCGATGCGCTGGTCCAATGCGTGTTGGTGAACTTCTCGTACCTTCAAAGATTTTTAATCTCATCAGGCATGCAGGTTTCCTTACGATGTTTTCCTTCACCGCTGAGTGAGCGATGGTCTCTTGTTTGCTGATAGATGTAAAAACTTATAACATAAAATTAGGACATTATGAAATTAAAATTTTGAAGTGAAACTTCTTTAGAATCGTTGTGATTTCAAACCGGGTGCAACGGAAAAAACGACAGGTAAGAGACACTAAAACAAAAGAGCGAGAGAGCAAATGTCGGTGTGTATGTGTATTGCACACTGTTTAATACTTGTTGTATGTTGTGTTGTGTGTTGCATTTAACGTGTGTTTCACTTCTATTGTGTGTGAATCGCACACACACTTTTTTCTTGTATAAAATTAGAAATTTCTTAATGTGTTTGCAAAAAAATATACAAAAAAAAATATAATGACGTCAAATGGCACATTGAAAGCATTCGGTAACGATGACGTAAGTGCCGAAAGAAGTTTCCACTTCCATAAAAAAATATCTTTAATTATATTGTGTCTATACGATTTATACAATTATTTTCTTGGTAGACTTCATTCTCTCTCGATGGCTCTTATAAAAGGAGACAAATAATTAAGTTAGCAAGTTTATATAAGTAACTAATTAAAAGTAGGGCCACTGAATGGTTCTACTCTGAGCTATCAAAGCGACCTAATAAAATCTTTAATATTTCAAAAGTGCTTTTAAAAGTATAAGCAATAGAATACAGTACAGGATAATATAAAACCATTAATAGTCTTCTATTATTGTTTCTATATCCTTTATTACATATCCAAGCGGCTGACAAGTTTAAACGCTCGACGAAAGACTGGTGCTATAAACTTGACTGCTCATTATGCCTGTTTGCGGCATCGCATTATTATCATTATCATAGTCCGTCGACTATAATAATGATAATGATGATAATAATGACAATGACGTCAGGTGTTCTGTCGGTGCTTCTTTGACACGTTTTCCTAAAATCGATTCACTCGTATAAGAGTTTAATATCCTTTGTTATTGCGTTGAGTTTTCTTTTAATTTTATTTTATCGGTGAAAATTTATCAAATATATTTTTGAAAAGTCGAAGTCGTCTTGGATAACAAATTTTCAGTCAGCAATTTCTTTCAATACCGTAAATGAACCAACTCGCTTGCTTACTGGGAGACAATTGCGAATGTGATCAGAGTAGGTTGCGTCATCAATATCAACGTTGGTAAAAGAAAAATAAGTTAATTAATATAAATAATAATAATAATATCAAAATAAGCATGAAGGACCTATTTTGAAATGTTCTGCGTCAATGTTAAATATTTTTTACGATTTTTTTTTTAATTCTACATAATTTTAACCTAAAACAGCACTTATTATGTACTTTGTATTTTGTATATTTATCTATTTCAGTTTAAAAGATCATAAAAGCAAGACCAATTTGTTGGAAAAAAATTGGATATGCAAAAGGGGAAAGATGACGCTTTTTAGTCCCAGCACTAAGACTACCATTACTACCATACATCATAAGCAGCTTAGTATCGAATGAATATATCATTATGTCCCACTGCTGGGCACGGGTCTCCTCTTCTAAATCAGGCGAGGAGGGTGTGGAGCCATAGGCTCCCTCACCGAGGAGCTGGCCCAATTTTTAATCTCATCAGGCATGTAGGTTCCCTCAAGATGTTTTCTTTCAGCGATGAGCGAGCGCTGCTCTTGTATTCAGGATGCACTTAGAAATTTAGTAAAACCTACTTCAAGGCCACATGAGGGTGGGAGGCGGGGTCAGGATAGAACCCGGACCCTGTGGCACAAGAGGCCAAGCCCGTACCCACTGGACTGTCATGTAAAGTGGCATAATTTATCATCATCATCATCATCAGCCTTTATCCGTCCACTGCTGAACATAGGCCTTTTTTTGAAAACCGCTGCGTGAGCCTTCAGCCGCTATATTTGAGGGACCCAGATCTGTGCAGGCGACGGGATGCCCTCAGCGACAGACTGGTCCCGGCAAGACCAGATTCTCCACAATAGGGGGACTGCCCGGCTACGACTTGGCAATCCCCACGACGTGTCTTAAGCTGGGCCCGGGTTCCCATCCCGAGCCCGACACGAGCACAGGGGCTTTATTGAAGGCGCATTAAAAAGCGCCTCCGACGCACCCCCGTTGCTGAACACAGGCCTCCCTCAATGAACATTGAGGTGCCATAATTATTATTCAGTTATTTTATATAATAAACTCTTTATTATTCGGGATAAGGATTATACAAGACGATAGCAATTATTATTTCGCCAACAGCCGTTGTAAAAACCAGTTCATTTTACATTCTGTTTTGATCCGATTAAACTTTATACTTTCAGTCAGTACCAGAATTCTCCAAAGAGTTTGCTTGTAAATTTTGATTAATATACATTTTTGATCGAGGTTGATTGAATTGTTTAAGTCTTTGGTTGTTGCTGTAAATCTGCTGTGTCAATATTGCTTCGAAAACAAAATGAATAAATCAAAAATTATTAGAATAATTCGTGTTTTACATTGATTTAATTGTTTCATATTGAAGTAGGAAGTTTTGAACGCTTACAATTAACATAAACTGGATCCGAACTGGTTTCTTACTACCATCAATTGCATGATGTAAGATCTCGCAGTCAGCTATATTATGTACCATATCAGATGGATGGTCGTGCTGTGCCGCGCTACTGTCTTCTTGGGTTCCACCATCTAGTTTCTTCGCTCCGTGAAATACCGTTGCTGTTTCAGAGAGAAAGGCTTCCTGCCTTATATATTATAAGCCACTATAGTGAATCATCTAATAAAAATCATCACCTGATGATGACTTTGTCGAAAGCGGTCGCTTAAATTGTAACTGTAATAGGTAATATAATATATAATAAATAGTGGAAAAAGTGGAAACAAGTTACATTATAGTGGCTACAACATGAATTTCCATCAAGGACCGACAGTACATTCTATCAATTAAAGGCAGGACAGGCAGTAATTACTAGCACAGAGACTTAACATCTATGTCTCGGGATAGACAAGACATTAATTAACTGCCTTTTTTTTTGGTGACGCAGTGGAAATCCCTTTCGGACTATACCAGGGCCTTGGGTAGGCACACTGGCGTGTGTGGGGACGTTGGGTGCACTAAAACCACGAGAGCCAGCCGCTATCTGAGGGACCCGTATCAACGATGACTTAACTGCCTTTTTTTTTTGATAAAGCAGCGGAAATCCTTTTCGGACCATACCAGGGCCGTGGGTGGGCACGCTGGCGTGTGTGGTGACTCGCATTGGGTGCACTACCCCACTAAAACCGCTGCGAGAGCCTTCAGCCGCTATCTGAGAGACCCGGATCTACAGGCGACGGGAAAATGAATTAACTGCTTAAACTAATCTCAAATAAACTTTTTTACGACATACGCGTTCAAGTTCATTAGTCTTTCGTTTCTTTTGTTTGCACACGGAAGTAAATTAAGCTATCTCATCGAAACTATGTAAAATTGGTGGTGGGAGCGTGGTAACGATTTTTATGTACCTCGTCTTCATTAAATACTAGCAGCGCCCCGCGGTTTTACCCGCGTACTTCCCATTCCCGTAAGAGTACGGTGATAAATTATAGCCTGAGTGCTATTCTGATATAATATAAGCTATTTAGTTGTAAAGTTTCATGAAAATCCATTGAGTAGTTTTTACGTGAAAGAGTAACAAACATTCATACCTACCTCATAATTCTCACCTTTCTGAGTCAGCGCTAACTTTCGTTTGTTGGGGTAATTCGTTTTACTTTCTGGCATCTGACACTTTAGTTAAGAGGTCCCCTAAATGATTTCTCTCAACATTAGGATTTTTGGCATGCATTTAACCTAGTCCAGTAGGTAAGCACTAAGATTTCATTTACAAAATGAATTTTCTTCATAGGACTGTTTGCACTTTGCTCTTAACAGAATCCAGTGTCACAGTCTAGCATACAATATCCTACACTAATCATAGTAGTTAGTACCTAATATAACTGGCCGATATTCCTTATCAATATGCCTCGTATCAATTATGTCCACGCGTGTGCCCCCACTCGGTATTCCACGCACTCACGAAGGCCTTTCAACTATTCACACTAAGCTCGTTAGCCGCGATATTAAATTATAGCTTGCACTAAATTTGGATACGCATAGATTTATCTAGAACACATGATAAGATAAATTAATGTTATCTAAGGCGGATAATTACCATCCGATGTTAACTGGGGCGGGCATATTAATCAACGTCTGCATATTGGCATGGATATGGGACCCTAGTACTTACAAAATCACAATTAAATACCCTTATCTCCAAGGGCTATGTAAATTACAAATTAGCTGTGCGTTCAACATGTCACACATCCAGGCTAGTGTATTAGTTTGCACAAAAGATAATGGGACTACTTTTTAGGGTTCCGTTGCCAAATGGAAAAAAACGGTACTCTTAATATGATGAATCTGTCATGTCTGTCTCTCTGTCCGTATATATGTCGTAGTATGATTTGATAAAACGTTTTTTTGCGAAAATACTAGGGATATTGCGAAAACACGGATAATTAGACATTGGCATAACATTTCTCAATCTTACTGAAAAAGGTAGGGTTTTTGCAAAAATACCAGTCGCCTTAGCAAGATTGAAAATCCTTAACTCTGATTGGCTTGATTTTGGTTGACAGGCAAACTCTTAATGCGATTGGTTCATATTTTGCCTTATAGGTTCCATCCAGTATACAATAGGATCCCAGACAACGTTCAAAATCCTTCCATCAATAAATTAAAAAAAGTTATTAAAGAAAGTTTGTTTTTACCACACAAATAGCATATAACAAAGTAAGTCTTAATGGAAGATACCACGCGATGGGAATAGGGCGTTCCTTCCAGGAATTTCAGGATAGCATGTAAATTTGTAATAGAATATTTGAAAAGATTAGTTCCACTGATTTTGCTTCGCCGGTTCTTCGTGGTACTATTTTTAGTGAGATTAAGAAATGTTATATCCACTGTCTCATTACACGTGCTTTCGAGATATTCCTAGTATTTTCGAGAAAATTCGGTTCATCAAATCATCCGACAGATATAACATTTCTTAATCTTACTGAAAAAAGATAGGGTTTTTGTAAAAACGCCAGTCACCTTAGTGTGATTGCGAAAAGTAATGTTGGCTGTTATGAACTAAGCACACACTTCAGTAAGATTGAGAAATCCGTGTTTTCGCAATATCCCTAGTATTTTTGCAAAAAAACGTTTTATCAAATCATACTACGACATATGTAACAGCCACATTTTTCGTAACTATAAGAACTATACTACTGAATCTTTGTAAGTAGATGTATAACCACATTGAGATTTTCACCCAAAAATAAAAAAAATAAAACAATTGAGGATTCCCCATATTTAGATCTGAAACCAATTTTTTTTCTTTATCAAATCCATGAATAGGTATCAAATCTATGGATATCATTTCTAAAGTGGTAAAATGTGTCCCCCCCTTCCCTCCGGTAATAAATGAGAATGGGAAGTACAACGCTGTAACCACGGGACTTTGCTAGTATGTTATAAAAGTATATTCGTATCTACCTTGATAGTCTTCTAAAGAAATCAAAAGCTTTTATTCTCTGACGATGCGACCGGTATATGAATTTATTACATGTCTCAAAAGGAAACTCATATTACCAGAACAAACAATATACCAGTTAGAGGTTTCGGAGTTTTATATGCAAGATCACAAAGCCGTTATTCGATGCCTTATTACACAGACCACTGAAGATCTTCAATAAGAAAATGGTAAATATTTAAATTCATACTATTTTTTATGACTCTTATAAATAGGCAAATGAGCCACACTATAGAACCGTAGATTAGATTAGTTCTTAGGCCTGGCACTGCAGCGATCGCTCTGGCCAGCGACCCTCGAATTGGCACTATTGTAGAGAATGTGGTCTTGCCGGGACCAGTCTGTCACTGAGGATTTTTCGTAGCCTGCAAGATCCGGGTTCTTTAAATAGCGTCTGAAGGCTCACGCAGTGGTTTTAGTTGAATAGTGCACCCAATGTGAGTCCCCACACACGCCAGCACGCCTAATATGGTCCGAAAAGGATTTCCACTACGTCATCAAAAAAAAAAGAGGGGGCAAGGGGCGAGGACGGAAATCTCGCCTCATTGTACTAGAGTTATCTTACCTCTCAATGCAAAACTGATCTGACGACTGATCCACAACTTTGTCTAAAAGCAACGTATTTTCAATGAAGTTTTTTTTTTATTATCACTGTTTTTTTTTGCGAAACATAATATTGACATTCTTACGATGTCGATATTATGTCAGTTAAGATTATTTTACTATAGAATATTATATCCTTACAGAATATCGTTTTCTGACAGACACTAACATTACGGCCTATTATGGAGAATACGTTAAGGTAGCACGCTTAGGAAGACGAAGTGTTGGTCGGCCATTAACCTGGTGGGAAGACGATTACCGAGCAGTAGCGGGTCCGGGCGAGTGGCTAGGGATCGGTTGTCTTGGCATTCATTGGGGAAGGATGTTCAGCAGTGGACGGACAAAGGCTGATGATGATGATGAAGAACGTTGTAGGGACAATGCGTTGATATTTTTGGAAAACGACAAACGTTAAAGAAATATTAAATTGTTTAATTTTCCATTTGTACCATCATCTTCGGGCGCGAATAACGATAAACTGCTGTAGTCGTGGTTTCATCAAAATGGCCAAGAAGTGGACTAACATTAAATTACGTGTTACTTTATGTATATTTCTTTATAAGATAAGCTAACAAGCAGTAGGGTACAATGATTTGAGTATACGGAAGCTGAAACACTTTCATGCAAAATTGGATTTACCTAGGATAAATTTATTTTGTCTTCTATTAAAGACATTTTCTTTTTTGCTTAGCGTACCGTCGGGAAATTAAATTATTGTAGTTCCGTTTTATTATTGCATCTAGTGCCGGGCATGTTAATTCAAATTATTAGATACAATTTTTATAGATTTTAATGTTTTATTTTATAGGTTCATAAAGATGAAAAATTATAAAACGAGTCAGAATTAAATTAATCAGAAACTTGAAATCGTTATTTTTCTCGGTAACATAAAAATATTCTTTTTTTTTCAAATTCTTCTTCCTCGTAATTTGTTCCAAGAGGTCAGGTGGGTAAGGTAAGGAGTATAATAACCGAGAAAAAACATCTTACCTCTCAAAATATTTTTCTTTTTGATTATTAAATTTTACTTAAGTATTTATGGTCGATTTTGACTCAACAAAATATGACTTTTCTACTGTAATTTACCCAACTTACATAAAGAAAACCAAATTTTAGACAAAATTTAATATTATCAAAATACTAGCGTGATCTTTTTTTGGTAGTATGTGTTATACTATAATGAGCGACGATAGTCCAGTGAGTATGGGGGCCTCTTGAGCGAGAGGGTCTGAGTTCGATCCTGACCCCACTCTACACGTCTTGATGGTGGTTTTTCTATATTTCTGCATCCTAAAGTGCACCCTGAACACGAAACTAGCGCTGGCTCATCGGTGAAGGAAAACATCGTGAGGAAACCAGCATGCCTGATGAGATAAAAAGTCTTTGAAGGTGTGAGAAGTTCACCAACTCGTATTGGGCCAGCCCTTGGTGACCTATGGTCCGATACCCTCGTCTGATTTTGAGGAGGAGACCCGTGAACAGTTACTTACTTAAGCTATTTTAATGTAAAGTTACATCAAAATCCAGTCGGTAATTTCTGCATGAAAAAGATTGCATAATCCCATACATCTATACGTTCCTATAAAGTTTTGCGTTTATAATATTAGAAGGATATTTATACAATAAATATTCGGACATCTAAAGTACACAAGCTTCTGGTCCTTCGGGTCCCTTAATTATTAGGTCAGGTCGGTTCACGTTTGTTTATTGGAAAGTTTATTCTGACTGAATGTGGTTCCGAACATTGGCAATAACATTAAGTACATAATATTACTATAATAGCTTCTGTGATATACCTTTTATTATCTGTAATCTTATTTTACTTCTTGCGTGATTTATCAATACAATTTATTTTTTCATATAATATTGGCCCGGGGTATGATAATTTATGATTGCCAAGGGGTATAAAAATAATATCGAAGGGGACTTTTCTCTGTCGAGCGTCATCACTGATGCTAAACATCATCGGCCTCCTTCTGTGAGACAGTGAAGTTCTAGAAGGAGGCCGACGAATAGGTGAGAGGATAGGATGATAGAGGATGAATAGGAGGAGGAGAAGGAGAAAGTGCTGCCGACATGGCCTCCCCCTGTAGACGACGAAAAACCCCTGTGCTCGTATCGGGCTCGAAATGATACCCGGGTGCCACTAGACACTATGTCGTGGGGACTGTTTGTAGCGGTCGGGCAGTTCTCCCTAAATCTGAGGAGTCTGACCTTGCTAGGGCCAGCCTGTCGCTGAATTGATCCTGTTGTTTATGGATCCGGGACCCTCGCAAAGCGGCTGAAGGAGCGTAAAAATTTCCCCTGCGTCAACAAAAAAGCGGAGTATAAAAACAATAATCATCAGTCGCAACACGGTCGCAAGACTTACAAACGCCAGTGAAGATGGAGGTTTCCGTCACATAGTTCATTAAATCTTTTCACAGTCACTAGAACAGTGGTAACAGTCATGAGGGAGCGACCAGAGAGAGAGAGAGAAAGAGAGAACTGTGGTAAAGTAAATGAAACAGTAGTAACATATTTATCTCACAAAAGTTCCGCTCCTAGTGGGATTCGCAGCGACAATCTCTTAACACGGGATTGCCTCTCAATCATTCTAGTGAAGTAGGTGTGTAAGATAAGCCGGTCTTTTGAGATACTTGTTTAGTTTATGTTAAGTATTGTAACTATACCCCTGTAATCTACACGTGGATTAATAAAAATGTTATCAAGTATGTAACATTAATAATTAAAAATTAGAACGACATAATATTATGTATACAATACTACTGTTAAGATGTCTGAAGAAGATCTAATAAAGGACCGAAACGTCGCAAATTAACAAATGTGTTTTGATTGACATATTTCTGTCCACATTTAGGTACCCTGCAGTAGCTAAATAGCACTGCAACTGTACTGGATTCAATTACGAGAGCATTATATTATGTGTGTGTCTATAGTCTATAGCCTCCCAACGCTCTATAGTCTTGATCTCTAATTATAATTTTCTATTGACAAATGACGCAAATTATCCTGCCAACTGCAGATAACACGTATAATGAAAGGCATGCCGGCATATAATGCTTATGTCATGTATTACAATATTACAGTTTGAGATTACAGGTAAAAACCTGTAGCAAAAAAAATTCCAAATTATCTTAAATCTTTTTGAGGCGGTAGAACTACAATCTTGGTGTTTATTGAAAGAAGCGTAACCAGTAGTAGACAAAAGAATATAAAAAATGAATGATAAAAAGGTTAAAAAAAAACATGTTGAACAGTTTGCAAGAAACGAAATTTATTAAGCCATCGTTACGATACTAAATTGTTTCCGGAAAAACCTGCAAGAAATAAGAAATACAAAAGTAAGTGTTTTTAGCGTTTTAGTACCTAGGTATAAGAAAGCGGATTGAGAATATTATTTTTACCTTTATTACCCTAATAATCATATAATAGATCTTCAGCGGGTGTGGAAAGTAGGAATTTCTTCATAGTTTCAAATACTCTATCGTTTAACTTATCCAAGAAGTTCCTTCCGTATTGTTGCCAAATGCTTCTAAATTCTTTTGCCAGGTACAAATCAGTTTCCAAAGCTAAAAACATAACATTACAAACAATTAATTAATTATAGTTTTTTATACATATAATCTGACATTAATTATAAACTTAAATAGGTACACGATTTTCAACACCTTCCACCAATATAGATTTTGTGCTATTTAGGTTGTACTTGTCAAAGTCCATAGTAAAGTATCAACCCTTTATGTCCCACTGCTGGGCACGGGTCTCCTCCTCGAAATCAGGCGAGGAAGGTAATGGGTCAAAGTCCATATTAAACCTAAATTAGTACCTACACAAGAACTCAACTAGGACTCACTCTAGCAACTCTATTAAGCATTAGCTCTATTAAACACAAGAATCAAACAACTTTTACAGATTCGTGGTATTTTCAATCTCCCTATGACCAAAGTTGATGTAAAGCATCCTAAATTTTGGACTAATTTTTTTTAAACCAAGATAATGTCCGTAAAAGTTGTTAGTGAAATAGGCGTAAACATTAGAAAACTCTTGCTGTAAATTTATCCTCTTCGAACCACGTTTAGTTACGAACATTGGTGTTTTCTGACATCTAAGATTATAATCACACAGCTGATAAAATGTTATATAATTGAATAAATAGATTCCAGACTGTCCGGCTTAGATACTAGTGTCTTGGCGTTTATTAAGAAAGGCCCGAGTTTTGATGATGATGAGTAGATTCAAAGATTACTCTCTACAAACTGAACAAGGTATAGACTCACATGTTAGGTACATCATTATAAAATTGGCATAACATTCGATTTTCTATTCAATGAACAGCAACCACGGAATTTTTGAACCAATGTAAATCAGGAACCTTCGAGAAAACAGCAAGCGTTTTCTAATCTTCTGGCGTAGCGGGCGTCTACGTATTCTTCTTATCATATACCATCAGCTAAAATAACTCTCCTATAGAAATCTCTGTCTTAAAAAATTGCACCTTACCTTTGATAGCGTTATCTTTGTTCACATTTTCGAAATAGGACTCCACATTGCGCATGTCGAACCAGTAGTGATATTTGTTCAGTTGTAGATATTCCTTGCCATTATATCCCTTGATCATCTCGTAATCCATTGTCATGTCGTTGTCTAAATCGTCTAAAATATTGTATTTTAAATTAATATGGTTATTTTCACTATTTAAAACGGGATATTTACCATCTTTTTATCTTCATTCATAGACCATGTCTAAATATCCAGGTCCGTCAAATAAACAAAAACGTGGTAAATATCCCATTTTAAATTATTTTAATAACATGTAAATTACTATTTTATTTTACAAATTAATAAATATTTTACTGTAGGATTATGACTGCCTATGTGGCGCTCAAGCCGGAGATAGTGGGTTCGAATCTAGCCAGGGATATAGCCTGTTAAATGTGTGTATAATAACATAAGTATTATAAATCTTAAATACATTGTATTGTATAAAAGTATTAAATAAATAATAAATTGTCTATAATATATTATAATAATGTATAATAGAAATATAGGTGCTAGATATTGTCAGTTAAATCAACAGCACAACACAGCAGGTATGCTGTACTTATAAAATAACAAGAATTTATACGAAAATAATAAAATATAGCACCCGTTGCTTCTTTGTTTCATATATATACGTATTATTATTATTATACTGACTTTTCCTAAAAAAATCCCACATCATAATAATAAGAAACCTATTTTCCGTCAATAGACCGAAGTTATGGTATTTCCACAGAAAATAGCTTTAAGAGATAATAATATATTATAATATTATAACTTACAAAGATTAAAAGCCGCTGCTCCTTCACCAACGAATGTTATTCTCTGTAAGTAGCCTTCAGACGTAGTGTGACCCAATATGGTCAAATACGGAATACGTGCTTTAAAATGGATTTTTCTCGCTTGCTTGTCAAATCTGAAAAAAAAACAATTTGTATATAATGAGTGCTACTTTTTATACCAATATATATTTGGAGAAGCTTAGGTCACATCCAAGAACAGTCGAAACGGATTTGCACACAAACATTTCTACTTTAACGTGCTTAAAATAAATAATAGCAATATAATATTTAGGAAAGGATTTTTGTAGAAAAGCACGTACAGTCGATTAACATGACTATAAGTGATCAAGAATATCTATAGCCATCCGCTACACCAGAGGCTAAAAAAAATATTGCTGTTTTCTCGAAGGACCGTGAGTCATCTGAAATACTGTGATTAAACCATCGGTCAAACGATTTACCGGAAGGGTTGCGCTGTGCTGGGCTAACATAAAAAAAAAGATTTGAAAAAAGAAAAACGTATCTAATATAGGATAGGAATCTAGACAAGACCCGTGTGTGATGGTTTGCAAGGTAGTAATAAAAAAAAAGTTAGGTAGTAGTAAAGTATCAACCCTTTATGGCCCACTGCTGGGCACGGGTCTCCTCCTGGAGGGTAATGGGCCATAGTTCACCGATGCGCTGGCCCAGTGCGGGTTGGTGAACTTCACACACCTTCAAAGACTTTCAATCTCATCAGGCATGCAGGTTTCCTCACGATGTTTTCCTTCACCGGTAATAATAAATTACCTATTGTCATTTTCATTACCATAACATTGTAAACACGGCAAATATTTCACATTAAAAAAAATAGTTTTTAAATATGCCATCTATATTCCAAAAGCAAAATATTAATGACCGAGTCCTTCTTAATTTATTTTACCCTCTGCATTAATACCCCCATTTTAATAGGAATAAATCTATAATTATTTTAATTGAAATGGACATGGGCCGGAAAGTTGCTACGAAATCAATTGTGACAACAGGGATTTCTCATAAACCTTCTATAACATATTTTGTACCTTTTAGTTTTAAACCCCCCTTAAAACTTATATTCCAATGAAATGTTTAATACTTGTTAAAACTTAAGACTGAATTCAAACAATATATTACTGTATAAAATTCCATTAAAGCTACTTACAAACAAATTCAACGAATACGTTTTTACCCGATAACCGTTAAAGGAAAACAACACAAGGAAACCTGCATGCCTGATGCGATTAAAAGTATTTGAAGTTCACAAAACCTCTTTAAGCCAGCACACAATACTCTCGCCTAATTCGAAGATGAGACCCGTGCCCAGCAGTGGGACATATAAGGGTTGATTTTTTACGCTTTTACTACAGCGCCCCTAGACAAGAGGCGTACGCGCCGATTCCATTCCTTTGCGTTTCCTCCGTAACTCATAGGGTTGCTGCATTTTTTTTAAAAAACGTTTAATAAGACACATAAAGTATATTATGGTTTTAGAAAAAGCAAAGGAATAGAATCGGCGCGTATGCCACTTATCTAGGGGTGAGTATTAGAATTAAAAGCAAAACTTACTGCACTTTTTCGATTATCGAACCACTGAGTCCCCTTACTTCAATATTTGACATCGTTGAGTTGAGTCCATCTTGCTCAGCGTGTATGGGAGCCAGGAACATCGGGTCTAACGGCTCAGTGTTCAGGTTATTATAGCCGCCAGAAAATATTGAATTAGCATAGTTCTGGGCTAGGTTCGCCAAGCAAGGTGTGTCGTAGATACTACATTTTGGCACCGCAGCTGTAATATTTTTTTAATAATTTTAATAAAGTCATGTAACTAATATAATATTATGTATTTTGAGGTAACCTACTTCAATATGTACAATAATAATGTTACCGATTCAAAAAGTTCAAAATATGTGTACAAACGTGGAACTGTAGGGATATTAGGCGAGGGAACGGTCGTCTTGGTGTTCATTTAAGGACGCCTACATTAGATACTAGTGTTTCTAGATTAGTTATGTTAAAAAATGTTTTATTTAATCCTGTAATTGCTCAGTGGAAATTGAATTAACTTTTTAATACTTAGTATAAAATTTATTCTTTTACTTCTATTTTGATTCTTATTATATTTTTTCCCGCTTCACCAATCTGACAAATTTCAAGCGGACAACAACATTTTGAACTTGGCAACATTTTACTAGTTAAAAATAATAGATTTAACTTACATGCGAAATTCGCCAAATGCGTTATGTAAAACAAAGAATTGATGGCGGCCATGGATTCAATTTTCAATCTCTGTCCTCGGTAATGAACTACTTATTTCTTGGAAATAGTTTGCTTTATATATAACAGAGAACACGTAATACTTGTTTAACGAGTTAGGCTTTTTGGTTTTTGATTAATTGATAAAACATATACATGTTAATATATTATGTTATCACTAGCTAAAGCCCGCCGCTTCGCTCGCGTTAAACTCGGCATAACGTAAAAGGTTTTAATTAAATAGTATAATTCGTTTGTATCATAGAACCTGTACTAATTTTACGGAGTCTCACACAAATTTCCATCCCCCGTTTTAGGGGATAAAAATTCCAAATAAATAAGGCGGGTATTTTTCGTTGGTAACATTAAAGACTCCGTGTAACGAGTATAGCTCCCTATCTTAAAAACTGCGAAAAGTCCCATAAAAATCCCTTTTAAGGAGTTTGGGACGGATTTGAAAAAAAAAAATATTTTATAGTCAGGAATTAGTCCGTCTACAAATCTTTACCTACCTTGTAATTTGCGGAATGCTCCATACAATCTTTCGCCCCCAATTTAAGGAAAAATGGTGATGAGAAAGAGACAAAAAGTAGCCTATCTCACTCTCCATCCCTTCAAATCTCCACTTAAAAAATCATGTAAATTCGTCGCTCCGTTTTGTCGTGAAAGAGTGACAAATAAACAGACACACACACTTTCCCATTTATAATATTATTAGCATTAGTATAGATGGATAAATATGCAACATTCACATCACGTTCACCTAGATCGTGGGAAGCTC
Organism: Lycaena phlaeas; assembly: GCA_905333005.2. Taxonomy (NCBI): domain Eukaryota; kingdom Metazoa; phylum Arthropoda; class Insecta; order Lepidoptera; family Lycaenidae; genus Lycaena; species Lycaena phlaeas. The sequence goes on from HG995176.1 coordinate 5,835,637, forward strand.
GTAAAGCTCGTTTTTTGCAGACATCTATATTCATAATGCACATGATATTTTGTACTTGGCGGGATTCGAATCCGAAACCTCTTTGTAACCTCGTCTAAAAGCCTGGGGGCCTAGCAAAAATGCCGTTAAGAAAGCGTTAGCGAAGTTCGAAAATGCTGAAATGAATGCGTTGACATAAGACAGTGCTTAATCACGTGGTCCATCCTATACATTTTATCATTTCGAACTTCGTTAACGCTTTCTTAATGGCATTTTTGCTAGGCCACCTGATCACTGGACCAGCCGGTCGTCTAAGAGCTGACCTTATCTCTCGATCATTTAATGTGCCTGTAGATGACGCTTGTCAAGCTTTTTAGATATGCCATTGTTCTGTTGTCACGGCTTCTCGAGGGTTTGTATGATTTGTATGATAAATTACATTTGTATGATATAACGTGAAGAATGAGCTCGTTGAAATGGCGGTGGGCTGATTAAAACACTTAGGAGAACGGATTGACCATGAAGGTTCAAGAGTAGTGTTTTGTAGACGAAGTGTTGATCGGCCATTAACTAGGTGGGAAGATGATCTCTGTGTGGCCGGTCGTGTTGGATGCGAGTTGCAAGGAATCGGTCGTCTTGGCGTTCATTGAGGAAGGCAAATATTTAGCAGTGGACGGATAAAGGCTGATGATGATGATGATATTTATACTATAAAGCCCTATGGCTTATATGGATTTAATTGAAGAAGAATACAAGAACTAAATTGATTCAAATTTACAAATTTTTTACCCGACCCTGCAAAAAAAATCCAAAAAGAGTACAAACAAAGTATGCCCGTAGTGTAATGCAAAAACATTAAGTGTTGGGCGTAATAAAAAAAAAAACAAATTGAAAAAGTTTTAAGCAATTGATATTTAGTATTTACTTTAAAACTGGTTTTAAATATAGAGCCTCATGACAAAGAAACAGGTATCAATGTAAAAGGTGTTTTATGGACCTGTAGTAGTAGAACTACTGCCGTAAGTGTATTCCGTATTATTACTTGTTTAATTTTTTTATTTTTTTTAACAGGAAAACATAATATTACAGTAGCATAAACAGTTTTATAGCCTAGGAGGGCAAACGAAGTTGAACTCCATTTACGACAATTGATTCATATAAACGTTCACACGTCCAGACGTTATGCAGATGCGCTCACGAACCGCATGAAACACGACAGCATAGCTGTCACTTTACGCCGGTATCATGTGAGCGAATAGTATCACCTGGTCCTGCCGAACTAATTTGCCTGAACAGTATGGCAGTACCTCTTACTCCGTAACTTATTGTGTATATGTGTCCAGAGAGAAAATATACAAATAAACGATTAAATGAAACAGTCTGCTTAACTGACGGTTAGAGATTACCAATGTCCATAGACAACCGATACAGCGGATTTGTTGGTACGACATCCTTACTAATATTATAAAGGCGAAAGTAACTCAGTCTGTCTGTCTGTCTGTCTGTTACGCTTTCACGCCTAAGCCACTGAACCGATTTTGATGAAATGGAACAGAGATAGATTAGAGCTTGGGAAAAGACATAGGTTACTTATTGTCGCGTAACTAAAAAGCTTAGGGTGGTTTATGGTATATTAGATGATGATGAAACTTTAATGGCCTCTTTCTGCGAGACAGTGATGTCCCACATGATGGCCGACGAACGGGTGAGAGAGGAGGCCGCCGACGTAGCCTCCCCCCGTAGACAACAAACGGGGGTGCGTCGGAGGCGCTACTTAATGCGCTTCCAATAACGCCCCTGTGCTCGTGTCGGGCTCGGGATGGGAACCCGGGTCCTGCTAGACACGACGTCGTGGGGACTGCCAAGTCGTAGCCGGGCAGTCCTCTATTGTGGAGAATCTGGTCTTGCTGGGACCAGTCTGTCGCTGAGGGTTTCCCGTGCTAGCCTGCAGATCCGGGTCCATCAGATAGCGGCTGAAGGCTCACGCAGCGGTTTTAGTGGGGTAGGGCACCCAAATGCGAGTCCCCACACACGCCAGCTCGCCTACTCAGGCTCTGTTATGGTCGTAAATGATTTCCGCTGCGTTATCAAAAAAAAAAAAATGATGAAACTTTGCATTTAGGCACTTGATAAGAATTAAATAACCATTAATAATGGTTTCACCGTTTTTAAGATTTTTGCGTATATGGACATTAAGGGTAGTTAAAAAAAATCTGTCTATGTTTACTATACGTACACGCTGTACGGAACTGCGCTACTCCGAATTTAACGCGAGCGAAGCCGCGGGCAACAGCTAAATACCGCTGGTAGCAGCTGGATTTACATAGTAGTTTAAGAGGCTGTACTGCAGTGGACGATGCTGCTGCTGATGATGATGATGATGACAATAAAGTTCAATGATCTCTTAGAGATAATTATTAATTATTTATGTAATATTTAAATTTTAGTCATACATAATATACATAAACATCCGTGTCTATGTATATGCTAGACTGATTTATGTATAATTATTTTAGTATTTATAAATTCATTTATTTCAGATCATGTAAATTATTATAAAGATCTTAAAATGTATTTTAGTATTGCATCATTTTTAATCACTTGTAACATAAATTTATTGTAATTAATTTAACAAAAATTATTCACATTGGACTCGGCCTCTTATGTGAGAGGTTTCGGGTTCGATCCTGACACCCCGTGTGTGCCTTGAAATGGGTTTTTCTAAATTTCTAAGTGCACTCCAAACACGAGACCATTGCTCGCTCACCGGTGAAGGAAAACATCGTGAGGAAACCTGCATGTCTGATGAGATTGGAAGTCTTTGAAGGTATGTGAAGTTCACCAACCCACACTGGGACAGCGCGATGAACTATTGGCCCATTATGACCCTCCTCGCCTGATTTCGAGGAGAAGACCCGTGCCCAACAGTGGGACGTAAAGAGTTGAGACTTTATATATATATATATTATATTATCTGTGAACTCCGGTCGTTTAGAAATCAATACAATACAATGATGATTAACTTGTGTATAGTGAGTCTGTGTGTGAAAAGATTTGTATTAAACGATTTTTTATTTACTATAATTCTATAATTTTTTTTTCAACTCATCATCATCGTCATCATCTATTTCTACTACAATCTAGTAAAATATGAATCTGTGTAAGATGTGTCTCTGTAAGAGATGTATATAAAAAAAACCTCAGCGTCAGAAATTATAATATATTTACATTAATATATTATATTATACTAATATTATGAAGAGGTAAAGCTAGTGAGACTGAATTGTGTAATTTCTGCCCCCTGATTCTGTAAGAGTCATTTTCTAGGCTGTGTGCCGCGACGAGCTCGTCTCGGCGAACAGCGTTGACGGCGCTAGGGTGTTTTATATGGTTTGAAAAGCTTAGTGAATACCAAGCTGAATTCACTGTCACAGCCTTGCGACAGCGCTGTGTTTCTTACAGAATAGCACTGCTGGACTTAGGGAATGACTTTAAAAATTATTTAACCTATAAAGGCTACGTTATTATGATATAAGCTATAATTCGCCTATTAAAAATCGAAAAAAATATGAATTCGCCGTACTCCCATATAAATGTGTGGCACGCAGGTGAAACCGCGTGGAGCCGTTAACGTTATAAATATATTCACGCGAAAAAAAAACAAAATTAATTTATTTAAATTTATAAAATATAAGATTGCACCTCGCGGGACTCGCGCCTTAATTTCAAAGTATAGTACAGTTTATTAAACTAAATCAGAGTGGGTAAGACATTTAAAAAAATATTGTATTTTTGCAAAGTATATATTATATATTTTTTTAGAAATAGCTATAAGCTTACATGTATTCATTATCATAATAATCAGTCATTTCAGCTGATTTAACATAGCAAAAAAGTTAAGTACGTAAATAAATTATTACAAACAATATTATTATTTAGGTTTCGATGAATTAATAATTACATTGTTTCTGAAGCAAGCAAGCAAATATAATTTAAATTCATTTTTAAATAGCTCTTATCCTGAATATTTAACTGCCACAACTTTCTCATGAAATATTTTTTTTTATTAGTTTTCTTAATTTTAGAATTCAGTGCTATACACAATCAATAGTAAATGCAAAGGAAAAGAAATTAAATAATTTGTAATAATCTGTTGGATATTAACTTGACGTCGATTTCTTTACCGTTTACCTGAAATAAAATGAGTGAAAATCAGTTGTTCTAATCGTGAAGAAGTATTACTTAGTATTAAAACTACTAACTCACAACAACTAATAAATGCACCTTAATTAAGATGAAGAGTATAATTTTTAATGGGCATAAATTCTTAAATGGAAACATCGTTAGGAAACCTGCATGCCTGATGAGATTGAAAGTCTTTGAAGGTATGTGAAGTTCGCCAACCCGCATTGGGCCAGCGCATCGGTGAACTATAGCCAATTACCCTCCTCGCCTGATTTCAAGGAGGAGCCCTGTGCCCAGCAGTGGGACATACTATTAGAAGGGTTGATACTTTTACTTTATAAATTCTTAGGTAATTTTACTTGTGATCAGTAAGTATCATGTACAGATAAATTTACCTGCTTCTTTGATTACTTAAATTTTGTGGCGCAAATGTCTATGTATGTCATTAATCATTTCCCACCAGCTGGTGAACTGATCATTTTCCCCCTCTTGTATAAAAAAGGGATTTTTTTTTAGTAAGCATCCTACGCTTTCTTTTAAACTAACCTTATATCGTATGTCCTTTAGTAGTCATATAATAAATTTTCCACGGGCTGGACATGGAAAAACTTTTTCAAAGTTTCAAAAATCCTATCGTTAAACTTATCGAAGAAATGTCTTCCGAACTGTTGCCATACTCTGCCAAAATCTTTCTTTAAGTATTCTTGAGCTTGAATAGCTGAAAATATTCATTTAGATTAAATACATTATCATCATCACAATAAAAAGAAGAAAAAAAAGTAGAAAGAACAATATTCTTAAACATAATAATATTATGTGTTTGACCTGAAACGTAAGATGGGAAATCTATGTCTCTGTAATTACACTGCCTAAAAATAATGTTCGTCTCGAAATACAGCTATGCTGTTTTACAGAAGAAACAAGCCGGATGGTGGCATCAATTCACACGAGAACGCAGCGCGTGCGCCCAACAGTAATACTAAACCGAAAAACTTGAGTCTAGGTGAATAAATTATTACATGCTTAGAGCAATATTCAGACAGCTAGGCACAGTATAGGCTCGGAGCTGATAGCGTATCCGACCGGATTCGGTACTTCCACGCCTTGTCACTGTGTTCCAACACGAGAGTACAGTTACGCCATGACTCTAGTCATGTCCCAAAACTCTGGCCCCACCCGAAACATCCATTATTTCCTTTCATAAGGATTGGCAAAACGTCTTAATTTTCCAGTTGCGATCCCTATGGGCGGTTGTAATCAACTATTAAAAAATAAAGCCAATTACTCGTTTATTAACTATTAAAAAATATTAAGAGAACACTTTCTATCTTAAATTCCCGCTTTAAGATCCAAAGTTTTTATTAAAGCGAAACATTGATTAGCAGATTTTTTATTTTTATTTTAAATTTTACCTTTGACGTGGTCGTCCTTGTTAATGTTTTCCAAAAAATGGTCGACGCGTCGCATGTCGTACCAGTAGTAGAATTTGTTAAGTTGAAAATATTCTTTGCCATCCTCTCCCTTAATTATCTCGTAATGTATTGTCAAATCGTTATCCAAGTCATCTGAATTAATATCAATAGTAAGGGCCTGTTTCACAATCTCCCTTTAAGTTCCCTATAGGCTATTGGCAACATATTTGACAGATGTTTGACAGATAGAGTATGGAGTATCTGTCAAACATCTGTCAAATATGTTGCCAATAGCCTATAGGGAACTTAAAGGGAGATTGTGAAACAGGCCCTTAGTAAATTAAAGTTTACAAAACATAAGCTTTTTTAAGTTGTGTGTTATATTTAAAAAAAACATAGTGTAAGTTTCTATAGTGTACAACAAATCCTCTGCTAATCTCTCACTGGCCACTGCTCGTCATGTCATCTTGTCATCTAGTTGGAAAGTGGAGACATCCCATATGTGATCTTTGCAATAAACGGTAAAACGCTGATGATGATGATACATGTACATTTAAGGTACCCGGGCCTAGCCAGACACGACGTCGTAGGGACTGCCTAGTAACAGCCGGGCAGTCCCCCCTTTATCTGAAGAAGCTGGCCTTGCTGCCAGTCTGTCGCTGAGGGTATCCTGTTGCCTGCAGATCCGGGACCCTCACAAAGCGGCTGAAGGCGCTTGCAGTGGTTTTATTGGGGTAGTGCACCTCAGCGAGTCCCCACAGACGCCAGCGTGCCTACCCGAGGCGATGGTATGGTGCGAAAGGATTTCCACTGCGACATCAAAAAAAAAAGGTAAGTACATTAAAGCTACAATAAGATTAGTTTTACTTACACAAGTCATAAACTGCTTTCCCTTCTCCTATGAATGGCACTTTTTGTATATATCCTTTGCTGGTGTAGTTGGTGACTAAAGTCAAACAAGGAACGCGGGACTTCATACGGAAACTATTTTCATGTTTATTAAATCTAAAAACGTAATAAATGCTTTCACTATTCGCCGTTCGCAAAAGTCATAGGATGCTTTAGAATTTAGATGTAAAATGTTGAGACATACTTTTTTAACTTGTAAGTGGATTTAGTGGTAGTATAAGTGTAAGTGTGTGTATTGAAGTTGTAAGTATAAAAAGTACCAAATTTATTATTTTATATTAAAGTATAGGCGCGATTCCGCCGCGGCGCATGGAAGGACTAGGCACGTTTGTCAAACTTCGCTTTGCAAGAAACCCACATAATGTGCAAAGCCTTGCCGTGCGTCGCAGTGGAGCACACCTTTGAGCTACGCTTTGCCAGAAACTTCGATCAATTATACCCAGAAATGTCAATAATATCGTAGTGTGTCTTTCGTGTCTCGAAATTATAATTTTCTTCCAAAGCGAAACTTGACAAACGCGAGTAACCTCTTCGTGCGCCGCGGTGGAGCAGCACCTTTTTTGTAATATGTCTAATGTAATAAATAAATAAAATATAATATTGCTTTAACTTTTAAAACCTATTTTTATAATCAAAAATTTTAAAGATAACTTACTGCACTTTTTCGACCACTGTCTGTTTTAAACCCAACGTACTAATTTCTGACCATGTAAAGTTCAAATCATCTTGTTCTATATGTATAGAAGGTAAAAACATTGGATCTAAAGTTTCATGGTCGGAAGAAGCGCTGCTAGTTATTATAGCAGTAACAGAGGTCTGAGCTAGATTCACTAAGCACGGTATTTCGTAAATACTACATTTTGTCATAGGCGCTGAAACAAAAAAAAATTATGTGTTATTTATACATTTTACTCATTTATAGCTTAATTTTAAATAAATAAATATAATGTAACAATCACACCACGTTAACCTAGTTAACTTGTTTTACGTCAAACGAATCTATCATTATTCGAACCAGCAATAGCTGCCTAAATTTAAGCGTCCAGTATCCTTACCACTCGACTAGCCGGCCGTCAATTTATTAATGAAAGAATAGAATAGTAAAATGTTTGTAACAAAAATGTTTACGAACGTTATGGAAAACATTTTTAAACAGCAATGTAACATCACCATAATATTAAGGGGTTTTTTTAAGTAGACTCAAGGCAATCTATCGATTCAGATCGAAGCTAGAATATAATGTTATGCTAGCTTTGCGTTCCTTTCTATGATGTCTGAGATTCCTGATAACTTTTATTTGTGCCTCTTTAATTTTTTTTTAATTAAGTTTAATTTAATTTATTTTCTCTTGAGATAAAGAGTCAAAAATATAGAGGCCAAAATTTGTCTTTTGTTAGTGATAATATTATAGGTACTAAAAACATGCTCAATTGAAAGTCTAGTCTAGTTACTAAAAGAAAATAGTTGCCATATATTAATAACTTATACCACAACATTATAAATCCGAATATGGATGTAAATTTAAGTTATCGCGAGTAAAACATCTATAAGTTATTTCTAAAAACTGCCAAACCAGCAAACTCTCCTTAAGTCGATGCACTAAATTCCCATTCGTACTCAACCATCCAAAAATTTGCAATTTTGGTACATATAATTAAAAATGTAACTTAAAAAGGTTCCAAGTTAAAAAAAAGATAGCAATTCCATCTTGCCAAAAAAAAAATAGATTTTGCATTACTTACGCGCCAAATGAGATAGTTGGGTTATTAAAAGTAGCGAATTTAATGCAGTCATGTTTCTCACTTTCGACGTGACAACCTCGATCAGCGGGCAAAGGACATATGAATATTCGTTAAAGATTTTCGCTTTATATAGCTTCAGTAAGATAGCTAGGATGACTAAAGCTATGCATTTTTTCCTTCCCAATTAAATCGCTCTTGATGTAGTTAGTGTAGGTACATTATGAACGATTTAATTGACAAAGATATTATAGACAAAATGACTATTGACTATAGCGACTCTGCATTTAATCTGTGCTTAGGGGGAAATGATACGTTTTCATTTTGTAAATATAATATAAGCTCCGTTCAAACGAGCGCTTTTATATCGAGCGTTAGAAAAGCGTTTGATTGGACAAATGGACCATGTACTATATAATATTAATAATATGTTCACACGAAAGCGTATTTAAGAGGCGGCGCTTTTTTATCAAGCGTTGTTGGATTTTCGACGTTGAGTGTAGGACATTTAGACTGAATTGAGCATGCGGAGTTCGTAACTCGAGCCAACGGAACGCTTTTTAAACACTCCTGCGAACGGGGGGCTTACTAACACATTACCGTGCTGTTGCTGTTGAAATTGGTGAAAATAATGATTCCACATCTGAAGATATTATAATTCTATTTGGAATCAATGATGTTCAAATATCTTCTGTTTTGGAATTTATTTTCTTGTAGAAGAAAAACGATTTTATGAATGAAATACGGCTATTTAAACAATGTCACCAAGCCAAAAACCAAATCATTGCATAAAATTATCTCTCGTTTTTAGATGATTTATAAATAAATAAAATAAAGTGGATGGTAAAAAGATAACACCTATCTATACAAGCACATATTTTTACGTTATATAAAAAGAGCTCTTATAATATATTGTAATGTAAAGAAACTTCATTTAAAAAAACGAGGCCCTTTTTCTAAGCATCCGCTATCCCTCCGTCCTACCTTTAAAGGGTCTTTTTAACCTTAATGGACACTGGGATGAAATTGTCACAGAATGTGTTGTTATGCCGGATTATCTTACAATAATTAAAATAAAATTGTGCGACACAATTTTGAAGGAGCTTTTTTGTTGCATTAATTTTTGCTTATAGCTGTAAATTGTAAACTTTTTTTAGTTTCTTACTAGATTCTTCTTCTAGTAGTATTTCATTTAAAGTAATAGAATATTTGAAAATATAGTAGAGCTAGAGTTTGTTTCGCCGGTTCTTCTCAGTGGGTTTGGTTTGGAACCGGTGGTAGACTCAATTGACGTTCAAAAACATACTTTGATGGTACTACTTGAAAAAAAAATGTCTTTGACTTTGGCTGTAGTGTAGTTTGGTCTTAATAAGAAGTAATTTTGGGATAATAATAACCACGGCTAATGAGATAAAAATCCTTTAAGGTGTCCGATGTTCAACAACCCGCATTGGGCCAGCGCATCGGTTAACTTTTTTCCTTTAACCCTCAACCCAACAGTGGGTTATAATATTCTATGGGTCGATACTTTTTACTCTCTATTTTAGATTAAATTATGCCTTAACATAAAATAAATGCATTTATTTATGCATTACTCATACATGTACGGAACTCATTGTGCGCAAATGTAGCTTAGCCTCTTTTTTTAATTATAAAACATTAATAAAATAAAATTAAAAATAATATTGAGGTCTTTTACGTTTGCCCTCTATACAGGTTTCCGCGAATCATATCCACAGAAGGTATCAGTCTTCCGCATACAGCGGGCGTTTCCTGTAAACAAGTCTAGGCCCGAATGCATTTTAAAAAGAGGAGGATAATTCGGACGGAGGGTTTTTTACCACCTCAATTTATTCGTATTTTTTCAAAAACTTCCTTAAGTTTCGCGCCTATGTGATCTGACTACCTCTTTGGCTCAATGATCGCTTTTTTTTCGGATGGAGCTATGCTAATGGCCCTAATGGCCCTAATGCTTCATCGGAAGTGGGGTGAGTCGGTTGGTATCACCCAGTGATATAGTAAGTGGGGGGTTGCCCCCCGCCAGCCGTGGAGTGTGACTTCCACGGCTTCATGACATCGGGTTTGTACCTGTGGCGGATCTCTGCCTCACCACCGTCGGATAAACGAATGATCGTTACCTCCCGACTTGCCCTCCCGCGTTGGCTCCGCGCCTTTCCTAAATTTAGAATCATCTAGAAATATGTATCATCATCATCATCATCATCATCAGCCTTTATCCGTCCACTGCTGAACATAGGCCTCCCTCCATGAACGCCAAGACGACCGATCCCTTGCTATTCGCATCCAACGCGGACCTGCCAGAAAAATGTTGTATAGCATAACTATATTCTCATTTGTAAAAATATGTATTTTAAACGTGAAAAGTGAGGGTTGAAATATTTTTATAGCCGGATAAACTCAAATGAAAACCTTTGATATGCACATAAATGAATTACAACCGAAGTACCCTTTATCACTTCCATATGCTCGCTGTCACACTTCGAGTTACATTTTTAATGGAATTTCTTTATTCTTTTGTCACTGTTCTCGCATGTTAATATATTTTTTTATTTATGTCGTTTAAACGAGCGTTTGGAATTGTTTCAATATTATGATAGGTGTATACTTTTCTCAGAGACTATTATTAGTATTTTTTATGAAAATCGGATGGACAAACGCGGCATTTTGATCAGCTCAGGTAAGATAGATCCCCCACCGTGGTTCAGGCCTTGTCGATGTGTAAGCTCAGTAGCCCAGGGTGAGCCCAGCAACTTGGGCAAAGAAAATTTATCCGAACTCATTGTACTGTTCCGACGTTGGGAGTGGTGGTTCTGCGGTGCGGGACAACCACTCTATGGAGGTGGAGTCGGTCCCCGGAGGGCCTGACTAGCCGTCGAGGTGTCCTGTTTGCTAACAGATGCGGGGCACCTCACTAAAGGCGGCGTTGCTGGCACTCGCCGGGTTTTAGTGGGTAGAGCTGCGTCCACTTACCATCTTTCGGTCGCAGCGAGTCCAACATACCCGCTTGGGGAGACCTACTCTCCAGCGGGATGCCTCAGTGCATTTACCGGCGTTAAAGATAGATCCTGTTGGAAGTCGCTCGCAGGTGGTTGAGTGGTGGAATGCAACTCCCAAGTGCAAGTCCCCACAGAGGACCAGGAACCTCACCCGAGGAAAGTCTGTCTCTTATAGCATTAACCTGCGTAAATAAAAGATATATAAAATAGATAGTAAATATTAGTGTTCGTCATGACACTGCTTGCTCTGTCCTTCCCTCGAGAAACCAGAGAAACATAATAAATATGACTCAGAAAAGAAACAACACAGTGGTAAGTAAGTTGCTCTAGTAAAAAGATATTATTTTAGTGGCAACTATTTTTTATTGAATAAACGATAGGATTGAACAAGACAGGACACTATGGACTATTTTCCGTCGCTAATTAGGTGTGGTAGGCATTGACTTACTAATAAATTAGTAAGTCAATGGTGGTAGGTATATATTACAATTAGGTTATTAGTCTACCAAATTCCTTAATTACATATTTGTAATATACAAATATGATAATATATTGTATACAATATATTTTATGGTTATTTGAATAGTAGTATTTTTTAAATAAAAGTTATCTAGGTCGTTTTAGCGTTCCTTGAAGAAGTACTATGTTCAGCAGTAGACGGATAAAGGCTGATGATGATGAGGTATATTACTAAAATCATGTAAGCAACTCGACGAGATTCTGGTGGAATGATCAAAATTTTGGACACTATACGCAGCAGTATCGGGCTCAAATCCTGACTTCAAGTTATAATAACCTTAGCTCCAATATCTTAAAATCAATTTATTTGATGTATACGATTAAATCCATTTTATTTGATGAAATCGTGTCCCACGTGAATACGTGTATTTGCACGTAGTCATTTCATTTCCTTTAAAAGCGGATGTCAGTTCCCTCGTCGATATTTAATATAAATAACGAACTTCCTGCAATGAATTAAGAACTGAATTATATGAAAATTAATGAAAATAATTAATAAAATAACTATGATCTTAAAAAAGCCGCTTCACAAGTGCAAAAGAAAGTATGTATTTAATATACAGATGCATCACGCGCGATTTTGTATTATTATATTACTTATATCTAAATTTAGTAAAATTTAAATTAATCTGCATAGTAACTATTCGTAATCTAACAAACAACCGAAGCACATTTTTAATAATATAAGCTATATTTTAAGAGCCTTGACGGGTCCAATGCTATGGGCCTCGGATCTCCACGACGACAGTCCTGCGCCACCCGTATACAGCGGATTCCTGCGACTTTCACCAGGTCTCCTAGTGGGGGGCCTACCAACACTGCGTTTTCCTGTAGACCTACGTCGTCGCCACTCTGGATCTCTTCGATTCCATCGGTTCTATGAGCAATGTGCCCTACCCTTTGCCAATTAAGTTGGGAAATTATCCGTTCTATGTCGGTGACTTTGGTCTACCTGGGCATCTCCTCATTTCTTATTCTATCACGAAGGAAAACTCCTAGCGTAGCTCTCTCCATTGCTTTTCCTACCTGAGGCCTTCTGATAAGGCCCATAGTGTGCGACCACGTTTCATAAATAAGATAAGCTATTTTTTTATCTTCGCAGCGGCAATCGGATTTAAAAGGTTTGCGCCGTTGCCATTCCGTCAACTCATTTCACATTTCCTTAAAAAGACAATCGGTCACGCAATTTAGTCGAAGCCAGTAAATTTGCATCGAAACGAGATGTAGCAGACGTCAAAAGTGAATCTCGAATAAAACTCCAGAAACCATTGGAAAAATTGAGCCTAATCTTCTGGGAAAAGTAATTTAATTTTCTATCCGATGTAACTTATTGAACAGACAAAAGACGAAATTTCGTGAATGTCCTCGTAAAATTGGTGTGAAGTTATTGAGTTTTTTTATATCTGAAAGTTTGAATATTTGACCTAAAAAGACATTTTAATAACTTACATAATTTTATGAACTCTGTCTGATTTCTGAATAAAAATGGAAATCGAAAGGTCAACTAATAAAAAAAAGCTTTAAAAACTCCTAAATCCGGAGTTAATCTAGAAGTGACCGTCTCATCCATACCTTTCATCCATGAATAAGCTGTCAAAAAGAGAAGGTATGCCTATTTTTGGCATGTGGGATCAAATCTTTTATTTTCGATGTTGCCCGTTTGTCATATTTTGATTTGCTTTTTTCTTTATCTTCCTTGATGAATGTAAAAAGTTGGTACATTTAAATTAAGTACACGTTTTAAAACTCATTTTTCCATCAACGTACTTTCTAAAATGATAATATAACCTAGCGTGTGGGCTATCATTAAATAGCCAAAATCCTACTCTCTGGAGAGTAGGATTTTGGCTATGGAGTAGCGCGCGCAATGAAACGCAAAATAGGTTGATTGATAATTGTACAAAACACGATATCTGCTATGTTTGGTCTTTCTGTATGCAAAGCCATTAAGTATTTACTAACTTACATCAAAGTAAATTGAGAAGTCATGTCTAATATAAATTTGAAATGATCTTAACACATTTCTGATTGATATTATATGTAGCTGAATTACTGCCTATAATAGGTTTATGGTGTATGCTTTCAATACAATATACATGCTAGACCCCCTTTAACCTATCGGGGCCCTGGGCACAAGGATAATGGAGCTCCGAAACAAATAACAATTTATACACCTGTGGCCTTTAATTTTGGTCTAGCCAAAGTAATCATAATAATTAGGACACTACTAAGCAATTATTGTTTAACATCCTAAAACGATCACTATATCATATTCTGATATACATAACGGGGCCCCATGGGTCGCGGGGCCCTGGGCAGTTGCCCAGCGTGCCCAATGGAAAAGACGGGTCTGTTAATACATGTGAAATTAAGCTATGTATTACTCGTATGTTTAAATATATTAATCAGAACTTTCGATTTTACCAATGTTATAGGTACTTGCCATGCGAAGTGCCCATATTTTATAAAAATGTATAAGGCAAAAATGAGCTATAATTATACATACCTATGGATTATGGATAGGGACACCGTAGGTATGTACATGATATATTTTTTTTGCATATAGCCCAACTTCACTCAGTAATTGTTTGCTAACTCTGAGAAATTTAGAGCTGAAGTTTTAAGTCCTAATGTTTAAAATATGCCTTTAAGTTTGTTAAAATATTGCATGAATAATTCCAATAATACGGCAAAAAAGTAATGTTCTATTGAAAAGTAAGGGTTATTAATATATAGACATAGGGGAAATAAAGTATATTTTAAATTTAATAAAATGGAATGAAGAGTCTGTTTGTAACATTAAAATAACCACTTTTTATTAAAAATACATCAGGGCCACGGTACATACACCAAAATAGCACTTTTTACAACTTTGGTCTGTATGTCCCTCTATTTGAGTTGTCTAATCTAATATCCGACACGGCTGGACCTATTTTGACGAGACTTTCACTGGTAGATAGTTTATGTAACAAAGAATAATTAGGGCTAATAGAAAGGCTAAAAATAATCATCATCAAACTGGATATATCCGTAAAACGAAGTTAATAAGTCGGGAGCAACAGCTATTAAAAATATTGCGACACGCATCTAACACAAACCGGCCATTGCACGTAGATGGTCTTCCCACCTAGCGGCCCATCACTTGGTCTACTTACACGTGGCCTCCACTTTACCACCTTATATAAACTCGGCCGTCTAGGCTTTCATTAAGGGGGGCCTATGTTCAGCAATGGACGAATTTAAGCTGATGATAATGATTTAAATAACAACCACCGCTAAAAGAATCCGCTTTTATTGTGTCACAGAAACACTTAAGCGATCAAGCTCATAATACTTTTTTCCGTATTGTTTAACAAATTATTGGGAAAATAAAAAAAACATATTACAATTAATGATTTATTGTAAATATATGAATTATTTTATTAAAAGATCTAACCCTTTTGCCTTAATTGGTCGTTTTAATCACAAATGTACATACTTAATCATTGTTGTAATCCGGGATCGGTGAACAAATCTCTGATTCGATCATTGTAATAACAAACCAAATTTTCTTTATATAAAACATTAGCAAAACAACTATATTTTGAGTTGTGATTAAAAATATTTTTTGCGCTAAATATTTACAATTGTGGCTGGTCTTAGTGATATTCTTTAATGATTATTGTTGCAACTTACATGGCACCGTCTATTAAACCTTGTTTAAGAAGAGGCATTTGTTTTCTCAGCAGTATACCTTTTGCTATTGTGCAAAATAAGTTTACTACGTGAATGAAATGAATAAGTAGCATCACTATCGATTCCTATAATTCCGAAGTATGATTCACTTTTAGTCCCTTAATAATAAATCAAAAAAGAAAAAAATTGACACTTTTTTAAAATGAATATTTGTCCTTATATAATATTATACCTACATCACAAGAAAAATTACGTACTAAAATTTCATTCACTTAGTTAACTTATTTTGCTTACAATATTGAAAGGTACTCTTCCAAATATTCGAATGGCTATATAGCATTGATATAATGACACTAAAGTTATGCAATATACTTATATGTGCAATAATGTGTAATTATTGTTATTATATGAGTGGGCTCACTTTAGTACAACAGTATTAGTATCTATAAAGATATCGATATACAGATGTAGTCGAATAAAAAAGTATTCCCATGATAAAGATATACATTGTAAACAGTGGCGTAACTACAGGGTGGCAAGTCGGCAAAATGCCACGTGCCCCCAGCTGGGGCCCCCGGTCGGAGGAGAATTCCAACTCCCAACATGTATTATTACACATTTAGTAAAAAAAATTGTGTCTTTCGTAGCATCCGATGAATTTGCCACGGGCCCCGAACGGTATAGTTACGCCACTGATTGTAAGGTAGTCATGTTTCTATTTAGCGCAAAAAATATACTTTAGTATATCTACTTGTTTATTAAATTCCTATCTACATATCATATAACAATCCACACATTCAAACCAAACGTGTAAACTTCACTCAAATCGACAAACTCATTTGCATAGTAAACTCACCACACACACACACACACACACACACACCTATTGCTAAGTAATAAAATAGTGCCTTTTAGTTTAGTGCCAAACTATTTGTAAATGGTCAAAGAATTTATAATTTAACTATTTGATTTTTTTATTACTATTGTTAAATAACGAGAACTATTAAGATGAGAAATTGAGTTGTGTTCACTTACTATACTTATAATCTAAAAGGAAAACGTGTTACAAAACTTACAAAGATATAGATTAAAAACTGGAAAAAGAAGAGGTAATCAACAGGAATAAAAATTAAAAATTGCGTCAGTATAATGTTTAGATTTTTTAAGCTATATAAGTTCTTATGTGGATTTAAAAATTGCATCTATTTAAATTACTAGAAAATTACTTTTTGTGAGAATTTTATTAAAATAAATGTTATTCGTAATTCAGATTTAAGATCCGCGACTTTTTACATTTAATTTAAAAATACACAAATTAAAGAAATACAACAATACAATTGACAATATTTAACCCTCTTGTATTACTAGCACTAGAAAAAGTAGCACTATGTTCAATACCACTGGTATGTTCATTCCTTCAACGTCTAAATATTAAAGAGACAAGTAGTATTCGATATAAACGTAGCCTGACCAGACATTTATAAAACTTGCGGAAAATTTCGGAACTAATTTTCGTATAGACTATACTATGGGTAACGGAATAAAAGATACAGTAGTGACACGACTACAGGGTTCATATATTTCTGGTCAGGCTGTACATAGAATCGGGCAATAAATGTTACCAACGCGATGGAGAAAGTTAATAATGATATTGAATTGTTGTCTTAAAAAAATATTTTGTGTATAGCTTGGATTTAAAAATATTCAGGTTGATTTGATATCTTTGTATAAAAATTATACGCCATTTAAATTATAAAAGGTATACTAGTTACTTGGTGCTCGTAAATTCACAAAAATGAGCGTTCCAATTTATAATAATACAAATGGGTTTAAACTACAATAAAAAAGTAAATTAAACTAATAATTGCAACTAATACAGTACATAAGGAATAACTATTATAACTACATTAATAATTTGGCAAATTTTAATATGGCAAGATTTTATTCCGTGCACAAAACACTACGTTTGCACTTATTGCAAATAATTTTAAAAATATCTATAAATACCATAGATATGAAAAGAACTAATTAGTCTCATAACTACTCTTTAAGAGTTATCTAGCCTAAATTAAATAATCACAATTTTATTGCCTAATCTATAATTGCTTACTTTTCATGTCGAAGTATCTAATATTAAATGAACATGGGAATTTAAATGAAATAGATTAATTTTTTAATTACTTAATTAATAAAAATACTTTAATTTTTTTTTTGTCGCGATATTTGATATTTCTCATTGTCTAGGAATGCATATTTTTCGTAAAAATATACACTTTTCAAAATATGGATAATAGTAAAAAACGGCAATACAAATACACACAGTTTTAAAAATTGTATTTCAATAAGTCGAAACAATTTTCATTTCACTTCTTATTACTTTGGAAGTTCTATATATCTTATTATTCAATAAATATTTATGGTTAAGTACATAAAATGACCACGTTTGCTGTAAGGTATTCAGAA
Organism: Lycaena phlaeas; assembly: GCA_905333005.2. Lineage (NCBI taxonomy): Eukaryota > Metazoa > Arthropoda > Insecta > Lepidoptera > Lycaenidae > Lycaena > Lycaena phlaeas. Next base: position 5,853,535 of record HG995176.1, read on the forward strand.
CGTCGAGAATTTTAGAAATTATTAATAAACCGAGATAGAATTCGTAGAAATAAAACACATAGTGTTATTATTGAATGGACTTCACGTGAATATTTATCAGAATACCTAAATATGGTCAAAAAAATAAATTAATTAACGTAATGCATTTCATAGATAAGTAAAGTACATAAGATAATTATAAAACATATTCAATTCGTTTTTACTTCATAAACATTCGACTTATGAACTGTGTAAATAAAAGAACTCGGAAGCTAAGAATTTTTTTTATGGCCATACTAGTTATACTAAAAGGGCAAAAGTATGTTTTTGTATGAATCGAGTTTATTAAGCAAGTTTCGATTTAAAGACCTATTTTCTTGGACTCAATTAACTGGCTTAATAAGTAACTTAATATATAGAACTTAATATTATAGGTCACATTTCAAACATTAATTTGGATAATAGTTCCGAGTGTTAATAAATATGTATAATAAACAAATATTTCCCTGTAGTTGTAACATACACATTTGTTTTCTGCTCACTCTTCACAGTACAAATGAAAACAGCATTTCAAATATTATGTAAAAAAGTTTTAATATTAGTCTCCAACTGTGATTAATTACTTCTTAGCATAAGAGAACTTGCTATTCTATTGGGCACGGATCTCCTCCTCGAAATTAGGCGAGGATGTCATTAGAACAAGCGCCAGCTGACTCAATGCTGATTGGCGAAATTTACAGTCTTAAAATCCTATTAGACACAAGAAATCACCAAATTCCCTCAAGATGTTTTAGAGCAACATTTTGATCACTTTAATTGTTTATTCACGCTAAAACAAATTATTCTATTATATTTAGAATACTAAAAAAAAATCATAATGTACAAGTGTGTATTACTTTCGTCTTACATTAAATTTTCATAACTTATAGACGGGTAAATACCTACTGATGTATTTCTTCTTTTAGTAGGGACTGTTTTTTTTTTAACAAACTCTTTTGTCCGATCTATTAGCCTAGATGCCAAGAAGTTTTACTTCAAAAATATATTTCAAACGTTAAGTACTTTTCAATCACTATTTGATAAGTATATTACGTACTAATTTGAATACTTACATTAATAATACCATCAAAAATTGCCCTTCCAAAATATTACCCTAGACATTTCTTAGGTTAAATTTATAAACAGAACAGCACTTTCACAAATAATGACTAGGTCCTTATAACTGTTAATGATCAAAGATACTAGTCAACTTATATAATATAGATCCATTAAAATAATACTGCATGGAAATTTAAAAATGGAAGTATTGCTCGAGCTTGGGGCTTCGGTTTTTGATTTTTTTGCTATAAATGGAAGAATCGTATACATACATGTTTTATAACGAAACTGTTTTAGATTTTCATTTCTCATTCTAATTAAAAAGTTATACTTACATATTAAATACGTACCGAAAACTGGTACGTTTGTAGTCACGTGTTTTTTATTTTATCAATTTTTTTTATTCCATAAAATAAGAAGTAATAATTGGGAATTTCCTACTTAACTAATTACTTATCATAATTTATAATTAAGTTTTTTTTTTCAAAATCCAGAACCCAAATTTTAAATCTGCAATCATTTTAAAAAGTAACACAACATATTTTTATCCGGAAATACAAAGAAAATATTTTAGGATGACCACAAAATCATTTTTACTATCCTATTTTTCAGTTTCCTAAGCAGAAAAATCCAGACTGTATGCAGAGTGTGCCTATGTATATGCGTATTAAGAATTAAAAAGAGAAATAAATGTTGCTAGTTGTTACGTTCTCGTACTTATTTTTTCATTTATTCTCTTTTTCATGTTTCCTTCTGATTATTAGTGTTTACTATCTCTTTCTAATTCTAAACACATTTATATGGGCTTTCAATATTTACTTCAACACAAAAATCGGTCATCCCTTATATTAAAATTTACGTAGCCTCCTGTTGAACCAGAGCCGCTTGTGATAGCGAAATCTGTTGTGATCTTGGTAACGGTCTCGACAGGAACACCTTCCTGGACACGCTGGGGGCTATCAAATATATGACCACAGCCGCGGCTATGATGGATATAGCACAGAGGATCCATTGAGCCGCCCTGATCGACTCGGCCACGTCCGGTAATGGTTTGGTCAGCTGACACAGGTTTAGGAATGACGTGGACACATTGAAGGGACCGGTGATGCGAGTTTTGGCACCACAGTCCGCTGGTCTCCAACCAATCCAACCACCAGATCGGTTGAATATAACCTGGAACACGGTTTAGAATTTTGTACATTTAAATATATAGATAAAAGGTTTCTCCACTTTTTTCTTTTATTTATTATTTCTTGAAACAAAACAACTTTCTCTCCTCTCTCAAAAAATATATCAAAATTATTATCGTTCACAATTGAATTAAAGTAGACAGTATTATGATAAAGGTAAAATACGATGCATCAAATACGCCGACGTTCCAGCGCGAGCCATACCTAAGGCCCCTTTCGCACGATTATTTTATACCTACCACTAACGTCTGTCTTAATTTAGCGCGCAAAGTGCACGTCATAATACAATAGGGTGACCATATCCTAAGTCCCACAATGCATTACTTAGATTTGCCTATATTATGTTATTTATGAGTTTTTTTTTTTTTTTTGGTGAATTTAATTTTAATTGATTGGTGAAACCAAGTTCTCTGACGTCCCTGATTATGTCCGATCTTTAAAAAATCACCCTGTATTTACATATTTACAATAAAAATATAAGTATGGAAAAAAATACGATAAAAATATTATTATTGGGATTATGGGGATAAATTATAGCATACATGCGTTATTCTGAACAGGTGTATAAGTTATATTATCATTGTAGAGTTTCATCAAAATCCATTTCGAAACTTTTTCGTGAAAGAATAACAAACATCCATACATACAAACTTTCACGTTAATAATATTAATAGGATAGTTGAGACTAGCTGTACCATGTGGTTTTTTTACCTGCCTCGATTTAGATGACAGCCTTATTCAGTCAGAAACTTATTAATTTATATCCACATATTAGAGTGTTGTAAAAAATGGTTTCTAAGATTTTCCTACAACTCACAAAAATTTCGCTCAGTTCTCCTCAGATGCAGTTCTAAATAGTGCGGTCCTACGTTAATACTAAAAAATCACCAAATTTCCCTCTATAACTGACTGAATGTTGGTCCTTGATGGAAATTCATGTTTTGAGGTTCCTGATGATTTTGTCGAAACCGGTCGTTTAATTTGGAATTGTAATAATATATAAAATAAATAGTGGATAAAGTGTAAAAGAAACCTTCATTGTTGTGGCTAATATTTTCCCCCATCAAAGTGTTCCACGCTGCTAAAGAAGTTTTCATTTAAAAATTCTACCCGCGTTATTCACTCACTTTAAATCCCTCCATAGCCGTGTATCCCAGCACGGTCTCCTTCCCTCCCCCTTCGATGCCGAGCTTGTAGCAGAACTCCGAGACACTACCGCTCTCACGACTGTTGTTGCGCGCCGTCACCACTCGCATGAAGTTCTGTTGGATTACGAGTACATAGTTATAGCTTGTCTACATTTTCATGCAAAGCGAGCGAGCCGCGCGCTTACAGTACGATTTAAACCAGTGATTCCAAAAGTGGTCCAGGTTGACCCCCAGGGGTCCACGGAAGCCTCGTAGGGGGTTCATGATGAACGTGACAAAAAAGGGGGTCCTTTATCGTAAGCGGGGGGTAAAGGGGTCCATGAAAATTAAGAAAATGAATTTGGTTTCGTAAGGTGAAGAACCAATGAGCCATTTAACCAAGAAGACCCATGTTGGCTTGACTTCTATCAATATTGTTAAGAGAATTTTACTATTATATAATGAAAAATCTTTAAACGAGTAAAAAAGGGGTCCACCCGATGCAGGAAAAGTTTTAAAGGGGTCTATGAAACAAAAGAGTTTGGGAACCACTGATTTAAACAAATTAAAGTTAATGATGTACCTTACTAAAACATTTGCACGTCACTGACTTCAATGCGGTGCAATTCGAAATTTTACCTCCGACTAGACTCAATATTAAAGTGACAGTAATTAGGATTTAAACTGATATGCAATTAAAGATGATATGAAAAATCACATGACCAAATATTAATAATTTTAAATTATATTAAGTGAATAAACAATTTAGGTATGTATAAATTATATCAAATAGTTACCTGTGCTGGCACTTCCAAAGTGAAATAAGTATTATCTGCTTCCATGCTCAGAATGTCAATTGCTAAGGATGGGAGGGACCATTCCTGCGGCTCTGGCCAGCAACCCGCCTAAAAAATAAATTATTTATTTAGTTAGACATATCCCTACTATATAGTATTTTAATAAATAATTGGAAATAAAAAACATTGCTTTGAAACCAATAATTTAAAATAACTACTAATATTTATGTTTTTTTTTAAATTAACATTAATAATTGTTATTGTGTAAATGATTAATGTATCTTTGTAAATAACAAGTCCGTATTAGTTTATAGGTTTAGATCTGACTGATTAATTTTACACAGCTTAATCTAATTAGAGAGATAGTATACCTATTTATGGATTTTGGACTTCACTCTTAGTTCCCGAGAGCAGCGAGTGAAAATACTCATCGCCTTTGTACTTTAAGAAAATTTAAAAATCAACATACCTCGCCGTGGTACCAAAATTCATCCAAAATTAAATTGTTTGATACTTGAGCGGCATGCCTGAGCTGATCAACCACCTGTAAAAATATATATAAATAATAATATCAACTTTTATAGGCAGAGTTTAGGCGCCAGGCGAGTTTAGCACAATCAGTTTAACACATCAGTGCCGGCCCAATGCGAGTTAGTGAACTTCAAAGATGTTTAATCTCATCAGGCTTGCAGGATAACTAGGGCAGCAGAGACTGCCCTGGGCGGCGATCTCCATTTGGACGAAACCTAACGACTCCTCTTCGTCCGGTCCTCAAGCGGTAGATAATCCGTAAGCGCAAACCCTTCACCTTCCGTCTGACACAGGTGTTGGCGTGGTTGCTATTGTTTATTCCTGCGCCAGACGTCCCACAGAGAGCAGGTGGCAGTGTGTCGCGCCACGTGGCGGTGGCCTAGCAGAACCGTGAGGTGTGTCCAAGACCACCTCAATGACGTCATAGGTTCTGTTGTCCGCAGGAACCCCCAAAATCGACTGAAGTTGCTCACAATGATTTTAGTTTTCAGGAAATTAACATAAAGTCAGCCATAACATAAACCAACCAGGTACCTGGCTACGATCATAAATATTTTGCTGAAGTAAAAATCTATAGATTTAAATACTTACTTGTCTAAATATCAAATCTGGCAACCGTATGTTAGTTGTTCCACTGTCAACTATACTCTTCTCTTCATTTAACCTAATACATGTTTCTTTGTCAATTTCGTCAGTTATCATTTTCGTTTTATTATTACTTCTAATGAGATCAATACTTGATGAATTCAGGAGTCGCACTGACAAAACACCTACTTCATACCATCTTTTCCTTAAAATAGGTGTTTTAAATAATCCATTATTGTCTTCTGTTTCTGTAATAATTAATGTTTAAGCAATTAAATAGTAAACAGATTATTTGGCAAAGTTTTAAAATGGGTCTAAATATTTATGTCACATTACTATTACCTAACCATTATTAAGATAAATAAAGTATCTCATGTTGAATCTTACTAATATTATAAATGTGACAGTTTGTGAGTATGGATGTTTGTTACTCTTTCATGTAAATACTACTGGATGGATTTTAATGAAACTATACAATAATATAGCTTATATATCAGAATAACACATAGGCTATAATTTACCCTGTACTCCCACGGGAAGGGGAAGTACACGGGTGAAACCGCAGGGCCCTGCCAGTTAAGAAATAATTTATGCAAACAAAACGTGGAACCCAATACCATTTACTCAACAATGGTGTCACTGGAGCATTGCTGACTACTAAAGATTAATAAGAATATTGCTCAGTAATTGTGATGTATTGCTGACATTGCAATGGGACTAAAAACTATATTTACACTTACCAACTAGTTTAAAACTTCCATAATGAGTTGAATTAGTCTGACTCACTGTCCCGCATAGTTTTAGTTCAAAGGACACTGGTTTATCTAGAATCTTCTCAACAGAGTCAAGCCAACATCCAACTATCACATTGTCACCCCACGCTCCAACTGGTAGATAGGCTAATCCCAGAAGACCCTGAAAATATATTTTTTTAACACATATTAAACTCCTCCTCCTAAAAGTGTAATAACTAAAGACAATTCATAGTTTTTACTAGTTAATAATTTAAAGAAGTTTAAAAAAGAAAATTTAAAAAAGTTTTTAATAGTTAATGAAAATGTTATGGAAAACAAAATGTGTCTAAACGTCTCCCCCTGCGGGGTATGAAGGGGGTGTCCCTTTTTGAATAATTTCTAGGTGGGCCATCTGCTCACCTATCTGCTGATTGAGGCCATCAGACCTAAAAGACCTTTCAAAAAAAAAGTCTAAGCTTATATGATTATGATTATGTTATTTAATATTGTACTGGGTAAAGATGATTACATTTTAATGTTTAAAACAAAATATTCATTCATAATTTCTTAATATTGAGTCCCATGAAATGAAATTAAAAAACATGGTAAATGATTTGTGATCTCTCCCTTTGCAGGATCAGCACTTGTTAAAATAATAAAAGAAAAGAACTCACCTGCCATCCAGATCCATTCATGAAGAATTTGTGACTCTTGGTTATAAGAGCAATATCAGTTCTGACCTCTACAAAGGCCAAAGATGGAAACTGTACAAAATCTGAGACTAATTGTCCAACCCATGTGCCCTGGAAATATTTGGCTTGAACCTGGAAATATAATAAAAATCTTTGATATATCCATTTTTTAAATTCCAATTTTGAACATGTCTTAGTATTACACACCCATACAATAATGTTGTTATAATATTATTTTTGAGATAAATGTATGTCTATCCATACATTGCTGCAGAATATATACTTAACTATTGTAATATCAAAAATATGGTCAGCATAAATGAATAATATTGGTAGCTGCTGTTAGTCATAAAAAGTCTAGTGATATGTGCTATAACCAACATAAATTTTAAAAATTCATCATAAAAGGTAAAGAAAATTGTATATAAATCAAATAAAAATAATAAAGTCAAATAAGCCATCTTGGCGCTCATTGAAAGAGGTATATATCCAGCAGTGAATTGATAAAGGCTGAGGATGATGATGTCAAATAAAAATCTACATTATTCTTATGGATATTAATCCATGTACTTAATAATATTATACCGTATTATAGTTATAATAAAAAATAATATGTACAATAAGTTAAAAATATAATTAAGTACCTGTTTCCCCTTATGATAGATACTTGTTGAATTTTCAGAATCGAAATATACATCATTATCTTGACGAGGGTATGAAGCAATTGCTAATGTTGCGCTTCCTGTATCTACTAAGACACTTAACTGAAAGTACAGAGTAGTTAAATTATATAAAACTTATTCTTGCAGGTTATATTTACATCGTTATATACAAATCTTTATTTTTACCGTTTGTGGAGGGTGTCCAATATTAATTTTTAAGGCATAAGCTTGTCCGGCTTCTCCATATAAATTAAAGTCATCGCCAATTACTTTAGTTACAAAATGAAAAATAATAACGTACGTAAAACTCATGTATATCATTGCACAGAATTTTATACACAATATTTGAAGTCTTTAGAGATTTTTGGTAACAAAAACTAATAATACATAGTTTCAAAAAATTTGTGAAAGAGTCTTCATAGTATCATACTAAAATATTACAAAATATTTTATATTTGGTGTTTTTTTTTTGCTAGCACTTCGGTCTTCGATTTTTGAAGACTATCAATTTTGACACTTGACAGGCTTCCGTAAAAATTTTTTCGTTCCTGTTGGAACGAGCAAAAGTCACAAGACATGCTACCAAGTCTATCTAAAACAATATTTTGTCTGTAAGTAATATAAACGGCAGGAAACCTCAACGTGACTTCGCCTCTACAGTCCATATCAATAAACTATCACTTGCAACACCAAGACCCAAGTACCCAGCACAGTCGACCACAATAATCACCAAAATATTATATATTTATATTATAACGATTAATTTATATTATAGTCATATGACTATAAAGCTGATAAACTTTTTAAAACAAACACTATACAAAATAAACCCGGCACAACAATAGCCAATATTTCTGGCCACTATGCTAGCTACTTTTTTTTCCTTTGTGAAAATTATAATAATAGTAATATTATTAAAAAAAATATTATAATTTGTTGATTGGTTGCCCAATATTTTGTAGGATGGATTTCTGGGGCGATTTTCTACAGTAGAATAATGGTTTAGGTGATTTTTTTATGCCTAGTATTTGTTTAAAAACTAAATTTTTATGTAATGTGATTGGTTGGCGAATAATATTGGTCCACTACAATATTATTATAATATTTTAGATTGATGGATTTGGAAGTGACAGTTAATTGATAGTGACGTGAAGGACCAAGCGAGATTAAATATATTATACGTCAGACATTTCAGCCCGCAGCATGGCCTCTGATTTTGTTACCTTGAAAATAACTGCGTCTTGGCCGATAGTTTACAAACTAATGCCTTAAATAAACAAAAAAAAAAAGATTGACATTTGTCAAATTTGAAGTTGAAAACTTCAAATATTTGAAATTAAAAAAGCGGCAACTTTGTTTATTTGTATACGTTTATTCATCTTTTTAATATAATATTATTAATAATAATATCAAAATGAGTCTTTGGGTTGATAAACATCGACCAAAGGATTTACTGAAGTTGGACTATCATAAAGAACAGGCTGGAAGACTAAAAAATCTTGTACAACAAAGTGATTTTCCACATCTACTCGTATACGGACCTTCAGGAGCCGGTAAAAAGACTCGAGTTATGTGTTTACTCCGAGAACTCTACGGTTCCGGCTCCGAAAGATTAAGACAAGAGACGATGCATTTTACTACACCTTCCAATAAAAAGATAGAAATAATGAGTGTAAGTAGTAATTATCACATAGAGGTTAATCCAACAGATGTGGGTATACATGATCGTGTTGTTATAATGGACTTGGTCAAAAACGTAGCTCAAACTCATCAAATAGACTCTTCAGGACAGCGTGAATTTAAAGTTGTTATACTTAATGAAGTTGACGATTTGACCAAAGATGCCCAGCATGCTTTACGTCGTACCATGGAGAAGTATGTAAGTACCTGTCGACTTATACTGATTGCCAATTCAATATCTCGTGTTATACCGGCTATTAGATCCCGTTGTTTAACTATAAGAGTACCTGCACCTACTGAAAATGAGATTGCCTCAGTTCTCCATAATGTTTGTAAGAAAGAAGGACTAACATTACCACCAGAGTTAGCATTGCGCATTGCTAAATGTTCAGACAGAAATTTACGACGAGCATTATTGATGTGTGAAGCCTGTCGAGTACAAAAATATCCATTCACTCCAGATCAAAAAGTATCTGAACCTGACTGGCAAGTGTTTATTAGAGAAACTGCCTCAATGATTCTCTCTGAACAGAGTCCTAAGAAACTAGGTGAAGTGAGACAAAAACTTTATGAGCTCATTATACATGGAGTACCTCCAGATATGATATTTGCTGGTCTGTTAAAGGAACTAGTGCGTAATTGTGACATGGCTATGAAATGTCAAGTCGCAAGTCACGCAGCCGAGTTTGAACATAGAATGAGGCAAGGAAATAAAGCCATATTCCACTTAGAAGCCTTTGTTGCCAAATTTATGGCTATTTATAAGAAATTTATGGAAGAATCACTTGGAGATGCTTTTTAGAGTGTAACATTGATTAAAGCCTTGCTTATTACTACATGTGTAAGGATTGCTTGGCATTACATACAGGAATATCAAAATGACAGAAATGGAATATCAAATTTATAATACACCGAATGGCATAAAAAGCGTTGCAGGGCCAAACATACTTAGAAGATATATTTTGTGAGAAATTTATAAGAATTAGTTTATTCCATTCATCCTCGTAATTTAAGTATACTGTTTAGAAAAAAAATTGGAATACTCAATATTATAGCAAAACATTTGTTCATAAATGTTTTAACTTGTGGATGAAGTAAAATTCATTAATTTAATTTTACAATGCCATAGATTATAAATCAAAATAGGTATGATAAATTTAATCAAACAATATGTATTGTCTTTTTAAACTAAACATTCAAACACATTATTTTTGATAAAACCAAATCATAAAAAATAAACAAGAGAATTAAAAATATATTTTTATTCATTCCATCCAAATGAAATACCTTTTATGAATATTTTTAAATAAAATAATATCAGTTAGAATAAATTAAGTAATAATCCTTCACTGGAACCGATCTTGCAAAGTTCCTGAAATTCTCCATGATTGTCTGCATAACAGCCATTGTAATTTCATTTGATATGTGTTCTAGTATTGATGGTTTTAGTTTAAAAGCTTCATCAATAGCCGTCGCATCTTCTGATTCTGTAAAACGGAAAAAAAATATATATATTATATGATGATAAATACATTTTCAATCATCACGGGATTGGTCATCTTGGAGTTCAGCAGTGGACGGATAAAGACTGATGATGATGATTGTCATCTTTGCTTACGAAATGTAATTTAACAGCTAGTGTTATTCCCATACAATAAGTATTCTATTCTATTCATTTAGCGTTTGTACCACTTGTCTAGGGGGGCTGCTCGGATGACGCACGCGGCACGACTCACGCGTCCCTGTAGGCGTCGCGTTATATCAAATGCTCCTTTGCACCCCAGTTTGAATTAAAATGGTAAGGAAAGTACTTTGACTATTAAAGCAGAATATTATGTAGGACATTAACCCTATTTTATGGCGTATGATATTAGTATTAGTAAAAAAAGTAAAAAAAAAAAGAAATGTGGTGTCGTGGGACACCACATTTCTTTTTTTATGCAGGTATTATACACTACTCGCTTGTGTATGCGACTGTCGCGCCTGCGCACGTGTCATCTAACGCTTTTATTCCACGCACTTTTTCTTACGGTTTTAGTATCACATTTTTTTCAGTTTGGCCGCGCAGCAAAATCCCTCTCCCCTCCAAGCCTGCCGTAAGGAACTTCGTTCCAAAAAATCAAATACCGGGCATGCAACTTATTTTACGTTTATCTAAAGTATTTTAGTACCTACTAGGTATAGATAAGTTAGATCTAGGAACTTCAAAGAATAACCAGCGAAAAATTAGGTTTCACTTTTATCAAAATAACCTGGTAAGTAATTAGATAGCTCTAAATTATTCAGTCGTTTGTTACTATCAGTGACAGAACCAAATGATAAATGATATCGTCACTGCGGATGAGCGCAACTTTTTGGTTTGGAGTTGAAACCACTAAAAGTAATTTTCCCGCAGCTATTGCTGAGCTTGATAAGTAAATGCGTTAAGCAGCAGATAGAAAGTCAAGCCATGTACAAACTTGGTGGAAAAAGTACGATCGATTTTTTTTATTTTATAAAAAAAAAACGTCTAAGAATATTATCTATCTAAAAAGATGAAACCTTTGTATTTTGGTATGTTGTAATGACTTTAAAACTACCGGACCGATTTGAAAATTCTTCTACCGTTGTAAAGCAACATTTTTACCGAGTAACAGGCTATAAAATAATCATCGGCATACCTGCGCCTACTCGCAACCGCGTTGGGTGCGAGTAGCAAGGGATCGGTCGTCTTAGCGTTCACTGAGGGAGGCCTATGTTGACGGATAAAGGCTGATGATGATGATACATACGCCTGTAATGCGTGCCAAGTCTCATGTAGCAGCTGGTAGAAACTAGTTACAAACACCATTTAGGTACCTAAAGGTTTCGAACCTTTGGATAATAATTCATCAAATTATCGTCATCATATTCATTACGACTGTTCGTCAGAGTTGACTGTCCAATTGACAAACCCGAAATTAACTTTATCACCATCCGTACAAATAAATAATCACTAAAATGTATCCTGGTAAAATATAAATAGTAATAAAGAAAGAAAAACACTCAAATATTGCTTAACAAAATAAAGGCACCCAATAATTACATTTTGGATAGATGGCGCAGTAGCCACGTACACTTCGGCTCTTAACAATAATTTTAATAAATAATAAATAATTTGTATATTTGTTGTGAAAACTGAATAAAAAGACTGTGTGTATAGTGACTAAGTAGTGAAAGTGTTATTTAGGCAAACTGTATTATAAAAACTTAATAATTTCTATATGTGGTGAGTAGAAGATAGATAGTGATTTTTAAATAAAATTGTGTTTAAATAAGGAACTAATCCGTGATTGACACTTTTTAACGAATCTCTATTAATAGGAGAATAAATCCATAAACTGATAACTATTTGAAATATAAATAGTGAACTTAACATTTTAAACAAAGGAATTTTTTAAATAGTGTATTGTAACGGTCACATGAAAATTGATGCCATCTACATTTAACAGTGCAAACTTTGTTGCAACATTAAATGCTAATATTGACCAATTGTTAGTAGTTTACTAAATATCCAATAGATGGAGTAAACTTAGTTCAAACCCGATAATATTGTTTGCGTATTGCCGTTTTTTCAATATATAATACAATTATGTCAACGACTAATAAAGCAAAAGCTTCAAAATCGGTGAAAAATCATAAAATAAAAATCTGTACACAAGATAAAAGTTGTGATATGGAGAATTGTCCGGAAACACCCATTATAACAGCTGCAAATAGGTCAAGAAATATCTCTTCCTCACCTCCAGAATACAATAACAATGTTACCATTCGTGAAAAAAAGTCCGGAAATATAAATCAGCCAATATCACCAATAAATAACTTATATAATATTTCTGATGACATGTCATTTCTTTCTGGGGAATCGCGTGTAAGAAGTTTACCTGACTTATCTAGTATACAATTAAATGAGGACATTAATGAATTACAACAAACTATCACTGACTTGAAAACACAATTAGAGAGCGCTCATCATGAAATAGAAAATTTAATATTGGAAAAAAATCATCTTGCATCTGAATTAATCGAACAAAAAAACAAGGTTGCTCAACTGATGCGCATATGTTCATCACCTACAAATAGCACCAAAAAAGTGAAACCGAAGTCACATTCAGAACATAATATTATAAAGAGCCCAACTAAACAGATAATTTGCAATGAACTGTCACTAAGTGCCCAATCCATTGAACCAAACAGACAAGAATTATTGAAGAAACATGTTCCTATAAAAAAAATGTGTATCTTAAGTACTAATAATAAAAATAGTATCTTAAAAATTGCTCAAGAAACCTTTAGTACTACTTTTAAACTATGCCATTATTGTACACCTCACTCAAATACTTTAGCTATGTTAGACAACTTAGGTACAAAATTATTAAATTACAAAATGAATGACTACTGTATAATATTTATAAGCGAAAACGACTTTACTAAAACCAAAAATTATTTTAATTTAGTGTTAAAATTAAGAAATATACTGCAAAATGTACGTAACACGAATATAATAATTTGTCTTCCAACTTACAGACTAGGTAGGTATTCAAATATGTATAACTGGAGAGTTGAAAACTTCAATAATTTGTTGTATCTTGATTTAATAACACATGAGCATGCCTACTTATTAGATTGTAATAAAAATATCACCTATGATTATCGAATGTATAATAGACTAAATGGTTCATTAAATGACTCTGGCTATCGTGTTATTTTTAAGGATCTGAATAACTGTATTAATGACATCTTTGAATATTATATTTCCAATTATTACAATAATGATGATAAAGAACCTTTATATACGCGTGACATTGAATTGAATAATCGCAATACTAATCTAGAGAATAACAATAATTATAAAAAATTTTTTCTTGAATAACAAACTTATTATAATGCATCAAAATATTGCCGGGCTATTAAATAAGGCTGACTATTTATTAGCCTGTCTATGTGAGTTATCGGAAACCGGCATTTCTATAGATGTCATATGTATATCTGAACACTTTATAAAGGCAGGACTTGAATCGCAGTTATCGCTTCAGAATTATAAACTAGCTGCTAGTTACTGCAGAAAAGACATAAAGAGAGGTGGATCCTGCATTCTCGTTAAAACTGGGCTGATATGGAGAGAGCTTCATGAGATATCTAGACTATCAATTGCAGGTATAATTGAATGTTGTGCAATTGAGCTTACAGATCATAAAACTGTTATCTTATGCATATATAGGGTGCCTAAAATAAGTAATTTGAATCTATTTTTCCATAAGTTAGAGCAGATTCTAAAACAATTAACATATAAAAAGAAGTATAATAATGTCGTAGTTGCTGGCGACTTTAATATTGATATTATGAAAAAAAATTATGTGACTTTGAATTTCGAATGTATTTTGTTAAATTATGACTTAAAATTAGCACTTAAAAAACCAACTAGACATGCAAGTAAAACCTGCATTGATAATTTTGCTCATAACTTTAAAAGAAACTGTAAGGCTGAAGTGATAGAATTAGCTTTATCTGACCACACAGCGCAGTTATTGCACTGTCCAATTAAAAATGTACCTTTAATAAAGTTCTGGCGTAAAGAAATTCGTGACTATAATGCAGAAAACATTTTGAAATTTAAACATTGTCTTGAGAGCTTTGCTTTCAGTGATATGTATACTGCGCGTGACAGTAATGGCGCTTATAATTGCTTTATAGACGTCTTTCAGTTGTTTTATGTACTTTGTTTCCCAATTAAGATTGTCAAAATACCTGTATGTAGTAAGCCCAAATGGTTATCGCGAGGAATAAAAAAATGTTGTAGAAAAAAAAGACAACTATTGTTTACATATAGGCGGTCACCCAACCTATATAATAAAAATAAATTTATTACATACTCTAGAATCTTAAAAAGAGTTATAAAACTAACACAACGTGCACAAAATAGCTATAATATCAAAATATCTAAAAATAAATCAAAATCAACCTGGAATATTATAAATAAAATTAAATTTAATATGCCCCATAATAATATCTCACAAATTATTGTTGGTGACCAAATAATTAATGATCCACAGATAATTGCTAATAGCTTTAATAATTTCTTTATTGATAAAATAGAACCTATAGTAGGTTTCGGGAAAAATGTAACCTCGAATATTACTTGCAAGAAAGACTCCATGTTTATGGCCCCAAGTATACCTAGTGACATCTATACAATTATAAAAAATCTCAAAAATTCTAATAGCGTAGGTATTGATGGAATATCCACCAAAGTTATAAAGGCTGTTGGTACAACTATAAGTGCACATTTAAGCTACATATTAAATTTATGTATTGAAAGTGGATCTTTCCCAGATAGTTTAAAATTATCTGTTGTCAGGCCACTACTTAAGAGGGGTTGCTCTGAATCAATGCATAATTATAGACCTATAGCCCTTAACCCTATAATATCAAAAATATTTGAAAAATACATTTATAATTGTCTGTACAACTATTTAGAGTTTAATAACATTCTATGTATAGAACAAAAAGGTTTCCGAAAGAATAAAACTATTAACATGGCTATGTACGACTTTTTAAGAACGGTGATGCATAATGTAGATAAAAGAAATCCTGTCTGTTCCCTATTCTGTGACATGACCCAGGCCTTTGATTATGTGGATCATAAAATATTAATTAAAAAGCTTGAGGCTTATGGAGTCAGAGGCAATTTATCTCAATTGATACAATCCTATTTGTCTAATAGATTGCAATATTCAGCTATAACTAGTTTCAATAATAGGACGCTTAAAGAAGAAACCATTCTTTCTAAGGCACGATCTTTAGTTTATGGTGTGCCACAGGGTAGTGTTTTGGGACCATTATTATTTATAATCTATATAAATGATCTTCCTAGCTGCGTAGACAAACCTATGACCCTCTTTGCAGATGACAGTACTCTAACAATAGCATGTAAGAACTTATTAAATTATGAATCTGATATAAATAATGCATTGACATCGACAATTTTATGGCTTGACAACAATAACCTCAGAATTAATTTAAAGAAGACTAAAATTATGCATTTTAGTCAACGGCAGGTTAATCCATTATTGAAAATCAAACATGATAATAATAATCTAGAGAATGTGGAGGAGACAAAATTTTTAGGATTGATAGTGGATTGCAAACTTAATTGGAAACAACACATTAATGAACTGTGTAATAAAATAAGTAGTTGTGCTTTTGCTCTCTCGAGGCTTGCCTCAATCTTGAATGTTGATGCGCTAATTATTGCATATCATGGAATGGTTGCTTCACTCCTGCGATATGGTATTATATTTTGGGGAAACTCGACAGAGAATGGAGTCGTTTTCAAAGTGCAAAAACGCTGTCTTAGGTCAATGTTTGAGATGCGAACTAGTGAGAGCTGCAAACAAGTATTCATTGAACACAATATTCTATCACTTCCGTCCCTATATCTATATGAGTGTTCCTTATTTGTTCGTACTAATCCAAATTTATTTCCTAAGATTGCAAATGTAATAATACGTAATAGGCGTGATGACACTAAAGTTTATATAAATAGTTTTAAAACAACACTGCTTTCCAAAAGTGTGTTATGTATGGCTCCTAAAATCTATAACAGACTCCCTGTCACTATTAGGCAATCTAGTAATGATATTAACACATTTAAAAAAGACCTTAAGTCTTTGTTAATTAGGAAATGTTATTACAGTGTCATTGAGTATTTTGATGATAACGTACTTTAGAATCTAATTAATCTTGCATATTTCATTAATTTCTATTTGACAACATTGATTGTAAACAATTTTTTAAATTTTACTATTATTCTAACTTTGACTTTATTAATTAATTATCAATATTATTAGTAAGTTTTGACATAATATTATCGACAGAGTTCTTATGACATTTTGTAATTTGCATGCTAATAACTAGCGAATTGTGATGATACTGTATGTAAAATTTTCAACAGCTTCTGTACTCACATTTCTGGCAAATAAAGTTACTTACTTACTTACTTACTTACTTACTAATTATTTTACTTTACTTTTTGACCCGAACTAAGCGACGCTGTTCAAAAGGCTGTTATGTCAAACCCGTGTCATTCTCGCCACACTCGCCTTAAATAGAGTGATTATAATAAAACGTCTTTATTATGGTTTCACTTCTTTGCTTATTCAGAAAATATGAACGTTATGAAATTTATTTTGCGTAGTGCAAAATAGTAAATTGCATGCTTCATCAAAGCTGAGAAATACCTAATGAATAAAGCGCTAAAAATAACGCGCCATTATTTGAACTCGTGATTTGAACTGAAATAGACTCGTCAATTCTTTCGTTCTAAATCATAAATGCCAGCATAGAAATCTAAATAATAAGGTAATAGAAGTGCTGAGTACGCGTGACCTTGTCGCCACACTGGTGACGTGGATGGCACCAGCGCGCGTACTTACGATTAGTCGCTAACAGAACTTTGTCATAGTAACTGAGGTTAAAAATGGTGTTATGCAGCATTGGCCAATGTAAAAATTCGTCTACAATATTGTGTAATTACTACATTGCTTACTTTATTATTTAGGTTTCTATGATTGCCAGTATTTTTTTTTACAGCTAATGGTAGGCATTTCGATTTGTACCTGTATTTGTGTAAAAACCAACAAGTCCTTCCAGATCTGGATTTATTTGGTCAAGGACATGCCGGCTCGTCATCCCATTGGAAATTCTGGACAGGTGCCCAAGGCAACTGAGATCCATATTTTTTGTTTAGTGACCCATTTATTTGTTTCAATCAGAATTATAGTATTAATATAAAATTATAATTTCAATGTTTATAAAATCAAAAATGAGGTACACAAATATTAAAATATGGTGTTTCCTTTGGGGTACGACTATCTTAGTGTTCTGAGAGGACATAATATTATAATTTACAAGATAGATATTAGAAATTACACTTCCTAAAATACTTACATAACTTTTTTCAGACCTGAAAACGAGTCCAATCTTAAAATGCATCCTTACCACTAAAATAACTCTTTGCTACTTGTTTTTATTTCTTTGGTGCTATTTAACATGAAATTAAGGTAAGCATGTATACTATGTACCTATTTTAAGTTATTAAAATAAAACTTTGCTCGAAATTATTTTGTTAGTATAACATTTAGTACTTAAGAAAATAATTAAAACCCACTTTAAATAATAAATACTAAAATTATTGCGTTTATTTAATTTTTGTGTCTACAATTTACAATCAGCTTCAAATATGATAACCCGCACTTATATTATAATGTAAGTACGGATGTTTGTTACGCTTTCACGCGAAAACTACTCAACCGATTATCATGAATACACTTTGTATACAATATTCTCGCGAGGTACTACTTAGTAACATATAAATAACATTTAAATAAAAGGAATTTATTTTGCTCTCGCGGGCGAAGCTGCGGGGCGAACTAGTAATAAAATAAAGGACATGCTCATGTACCTATTACATCAAAGCCTCTTGTGACTACAATTTAATCAAGCTCAATCTCAAATTTCGGTTAAGTCCTACAAGAGTTTTAACCCCAGGACGTCCAAAACGATCATTAATTAATTTTCGCACTTAAATCTTAATTTACCACAAAATTTCAATTTAGGGTGTTAATTCATTAATTCGCGTCTGAAAGGATTTGCTGTAGGCCTAAGCTAAACCTGGCGATGTGAGCACGACTCTGCCTAGCGGGAAACATTAGTGCCTTATTAATGAGCACGTTACGTTAAAATGTTTTCTAGTTTATAAATTTCCTACCTCTGTAAACAGGGTTAATTAAGATTGCAGTCGTAAGCTTGCATATTTATCTTAAAATTTTAAGCTCGGAATTGCAACGCTCTTCACTCTTTAAAACTGCATAGCGATGAAATTTTTGGACTCACTTTACGTAGATTTCTGAATAATAAATTACTTGAGGTCGGCTTATAATTTTTGGATTATAAGATATTTACGAAAAACTTGTTTAAGGCTTAGCAAAAAGTAAACTAAGTGATAAATTATGAGAAATTTTTTGGTTTATGCATATCATAATCTTCATTATCAGTCTGCTGAGTCCTGAGAAACTTATAGTCATGAGGGATTAGCCATTTGTCAAAATTTCTGTCTTATCATGGACCACCAAGTTGGTTAATTTGTTGACAGTTCATATAAAGTACCTATATGTAAATAAAAAGAGGGTTGTTCTAATTCATCTATTAAGCGCGGATCGCGTTGTGTTGACTCGTCACTAGCATCTTATTAGGATGGCTCCGCGAACGGACCACTTGGAATACTTCCAGGGACCACCGGTTAAGAACCACTGGTCTAAGTTGTTAGCCGAATCACGATTTCTTACCTAAGTTAAGCGTACTATCCGCTATAAATGATTTCTTTCACTTTTACCTGGTGCTAAGAAGTATGACGGCGTCCGAGAATTTCTTATTGCAATTCTGTCTCTTCCAATTAATATGTATTCTTCATCATCGAACCCTTGTTCTCCAGTCCACGCGTATGTGATGTTACTTTCTACTTCATCTAGAAACAATAAAGAGCATAATATAATATACTATATTTTATTGCGGTTTATTTAGTTTTTTAGCGATAAAATCCGTAAAAGTTGTTTCATTATAATGAGTGAAATTCGCGTAAACATAAGAAAACAACATATATTTTATTATTTTGTGGCAATGGCCTATTTTTTGCAATATATTTTTAATATCGTGTCGACGCCACACTATAATCTGTTTTTTTTTACTAATCACTGCTAGGCAAAGGCCTTCACCAAGTTCTTCCACATCAAAATTATTGTACTAAATTTAATAATCATTATTATTTCACTCGATAGCTGCAGCGTTATAGCTACAGAGAGCCTGACATTTTAATAGGTCACGTTGTCTATGTAAATTTGAAATCTATTTCGAAGTAGATTGCGTGGATACGGTGAAATTGCACGCCGAATTCCAAAACGTAATGGCAGTAGTTTCGTTGTTAAATTAACACTAACTTGCTATTCTTAGCTCATTGCAAATAAACTCGTTGCAATTACTCTTAAATTATGCTGTGAATTAAATACATGTTACTGAAATGGAGAATGATCATTGTAGCTCTACTATTTCACAGAAAGCTGCAGTAACTTATGACGTTAGAATATTTTGTGATAGTTTTATTGCTCTCCTTGAAGAACGAAGGCCCAACGTAACCTTCGTTCTTCACTCTTCGTTCTTCGCGTACTCCGGGTTTTAGAATCTGTATAATCCTTCTATACATAATATAAGCATGAAATGAAAAATGGATGTTTAAAGTCAGATCTTCATAAATTCCGAAGCAGCTGCAAAGTGAATAAAGAGGTTATCAAATGCGCTTTTGAGTGGAAGCTGTCGTAAAACTCCGCCCGTGCGGTAGCTGTTACTGAAGAATATTTCGGTAGATAATTTTGAAACAAGCGAGCTCTTAATACACGAAGCATGCTGTACAATTTTTGTTCGCGCTAATATAAAGACAATTTGAAGTGAGAGAAGAGTACAGAGAGGCTGTGGATTTTTATCTGTCGAGAATCTGATATTATGGGCTTGTGTCCTTCAAGGAGTTCCATTACACCAATGATACAATTTCAATTAAAAAGAAAAATACACACGTTCATAGTTTATATCTCATATGTACGTAAAGAAAGAAAACTAGAAAAAATGCACGGCGAATGCAAACCAATGCGAAGTATATGTGCGAAGTATAGTAAATAAAAGAAGAACAATCTGAAAATATTCACTACACTAGGCCGGTCTGAATTGGGCGAGTGGCGGGAAAAAGCTTATTTATCCAGTAGTCGGTGGAAGACGGTTTGTATTGGTGATGGTAAAACTTACTGATGTCCATGGTGATGTGGGACACTAAAGGCTCGTCTCGTTCTACCATAGTTAAACTTAAATCACCAGTCACGTGCAAATCAGTGAAGAATCGGACATTATTCCTTCCTCCTTCTAAGTTGAATCTGAAAAAAAGGAAAACCTTATTATACTATAAAGGAAAACCTTATTATACTCATTGCAAGGGATCGGTTACAGATAAATAAACAAATTGCTAAATGTTCGAAATGGCTAAAAAAACACCGGCTGTTTGCAGTCGCTGCTAGTCGTTTTCGTACAAAAGAAGATATTTAAGCAACAATTTATTGCTAATATAAAATGTAATCTGACTGCCTTTTTGACCTTTTTGCCTTTGTAATTCACCCTGTTATATATGTGTGTTTTATGTGTCAGTTAAAGCGTATTATTTCTTTCTTTCTTAATCATATCAAACAATATTGCTTCCGGAAAGATTTTAGTAGATAATAGATATTACTATCTGCTCTCTTTCCTCTACTCGACCTCTCAATGTTTTTCTTCTCAACAAAAAAACATTAGTCAGAGTAACATTGAAAACATGTTTAATGAAACACAATGTCAGGAATCAGGATCAAACTCTCGTTTTGAGAGTCGTGTCCTACTTGGCTCTAGTGCCTAGTTGTTTGACAAAATAAATAAAGCGAATAAACAGAAATATGTCACTCGTTTGTTTACTCTGTGGGTGACAGAACAAAAGCGGTTTTTTGATTGATTCATGGCTATAAGGTGTTATGCGGGTACGATTTTCACTAGCCTATAAATGTTTGTGGTTATTTTATAAACAAAAACCTCGTATTTTATGTTATATGATCATTATCATCATACTATCATTATAATGTTTAACTGCTATAATTAATTTCTTTAATAATATGATAAATGTTGTACCTGTAGAGCTTTTTGTATTTTTTGCGGTAATTGCGGCTTAAATAAAAAAAATTGCAACAGGCTTGCCATAATTTACGTAAGTAATGGAAGCGATTGATAAAAGTCCGTTCAATTTCACTATATTCCATACTAAAATAATTTTGTTTAATGTATCTTAGGTTACTTCTAGTAGGTACCTGCGAGAATAGGTGGACAAAGTTTCAAGATCGGTTGGTTGAGTAATTTTTGCGTGAAAGCGTAAGAAACATCCCTACTTTCACATTTATAATATTAGGATAAAGTAAAAAGTAAAGTAAAGTATCAACCCTTTATGTCCCGCTGCTGGGCACGGGCCTCTTCCTCGAAATCGGGCGTGGAGGATAATGGGCTATATATCGCCGATGCGCTGGCCCAATGCGGGTTGTTTCCTTCAGAGACTTTAAATCTCATCAGGCATACAGGTTTCCTCACGATGTTTTCCTTTATCGGATAGTAAGGATAACTGAAAGAAATTACAGCTGTCGCTATCCGCTTATCGGTGTGAAAGTATGTTTTAGATAATAGTGGTGAGATATATACGATGACAATGATAGTCAACAATAAAATATGACTTGACGAATTTTAATTAAGTGTCAGCAAAATACGTTTGGGACTTGGGACTAGTATGGCTCTTGAAAAAATATAGACGCCGCGAAGACTGCAGGGAAATAGACGTGTGACCTACTTCCAGATAAGAGCATTTACGTTAGATAAATTGGGTTGTTCAGCGCTCGCGGACGTAACGATTAGTATTCTTTGACGATCCAACACCGATGTAAGTGGAACGTGCATGTTCTTCTTAATTTATCATATCACTAGCCATCCTCCCCGGTTTTACTTGTGCTTTTTTACCAGGTGAGGCTCTATTCTTCTGTAGCTAGGAAGGATAGCAGTAACCACCAGATGGATTCTTAAAACGATCTCACAACTCGAGGGACACGTTAAAAATATCCTAGGACCCGCATTTAGTAAAAACAATTTAGTGTAGGAAATACTCAGAGCCTCTCATTCTTTTTTAATGACTTTGGTACATAAGTCAAAGAAAAAGTGCAAAAAAAAGGGGCACCTTTAATAAAATAACCATAAACATATTTTAATGTCTTAAAATACCTGCGTAAGAAGGTTTTATCTACATCTACACTAATATTATAAAGAGGAAAACTTTGTTTGTTTGTTTGTCTGTTTGGTTGTAATGAATAAGCTCAAAAAGCGATTTCAAAAGTTCTTTCACCATTCGAAAGCTACATTATCCACGAGTAACATAGGCTACATTTTATTCTGATAAAAATAGGGTTCCGTAAGATATTTGGGTTTTTCGGACACAAGGTGTAAAAAATCAATCAGAAAAGTTACTTATTTTGCGTACTAAGCTCCCGTTGTAAATCTTAGTTAATGCAGGCGAAGCTGCGGGCAACAGCTAGTGGTGAATAAGTTTATTAATAAGTGTATTAAATACCTTAGGCTTAGCTCACTACTCTTTCCCATCGCTTCTACTTCTATATAGCCATCGGTAACCACCAAATATAAAAATATTATTTTGGTTTTCTTAATAAGATCAAGATAATCAGGTGCATATGCAGCTACGTAGCGCGATAAATAAAAGTCTCAATACGACATTTCTTTCTAATCCAAGGTATTTAAAGCTACCTTTTCAACTTTCAGCCAAATCGTATTAGTCGTTTCATGATAATCAACATTCAAACAACTTCGCTTTTTTTAAATCATTAAAATGAAGCTTTTTATGTATACTTAGGTGAATGAAAACAAAATGAAAACTTTTTGTTTGGATAAGAGGAGTAAGTAGCAAATTTTTTTATAAAATAGGAAAGTGTATAAAATGTATATGCAATATTGTTATAAGTAATGAAATATGTCGAATTAATTAAAACTTTAAATTGAAGGAAAATGTTGCCATTGTATAATTTATTATTGTTTTATAATTCTTACTCTCGAATTAATTTAATACGGATGATGGTATCCGTCCTCTTTGTTTTCTTTTCATCAAACCTGAATAAGGTCTTTTATTTTAAAAAGTTGCATAAATATTAAATACGATGGCTTTAATAAATGACGTATTAAACAAACTCATCACACAAACACAACAAATAAAATAAACTCAACAACGCATTTTATATTTCTGGTATTATAAACTAATATGAATGAACCAGTATTATATAAGCACATAGTTGATATTGTGGCTAAATAGAAAATTGCTTTATTAGATAATAATAATATCTACCATAAAATGGCCTAAGTACAGAAGCCGTAGAAACTACATAGCTCCTGTAGCAAAAATGTATATAAGATAATTTTGTTCGTCATATTATTATATTACTGTATATAAATCGTATTTCAGTAAAAGTCCTGCGTTCAATTATTTATTAATTATTATGATATTTATATGAATTATTATGCATCGCGAATTTAACTTATTATAATGAAACATCTTTTAATATTTTTATTTATACATCTTAATATATATATTTCTTGTGTGCGTGTGTATGTGACTGAACTCCTCCTAAACGACTGGACCAATTTTGATGAAATTTTTTGTGTGTGTTCGTGGAGATTCGAGAATGGTTTAGATTCACAAATCAGACCGGCAGATGGCGCTGCAGTCGGTATCTAGGTTATTGATCTGTACTGCCACTATCGATTCGTATCTAAAGGACAACGTCTGTGGGGTCCGCTAGTATTATAATATTATGTAAATTATATAAAACAAATGTTTTACAATAATATTTACCTAACTTCAATTTAAGCTAAATGCAATCAAATGATACCTATTTTGCTACAAAAACTAGCTTATGTCTATACCTAAACTATTTTTTGTACCTATGTACCAAGTTATTTCTACTACTACTACTATTTATTTATTTTTATTTTAATAATTAGACATTATCCGACCATTATCATAGAAGAACTCGTTCGATAAATCTTACTTTTTTTAGTAAGACAAACTACCAGACGAGCTACCAAATGGTAAATTGTTAACGTCACCTACATCAGCCACTCTCGCAGACTACTTCAATTAAATGCAGAAAAAGATGGGGAACTAGCCTTTTGAGAATTGGTCTGACAAAATGACCCCAGCACTAATTAAGTGCGTGTGGCGGGGAAATGTCGCATTGGCGTTCATTGAAAAAGGGCTGAATAAGGTTTATCATAATGATAATGAAAAAGTAAAATTCTGGTAAAATTTTTAAAATGACAATATTTTTGGACCATAACATTAAATCATTATAAAACCGTGGAACCAACAAAAATTACAAGGATTGCAGAAAAACCATTGAGATAGCAATATATGAAGATGTAAATCAAAACCGTCCGGGATTTTCCCTGGGGAAACAGGTCGGTAATTAGCACCGACGCAGCTTTCCGAACAAAAAGTATTGCAAACACAATCTGTGGAATATTGCATGCAGATACTTCAATTTATTTTTGAAACGCCTTATTGGATTTTTTATGAAGTACAAGAGCGGGATGTATTTCCCATGTGCCTCTAAAAAGTTTCTATTGGATTTGCCTGGTTATGTGATTATATTGTATAATAACATTTTAATTTTTAAGCTATTTACGGATTTTATCGCGACTTATGATTTTTTTTAAATAGAAATATTAAATAAAAATATTGTCCTGTTACATTTCATTAAAAGTCCGTTCAATAGTTTTTGGGGGAAAAACACACTTAAATTATTGAATACTAGCTGTTGCCCACAGCTTCGCCTGCGTTAACTAAGATTTACGGGAGCTTAGTACGCAAAATAAGTAACTTTTCTGATTGATTTTTTACACCTTGTGTCCGAAAAACCCAAATATCTTACGGAACCCTATTTTTATCAGAATAAAATGTTGCCTATGTTACTCGTGGATAATGTAGCTTTCGAATAGTGAAAGAATTTTTGAAATCGATCCAGTACTTTATGAGCCTATTATTTACAACCAAACAAACAAACAAAGTTTTCCTCTATATAATATTAAGTATAGACTGTAGACTAATAGTAATTCTAAACAGTCTATATAAAAGTGTAATCTCTTTTATACCTGATTATAATACTTTCAAAACTAAATAACTTCTAAGCAAAACACACTAATAGAAATATTGTGAAACACCACATACATTAGGCAAGATTTAAAACATGTTGAAATTAGTCCTTTTGTAACAACCGCATAAGAGGTAAACGTTATCTAAAGTGGAGCCTTCTAATCTTACACAACCTTCGTAAAAATGTGCAGAATACTTCTATAAAAAAAATAACGAAAACATAAAAATGAATACATAAAATGGCCAAATCGGAAATGGCAACTGCTTTTAACTATTTGTGTGTAACATTTTATATGGACCGCTATTAAATTAATTTATGTAAATGACCTTTAAGGCCACAGATGTTATGTTCGGAAACGGTCGATGTCATAGTTACTTTCATAATCAAGAAACCCATTTCATAGCAACTTGTTATATATTTTAGAATATAGGGATTTTCGGCATTCGCTAAGAGATTAGAATGAGCAAATTAACTTTTATTATTTTTAATGTATGGTATTGGCATTGCTTATTTAATTATTAATTAAACAATTACTCATAGCATATGAGAATATTTAAATAGTTACTCACTTTCTGTCCATCAATTTCGTCCACTTCGCGCCGCTCACATTGACCTTTCTCATCAAAAATGACATTTGCTCTTCTGGCAAAGCAATCGAGATACTGTTTAATATCATAGGGTCGATTTTCTTCATTCCCAGATAGCCAGAATTCATTAAGAAGAAAAATGTTCTCAAGCCTCGGCGTAGGCATTCGACATCGTCAGCCCTGCAGGCAGGAAATGGAAGGGGCTTCATGGCTGGAATCGAATATAATTACTGTAAGACAAATTTATAATTATAGTCTTTTATGTGATGACTTAATAATTGAGATATTATTTTTTTTTTGCTACAAGATGTCCTTCGCTCTTAAATACGTTTAATAGTTTAAACGTTTGATAATTTTAGAACAAAATACACCAGTTTATAATAACCAGTAAGTTCATCAAATAAACAAATTATCAAGTATTTTGCATAATACTCTGCTAACGCGTTTTCGTTCCGATATGCAGCTTTGAAAAACCTTAGCCATTACCGAAGCCTGGGGACTGGCTATTCTATTTCCAACTTTGGATTTTGATATTGTTTATTGAATTTTGTAAACTGATTACAAGAATAGTCGTATTTAAAACTGAAAAACTAAGATTAAAGAAACGTTAAACTCACAAACCATACCAAACAAAAAGAACTACAATGTACAAAGTGAAAATAAAAAAAATAATACGAAATCGAATTCCCAACAAGACACTGATGCACCGAAGAACTACATTTTCTTGCACTCAATCCTCACACGAGTCTAACGAAGTTTGTATTTGAGATTTCACTTAGTATTTTCCTTGATTCACTTTTTTACAGTATCATTGGATCTTAAGTTTACTCAGAATTTATATCTGGTGGATAAGATACATTGAAAAAAAAAGACAACGTTCTCCGCCGGAAATTTACTTAGTAAATATTACTTTTAGAAAATATTTTTATTATATTTATCTATTAGGAAGTACGGGGACAAATTATAGCCTATGTGTTATTCTGATATATAAGCTAAATTATTGTAAAGTTTTATTAAAATCCATTGTGTAGTATCACATGAAAGAGTAACAAACATCCATACTTACAAACTTTCGCGTTTATAATATTAGTAGGATTGTGTGAATAATATACAAATAAATATTTGAGAAAACCTATTTATAGTAAACTTTTCTGCATTTTCAACGCTGCGGTGAACGGAACTTTTAACATTTTGCTTAGATTGAATAAGATCTCTAACTACAATCCAGTTTTCCGCGAGTAATCTCAAAATTGACCTTTTCTTTGAAACCCTTTGTTGTATAGAAACCATTAGCAAAATTTTTATTAATATCGGTACAAAGGTAGCTTGAAATTCGAGATTACGATAGCCGATTTTATTACAAAAAGCTTTCTTAATATGGAAGGGTTAGAGGGAAAGTTTTATATGGGACCCGGATTAAAAAGGTAAACTATGGTGGATCCACGTTACTTCTTATAAAAATTGATATATTTTTTATAGCGGTTTCTAAACATTGCTGAATTTCAAACATGTTGTGCTCTATTGATTTAAGTATAAGTAGTTTTTGTAAATAAATGTTTTCGAATCAATGAATAATATTATAATCTATATTATGATCAAGTTTTAATGGTCGTAAGTTTCTAGGGGGCAATCTTCAGAAGTATTGACCCAATCATTAAAATTATTTCACTAACAGAAAACTATTTGAGATTGCTATACTTTAATATAATTTTCTACATTTTTGTATACATTTACATAAACTATAACGTCGTAAAGAATACGCTATCCGGCCGCTTTCAATGAAAACGCTGCCTAAATCCTTCCATGTAACAAAATAATGGTGGAATTATGTACCTTATGTAGATATAATTTAGTAGGTATTAAGAAGCCGCGGGCCACAGCGACGTAGATGAGATATTATAATATCATCGTTATGATCATAAGCAAGGGCGTCGCCAGCCGATGGCTCGGGGGGGGGGGGGGCAAGATGACTTTACCTACTACAATTCATACTTTTCTCATTCTCTATGAATGAGAAAAGTAGATAGAAGTAGTAGCGCGGTTACATGTTGCTTCCCCACTCCCCCTCTCCCGCTTCAGCGATAGAGTAGAGCAGGCAGAGCGTAGTTGAGCGTACGGAATATTAGGAGTGGATTTGGTGAATTCATTCGAGTTTCGACGTACGGGAAAGATTGTTCAGGGCTTGAACTTCAAGCAAATCAACTCAAAGACTTAGGACTTTGGTTGCATTATATTTGGCAACTTTTTTAGAATCTCTAGAGGGGGGCAGTTGCCCCCTCCCCCTTGGCGACGCCCTTGATCATAAGCGACCACAAATCATATTAATAACACCAGGATAGGCTAGTGTCGAAACAGCCCCCCTAGACAAGTAGCACAAACGCTAAACGAATAGAATATAATAGAATACTTATTGTATGAAAATGACACTAGCTGTCAAATCAAATGTCGTAAGCTGGTGTCATTACTATACAATAAGTATTCTATTCTATTTGTTTAGATTTTGTGCCAGTTGTCTAGGGGGGCAGGCGAGGAAGGTATTGGGCAATGGTGTCGTGCTGAATCAATACTGGCTGATGAACTTCACGCAAATATTTTTGGCTTTATCAGATATGCAGGTTTTCTCACGATGTTTTCCTCCACCTTCAGACAAGATGACGTATGTTATGTTAGGACATATTTTTTGTGTACCTCAGGAACAGCCTTGAGAGATAAATAAAGGATAAATACAAGTCATAAATCATAATAATATGTGGGATGTTTTTAAAAGTATTTATCCTCATAGTATCCAAAGTTGGAGCCTACAGACAGTAATTCAAACGATAATTAAAAAATATATGTGTATCTTATATAAATACACACATTTCTACATAGGTACGGTAAGAAAAGTCTCAGTGATCAAACTGTATGTCAATTAACATGGCTGTTAATGGCGGTTAAGATACGATTCTAGAGTAAAATTTGTCAGCTTTTCATTATAGTGGCTATGTCAACTGACAGGCTGATCAAATTAAGTGATTTAACCATGCTTCTAGCAACTCATTCGACACTAAACAAGAGACTTTACAGTTGATTTGTTAATTTTTGCGTTGAAACGGATTTTTGCTTTCGGAAACCAGGAGTGAATGAATGAAATAACAGATAACTTCGGAAACTCGAACGAACGAATCAGTAAGTTCAATATCTTCACCCAATATGCGCATTTAAGCCCAAGGATCGATAGGCGACGAATCGTAAGACCCCAGGTCAATTGATGGGTCCATTGCTTCAAATTAACTTGGTGTAACTAATTGAGTTTGATAAGTTAATGGTTGGTAATGTAAATTATTGAAATCTTTCGTTCCCATCAATCGCCATTGGCCAATGTCAAATACGATTACTAATTTTCAAAGTAGTTTAATAAATTTTTACCTACTACTCAAGTAACTAGTTTATTAATTGAGTAAGAACTGAGAACATTTGCGATTATGTATATTTTTGCGATTTTTTTATGTTAGTTGACATGCCACCTGATAGTCGATTTCACACATTAACATAAACTAGCCTACTTGTAACTAGTCCAGGCGACCCATTATAATATTGCCTATTCTGCGTGACATAAGAAATCTTTGTGCCAGTCAAGACAGACAATTAATAGAAAAAATATGCTGTTGATGGTTATGATGAGATGATGCTGATGATGATGATAATCTGTCCGGCCGGTTTCGGGCATTACGACCGCTTATGACTTCTAGCCTGGATGTCCTTGGTGCTCGAAGAGGGCTAATGTATCTTACCGGCGCAACTCCGTCTTTTTTAATACATTATATTATAAGTATAATTATAATATAATAAAAATACTTAATTATAAGAAGAATAAAAATAAGCTGTGAAATTCAAGCTCATTTCTAAAGCTTATCAAAATAAGCGTAACAGAGCAGTGTAGAATATTTAAGCTGACCTAGCTACCGTTCTAAGCTAATGATCCATTCGACTTAACAATATTAGATTTATTCGTTTTGTGCTCTCGACTCACGCTCTTTGTAAGCTCACGAAATAATATAACACAGTAAATGAAATAAGCGGGAATCCAAAGTCTTTGTGCTTTTAAATTTTAACACTCGAAGTGTTTCGCCTTTTACATTTAAAACATTAAATGCATGCATGTGATTAACATTAGATAATGAAGATGAGTATTTTCATTAAAAGCATTAGACGGAATAATGATTATACAAGTGGTTGCCCGTGACTTCGTCTGTACGGGATTAGATTTTGGACAATTCACACAAACCAACTAATGTTACGAACGAGAAAGTTAGTAAGAATGTATGTTTGTTATTCTTACACGTGAAACTACTGAATGGATTTTGATGAAATTTTACAGTAAAATAGCTTACACATTACAATAACACGGGCTATAATTTATTCCCGTACTACCACGGGAATGGGAAGTACGCGGGTGCAACCGCGGGGCGCTGTTAGTAAGCCATATCAGTGAAATCTCATTAAAATCCGTTCAGTGGTATTTGTGTGAATACAAACATCCATACATAAAAACTTTCACGCTTAGGGCCGGTTTACTATCTCCAGTTAAGTTCCCAATAGGCTATCGGCAACATATTTGACAGATATTTGACAGATACTACATACTCTATCTGTCAAATATGTTGCCGGTAGCCTATTGGGAACTTAACTAGAGATTGTGAAACAGGCCCTTATAATAGTAGGATTATCTAGTTGATACTAGGTTTCTCTGGATTCAAATTAAGAACGACCTAGTGTCAATCTAGTAATCCCCATATCCACTACCCAGTCTACCTATGAGATATTGTTATATATAGGTAGGTACTATTAAGGCTCCGTACAGGTAAAACTACACAATTATTATAATAAGTGACGATGGTCCAGTGGTGTGTGGATTCGGCCTCTTATGCGAAGGGTTCCGGGTTCGATCCTGACCCGTGTGTGCCTTGAAATGAGTTTTTCTAAATTTCTAAGTGCACAGACGAGACCATCGTTCGCTCACCGGTGAAAGAAAACATCGTGAGATGAGATTGAAAGTCTTTTAAGGTATGTGAAGTTCACCAACCCGCATTGGGCCAGAGCATCGGTGAACTATGGCCCATTAACCCTCCTCGCCTGATTTCGAGGAGGAGATCCGTGCCTAGCAGTGGGACATAATATAGGGGTTGATACTATACTATACTATATATAATTATAATAAGTAAGTAGTTTAAAAACTTGACTACAAAAGAAGAAAGAATGTAGCCCAAGTCAAGTCCTACTAGTCCTACTAATATTATACATGCGAAAGTTTGTAAGGATGTTTGTTACACTTTTAAAAACTCTGTTAAAAACTACTGAATGGATTTTGATGAAACTTCATAAAAATATAGCTTATACATCAGATTAACACATAGGCTATTCATTCCCGTATTCCCACAGGAACGCGGGGCACTGCTATACTATATTATATAAAAACCGTTGTAAATCTTAGTTAACGCAGGCGAAGCTGCGGGCAACTGCTAGTGTATGATAAATCAAATGAAATACGTAATACTTAGGGCCTGTTTCACAATCTCCCTTTAAGTTCCCTATAGGCTATTGGCAACATATTTGACAGATGTTTGACAGATAGAGTATGGAGTATCTGTCAAACATCTGTCAATTATGTTGCCAATAGCCTATAGGGAACTTAAAGGGAGATTGTGAAACAGGCCCTTAGCATAGTAAATCAATATAGTAAAAGCGAACCTTAGTGAATTTAAACTAATCGTCGCCCCTGGGTATAGCAAATTAATGCCGCCCCATTTGGGGGTGGGGGGTGGGGGGAGAGCTATGTGAGACTCTGCGAAAGGATGGTAAGGTGGGCCAAGACTAGTTTTTTTTTTACTTTCCAAATTTTGCCGCCCTACGAAATTTACCGCCCGGGGCACTAGCCCCGACTACCCTTATAGCAAGTCCACCGCTATATCCCACTGATGAACAACCCTTCTCAAAATCAGGCGAAGAATTCTTTTAAGGCCTTCTGTTCAGGCCTGATGTGATGATAAGAAGTTTCATCACCCTGAAGGCCTTCAAAGCTGGAGAGGTATGGACATTTTCTTCGACAAGCGATTGATAATAATCGAATTTATAAAATGACAGGGGAAATATGCACAGGGGAATTATTAAAAACCCGTTTGTAAGGGAATCCCTGGTCAGTGTCGACGGCAAGACATGTCTTTGTAACCTCAGACCAATACTTCTCATACAAATTATTATTTGCAGTCGGTGTGATTTGAACCCGACACCGCTAGAGCCTGTAAATTCGAGCGGCCAGTTCACATTTACATTAAATCCATTGTTAACATCAAAATGTATTCAAAAGATTCAAAGCGTAATGAATGCTTTTAGGGTTTTTACTTAAGACGAAAATCCATTTATAAAGGCCTAAGTCGTTTATAAAATCATCCCGATTAAAGCACAGTATAAAGACGCGACCAACTGTTTGCATTTTCCTTCAAATGAACATGATTTTATTTATGTTTTTATAACAAGAATAATGACTAAAATATTAACGGTTAATATTCGGTTCATTGACAAAAAATATGAATATATAAAGACAATGAAAACGTGTAAATTTATTAATAGTTACTAGAGGTTCACAGGGGTATAAATTTGACTACTTGTAACTATAAATTATTAATATTATAATTATATCTGTTTAACTAATAAATGTTTTTAAAAGATTGACTGAATGTTTTAAGAATAATACATTCCCACTATACTATGTTTTTGTTTATAACCAAAAGTAAAATTATATCTTAATATATATAAATCTCGTGTCATAATGTTTGTCCTTAATGGACTCCTAAACCACTTAACCGATTTTAATGTTTTTTCTTTTAAAATGTGTGCTTTTCTCCAACTTAAAAGTTAGGATAGTTTATTTCTCAAATTTGAGATTGCAATTTTATTTATTGCAAATTAATTGTTTTGACAGAACGAAGTCTGTCGAGTCCGCTAGTAATATTATGATAATTTGTTATAAAACATTTAATTTATTCCAATGATGTTAAATCTCACACTTCCGTGCTCGTAATTAACTTAAAGGGTAAGCAACAATTGTCACGTCACTTAAGCTTACTTCCGTATCAAGTAATTGCTTTCCTTTGATGTGTAGGAAATTAAAGATCTAAATTCCAATCCAAAGGCATTCCAATATTCTATATTCGAAATTAGACTCAGACTAAACTGTTCAAAAAATTCACTTACTTGTCTCTGCATTTCTAAAACTAAAGAACTGCCCGTCACAGAACAACGCACAACAAAGCACTATGGTTGTGCAAAACAAGAACCGCGTACGCTTCACTAACATCTTTACTACACCAACGAAACCGAAGAAGTGTACCAGTGAGGCGAAACACTTATATGTATGCTATTTAAAAACGAAATAAAGTAACAAATTTCCTGTTCGGAATCAACATTTCTTAACAGCTGCTATATATATAAAAACTCGAACTAAACTCGACATAAACGAGGTGATTCAAAGGATTTGCCCAGCTATTATATTAGCCAATCTATACGTAAAAATTTGTATGTCCGTCCGTAGAGACAGTTGGTATTAATGACATCCTCGATGAAAGAGGCAGACATACTAAGTATTACACCTTTATCGTAAATCAGTATTTTTTTATATTAAATAATTTATAATTTATTATAAGAACAAAAAGTTTTCTGTGTTCTTGGGTCATGGATGTGTATTATATAAGGGCCTGTTTCACCACTTCCTGATAAGTGCCGAATAGGCTATTCACAACATATTTGACAGATAGAGTATGGAGTATCTGTCAAATATGTTGCGGATAGCCTATCCGGCACTTATCAGGAAGCGGTGAAAAAGGCCCTTAATATAATATGTACATATTAACATAAAAGTATTAAATATAATAATATGTATTTCCGTTGTCTGGTACCCGTAACACAAGTTCTTCGGAAACTTAGCACGAGACCAGATTAACGTGGTGTAAAAGCGTCCATAGTTATTATTATTATTTAGAAATAAGTCCCACAGGCTCTTCTTAGAGATTGGTAGGCCAATTGATTTTAATGTCGAACTGTCGCGGATTTTTGTAAAGACAATAAATGCATGTTCGCAGTCAAAGTCACGAGCTGCAGGTAGTATTATCCAGCAACATTTGAATCTTATAATTGTGATCGATCGTCTTCTATATATTGCGTCTAGTTTCCGTATAGGGTTATGTTACGTAATACTAAAATGATGTTTTGAATGCATATTCGAGTAGGCGTTTAGGTTATTAGAGATATCGGTATTATAGTATGCGCTGATATTGAATGGCATGGATGCTTTGGTGATTTCTTGTGTCGGACGGCTCACAGGAAGCCGACAACTGAATGTCGCAAATGTAGCGCGGTGGTGGACTCTACCCAGTACACCCTCGAGGTGTGCCCGAGATGGGCGGCGCTGCGTCATGATTTGACGTCTGTCATCTCATAATGCGGTGTCTTTGGGAAAAAATAATTTTGGGGTCACATAGCACTTTGGACATCTTATAGAAAGCAGCTTTTGCTTGTCCAATCCTACACTTCACCTCTTCCAGGTGACATAAATTGGATGTAAAAGTACGACAACATTAGTATGTCGGTAACGCGAAGCTTTAAGATTTTCCGCATCCAATAGTGCTAAACGCATCTAAAAAAGTTTTCATATCAAAAGCTGTACTGCCTCTAAAATATAGGAAATATGTTACGACTTTCGAGTGTATGTAGTATGAACTATGTAAGTCTAAGTGTTGACAATTTTTGGGGCTTTAAGGATAGTTTGTGTTATCGATTGACCGTAGACTATTGTACAATATTTATTAAAAAAAAATATTTCACATTTTTTTATTCTAAACTAGAACTTAGGAAGTAGCAAAGGTCCGGTCCGACTACCACTCACCTTAGGAGTTCATTGACCGAGGCATAATATGTCCGTAATTGCGTACATACCACATCGGCCGCCGAGAACAATAAAAAATGTAGGTAAGTACCATAATATCCAGTTTGTTTTATATTTTGACATTTATGAATCGCAAAAAGAAACTATTTAAGGCTTCCATAGTGCTGTATATTTACAGTGTCTGTGAGTAGCCATAATATTTTGATTTACTGTATAATAGAACTATTATTTTAAATAAGCTTATTTTAATTTTTACTTAACACGATTTTACACCGTCTTAAAAATTAATAAAATACAAAAATGAAAATAGTTTTTATTTCTATATATTCGTTCTATATTATAATAAGATATTGAATAAGTAAATGATTTTTTAAAGTTGGTATTTATAGGTAAAACAAGAACGAGTGACATGGCCGTCCGTAAGCAACAACGGGTTTTTGTGGGGTTAAGAAAAAGGTGAGAAATTATTTTAAGGACGGAAATAGTTATGGGGTTTGAAATAGTGATCTTCCTTCTCCAGTGGAACACAAGATTATTTCACCACAGTATCGAGTAACGCAGTGGTATTGATGCCATAACTAGGCAAATGAGGCTGCAGCAGTCGGAGCCTTATGGTGACTACCGACGCCAAAAACTAACAAACCGCACAAAACGCGACAGCATTGCTGTCACTTTACGCGTACACGTATTATGTAAGTGAGATACCACCACGGTCGTGCCAGCACAATTCAATGGCACTACCTTTTGCCAAATGCAATAGGTTGAATAGATCTTGAAATTGGCTAGCTATTTCCCGCGTTAACAAAAAATCCCTTTTTTATTAAAAAAAGTATCCTATGTTACTTATAGTACCCTCCAGAATATGTGTATAAAATTTCATGATGATTCGTCGAGCTTTTGCGTAAAAGCGTAACAAACATCCACGCTTTCTTATTTATAATATTATAGTAAGAATGTGATTATTATAATATATAGATTAAAAGTACATTCATCAGATTATCAATAGGACAAAACTCTCATGGAGCTCGTTAACGAGGATGGAAGGGATGAAATGCCTCTCCAGAATACTTATGAAGCGAATTCGTAATTGTAACGAAAATTGGGAACGCAAATATAACCTAAGGAGGTCGGGTTCATGAATAATATATTTAATAAGGTTAAGTAATTGAAACTTACGCAATATTTCATTTTTGAATACAAGATGGATTTCTCTGTTGAAACTTCATATATTACTTTGAATAAGAAAATAAACATGAAACTACATAGATTGTGAACTAGAATAATACTTCGAATATTATTCAAAGTGTTATTCTAGTTAATAGTTCACAATCTATTAAATTAAATTTTAGATAAAAAAATAAAAAAGTATCAACCCTTATATGTCTCACTGCTGGGCACGAGTCTCCTCCCCGAAATCAGGCCTCCTCGCCTGATGGTCCGTAGTTCACAGATGCGCTGGCCCAATGCGTGTTGGTGAACTTCTCGTACCTTCAAAGACTTTTAATCTCATCAGGCATGCAGGTTTCCTCATGATGTTTTCCTTCACCGATAAGCGAACGATGGTCTCGTGTTTGGG
Source organism: Lycaena phlaeas (assembly GCA_905333005.2). Lineage (NCBI taxonomy): Eukaryota > Metazoa > Arthropoda > Insecta > Lepidoptera > Lycaenidae > Lycaena > Lycaena phlaeas. Next base: position 5,890,528 of record HG995176.1, read on the forward strand.
GTGCAAATAGAAATTTAGAAAAACCCATTTCAAGGCACACACAGACGGGTCAGGATCGAACTCGGAACCTCTCGCATAAGAGACCGAGTCCATCCACTACTGGACCATCTTCGCTCAGTCGATTCGTTAGCTCAGTAGATGAGAGCGCCGATATATAAATTTTTGATAGTAGAAATTAAATTCCTACATAATTAACATAATATATTACATATAGAGCAATGGTGTACTCGTCTGTATGGTCCAACAAGGGGGTTCCGACAAGGGGGCCTTGCCTTGCCTTGCCAAACTTCACAGTCAAAACACCACGTGGCGGCAGCCGAGTATATCGCGGTTGAATGGGTCCCAGTATTGCTGGCACATCCTGCCGATACTTCGCTTCGGTGAAACCACCCGGTGGGGGTAGTCCGCCTGGGGTCTCATTTCATCTGACGATGGTGCGGCATGGGCCGTAGGACACAGGATTACACCCGACGCCATGAAGCCGTGGAAGTCACACTCCACGGCTGGCAGGGGACAATCCCCCATCCATCTTGATCCAATGGTGAAGCCAATCGGCTCGCCTCACGTCCAATAAGGCCACTAGGGCCAGCAGGGCTCAGCCTATTGAGTGCGAGGTCAGATTTAGATGCTGGCCTCCTCAATGGAGCCTTAAAATGTTTTTTTTTTTAATTACTACATACATTCTGAACACGAGACCATCACTAACTTAGAGGGAGTACGGTGATAAATTATAGCCTATGTGTTATTCTGATGTACAAGCGTACGTGAAAGGGTAACTAACATCCATACTTACAACCTTCGTGGTTATGATATTAGCATGTTTTATTTTGACTTTTTTAGGGATAAAAGACAGCTATAATTAAGTAGTAATTTTACAGCAGCTAACGACATTATTCACATATTAGATCCAGTAAAGGTACATAATATTTGTGTTCACAGTTGAGAAAAGCCATAAAGGGCAATGTGAGATGTAATTGGCTACAGCACCAAGCAATTAGTTATAATAAATAACATTATAATTATTATTATGGATTCTTTTGAAAAGTCGTATAAGTTAATTACTGTGTCTTGTTATGCTTATTTAAAAGATAAAAGGTATATAATTGTATGTCCATGAAAACTGACTTTATCAACTGAAAACAGATTCACATGAGATTTATAAATAAAGATACACTTAATACTATTATTTTTGCCGGCACCAAGGCCGACATAATAATATAATATATTTTTTGTGCACTACATAATATATTTTGTACAGCTTATTAAATTCGTATTATTCCTTTACTTGTACTTAACTCTAAGGCATCTTTGGTTAACTTGTAAATTAATGTTGGCATTTAAATGTCAGGAGACTATTTTGACATCGCTCGTAATTTTAACAAAAATGAAGCGTAATTTTGCGTAGGCGATATTTTTCTTCGTTCGAAAACAATAATAAGGTCAATATTATCGTTTTTAATAGGTTCACGAGAATAGACTCTTGTTTTGGGTACTTATCATCAGTGTTAGCAACATTATCATTAACATCATAGCATTTATTCAAAATTACATAACCAATATGATTATTTCATATCGTATTATTCTATAAAAATAAAAATGAATCAACGAAATGTATGTACGCACATAACTTCAGAAACACTGCATCAAATTAGATGGTTCTATTTTCGTTGTATTAATTATCATCAGGCCAAGGTTTGTATGATAAGACGATGATGAGACGGAGCACAGGCTAGAGTAGGACTACGTTTGCCGGGATCAGCTTGTTCTGAATAAATGCTATCTTGTGCTCTCATCTAGACTAAATTGGCGTTAAATGGAAAAAGAAAATAATTTATGAATATGATGAAGGACAGGCTAATTACATGGTATATAAATGTGTCGTAAAACTTGGACAAGCACCATGTGAACTAGTTTACTTGTTTACTTGTGTCTGCTCTTTTGAATGCGAAGCTAACAGAAAATGGTCATCCAGTCATTTTTATCCGATAGTCTAGTATAATATATAATATGGCCGCTTTTACACCACGTCGATGTGGGCTAGATTCGTAAGTTTTCGAAGAACGTATGTTACGGGTTTCCAGACAACTGAAATATATTTAATAAGTAATCTAATGCTGTACATTTATTAAGATTTTTATTACATGATACTTTTTACTCTGGCGGGATTCAAACCCACTACCCCCGGCTTGAGCGCTAATGAGATAAACATTGACCCACAGAGGTCGATTATTTTGAAGTTTAATTTCACTATATATGCAGATCAATATTAAATGTTTTATTAACTTTCCAACGAGGGTTTAAATATCTATTATTCATAATATGTGAAGCATCTTTCCTGTCTGTCACTTGTGGAAGTAATATCAACTTGAATGCTGTAACAATAAACGACAGCAAAAGTTACTTCTTCACCAGTTATAATATCTTATCTATATTTTTTTATAAATAAACTATGCAATAATAAATTCGAATGGTTGTCATAATACACACCCTGTACATTGCTCACTGAGGTTAATTAACCTTGTAAATACGTCGTTGTATCACACGTTGTACGTTGGGTGACTACGATTGTTATTCAAAGATCGCGATTGAGTATTTAGAGTAGCTATTTTATTATTATTATTATTATTATTTATAGCCCTCCTATGGGCAAACGAACTGCCGAAGCTTTGCGACTATCGACGCCCATTAACATCCACACAACCAAAGGTTATGTAGATGCATTGCCCTCCTTTTCCTATCCCCCCTAATGGGCCACCGGACCACCGCACGAAACGCGACAGCTTAGCTGTCACTTTACTCCGATTTTATGTGTACGATTTTATGTGGATATTAGTCATAAAGGAGGGCAACGCATCTGCATAACCTCTGGTTATGTGGATGTTAATGGGCGTCGATAGTCGCAAGGTTGCGACTGTTCATTTGCCCTGTTATGATATAAAGAAATATATATTATATTATTTGGATAGGTTTGAAGTTTATTATAATTTACAATATGCTTGATGTGTTAAGCATGCCAAAACTGAAACTTAATTAATTCGTCAAAGTCAAATTAACAGTAAGAGATGGATGAATGAACGATCAGTATTTGGCAGCAGGGAGGCGCAGGAAATATAATTAACAAGTTGAAATCGTGTATTAATCACGGAAATAATATTTTACTTTAATAAGTGAATATTTGGGTCGTGATGTCTGAAAATATTTAGATGGAGTGTTGGGCAATTAACCAGATGGGTTTTTTTTCGAAAGGTCTAGACTTTTAGGCCTGATGGCCTTTAACCTCACTCGGTAGATAGGTGAGAATATGGCTCACCTAGTAAAATTCGAAAGGGGATGCCCCCCTCCGTGCCCCGCAGCACGGTGGCACAGGGGCGCGGTATATCGCGCACGCTACTCTGGAGAGTAGGTGTTTGTCTAGTCAAATCCAATACGGTCGAAGAGTCATTAGCGGATGAAGTTAAACTATTAGTCGGAGGGCCCCCCCTTCTCCCCCCCTCTGACGGGGGAGGTGGGTCGTGCGCGGAACCCGTGCAATCGACCAAACCAAGTGGTAAGATGATATGCAGTGGCCGGTCTGTATTGAATGCGTGTGGCAAGAGATTGATCGTCTTGGCGTTCATTGATGGAGCCCAAATATAGTGCTTAAAATAAATGGTTTATTATTATAGTAGTAGTAGTAGTAGTAGTATATTATGCATCAAATGGAACTAGTAAAAAAAGTAAAGTATCAACCCTTATATGTACATACATATGTCCCACTGCTGGGCTCGGGACTCTTCGAAATCAGGCGAGGATGGTGGCCCATAGTTCGCCGATGCGCTGGCCCAATATGTGTTGGTGAACTTCACATACCTTCAAAAATTTTAATGTCATCAAGCATGCAGGTTTCCTCGCGATGTTTTCCTTCACCGGCGAGCGAGCGATGGTCTCGCGTTTTAAGGTGAACTTAGAAATGTAGAAAAATCAATTTCAAAGCTCACACGGATGGTCAGGATCGAACCCGGAACCTCTCGCATCAGAGGCCGAGTCCATACTCACTGGACCATCGTCGCTCGCTCGCAAAAGACAGCTAGTATTTACGAGAAACCCATCGTAAATAACCACTTACTTCTTTGTGTAATATTCTCTTACATTTACAAACATTTCAAGAAACTACTTTATATGGATTTCAACGCGGCTTATGATAATTTTTATGAAGAAAAGATGGACGCGTTAACTTCCAGAAAAAGTTATAACTGCATTTAAAAGTAGTGTCGTAAAAAGTAATTTTCCTATATTTATAAAGTTGATAATATTCTAAATAGATAGTCGTGTTGATGTTTACAATGTTCCAATTAAGGCCGCGTTCGCACGAGCACTTTATAAGCGTCGCGTTAAAATCCTCCACATGCTAATTCAATCGTTGGACTAAAATGCGATGCGCTTTATAAACGCTGTAGTGTGTACAAATACATGGGTATTCATATTTTGTCTCTTTCAAACGATTTTTAACGCTCGGTAAAAAAGCGCTCGAGCGAACCGGGCTTAAGCCTGTGCATATTATTTGTCTTTCGTCTAAGAAATTCCTGTACGATGTAGGTATGATTTGAATTTTGAAAACGAGTCTAATGATTTTAACGAAATAGGGATGTTGACTATTTTTTTTTAATTGATTTTATTTGATAGATATACAATAGGTAAACACGAAAAAACGATTTTTGTAAAGAAATATGTCCAATTTTAACAAAAAATTAAATAAAGAAAAATAGTTTTTAAAATTGCCCTTGAAACGCTCCAAGCGTCATTACGTCACACACCGCATTCAGAGCTTGCGCTATGTTAGGTGAGTTTGTACTTGGCTCAATGTTCAGTGACGTCATCGCCTTATTGGCGTTTGCAGTCACGTGATAATGCATGATAATTGACGCATTTTAAATTAATTTTCTAAATTTTAAGACAAATAAGTAGACTTTTAAAATGTTATTTTAGGTTTTCAAATACTGTATTTAATATGTAAAACATAACTTTACATGAATTTGTAACATGTGTCAACATCCCTATTGGGTTGTTTCATTTTTAGGAAACGTCGTTTTATCCCTGTTTCCAGACAGTGAAAAACTGCTTCATATTATTTGACTATGAAGGTAAATTAAGGTTATAATAGGTCATCAGGTCATAATCATTCCTAATTTATTAAGACCACCATGATATTCGTTCATACGAATGATGCGCACATTATCATCATCATCATCTTCAGCGTTTATCCGTCTACTGAAAACGCTTATAGTTACTTACTTATAGAATTAGAAAAATATTACTTATTGCAGGACTCATTAAACGATTGTAATAAATATTTATTAGGTACATTAAAAATAAAATTTACAGTTTAAACGTAATATTATATATGAACTAGCTGTTGCCCGTAGCTTTGCCTATGATAACTAAGATTTACAAGAGCATCTTAGCGGGATGACATAAAGAACTGAATGAATTTTCCAAATGCCATCAGTAGGTCCTGAGATTAGTGCATTTAAACAAACACCTTTCAGCTTTATATATTAGTATAAGATAACATGCCCAATCACGCCTATTAGATAATATAAATTGTGGATATCCTTAGCGATCCTAGTATAATAACAGCATAACCGTATTAAACATTTATTTTCGTTTCGAAAATAGAAATGCAAATAAAATTAATATTTTACTAGATTGAATACTTAATACTTTTGCTTATCTTTCTAAACTATTAGAACTGTGTCACATTAAGCTAGACTCGGGCCTTTTGCCAACAATTCCTACTGAAGTCGCTTACAAGAAATAATTATGGTACTGACAACTCTAATACTTAAAGTAGATGATAGGTTGACCGAAATATATCTAGGGTGTTTATTTTCTTCTAAGCAAGATGAGGAGATGCAATTGGCTGAGACATCAAGGGCTCTTAATTCGTAGTTCTTTCCAGGTTTCACAGGGACTGAAGATATTAAACACAAGCCAAAAAATATTGGCAATCGGAATCATTATATTTATTTATAGAATTAGCTTATAAGACTATCAAATTATATTATTTTTTAGCTGTTACCCGCGACTTCACCCGCGTTAGCAAAAAAATAATCCTGTTTTTAAATGCATCCTATGTTACTTCTAGTACCTCTAAGAATATGTTTACAAAGTTTTATGCTGATCGGTTGAGTAGTTTTCGCGTGAAAGCGTAACAAACATCTATATTTTCACATTTTTATATTATCTAGGAGCGCCCCACGGTTTCACCTGCGTAATTCCCATTCCCGTGGAAGTACGGGGATAAATTATAACCCATGTGTTATTCTGATGTATAAGCTATATTATTGCAAAGTTTCATTAAAATCGATTCAGTAGTTTTTACGTGAAAGAGTAACAAACATCTATACTTACAAACTTTCACGTTTATAATATTAGTAAGATAGTAAGATAAGATAATGTATTACAATCTAGTTAAGTTTATTTTGTGATTTCGTAGCAAGCTAACAATTTTTTGTTAATGATAAAGGAACATTAGGGGGGATGGCGGCACCAATCCCCCCATGAACGCGGCACAGTGCATCCCCTCACCGATCATGGACACCGATCTCGGGAGGTCAGAAGAAAAGGTTTGATTATATGAGTGAATTATACACGAGAAAAAATATATTAAATCTGTATCTCATACGTCAATAAGCGTAAGATAATACACTGTATACAAGCCGTTAAGTTATGTAATAAATATTCTGTGTATTGTTTACCGTAATATGTAATGTAATATTGAGATTCATGCTTACATGTTCAAAGATAGCATCTTATTTTACACGTGGAAGAGCCACGCGCTTATCGTTGCTGCTGGGTTTGGGAAATAGCGCCAATGGAAGTATAATTAGCATTCGCTCACATAATACCGGCGTAAAGTGAAAGCGAAGCGCGTTGCGTGCGGTTTGTGGGTTTTCACCTCTGGGTCACCCCATTGGGGGGAGGGGGGTGATAGGGAAAAGGAGGGTAATGCATCTGCATAGTATTTTTGCGAATGTCTATGGGCGTCGGAAGTCACCATATGGCTTCGACTGCTCGCTAATCTTATTTTTTTCTTTAACGCCGGAAAATGCGCTTAGGCATCCCGCTGGAGGGTGAGTCCCCAAGGCGGGTATGTGGGACTCGTTGCGCTCGAAAGATGGTAAGTAGACGCAGCTCTACCCCCCAAAACCCGGCGAGTGCCAACAATGCCGCTTTGGTGAGTTGGCCCGGATCTACAAGCAACAGGCACCTGGGCGGCTAGTCAGTCCCTCAGGGGACCGACGCCACCACCACAGAGGGGTTGCCCCGCATCACAGAACAACCCCTCCCAACTTCGGGACAGCACTAAGGCGAGGTTCCCGTCCTCGTCCCTTGCCCCCTCTTATAAGAGGGGTGCAAAGAGCCTCCTCGGCTAAATTCGCTTCGCCCAAGGTGTTGGGGTCACCATGAGCTACTGAGCCCCACCGCCGCGACAAGGCGTGAACCCTGGTGGGACTGCTCGTCAACCTAACCTATCAGTCGCATTAGGGTTCATTGAAGAAGGCCTATGTTCAGCAGTGTACGGATAGAGGCTGATAATGATGATGAAGCAATCAATACATTCTTAATACACTTATCTATGGCATTTCAATGATAAACATGTATATTTGTAATGCACAATAATAATTCTATTTAGGTCCAGTAAATAATTGTAGGCACCCTTTGAACTGAGGTATGCAATATCGGGTATATAGAGATAACGATTAACCAAAGTAAGCTGTTATACATTCTATTGCGTGATTATAAGCTATAAATCTTTTCCCTTTATGATAAGGAAAAGAAAACGATACTCTGATAGAAATAGGGGATTGAGATATAAAAAAAAATCTTTTTAGAAGAACAGGAATTCTAATGGTAATTATTTTTTATCAATGAAAATTAAAAGTGAGACGAGTGACCTATTGATAAAAGAAGAATGAACTTTATCTCATTAACGAAAGATGTTTAATAATACGTCATAATATTTTGGGTTCAGTTAACCGAAAAATAAAGCATTAAACATTGATTATGTAAACATTAATGTAATTTTTTTTGATTTGTGTTTTGAAAAAATACTAAAAATGTCTTTATTTTTTTATTTCTGCATAATACATATTATGTCGATATACGATTGGCGCTATGACGGAATAAATCATGGCATTTATTGACTTGAATTTATTCTCATCGACATTCAATTGAATTTAATTCAAAATTATTGCTTCGTTGTATTGAAAGAATCATTGGCTATTGCAGGGATGGATTTTGATGTGAGACGTCCATTGGCACGCCTTGACAGTAAACTCGACTTAAACGCCGTTACTGCAAACGACAATGCAATGATGCTGATACAAAAATCGCTCTCGACTCATCTGCGTATTTTATGCCATCAATGCTAATATAAAGATGAAGAGTATGTTTGCTTGAATGCGAATATCAAGAACTACTGGTCGGATTTGAATGATTCTTTCAGTGTTGGATAGCCTATTTATTGAGGAAGGCTATAGGCTATTTATCATCATGCTAAAATGTCGTTTTACATCTTAGTTGACTTATAAGACGTATCTTTATAAATGTGTGAATAATAAATAACATGAAATCTAATATCAACGTATGTGTCAAATTTACCAGGCATGGAAGGATTTTTGAAGTGAAACTTCTTTAGAATCGTTGTGATTTCAAACCGGATGCAGCGGAAAAAACGACAGGTAAGAGACACAATTACAAAAGAGCGAGAGAGCAAATGTCGGTGTGTATGTATATTGCACTGTTGCTTGTATTTGAGTATTTAACGTGTGTTTCACTTCCATCGTGTGTGAATCAAGATTCTGTGGATTGATTTATTATTTTTATTGTATATTAGACAGAGGGGAGCGCGACACAGAACACCCTTCAACACCTGTTAACAACATTGATATCATCGATGAAAATAATTAGAATATGCTAGAAATGGACTTCATAATTCAGATTGACAACGATTGTTACACTAAATTATATATCGTCATTATTTACATGCATTCAGTTCGCTCGAATATTGATAGTGTTTGACCTATGTCACGCTGATAATTCCTTCTGGACAATATTTGTACACGCTCCTTATATAACCTGGCGCGGACGGTCGAGAGTTCTTTATTGGCTAGTCTTGCGACAGTATATCTCCGGTATGGTCTCTCTGTGCGTTCTCCTACTTGTTGTGTTCACTTCGGGAGTTTTATCCGAAGGTGGGTGTAGTGATGTTAAGAAGAATTTTAAAACATAATCATTGCAATGATTCTATTTTTAAATGTGACATTTAAACGTGAATTGATATTTGTAACGTGAATTATTAGTCGATTCTAAAATGTATACTCGTAGAAGTGCATTTGATTAATTTAATCTATATTATATTATACTTACCTACTATAGTCTAATATATGAAATTCTCGCGTCACAATTTTCGATCGGCTCAACCGATTTTTATAAAATTTTGTGTGCATACCGAGTGCATGCCAACATGAAAAATAGACGGTGACACCCCCTAAATATATATTTTTTATTTTATTGATACTATTTTCCATTTTTGTTTTTTATGATTTTTAAAAATTCACAACACCCCAAAATTCACCCTTTCACGATCAATCCATCGATTAAAAAACAGGGGGTTTTTTAACAGCGACATTAGTACTTTTGACAGAACGAAGTCTGTCGGCTCAGCTAGTAAAGTATATAATAATCATATTCATTGTCTTATTTGAACACTTTCCAATTATTTAACAATACTTTATTTGAGTATTGGAAACCAATTTTGGCGGTATAAAACAATTCTATCCAAGCTGGAATGATTTGGGCGTGTCCAAGTGGCCTTGTTACTGTCCCAGCTCCTGCGTGAATGCAGTCAAATAGGGCACTTTCGTCAAATAAGGAGCCGCTTGAATAAAACATACATCATGTGACTGAAGCATGAAAGTTTACTTATCCAATGTCAAAGAGAATAAATAAAATCAACTTTTTATATTACCGATGTTTCGCACGGTTTAAAACAGACTAAAGTGGAAAAAATCCTTTGAAATAAAGAATTTATAATGCTTTGGTAATGTGATAGCATCCAATAGAATATTACATTATATTATAATTTAACTCAACAAATTAATGTTCAAACACTTACCGAAATCTTTTAAGTGTTTTCTTTATACATACTAACAACATTATCATTATATCTATATATAGTTCTATAAATAAAGTTTCCATGAACGTTTACTTCTCTTTCATGCAAAAACTACTGAATCGATTTTAAAGGTATTTGAAGGTATGTGAAGTTCACCAACTCGCACTGGGCCAGCGCGGTGAACTATTGGCCCATTACCCTCCTCGCCTGATTTCGAGGAGGAGACCCGTGCTCAGCAGTGGGACATAAAGGGTTGATACTTTACTTTTTACTTTTTTTTATATGTAAAACGTCTACAAAACGACATCTTGTTGTTCGTTAAGGGATCATTTAGTCTTATGCTATTAGCTTATATCGCGGGACAAACTGTCGTTACGTTTTAACGTCCCACAATAAGAGATATATCTTAACCGAGATTTCATCCCTGCAATTGTACTTTGAGCAAACGATCTAACATTCCAAGATCAACAAAATGTATTTCGCTTAAAGTGTTTCCTTTTTAAGTAAAAACAAATTTCAAATGAACGTTCCGACGTAATAATTGCCTTTCAGTTTCAAATGTTTATATTTTTCATCATCATTATAATCAGGGCCGTCTCTAGCCCATGTGGCGCCTGTGTGCAAACATTACCCATTGCGCCCCCTAGCAAGGGCGCGGACAAAATGAAATGGGCACAAAGTACAGTTTGTCCGGTCGCTTAAGGGTGAGAACTTCATATTAGTATGGATCATTTATCCCGGAGCGCTGAGTGGGGCTCCGTTGCGAGCGGCGCTCGGCGCTCCTAGGACCGCGGCGCCCGTGTGCAACGCACACCCTGCACCTAAGGAAAAGACGCCCCTGATTATGATGAAACTAGCACTTCGCCTACCTAAAACAAGGCTTACTTATTAAAGGTAGTTATTGCGTACTAGCAGCGCCCCGCGGTTTCACATATAAACGGAATAAATAAATTCCTATGTGTTATTCTGATGTATAAGCTATATGATTGGAAAGTTACATTAAAATCCATTCTGTAGTTTTTGCGTGAAAGAGTAGCAAACATCCTTACTTACAATTTATATTTATTACTTTGAACACCTTGCGTATTCCATCATTAATCTAGTTTTTCATGTCTGTATTTTTTTTAAATATCTATGGACGCTTTTACACCACGTCAATCTGGTCCCGTGGTAAGTACTCGAAGAGACTTGTGTTACGGGTACCAGACAACGGAAATACATATATTTAATACTTTTTATATTTCTACTTATATTTAAGATTTGTATTAAATAATATACATATTTAATACACACCAATGCCCCAGGGACTGAGAAACTTTTTTTTTGTTCCCTGGCGGGATTCGTATCCGCAACCTTCGGCTTGAACGCTAACGCGCTAACCATTGCCACCAAGCCACAGAGGTCGTCAACAAAATTTAAATACATACATTGTGACTAACATGCTAAAGCTTACCTACTAAAGGCAGTTTTTATTTGTAACATTATTTCTTGTGGTTTGATAAAGTGTTATGAAGGACAATTTAAAGAATTTTAACCTTTATGAGTCAATACAAGTTCAATGGTAGGCAATGATTTGCACATTGATATGACACACGAGGTCGGGCGAATATCACAGGATCGGATGACAACAGAGTTTTGAGAATATCAAATAAGGACTCAAGATCAAGGAAGAATCAATGTGAATAAAAAAATATTATTAAAAAAACGTTTTTAGATTTCGTTCCCAGTAAAGAAAAATAATCTTATAGTAGTGTAGTAATATAATAATTTAATAATAATAATGGTTTATTTACACGAATGCAGTGCCATAATATAGTTCTATTCACATTAATTTAGCGTCTTACATTCTACTTCCTAGAAGTGTGCAAAAATTTACATTTAGTTTTTTTTTGTTTACAATTAATACATGAGTTTAATAACAATATCTCTAAGTAAAAATATTTTTATCGATGAAATTAATACTATATTTTAATAGTCTTGACCGATCAGGCATCGCTTGAACTGAGCTATGACACCCGGTTTCCGAAAGGCAGATCAACGCAAAAATTAACAAATCAACTGTCGAATCTCTAGTTTAATTAAGGAATTTAACCATTTGACACTTATCAAATGGTTAAATTCCTTAATTTGATAAGCCTGTCAGTTGACATAGCCACTACAATGAAGAGCTGTCAAATTTGACTCTAGAATCGTATGTTTACCTCCATTAACAGCCATGTTAGTTGACACACACTTTGACCATCGTTTCAGAAACCGGGCGTTAGTATGTGAACCGAACAAACACTTTGTTTAAAGTTTTTCAACGATCTGTAAGAACTAAATCAATTTACTCGCCTCAGATACAAGAAAGTACCTAGAATATTTTTTTTTAAATAATATGCTTAAGTATTGTGTACGTTTGAATTTTGTCATACGAAATGTTATTAGGTATCATTAATAAAGTATTTTTGTCAACAGATTCCCTCCTGACACCATGTGAGATCCACGACACTCAATGTCTCAGCAAAACAACGCAAGAGTTTCTAGAAAAGACAAGCAAGGGAATTCCGGAATATGGCATCAAAACGATAGAACCTTTGCACATACCTTTCCTGGAATATGTTCTGATTGAGAAACCGAGTCTGACAATGCGTCTGAGAAATATAACAGTAATGGGGCTTAAAAACCAACAGTTCTCTGGATTCGAGTAAGTCAAACGTTTTTAATATGAAAGCTTTATAACTCTGGCAATATGGATCGCATTATTTTATGTATTTTCATTAAGAACTTTATTCATCCGCTTTTATAGTCTATTCGCAGCGTTTAACTTCACATTTGTGCAGAAGTACGGGTATAAAATAGCCTACTAGCTGTTACACGCAGCTTCGCCTGCGTTAACTAAGATTTAGAACGGGATCTGAGCGGGATAATATATTTTGCATGTTTTTTACATATAAACCTTCCTCTTCAATTATTCTATTTATTCAAAAAAATCGCATCAAAATCTGTTGCGTACTTTTAAAGATTTAAGCATACAAACAAAGAAAGCGACTTAGTTTTATACTATGTAAAGATTTTTAATTGTGATGTATAAGTTATATTATACCGTTTCTTTAATATCCATTGAGTAGTTTTTGCATGAAAGTGTAACAAAAATCATTACATTTTTTTAATGTTAGTTGGGTAGACAAATTGGCAGACGTGTCACTGGATGGTAAGTGATCGATGTCGCCTATGAATAAAAACTAGTTCACCTAGTACTCATATATGTATCGCCTATCCTGGGACATAGGGTATTAAGTTTCTGTACTAGTAATTACACTGCCTGTTTTGCCCGTCTTTCTGAAATACAGTAATACTGTTTCACGGAAAAAACAAATGAGATGTTGGTACCCATGTGTTCGAGACCGCGGCGCAGCGCATATCTCTAACTAATTGGAACGAGTTGTTCGCTTAGCCTGTTAAATAAAAGAAAAAAAAAGTTGTGTGTGCGATTCACACACGATAGAAGTGAAACACACTTAAATTCTCAAATACAAGCAAGTATGCTTTCTCGCTCTTTTGTATTTGTGTCTCTTACCTGTCGTTTTTTCCGTTGCATCCGGTTTGAAATCACAACGATTCTATAGAAGTTTCACTTCAAAACTAGCTCCATGAATAGAACAGAGATTAATCAAAATGATGCTTTACAGAATGAACACAGATACGAAATTCGTAACTCTACAAACTAAAGTGGACATGGATGTGACGAGTGACCTGGAGGTAGACTTGGGAAACGGCAAAACCTACACAGGAGCATATTCGATTAAAGGGCGTAAGTATTTTTTTATGTTACTGGCAAGGCTAGCAACTCATTTATGTGTGGCCTAGATGATATCTTAGTATTAGTAGTGTAATTACACTGCCTGTGTCGCTCTTCTCTCTGAAAGACAGCAAAGCTGTTTCAGGGGGAAAAAGCACGATGGTGGTAACCATTCAGACGGAAACGGGGCGCAATCCTCGCACCGGTAAGTACATTGTAGAAAATTATTGGTACTTATTGGCTTCGATTCTATCATCGATCCTAAATGAGCTGGTAAGAGTAAGAGGTAGTGCTATGTTGCTTTACAGCCGAATTAGGCCGGCACGACCGGGGCGGTACCTCTCGCTCACATGAAATCGGCGTTAAATGACAACTATGCTGTCGCGTTTCGTGCGGTTTATGAGTTTCCAGTGGCTTATTGGGGGGGATAGGGAAAGGAGGGCAACGCATCTACATAACCTCCGGTTATGTGGATACTGGATACTTATGGGCGTAAAATATAGTCTTCAAAAAGGCTTTTATTGTTCGTTCGTCCTCCTATGCTAAAAAATAAAAAAATAAGCTGCCTAGATCAGTCACGGTTGAGCTGTATTTCTAAGCTACATTAATCACTAATATGCTTATTCTGCCTCTATACCAATCGTACTAATAAAAAATATGTATTAGCAACACTACTAATAATTGGTGACATGGTCTAGTGAGTGAGCACGGCTTCTTGGGTGAAAGGTCCGGGCTCAACCCTGACCCCTGTGGTACCTAGAAATGGGTTTTTCTAAATTTATAAGTGCACCCTAAACATAAGACTATCGCTCCCTTACCGGTGAAGGAGAACGCGAGGAAACCTATATGCCTTATGATATTAAAAGTCTTTTAAAGTGTGTGAAGTTACCCAACACGCATGGGGTCATCGCATCTATGAACTATGCCTTAATATCCTCCCAGTCTGATTTCAAAGAGGATATATTATAAGGATTGATAATAAGTTTGTGTTATTAATATTTTTGCGTTTGTATTTGTAACTCAATAGTTTCAATTATTAATAGAAAATGTTTGCTCGACAAATAGTCTCTGAAATGGAATACTAATATGACTTGGATTTATATCCTTTTGAGTACAAGAACCCAGAAAACAATGTCCTAAAGGCCTAATATTTATTTGAAAATGATAATTTTTCGTAAATATACTTCTTTAGGTTCCTTTATTTTCCGGCTGCGCCTTGATATTTTCGAATCGATTCTTGATATATTTTAGTCGATATTTGAAAATACTACATACACTGGGAATAACGGTGTTGTATAATATTATATTACGTATTATATCACTAGCATATTTTATCGACTCCTCATTAGTATTTTAACGAGAAACATTGAATAGAAACAAAAGTTTTATTCACAACTTACTTGCGTTAAGCTTTAAACTAAATCATATCATATACATATCATAACATAAAATAAATGATAATTTTAAATTTTAATCATTAATCATAATTGTATACATATCGATAGTTTACCTCAACTTTATTTTTTTTCGAAAGGTCTAAAGTCTACACTTTAGACCTTTAAGCTTTTAGAAATTTAAGCTGACAAGCGTCAGCGTCAGTACGCACACGTCACGCGCAATGTTGAGTTGAACTACCTTATATTGAGTTACAAGTTTATTGACCTAAGATAATAATATGACGTTACTTTGACGAATATTGATAGCAATTAATCGTATGATCTATCATTTACTAACATTACAATATACAGATAGAATGGAGAGTAATTTATTATTATTAGTTTGATTTATTTCCTAATTAATGTACTACGAGTATTTAACGTTTGTGCCTTTATTGTTATTAAATTTAATTTATATTAAATAACCAACAATAAATCGTAGTTAGCCTAGTGATACATGACCTCCGACACAATTGATTCTATTTTGTGCGATGTATACTGACCTGTGTGATCTCCTTCCACTTATTGGCATCCAGAGCGCATCTAAGTCTTTATCAATTCGTCCTATTGTTTTATTGTGCTTTTTTATTTTTTATTTTTATTCATTGAGAGCTAAAAGCTGGGTGGCCTTACTGACTATAAATAAATGGAGATCATGAATTTTCAGGTCTCAGGGTTGCGATATGTCGCGTTCTTGTCTTCCTGGGTAACACTATCTTGTATGTTTGACTCGTGAAACAGCTTTGCTGAGTTTTAGAGAGAAGGACAGGAGGAGCAGTGTAATTACAGGCTTAGAATCTTATGCTTTAGAATAGGCATTTTTTTGACGTGACAATGTCTAATAACTGGATATTACGGGCAGCATGCACGAAAAAAATTACGTTATGTAGAGTTCCGAAAGCGAGAGCGCGGCACGAACGAGAGAGAGGCACGGTCGCCTCGAGCGATCGGCTCAGTTCGGTTCATGCTGCATGTAATTCTTGACGTTAGATGAACACGTCAAACTACCGTGCGTAAACCGACTTTACAGAAAACCAATTATTTTGATGACGCATTGGAAATGCTTTCGCACCATACTTTTTTACACTTTTCTAATATTTATATTATCTGTTATCACAATTAGCAATTACAAGGCCGATTTCGACAATGTCATTGTAGCGGACCAATCAGCGCCACAGTACTGAATCGCGCTATTAGAATTCCAGCGATCGGCCGTAAAAAAGTTTTTATTGTAGTGCTTAAAATATGAATTTCGTGCATTAATTCAGTTATAAAGATATTATTGGGCACAGTAATTAATGATAAACTAATAAAACATATAATATCACGTGAAAAAAATCATAGATTTTTATTTATTAAACGGATCATTGTATGATAAGATCACTTAAAGTCACGCGTAAACTCGATCCTACATTGTATAGAGTATTCAGGTCATCTGGACGCTATGTCCTATTCAATCAGTTGATTGATTAAAAGTGGTTGTGGATTTTTAATACAGATTTATATATTCATTGTGTGAAATGGCTTTTGTTTCCAACAATATTTAAAATTATAGCTATGTAAATCAAAATTGTCATTTATATTTTAGCTTTTATCAACTTTTAAACAATAAAATCCTTACTAATATTATAAATGCGAAGTAACTAGGGATGAACTAGTAACTAGAAAAGGGATGTAAGTTTGTATGGAAGTTCGTCATTATATGTAAAAGATGACGCCTTGAAACTTTGCATTTAGGTACTTGATAAGAATTAAGGAGGGTAGTTAAAAAAATCTGTCTGTGTTTACTACACATAGGTACGGAACTGCGCTACTCTGAATATAACGCGAGCAAAGCCGCGAGCAGCAGCTAGTAATAAAATATTCGTTAACTTCACAATGTTATCAATTAATATTTCAAATTTACCTAAAAACGGTATTAAAAGTTCAACCTTGACTTAAGAAATAGATAGACAACCATCACTTAAATTGCTGGCACATTTTTATGTGGGCTTATTTGGTTTATTAATTATATTATATTCAAATTCGTGTACGAGGGAGATTTCCCAGTTCAATCACCATAACGCCAAGGACCATTACTAAATAAAAAATATGACACGTAAGGTCTTCACGGATGCGGGAGACCAAAGGCCCTGAGCTTAAACGATCGGCCACGGGCAATCCATGGCACGCGAAGAGACAACGTACCTCACAAAGATTATTATTAACCGACGTTAACTAATGTAGGGGGTTGCATTAAATTTAAGCGCCTTTTTATTTCACAGAGCAATACAATACGTGGCTGTTAGTACTGTTACATTTTCATTATACCTAGTAGAGCCCCGAGGTTTCACCCGCGTTTGTAGCCTATGTGCCATTATGATGTATTAAGCTATATTATTGTAGTTTCATTAAAATCCATTTAGTAGTTTTTACGTGAAACAGTAACAAACATCCATAATCACAAACTTTCACGTTTATAATATTAGTAAGACTAGCTGTCACCCGCGGCTTCTCCCGCATTAGCAAAAAAAATATCATTTTCCTCAAATGTATCCTATCTATTTATTTATTTATTTATTAGGACCAAATACAGTTTTGCACCAATGAAGACAAAAAATAAGTACATTACAATAGTCTAATCTAGACACAATAACTAATTACAATTACCTATGTTAGTAATAGTACCACCAAGAATATGAACGAAGTTTCATGATGATCGGTTAAGTAGTTTTCGCGTGAAAGCGTAATAAACATTCCTACTTGCACATTAACATATTAGTAAGGATTAAGGATGTTACATCGTAATTTAATATTTTAAGAGAAGTGTCAACCCTTATATGCCCCACTGCTGGTCACGGGTCTCCTCCTCGAAATCATGCGAGGAGGGTTAATGGGCCATAGTTCACCGATGCGCTGGCCGAATGCGGGTGGGTGAACTTCATATACGTTCAAAGACTTTCAATCTAATCAGGCATGCAGGTTTCCTCACGATGTTTTCCTTCACCGGTGAGCGAACGATGATCTCGTATGTGCACTTAGGAATTTAGAAAACTCTATTTCAAGGCACACACGGACGGGTCAGGATCGAACCTGGAACTTCTCGCATAAGAGGAGTCCACCACTGGACCATCGTCGCTTCTATCGCATAATATTTGCCTTCATGTTATGTCAAAATTACTGTTTCATTCATGTTTCACATCAAACGCATTACCCAACTTGGGATAAATAAGTATCATTCAGGTAGCTCTGAGCTTTGATTAAAGCAAAGTCAGCGAGGGCGTTATTAATATTGATTGTAAACTCCCTGTCCCGTCAGCGCTTTGTAGCAATCGCTTTTGATACTGACAGAAAGCCTATCGCTGATGGCAAATTAGCCAGTTCGTCATAAACTATTGTCAGTGTGAAATTGAGGTTATAATTTGACTAGTAATATGTTATAATTAATTTAATATGGTTATTAGAAAAAAAAATAAGATATAGCACCTATAGTTTATAGATTTTATTATGGATTTTATAATACTATTTACACAAATTTATAAATAAAGACAGATGGTGCATGCCGAGTGACTCGAGTGACGTTTCAAAGCAAATACAAATTCAAAAGTGCTCTCAAGTGCTTGACATAGAGTCGTACTCTAAACGTCTCTTAGATTGTGTTCGCTTTTGTATTCGCTTTGGTGGAGTCACTCGCGTGTTCGGCATGCTCCATCTGTCTTTATTTATAAATCTGTGAAAATTTATCAAACCAAATCAAATCAAAAATATCTCCATTACGTAGTATAGCAGTACTTTAGTACTTTATTATGTCAGCTGAAGTTAACTAGCGTGATCGATAGTGGTTTCTATGTAATGCTTGACGAATACCTAACTTCTATCAAGTCAATCTATGCCATGTACTGTAAAGTATCAATCTTTATATTAAGTCCCACTGCTGGGTACTACACTGGGGTCTCCTCATCGAAATAAGGCAAGGAGGGTAATGCGCTATAGTTCACCGATGGGCCGGCCCAGTGTGGGTTGGTGAAATTCACATATCTTCAAAGACTTTTAATCTTATCAGGCATGCAGGTTTCCTCACGATGTTTTTCCTTCACCGGTGAGCGAGCAATGGTCTCGTGTTTGGGGTGCAATTAGAAATTTAGAAAAACTCATTTTAGGGCACACACGAAGAGATCAGGATTGAACCTGGAACCTCTCTAATTACCCATCTTTAATATACATAGATTATTTTAATACCTACCTCGCCTGCTACTAAATATTATATTTAGCAATAAAATGATGTGTATACTCGATATTTAAATATTCATTTTAAATACAGATTTCATTACTTATTTAAGTCGAATTTTATTAAGAAATATAATACCTCATTGTAAGCACAATGTAATGAACAGGAGGAAATTTAATATGTAATATTCTCGGCAGTCTTTAAGAACGTTTGTATCCTTTAAAACATTTTATTAAATCGTAGTCCTTGTGAGCTCAAACTTTGAGTTTAGTAAAAAATGATAGGAAAAAATTGATGACATTTTTTTATGTAAAATGAATATAAATATTTTCTTTTTTCTTTTAAATATCAATCCTTCTAATATCATAACCATGATATGTACTTTGTAAGAATGTATCTTACTCTTTGACGCATAGGGTTTAATTAAAAGAGATAATATATAGTGTGAGTAATTATTCAAAATGTAAAGATAATTCATAATATTATGTGTCAAGTAAGCAGGAAAAAAAAGCCGTCGCAAAAGCCGTTGGAGTTAAAGGTATATAAAAATATAATGAAACATTTTAGTTTTATTATATTAGTCATTAGCAGCTGGTCCTGGTGCTGGTGGTATCATCCACGCCTTCGCCCGAGTAAACTTGAATTTACATTTTACAGACATATCCGTGTAGACAATGATGATGCTTTTATAAAAAATATCACTGTGTTCACGTAGCATTCTAACAGTAAAATAATTTCAAGAATCCGCCAACCCAAACCAGTACAAAACCCAACAACAACCAGTTATTGAGTTAAGTTGTAATAAACAAAGATACAAAAAGCAAATATTTCCTTCCTTAATTAGCGATTGATACAAATCTTGTTTCACATATACTATAAAATAATCTAGCTACCACTATCAAAGTTTTACATATACTATAAAATAAACGAATTTAGATGAGCCAGAAGCGAATGTATTTGTAAAAGGACTGACCGCATTCGGGATGCTGTTTGCGGCATGTGGCTAGTACTCGCTCTAATCTAGTGCTGTTAGTCGGACCTTAAACTTTACTTAGTGAATCTGAATCGACTACTAACTACGTAGTGTTAACATTTATCACTCACCCGTCGCCCAAGGGAATTTGTTAAAACTTTGTTTTCTACATAATGGTTAATAAAAAAAAGTTGTGTGTGATTCACACAGGATAGAAGTGAAACACACGTTAAATGCTCAAATACAAGCAAGTATGAAGCAGTGTGCAATATACATACACACCGAAATTTGCTCTCTCACTCTTTTGTATCTGTGTTCTTACCTGTCGTTTTTCCCGTTGCATCCGGTTTGAAATCACAACGATTCTATAGAAGTTTCTCTTCAAAAATGAGTCCCGAGAAAAATAGGTGCATTTTTCTTGGGAAAATTGCTTGTCGACATGATGTATGAGCGGCAATGGTTCAGCAGGTATGGGCTTGGCTTCTTAAGCGAGAGGGTCCGGGTTCGATCTTGATCCCATGGAAAACCTTGGAATAGGTTTTCCTAAATTTATAAATACTATCTGAACACGAGAGCATCGCTCGCTCAAGGTGAAGGAAAACATCGTGAGGAAACCTGCATGCCCGATGAGATTAAAAGTCTTTGAAGGTGTGTGAAGTTCACCAACCCGCATTCGTCTAGCGCATCAGTGAACTATATTCCTATGCATTCCTCGCCTAATTTCGAGGAGGAAACCCGTGCCCAGCAGTGGCACATATTATTATATAGGTGTAGTACTTTACTATAATTATTATACTACTTAATCATTGATCATAAGCTAGGAGATCAATAATAGATGTCAATAATTTACTTTATGTGGTCAAAATGTCAAAGCAACTTTTGGGGCGTAGTTTCGTCAAGTTTTAGTAAAACTTAAATTAGTACATTACTATGTTATATAGTATGTTTTATATCTTTGTACTATTATCATTGTACAAAGCTAAAAAACATATTTGTTGTTATTACAATTCAACATAACAGGAATGCGACACATATCAAATTCTCTCCATAAGTTTATATAATAATAAATTATGACATACAATTTAAGGAATTTATTGGTATTATGACTTCTGGAATTTACCTGTTTGCACAACGAGCTATAATTGTCATCTAGTAGCTATGTAGGTATATGTAATATCATCATCATTATTATCGTCGTCATCATCATCAGCCTTTATCCGTCCACTGCTAAACATAAGCCCTCCTCAATGAACGCTAACACGACCGAAATGAATATAAGCGCTTGATGTCGTGTCATGGACTTTTTGGTCCCCCTCCTCGATTGCTTTTTACATCGACCACACAGCCTATAGACTCCTAATGTTTGATTTTTCGTATTAAATGCATTCTGGCAACTAGCTGAGGCGAGACGAGGGGGGTTGCAATGCTGTGATTAGCTAATTCAATGTCATATGTTACCAATCACGGAACGTTAAAAAGGAATGGATATATTTCGCAACGGGAAAGAATGAGACGACACGATAGTTTGAGTACATTGTTTACGGCTTACATCGGAACTATAAGTCAGATGTGTCGCCAGAACCCGTTCCCCTGTTATTAGGAGTCTATGGGTTATGTGGTCGATGGATTTTTATGATATTTTTTGTTAATTTGGCATGAGAATAGGTATAAATTATATTTCATACCATTAATTAGGATGCCCAAGATCCATGAGATGTAGAATGATATTTATATGGTAAAACATCGTTTGCCGGGTCAGCAAGTCTCTTATATTTATTCAATTTATTCAAAGTATGGCCACACCACAGAAAAATTTCAAAAGTATAAATTTGTTGCAATGAAGTAAATAAAAAATAACCGAAAGCTTTTAATAAAAAAACTCTAGCGCAATAAAAAGAGAATAAATTTTAAAATGGCTGAACTAATTTCGATAAAATACTTGTTTAAGGGAGCTAAACTTATAAACACCCTTTTGTTTTGAAGCTTGAAAAACATAAGCATAAACGTATAAAATGCTTTTAATCTTGGGTAGTGAACCAAGTCCTGTGACAGATTTATTTTAGAGATATTTGATATTATCTAGACTATCTAGACTAGGTCTGTATGTCTGTATGAACTAGATTCTTGTTGAATGTTGTAAAGCCATCTCCATACGTACTGTATATATGTATATATATATATATGTGTGTGTGCTATACACAAAATGAAAACAGAAGTCGTGTTTCTACTTCAAATTGTTTCACCATCCTAATTTTACTTCAAATATAACAAACCTATTTATTCGTGATATTTTCACAGCTGTCTTGGGCACTGCGAAGTATGGTTATGACTTCAAAGTAGACGATAAGGGAATTGAACATTTCGAAGTTGGACCCGAAACGATTACGTGCCAAGCTTTGGGCGAACCGAAAGTCACTTTAAGTCCCGAATTAGAAAAAGGATTCAATGAAGGTGAGTAATTAAAACTTGTATTAAGGTTTTAGCAACAACCAAAATGTTATGTTTATGTAGATGATATGTTGATCGGCTATGAATCATCGTGCAGTGGCCGGTCTATTTTGAATGCGAGTGGGAATGGATCGGTGGGCTTGAAGTTGTTTGAAGGTAGCCTATGTCCAGCAATGGACGGGTAAAGGCCGATCATGAATATGATTAATAATCAAAACTAGGATATTGTGCGTTTAGGGTCGACACTTTCTTTTGTTTTACCGATGTGTGTTCTACTATCATTGTTTATGTTTTCCATGTAACATCTCTGCTGTGTTTCGGAGAGAAGCACAGGAGAGACAATGAACAGAAACTCAACAATATGTTGAGTCTCTGTGTCTTTGATTAGGTAGCATATGAAGGAGTTGCCTAGGCTAGATACTAGGCAAACTCAATTATTTTCCCATTACTATTTAGTGGTATGTCTGCCAGTTTGGCCATCCATCTAAGATATAGATGGAATGGATGGAAGATATTATAAACGAATGAGAAAAAATTTACACAATTATTATTATTAAATTAAAAAATATGAAAAAATGAATAAGAGAGATGTGTAGAGGAGTATGTAATGTATATTATTTTTATTTTATTTATTTATTCTTTATGTACATAAATTTTATTACAACTAATATAATATATTATACGTGTGATACATAGGTGTGCTTATCTATTAAGATACCTCTACGAGCACATAATAAACAGTGTGTGAAGAGAGTCTATAGCGGACATAGTGCAAAAGAATGTGAAACAAGAAAAAAAAATTAAAAACAAAGCTTGAAAGTGCTTACAACTATAATATATCTATATACGTATTACGTACACATATAATATACATATAACATACGTACATAACATGATATTATAAAATGGCATTTGTCGATTAAATCTTGATTGGAATTTCAAACATTTACACTTATCATATTTGTTGAAGGTAAAAAAACAACATGTTATAAATTATTCAAACATATGATGTGTTAGATTTCGCAGAATCCCTTGTTCAGCAGGGGCGTAAAGGGTTTGAATTTTATATGATAATCTTGTTTGTAAATGTTCGATAAACATGGAAAATATTTAATATTCAGATACCATACTTGCGCTATTTGCTTTTATATAGTACTCCTTAAAAATAGACACGTACTTTTCAAGAAAAAATTACGTATTAGAAACTAATGAAATCCTAAAGACATTAAAATTGCGATTCACTTTTTAATGTATATTAAATATTATAATGTTAAATATGCCTTTGTTCAGCAGTGGACGGATAAAAGCTGATGATGATGATGATAATGAAAGATTATTATGCCAAAAGTGTATTCTCTATTTTAATAGATGGTACTACGAAAGAGCTGGTTTTGTTCAATGAAATTAGTTATACCATCATTTTTATTTCAGATGAAGATGCCAGCGAAATAAAGAAAATATTTACTACAAAGGCCATGGAATTACGGGATAAAGAAATTTGCAGTATTGTTAAAGAAGCATATGTGTCCGTTGTGCATAACATACGGGCTTCAGCAAAAATATTACCGAAGAATGCCTTTTTGAAAGGAATCTAATTTTATTGTTTCCTAATAAATCTCAACAATAAACCAAAAAAACTAATAACCATTAAAAATATATTTTATTAAATATGAATGAACAGTTTTGTATTTTATTTAAGTGTAAAAGACAGCACATAAAAACAGTCGTTATAGCTGCTCAATTGATTTTTAGGAGCAGCAGCAATGCGATGTACCTAAGGAAGTTCCTATTTTTCTTAATATTTTTGGCACAAATATACTATCACTAAATGGTTAGAACCATCTTTGTGTTATAAACAGACAGGACAACATGATCTAAGCTTTCAAATAAGTTGCCATTGAAAATCACGGTACTACGTGAAGTTACAGTACGTTGAATTCATCTAAGCCAGATTGAAATAAATTATACAGAACCTTGAGCATGTGCAACACGTTTATTATCACTTTTAGCTAACTTCTGTCCGGCCATATAAAATCATTTTGCTACTTCACTTTTGTGAAGTAGCAAAATGATTTAAATTTGAACTTCATTCCGGCCGAGTAAAATCATTTTGCTACGTCACTTATAACTAACTTCAGTCCGGCCAAGTAAAATCATTTTGCAACGTCACTTTTAGACAGCTTCAGTCCAGCCAAGTAAAATCATTTTGCTACGTCTCTTTTAGCTAACTTCAGTCCGGCCAAGTAAAATCATTTTGCTATGTTACTTTTAGCTAACTTCAGTCCGGCCAAGTAAAATCATTTTGCTACGTCACTTTTAGCTAACTTCAGTCCGGGCAAGTAAAATCATTTTGCTACGTCACTTTTAGTTAACTTCAGTCCGGCTAAGTTAAATCGCATGAAGATCAGCCGCTGTGGAGTTTAGTAGGAAAAGCACTGGACGTGTTGAAACATACACCACGAGGAAGTAGCTAACAACTAGTATTGCAAAACTTGAGTTGTAATCGAAAATTCCAATGTTCTAAGGAAACTAATATAAGCTCATATTATGTCTGGTGACATACAAATTAGAATTAGCTGCTGATCTTTTATTAATTAATATATATTTTTTAAATTAATCATCACGAGCCTTAACAAAGTTAGAGTCCTAGAGTCTTAACTCAGTTTTATCCAGGTACTTTGTTTTTTGATGAAGGTCTTTTTTTTTGATGACGCAGTGGAAATCCTTTTCGGACCACCACTAAAACCGCTGCGTGAGCCTTCAGTCGCTATTTGAGGGACCCGGATCGCAGGCAACGGGAAACTCTTAGCGACAGACTGGTCTCGTCAAGACCAGATTCTCCACAATAGGGGGACTACCCGGCTATCACTTGGTAGTCCCCAGGACGTCGTGTCTTCAGCGGGGCCCGGTTTCCCATCCCGAGCCCAACACGAGAATGAAGGTCTCTCTTATTTTAATGTAAGATGATTTAACCTTCAACATTTCTAGCTTTGATTAAACCATTTCTATATAATATTATGTACAATTCAATAGGAGTAAAATATCACAACAGGCAAACCTTTCGTTTCAAATAAAGTCTACTTGTAAAGGCGTGACACGCTTATTGTTGTCGTCGTAAGAATAAGCCTTTGGAGTAATACTCGTTAACATCAAAGGTAACATTAAGATGTAATAAATCAATGGGCGTAAAAAATATTTTTTGTTTAAGTTTCTTTGTGTTTAAATATTACACTGTTTTTAAAGATGGTGTAAATAAGTATAAACTATATTTTTAAGAAAAGCGAATCCTGAATTATTATGAATACAGGTCAGAATAGCTTCTTGAATAAAAATAGTTTCTTCTTTGTGGTGTTCCAGTATTTTTTTCATTATAATGTTATTCGTAAAAATTAAGAAGAAGCAATCAAAATTATTCGGTCAAATTATTCGACTCCTGGGATACAGACTTTTTTATCGGAATGCCATTCCACAGAATTATTCTTCCCCGAGTTGATAAAGACATAAAAGTTTACGGGCCCGTCTTTATACTTTTGCACATATTTCCCTTTATTTTCCGTGTATGATCTCACCATAAAATTATCTTACGTGACTCCAAAATAGGTAGTTTTCATATTATTTTAACCGACTTAAAAAGGAGGAGGTTCTCTATTCGATTGGTATTTTTGATGTATGAACACCAATAACACTGAGATTTATGATCCGATTTACATGATTCTTCTTCGGTTTGATACAAAATAGTTGCCATTTTGTTCCATAAAAATTTTACATTTGGACCATGTAATAAATAAATAAATAAATATTCTGATGGCCGCACGTTATTCTGATGTAATTTTATTTTATGCACGACTTTTAGGAGTTTTCATTTAAGTTGATTATTATCTTCATCATCATCATCATCATCAGCCTCTATCTGTCCACTGCTGAACATAGGCCTCCCTCAATGAACGCCAAGACGACCGATCCCTTGCTACTCGCATCCAACGCGGACCTGCCACTGCACGGAGATCAGAGATAAGTTGATTATACCATATTATTATTGATTAGTCACTAAGTAAGACCTAAGACCTAAGACTACTTAATAATAATAATAACGTTTATTATTATTATTATTATTATTAAGTAGGTCTTAGACTACCTAGTGTGCTGTGTTCGTCTCCGGGGCACTCTTTCAAGCGGTTGATGGCAACCCGCAGTGGTTTTAGTGCGGTATACTGGCGCCGGTTGTAGTTGCTTATCTGTGAAAACTTGTAACGGGCCTCCTTTAACTATTACTGTTTCTATATGAATACAAGCTCTAAGTTTTCTAAAGTACAAAATTAAAATTAATATTAGGTGTTAAGTAAATAATTAAAAAAGCGGCGGTTAACTCTCAGACTTTAACTTTTTAATATTAGCGACCTCCTTTAAGGAAGTAAAGTATAAAGCTTGCGGAACCAATTAATAATTAACACTGCGACAAAATATTTTCCTTAAAAACACGGCAAATATTATCACTTTAATGAATAATTAAAACAAGGCTTGTTCAAAACTGTGACCGGAAACTCTCCGGAAGCTCTTAGCTTTAATCTAAAAAACAGGAGTGGAGAGATTTTTTAAAATGTATTTATTTAAGGTCACTTGGGGCCTACCAGCGTCATCAGCGACCACTAAAGAGTATTTTCCATATTATTTATTCACTATTATCACCTTTTTATTGACCTAAGCCATTAGACCGCGGGATGTCCTATAAACGCTATTGAACATTGCTTTGGAGCCAAACTAAATGCAGTCTCGCCAAGAAATTGAATTGTACTGATAAGAATATGTCTAAATGTAGCTCTTTTTTTTTCTTTAACGCCGGGAAATGCGCTTAGTCATCCCGCGGGGGAGTGGGTCTCCCCATGTGGGACTCGCTGCGCCCGAAAGCTGGTAAGTGGACGCAACTCTACTCACTAAAACCCGGCACGTGGCATCAATGACACCTTTGATGAGGTGCCCCGGATCTACAAGCAACAGGGCATCTCCACGGATAGTCAGCCCCTTAGGGGACCGACGCCATCTCCACAGAGGTGTTGCCCCGCACCACAGAACAACCCCACCCAACGCCGGGACAGTGAAATGAGACGAGATTCCAGTTCACGCCCCTTGCCCCCTGCTCTTTTGCCTCTCTTCTTATAAGACGGGTACAAAGAGCCCGCTCGACTCAATTCGCTTCGTCCAAGGTGATGGGGTCTCCCTGGGCCACTGAGCCCCACCACCACGACAAGGCCTGAACCTTGGTAGGGCCTTAATGTAGGTCTGTTCAGCTTAGTCCAGCACTACTCCCTTCAGCGAAAACACATTCCACTTCTCACAGATCTTCTCCATACTACTCCATCCAGCTCATAATCTCAACTAACTCTGTACTAAGTTAGGGTGAGGATCTTCATGGGATACCCATCCTATGTATAGTATGATTATATTCGATGTTGGTAATCGTGA
Source organism: Lycaena phlaeas (assembly GCA_905333005.2). Lineage (NCBI taxonomy): Eukaryota > Metazoa > Arthropoda > Insecta > Lepidoptera > Lycaenidae > Lycaena > Lycaena phlaeas. The sequence goes on from HG995176.1 coordinate 5,918,992, forward strand.
TGGGAGATCATTAATTTACAAAATATCGTAATGATAAAAAATGTATGTGAATAAAAGAAATATTGTAATGGTATACATTAGAATATTCCTTACATTCTAGCCGGCTTTGTTGGGTTTTTTGCCAAATAAATAAAATATAGCATAATTAATAAGGTCGTTAAAAAGTATAAGAACTTTTTGGAGTCTTTCCAGCCAGCTTAAGCCAAATAGATCATAATGACATAACAATTCCAATAATATCCCCGCATACCTATCTAATATAATGAAAACTAAGTTGCGATTTGAATTCCAAATTTACTTATTCGTATTTGATCGTAGTTTCACGTATTCCTATAGAAAATCTTCAACTTGTGGTAACTTTGAGTTTGAAAGACGAATAAATTTTCCCAAAAGTGTCGAAAAGGTCTCGGAAACAATGTTTACTGTAACACGTAAAGTTCGTTATTTACGATTCGACGAAATTCGAAAACGAAAGGTCTTGCTTTTTATGTCCGAGTGGCCATGCATATATTTACCTAAATATACTTGTTTATACACACTGTTATATGATGTGGAACATTTTAAGGGTCTGTTTCATAATGTCCGAAGTTCCAGTTAAGCTATTTGCAACATATTTGCCACACGACGACAATGTTTTCGTCTCACAATTGACAAATAGCGAAAAAAGTTCCCAATAAACTATAATATGTCGGGTCAAGTGGTAATTCAACGGCGATTTTCCAAATAAAACAGGTATTAGGGCCTGTTTCACCACTTCCTGATAAGTGCCGAAAAGGCTATCCACCAGTTATCCAACAGATAGAGTATGGAGTATCTGTCAAATATGTTGCGGATAGTCTATACGGTTAGTTACGGATAGTCTAGTCTTGTTTATAAAAAATATCATAGAGGGAAATATTGATGGAAAAAGAGGAAGAGGTAGACCAAGAAGGAGTTATATGCAACAAATAAAGGAGAAGCTACAGGTTATGTCGTATCAGGAGGTGAAGGTATTGGCGGAGAGGAGGAATGAGAGGCGAATACTCCACCGACAAGAGCAAAGCTCTTAAATAGAGAGAGTCTATACGGAATTTATCAGGAAGTGAAGGAAACAGGCCCTTATGTTAATTATAATCTGCTAAGTAATTTGTGTTATATAGCTATCGGGAACTTTAATGATATATTGTGAAACAGACCCTTAATGTATCAATTCCCTTGTTATGATCTTAAGTAAAAAAAAGTAAAGTATCAACCCAAGTTGCCCTGCTGCTGGGCACGGATCTCCTCCTTAAAATCAGGCAAGGAGTGTTATTAAGCCATAGTTCATGCACTGGTCCAATGAGTGTTTGTGAACTTTACACACCTTCAAAGACGTTTAATCTCATGAGGTATTAAGGTTTCCTCACGATTCTTTCTTTCAACGATGAGCGAGCGATGGTCTTGTACTTAAGGTGCACTTAGAAATTTCGAAAAAGCCATTTCTATGCACCACAGGGTCAGGATCGAACCCGGACCCTCTCGCTGAAGAAGCCGAGCCCATACCTACTGGACCATAGCCACTCTTATTAGTAATTAACTTAAATTTTAATTTAAGTCGAAAAATTGTTTTGTTTCTTTTCCCCCGTTACTTGCGTTCGATTTGAACCAGTGGCCCTAGCGATAACCAAAATAAAATTGAGAAGTTTGAGTAGACAGGAATAAAGCGTACCGAACCGAGGTCACTAAAGGTCAATTCTTAGCTAATTATGTGGAATGATATCGGTGAAAATAATTTCATATTTACCTAGATATATATTCACATTTCTGATGATTACTAAAAATACAGTGAAATAAAAGTAGCCAGCGCAGTAAGTTTACCTGGGACACGATACAAATGCCTGCGAATCATCGGCCTTCTTGTCGTTCATTGAGGGAGGCTTATGTTTAGCAGTGGACGGATAAAGGCTGATGATGATGGTAATGAATTATCCGGTGTCGCGAATATCTATAGATATCGCGCGATCACTTACCAATAGGTGAACTGGCTGTCCGTAACTTCTATAAAAATATTAAATGTGACTTGACAAATTCTTCACTTTTATTTCACTCTTTACCCTAGTCCCATAGAAACTTCATAGGGTCCCACGTAGAGGTAATAAATATAAGAAATTTATATTAACACATAGACAAATCCTTATCCCTGTGCGACTATCCGTCATTTGTCCCTTGCTAAACGCATGGCTGGAGACACATGCGACAGTCAACTGTGTCCAAAATTTATGATTTCATAACCGTGTATTTTTTGTGGAACTATACGGCCAGCCTGACTGATTCTAAAGCTATAATAGCTTTGGAGTTGCGTAGCGTTATAGAATAATCTAAAAGAGTCAGATTACGTTGAGAGTTCAGCTGTTTAGGGCCTGTTTCACAATCTCCCTTTAAGTTCCCTATAGGCTATTGGCAACATATTTGACAGATAGAGTATGGAGTATCTGTCAAACATCTGTCAAATATGTTGCCAATAGCCTATAGGGAACTTAACGGGAGATTGTGAAACAGGCCCTTAGTCTAGTATTACTAGTTCATAATTTTAAGGCATATAAAAATTGTGCCATTGGATTCTCTTGGCATTTTACTACTACATTACTAGCAGCAGTAGTGAGCACTAATATTCAATATTTGAGTCCTCTAATGAACATATCGTATCGATTTAATTACACTGGCCACATTAGCGACTGTAAAATTTGTCGGGGCAAAGGACTTGTATCCAGCTCTTAATAAATAAAAATAAAATTTGTCGGTAATTCGAAATTCGAATTTTAAATGTTTAAATCCAGTGATGGTAGATATAGGTGACTGTGTACTGCTCGATGAGCTGTCGAATGCTAAAGACATTATCGAAGATACGCACGCGCACCATATTGTCGCTTTTGAACTCGAATCCTCTCGAATTATCGTATAGTATACATCATCAAGAAACATAAACTCAGTGCGTGTATGAAGTATCGTTTTATCGCTAATCCAGGATATTGTCGGATTTGTCAGCGCCGATATCTACAGCAGCTAAGAAGAGACGCTGGTGAGTCCAATGCATGGTTTTTCCAATCATCTATTTGTCACTGGATAGCATTCCTAACATACATAAATACAGTCCACTTTTAACTATTAAAATCGATAGAATACATATACATATTTTACATATCGTCCTCCTTTATATCTTTCCTATGTTTCGGTCTTTTTAATATGTAGATATTTTCTATATTATTTTATTTATTCTCTAAGCTCTAAAGTCAGATCAAATGAGTTTCATGCATCTATCTTCAAAAGAAATGAACGTTATATTAAAAAATATTCAAGTGTCTGTGTACAGATGTAACATGAAACGGTATTGACTGATAGCATATATTATACATATTTATTGTACGAGCACATGTGAAATTATATTAAATTTTTGAAATGAGAAGACATCATTTCAGTATTAATATTTATCTGTATGAAATTATATTTAATATTTGAAATGAGAAGACATTATTTTAGTATTAATATTTATCTGTACATATGTTAATGTTGAAGAAATTTTATTTGTGTTTTACTAACATGATTATATTTTCTACTATCAATAAATTTCCAAAAAGCATGATAGGTTTCTTCGTGTCAGTATACTGTTAGATAAAGTTACTTTAAGGGCCTGTTTCACAATCCCCAGTTAAGTGCCCAACATATTTGACAGATACTTCCTACTCTATCTGTCAAATATGTTGCCGATATCATATTGGGAACTTAGCCGGAGATTGTGAAACAGGCCCTTATTCATGTAAGCCCATCCCTATTTTAATTATATTTTGGATAAACTCTAACCAAAAATAATCCAAATGAGATCTTTAAGACAAAAATTAAAGAAAAGTATTTTTTCTGACCCTCTATAAAACGTCAGATTTTGTGATTACGTGTAAGAGGGTGAAATTGCTTGTCGCTAAATTACAGGCAGATATCATCTAAGTACATAAAGTCTGCAGAACCTGATTAAAATATTCCCAGGATTTTACTACACTGTATTTATTTTTATCGTCATCATCAGAGTTTATCCAACCACTGCCAAACATAGGTCTCTTTCTACAAGCCATAATACCTTCGATTTTTGCCACCATCCAACACAGATGAATAAGTATAATTTAAATAAAGTATTAACACTATTAACAAAATCATAAGTTAATATTTATATCATTGAAACAAGCTTTATCTGTATATATGTTTGTATTACGAATAACAAGTCTTACAATTAATACAACTAAAATTCTCTTTACAATAGACCGATCTTAATAAGCCATTCTATTTTATTTTAGCTTCATCAACCCAGTGACAACTCCTTTCGCACCTCCTTTCTATAAAAGTCCTAGGTGCGCTATGAAATTTGTCCGTCACATATTGTAACCAACAAAATAACTGGACATTTTTTGTTTCAGAAATAAACATTTTCTATTCTATTCCATTCTATTAATATGGGTGCTACGAATAAAATTCATGCTCCTATTATACGAATAAAAATAATAGTGCAGTGTTATCCGAATGCAATCATTTCGACAAGATTTGAAATTGAACCTGTGCATCTGTTACAATTGGCTGCGCCGCTACTAAACTACGTATAAATGTCGGCGGCTCCCCAGTTTGTTGAAACGTTTTATGGTCAATAAATTTGAACAGAACTAGGGCTGGATCCGTGCTGGGTCACAAGTAGTTAGTTTAACATGTTTGTCTGTAAAGATGTGGCTTTTAGTTTAGTTTTGATTGTGATAACGAAATGCTCAGAAATGTATAGTTGGAAATTTCGCTTTTAGAATAACGGTATTCAAGTTGATTTGTAAGTTGTTTTATGAAATATAAATGTTTGAGTTATTTTACTTTAATGATTAGGAACTTTGATATGAAATTGATGTTGTGACCTGGTTAAAAGATATTTCTCATTTCAAAAGAGCTCTTTCAGTAGGACAACGGTAACTCCGTAAATAACCTGCCGGATTCTAAGAAAGAGTAAACATTGAAAAATAACCACAGGTAGAAATATAAGATCTAACAAAGTAATTTATGCCTGTAAATTAATATCCCCAAAACATAACATAAGAATTGTGCATCCGTTTTCATTAATCACTAGCTAACCCTATGAAATTGCGTCTTGAAATTTATACGATCAATCTGTTATCTGTGGCTTTCCAATATACAAAATGAATTAATAATTCTATAGGAGGACCAATATTAATTCATAAATTGTGTGTACTGTATTTTGTATAGTATTTGTTGTTTGTCAGTTTTATGTAGCTGTAACTCACATAGAATTGCCAGTCAAACTGTTTCAGGATTACGCTCTCCATACGAAATATTCTTTAGCTAGAATTGAGTGTTTCTTTTGTATCATCATGTTTTAATAAATAGTGGACAGACATCATTTTAGACATCAATTTTTTTTAAATCTTTATTTAATGAAAATGCTTTTGTCAAATAGTGAACATGCCAGCCATGTCATATTTAATATTAAAATACCTCATTAAGAACAATCTTCGAACGATCAAGTAAATTATACACAACTAGCGATGGTGGAGTCTGGAGCAGTGAAGACTTTGCCTTTTTGGCATGTCTTTGCCGTTGCGTTTGGCATCATACATGACATCGTACAGGAGTACTACAATATGTTTTACATCAAAAATATCTAGTAAGACTAGTAAGTCTCACTAATATTATTGAGGTGAAACTTTGGACGTGTGTTGGTTTTCCATGACAAAACGGATAAACCGATTTAGCTTAAAGTTGAAATGACAATATATACCTTGGATTATAATATAGCTGTCAGTTTTCTATACCTGTTTCCACCTTCTAAAAATATTACTTACTTACAGATTTGCTCGTCACTAACACGTAAGAAGCTGGTAAGCGGACTTCAATAAATTGTAATAATTATACCCATTATTATGATTCGTAATCCAATTTTGAATTGTCATATTTTTTATCTATACATAAAACGTTTCTGTTTTCTCCAAATCAGCCTATAATAATCAATCGTAAAATTGTTTGTTTCATTTTAATTTACATGTGAAATATTTTAAAATTTTTAATAGTATAGGGCTCCATATCACTGAATGGAAAAAAATGCATGACTTTTTGCATTTCATGATTTGGGACTATCGTTCACGTAACCAAGGTATTTAAAAAAATATGCATTGAATCACATTCAAAAGGCGTATTAAAAAATAAAACATTTTATTTATTATTTTTTATAAATTCAATGAAATATAAAACTTGACGTGGAAAGACTTTTCTATATTTTCACTCAACTAAATTCATATTTCATTGATAATAGAAGTCAAATATACAAAATATTCTCAGGGGGACATATTCTCTAGCAAATATAGCTGCTTTCAATTCAGAGGCGTCGTCATATTGAATGAGAAAATATTGTGATTTGTTAAAACGATTTTCTAATATTGCAAGTGGATTTACTCAGTATTTGAATGATTTGTATTGGTTGATGGCGTAAAGATTAAAAATTAATAATAGGTAGCGGGATATTGTGACTATATTTATCACAGATGATTATAACACGAAATAAAAACGAATCGTTTTTTTGAAAAAAAGAATTCGTTTTTATTTTGTGATTATAACAAGTTGCGCTTGGAATTCATTGATCAATGATACATGAATGTTTATTCCATCATGAAAGAAATTAATATTTTATTCGAAACCACTTTAAAAGTTGTTTTATTATAAAATTTTCAATATCATTGAAAATTTTATCATAAAACAACTTTTACACATTTTATCGCGGTTTATAAACTTTTTTATACGAGCGAAGGATAATGAGCTATACTCGTATACTACTATTACTAGTATTTTGTTGATTTATTACTCTGAATAAGCAATGATTATAACTTAGATCGTTAATATATCTAGATGGAGTGTTGCCCCTACAATCAAAACAAAAAGAACTGGCCAACATTTTCAAACATGTGTTCGTGAATAGTGATACCAGCTACTACAGTTCTCCCATAATCATCCTTTTTAATCTCGTTACACTTCAACACAAACCTTCATCTTATATATAAAAATGAATCGCAAAATGTGTTGGTAAGCGGATAACTCAACAACGCCTGAACCAATTCCATTTGGCCAATTCTTTTTTTAAAATAATCGCTGAAGTCCAAGGATGGATGTTCCGGTGAAAAAAAATCGAATAATTGCCGGGAAAGCCCTAAAAACAGCCCTTTTATTTTTTCCATACAAACGTTTTCTAACTAAAATGTAGAGTCAATCTGAACTTTATCGCTATTATATAAAGCTCATATTAGATTACAAACACTCATTGTTGTCTAAGCTATATCATATTAATAATTTCGTCGTAGACTCAATCTAAAAGTTACCTAAATAATAAAACATAAAAAACTAAAGGTTTCGAGTCGACAACATATATCCCCAAAATTTGGATTGTGGAGTATTTTGTTAAATCCTAATGGTGTTGACAGAAAAAATATTGCAGTCCATTAAAATACAATGACATAATTGCATATTATCACTGTCATTGATAACGGGCGACAACTACTTTTTTTAATACGCTTTTCTTCCTTCATTTATGGCAAGGAGTATTTACTATTTGCCAGTGTCAAGTTTTGTTTTGTATTGTATTACGAAAGGGATTATTTAGACAAAGAAACAATATGATCAGGAGAATTTATAGGTACTATATCAGGAGAATTTATAGGTATACATTCTGTTCCACCTTGATGACCCAAGAGGAACTGGAAAAAATTTTGTATTTACAACTATTATACATTCTAAGATCTGAAAACAAAATATGCCTGCCATTTACTGGGATTGCATCAAATTTTTAGATGGCGGTAGAACAGATCACTCGAGATTTAAAATTCCAATTGATTCTGATGAAGTCTCTACATCTTACATTGTAAATCAAATTTCACCCGCGCAAAGTCGGAATTTCATTTATTCTATCAAAACAACAGCAAACGCACACTGCGTTTGCTGTTGCGTTACGGGCTATGGATCATTAGTACTGATTTTCAATTATGTCGGTTTCGCGATATTATTTCGTTTATTTTAGTTTTGGCACGCGACATAAAATGCACCAGTTTCCACGTCATTACATCAGTCAAACACAAACCGCGTTACCAAGAGTGTTTTATTATTTTTAATTATTAATTTAATATCCCGGTCTGTGCAAAATTATTTAAATTTACATACTAATATTATTATGTACTTGGGATGAACACCGAATTAAATAATAAATATAGGAAAATTAAAACTTTACACACATGTGATTATTTGCTTTTAAATGTATTTTGTACATATTATATAGTATCGAAAACTTATCTGTTCGGGTGGATTGTTGCTATAAGCTATTGAAAATGAATAATTTCACTACAGTTTGTACATGAAGCCATCTGTCGAAGATTAGGACAGCTTCTGGCGCGACCGTTTCTTCTAGGCCGGAGATCTTATGATCGAAGACTTCTATAGCAGATTGTACACGTCCCATGCTCCTCAACCCGATACCCGGAACAACGATCTGCGTGCCAGCCTAACACGACACCTCTCTGGCGAGCTTCCGAACATCAGATTAGACGTGGTTAGTCTGGCTCTTACGCAGCTAAATGGGAAGGATTTAGCACCATAGAGTGGTCTATGGTCTATGGTATGGTGTGGTATGGATGTGGATCCAAACTATACGGCAAGTTGTACAGAAGACCCATGAGTACAACCAGCCACCGTACCTTGCTTTTGTGGACTATGAGAAAGCTTTTGACTCCATTGAAACCTGGGCTGTTTTGGAAGCTCTGCAGCGATGTCAGGTCGATTGGTGATACGTCAAAGCAATGAGAGGATTGTACGAAGCCGCTTTTATGTACGTTCTGATTCCGGGAAGTCAAACAAGACCAATCCAATTGCATCGAGGAGTGCGGCAGTGCGATGTTCATTCCCCGAAACTGTTCACGAATGCTTTGGAGGACGTCTTCAAGACTTTAAATTGGGCAGGATGTGGCATAAACATTAATGGCGAGTATCTCTCACACCTTCATTTCGCCAACGATAAACTCATTTTGGCTAAGTCACTGGAGGGTTTGCAGGAGATACTGCACAGTCTCCGATTCGACCGAAACGAATCCTCCCGACGTGTGGGCCTTAGGATGAACTTGGACAACACGAAAGTCATGTTCAATGAACATGTTCTCCTTTATAGGTCAGTTAACGTCGATGGCATACTGTCCAAGGGCCGTGCAAGAGTATGTCTACCTTGGTTATACCTTGCAGCTAGGTCGACATAACTTCGAGAGGCAAGCTGATAGGAGGATTCAATTAGGGTGGGCAGCATATAGGAAGCTTCACCATATTCTCACGTCGTCTATACCGTAGAGTTTAAAGACGAAAGCCTTCAACCAATGCGTTCTCTCCGAGGCCACATTTCGGCCCCGTAGGTCATACGGGGCCGAAATGTGGCCTCTTAATTTTACGACTGGTCCGTATGTTTTCCATAGCTCAACGTGCTATGTAGCGTGCAATGTTGGGTGTTTCTTTGGCAGATAGGATTTGAAACGAAGTCCTCCTCCAGATTACTAAAGTTACCGATATCATGCGAAGAATATCCAGTGGCAAATATGGGCTGGTCACACACTCAGAAGAACAGATGGCCGATGGGTCAATAAGGTTCAAGAGTGGAGGCCGCGTTTAGACAGACTAAGTGTTGGTCGGCCATTAACCAGGTGGGAAGACGATCTCCGTTCAGTGGCAGGTCCGCGTTGCACGCGAGTGGTACGGGATCGATCATCTTGGCGTTCATTGAGGGGGGCCTATGTTCAGCAGTGGACGGATAAATGCTGATGATGATGATGATTATAAACAATGCCATCACAAGAACGTAACCAAAATAGATGAGTTTGTGTGTTGTAATAAGTTGTTGATTATTGTAGGTATGCTTATTAAATTCCCATGACTTCCTTTCCAGATCATAATCTCCACTATATGAGCGAGCCACCCACTTTTTAAATATTTGTCACCTTAAGGTTCACCACGAACACAAAGTTCGCCTCTTAGTCTGAAGCCCTATGGCAAACATCTCAGTCGGGGTTTTTAGTGGATCCCAGAAGGGAAGAGGTCAAAGTTCGTGGAAGCCAAGATCCTTTGGCCACCCGAGCTAAACCCCACACTGCCCTATCACCAGGGTGACAGTTTCGTTCAGAAGAACTTTTCGCGCCGACTGTTGAAGATCCGATGGTGGTAAGGCATGCCTCGCCACAGGAACGAACCCGACGCCATGAAGCCGAGGAAGTCATACTGCACGGCTGGCGGAGCCCCCCCCCCCCCATTTTTTCGCATCACAGGGTGAAGCCAACTAGCTCACCTCACACCCGATGAAGCATTACGGCCACCAGGGCCATTAGCATAGCTCAAACCGAAAATAAAAGATTAGTATTTTGTTTTATTCTTCAAAAGGTAGGAACAAAAACTGCCACATACCAGATCTTTGTGGCAGAACGAAGTCTGCCGGGTCCGCTAGTTATAAATAAAAACAATAATGCGTAACGATTCATGCGTATTCTATGACAGCGTCACGGATACTAAACACGGAGAAAACATTTAGAGGCCAACAGTTGGACGCTATTTTTTTGGACGTGTTTTCCGCGCGACACTCTATCTAGACATTTTATTGATCTAAGGATTATAATAATATTATGTACTTTTAGTAACCAATACTAAAGAAGGGTATTTTGTTGACACGTCGACTAAAATACATTTAGATTAGGCATTCGAATTTTTGGTAGTGTAGCTTTTGCTTGTAAGCAATACTACGTAAATGAAATTTTAGTATGTTATTTTTCATCATAATATATTCTAACGAACTCGGATAGGAAATCACGATAGTAAACATTTCCTCCATAGAATTTAATTTCAAAGAAGTGTCCTTTTTTTGGTACTTATTCCAGAACTATGTATAATCTTATATATAAAAATGAATCGCAAAATGTGTTGGTAAGCGGATAACTCAACAACGCCTGAACCAATTTGGCCAATTCTTTTTTTAAAATAATCGCTGAAGTCCAAGGATGGATGTTCCGGTGAAAAAAAATCGACTAATTGCCGGGAAAGCCCTAAAAACAGCCCTTTTATTTTTTCCATACAAACGTTTTCTAACTAAAATGTAGAGTCAATCTGAACTTTATCGCTATTATATAAAGCTCATATTAGATTACAAACACTCATTGTTGTCTAAGCTATATCATATTAATAATTTCGTCGTAGACTCAATCTAAAAGTTACCTAAATAATAAAACATAAAAAACTAAAGGTTTCGAGTCGACAACATATATCCCCAAAATTTGGATTGTGGAGTATTTTGTTAAATCCTAATGGTGTTGACAGAAAAAATATTGCAGTCCATTAAAATACAATGACATAATTGCATATTATCACTGTCATTGATAACGGGCGACAACTACTTTTTTTAATACGCTTTTCTTCCTTCATTTATGGCAAGGAGTATTTACTATTTGCCAGTGTCAAGTTTTGTTTTGTATTGTATTACGAAAGGGATTATTTAGACAAAGAAACAATATGATCAGGAGAATTTATAGGTACTATATCAGGAGAATTTATAGGTATACATTCTGTTCCACCTTGATGACCCAAGAGGAACTGGAAAAAATTTTGTATTTACAACTATTATACATTCTAAGATCTGAAAACAAAATATGCCTGCCATTTACTGGGATTGCATCAAATTTTTAGATGGCGGTAGAACAGATCACTCGAGATTTAAAATTCCAATTGATTCTGATGAAGTCTCTACATCTTACATTGTAAATCAAATTTCACCCGTGCAAAGTCGGAATTTCATTTATTCTATCAAAACAACAGCAAACGCACACTGCGTTTGCTGTTGCGTTACGGGCTATGGATCATTAGTACTGATTTTCAATTATGTCGGTTTCGCGATATTATTTCGTTTATTTTAGTTTTGGCACGCGACATAAAATGCACCAGTTTCCACGTCATTACATCAGTCAAACACAAACCGCGTTACCAAGAGTGTTTTATTATTTTTAATTATTAATTTAATATCCCGGTCTGTGCAAAATTATTTAAATTTACATACTAATATTATTATGTACTTGGGATGAACACCGAATTAAATAATAAATATAGGAAAATTAAAACTTTACACACATGTGATTATTTGCTTTTAAATGTATTTTGTACATATTATATAGTATCGAAAACTTATCTGTTCGGGTGGATTGTTGCTATAAGCTATTGAAAATGAATAATTTCACTACAGTTTGTACATGAAGCCATCTGTCGAAGATTAGGACAGCTTCTGGCGCGACCGTTTCTTCTAGGCCGGAGATCTTATGATCGAAGACTTCTATAGCAGATTGTACACGTCCCATGCTCCTCAACCCGATACCCGGAACAACGATCTGCGTGCCAGCCTAACACGACACCTCTCTGGCGAGCTTCCGAACATCAGATTAGACGTGGTTAGTCTGGCTCTTACGCAGCTAAATGGGAAGGATTTAGCACCATAGAGTGGTCTATGGTCTATGGTATGGTGTGGTATGGATGTGGATCCAAACTATACGGCAAGTTGTACAGAAGACCTATGAGTACAACCAGCCACCGTACCTTGCTTTTGTGGACTATGAGAAAGCTTTTGACTCCATTGAAACCTGGGCTGTTTTGGAAGCTCTGCAGCGATGTCAGGTCGATTGGTGATACGTCAAAGCAATGAGAGGATTGTACGAAGCCGCTTTTATGTACGTTCTGATTCCGGGAAGTCAAACAAGACCAATCCAATTGCATCGAGGAGTGCGGCAGTGCGATGTTCATTCCCCGAAACTGTTCACGAATGCTTTGGAGGACGTCTTCAAGACTTTAAATTGGGCAGGATGTGGCATAAACATTAATGGCGAGTATCTCTCACACCTTCATTTCGCCAACGATAAACTCATTTTGGCTAAGTCACTGGAGGGTTTGCAGGAGATACTGCACAGTCTAAACGAATCCTCCCGACGTGTGGGCCTTAGGATGAACTTGGACAACACGAAAGTCATGTTCAATGAACATGTTCTCCTTTATAGGTCAGTTAACGTCGATGGCATACTGTCCAAGGGCCGTGCAAGAGTATGTCTACCTTGGTTATACCTTGCAGCTAGGTCGACATAACTTCGAGAGGCAAGCTGATAGGAGGATTCAATTAGGGTGGGCAGCATATAGGAAGCTTCACCATATTCTCACGTCGTCTATACCGTAGAGTTTAAAGACGAAAGCCTTCAACCAATGCGTTCTCTCCGAGGCCACATTTCGGCCCCGTAGGTCATACGGGGCCGAAATGTAGCCTCTTAATTTTACGACTGGTCCGTATGTTTTCCATAGCTCAACGTGCTATGTAGCGTGCAATGTTGGGTGTTTCTTTGGCAGATAGGATTTAAAACGAAGTCCTCCTCCAGATTACTAAAGTTACCGATATCATGCGAAGAATATCCAGTGGCAAATATGGGCTGGTCACACACTCAGAAGAACAGATGGCCGATGGGTCAATAAGGTTCAAGAGTGGAGGCCGCGTTTAGACAGACTAAGTGTTGGTCGGCCATTAACCAGGTGGGAAGACGATCTCCGTTCAGTGGCAGGTCCGCGTTGCACGCGAGTGGTACGGGATCGATCATCTTGGCGTTCATTGAGGGGGGCCTATGTTCAGCAGTGGACGGATAAATGCTGATGATGATGATGATTATAAACAATGCCATCACAAGAACGTAACCAAAATAGATGAGTTTGTGTGTTGTAATAAGTTGTTGATTATTGTAGGTATGCTTATTAAATTCCCATGACTTCCTTTCCAGATCATAATCTCCACTATATGAGCGAGCCACCCACTTTTTAAATATTTGTCACCTTATGGTTCACCACGAACACAAAGTTCGCCTCTTAGTCTGAAGCCCTATGGCAAACATCTCAGTCGGGGTTTTTAGTGGATCCCAGAAGGGAAGAGGTCAAAGTTCGTGGAAGCCAAGATCCTTTGGCCACCCGAGCTAAACCCCACACTGCCCTATCACCAGGGTGACAGTTTCGTTCAGAAGAACTTTTCGCGCCGACTGTTGAAGATCCGATGGTGGTAAGGCATGCCTCGCCACAGGAACGAACCCGACGCCATGAAGCCGAGGAAGTCATACTGCACGGCTGGCGGAGCCCCCCCCCCCATTTTTTCGCATCACAGGGTGAAGCCAACTAGCTCACCTCACACCCGATGAAGCATTACGGCCACCAGGGCCATTAGCATAGCTCAAACCGAAAATAAAAGATTTATTTTGTTTTATTCTTCAAAAGGTAGGAACAAAAACTGCCACATACCAGATCTTTGTGGCAGAACGAAGTCTGCCGGGTCCGCTAGTAATAATATATATTCATATTTCGAAAACATCAGAAACTACAGTAATGCCACTTATCTAATATATAGATAGGATAGGATAAATCATGTTACTTAGTTGAATAGTTTATTTTATATGATCTGTTTTATACTTTCGCCGCTTATGCCGCATACGCGTTTGTGTTTATTAGCGGTGCCATTGTCTTACATCTCCTTTTGCACACGGAAGTAAATTCAGGTACCTCATCTAATCTATGTGAAATAGGTAGTGCAAGAACAATTTTTGGTGCTATGTCTTGATATTTAACTATTTCAAATATTTTTTACGTAATGAAAATGTAATTCTAATATTTTTATTTTGACCACGATAATTACAATAAGCTGCATACACACCTTTTAATCTTACAGCTTATAAGTTGAGCCGACGGAGTATTGTAAATTTATGTCACGGAACGCACTCAAAATTACCTAGCCCATAACAAATAAAACAGCATTCGGTGGAACCGCAGACGCTGCACAATGCGGCATAACGCGCTCATGCTGATTTATTAAACAGTCTTGACAAGATATACGGGATCCGTATACAGCTGAAGTTTTCTAAATATGTTTTTCATAGCACTTCAGTTTTGATGTTGCTTGTTTGTTTGATGTTTTTAATTGTTGATGCTATAAATAAAAGGTTCCATTTTTAAAAATGACAAAACCGAACGTTTCATGGATTGCTTTGTTGCCCGTCTATTTTTCTGTCTGCCGGTGTATCAAACCAAAGCCTATGTACTTTCCGACTTCTTACTTTCTTATTGACTTTCTACTTCTTACTATCTTGAAAAACTATCGACCATTATAAAAGGTTAATTATGTAGAACGGCGCTGGGCACAGGTCTCGAAATCAGGGGAGAAGGGTAATGGGCCATAGTTCACCGATACCATAGTCCATTGCGGGCTGGTGAACTTCACATACCTTCAAAGACTTTCAATCTCATCAGGCATGCAGATTTCCTCACGATGTTTCACTCCATCGGCTATAGTCTCGTGCTTAGTATATAATATTATTAAAATCAAATAAAATTTATACAATGATGGACCTAAATTTTCCGGTATAATTCTAAAACTTTATCTATTGCGCATAAAACTTATGTAAATGACAGAATACTAAAGTTTCAGAAGCTCAGTACGTTAAGTAAAGCGAAGTCTTTCAAACCTTTCTCAGAGGCGAGTTCTTGATCTTTTACCATTATAAAACTTTTATTCGTTTCTTATAAAAGATTGGCATAGTATAATGTACACAGAGTAAGTGATGTTATAAATAATATTTTATGCGTGTTATGAAATAAAATAATATTTTAATTATGATATATGTATTATGATTTTTAGACGCTGTCGGCGTTCTGTGTAAACATAATATTCAGATTTTGTGAAAATTTATGAAATAATCTGACCAAGAGCAAAGATCGTTGTTTTGTGGGCCTTTATCAAATCACACCCTCAACATAAGTTTTGTTTAAAAATACCTACCCATCTGTACAAAACACACACCCAAAGAACCATTTCCGAATTTACTTGCAAATGCACAAAAAGTCTCATCAAAATCGGACTAGGCATTGAATATTAATCCCATTGCCTTCTGCTTGAATACCATCCCGTTTGTTTCTAAGTGCTGCTTGAAACAATTTTGATGTGTTGCGAAGAGAAGGCCAGAACAGACAATGTCGTTACTTGCAGTGAGTCTGACTATTTTACGATTCAGGATATTTAACACACAAATGAGCTGTTTGACCTGGTTCCAGGCAAACTAGTTAACACTAGGTGTCACAATATTCCCGAACGCATAGGGTAATTCAAACCAATTTATAGACAATACTTTATTGAAATCCGCCACTGTCACGTGAAGCAGATTAATAGTAGCGTTCCTTGCATAGTGTTGTTTCATTACTTGGTTAAGTACCCTTGAATACGGGTGTTAAGATCATGATCTCCGCCATTAGCTCTTCACTTATACCACTTTGGGATGTTCATGTAAAAAATATATCGATATTTTTTTTTATATAATATATCGTAGTACTATATCGATACTTTGCGATATATCGAAGAGATATATCTATATTTTTAAGATATCGATACTTGCATTAAACGAGTCCAGAGGTACCCAAATACTTTTGTGTTATAGACCACTTTTAAAATGCTAAGCTTTTTTTTGTTTGGGTTTTTCGTTTTATTTTTACTCAAATTGCCAGTGCTGCAGATTTTAAAGATATTTGATATATCGATACGATATTTGATATATATTATATTCGATACTAGATCATTCGATAATATCGGATTAAAGCGATATATCGCGTACATGTAAAAGTAAAGTATCAACCTGTTATGTCCCACTGCTGGGCACGGGTCTCCTCCTCGAAATCAGGCGAGGAGGGTAATGGGCCAATAGTTCACCGCGCTGGCCCAGTGCGAGTTGGCGAACTTTACATACCTTCAAAAACTTTCAATTTCATCAGGCATGCAGGTTTCCTCACGATGTTTTCCTTCACCGGTGAGCGAGCGATGGTCTCGTGTTTGGGGTGCACTTAGAAATATCGTCCATCCCTAATACCACTTGCTTTCCAGAACAATATTAATATGAACTCTTTTGAATAATTTACATCAAGAGCAAATAAAAGCTATGTGTGCAGAATAATTACAGCATTAATTTTATGTGGCGTGATGTGAACTGTTGACGGTTTTAATTCAAGTAATTAATCAAGGTTGGACACAGACGGGCAAGTTGACGTCGCAAAGTGAACCTCATTAAATAGAGCGCAGCCTGTCAGCGATGGAAATCCAATTCATGACAATTTAAAATGGCGGTTTGGACTTTAGGTAATCATACAAGATTTAAAATTAGCATGATTTTTTCATTTAACTAAATAAACTATTGAATTTCACTCATTGCAAAAAACTACTTTTAATATATTGTTTACGCGCATTTCGCTCAGTTTATGAAACAAAATTTACGGATTTTATCGCGGTTTAAAATGAGTGAATTTCGCGTAAACTCAAAATACTTTGATACTTAAATCCTTCCGTAACCATGGCTGGTCTAAAATAATCCTCCGACTAATAGTTTAACTTCATCCGCTAATGACTCGTCGACCGTATTGGATTTGACTAGCCAAATACCTACTCTCCAGAGTAGCGCGCGCGACATACCGTACCCCCTGCGGGGCACTCCCCTTCGAATTTTACTAGATGAGCCATCTGCTCACCTACCTACCGATTGAGCTTAAAGGCCATCAGGCCTAAAAGACTAGACCTTTCGAAAAAAAAATCTAAAATAATCGACACGTCGAGCATTTATAAATCTTATTAAACCGAGTTAAAATATAAAAAAAACCAGATCTGTATAAGTGAAAATATATTAGTGAGTATCTATCTTATTTAAAACTTCACGCCTCTCCAATAAAGAGAGATTATTTCAATGTGTTAAAAGAAGCATAATATTGTGTGCGTATTGCGATATTGCAAGCGTCTCATTAACCAATTACGAAAACCATTTGCGTATATCGCGGTTATACGCGTTTCTTTTATTGACGTTTATAATCGTAAATGTATTGTTGAGGAGGCGTTTTCAGATTAGAAGATCTATAGGCGTTAAATATATAATATTTGCTATATTTCGAGCTTATATTTCACGGAACTCAAGTCGTAGATAATTGCTAAATATCGAGCTCCATGAGAGACAGAATCACTGTAAGTATTCAGTTTTAAATACTTTCAGATTATTTTAAAAATTCGGCGTCTACTCAGTTTGTGGCTTTGGTCAGTCTGCTTTTCGAGTCCAGTAATTATACCGGTACCTATATTATGCTGTAGCCATACTTACGTATATGAGTCGGCTTAAAATGGACTGTCGAAATTCAAAAACGTCTCTTTAATCCCATCAGCCATTGTTTCTTGCGATGTTTTCCTCGACCTAAAACAACCGCAAATGACATTGGTTCAGTGAAAATAATCCTTTTAGTTTAAAACCCACCATACAAAATTTCACTGTAATAATTTCGACGAAAAACGAACGACGTTTGGACGAAAAATGTTTGATGATAATGACGTTGATGACGATGATGATAAAACCTTTGTATCTCTAGAGATACATAGGTTTTATTATCATCTTTATATAATTATCTAGATATTGAAAGCGAATATTATAGTTCAGTCAGTAAAGGGCGAAGCCGGAAATGAGCAGTAGACATCATGATACTAATACTATCTATGGACGCTTTATACACCACGTCAATCTGGTCCCGTGGTAAGTTCTCGAAGAGACTTCTGTTACGGGTAGCAGACAACGGAAATGCAGATATTTAATACTGTTTATATTAATACTTGTATTTAAGATTATTATTATTTGTAATACACATATTTAATACACATCCATGACCCAGCAACACATCAACTTTTTTATTCCCTGGTGAGATTCGAACCTGCTACCTCCGGCTTGAGCGCCAACGCTATAACCATTGACCCACAGAGGTCGTCAAATAATGATAATATATTATATGATAGATATTGTGATAATAATAATATATTCGATATACATGTTTACCCGACAGTGTTCTCACGCTACGACGCGTCGCTGCGAAGGAAGATTATGTTTTTCGAGTGTGTTCATTATGTATGTTTATTTGGTATTAGAGCGTACAGCCTAATTAGCTTCATGGATCTTAAATGTGACAGTATTTTTTTGAATATGTAGTCACAAATAATAGTAAAGATAATATACTATTATCTCCATTTAAAAAAAAAGTGATAGGACCAGTAGAAGTAAACAGCTTTCATGAATCCATATTTTGTACTTCGCCACGTCGGATTTAGACGTCTTCTTTTTTCTGGACCACGGCACAAGCTGGATTTAGCTTTCGGATGTACGTTTTTACCTTTTTCCTTAGCGCGCTTGTGGACTAAGGGATTCCATGCAGTCCCTTATAGTTTAATATTTTTAAGTTGGTATTACGAGTATAAAGAGATTTATTTAAATTTTAAAGTCTTTTTTTATAAAAGTGTATATCATTTGAGGAATTATAAAACTGTGGATGTGTGTTTTATAATGTACAGCATTTTCTTTCTTTTTACTGCACTCGAAAGTAAAAAATCTTCTAATTTTATATGAGTATAAACTCAGCATAATAATGATTAAGAATCATACTGTTTCCTTATGTTTACGCGAATTTCACTCACTAGAATGAAACAACTTTTACGGATTTTATTGTGGCTTATTAAGTTTTTTTATATGACCGACGTTTTGGATACTTAGGAGGACTGAATTAATATAATATAATAATAAGATTATATTCTAAAACAGTCGTCTACGAGATAAAACTTGTGTAAGTAAATAATATTTAAATACAAATAACTTTAGCTTATGAGCCTAATATTAGAAGAATTTTTAAAATCCTACCGTTCAAAAGACCACCTTTAGTATTTTCCACTTAGTATTTCTACTAATTTATTATCTTGGCACAAGTCCCGTCATATTTCCTGATAAAATGTCCCGTCTACCGCCACTTCAATTCCGTTTATGAAATTCATGGCTCGCCGTTAAGTTTTGATATTGGTTTTCTGGTGAAGTAGTGAAGAATACAAGTCGTATTCTTCACTATTATTATTGTTCAGATACTGGAATTTCTTAAAACATAAGCAATAGCACGGTAAAGATTTTGTAATATAATTTCGCTAGTTTCGTGCCTTTTATTTAAACTAACATGTTAAATGGTTAGTTCAACTCGTAGTCAGTAGACTACAAGTTGGACTAACTTAAATTGGTAAATGATGGTAAATGATTATTTTAAAGGACGCATATTTACCTACTTAGTATGTGATTGTTAAAAAGCCTACCGGCATTCGTCGTCGTTTTCTCCAGCTATTCACATTCAACTTTATATCAGTGTATTTTTTATAGCATAAGAGGGCCAACGAACAGTCGAAGCCAACAACAATGTAAAGAAAGAAAGAAGAAAGAACAGCTAGTCAAAATAAAGTAATTTTCTCAAACTTGCGTACTTAAAATACCTTGTCATACCAAGATGAGTTCTGTGGAACTTAAAAAAGGAAACATTTTAAAAATTCAGGTGTGAAAGCCCCTAAACTTATTCAATAAAACACGTTTTACAATTCATCACATCGCTACTCGTAATAAAAACTGAACATGCCTTAAAAATGTTTTACCGTCTCTCAAATTGCGTAATAAACAAACATTTTTATAACCAACTTTCATGTTGTGGTTGAAGACTTGATGACAAAAAGGTAATAAATGTATTTGGGGATTCACCCTTAATCTACGATGAACGCTCGTAAATTTTAGTTAGACATTTTTTGCATAATATGTTGCTTTCTTTGTTTGCTGGTTTCATACAAAGTAAGTCGAGTAAGTATTAAATATCTATCTCTGTCTCAGAATTTTAGGCATATACTTAGATAATGTTCTGATACAAGAAAATAATAATAATATTATATTTAATTTACTTTAATTTTCATTTTCGATTTATTTGGATAAAAAAAAGTCACTAAATATTTATGAGTGTGTGTGTGTGAAGTCAAATATGAGGTATATTTATGGTTGTAACTTTCTTAATAAACGTAATAGTAATAGAGCTTATAGATATTTATATTATATGCTCCTGATAGCTCTACATAATATGCCTGATAATGCAGTGCCAATAGATCAATTAAGAGCATTGCTCTTGTCGGTGGAGTATTCGCTACTCATTCCTCCTCTCCGCCAACACCTTCACCTCCTGATACGACATAACCTGTACCTTCTCCTTTATTTGTTGCATATAAAAAAAAGAGATTAAATAAAATTTCTTATTTGTTCTAAAAACTACTAACAGTGACCTAAGGAAATATAATCTTGTATAAAATCTTTGTTATAAACCTTAAATTAATAAACATAGGTTACAAAGTTATTCGAATTATAATATGAAATATTATAAGTGTGAACTTGAGGTGATGAGGCAATAAAAATGCCGCAGCACGAAAAAACTTCATCTTAAATTTTATGAAAGATATTTTAGATACAAATAAAATTCTATGGTCATTTTAATCGTGAAACACCTTTACTTTACAAAGTATAGAATTAAGTATTTGCCGTTGCTTGCTTAATTCTTTTAAGCTACTTAAGGGATATTAATGTAGCTTCCAGCAATAAATAGTGATTCAAGGGGAAGGTATAATATGTATTTGATTTTATTAATCACTCTACTGAGTGACTGCCTCTGTTGTTCACATTGTCAAGGGTTGCTAAAGACGCATAAAGTCAAATGAAAATCATTGTAAAATTAAACTCCAAATCAATTCTCAAAACCACACAATTTGAGCAAACAACTTTATATAAATTTATCCGTTTTTATATAAATATTGAAAAGATTTTATTCGCCAGAATTCTCTAGAGAGCTTAAAACTTGGGCGTATATTGGAAAATTGAGGCGTGAGAGATTTCGCAACTTTTTTGATCGTGCTATAAATAATGTATTTGTGTTAAGTTATTATATTAGTGTTGGTTTAAAAATCAGTGAATAAAGATAATATTTTACTGCTTGCTGGAGTTTTGTTTACAAAGTTCCTGGTACAGAATAGTATCCCATATCAAAATGAAAAATCATTAATCGTGGTTGGATTTTTGCGGCAACATAACCATAATAGAGGGAAAGATTGATGGAAAAAGAGGAAGAGGTAGACCGAGAAGGAGTTATATGCAACAAATAAAGGAGAAGGTACAGGTTATGTCGTATCAGGAGGTGAAGGTATTGGCGGAGAGGAGGAATGTGTGGCGAATACTCCACCGACAAGAGCAAAGCTCTTAAATAGGGAGAGAGAGAGAGAGGGAGAGAGAGAGAGAACAAATCTTTTGTTTACGATTGCCTTGAGAGTATAGTAATTTTATAAATTTTTATACTAAGTAAGCAGTTATAAAATTAGTATAAAGAAAATATTAGACTGACAGAGCAAAAATAGGTAAAGTTTAATTATACTACTATAAAAAAGTTATAGATTTATGACATAAAAATTTAAATTATTTTGTTGGTTTTTTTAATTATTTTCTTAGTAATGTATTGTCGCACTGTATCAATAGAAGCTTAAGTTGTAGTGAGACTTAAGATAAGCTGTGGTGTTAAAAATAGTTGTGTTTATAATATTTTATTAAATCATCGGGTTCCATAATAATTAGTAAGCATTATAAGGGCGAATACGAACTAGTTCCTTAATAATTTATCTTAAAATTTTACAACTTTACAAATTTTAACATAATCATTGCACAAAATTTTACTTATGCATGCGGAAATGGGCCTACCGTTTCTAAAGGGTAGGTGCTTCGACTTAATTGAATAAGATTTTATCTTAAAGATATGTAGCATCTCCTGTGTCAGCTCTGAAATCAGTAAATCACAGTGGTTGGAATTAAACGTCGACTAAGATTGACGACCCAAAGGATCTGTTCTCACCTACCATCGTGATAAATTGTACTTGGATTTTTGTTTCATAAATTAGATGTCCACTTTCTTGCTACAAAATTCTTATTCATGAGCTATAATTTTGCATAGAAAAATATAAACGTATTTATTAATCCTTGAATATAATCTCCAATTCCTAAATCTGACATTATATTCTACTAATATTATTGGAACGAAGTTCCTTACGGCAGGCTTGGACGGATAGGGACTTTGCTGCGCGACCGAACTGAAAAAATGTGATAGTAAAACCGTAAGAAAAAGTGCGTGGAATAAAAGCGTTAAATGAGACGTGCGCAGGCGCGACAGTCGCATACACAAGCGAGTAGTGTATAATATTTTTGTTTTTAGCCGAAGGAACTTCGTTCCTACCTGGTGTCCCACGACACCAAATTTTGTTTTTATTAGATTCTTGAAGAATAGTATATGCAAATTCTTTTTGACTCCAAGTAAATAAATAATTCAGTATTCACGGCAAATCTTTTTTATTCCATTTAAGATACATTTTCTTAAAGTTATTCAAGAAAATACATTACGTAGTAACACAAGTTAGAGGCCAAGGTTTTTGGTCCCGAAAAAGCTGGGACAAAATTTATTATCGCGATGAAACAAGGCTCACACGTATGCTATTTTATAGCTATTTCTGAATATCGGTGTTTATGTAGGCGTGAAACATGTTATTGTACTTTTTCTTTAAAACAGTTCCACAGATTATTACAATGAAATAACTTTTATGGATTTTCATTATCACTATCATCATCAGCCTTTATCTGTCCACTGAATATAGGCCTACCTCAATGAACACCAACACCATTAACCAGGTGGGAAAACGGTCTTCGTGCAGTGGTCCGTGTTGGATGCGGGACTATCGTCTTACGGATTTTATCGCTTCTTATTAAAAAATTTACAGGCCCGACGTTTCGGATACTTTACAGCTACCATGATCATGGCGGATGTCATGGAGGAGGGAGGAGTCAATGAGTGAAATTCGGGTTCACAGAGGTATGTTTATATTAAATAAAAATTTGGTTTTGAAGGTATAATAATATCACTTATAGAAACCAGGATAAGGTGGTTGTGCTTTTATTATCCCCCGAGCTTTTTTCATATCCTATAAAAAAAGCTCTACATTTTTAATATTTATGTACTTTATAATATTATAATTTGACTATACAGAAAACATTACCCAAAGGATAAGCATTCACCTCGAATAATTGATAGCCTAAATAGGGGTTTTAAGTGGAAGTATGTAACACGGAGGGCGACCTAATAAATTAGATGGCGATCTTCGTATAGTTGTAGTTTAGGTTCAACTTGGTTGCGAGTGAAACTGAAAAGGGTTCGGTGTCCTAAAAAGTTCACTGAAACCAATGTTCAAGAATCAATGTGTGTAATATATATTGGGGCTTACATTAATTTAATTGCACTCATTTAATGAATATTTTTTTTAGATTCTTAATAAGCCCAGCGCTTTTGTGAATAGACGTTTTGCTTCTGGAATGGAATTTCTATGAATGCCATTATTTGGAAGTACACGTTTAAATATCTATGTATCACTTGCAAAATAAAAATCATTGTTAACTTCAGATTAACCTCGTAAAGGTTTATATCAAGAAATACGTCGAAACTGACTATATCTCATTCCAGCTAGATTTTATTTCCCTGAATAGAATCTCACAGTGAGAAATAAAATATTTTGTTTGCAGACGCCTGTTCCCAGATTCATTTCTTATTCTGTAAGTTTCATTCTTCTACGCGGCACTTCAGAAAAATTTTAATCTACTTTTTAACATTCAAATAAGAAATGAAATATGCATATTCTTTCTATGCATTTTCAAGCAAAGTAATTAATTTGAAAAGTTAATAGATTTATAAATTTCGTAGACTTTTTTATCATATTTGGAAAAACATGTGTTAAAATTCTTATCCTTACTAATATTATAAATGTGAAAGCGTGGATGTTTGTTACTCAAAAACTACTCGACGAATCATCATGAAACTTTATACACTTATTTTGGGAGGAAAATATTAGGATAGTTTTTATTAAAAAAAGTTTTTTTTGCTAACGTGCTTTGCTAATTGCTAGTAATAATAATGCTAATTTTGATAGTAATATTATAAAGTGTTATATTTATTGACATTAACATTGACAAAGGAACATGAACTCATCTATAATAATATTGAAAGGAGACTTCGTGAGTTTCTGAGATTGCAGCGTAATCTCTGCAACTATTGAACTCATTTTGAAACTGATTTGGAATGTGAAGGAACAATAAACGGGTCAAGAAACAATAATAATTGGAATATGATAGCTCTAATGAAAATATTTTGCAACTACATTATGCAGAAAGAAAGGGTAATTGGACGAAACTTGCTGAATAAATAGAGAAAAAGAAAAAAATCTGACGAACTCTCGAGCAATAATAAAGTATAACGCTTCAAGTTCTAATTAGGCGTATCGGGGACATTTGAAAGCTGACCTCTTCATATGAAATACATATTTGCTTATTTCCCTTATGAGTATGACACACATTTCAATGCTAGGCATATTGAAATGTAGACTCGTCATACTTCAAGTATTGCTATGATTTACAAAATGTATTAGACAGTAATAATAACTTATAAATATTTTGTTTAATAGTTACTTAAATATCTTATGGATAGCCGTCTTCTGGACTTCTTAAGTGTAGGATTTTCTTGGGAAGACGGAGATCCGGCCTACTTCCAACCAGATGAAATGACCTAAATTGATTCATGAAAGATGCCTATGCTGGACGGCAAAGGTACATAATATACTATGAAAAGCTATCACCAATTCTTAAAACTATGCTGAAGATGAACTTTCAAAAAAATTCCTAATATAAAATTTATATTTCATATCTTTTTATATTCAAACTGAAAGGCGTTAAATAAACGTGTGTACCATCTTACAGCAACAGTCGTTAAATCTTTTACAACTTCAACAGTACGAAGACTTTGAGCGGATGGAAATACCTGGAATTGGTTTTACCATTTTTAGCAGCGCCTGGTTGACCGAATACTGTCCTGGTTCTTTTGTTTTGAATACCCTTGTAGGTGATATAATAAAGTTTTACTAACAGAAGAAGAAGGAACTTTAGAAGAAAGATAATATAAGATATCTTTTAAAATTCGCGATATAGAGTATCCATAATCTGTGAACATAGTAGACAAGAAGCCACTGATTCTCGCAAAAGAACACCGATTCCAACCAAGAATGATCCGTGAAGCTATTGAAATAAAAAATAGACAAAAATTCAATAGCTGGCAAGTTTTAATTCACATTAAACCAAATAACAAAATTACCCAAAGACTCAATTAAATACAGACAAAAACACTCTGATGATGAATGAACTTTGTCACTTTAGGACGTCTGAAACATCAGTTCTCCCGTGACCATGGTTGCTGTAAAGTATCCAAAAACGTCGCGCAAGTAAAAATCTTAATAAACCTTGATTCAATTTGTAAAAGTTGTTTCGTTTTAAGCTGCAAGGTTGCCTCAAGACGGGGGAGACAAACAAAACGGTGGTACCCAAGCTGTTGGGAGAGCGGCACAGCGCATCCCTCCTACCATCAGGGCCTATGTTGGTGCCAGGTTTTCAAAATTACTTCTTGCCATTTGCTGGATCTTTTACCAGGTTGTCTATGTAAAAATAGATTATATGTTTAAGATAAATATTTCATGTGCTTAATGTTACGATATTGAATTAAATTCTCTCCTAACGACGTCAAAAGGATCCGATAGCGAGTCAATGACCCGAAAGACACCAGATAATCTGCCGGTAGCTTCGAAGGCATTATTTTTATTTAATGTGAATACTCATAACTGCTCGCGGCTCATAATTGCAAAAGTGCCTTACTAAAGGCATAGTTAACTTAATCACACTGCCATCAAGATATTTTTCTTAGAACTTAGAACCTGTATACGGTATTTTTATTTCAATATTTGTTTAATAATTTTATGCGACTCGTAACTAGAATTTACTGTCATTATTGTAATTAGAAAATATTATTGTAATTAACATACTAGTTGTTCCCGGCATCTTGATTCAATGAGGAGGTTCTCGTCCTCTCCCACCCAAAGAGCCCCCTCGGCTCAATTTGCTTCGCTCAAGGTGCAGGGTTCACCCTAGGCTACTGAGCCCCACCACCACGACAAGGCTTGAACGAAGGCTAAAGGAGGACCTATGCGCTGGCCCAATGTGGGTTGGTGAACTTCCTGCACCTAATGACCATCTCTCAGGCATGCAGTTTTTCTTACGGCGTTTCCTTTTCTGGTGAGCGAGTGATGGTTCTGTGTTCAGAGTGCACTTATCAATTTAGAAAAACCCATTTCAAGTCACCACAAGGGCTCAGGGTTGTATCCGAACCACTTGATCAGGAGACCCTTGGCATTTAATAACCAATAAAGTAAAGTAAAAGTACCATTTAATAAAGTAGAAGTACAGGCTTTTTATTTTATGATTTTTTACGAGTTAATTTATTTAGAATCCATTTCAA
The DNA here is from genome assembly GCA_905333005.2 of Lycaena phlaeas. Taxonomy (NCBI): domain Eukaryota; kingdom Metazoa; phylum Arthropoda; class Insecta; order Lepidoptera; family Lycaenidae; genus Lycaena; species Lycaena phlaeas. Next base: position 5,946,370 of record HG995176.1, read on the forward strand.
TTAATTAGCCCGAGGTATGAAAATTATTAGGAGTATAAAACCAGATGTTATGCGTTAAACACTCGTAGCACTCGTAACTCTTCCATTACGAGTGCTACGAAAATACTTTCAAATTATACGCAGTCGTAGCGGTAGTACGTAACCGAGCTACTTATTGCTCTCCAAATTTTCTGTATATGTACAACGTTACAGTCTAAGATACGGTATATAAAACGACGTTCACCGAGTTGCTTATTTGATGAAACTTATTTTATATTCTATTTAATGTGCACAGGAGATGATACACAGCTTTTTATTTTAAGGCGAAACAGCTGAAACCAGCTATTTGAAACCTCTACCATGCTTGCGGTATATACATGCATGTATGTGGTTTACACATTGTCAAAGCGAAAGCTTTTCAACATTTTAATACGATAGGCTATAGCCTATTATACAATTACGTCGTGGTTTTAGCTATCTATTAAACCAAATGGTGATGTCATCATCAGTTATAATCCGCAAATATTAACTCTTGGCAGTCTACCAAACATTAAGTGTGATGATAATACTACCCGTATTATTAGATTTTCTTTTTCGATTGGGCTTTAGCTTTATATTACAAATATAAGTAGATTTATTCGACCTCTGTATGGAATGCGTTATGCCGCTTTCGGTTTGTGCTCGGTTTGAATTGAAATCTAATTATTTAGTCTTGAACAGTCCATTTACGATTAAATTTAAAAACTACTCGCTCTTTTTTTTAATTATTTCATCATTAAATACTATTAGCAATGAGTGAAATAATAATAACCAATAAGGATACAGTTGTAAAATTGAGTTATATCAGGCGAAGCTGCGGGCAACAGTTATACAAGAATGAATGTGTAATTTTTGTATAATTAATAATTAAGTTAATTATTCACTCATTAATTCAGGTCAAACATTTTCCGAGAGACTCATAAATATTTTCCGCATGAGAATGTTTCAATGGCAAATAAAATATGAAGTAAATCACAGTATCTGTGAGGGTGATGTTTGTTTCGGCTATACGATTTCCATAACGTGGGCTGCGTCTTACTATCCCACTCAATATTCCTGTGTCGCATGATATAATACCCACGGGGGTAACACGATAGTGTTTGATCTATTGAAACCGCAATAATAACGCATGTGGGTCAGATAAACTAAGTACATTTTAAAATAGTTTGTGTTGTGTTGATTAGAGTTTTTATTTTGATAACACTGATGCAACTAATTGATGGTAAGGTGACACAAAAGAGGGCCTAACATTAACAGACTTACACCCGGTTTCCGAAAGGCTGATCAACGCAAAAATTAACAAATCAACTGACAAGTCTCTTAATTAGTGTCAAATGAGTTGCTAGAAGCATGGTTAAATTACGTATTCATATCAATACATCAATACATCAATACATCTGCCTGTTATTTGACATAGCCACTTTAATGAAAAGCTGTCAAAGACTCTAGAATTGTATGTTAGCCGCCATTAACAGCTATATTAGTTGACGTACACTTTGACCAACGTTTCAGAACCTGGCGTAAGTCCATATTCTTATTATGTATTTTTCTAATTAAAAAAAAAAGAAATACAGCTTGAAAGAACATGTTTAGAAAGAAATAATTGTCGCTTTGATAGAACTCATATATCGTCCACTCGCGATATTATTTATATCTTATAAGCTGACTCACCCATGGCATTTGATATTCAATTAAGGCGATGTGAGACATAAATAAGTCAAATATTGAAAGGTTGTCATCTAAGCCTGGACTCCGGCAAATTGCTCACTGTTGGTCTTGGGACTCTGCCAATACACATCGGAAGTAGCCATCTTGGCTGCTATTGATGGCAGAACGACTCATATCATTTTATTGTAATCGTACCGAATAAGCATAATATATCTGTAATTCATATTGGGGGGATGTGCTCATAATCGCCACGCTGAGCAGGCGGATTGGCAATCGCAGATGCGCTGCACTGCTGCCTGACATCGATCCGATTGATGGTGCCGCCATTACTCGGGGTAATGAGGGGATCGGTCGTCTTGGCGTTCATTGAGGGAGGCCTATATTCATCAGTGGACGGATAAATGCTGATGATGATGATAATAATGATGATGATGAAGCATAAAATTATTATGGTATTTGTATTAACATCTTGGGACGCGTTTTCTCTATAACTCCTTGAGGCATGTGTTTGTTATTTTCGAAAGAAAATTAATTGAAAAATATGTTTTTATAAAGGTCTGTCTAATGTTGTATTTTAGCTTTGGGGGCGATAAATCGATCTAGCTAGGATATATTTTTAGAAAATTTTATCAGTGCTATCAGGCAATAATGAACCGCTACAATATTATCAGATATGAAAGTCCATTTCTCCATCGTTTACCGTGTTATAACGGATCGGTTGGAATAGCAGTCAGTTTCGTATTCAAAAAATCCTGGTTCATTCATGTCTCCAGTTCGATTATTTTTTCTTTTTTTTTTCAAGTTCCTTCTTTTGGAAACAAAACATATCATCTATAAGGATATCCTAAACAAAACAGAAAAAAAACCAGGTACTGATTCTATGTTACGTTATAATAACATACATAAAATATTATTATGCAATTGTGTAAAACAATGGGGATATTTGGGCAGTTGAGGCAGTTCTAAAACCATTGCGGGAGTTTATAAAATTTTGTGAGTTTTCTAAATCAACAAATGTAAAATATTAATTTCTGCTTTTATAGTGGCCTTCAAAAGTTAAGAGCGGTTGTAAAAATTAGGCTTAATTTCTTAATGTAGGTTCTAAATAATTATTATAAAACTTTGCTCTATTTTCATTGAAAGAATTACACGCTACGAGAAAAACTTTAATATACATAAACTATTTATAAAAAAATAAAAATACTTAGCAATTTAGACTTTTTAGTTTAACATTGTTGTCTAAATGCTTTTTTATTGCATAAGGTGACAAACGAGATCTGAATGCTAAGTGGAACCTGCCGCCCTCAGACACCTAAAACTTAAACAGCTGTGACAAAGATAGACTCACATTTCACATTTAATTCTAGACTTATATCAAAGATGGGACATGATGGAGGGGCTCTAGTATAAGATTCAAGCTTTGATATAAACCTACTCATATGTACATACTTTCATTGTAGTTTACAATAGCAGTACATATAAAAGCTATCGACATATTTTGGGTATTTTAGAACAATTTTCATTACAATATGTAACACGAATTGCTACCATTACTACATACCAAAAAAATAATAATCATCATCATAATCCTTTATCCGTCCACTGCCGAACACAGGCCTTCCTTAATGAACGCCAAAACGACCGATCCTTTGCCACCCTCATCCAACACGGACCGGCCGTACACGGAGATTCGTCTTCCCATCAGGTTAATGATCGACAAACTTTTCGTCTATGGTCTGCCTAAATAAAAAAAAATATATAATACTCATTTTAGTAAATGACACAATATTTTTTTTTCCAAATATTATAGTTCAATGGTCACAATACGATTTTTCTGATTTCTTAACCAATTTATCACAAGGACCCGTGTCACCTAGTTAAATTATTTGACGCGTAAAGTACTAATGTCTAATATACAGGCATCGGAGATAACGCTGTCAACAGCAGGCGCGTACAGTACCATATTACAAACCCTCGTCATCCCACCTTTATAACTCTTTACAAATGTTACGTGATCGGAAACATCTGAATACACACGCCTTCACTGATACCTTATTTCCATTCGTAAGATATTTCAACTTCGTAAATGTTATATAATTTTTCAAAAATCATTATGGATATTTCCACTTCTAAAATTATTTCCAATGGGATATTTATCGTGGGTATGGGCTCTTAAGCGGTCCGAGTTCGATTTTGACTCCCTGTGGTACTTTGAAATTGGACCTTAGTTTTTTTTAATCATATTTTTTTTTATCAATTATTATTTACTAATTAATCACAATTTCCGGTTCGAATTACGAAGATCCGTATATGTAAGGTAAATTGGAGAAATTAATGTAAGAGTGTTTTTTTTAGCTTATCGACAGTTATCACTACATCCCTGGTCTTTGTATTTCTGCTATTAAAAAGCGTGTTAATAAAAATATACATCCATTTTTTTTTAATATCATAGGAAGGCAAACGAACAGTCGAAGCCTTGCGACTATCGACGCCCATTAACATCCACATAACCAGAGGTTGTGAGAATGCGTTGCCCTCCTTTTCCCTAGCCCCACCAATGGGCCACCGGAAACTCACAAACCACACGAAACGCGACAGCTTAGCTGTCACTTCACGCCGATTTTATGTGAGCGAAAGGTGTGACCAATAATTGTATTGGTTTGTAAATATCTCTCATAGATGATCACAATAAAACCAAATATTTTAGTAAAACTTCATGCAAAGTATTTAATTTTTAGTAATTTTGTACTAATAGGAACATATTTATTCAGTATTCAAAGAGTGTATACGACTTTAATATTTACAATCTCTGAATCAAACACCGTTTGTGCTCACAATATCCTTTCCTTTAAAGTTTTATCCGAGCACGCTCGATCAATATTATATTAAGAAGTTATCACTTAATCTTGTTTGTAGTTTAGATCATATTATATAAGTTAGCAGAAGTTAATAATTGATGTGCGTTGAGTGAACTATAAACAATATTCTAGATACGAAACGGATCAAACACTCACGCCATCTTGATTTCGATAGGACAACTATGAGTGTTAGATTTTTTTACCAGTAATGTGCTAAGCTTAGCGCTGCTATTAGTATGGGTGCCATCATCCTGCTTGTTTATTCCTTTGCTGTATTTCGGAAGTGTGTGTGAAGTTAATGTAATCACTAGCACTCACACTCTGAGATTTTTTTTTCGAAAGGTCTAGACTTTTAGGCCTGATGGCCTTTAAGCTCAATCGGTAGGTATCTCTGAGACTTTATACGTCTCAGGACAAGAAAATAAACAGCGTGGGCTAGTTTTGAGATTTTTTTTTGCTGCTTATGTTTATGTCTGATGCTAACTACTAACCATGTCTCGTATATCTGTATACCTTTCAAAGTAATAAAAACTCAAGAAGTTCTCACTTCAAATAAATGCGTTCAAGAAGTTGAATATTGAATATGTCATCATTTGTGTATTCCATCATAATATTATTATAAGGAATAAAATTATTATTAAAAGAAAATAAATGTGCCATCTATAGAGCACTCTTATATAGTAATGCAAAGCTGTGTTAAATTATGAGCCCATCGTCTTTTTACGACTTTTGTTTTTGTATACAAAAGCTCGATTTTAAAATACAAAGACCGACGAACGTATTTACCAAACGAGAAAGAGTAACAATAGCAGATTTAAAATAGCAGTAAAAATAGTTTATTATTTAAATGTATATACTCACTAGCTGTTGCCCGCGGGTTCACTCGTATTGGTAAAAAAATCCTTTTTTTAATTTATCTTATGTTACTTCTAGAACCTCCGAAAATGTGTGTACAAGGTTTCATGATGATCGGTTCAGTAGTTTTCGCGTGAAATCGTAACAAGCATCCCTAATTTCACATTTATAATAAGGAATAAGGGTGGGTGACAATACACAATAATATTACAGGTCGGGGAATCAAGTTTGTGAGTTCATATGTAGGAGAAAAACTTAAAAAAAAATCCTGTGTCAGTTGGCTCGTAGTTTTAAAATACTACATTACGAATCTGTATAATTATTGCGCTTACGAAGTAACAAATCAAAGATATGACTTTAAGCCCCCGTTCACACGAGCGCCTAAAAACCGTCGCGGTAAAACTCGACGTCGGCTTGAGTTGCGAGTATGGAATGCTAAATTCGATTTAACGTCAAACACTCAACGTCGAAAATCCAACAGTTCTTAACAAAAAAGAGTTGCGTTTTATAAACGCTTTCGTGTAAACACACGGTGTTCGTTTGTCTCATTCAAACAGTTTTTTACCGTAAAAAAGCGCTCCTGCGAACGGGGACACAAGAGTCCTTATTTGAAGGATAAAGGAGCACCTACTCAAAACCATTTGAATACATTAGTTTTTTTTTATCTCATTTAAACAAATGTTAAATAGCTGGTTTCAATAATGTAAAAAACCAAAAATTCTAGTTGAGTCTGTACAAAAGAAAATAAGACCTGTAACATGTTCACCACGCTTAAGCGTAGCGTTAGGAGATAGCGAATTTATATTGAGGTTTGTGTCACCTTACCTGTGGGTTGTGCTAAGTATCTCTGGACTTTAAAAAAATATTCGAAGTGTTGTCTATTATCTATAGTTCGATAAACCTATCTATAATACCGGATCCGCAGGTTTGTGGCTTGCCGCAAGCCCCAAGCCTCCACAAGTCACAAGCATGTGGACGCCTCGCAAGCGCTTGTGGCAAATTCTCTTTGGTTCCCTTTGGCTTGTGCACAATACCGACACTCGTCGGGTCGGCCACAAACCCTTGCAAACCTACGCAAGCCAAGACAAACTCTGTATCCTCACGTTTGAATTAGTGAAGGCTTGCCAAGCCTCGGCAAATGTGCGGTTCCGGCTTTAGCTTTAATATTATGGCGTATAAGTTTTCTTTTTTTATATTTGTACCAACAAGCAAAGACAAACCATGCAGAATTTATTTCTATATTTATAACAAATTCAAATTAAAGTTACATGTAGATTTACCGACCAAAATGCTGGATTTTAATCTGAAGGCAGCATCTAATATATTACCTTAACAAACAGCGTCCTGCGGTTTCACCCGCGTATTTCCAATACCCGTGGGAGTATGGGGATAAATTATAGCCTATGTGTTAAGGCAGAAACATACTTACTCGTCGTGGCGTGTCGTGACGCGCCAGAATCATATCGGTTTCATACATTTAATATGGTTAGGGACATATTTGCGTGGCGACACGACACGACGGGCAAATATGTCCCTAACCATATTAAATGTATGAAACCAATAATCTTCTGGCGCGTCACGACACGTAAGTGTGTTTCTGCCTTTATTCTGAAGGATATTAATCCGTTTATATAAATTAACAGCCTCTTTTTACAAAAGGTAAGATTACTATTTTCTCATACTCGCTTTTCTGTATATATTTTTACATTTTTTGATTCTTTATAATACATTCCTCGAGTACCTATAAAAACTGAACGTATGCGGTTTATTTCCTTAAACGGCTGAGTATCGAACCTGTATCCTCTCTGTAATTTATTGTTTTTTTTTTGCGTTTGTAGTTCTAGTAGGTTTTTAATTATCCGTATTATAATCGCAAATATTATACACGATGGTCCAGTGGGTACGGACTTCTGTCTGTCCTAGAGGTGTCAAGTTCGATCCTGACCCCCACCCTCGCCTTGAAATTGGTTTTTCTAAATTTCTAAGTGCACCCCAAACAATAAACCATAGCTCTCTCACCAGTGAAGGAAAGCTGTGTGCCTGATGAGATTGAAAGTCTTTAAAGGTATGTAAAGTTTACTAACCCACTATGGGCCAGCGTATCAGTGAACTATGGCCCAGTTCATCCTCAACTGATTTCGAGGAGGAGACCTGTGCCCAGCAGTGGGAAATATTATATCGGTTGATACTTTACTAAAATGTAAAAATATAGATACCTACCGGAAAATAAAATTCAATCTTTCTCTTTTGAACTATTTATGTCTGGTCACGATCCGTCGTGGCTTAGTCAAATGTATATTGTTAAGTAAATAAATACTAATATCATTGTGATTTCAGCTTAAATCATACACAGGTTTTAAAACACTTATCACATTGTAATCATGTGTATTTGTTAAATAATTTTAAAATAAATCCTACTAATATTTTAAACGTGAAAGTTTGTAATGGATGGATGGGTGTGATGTTTGTTACTCTTTCACGTAAAAACTACTGAATGCGTTTTAATGAAACTTTACAATAATATAGTTTACATATCAGAATAATACGTAGGCTGTCATTTATCTCCGTAATCCCACGAGAACGGGAAGTACGCGAGTGAAACCGCAGAGCGTAAAAAATAAATAACACTATGAAATTCATAATAAAATTATGTAGTAAAAAGTACCGGATATTTTTGTAACAGGTAAACAGGTGAAATGATTGTATTAAAATATTATAATCGCTGTAATGTAACCAAAGACAGGTTCCACTTCTTTTTGCTTATCTTAAACATTCTGTACATTACAGTACTGTTCGACCCGTATATTTCTTATAAGTAACTTTTTGCATCAGCCCTATATACTGGCGTATGTGGTAGTTGGATAAAATATATTATGTAAGCTTAGTATTAATTTGACTTGAATGTTTTAAGTAAAACAGGTTATCTATTTATGTTTAAATATACTGTCACGCCTTCTTTAGAAATGTCCCTAAGGCACTTTCTCTTCATTTGCTGCGATTCTAACATAATTTTTTCACTTCATTCATTTCCATCTGCGCTCGTCGGTTGCAATATATTTTGACCAAGTTTTAATTCTATTCCTTGATAAGTAACACGTCCCAGTTTACACTTTACAGAAATCTGCAACTATAATAACATAAGAGTAATTACCAATTAATATCGGCAAAAGTACATTACTTACTGTACATATACAATTAGCACATCTTTATTATCTCACAATACATCATCATCATTATCCTTTATCCGTCCACTGCTGAACATAGGCCTCCCTCAATGAACGCCAAGACGACCGATCCCTTGCTACTCGCATCCAACGCGGACCTGCCACTGCACGGAGATCGTCTTCCCATCTGGTTAATGGTCGACCAACACTTCGTCTACCTAAACGCAGCCTCCACTCTTGAACCTTAATGGCCCATCGGCCATCCGTTCTTCTGAGTGCGTGACCAGCCCATTGCCACTTCAACGTGCTTATTCTTCGCGTGATATCGCGTATTAACAATACATAGTTATTATTAATACAAAAACAATTAATGTAAAGCTAAAAACCTCTCATTAAGTCTCTAACATAATTATATTATATCTTGCTATAATAGTGTTTGGTCATCTCTTTCAGTTTTTTTTATTTTTACTACAAACAAAACTTTCTACGCTGACTGTACCCGTGAGGTCAGGACTCTCAATCTATTTATAACAAATGGAAACTAGTACCCGTAGAATCCTGTTGATTATGGGATCCTGGGATCCTAGTCCCATACAACGAATGCAGTATTTACTAAAGCGTTTCCAAAGACACTCGTCACTGCAAGATATTTCGACTTAGATCGAACACAACTCGATTGTAATTCGGAAGAAACAATAATCGTACGTATCAATTTGTCTCAATTAAAACCGCTACTTTTAAAACAGAGAATTAGTTTTGGTATTTTCGATATAAGTAATCATTGGATGGTTGCTATACGAAGTTTTAATTAAAATTTATTGACTTTAAGGATTCGAAATATAAATTATGAGATAATTTTCATTAAATTAAGCTCCGAATTGATTATAAAATATAATGGTGATGACAACTATCATATAATATTTTATACGAAATAAACCTCTTTTTAATGTTATATATAATATTATATACAATTCATTATATGTATAAAAAAGCCACATTATACAATTACATTTATAATCTGCTTTTGTTTTCAGGCAACATGAAACGTTTGGCCATTCTGTTTTTGACGTTATTCATTTTACAATCATACGCTGTAAGTTTTTTTTGTATCAGTTTCATTGTTTTTACATTTAATATTTTACTTTTACAATTTTAAAAAGAATCTTTTTTTTTCTCAGCCAAGCTGAGCCAATCACGTCGATTGTCGAATCGTAGTATTACACTTAATTATTATCGTACGTAAAAATACTAATATTAAAATGATCAAAGTGTAACTTATTATTATAATAATGTTCGCGTTGTTGTTAAATTTTGTGTAACATGTGGTTTTAAAATGATGGATGACCTATGCTGATATTTAGGACAACCAGTATATTGGTCGGAGCATATCAGATTTAGCATCAGCTTATCTATCTTAATTTCTGTTCGGATTTAAATAAATTAAATATAAATAAAAATAATAATCTAGCACTTTCTAGGCGGGAAAATGTACGGTTTATATAATATAGTAGTTTGCAAAATGATTTAGAAATAAAACAGAATAAACTGGCAAGGTTCTCAAAGAGATTTTTAAACGTTTTTTTATGTTCAGAATCCAAGGCCTCAACAGGACCCTATTTCTAATGATATTGGTACAGAAGGTTCCACAAATGTAGGTACTCCAGGGATAAACACAGGATCTAGCGACAATCAACTTTATATAAAACCAGGAGTATTGCAAAGTAGTCCTACATTCTACCAAGATATCTTTAATGTAAGTAAAACTTATTTCAACGTTGAAAATTTTAATACATTTTAATTTATGCGTCTCCATTATTTCATTAATAAAATTAATTTTATATTTTGTAGTATTTAACCTTAGATCAATAATATGTCTAGATAGAGTGTCGCGCGGAAAACACGTCCAAAGAAATAGCGGCTAACTGTTAGCCTCTAAATGCTTTCTCCGTGTTTAGTATCCTTCCCGCTGCATAGAATACGCATCAATTTTTACGAATTATTGTTTTTATTTATAATGAAGGTTTGTGTATATTTAACATTTTTATAATTTAGGAAATATGAAATAAATTAGTGTGTTTTCTCCTTTTAAGATTCCAATTTCAACCCTTCAAGCTGTAAGCAATTTTCTAACAGCTTATTCAAATTCGTCGCTGACTAATCCACCTTCGACAAACGCAGGTAATTCAATTTTTTTTAGTAATTGTTTTTTTTCAAGTGTCTTTCATCACAGGTCACAATTCTATAATTTTAAATTGAAAGAGAACCTTAGCATCTGCTCACAAAAATGGTCGAGAAATCCTGACCCGAATGTATTCGGACAATGATTAATAAATATAATGTTTATATAAAAACTTCTTTTTTCTACTTTCTAAATCATAAATTATTTTCTTAGAGTAGCACGGTCCTTGTTCCGGTGTTGAAGAGGAAGACCTTGTTGCTCAAGATTATTTAGAACAAATTTGACATTAATAAAAATATTATAGTGAGTTACAGAGTTAACCTTTAATATGCTGAGGCAGACTTTTTTGGGCTTTATATTGATACGTGAATCAAAAACCTTTCTATATCTCTTTAAGAGGACGGATAATATTTACTATTTTTTTTTTTTTACTTTTATTGGCAGTATATCGCTAATTTAACACTATCTACGAATGGTTTGGTCATGAGTCACGACTGAAAAAAAAACAAAAAATATCCCATTAAAAATAATTTCAGTAAAAAAACATGTCTCCAGAAATAGTAGCACCAATGGATACATCATAATTCATAACGTTGCAATAGTGAAAGACGTGACGTCACGGAGTACCGCTAAAACTCAGACCTGCCTGACCTCTTAGATGTGCGGCCTGTAAGGTCAACTTTACCTAAAGAGCGATAAATTCCCCCGCGTTCAAGATAGTAACGCTTTTAATATTCTACTGGGCTTGCCGAGATACTGTATTGCGGAAGCTCTTACTGATAGCTTTAAGGCCGTTCTCCAAAAAAGAATTGTCTTTGTAAGACACCGTGTCCACCCTAGTACTAGCGGTATAAATTATAATTTTATTTTTAATTATAAAATATAATTAAAACGTTAGTTGATGATTTCGAGAGTCCGGCTTAATACGGACTAAGACACTATGGAATTAATAAAAATAATAAAAAATGTAACCACAAAAAAAATTATAAGTATTTTTTTATATAATTTAATATGGATTTTGAGCTAAAATAAATGTAGGTATTATAATTATTATAAAACTGCTTTGTTTCCAGGACCCTTTTCTCAACTTTCGATCTTAATATCTTCAATTATAATAAAGAATGTCCAATAATTAATAAACAGGTTAAAAGCTCATAGGAATTGCCAAAATTTCAACTTCTGAAATGTATCGCCTCTGAATTCTTAATAAAAACAGTAAATATTTTATCATAAAAAACCTTAATTTTTATAAAATAATTATACGTTTGCTTTTTTAGCTCCTTTAACAGAAATTCCTGTACCAAGTGAAGATGACCAGCTAATTTCACTCCTAAAATCGTCACCTGTGTCCCAACTATCAGAAGAAACACCGAATACTCCAACCCAGAACCAGGCAAATGCGGGCTTACCATTAGGTCAAATTGCTCAGGATATTAAGCAAGGACTCTTGATAAGGCTACCAACTTTCTACCAGGACATCCTAAGGGTGAGAGGGGATATTTCAGATTTATGTACATTATAGTTCTAAAAAAGTATTATTAGGCAAATTGACAGCTGACCCACCGTATGGTAAACGTCACTCATGAATGTGATAGCAGCTTCATCATCATCATCATCAACAGCCTTTATCCTTCCACTACTGAACATAGGTCTTTCTCAATGAATGCCAAAACGACCGATCTCTTGCCACTCCTGGTTACTTTTTGGTTTATGGCCGACCAACACTTCGTCATAGAATTCAGACGTATATAGAAGTACGTATAACCATCTAGGTAGTTTCAGTGAAGAAATCCTCGATAAAATGACATAATATATATTAAACCTGCAGGTATATACATACCTTCACACCACGTCCATCTGGTCCCGTGGTAAGTTCTGGAAGAACTTTTGTTAACGTGTACCAGACAACTGAAGTGTATTTATTACTTTTTTATTATACATAATATATTTAATACACAACCATGACCCTGGAACACAGATTTTTTTAGTTCCCTGGCGGGATTCGAACCCGCTACCTCCGGAAGTGCCAACGCGCTAACGATTGCACCATAAAACTCGTCAAAACAATGAACCCCATATTATTTTCTGTTCTTTTTCCTTTACCTCATATTATTTTCTTACAGATTCCGATTTCGACCCTACAAGCAGTGAGCAACTTCCTCACAACCCACTATACCACTCCCAACGCCACAGTTCCCAAACTCCCACCAAATGCAGGTAATATTAGAAACTTTATTGTGTAAATGATAATTATTTTGAATATACAAATCTGAATGGCCCCTGATGTAAGTGACGAAGTTTGTATCCGTCCGCTTTCTATAGCGCCTGGCTTTCCTAACTAGTTTCTACTCAATGCGCCTGTTTGCTGTAGCGTTCATAATATGTTAGGACATGAAGTTATATTTTAATATCCTTATTAATATGGTAAATTTGAATGTAATTCTGTTTGTTTATTGCTTTGTCACGGTGAAACAGCTGAATGGATTATGGCTGAAAGGTAAAACGTTGATGGGGCTTTGAATGAAATTATTAATACCTTTGGATTAGAATATATGCTACGTTCTATTCTGAAATATTCAATGTTTCTACGGAAATTGATTTTGGCAGTTAATAGTAATTAATGATTACGTCAATTGAAATTGTGATTGTCAATACAAATCAAATTTCTATGTCCTGGCTTAACGCAACTAGTCTTTCAATAGAGTATAATATAGAGACGTGATGTATCACTGATTTATTAATAAAGACAGATGGATCGTGATGAATACGCGAGTGACGCCATCAAAGCGAATACAATTTTGACGCACTGCTTGACATAGCATCGTGCTCTAAGCGTCTTTTACACTTGTATTCGCTTTTGAATTCGTATTCGCTTTGATGGCGTGTTCGGCTTGCTCCATCTGTCTTCATTTGTAAATCTGTGTGTTGTATTAACACACGTTAGAACGTTTATAATATGACTATTGTTGCCCGCAGTTTCGCCTGCTTTGACTAAAATTTACAACGGCATCTTAGCGGGATTATATTTTCTATATTATCCCGCGTTCCCGTGGGAATACGGGGACGAATTATAGCCTATGTGTTAATCTAATGTATAATCTATACAATTACGAAGTTTCCTCAAAATAAATTCAGTAGTTTTTGCGTGAAAGAGTAACAAACATCCTCACAAACTTTCGCATTTATAATATTAGTAGGATTTATTTAAGTAACTTTAAATTTAACTCTTCTCTCATCTAAGCTTAAATGTGTAGTTTATTACTGAAGTCGCTTTAGTTATTAGTGTTAATATCAGGAAAATACACAAGAATCTAACACCAACTCCCAGGATAAGTTATTGATAGTTATAGTTCGTAATTGGAGCTATGTTGATCAAATTAAAATCAAAACCCAAACTATCAATTTAAGCTTCTCCTTCAAGTTCTTTGATGTTTTACAGGGAGTGGAATCACTAAGAATGATCAAGTACAGCTAGAGACAAGTGGAGTCTCCACATCCATTGACTCATCAGTAAATGCTCCTGTGGGGGCGAATGCTGCTGATGATAACCAGCTCAATACGAAACAAGGTTATATTCATAGGAATCCAACATTCTACCAGGATATTTTCAAGGTAAGCAACTCATGTTATTATTTGCAATTGACAATCCAACAACATTGGGCCAGCGCACGGATGAACTATGACCTAATATCCTCCTCGCCTGGAGGAGGAGCAACGAGGAGATATCAATTGGTCATAACAGTATTTTCCTTTAACCATTAACTTATTTCCTTAGTCAACTTAGCCAATTATGTAAGCTAGAAAACAATTTAAACCAAGTAAATGTTGATTTTAAAGTCTTAAGTCCTTTGCCGTGATATTACTTATTATTAAATGTGAATTTATCTTCATTGATTTAATCACTTTTCATCAGGCTGTCGATTTTACCACGATGCACTCTCAAGTGTGAATCTCACAGATTCTACCCGGTTAATCTAGATACATACATGCTAAAATCATTTCCCTACGTCATAAAAAAAGAAAAAAAAGCTGTCGATTTACCAACATAAGAGATATTTGTAAATCGACAGTTTTTTTTTCTGACGCAGAAACTAAGCCGGACTTTGTAGATTATTACAAAAAATAATTTATTGATTTGTATTAATACATTTTTATACAGTCAGGTTAAAGATAAAAAAAACTTCTAAATATCTTTTTTTTATTTTTAGATACCAATTTCAACTCTTCAAGCTGTAAGCAATTTTCTCTCGCCGGGCTATACAAATATATCAATTGCTAAAACGGAATCTACGAAAGGTGGTTATAACTTTTATAGTAAATTACAATTTTTTTTATTCAGGCACATATTTTTTTTTAATAGATAAAAAACTAATTAATTTGACTATTTGAAGTAATCCCAACAGTAATAAACTATGACAAAATGTATATTAGTTTTAAAATAGCTTTTTATATATTTTTTCAATATTTTATAGCAAATATTAATGATCAATCTTCGTTAAAATCATCACAATCATCCGAATCATCGGGACAAGTATCTGTGCAGGCATCAAATCAAAATACCCAAATTAAATCCGTAGAGATACCAATTGAAAATCCATCAGAAAATATTATGCAGGTAATTGGAAATATACCTATATTATACTATTTTTAATACTATAAGTAGCATTGATATTATCTAGTCTATAAAACACTAATAAACACACCGATAGGAGTTATACGCTGTGCCGGGCTCTTGGCAGCATGTATACAACCATCTTGTTTGTTTCTCCCGCGAAACACTTTACATGTTTCGGAGAGAAAGGCAAAACAAACAGTATTTGTCATTCTCTGTCTCATTAAGTAAGAAGAAGTACAGACGTACAAACAAAACCACACAAAAAATTTGAAGAACGAATTCTTCAAATTTTTTGCAACACCACTAAGGTATTAGCGTTAAACGCAACTGCATAGATTCGGCGCGTTTGCCACTTGTCTAGGGGAGCAGATTACATTCATCATCATCATCTTCCTAGCCATTATTATTCCCATTCATTTGGGGTCGGCTTTATATGTCTTGTGCCTCCATTCTGGCCTCATACTCGTTAGTTCCCGCGTCACTTCACACTCCTCCATATCTCTCCTTATCCCGTCCAGCCATCTCTTCTTCGGTTTTAGGGGAGCAGATTACATTATTGTCTTTTAATTTATTAGGCTACCGATGAACAAAAGGGAATTGAAGAACAAGTTCGTACAGAAAGAAAATTCAGCAATCGAGTAACGCTCGTGCTGCCGGAAGATATTTCAGAAGATACAAACAACTGATATAAAAGTGTACACAATTTTTCATAACTACTATATTTTGTCACTTATAAGAATTCACTTAATATTTTATACTTACGCTTAATAATAATGGATATAATAAATACAATTTTTTTATATTGCTGTAATCATTTTGAAATACCATTACACAAATGATACGATTAACATTTTAAAAACTGACAGTCATAATGATTTTTTTATTCAATGATAATATTTTCATAATTTTTTCAATATGACCCATTAGAGGGCTCTATGAAGAAAGTACATTATAAAATGTGGTAGCTTTAGGTGTCACGAAATTGGACGGCAATGGCCTCTTTCTGCGAGACAGTGATGTCCCAGAAGGAGGCCGACGAACGGGTGAGAGAGGAGGCCGCTGACGTAGCCTCCCCCCGTAGACGACGAACGGGGGTGCGTCGGAGGCGCTATTTAATGCGCCTTCAATAAAGCCCCTGTGCTCGTGTCGGGCTCGGGATGGGAACCCGGGCCCAGCTTAAGATACGACGTCGTGGGGACTGCCAAGTCGTAGCCGGGCAGTCCCCCTATTGTGGAGAATCTGGTCTTTGCCGGGACCAGTCTGTCGCTGAGGGTATCCCGTCGCCTGCACAGATCCGGGTCCCTCAAATATAGCGGCTGAAGGCTCACGCAGCGGTTTTAGTGGGGTAGGGCACCCAAATGCGAGTCCCCACACACGCCAGCGAGCCTACCCAGGCCCTGGTATGGTCGTTAATGATTTCCGCTGCGTCATCAAAAAAAAAAAAAAAAAGGTGTCACGAAATAACAGAGTTTGTCAGTTTATAAATTAAATCATTTAAAGTATCGCAAGCACATTACCATGGTGAAGAATGTTGCATTGAAAATGATGGTTCCTAACTGTTCGATTGTTATTGAAGTTCAAATTCTTTCGGATTACTATATTTATCTAATCTAAAGGTGTTTCTAAGTAGACAATCATTTTACTGAAATGTGTGGTTACAACAGGATGGCCAGCAACATTGCCCGCAATTACAACCAGACGCGATATACGACTAAAATATTTGGTATAGCTCTACCATATTATATCTACCCATGTTTTGCATTGTTGATGTGAATCGGAGGGTTCAATTAAATATTTTCGTGATACCCGGGCTATTGTAGCCAATTTATAGCAGTTTTATTGCCCGTTTACAAGCACCTTTAGAATAAAAAGTAGTAATAAAAAGTCTTAATAGAGAATAAGTTTTGACCTTTTAACATAAAAAAGGTACTCAGAGACTTATTGCTCTGGTGCAAGCTAAAAATGTTTTATAAATGAAGAAAAATATTAATATTTTAATATTATCGTATTTCTATATTAGTGAAATAATTCATTTATTAAACGTGCTTATAATGCTGGAAAATGCACACGGTGATTTAAACTTTAGTTTTTTTTATTATTCATGTACGGCGGTGCAACGGTAATTGTGGTCCGTGATGTATGAGAATCATTTCATAATACCCGTTGAAGCGTTTAATTTCGCCCCGCATGATGAAATATGTTACGATGCATAGAGCTCATATCGATTTAACATGTGTATGTTGCGTGCCCTTTCAATTAATGTATTTATCTATACATATAATAAATTTGTAGAGGAGTCGTTTCTGTACATTGAAAATATTTAAAAAAAGTATAGCCTGGGTGTTAAAGGATTACTAACAGAATCTATTTCCAGCACTTTTGGAATTTTTGTCTGTTTGTCTGTATGTCTGTTTGTCTGTTTAGTTGTGCACGCATCACGTGAAAACTACAAAACCAGTGTAAATAAATTTTATCCATAAAAATTTAGCGTAACTTAGAGTAACATTTAGTTTTTGTTTCATCGCAATCGCTTCACTCTATCAAAAGATATATGTATTTGAAATGTAGCTAAATAAGATACTTAACAAATAGGATCAGATCAACGCCATCTATTGACCATTTACGGCGGCTTTCAATATCCTATCTATCATAAAATTTTCTTATCTATCTTGAAATTTTGACACATTTTCTTAGAAAATCTGTCAAAATTTTAAGATATATAAGAAATTTTTAAGATAGGATATTGAAAGCCGCCGTTATAGTACCGATTTATTGACGATTTACAGTACCGACTTATAAGTAGGTATGTAGGTTGTCAACAGATGGCGTTGCATGTATCTGATCCTATTTGTTAAGTTTAACGAATTTGTTATTATATTTTGTTAAAACCTTAAAACGTTGGAAAGGAATAGTAATCCTTACTAATATTATAAATGCGAAAGTAACTCTGTCTGTCTGTCTGGCTGTAACGCTTTCACGCCTAAACCACTTAACCGATTTTGATGAAATTTGGTACAGAAATAAACTAGAGCTTGGAAAAGGACATAGTCTATTTTTTTTATCGCGAAAAAAAGCTTAGGGGGGTTTAAAAAGGGGATGAAAGTTTGTATGGAAGTTTGTCATTATACATAGAAGATGACGCCTTAAAACT
Organism: Lycaena phlaeas; assembly: GCA_905333005.2. Taxonomy (NCBI): domain Eukaryota; kingdom Metazoa; phylum Arthropoda; class Insecta; order Lepidoptera; family Lycaenidae; genus Lycaena; species Lycaena phlaeas. The sequence continues at coordinate 5,964,878 of HG995176.1, forward strand.
TTGTATTTAGGCACTTAATAAGAATTAAATAACTATGATTAATTAATTGTTCCACCGTTTTTAAGGTTTTCGCCTATATGAGCATTACATAGGAGATGAAAGTTTTTAGGGTAGTTAAAAAAAAATCTGGGTTGCGTTGGCGCAGTGCGACGTAGTGGGGGAAATGTCGCTATATTGCTACCGGAACAGGCAGACACGTGAGGGCATTTTTCCGCTGTAACAATTTCCATTTGTTCATAGAATTTTGCTTTCGTTAATGTTCTTAATATATTCGGCGAAATACAATGTTTCATGTATTGTTATACAAATGTATTTAATTATTTAATTGTATGTTATTGAATGGAAAAAAAGGGGGCTGCTATATGTGCACGTTCTAATAAAGCTTAAAAAAGAAGATGCGGCCCATCCAAATAGATAAAGAATTGTATGACACTATTATCCAAAACATGGTACACGGTCCCTGTGGTGTTAGAAATTCAGCCTCACAATACATGAACATTGGAAAATGCACAAGGATTTTCACTAATTAGTTGATAAAAGAAACTGTGCAAAATGACAACGGCTACCCGTTGTACAGGCGCACAGCGCCCGAAGACGATGGCCGAACAGTTACAATTAAGACTCGATCTGGAGCGAACGAAACCTTAGACGTCCCATATTTGCCTATTTTATATAAAATTTTCAATGCTCATATTAATGTAGAAGCCTGTAGCTCTGACCGCGCAATCAAATATACAAATATATAAACAAAGGAATTGACAGGCTATATTTAATCTCAGGAATGAAGGTGGAGCACTTCTTCTGAATGAAGTGCAAACCTTTCAAGCAGGTCGTTACGTCAGCAGTAATAAGGTAGCGTGGCGGCTCCTAAGCTTCCTCTTACCTGAAAGACATCCAACAGTAACCTATCTTGCTGTACACTTAGAAAATGAAGAGTGCATATATTTTACCGAGAACAATTTCCAAGAAAAAGTATCTACACCGCCCAAAACAACATTAACAGCCTTTTTCCATCTTTGTCAGGGCGATTCCTTTGCCAAAACGTGTTTCTGTGCTAAAATATCCCGTTGTTATACCTGAAACACATCTACAAAGGACTGCGAACGCCGTTTTCAATGTCTGTTGAAAAGTGGCCCAGAATGAAATCATCTGATGCCCTTGGTCATGTGTACACCGTCCATGATACTAATTTTGAATGTTTCTGTTTACGTTTGCTGCTACACCAAATTCAGGGTCCTATAAGCTATAATGATCTTAAAATTGTCAACGGCTAGAAATTCGGAACATATAGAGAAGCATGTGAAACTCTGGGTCTGTTAGAGAAAGATAATCACTGAGACGAAACTATAAAGGAAGCTGTCCAGTGCAAATCACCAGCCAAAATCAGAGACCTTTATGCAACCCCTTATAATATTATCATCTTGCGGGCTATCTTATCCTAATGAATTATGGAACAAATATAAAGAGTACATGGCGGAAGACATTTTGCGTAGGCTACTATCAGATGAGATTATACGAGAAATAAACTATGACATACCAGCTTTGCAGCAGCAAGTAGCTGAATTGATACCCAAATTACTACCAGAACAAAAACGAGTATTTGACGAAGTGTTGCAGCTAACAGAACCTGGAAATGGCGCGCTACTCTTTGATCTCACCCAGGAAGATTCACCTATCTGTAATTTTAGTAAAAATAGCGCATGGCATGCTATTGCACGTCAGTGCAAAATCTTGGCGTGGGATGAAAGTACTATGGCGCACAAAAAAGGGTAGAAACACTAAATTGAAAGCTCCGGGATTTGCGCAACAGTACCTATGTTATTTTAATTTTTATTTTAATTTATGGGAGAGATGGTGGTTTTATTGGCTGGTAATTTCCGCCAAACGTTAGCAGTCATTCAGAAGGGGACACTTGCAGACGAAACGAAAGCATGTCTCAAGTCGTTCACTATATGGGCCACCGTAATGAAGTTCAGTTTGACTACAAATATGATACAATATTTAACACAAATGCTGGCAACCATGCCGAAACACTATATAAATAGGAGATGGTTGGCTAGAAACTAATGTAGAGGGCTGATTCAATTAGTACACAGTGGTTTAGAATTAGTTGCAAGTGTTTACCCAGACTTACAAAACAATATACAAGAAAATCAATATTAATGTGAAAAAGCAATTTTAGCACCTACAAATGATATTATCAACTAAGTAAATCCTGACATATAAGTAAGAGTAAAGTACCAGGACAGGTACAACAGAGTATTTATCAATTGACACAGTTATGGTACAGAAAAGAGCATATCATATCCCGTAGAGTTTCTAAATTCGCTTGAGCTATCAGATGTACCCTCACAAAAGCTTAAATTAAAACTAGGTGTCCCAGTCATGCTCATGTGAAATTTGGATGCCCAGAGACTATGTAATGACAATTTTTCTAATTGACAATTGTATGTAGCATGTTCGCGTGTGTCCAATGCCCAGAATGTCTACATTCTATCCCCAAATGGAAAGACATTATATAATATTGTTTACAATAGTTTATTAAAATAATATTCTGTTCCGAGTTGTCTTCTTTGTTCTAAATCAGGAAAGGGGAACTGCGCTACTCCAAATTTTACGCGAGCGAAGCCGCGGGCAACAGCTAGTGTAGTACTAAAAGCGGTTACACTCGTGCATTTCCCATTCCCATATGAGTATGGGGATAAAGCCTATGTGTTAATCTGGTGTGTAAGCTATTTTTAACCGACTTCAAAAAAAGGAGGAGGTTATCAATTCGACTGTATGTTTTTTTTTTTTTTTTTTTTTTATAATTGTTACCGCATAACTTTTGACTGGGTGAATCGATTTTGATGATTCTTTTTTCATTAGAAAGGTGAGGCTTCCCATGGGGTCCCATTTTAATCTAGTCCAGTTCTGATGATGGTATCCATGAGAAAACCATGAAAGTCTTAAATTTACATTAGACACGTGCGCGACAAATAGATGAATAACTGAATATCACGCCAACCGATTTCAATGATTATTAGTTTATTTGAAAGAATGTACTTCAAGGGTAGTTTGGTGAAAACTTGGTTAGGTTCTGATCATGGGATCCATAACAAAGCAACGGAACTCTTCAATTCTTAGGAGCAAATTAACGATACTCGGCTGCATCTTTTATAGGCCATACGGATATTTGACTAACGTAACGTTTTTATGGTCAAGTGGTCAAGTAACTCTCGTAGCTGAATATAATGATCAATTCCTCAACGGCAGTAAGGATGCAATCTGTGGCAGAAATTCTAACTGTCTGTAATTTGTGTATGCACTCTGTAAACTTGTGTATGCAATACTTAATGTTATCATCATCATTATCAGCCTTTCTCCGTCCACTGCTGAACATAGACCTTCCTCAATGAACGCCAAGACGGCCGATCCCTTGCCACTCGCATTCAACACGGACTGGGCACTGCTCGGAGATCGTCTTCCCACCTGATTATTATCCCCGACCAACACTTCGTCTTTTAGGTACGCGGCCTTCACCCTTGAACCTAATTAGCTCATCAGCCATCCGTTCTCCTGAGCGAGTGACCAACCCATTGCCACTTCAACGAGCTTCTTTGCGCTATCGTAATATCCATTGTAATCGTCGTGATTGCTTTTGTCGCGGAGGCCACGCTTAGATAGACGAAGTGTTGGTCGGGAGTTGGGAGGCCTATGTTCAGCAGTGGATGGAGAAAGGCTAATGATGATGATAATAAATTTGTGTAAGCCCTCTGAGAAAGTTTACTAGCCTTACTGCCCCACTTAAAACTAAAAAGTACAAAATAAAGTTAATTTTAAACAAAAAACCAAAACCGACTTCAAACCTATACCTTTAAAATATGTGCAACTAAAAAATTAAAAATAATATTTAAATATTTCGAGGTGAAGATAATTAACAAAATGAATTAATCAATAGATATAATAAAACTTATATGTCTTACTTATACTTTTTAAAATTAGTTATTTTTGGAGTCGGTACCAGCCAAAGCAAAGATAACATCTACTCAATTACTGGGTGTACTCGTATGAGTACAAAATCAATAATTGCAAAGGAATTTATAATAGATGTGAGAGTATAATAATGCAGTGAATTGTGATTAAACTGTTCTTCTTGGCTGGCACCGACTCCCAAAATAACTAATTTTAAAAAGTATAAGTAAGACATATAAGTTTTATTATATTTATTGATTAATTCATTTTGTTAATTATCTTCACCTCGAAATATTTAAATATTATTTTTAATTTTTTAGTTGCACATAATTTAAAGGTATAGGTTTGAAGTCGGTTTTGGTTTTTTGTTTAAAATTAACTTTATATTGTGTAGTTTCATTAAAATCCATTCAGTAGTTTTTGCGTGAAAGTGTAACAAACATAAATCCATAAATTCTAATTTCTAACAAACTTACGTTTATTTTAAATCATATGTGATTGACCAAATTTACTTAGACCTTTAGAAATAATTACAAGCTAAAGTGTATATTATGGTTTGCTCATTTAGACTTATTTACATACAGTATAATGCTCATATTATATCAATAGATTTTTACATGCTCGACTACTTTACGGCAACCATGATCACAGGAGGACTGAACGAAACTGAACTGAAGTTAAGCATAGGAAAACAATTATTTACATATATAATATTATGTATATTCTACACAAGATTTCGATCGCCACATACATACATGAAAACAAACGAATATGCATGCATTAATGTACATTTTAGTTGGGGAAAAAACTACTATGTGCAGTGGCCGAGCGTAGTTGTGTTGGATTGTGTTGCAGCGCAGATCGGTAATTTTGGCTTTTGTTGAAAGAGTTGACGGTGAACGGTAGCAGTACACAGTACACGGGTACGTTGTGCTGCGCTCCCAACTGCTTGAATAATAACTTGCTTGTTTCTCCTGTGCTGTGTTTTGGATAAAAGGGCAAGATATGCAGAGTGTACTGGCACTCAAACTTCACATCTTATGTCTCAGGACAGGCAACACATTGTCGTGGCAGTGGGGCTCAGTAGCGGGGTTGTTCAGTGATGCGGAGCAACCCCTCTGTAGTAGTGGGATCGGTCTCCTCAGGGACTAACTAACCGTCGAGGTGCCCTGTTGCTAACAGATCTACGGCACCTTACCGATGGCGGCATTGGTGGCACTCGCCGGGTTTAAGTGGGAAGAGCTGCGTCGACTTACTAGCTTTCAAGCGCAGCGAGTCCCACATACCCGCCTGGGGCGACCGACTCCCCGCGGGATGCCTAAGTGCATTTCCCGGCGTTAAAAAAAAACAGTTTATTCAAGTACTGCCCATCCTAAGACATAGGATTTTATCCATCTGCCTGTAATAACACTGCCCTCCGTTCACTCCGAAAGACCGTATAGCAGTTTCTCCATGTACCGATGCAGCTGAGAAAGCGCCAAAGAGAGTGGCTTCGGTGAAGCTGATACATAAGATGGGTAAGAAACTGAAGGTATAATTGCTTCTAATCAGAGATTACAGACAACGCAAATCCAGCTTCGTCCTTCAACTTTAAAGTAACCTTTATGATGATAATTGTAACCTCTAATAACAAATTTAACGTCACTTAGCGCTATAGCCTAGTTAACCGCTAACTGAGTGTCTCGTTTACGAATTTACCCATGACGCATTCTAGCGTAACACGTCTTAATGTGTCAGACCTAAATCTACCCTGGTTTAGTCAGATTGAAGTAATTTGTTGATCTTACTGAAGATCTAGGACTAATAAGATACAAACGATTTAGACTAATTTATGAATTAGTACCTGGTTGACCGAGCATTTGCTCGGTACACTAAGTGATAAAATACGATAAAAATTTTCTTCCAAAAAAAATGATCTTAAAAAAGGAGAAAAAAAAAAAATTGGACTGGAGATTCGAACCAGGCTCGTTCAGACTTAACTGCCTAATTTCACCGCTAAGCTACCACGACATATTATTTGACAGCGAAATTTACGTTCGTATTCTAATCATATTTTATCGATGCCTCAAAACACGGATAAAAAAAGTTTTCTAAAAATTTATCCTAGCTAGATCGATTTATTGCCGTTTTTAACACATGTGTACAAAATTTCATGAAAATCGTTGGAGCCGTTTCCGAGATCCCGATTCTATAAATATATACAAAAATTGCTCGTTTAAAGGTATAAGATTTATTGCCGTTTTTAACACATGTGTACAAAATTTCATGAAAATCGTTGGAGCCGTTTCCGAGATCCCGATTCTATAAATATATACAAGAATTGCTCGTTTAAAGGTATAAGATACCTACTGTTGAGTTTCTAATTATTCTCCAAAATCGAGGGTAGTTAAATAAAAACTTGCATTTTGCTTGTCACCTGTCAATTTATCTCCTTACATTCATGTGTGACGCTCCGCCTCTCTTCCGCAAGCTGTGAACCAGTATAGACGCTTTTTCGCTAACTTTTAAACTGTAAACCAAGCTATATGCATATCAAAGGTTTTAAACGCGATCGCGTGTGTGTTTGTGTGTGTGTGTGTGTGTTGTTGCCGCATACCTACAGACTTTTAGAAGACTACACGAGGGGGTACGAGAGCTGCTGGCATCCCTGGGAGAAGAACACCAGGTCAGTCGCACGTTCCTTCCTCCTGTATATCGGCCTTATGTCTGTTCTATAAATTATACAAGCTAATACAAGTTAATTTCATATATTTGTAACAACCGTAAACATACAGAGGATAAACTCTGTGATATAAACGTCTGCTTGGCGGCGTGACGAGAGGGACACCGCGATGTCCCCAGCATATGAGCCTACGAGAGCGAGCAAGTGCGAACTGGGGACAAGTCCCCAATAAAGTCGGCACAAAAAATCCGTAAGAATGGTGCTTCTATGTACCTACGTCTGAATTCTTTGACGAGGCCAACGATGTACTCGATCACATTTTTTTTTCATTTAGTCAGAGCATATTCACTGCTGGACGTAGGCGAGAATCTCCACAACTACCGGTCGTGCGCCACAGCATCCAGCGATCACATACTATATTGACCGTCAATATAAAGTTCAACAACAAGCATCTAAGAATGATTTTTTAACTAAATCTATGCCAAAAATCTTTTCTTATCTATCTTTAAGAAGGCATAAATTTAAAACTCACTTTTAAGTTAATTTCACCTCGTCAAGGCTTCTGAAATATTACGATTTTATTATTTTATTCGCACAGATAATAATATCGGGAAATGAAAACTTTACGCCATTACACAACAATTATGGTATTGGAGGAAAATATTATAACAATAAATAGGAAACCGTATGGTTTGATCGCACAACATTACGGCTCACTTTTCCTCTTCCATCCAATTTATGTCGTATTTCCTTTGTATTTCCACGGAAAACTGGTTACATTTAGTAGTGTACATTTAAGGGATTTTTATTTTCAAGTATGGTGTATCATTATCATCATTATTGGCACTTACTTATATCTAAACATCCTGATAGTATATAATATTATAGTTATTGCAAAACCAAATCAAATATTATAACTAATCCAAAAAAAAAAACGTTATTTATATTAACCATTTCAAGCAAAATAATATGTATGTTATTGTTATTTGTGATTGAACTTAAAAAAGATAATACATTGGAGTTACGTTCTCCTTTAAGCAGAAGCAATATGCCTTATAATTAATTACTCAATCTTAAGGGTACCTAAAAATGATACATTAAAAATAATTTCTAAAAGCTTTTATCTATTACATAATTATTTTCTGCTAATAAAATTTTAGATTTTTCTTATAATTAAATAAACTGGGTCGAAAGACTTGTATTGAGAAGCATACAAAGTATTAAATCTAAGTTATACTTAAAATGAATTGATAGCGCTGAAGATTTCTCAGCTTTATAATTTATGTATTAAGCTATTGAAGCTATTCAAGCTAAGCTAGGCATTACCCGATATTTATGACGTCACGCCTGTGACCTGTGCTCTGTGTCTCTGACCCTGACAGTTAATTTAGTTGCCAAGATACCGCTCCATTGCTTGCTTGATTTATTTTGGCTATCGACTGCATTTCACCATTGTGATATTGTGTTAGGCAATAAGGCTCGTATCTACTCCTTTTGTATGTATAATAGCTCTAATAATATTATACTGGCCACTCACAATGATGCATAACATTATAATTTAATTTAAAAAAAGAATTGGCAGTCATAGGGATATATTTATAGAAGATTTCAAGAAAAGAAGATCTAAAACTAAAGTACTGAAACTTCATATTCGTCTTTCATGTGTTTGGGGTGTCGCCATGTTATTATATTCGTGGCATGGCCTTCCTGAATAGGCATGACCGTCATGAATATACATCTCACTTTATCACTCTTACTATCTTAACTAACTTATATCTCCTTCCTAAACTCCTCTTGTCAAGCGTTCACCAGCTTACTGCCCAAGTCAAATTGCGCAAGAGCTCGTAATGATGTATCTATTTATTATGAACGTAGTAAATATTTACTACTTTTGAAATAAATAGATACTATTTTATATAAATATGAGTATTGTATTGAAAGTCAAATTGAGCCTACTACTCGCTTCATGGCTAAACCAGGGAGTAGAACCAACGAAGCAATATCTGTGAATTGTTAATTAAGTATTTACTGCTAGACGTATAATGTCCACACATTTCTAAAACAATTAATAAATAACAATAAAAAATATATACAAGTCTTATATAAAGTATAAAATTAAATACCTGCGGATTAAGTACTTAGATATGCTGCGTTATTACCTTATAATGACTCAGTCCATTTCGTTTTTTTCCTTGGTAATTAAATGTGAAGGTAAATGCGTGGTGGAACACGCAAAGCTTAAGGTTCCGTAAAAACCATCGAAGAACGAACAAGAAGAAAAATAGGAAATAGTCAGTGATTTGTCACTGATGTAACCGAATCAATGAACCTGCTATCTGTGTGTACATCCCACCGGCCAATCATTCATCAAAGGCCATTAGTTATCCAATCGAAATCTGGCGCAGCATCACATCACACATCACAAATTTTGCGGAATTTGTTTTTGTACGAAGCGCGTAACTTTACAGCGTTATTCAGTATATAATATAGTATGGTAAAAATTAAATCCATGAAAATAATGCCTGTTTATTGATTACTAGCTGCTGCACGCAGCTTCGCCTGCGTCAACTAAAATTTAAAACGAGTCCCTTACTTTTTTTTAAATTTAATATAGCCAATATTCACAGGGGATAGTGTAGCTTCCTAAGTTCCAGTAAAAGAATTTTTAAAATCGGTCAAGTAGTTTCGGAGCCTATTTAATACAAATAATTAATCAAATCCTTCATCTTTATAATATTGGTTTAAATATTTTTTCGTCAATATAATTGTCAAAGTCATCTTCAGGGTAGATTCTAGGCCAGGCAATAATAAATTTTTCGTTTTCGAATGTTTTTCGGATCCAAGCACTTGCTAAAGAGACTGCGGAACCCCAAAAAATTGTAGAGCAAAACACGAAACAGTAAATTTCTGTTCCGTGGAACAGAATTACTAAATGAAAAATATTAATTAATTCTCATTTGTGTGCGTAAAGTTTAAGGAAATACTTAGCACAGTTTTAAAGAGCTTTAGGGTTTTAAATTACGAATATAAGTATCTGAAATGTTACGTTGCGAGGAAAAAAATAGAATTGTCATCGTCGTGTCTAGAAATGATAAAATTGTTATCATTTGTATTTTACCAACTTGTCTTTATTATATTCCAGTTTATTTATATTAAAAGAAAATATTTTCGTATTTTATCGTAGCTTATATTATTTTAAACATGATTTTTATGATATGTTACAGCATCCACGGCTGGACTCCCCAGCATCCATATTAGTTTGTAGCACATACCAAATCGCCTCACAGAATGTATCATGGAAAGCTATTATTTGCAATAAAGCTAATCTTCTTTTGTACATTACAAATTGGTTATTTGTAATGTACAAGTTACCTACATGACACAATGACAAATTACGAGTGTGTCATGACTGGTCATGACCGAAACGATTGTGTCATGGATAATCTTTGACATATCGTCACCGATCACAAAGACCTAACAGACTTCATACATTATATTAATTAACCGACATGAAAATTTCGTTTTGATTAAAATTAAAATATTAAAAGCATTATTTATATTTTTAAATTATTATACTTGTGTTATACATATCCATAAAAGGATTTCATCATCATCAACCTTTATCCGTCCACTGCTGAACATATGCCTTTTTTTTTTTGATGACGCAGCGTAGAATTCTAATATCAACAGGATAATGAGGACATTTAGTGTACATTTATGCCTTTGGCGTATTAAGTTCTGTTTTTTTATGTGAGTAATTGTTTAATTTACCTTCAATGACATACATGTGTTAAGTGGAAGTTGGACGGGTTAGGTTCAATATTTTATGATAATTTCATTAAAAATAATCATTTTAAAAATTAATCGAATATTTATTAAAAATACCTGCAATGTAATAAACATTTTATTTGTATCCTCAACAAAAGAGGCAATAATCTCATTATAATATAACTTAATACGTGTTGTTTAAACTATCCTTATACGTATAAAATACTGCAGTTGGTATATTACTGAGCGGTATCAGTACTGTCAGTGTCACCATTATCAGCTTGGCTCGTGATGATGACTCGCTTGTTGGCTCTCCTTCTTGCTGGTCCTCTAAGTCTGATGACCTCTCCTGATCCATCTACTGTCTGAAACATACGTCATATTAAATATTATTATACTTAATATTATGATCTTTATTGCAGAAAAAGGCTTTCATATAAATTTAAATTTTGTTAGCGTAATTATGACGTCATCGTGAAATTTTAAATTTTAGTAACAAAAATTTTTTCCGACTTCAAGTAGGATGACGTTCTCAATTCGTATGTAATTTTTTCAGTGTTTAATAATTACCTCAATACTCTCTACTAGGTGAACCGATTTTGATGTTTCCTTTTTTTATTTAAAAGCTGGTACTTTCCATGTAGTGCTATGATATGGAAATATGGAAAGCCAGGGCATAAATAATAAATAGGGAACTCCTCAATGATTTACTGTAGTTATACAATGGTGACGGTAATTTGTATTTTACATAAAAACGGATTGTGACTGTCGTTACGGGTTTGATAAAGAAGACTTAGGCTTTCTTTGCACGGTTCAATATGCCAAAATGTTCAATACGTACAAAAATATTAAGAGTCGATAATGGGTCATTCAGTCAAAGTGTATAAATCCCGTTTTAAGTAGTTTACTACTTAAAACGGGATATTTACCATGTTTTATTAATTTTATCTACGAGAGTCTCGTGAACAAGACATTCGAAGACAATGTCGAAAATATTGGAGTCAGAGTACACTAAGCTAGATATTTAAAGGAACGAACGCGACACCGACTTCAAAAGTGAAATATTTTATATTTTTTGAAGTCCCTGTTATTTTCTTAATTTATATTTTAATATAAAATTTAATTGTAACAGAAATATTACTGGTTGGTTTTACTTTTTTTCGTAATAATTAAACTTGTTTCATTATAATATCGTGTATCTTATACCTTTAAACGAGCAATTCTTGTATATATATATATATATATATATATATATATAGAATTGGGATCTCGGAAACGGCTCCAACGATTTTCATAAAATTTTGTATACATGTGTTAAAAACGGCGAAAAATCGATCTAGCTAGGATACATTTTTAGAAAACTTTTTTTTATCCGTGTTTTGAGGCATCGATAAAATATGATTATATAGAATACGAACGTAAATTTCGCTGTCAAATAATATGTCATAGTAGCTGAAATTAGGCAGTTAAGTCCGAACGAGCCTGGTTCGAATCTCCAGTCCGAATTTATTTTTTCCTTTTTTTAAGATCATTTTTTTGGATGAAAAATTTTATCGTATTTTATCACTTAGGGTACCGAGCAAATGCTCGGTCAACCAGGTACTAACAATAATATATTATATCAGAATGATAAATATCCAACTAATACAACAAAATAACGAGATAGACTACAAAAAACGAGAAATGTATATTTAATGTAAAGTAAAGCAATAATTGTTCTATCTTTGTTCCCTGACAATAAAATAAATAGTACAAAGCGCAGGATTAACTCGTAGCGTTCTACTCCGAGGCGCAATTTAAAAAATGAAAGAAATTCTGAACCGCAAAATTATTATATCAACCAAGCTAGCGCGGTTAATGTCGAGCAAAGCAAAACATTAAAAGAGTTGAATATACATCAGGATTTTAAATTTACGGAAAATTGAGTATTATTTTATTAATAACTTTATTATCCTATCTAAAGCTAAAACTTTGATAAAAAAGACTGGATATAATAAGACTTATGACTACTATATATTTACCTGGATCGTTTTCCTCGCTGGAACGTTGTTTTCCAAAAATCTATTGACAGCTCCCAACGTGTTTATTGGAATCTGTAAAATTACAAACATAAATTGTACTACAAATTACACTTTAAAAAATAACAAAAAAAAACGTACTTACTTGCATGTTATATTTTACATCAAACAGTTAACATAAAAAGAAACTCTGTTACCACGTTATGTGTAAAGTAAAAATAAAACTGAAAACAAAAATCAACAGGTAGCCTTCACCCTGATTAGATGTGAAATATTATTATTATTATTTCCCTTCACCGAAAAAATAATGCTGAATATATAATAATATTATTATTATAGCAGGACAAACAAAAGAATGCTGGAGGTAATTTGACACTTTCTACCACAATATCTTAAACTCAAATCTCTATCTCTATCTCTAGGATTACTACCAATTATTTTAAGAGTAGTAGAAAAAATAAATTAAAGATTATTATGACAAAAACTACTTTAGTTACAGATAGTTTTTAGGGATCAAATGTCCAATAGTTAATATTTTCCTGATTTTCTGGTAATACAAACGATTCAATTTTATCCGCATTCCTTAGTCAGTTTTGATTGTGATGTGATTACTGATTAGTAGGTTAATAAAATTAAAGATACTGAAGTAATACGTTTATTTGTTAGTTTTCTTGGCGACGAACTTACAGCAAATATGTCGTCTATGAATTTAGAAGCGCTCGGTGTCTCTACCGATACATGAGCTGAGGATTGAGATGATTTTAGTAATGATGGTGAATGATTGTCATTGATGGACTTTGCATCGGTTTCTGTAAAATATAAAGAAATTTTATTTTTCCAACCAAAGATTTAAAAGATAACAATCATAGGAATAAAAAAATAAATAAAAAGTTCTAATGATGATTTTTAAGGCGAATGAAATATAAGCAATCGATTGTCTGTAGTCGATTTAGAATTGAAATGTTAGATTTACTTAAAAATATGATACACAGCATAACTAATGTTAGTCAATGCAACTAATGAAGTAAAATCTGTTTCTATCAACAGAAAAAGTTTTGTTTGATATTCTGGAATTAAATATCATAACTATAATGGAAATTTGAAAATAAAAAAATAATATACTATAAAATAATTATTAAATTTGTAATCGGTAAAAAATACAATGGCTTAAACTTTACTAACTATTAAATAATTTAAAAAGGTAAAAATAATAAATATTTATCCCGTAATTTATTCCATTGAAACGGTTGCTTAAACTGAAATTTTACTCTATCATAATATGCTTACGCTATAAAAATATTTTTGTTCTATAAATAATTTACTTGGAAGAGATGAAATTTACATATTATTTTATAAAATCAGTGTTCGTGGATAAAATATTTTCATACAGAAAATCCTTTTACAATATTTTATTTTGTTTTTGTTTTGAAGTCTTCGAAACAAATTCAGTATGCCTATGTAAAATAATGTTTAATGATAAACACCTGCATTAATTGAGGCAGATTTTTGTACCGATACATTCGTGTTTGCAGCTGTGTTACTGAGAAAATTTCCTACTGCTTTAAGAGTAGAAATCGGGATCTGAAAAAAAAATACAAATTGGATTATTAAAATATTTTCTTTAATTTAATTTTCATAAAAACAATAGAATTGATACAGTAATAAAACGAATAAGATTAATATAATATATTATTATTATCCTCAAATGATTATCCTAAAAGACAACTACGATAATAGTATATATTGATTAGTAGCAGGAGAAACTCTGTGTACAATTTCGTTTACTTTCCTACTATACTACACTATATACTACTTATATTAGAAATGATTTTTTCAAATGAAAGATTTGCGTTCTATACTCACATTGAAAATATCCTGAAAGAATGCAGGGTTTTTTTGTACTGAAATTTGTTTGGTATACACTTGATAAAAATTAGCTCCAGTGTTCGCACCTGCAGAGGCATCGACTTTAGCAGTACCTTCTACTCCAACATCAATCCTTTTTTCAATTCTGGGCTCAGCTGCCACTTCGCCTTCTCCAACGTAACTTATGTAATGTTTATGATGTGGCTTTACATGTGTGTGGTGTTTATGTTTCGGTATATAAACCTAAAACATAGAAAATATTGGAATTATTGTTGTAATTAATTCGGGAAAAACACAAGTTTTTATTAGCACAGACATTTATGTGTGTTGCTAAAGTATATGAAGTAAATAAACACAAAATGTTTCAGTTGTTATTTTTGCACGTGGGTCACTTCCTCGTAGTTTTGTCAGCACATCTTCTGTATTATTAGTATAACAGTTTAGTTAAATAATATATAACGCCACAGTAGTTGTAGTTTGCATGTTACTTTCGTGTAACTGTTCAAAACACTTAGATGTCTAAGGAAAATAGACAAACCTGAGAATTTTGACTTTGTCTTGTAGTTTTTTGATTATATTCACCTGAAAATGGGGCACTAAACAGAGAAAATATTAAGTCTTGGAGGCTTTGAAAATAATTGTGATTTTGTATTGAAACATAATTATGCCTGTTTAGTGTTCTCCTTCTACTTACTTCTTTGACAATGACTGTGGGTTGTTCCTGAGTAGCTACAAAGCTTTTTTCAATACCAGCATTTGCATTCGCATTGAAATTTACCGTTGTCTCAGGTTTAATTTCATTTATAGCATCTATTTTGTGGCTCGTGTGAACTTCCTTGTAGACTGGTAAAGCAACATTATTATTACTTGAAAAAGAAAGTCCAGACGATCCTGCAATTGATGACTGGCCTCCCTGAAAAAGTTTAAAAAATGTTTAAAAAATAATATAATATATTTATAATAACATAGTACATGCGATACATGCATTGAATAAAAATTATATCGTGCACTCGAGTGCTTCCAAAGTATATTAATACATGCAGCATAACATCATAAGACCATGCTGTGTTCGATGTAAAACTTGCAACCAATGTAAAACAGGCACAGTGAGTGTATCAGAACTTTTAAATACCTTTTTTCTTTGGAAGTAGGTAAATCTTTAAATTATGCTGGGGCTTAGATTCGAAACATAAAAAATAGTGTCGTTATTAAATAAGATGTAATTTATAATTATAGAATGACTACATCTAACTTAATTAGTTACATTAAGTGAATCACTGCCATTAATAACACAATTCAAAATTATTGTCTCTTTTCCGCTAAACGTTTTGCTTCTTTTGCAGCCTTTCGTTGTAGCTTCTCTTCCTTCCTCTTTTTTCTCATATCACTCAAGGTGTCACCTACCAGTCCTGATGTTGCAATATGTTTTCCAGCTTGAGCTGTAGCAAATCCGCCACCCTCTGCTTTATGCTCATTGACGCCTCCCGCTAGACCTGCAGATGCTCCTACGTTTCCACCAGCGGTAGCACCAGCAAATAGACCTCCTACAAACAGAAAATACGATTTAAGAGATACAAATTTAGTCTTAATCGAATTAAGATAACAAAAAATATATATTTAAATTTGGGTAAAAAAAAAAACCTAAATTTGACTTGAATTTACAGAAAGTAATTAACATAATTGATTAATCATACCATTCGTATGCTTGTAGTGTGGTTTGTACCTACAACAAGTAAGTTTGTATAATAATATGGATACTACTTTACCTGACGCTCGTCCTTGTTCATCTACCCTGCCACCAAGACCAGCTCTTGCCGATTGGCCTGTGGGGGTTCCAGCTTCAGCATACAGCCCCCCAGCCGTGTTGCTACCTGAAAATATGTGAAAAAAGTGCTTATTTTAGTTGCAAAAATTATCGTTAGTGATAAAAATTATACTGTTACAGATTTTGAATAAACATGTACTCGTTACTGCACCGGGTCGTAGATGCGTTTATTCGTATATATCTTATATCTTACCATTCCCTGAGCTCCTAGCATAAGTTCTTACTTACCACTGGGGGAGGTCAACGTAATGTGAACGTTGACATGTATTTATTTAAATTTACCATCATTATCATCATCATTACCCGCCCATATCCCTCCATGATTGCACAAAACTCTTACAAAGAACGCCTTTTATACTTATTATTACCTTACACGATTGAAACTCTAGCCTGTGCATATATTTAGCCTTGTAATTCACAGAACCATTTTGTATTAAGTTCTTACTATAAACCTGTCCTAGCATCGCTATTGCAGCTGCAGGCAATTGCATAACTTTATACTGTGGAGTGTGGAGAGGTAGCCTTATTCGTTTTTCTTTAATCTACATTCTCTGACGTTGAATCAGGCTAGATGGTGTTCCTTAAACCACGGTAATATTGTGAAAGTTAAGATAAATGATAAGGACTGTCTATGCCCAAAATATAGTGCGATTTAAATAATAAGAATATAAAACATAAATAAAATTTTTGTTTCGTTATGTTTATTATATTAACTAAATTTCATAATATTTTTAAAACTCTGAATTCAGGTTATTCATTGAAGATAAAATTAGAAGATTATTATTTTACATAAAAATTTTTTTGCAAGATGTTTGCATTACTCTTCTCTCGTCTATCTATGATCCATTATTGTTATAATGAGATTTTTTACGACGGTTTATTTGAATTTACATTCCAAACGTTTCGTCAAAGTCAAGATAAAATTGTTTTCTAACCAATTTTTATTTCAATCGTTCTAGCTTAGTAACTATGATACTATAAAAAAAAGTCAGTAATTATTATTTTTTCACAACCAAATCATTGGCAACGGGAAATTTACCACATTCTTCATTTTTATTTCGCAAAACAAGGATATTTCGGTATTGTCAGGCAATTGAGACATATTTTATGAGTATATTTGAAATTTGAAAAGTATCTCAAAGAGTGTAATATATTATCTGATTTTTATAAGTTCATATCACTTGTAGCAGTAGTAATGAGGGATTCCAGTTGCACGGGCACCATCATTGCTTGTTTCTTCCGTGAAATAGCTTGCTTGTGTTTTAGAGAGAAAGGTAGAATAGGCAATATAATTAGTGGCATTGAGACGTATGTCCCAGAATAGGCAGTACATGAATAAGTTGTCTGAGTTAGTTCTAAGTTAAGCCAGGTTATGTTCTTGAGTAACGTGGACCACCATCAAGTGGCAAGTTTGCCTGTCCATCATCATTATCATTATCATCATTATCAGCTCTTATCCGCCCACTGCTGTTTTACCTGTCCAACTAACATAAAAAAATATATAATTTAAGCTTACCCGCGATGCCACCTAATCCAACACCAGCGTGGTAGCCCATGAAATTAACTCCTAACTTTCCATCTTTGAAAGTTATGAATTGGGGTGCCTGAAAATAAAAATAAATTTATTAGATTCTGAAGAGCAATTCAAATGACTAGTCTTCCTTGCAATGTAATGTATTTACATTTTTTTATATTGGAGTTTTTAATTCGTATTAAACTTTGTTAATATTAAATTCTGCTACAACGCATAGTAAGGGGTTTTAAGAAAATATAGTGAAGTGTAAAGAAATAAAAACTACTTCTAGAGAAAAGGACTTTGTAAGTAAAACGTATAAGTTACAATATTTTAATTAATTGTTTTTGCTAATTATCTTGACTTCGAAGTATTTAAAATATTATTTTCAATTTTTTGCTGTACAGAATATAAAGGTATAGTTTTGAAGTCGGGTTTGGTTATTTAAAATTAACTTTTATTAGTTACTTAAAAACAGATATATTTCAATGAATTTAAAATATAATTTATTTTACGTTTATAATAATGGCAAGCGGGGACTAATTTAAAATAATTCAAATAAAGCTTTTAATGAATTATAGCGTTACAATTCTAAATTGCGCTATCAAAGTTTCACAGTTTGCCGAATATACCCCTTAGGGTTAGGGTTTATAGGCTTATAATATTATGATACCAAGTAGGCTTCGACCTGACCGAGCATCTATCTAGCTCGGTCAGGGATCTCTCTTTAGACCGTTCACTTATATCCCACATTGGTGTCAGCGATGTGATCATAATACCACAGTGTAAATAAATTCATACAGTGGTCCAACGGACACGTCTAGACAGAGCAATCGTGCGGGGTGTGCGGGGTGAGAGAGGCGCGGTAGCGAGCCCAAGCTGCCATACACTCGCTTGGGACACGTCAGTCGGGGTTGTCGCATTTTAATTTGATTATTTTAAGTGCTTTGCGACAGATAGTGTTTCGTTTGAATATCAGATATTTTTTTTATTTTTAATATTTTCAAAATTACATACAAATTTAATACACTGATATGTTTTTTCGTAATAGTTGAATCGAAATAATTTGTATGTCTGATAATAATTTGAAGACAGGGAAGTAAAATTAAACTCATTTATTTATTATTGATATTCAATGTTTTCAAATAAATTAAAAATCAACGATATCTATCTTTTGAGTATCAATCAATCAAATCAATTTGAGTCTTAAGTCCATTTTACTAACCAGAAGAAAATTACTTTTATTTTGTTTATTTAATAATGTCTTAATTTTATCAGTCGAATTAACTTGACACATGGTATAAGTGGATACTTAACAATAGTATAAAACCAAACAAGGAATTTTCTTCCGAAAAATAGGGGGTCACGTGGGTGTCATAAACCTAAGTTACAAGACGCGTCAACGGCTATGATTAGTTAATGTCGTATAGTGTGTGTATTTAGACTATAACTTGATGTAAGATTTTTTACATTTCAAACATTATTTTACATTTAAATATAAATATCAATATATATATATATATATATATATATATATATATATATCAAGCATAAAATATCAATTGATATATAGGTATATCATGCGATCCCAGATCTTTTGTATACGCATTTGTATTTTTTATAATAAAACTCCTTAATAACTTCTATATCTATTTTTTTTTGTTTTATTCCTAGTACTCTACATACATATACTACGAATAAAACACATCATTGTGACAACCCTGAAGCAATGACAAATACCTTCACAAAAGCGGCATTTCGCGCGACTTCAAAGGCGTTGGACCACTGTATGAATTTATTTACACTGTGATAATACCCTCTGGACAATCATTATCACTCCTCACCCCTTCCGCACCACGCCAGCCACTTTCAGCCTTATTGAACATCGCTACCAGCCATCCTAAACGCACCAAGGCCTGGTTGAACCCTCATTGGCTTCAACGGGCAATCTCACTCCAACAACCGCTAAGCAGAGCACAAGAAATATCGGCTCGCACGGAAATTCGACTCACTGGAGCTGCAGGAAGTAGCACAGTTCCGACTCACTAGGACTTTCTGGGGCTATTGTATTGTAAGTTTCACAGTCCGCCAATGTGTGATACCAAGTAGACTTCGGACTGACCTATATCTTGCTTGTTCGGAGATTTCTTTGGGCCTTTTACTTACATAATATTATAATACTTTACTTTAACTTCTACAATTTTTTTTTTACGTTCCGTTAATAGCAGATATAGTGTTTTGCAGATTAGTTAGCTTAATAGCCTGCAATAATTATAAACGTACTAGTAGCACCCCGTGGTTTCACCCGCGTACTTCCCGGTCCCGTGGGAGTACGGGGATAAATTATGGCCGTGTGTTATTCTGAAGTATTAGCTATATTATTGTAAGGTTTCTATAAAATCCATTCAATAGTTTTTCCGTGAAAGAGTAACAAACATCCATCCATCCATCCATACTTACAAACTTTCGCGGTTATAATATTAGTAGGATAGTGGGATTTTATCTTAAGTATTTGAAATAAATTTTCAAATCAAAGTGTACTGAGAAAATATAATAATAATTGGTCTATTGATTCGTATTTAATTCAGATTACGAAACAAAATTTTTCCGGGTGATATTCTCGTCACAAAGCGCTATAAGGAAATAAAATTCCAATTGCAAATCATTGCATTAATAAACACCTTTGTTTATATCTAACCTACGTTTATATCTTTGGCTTATAATTTTATCATCAGCATTTAGATCATCATAATTTAAAATTAGGCGCGTATCCTAAGTACCATTAAAGAAATGACGCAGTTTTTTTGTAAAAATCTGTCAAAATCACTGTCTGAAAGTTATGAAGCCTAAAGAAGATAAATGATATTATAAATAATATTAGTGATCTCATCATTAATAAAACCTTTTTGTATCCACTGCTATACATAATATTTTTTATAATGTTGAGTTATAACGAGAAAAAAAATAAGAGAGGAAATCAAGATTTGGATAATGCAAGCGACACAGAAATTTATGCAAATGAGCAGAATGTAACATGAACATAAATTTTAAAACACGAGTGCGTGTGTTGAAATGTTACATTTTTCCTCCTGACACATTAAATCGAATATTAATGCAAAAAATAGCAAAAAATAAATAAATATATTATATTCACAAATTTATTACAGATTAATTGTATATATTAAACTACAAGTATGAGTAGAATAACAGTACTTATCTACGATCACCACTGAGAATAAAGACAATAACAGTCAACATTTAATAATCTTCGACATAATATTGATAGACAGGTTTTGGGTCCATCAAACATCTTAATTTTTTGGTATAGTAAACTAAACATACTAAACAGCCGTAAGAAAACTTGTTTTATTTACATATTTTTTTCTCAAGCCTTTATCTTGTGTTTTGCTTTTTTGATGTTGTAATGTTTCATATTAAAATCCCCTCTACTCCAAGGTTGTCTGGTAGAAATCGCTTCCTCAGCAATAAGACCGCCTTATATACTTATTGTAATAGTATGCACAATAAAGTATACTTCTTCTTCTTCACACACACACACATTCATTACTCTAGTTCTAAGGATTAATACTGTTAACAAGGACATTTTTCTGTATGTCAATCTGGAACGTTGTCTTGAAGGGCCGACAGAACAGGCTACGCCTAGTGTGGGCATTCGTTATAAATCCTGTGTAAAAGTTATTTTATGGAAATAAAGATATTTTTATTTGTATTCTTTTTCTTGTTAAATTTCTAATCACTTGTAATTTAAGGCTATGAGCGCGGGGCAAGTAAATCTTATTAATACCAGTATGACGTATATCCATACTTAATATGATGACAATATTATATCTGAATATTTAAATAATAGTATACGTTTGTAGAATAAGACTTGAAGAATAGATATTTTGCTTTAAAACAAAAATGAAGTATACATTTAGAAATGTGTACTTGTCGAATTCATATAATAATTTTTAGTTAGTAATTTATATTGACAAAGAACCGAGAAATAAAGTCTAATTTATCATAGTATTATAAATATTATGTACAGTTACAAAACGTTTCTAACACTAACTATAATTAGCGAGACAATAAATTTGGAAGGCAATGTGACAAAAATTTATACAAACAACGTTAAAACATAAAAGTGCTCTTTGAAGTAAATATTAAATCTAGCATCCGGTACAATGTGTGTTCATTACGAAGGTATTTTTCTATATTTAAAAGTTTTTCGCTCCAACAAGGCCGCCGACGAAATTAAAAATGACAAAACAAACGTTAGGTACATCTATTTCATAATCGTTGTAATGCTGTGCTCATAGAGCGTATATCCACGCATGATTTGGTAACTAGTATAATGCGAATCTCAATTTATACTGTACCAATTTTCACAGGTACTTGAAACCTGCAAGACTATTTCGAATACCTTACTCACCTTGCAATGGCACGAACTATGACCCAACCTTACTTTCCTTGTTCTAAGAGGCCATTCCGGCAGTGGTAATGGCAGAATAAGGGAGCGTTTTTGACAGTGCAAATATATCAAGATAAGTTATACAATTAGCCTTAGCTCACTTTGACGTTTGTCGAGATTTTGAATGATCCACCACCCAGCCCAGATGATTATTCTTTTGTGTTGGCGAGACAGTACCGTTGTATTAAAATACAGGACAAAATTAGAATCCTGGATTTTCCAACAAGCAAGAAATAATCAGAAGTAGCACTATGTTGGTTATACTGTTGATAGACCATCAACCCAAACACTAGTCGGTTCTTGGTAATCAGCTTCACAACTAAGACCTTGAAAGATTGCCCAAATGGAAACCTACAGCACGGTAATAATACCCTTCCAGTAACTTCCATTCAATTATAAACTCATTCGACGTCAGTAAAAAATAGTTGCGTTGTAACATAACATTTATGTCTATCAGTACCTAAATCTGTTGTATGTAATTAGCGTTGCCTCCGTGTCCCGGGTTTTAATGATTACACGCCAAATTGCGTGTCTCAATAATTTTGTATATAAACATCATCAGCTAGTCCTCATCAGCGGCTGAACCTGTTTAGGGTTTCGTTTTTAAAGTGAAACTTCTTTAGAATCGTTGTGATTTCAAACCGGATGCAACGGAAAAAACCACAGGTAAGAGATACGAGTGCAAAAGAGCGAGAGAGGCGAGGTGTATGTATATTGTACATTGCTTAATACTTGCTTGTATTTGAGCATTAACGTGTGTTTCACTTATATCGTGTGCGAATCACACACACACACACACACATCTTTTTTTTTGAATGTCAAAACGTTGACGACGACAAACTCACCGTTGCCCATTTCTCTGTCTGTCAGTCAGTCTGTCAAATCAAAAGTATAGGATATTTAATAAGACCAATTTTTTCCAACCAAAAAATTTCAACCTTGAAATTTGATGAGGACAGGTTCACATCATATCTAAAGCAAGAGTTGGAATACCGTTTTGTTGTTATTTGCCATCAAATAAAAAAGAGAGGTCTCTTTCTAACCCTCAGCGTTTTCCTAGTTTTCAATTAGTCAAACTATTCCTTTAATAGGCTTTTTAAGCTTACTTCATTGAATAAATTTGTTCCTATATTCGTGTTTAGTAACCATTAGACGGAATTATGTATCCGCTTAGTTTTAGGCTGGAAATCCCTGGTTATAATAATATCATCATAAAGTAAGTCATACTTAAATACATATAGCATAATTTACAGTTTACTACCGTCCTAGATTATTACTTTTATAACTATAATAACTATAAACTTTGCGTGACGTCTATTTCATACTCAAAATGTAACGTGACCTTAATAATGAATATGTAAATAAGTTTATTCATGGATTTTTGTGGATATTCGAAGTGAAACTTTCATATCGACGCTTGGAAGAAATTAATTAGGAGTGTTATAAATAAAATAGTCACATTTTCCAACGAAATATTGAAAAAATAAATAATAGTTTAAAAAAATACGTTTAAATAGAAAATCATCGCTAATCCTGATTATCCTAGTAAGGATAACGGATCAGACTGCTTAAAATATGGAATTGTCATCGGTCCTTGATAAGTATGCCAAATTTCAAGTTAATTACATACGTCTGAAGCTAATAAAAGCGTATTAAAAACATGTTACATTTTCTGTCACTTTGGACCGCTATATTTGAATGATAAAAAGAGATATAATAATTGGATTTAGAATGGCTGATAAGTCATAGCGATATCTACCAAACTCGCTTCATACGAATTTTCCTTAGGCCATTAAAACGCTTATGTTGCAATCACAACTGCCAGATTATTCGCTACTTATCCCACATGTTTTAGCATAGGCCATGGGTCTCTTCAAAATGAGGTGAGGATGGTGTTAGGTCATAGTTCACCTATCATCACCATCATCGCATCTCGAGTCTACATCGGATTTTAACGCGACGCTCATAAAGCGCTCGTACAAACGGGGCCTAAGAAAGTATTTGATATTAGATTATTATAAACTAGCTGTTGCCCGCAGCTTCACCTGCGTTAACTAAGATTTACAACGGGATCTCCCTACGCAAAATAATGAACTTTTCTTGTTGACTTTTTACACCTTGTGTCCGAAAAACCCAAATATCTTACGGAACCCTACTTTTTTCAGAATAAAATTTAGCCTATGTTTCTCGTGGATAATGTAGCTTTCGATTGGTGAAAAAAATTTTGAAATCGGTCCAGTACTTTTTGAGCCTATTCATTACAACCAAACAAATAAACAAAGTTTTCCTCTTTATAATATTAGTCTAGAAGTGTAGATGTAGATTATATCAATATATTATAAATACATAGTACGTAAAAACTTTATAACGTAATATAATAGAACAATATTTCTGCATTCATCTATGTTATACAATCCTAAAAGTATGATAGCTAGAACACGTTAAATAAACCAAATAACTTCACCGCATTGGGTTTGGTTTTGCAACTGCAGTGCTATTCTGTACGAGTCAATTTCTAGGCTGTGGGCCGCGATGAGCTCGTTGCACCCACAGTTGATGGCGCTAGGATGCTTGATATGGTTTGACAAGCTTGGTGAATACCAAGATGAATTCACAGCGCTGTCACAGCGTTGCGACAGCGCTGCGTTTCTTACAGAATAGCACTACTGCATCGTACAGAATTTAGCCCATCTCTAAGGTATCACATATCTCGATAACTTTGTTTCGTGTGATGTCGATGTATCTAATGTTATACGTAAATTTACCATATTCAATTGAACGTAAGGTTCATTGTCCTGACGAAAGAGGAGTATAAACTTATTCCATACCAGTGACAAAATTGTAACGGTTCACTTGAATACTTTTTTACATGAGGAAATTTATAATAAAATAATATATTCATGGTGGGTTACATTTACGAATGTATTTACGTAAAAATTGTTTCAGGAAGTGTATTGTCGATAATAATATACAAAAAGCCGATACTACTATACCTGAAATTTTGAAATTTGATACAGGGGTGCCTTTTGTGTAATTGTGATCGTTGAATTCCTGGATGTGAGAAAGAATTTTTATAAATTCAAATCCTGACAGGGTAAATTAAGCGGGTGAAGTTTATATGAAAATTTCTTCAAGTTTATATGAAATCTTCTAACTTAAAACTATGAAAATAGGTACATAACATATACTTATTACATATAATATAGATTCCTTTGCTAATAAATATGAAGTAACCATCTTGCTAAAAGATAATCAGTTATCAAGTTGTGTATAATAGAATCAATAATATTACGGAACGTAATTTTTAAGAGACCGTTTACCTTTACAAAATAATATTTTAGTGCAATAGAGAATATACTTTGAAGAGTAATAATCAATAAAATTGATCATTTTAGTATCATGAAGAAAATATAAGCCAACCCGAGCGGAGCTACGAGCAAATTCTCCTCAATAAATAAAATCCTGTAGTCGTACCCAATTAAAACTAAGTATTGCTATAACCTGGATTAAAGGTTTCAGTTAGCTGAGATTTACGTTTATAGAAATAAAATTAATGACTATTTGCATGAAAGATAGTTTCTGAATTTAGTTAATAAATGACAGACTTGTGATTTATAAATCTGTAGGATTATCTCAAATATATTTGTGTTATTATTTATATTTCACACTAACACAAAAAAGGTTCCATTCTACATTTATAAAATAGTTTTGTAAAATATAAAAATAGCAGTTGGTGGTTCATACAAATGCGAGAATAACGAGTTTGTCATTATATAGCTGTGACTATGTTATATTGTAAAATATCATGGTGCAATTATAATATGTAGGTGTTATATTCATTTTAATATGTCACTGTTGTTTTGTGTTGGTACTAAGAATAAATAAAACTACGACGCATATTTCACACAATATGCTTAAAAAAATCAAAGTATCAGTTATTAAAGTGCAAAGTTTGTCTAGTCGAGACAAAGAAACTAGTTACAATAAAACTCGAACAAGTCATAAACAAAAGGAACTTTTTATGAGAATGCGTGCTAAAGTGTTTTACATGCTATACGCGATTTTATCTTCGATTAATAATCGATTTAAAATGTTATATTAAAATGAAACAACTTTTACGGATTTTGTCGCGGTTTATTAAGTTTTTTATATGCCCGACGTTTAGGATACTTTACAGCAACCATGGTCGTGGGAGGACTGAGGTGTCAGACGTCCTACTGTTACATAGTTATTAGAAACTACCCTATGATACATCAATATTTTATTAAGTCCTATCTATGCAGAAGGTGCTGACTGAGTCTTTTGTCTGTGACATATTATTTGTTATATTGGTGTAACAAAATGAATGTATAAAACGGATGAATGTTATTCTAAAACAAAATAATTTTGTGTCCAACATGGTCAACCAAGTTTACCTATCTCTGCGGTCATCCGAGCGATGATCGTCAGTAAGAGCGCCTGGGGGTCTTCTCCTTTTGCGGGGAAGAGATGTCGCGAGAGATGAGAAGGAGGCGAAGCGGGCGAGGAAGCGCATTAGTACCTCTTCCCGAAGGTGAGCATCGAAGGCAACAGACGGTCGCATCGCCGTTGCCTGAAAAACCAATGCGTGGCCGATCCGGCTATTCCTACGCCACGCGAGCGTATGGCATAAGCTCTAAGGGACTCTCATGTCTTCCGGGTACTTTAAGTGGAAAAGGAGCTGGGGACGTCACTCTCTGCCTCCAGAGGAGAATGCTAGATGGAACGTAATCGAAGTCTCGTGGAGATCCGCAGCTCACGCGCCAGGTCAGCCAGACTAGACGGCGAGGAAAACACCGCTGGGAAATCCCAGCGGTGTTTTCCTCGCCTACTTAGTCTCACTGGGCCTAGAGTCTGCAATCTGCATCTACCTTACCACCTTTTGGGCGCGCCTGGTCCTACATAGCTCCGATCTCGGTTGTATCCATAGTATTCCCCACGGGAACAAAAAATAGTTTTCCTAGTATTCATGCTCTTTGCATATATTTTAATTTGTTTATTTGTATTCATGTAATTTGTCACTTAACTGTGAAATTTTAAAACAATTAACAAGTTTACTCTTTGTCGATACATGACATAATGTAATTTTAAATATTCATTTGCAATATTCTTCGAATTTCCCGTTTTATGTAGTATTCGAAAGATTTCGCATATGCATGCAAATCACTTCCTAACCCTGCATATGCTTGCACTCGCTTCACCACAATACACTAAGACATTTTCAATATTTAGACCCAACTAACTTAATGAATGTAGTTCGTATATTTGTGTTGTTGTAGCTGTGAATGTAGTTATTATGTTCGTATATCATAAAATACTAAGCCAAAATTGTGTTCTAAGAATATGATTCTGACAAGCGGGACAAGTAGACAGACAGATTTATAAGGGACTTAGGATATTTATAAAGGTAGCATATACTTTATGCCTGGAACCCTCCTTACTTATATTTTATTACAACATTATAAGCGAAATCATTTTAAATAAAACATATTTCACCCGATTTTCACATACCTACTTTATCTGTGAAAGTTAAGTGCAATAAAGCGGATCCTGAGCTTAAACGTTCTAAGGCGAATTTTAAGATGAGAAGCTGATAGGTTTTAGCCGATGTAGATAATGGACTATATGACTTTTATTTTAAAATTGAATTCATATATCCATCAGTTATCTGAAAAGTGAAATTTCTTCCATCATTACTAACCACCGATGACTTTTAGGCCTGATGACCTTTACGCTCAATCGGTAGGTTGGTGAGCAGATGGCTCATCCATAAATTAAAAAAAATCGTATGTGAAACCTTCTGATATTCTCGCCTTTAGTATTATGACACTTTGAGGCTTCATAAGTCTAAAGTACTATTAGGTTTTATTTAGGCATGTAGAGACTAAATTGCTTAGACTTTCTCTCTAGGGGTGATTTTTTTATGGCATAAGAGGGCAAACAAACAGTCGAGACTGATGGAGACAGATCCTCAAAAGCAAAGGTTATGTAAAAAAGTAAAGTAAAGTATCAACCCTTTATGTCCCACTAATGGGCACGGGTCTCCTCCTCGAAATTAGGCGAGGAGGGTAAAGGGCCATAGTTCACCACGCTGGCCCAGTGCGGGTTGGTGAACTTCACATACCTTCACAGACTTTCAATCTCATCAGGCGTGCAGGTTTCCTCACGATGTTTTCCTTCACCGGTGAGCGAGCGATGGTCTCGTGTTTGGGGTGCACTTAGAAATTTTAGAAAAACCCATTTCAAGGCACACACGAACGGGTCAGGATCGAACCCGGAACCTCTCGCATAAGAGGCCGAGTCCAACCACCACTGGACCATCGTCGCTCAAAGGTTATGTGTACAGTGTATATTCATATACAAAAAATGTCCGTCTAAAGATACCTGATATTAGCTCTCCGTTCAAAATCCAATTCGTGTGTTCAGCGTATTGATACATGTTTCCGGATTGATTTCCATCTCTATAAAATACGTGATCATATAAAATGAATTTTGATCCCTCATCAAAGAGGATTTACTCTCGTTAGTTTAAAATTGGAACAAAATATGATATAGCAAGTATAATAATAAGCAAAATATAACAAGACCATCTTGAAAATCCTGTGTTATCATCATCACAGCTGTTTGGCACAAGTTTCCTGCTCGAAGTCAAGTGAGGAGGATGTCCTGCCATAATTCGCTGATGCGCTAGTCCAACGCGGATTAGTGACTTCGCATACCTTTAAATACTTTTTAATTCCCCGAACCGTTACTAAAACTTGATGTATTTGTCTTATCATATTTGAAAGTTGACATTGATGGATATAAAATAAAGCCTTCATCATATAGAAAGCCTGTTAATCCGAGTGACTGGAGTTTTGTTTTGTGTAAATAATTTTAATGCTAATGTCGGGGTAAGTTCATTTATTTTATATGATGCTTTAAATACCGTAACATAAATGTCTTTTTTGAGCTTTTTTTACTTCTAAGTAACTCTCTTTTTTTTCAAGAATATAATTATATACCTTATATTATTATTTGCTGTCTTTCTACTGGTGAAATAATTTTTCAAATTGGTCTAGCAGTTTTAGAGCCTATTCAATGCAAACAAACAATCAAAATTTTCTTCCTTTTAATATTAGTATATAATACATATTATAATAAATAATATCATTATTTTAATTATCAGTATAATATTTATATTTCATAATCAAAATTTTCTTCCTTTTAATATTAGTATATAATACATATTATAATAAATAATATCATTATTTTAATTATCAGTATAATATTTATATTTCATATTATTATTTCTTTGTTCTTATAATATCACTTATGATAATTAGGGCCTGTTCCACAATCTCCAGTTAAGTGCCCAATAGGCTATCGGCAACATATTTGACAGATAGAGTATGGAGTATCTGTCAAATATCTGTCAAATATCTGTCAAATATGTTGCCGATAGCCTATTGGGAATTTAACTGGAGATTGTGAAACAGGCCCAAAGGGCCTTTCTGTTATTAGCTTGAGCGATCGCTTAAAATTGAGGCATAATAATAATACCGACCGAAATTTGAAGATTAATATAGAAATTTGATCATGCAAATAATGGCTTAAGGTCAAGAGAGTTCATAGCTCACATGAATATGCATAAGCGCTATAATATCTAAGCGCTATCAAGCGTGGGGCAAATCATAGGTCATGAGGTATTGTTAGGATAGAGTACAACTTATTTGAAACTTTACAAGTTTTAGCGAATATGCGTGCTGCCAGGCTTTCGTCTGTATGTGTGCTTTAATTGCTTGCCAACTTAACTTGTAAATGCTGGGATCGAGATTTACCATTTTACGTCTCAGGATTAGTCGCACCTAATTTACGCGCTTACAATCATTTCATGAATTACATTTTTTGTTCCACTGTGTAAACACATTAAAGCTTACCGCGAGGCCTAGGTCAGATCTGTGAGACCTGACATAGCCTCTACCCATTAAAAGCATTTCGAGTGCCTACTTTTTTAAGCTCTCAGTACCTTCAACCACGGGCTACCGCGGCTAGGCCTCCAGTTGTCTATGGAGGTGCCCCTGATTTAGCGACAACAGTCGTACAGTACTGTACTTTTTAACTAAGGGGGCTACTCCAGCATCTTATAGTTACCCTAACCCCCGATCCTAGATAATGTAGGTAGCCAGAAGACGTATCGCCTCCACTGAACCCCCGGGGGCTTATCGTCTCCGCAGCGGGACCACATCTACTGCTTCCTATCCAGCTCCGCAGCCTCCTTCTGTAATGTTACTATCTAGCAGAAGGATACCATCGGCGCCCAGTCCCTGTTACATTTAAACAAAAAACGAAGTACGCTCGAAGGGGAGCGTTTTTCATCATTTTCTTGGGCCGGGCACTGTTTGTATTTCTCGCATGTATAACAACTGTATTTTGCTAGTTAGTCTTGTCCATATTATTATAAATGAATAGCATATTGCAATAAATATTAAATATGAGGACAATTACGGTTTTGTAAAGCTATTTCAATGATTGCGGTTGACGTAAATAAGTGGTGTATTGCGCATTTTGATTTTTTTGTATTTATTGTGTGTGGATTGAAAAAAAGAAATCAAATAAATAAGCGTTCAAAGAAAATTGTAAGATAAATTCAACAGGAGTAAGAAATTTTTCATGAACTTTTAAATGGATCTTGTTCAAACTAATTTTCGTTCTAAGTTTTTTATGTTCTCTTTTGATAATTTCAGACATCTTGATTCTATGATAATGATATTAAGACATCCAAGACTTAACGACTTGGGTTACTTATCAAAATATATATTATATCTAATTTTCATCATCATCATCATAGGCCATAGAACATAGGCCTCTTTTAGGTTAATTTATCTGTTTTTAGTTAAATATAATAAAGAAAAAAAAACCAATTTACAAATTAAGGATTTTGTCACTTGTAATAATATAATTAGGTAGGTATTTAAAGAGTCAAAGAGTCAAACAAAAATTTGAGGTAGAGACCGCAAATATTTATTTAAATTATTTGATTACCGTTCACTGTCTGACCGTTCTTTTAGAATCTTACGCGAGTTTTATATCTTACACGAGTTTTGTATCGTGTTAACAAAGCCGCGGGGAATTCCCACTCAACGATAGTTCAATGTGTTTCTTAATGGAATCGACAATGTAAACTGACGAAATTGCCAAAGAAAATATATTATATAATAATATAATATAATCTTTATTATATTATATTATTATATATAGTTCTGTTGTATGTGTGTTTGTCACTGAACTCCCCCTAAACGTATGAACTGATTTGAATCCTTTTTTATGTGTGTTTAAGTGGACTTGAGAATGGTTTTGACAAGATTTTTTTCACGGAACAGCGTCCGTCGCATATTGTATTCATCCTGCATTAATCTATTCTGAAAAATAGTCTATAAAGAACACCAATAAGAGTTTCCTTTTGAAATTCAATTAGTATTGACCACTGTACTGAAATCGTCTACCTCTCTGTATTCCAGTGTTGATTGATCTTCGATCATATCAGACAGGGGCTCCAAAACATTAGTTATTCGCAATAGTTTAGTATGTAGCGGCTTAGAAGATCGTTGGGGTAGTGACCCTGGACTGGCTCTCTACAGACTTAAGGCTTCCGTGTGAAAATGACAAAATTAAAGTTATAAAATTATTATTCTCAAACATTTTTCTATTTAATCAAAGATATTATGACCATCCACTGAGATGAAACTTGTCTAATTGACAAAAGGAAGGTATGAAGTAGATATTTTGATTGGGTCACTACGGAACACTAAGGCTTCACCATCATCATCATCATCATCATCATCATCATCATCATCATCAGACGCTAAGACGACCGATCCCTTGCCACTCGCATCCAACACTGACCGACTCCACGGGGATCGTCTTCCCACCAAGGCTTATAACTATTTAAATTAATACTAAATACTGTAATATCCGCAACGTCTTAAGCGGCCCTTCGAGATCCATGATAATAAATGATCCTTTTAATTATTCCTTTGTTGATCTGCTCGGCTACGCAATTATAATTAAACACTTTGCAAAACAACGCCTTATAAAACCTTTACGGTTTATGCAAGCCGCTAGTCATCTCTGTTTATAGATACAATAAAAAGGTACTGTGCTATTTTTATCATTATCATCATCATCAGCTTATATCTATCCACTGTTGAACATAGGTCTACCTTATACGCCATATGAACTTCCAGATCTTGCGGATCATTTTCCACCAGATCACAATTTAATTAGAGTTCTGGCGTTTTTACAGCCAAAAAATGATCTGATAACTATGTATATGTCGCAGTCATCTGGTTGAATCAGTCATTTAATTGTATCACTAGCGCGTTAATCAAATGACGACATTTAATTGAATCACTAGGCCGAACGTTGATTGAGCAAGCGTCGCTCAACGTCCAACTAGATAGCGGATTGTAACATAGCTCTTTGAACATAGCGCACGTAAAATCAGTCAGGTGATTGTAATTTAGTTCATTTTTTTACCACCGCGGCGTTAGTTGTCACCAAAACAAATATGGCGTAAAACAACTTGCGCAGATAATACTGCCTTGACATTTTTTTTTACTAAATTTACATTAAAGTGACTTATTTGTAATAAAATAGTGCGAGAACATGGATTTACCTATTAATACGCCGCCGTCGGCTACTTTTAAAGAAAAAATTGAGATGAAACTAACTCAATACAAACAACATAATCAAGGTTAGTTGAATGTTATGGCTCAGTTTATGTGTGAGAATTTGGGCTTTGTAAGTTATTGTTCTTGTTGCCGTGAACACAATTACAATTCATTATGATTTTATACCTATTCATGTCCTCATTATTTTTATGTAAAGGAACTCGTAAAACTTATGGCCACCCTAAACAAATATTACAAAGTCTGCTATATCCCATTCAACGAGATTGCTAAATGTTGTTCAGTCAAGACGTTGAACGTTACATTCAACAACTTGACGAGTTGTCCTTTAGTCATTCAATTAAATGTCGTCATTTGATTAACGCGCTAGTGATACAATCAAATGGCTGATTTAACCAGATGACTGCGACATATATAATAATTCTTACAATTTTAATTAATGATTATAATAAGTATAAAATCGTAACTTACAGCATTTGTCTGCAAAATAAATAACGCCAAAAATATCGTTGTCGAATGCTTCATCTTGTCTGAAACAAAAAAACATAATTTATACCAAAAAAAATCAACGTGGTCTAATTAAGAGATAATTTTACTTGTATGCTATAACAGAATGTTATTTCAGATTAATTTAAATAATAGTATAATATAATAATTATATATAATAGGCTGTTATATAAATTGAAATAAGCAAATATTTTGATAATGGAATTAATGTGCCAGAATAGTACTGCAATATAATAATATCACTGTAATATTCTCTCATGGATTTTTGTTTCACATTCAAAACATCACATATTGTTAGCTGTTTATAAATATTTTCTTTAAGTAGTTTTATTAACGTAACTATTGTTTATTCTCACGCAACTAATATTTATTGCATACATTTGTGAAAGGAACAGCCTTCATACATTTACTAACGGCGGTAAGTTACTAATGATTAATTATTTTAACACAAAACATAAAATACGAGAGAAAATAAAATAATCAATATAATATATTATAAACATTATATAATATGTAATCTCTGATTCAACATAACTGATTTTGAAAATTCTTTTACTAATAGAATTTCTCTAAGTTGCAATATTATAATATACAATTATTGATTAAGTTTTATAATTAAAAGGCATTTATATAAACATAAGAACAATATGAAAAGCGATAAATATTAATTTATATTAATAAATGTTTTGTAAGCTCAGGTAACGTTTGCACACAGTAAATATACGAAGTTTGTTGCACTGTCGTCGGATTTCATATAGGATAATATTAGGTATTTTTATCTTCAAAACAGGGCTATCATAATTAATATCATCATCATCGAGGTTTATCCGTCCACTGCTGAACAAAGGTCTTCTTCAATAAACGATAAGACAACCGATTCCTTGCCTACACACTGAGATGGTTTTTTAATGGCTACCATCACTTCATCTACCTATCCTCCAATCTTGAACCTTATTGGTCAGTCGGCCATCCGTTCTCCTTAGCGTATGACAGCCTACTGCTACTTTAACGAGCTTACTTTTCCCGTGACATCGGTAGCTTTAGTTCTCTGGCGCATATCTTCATTTCGAATTCAATCTGGCAAATAAACACTCAGCGTAGCCCATCAAAACAACTTATCCCTTTTATTTTAATGGAATATTTCCATTTATTTTATATGGAATTTCTTCGGCAATATTATTCTACGTTGTTACTGAGTGATGGAGGCTACAAAATAATCATCATCAAGCCGAATACGGTTTTAAATTTAATTTAACGTAGATGAACCTACGGGACCATTTTAAAGGCCTTCATTTCGGTTCAGTTCGGTTTCGCTTATAATCAATTCCTGACCCTGATTCCTGTATATAAAATTATTGCTGAATATGACAAAATTTATCTCAGATAATTTTTTTTTTTTTTTGATGCGTATTATTCACAAAAATACAATTCTCAAAATTAATATTTTTGAGTGGATGCATCACGTAAAGTATATAAAATAATTTCAGAATATAAAGGTATCATACTGAAATCCGAATAACATTATTTTTAATTCAAATTGGTCTGGGATATCAGTTGCTATAATATTATATTATAATTTACAATTATTATGAATATTCAAGACATTTAAGATACATTGTGTAAAGTTAAATACCCTTTTTTTTAACACAATTTTAAAAATAAAACACAACCACTGATAATAACAAAGTTTGATTACACAATTTAAAACGCGCACGGCTATCGGAAAATCTATATTGAATCAATAGAGGTTGAATCCTGTCTGACGTTGGACGCAATATAAGGGGAAGTTGGCACAATATCAAAGCGTGCCAATAATTGGTTCCTGCATACGAAATAACTATTAAACTGCTTTAATAAGCAAACGAGTTTAGTCGTTGGCACTGTACGATGTAATAGATAATCAGCTGTGAGGTGTACTAATGAATTTATTGTAAAGGCTAGCTTCGCCCGCATTGATTTAGATTTACAGACGAGTTCGGATTGATAATAATTATTGTATAGCCTTTTTTTTTCTTTTACGCCGGGAAATACACTGACGCATCCCGCTGGGAAGCGGGTCTCCACAGGCGGGTATGTGGGACTCGCTGCGCCCGAAAGATGGTAAGCGGACGCAGCTCTACCCACTAAAACCCGGCGAGTGCCACCAATGCCGCCTTTGGTGAAGTTCCCTCGATCTACAAGCAACAGGGCACCTCGACGGCAGTCAGTCCCTCAGGGGACTGACGCCACTTCCACAGAGCGGTTGCCCCGCACTACAGAACAACCACTCGCAACGTCTGGATAGTACGATGAGGTGAGGCTCACATCTTCACCCCTTGCCCCCTGCTCTTTTATCCCCTCTTCTTATGAGAGGGGTACAAAGAGACCCCTTGGCTGAATTCGCTTCGCCCAAGGTGTTGGGGACACACTGGGCTACTGAGCCCCACCGCCACGACAAGGCCTGAACCATGGTGGGAATTATTGTATAGCCTATTTCACTCAACGCTAAGGTGCGGTAAATACCTTAAAATACATTTCAAGCAGTAAATGAAGTGCGGGACGATTCGCTCGCGGAAGTGACAGTCGCTCTACCTAGAAGTGAAAGAGAAACGGAAAGACGCGGAGATGGCAGGATATTTCGTTTGAATCGTTCGAGTATACTGTTTAATATTTTAACCGACTTCAAAGAGGAGGAGGTTATCAATTCGATAGGTTTTTTATTTTTTATTTTAAAAATATCTTTATTGCCACGCCAGCAATCAGTTTTACTTGCGACTATGTAAAAAGCAATGTGTTACCAATATCCGTTGTTTTATATTCAAACCGTTACAACTTTGGTACAACGGTTTAAATATACTCTGTGTAAACTGCCAGCCTTTGAGACTGGCGAATTGACACTATCGTACTTGATAGTGCGTGCATACGTAAGTTATGACTATTTATGTTCTAAATTAACAACGCTATAAAATTCCTTTTGAGTCTAGACAGACAGAGATTTTAGGGTGGTGATAAATAATTAATTTGCGTGAGCTCTGTTTTTATATTTGTCTTTTTGTGGTGAATAACCTTTTTAGGGTTTGCCGTATTAATATTATTCCGTTTCGGTATGTTTGTAAGATCACAACAGAGCAGCCAGAGCCTGTCACTTTACTCTATCTCATACTAGTCAAAGTTTCGTCTCGATTATAACTCGTGGAGTAATTCAGTAGTCACATATCGTAGGTCTACGTTTACGAGTATGTAATAAAATAAATATAAAAAATAACAATAATTATAAATAGCATTTTTGCTAAAATTAAAAATATTTTTGGGACTCTATACTACTCTACTATTGACTCAACTCTAATATTTTAACCCACATTATAAATAATTAGGCTCACATATTTTGGAGTTCATTAAAAGAAGTTGTTTATCAGTGTATGAAAAAATGATAAAAGTGCATAATATATTTCATCCAATAAATGCACAACATACATGATTTAAAACAATTCCATCATCATGCCTTCACGTCAGTTATGTTTACAAAAAATGATTGACGTCTTCATCAAGAACAGGATATGTTATGAATACAAATTAATGTTAAACTAAATTAATCAGTGAATTCTTGGTTTTCCCATATCTAATATTTTAAATAATTAAAATATATAATATATTCATCTTATTTTAATAGATATTTAAACTGGCAGATGTTTTACCTGGTGGTTAGTTGTCGACGACGTAGACGACGACAAGAGCATAAACTTGTTTACCTGGAACTAGCCCAGGGAACTTATTTATGTCTCCACGATGGTTCAGGCTTTGTCGTAGTGGTTGGGCGAAGCGAATTGAGCAAAGGGGGTTCTTTGTACCCCTCTTATAAGAAGAGGGGCAAAAGAGCAGAGGGTAAGGGGCGAGGACGGGAACCTCGCCTCATTGTACTGTCCTGACGTTGGCAGTGGTTATTTTGAGGTTCTGGGCAACCACTGTGTGGAATTGGCGTCGGTCCCCTGAGGAACTGTGCTTTGTAGATCCGGGGCACCCCACAAAAGGCGACGTTATGACGACGATTAATACGACGAAAAACAAGCAAGATAGCCCATGCAGCCGAGAGCTCGACATATCGCTCCTCTTATCGGTATAACAAAAAAAGCTTTTGAGAATCTGAAAATCTTTGTCCGATTCCTTTGCTGTTTTATTATTATAGAAATCATCATTTGAAAAATAACACAAATTCCCAAGATACAATTTTCCTTTATCTTTTTTGGTATGATATAAAAGTTATTAAATGCCGTTGTGCCTTGTTTTGTAGGGGAGTTTTTTGGGAACATTCTCGTAGGTACCATGATCATGTGATCATTTAAAGGCAGTATTCATAATAATATCACTCGAGTAGGTATTGCAATAGATTGTAAAAACAAATTGTCTGTAATATTTGTTTTGTTTTTCTCAACACTCCTTTTTTGTTTTACTCAATATTTGTATCCGTATTATATTTTTTGTTTCTCAAGCCTAGTAAAAAAAAACTTTAAAATGTTATTGAATTTATAAATTAGGCTTTTATTCTTTAAATTTTGTCTTTATTCAATTAAATTAAACTTACTTTGTAAGTATTTTGAATTTTTGATTAGCCATTGAATAATATTCAAAGCATCAAGATTATACAAAATGGAATTACATTTTGTTATATTATAAAAAATATATTTAAATACACTGGTCTTTTTATTTATTTATTTAGGTACATCAACAATTGATTATACGTGAGACAATATCATACAAAGTACATGCATAAATAAAGGAAAAAAAATACGTAAGTATAACAATTACTTATAGATGTACTCAGCATGCATATTTTAAAATTATCACCTATTCAAATTAAAGCACAGCAGTCACAGTCTTAACAGCCCCCCTAGACAAGTGGCACAAACGCTAAACGAATAGATTAGAATAGAATGCTTATTGTATGGGAATGACACTAGCTTACGACATGTAATTTGACAGCTTGTGTCATTCCCATACTATCAGTATTCTATTCTATTCATTCAGCATTTGTGCTACTGCTCTAAGAGGGAGATCATCAAGTTTTTTTAAATCTGCTAATGAATCCTAATACATAAGTCTCCGATCTTCCACAGACTGAAACAATCTTCTCTCCTCTGATTATAGAGCATCCTTATGACGGAGTATTTGATAATATAGACTCATTCTTGAAATATTAGTTCCAAGTTCTTTCCTGATCATAGGAAAAATAGTTTTTTCAAGTTTTACTTAACCGTTCAGCAAAACGTCGTGTGAAAACCTGCCTGTCTAATAGGAATGAACTTGCATCCGGTCAGCGCAATCAGCTATCGCAATGAGCGACGATGGTCCAGTGTATACGGACTCAGCCTCTTATGCGAGAGGTTCCGGGATCGATCCTGACGCCCGTATGCCATGATATGGACTTTTCTTGTTTCAGGAAATAGACAGGATTGCTGTGTCTTGTGTGTAATTACATTGACTGACCGGCCCTTCGCTCCAGGAATTACTGGCACAGAATTATATTTAACATCTTATTTTTCATGTTAAGCAACTATCATAAAAAAAGTCGTTAATGATACACTTAGGTCCCGTTCACATGAACGCTTTTTATCGAGCGTTAAAAAAGCGTTTGATTGAGACAAAATATGGATACCCGCGTATCTGTTCACACGAAAGCGTTTTTAAAGCGCGGCGCCTATTTGTCGAGCACTGTTAGATATTCAACATTAAGTGTTTGATGTTATATCTTTAGCCACCAGTCGCAACTAGAGCCAACGTCGGATTTTAACGTTACGCTTATAAACGCTCGTCCGAATAGTGCCTTACATAAGTATATATTTTATACACTCGATCAAGTGACACGATCAAATAAGTGACAGTGTCGACTTAGTCTTAGTAATACTTTCACTACACTTACATAAGATTACGATATCGTTGTTGGTTTTTATCGAATAAAAAATATTTCTCGATAAAATTGCGATATCTGCCGAATGCGGTTAACGCAATGATTTTAACTATCATAGTAAGTAGAAGAATATATTATTCTATCAGTGGTAGTACCTACGTGTAGGTAAAAAAGTTATTTCACCGTGGATACTAACGTATAACGTAGGTACTAACGAGTAGGTAAGTATAAATACGTGGGTAACACCATCTATCTTCTTTTTCTTTCTTCATATCTTTTAACCATCTTTCTTCTTCTTCTTTCTACATATATAATTCTACTGTACGTGTGTATGTCATTGGACTCTTCCTAAACGGATGGACCGATTTGAATTAATTATTTTGTATGCATATGAGTGGCGCCTGGATGGTTTGGTTGGATGAATCTATCACACATCAGTCCGGTAGATGGCGCTGCATTGGCATCTAGGCTATTTGTCTATACTGCAGGCGTTTAAGCCTGGATCGATTTGTACCTAAAGGAGTATCTGTTAGTTTATTTAAGTCTCTATATATATTTTCTGCATTCACAAAATGTAGTAAATTACAGAGTCCTAAAAATTTATGACTGAAAATAGTCAATAATACCAACAAAAACACTTTTTTTATGTCACTTTAATGGGATCATGGCAATCCAGGTATTCAACAGATAGAGGATGGAGTATCTGTCAAATATTTTGTGGATAGTCTATCCGGCACTTATCAGGAAGTGGTGAAACAGGCCCTAAATATATTGCCATAATGGTAACGGAACATTAAGAAATAATTGATTTGTTTTTGTAAACAGTTACAATAATTTGCATAATGATATAAAAATAGCAGATACTGGTTTAACCAAGTGGAAAAAACTTTTCTTTGCAGTTATAAATTATTTATACCGGTTTTCAATATACGCGTCTATAAAATACTTATGGTTATTTTATTATAAACTTTATACTCTTCAAAGGCTTTGTATTTTAATGTCGTATTTAAATATTTAAAACTAAGATAAGTATATTATATAATTTATCAGCAAAAAGCTTGTTAAGTAAATATATTCAATATACTTATACTGTATACTGGTAAAATCAAGTTTATTTGTACCGAGAGAACCTTGAATATATTATAATATCATAGTGCCTGTTTTTAATTTTAAAACTTTTACTCCTACAACTTTTTTAAAAATCGTTTCATAGTAGATAACTTAAAAATACTTAGGAAACCAAATGGTTTGCGAAGAGATAGTCTTGTTAGTGAAAAGTAGATTATTGCTTACACTATTATAATCATGGAAAAATAATATACTTTAATTATAAAATTACTTTGCATAAATGACTAGTGGAAAAAACTAAACTCAGTAGGTATATTTGAAATTTCTGAAATTATGCAGATACTTTAACATGACTAAGAAGGCAATATAAACAATTAGGAAATGTTCAATGACCAGGGGGCTTAGGCAAAGTAACAT
Source organism: Lycaena phlaeas (assembly GCA_905333005.2). NCBI lineage: Eukaryota > Metazoa > Arthropoda > Insecta > Lepidoptera > Lycaenidae > Lycaena > Lycaena phlaeas. Next base: position 6,005,516 of record HG995176.1, read on the forward strand.
TAAAACGATAACGAAGTTAGAAAATAATCAAATGTATGGGATTAATATAAGTCGCCCTAAATCACGTGGTCAATCGTTTTCGTCACAAAATCCTTAACTGTCTATTGGTTATCGATCGTTATTGTCAATATCTTATTGGCTAGAAAATTGTCATTGATAACTTAGAGACGATGACGAATTTCGGTATCTCTCCACTACGAAACGATGTTACTTTGTCTAAGCCCTCAGGCTCTTATTCCATATTCCAAAGGACAGGACTATACAATATGGAATAAATATTTATATTAAAATATTATATGCATCACATACAAATATTTATCAGCTATAATATATTTGCATTCATTATTAGAGTCCTTTTTGTGCATTATGATAATATGTAAATTTTCTAATTTAATTTCAGTAATACATTTTAATAAGATCAAATTAAAAGGAAATAAGACTGTAAAAGTAGTCACCTGAAGGTTGATTTTGCAAGTCGAGAGATCACAGTCGGTTACGTCTTAGAGACTTGATAAAAGAAATTCTGAAGCACGGATCACAGAATAGCCTTAATGTTAAATAACCACAAGTACCGAGATGAGAGAAGATGTTACTTGAAACTCTTGTAAATTTTATGAAACGAGTTTTCAGCGCTACAGCGTAATGAAAGCGATTTTATTAACATTGCTTACTTTTTATGTGAAATTAGCAACCCATATATTATGTCCCATTGCTGGGCATGGGCCTCCTCCTCATAATCAGGCGAGGAGAGTATCGGGCAGTTCACCGAGGCACCCAATGTGGGTTGGTGAACTTCATACACCTTCAAAGACCTTTAATCTCATCAGGCATGCCAGTTTCCTTACGATGTTTTCCTTCACCGATGAGTGAGCGAAGGTCTCGTGTTCATGGTGCACTTCGAAATTTAGAAAAGCCTATTTTAAGGCACCAAAGATGAGACAATACCCACTGGACCATTGTCGCTTTTTTGTGTATGTTGTGATTATGATATCTGTAGGAACAGATTGTTTATTTCTCTGATTTTATCAACAATAATATTATGTTTTTTCCTTGTTTCTTACTAAACTCATGGGGTTATGGCAGTTGTAACTTCGGCATGTTTAGCAGTTAACTCAAAGACTTTAGTCGACGTCTTTTTGACATATACATATTGTTACAAACTAGCGCGATCACTATTCATATTATGTATTTTTTCTGATGCTTACCGCTGTTTACAATGTTAAAATTAGCACTATCTTATAAATTTAGAATAGAATCAAAATTAAAAAAAAAACTAAAAGTAATAAAAGTAATCGCGTTTCTTCCATATAATAATTACTAGGTACTATTTAGTAGCAATTAATGCTCAAATGAAATTCTATCATTTATATTTCTATACATATTTCAAAACATATATTTGATTACCTCTTACTATACTATTAAAAATACATAAAAAGAAAGCATTAAAATTTAACAGGAAAAAAATTGCAATTAATTCCAAACATTTCACTCTCAATCTCACTTTCGATCACTAATTTAATTTACTTAAAACAGTTCCTTTGTTAACTTCCTTTGTCAACTTGAAGTTATTTTAACATCCAAAATGAATAGGAAATTTAAATTGACGTCACCATTTATAGTTTTTCCGTGCTTTTTATAAGCTTCATTGTTTGCTTATAACTTTACTTTGAACTTTTGACTTTGACTTGATTTTGACTCACTTCAAACGCCAGAATTCATTTAAATTAAGTAGGCTCATCGAGGGCCGATGAGAATAAAATAAATTGATAAGATAACTCCATTATTTTAATTAGGATTGTCAGGAATTCGTAGTATAGTATAGTTTGCATAAAGAGAAACACTACAATTTTGCGCATGCTACTTTTCTGATCCCCAAACTAATAGAAAATAAATAATAGTTTGAAAAAACTAATAAGCACGCTTTTATAAATATACAAAATGAAAATTATAGAAAATATTATTTTTCATAGTTAATTCCAATTAAGGATAGAGTGACAAAGAACATAAATTATTTTCGTGTTAAAAAGCGTAGCGTATCTGATGATAGCATTCCATTTATATAGTAATGTTAAGCAATTAGTGTGCGCTGTGGGTAAGCTTGCGCAATCCCATTCACTTTAGTGTGCACTATGTACTAGTTCTAATGCATGGAACTAGTACTACTACTAGTACATGTTACTACTAGTAGCACACTTGCCTCCCATGACTGGATCCTAATAGGGGAGTGAGAAGTAGCGCCATCTAATTTATAGTAAATAATTATTTTCAGAAAGCACCCAACGCTGTTTTGCTTTAAAATCAATTATTTAATTTATCATTCTATCCTTAATTTGAATTATTAAAACCTTTTTTTATACTTTTTTTGTTTGTAAAAGCGTGTTTTTTTAGGCATCACAACTTCTTTCTTGCATTTTAGATAACTTGTTTTTAATAAAAAAAATATTTAAAGGGCTAATAGACAATTTATCACAGGCTTTTAAAAAAAATATAAAACACAATTAAAAATAAGAATAAGTAACTTAATATCTTAATCTAATCTAATTAAGTACCCTATTTCAATTTACTTATAGTTAAATGTATAAAGGTATGGGTTGACCCACGAATGTGTAAAACTCGTTTGGTTTTGGGGTTAGAGGCTAGTATACTCTAACCTTAAAAGGTCAAGTTAGTTTTTACATAACAAACATAATATAATACCAATAGTATAATATAATATTTACTATGGTATACCAATCTTTCCATTGCGCGTACAAAAGCGAATGAAAAATTACCAGTCATAGGGACTGTCGATTGGAGAAAAACACCTAGTATTCTGAAACTTCAATTTTTAAAAACAAAATAAAATATTACTTTGGACGCGTGCAGTGACGATGATACGAGTTTCGCGGTTTTTGTGTACACAAAGAGTTTAACATAATATTATATTATTTATATAGTTTGCTTATACTCTATATTATAATAATATATTTCGGTCGTCTTGGCGTTCATTGAGGGAGGCCTATGTTCAGCAGTGGACGGATAAAGACTGATGGTGATGATGATGATGATGATGATAACGTTTAGGTAGACGAAGTGTCAGTCGGCTATGAACCAGGTGGGAAGACAATCTCCGAGCAGGGGCGATTCGTGTTGGATGCGAGTAGCACGGGATCAGTCACCTTAACGTTTATTGAGAGGCCTATGTTGAGCAGGGGACGGATAAAGGCTGATGATGATGAACGAATAATGAAAATTAGATTGCGACAAAGGTGTATGTTTCTTGCAATCACATAGTTTCTTCACTGTATTTAACAGTTAAAAAACTGTATAAGTTTTTATGTTACGAACTGTACATCTTTATTGGAACTTTGCTCAATAATTATTTCAATTATAATATTATATTATGTTAACTATATCTTGATATGACTATTTTACGGCTCAAGAAGTTTGAAAATAAATCAGCATTCAAACCTTCAACCGACACCACTTTGTCACTACAAGCCAAACAAACGTTTAAACTGGATACGTCTTATTTAATTAAAAATCCTTTTCATAACTATTCATGGTCAGATACGATCCTATCAGATTGCTATTGTTGAATGCTGTTGTGACTAGAATTCCAAATTAGCATATTGTTTTATACATCCCTAATAATTCTAAGTAATCAAATATTCTGTACCGATATTTAAGTCTAATTATACAAACATAACGAATACTTACGGTAAAAATCACTCACTTTTTATGTATAAATCGAAACTAAGTTACAACCGTTATTCCCACCGTCGCGTGCGCAGAGGAAGGCTACACGGTTAACACTATTCATGAAACATACCATTCTCTACTTAACTTGTTATTCTGGTACAGTGAGCGTCCAAAACATCTGACGTACCAGTTTTGCGACAAATGTGCGGTTAGTGCTTTCGAAATAAGCTAAATAATAATTAATTAACTCTTAATTTGCGGTCGGATGTAGTAAGCGTTTGATTATTTAATATACGTATGTTATATTTTATTACTGGTGGTAGTTATGTTTGTCATCATTTTCATCAGCCTTTATCCGTCCACTGCTGAACATAGGCCTCCGTCAATGAACGCCAAGACGACCAATAAGTTATGTTTATATTTATAGAGGTATATTATATGATAAAGTTACATTTGATTTGTCATGCTAATATTCGAATAATAAATAAAATAAAGTACTTTCTACTTTTTGTTCCTAAGACGTTATTTCTTTCTTTAAGCAAACATAATCCATATAATATTATACTAAGGGCCTGTTTCACAGTCTCTAGTTAAGTTTTCAATAGGCTATCGGCAACATATTTGACAGATAGAGTATGGAGTATCTGTCAAATATGTTGCCGATAGCCTATTGGGAACTTAACTGGATATTGTGAAACAGGCCCTATAGTCTTCAAAATTGACTGTTAAGTTTGACCGACCGGAACACACTGTTTATAATTAGAATTAATTTCTAATTTATTTTTAGACGAACCAAATAAATTAGAATTAATTTCTAATTTATTTAGACAAACCAAACTTATCTCTATATAGTAACAAGAAAAAACTATGAGGGGTGTGAGCGTCTACTAATTTTCTAGTTCACTAAAGTGGGATTCTAGAAAATTCCAGAGAGTCAATAATCACCGGTTGTGTGAGTGTCACCACATTGCTTGTTTCTCCAGTGAAGCTGCTTTGATATGTTTCGGGGCGAAAGGCAAGACATATTATTGCTCACTGGATAGGCAACACATAAATGCGTTGCCTTTTTTTTTTCTTTAATGCCGGGTAACGCACTTAGGCATCCCGCGGTCGGGTGGCTCTCCCCAGGCGGGTATGTGGGACTCGCTGCGCCCGAAAGCTGGTAGCTCTACCCACTAAAACTCGGCGAGTGCTACCAATGTCGCCGACGGCTAGTCAGTCCTTAAGGGGACTGACGCCACCTCCACAGAGAGGTTGCCCCGCATCAAAGAACATCCCCTCCCAACGTCAGGACAGTACAATGAGGCGAGGTCAGGTCCTCGACCCTTGCCCATCTCATTTTATAAGAGGGGTACAAAGAGCGCCCTCGGCTTAATTCGATTCGCCCAAAGTGCTGGCTCACCCTAGGTTACTGAGCCCCACCGCCACGATAAGGCCTGAACCATGGTAGGGACATAAATGAGTTGCCTTTTTTTTTTTCTTTTACGCCGGGAAATGCACTGACGCATACCGCTGGGGAGTGGGTCTCCCCAGGCGGGTATGTGGGGCTCGCTGCGCCCGAAAGATGGTAAGTGGACGCAGCTCTACCCACTAAAACCCGGCGAGTGCCACCACTGCCGCCTTTGGTGAGGTGCCACGGATCTGCAAGCAACAGGGCACCTCGACGGCTAGTCAGTCCCTCAGGGGACCGATGCCACCTCCACAGAGCGGTTGTTCCGCACTACAGAACAACCACTTCCAACGTCGGGACAGTACGATGAGGTGAGGTTCCCATCCTCACCCCTTGCCCCCTGCTCTTTTGTCCCCTCTTCTTATAAGAGGGATACAAAGAGCCCCCCTTGGCTCAATTAGCTTCGCCCAAGGTGTTGGGGTCACCCTGGGCTACTGAGCCCCACCGCCACGACAAGGCCTGAATCATGGTGGGGATAAATGAGTTTCCTGGGCTAATTCCAACTAACCTTCAAGTGGAACGTCTGCCAGTTCTATCCATATAACAAAAAAAAAACAACTTTATCAGTAAATTATGTGACTTAGTTCCAATTAAAAAAAATTGTATTATAACAAGTGTAATAATATTTTATTACACTTGTATAATAATATGTAACGTAAGACTCAGTGCCAATGACAACACTGCCTGTCATTATTTTTGAAACACAGGAAACTTTGTTTTCCCCTTTGTTACTTTTAATTTGTTCAGTTTTTTTTTTCATGAATATATTAAGTAACAAAAATGTTTAATTGGTACATTCATTTTATATATTACTTTTTAAATAAAAGTATGTGAATTATATTATATGAATAAATGTTTTACATAATACTATGTCAAGTTCGTACGTACCAACTAAACTTAAAAGTTTACTCTACACATGAATTTTATTTTTATATTTAAACAACATTTTTGGGTAGGCGAATATTCTTATGATATGTTTTTGTAAACATAATCAAATATAATTTATGTCTTAAAAAAATAAACAATGAGAAGCTTATCTGCATGAGATACGTTATCTTAAAGGCAAACAATATAAGAGTTATTGCACATGATACTTTTGATATAAAAAAAAAAATTTGAATGCATAATACTATAGATATTGCAATAAAAAAAGCTTTTTTTCAAATTTCTAAAATCAAGTATATGAATTGTTTGCATTTGCTGGAATTCGAATTAGTGACCAATGCTTTAAGCGTCCAGTAGTCGATGAGCCATCTGCTCATCCACTTTTCTGATGTAGCTTAAAGGCCTCAAGGCCAACAGCATAGGTCTATTCGAACAAAAATGGCGTTTTTATTTATTGACCCATTGTACATGTTCCTAATCGAACATAATATTTCCTCTATATTTCTCTATACATCTATATTATAATAATATATAAAAAAAATATTTGTCTGTATGTCATTTTTAAAATCGTTGACTATGCATTTGATCATGACATGATGATCTTTAACAAAGTTGTTGTTGTTGTAGGATCAATTTTTAACAGATGGCGCCACTGTCATTCAAATGTATTTCAATATTTGTGTGATTTCTTTCCTTCTAATTTATTTTAGTTGGTAGCAACGCAGGTGTCGGGGGGTATAAGTAGTATTGTATAAATGTTCATTTATTACACAATGATTTTTACACCATTTATTCTAATTTCTAGGTGAGTCATCTGCTCACGTACCTACCGATTGAGCTTAAAAACATCAGACATAAAAGTCTAGACTTTTCGAAAATAAAAAACATTTTATTCAAGTCCACTTTTCATTTATACTTTCCCAATCTTATATCTACAGTATTAACTATTTCGTAATGTATATGATGCGTGTAGTTAGTCCTCGTTAGTAGTAGGATAAGAGTGGCGAAGGATTGGCCGTCTTGCGGTTCATTAAAATATGGCTATTTCTAGTTTGTAGTAGCCATGTGGACGTTAATAAAGATGACAATGAATGTGTAAGATAGAGTATGCTGTTGACAAATTCTAAGACTTTATTATTCATTAAATAAAAAAATTACTCTATTAATCAATTTATTAAATTAAGGGCCTGTTTCACAATCTCCAGTTAAGTTCCCAATAGGCTATCGGCAACATATTTGACAGATACTCCATACTCTATCTGTCAAATATGTTGCCGATAGCCTATTGGGAACTTAACTGGAGATTGTGAAACAGGCCCTAAGAGTTATTTATGATAAATTAATATCATCATCATCAGCATCAGACGATTATCGCCAACTGCTAAGCATATGCCTCTCTTTGTTACTGCCACTCTTCTCTTTACAAAATATTATATAATTATTCTTATGTTTACGCGAATTGCATTAATTATAATGAAACAATTTTTAGGGATTTTATTGCGGTTTCTCTGTAAAGTATCCGAAACGTCGGGCATGTAAAAAACTCAATAATCCGCAATAGAATCCGTAATAGTTGTTTCTTTAATGGTAATAATAGCATGTATAATAATAATAATTTAAGTGTATCAATTATGTATAATAATAATTTCTATGGACGATTTTACACCACGTCGATCTGGTCCCGTGGTAACTTCTCGAGGATATTTGTGTTACGGGTACCAGACAACGGAAATACATAATATATTTAATACTTTTTAATTTTTATATTGATACTTATATTTAAGGTTTTTATTATATAAATATACATATTTAATACACATCCATGACCCAGGAACACAGAAACTTTTTTGTTAACTGGCGAGATTCGAACCCGCTAACCATATTAACCATTGAGCCACAGAGGTAGTCAATCTATAATTATGTACATTAGTCTATATGAATTTATGGTGGATATTTATATATTTAGCGACCTGTGTGGCGGCTGGTTAATTAAAGTTAATTGACTCTGCATCTGTTTGAGAAGTCAAACGTTGTCAAGCCTTTAATAAAAGGCGGCACTTTCAGGCTGTTGATTGAAAAACATTTCGTAAAGAGGCCAACAATTAAATGGCTAGAGATAATAGTAAGTAATTAATGATTTTAAATGGATGGCCTGGAGGCCTGGAGGCTTTTTATCTTCATAGATTTCGTAAATATACCTTGAGATATCCTACTAATATTATAAACTTGAAACTCTGTATGTATGGATAATTGTTACTCTTTCACATCTTTGACTACTGAATTGATTTGATGAAGTTTACATTAGTACTAGCTGTATCCCGCAGCTTCACCTGCAAATGTAACTTATATTAAATTATATATAATAGTTTAATATAAGTTATATTTACGGTCGTATTCAGTATTGTCTTGTTTCGTGTGTTTAGCCCGCATACTTACCTTCTTCAGTGTCTCGGTAAAGCGCTCAATGGAGCGCTTGATTTTCGAGGGTGGAGAAGAAGGCACGTACAAGGTACCTACAAGATGGATCATACAATACAATCATACAATCTTGTAAAAATATCACAAAAGAACTTTATATGTATGATTTAAAACTAACATGGTTATTTTTATTATTGAAACTATTTAAAACGGGATATTTACCTTTGTCTACGAATGCCATGTTCACGAGAACATGACATTCGTAGACAATGTCGAAATATCAAGCTCCACGAAATAATGCTAAAAAACACGGTAAATATCCTGTTTTAAATAGTTTTTTCAGTAACCTTTATATGTGTCCGAAGCAGCTTCAAAAGAAGAATTATATGGAGAGAAATATGAGGCGGGTTATCAAAACCGATGTTGAAGTAACCACGACCGACAAGAGTGTAATTCGTTTTCCGTGTTCGGAGAGCCGAATGCATCAAATTGATATGAAAATGCATTCACTGTCTCATACGTTAATTTTTTTCCGTAAGGAATACACTCATTTTACAATAGCGAATACGGAAAACGGATTCAGAAATCAAACACGGAGTCCATCGGATCACAGATGATAATTTTTATGTTTTTTTATTTTTTATAATCTTAAAAGAAAGGCAGCGTATTCAATGTATGATCTTAAGCGCCGAGCTTAAAATTCTTAGACTCTTAATTATTATCCTTATATTAGTTACCATTTTATGAAAGATTTGCTAAACTATATATTTATATATATATATATATATATATATATATATATATATATATATATATATATATATATATATATATATATATATATATATACTTTGACCTGTATTAGGGAATACTATATCTTAGGTTGAAAACATAATAAAAATCCATCTAGTAGTTTTAGAGATTATCGCGTACAGACACATACTGTTTAATTGTATATAATAATTGGTACCATAATATGTGTAAATAATAGCTTTTACATTACTGCTTTATAATTGACTAGCTGTTGCCCGCAGCTTCGCCTGCGTTAACTAAGATTTACAACGGGATCTTAGTACGCGAAATAACATTTTTTACACCTTGTGTCCGAAAAACCAAAATAACTTACGGAACCCTATTTTTATCAGAATAAAATTTAGCCTATGTTACTCGTGGATAATGTAGCTTCCGAATGGTGAAAGAATTTTTGAAATCGGTCCAGTACTTTTTGAGCCTATTCATTACAAACATACAAACATACAAAAATAGGTACAAATCTTTCCTCTTTATAATATTAGTGTAGATATAATATAGATCGCGGACTTTCCTGAAGATCTATTTAAGATACACAATTCTACCATGCATTTATATTTTTTATATCTCATAAGCTGTACGCGGCGTTTTCGTTGAAACCTCCCAGACGGCTTATTGTTTTCGTTCCCGTAGGATTTCCGGGATAAAAACAAAACTATCCTATAACCTTTCTTGAGTTTCAAATTATTTTTACATCAAACTTTATCCAAACCGATTCAGTGGTTTAGCCGTAATGAAGAGACAGTCAGGCTTATTTTCACATAGTAAAGTAAAGTATCAACCCTTTATGTCCAACTGCTGGGCACGGGTCTCCTCCGCGAAATCAAGCGAGGAGGGTAATAGGCCAATTATAGTTCACCGCGCTGGCCCAATGCGGGTTGGTGAACTTCACATACCTTCAAGACTTTCAATCTCATCAGGCATGCAGGTTTCCTCAACATTTTTACATATTTTATAAGAATTGTGTGAACTGTTCCATATAATAGACCAAGATCCCAGAGCTGCCAGACATCATCTGATAACCTGGTCAAACGGCCAAATTTCAGATGATCAAGTTACATAATAACATTATTTCACGTAAATTTTTATAGCCGATTTTCACGTACGTTTTAGGCAATATCGTTAAAAGTCGTCAATACTCCCACACACCCGTCGTTGCCCATTTTACTTACCAGACACTCTAATACTTACAAAGTAAGTAATTATTTAAGTAATCAGTCTTTCGGGTACTAGGAACGGAAAAAAAATAATTACATATTAGTGTGCTCAATATCTATATTATTAATTACCAAAATGATTTGCGAACGTTCGTCCCGCGGTCGCTGTGTAAAGTATACAGTGGCCTGACTACTTATCAAATATTTGACAGCACTTAGGCCGTCTAGAGGTTGCTGGCGAATTCCACAAAGAATATTACAATTAATTTCATTTGTTAATTATTTATATGATCTACTTGGATTCAGTCAGAGATACTTTTCCCACAAATAAAAAGATCAACAAAAAGTATGTACACATTTCCAATCCTTTCGTATTTTACTTTTAAATCTAAAGCTTCTACTTATGTCCTAAAAAGAACAAAAATTATAACCACCAATAAAAAAATAAAGTGGAAAGCACAACAGCTTTAAAGTGTGCAGTGGTGTGTAAATGGAAAAAGTTTCGGTTTTAAATTCCGACGGAGCGTAAAATACGGACTAAGAAAGTTGTAAATAATGTTATTCTTATTTTGAAATGAATTCATATCCTTACATTATTCTTCGTGAAGTTAGGGAAGTGTAATATCGGGAAAAGGGTTTATGATATCATCGTTACTTTTAATATCGGGGACATGATTTCTTATTAGCATAATATTATATTTGAAACACGGCGAATCTGTTACTTATTATAAACTAGCTGCTACCCGCAGCTTTGCCTGCGTTAACTGAGATTTAGAACGGGATCTGAGCGGGATAATATATTGAGGATGTATTATGCATATAAACCTTCCTCTTGAATTGTTCTATCTATTAAACAAAAACACATCAAAATCCGTTGCGTACTTTAAAAGATTTAAGCATACATACAAAGGAAGCGACATTGTTTTATCAACACTTATAAAATATTATAAAGAGGAAAACTTTGTTTGTTTGTTTGGTTGTAATGAATGGGCTCAAAGAGTACTGGAACGATTACAAAAATTATTTCACCATTCGAAAGCTACATTATCCGCGAGTCACATAGGCAAAATTTTATTCTGAAAAAATAGGGTTCCTTAAGATATTTGGTTTTTTTGGACACAAGGTGTAAAAAATCAACCAGAAAAGTTACTTATTTTGCGTACTAAGATCCCGTTGTACTATGTAAAGATAAGCATGATTTGGTACCCATGTCGACGCGTGCAGAGCAGAAGACCTTTCCACCGATTATCTTAAGTTTAGTTCCGCCAATGCACGAGTATCATGACTCTTTTCTACATCTTACTGATTACTAACGTCTCTATTATTTATTTAAAGAAACGGAATTAAATCAGAATTCAAATCAGTTTGGTAATATATAACGTAATGATAAGTCAGCAGTTCTTAATCATAGTTTCATAGTCTAGAAGATGATGTTGATTAATTAATCATGATACATTTTGAAAACATTTATAAGAATTCTCATACATTTTATATATTTTATCTCATATTAAGGGAATTATTAAATGCAAATAAACAAGAGTTTTGTAATTCCCAGAAATTTAAAGGAGTACAAATGCATTCTTTCGTGGACTTAGTAGATAGCAGATTATACGTTTTTACTATCGTCGTTTCATTTAAAATTCAAATCCACAGTTTAAAAATGGAATCCTCGAAAGCTGCAGACAAAAGCCAGAATATAATACAAACAAATATGCGAATTCAATTGCATGCCTCATAAGCGACGCGAGACTGGAAAACTGCTTTTTTTTGACATGTCAAAAAAAGCAGTTTTCCAGAAACTGAAATCGATTTACAGTCCATTAAAACTTATATTAGGGTTGACTTTCTCAAAGGAACCAATATAATTTTTTCGATGTGTAGAGGGGGTTAGTATAAGTTAAAGTTCCAGTTTGTGGCGTCACCACGTACATTCCCACAGACCACACAACCCAGGTTGGTATGTCTGTGTACATTCCCTAGCCGCCATCTTGGAAAAAGTGGTTTTGAGTGTTTTTGCGATGTATCTTGTAAACTAGCAACCCTGCAAAACAATTTTCATGACTTTAAATTAACATGGTCCTTCTCATTATCAAAACTATAAAAACGTGCATTTACCATGTTTTTTAATATTACTTCGCGGAGCTCGATATTTCGACATTGTGGATATCTCGTTTTAGATCGTTTTAATAATTTGCATGACATTATTTGTAGCATATTCAATTTTTTACAACATTATTTCTATTATTTTTTTGACTGCTAACAAACTGTTTATTTATAGCTAAGCTGACAGGTCAATTGCTTTAACGTGCATATTTTTAATTAGAGTTTTTTAACAATCTAAACTAACAAAGTGCAGACTTTCCCAATTGATATAATATTATTATTAGGGTTCAATGCTACGTCATTTAACTATTATTATTAATTCTAAAAAATTGAGATATTATAATGAAACAACTTTTACGGATTTTATCGCGGTTTATTTAGTTTTTTACAATCCCGACGTTTCGGACACTTTACAGCGACCATGGTCACGGGAGGACTGTAAAAAACTAAATAAACCGCGATAAAATCCGTAAAAGTTGTTTCATTATAATGAGTGAAATTCGCGTAAACATAAGAAAACAATATTGAGATATTATTAAGAAATCAGACTGTTTATTCATTGAATTTAGAATTTTCGTTACATTATACTACTATTGGGAATTACCATATTTCTGTTATAAGCCGAAATGTTAGACGATGCTGCAAAATGTGAATAACTTCGTTTTCAATCTTATCCACGAGAGAAACCACAGACATTAGATATTCCATAACATGCTAAGCTTCAGCAAACTTCGACTAGCGTTGCTATCGTCTTAGGAATAACAGATTAGAAGCTAAGGCCTAGATTTCAGAGAAATACACTGGTTTCTCAAATATATTTCAAGCAAAATATCGTATGAAAATTAGGTTTCATAATTTTACGTATCGTTTATTTTCACTAAGATTGCAGTCTGAGTATTACATTGGAGATGAGTATTTTGATATCAATTTTCCATTACTAGAATATAATTATTATAGTATCTACTTATCAAATTTTCGAGCAAAAAAAAATTGTAGGTATGGGGTCTGCCTAATGAGTAGGGTCCTGGTTCGAATTTGACTCATATGGTTGTACGAAATGGGTTTTTTTTCTAATACATAATGGGATATAATATATGGGTTGATATTTTTAAAATTTCTGTACCTTATAAAGAACAAAGAATATCACCAATGTAAAATTAACTTTGTATATCTATTACCTTTTCCCACTTTAACTGATAATCAGATTTCGATAAAAATTGATATGGATTAAATTAAAAATATTAATAATAATAATTGACATAGTATTATGTATCTGTACCAAATACTTATAACTTTTAGAAATTAATAACAAAAAAAAAATTATAAACAGACACGAAGAAAGAAAAAGCCGGAAATTCCCTTTGGCGCTGTCCAGTACAAGAGTCATCCCTAAATGCCCCCTTAAGTGGCATACCCTTAGAAGAATCTGTAATCGGCACATCTAAAGATTTCAACATGAAAGGCTTACACATAGGATATCTAACATAAGAATATAGATAACAATGTAAGCACTTTAATTTTTATATTTTTTTTATTTATACAATATTATATTACAGTTTCATAATCTAATCACATATACTTAATAAAATATAATAATCTTATAATAATAAATAATCTAAAACTAAACTATATTATTAAAAGGCGTCCTTTTAGGCAAAGTTTCGAAGATACTGGCAGCGTTCCCCCTTTGAATAGCTAGACTAATTCGTCAGTGACTATTAAAAACGTCAGAACTGCAAAATCTACTTTTTTATTTTATTTCATAAAATGTGTCTACATAACCAAGACAATCATCTGCTGAAGAGAAAAAATATATATTATGGATAGTTTTTTAAATAGCCACATTAAAAATGTCGTATTTTACCAAGATAGTCCACTAACAATGTCGGATAATAACTACTGACGGTCTTAGCGGGACGCGCGGGCGGGTGAGCGCGCGCGATCTGCCAGATTCGACAATGTTAGCGGAGTAAACGAACGTCCCACTCTCACTCATTTTTTACGACCATAGTTATAAATTTTTACTTTTTAACCCCATTCACAATGTCTACAAGATCAGCACGTCTAATTTAATGAGCTTCTCAACAAGGTGGAGAAATATATGATAATAGGAAAAAAAATGCCGATGGAAATATTGTGACCATAGCAAAACCTAGTGCGGAGACAGGAATTTTTATTTATTATAATATTGATTTTACGATTTTTAATAGTATTGCTTATGTTTTATTGCTATAACTGATTCAATACTTAATCACACTAATATTGCCTTGCATGTAATTTAAAATTGTAGGATGTACCACATCCAACGTTGTTAATCGGTTTTTCAAATGCGTAAAATGTCGGTAGTACTACATAAGACATTATTAATGTTTGTATATATAATAATTAATGTTTTATAAATGTGTAAAATGTCGGTAGTACTACATCCGACGTTGTTCATCTATTTTTCTAACTGGTTAAATGTCGCTAGTACCAAATCCGTCGTTGTTTACCGATTTTCATGTGAATTAAATGTTGGTAAAGCCACATTTGACTTTGTTTAACGTTTATTAGATGGGTTAAAATGTCAGTAGTACCATCACCATGACGTGGATGTGGTACTATTTACTACACTAGCATCCAAATACATAGCATACGTGTTCATGTAACAATCTTAGAAGGCTATAAAATGGGTCATATTTGTAAAAATAAGTTTTATAAGTATTTTTTATTTATTTATTAATCAATATTTTTTTAATAGTTTTTCGAGAGTCTCCTATACCGGATAGTCTTGAAGATCAGCTAATTGAAATGCAAGATTTATTCGGCCATGTATTTAACGATGATGATGAGATATAAGCAAATAAAGCGAATGACACTGGGGCCGTAACAACACATACACCATCAGCACTTCCACCATCGTCGCTTTCATCATCACCGCTTCCATAACCATTTTTACTGTCACAACTTCTACCATCACTGCCTAATATGTACTACAATATTGAATTGGCTAACTAAGATTCTCTAGAAAATATGATAAATAATCTATCTAACTCTCAAATACAAAAAGACAATTTTCCTAGTGATGGCAGAACTCCGATGCCATCACCATTTTCTCTACATGAGTGCGATATCAAACTTTGTGCCTGTTTTGAATGAGGATGAAGAGATGATTAGAAGCGTTTGCGATCATGCCTACCATGCATGCATGCATACCATCATATTTTTCTTTGGTAGAATCACATTATATCAGGAAAAAATCAAAGAAATTATATTTAGAAGGTGTTCCTAGTGCGTCTCGCATGTATGGTCTATATTCTGAGTGGTTTGATTCTGAAAGATATATGTACCGGAGGAATGGTACTGCCTTGTTCGCTGGGCTAAGGCTGAAGGCGAACCTTATGAAGTTATGTCAACTCCAGGAATGTTAGACTTTAAATCCTTGCTTCTAAATAAAAATTGGAACAAAGATACAAATAATGATTAAATACATTGGACACGTATGAAAGAGGTGACAGTTAATGCACATCATTTTGATATAATTGCATATAAATATGATTTTGAGGACGCACCTAGAACTATCGTTGTTTTGCGATCTGGTAATCGCAATACAGCCAGATTATCTCGGGAATTTTCTATCAAGCAGGCATATGATAGAGAGGTTCTATAAGTCGCAACAAACATAAAGATTTACTCAGTTTGTGTAAAAGTGAGATAATCCCCAGAAAATATTTCTATTTCTATGAATATTTAAAATACCATAATAGAACAGAAGAAATCTCGGCTGAGGAAGAGTGATTTTAATTAATTAATCTAATAAATATTACTGTAAGTTTTCATGAAAACAAAAACTGTGATGATTGACCTAAGTGCCTTAACCGCTACCGATTTATTTTTTAAGAATTATTAGTAATAAGAAGATTTTGTATTTTGTTTAATTGATTTAAGTTATGCCATCAAATTGTTAATAAAAAAAGACTGATTTTAATAATTTTTAATCAGCATTTATTTTATAATTATGTAAGTTTTTAATAAAACTAAGAGCTGTGATTATAACCTAATTGCGTATGAAAATTTGATTTTCTGAATAGAAAAGAAATATATTTTGTTTCGATAAAATATGTTTTTGAGTTTTATTTGATAAAAGTTAATAAATAGACACATTTTCTTAATTTTTGTTTTGCGTTTTTGTCAGAATTTTTTACATGCGACATATTTTTTAAATAAATAGTAATGCTAACAATGATGTAAATACCACTTCCGACGAGCAATTATCGATTTCGTACAAACAACAATGTCCGTTCTGGCACTTCTGACAAATCAGCATTGCTTGTACCCCGTTAAAAAGGTCAGAAGTGACTTTTCTCATATTTACGTATTAAATACTGTTTACTCATAATATTGTCCTGAACGTATATAACTTATACAACATTACTCTAAAATTTCATGACCCTATTTGAAATAAGTAAAAAGTTACATACAAATTACACTTTGCATCGCTCTCCTGTAAAATTGCTGTTTTTCACATCCGACTTTTTTAATAGTCATGGGCGAATTCTTTGTCCGAGGTAGCTGCCAACATTAATATTTTTTAAACAATGTACAAGACATGATGCAAACTACCATTACCTGTGTGGAACATAATATTAAGTTATGAAATATTGGGAAACTTAATAACAGCTCTGTGAGTGAACACTTTATAGATATGGCGAAATATTGTTATGATCATAGTAACAAACAAAACATAAGAAATCACGATGTGATTGTATTTTATTTGAAAACACACCAACAGTATGAAGTACTAAGTAGGCGTTAAAGAACGATTACATACCTCATGTGCTCTTATTACTCATTTAATTTATGCTGCAATTCACTGCAAACAAAAATGTTATTTTTCTTTCAAAGCGCTAGCATCGACAAGATGGGTGTCGATGCATTTGCCCTCCAGCATTTGTCCAATCCGCCTGTCTGATAGCATGCCACTGCTTCGCGGTCCTGGCGGGGGAGGTTCACATAGCCCTAGAGGAGAAGTAATTGCCATGAGAATCTCGAAAAGAAGGAGATACTCAGCATCAGTATTAGTGACGTAAGAGTCCCATATAACAGCCACGCCGTCCCACTTTCTCGGTAGTGTCTATCAGATTTCATCATTTAAAAAAGTAAATAAATCCGCTCCTAGAAAAAAAAAGTTTCGCAATCGATAAATGATATTATTATACAATATAATATTTTAATGATGATAAATCTAAAATGTTCTCTAATCCACTTAAATATTTGGGGGCTCCTCAAACTACTAAGCGCGCCTTAAATCCAAATGACATCAAAGTGCCAACAAAATATGTAAGCTGCTCCCAACTTGAGTTGCATTTATATATTTGCAGTATTCGGGCATAAGTCACCAAAACACGCACAGAAAAATTATAATATAAATAGAGATTTAAATAGAACACGACAAAGGTTATAGTCAACGCGCTTTTAAATTCAAAGTAGTAGGTACATATGGGTAGTAATCTATTACCATCTCATAAGACATAATGTATTTTCGTTCTTGTCTACGCAATGTTGTTTATCATCATCATCATCATCAGCCTATATCCTTCCACTGAACATAGGCCTTTTTTTTACCATACCAGGGCCTTGGGTAGGCGCGCTGGCGTGTGTGGGGACTCACATTGAGTGTACTACTCCACTAAAACCGCTGCGTGAGTCTTCAGCCGCTATATCTGAGGGACCTGGATCTGCAGGCGACGGGAAACCCTCAGCGACAGCGGTCCCGGCAAGACCAGATTCTCCACAATAGGGGGGTTGCCCGGCTAACACTTGGCAGTCCCCACGACGTCGTGTCTAGCGGGGCCCGAGTTCCCATCTCGAACCCGACACGTGCACTGGGGTGTTACTGGAAGCGCATTAAGTAGCGCCTCCGACGCAACCCCGTTCGTTGTCTACGGGGGGAGATCACGTCAGCGGCGTCCTCTCTCACCCGTTCATCAGCCTCCTTTTGGGACATCACTGTCTCGCAGTTTAGGACTCGTCAGAGACAAGCATCGCGGTGATGACGCTCGACAAAGACAAGTCCTCTCCGATGACAGACATCAAAGCATGACGCGGAACATAGGCCTCCCTCAATGAACGCCAAGACGACCGATCACGTGCCACTCATTCGACACGGTCCAATGAATTGTCAATAGACTCAAAATCAACGAAAAGTTTTTGCGTTGTTAATTCTGAATACCTGATCTGACTGGCACGTCGCAGTCTCGACTAATTCGAACCAATCATTCATTCCAACTGGCAAATGTAGTGAGTAATAATCTCTCCACAAGCCAACGTCATTAGGAATTAGTCATTAGCACTTGTCATTCGATTCGATAATTAGTAGTTACACGTTTTGAACACGTGATATCACTTAATCAATCGATGTACAAGCTTATATCCACTTACTGTTTAGCACCTGGTTGACCAAGCATTTTCTCGGTGATTTTTATGTTTTTGAAAAATCTAATTGATGAATGAATAAATGAATATTCTTTATTATGCACACACATTAGTAAACTATAAATAAATAACAAAATTCCTTGGTTGAACCTCAAAACACTATTTACGTGTTTTTTTTTAGGAATGTATTAGATACAAATTAAAAGCTATCTAAATATTAAATAATCGTTTTCTCATAATAGAAGAAACTTGAAAATAAGGGAGAAAAACAGATCAAAGAAAAATATAAAACCAGTAAACTCTTCCGCCGACAATTTTACAAAAAAATAACAAAAATACCTTGGTAATTGTATGTCTGTCTAGGTATTTAATTAGATTTATTTACTATTCAATATTATTGGGAAGACGATCTCCGTGCAGTGGCCGGTCCGTTAGCTGCAAGTGGCAAGGGATCGGTCGTCTTAGTGTCCATTGAGGAAAGCCTATGTTCAGCAGTAGACGGTAAAAGGCAGGTGACGATGATGGTGGTGATGGTGATGATGATGATGCTGATGATGATTAATACAAAAATAAGCCAGTATTTCTTTGAATACCATAATCGTATTATGCTTACTTACATCAACTTATACTAAAGGATAAAATATTCTCTTACGTATGTACCTTATGTTAAGCGCAAAATATGCATTGACGTCGCTAGCTCGATGTCAACACGGTGTATCCATTTTGTGTCGGTTTCTTGTAGAAATGAGGTATCGGGGCCAACCGGACACTTCAACTCCGGAATATAAGCAAAGTCTCCTCTTAGAGATGTGAGAGTTACATAATATTACAAATGTGTAAAAAAAAGTAAAGTCCACTACAGACAGTGCGACATAAAACACTTTATGTCCTTCTGCTGGGCACGGGTCTCCTCCACGAAATCCGGCGGGGAGGGCAATGGGCCATAGTTCACCGATGCGCTGGCCCAATGCGGGTTGGTGAACTTCACATACCTTCCTTTTTCATGCAGGTTTCCTCACGATGTTTTCCTTCACCGGTGAGCGAACAATGGTCTCGTGTTTGGGGTAAACTTAGAAATTTAGAAAAGCCAATTTCAAGGCACGCACGGATAGGTCAGGATTGAACCCGAAACCTCTCGCATATGAGGCCGAGTCCGACCACCACTGGACCATCGTCGCTTACAAATTCATTCGTTCATTAATTGAGGCCTATGTTCTGCATTTGACTGATATTAATAATGATTATCGATTCTCAGACCGTAAACATCTAAAAACCCAAGTAAATTCGGTAAAAGCTGCGGGTAACGACTAGTTTTAACTGCCGTAGAGGCTATATTATAATGATAATTAACATACTTTTGATAATTAATATGATTTCTTGGACCCGGACACGGATAATATAATTTAACTTTTTAGTTATAATTTAACGTGCAAGTAACGGAAACCCTTCACTGCCGTTCAAGTTCATGTTATTTGTACGTAAGGGCAAGTAATATTATTACACTAGCTGATGCTTGCGGCTCTGCTTGTGTTAACTAAGATTATCAGCCGCCTCAGGATTGATGATGATTATTTTGTGACCTGTATAACATCAGCTATCTGGCAGTGAAAGTCACGTTAAAATCGGACCAGTCGTTTTATAGATTAGCCGGAACAAACAGACAGACCGACAAAAATTTTAAGAATTGATTTTTGATGTACCGCTTAGTGAAAAGCTGTTAATTGGAACTAACAAACACTACAAATTTCTTTATTTGGTTTGTATAATCTACATCATCATCATCATCACCATTATCACCAATACCACCACCACCACCACCATCATCATCATCATCATCCTTTGTCCGATCACTGATAAACAAATAATATTTAAGGTCAATGGCCGACTGATATTATAATATAATATGATAATTATCTAATTTTATTTATTCCATGTATTTATTTTTGGCTTGCCAGCCATTCAACATTTTCCATGAAATTCATTTAGAAAATTGGTCAGGATCGGAACCAGATCTCTCACTCAAGAGACCCCTACCCACTAAAAACCCTCGGAGTTATTACCTAAGAAGAAATTGAATCTCTTTCTTAAGTATCATAAATTGTCCCTTACCTATGCGTACCCCACTATTATAAATGGCTTCCTCTAACAGTATTATTCTGATGTAGGTGAATATGACATATCATTGAACCTACATTATTCAATCCTCAATTCTGCATCTCAAACGAATTATTTTTTTTAAATTATTTTTTACTCTTTATTGCTCACTTTTTTGACGTACTTCAAGTGTACAAGTTGCTACCTACGAAATAAACATATTTTGATTAGATTTGATGCATATTTCGGAATTGCCTGATACTTTCTCCATAAGAATGCATTCAATATTATGAACAGTTTATGTAATTTTTATCATAAACATACTTTAGTAACATAAATACACTTATTTTTAATTTGCTCAAAGGTTGATAAGCATCCAGAGTTGTGATGTTAAATATTTTATTTCATTTTCAACTAGCAGCTCTCCCGCGGTATCTCCCGCGTACTTCCGATTCCCATGACAGTACGGTGATAAATTATAGCCTATGTATTATCCTGATGTATAATCTATGTTATTGTAAAATTTCATTAAAATCCACTCAGTAGTGTTTACGTGAAAGAGTAACAAACATCCATACATACAAACTTTTACGTTTATGATATTAGTAGGAAAAGTAGGACTAGTAGGATACATCGATTTTGAAAATATATACCTGAATGCATTTTAATGATCGTGCAAAGAGCAAGGTGATCATTATTTTTACTTATTTTACATGACGTTGAAATCTCAAGGATTAGAGAGAGGTTTGTTGGATATACTTTAAATGCGTTTTTTTAGAAAATAACATCCCTACTGAATACGTCATATAATAGGGAAATAACACTATCAATTACTAGCTGTTGCCCGCGGCGACACACTTGTTAACTGAGTTTTAACGACGGCTGATTATATTGTTTTCTTATGTTTACGCGAATTTCACTCATTATAATAAAACAACTTTTACGGATTTTATCGCGGTTTATTTAGTTTTTTATGAGCCCGACGTTTCGGATACTTTACACCAACCATGGTCACGGGAGGACCATGGTTGTGTACCATGAGTCCAGCGGCTGATTATAATTATTTTTGGAACGAAGTTCCTTACGGCAGGCTTGGAGGGGATAGAGATTTTGCTGCGCGACAGAACTGAAAAAAATGTGATAGTAAAACCGTAAGAAAAAATGCGTGGAATAAAAGCGTTAAATGAGACGTGCGCAAGCGCGACAGTCGCATACACAAGCGAGTAGTGTATTATAATACCTTTCTTTTTAACCGAAGGAACTTCGTTCCTACCTGGTGTCCCACGACACCACATTTCTTTTTTTATAAGCCTAATTTAGCCAAAGTTACAGGGAATGCAATTCACATGTATCTAGATTCTAGGTCACCCGCGAACGCCTATTACTCGTGCTAACTACCGCATATCCCGTGTCCGATAGGTTGACAGCGATGACGAAATGAGTGTTGGATACGACCGCAACAAGCATACTATGACTATTTGTGACTATTCGATATATTTTTTGGTTTTTATTTTATGAATAACATGAAAATTAATATATAGGCGATAAATCGATAGTTAGGATACATTTTTCAAAAATTTCGTTTTATCCGTGTTATCAGGCTACGAAAACCGCTACAAATTAGAGTATAAACCCAAAATTACTTTGTTATAAGAGCTAAGTTGGAAAATCAGGCAGTTTTGAATGCAAAATAACCTGGTTCGTGTCTTCAGTCCGTTTTTCAAGTTCCTTCCTATAAGGGTAACTAAAACAAAACAAACAAACAATTTTTGGGAATATTTGAAATAGCGGTGGAGCTAGCGTTTAAAGTAAAATATAATATTAATAAATTAAACTATCCGAAACTATTGACTTTTCTATTAAAATGATTCAACAGATTTTCTTACTTTATTACCTATCTCAATGAAGTTATTTGACTCAAGAATAAATCTTGATTTATTCGACATAGGTACTCATATATTGTAATTTTATGAGCAAAATCTCGTCTGAATATGAAATACTAAGTCAGTTTCAAATTAGAAATGTCATCGTATTTCACCAGACATGCCTTATACTAAAGCGATGCCTTTCTAACGCTGTTTTCGTGGCTTCCTTGTAAGATTTTTTTTGAATTTCCTATTGGATTTTATTCAAATTCTTACTGACTGTTTTGAAATGTTTAAGCTTCTAAAAAGATTTCTGAAATTCCAGTATCATTATCCGATTTTAAAAATATATAAAAATACTTAAGTGAATATAAAACTATATAAAAGAAGGATTTCTGTTGATTAAAATTATGAAAAATTAATTAATATTATAAAATCCTCTTTTTATCTGGTAAAAATTTAATTTGTTTTAATTCAAACTGATTTTGCTGATAAATAAAATGCGACTATTGCTAATTGATTAGATGTTTTGTATAGTTTTAGTCGTAAAATAGTCTCGAAGCAAGTAGTTAATTTCTGCTAATCTTAGTACAGAAGCAATGTTCCACAGGGGAATTTACTAGGATAGTGGCAAGTATAAAAACGAGGGTATGACACAGCTGTATTCTTACCACATACAGTATGTTGCAAAAAGGATGTCCTATAAACAATAAAAATTTAAATTAAAATGATAATAACAAAATATTATGTAATATTATAGTCAATTTACTAAATGGTGAATTAATAATTAAAGTAGGTACAAATATACCTAAAATTAATGTACACAAACGCCACAGTTCTATATTTATCAATTCAAATGTTCTTAAGCTACTTAAACGAACATGTCTTGAGGCCGAATCAATACGAGCTTATACCGAACAAAAAAATGTAAAAACCCGCACTGACGCACGTCTGTTGAGAGGTGCTTGTCCTTCCTATGATAAAATATTCCAAGTACGGTTGACGATATTTCCAAAACAAATCCAGTCCAATTACATGCTATTCTGGTGCTTGTAGACTTGACTTAAGTTCCATTTTATTCTACAACCGAATAATCGAATTCTTCACAAATTCCTACGTGTGTAGTAAATGATCGCAATAACGATTGTTATTGTTTATTATAACTTGTTCTGGCCTCTGCTTGATGGAAACTTCCTATGTTCCTCAATTTTTTGTATGATTTTATTTCAATCGAATAACCGGTTTTAAATTGTAATTGTTTATTATAATTGTAATTGTTTAATATTTCTTTCATCATCATCATCACTATAATTTTCCTCATCAGATAATATTTACATGAATTCATTTACATATTGTTTTAATTGATTTTCAGACTTTCATTTTCTTATGAACTTACTACTCTTAGTACAGTGATTGTATTACACACCCATTTTTAAATCATAGCATTGAAGGAACATAATATGCTAATATTTATTTCTGTTACATAGTAGGGCCTTAACAACTAATTAGATTTTGGTAATGTTTTTTACGTTTCGTTATGTGACTTAAGCATTTTAAGCAACTTAAAAAAATGAATGGAGAATTTTTGTAAAATAGTTTTAAACTTATTTTGTTATCCAATCCGATATCCGAGACGATATAAATTCATCATCATCATCAGCCTCTACCCGTTCACTGCTGAACATAGGCCTCTCTCAATGAATACCAAGACGAACAATCCTTTGCCACTCGGGAATGAACTTACTTAAGCTAATGCATAAAAGATAAGAACTATTTTGTTTCTTCTGCAGTTTTAATTAGGATCTCTTGCAGACAGCGCTTAATTAAAATAATTTCTTCTTTGACATCCTGTTGGACTCAATATATTTTAATTAATGACATACTTGCGAAGAAGATTTATATAGTAAATTCATGTTATTTCTGATTCAAGGTGTCAGATTTACCTCAGATTTGATTAGTATTATCATAAGCGATATGTACATTTCTTTCTTTAATTTGTATCATTTCTCTTAATCTTGAATTGTTCTTGGCCTGAGAAAGTAACAGCTAAAGTAACTTAATAATATTAGTATGGTATCTAGAATAAGTGTAAGGTCGATAGTGTTAAATAGTTTGTCTATATTTTTTAAATAACACGGATAATCGGGAATAATACTACAAAAAAAGGCTTCAGAATCAATATTTTAATTCTGCAGAATTTATTTATTTACTATAGTGGTTTAAAGTATAGTCAAAGCATTTCAATAATATAATGTTTTTACTACTTAAAATAATAATTGCTATCAAGAGTACTTTTACGCTCTTCAAATACAAAAAATTAATTCCCGAATGTTACCTTAATTCTTCGGCCTTAATGATATTTTTGTATGTGTGTGTGTGTGCAAGTAGATCCGAGAAAAACCATACTTGTATAGATTCACGATTCAGTTCACTACAGAACAGCGTTTAGTCAACTAGTTCATTAATAAATATTTTATTATTCATAAATGTAACAAAGTACTAAAATATTTTTGTTATCAATAGCACATTTGCTAACCAAGCTACATTAATTTGCACGTTACTCAGCGTCCGAAATTACATCTTATTCCTATGAAACGACAGAAATTCATAAGTAGGTATAAATCAACACTGTGACATTCCTATTACGTTAAGATGATATGTGAAATATATTCACTTTAACTTTTTCCCACTGCTTTCAAACCAAATTGAGATCAGTTAATTTTTTTCTTTAAGCGGTACCTTTAACGCCGGGAAATGGTGGGTATGTGGGACTCTCTGCGCCCGAAAGATGGTAAGCGGACGCAGCTCTATCCACTAAAACCCGGTGAGTGCCACCTATGCCTCCTTTGGTGAGGTGCCCTAGATCTAAAAGCAACAGGGCACCTCAACGGCTAATCAGTCCCGCAGGGGACCGACACCACCTCCACAGAGGGGTTGCCCCGCACCAAAGGACAACCCCTCCCAACGCCAGGACCGTACAATAAGAATACTATTATTTATAACTAGCTCTACCTACGACTTCCTTCCCGTGGATGAATTTAAATAATAATGGCATTTTTAGTCAGCAAACGCCACGCTGTGTTTAAAATATAGGATGTTACAAACTTACTCTCTGTCTTAAAAGGCTTTAGCCTATAGTTTACTATGATCAAGTTGATCGATTTTATTCAACTCACTTCATAGTACATAAGATATTGTGATATACTTACCTACTCCTACGAATGGCTGTATAGAATAAATCATCAAAGTAATTTTCCACTAATGTTCATTATATTGCACCTGTGTATTAATACGTATACATTTAATAATGCAAATAGGCAATGTTATTAATAAATAAACCAGTTTAGTTACTGTCTGTTTATTTTAGTTATTCTTTTATAACTACTACATTAATTGTTACTTGTAGTTGCACTGCAAAATTCAACGGAAAATAGTGACTAAATTTACTTATTTAAGATGCTAGATCATTTTCTATCAACCTGATATAATCATCCGATTCTAAGCACTTTTTTATAAATTATTAGCTGTGGTCGCATGTGATCTTGGGTAGCATTTCTAATTATTTAGGCTAATTACTTTTTGTTTCTAGGCTTTTAGAATGAAACAAAAGTCAATGAAAAAAAAAACCAAAAAAAAAAGAAAGCCAAAGAAAAAAATGTTTATCGTTCTAGCTTGAAAGGTTATGCATTTCCATACAAAATTTTATTTCCTTTTTTTTTAATCACCAACTTAAGGGTTAATTTTATTTATTTATTTTTAGCCAATTGCATAGATTCTATCGCGGGCCTTGAGCGCGGGGACCGAATCGAGAAATTCCGTAACGAAAAAACCTTATGGTCTCAAGCCGTGGAAGATCGTCCTTCACTGATCTGATAACCAGATGAGACGTATTTTTTATCAAATATTTTGTATAAACAAATGTGCCGATAATTACTTGCCTATCCAAAAGTGTTCATGGCTTTAATTAATTTTTCTTCATCACTTTCATAGTTTTGATAACCACATGACTTTTTTTTTACTTTATAATAATAATATGTAAATGCGTGATGTTAACGCTTTTATTCCAGCACTTTGTTCGTTTGCTTATTTCACATTATTGTAAATTACAACAAAAAAAATTTAACTGTTAAGTAATTATTGTTACTAAAACTAAAAAGGCAAAGGCTTATATTTGTTTTACTGTTCAATTGCACTATCAAAAATGCCTTTTCTTACAAGCTTGTCTGTCGGTTCCTAGAAAAGCGATAATTTCAATCATTCAGTTTGTTGCTGTGGTCTGAAATTGCTGCACTATCAAACTTGCTGTGTTTGGACGCCCTATATCAGCGAAATAGCAATCAACAGTTCAACAACTTCTAAGTGAACTGACACTTAGTAGATATTTTAAGATATTGCATCCTTATATGCTATAAGATATGATATTTTATATCAAAGTTTCTCTAGCAAGTGGTTTAGTGCCAAGGTATTTATATAATATATGGTTCATAATTTTCTGATATATAGCTCAAGTTATTTCTAACAAACATACATATAACATACGTAGTAGATTGTTTATAATATAATTGTTTATTACTAATAGCGGTAAAGTGTTACAATAGTCCATTCATTGCAGTGTTTCATTAAACTAAAGTATTACAAGTAAACATGTTGTCGTCGTCTTGATCTTAATATACATCATATAAAAGTATGTTTATTAAAAAAATATCAAACAATTGATTATCTTTAACATAATCGGCAAAGGTTTTTTCATAGGCCTCTTTGCGTGGTAGGTATAAGAAACTATCATACTACCGCTCCGCTAACCACCTTCTAGAAAAAGTAGTAGTAATGTTAACCGATTTGAAGGAACCCCCCCCCCCCACATTTATTCTATGTACTTGGAGGGAGGGGGGGTTCATTTAATTTTATCTTGAAGCTACTTCTATAAATATGTATTTGCTATTAACAGTCATTGGTCACAAACAATATAATGGAAATACCTAAGCATATATTCAAATACAGTTAACAAACGTAACCGGGTTACATGAAACCGCCTTTTTGTTGTTTCAAATTGACAATTAGAAAGCTAGTAATTAACCATAAAGAATTTACATGTTAAGCACATCCGTGGCACATCCTAACAGTAAATGAAAAAATACAAATGAGAAAGGTCAGCATTTTCTGTGTTAAGTAAAAGTTTTAATTTCGTGATTGATAATTTCTATGTTATATAATACTTCACACGTTTTTTTAATGAGATGAGCCTATTAGCTGTCTCCTTGTCATGAACTATGTATAATCTAAGATTCATGAAGATCGGGCTTAAACCTATTCAATTTGGCCCCCGTAGTGCCTACATTTTTATTACATAGTATAAAACAAAGTCACTTCCTTTGTATGTATGCTTAAATCTTTGAAAGTACGCAATGAAATTTATGCGTTTTTTAAATAGATAGAACAATTCAAGAGGAAGGTTTGTATGCATATTACATGCTCAACATAATATTATACCCGCTCAGATCACGTTCTAAGTCTTAGTTAACGCAGGCAAAGTTGCGGGTAACAACTAGTATCATGATAAAAGCAAACATATACCTGTAAAAATAATCACTACACACGTGCCTATTAATGTCAATCCCTTTTGAATAAAATGTTTGCCACCTTCCAGGAGAATGCGCTATTGTATTGCTGGAGCTTTTATCAGCTTTGTCTGACACCGAGCTGAAAGAATGCGTTGCATAAAGCATTGTTTTATAACCTGCGTCGTGTGTTACGTCATAAAAACACTATTTTCATCAACTTATGTAACTTTATGTTTTTTTTTTCATGATAGGGGCAAACAATCATATCATCGGGGGGTTAGTGATCGCCCACGGGATTATAATACGTATATCCCAGCATTAGCATATATACATGTAGTTTGAGAGGAAACTTATAGGAACGACGATAATGATGCAATTATACGATCATTAGTACTATTTGGTAGTTTGTATAGACTGGAAGTCGAACCCCTGGGCTTAGCCTAACTCATGCACATCAGCGAATATTATGTGTTATAACAAAATATTGATTTCTCGTGAACATTTACGTAAATATTTATCGTTCGAATATTCACGCTTAAGCTCGGTACTCAATTATATCAAAATAGGTTGTTATAATAAATGTTTGATGATTAATATTTTGAATCCTTATTACGTACGTGGCAATTAGTAGAACTTCCATAAAATCAAAGACAATAATTATATGTCACCTAGAAGGCTTTGCAAAACATTGGATGTTAGTTACTTCGAATAATTTTATCTCAATATATGAAAACAGATATATTTAAATATATCGGAGAATTCTAAAATGCAGAGATTACAATATATAAAGTGTGCATTATGATTTTCATTAATCAGTAGCCCGTACTCAACCAACACATAGATCACTTAATTAACTGCCAAATGGTCGAACTATACACACCTAATATTATGAACCACGGAGACGCGCAAACTCGTATCTTGTTGGGGTTAAATTTGACTAGATCAAGTCCGGGATTATGGTTAACAGAGACGCGATTTCAGACAAAAGTTTTATTCGACACCCATTGACTTGTTCTCGAGAAATATTACAACAGCCTATTTATAGAGCATCTCCGATGCTGTCATCTGCATAACAATGAATGTTACTAATTTAGAGCATAATAATATATGCAGAAGAAATAAGGTGATAGTACACAGCCTTGCGGAACACCAGCATTAAAAGACTTAAGGTTTGAGCATGCAACAAAAAACAAAACAATCTGGATATTCCTGTCTGTCAAAAAACTAGTGATCTTCTTACATAATTACTTGGAAAGCTCAATAGGATGGTAGCTTTTATAAAATAAATTGTATAAAAAGAGAAATATATTATGATCAAAGAAAGTTTTCTAATCAAGCCAAGCTCGATTAATTTGTAACGGTCTCCTTTTAATTGATTAAAGGATATTGGGTGACCTTTACTTGGCTCAGATAAACCAACTCGATGAATAAGAGCTTCATAAAATTATTATTAGAATACATTTGTCTGTTGATTTATGTTATTAATAAGAAATTTCTCATTTATGTCTTACTTATAATGAATAATAAAAATGATATATATTGATATTGATGGACAGTATTCAGTAAGAGAAATTAGTGTGAGTATGTATTTTACATCTATTTCTTTTATGCTATAGTTACTTAAAAATAACACATAAAATATATTGCATGTTGCAAAACTTGCAGATAAAACCAAATAAAATAAATAGTATTGAGACATTATAGAGATACGCAACACAATCTTCAAAGGAGAAAAACGTACATGTAACAAAATTGTATGAACAAAAGCCTAAAATCAATTAAGCGGGAGGACCTGTAAAAAAACCGAGATTTTTGCGAAATTGAAAGGAGGAATGTTCCCTTGAAGAAGCGCTAGACAGATTCCCGGCAATTTATCCGACGGCTTTAGGGGGCAGAACGTACGTCATCTGTCTTGTCTTACATTATTGTCCCGTAAATCAGACTTGTAAAAGGAAAATGTAATGAAGTTAATCGATGTTATTAATTTATTGATGTATTAGTAGATAAACGA
The DNA here is from genome assembly GCA_905333005.2 of Lycaena phlaeas. NCBI lineage: Eukaryota > Metazoa > Arthropoda > Insecta > Lepidoptera > Lycaenidae > Lycaena > Lycaena phlaeas. Next base: position 6,035,965 of record HG995176.1, read on the forward strand.
CGCATTTATTTAATTAGAAATGTGAATAATTGAATTGATATTTAATTATATTCTGAATAGTAATGATACAAATTTGTCGGATTTTATCGCGGATTATGCTGTGACATATGGGATGTGATCATTACCATGGTTGCTTGTAAAGTATTTATTACATCCATTGGAAATATAAAATACAATCTAGCGATAAATAAGAACATCATGTTTTAATAATAATAATAATAATAATAATTGTTAATATGTTTTAATGAGTGAAATTCGAGTTAGTAAGCTTGAAGTTTGAAAACAAAGATATCATAAAAGTCAAAATCTGTGGAAAATTGATTTCAGTTTATTTTATCAAGCTTCGCTGTTTAAGTACCTACCGGTAAGTGAGCTTATTGTAAATGTCCGAGATGCGTCTTACGGTTCTTTTTGCGATGTTTTCCTTAACTTATCGGAGCAAGCAATGTTGCGGAGGTTTTGAACTATAAGAAAACTTCAAAATATCATTCACTAACGGCATTTACCTCCTAGGCCATTGTCGAGCATACAGTATTTTATTAAATAATATGAATGTTTCGTAGTGTACGTGGTAGTCATCCAAACTTAGAATATTTTATCTTTTGTCAATAATTCCAGAAGCGATGCATTCAACACATTAGCAAATAATGTTATTAATAAACATTAAACATTAAACATTTATTTATTTAGGAATATAATACACTGTTAAACTAACTTAATCTAACACACATTAATGCTTAAGCATTAATAACCCTGTGCATTGTAGGATTATTAAAATATTTTTTAGGACATTTTGTTAATTAAATTCATTTTAAAATCATTAACAAAATATATTATATCTATTTTGGTCATTTTGGGTATACTATTTATTGAGCACAACATATTTTCGGAAATTTTCGTGACAACCAATAACTATTTTATCTGTATTATTGGTAGACAAATCTTGATAAAATAATAGAGAACAGTGATAAAAAATTATAATACCTACTAATATTATAAATATGAATTTAAGATTGTTGATTACGCTTTTACGCGAAAACTACAATCATCATGAAACTTTGTAGTAAGTAATATTATATTCTAGGAAGTATTATAACAGTAAGTAAAGAACAGTAGTAGTAACAGGATTCTTTTTTGGAAACAAAATAAATCTGCTAACGCGGGCGAAGCTCCAAACAACAGCTAGATAATAAGCAATAAAGCAGTGATAATAAGGGAAATTATAGTTTTATATTATATAAATTAAAATACTTGTAAGGAATAATATTATCCAAATAATATTTTTTCGATTTGAACAAATCATTGCACCGTGGCATTTTCGCTTCTCTGTTATTTCTACGAAAAGGAACAGTGGCTATGCTTACTACCTGAAATAACTACACACCTGTACATTCAAAAACCTGTACATTCAAATGTTGTCTATTCACCGTGCCTTAGATTAAAACTGTCAATTAAATAAGCATTAAAAAAACGTGAAGTATACATTGCGTTCATTGAGGGAGGCCTATGTTAGTGAACGGATAAAAGCTGATGATAATGATGATGATCCATTCAAATAAATATTAGCAGTTCCGCGTGTTTTTAGCCGCCTCAAAATTGAAAAGATAAACTTTCATTATAAAGATACACTTTTCTTGAAAAAAACTAAATTATATTATTATTTTTACACACTAAGCTATATTAGTTGTACAATCTAAGATAGGTACGGTTAGTTCGTAATTCGGCTATTAAATGCAAAAGTAATTTTCGTTAAGACAGCTTTTGGAGATCCAAAGACTTCAAATGTTTAAAATTAGTATAAATAAAATTCCATTGCAAGAACCTCAACATATAAAAAATATCTACATACAACATAACACATCGATTACTCTGCCAAGCAACCTTATGTTGATTGATTATAACTTTATTTAAATATTCATTTCAAATTTTGTCTAGAAAAGATCAGATGTTTTAAAACAAAAACGCCTGTATTTCTGTCATAGCAATGACATTGTATGTGTAAACGTGCTACACCCAGAACGCACCATAATACTGCTTTAATAGTTAATATAACAATATTACAAGCTTTCCATAAGAATATTAAGCGATTAAATGTCTGTTATACAATACCTATGTGAAAATATATTTTAGTAGGTCTGTTACCTACTGAAATTCACTTTCACTCAGTTTATTTCTTACGTAAAGCAGATTTGGGGCTTTAAGCGCTAGATTGCCTTAAACCTGAAACCAAAAACATTATTATATTGTATGTCGCAGATTATTAACAGATAACCTAGACCCAGAATTTTATATATGTAGGAACACTAGATTAGATATTCTAAAATGAACTTAGATTTACCTTATATCCCGATTCTGTGAGGTATGTTATGTAGTGTGCTGATGTAGTAATTGTATTAGGGGCTTAGACCATTTATTTCTACCACACCCAAGCTTTCAATATATTTTTGAAACGAAGTTCCTTATCGCGCGTTGTGAAAGGGGGCTAGACGGAAAAAATTCGTACGAAAAGTTGTCACGACACTTTTTGCTATAGTAAGCTATTGTAAGCTGTGCGGCGTGCGCATGTTTCTCGGTCTCTCTCTCTCTCTCTCTCTCTCTTATAGAAAGCAAGCCAGATATATTCATTTCTATTTCGCATTGAACAGTGTGGTGTCGCGACGATTATTTTTGTTGAGTGTATACAGGATTTTTGTAAATAATAATTATTATTTACAAAAAACCTTGTACACCTACACTTGGATGGAACTTCACTCCAACCGGGTGTCCCTTGACACCTCTCAAGTTTTTTGTTATGCAGAATAGATAAACATCATAATATAACGAATTTCAACTTCAGCGCCCTTTATCAGGTCCAAAACTAATTAATTTAAATGTAATAATACGAACAAGTAAACAAAGTCGTCCGTGGACGACTAATAAAGGCAAGTGTTACCAAATTTATTCATGTCTTATATTAAATTTCGTTGGAAAGTATACATCGAATTAAGTTGGCTTATATTGTCATAGGTCGTTTGGAAAATAATCCTGGCTAATTTGGACCGAACAGGGATTAACCTAACTTCAAAAACGAAGCTGCGATAATAATATTACGTGGTTTTTGAAGCCTCATTAAGATTATAAAATTATAAATAAATTATCAAATCAGCTTAAATTTAAATACTCGTATAACATCATAATGAAACAAATTTACGGATTTTATCACGGCTTATTATTATTTTCTTACAAGTTCGACGTTTGGTCCTCCCGTGACCATGGTTGCTGTAAAGTATCAGATATATCGGGCTTGTAAAAAAGAACTTAATAAACCGCGATAAAATCCATTTTGTTTCATTATAATGAGTGAAATTTGCGTAATCATAAGAAAACAATATACATATACGTATAACACTTTAATTAAAATTGTTATGGGAATGATTTTTTTGTTAAGTTATAATATCTTTACATAGTTATCACATCGTGTTAAAGTCTCAATAGTTATATAGCGCGGCAAATAAAAAACTTATACATGTCTTATTTAACATAGTGACAATTATATTATACACATAAGCATTATGATTTTATGAGACAACTTTTATGAATTTGCGTCGCAGATACTTAGAAGGTACTATTAGTTACTAATATATTACATACATACATTTCTTTGTATATTTCTTCCGTAAAACTGCTTTATTGTGTTTCCGAGAGAAGGGCAGACAGTTTGATTACTGGCACAGAGACTTAACGTGTTATGTCTCAGTATAGGCAACACATAAGTATGTTACGTGGTAATCCAGGTAAACTCCTTTATGTTTATCATTGTTAACCTATGCTGTCCCACTGCTGGGCAAAGGCCACCCCCAAGTTCTTCCATGATATAATAATTATTCATGTTTATAGCAGACATTAATCATTTACATTTGTCTATAAGGTTATACGTTTGTCAGTTTTTCTATATTTATAATCAAATAATTTGTTTACTATACTTTTCCCGGGATCCAAATTTGAACTCTTTGTCCTACCAAAATACTAAGTCACACGACCAGGTCCTGTTATATGCCATTCCGAGTGAATCAACTAAAAAAGTTTCAAAAAAACTACAGACAAAATATTATTTTATCCTTGAAATATTTTACCCTTTCACAGTTCGTTCATCTCACTTCACAAATAATTAAAAGGTTCAATGCAAATAAAATGCAAAATCTTTGAAGTTACGTTAAATATGTTTCAATTTTCCGCTCAAGATTAGCGAGGGCAATGAAGCAAGGGTTTACGTTAATAAATTATGCCCAGCTCATTTAGCTGTGCAGGCATTTTACAGTCCTTGTTCTTTACCATTTTCAATTACACTAAACCTCCTTAGATTGAGACATTTTAATTTGGTTCTATTATGTATTCTATTATATCAGTAATTATTATTTCAAAAATAATTATATTGCTTTCTTATATAAGAGATTTTAATGAAATCATATGTCATGTTTCCTTTTCTTCAGGAAGAAGTATTGAATCGTAACTATATAAATATAGTAACTTATAACTGAAATTGTATGTTGATTTGGTGTTTACCAGCAATGTATTAGAATACCAGAAAGGAAAAGGTTGATATTGTGTGCACACAATTTAAAGTTATTCAAATATTTAGTTATGTGGCTTTTTAAATAAAAGATAAAAACTTACCAAATGCTATCATATTTTTTCATAAAACAAAGACAAAATTATAAAGAACTTTGCTGAATACAAGGCTCCTTCAATTAAAAATAAATGCACTTTGCGTCTTATACAAGACAGTCTAGCGAACATATTTGATACTATAGTAATTTCAAACACTTTTCCCATTAATTTCTTTCACTTTATTTATGTTCCAAGAAGATTCATTTGAGTAACAAGAAAAAACTCGATTAAGTACAGGAAAAAAGTTAAGCTTTCAGTCGATTGACGTTTCATCTTAATCACTATCCGACGGGCTATAATTATATAAATAAATCGCTACAGACAACCAAGAGATTGAATGAACAAGTGAAGTAAATCATTTATTTAAATTTAATGGGTCTTTTGCTAGTAAGGCATATTTGTAAGTATGGTGGAGTGTAAGCAGTTTAAAATGCATAAATTAAGTATTTTAGATTAAAGACTTGCAATACTGTAGGATTTTTTATAGATACAGAAAGTATAAGGAGAAGTAAAACTATAATAAAATAAAATGAATAAAAAATTTAGCAGAATTAAAGATTGAAGTTATTCATAGACATAAAATAAACGTTCAGATTAATCTTACATGCAATAGCCTCAAACATCACAAGAGTAAGGAGGATAACATTTTGAGATGCATTAAAATAACTGGAAATCGGAAGTTTATTGTTCCAAAAAGATAAAATAATAACATAATTTAGATTTTAGATTATATATTAGATTAGACATTAAAATAATAAAAACTAACACTATAATAAACTATAATATTATAATTAATAATTAAAGACATCGTATCTTTAAAGAATTTAATATTGATAGTGCAAGAGACGACATCAAACGAAAGTTAATTTGCAAAGCTTAAAGCTTCATCTAAACTCTATAGTGGACAAAACTTTAGCACTCTGTTTTACGAAGTTAATAATATAATAATGCAACTAGTGTCTTCAATCAGAAGATACAGATATTTTCTATATCATTTTTCGTGGAGGCACTAATAATATTTAATATCTGTCAAATTATCTAGCTATATATATAAAGTTTTATTAATTTTAAAATTGCTTTACATACAGTTAACATTTAAGATTGTTTTACATCGTCTAATGTATTAACGCAATGCTAAACATATTGGTATGTAATACTTATCATAATATATTATTTACCCAAAAAAATAAGCCGTCACTCAAAGTAACTAATTTCACAATTATTATAATTATAATGTTGTTATTTGACAGCTATAGAAGAGATGTCGAAAACGGGCACACACGGATCATATGCTACATATAAAACCTACTGTATACAATATGGGCTATATAAAGAAAAATCACATTCAATCTAAAGCCGATGCCGTTCAAACATACATTATCCAAATTTAAATTATAAATATGAAATATCAACATTCATTACATAAAATTATATTTACATACATTTATTTTCAGAATATTGGATATCGCTATTGAAATTGCTACATTTATATTTGTATACAATCTTTTATATTAGTACTTTTGAGATTGATTCTAAATCAAATATAATATGAAAGCGGTGTCCTCTGTGAAGTTTGTTTCATTCTGAATCAGGCACTTAATTCACCTGTTGCTTATCGATTATCAAAAACACATTACTGGTTTTTATGGTATGGGCTTAGAAATACCGCGGATGGCAGTTATTATTTATGTACTATTTAAGTGAGGTAGGAGATTAATTACAAATCGCGTAGAGATTTTGAACTATTTATTTTTTGTATTCATTTTCAGTTTTCGCTTTTAGCAGCGTCTTGTAGTAGTTTCGTAGTTTAGCACATAATCTCTTTAGTACCTTGTTATGGAAGGTGATTTAAGAAATCTGCTCCAACTAAATTAATCGCCGTAAGGCTATAGAGTTCTGAAGCGAAGGCCACGTTCAAAAAGACAGAAGCTACGTCAACATCTAACTATATAGATGGGATGACATATCACAGCGCATTGGTCGAGTCAAGTTGCATATTAATTGGGAGATAAACCGTCTCTGCGTTTTTTCAAATGTACAGAAATAGACGGAAAATGTTGACAGTGATGATGATGATATTGGTGATTCAAAATATTTACATTCATAATGAAAATCTAGTAAGTGATTATAAAACAAATCATCACACTTATAAAGATTATTATATCATATTGTGTAAAAGTAAAGTATGAATTTATTTGATGCCACTGCTGGGCATGGGTCTCCTCTCCTCGTAATCAGGCGAGGAGGGTACCGAGCCATAGTACCTTCGATGCGCTGGCCCAATTCGGGTTAGTGAACTTTACACACCTTCAAAGACTGTCAATCTCATCAAGCATGCAGGTTTCCTAACGATGTTTTCCTTCACCGGTGATCCGTCTTATTATTATTATTCAAAGAGTGGCTGTTCCAGGCAAGGCCTGCCTTCGTATCACTGCGACCAGGGTTGATGTCGTTATGTGTTAATAAAAAGTAATATTACTATGAAAATGTTTATTTAGGGAACTTATTACTTAATAACTTATCGGTACAATACACAGCTACAGCCACATCAGATCAGAGAGAGCGGGAAGTATAGACTATAGAGTACAAGACATTTTTAATGCATAGACATCAATTATTATAATATTACATTGTCTATTACCAACACCCCCTTTCAATGTAATATTAATTTTAAATTTTACTGTTTCAAATTACACATACACATATTGACAAATTTTAACAATGATAAAGCATTCAAAGGTTTAGTTAATGCATCTGCTAGCTGATTTTCAGTTTTAATATAGTTTAGTACAATTTTTCCTTTCTTTATTAATTCTCTTACATAGTGGTAGCGTATATCTATATGTTTTAGTCTTTTTATACAATCTGTACTAGCCACTTTAATAGCAGATTGATTGTCACAAAACATAGTAACTGGACACATTTTTTCATTTGGATATAAATCTTTCAATATGTTTATTATCCAACATGCCTCGCTAGCAGCCATACTCATAGATATATATTCTGATTCGGTTGAAGATAGACTAACAGAACATTGTTTCTTAGAACACCAAGATATCAGGCAATTTTTAAACATAAAACAAAACCCTGTGGTAGATTTCCTATCAATTAAATCTCCACCCCAGTTAGCATCACAATAACCAATTAGTTTTCCTTTGTCATCACATTTATAAACTAGCTTATAGTCTAATGTATGTTTAATATATCTTAACACTCTCTTCAATGCTGACAATAACATACTATTAGCTTTATTCTGGTACCTACTTAGAATGGATACAGATATAGACAAATCAGGCCTTGTACCACACACTGCATACATGAGACATCCTATTATTTGTCTACATAAATTTTCAATGTCTTTATCTGGCATTTCATTACACTTCTGATTAAATACAAAATTTTGATCAATAGGGGATGATAGAGGCTTACAATTTTCCATATGAAAGTGTTTTAAAACATTTTCTAAATATTCTTTTTGGGATAATTCAGTTACACCTAATTGTAAATTTTGTTTTACATTAATACCAATGAATTCTGATATAAAACCTAAATTCTTCATTTTAAATTCTTTACACAACATACTTTTAAACTCATCCACACAGCCCTTGTCCGTTCCAAAAATCAAAATATCATCGACATATAATAATACATAAATTTTATGTTTACTATTGTTTTTTACATAGAGACATGAATCAGCTTTAGATTTTATAAAGTTTTCCCTAATCATTATTGAGTTAAACTTATCATTCCAGTCTTTAGGAGACCTTTTCAAACCATATAGAGACTTATGTAGTTTAACAATATTTTTATTTCCACTAAATGCCCCTTCTGGTAATTGCAAGTATACATCATCATTAATTTCTCCATAAAGAAATGCTCCAGTCACATCCATTTGATATATTGGTAAGTTTAACATGGTTGCGACAGACACAAACAATCTAAAAGTGGTTAGTTTTGCTACTGGTGCATAAATATCATTATAATCAAAATCATCATTTTGCTCAAAGCCTCTAGCTACTAATCTGGCCTTGAATTGTTTTACCCCATTATTATACTTAATTTTGAATACCCATTTACTAGTAATTACCTTACAATTATTTGGCTTTTCACAGTATTCCCATGTCCTGTTTTCTGCTAGTGTGTTCAACTCTGTTTTGATTGCCTTCTCCCATTCTGATGCATTTTCATGTCTCATAGCTTCTTGATATGTTCTTGGTTGATCCTGATCTAACAAGACCACATTATTACACCTGTAAAATGATGTTTTCTTTCTTGTACGCTGGCTATGCTCTCTCACAAGTGGCTGTGTAGTGTCCATTGCTTCATCATCACTACACTCTTCACTTGTACTTGGTTCATACACACTACCTATGTCAGAACATTCAGAACTTGTAGTACTGGAGTCCTCCTCTAGCAATGTTTTATTAAAATTTTTGTTTGACATGTCTCTCTCTTCTTGTTCATCTTCCAATATTATATTATGATTTAATTCCTTTGAGTTCCTTAAAAATATGACATCCCGCTTAATCTGAACAGTATTGTTTTTGTCGAAAAATATTCTATATCCTTTTGTTTCCTCTCCATAACCCACCATAAGTCCATTTTCACCTTTAGGGTCCCACTTTCTTCTCTTTTCATCCGGAATGTGTATGAATACAGGTGTTCCAAAAACCTCTAAATGTTCTATATTATAGCTTCTTCCTGTCCATGCTTCATATGGAGTTTTATCTTTGTCAGTACTCAATCCTGTTCTGTTTATCACAAAGCATGCAGTGTTTATTGCCTCAGCCCACAACTTTTTTGGTAATTGTTTGGCATACAATAATGATCGAGCTGCTTCAACTAATGTCCTGTTTTCACGCTCAGCTTTTCCATTCTGCTGTGGAGTATATGTTACAGTTGTCTGATGAATAATTCCATACTGGGTAAACATTTCTTTCATTTCCTTATTTATGAATTCCAAACCATTATCACTCCGAAAGTATACAATGTTATTACCTGTCATATTTTGACTCATCTTAATGAATTTCTCAACATAAGTCTTGACTTCATATTTCCCTTTCAAAAAATAGACAGTCCTAAAACATGAATAATCATCTTTCAAAAGAAGGAAGTACTTGGCTCCTCCAATGGAGGTCTCCTCCATTGGACCACACACATCGGCATGAATTAACTCACATGTCCTTGAGGTTGTTGTTAGACTTATATTAAAAGGCAAGCGATGTGCTTTGCCCCCTAAACATCCTTTACAATTTCCAAGGTATTCATCAGTAGCCTCAATATTATTTCTTGCAAGCACCTTTTTCACCTGCTGTATATTTTGGTGCACTAATCTTTCATGCCACTCACTTAGTTTCAGTTTCACTTGAGTTGTATTTACAGCACTTTCTTTCAGTCGCAATTCCATAATATACATATTTCCATGACGATTTGCAATTGCACAAAGTATTTCATTTTTATAGAATTTGCATTTGTTTTCATCAGTTCTCATAATATAACCTTTATCTGTCACACAATTCACAGATAATAAATTAGCCTGAAGGTCTGGTACAAACAAGACATTTTGGAACGTAGTGTCAATCCACTCATGTCCATTGAATACCTGTGCTACCACCTGTCCACAACCTAGGGCGCTAATTGCCATTCCGTTTCCTACTATAACAGACTTCTTTTCAAGAGGCGAAAATGATCTAAACAATTGTCTTTCACGGCACATGTGTTCACTGGCACCTGTGTCTACCACCCACTTTGAATGCGAATAATGTTCAATTAATTTATCAATTTTTCCTGACACCACAAATGCATTGCTCTCTTTACTTAGCCGATATCTACACTCATGTTTAAGATGTCCAACCTTGTTGCAGTAAAAACACCTTTTACTACCTGATCTGTTCACCGAATCAGTTTTATTATTATCTTTGACCTTGCTCTTACACTCTGACTGATAATGTCCCAGTCTGTTACATCTGTAGCACTTTACATGTTTCTTGTTTAATGTATTCTTCGCAACAAAGGCAGATGTTTGCGGTGTTTCATCAATTTTCTCCTTCATACGTTCCTCCTCAACCAATAGTCTTGCCACCAAGTTGTTATAAGTTTGTTTTTCATCGGGTGCTGACTCCCAGGCTGAGACAAAATGTTTATAACAATCAGGCAATGACATAAGCACTTTAGTCACAACAAATTTATCTGATATTTCTTCTCCTAATTGTCGCAATTGATTCTGCATTTCCTTGATTTTAGATAAGAATAGAGACATTTGGATACCCTCTTCATACTTAAACTGGAAAAAGCGTTGATGCAAAATGTGTATATTCGTTTCACTTTTTTGTTCAAAAACAGCAACCAACTTGTTCCACATATCAGCAGCCGTGCTACACGATATTATATGTATCATAACTTCTTCGCTTATTCGTGTGACGATTATAGTTTGTGCTTTCGCATCTTTTGTCTGCCATGCCTGCGTATTTTCTTCAGTCTTTTTAAACTTTCCCTCAACCACATCTAACAATTCTTTCCCTCTAAGTACAACCGTTATTTGGAACTTCCACGTGTTCCAGTTCTTCGGCCCCTCCAACTTAATTACACTGATATTTCCATCCATATTTACTCTTTAAATGCTTTCCTGCCTGCTCGTGATCACGCGTTTTTCTTAACCTCAAAAGTGCCGCGTGCCGCTTACACTCACGTGCAGTATTCTTCTTACTTTTTATTTTATTATTAACGAATCTGGGCCCATAACCTGTCGTTATGTGTTAATAAAAAGTAATATTACTATGAAAATGTTTATTTAGGGAACTTATTACTTAATAACTTATCGGTACAATACACAGCTACAGCCACATCAGATCAGAGAGAGCGGGAAGTATAGACTATAGAGTACAAGACATTTTTAATGCATAGACATCAATTATTATAATATTACATTGTCTATTACCAACAGTTGATCTATTGTGATCGCCACTATTTACAGCTCCGGTCCAAGTCCTATTGTATCTATGAACTCTAGAACTTTTTTGGCACCAAGAGATTTGATCTCTTCTGGGTGCTTTGGATGCAAATAGAAATTTAGAAAAACCCATTTCAGGCACTACAGTCGGGATCGAACCTGAACTCTCTCACTTAAGAGTCTGAGCCCATTACCCACTGGACCATCGTCGCTCATGTAAATATGATTAATATTGTATGGTAACCCACAAATATATACGAGAGTTGTTTTACATTCCGGAGAAGCATCGTGAGGCGACCGCATGCTTGATTACATTGAAGTTCTTGGACGGCAAGTACAGTTAATTAACTGATAACGTAAAAGTCTTTGGGGACCAAAATTTTGTTAGGCAGACACCACACTGGGTATAGTAAAGTATAAATGCACCAAAATTCATCGTAATCTAAGCGATAGTTTTTGTGTGATGCTTGAACAAACAGACAGACAGACAGATGAAAATATATTATGACGTGGCGCAGTGGTTAGCGCGTTGGCGCACAAGCCGGAGGTAGCGGGTTCGAATCTCGCCAGGGAACAATAAAAGTTTATTTGTTCCTGGGTCATGGATGTGTATTATATAATAAAAATCTTAAATGTAAGTATTAATATAAAAAGTATTAAATATATGTATTTCCGTTGTCTGGTACCCGTAACACAAGTCTCTTCGAGTACTTAGCACGGGACCAGATTGACGTGGTGTTAAAGCGTCCATAGATATGATTATTATTATTATTATTAAACATATTTTGAGTTGGATATCGATGTATTAATTATTCATTTATTAGTCTTATTCTATGTATGTTTGTAATGTATGGATATTATAATTAATTATTGGATTTCGAATTTGCGTCCACAGGCGAATGCTGATTTTTATGTAAAGATTACTGTATGTAAACCTAAAGTAATGATTTCCACTGGTTTCTATCCACAAGTAAGAGCAATGAGAATTCTTCTCACATAATATGATGTAGGTATTATTGTTTACCACTAACGGCTAAACAACACAAAACTGTGATCGAAAGATTGCTTCAGCATAAACGTCTGCTTTGAATAATGGTTGTTATTCTCTTCACTTTAAAGAAAATGGAGATTTTTTTCAACCATATTGAACCTAGCTGTATTGGGTTTAAGTTTCAATTCCAAACGATGTATTTTGAAACAGAGGAAGCGCAGTTTAAAAAAGCTATATCAGATTGATCATTCGGGACAGTGAACTTAAGTGTTTTTTTGCTCACGAAATAAAAAATAAATATTGGACGCCTTTTTCACACAATCTAATAAAGAAAGTTAAAATTAACAAGAGAGAATGAAAGCACGGGATTTTAATCTTATTTTACGCTTACCTTTTTGTGTATCAACTAAATTTTATGGTTATATTGTATAAACAGCTTATCCTTTTTTGTCAGGTAAATATTTAGTACCTGGTTGACCGAGCACATGCTCGGTACCCTAAGTGATAAAAAACGATAATATTTTTCTTCCAAAAAAAATGATCTTAAAAAAAAGGAAAAAAAATCGGACTGGAGATTCGTACCAGGCTCGTTCGTACTTAACTGCCTAATTTCACCACTAAGCTACCATGACATATAATTTGACAGCGAAATTTACTTTCGTATTCTAATCATATTTTATCAATGCCTCAAAACACCGATAAAAAAAGTTTTCTAAAAATGTATCCTAGTTAGATCGATTTATCGCCGTTTTTAATACATGCATACAAAATTTCATGAAAATCGTTGGAGCCGTTTCCGAGATCCCGATTCTATATATATATATATACAAGAATTGCTCGTTTAAAGGTATAAGATAAGATAAGATTTACATGAATATCCATTACACGATCCAGGACCCAGGATGAAACTATAATTGTTTTTATTGGATAGGAACAAATATCAATATAATATCTGTGAAACCTTCTAAGCCACTTCAATTTGATCCCCATGTAAGTTCTCCAGGTAATACACAGACCGTCCTTATATTTCTCGGCAGCAATTCAATGAGAGTCGGAACAAACTTGTGTCTGAAATCGATTCGATTTTACCCATCTGTTACCCATGTCGGAATGGGGGTGATTTAGCCTTTTTTTTTTTTTTTGATGACGCAGCGGAAATCCTTTACGACCATACCAGGGACTGGGTAGGCGCGCTGGCGTGTGTTGGGACTCGCATTTGGGTACCCTACCCCACTAAAACCGCTGCGTGAGCCTTCAGCTGCTATATTTGAGGGACCCGGATCTGTGCAGGCGACGAGATACCCTCAGTGACAGACTGGTCCCGGCAAAACCAGATTCTCCACAATAGGGGGACTGCCCGGCTACGACTCGGCAGTCCCCACGACGTCGCGTCTTAAGCTGGGCCCGGGTTCCCATCCCGAGCCCGACACGAGCACAGGGGCTTTATTAAAGGCGCATTAAATAGCGCCTCCGACGCACCCCCGTTCGTCGTCTACGGGGGATGGCCTCCTCTCTCACCCGTTCATCGGCCTCCTTTTGGGACATCACTGTCTCGCAGTAAGAGGCCATTGCCGTCCAGGACTCGTCAGAGCCAAGCATCGCGGTGATGACGCTCGACAAAGACAAGACATCGAATGGATACTTATATGATACATGCAACACATTCTCTGTTAACAAAGGAAACATATTTCCGGACCACCAGTCCTCTTCTCTGCATATAAATATTCGCTATAATAAAGGCCCAATTTTGTTAGAGGTGAAAGGTTCGCAATAAGTATATTTGATGGCCATGGGAAGCGACTGGCGTATAGCCAACTACGCTCAGAAACATGCTTCTTTTGGAGTATAATGTAAATTCTCGGCTCTGGTTGGGTTTTATAACAACGATATATAAAATTATGAACACAACATTTCAGAGCGTAGGTTGAACGCAAAATTCTTCAGAGGTATGCGTCATCACGTGTCCGTCTGATGGGTTATTTCCTGTTTATTTTGTCCCTGATGCAACTTAGCTACGTACGGTTCGATAAATGAGTGTAATTTTTGGCATCAAATCTATATTATATCAGTAAAGGAATTAACAATGCCTGCTGCAATAAGAGCTTTTCTCGTAATGAGTTAACTTTTAGATTCATCACTTACTAGCTGCACGTATCTCGTCTAATCTTTCTATAGTGATTCGCGTTTAAACATGTAGCTTTATGAAGCTGTCTTTATACATATTTTTTTAACTAACAAATACCGTTTTTGATTAACGACTAATCGCATTTATTAGTTTGGCGCGAGAATGTGCAATCCACAAAGCAAGTATTAAATTATCATTAGTTGCCTTCGTCTTGAATTCTCAAGCTCATTAAAGAGTACAAGGTTTATTTTAACATCTAAAACCTTAAAGTTGAAAGACTATCATCTCAACATTTCCTTATCGAATATCATATGATATTGTAGTACTATAATCTAATTTCTAACAAAGCAATCTAATATATAAGCCTGACAAAAATGGTATATTTTTCATACAACCGAATATAGAAAATTCTCGTATAAAAATATTGGCAACAAATCTCCTCCAAAATGGTTACACCGATTCTTATTCTTTAGACTGGTTCTAAGTCGATATAAATTAATATTATATCTACCGAAATGTGTGTCACAATACATACAGTAGGTATGAGAATAAGAGATGGGTCCAAGCACAAAAGATTTGTTTTTTTTTATTATTTGGTCTATTGTATTTTTATTTATTTAATTTAGCATAACGGCGAAAACATAAAACTCAAATTTTTGACCACAAACTCCTATTTTTTAATAGATTTATCAACAAAGACGATTTAAACAAAGACAAGTGCGTCGATTCATAATTGATACATATATAGCAAATATAACCAACAAGTACACCAAGAATTTAAGCAATACAAAGATAGCAAGTTAGCATCTATAGATACCTACTAGATAGAGTAAGTTGATTAATGTAGCCTGACAAAATGCAATAAGCACTTCGGCACATGCGCGAATTTACTTCTTTGTATTGCATGCATTGGTAACAGTGATGTATGATACTAACGGAATCGAGTGCACAAATTTCAGCAAGCTCAGATTTCTGTGCACGTTTCGATCATCAATATCTAAGAGTGATATTGGAATAAATGAATGTATCGTTTGAAGTAAAAAATATAAAATGAAATGGTATTTATTACATCCATTTTTTTACATGGTAATGATGAACGCCCACTGCGCGCACGAAAAAGCATGACTCATGCTCACGTTCCGACGGAGTAGAGAGTGCAAGTGAGAGCGATAGAGAGGTACGATCGGCCTAAGCGTTCGGCTTGTGACGCAGTATGCATTTGTTGTTATTTATTTAACTTTTAATTCTTTTACCAGTTAATCAGAAAAATCGCAAGGATATAAAATTGATTATAAAATACAGTAATTAGTTATTTTCGAAAAGCATTGAATCATTAAAATGTCAGCCTTAAAACATTTTCGCAGCTTACACAGATGTTAATTTGTGTACATTTTATCATACATAGTTCGTTTGCGAATGATTATTTATATGCATATTTATGGAGCATATCGGGGTAATTATCGAATGGTTTAAAAAAGGTATGAAATAACTCATTCAGAATTGAAAAGAGAAATTCAGCAAAACAACTTTAGTAAGTTTCTTACTGAATATTACAATTCTACCATCCGTTCCGAAATAAGAAAAACCCAGTGAAACTATTTTTTTTCGTCATATTATTTTACAAAAAGAATTGAGTTATTAAAAAGATGTAAAAAGTCTCATGGTAAACGTTTTATTCCTAAGGTTAATTTCTTCAATAAATAGAATTAATGTGTCTTTAGCGCTACAAATATTTATATATGTAATAATAACCAAGGTGTATTAAAATAAGTTATAGTTAGTTTTTGTTTTCTTCTTTTAATTTGTATGTGTTATGTGAAACTGTGAATAAAAGGTTTATCTATCTTACAATAAAAAACCTAACTCTTTACATTAACAATATTAAGTAGTTAATAAAATGTTGATCTTAATTAAATTTAATGCAACTACTTAGTAAAAGTATGAATCACCGCATCATAAAAGTCAGATAAAAACTCAAAATAACATTAAAATAAAGACTACAACAAGTTTTTACGAGCTAACCTTATATCTAGGTTATCGTGGTATATTAAAAAAGTAATTATATTTAATTATAGCGAACACAGATCCGCCTTCCTGATTATGTCGGTGTAGCATAATAATTAATACATAAACGCTTTTTATGTTACAAAGTTCAGGGAAAACTTAAATATTTAGTAGAAGCCTGTAAATTAGATATTCAATGCGATGGGTTTATCTTTCAACAAGTTATATGAAATCATTTAATATGTTTAGGTCACACATAAACCTATACTTAAATGAATTTTATTAAGGGTGACTGTGCTGCTGGCGGGGATGGGATTCCAGTGAACCTACTGAAACTAATTTATCCCATGATGTCTCCCGTATATTTGTAATATTTCCATAGCATCGGGAAAATTTTCAGACACTTTTAAAAAAGCAATAATACACATAAAGTTTGACCTAAACTACTCCAAAGTCACGAGGTTGCGTCATGACTGTTGTAGTCTATTATTCTAGTAGATTCTGTAACGGTTTGTTCGGGTAATGAAAATGTTTGAAACCTGACCTCAGACCCCAAATTTTTGTAATTTATTCATCAGAAGTGTATTATTGCTTTTTTAAAAGCGTCAGAGGAACTGGCCATTTTGTTGCTCAGTTTTTTACCTGTCACGGAAACATAGAAGTAAAATATTTGCATTTAATCCTGTCCCATCTCTCCTTAGAGAAACACGGTCCTTTCCGTAAGGAATACCATGTTGCTCTAAGCATCTCCCTTATTTTTGACAAAAGCCAAAGCGAACATACCGCTCATAACATTCTTTGAGAGTGGTCTTTGGTAAAATGAACGAACGAATACTTGACAACATCCGTTGCAAACCGGGACTAACTTATAGCGCTCGAGGACTACGAGGACGACACGATGTCATAAACATCCGAGCATTCAAGCAATTTTGCTACAGTCTAGAAAAACTGGAAATTTTACCAATTTCTCCTGAATCTAATAAAATTTTTTGCGGTTCCTAAGACAATTTTAACTTATTCCCCCGGCTCCCTGGGATCGTATCCAAGGCTCATTTGGTGGTTACCGCTGTTTTGATTATATAGAAGTTGCAGCAGCGGGAACGACATGTGGGTCTAGCCCGTTAAACTAATATTTAAAACTGGATATTTGTTATACATTATGTTTGCGGAGGGGTATATTATAATATAGCGTAGGGGTATATTATAATATACTACTCAGAATTTTACATAAAAAAATACCGAAATGAATTTGAGTGAAAATTCACAACAATAATTTTATTTATAATATACTGTTACGTTTAAAAAAAAAAATGAAATAAATGGGAATAATTAAAAAATAAAGATGTAAACTTTATAAATATATTATCGAATAAAATTCGTGTACAAGAAAGTTATAAATTAAATTTGGAAAACACTATGGGCCGACTATTAAAAATGTGAGAAAACAATTAAATAAATAAGTTAATTAAGGTTATAAGAGAGCATGGGTTCGTTATTCCTGATATCAAGTTGGGAGCTAATCAAAAAGAGAACTTAACAAGACTGCTTCCGTGTCTCGTGCCACGTGGTCCGTGCTTCGTCCAGCGTGCCGTCCCGTTGCTCAGCGTGGCAGTGAGCAGGACCGAAGCCAGCACTGTGGTGTGCAGTCCCCGAAGAGAGATCGGGAGAAGTGTGGGATCAGTGAGATCCTTGGGTAAGTGAATAAGTGGGTAGTGGGATCCGTGGGTAGTGTGTAAGTGATAAGTGGGTAGTGGGATTCCAGCTGCTCTGGTTCCCGTCGTCTGCTTCCTTCTGGTCCCCGTCCACAGCTACTCGGCCACGCCCAGGAATAGCACCGCACCGACCACGACGGCAACGCCTGGGACCCTGAAAGGTCACGCCAACACGGGTGAGCCTTTCCGTAACCAACCCCCATGAATGTCCAGGGTTGACACGGAAATGGCCATTAAAAGCATATAAGCACAGAACACAATCAAGATAAGCACTAAGCCCTATAATTAAATATTACTAAAAAAACACTATTAAATTGTAAGGCAGTGCATTTTGGTTGTAAATTAATTTAAGCATTTTACATTAATAATTACAAGCAGAAGGCTTACACACTAATTATAACAAAGAGATTACTTAAGGATACACGTGTGTTCCTACAAGGACTCACCCACTTAAAATATAACGCGGCGCGTGTGCGCTTCTCAGCACTCTCAGGCAGAAAAAGAACGATCGACCGGTCCGTAACCGGCACGACTCGATTCCAAGACGCAACACATATCGTGACGTCGTAATATGTCTTGGCCAATAGTGATCGAGTAGGCGAATGAAGAAATTCGCGCGCGGAATATGAATTTAGTATTAAAAAACGAATAAATAGTACATAACTCCTAACTAAATCTATGTAACATAATATATATGTTACAATACTCACAATATTTTTATTTATAATATACTGTGTGAATTGTCCAAAATCCAATTCTGCGCAGACGAAATATATCCTTAGTTAACATTATAAAGGTGAGAGTGCGGATGTTTGTTACGCTTTCACGCAAAAACTACTCGACGATTGACGAATCATCATGAAACTTTGTACACATATTCTGGGAGGTACTAGAAGTAACATGGGATACTTTTTATTACAAAAAACGGATTTTGTTTTGCTAACGTGGGCGAAGTCGCCGGCAACAGCTAGTAATATATATACTGCATACTAAAATGATACAATGCTTACTTGGTGAACTTGTAAAAGAAAGCTGATCCTCTGAATTCAGCATCGTTATAACCTACTAGTTTGATCCACTATGTTGTGAAAATATTTCTTAAATCAGAGCAAGACAATTAACATGTGGCAAATAGCCAAGTTTCGAGTTGTTTATCGAAAAGGTTCAATAGTTGTGGAAAGTAGATTATTAGTAGACAATGGAAAATAAATAAAAGCGAAAAGGCATATAGATACGATTGATTTATTTTCAATTCTTTTAGGGCATGGAATTATATCAAAATGTTTTTTCATAACAACTACTGATATTATCACAGCAGGATTTGAGCACAATTTTTGTGACCTAGGTTTAGAAAAACTATTTTTTTTTTAAATCTACTTGTGGTTCATTCTAATATGATTTTAAATGTGGGCGAAAGAGTTTGAACTATATAGACGCCAAAATATGCTGAAAACTAAACAAGGTGATCGCAACTGTAGCGAGTCCTGTGACAGGACGCCCACAGATACAGCGAAAAAAATACTAAAGTTCTGTAATGGGACGCTCCACACTCCACAGACGAGAGGTTTTGACAATTTAATTAATCCTTACTAATATTGATTAAATAACTAATATTATGTTATTTGACAACTTCTGTGGCTCAATGGTTAACGCGTTAGCGCTCAAGTGGGTTTGAATCCCACCAGGAAACAGTTTCTGTGTTCCTGGGTCATGAATGTGTATTGAAATATAGGTGTATGACATAATAACAATCTTGAATAATATATTGATTAATATAAACGTATTAAATATATGTATTTCCATTGTCTGGTACCCGCAACACATAAACGAAAACGTACCACGGGACTAGATTGACATGGTGTACAAGCCTCCATAGATATTATTATTATTTTAATAAATGTTTGTTACGCTTTTAAACAAAAACTACTCAACCGATTATCATGAAACTTTGTACACATGTTTTCGGCGGTACTAGAAGTAACAAAGGATACTTACATAAAAATAATGATTTTTTTTCCTAACGCGGGTGAAGTCGCATGCAACAGCTAGTTATAACATAATGACTTTATATGGATTTAATCGCAGATTTTTTTTATTTCTATAGGTACGTCCCATGGTAGCCATGGGACGTACCTATAACGTTCACAGCAACCACACGTTAACTATAATACTACTATAATAATATCAAGTATTACAATGTTCATCTAAATATTCAACAATTTTGAACAAATTACGAATTATCCAAATAATTTCAGCTAAATCAAATTTTGTATTCGCCAGTTCGGTTTTTGCTCAAGTTTGCGTTTGCATCACAGGATGTTTGTAATGAATAGCTTTGGAGAACGAAATTTGTGTTGTAAATTAGACAACTGCCAGCTAGTTTTGGAACTCACATTTTTTTGTGAACCATATTTTATTTACATGAAAGTAATATAAATTAGTGCTGTGTTTCCGTTTTTATATCTGCCTGAATTTTTTTATCTCAATATTTCCTAGTTTATTTTCGATGTAATGGTATAAAAGAAAACTGAACTAAAAGCTGAAATATAATATCATTATTGTACCTAAATAGTTTCATTTATGTGATTTATGTTTAGCCTCAGAGATACCATTCTATAATAGTGTTTACTGAAATTAAGAATTTAAGGAAAGTACTTTGTGACGAACGAGCGATGATGATGATGATGTTCAGTGGGTATGGCATCGGCCTCTTGTGCGAGCAGTTCCGGGTTCGATTATGACTCCATATGATGCCTTGAAATGCATTTTCTAAATTTCTAAGTGCATCCTAAGCACAAGACTACCATCGCTCGCTCATCGGTGAAGGAAAATATCGTGAGGAAATATGCATGCCTGATGATTAACACCCGTGTTCATCACACACACACACACAAACAAGCAATATTATGCGGATTCACAGTACTTCTGAATGCATCTATGCAAAGAACGCTTTTATCTATGTGCTCCTGGTATTAATAGTCGGGTTTTCTATGGGTTTGAAAGTTGCACACTGTCAGATTTCATGTAAGTACAGTAGTGATATTCTGTAAAACACCATTTCGAGCTTCATCTGAGTGATAGCACCCACTTCACGCTCACTTCGAAAGCGAACTCAGTTGACCTTGATTTGGTAAGCGGTAATACCTCTTGCAGAATACCGAATTCATATATCAATTATTTATCTACACTGTGCTAATAATGTCACCAATCTCACGCAAGAGGGTTCTTCTCGTCGCCACACACGCAAATGTGGCGCTGCCGGGACTGTCGAGTTTTAAAGAATACGAATTTGATATCTCATTCGCGGATTCCGCTGTCGAGATACGAAATTGTTCTTACAGTAGGGCTATTCTGCCGTGGTATAACTTAAATGCCGTTATCTACCAAATCATAGTTTTGAGTAAACGCGAAAAAACTAAGATTCGTAATAGTACATAACGTATGCCGTTAACGGCAATCTTTTAATATTTATTTTTAAAACTAATGAAGATATCAAAAAACTGAAAATACAGATCGATAGAGAATTTTTTTCTCTATTCCTTAGTGTCAAAAAAAGAAAATCGCCCAGATGTTGGATAACGGCATTTTAGTTATACCAAGGCAGTATTCTGTAAGAAACTATTTCAATATCGAGCTTCACCTGATTGATAGAGCTCACATTACGTCACTTCGAAAATGATCTTTATTGATATTGGTAGAGAGTCGAGTTTTAAAGAATACAAATCCGTCAAATTCGTCATAATACCGCGGATTTCGCTTTCGAGATTCGAAAACAACCTTACAGAATAGCTCTACAGAATAGTGTAGTGTAGTGAGTAACTGTCTTTAGATTATTTTATGTGTAATTACCTTTACACCTTGCTAAGTAAGCATTTTGATATATAATTGCGCAACTGTTTCAATACATTGTGAATATGAAATATTATGTACTTTATGGAATTATTAATAAATGGGACCTCAGATCGAGAAGACGTTTTCTTTAACAACCCTGATCTACATGTCTACATCTTGACACATCACATGGCGACCCTGCCATCAACGATACCACTAACTGAAGACTCATAATAACATCAAACATATAAGAAATAATAAGAAACATATAAGACAAATACATAATACCATCGAGGTGACCTCTTTCCTCTTAAGTTTTGAAGACTATGGGCAAAACTCAAAGCAAAGAACAAGTGGTGATTGCGCAGACTGCTGGCGGTGACAACCACGCGAAGGCTACAGCGGAGCACATACAGACCAACAACGTTCTACTTTCTATCATATGTGCTTGTCTCCTATTGGCTGTCCTGGTCGGATTCTTCTGGCTGTACAAGAAGCTGCACACTGGCTGGATGCGGAAGCAGATGCGGCAAGAAGCCCTGGAACGTGTCCTGTCCCGTATGAGCTACCGTCGTCGAAGGGAAATTCAAGAAGGTGCGCTGGACGAGTCAAAGGTGTGAAGCCAACTAGGTATTAATTATAATAATTATGATAGATTTTTTTTTTCTTCTTCTTATGTTTAAGCAGCAATAACTAAAATAATATTATTAGGTAGTTAAGATTATGAATATAGAATTAGAATTATCTAATATTCATGAAAGGTTAAATTATTATAAGGATTATATAACTAAACTAGGACCTTCGAGAAGAAAAGGTCATAACTTCGAGAGTAAGATTTCAGAAGCTAAGAGCTTGTATAGAGATTTTAAAAATATTTTGAGTAATTTGTCTGAAGATATTTCTAATAAATTGTTAATTTTGTGTTGTTCTATAGAAGAGTGTTATATTAAAATATTAAATTTTGAAAAGGATTCTAAGTTAGATCACGAAATTAGCTTACCAATAAAAATGTCGACTGAAAAGTTTGATTTAAAAACGGCTGTTAGCCTTTTACCAAAAATGAACAATGAAGAAAATGTAACTCGAGAATTAATTGATGCGATTGAGTTGTACGAGTCAATGCTTGATGATGGTGGTAAACAGTTGTTAGTTAAATTTGTTTTAAAAAATAGGTTAACCTATGGGGCAAAAATGCGTTTAGCTACTTCTTATGATTCGGTTGCATTATTATTAAGAGATATGCGTACGTATTTACTTACTCGCAAATCTGACACGGCCTTACAGTCTAGTTTGCAAAGGGCTAGGCAAGGTGAAAAGTCTATTAAAGAATTTGGCGAGGAAATCGAAAACTTATTTGTAGACTTAACTATTTCACAGGCAAACGGCAATGAGGAGGCCTATAAGGTGCTGCGCCCTCTTAACGAAAAAAACGCTGTTAAATGTTTTTCAGGTGGCTTGAGGAGCCAGCGCTTATCGACAATTATTGCAGCACGAAATTTAACATCTTTGAAAGATGCCATCAGAGTAGCCGAAGATGAGACTACTTCAAATTCGGA
This sequence comes from Lycaena phlaeas, assembly GCA_905333005.2. Lineage (NCBI taxonomy): Eukaryota > Metazoa > Arthropoda > Insecta > Lepidoptera > Lycaenidae > Lycaena > Lycaena phlaeas. Next base: position 6,059,780 of record HG995176.1, read on the forward strand.
CCACCCGTTTCTGTCATATAATCGCCAATCACCTCGTTTTAATAATAGAAGTCGTTTTTTATATCGAGGTCGTGGATTTCGAGGCCAAAATTTTTATAATTATTTTCCAAGCAGCAGGCAAATGTCGCAATCGCGTCAATTCCCAACTTCGTGGAACCACGCGGGACGAGGAGGCCGCGGCACCCGGGCACAGGGCGCATCAGGTTACGGTGTCAGGTATGTTCGAGGCAACCGTGGACATTACGCAATGCATTCTAATAATAATGGATATTTAAATCATTTAACTGCAAATGATGATGATCAGGGTTCGAATCCCGTGCCGGTACATGAAAATGAACCGGAAAATTCGGATGAGTTTTTTCGTTCCTAATCAGATTTTAGTTTGTGATAGTATTAACTGGGTAAATTTAAGTCTTAATAAGTTACAATTAGAATTTTTAGTAGATACAGGGGCCTCTTTATCGGCTATTAAATATGAACTTCTGGATTTAACTAATTTAGAGTTACACTATTGCGATTTAAATATTCACGGTATAGGTGGTAGTTTAAAATCGCTAGGTTATGTTAATTTAAATCTATGGTATGATAATGTATTTTTTAAGCATAAGTTTTACGTTTTTAGGAATTTACCTTGTAAAGCGATAGGTATATTAGGCCAAGATTTTATTCGACGGTTTTCTGGCGTAATAGACTATGAAATGGACACTCTTTCCCTTAAGGCCGCGCAGTATAAGGTTACTTTACCTTTGAATTATTACAATTACAGTGTAACTGTAGAACCGCGATGCGAAATTATTAAATATATTCCTACGCGTATTAATTATGATTGTGTAATTTATCCTAAGGAAATCAAACAGGGTATATTTTTAGCAAGTGTAGTCGCTAGGCCGAGAAATGGTAAGATCCCCGTACGAATATTAAATACGACTGACGAGGAGGTTTCTTTGTGTTTAAATGACCTCAACATAGATAAATTGGATAATTATAATTTTTGTAAATTTGATAGACCGGGTGTTAACGTATCTAGAATAAAAACTTTATTTTCATTATTAAATTTAAGTTCATATTTAAATAAAGAGGAACAGTTATCTATCGAACAAATTTGCGCAAAATATCCAGACATTTTTCATTTACCGGGTGACAAACTAAGTGTTACAAATGTGTATGAGCAGTCAATCCATTTAAAAAAAAATGTTTCGCCCGTGTATAAAAAACAATATAGAATCCCGTTTGTGCAAAAAGACGAACTTAATAAACAAATCAACGACATGTTAAGAGACGGAATTATTGAAAAAACTAGTAGCGAGTGGTCTAGTCCCCTTTTGTTAGTTCCCAAGAAGTTAGATCGCAGTGGCAAGCGCCAATGGAGAGTTGTAATAGATTACAGACAGTTAAACGAAAGACTGGAGGATGACAAATTTCCTCTCCCTAATATTACAGATATATTAGAGTCTTTATCCGGAGCGTTTTATTTTAGTCACTGTGATTTAAGTAAAAGTTATTTTCAATGTAATTTATCAAAGGAGAGTAGAAAGTATACTGCATTCACCACCGACAAAGGCCAATATCAAATGTGTAGATTGCCCATGGGGCTGAAAATTAGTCCATCTGCTTTTAGTAGGCTAATGACTGTTGCCATGTCAGGTCTCAATTATGAGAAATGTATCGTTTATCTCGACGATCTGATCATATTTGGCAGAAATTTGACAGAACACAATAAGAACCTAATGTCAGTTTTCGCCCGTTTAAGAAAAGTAAATTTAAAATTAAACCCATTAAAATGTGAATTTTTAAAGCGACAAATTCTTTACTTAGGTCATACAATATCAGCGGACGGAATTTTACCGGACCCAGAGAAAATACGAGTCATTGAAAGTTATCCGACACCGACATGCGCTGACGATGTCAAGCGTTTTGTTGCATTTAGCAACTATTATAGAAAATTTATAAATAACTTTGCAGCAATAGTTTTGCCTTTAAACAACTTATGTAGAAAAAATGTTCAATTCCAATGGACTACAGAATGCCAAAATGCTTTTGATACCCTTAAAAAATTACTTTCTTGTCCTCCCGTTTTAGATTATCCAAATTTTTCTAGCAGTAATTATTTTATTTTACATACGGATAGTTCGGGTTTCGCTATCGGCAGTGTACTTAGTAACTCAAATGGCAAGCCAATAGCATATGCCAGCCGATGTTTAAATAAAGCCGAGTTAAATTATGCTACTATAGAAAAAGAATTGCTAGCCATAGTATGGTCTGTAAAGTATTTTCGGCCGTATTTATTTGGTAAAAAATTTATTATCAGAACCGATCATAGACCTCTCCTTTATCTTTTTAATATGACTAACCCGTCGAGTCGTTTAACTAAGTTTCGTCTTTTATTAGAAGAATATGATTTCACTGTCGAGTACATTAGAGGGAAAGAAAATGTAGTCGCTGATGCACTGTCTCGTGTATCGATTACATCAGACGATTTAAAAGAAATGAATAATAAGTTATTGTGCGTTATGACACGCGCACAATCCAAAAAGATGAACAAATTACCGGATTTGACAAGTACTACTGTAAATAGTAATAGGTCTCTAGATCAACCTAAAATTGTAGAAATATTAAAGAAAGATGACACGGATGTAGAATTATTTTTTTTACCTGAAAGAGCTCTACATAGAATTTTAAAAAATAAAAATTTAAAAATATTTTTTTCACAAAATAAGAATTTTATTTATTGTGAGAATAAAAATAATTTATTTGCAAGCTCATCTTCTTTATCAGTAAACTCGCGAGACGATTTGCTGAAAGAAATGGCATTATTTTGCAATAAATTAAATATAAAAGAAATTATATTAGTCAAAACGAATAGAAATAAAAAATATATAGAACTTATATCAAAATACATTGCGAAGAATCCACATGGTTTTCCAAGAATTTGTGTAGTGAAAAACGCGCAAAGAATTTCTTCTGATGATGAAAAGAAAGTTATAATGAATGATTTTCATTTATTGCCTAGTAGTGGGCACGCAGGTGTTAGAAGAATGGTAAATAATATTAAAAAATATTATTATTGGCCATCATTAGAAAGAGACGTTAGGTGTTATGTCGAGAAGTGCAATAAATGTCAAACACAAAAATATACTAAAATTCATAAGCAACCCCTATCTATTACAACCACAGCATCATCGTCATTCGAAAAAGTATTTTTGGATATAGTCGGCCCATTAGACCGAGATGATTTAGGTTTTGTGTACATTTTAACACTACAATGTGAGTTAAGTAAATATGTTGAAGCATATCCATTAAGAACTAAAACAACTACTGAAGTTGCTAAATCATTTGCTGAAAATTTCGTTTTACGATACGGAATCCCAAAAGAAATAGCTAGTGATAGAGGTACTGAATTTATTTCAAAAACAATGTCAGAAATGTGTAAACTCTTAAATATAACTCAAACTATTGCAACAGCGTATCATCATCAAAGCATTGGATCATTAGAGAATACACATAAAGTTTTAAATGGCTATTTACGCATACAAACCAATAATAATCCGTCTAATTGGAGTTCATGGTTACAGTACTGGTGCTTTTCTTATAATACTACAGTACATTCGGAAACTAAGTATACACCCTTCGAGCTAGTGTTTGGTCATGTATGTAGATTGCCTACTAATTTAAGTAATGATATTGAACCATTGTACAATTTTGGGGATTATGTTTTTGAATTAAAATACCGGTTACAAAAAGCTCACAATGATGCTAGGAATAATTTAATTTTAAGTAAGCAACGTAGAAAGTGTAATTATGATTTGTCAATTAATCCTATTTTTTATAAACCAGGAGATACATTATTATTAAAAAATGAAACTGGAAATAAATTGGATACTTTATATAAGGGTCCATATGTAGTAGTAGAAGACCTGGCACCTAATGTTAAAATAAATTTAGATGGTAAGCATGTTATAGTACATAAGGATAGAACTAAGTTATATAAGATACCGCAGTTAGCATAAGATTATATACATATTATATTAAAAAAAAAAAAAGTTTAGTACTTAAATAATAATAATAATCTAGGTTTGTTTTTTTTTTTTTCTTTTCACTAAGGGGGATGGTGTAGTGTAGTGAGTAACTGTCTTTAGATTATTTTATGTGTAATTACCTTTACACCTTGCTAAGTAAGCATTTTGATATATAATTGCGCAACTGTTTCAATACATTGTGAATATGAAATATTATGTACTTTATGGAATTATTAATAAATGGGACCTCAGATCGAGAAGACGTTTTCTTTAACAACCCTGATCTACATGTCTACATCTTGACACATCACAATAGCATCGCTGGTTTGAACGACCCTATTCGTTCGGAAGTACTACAACACTTCAAAGTAATGTTTTTGAATACGCGTGTTAAAGTCTTTCAAAATGTGTGAATTTAGGGAGGAGACATTTTTATTTTATTTTACATATTATATATGAAATTATAACGAAACAACCGAAATAAAGAAGAAACGTGTTTTACGTAATTATATTTATAAAATTAAATTTTAATTATTATTTCAATTTAAAATCTATAAATATAAAGTTTTACATTTAGTTTTAGAAATTGCGCCCCACGGATGAAATGTATGTTAAAGAAACAAAATGCCGGAATCGCTTTAAGATGTCATGAAACTTATATAGAGACTTCCTCTTTTAGATTCATATTTTTGAAATACTAGCAGCGCCCTACGGTTTTACTTGCGTACTTCACGTTGCCATGAGAGTATGAGAATAAATTATAACCTATGTCACTCACAAGTAACGTAGCCTTACTTTGGTAAAATAATTTTCAAAATAAAATATGATATAGTCGCTGTTTTTTTTTTCGAGCAGCTTTCCTACTATTGAAATATTTTTTATGATTGTATCAGTATTTCTGAAGATTCACCTTACATAATAATAACAATAAAGCTTTATTTATCGATCTATTAGTAAGGTTATTATAATCTTTTTTGAAATGTTAGTAGTCGTGTAGTGGATGATGAGCGGAAAGATGGTAAAAAGAGCGTACTAAAAACCGGCGAGTGCCACCAATGCCGCCTTTGGTGAGTTGCTAGCAACAGGGCACCTCGACGGCTAGTCAGTCCCTCAGGGGACCGACGCCACCTCCACAGAGAGGTTGTCCAGTACCACAGAACAACCTCTTCCAACGTTGGGACATTACAATGAGGTGAGGTGCCGCGCCTTCACTCCTTGCTCCTGCTCCTTTGCCTCTTCTAAGAGCCTCTTTGGCTCAATTCGCTTCGCCCAAGGTGTTAGGATCACCCTGGGCTACTAAGCCCCACTGCAACGACAAGGCCTGAAGTGGGGGGTGGGGGTGATGGAGAGTCTATGGTGAGGGAGAGATATTACCCCTTATTTTTCCCTACAATAATAAAAACAAACGAAATATAATATGAATGGTTATAAAGAGGTTGTTATCTTTTTTGTCGTCGTATCGCTAACAGCTGGAGGCTACGCCTGGTTCGAAATAAATTAATATGAAATGTCTGTCTCAAAGTGTGTATATTAATTAAAATTTATATGAATTTAATTTCGTTTCGTTCGGCGACGATGGTCCTGTGGTGGATGGACTCGGCCTCTTATGCGAGAGTTCCGGGTTCGATCCTGACACTGAGCTGTCATGTTTTTCTTGTGTATACTCTTCCGAAACGGCTTGACCGATTTAGATGAAGAATTACATTTATACACCTTAGATCTGCAAGTATAACAGTTATTTTAATATAACTATTTTTATACCTCTAAGTGGGGTAAATGATTAGCAAAAATGTCAAAACATTATTATAACTAAAAATATAAATTATATCGGCTACAATCATCATCATCATCAGCCTTTATCCGTACACAGCTGAACATAGGACTCCTTTAATGAACTCCAAGGTGACTGGTCCCTTGCCGCATCCAACACTGACTATTCTGCACTGAGATCGTCTTCCCATCTGGTTAATGCTCGACCAACAATTCGTCTACCTAGACGCGGAGTCCAATCTTGAGCCTTATTGGACTTATTATAAATCACCTATGTCAAGTGACATATTACTTCCATACAGTGATTATTTTACATGCATTTCACATTAGCGACCACTCCATATATTACATGGCATTAGGGCTACATTATGATTGATGATCATTAATTACACTAGAAATGTCTTCCTAATCTAAACATAAATGGAATATTACTGTAATGGAACTTCAGTGTATTTAATATCAATTCGTCTATATAAGGCTTGTTTATTAAATAAAACATAACAATCTGATAATAATAATGATGACGATTAAGTCTAATAGTTAAGCATAGCCTTACAAGGAAAAGTCTCTCCGCTAAGTAAAGAACTTTATAGATATCATACTGATTCTAGTAAGAAGAGATTTTCATAAAATTAAGAATGATAGTTTGATACATTTATAATGATAGTTTGATACATTTATAATAGGTACATTTAAAATTTATACCCAAAAATTTGGTGCCGCGAGCAGCATCTACGAAAAACTAAATTTCTTTTAGTTACTGTCCAGAAAAAAGAAAATTACTCATTTTCAATACTTTTATTTGTAGTCTACACTTCTACACTAATATTATAAAGAGGAAAACTTTGTTTGTTTGTAATGAATAAGCTCAAAAAGTACTGGACTGATTTCAAAAATTCTTTCACCATTTAAAAGCTACATTATCCACGAGTAACATAGGCTAAATTTTATTCTGGAAAAAATTTCTTATATTTGGGTTTTTCGGACATAAGATGTAGAAAATCAACCAGAAAAGTTACTCATTTTACTTACTAAGGATCGCGTTGTAAATCTTAGTTAACGCAAGCGAAACTGCGGGCAACAGCTAGTCTGTAATAATATTATGCTTCTGATACTTCTAAGTTTGCCCATTAAAAGCGTTTATACGGTGTAGAATAAATCAAGTTTAGTTTCGTTAGTATAATTATTATTACTTATAATTACCTACTGTGCATAATTGAATTTCTTTTCCGTATTCGTCAACTTTCCTATCTCAAAATCTAATTTTATATTACATAAAGAGCTATCTATGACAAAAAATAGTTACGAAAGTAATGCGCTAGCGAAGCAAGTATATAAATAATAACAAAATATTATTTAATTTCGTAGAAAATTAAATCAATATTTACGATATATAGCTACTTACCTACTACTTATTTTCATATTCAAGGGAAATCTCGTATGGATGTTTTTAGCCAGGATATTTTTAAAGTAGATCCAGACCCTATGTGGGATTGGCACCTCAAAGTGACCTATCCGAACTAAAACCATTGTGAGAGTCTCAAGCCGCATTTTGAGGTTCCTAAATCTGCAACAGAATTACCTCAGCTCAAGCTGGCCTCGCTCTTGCGAAAAGCCACACTACTCCCACTAAATGAAAATGAAAAGTTTAATTAAAGTAAAAGTCAAACTTTAAACACAGATACCAACTTATACGTTCTTTCGTTTCATTTTTAAATGACTTCAAGGAAGGAGGCGTTGCTTAATTGTATTTAATATGCTTTTTATTGTCTTTATTCTAATGAGTCTCTATTATTTTTTTCGAAAGGTCTAGACTTTTAGGTCTAGATTTTTAGGCCTTTAAGCTCAATCGGTAGGTAGGTGTGCAAATGGCTCACCTAGTAAAATTCGAAAGGGGGGCGCCCCCCTCCGCGTCCCGCAAGATAGAGTCTCTATGTAGAAATAACTGCTAAAGAAATGAATAAGACAGATTTACTTTTCCAATTGATATAATGAATGTCACGAAATTATAATATAGTTTCATGTTTTAATAATAATAATAATAATAATAATATACGATACCGACCGACTACAACATTGGCGCCAAAGAAATAGAAAAACTAACAAAATATCACTTATTAAAACAAGAAATTACCCGCTTATGGAAAACCAAAGTTGAAATAATACCAATAGTAATAGGAGCTACAGGAATGGTAGCCAAGAGTATTCGACGGTATTGTGACAAGCTAGATGCAAATATAGATATTACAATCATGCAAAAACAAACAGCCATTCACACAACTACAATAGTTTCTAAGGTTTTGGGGGATGAAATTTTAATAGAAAGTGGGGGATCCGAGGCTCCTCTTCCCTGAAGGCATCAGGGCGGGACCACGGAAAACACCAGCTAAAAGGCTGAGATAAACAAAAGTTTAACACACAATAATAATAATAATCTTTATTCAGTAATCAAGTTTACAATATACTATATCAGTGGCAGGAGACCCCTGTTAAGTAAAGAAATACCTGTAGTAGGGGACTCCGCTCTTCCATAAGCATAATTTTACAGAATGGTTCTAAGTAGACATTTTTTTTTTTTTTTTAAATTTAAATAACGGTGTGTGTATTGTGTCTCTCTCTCTCTCTGTGTGTGTGTGTGTGTGTGTGTGTGTGTGTGTGTGTGTGTGTGTGTGTGTAGGTACATCTGAAGTAGGTAAGAGGATATATATTAATATTATTATTTATGACGTTATATACTTTTGCAGAAAGGATATTGAATTGTCTGCTCGCGTTTTTTGTTTTCACCAAGGGTAACATAGTTGCAGGTGGATTTCTTCTCCTGTCAACAAGTTTCGGGTGGTACGGTATTAATTTGTGTAGTCTGAGGACAGCATGTAACAGAAATAATTTACGTACAGTGAGGAGATTACAGCACAGATAAAGTTCATCAGTTGGAAATTGGTATGGTTTACAGTATATAACCTTTAATAAAGATCTCTGGGCCCTCTCAAGTTCTAAAAATTTGATCTTAGTTGAACCTCCCCATACCGGTATGCAGTATGTGAGGACTGACTGTGCTAGTAACAAATAGATTTTAGTTATTAACTTTTTGTCGGCAATATATCTCAGCTCTTTGAACACCCATATTAATTTGCGGACTCTAGTCATCATTAGTTATTATGTTTTACATAAAGAATCAAATTAAAATCTTTAATTTTTATATTAACAAACGCTTCACACGCCATTATAAAACTTCATGGATTAATATGCTTTATTCCATTGGATTTGATTATTTTATTGTCATCCACATCGGTTGTTAAATAAAACTGATATAGATTTTTAAATACTTTTTACATATTGCCGTGGATTGTTAAACATAACTATAGTGGAGCATAAGTCGACTTTGTTTTCGGAAGAACAAAATAATTGCTGTGGCTTTGTAAAGTTTGGGTTCTTTGTTGTCTTATCGTCTTAATAAACAATGAGCTGTACAAGCAGAAAGTATTAAATGGCGCTTATGGAGCTGCATAATTTTAACAAGGCAAAAATAATTCAAAATGGTGTTTGAATTAGATACTAGAGTATTGAAATTGAATGTTTCATTCCATTCTTCCATAGACCATGAACATGGGGCTTCTATAATGAACGCCAAGATACTCGCATTCAACACGGACCGGCTACTGCAAGCAGATCGTCTTCTTATCAGCTGGTTAATGGCTGACCAACACATGGTCTACCTAAGCGTGGCCTCCATTCTTGAACCTTATTGGCCTAGCCATCCGTTCTTCTAAACATGTAACCAGCCCACTGCCTCTTCAACGAGCTTTTTTTATATTTTTTATTTTTAGAGGGCAAACGAACAGTCGAAGCCTTGCGACTATCGACGCCCATTAACATCCACATAACCAGAGATTATGTAGATGCGTTGGCCTTCTCTTCCTTTTCCCTGTCAATTGACCACCGAAAACTCACAAACTGCACGAAACGCGACAGCTTAGCTGTCACTTTACGCTGATTTACCTCTTACCAATTACCAGCTTATTATCCGCGTGTCTTTAGTTCTCTGCCTGTTTAATAAATTTGCGGTTTAATATACGTTATATTATTATCACAATTGGCAACATTGTTTAATATAAAAAGTAAGCAGATTTTATTACAACCCAATCTCTCTTTAATATTCTCAAGATTTCATTATGTAGTCATTATATTATAATCATACTATCTGTTGCCCGCGGCTTCGCTTGCGTTAAATTCGGAGTAGCGCAGTTCCAGTACGTACGTATAGTAAACACAGACAGATTTTTTTTAACTACCCTGCGAACTTTCATCTCTTATTTATTGCCCATATAGGTAAAAATCTTAAAAACGGTGGAAAATTATTACTTACTTACTTACTTTCAGCCAAAACATGTCCACTGCTGGACGTAGGCCTCACCCAAGGATCTCCACAACGACCGGTCGCGCGCCGCCCGCATCCAGCGGATTCCTGCGACCTTTACCAGGTCGTCAGTCCACCTAGTGGGAGGCCTACCAGCACTGCGTTTCCCGGTACGTGGTCGCCACTCCAGAACTTTTCGGCCCCAGCGGCCATCAGTTCTGCGAGCAATGTGCCCTGCCCATTTCCACTTAATAAGGGAAATTTGTCGGGCTATGTCGGTGACTTTGGTTCGCCTGCGGATGTCCTCATTTCTGATTCTATCACGCAGGGAAACTCCAAGCATAGCCCTCTCCATTGCTCTTTGGGTGATCTTAAGCCTTCTGATAAGGCCCATAGTGAGCGACCACGTTTCAGCACCATAGGTCATCACTGGCAACACACACTGGTTGAAGACTTTTGTTTTCAGACACTGCGGTATTTGGGACGAGAAGATTTTTTGTAGTTTCCCGAACGCTGCCCAGCCAAGCCGGATTCGACGATTGACCTCTTTCTCGAAGTTGGATTTACCTAATTCAACTATTTGTCCAAGGTATACATAATCGTCGACAACTTCGAGTGTGGAGCATCCAACTGTAACTGGAGTGGGTACGACGTGGAAAATTATTAATGGTTATTTAATTCTTATCAAGTGCCTAAATGCAAAGTTTCATGGCGTCATCTTCTATGTATAATGACGAACTTCTATACAAACTTTCATCCCCTATTCAACACCTCCCCCTAAGCTTTTTTTCGCAACAAAAAGTAGCCTATGTCCTTTCCCAAGCTCTAATCTATCTCTGTTCCAAGTTTCATCAAAATCGGTTCAGTGGTTTAGGCATGAAGGCGTAACAGACAGACAGACAGAGTTACTTTTGCATTTATAATATTAAGTGAGGATTCTCATCACTACATATTATAAAACAAAGTCGCTTATTCTGTCCCTATATCCCTTTGTACGCTTAAATCTTTAAAACTACGCAACGGATTTTGATGCGGTTTTTTTAATGGATAGGACAATTCAAGAGAAAGGTTTATGTACATAATTTATTAAGTTTTTATATACATTGGCTAATATTTAACAATAATTGTTGGAGGTGTCGTAAAAAAAAATTGGCCGTCTGGGAGTTTCCAACGAAAACGCTGCCTAAACCCTTTGAGATATATCAAAATAATGTATGGTAGAATTGTGTGTCTTGAATAGGTCTACAAAAAAGTCCGCGATGGCATATATCTATCTCTTAGGGATATCATACTATATCCATTTAATACTTCAAATAAATGGGCAATTATAACGCGATAATTTGAAAGTTATTTACACAAATACGGTATGAATCCTTATCATAATGAAGATTATTTTTATCCTTTACATCATGCAAATTAAATGAATACTTTAGAAGATATGGCAATATCAAAATAATACGCAAGAAAATAAACCGTGTTGCCGTGATTTGAGAGGGCAGTGTAATATGTAATAGTATCCTAAATAGTAAATATGCATGCAGAAAGTCTGCGAAGGAATATAATATGACTTTATATTCAAGATACCATATCATATCCATTTTAATACAAAAACTTAGTCATTATTGAAATGGAAAATGATCGTCATCAAACATGATAAATCCGTAAACCTAAGTTCACGCGGGCGAAGCTGCGGGTAACAGCTAGTTTTTAATATTCCATTATAATCAAAACTTAAGAATCAAACGAACTTACCAAGTGAAGTTTGATGTCTAATTATGCGAGTATCTCGACCGAAGACAATTATAGTTTACATGCAGCAGACACGTCATGATGCTGTCCTTATCACTCTTTAGAGATTATATATTTCTGAAAAAAAAATCTCTCTCTTTCCTACTCTCACCCCCCTCGGTCCCGTTTCAATCACTTCATTATTTTAGAGCAAGAACGCTTTTTTTTTTTTTTTTTTTTTTTTTGTGCATTTTCGGGGATCTGGTATTAGGTTTTGGGTCGGGAGGGAGTAATTGTCTTCGGTCGAGATACTCGCATAATTAGACATCAAACTTCACTTGGTAAGTTCGTTTGATTCTTAATTATACTTCGTATCTCTCCCGAAGACAATTATAGTTTACATGCAGATGTTTAGAATAAAGCAAAATAAAAATAAAAAAATTAGAAGATATTATGTAAGTAGAGATATTTTAAAATAAAACTTACAATATGACAATCAGTAACTTTTATTCTATACCCAAATAATGTCTAAGCATGGAACAAAGCATTAACAATTTGGTTTTCATCAATTATATTATTTATATCTTTTTTATAATATTTGTTAAATACGTTAGATGTATTGTTCCAGCCTGCAGCCTTTCTTATGACTTCAAGATTTACACCTAATCTGTACGCTGCTGATGTTGAGGCGTGTCGGGTACTATGGGCACCGTATATTGAAATATCTATGCCACTTTTCTGTAAGACATCTTTTACCCAGTGGCCTAGAGTTTGACTCCCTACTGCTTTATGTGGTTTTTTGAAGCTGACGAAGAGATATTCAGTATTTGACTGCCTTAAGTTTGTTGTTTTAACAATATAGTTTTTAACTGCTGTTGCTGGACAAATGTTTGGACTTTCTTTAATAAAGGGTAATCTGATCAGTGGCTGTGAAAACCCGGGCCTGGACGATTTTATAAGATCGTCAACTTTGATTGAAATCAATTCATCACTAATAATTACATTATTAATTTTAATTTTACTCAGTGTTTGAATCCTTTGAGTAGAAGCTAAGGCTAGTAAAGTAACCACTTTTTTACTTAACATTTCTATATCAAGGCTATCATATGTAGGTAATTTTTCCAAATAATTAATTACTAAATTTGTATCCCAAGTAGTATCATATTTAGACTTTGGTGGTTTAAGTCGATACACACCTTTATAAAATCGGCTTATACATTCATTACCCGTAATTTCGGAACCTAAAATTAGAGACAGAGCTGATCTCGTTGAATTCAGGTCAGTTCAGGTCAGTTCAGGTCAGCCAGATAAAAAAGTACCTGATTAGCATCGGCTGTACAGTAATTAATCTCTTGATTTTGGCAATAGTTCCACCAGTTTCTAAGGTATGAGTTGTACTGTAGTAGTGTGCTATCTGCAAACGATGCCATCAGTATATCCAATGAATTGAATGGGACTCCTTTCTTTATCATTGATCTCCGGATAACTTCGCTGCCACCAGGGTAAGGCTCCTGTACAGAGGATGTGATTGCCTGAAAGGAGAACACAGTAAAAATTTATCTGGTTCAAATATTAGCTCTGTAGATACTGTATATTGCTTATAAAGTGGATACCAAGGCTGTGAAGGCCACTGCGGTACCACTAAAATTCCTTTTGCTTTATCAGCTTTAACTTTATTTAGTACTTTGGTTATCAAGCTGAATGGCGGAAAGGCATAGAATTCTATATTGCTCCAGTCAATTGTAAATGCATCTACTACTTCGGAATGAGGGTCGAGCTTCCACGACGCATATCGAACACATTTATAATTTTGATTGCTTGCAAAGAGGTCAAATTCTGGGGTTCCGAAATGTTGGGTAATTTGATTAAATGCGTAACTTGCAAGCTCCCATTCAGTATCTATATTTGTAAGACGAGAATTATGATCTGCAATAGTGTTATCTGAAGATCTTATATATGACGCAAAAATGTGCATATTCCTTTTTTCAACCCACTGCCATATCTTTCGTGAAAGTTTATTAAGTTTTTCGTATTTTACGCCACCCATTCTGTTAACATATGAGATGGCCGTAGTATTATCAATTCTTAAAAGTAGGCTGCAATCCTTTAAGTGAGGTGCAAATATTTTAATTCCGTAATATGCGGCTTTTAATTCCAGATAGTTTATATGTTGTTTCATATCCGATACATTCCAAAACCCACTAGCCGATTTGTTGCCACAAGCGATACCCCATCCGGTAGTAGAAGCATCACTAAATATTTCAAGTAAATAATTATTAGGCAGTATAGGCGAAAAAGATGTTTTGATGTTATTTTTCCACCACAGTAAGTCAGGGAGTACATCCTTCGATAATTTCATTAGCCTATTGTAATTATTTTTAGTACGGATCAGAGCTAACATTTTTTCTCGTTCTATTAATTTTGTATAGACCCAACCGTATTTTACGGCGGGACACGCAGAAGTAAGAAGCCCAGCAAATTCAGCCAGCTGTCTTACTGAGCAACTTTTCTTATGTAAAAAACGATCTGTTTGTTCTTCTATTCGTAATTTTTTACTATCGGGTAACGAAAGGGTCATATTTTTTGTATTAAAAATAAATCCCAGATATTTACAGATCATTTGTGGCTTAAATTGGCTTTTTTCTTGATTAATTATAAATCCTAGTCGATTCAAAATGGCGCATGTATTATTAGTATTATTAATACACTGTTCCTTAGAAATGCCAATACACATAAAATCATCTAAGTAGACTACTGACAAGTGTCCGGTTTTACGCAAGTGGCATATTACAGGTTTCAGTAATTTTGTGAACACATATGGTGATGTACAAAGTCCAAATGGTAATACTGTTACGCTTTTAAAAATAATGATATAAATGGGAATAATGGAAATAAAAGATATAAATTAGTTATAGTTATATTATGAAATAAAAATGTTGTACATTAAAAGTTAAGTTAAATTTGGAAAACAGGTTTGGGTCCGACTATTAAAAATATGAGAAAATTTATTTAAATTAGCTAATTAAGGTTGTAAGAGAGCGTGGATTCGATTATTCCTGATATCAAGTTGGGAGCTAATTTAAAAGAGAACTTAACATAGACTGCGTCCGGGCACGTGCCACGTGGTCCGTGCTTCGTCCAGCGCGCCGTCCCGTCGCTCAGCGTGGCGGTGAGCAGGACCGAAGCCAGCACTGTGGTGTGCGGTCCCCGAAGAGAGAGGTCAGGAGAAGTATGGGATCAGTGATTCCGTGGGGTCCGTGGGTAAATTAATAAGTGGGTAGTGGGATCCCAGCTGCTCTGGTTCCCGTCGTCTGCTTCCTACTGGACCCCGTCCACAGCTACTCGGCCACGCCCAGGATTAGCACCGCACCGACCACGACGGCAACGCCTGGGACCCTGAAAGGTCACGCCAACACGGGTGAGCCTTTCCGTAACCAACCCCCATGAATGTCCAGGGTTGACACGGAAATGGCCATTAAAAGCATAAAAGCACAGAACACAATAGAAATAAGCACTAAGCCCTATAATTAAATATTACAAAAAAACACTATTAAATTGTAAGCTAGACGCTAGTGCATTTTGGTTGTAAATTAATTTTAGCGTTTTACATTAATAATTATAAGCAGAAGGCTTACACACTAATTATAACAAAGAGATTACTTAAGATAACACGTGTGTTCCTACAAGGACTCACCCACTAAAATATAACGCGGCGCGTGTGCGCTTCTCAGCACTCTCCGGCAGAAAAAGAACGATCGACCGGTCCGTAAGCGGCACGACTCGATTCCAAGACGCTTCACATATCGTGACGTCGTAATATGTCTTGGCCAATAGTGATCGAGTAGGCGAATGAAGAAATTCGCGCGCGGAATATGAATTTAGTATTAAAAAACGAATAAATAGTACAAAGCTCGTAAGTAAATCTATGTAACATAATATATATGTTACAATACCCCCCCCGTCAGAGAAGAATTTTGCTTCTCTGGCAAAATTCTGAAGAAGGTAACGCGAGAAGAAACTCTGGCGCAGCGCTCGAGAGAAAGAGAAAAAAAAAAATTCAACGCTACTGATTCTACTTCTCAATAACAAGATAAGAGTTGTTAACTCATCCGTAGCCGATCACAAAAGTGCTACGCTACATTAAAAAAAAAAAAATTTAGCTTCACTGCTACGCTGCGCTACGAGATGTAGACAGCGTATCCGATCATACGTCACTAACATTCATCATCATCCAAATTCTCACAAGCAGCGTGCGTTATCAGTACTACACAAACAACGCCCTGACACAAAGAGATATGGTCTACTATGGACACACACTCAAACAGCGACTATAAACCGAAAAATTATACTAAATTTAATATGCCAAAAAGTATTCCCGATGAAGGCTTTTAGCATGTGTGCATATACTATAATATAAATATGTGGAATCGCCACCCGTCCCGGAATTAGATAAGCTATATTAAAGTTATTAACTTATGGCGTAGGCTTAAAATAATATAAAAGTACAATTAAGAGATGTACTCGAGTTATTGCTCAGTGGAATAACTCAAATATATTACCAAAATACATAACTGGCACAAAAGTCATTGCTCAGTGGAACGACTTGTACCCTAAGTACATACCCAGTACATAAGCTATGTACCATAACACACAACAATCCATGTCATGTACCTATTGTATATGCACGCTTTAGAGATCATCACCCGTCTCAAAAATTGGAATACATAGTGTAAATTTTGAAAAAAAAATTGTTTTTAATATATCCGTTTACTAAAGCTACCCATTATTTTTAGGTTTTGAATATTAATTTAAATAAATGTGAAACTATAAATTAAAATCTGGCAAATGCCTAAAGGCCTAACATAATATAACACCTAACAATTCACTATTCAAATCTAATAATACGTCATACGCTAACGTTAGCCGTTTAATGTAAAATAATGTGAAATACGTTAGCATTAACTTGACTTTATGCAAAGATAAAAATTTAATATTACGTGTCATCGTGAGTCCTTATTGAAACAAACCCCAGAGATAATACAAAATAATACACAATAGATAACAACAAGTAAACACAAAAGTATCCGATACAGAGGGTATTCGGAAAAAAAGTGAACAAACAACCCAAGTACAAAGATTACGAGTTATATAACACTTATCACTTATCATTCATTCTTATGATTGAATATTTTATGATTTCATAATTGAAATTTTATATTGTAATAATTATATTTTGTACTTACATGATTTATTTTTATCACTTTTCACACTTATGATGCATTAATTGAAATTTAAACTAGATTTTAACACTATATGATTTAGCATTTTATTTATTTTTTTTAATGATTTAATACTTTAAATTTTGCTACATTTTAATATGAATTGTACTTGGTTTGTCATGTATAATATGTTTAGAGAGAACATTAATTATTAACAACATCACACAACACAATTCACAACACATACATTTAAAAGACACGGGACCATTTCCACACCACCAGACAAACTTAATACCAGGAATATTTTAGCCCCACGTTGGGCGCCATTGTTACGCTTTTAAAAATAATGATATAAATGGGAATAATGGAAATAAAAGATATAAATTAGTTATAGTTATATTATGAAATAAAAATGTTGTACATTAAAAGTTAAGTTAAATTTGGAAAACAGGTTTGGGTCCGACTATTAAAAATATGAGAAAATTTATTTAAATTAGCTAATTAAGGTTGTAAGAGAGCGTGGATTCGATTATTCCTGATATCAAGTTGGGAGCTAATTTAAAAGAGAACTTAACATAGACTGCGTCCGGGCACGTGCCACGTGGTCCGTGCTTCGTCCAGCGCGCCGTCCCGTCGCTCAGCGTGGCGGTGAGCAGGACCGAAGCCAGCACTGTGGTGTGCGGTCCCCGAAGAGAGAGGTCAGGAGAAGTATGGGATCAGTGATTCCGTGGGGTCCGTGGGTAAATTAATAAGTGGGTAGTGGGATCCCAGCTGCTCTGGTTCCCGTCGTCTGCTTCCTACTGGACCCCGTCCACAGCTACTCGGCCACGCCCAGGATTAGCACCGCACCGACCACGACGGCAACGCCTGGGACCCTGAAAGGTCACGCCAACACGGGTGAGCCTTTCCGTAACCAACCCCCATGAATGTCCAGGGTTGACACGGAAATGGCCATTAAAAGCATAAAAGCACAGAACACAATAGAAATAAGCACTAAGCCCTATAATTAAATATTACAAAAAAACACTATTAAATTGTAAGGCAGACGCTAGTGCATTTTGGTTGTAAATTAATTTTAGCGTTTTACATTAATAATTATAAGCAGAAGGCTTACACACTAATTATAACAAAGAGATTACTTAAGATAACACGTGTGTTCCTACAAGGACTCACCCACTAAAATATAACGCGGCGCGTGTGCGCTTCTCAGCACTCTCCGGCAGAAAAAGAACGATCGACCGGTCCGTAAGCGGCACGACTCGATTCCAAGACGCTTCACATATCGTGACGTCGTAATATGTCTTGGCCAATAGTGATCGAGTAGGCGAATGAAGAAATTCGCGCGCGGAATATGAATTTAGTATTAAAAAACGAATAAATAGTACAAAGCTCGTAAGTAAATCTATGTAACATAATATATATGTTACAATACATTAAATTCAAATAGTTGAAAATCTGTTTGGGGTACAGTCCATCGGAAGCGTAAGAACTTTTTATCCTTTTTATGTACCGGTATTAAGAAATACGCATCCTTGAGGTCAATTGTTGTCATATAATAGTTAGGTTGCAATAGTTTTAGGGCGGTGCGGTAGTCTTCCATTTTGAAGTGTGACGTAATTATATATTTATTCAATTCCTTTAAGTTTAGAATAAATCTATGTTGACCATTTGGCTTTGGAGTTGAGAAGACCGGCGATATAAATTCTCCTTTACAAGGCTTGCAGGGCGAAATATATCCTGCCTTGAGCATGTCGATAATACATTGGTTAATAATATTAATTTCCAATGTGGAGTAACAACGGCTATGGCTTACATGTGTTTGTGTTGGATATTTATAAAATGGTATCCTATAGCCTCTAATCCATGATAAGATTAGGGGATCATTGGTGATGGTGGACCATTCATCGTAAAAATATGCAAGTCGACCTGCGACCGTGACATTTACCTTTTGCGCAACTATTGTCTCGATCGGTAACGCTGCGCCGTCATCCTCTGCGCCGACGTTTCCATGGGACGATTCCGTGCTGCTGGATGGCCTTTTCTTGTGACGGGGATCGGTCTCGCTTCGCCAGCAGCCAGCGGTGGACCCCCCCTCGCGTTTAAAGTATTCCTTCGTAAGCTTTGGGCTACTGCGGGTCTACTTCTAAGGCGTAAATCTTTTGGAGCCTTCGATGCTCCTGGCCGGAGGTCAGATCCGGTTTTTGAAATGGCTTTAGAGCTTTTTATTTGTTCAGCTAAGTCTTGTCCAAAAAGATATTCATCTATCTTAGTATTTTTAATTGTATCTCTTGTTTGTTTATTTATAGTATTAATAATAGCGTAACGCCGTGATAAAGATTCTCTATAGTGGAGGTCACACAAGAGCCTACCTGCGTCGCTGAGAGGTTTTAATAATTGCTGATTATTTTCTTTAAGAGTAATGTTTATTGCTTTTCCTATAGCAGATAAGCAGCTTGATATGTGGTTCTGTTTGTTTTGGCAATATATGTCTTTTTTATTATTCAATTCTGTAATAGCCGCTTTTATTTCTAAATTTAATTTTGGGGCCTGCATATTTTTACAGTTTTCGGCAGGTAAATATCTCTTCAGTAATTCTGATTTATCATCTTTTTGGAGGCCATTTAATAAAACATGAGTCCAACGAGCTCCAATGTCCTTGTGTATATTATCGCCAAAAATTTTTTCCGTAGATGGATCGTCACCAAGTATCTCTAAGATACTTTCATTAAGTTGTGGTTCAGTTACATCATCCTCTTCAGAAGTATGTAAAATATCACTCCCAGAAGGGATATCCTCTAAAAAGAATAAAAAATATCAAAATATGTCTTTTTTGATTTAAAATTTCAACGCAATATACGTAAAGAGATTATAAAATTTTTATTTTATTTGTAATATTATAAAATACTAATTTGTAATTTTGTGTTTCGTTTAGAATACACACTTATGCACATTGTAAAATCGCTTATCACGGTATACGTGGCGTTTTTAATTTGTTCAAGACTCAACATGATTTACATGGAGTAGTGATCTTTGTGTTTCATTTAGAGAACACAATTATTACGTAATATAATTCAATTAATATGTAATTTCATTTATAACTATGTTTCATTTAGAGTTCATAATTATTAAATTTTTCCATCATTTATGCCATGATTTACATGGCGTTCCTTATCTAATCATGGAACTCAACATTATTTATATGTAGTATTCCTTTAACTTTCATTTAGAATAAGTCATAGGCACACCTTTTATATGATAGTTACATTTCAGAGACACACTCGTGTCGGTTTTTATGATAAGAATTGACATGAATAAAATAAATAATTATTTATTATATTAGTTGTTAATTACGTTAATAGGTGTAAATAGAGGTAGCCATAATATAATATCCCTTAGGGAAATATATGAAGCAGACATTATGGCGCCATCTAGGCGATGCGCGTCTGCGCTGGCGCCGACATGTCGGGCCGCCTCGCCAGCCTACCTTACATTTGTTAACAAAATTTTCCACAAAGAAATTACTATTTAATATTCCATATTTATATGATATTATAAAGTGACTAATTATTATTATTATATTATATACAACTTACCTATGAGTTCGATATCATTTTCTGGTTGGGTGATACTTCCATCTTCGGAAGACGAGATGCGCCTCCGTCTTTTCTTAACCTGTTTTTCTAATTCTCTAATTTTCTTAAACATTTTTTCATAATCACTATCTCGTTTCCTTTTCCCCATATTAATGTAATTTTTAATTTAATAATTAAAAGTAAATTTAAAAGATGATGTGACTCGGACAGCACTAAAACGTGTAATGAAGTGATTGAAACGGGACCGAGGGGGGTGAGAGTAGGAAAGAGAGAGATTTTTTTTTCAGAAATATATAATCTCTAAAGAGTGATAAGGACAGCATCATGACGTGTCTGCTGCATGTAAACTATAATTGTCTTCGGGAGAGATACGAAGTATAATTATTAGTCAAAAGATATTATCTATTTTCTTCGCTGGCACAGAACTTGGAAATTCAATTAAATGTTTACGAAGCCACTTATGGCTTCTTATATTTTTTACACACTTTTTATTAGCTTCACCTGTATCTATGTTTCTTACCGACTTCTTTGGGCGCGGTTTTGACCCACTTTAAACGGCCAGATTTACGACGTACGAACTTTTTAGATCTGTCGAATACCGATGACAAAACACTAATTCGCTAAGATTTTTTTCAATTTGCGAAAGCAAAAGTGTTTTTTAGTTTTTCTAGAATTATTAATTACTAAACCTAGGGGTTATGAAGAGTGCGATTTTTTCAAAATTTTAATTCTTTTTTCGATTTTTTGTTTCTTGTACCATGACAAGTGCATGACCCGGTGCAGATATATTTATTCATCATACAAATAATCTGCATATGACGAGATTCGAACCCGCAACCTATCCAGATTACTCGACCAGGTATTTGACCGTCAAAGCGGCTATTGGGCCTTAGAAATTATCGCCGGCGCTATCGCACATTTTTGTTTCATTATTCATCATTTATCATCAGACTCCACTGCTTAACATAGGTCTTCTTTAATAAACGCCAAGACGGCTGATCCCTTCCCACTCACAACCAACATGGACCGGCCACTGCACGGATATTATTATGCTTACATATTAATACATATTATGTTAATAACAGTGTAGGTTTTATTTAAATCAATCAGTTTAAATATACATTACATAATTTATAAGCGATTGTTGGTTTACCCAAAGTAATGAATCGGAAACAAATTTCACCCGTTTATTGATTAAACTGTGACAAAAAAAGCTCTGGGTTTTACAATTGCAAATTGTTTTTGTACGAGCGTTTTGTTTCCATTGTTAAATTTACCACTTCGAAACACAAACATTGAATTTAAAGGAAGAAAAATGTTTCGTTATATTTTATTTAAGCATTTTATTTTAATGTTTATAAAAGAACTAATTAAGTAAATAAGTTAATTAATTAGTTCTTTTGAATATATAAGATATAGAAGTAGGTAACAATAATAATTATTATAAAGAGATAATATTATAATAGGGCTATAGATATCCTTATATTATCATATAAAAATTAAAGAAATTATATGTATTTCATGCTATTTTCAGTGAAATTGAAATATTTCATTTATACTGATTTTAATGTAGTTAAATAAAATAACTAATTGATAGTGTCTCCCACTCCACTATAATATTATAATATATTTTACAATGTAATGGCGTGAAAATGAGAAAACAAGATGAAAAATCATATACACAAATTACATATTATTCCAAATTCAAATCTAATATTTTAATTATTTTTAATTGTATGTGTATTTATGGCCAACCTTCATATCAAAGCCTATCCATAGCCCGATGCAAACATCTAGGTGCTGTAACTCATCACTTCAATTATTCTCAGTCTTCTAAATGTTAGAAGAATACACGAATTATATGGCGCCTTCATTATTTTTTTTACTCTTCCAATAATTCTTATAAAAATTCTTGGTAAATTATTATATTATAACCAGCCACAGCCAAAAAATACTTAAGCCAACAAATAAAATGATAAGGAATAATACCGTGTAAATAGTTTTTAAATTACCGCTTTATAGTGCTAAATAGATGCCATTTTCTGAAGACTTATTTAAGATACACAAAGGATTTTCGTTGAAAGCCCAGACGGCTTATTGTTTTTTGACTATCCCGAAGTTTTATCCGGACAGTTCCCGTTCTTGTAAGATTTCCGGTATAAAAAATAATATTGGGCCCTTTCTCGGGTCTTAAACAAAAGATAGTTTGATGTATCAAACATCCATCCAGAATTTTAACAATTGTCAAGTCAAGAAATTGTAAACAAATTTATTTCTTTAAATATATTTCTAAATATGTTATCTTATTCTTAAATCTTTAAACGAGCAATTCTTAAATATATTATGTACATATATAACCTAAATCTTGGAAACGGCTCCAACGATTTTCATGAAATTTAGTGTCCAGGGTGTTTCGGGGGCGATAAATCGATCTAGCTAAGATTCATTTTTAGAAAATGTCGTTTTATCTGTGTTATCAGGCTATGAAAACCGCTATTATATCATTAGCATACGAACGTAAATTTCACTGTCATTTACGATGTTATAATAGCTCAGTTGGAAAATCAGGCAGTTTCGACTTTTAAAGAGAGAGTTCCTGTCACCAGTCCGTTTTTTGAAGTTTCTTCTTTTGGCAGAAAAAAATTATCATATTATCTTAGGTATCCAAAACAAAACAAAAATAAATAAGCAAATGCTCGGTCTAACCGGGTACTATAAAGTAATATAGATAAGACTGAGTTTGTTTTACTTTCCAAATTTTGCTACCCTAGATTTGCCACCCTGGACATTACGACGACTGCCCCTAGTATAAATCCAGGGCTATTCCAGACAAATGGACAGAGCTAATTATTTCTATTTATAATATCAAGTAGAGATTGCTACTTTGAATTTAAATTGGGCTTACCTATACAGCCTCCAACTGACATATCATCATAATAATTTGAACAGGTCTAAACGCTGTCACTATTGTTTCAATTTTGATGAGGATTTCGGTGGGAAGCTATAAGGCGCGCGCGCTTGCGCTTTTTTTGGTTTACCGTGAATTAATTGTTATGTTGAATTTCGTTCATTTAAATCTGGTTGTTTTAAAAATTTAATCTTTATCACAGATTTATAAATATATATTTATAAATCTGTGATCTTTAATGTGACTGGCTGGCGTACATTGTTGAGGACTGTTCTGAGTAGGTGAAGTGGGGAAGAATAGTTTATTTATTCTGGGAGGTGACTTTTCCGTCGTTTTATCATACTTCAGACTTTGTTGGCCTTACCAAACAAATACAGAGAAGGCTGTATATGCTTTTGCCTTATTCTATTTGGGCTAAATTTCCAAACGTGAACATTTATTCTGATATTTAAATTTTACTAAAACAGAAAAATACTCAACTCAACAACAACAATAAACGTGAAACATATGCATTCAAATAAACTGTTTGTTATTTATTGCTAGAAAATAAGTTGTGACGAAAAGCAAAACTCGAACGGGATTGAGATACCGGAAAGGAGAGCTCTCAAAGAGTAATAAATTTTAAGATTTATCGCATAAAACTTTCAAGGAACATACCGCTTGTCTCGTGAATACTATATGAGCAGCTACAACCATAATCATTTTACATAGTCTGGCCAAAAATAGGGTTACAATTAAAAATAAACAAAATATTACGTTTGAATTTGGAATCTGTCATTTTTGTTCATTGGGTTTTCTCATTTTTTCGCCAGTTGGTACATTGTAAAATATTTTGTTTCATGAAAATGGTGTGGGATGTCAAAGAGAACAGAATCGCTGTGATTGCATTATACAAAGTAGGCGTGGAGACAAAAACTCTCCATGCGCTTAGTATTCAGTCAAATGTTTGTTACTGGGCGATTGATAGGTACAATGAAACCTCTTTTGTTGGTGACAAAAAATTATCTGGCCATCCATCCATGTATCCGTGTATGAAAAGGCGATAAAAGCGGTAAAAGAAAGAATTCCTAACAAAAGTTTCATCTCAGAAGATGAAGATTGCACCCAGAAGTATGTTGCGTATTTTAGAAGACTTACAGCCCATAAAAGACGCACTGGTTATTTTTATTAACAAGATATTAACCGTATTCATGCTTTAAGCTTGACGACCTCTGTGGCTTAGTGGTTAGCGCGTTGGCGCACAAGCCGGAGGTAGCGGGTTCGAATCTCGCCAGGGAACACAAAAAAAGTTTGTATGTGTATTATATAATAAAAATCTTAAATATAAGTATTAATATAAAAAGTATTAAATATATGTATTTCCGTTGTCTGGTACCCGTAACACAAGTCTCTTCGAGAACTTAGCACGGGACCAGATTGACGTAGTGTAAAAGCGTCCATAGATATTATTAAAAAAAAAGCTCTAAACAAGGTCCTCAGTTAGTCAACACTGGGCATTATCTGACTAAGGTGATAGGTTGGTGGAGTGTTAGCTATTAAAGAGTGACTTATTTATTTAGCCATATTTTTGTCAAAAAGGTATCAAAATATCAGCAAAGTGTATCAAGATACCATATATTTGGAAGTATAAATAAATTAGGTTCCGGTGTAATTAGCAAATAAGGAAATAAGAAAATAAATATATATTTATTATTATTATTATATTGACTGTAATATGATACAAATAAGAAGGATTTGTATTTGTGTGTAATAAATATGTATTCATAAAACGTTGCTTAAATAAAGATAAATTGTGAAAAATGTTTTCTTCTTTAACATGTGTATTGTCTTTATAGTTCACGATTGTTTAGTTTCCTATCATTTTTTAAGCTGGTCCTGTATGTATGTATCTTGTACTGGTCTTGAACACAATTCCAAAAGCCAACACGTAAAATGTATTCAATAAAATATGAAAAATAACTTGCAACGTTTGCTACTATTTCAATACCTGTAAATTGACGTGCGAAAAATATAGTGGACGGGCTAAATACGAATGAAATATACTTCAGTATGAATTTTTGGGATAAAGGGCTTAAAGCTTTTGCATGTTTGGAATAATGATTAATGAGCTTGGTTTATTTCGGATACTTTGCAGTTTTATTACAATTAAATTCTTCCTTTTAATAGGCAAAAACATCAACATCAGCACATCCTGAGGATGCCCTCCTCTAAGGCTGGTTGACACGATTCGATGTTCCTCGCGCAACAAGCAAGACTCAAGCCCAAAGACCTATCCAAGGCGTAGGAGTGTGTCTCGGGGGGTCGCACGAAACCGTACAGTACCCCCGAACCTGCTATCAGTCCTCCCGTGACCATATTTCCTGCAAAGTATCCGAAACGTCGATGATATATTTTTTTTTAATAAATCGCGATAAAACCCGTAAAGTTGTTTCGTTAAAAGGAACGAAATTTGGGTAAATATTATAAAATAATTTTAAAAAATACGATTACTTTTACAATTCAAATGTTAATATTTGTGACAATATACAATATAGAATACAGCCTTAATAGAATAGTAGTATGTCTATTAGTCTATCGAGGCTGTATATCGTTATAAATCATATTATACAAGTCTCTGCCAGACTACGGGCTTAAGGCATTCAAGACCATCGTTTATACAACCAATTGTTTTATGTTAGGACCGTATCAAAAGAAAAAGCTTATCTCAAACGTCTTTGTAATTTTGGCTTTGTATACATCCACTTAATGTAAAAAAAGACTTAATTTTCACGGCTACTCAATTTAATCCCTCTGAATTTATTACAGTGGCGGTTGATAAGGCACCCTAGTTAAATGAGATTTTTATCTCCAAGAAAAGCATCTTTTTAAGTAACGTTTCAACGGATATTGTTTAATATTTTCAGCGGCGTATAATATCTATGCTTTATATTAACATAGTTTTTGTGGTATGCTCATATAAATATTAATAAATATTGACGAGTATCATAGAAAAAAATGTTATAACATAACAACGTTACGTTAGCTCAAAAGATAAGCCTTTATAACTAAAGTCGTGAGTATAGGCAACTTTCTAAGAGGTTGAATTTCACTAGCAAGTTCATGAATGGAAGCCGCATTTACCGACATTTACGGACATAAACCAGGTGGGAAGACGATCTCCGTGTAATGGCCGGTCCATTTGGATCGAGTGGTAAGGAATCAGTAGCCATAGCGTTCATTGAGGGAGGCCTACGTACAGCAGTAGGCGAATAGAGGCTGATGATGATGATAATGATGATGAAAGAAAATCAAACCGCACTACTTCCTATTTAAAGATTTAAAAACAAGAGCTGTAAGTTTTTTTGTGTTAGTGGGTAACTAGCAGATATGCCATGGTTCGTGGTTAGTGTCGACCATAAAATATAAATTCACCGGGGACTAGTCCTGGCTACTCATTCAAGTATTGGCTTTCCTGACTTAAGGGGGTAAATCTCTCAACTGAAAACAAAGACAAGTATTATTACTAGCACTAGCGAGATAATAATATACAAAATAAAACTAAGATGGATTTATGCGTTCCTAATACATATGAATAAAATTTATCGTTGGGAGTACCGCGCTCAGTGCATAAGTGCCACCATCTTGTATCGTCCTCGCGTGAAACAGCTTTGCTGTGTTTCCGAAACAAGGCCAAGACTGGCAGTGGGCAGTGTAATTACTGGCAGCGAATCTTAACATAAAGATGTTAAGTCTTCGTCTTAGTTGGACTAGTACGAACAGTCCACCATTTGAACTTTTAAATTAGTAACAAAATAGTGCTTATATCAAATTGGTATATATAATAAATGATTCCGACCCCGCAGACAAACTGTGCAAACAGTTTTGCGGCACAATTTTATAACCCCAAAAATTATATTGCAGGTTTAATCTATACATATAATAAATTTGTAGAGGAGTCGTTTCTGTACATTGAAAATATTTAAAAAAAGAATAGCCAGGGTGTTAAAGGATTACTAACAGAATCCATTTCCAGCATTTTTGGAATTTTTGTCTGTTTGTCTGTTTAGTTGTGCACGCATCACGTGAAAACTACAAAACCAGTGTAAATAAATTTTATCCATAAAAATTTAGCGTAACTTGGAGTAACATTTAGTTTTTGTTTCATCGCAATCGCTTCACTCTATCAAAAGATATATATTTTTTTAAATGTAGCTAAATAAGATACTTAACAAATAGGATCAGATCAACGCCATCTATTGACGATTTACCGCGGCTTTCAATATCCTATCTATCATAAAATTTTCTTATCTATCTTGAAATTTTGACACATTTTCTTAAAAAATCTGTTAAAAATTTTAAGATACATAAGAAAATTAATACTATCATCTTGCGGGCTATCTTATCCTAATGAATTATGGAACAAATATAAAGAGTACATGGCGGAAGACATTTTGCGTAGGCTACATTAATCACACACGGACATGATATACAATGAACACATTTATCATCATCAGCATAACGAAGCCCCTGGAAAAATTTAAGACAAAGTAATGGCTATAGTGGGTAAGCGTTTGAATGAATTTGGAATGATTAGCCCTCGGAGAACGAACGAAAATAAACTATCAGATGAGATTGTACGAGAAAAAAACTATGACATACCAGCTTTGCAGCAGCAAGTAGCTGAATTGATACCCAAATTACTACCAGAACAAAAACGAGTATTTGACGAAGTGTTGCAGCTAACAGAACCTGGGAATGGCGCGCTACTATTTGATTTCGCCTAGGAAAATTCACCTAGCTGTAATTTTAGTAAAAATAGCGCACGGCCTTCTATTGCACGTCAGTGCAAAATCTTGGTGTGGGATGAAAGTACTATGGCGAACAAAAAAGGGTAGAAGCACTAAATTGAACGCTCCAGGATTTGCGCAAGAGTACCTATGTTATTTTATTTTTTATTTTATTTTATGGGAGGGATGGTTGTTTTATTGGCTGGTGATTTCCGCCAAACGTTAGCAGTCATTCAGAAGGGGACACTTGCAGACAAAATTAAAGCATGTCTCAAGTCGTTCACTATATGGGCCACGGTAAGGAAGTTCAGTTTGACTACAAATATGATGATACAAATGCTGGCAACCATGCCGAAACACTATTTAAAATAGGAGATAGTCGGCTAGAAACTAATGTAGAGGGCTGATTCAATTAGTACACAGTGATTTAGAATTAGTTGCAAGTGTTTGCAAAACACCCAGACTTGCAAAACAGAATACAAGAACATCAATATTTATGTGAAAGAGCAATTTTAGCACCTAAAAATGATATTATCAACTAAGTAAATCCTGACATATAGAGTAAAGTAACAGGACAGGTACAACAGAGTATCTATCAATAGACACAGTTATGGTACAGAAAAGAGCATATCATATCCCGTAGAGTTTCTAAATTCGCTTGAGCTGTCAGATGTATCCTCACAAAAGCTTAAATTAAAACTAGGTGTCCCAGTCATGCTCATGCGAAATTTGGATGCCCAGAGACTATGTAATGACAATTTTTCTCATTCACAATTGTATGTAGTATGCTCGCGTGTGTCTAATGCCTAGAATCTCTACATTCTATCCCCAAATGGAAAGACAATATATAATATTGTTTACAATAGTTTATTAAAAAAATATTCTGTTCCGAGTTGTCTTCTTTGTTCTAAATCAGGAAAGGGGAACTGCGCTACTCCAAATTTAACGCGAGCGAAGCCGCGGGCAACAGCTAGTTATAAATTAAAAAAAAATTGTCTGCTAGTTTGCCCATCTATCTAACATAAAAAAATAAAAAAAGCATATAAAATACTTTAAGATTTTGGGATTGGATAATAGATATATAAATTACAATATTATGATATTTGATATTACTTTATTGATATTGTACAAATAATAATTAAAAGCTATTAAGAGTGTTTCCTAATACTATACTATACAAACTACGTGAAACTTCCTTATTAAAAGAGAATGATATTACGGCCTATAACATTACATAATACTTCTTAATACTAGCAATAACTTTCCGACAACCCTAACTTGGAAGACTTAACTTCGCGAGCCCTAACCTAAGCAATAAATCATTCGCCATACTTTCGCTTGGACTTGATCAAACAAGCTTATATCTTGATAATTACTAAAAGGGGAAAGTATTTGCTACTAATAATATAAATTTCCGCTTCTAAAGCCAATTAAGGTGGCTTTGTGAGTCGTTAGGTTCCGGGTACAATGCACACGCAGAAGTTGTAAGTTCGAATCTAGTCAAAGCGACACATTTTTAATGCTTCTGTGAATTTTTGCTTTTATTTAATCAGGTCACCAGAAGCTATTCTGAAGCTATATTGTGTGTACATTCATTTTAATTTATTGAGAAAACAAACAGTGAATAACATCTATAATAACAACTTCATAACCATGATATTCACCAATAATGTTTCCACATATAAGAATCTATAAAAAGTATCTATATATAAATAAATTGGATTTAAAAGTTTCCACTCGATCTAGTATGTGGTACAAGCAAGGGCGGACGGTGAATTTGAGGAATTTGAGGGTCCTGGGCTACTGGGGTCACAGTTTATAAAGTATTTGTAATTCAAAAGTAATTAAAAATCAACTAAAACAATAACAATTAATTAGTTAAAATATTAATAATTAATTAATTTGTTTAATTAGACTTTTGGCAGAACCAAGTCTGTCAAGGCAGTATTATGTAATGTCTATTAGTATAGAGCCTTTGGGCGTGGACATTTACACGCTCATTAACCCGGCCCCTGGGAGAGTAGAGTCACCTTCTATACTCTCCACTTGGGCAATTCCTGTCTGACGCGTCCTCGTCGCGGGGGTGGGCATCTCACATTCTAGTAGGCCGGAGTGTGTAGATGGCGAAGTTCAGCAGGGACCCAGTTTTGCGGGGTATATCGCATAACCCGTGCCCAGGGTTACGGGCAAAGTCCTCAACGGTGGATTGGGCGGAGACAAAATGTCGGTACGGTCAATACGGCGGAGGAGGCGAGCCACAGAGGCTTTGTGTCTGGATCCTGATGGAGGGCAGCGGTAGCCATCAGTACTGTGGTGAAGCGAAGGAAACTTAGTCCGTATCGGTTCACTTACAGAATTCTATGGACATTGAGTCTGTAGTACCGCGATGTAGAAAGCAACGGGATACTACTACATTACTAATTCCCATGAGAGTTTAATGATGACGACAAATTCAAGAGTAAGGCAGCCTGGCGATCCGCGTAGCGACCGGCGCTTAGAGTTTTCCGGGACTCGAAGTGTGAAATTGGCTACCGGCCGAGGGAAGGTAGGCAACCAGGCATCCTTCGGAAAACATGCGACTGGAAGAAAAATCCAATTGCGCAGGAACTTCCGCATGGGCACTTGGAATGTGCGTGGACTCCTCAATGAGGGCAAACTGCACATCTTGGATTGTGAGCTCCAGCGATGCAACACCACTATTACCGGCTTAAGCGAAACTCACTGGAAAGGTAGCGGTCATCGAGATCTAGATAAACATACCATCTATTACTCGGGAGATGAAACTAACAATTACGCTGGAGTGGCCATTGCAATCCCTAAGCACTGGACTAGAGCAGTACTAGGCTACAACCCCGTCAGCAATAGAATCATAACAATGAAGCTCGATGCGTCACCCACCCCATTGAATATCGTTCAGGTGTATGCACCCACTAGCGCAGCGAAAGATGAGGATGTAGAAAATTTCTACAATGACATTGAATCCTCAATTGCGGCAATATCAAACAAAGAATTACTTATCATATTAGGTGATTTTAATGCCAAAGTAGGGGAAACACGAACAGACGAAGGTTTGCGCCATATTGTGGGTAGTTATGGTTTAGGTCAGAGGAATAGTCGAGGAGAGAGACTAATCCAGTTTGCAGCCGACAACAATCTCACCATCATGAATACAGTTTTCCAGCAACACTGTAGACGTTTGTACACCTGGACGTCCCCTGACGGCAAACACAGGAATCAGATTGACTATATACTTGTTAGATCTAGATGGCGTAGTTCAATTACGAACGCACACACATTGCCCGGAGCCGATTGTCAATCTGACCACCAACTCCTTGTATGCAATCTCAGACTGAAATTACGGAACTCTATACCTCATAAAGTTAACAAGAAACTTGAAATTGTCGATCAAACGGCTTTTTCGAACCAATGTTCAGCCTATGGTAACTCATGGAGAACAAAAGCACTGAGAGATGACCCTGACTCACTTTGGCAATCTGCAAAAAAGCAAATTATAGATACTATTCACGCATCACAGCCTTTGCGAACGAAAGAAAAGCGACAGCATTGGATGTCAGATGACACCTGGCGCCTCGTGGAGCGCCGACGTGAGATGAAAGCCAAGGGTTCATCGGTCCAAGATCTGAATTTGATGAGCAGTCGAATACAATCTTCTATTCGCAGAGATCGCAACAACTATCTCAAAAACATCTGCCTCGAGTTGGAAAAGAATGCAGACCGCAACGAAACTAAAGATTTATTTAAAAAGATTCGCTGCATAACTCGTCAATTCAGGCCTAAAAAGTGGGCTATTGAGGATTCAAACGGAGTAACTGTAAATGAAATCAAGGACATCGTCGCTGTGTGGAAAGAATACTGTGAGCAACTTTTCACTGATAGTAGAGCAACATCATCTGGTAGCTATATTGATCCCTTAGAAACAGCTTCTAATGTTAAGGAACCATTTGTGCTGAAGAGTGAAATTCGATCCGCAATCTGTCACCTAAAAAGAAACAAAGCTGTAGGAGCTGATGACATCCCTATAGAAGTCTTTAAAGCAATGGGCGATCACGGAGTTGAAATGCTGCAAGTCATATGTAACCGAGTCTGGGAGACAGAAAAATGGCCAAAGGTCTGGGCACACTCCGTGTTCATACCTCTCCATAAAAAGGGATCAACAAATAAATGTAGCAACTACAGGCTTATAGCCTTGATTTCACATGCCAGCAAAGTGCTGCTACAGGTCATCAACACCAGACTGCAAGCTTTTCTGAATCCTGAAATAGCAATAGAACAAGCAGGATTCGTCAAGGGACGGGGAACACGGGAGCAAATTTTGATTCTTCGTCAAATCATCGAAAAATTTAGAGAATTTAACATGCCTCTCTACATTTGCTTCGTCGATTTCCGAAGAGCCTTTGACACCGTGAAATGGCATATGCTGTGGGTCGTGCTTATTCGTATGGGAGTACCTCTTCACCTTGTTCGTCTTATACGCCGACTCTACGAAGATGGAACTGCAACTGTTCGAATTGACAACATTGACTCTAGTGACTTTCACACGCATGCTGGTGTTCGGCAGGGATGTATACTTTCCCCACTCCTGTTCAATATATACACAGAGTGTATTATGAGAATTGTTTTAGAGGACTGGTACAAAGGGGTTTCGGTGGGAGGTTGGAAGATATCGAACTTGAGATACGCTGATGACACAACTCTTCTCACAGAGAGAAAAGAAGACATGGAACAGCTGCTGACACGCCTAGAGACAATAAGCCTCTCCTACGGACTCGCGATAAATAAGGACAAGACCAAAATAATGATTGTGGACCGAGCCGAACTAAATCATCTTGATACAAACATTATTGGCAACTGTGAGGTTGTCCAAAGTTACGTATACCTTGGTTCCTTAATCACGAACAATGGTAGTTGTGAGGATGAGATTCGTAGGAGGTGTGCCATTACTAGATCTGCCGTGGATAAATTAAAAAAAGTCTGGTACAACCGCAACATTACGAAAGCCACAAAAATCCGCCTGATGAGAAGCTTGGTTTTTCCAATATTTCTGTATGGCGCTGAAACATGGACGCTTCGTGTAAAAGATAGACGTAAAATTGATGCACTCGAGATGTGGTGCTGGCGACGACTGTTGCGGATACCTTGGACAGCGTTTCGGACCAACGTTTCGATTCTTGACGAATTAAACATCACAGAGAGATTATCGTCGACCGTACAGACACGAATCCTTAAATACTTTGGTCACGTCATTCGAAACCAAAATTCTATGGAACGACTCGTTGTCCAAGGGCAAGTGGGAGGCAAGCGGTCGCGAGGTCGAACGCCTACACGGTGGACAGACCTGATAAAGGCTGTGACACTAACCACCATAGCGCAATGTTCCCGAAATGCTGAAGATCGCAACAAGTGGAGGCGCATCGCGGGAACTAATGCAGTTCCACCTCATAATCATCATTAAACCACGACCACTCTGTCAAGAGTGCACGACTAGAGAGAGAGATTAGTATAGATTCGTCTAATTTTCCTACTATACATCATGATGTTATGTGTACTAAATTACAATTAAAGTTACCACTATCACACAAAGATATTAAGCTCGTTGAAGTGACAGCGGGCTGGACGTCATACACTCAGGAGAACGGATGACCGATGGGCTATTAAGGCCATTAAGTGGAGGACGAGTGTAGGTAGATAAAGTTTCGTCAGCTATGAAGTGGGAGAACGATGCAATGACGTTCAATATTCGATGCTATTTATCAGAGGATCGGTGATCTTGTTCATTGAGGCCTATATTCAGCACAGGATGGATGAAGGCTGATGATGATGATGCTGAACGAAAATTTGATTTTGATCGGTCAATGAACTAAAACCTGGCTTTCATACAATCACCGTGTTGACCAGCTTGGCAAACCGACCAACTTGTAACTAATCCCGAATCATCCAAATGGCCTTGCGTAATGTTAAAGCTTAGCGATACAGTACTGTAATAGAGGCTTTGACTGTAACTGGCGTACGGAGCAAACATTTGAGTGCAGTCTCGCCGCGCTACGTAAATTCGTATCATAATTACAATTTATGGCTAATTTATGTCTGGCGTGTCTGGCGGAGATTTATTTGAAGTTTAAATCAGTATGTATGTATTGTTATCGAATTTTGTATTAATGAAAAAATGAAGGTAGGAACGAAGTTAAGAAAGAGAAGGGATGAGAGAACGAAAAGAAAGAGGGAGAAAGAGAAAGGTATTAAACACTACTCACTTGTGTATGCGACTGTCGAGCCTGCGCACGTCTCATTTAACGGTTTTATTCCACGCACTTTTTTCCACGGATTTTTTCTTACGGTTTTACTATCACATTCTTTTCAGTTCGGTCGCGCAGCAAAATCCCTATCCCCTCCAAGCCTGCCGTAAGGAACTTCGTTCCAATAAAAATGAATGAATGATGAAAAACTTTGTAATTATTAGTTCCTCTGAGTGGTTTCTTAACCACTGCGGTAGTGCCGACCTAATTTGGCTGCAGTGCAACATGGCATGCATCATCATCTTAGCCTTTTTCCAACGATATTTTGGGGTCGGCACAACCCAGTAACTGGGTGATACGGTACCCCGTGATATGAGTTGTCAGACTTTTGAGCTTCTGACGATCCGTAACGACTGTCAAAGATCCACGAATGACAGCCGGGACTAACGGCTGGTCGCCCATTCAATGACCAACCTCAGCAAGCGTTGCTTAATGTATCGTTCCGCGCGGCTATTACCACTGAGCCTGATTGATTTGATTTGATTTGTAAGGCGACTGTAAGAGAGATACGTAATACAATATAGCGTATCTCTCTTACACTCACCATATATTCATGTAGATATTAGTGAAATTGGGATTTTAAAAACTTGACATCACATTACATAAGGGCCCATTAGGAAAATCGCTTAAGTGATTACAGACAGCAGTTGATTATGCAACCAGGGAAGTATAGAACTCCTTGTCGCCATCTTTACTATATTGTGATGTTCAGAAACACGATTTAGTAACAGGAGGTGCCCTTCTTGTACCTCTACCTACCGATGTAAAGTTACAGCTACGCTATCACGTTGGTTTGTGAGTATCGGATAGACTATTAGGGGGAAAGGGGAAAAGCAAGGAAACACATGTGCACAATCTTTAGTTGTCTGGATGTAATATATAGGCATTCATTGTCACCAAAAGATAGGTCGTTAGCCCTTTTGTGCTAGAATAAAATAATATACATAAATTATATCATACAAGACAACAACATAAATAAGTATCCAAATTGGTAACGATAGATTCGATTTTATATAAAATTTAATCGTTAATATATTTAAAAAATGGAAATTCACAAAAAACTTCGTCGTATGTTTTCAGTTTACGAGAAATTCCTTTAAAAGATTTGCAAACAACTTTTACAAATGTTAGACTTTTTGTTCGCTGAGAAATACTACAGTAAAATATTCTCAGCGAAACATAAATTGGTAAACATCTCGGTCTCGTTTGCGAATGTATAGAAAAGTGTGTCTGGCCTCGGGGTGTCACTGCTAGTGATGGAAATAACATTCGATTTCTTACAATTTCATGTCAGCAATATCTTTTTTTTTCCTTTTACGCCGGGTATGCAATGCACTGAGGCATCCCGCTGGCTGGTGGGTCTCTCCTAATGTTAATCCCCTGGTAAGTGGACGCCCTGCGTTTTTCGCTGCGCCCGAAATATGGTAAATGGACGCAGCTCTACCCACTAAAACCCGGCGAGTGCCACCAATGCCGCTTTTGGTGAGGTGCCTGGATATGCTAGCAATAGGGCGACTGTTACCACCTCCACAGAGAGGTTGTTCCGCACCAGAGAACAACCACTCCCAACGTCGGGACAGTACGATGAGGTTCTAGTCCTCACGCCCTGCTATTTTGTCCCCTTTTCTTATAAGAGGATAGATATATGTAGATACAAAGAGCGGCGCAATTCGCTTAGCCCAAGGTGCTGGCTCATCCTAGGCTACTGAGCCCCACCGCCATGACAAGGCCTGAACCATGGTGGGGATGTCAGGAATATCCCTACGAGTCTATATTTCTACATCTAAACTAATATTATAAAGAGGAAAACTTTGTTTGTTTGTTTGGTTGTAACGAATAGGCTCAAAAAGTACTAGACTGATTTCAAAAATGCTTTCACCATTCGAAAGCTACATTATCCACTAGTAACAAAGGCTACATTTTATTCTGAAAAAAAAATTGGGTTCCGTAAGATATTTGGGGTTTTCGGACACAAGGTGTAAAAAATCAACCAGAAAAGTTACTTATTTTGCGTACGCTGCCTAAACTATAAAAGA
This sequence comes from Lycaena phlaeas, assembly GCA_905333005.2. Classification (NCBI taxonomy): domain Eukaryota; kingdom Metazoa; phylum Arthropoda; class Insecta; order Lepidoptera; family Lycaenidae; genus Lycaena; species Lycaena phlaeas. The sequence goes on from HG995176.1 coordinate 6,096,487, forward strand.
TAGGACCATAAAATGTTCTAATTAATTGTAGATCTTATAATTATCTACAAAAAAGTCTGCGACACGTTATACCTATCTATGTCGAGTGAGGCACAGTAACCATTTTTTTATTTAGATATTTTGAATTTTTTTGGACTACATTTAAACGCGTTTATTTTACTCATGCTTTGGATCCTTATCAAAATAAATTATTTAATCACTAAGTACAGTTTATGTAGATAATATTTCGACTTTGAATGATCAAAATTAGACGATCGGTTTTGAAGTTATGGCGAAATCTATCTATACTATATATCTACACTAATATTATAAAGAGCAAAACTTTGTTTGTTTGGTTGTAATGAATAGGCTCATAAAGTACTGGATCGATTTCAAAAGTTCTTTCACCATTCGAAACCTACATTATCCACGAGTAACATAGGCTAAATTTTATTCTGGAAAGAAACAGGATTCCGTAAGATATTTGGGTTTTTCGGACACGAGGTGTAAAAAATCAACCAGAAAAGTTTTATTTTGCGTACGCTGCCTAAACTATAAAAGATAGAATCATAAAATGTTCTAATTAATTGTAGATCTTATAAATATCTACAAAAAAGTTCACGACACACTATACCTATCTATGTCGAGTGAGGCACAACAACCATATTTTATTCAGAATTTTTGATTTTTTTTGGATTACATTTAAACGGGTCTATTTTACTCATGCTTTTAATCCTTAAGATATGAAGCTAAAGAGTTTGTTTATTTGAACGCGCTAATCTCAGGAACTATCGGTCGGATTTTAATGAAACATTTCAGTGTTCGATAGCCCATTTATCGGTAAAGATATATCATCCCGCTAAGATGCCGTTGTAAATCTTAGTTAACGCAGGCGAAGCTGAGGGCAACAGCTAGTATATTATAAACAGAAAAATTAAAAAATAAAGAATTTGTTGGTTTTGCTTATAAATAAGCTCCATAACTCATCCTACTAGAAGCGATTTCAAAAAAAGAACCTGATAGAAAGTCATATCAAAAAGCAACGTCGGCTATAAAATTTTTAACCATGCGAGGTTGTCGGATCCTAAATAGAAATATTTTAAAATGAATTTGTTGCTTCCAATTTGTTAAGCTCTTAATAAAGTTATGTAAATAATAGCTTCTTAATCAAATTCTTCATTGAGTGAATGAAAAATCTATTTACTTAGGTAGTAAAACGTAAAACTTTATAATTAATACATAGTACGCTGCATCTCATCATCATCAGCCTTTATCCGTTTACTGCTGAATATAGGACAACTTTAATAAACGCCAAAATTGCTGATCTCTTGCCACTCGCATCCAACACAGGCGGCCACTGCATGGACATCGTCCTCCTATCGGGTTATGGACCGAACACTTCGCCACTTAGGAGCGCCTAGCGACTGTTGCATATTATACCTGGTACATAAGCGCGGCTTCCGCTTTAATATGTACCTAGGCCTGCCTGTCACTTTTATATATTCATGATATTATATTATAACAGGCACGACTGTCGCACTAACCAGTGGATGGCGATTTGCCGCGCGTATTTGTCACATACGGAAAATGCATTTTGAAATTAAAATTGACACACGTGAAAATTCCTATTTTACGTATCATCAAATCTATAAGTGCTTATTTCATCTGTGCGTGTCTATCTCAATAAGCTCCTCTCTAACGACTGCACCGACCGATCACTGGGAATGGGTTTCAACTAAGTCATCTACACAATATTTTGTACAGCTCCGATACTTATACATAATCTACATCTACACTAATATTATAAAGAGGAAAACTTTGTTTGTTTGTTTGGTTGTAACGAATAGGCTCAAAAAGTACTGGACCGATTTCAAAAATTCTTTCACCATTTGAAACCTACATTATCCACAAGTAACATAGGCTACATTTTATTCTGAAAAAAATAGGGTTCCGTAAGATATTTGGGTTTTTCGGACACAAGGTGTAAAAAATCAATCAGAAAAGTTACTTATTTTGCGTACGCTGCCTAAACTATAAAAGATAGAACCATAGAATGTTCTAATTAATTGTAGATCTTATAATTATCTACAAAAAAGTCCGCAACACGTTATACCTATCTATGTCGAGTGAGGCACAATAACCATTTTTTTATTTAGATATTTTGAATTTTTTTGGACTACATTTAAACGCGTTTATTTTACTCGTGCTTTGGATCCTTATCAAAATAAATTATTTCATCACTAAGTACAGTTTATGTAGATAATATTTCGACTTTGAATGATTAAAATTGGACGTTCGGTTTTGAAGTTATGGCGAAATCTATCTACACTATATATCTACACTTAATATTATAAAGAGGAAAACTTTATTTGTTTGGTTGTAATGAATAGGCTCATAAAGTACTGGACCGATTTCAAAAATTCTTTCAACATTCGAAACCTACATTATCCACGAGTAACACAGGCTAAATTTTATTCTGGAAGAAAAACAGGGTTCCGTGAGATATTTGGGTTTTTCGGACACGAGGTGTAAAAAATCAACCAGAAAAGTTACTTATTTTGCGTACGCTGCCTAAACTATAAAAGATAGAACCATAAAATGTTCTAATTAATTGTAGATCTTATAATTATCTACAAAAAAGTCCACGACACACTATACCTATCTATGTCGAGTGAGGCACAACAACCATATTTTATTCAGAAATTTTGATTTTTTTGGACTACATTTAAACGAGTTTATTTTACTCTTGCTTTTAATCGTTAAGATATGAAGCTAAAGAGTTTGTTTATTTGAACGCGCTAATCTCATGAACTATCGGTCGGATTTTAATAAAACATTTCAGTGTTCGATAGCCCATTTATCGGTAAAGATATATCATCCCGCTAAGATCCCGTTGTAAATCTTAGTTAACGCAGGCGAAGCTGCGGGCAACAGCTAGTATTATATAAAATGTAAAATCACATAAATATCATCACCAACCCTGAAAACTAATTAGCTAATTAGTAACATAATATTCAAGTTTTAAACGAAATATTAATAAATTAGTATACTCAGATATCACCAATTACAGGGAGCTCTAATTTAAAGGGTTAATATCTTTATTAATGAATAAAGACTTATTCATTAATGAATAAGTCTTTTATCATTAATAAAGATTATTAATAAATAAATATTAATAAATTCTGTGATTTTGCTTATCTTAAAGTTCTAGGAAAAACAAATTATAGCTAGGTATATAATAAAATTAAACTATTTTGAAAATAGGTTCACGTGTGACTCTAGGATAAACAGAGCTGTTTTATAAGGATCAGTTTCTATTTTTAACAAACTAGCTAATACCCGCAGCTTCGCCCGCGTGAACTTAGATTTACGGATTTATCATGTCAGATGATGATCATTTTCTATTTTAATAATTACTAAGTTTTGTATTAAAATGTATTAAAATAATATTATATGTTATCGTGAACATAAAGACAGCGGCGTTTTCGTTGAAAACTCCCAGACGGCCTATTTTTTTCCGACCCCTTCAACAATTATTGTTATATCTTAAGCAATGTATATAAAAACCTGATAAAATATATACATAAACCTTCCTCTTGAATTGAACTATCAATTAAAAAAAACCGCATCAAAATCCGTTGCGTAGTTTTAAAGATTTAAGGAAATACAAATGATAGCTCGATAAAACAATTTAAGACTATTTTAAAAATACGAGTATGTTCACGTGTGACTCTAGGATAAAACAAATTAAAAACTTTAGTTGTTCCATTGAAAAAACAAATACGAATTACTAATTCTAGAAAAAACAAAATATGACAGCTAGATAAAATAATTTAACACTATTTTGAAAATCGGTTAACGCGTGAGTCTAGGATAAATGGATCGTTTTTATAAGGATCAGTTTCTATATATTTTTTTAGAAACTTTAGTTGATCCATCAAAAACACATGAGTTATATTTCACTGAAAATTTCAATTCTAGAATAAACCTCAAAAATCTCTTTGATCCTCGCTTGAATAAATTTCGTTCCAAATAATTTCTTGCATAAGCTTAGTTTTGTTTTTTAACAAATAAAATAAAATATTATTAAATGTTTGTTATAATCGTTTTATAAAACATGTGCGACGATGTTCCAGTAGGTAAAGGGCTCAACCTCTTGAGCGAAAGGGTCCGGGTTCGATCCCGACTCACCTGTGGTGCCTTTAAATGGGATTCTAAATTTCTGAGTGCATCCTGACCATCGCTTGCTCATCGGTGAATGAAAACATCGTGAGGAAATCTGCATGCCTGATGAGATTAAAAGTCTCTGAGGGTGTGTGAAGTTCACCAACCTGCATTGGACCAGCGTGGCGCCTCGGTGAATTATGGCCCGACCCTCTCCTCGCCTGATTTCGAGAAGGAGACCCGTGCCCAGCACTGGAACATAATATAAGGGTTGATACTTTCTTTTTTATTTTTTTAATAGCTAACACCCCAGCAACCAATTTTAGCAAATGATTTTCTGAATTTCGTGTCCAACTAGCTTTTGGCCCGTGTTTTAAAAGTGCATGCGTAGTGCAGAATATACATTTGTCGTATATACAGTGAACTTCGAAATATGCAAACTACAAACTAGGCGTGCCTCCAACTTGCAAATCACTAGAATTTATTTTACGCAACGCATATTCATGATGTCTAAAGCTTATTCAGCGTTTTTGAAACGAGTTTATTTTACCATTTTGGAAGTGTCCCTCGCGCTTCAGAATCAAAAAATTCACTTTAGAAAAAAGTTAACATTAGAAACCTAAATATTATAAAATTCCGGTAAAATTATTTTTTTTGCGTCTAGAAATTTTTATTTAGTTAGAAAAAATATTGAATTATATTTTATGTGCCGGACAGATTATTCAACGTAAAAAAGTGCTCATATTAACCTGTAAGTGTGAAATAAATTACAAAAAAATCTATTTCAGTTTCGAGAAAACTGCTTTCTTGTCATGTTGGGGAGAGAGGTCTCTCAACGTTCCCCATAAGAGGTGAGCGATACAAAACGTTGTATCTGAAAATAAACCTCCGCGATCTTTGATAAAGGCAAAAAAATTGCTTTCATTCGTTTACTCAGATTGTCTAAAGATGACGGCCTTTATATGAGTCTGGTAGTTAGTTAGTTTTGATTTGTTGAGAGTAGGCGGTGAAGGTCAAAATATACCAAGAGCAGAATATTTTTATATTCATATAATGACTATGAATATATTATTACAAATTTCTATTAAGTTATTCTAGATTACCGCCTAGAGCACACAAGGATCGGACCGTAAGCAGAGCAGCCTTTACCATGGCAGGACTTTTACCATATGGCTTTTGCGCCAGATCCTCCTCTCACCTCTGAGTAGCAAGCACATCTTGCTCTACTCTTGATGCTACATGATCCCGTCCAATGTAAAGCTTTCGCTGAGGGAGACATAGGAATGACATTTAGTCACCGAATCCAGTCATTTATAGTTCAGTTTCAAGCTGGTAAAAACGATGATGTTAATGATGATTCATTGTAAATGAAAAATTTCAGACGATCACCTGAACACGAGTAATCCCGCCAGAAAGGATACATTATAATATGCTGTAACTGTGAAATATCTGCCTTGGGTAAATTACAGTCTTGAAATATTCGAGAGATAAGAAAACGTATTATTGCAAACGACTTTACATACGTAATTCTTATGGTGCGTTGAATACGAAACACGCGCTTAAGCTGAAATATATCTCTTAGGCCGTTGCCTCGCATTTAACGGGCAGCGGAGCGGCAGCGATGGCGGCAGCGGTGGCGGCGCGGGCAACGTAGACCCACGCCGCTATCGCTCCGCTATTTTCGAGAACCGGTCCATTTGATTTTTACGCAAAGATCCTGCCGCTCCCGCGCTGCCACCGCCGCCGCTCCGATTCCCGCTAAATTCGAGGCCTTACACACATAGTCTCATGTGTAGGAGATATACACGAATAGAAGCCATTACTAGCACACTAAAATGAAATATAGATACAAAGGGTTATAAAATCGCGTTGAAACAGATTACCGAGTTATATTTCTCCCCCGTGTTCTTCTTATTTATGACGAAGGTTCTATAGGGTTCTTATATACGGTAGCTTCAATAAATACCATGACTGCCTTTTTTACTATCTATTACTGTAAACTTACTTTAAAGTAGTGGGCGTCTCAAATACAGTACCTACTAATATTATAAACGCGAAAGTTTGTGAGTATGGATGTTTGTTACTCTCTCGCGTAAAAAAACTACTGAATGGATTTTCATGAAATTTTACAATTATATAGCTTATACATCAGAATAACACATAAGCTACAATTTATCACCGTCCTCTAATAGGAATGGGAAGTACGCGGGTGAAACCACGGGGCGCTGCTAGTTATTAATAAAATTACTGTTGTAATATAATTAATACTATACTAATGAAACAACTTTTACGGATTTTATCGCGGTTTATTTAGTTTTTTACAAGCCCGACATTTCGGATACTTTACAGCAACCATGGTCACGGGAGGACTGAGGTGTCAGACGTCCTTCTGTTACAAAAGAAACATAAGAAAACAATAATACTATACTATGCATTAAAATTACAACTATGGTGCATTTATATAATAATTGGTGTCTGTTTGTGATTTAAGAATTGCAACATTGAGATTAAAAAGACGCTTATTGTATCTCATTGTCGCCCCACTTACTAATCGGCAATGATACATCGATTTTGTATCTGCATTTGCTTATAATAAATTTGCCTAGTTTTTTGCTTTAATACCGGACTACATTAATAAGTATTTTATTAGTAATTCTATCAATAATCTATCTTTCAATCTAAATTAGCTGGTATGAAAGGTAAATAAAGTTCTTATTATAAAGCAGACTTTTAATATAGAGAAAAGAAGTTACACCGACAAACCTTTTTAAAGAATCTACCCGCCGTAGTTGCCTCATCCTTTGAGTTTATGCTCGTATTTTAAAAAACTTGGAAATAAACATACCTTGTTGATGAATAGACCAGGTAATATTTACCCAATTTCAAAACAACATTTACGTAAAATCCAAGCCAGTTAGTTATATATGCTTTACATTTTCGTATTCCACGATTTTTGAGAAATACAACTAGGGACAAAACTTTCTCAATTTTACCGGTCATATTCAATCACAGGTTTCCATACAAAAGTATATCATGTGTGACACATTTTACTCTATAATTTTTTTTTCCAGTAAAAAAAGACTTTTCGTCGGCGCTTTTGGTACTGAATGTAACAAGCATTTGTCGGTATATTGTATAATATAATATAGCTTGTTAGCCTTTGATTTTTATGAAATAAATATCTAACTAAAAAATTGGACTTTTGTGTTGTTGGACACTATATTCTTATCATAACATTATAATTACATGACATTATATTCTTTCTTTTTATGAAATTCTTAATTTTATTGCGTTTTTAAATTTAAAAATTATTAGAATGTAAAAAAAATGATTAGAATAAATTCACTTGATTAATTAAACAAAAATCAATTATTTGATTTTAAATTTAACAAATTAATGTAAAATTTAAAAGGCTATATACATTTTTCTTTCTCTGCCACTCACCATAGATCGCCATGCCACTACTGGGGCACAAATTAAGACACCGCCATTGCAGTTACTACATTTTTGTGATGAAATAAACTTTTATTATTATTAGTATTACTATTTTTCATACTCTTACCAAGACTACACGACAACTACCCGACTAGAAGCCATTCAAGAGAGAAGCATCTTTAGTTCTCATATTATTATGTGAGAAACCGAAAGACTAGAATAACAGAATATGAATATCAATAGGTGTTGAATTCATTACAGCCAGGAGATTAATCTACTCAGCGTCTAATGGCAAGCTTCATCTAACGCCAACCTTCTTTACGCGAGATAGAAGTAAAATTTCATAAATAAAAAAATAACAATAAAAAAAAAACACAAAAAAATCCATTGTCATGTTTTAAAATTAAAAGATTTTTGTCCAATTTTGAAAAATGGTTTTTTATACAAATGGGTTTACCACCTAGTCAGAATGTATTTTATAAAGCTCAGAAATACTATATAATAGTGCCAGATTGCGAGAACAGATTGTACAGAGGTTGGCTGTACATAAATCGTGTTACAAATAGCCTGGTTTCCACCCCTTTTCCGAGTTAATGGTCTATCGGATAGCACCGTGCTTTATATAGTATAGGAGAAGGACATTTAACTTAATTGTAGTTTTTACAGTTTTATATATTTGGCAGTGGTTACCCGTGTACGTTATCTTAGAATATGTTTTAGTGTCATCATCATTATCAACCTTAAGTCGCATACTGCTGATCATCTTTTTTTTTTCTTTTACGCTGGGAAATGCACTGACGTATCCCGCAGGGGAGTGGGTCTCCCCAGGCAGGTATGTAGGACTCGCTGCGCCCGAAAGATGGTAAGTGGACGCAGCTCTACCCACTAAAACCCGGCGAGTGCCACCACTGCCGCCTTTGGTGAGGTACCCTGGATCTACAAGCAACAGGGCACCTCGACGGCTAGTCAGTCCCTCAGGGGACCGACGCCACCTCCACAGCGGTTGTTCTGCACCACAGAACAACCTCTCCCAACGTCGGGACAGTACGATGAGGTGAGGTTCCCATCCTCACCCCTTGCCCCCTGCTCTTTTGTCTCCTCTTCTTATAAGAGGGATACAAAGAGCCCCCTCGGCTCAATCCGCTTCGCCCAAGGTGTTTGGGTCACCCTGGACTACTGAGCCCCACCGCCACGACAAGGCCTGAGCCATGGTGGGGGATACTGCTGATCATCTGCCTAGCCTTTTCCCAACTATATTTGGAGTCGGCTTCCAGTCTAACCTAATGCAGCTGAATACCAGTATTTTAAATGGAGCGACTGTAAGCATACTGCTGATCTACATCTACACTAATATTATAAAGAGGAAAACTTTGTTTGTTTGGTTGTAATGAATAGGCTGAAAAAGTACAGGACCGATTTAAATAATTCTTTCACCATTTGAAAGCTACATTATCCACGGGTAACATAGGTAAAATTTTATTCTGAAAAAAATAGGGTTCCGTAAGATATTTTGGTTTATCGGACACAAGGTGTGAAAAATCAACCAGAAAAGTTACTTATTTTGCGTACTAAGATCCCGTTGTAAATCTTAGTTAATGCAGGCAAAGCTGCGGACAACAGCTATAATAATAATATAATAATAAAACTTTATTGCACATACATAATTTACACAAAATAAATAATTTATACATAATTGTACAATGAGATGACATAATAATATTTATTATATTAAAACCGTTTACGGTGCGCAACGATTTGTCTTAAAATAAATGTTTTTCTCCAGTTTTGTATAATTTTTCATTGATGCTTCGCTCCTATTGTTCGTAACGGGAGTGTATATAGCATAATTTAATTCCTCGATTCCTCGAACAGAATATTCAACACAAAAATATTTATCTATTCGAGAAATCAGGATCCTGAGGATAACGCGATAGACCAAATAAACGAACGCCCACAAGCCATCAAGTTCTTGTTTATAATAACATTAATGTTTTACTTAAAGAAACAATATCATTACCCTGTTAATATTATTCATCAAATCGCGTAAATTTATTCAATTTGAGACGTTTACAATAAACATAGTTATTTTGATGTTCTTGACGATATTCGAGAATAGAGAAGCTATACTTAATAGAGGAGGTCGGGGTTTGAAGTGCCGATTTTTAGAGTAAACGAAATATAACCGTGATAGAAAGATTTATGGTTCTTGATTACTATCTGAATAGATGCAGAATCTATCCTAGTTTCATATTCTATAGTTAAATCAATCGAAATATTATTAGTTTTTGGCTTGTGATACTTTTTATGTAGAAAATCGGAAAGGAACAACTAGCCCCACGATGGGGCTGGTTGTTCCGCAGTTGAGGTAGGTTGTTCCGATGACGATTAGATACAAAAACATTGTAATATTAGCTGAAAAGGCATGTTTAAAATAGACAAGGTACATGATATTGAATATTTGTATAAGTTTTTCATCTTTGGAAATACATAATCTTAGTGTTTTTCATAAATTTCATTTTTAAAATATCTAGTAAAAACAAAACTAAAAAATAATGATTATAAGATATATAAAAATAGTAATAATGTTATAAAACCTAGTTAAAAGGCTGAAGATTAATAATAAATTATATTATAATCAACTTTTACATATGGATATTTGTCCAAAAAGCATAATTACATATTTTATCTAAAGCATAACGTAAAATTTTTACTTTTGCAACTATATTTTCTGGATTCAGTCTCTTTAAATTAATTTAACTGATATTATTAAAGGTTTACTTTAATTAAGTAATACGTTTAGGTAATAGATAGTTGTCTTTCAGAAATAAAATAAAATATTCCCAAATAAATAAATAAATAACGATTTTTCGTCACATTACAATTTCTACAAAATATAATATAGAAATGAACATTTATAAATTTGAGGCATTTTGAATGAGCCCAAAGAAATATTTTGTATATTTGTAATGTATCACGTGTAAGAACGCGTGATACATTACAAATATAAAAAATATTTCTTTTCCAGGTTGTCTTCTCTACCAAATTTATCTTCTTGCGGGATTTTTCGTTTTCGATTTTCTTTAGAATTTGTAAATTTAAACGATTTCCCTTGTTTTTTTCGTGACCCCCTTTTCCGATTCCTTTTTTATTTTATTTATTATATAAAATATAATAATATACTATAGTCTATTGTATTATATTTATATTCCTTTCTTCTCAGGCGTATCTGTCAGTATTGCTGGTTATACCTCGGCATATAGTTCTTATATATGATATCGGTGGTGCTTTTGGTAAGAGTTTGATAGCTCTACGTAAAAATGTGCTAGATATTAGTTGAACTCCTAAATTATTTGACGAATTAGAAATTTTCAATCTTGTGGTTGTTAGTCCAATCACTATGGGGCACATTGTTCCGCGGAACAACTAGCCCCATATTAGAGGAACTTTGAGCCCCAAATTTCATTTTTTAAGTAGCCTCCAATTATAATATACTTGGTTATAGAAGCTTAGTTATGGTGTTAAAACTGTAATCACTATAGTTTTCCCTACTGATAATAGCAATCCACTTACAAATAAGTACAAATTTGATTGAGATAGACCAAAAAGTTTAAGGACGAAAATAGTTACAAAAGTGATCTTTATGTGCCACTAGTCTATTACCACTATGAAACGCCAACACACCGTCACTAAAATGGCTGACGAATTAGCAGAATGGTATGACGTTTCGTGACGTACTTCATACATATTGCTATCTCTTTTACTTTCGGAGCTATTTCCATCGGAACAACCTACCCCCGGCACTTTGAACCCCGACCTCCCCTACTTAATTATTATAAAGAGGTAAGATTTGATTGTTTGTATTGAATAGGCTCTAAACTACTTGACCGATTTGAAAAATATTTCACTGATAGGAAGCTACACTATTCCCAGTGAACATAGGCTATATTAATTTTTTTTTAAAGTTAGGGACCCGTTATAAATCTTAGTTGACGCAGCAGTTGACGAAGCTGCATGCAAAATCTAGTTTATTATATTTTCTGCTATTTTGTATTTTTTTATATGGAACATGGCCATGGAACAGTTGATCGCCTGATGGTGAGTGATAACGACATCCAGAGACACCTACACCAGAGGATTAGCTGGTGCGTTGCCTTTCAAATAAGAGTAGGTATGCTCTTTTATTGAAAGTCGTATCGGTTCGTAAATACAGAGATAGGATTTATTTGTGACACATTTGTGATAGTAGGTACCACAGATTTATTAATAAAGATAGATGGAGCATGCCGAACACGCAAGTGACGCCACCAAAGCGAATACAAAATCAAAAGCGAACACAATCTAATAGACTTGAGTACGACGCTGTCAAGCACTTGAGAGCGCTTTTAAATTTGTATTCGCTTTGAAGCGTCACTCGGGTGTTCGGCATGCTCCATCTGTCTTTATTTACAAATCTGTGGTAGGCACAATATATTATAATTATTTTACATGATTCTTTACACATTGATTGCTGTATGATTTTTTTCATGTGGTCATTATTAAAAACATTACTCAACGAGTCACAATAGGTACACGTTTTTGTACTTCAACCTCACGACCTACAAATTGTGTAATTACGAGAAATACATGCTGGAGCACGAAACCCTATTATTTTTTCTGATTTACCGATGGTCATTTATATTTGTAGTTTATTGTAGTTGTAGTTGTCGAGTAGGTAATATGGAACAATGGATGGATAGTAATGGCCTGGATTTGAATCTGCTTTTTTTTCTTTAACGCCGGGAAATGCGCTTAGGCTTTTAGGCGGGGGGGTGGGTCTCCCCAGGCCGGTATGTGGGACTCGCTGGTAAGTGGACGCAGCTCTACCTACTAAAGCCCGGCGAGTGCCACCAATGCCGCCTTTAGTGAGGTGCCCCGGATCCCTCAGGGGACTGATGCCACCTCCATCCTCCTCCAAGGTGTTGGAGTCACCCTGGGCTACTGAGCTCTACCGCCACGACAAGGCCTGAACTACGGTGGGGAGATTCGTGTCTGCATCGTATATCTAATCCCTTACTCTAATTCTCCCTGTATGTCAAAGGCAACGTCTCTAGCTCACCGACCTATAATTATGAGGAAGTGAACTAGAGGAGATGAAAAGTCTTTGAGAGTGTGTGAGGTTCACCAACTCAATTTAGGCAAGTAAATTTTACCAAGAACATGTTCTTGGCGGTCAATGAAATAAGCCTTTGATGATTGAATGATGATGTTGATGGTGGTGGTGATGATGATGAAGATCATAATGATGATGATGCGCGCAGCAGCGAGATGTATAAGGGACTCTTAAAGAAGCATATAGAAATATAGAGGATAATGGTTGATTTTTATGATGATGAAGAAAATTACAATTTATTTGGCATTAATTTAAAGCACAACCTGTGACATTTATCATGACACACGCGGTAATATTTTTCGCCCAAACATCTGGTTATTAATAAAATTAAAGGCACACCTACGCTACAGCGGATTATATAGCTAGCTTTTGCGCGCGTCTGTATTCATAAAGTTGAGTAATATGAGACACTGAAATTGCAAAAATATATATTAACTATATTAGTGGTCTAAGTAATAGTAATTTTTGAAATAAGTACAAGTGAAAATATATGGATTTTTATTGACGTTTTATATGTTTTAAATTATACTACCTTTTTATGTTAGTTGCATAGACAAACTGACAGACTTATCACACGTTTTCCTATGACTATTCTCGTCTACTCATGAGACCAAAGTTTCTGTGCCAGTATACAGCTTGTCCTGCCCTTTTCTTAGAAATACATCGAAATTGTACGACAGAAGAGAAAGCATGCCTATTGATTTACCTTACTCTTCTTACATTTTGGCCCGGTTTTTACTTGTACGTATGTGATGATTACGATCAATGATCATCATTATCAATATTTATCTTTTACTAGACATGACATGTTTCAATGATACGATGAGATATGAAAAGGCTTTGAATAATAGTTACAAAAAAAATTCTCTAAAAAAAAGAGAAAGAACAATTTTTTGACAACCTCTGTAGCTCAGTGGTTAGCGCGTTGGCGCACCATCCGAAGGTAGCGGGTTCGAATCTCACCAGGGAACACAAAAAAGTTTCTGTGCTCCTGGGTCATGGATGTTTATTAAATATGAGTATTATATAATAAAAATCTTAAATATAAGCATTAATATAAAAAGTATTAAATATATCATGTATTTATTTCCGTTGTCTGGTACCCGTAACATACCATAAAATTCAACCTCAATTACTAGGTGCAAAGATACAATGTGATGTCATGCTGACGGTGAGAAACTCCGAGTATGCTCCAATCCATTCACAGCATCAAACGATTAATCCTGAACCATCTGACTCATCCCGCAACTTAAAATGGCAGTGAATTCGAGTAAAGTGTGCTCAATCGTTTAGTCCTTTCATTATCCCTTAGATATTTGCAGTATTGTAATTTCATTCCCTTTTCCATATTCGTTCCTGGTTTTCAATTTTTATATATTTTTTTCACCGATAAGATAATATCTTAAGGGTCAGAAATAAGGAGAGGTTAGGAATATTTTATTGATGTGCCCACTTCTGGTTTGAACGGATATGCTTATTTCAAGGCTGACCCAATACCAATAGAAAATGGTTCTATATATTTTTAGAGAGCTCATATTTTTCACTCTTTATGACATTTCGGGCTGAAAAAATTATATCGAGAGAGAGGACAATATCGTCCTCGTGCATGTCCTTGGTGGTAACCTAAGAATATAATATATTTTTTTGCATAAAACTAAACTAAATATATGCATTAATAAAGCTAGACTAAATATAAAAATGCTTAATGGCGGACTTTTTAGCCTGAGACTAAATTTAGCTGGCATTGCTACACGGCGTACATTATCATAAACAGAAAAGGCTGTATAAAGAATAATGAAACTAACGTATGGCACAATCTGAAGATTTCATTGCCCACTAAAACTGGTGTATCATTTTTCGGTTAGATTTAGAAAATCCTAGCGACCCCTCTCTTACAAGGTGTCTGGCCTATCGCCACGGCTCGCCTGTCGCTGAAGTTCTCCTGTTACCTGCAGATCCGGGACCCTCAAAAAGCAGCTGCGCTTGCAGTGGTTTATCTGCTACACATCCAAAATCATAATATGATTGTATTTGGCATTATCTAATACCACATTTTTTGATCTAGTAATACCGACAATATAAGCATATTTTATAATATACAATATAGTGGTGATATGGCATTTTCAAAGTACCCGCAACATATAATCTTTGAAACTAGCTCGATAATAAGTTAACATGGTGTAACAAGCCTGCATCAGACTTACTTCCGGAGCTCTAAGGAAGTTGCTACAAGTCGACTTATAGCATTTGGGAGTCACAAAATAGACTGTGTTGTATTTTAAGCGAATATTCTTAGAAATATTTTAAAACTGTAGTATGTACTAGTGATTTGTATTATATTTATATCATCGGTCCATCCCTCCACTGCTCAATATAAGACGTAATAAAACACTAGAAAAAAGAAGAAACATTATGTAGATGAAACAGCGGAATATTAAGTCTGGATCGCTTTTATTCTGCTAGAACCACAGTAAAGTATCAACCAATGGAAAAGAGGAACTCTATACGGCACACTCACACAAACATGAACTTACTATTGAGAGTACCGCGAGGTTCGCTTAGAAGGTGGATGCTTGTGTTAGGCCCTAGTACTGTACCTTCTAGCTCAGTATATTTATACTTCGACGAAGATCTCCGTCCTAGTTGGATGCCGGGATATTTTGACGTTTGAAAAAGGGCCTAAAGGTCCAGCGACACACGAAAATGTTGATTATGATGATTACGAGTATAAACATTATTTGACCCAAATCCAAACCCAAATGAAGAACGTATTTTAGTAACTAATTTATACTTGATTCCACACGTAAATGACAAGCCCATTCATTTATTTAGGATTATAAGGTTAGAACTAAGGGCATAAGTCCCAACCACATCCTTCAAAGCGAATCCGACTAGCCCTAATTCGTATTTACATGAAATTGCCGTGAAATGGCGTAAGTGATTCGAAACATGAGTGACATAACGCCTATAAAGTAATTCAACCTCTTGGCCATTCTCGATATGTATTTTTATTTCTTTCTTTTCGTCCCTTATTTATTCCCGAAATAAAAATGTTTGGGACGCTTCAACTGGGCGTATGTAGGCGGCGATAACGAATTATTTCTTGAAACAAAAAAGACATTAATAAGTAACTTCAAGTAGCAACCCATGTTTTTTTTTTAAATATTTGTAAGCAAATTATGGCAGCCGATGGGCCATTAAGGTTCAAGATCACATCAAGGTAAACAAAATGTTGGTTAGCCATTAACCAGGAGGGAAGACGATCTTTGTGTAATTGGCGATCTGTGTTAGATAAGAGTTGCAAGCGATTAGCCTTCTTGGCGTTCATAAAAGAAGGCCTATGTGTATCAGTCGACGAATAACAGTAGATAAATTATAGTAATGATAAGATACTTTCTCGGTACGTCATGGTAATCATAGAAAATAATACCAAAACATAAGTATTAAGACATAGACAATAGGCGGCTTTATCGATAACAGGCTATATCTACCGAGCAAAGGAAGGAAGGAAGGAAAAAAGGAAGATGATATTATATTTATATTATTTTTCAAAACTAAATTTATACTCTCGACAAAGACAAGCTAAAATAGATTCGCTAATACCGTTCGCAAGTGATACTACGACATATTTCAATAAGTTTTTCAAGGGTGTCTTCTATTATAAGAATCCATGATGTACTTAGCTTATCCATTTTATCGTTTGCCTCGCAAGTTTGTATATACAAAAGAGTTCCAGGTGTATGCGATACTCATATTATGATCATAACAAAAAGTTTTATCATCACACATTTGTATCTCGATCGCGTGATGTTTCATGTTATGCTGATGCGAGAACGTTTCCATGAAACCTCGACGTTACAAAGTGTGCGTCATAAAACGCGCGTTTTGTGCGATACCATTGTCGCATATCTCTTTCTTTGTAGTCTCACTTGGAGCTTTATTGTATAGACTATAATATGGTCCGTAACATTATATTACTTTTTGACATAATAATGTTTTATTAATAAAAAGTAATCAACAGATTATTTGACTTATATAACACTAGCTTATGCCCTCAGCTTGGCCTGTGTTAACTTGGATTTACAACAGCATTAATAATGATTATTTTTATAACCTATGCCAGTCAGAGTTACCTTAGCATTTAATAATGCAAGAGTTATAAAATTGACCGAGATTATTTGGAGTTAATTCGTAACTCAAATCAAAATTTAATTGCTTAACATAGGCCTCCCACAATGAACGTCAAGGCGACCGATCCCAAGTCACTGCGCTTTATTGATTCCTGTCTAATGTGAATATTATTACTATATTGCAAATTCGAAAAGAATGATCTACAAAGTAAAGGCCAAATTATTCAAGTAGAAAACGATCCATATTCACGTTAAAGTCACTGTATATATAATATAAATAAATGACATCAGAAATGGTCCGGGAGCCAGGTAAAAATTTGGTCAATCATTTCCTCCCGCGAGATACTTCGTGAGACGTATCAGAGAATAGTATTATACAGCCTCGTGAACGTCAGCTGGCTCTCGGTTGGGGGGATGAGCGGTGGGAGCCCCCCACGCATGAAGAAAAATAAAATAACTATTCAGTCACTTCCTCTCAGCTCAAATATTTGTTAAATTGTAGTTAACCCAATATCTCAACGAAAAAAAAAATCAGCTGGTTATGATATGGCACATTGTACGTCAGCTGGTGACTAGAACATGAAATATTTTTTTTCACTTTCAGTGGAGTGGTTTATATGGATGATAGCTTAATATATAAAGATATCATCCACATGAAGACCTGTTACTGGCTCCCGAGATAAAATATATAAATTACAATTTATACGTCTATGAGACCTCTTGTCTATGAAGTAACTACAATGATCTTCACCCCACTCCAAATCCCGTAAGCCTACGAATTTCGAATAAAACGTGAAATTTAATAATTAAATTACTGAAAAGTAATTATATTTACGTTTATGTTCATAATTAAAGTGTCAAGTTGGATACAAAATATGCTTATGTTTTTCCAACGTGATTACTGTAAATACATTATCTTGGCGTACCACTTTACTAATGACATTCTGTATTGAATACAATGTGATATCACGCCTTGGTAAAGTGGTATAACATACTTACACCCGTATTCACAAACAGTACTTTAAGGTGTCACAGTACTCTCGAACGCATAGGGTCATTCAAACTAAATTATAGACAATACTTAAGTGAAATCCGCCACTGTTCGTCTTTCGAAACCATATAAAAACCGACTATTGATACCAGGAGCGCATTGATAGTAGCGTTCTTTGCATAGTATTGGTTCATTACCAAGTACGCTTCTTGAATGCGGGTGTTAGTTTCAACACATTTTTTTAATACCCACTAATCTAGGGACCAATCTTAGTTAGACGCAAGTGGCAGGGGATTGGCCATCTTAGCATTAAATAAAAAAGGGCCCATATCCATTTTTATTTTAGACATAAGGAGGAAAACGAACAGTTGGAGCCTTTTAGTTCATACCGACGCCCATAGCTGCGAAGATAAATTTGATGCAGATGCGCTGCCCATATTTTCCTATTTATTATTCCTACATATTAGGCCATCGTAAAGTCACAAACTGCACGAAACGTAACAGTAGCATGTGAGCGAGAGATGCTGATGAATAACAAAATATTAATGGCTTGTATTTGTCATTACACCAATTAACCGCTTACTTAGCGAGCTTTAAAAAGCATTTGAAAGAGAGAAATGGATACTCATAATACAATATCTGTTCACGCGATGGCGTTTTTAAAGCGCAACGCTTTATTGAGCACTGTTGGATTTTCTGTCTGGAGTGTTTGACGTTAAATTGAAATGAGCCTACCAAACTCGCAACTCAAGCCAACATCGGATTTTACCGCGACGCTTATAAAGCGCTCGTGTAGACGAGGCCTAAGGATACGATATATAGATTCGTAGGTACCAAAGCGTATTTATTATATAATATTATAACTAATAAAAATTAAAATAGCAGGAAAATAATGTAAGAGTGATTAAAATACAAAGGGATTAAAATTATAATCGTACATTGATTAGAAGAACTTTCTGTTTAAATTACTTAGTAACTAAATAACAATCATAATATTTTATATCAAGTATTATAAGTATGTATAACATAAGTAATATGTTTTTTAGAATCTACTAGAATAAAAAGTAGGCGTAATTATTTTTACGTTAATTATTTGTTAACACTCACGTTTACCCGAATTTCACTTATTATAATAAAAAAACGTTTACAAAGTATTTTATCGCGGTTTAATACCAAGTATTAAAATTAATTTTCTTTTGTCTTTATTTAAGCAATCCTAGTCCATTAAGCGAGACACCTTTTCAATAATTGTATTTCATTTTTATCAAAGTAACGACTCAATTGTAAATTTTTAAAGACCCTTCCGCTTTGTTATAAAACACTTTGATTCGCTTTTTATATTTTTTTAACAACGATTATTAATTTGAAATGCTCTGTCTGTTAAAGTGGTAGTAATTTATACAAAAATTTATTCTATCATCACATCGTAAAAAAATATCAAATGACCTTCAAATGCATTTATTGTTACGTCTTCAACTTACGACTTACGTTTACGGCGGGATACAAAACCCAAGTGGAGAATGCTCAAGAGCTCACACAGTTGAAGTTGGAGAACGATGCTTTTACGGTCCCGTGGTGGGTTCTCAAAGAACTTGTGTAACGGGTACCAGACAACGGGAATAATATATTTAATACTTATAATCTATACAGCGATATAGCTATAGCGCATTGGCGCTCAAGCTGTAAGGCAACGGTTTCGAATCCAGCCAGAGAACAAAAATGTTTTCTGTGTTCCTGGGTCATGGATGTGTATTAAATGTATCATGTATCATCATCATCATCAGCCTTTATCCGTCCACTGCTGAACATAGGTCTCCCTCAATGAACGCCAAGACGACCGATCCCTTGCTACTCGCATCCAACATGGACCTGCTACTGCACGGACGTCTTCCCATCTGGTTAATGGCCGACCACCACATCGTCTACCTAAACGCGGTCTCCACTCTTGAACCTTAATGGCCCATCAGCCATCCGTTCTTCTGAGTGCGTTACCAGCCCATTGCCAATTCAACGTGCTTATTCTTCGTGTGATATCGGTAACTTTAGTTTATCTAGCGGAGGTCTTCGTTTCGAATCCTATCTGCCAAAGAAACACCCAGCATAGAACGCTCCATAGCACGTTGAGCTACGGCAAACTTGTGGACCAGTCGTAAAATAAGAGGCCACGTTTCGGCCCCGTAGGTCATCACGGGGAGAACGCATTGGTTGAAGACTTTCGTCTTCAAACTAAATATAAATACCTAAAATGTAACATAATCAAAAGGAGTCCCTATAAGCTAGGTTCCAAAGATACCCCCTTTAAATAGCTAGACTAATTCTTTATCCGGGGTAGCTGCCAGCTCCTTGGTCTCCTGATGTTCACTAACCTTTTTGTTATTTCTTTAAAGCCTTAAAGCGCTAGGACCCCACGGACCAAGGGTCTCGACACCGAATGGGACAAAATCATATTCGGAGCCTAGACCCCTGTATTTATAAGCTTTAGCTCTTTCAGCATGTAGATCGAAAGGGACCAGCGTGTCAGGTTGCACCTATTTGTATAACAATAAACAAAACATGAATGTTATTTATCGCATAAAATATTTTTCTTGAGAGCATGATTAATGAAAGTGAACATTACTTAGGAAAATAACCTCCGAAGTCATTAATATTTTTATAATGTAAATTGAACGTATAGAGAAACTCGGTTTGAAGATGTTTAAGTTATTGATATTACAGTATAATAATATGCTAATTCATCTTTAGACATAATATTATCCCTATCCTTAGCCCTCCGTTCGTACAAGCGCTTAAAAACCGGCTTGAGTTGCGAGTTTGGCATGATAAATTCGTCAAACACTCAATGTCGAAAAGCCACCAGAAACAAACAAAAACAAACTCATTCGAACGGTTTTTTAGCATGCCAAACTCGACGTCGGGTTTTACCGCGACGGTTTTTAAGCGCTCAAGTGAATGAGCATGATAAATTATAATGTAGGTACTCACATTAAAATATCTCTCTCTATCTCTATCGCTCTTGTCGATGGAGTAATCGCCAATCATTCCTTCTCTCCGTAAATACTTTCTTACAGATACGACACTACCGGTAACTTCTCATTTATTTGTTCCATATAAATTCTCCTTGGTCTATCTCTTCCTCTCTTTCTCTCAATCCTTCCATAAAAAGGAAAACAAAAAGCAAAGCATCGTCTAGCTTAAGTTCATAACATTTCAAACTTTAATCAATTTTGCACTGTGACTCTGCCCCTTATCTGTAATCAAAAGAACGAAATTCAGATATTCCATCTGCTTCAATCATTTATATTCTTAACCGCATCACTTCTTTGTTTTCTTGAGACCCTTTTAATGTTATTTAGATAAGCAAAATGGCAGACAAACCACGTGATGGTAAGTAGTCCACATCACTCATATTATACGTTCAAACGAAAATGCCCTTTTTGATTTGATGACGCTGCGTAAATTCTTTTTGGACCCTATCAGGACCTTGGGTAGACGTGTGTGGGGACTCGCATTGGGTGCATTACCCCACTAAAACCACTGCGTGAGCCTTCAGCCGCTCTCTGAGGGACCCAGATCTGCAGGCGACGTGAAACCCTTAGCGACATTGGTACCAGTCTGTACTGATCCCGGCAAGACCAGATTCTCCACAATAGGGGGACTGCCCGGCTACGACTCGGCAGTCCCTACAACGTCGTGTCTAGCAGGGCCCGGGTTCTCATCCCGAGCCCCACACGAGGACAGGGGTGCTATTGGAGGCGCATTAAGTAGCGCCTCCGACGCACCCCCGTTCGTCGTCTACGGGGGGAGACCACGTCGGCAGCCTCCTCTCTCACCCGTTCGTCGGCCTCCTTCTGGGCCATTACTGTCTCGCAGAAAGTGGCCATTGCCGTCCAGGACTCGTCACGCCGAGCATCGCGGTGATGACGCTCGACAAAGACAAGTCCCCTCCGATGACAGGCGCCAGATCATGACGCCGCGCCGCCCATCTCGGGCACACCTCGAGTGTGCTGGGCAGAGTCCACCGCCGTGCCACAGTCGTGACATCCAGTCGTCGGCTCCCTTTGGACCGTCCAACACAAGTAATCACCAAAGCATCCGTGCCCGGTGAGAACCTGGCGTCAGACGGAAGGTGAGGTTGCGCTTACGGCGCATCTACTGCTCTAGGACTGGGCGCAGAGCAGCCGTTAGGCGTTTGCTATACGGCTGACACGCCAAGTCCTCCCTCCCACCTCCGCATTAACGCCTCCATTCATCCGATCATATCATAGATTATATCATAGTAAACGAAACTACCCTGGCGTAGACTTTATTACTAGTAACGATGCCAATATTTACATTGCCTGTTATATTTTTCTTCCAGATTTTTTTATAAAACTTTTAAAAAATCTTTATAGAGATACAGCGTTGCGTAAAACTTGCAAATGAATTCATCTACTACGATTGCTACAGCTGCTACTTTCCGAGTTTTGGTCCACCAATCATATTATCTAAAAAGAGTTTCTATTTTAAAACATTTCTAGCTAGGGACTTATGAAAGTGGAGTGGCTTTATGAATAACTGACCAAAGATATATAGTGTTATTTTAAAATTGTACAACCCCACTTTACATTTTACATTGAACCCCAAGGGTTTTCAATGCTTCTTCAATAGTAGGTATACATTATTTATTTTTCGGGCGTTCAATAGCAGTTTCGTAGCACTGTTTGCTTATGAATTTCAGTGAATGGTTTGACAAAATGTTTTGAAATATAAAAAAGTTTATAATCCAATACAACCACCAATTTTATATTAATAGACAAAAAATACTGGCAGTCACAAGGACTGCTGATATAATTGAAAACTGACATTTTAACACTTAAACCACAGATTTATAAATAAAGACAGATGGAGCATGCTGAACACCCGAGTGAAGCTTCGAAGCGAATACAAATTCTAAGCGCTCTCAAGTGCTTGACATAGCGTCGTACTCTAAACGTCTAAGTCAAAGTCAAAGTCAAAAATTTTATTCAAAATAGTACTATCCAAGTATCTTTTTGATGGTCAATTGAGTCTACCACCGGTTCCAAAGTAAGTCCACTGAGAAGAACCGGCGAAACAAACTCAGTGGAACTAGTCTTCTCAAATACAATATTACAAAAAATAGTAATACAAACAATACATAGTACTATAATACAAATACAAATATATACAAATAGTAATACAAACAATACATAGTCTATTAGATTGTTTTCGCTTTTGAATTTGTATTCGCTTTAGTGGCGTCACTCGCGTGTTTGCCATGCTCCATTTGTCTTTATTTATAAATCTGTGACTAAAACATTTATAATGATCATGTAATGCTCATCACATTGAAAAGCGTTCGGTGAAGATAACGCAAGTTCCATAATTTTTGTTGATCCAAAACTCGCCTTCGGAAATTTTCCCTGCAAAAAAAAATTGCCGATTTTCTTCGTTTCACATCGTTTATCATACTAATATCCTAGACACAAAAAAACTTATCCTTATTTGTGTTACAGAAAAATTATTATTATTTAATAAATAAATTCTAAATATTCTTATAAATATAATATAGTATAATAGTGACGGCCTCTGTGGCTCAATTGCCCAATGGCAACCGATCCCTTGCCACTCGCATCCAACACGGATCGGGTTTTTCAACGCGCCAGGATCGAACCTGAACTGAGGCCGCACTGAAGACGCTGAGGCCATACCCACTTGTTTATCGTCACTTGCCTAAACTATAATGTCCTTAATTATTACTAGCTGTTGCCCGCGACTTTGCCCAGGTTAGCAAAAAATATCCTTCCTTCCTTTTTTTAAATGTATCTTATATTATTTCTTTTACCTCCAAAAATATGTGTACAAAGTTTCATGATGATCGCTTGAGTAGTTTTCGCTTGAAAGCATAATAAACATCCCTATTTTCACATTTATAATATTAGTAAGTATAATTTATTAAACGTTCATTACTTTGATAACAACTTTTATATGTATCGTAGTAAAAGTTCAAACCCACAATACTTTTACGAGATTTGTATAAGTACAGATGAAAATGAGAATAGTTGGACTAAAAGGCTAGTAAGCTTATTAGCACATGTAGCTGACGTAAGCGTTGTTTTTCTGCCAGAAAGCTTTTAAGTCAAGACCTGGTTCTTAAAGAAGTCTTATAATGATTTCAAGTTTATTGGCAATATTATATCAAAGGGCTCAAAGGTTTATATAACCTTTGTGTGTTTAAGCATAAAGGTCACACTTGAGAAACGGGAACGGTGGACTTATTTCTGTGTTATACCAAAAGTAGAATATCAACCCATTTAATATGTCCCACTTCTGGGCACGGTTCTGCTCCTCGAAATCAGGCGAGGAGGGTAATAGGCCATAGTTCACTAATGCGCTCTCCTAATGCGTGTCGGTGAACTACACATACCTCCAAAGACTTTCAATTCATCAGGCATGCAGGTTTACTTACAATTTCGAGCGATGGTCTGGTGCTTAGTACTTAATAATTTAGAAAAGCCCATTTCATGGCACATGGGGTCAGGATTGAACCCGGAACCTCTCGCACTTGAGGCCGACTCCATAGATACTGGATCATCGTCGCTCGTGTTATAACTAAGTATACGGAAAATATTACATGATTATATCACGTAATAGCAACTAATGTACTAAGTGTCAATGTATCTACCGCTGTTGCCCTTTTAAGTAAATATTAAATAATGTAAAAAAATTACTAACTATCACTAAGTCTAACGCTAATTATTAAAAAAAACTGACTTCTTTTTCACTATTATACACCTATGTATAATATTGTACTCGTAATCATTTTTATAAGGAGAACATAGAGCTAAAAGGTTTACCTTTTAAGAAACCTAAAGCTTTCTACCTTAAAATTGTTTATTTTTAAAACATATTACACGCATGTTTCTTAATAACTTCAGAAGTTGTTTAAAAGTTTTGATGCTTTTCGCAACCTGAATAATTAAATACCCACTACGAAATGTCCTAGTTTAAAAAAAAAACTTTACACATTATGCATCATTATCGTTCTTTTTTGCAAATTTCGGGCAAATACATTACATTTTTATTAAAACAATATTGTAAAATGGCGTCCACCTTACTTTTATTATAACAGTTGACACTTTGGGACCCGCCGTATATTGTACAATTTTGCTTGGTAACAAGAAAATACTATCTATTGTATTCATTTCTTGTGTCCGTGTTTATTCAAGTTGATTCGATAATAGCTTAGATTAACAAAGACTTATGATTGAACTCAAAACTACACAATCGATTGCAAAAAGTCTTTCATAAAAAAATTCAATTTTTTTCTGTGGTTAGGTATTCCTCTTGTTTAAAGTCACTTATATTCAAAGTATTCAAAATTTATGGGATCTGAGTTAATTAATTTACTGTGATTCATTAATTAATTTCAAAAATAAAGCTAAACTAAAGGTCTTCAAATATAAAATGTGTTTCAAATATAAAACCTGTGTTTTCTAAAAACCGTTAAGAAAACTCTAAAGTAATGAATGAATGTATAAAAAACGGCATTGTATTTACTGATAACCTACCTATATCTGAAGTCTGATGTTTAAAGCAAATAAAATAAAATTTAAAACGATTAAGGTGTGAGAGATACTCGCCGTTAATGTTTATGCCACATTCTGCCCAATTTAAAGTCTTGAAGATTTCGTCCAAAGCATTCGTGAACGGTTTCGGGGAATGAACATCCCCCTGTATACATCCCCCTCCTCGATGCAGTTGGATTGGTCTTGTTTGACCTCCCGGAATCAGAATGAACATAAAAGCGGCTTCGTATAATCCTCTCATTACTTTAACGTATCGCCAATCGACATGACATCGCTGCAGAGCTTCCAGAACAGCCCAGGTTTTAAAAGAGTCAAAAGCTTTCTCATAGTCCACAAAAGCAAGGCACGGTGGCTGGTTGTACTCATGGGTCTTCTGTATAACTTGCCTTATAGTATGAATGTGGTCTATGGTGCTAAATCCTCCCGCTTTTAGCTGCTTAAGAGCCAAACTAACCTCATCTAATCTGATGTTCAGAAGTTGATGTTTACGATTTTATATTAAATTACTGTTTTTTAAGTCTATAATAATAAATGAATTAACTTTTATGGATCGCGGTTTACGCTTGTTTCGCATCCTAAAATGAAAAAGTTTTACGGATTTTATCGTATATATATATATATATATATATATATATATATATATATATATATATATATATATATATATATATATATATATATATATATATATATATATATATATACATACATATATATATATATATATATATATATATATATATATATATATATTTCACGCTTTTTTTTACGCTTATACACGCTTATTACCGATATCATAATACGCAAAGATAATCTCGTTGAAGTGGCAGTGGGCTGATCACATACTCATGAAAACAGATGGCTGAGGGGCCAATAAGGTTCAAGAGTGGAGGCCGCGTTTATGTAGAGGAAATGTTTGCCGGCCATTGACCGACGATGCAGTGCTCAAGGTTATCGGAGCTCCCCCATACTAGGAAGAAGCTCGGTTAGCCTTGGCGAACCAGCCGGTAGAGGGGGGTGTCCTGTGTTAGTAAGATCCGGGATACTCCCCTTCAAGCGGCTGATATCAACCCACAGTGGTTTTAGTGCGGTAAAAAAAAGGTGGGAAGACGATCACCGTACATTAGCCGGTCCGGCCGGTCTTAGGTGCAACTGGCAAGGGATTTGCCGTTTTAGAGTTCATTGAAGGAGACGTTTGTTTAGCAGTGGACGTATAAAGGCTGAAACAAAATATTTCTCTGTGATGACATTGTCTACATGTACATATTCTTGCATAATTAAATAGTTCAATTAAGAGAGATTTTACTTATTTTACTCGGTTATAAATGGGATATAAACGTCGCAATCCATTATGGTGGTCATTTGCGCACCTGTTTTCCGCCCGTTTTCTCGTTAGCCAAGCCAAGTGCAAGAATGACCTCAAATGGCTCTACAGCTTAAAATAAATTACTCGAGGTTGAGGTCAGATTGCTAAAAGGCTGTGGTGTGGAACTAAATTTATAGAAGTAGATAATATACTCGGGAACTAAATGGGTATTCTCTGCAACTAATGTTCCTTAAATAGGCCTCTTTTAAAAAAAACCAAGTCGGCCGATCCCTTGCCACTCGCAGCACTGAACTCAACTACTGTACGGAGATTTTCTTTCCATCTGGTCAATTGCCGACCAAGACTTCGTCTATCTACACGCGACCTTATTTAACTTATTGGCCAGGTTAGATATTGAATTTGGCGGAAAGGTTCTAGAATGGCGACCGCGTACCGGACGATGCTCCGTGGGCAGGCCCTCTACAAGGTGGGCCGACGATCTGGTAAACGTCGCGGAAAGCCGCTGGATGGGGTCAGCGTAGGACCGATCTTTGTGAAGATCCTTGGGTGAGGCTTATGCCCAGCAGTGGGTGTCGATTGGCTGACATGATGGTGATGATGATGATGGTATATTGTATATATATATATATATATATATATATATATATATATATATATATATAAGCCTTCCGTAGACCTTAACGAACATTCAAAAAAAATATTAGCCGAATTGGTCGAGCCATTTTCAAGTCACATGCTTAGCAAGTAGCAACATTAATTTTTTATTTATATACATAGATTTATATTATTTATACATATATAGATAGAATAAAATGTCGCTATAAATTACATCTTTATTCACCAAAACCCTTATATTATGATACCCATTTATATTATGTATGATGTATTTATCACGTAATTAGATTTATATTTAATATTTAAAAAAAATTCAGATGTATTAAGTCGTTTAGCCGCAGAAAAAAATCAGTTATAGCGATGTTAACAAAATTTAAACAATGTTCCCCACTTCAATATCTAAGTGGAATTAGGTACGGAATATTCACTTATCGTCACCTGGTCCAAGCTTATTACTTCATTTGTTATCAAAGTAAGGCTTAGAAAGGAATTGGAATTCCGTTTTTTCAGAAATAAAAAGTAATACTAGCCGAAACTGTCGACCCGAATATATCATTATAACACAAGAGAGCCTTCGCTTTTGCTGGATTTAAACCGGCAATTTTATAAGCCTATAAGTAAGAATTTAAAATAAGAATGGTAAAAATTCTTTAGTGGTCAGGTAACAAGCATTTTAAATGATACGGGAAAAATTAAACATAAGATTGTTGTATCTAAGTAAATTGACCAAATCAATATATTTTGATATCAGAAGGCTGATAAAATATAAAGTGAAACTATTTGAACATTTTAATAATATATACCGTTTAAAATACTCGTAACGTTTTAAAGGGGATTTAGAATGCATATGCAAATACGAAAGAAAAGCGTGCCAGCGCACTTTGGTATTCAAAATATGTCGTCCAAAGAATTGGAATATGCTAACAAACTTCCAAAAGGATCTTCTTTTTTAATTTTCCTTATATTTATATTGCAAATTTTATACCTTACAACTTTGTAACTCTGACATAGTATTGTGGAGGAGCGAGTTTTACCATAAAAAATTTCAACACCAGTATTAAATTATTTAGCTTTGTCTGTAAAAAGTTTAGATTTAATTTTAGCAACGAATTAAATTCATATAAAAATGAAAATTGTTTACGAAGCTTTGAGGAATACGACTGTTAGGTAAGGGAATTTCTTGTCATTAAAAATAGCATTGGTGCTATCTCAATACAAATTGTTTTAATAAAATATTAGTCGTGATAAAAAAATATGATTATAAATGTAATAAAACGAAAAAAATAATTGGCCTGATTGATATTTGACACATTTTGAATTTATACTCGAAGGTATAATTTTTATTATCCTTTAATTATTATTTTCGAGTCCACATGACTATAGGTCGTCAGATGATGATCTATTTATGATGATCATCATCACAGCCTTTAGCTGTCCACTATTGGGCATAAGCCTCTTTCAATGGACGTCAACACGGCGGATAATTTCATGCGACAACCAAAAAAAATAGCAAGCCGAGGTAACTCCTACATATTATATTAGAAAACCCGGAGATATAATATTGTAAGTGCCTTACTATAAAAGCTTCTTAAAAAGGTGAAATCTATGGTTATTCCGTTCGATTTAAATGGCACATATTTTATGTGGATACATAAAATATGTGCAATTTAAATACATAATATTAATACGCATGCATGCATATGCTCACACATTTACTGTAAAGACTGCACGTGTCGCGGGATATTGCTAATTAATATATAATTTGATATCTTTTTGAAGTGAAACTTTTGAAGTGAAACTTCTTTAGAATCGTTGTGATTTCAAACCGGATGCAACGGAAAAAACGACAGGTAAGAGACACAAATACAAAAGAGCGAGAGAGCAAATGTTGGTGTGTATGTATATTGCACACTGTTTAATACTTGCTTGTATTTGAGCATTTAACGTGTGTTTCAATTCTATCGTGTGTGAATCGCACACACACCTTTTTTTCGAATTGTGATTGTCAAAAAAAAATTATTTCAACAACATTTGTAGGTTAGCCAAATAACTTTCAAATCATCTAATCTATGAGATCGATCTCGTACCGAAACCAAGTAATCTAAAGTTACAATCGAAAAGCGAAGTTTCTAGAACTTGCAGCGGATGACCCAATAACAATGAGTGTAGCAGTCTAAGAAATTAAACGAGAACTCACTTGAATCCCAATACGAATAAGTTAAAAGCAAGATCTGTCGTAAAGGCTACGGGGTCAACAATAAAATCAAAGGAATACGTTTTTTGTATATTACTTTATTTCTTTGCAACCACATGCTAAAATAATAATAATAATATCATAACGAATATGGTTAAGTACCACCACACCACAGTATGTTCTCGAAGAATTTGTGTTACGGGTACCAAACATGTTTAAAGAATTTTTAATAATAAAGTTGTATTTATATATTATTATATAAATTACTTAAATTCATTATCGTCCTAGTACCTACCTGTAACACAAGTTTTAACGAACTTACTAATATTTATTTATTTCTACCATCAGGTGCCATGTTGGCAAAACGCAAACACAATGATAAAAAATATATTTGAAAACAGATTTTAAGAAGACAATTTTTTACGACGAATATAAATTATATGTTAAAAAATTAAGCCGTAGAAATCTTCAACGAGCTTACCGCATATCAGTTTCAATTGTTTGGCAATATTATAGATATATATATATATATATATATATATATATATATATATATATATATATATATATATATATATATATATATATATATATATATATATATATATAAAGGGGATAGAGTAAAAGAAAAGGGGACACGAGTTAAGAGATCACAGACACGAACTAACACTACGGAGGGCTTGCAAGTGCGTCGTCTACCTTGCGTATTACTTTTTTTTGATTTAGGCCACCATCTGCGAACGCCTTCAGCCGCTTTGCCTTAGTATTTAGTAAATACCAGTTATTTATTTTATTTCTTTTTTTCGCTGGGGAATGCACTTATGCATACTGCCAGGCCCGTGGGGCCCGGGAGTTGGAGATGGATGATGTGGAGTTCTCTGCGTCCTTCAAAATGCTTCTTTACTAAACTCGACGCAGCTATACCTACTATACCACAGCAATGTTCTCCCATCGTCTGGCCGTCAAGCTATCCATTTGATTCCGCAGCACCAGGTATTGCCTGCTCTAACTTAGATTCTAGAATCGAAACCGACGATGATTTTTAAAATTGGGTAACTAGTTTAGAAATCTACCTCATATACCCAAACTTATAGGTTATATCAAAATTGCTTTCGGGTTATAATTTTATCTGTGGGAAATGTAATTTGGTAATTTATTAGATGTATTAGCTGTAATGTAATTTCGATTTCCGTACAGGTTTGTAATGTTGGTAAAGTCACTTTGTCAGTTATAATGAGATACAGGACTTGCGACAGCTTTGATTTGGGTGCTAATTAGTCTTAGAACGGTTTGAATTAATTTAGTGTATACGCGGTACATTATTACTAAATATCTTTATCATCGATGTACCAATGTAATAATAGTTTAATAGTCAAATAAGATAGACAGTCCGTCAAACAACCCGCTTTATTGTGTAATATAAAGTTGTCAGCGTTATATTTTACATTTCTTAGGCGTACTACATAACATACTTTAAGCTTTTTAATAGAAGTTGCACCGTAGTATAAGAATTTCTCGCTTCATAAATTGCTAAAGATATGTCGGTGAAATTCTGCATTTTACATTTTGCTGTAAAGTTTTCACTTCTAGGCACTCGATAATATATTTAAAAAAAAATTGATCCTGTAACATGTTTCATCTTGTCGAAAGCTGTAGATAAACAGCTTGATGCTTTTTTTTTCTATTACGCCCTGCGTTTTTCGCTGCACCCGAAAGATGGTAAATGGACGCAGCTCTTTCCCCTAAAACCAGGCGAGTGTCACCAATGCCGCCTTTGGTAGGGTGCAATCTGCAAGCAACAGGGCAGGCACCTCGACAGTCCCTCAGGGGGCTGACGCCACATCCACAGAGGGGTTGTCCCGCACCACAGAACAATCCATTCCAAATTCGGGACAATACAATGAGGTGAGGTTGTCGTCCTCACCCTTTGCCCCCTGCTCTTTTGTCCCCTCTTCTTATAAGAGGGGTACAAAGAGCCCCCTCGGCTCAATTTGCTTTGCCCAAGGTGTGGGGATCACCCGGGGCTACTGAGCCCTACCAACACGACAAGACCTGAACCATATTGCGGAGCTTGATGCGCTGGTTTAACGAGTATTTTGCATACTATTGTCAATTTACGGCTTTTACATTTTGCTTTAAGCTTTTCCTTTTTAGGTACTCGAAAATATATCTGAAAACATTTAATCCTGTAACATGTTTCATCTTGTCGAAAGCTGAAGGTAAACAGCGCGATGCTCTGGTTTTACGAGTTCATATTGCATACTATTGTGAATTTACGGCCGTTTTTCGTGCCGTTATTAAATTGCGAATTCTCCTCACGTTTCTCGTAACATATAAATCATGTGTGTTTTTATGACTTCCCGCTCACATACCTTTATCTGTGATAAAAAATTACATTTTCTTCTTCTTCATTTGTAAATAAGTTGAGATTATGTTAACATTTTATGTCGTTCAATATTATGATATATTTTACAGTTGTTTATTTATATTTTGAATTTTGACTATTTATTTTTTTGCTGAAACGTAAGTGACGCATTGTAGCATAGCATATTTTACTCTCAAACTTATAAACATCTATAAAACGAAATAAAGTCGATGATAAAGAAAAAAGCAGTAGCGAGTTCTTTTTGGGTAACTACTAAATTTACGTCACTTTAAATAATTCTAATAAATAAATCAATTCGATATTCAAACCCCTTTAATCCTATCTATAATAAAGAAACATTTGTACATCTTCGGAATGTTGTTCGAGATCGGCACTTTTATAGCTATCCTAGTTTGCAATTCAAAAATGAGGACACGATGTCAGTGTTAGTCACTTGTAACAATAGACTCGTTTGAAGTGAACAACGAGAATAGTTTGCGGATAACAAATATTTTAAATGTAACGTAAAATGGAAAAATACTAGCGGAATTTGTGGTGACAATTGTAATAGTAACAAATAATATTTTTTGTATAATGAATTGTTACAATCATACAATGAAGGCACATTTGATAAATTTGCTAATTAAGCAGTCTTTGGTCACGAGAACTGTTAAACTACCAATTTATATACCATGCTACTGAAGCTTAAAAAACCTAATTTAATAGAATTTATTGTATCTTCTTCTTTATGGCTGTAACTTATGGTTTACGGTAGTTTATTATGATTCTTAATGTTTCGAATACCTTATAGCCATAAATATGACTATGTAATTGTACTTTTCAGGATATGTTAAATTTTTTCTTTCTTTTTTCCTTTTTTTTTCCATATAATATACGTGACTTTCATAAGAAAGGGCAAAGCAAAATAATAAAAGTCATAATTTGTGAACAGCACTGCAGCAATGGGTTTAATAGCGCACGCTCCCTTACCTATAGAATAGTAATAAAAGAGCTTTAGACGTATTATTTGATTAAATTTCCAAATAATTACGACGTAATTGTTCCTCCTTTAAAAAATATACTGTACTTTTGACGGATTATTGCCTGTAGGATTGTAGATAATAGTTTTTGGATTTCTTATTTATCTTATTATTTTTAGATTAGGGCTCCGTGACCAAAGGGTGTATAGCCTGAATTACTAAGTCGCCGCTTCGGTCCGTCTGTCTGTCAATTTGTTTTCAGGCTGTATCTCATGAACCGTGATAGTTGGGCAGTTGAAATTTTAGCTGAAGATGTATTTCTGTTGCCGCTATAACAACAACCGAATTGAGCCGACACAACCGGGTTGGTACCACTTGCTCACTAAAGTGACAACTATGCTATTGCGTTTCGTGTGAATTGTGAATTTCCAGTGACCCATGGGGCGATAGGGACTACACGCAAGTCTGTGTGTATGAATATCTAAAGGTTTTTGCAGTGATCGTAAGGCATTCGTTAACTTTCCTATGCTATGAAAAAAATTAACAAAGTACTATAGAAGACACTACATTTCAACATTTTAGATGAATCGCTTTATTCTTCCAAGGTACGCCTTCAAATCGTATCTTTCCCTACAACGAACCAAAGAAACTTCTGGTCTTTAATAATATTTTTAGTCTACGAAGATATTTTTTTCATTACATCTTTAGATGTACACATGGACAGTAACATTAATCTTTAGTTTTCCTTTATACTTTTCAGTGTAAACTATCAAAATTTATTTTCAACATAGCTTATGGTGAGTTTATATTACATCCCTTGTGGAATTTCTAAATTAATTTCCCTAGTCGATTTCAAAACTTACAAGATATTAATTCGCCTGCTGCAAATTTAATGTAGTTATTGAAATTCAATTTATCATCCGACTGCGCCAGAATTATAAAGTTAATTGCACTTTAATTAATAGAAACGCTTTCCAAATATTTAGGTATAATTATGTACATTAGTATTGATTAGAAAATAATATATTAGTCAAATATATGCTCATCAATTTTAAAACTGCTACCTGCTACTGCTAAAATACCATAATGTATCACTAATTGTTTTCTACGAATTTTCTTAACAAAATAAATCAAAGCCTATAGCAATGTAGATAACATGTTGGTAACTTCTAAATCTATCGTAAATAAAAAAAATATAGAGAGTTTAAAACAAACCGTTGGAATTTATGAAAACACGTAATTATATAATAATTTTACCCAAGTCATTCAATATTTTAAGCAAGATTTTGATGACATACTCACATTATTATGAATTATAATTTGTATGAAGAACGGGGTATTTCACTCAAGAATTGACAAAGAAATGAAATTAGTGTTCAGTTTTTTAAGAAGGGTAAAATTTATACATCAATATAATTTTAGTCCCATATTCATAAATACAATATGTACAATATACAATATGCATATGTATAAATATAAGCTATTCTCGAAGGTCACGACGAACCACCTCACTAAAAGCACGATGGATTATAGCCATCAGAGAAGGGGTTTGAAACAAATTTAGCACCATTTTAGACCAAATTTACACCGTTAAGCAAGTTGTACACAGAAGTCGGCCTTTGAGTGCAATCAGACACTGTGCCTTGCCTTTGTGTACTGTAAAGACTGTGGTAAGAAAGCTTTCGACTCTCGAAACCTGTCCTGCTCTGGGAGCTCTGCAAGAAGAAGCTCGATGAAGTGGACAGACATTCAGGAGAACGAATAGCATAGGAGATATCAATGAGGTTGAAGAGTGGAGAAATTCATGTTTTATAAAAGTGGCAAGTGATCGATCGCTTAGGCGTTAATTAAAGGAGGAGGATGCCTATGTTCAACAGGGGATGGATAAAGGCTGAAAAACAAAAGGAAATAAAGAATTGAGGAGGAAGGAAGGAGGAAGGATATGGAAAGAAGAAAAGAGTAGGAGCAATTTTGCAATATATTATAACTTTTCATCATCACGTAAAGCGTACACATGTTTGTGTACGCTTTACAAACTTCTTCATTCATTTATATTATGCTAGTCTATAAAAACAGCTTACAATTGCATACGCTTTTCATGCTGAAGTATAATTTCAACGTACAAGTGTAATGGCATCGTTGGTAAATTAGGTTCTGAGAATCTTTTCATAAAAAATACCCTCCCACGTTATGGTAGCTTGAATAAAATTGAATCCCGCATAATCTTGTTTTGAGGATACTCCGCGTAAATAAGTACCGTGCCAAATAAGACAGACGTACGGTTCACTGATTTTCTTTCGTCCAACGACTGTTCGAGTGGAGTTTTTTATGGAAACAAATGAACATATAGCGTAGGTGCTATTTTTATTCAAAACATATTATATTTATCATTGAAAATGCGTAGTTATAAAATTCAGCTCCTTAGAGTTTGAGTCTGTGGATAGGGTCTTGAAGAGTTGGATTTTATATTGTCTACAAGTTGAACACGACAATGTTGTCCTGCCCTCACCTAAAAATGTTTAGCGTCATCGTAATTTTGTTTCATACGAATCTTGCCAAAGCGATAACCAATACAAAAAAATATCTTATTAGCCCGGGAGCCAGTAACAGGTCTTCATGACCAACTTCCTCCCGCGAGATAATTCGTGAGACGTATCAGAGAATAGTATTATAAAGCCTAGTGGACGTCAGCTGGCGCGCGGTTGGGGGGATGAGGGGTGGGAGCCTCAAAATCATGTAGAAAAAACAAACCAGTAATTTCCTCTCAGCTGAAATATTTGTTAAATTGTAGTTAGCATAATATCTTAACGAAAAAAAATAATCAGCTGGTTATGACATGGTACCTTGTACGTCAGCTGGTGACTCGAACATGTTTTTTTTTTTTTTTCAGTGGAATGGTTTATATGGATGATATCCTTAAATATTAAGCTATCATCCATATAAACCACTCTGAAAGTGAAAAAAAAATCTCATGTTCTAGTCACCATTTTGAGCTGAGAGGAAGTGACTGAATTATTATTTTATTTTACTACATGCGTGGGGGCTCCCACCGCTCATCCCCCTATCCGAGAGCCAGCTGACGTTCACGAGGCTTTATGATACTGTTCTCTGATACGTCTCACGAAGTATCTCGCGGGAGGAAATGATTGACCAAATTTTCACCTGGCTCCCGGACCATATTGAGTACAGTGGTTCTGAAGATATATATACGGATTTTTTTATTTATATAGATTTGTGGCAGACCAATCAGCTGAATGGCGCTAGCGAAGTTTGCATTTCGCCATGATCTAGACAACAACCAAAATTATATTTAGTGGGTCATCTCGCTCGATCGGGGATATTTTGGGGCCTTTCACCATATTAGATTAGATCTCTAAGGACTTAGGACAATGTATCAGTGAAAACTTATTTCTTGTCGGTCAAGACAGGAAAAACTACCTACTTAAACTTACACTACTTTTTTACCCACAGCCAGTACCTAATATGAAATACCTAAATGCACTTCTTAGGTACTTTGTACTTGAAAGTTTGTACGGTTGAAATAGCAAAGTTCTTTTTAAATTAAACTGGGTTAAAAGTGGGAAAGAATCGGACTTGATCTCATTCTAGTTGAACTTTACTTAATTTTGGTTTTCAATGTAAGTGACTAGCTCGTTGTTTAGTGTTACTAAATTATTGCTTAGTGTCTGCCTAATTTTGTATCTGTGGAATCGTGAATACATTTTTTTATTTCCGATACCGCGTTGGGTACAAGTAGCAAGGGAATCGGTCGTCTTAACGTTCATTGAGGGAGGCCTACGTTCAGCAGTGGACGGATAAAGGCTGATGATGATGATGATGATGATGATGAGGTACAGTCTATGTCCGGACTATAAAGGATGGAATGAGATTAATTTAAATAATGTTATACTATTTCCCTTTCATCATCATCAGCCTTTATGCGATCTTGCCACTCGTATCAAACACGGAGTGTCTACTGCACAGAGATCGACTTCCCACCTGATCAATGGCCGACCAAAACTTTGTCTTCGTCTACCTGCTTCGAGGCCCCCACTCTTGCTTATTGGGCCATCGAACATATTATGTTCTCTTTTCCTTTTACTTGACTTTGCTTGTGAATTAATTCGTTGTAATTAAAAAAATAAAAATTCTCTCGCGTTTTCGCATGGGATATCAAAGCATCATTTTGCAGTTCAATCCTAGCTACATAGGAGGAGCAGCAATAGTGGGATTAGCTGGTAGAGCCCTTTATAAAATGTTTATTAGCCTTGGTGAAAAATTCTGTAACTTATATTGATTTCACTAAAAGAAATATCTAATTGACATAATAGCTATCATAATAGCTATTTATGTTTGGGGGTTCCTCAAAGGATTAGACTTCAGTGTATCATCATATTTTTTATACCTTGTGAAGACAAGCTATTGAAGCTAGCAGCTGGACCCACAACCAGAGGATATGCAGGCCCTCCTTTTCTCTTAACCTCCAATGGGCCATCGGAAACTTACAGACCTAATGACGTGACATAGCATAGCTGTCACTTTACGCTATGTAATTTTTTTTCAGTGCTGAAAAATAACACAAAGAACTCAATTAAAAAACTTCATTGTGATCAATATACTCAGTAACAGCTGGTGCGGAAATAATTATTAAATTCGTAATAAAATATCATTAATATAGTATGATAATTTTATCTTCTAAAAATTTTTGATATTTACCTTTAAAATAATTACAATATAGAACGATAATCTTCATTAAGCGTTTTAAAAAAAATAGCATTAAACCAATTTACACAAGTTGCCAGTGCAGTTTTCCCAAAAGCGGGAGGTTAAACCACTGATAACCATTTAGTATTTAGCAATAATGAATGCTATGTGTGCTAATTATTCAATTAAAGTTGTTATATTTCGAGAGTGCTTATTTACGCAAATACGTTAGTACCAGTAGCAAATGTTTTAAAATTAATCGGCGCCGACAATCCCCGCCGATTAATAAAAGTCAGTAAAAGTATTTTGACAAAAGGGTAGCACTGAGCATTAAAACAAAATGTTGAGTGTGCATTCTAAATTGAATTTTACAAAAATAAAAATCACTTTAAACCTGACAAAATATTTCGAAATGTTGAATTCAAATTGAGAAGAGTGAAGAGAAAGAGAAAAGTGATATTACACCTCTTTTTTTTACATGACGTGTACCTCTGTGACCATGGTTGCTGTAAAGTATCCAAAACGTCGGGCTTGTAACAACTTAATAAACCGCGATAAAATCCGTAAATTTGTTTCAATATAATATTCGTGTATTTAAGATTTTTATTATATAATACACATCCATGATCCAGGAATACAGAAAACTTTTATTTCTGGCAGATTTCGAACCCGCTAACTCCGGCTTAGTGCTAACACGCTTACCACGCACGCACTGAGATTGTCAATAGAGATTAAAGTATTTTACCTACACAATAAACTTATCACAATCCTCATCACAATTAATTTTCATCAAGTCAACTAATAATAATCAAATACATCGAGAACACGTTCCTGTAATTAACTACCTCATAGAATATGCGACGTACGACATGCCACGATTTATCTCCATGGAAGAGAAGCTTCAACGTAATAACATTGCATGCGCCTATACGAAACAACTTTAATAAATGTTTTTTTAATAGCATAGAAGGACAAACGAACAGTCGAAGCCTTGCAAGTATCAACGCCCATAAACATCCACACAACCAGAGGTTATGCAGGTGCATTGTACTCCATTCCCCCCTAATAGGCAACCGGGAACTCACAAGCCGCTGGATACCACACCGCACCACAACGTTGCTGTCTTTACGCAGATATCGTATGAGCCAGAAGACTCCGGTCGTGCCGACCCAATTTCTCAATGGTTAACGTTTTTCGAGAACAACGATTGATGGTGGCGAAGAGACCCGTGCCCCGCATAGGGATATAATATATGGGTTGATACTTTTACTTTTTGATGTTTTTTATTGTAAAAGCGTCAAACGAACAGTCCATTCATCTGGTGTGAAAACATAGACATCAATAGACACCAAATACACCAGTTTTTTTTAATGTATTTTGTTTTTGTATTATGTTTGTTTTTAAGCGTATGTTCATTTAGGTTTTACATGCCCGACGTTTCGGATACTAAATACAGTTATACTCATTTCAGTTATACTTTAAATAAACTGTACTTGATATGGACATTTACAGTCCATGATATAAAACGAAAATGAACAACATAATACACAGAGCGAAATTCCATTAAGACTTTGCAATGCAATTATGTAAGCTTTGCTACATTGGCATTAGTTCGTTTTGATGAGATGAGAGTAATCACATGAAAGTAGATACGGACTGCATTTCACAATGTTGCTTACCCCGGGATAAAACGTTGTTTTGCGTTTATGAGAGAGGTCCAGCTGTGGTCGTAAATGGATTGATAGTTAGGTATGTTTATATATAGGCTTAATCGTTATCAACCTTTTGCCCGAATAGTGAACCTAGCCCTCTCCCAATGAACGCTAAGACAGCTAATCTTACCATTCAAGCAGGACCACTAAACTGAGATTATCCGAGTTACCCTCTGTCTCATTAAGGCCCTGCCACTTCTAAATAAAATGCTAAGATTTCATCATCATCATTATCAGCCTCTTCCCACTGCTGAACATAAAGGGCCCCCTTTATGAACGCCAAGGCGGAAGATCCCTTGCGACTCGCATCCAACACGGACCCGCCATTGCGCGGAGATCGTCACTCACCAATTCACAGCGCTCTCGCAACGCTGTGACAGCGTTGTGAATTCAACTTGTTATTCACTAAACTTGTCATACCATAATATCAAACACCCTAGCGCCGTCAACGCTGTGGGCGCGACGAGCTCGTCGAGGCGCACAACCTAGAAAATTACTCTTACAGAATAGCACTGCTGTGGGGCAATTCTGTAAGAAACTATTTCAATATCGAGCTTCACCTGAGCGATAGAGCTCACATTACGTCACTTCGAAAATGATCTTTATTGATATGGGTAGAGAGTCGAGTTTTAAAGAATACAACTCCGTCAAATGCGTCATATTACCGCGGATTCCGCTTTCGAGATTCGAAAACAACCTTACAGAATAGCCCTACTGGTCAATAGCCGACCAACTTCGTCTACCTATACGCGGGCTAGGTTTATAGAAATAAAATAAGTTTCGATAAATATAAAATACTTATCTGGGTACTTAAGCGTCAAAAGGTAGCTTATTTCCAAAGTACATATTTGAAAATAAATCTTAGAGAAACAAGATTCTTTTTCAGAAAAAATAGAATAAGAAAATATTTATAGACATCGAAATCTGTCTAAAACTTGCTGTGAATATTCATATTCTTATGTTATTGGTGATTCGGCTTACAAAAATATTTTCTTTTCTTTGACTTTTATTCTTATCCATAAACTGTAATATTTTGTATTATATTGCTTATGCTTTTATATATAGCTTTATAATGAGAGTTGTTACTTTGCATTGCAACTTTCTAACAGTAATAATTATGTTTATATTTTAAGGCAGTGAAGCAATGCATGAAATCAACGTTTGTTTTTTTCTCTATTATTCTATTTCTATTCTATAAATAGACAATAATAATTATTATTAGGTATTGTATAAAATATTGTGTCCATCACGTTGTACATGCCACCGTCGTCCTAAAGCCAGAAACAACAAACCGTTTTATGTAGATAATTACTAACCAAAACAGCATTTACTATTTACCCCCTACAAATATGCTCAATTTTTTTCGTTTGTTTTATATAACTACAAAAACTTTTAGACCCCTATGTAAAGAGTTTCTGAAAATGTATATAAAAAAGCAATATTTCTAGTTTTTGGGGATGATAATAAGACTATGAAAAAAAAATGAAGACATAAAGGGCTTGGTAATGGCATTAAAGGTTTTATGGTATAAAAATGTTGGTATAATAATATCAAGTGTCAATACACAGAGAAGAAACAATCTCCTACGTTTTTATGGAGAGTGAACCGATGTTGTCTTCTTAAGAAAGTATTTTAAGTAAAATAAATCTATTACTTCAAACTACACCGTAATATTCTCAACATAAAGTTACAAATGGATTTGGTACTGAAATATGTTCATATACTTTCATAATATTGACATTTGCTCGTAAATGAGGAAATTGCAATGCCACTCTCCAGTATCGTACATTTATGAGTGACATTATGCTGATTTTCGGGGTAATTTCTTTATAGTGGCGACATTGTAAGGATGATATTTTGTCGCTTAATTTCCCATCATCTCACTGATCAATTGTGCATTTTTAGATTGGCTTAAGTGGAGGCAACATTATTTTATTGGAGAATTTATCGGAGAT
Source organism: Lycaena phlaeas (assembly GCA_905333005.2). Taxonomy (NCBI): domain Eukaryota; kingdom Metazoa; phylum Arthropoda; class Insecta; order Lepidoptera; family Lycaenidae; genus Lycaena; species Lycaena phlaeas. Next base: position 6,137,773 of record HG995176.1, read on the forward strand.
CCATTTTCCCCTTTTAAAACAATGTAAATTTTCATGTAATAAATTACATGGGTCGTAATATATTATAGGAGATCAAAGCAGCTTATGATGTCAGGGTGATAAATAAAACCTATATCTCCTGAAACAGACGGCCTGAACGATAATTACCAACAGTAAATCCTATTGTAAATGTGACCGTATGTCAATGAGGCTGTACTTTGCTGAAATTGCAAATATTTATAAACATAACCATTTTTTTTTCTTTAACGCCGGGAAATGCACTGACGCCTCCCGCTGGGGAGTGAGCCTCCCTAGTATGTGGCACTAGCGGCGACCGAAAGATGGTATATGGACGCAGCCCTACCCACTAAAACTCGGCAATTGCCACCAATGCCGCCTTTGATGAGATGCCCCGGATCTACAAGCAACAGGACACCTGGACGACTAGTCAGTCCCTCAGGGGACCGACGCCACCTCCACAGAGCGGTTGCCTCACACCACATAACAACCACTCCCAACATCTAGACAGTACATTGAGGTGAGGTTCCCATCCTCACCCCTTGCCCCCTGCTCTGTTTTCCCCTCTTCTTATAAGAGGGGTACAAAGAGCCCCCTCGGCTCAATTCACTTCGCCCAAGGTGTTGGGGTCACCCTGGGCTACTGAGCCCCACCACCACGACAAGGCCTGAACCATGGTGGGGTAATATACATAACCACAGTTATATTCAGCCAAGGCATGTTGGTGGTAGAGATTCGTAGCAATTGGATTCTTATACGGCAGAAGACTCTGGGAGCGGTCACCGTGTAGTGGCCAGATGTTGGATACGAGTGTCAAGGAATAGCTCGTATTTTTCATTGATGGGTGCCTATGTTAAGCAGTAGACGGTAAAAGCTGGTGATAATGATTAGTCCCTAGCTAGTAGCTAGATATAATATATTTATGGACGATTTTACACCACGTCAATTTGGTCCCGTGCTAAGTTTCCAAAGAACTTGTGTTACAGGTACGAAAAAGCTTCGAACCCGCTACCTCCGCGCTTGAGTGCCAACGCGCTAAACATTGAGCCACAGAGGTCGATAATTTACTTTAATATTTTCTAGATATATCACTTTATCACTTGCTCCCATGATGGTGGTAGATACTGCATCCTGATGGTACATTAAACACATTCTATAAGACGATTAGGTCTTGTTGGAAATATGTATTTCGTTTTAAGCATGGTTATCTAGCTATAAATATTCATTGGTACACCATAGCGGACAATACAAACAAAATTTAATGGAAATTGGCAGATAGCAGCTTGTCGATATTATAATAAATGGTTCGAACACGGTTTCAGTTCGCAGTGTATTGATGTAGTCGAATATCGATGAAAAATAAGAAAAGCATTGTTTGTAGTCGTTACATTATTAAATATATAAAATAATCAACACAAACAAAGGACAAACAAAATTGTGTGGTTTAATGGAACCGCGCAATTGAAACGTCTGTGGGAATCGTAGGCATTAAATTGAAAATTTTGGGAAAATTATTCAATTTTATCATCATCATCATCATCTTCTGTTGAAAAAAACTTCTTTCAAATAACAAATATAATATAACAGTTCGATTCAAGGTATTATATTCGCGTTTTTAATCTTAACTTAATTCATTTGAAAATGTAAATTACATCTACTGGGAAATAAAATGTAGACAATCTATTCAAATTATTTTTTTATTTAAATATACGTACAATTTTAAAGTACGGAATATTATAAATTATATATTATTCCGTACGGATGTAAATTGTAAATACGTACTATCATTTGCGCCCCCATAATATTTCATAATGCCTGCTCTATAGTGTCTTTCACTTTACCGCTACTGCTACGCTACGCTGTAATAAGACATGCGATAGATGGACGCAATATATTGAGGCGATGCAAAAAATTTCACTTAAAGTCACTCAACAAAGAGGAATCTCCATGTATTCTGAAACATTTAGATGTGAGATTTTTATATCTATGTATATTATATCAAGGTCTATATTATACATGTGGCTGATATATTCGTTCCGTTCAACCGACGAAAATTGGCACAAGTGTGTATTTTCCACGAAGTAGATTTTACGCTACTTGCTTTGTCATATCACGTTACTTGATGGTGCTGTAAGTGACACCAGGCGAATAACGGGTTAAAGCTAATGTCAATGTTTTAAATATTATACTCAAATTACAGTGAAGGAAAACATCGTAAGGTAACCTGCATGCGTGATATTAAAAGTATTTGAAGGTATGTAAAGTTCATGAATCCGCATTGAGCCAGTGCCAGTGAACAATAGCCCGATCAGGCGATTTCGTTGAGGAGACTCGTGCCCAGCAATGGTACATAATATATACGTTGCTACTTTACTCGTATTTCATAGCGAAATATAATAAAATAAAATATTATAATTAATATATTATAATCTGTTATAATATGTGGTTACGCCACATAAATCAGATTATAGGTCACATGATACCTACAAATGACACAGTAACCTTTTTTTTTACGCCGGGAAATGCACTGACGCATCCCGCAGGGGAGTGGGTCTCCCCAGGCAAAGGAAAGATGGTAGACGCAGCTCTACCCACTAAAACCCAGCGAGTGCCACCACTGCCGTCTTTGGTGAGGTACTCCGGATCTACAAGCAACAGGGCACCTCGACGGCTAGTCAGTCCCTCAGGGGACCGACGCCACCTCCACAGAGCGGTTGCTCCGCACCACAGAACAACCCCTACCAACGTCAGGACAGTACAACGCGGTGAGGTTCCCGTCCTCGCCCCTTGCCCCCTGCTCTTTTGCCCCCTCTTCTTATAAGAGGGGTACAAAAAGCCCCCTCGGCTCAATTTGCTTCGCCTAAGGGTCACCCTACTGAGCCCTAGTAACAGAGCACCTAAGTAACCTATAATTAACTATACGTTTCACACATAAATTGGAGTGTATGTTTTTAATAATATTAAAATAGCCGCTTTTTACTACATGCATATTATGATACGGTGCATACAATATATACCTACCAAAATAATATTTCTTACAACGTTTGTCTCTTTTGTCTGTCTGTTTGTTCCGAAAAATCTCTGAAATGGCTGCACCGATTTTGACAGGACTTTTGCTGGCAGGTAGCTGCTATAATAAGGAGTAACTTAAGCTATAAAAATAATCATCAACAAACCGGATATACCCGTAAATAAAAATGAAATATTATGAGACCCACGGTTACAATAAGCATTTGAATTAGGTTTCATACTGCATGGCAGAAAATCAGGCCTAATCTAATCACATTTGTAAGATTAAGGTTACGTTTGATCGTTCTTCGGATTACATAACCACAGTAATTATAGGGAGAAAGGATTTAAATTAGCTTCCCCAAAACTAATTATGGCTTAGCAAGTAAAATATATGTTACGTAAATATTTTTACTAAAGTAATGTAGTATGAGTAAAATGTCACGCGAACACGTTAAAATGGCTGGGGTAGGGTCATATAATTTGAAGATTTCCGATTTCGACTTTTGAAGTAAAGGCATTGTAGCTGAAAGAAACTCTTAAAATTGTTAAAGAAAGTCTGCTCCAAGTAAACTGTATGACTATAGAATATTCTAGAAGCCAATCCGGTTTTAGCGATTGGACGTGAGAGTTGGGAATTGTTTGTGTTAGCGTTCACCGAATGAGGATTATATTATGTAGCCAAGATTGTTGATAGGGATCATATCCAATTCAAAAATTTCAATATTTTGAGCCGAACCAAATAAAAGTGGAAAATATCCTAGTGTTGAGATGAGATTCTATTTAAAATAAAATTCTTATTTACAAAATTTTATTGATTTTTGTCTAATGTTAGGTATAAATAAAAAATATATCACCGATGAAGGAAAACATTGTGAGGAAACCTGCATGCCTGATGAGTCTTTGAAGATATGTGAAGCCCATTAAGCATGGTATGATTGCAAAAAACATCAGGGATCATCAGATCTAGTCTATGGTCGATCATTAGATACGTCTGGGTGTGATAGAAGCATGATAACTAATACCGTGATGATGATGATAATATAACCTATATTCACGGCTGCAACCAGCAGCTGCGGTCTCAAAACACAATGTAAAGAATAACACTAAAAGTAGACCAGGTCAACGCGCACCTTTATATTTTGTTTGCTTAAAGTAACAAGCCTTATGTAAGTTATTGTGTTTTTTATTAAGAACCTCTATGACTTACCAACGGCTACTTTTCCTTGTCGTCAGATCGAATCCAAATCAAATTTAGTCGAATGGGATACTTATTTCCTTTTTATCGATAGTCACAGCTAGTTATATGATACATCTGTTTTAAATTTGTAAATTGATATTTGTAGTTTATTCATTAAGAATTGATTTTTATATATTAAACATAAAATTAAACTACGATGTTACACAAAGCGTTAAACGAAAAAGGGAGCCTGAGAAGACCACATCCAAGGAAGGCAGCAGGCGAGTTACAAACTGTATTTTAACTAATTCATTGTATATTTAATAAAAATGTATCACGCATGCTCTAAGTATAAAAAATGCATTTATTTACTCTTATTCACTAATGCATTTTTTATCTTATTTATTTAGGGGCATTTGTCTCATAGAACATATTGTGTGCCTCAACGGTTCCTAAACTTAGTAATTAACAATTAATCGATATTTTATCATTAATTAATTACTTAAAATTATCATCTGCCGCAAAATAGATATATAAGGGGAAATGGAAATAACATCCATGACCAAGTGCCTCTATATTCATCTTACAAATTGCCTGCACTTGGTGAGATTCGAGCAATCACTACTGCTATTTCCAGTTATTTGTTAGTAGACTGACCTGACTGACGGTCTAAGCCTTTTATAATTGAAATAGCATACGTACAATGTACATGTAGTGGGGTAATTTCAATTTTTGTTTTAATACCATGCGTAAAGAATTTAATTTCCATCAACGTTCACTGACGTTGATTGATAATGATGACGAAATAATCCTTACTATCCTTACTAATCCTTACTTAATATTATAAATGCGAAAATAACTCTGTCTGTCTGTCTGTCTGTTACGCTTTCACGCCTAAACAACTAGACCGATATTGATGAAATTTGGAACAGAGATAGATTATAGCTTGGGAAAGTACATAGGTTACATATACTTATTGTCGCGAAAAAAAGCTTAGGGGTGTTTAAATAGAGGATGAAAGTTTGTATGGAAGTTCGTCATTACATATAGAAGATGACGCCATGAAACTTTGCATTTAGGCACTTTATGAGAATTAAATAACCATTAATTTATTTTGTTCCACCGTTTTTAAGATTTTCACCTATATGGGTATGAAATAGGAGATGAAAGTTCGCAGGGTAGTTTAAAAAAATATTTGTCTTTGTTTACTATACGTACGCACGGAACTGCGCTACTCTGAATTGAACGCGAGCGAAGCCGCAGGCAACGGCTAGTAAGATATAAATATACCAAAGTGTCTAAAAAAAGAAAAATCCGCCATTTGTGATGTTCTAGTTGAGATAAATCCTTTTTGTAGAATATAAATCTATTGTTGGACAATTACATTAGCATACTTAAGCTACAATAGAACATTAACTCGAGCAGAACTCGGCTACCCTTGTACTCTTTAACGTGGAGGATTTTAGCTGAATTATTATCGTTTCGCTTGTTTTAATCTAAATTCAGTTAAGGTTGAGTTTTGTGATCTTTACAATCCGCTGTTAGGTAGTTCATGAGACGTTGGATCTTAAGCTTGTGCTTAAGTTACGAAACTTTATTAACTCGTCATCACAAAAAAATATTACGAACTATATAAAAAAAAACCTACGTAAAAATTACTCAAAGTTTAAGGAAAAACTCTTAAAAAGTAAAAAAATAATTTCCTTTATCATTTTTTAGAAATATTTTAAAATGTTATATTATTATACTCGTAATATACCGGCGAAAGTTTGAAAATTTAAATGTTTGGATATTTGTTGTGCTTTAACGCGAAAACCACTGCATGGATTATAATGAAACTTTTCAGTAATAATATAGTTTACATATTATCAGATAAGACATCATCGTCATCAGCCTCTATCCGTCCACTGCTGATCATAGGCCTGCCTCAATGAACGCCAAGATAAGATAAGACATGCTATAATATATCCTCGTACTCCCACCGAAATATTAAGTACGCGGGTGATAATGCGAGCGCTGCTAGTTTTCCAATATATTATTATTAATAATAATAATAATATCTATAGACGCTTTACACCACGTCTAAAAATAAAAATAAAATAAAAGTATTATAAAAGTAGTCAGTTAAAATTTTTATATTATTAGCGATATTCAATCTATTGTTCAGATCATACTTTGATACAAATATAGTTTTAGTTATCTTGACCTCAAATTTGGACACATTATTAGGGTCTTAGTGTTTATTAACACAGTACCTATATTAGATCCTTGCTCAGTATTGAGCAGCGAATTCCTTGCATAATATGGACATTGACACTATAAATGACCAAAATCTGAAGTTTCTTAGTATGTATGCTGCTACTACCTATAAAAATTAGGAAAAGCAATGAAGCTTGATAATATTTATTTCTGTATTGTGTGGCCGTTTCGGCGTTCCTTGAAAGAGGCTTATATCCAGCAATAGACGGAAAAAGATTATTAATGATTTTGATAAAGATAATAGTGATGGTGATGATGATATTGATATTAGATTACAGTAAAATTTAAAATGTTATGCATTTTAAAAATCCGGCAGAGATACTTTTTTCCCGCAAATAATATTTTAATATTACAACCATTATACAACGTTTTGTTTACATGTCGACGGTAAAAGACAGAGAAATCCGACATCTATCATCAATTTAATTTTGAAACAATAAAATAAATGAACAATTAAAAAATATTTCTACACCAAAAAATTTTGCTGACAATTTTTGAAAGAAATAACATGCAGAAAGCTTTTTATAATATGTCAGGGTGAGCGTTGATAATTTAATAGAGGTATTTGCCAATCCAGTAGCTAATGAATGCAATCAATAACACATTAAAAAAAAAACATCTGAAGTAAGTACTAACTACAGAGTAGTTAATATAGGTCTAGCCGCTTATTAAACTTCAAGGAAGGAGCCGTTTCTCAATTCGACCGTTATATATGCTTTTTTGCGTTCATCTTCTTATTTTACATTTCTGCAATCGGCAATAGGGATGTTGACACATGTTACAAATTCATGTAAAGTTATGTTTTACATATTAAATACAGTATTTGAAAACCTAAAATAACATTTTAAAAGTCTACTTATTTGTCTTAAAATTTAGAAAATTAATTTAAAATGCGTAGTTTATCATGCATTATCACACTGTAAACGCCAATAAGACGATGACGTCACTGAACATTGAGCTAAGTACAAACTCACCTAACAGCGCGAGCCATAGAGCTTTGCATGCGGTGTATGACGTAATGACGCTAGGAGCGTTTTAACGGCAATTTTAAAAACTATTTTTCTTTATTTAATTTTTTGTTAGAATTGGACATATTTCTTTACAAAAGTTTTTTTTTGTGTTTGTCTATAGTATATCTATCAAATAAAATCAATAAAAAAAATTAGTCAACATCCCTATTAGTAATTTTTGGTAGATAATATAACTATTTTTGGAAGTATTGAATTATTATTACACATTATAGGTTCTCGATACGAGGAGGTTCCAAGGAGGTTTCGAGGGGATTCGACAGTATCATACCTAGCCTTTTACCAACAATACTTGAGGTCGATTTTTACATTCAATGAATGCAGCTAAATACCATTATTTAAAAAGGAGCGACTTACTATCTGACCTCCACAACCCAGCAATTGGGTAATACGGTACCTTCTATCAACCCGCAATGACTTTCAAACATCTGCGAATAACCAACTAACGGACCAACGACCTAACGTGCTCTCAGAGGCACGGATGAGTCTCGGTGTGTCATGACGGTCACAGATCCACGGACCAATCCCGGCAAGCTTTTCCCAATGTATCGACCCGTGGTTATTTTTATTCAGCCTCAAGCTGCTCACGATGATGATTCATATTATCATAATGAAAATAAGCTTTGGTTTATTTGTATAAACGTATAAACATAACATATACGTAGAAAAAATCGCAAGTTAGTTCTAGTATCAAAAAAGTTGCTTAAAGTTGCCAATGATAATAATAATGATTATATTCAATAAATTATGTTGTGTATTTCATCAACATATTTAGATAATATTCGATTACAAGCCTTTATAAATATGGCCTAAACAATCTGTTAGCTTTGCGTTTATTAAAACTAACAGATTTTCAAGTTTATGAAAATCTACTTTGTTGTGATAACATTTTAGTTGGTTAAAGCATTTATGGAAGCAAAATAATGTTAAGTAATTTAGAATTCTACAGATATAAAATTTATTGATTATCAGGTCATCATTATCAACCTTTTCCAACCACAACTGGACGTAGGCCTCTTTTAAGGCCACTCCTCTACTGCGCATCTAACCAGGATCATTTTGTTCATAATCGTCTAATCAAGTTGGAACTCGACCGATCCTTCTACGGATGAACTTTATACGACTTCAAAGACTTTCAATCCCATCAATCGCATCCTCACGACGTTTTCCTTCTTTGGTGAAAGAGGTCTCATATTCATCGCGCTAAAAGATATTTCTCACTTAAGAGGCCGAGCCCAAATCCCCATAATCTCCAAAAAAATGTTTTTTAGTATATTTTGTTCCTATATGACCTGTGTTAGACAGATCCGGGACACTTCTCATGAAGCGGCTGAAGCCTACGCGCAGTCGTTTTAGTGAGGTATCCCGGCGTTCGGAGGTAGTCTGGGGGTGCCGGGAGTCCCACATATCCCTGGGGAAGACCCATCCCCGGGTGAATGCGCAAAGCATTTCCACTACGAAAAAAAAAGTGTTTGTTCTTATACTAATTATGTACACTAAATCTGTGAAATTTTCAATAGTTTATTTATCACGGATTATGAGATACAGTTACGTACAAACGGACAAACAGACGAACGCACGACGGACAAAGTCTTAGTAATAAGGTTCTGGTTTTAACCTTTGCGTACGGAACCCTAAAATTATATTCATTCAGCGGAACGTTCCATCGATCTGATAAACGAAGTGAGCTTTGGAATATAAAAAGCTCGTTATAATTTGCTAAATCATGAATTTTTATCTACGTTATTAATTAGCCATTACTTTACTTTCACGTTCAATGCAATAAAATATTAAATTCTCATATTCAGCAAGAGCGACGATGGTCCAGTGGTCGGTGGGCTCGGCTTCTATGCGAGAGGTTCTGGGTGCGAACCCACGTGCGTGCCTTGAAATGGGTTTTTCTAAATTTCTAAGTGCACCCCAAACACGAGACCATCGCTCGCTAACCGGCGAAGGAAAACATCGAGAGGAAACCAAAAAAAAAAGGAATGGAACCCCTCATTGGGCCAGCGAATCGGTGAACAATGGCCCATTACTTTCCTCGATTGCTTTAGAGGAGGAGATCCGTGCCCAAAAATGGAACGTAAAGGTGGTTGGTACTTTACTTTTTAGTCAGCAACAATAATATTTTATTTTACATTTTTTAAATTGTAAAACATGCATATCGAACACTAAAACTAACTTTTACTATAATAAGCTAGTAATCAAACTATCTTATTTTCCATAAATACACTTATAATGCACGTCAAATTGACGATTATAGGGTAAGTACCTGGTTGACCGAGCTCGGTCCCCTAAGTGATAAAATACGATAAAATTTTTCTTCCAAAAAAAAATGATCTTAAAAATGGAAAAAAAAAATCGGACTGGAGATTCGAACCAGAGTGTATACACAATTTCATGAAAATCGTTGGAGCCGTTTCCGAGATCCTGATTCTATATATTATATATACAAGAATTGCTCGTTTGAAGGTATAAGATAAGATAAATACGGTCTTATAAAAAATCTTTATAACTTAGTTAACCAAACTCTTTGTTATAACTTTTAAACTTTAAACCATTATGTTTTTTGTTTACCCGTTAACATTGATTAGCCGTGCTTGGTAAAGAAACGAACAGAGAAAGTAAAATAAATTTATCACTTAACAAACCCAAGTAAGATCAGTCGTCAATAATAGAACAACTGATTTATGTAAAATCCACCACTTTGTCCCTAAGCCTGGCTTAAACTGTGTCTCGGCAGTGTTAATTAAAATTCGACTGTTATCAATGCATTACTAAGACTTCTTAACGCTAAATTATGGTTAAAAGTGAGGTTTTTGCTAATCAGTTGTTAAGAAAATCATTATAATACATACATACAATACATGAAGACAGATGTAAAAGTAAGGCCGTTAATGAATATAGACTATACCTGTTTACTTATTTCATTCGATGATGAGATTATGATTCAAATCAAATCAAAATAATATCTTTATTTTTAGGTAGCAAAAGCAAAAGAAGTAGACAATTAAAAAAAAATTAGGGCGTGCTCTTTTGTCCACAAAATAAAATACGAAACTTATATTATATAGATATATCATGTAAAATTTTAAGAGTAAATGTCTTATTCCGGTGAGGTGAGGTGTTGTATCTTATATAGAATCTTTAATTTCAAAATAGACTTTACCACACAAACGTTCCTTAACAATTATTTTAATTGATGGACTTACACACGAAAACTACTCAACCAATCATCATGATCTTTGTACACATATTCTTGGAGGTACTAGAGAAGTAATACAATACATTTAAAAAATGAATTTTATTCTTTCGCTAATTCTGGCGAAGCTGCGAGCAACAGCTAGTCATATTCATATTATAAACGACGAAGTTTATAAGTAAGTATAGATGTTTGTTACTTTTTCACGTAAAAACTACTGAAGGGATTTTGATGAAACTTTATAATTATATTATGGCTTATACATCAGAATAGCACATTGGCAATAAATTTATCACGTACTCCCACGGGAATAGGTAGTTGACGGGTGAAACCGCGAGGCGCTGCTAGTTCATAATATAAATACAAAGAATATATATTTATATAAAAATATTATATACTGTATACTATTTATATAACATATATAAACATAATTATAAAGTATTTGTGAAGGTAAGTCAATTCGCTCAATAGTAAACTCCCAAAGCAGTTTAAAAAAAATTGTACATACCACGTGCCTACGTTTTTGCAAAAGCGTTGCAGCTTAATAAAAAGCAGCCCCACAAAGTTCTTAGGGTTCCTATTGCACAAGCTGTATAAACTTTGTTTGTTTCGTCCTCTATATTAGTTCTTGACTTCAAACTTGCACAATATGTTTCTCCTTGAAGTTTCAGATTAGAATGTTCCATTAAATTGCAATCGCATGTAATTTAAACTTATGAAAATCATACTATAAAATATAGAAGAGCTTAACGTTTTTAGTATACCTTAATATGTTTATTGATATACTAGCTGATACCCGTGACTTCATCCCCGTGTATTTAATGTTATCTGAAACAAGTTACCTAAAGTCTCATGGTATAAAATATAATATGTAACTTTTTTCTAGGAGGAGTTTCATTGAGACATTCATATTGTTATATGGATTACTACTTTACTTTTTTTAGATTATGTGTTCGAGACAACTGTAGTAATTTATAAAAAATTAAAACAATATAAAATGATCAACGTCTACGAGTAGTTTTTTTTTTATTTTTTTATTTCTGTCTACTAAATGTTTTAGGCACCAGTTCCAAGCATTCGTACTTTTCTATTACATATTTAAGTCGATAATTTGTAAACTGCAAAACATTTTACACGACGACACGACGACGATAGACACTTGTCTGCCGTACGTTTTCGAATTTTTGAATAAACATTCAAACATACGCAATGGGAAAATGTCCGTGAACTTTTTTTACCTAACCTGAATTTATTCTTGATGATAAATGACAAACACACAGGGTCCTACTGTATTAATGTATGTTTAGATAATATACCATTTAGAGTTAGGCAAATTTTTATGTAATGTAAAAAATCAGATCTTAATTTTGGTCACGTGCTTTGCAATGAGTCATTCTTATCACATTTAGTTCTCCCTCTGGTAACTCGAGTATGGTGTAGTCACGTGCGTTGTGCAATCAGCCATAAATTACCGGCAGGTTAAGTAAGGAGGAGAGGATTATGAAGATAATAACATTTTTTCTTCTGAATGCCTACATTCTATCAATTTATATCACGTAATATGTTACGTGAAGTTTTATAATGTTCTATCACATATTCACAAACAATACTTTGAGGTGTCATAATAAATAATGAAACAATACTATGCAAAGAACGCTTCCATCTATGCGCTCCTGGTATGGTCGGGTTTTATATGGGTTTGACAGACGCACAGTTGCGGATTTCATTAATTATTGTCTATGCGTTCAGGAGTACTGAGACACCTGAAAGTTTTGTTTGTGAATACGGGTGTTAATCTACTCACATACCTAATATAATAGTGATATCGATGTTAAAACTCTATACCTATTATCTCATCAGGAAATTCTTGATGCCAAGAATTTCCTGATAATCGTACCTACAGTTTTAAACTGTCTTTAACGTGTTGAGTATATGCAAAATTTTGAATCAGGCATTCGAGTAAAATTATATAAAATAATATTAATAAAATAGTATTTTCCTAAATAACACATACTACATACTCCCAAGATTATTATAACATCCGCTATCTGCCAATGCAAGTCTCGTCAAAATCAGTCCAGCCAGCATATCTTAACAGGTTAATTGCACATATTAGGGACTATTAATGTAAAAGTTACTTTAGGGCCTGTTTCACAATCTCCAGATAAGTTCCCAATAGGCTATCGGCAACATATTTGACAGATAGAGTATGGAGAATATGTCAAGTATCTGTCAAAAATGTTGCCGATAGCTTATTCGGAACTATCTGGAAGTTGTGAAACAGGCCCTTAACCTCATAACAGTATTATCTGACAGATGTTTCATTACTTTGAAAACATGTTATCTTAGATTTATCTACAGGACAGGTGTTGCTTAGTGTAGAACTCTCAGTAACTTTAATGTATTGCATGTTTTATGTTTAACCAAATCTGTTTATAATCTCACATCTGTATCTTTTGCAACTATGTTTTAACGAAAATACCCATTTTGTTGTAACGTGTAATTTGTTTAGTAAAATTTTATTTTTATTATTTATGAGCTAATTTTCGGAGAATCTCGTGGCTCAGTGGCAATAGTCGCGACGATCGAATCACCAGGTAAAGCAACGCCTGTCAAGGTTAGTCCGTGAATGGGTTACCATCTTCACATACCGAGACTCCCTCGTGCCTCGGAAGGCACGTTAGGCCTATGCTTCTGCCTTTCGAGGATCTTTGAGAGTCATTACAGGTCGTCAGAAGCCCGAGAATCTGACAACCAGTCTTACCACGGGGTAGCGTATCACCTAGTTACTGGGTTTTGGAGGTCAAATGAGCAGTCGCTCCATTTAAAATACTGGTACTCAGCTTATACTGGTAAGACTGGATGCCGGCCCCAAAAATATAGTTCGAAAAAGGCTAGGCAGATGATATGTGTTAATTCTCGTTACCAGTAAGTTCACTGTCTGTCATACCTAATCATTAAAAAAATTCACAACCACAATCACAACCCTTTCACGGTCAGCTGATTAGTAGCAAAGTTACGCCATTTTGCAGAGTTTTCTCTAACGTGGAGGCGTTCGCTAGCTGTCGAACGCTAGCAGACGATTTCATTTGTCAAAAGTGCCACTTAACTAGGATTTCTATAGGAAATATAATAATAGACCCTTGATTAGCAACAAACCATTATATAAGGATCTAATAAGCTAATGTTATGTTTAAAGTTCCAAGCGCCTAAATAATTACAGTAGAGGATAATTTGATAAAATTAATACTGAACTATATTCAGGATTATCTTTAGGAAATAATCTTAAACATAAATAGTAAATTTTATATGGAATTCCCCCAAAATGATTGAAAGCAATAAATAAGATAAGGAAAATATCGACATTAACGTAAAATATGTTTATTGTTGCCCCGAAAGTCAGGCTCATCGGCCCTTGATAGAATTAGTTTCTTGTGGACTGATATACGTGACAATATTATACGGTTCCGATATTGTTTATTATTATATTGTATTTAAAAAATACACAAGCTGATCAAAGTTCATTGATCATTTAGCGTTCATTGAGGGAGTCTATGTTCAGCAGTGAACGGATAAAGGCGGATGATGATGATTATATTGAATTTACTAGCTACTTTACTACTGTAGCCCGCAGCTTCACCCGCATTAACTAATATTTACGGATGTAACCAGACTAGTGAATATAATTTCCGAGTTATTTTTTTTTATTTCCCGGAAAAAAGGCAGCTTCAATGTAAGCCCCCAAGCAGCTTCAATTTATATCGCATATAAAGAGAGACAAACGGTCAGACACAGTGAAGGACTTTCATTTATATTATGTAACTAGCTGTTACCCGCAGCTTCGCCCGCGTCAACTGAGATTTACGGATTTATCATGTCTGATGATGATCATTTTCTATTGCAATAATTACTATGTTTTTGTATTAAAATGGATATATATATGTTATCTTGAACATAAAGACATATCCCTTCGCAGACTTTCTGTAGGCATATTTAGGATACTATTATTATATTATAATATATATTCCACCATACCAGTTGATACACTACGGCCTTAGACCCGCCCGTTCGATACACGGCAACACGATTTATTTTCTTGTGTATTATTTTGATTTTGCCATATCTCCTAAAGTGTTCATTTAATTTGCATGATGTAAAAGGGAAAAATAATCTTCATGAAGTGCTCAAGCTAATTAACTGATTTAAAATGATAAGGATTCATACCATATTTGTGTAAATAACTTTCAAATTATCGCGTTATAATTGCCCATTTTTTTTAAGTATTAAATGGATATAGTATGATATCCCTAAGAGATAGACATATGCCATCGCGGACTTTATTATAGACCTATTCAAGATACACAATTCCACCATACATTATTTTGTTATATCTCAAAGGGTTGAGGCAGCGTTTTCGTCGAAAACTCCTAGACGGCCTATTTTTTTCCGACTCCTCCAACAATTATTGTTATATCTTAGCCAATGTATATAAAAACCTAATAAATTATTTACATAAACCTTTGTCTTGAATTGTCCTATCTATTTAAAAAATCCTAAACTGAAGTGGCAATGGGCGGGCCACATAGCGCGAAGATCGGACGGCCGATGGGGCAAAAAGATCCTGGAGTGGAGACCACGTACCACCAAACGCAGCGTGGGACGGCCACCTACCAGATGGACCGACGACCTAGTGAAAACCGCTGGGTCTCGTTGGATGCAGGTGGCATGTGACCGGTCGCGCTGGAGAACAATTGGAGAGGCCTATGTCCAGCAGTGGACGGCTATGGGCTGAGATGATGATGATGATGATTTAAAAAAACCGCATCAAAATCTGTTGCTTAGTTTTAAAGATTTAAGCGTACAAAGGGATATATGGACAGAAAAAGCGACTTTGGTTTATAATATGTAGTGATAATGATAAGTATTGATACAGTATTAATCGTGTAAATAGCTTTTACATTATCGCTTTGTTAAAAGCATTTACAGATTATTCAATAGATATAGGTAGATTACTACCTTGTATTGATTGTAACATAATGTTTTGAATAATGTGATGATTGTAAATTGACATGTTTTCACGTGAACCAATAACAAAGCCCCGCATGAGCTGAATCATTAAACTTTTAATTTAAAGTTAAAAAAAATAACATTAATTGTTTAGTAACTGCTTCAACAAATGTCGTCAGTATAAAATATACTCTTAGAATAATTAAAACAATGTAAAATATTCATAAACATAAAAAAAAGAGAGGACCCAGAATCGAGCCCTAAGAGATATTCGACTGTATAATTATTAATAATATCAATGATGTGTATCCCTTAAGAACTACTTGATATTCTGTTTGCAATATAATAAGAAGAAGCTTGTTTGCAATATAATAAGAAACCTACTTGAGAAAAAATATTTGGAAACCTAGAATTTCATGGTTGATTCTATCAAATGCCTTATTGTGATCTGTGCATATTACATCTACTTGATAACCTTAGGACAGAATAATGTATCTTGTGTGTGTAATAATCACTGCACAGAAGAACATTAGAAGTAGTTGATAATAATTCTTAGTTAATGCGCGTTTTTTTTTTCATTTAGAATATTCTTGATTAGACCATATTTTATACCTTTTTGTACACGATCTTTTCGTAAATCTTTCAAAAAACAAAAAAAAAGTTAATATGGAAATCGGTCTGTAGTTTCACCCTATGATATTATATTTGGCACTATCTTATAATATATGAATTGGCGTAACGAATGCAGCATGTATCATAAACAATAAACAAACATTACATATTTCTGAATTTATGGAACATGATTATAAGATAAAATTGTATAAAATTAAATATTTTATTTTTAAACATTCTAGCGTAATTTGATCACTAAGAAATATAATAATGCCATTGTGCCCGTCAGGCTGCTACTTTTTACGTACAATGGAAATGTACAATTATTTCGTTATGTGCTATTTGATACCATTAAAAAATAAATGTATTCATAAAATAAAGAACTATTTTATTAAAAAGCTTCATTCCATTTATAAAATGAATACATTAATGGTATAATACACCAACAGCGATTTTAGCAGAACTGGTAAAATTATATAAATATATTAACAAGACCACTTTCAGTTAGAAAATGCTGCTCTGTTTCCCTTTTTATCAAAAATGAAATGCTAATGATTTCAAATTTAGTACACAGGCAGTGTGTCAGAAGTGCCACCTGATGATAAGTGTAAGTAGTTAATTTACCTGGTTAGTTTACCTGGATCTAGGCCAGACAACTCAATTATGTGTTGCCTATCCTTAGACATAAGGTGTACGATTAGTCTCCAGTGGTGCCAGCAATGCTGCTTTACATAAAGAACGAGAAGGGAAAAACAAGAAAAATGGTAGTACCCAGCCGAGAGAGAGGCTCAGCGCATCCCTCGCAAGTCGTACCGGTGTAAGAACTTAAATATTTTTAAGTAGTTAAATAAAGTAATAGTATATAGTTGCAATAGGCGGCTTATTTTTCGAAAGGTCTTGACTTTTAGGTCTGATGGTCTTTAAGCTCAATTGGTAGGTACAATTAAATAGGCGGCTATCTTTACAAACTACAAAAGTTACCATTAGCAAACATGTTGCGATATGTATTCAGGATATAGCCCGGAACCTCTCGCATAAGAGGCCGAGTCCACCCACCACTGGACTATCGTCGCTCAATAATTCATGTCACTGTGTAGGCAACAGAATATCAGAATATATAAGACGATACCAGCTCTTAATAAATTAAAAAAATATAATATATAAGATCAGTGCCAGTAATTAAACAGCCTGTTTTGCCTTTGCATTATTTCCTATATTTTATGATAATATTGTTGTTATAATATAATAGCGTTAATGTGGAATATATATCAGTGATTATTTTGATTAACGAGCTTGGGGATTATTAATCCAGTTATTTATTGTTGTAATTTTAAACAGGAGCCCAAATATTCAACAAAAGGTTTTATGCAGTAAAATAAACACCCAAATTCCACTTTAGGTTTGATTTTTTATGAGAATTTATAATTCTAAGCACTATTAAAATTGTTTAGTATTTTTTTTAAGAATTATCGTATTCCTTCGGATCTCGATTACCTCACCCTTCCAATATCCAGTAAATAAGTAATTGAAACGTCATTATTAAATTTCGAATAGTAGGTACCTACCTAAGTCTTAAAATTTAAAATTTCGCTATGTCATAATTTCTTACTTCTATGAGCAGTCAATATGGCTGCCAATATTTTTTTAACTTTCTACTTAAACACATGACTGGTGAAAACCGAAACCCACCTTCATCATGCGATTCCCCTGATTATTTTGATTACTAGCCGACTTTCATTATGATTTACAGCGCATCAGAACTAATGCTCATATTATGGCAGACAAAAAAAAGAGAGACTGAGAAAGAGACAGAGTAAGAGGGATACAGAGAGTGATAGAGAAAGATACAGAGAGGGGGGAGGGGAGAGAGAAACAGATACAGACCACCATACGATAGGATATGCTAGTGCGTTGTCGACTTTTCAGAGTTCAGACACTAACTGCATATTATTTTCTTAAGGGTTCCTAAGTTGTTCGGAAATAATGTGAGCGGTTACTTATTTAATCACTTGTTTTATTTTTCACTCTGCCTACCTTTTGCAAATCATGAAATAAATAACATCTAAGCCGACGTAATCAAACCTAATTCCAATTTAAAGCAATACGAATTTAGCGAATTACTCACAAAAGGCTACCTTTGAATTTTTTATTGAAACAAATGAATGAAAAAATACTGCAGGAATAAAATTAAATATTTAATGAAATGGTTTGCAAACAAAGTGAAAGGGAAAAGTATAATTGAAACAGGTAGCTGGGACTCGTTTGTGCCACTTCTGACAAAAGTATCTCTCCACAATAGGGACAAGACAAGACAAGTCTCGGTGTGATATTATTTGTAACATGCAAGTAACTTTACAATATGAACGGAGATAAAAGAAGGTAAATTTTATTTCAGCTTGTTTTTATTCATAGAGATAAAATAAAAATTTATAAGCGTTCTTGAAACTTGTTTATACGTTGTATCTCTTAGTTTTTGATGACCTTACAGTTTT
This sequence comes from Lycaena phlaeas, assembly GCA_905333005.2. NCBI lineage: Eukaryota > Metazoa > Arthropoda > Insecta > Lepidoptera > Lycaenidae > Lycaena > Lycaena phlaeas. The sequence continues at coordinate 6,156,559 of HG995176.1, forward strand.
ATTATACTGCCAATCCTGCTCTTCTTTAACATAAGCAGGTTAGGATTACGGATAAAATAGCCATGGTAGTATTACAGGGTATCCTGTAATTGTTAGTATATTACTCAAATTAACATTTATAAACTAATATAAGTTGTTGTTCATTATCTTAGAACCCTTACAAACATAAATTACCACATTTAAATGAAAAGATGCTATTTATATTATAGCAGCGGTAGTTATAAACAGTAGACATAAAATGAAACAAATTTACGGATTTTATCGCGGTTTATTAAAAGAAAAAAAACTTAATAAGCCGCGATAAAATTTCGCTATTTTCGCGATTTTATCGCGGTTTATTAAAAGAAAAAAAACTTAATAAGCCGCGATAAAATCTGTAAATTTGTTTCATTATAATAAGCGAAATTCGCATAAACATAAGAAAACAATAGTTGACGTAGAAAATGAGTTCGAAAAAGTGCTTCAAATTTACTCATATCACAATTATATTTGAATTTTACGAACAGAGAAACTAACGTAATTATAAAACAATTTTGATTCATTGCCAAACAACTCCTAGCGTTCATATTATATGTTTGCATATTGAATGTTGGCAGTAGCGTAATTATTACACACATTTCAGGGAGTATAATCATTGATGGATATTCCGCTAACCGGGTAATTGCAGGTTACATATAAACTCCATGGAAATGCATTGAATAATATACATTCAAATGTTTAATTGGCAAATAGCTCGTCGCACATTACATGAATGGGGGAGAAAATGCCGAAATAAAATCAAGCATGGATGATTCTTCTGTTAGCCAATAGGAGACTAGAGAGAGAGAGAGAAAAGCAATCCATTTTCAATATTGTACTTGTAAACACTGCTGACTCATTACACACAAAATAATGACAAGTGAATACTCGTTTTGGTCGGCAATTAATTAAGTGGCAAGACGATCTCCGTGCAGTAGCCGGTTCGTGTTAGATGCGAGTGGCAAGGGATCAGTCGTCATGGCATTGTTGAGGGAGGCCTATGTTTAGCAGTGGACGGATAAAGGCTGATGATGATGATGAATTCTCATAGGCAAAACTATGCTTTTTTATGTTAGTCGGGTGGACAAACTGGCAGACGCACCTAACGGTAATTGATCGACGCCGACGAACATAAACCAGTTAAACTGGAGCCAGCCCAGGGAACTCATTCATACCCCACCACGATTTAGGCCTTGTCGTGGCGGTGGGGCTCAGCAGCCCAGGATGACCAACACCTTGGGCGAAGCGAATTGAGCCGAGAGGGCTCTTTGTACCTCTCTTATACGAAGAGGAGGCAAAAAAGCAGGGGGCAAGGGGCGAGGACGGGAACCTCGCCTTATTGTACTATCCCGAAGTTGGGAGTGGTTGGTTTGTAGTGCGGGGCAACCCCTCTGTGGAGGTGGCGTCGCTCCCCTGAGGGACTGACTAGCCGTCGAGGTGCCCTGTTGCTTGTAGATCCGGGGCACCACACCAAAGGCGGCATTGGTGGCACTCGCCGGGTTTTAGTGGGTAGAGCTGCGTCCACTTACCAGCTTCCGGGCACAGCGAGTCCCTCATACCCGCCTGGGGAGACCCACTCCCCCGTGGAATGCATTTGTTAAAGAAAAAAGAAAAAAAGGGAACTCATTTATGCTTTGTCTATACTGACATATGATGTTAAGTCTCAGTGCAAGTAATTACACTGTCTGTCTTCTACTCTTCTCTGAAATACAACAAAGCGGGAGGAATAAGCAAGACACAGCTCATCCCCTCTATCGGTTTTTTTATTTAGCTTATGAATGACTTGTGTCCTTTACTCTGTTTGACCATACGCCTGCTTGACCTAGATGCACTATATGAGTTCTAGACTGTGAACTAAAGCACAAAATCTCATTTCGAGTTCAGTATTGACCTATAAGGAACAGAACCCGAAGATTCAGTTCAAGCTTATCTTTGAGTCGTATAACAGGTTTAGCTCTGCCAATACACCGATCCAGCTATAAACTGTCACCGCCTCGGGTTTACGTAATAATATTATTTCACAAAGCGGTATTTATCTAAAGTAAAACGCTCTCACGCTCGGTTCCTATATTTGAAAAACGATCCGTTTTGCTTACTTTAAAAAACGATTCGAACTATATTGGTAGTTTGGTAAGTATACTTTAAAAAACGTACGTACGTAACCTACGTACGGATGGGAGGGCTACAAAAATGGATAGTAAGGTAAATATAAAGAGATGATAGCTTGGAGTGTTTCTATATACATTTTCAAACGTCCAAATTTACAAGGCGTTTGTTTTTGTCCGAAAATTATCTATTTATAAAATTAAATTAAATTGTTTTTTTTTAATTAATTTATTTATTTTATTAATAATTTCATTATTTTATTTATTTATTTTTCCACTATCCGAAATTGTCTTGATAAAACCCATAATGTATATTATTAAGCTTTCCTATTATAAAAATATGTTTCTTTAAGAAATAAATAAAAATACATAATAATATATTTTATATCAAAATATGGCTTAAAATGTTTTACATTACCTACTTCATACTATTACTACATAATAATATATTCATATTATATACCTACTAATATTATACTACTCAATCCTTTATATTTCGTCCGTCAGAAAATACGTAACGTCTGGCAAGTCTAGGATCTCGCTCCATAATGTACAACGACGATTCTTTTAATATAGGAACAGAAGCGAGCGAGCATAGGGGAAATAAATTATTTTATCAATTTGATAAAATAGTTGAAAAAAAATTGGAAGAAGCGACGACGATTGATGTGGGTAATTGAAAAAGAATTTATATGTAATTAGATTTAATAAACGCAAAAAGCTTCAAGTACTATTTAAGTATGATTAGAGTCAGATAATATGAACAACAGAGTTATCGTAAAATTCACTACTTACCCTACCTATTTCCTTCTCGAAAATGTAGATGTAGCAATAACATAATATTACATATATACAACCTTCAATACAACCTTCTTTCAATTTTGAATCCTTCGAGGGCTGCCATTTTTTGCGTAGTTAGTGTTTACTTAAGAGCAGGTCTAATAAAATAAAAAGTCTAGATGCTAATTATATTTGGGTTATTACAAAATTAAAAGAATAAAGTTTTAATACAGTAACAATATTTTTTACGGCCTCTTCAATAATTTGAATATGGAAATCAAGTAAAAACGATATTATGTTAAATAGTAACTTGAAAAATTATTTACGTTAAGATAAGATATAAAAAGTGACGATTGTCTAGTTGCCTCGAACTCTTGAGGAAGAGGTTCGATTCTGACCCCCTTTGTTGCCAAGAAATAGGGTTTTCTAAATTTTTTTGTGAGCCAGCAGCCTGATGAGATTAAAAGTCTTTGAATTTATGTGATTGATTTAGTAAGTAGGTTTATTTTTGTATTCATCTTCGGATCGGATAATGGTTTGTCACACCATTATCCGTCTACGGAAACTTTCCGTCCATGTAGACAATGTAGACAAAGTATTGGTCGGCCATTTGGGAAGACGTTCTCCGTGCAGTGGCTGGACTATGGTGGATACGAGTGGCGTCTTGTCGTTCATGAAAGACGCCTATGTACAGCAGTGGACGGATTTTATTTATTAATACCACATTTTATTACAATTACAATTTTTTAAGTAGGTATTTTTATTGCAAATGTCATGTTTTTAAGGTTTAAAGAATTATTGTATTACCTTATAATATTATGTACCTAATGTCTGTATTTGATCACTTATAATTAACACGTTTGTTTTAATCTATCAAAATAGACTGCGTATAAAATTTGATCCAAAAACTTGTTGACATCATAATATTATGTTATTACATACACGTAAATATTGTATCATACTTTTTACATAAATAAATTATATTAAAAGTTAATTTACTATAATATTATACTGTTATTTTCTAAATGAGCTGTTGCCAAAGCTAGCGGTTTCAATTAGAGGATAAAGGACAGTGACACTTTAATTTAAGTTATACAGCTTTATTTAATGCAGCTATCGTTAAATATTATATCCTAACTGACCAGATCTGACAGACTTTGTCCTGCACAAAACATTTTGCGTTGGAAATTATGAATCTAAACTATCCTTGAATCTACTTCAATACACACAAAAATCATCAAAATTTCAAACCGTTTGACGTTTAGAAAATCCTTCAATCATATATGTTTATACGCAATAAAGAATTATATTATAAACGAAAATAATATAGAAAAAACATGTTGGTAATAAAGAATACATTACCTAAATTCGGACCTAACAATGAATAAAAATAAAAGATATTCGGTCTTAGAGTATAATGTGGTTGTAAACTTAGTAGGTACTTGATCAAACCCGCTCTTGTCATAATCGATGCAACCGTCGCATAGTTCACTTCAAAAGAAAAAAATAATTTTAAATAAAAAACCAAAAACCGACTTCAAAACTATAGGTACCTTAATTTATGTACAACTAAAAAATTCAAAATAATATTGAAATACTTCGAGGTGAAAGAAAAGTATATTATTTAAAATTGGGTATTTTTGGAGTCGGTGCCAGCCAAAGAGGATATTTTAAAGATCAATCACATACACCAAGTATTGAGAAGATGTCTGTGAAGGGCATCGATGTTTTGGCTGGTACCGACTCCAAAAATACTCAATTTTAAATAGTATACTTCTACTTCACCTCGAAGTATTTCAATATTATTTTAAATTTTTTAGTTGTACATAAATTAAGGTACCTATAGTTTTGAAGTCGGTTTTTGGTTTTTTATTTAAAATTAATTTTATTTTGTACTTTTAAGTTTTAAGTTTATACAATATAGTTTTTTTTTTTCTTGCAAATTTTTTGGCGTTCCCGATCTGTGTTGGATGCTAGTGGTAAGGGACCTGTCGTCCTAGCGTTCATGGAGGGAACCTATATACCGTGGACGGATGGATGAAAGTTGATGATGATGATGATGATGATGACCTCACAATACTTTGATACTTCCAAAGTATCCTATTCAGTGGTTTACATCGACAAGTAATAAAATGAGCAAATCGTCTGGGTATACAAAACCAACCAAATAAGCATTATTAACTTAAAAACCGCTGATTAGATCGCGATCAAATTAATATGGGACCAATTCGGAAACACAAGCTTTCAAATAAAACAAGAATCACCAAAATCCATTCTCAAACAGCGGAGTAATCGTGTAACAAACATACAAAAAAAACATACAGACGAATTGATAACCTCCTTCTTTTTTGAAGTCGGTTAAAAATTATACACGTCATCATCCCTTGCATAATCTACTACTACTCAACCGATCATCCTGAAATTTTATGCACATACTCTCAAGAGGTTTTAGAAGTAACATCTAAGCTAACACAGGCGAAGCCGCGGGCAATAGCTAGCAGTTTATAATATAACTTAAATTTAATATACTAACATTACTAACCGCCTCAGGTTTTCTTGCGATGAAAATTGCTATGAAACACCTGCTTCCTGACGATTTAATGTCCTCAACAATATTATATGAACGTCGGCGATAGATCAGCTCACGCGTATATGCACTGGATGCTTAAGAACCGTCTGGTGCCCGCAACTTCACCCGCATTATGACACTACTATTTTATAGCTTATTCTACGGAGGAGCTCGTGGCTCAGCGGTCATTGCCGCGTGAATCGATCCACCAGGTTAACCAATGCTTGCCTCCGTTGGTCTTTACCTAGACTCCGTGCCTCTTAAAGCACGTGCTGTTGGTCGCGGTTGTATTTCGTGGATCTGTGATAGTCGTTACGGGTCCTCAGAAGCCCGAGAGTCTGATAACCATTCTTACCGCGGGATACCCTATCACCCAGTTACTGTCTTGTGGAGGTAAGCAGTCGCTCCATTTAAAATACTGGTATTCAGCTGAATCCGTTTAGACTGGAAGCTTACCCCAAAACAAAGTTGAGAAAAGGCTAGGCAGGTAATGATTTTATAGCTTATTTTATTAGCTTATTTTATTTTCTTTGAATCAAATATTTTAATAATGTGTGTAGTATACTCGGTGAACATCACCGATACCACAATAATACGGGCTCGACAGCTCACGATACTTGTTGATCGCAGGCGCACGTCCGCTCTCGCCCATCGCTCTCACTGCAGTGACGACTGACGACTCGTACCTCACGCAAGAGAACGTGACTATAACTATTTATATAGTTATACACTCACTACAAACACTACAATGTGTCTAAGATTACCTTGTCCATTTAAACTTACAAATATACCTCTTTATTATATTACTAAAGAATATACTACAGAATATATTTACATACTTTTTAATATGGGAACCGATTGGGCTCGGTTTGCAGAATGATAATGCAAAACATTCGCATAGCCTGTAGCGCCCTTCAGTAAGGTCATTCGGTTTCACATTGGTACTTTGTACCTAGGTGTAAGTATAGGAATAAATTATATCCAATGTGTTATTTCGATGTATACGCTACATTATTGTAAAGTTTCATCAAAATCCATTCAGCAGTTTTTGCGTCAAGCAGCAACAAACATACATCCCCACATACATTCTCACAAACTTATAAAAAGCGTAAGCTCTAAACTCAGTTACTGTGTGTTGCTTTTTGTTTTTAGAGACTTTATAACCACTAAGTTAACCAGCTAGAGAACTTTGATGTGTTTGTACCATCTTATACGTGTAAGTGGCATACCGCAGACGTTTGGGAACGAACTACGATTTATGCGAAATGCTCGCTTCTCTTAAGTCAAAACTTTGGACCGCGATCCGCTGAGCTTAGTTTTATAGCCGAGAAGATTTGCATTCCACTAAATTTACAGTATCTGTTTATCATCTTAAGTTCCCTAATATTTTACACGCCGTTCAACGAAGTGGTAGACGTTTAGGTAGACGAAGTGTTGGTCGGCCATTAACCAGGTGGGAAGACGATCTCCGTGCAGAGGCAGGTCCGCATTGGATGCGAGTAGCAAGGGATCGGCCGTCTTGGCGTTTATTGAGGGAGGCCTATGTTCAGCAGTGGACGGGTAAAGGCTGAGGATGATGATGATGATGATGATTTTCAACAAAATTTTGGTATGCCTTTATCATCCAGTATAAATATTTTGTAAATAGCTTTTAATTGATACAGTGTTCAATTTGTTAAAATGACTGCAATGGTTTTATCATGCAGTAAATTAATTATTCATTTTTACAGTATTGTAGCAATACAAGAAATTATAACACCAGTACCTGGTTACAAAATATGCTCGGTGCATTTGCTCGGATTTTTTCTTCCAAAAGAATGAACTTGAAAAAAAAAAGTCGGACTGGACTGGAGATTCGAATCAGGCTCTTTTCGTATCATTATTGCCTTATTCGCCGGGCGAATTTCGCCCACTTAGCTATCATGACATATTAATTGACAGTGAAATTTACGTTCGTATTCTAATGATATTTTTTCATTGCTTCAAAACACGGATAAAACTATTTTTTTTAAATGTATCCAAGCTAGATCGATTTATCGCCGTTTTAAGCCCGTGTACACAAAATTTCATGAAATAAGATCTTCGGAAACTTAACACGGGACCAGATTGACGTGGTGTAAAAGCGTCCATAGATATTATTATTGTAATTTCTTTTTGAAATATAACAAAAAAAAGCAGAAAAATAATCAATATCAGTCGGGATACGTCCTTTGATCTTATTTAACGCGGGCGAAACTGCGAGCAACAGCTAGTGTTATCCTAAAAATCAAGGTTCTCACCTTCATAATATGGGAAAAGATTCATAACAATTAATGCTTTCATAAAATCCTACTTCAAAAAGGTTTTCTTAAAAATAATGAAAATGTACGAAAACAGATTTGAAAGGAATAAAATGTTTCCGTGTATTTTGTAAGCAGTTTCTTTTAAAAATGTAAAAAAGAAATGAAATTGTTTCAGCATTTGTAAAAAATTACAGAAGTGACAGATAACTTTTGTTCAAGTTTCCTTAAAGGAAGCTAACATTTTTGTATTTCAGTTTGATTAAATTACCATTAAATTAGAAATATGAAGCGATTCAAAATAGAAGCGAAAAAGCTGATGCAGCTGTTAATAATAAAATATAGTAATATACAATAAAAAATTATTATCACAACAAAAAACAAAAAAAAAACTAAGTGCAAGTAATATACAGCATTACGCGAAACATCTATAGCACTAAAGTGCCGTGACTCTGTCATCGCGTGATGCTACTACGCCATCACTATTGACTTCTTTGTATACACGTATGCACACATGATATATTGCTTTGTTTTATTAGATTTCAAATATTTATTTTTAATCATAAGATCTGATAAATCTCTCATGACGACTAACTCTTTTCTTTTTGTTTTTGGTCGGTCTAGATTTTTAAGCCTGATGGCCTTCATGCCCAATCAGTGGGTACCATTATTCTTCCTAAATGATAAATGATATGGATTCACGCCTATAATAGTTTTTTATAAACAAAAATTTAACTGTTAAAACCATACATATTTATCATATAAAATTAATGTTTTACCCGGAATTTAACTTGAGAACACCCCAAATACTAGGTCTCGCATAATGACCGTACTAAATTAAATTTAATACAAACTTACAGGCACGAGTGCGATCACAGTGACACAAATGACTGCAAACAGATTGCACGAATTAAGATTCAGAGCAGCGGATGTTCAGTCCGATAGACTGTTTCACAGGCGGTTTGGCAAAATCAATCTAGACTATAATGTCAAACGAATTTCGTCCTTATATCATTATTGTTACATTTTTTTTAAATCGATAAGATTGTAGGAATCGATAATATTGATAGGTCATTCAGGATGCACCTTTGGCAGTCTTCTAAGTTTTATTATTAGTTGGCAAGGCACATAATTGATGTTTGTCTTATTTTACTAGAACTATTTTAAGCCTGTAAAGTGACGATGGTCTGCCTCTTGTGCAAGAGATTCCGGATTCGATCCTGACCCCCCCCCCCCCCCCCCTTCTGTGCCTTGAACACGAGATAGTGAGAAAACCTGCATACCTGATTAGATTAAAAGTCTTTAAAGGTGTATGAAGTTTACCAACCCGGACTTGGCTAGCCTTGGTGAATTATATGACCCGATACCCCTCTCGCTGATTTCGAGGAGGAGACCAGAGTCTAGCAGAGTGGAACATAATATAGTGTTGAAAATAGTTGACCGACCCGACTTTTATCATCGCTTGAGATCATTTCATTTTATTACAACTAACAAATGCCCCACTCTCCTCCTCCCATCTGATATGTCACGACATGTTATACGTCACATTTTAGGCACTTTGAGGAATAGAAAAATCATATTTTAAGAAAATACCTTAAAATATTACGTAATTTTATAAGTACTTACATAATCAATCAGTGTCAAAGTGTCGCTTGATATCTTGACCACAGAGACGTATATTTAAGCCAAATTTTAACTTAATAACAATCTATTTTAGTAATTCGAGATCATTTATACTTTATTCTATATTTTTGCCAAATAAGCCATGGCTTTTCTCTCTAATTTTTTGGGTATTTTAAATAAGAAGAAAATCAATGGGACATCCTTAAAATATATAAGTATAATATTTAAAAAAAATATCAATTTTTATGTTATTATGACCTACCGCATGGCATGGGCCACCTCCTCGAAATCACGCGCAGTGGCTATTGGGCCACAGTTTGCCGATGGCTTCCTCACGATGTTTTCCTTCACCGGCTAGCGAGCAATAGCCCCTTTGTAACTTACCACAGTCATTCATAATCGAACCCGAATCTTCCACTCAAAAGGCCGAGCCACCAGACCAACGTAGCTATTAATTTGAAGAATTTCCTTCATGAACTAAAAGTTTGTAATCTCTGTAAATCGCGATAATCCAGTAGATTGATCACAATTACCTAACGTTAAAATTACACTACGTACTTACCGAAAGCTTAAACTTAGCGAAAGTAAGTCGATACACTTCTACCCACTAAAACCCGGCGAGTGCAATGCCATCGGTGAGGTGCCCCAGATCTACAAGCAACAGGGCACCTCGACGGCTAGTCAGTCCCTCAGTGGACCGACGCCACCTCCACAGAGAGGTTGTCCCGCACCACAGAATAACCACCAACGTCGGGATAGTACAATTGCCCCCTGCTCTTTTTCCCCTCTTAAATTGGAATACCCCTGAGTATCGTTTAATATTATTCATCTTATACTGTTAATATTGGTACTAATGTTACTGAAGCACGAAATTCGTTAACAACATTGTAATCGAAACTCCCGAAATGTTTGAAAATCACTGTTTCCACATGAACACTATCTGTTTAGATGCGATCTCTTTCAGTGAAATTACACACAATAAAACTGGAAGTCGTGTTACCCTAATAAAATAAAGTTCACCGAGACCCCACGTACGGATTATTTATAACTGCGATGTAGAGCCGAGCTTTTATGTAAGGACATCTATAAACTTGGCCGTCGATGGCCAAGATGGATAATTGGATTTTTTTAAATTTAATGCAAACGAAAATTAGATTTTCTTTCAAAAAAACAGCATTCGTGAATTATCTTCTTTAGATAGTAACAAAGACGCTTCCTGTGTATGTATGCTTAACTCTCTAAAAGTAGGCAACGGATTTTGATGCGGTTTTTTTAATAGATATAAAATCGTCTTCTCACCTGGTTAATAGGCAACCAACACTTCATCTAACTAAACGAAAAATAAATAAATCTTTTCCTACTAATATAATAAACACGAAAGTTTGTAATAATGCATGCTTGTATGGATGTATGTTTGTTATACATGTACATACATGTACCCTGTCATGTAAAAGCGATTGAATAAGTTTTGATGAAACTTTACAAAAAATGCTTACAAATAAGAATAACTCAAAGGTTTGAATTAAGGGCCTGTTTCACAATCTCCCGTTAAGTTCCCTATAGGCTATAGGGAACATATTTGACAGATAGAGTATGGAGTATCTGTCAAACATCTGTCAAATATGTTGCCTATAGCCTATAGGGAACTTAACGGGAGATTGTGAAACAGGCCCTTAGTCTCTTAATTTGACGTTTTTGGAAAGGACAGATCAAATCAAAATATTCACTAGCACGAATTGTTTTATGTCAACGTGGGCAAAGCTTTGGTAAAATGAATTGAAAGATTGAGAAAAAAAATCAATAAATATATTATTTTACGTAAAGTTCAATGGACAGAGATTCGGCATTTAATCTCCAATATTCTAATCCTTGTATATTCGATTCCAATCAAATCAATGTTTACTGATGGCAGTCACTCAGGCTCTACATTAAGCTCTGTAAATAAATAATCCTTACTAAAAAATAGCGTAGTTCTATCAAATTTTTGGAAATTGTGATGCAATGAGCGGGCTTATTTGTTTAATACTAGCTGTTAACGCGGCTTCGCCCACGCTGGCAAAAGAATCCTTTTCTTTATATTATATCCTATGTTTCTTCTAGTACCTCCGAGAATATGTGTACAAAGTTTCATGATGATCGATTGAGTATTTTTCGCGTGAAAGCGTAATAAACAACCCTAATTTCACATTTATACTTTCAAAATTATACACCGGTTGGTCGGTCCAACAGCTTCTTCGCCTGATTTCGAGGAGGACACAATATGTCCAGCAAGACCTAATATTTTGTTTGCAGCCAAGATGTTGTATGGATTTGACTTATGACTTTGCAATATCACCTTCAGTTCGTGTCGAAACTTACACAATCAGAGTTCAACACGAACAAAGCGACGGAACTTGTGTCTTATGTATCAAACGCTTACGATGTTTCTCGATACGATGCTCCTATATTTTGACTACAATAAATTAAAGGAGAATTGAAGGTAGTGTACTTCAATAATTTAACTTTTATTATCTAACTTTCTTCTTCTTCATCAGCCTTTATCCGTCTACTGCAGCTAAACATAAACCTCCATTAATAAACGTCAACACAGCTGATCTCTCACCACTCGCATCCAACACGGACTAGTCACTGCACAGACATCGTCTTCCCACCTGGTTAATGGCTGACCAACACTTCGTCTACCTAAACGTGGCCGTCACTCTTGAACATTATTGGCTCATCGGCTATCCGCTCTCCTGAGTGTGCGACTGCCACTTCAACGTGCTTGTTGTTGCCCCCTTTTTAATGTTACGTCATATATTTTACAATTTCTATGTAATACAATATATTAAAATTTGTTTTAAATTATTTTTTTAGGCATCGATAGTCTCCAAAAAAAGGCTTCGATTGTTCGTTTGCACTCCACTGCAATAAAATATATTTTGGTTCATTAGTTCATAATTCGTTTTTTATTAACTTAGACGTAATATATCCTATATAGTATATTGTGATGTTATTTATGACATTTATGTCCCTCCCATCCCTATTAACATATTAATGTCACACTCAGTTGTCTCCCTGCCTTCCCTTAATGTGTGATGTGATTTATGAATAGTCTCTTACAGGCTAATTATGATCACGATAAAAGTAAAAAAACTTTGGGAGTAGTCAGACGTAAAATAAAATAGAGCGTGATATTCATTCGCTGAAAATTCAAACCAAGTACTTTGGAGCGACTCTCAAAGTAAAACTATGTTGGAAGGGTCTTGTTCAGCAGACCTGCTCCATACATACTTTACAAGTTTACGCATGCAAAATGTGGTTCGCTTGTGGAATAAGAATTATCAAGTTGTTAAATTCAATATATTTATTATCATAATCCCATGTCCGTGTATATTTTTGGAGGAACGGAGAGAAGAGGACTTTCAGTGCCTGGTTTTAAGAGACCTGTTGTTGGGATTGGCCAACTTGGCGTATGCCATTTTCTACCACGTTTGATGTTTCACATCAGAAAACATTTTTAACTTCTTATTTTTTCGTCCAAAGTCGTTTCAATGTTGGAATAATCTAGTTGTGTAAATAGACTGACCTGATAACGAGTGTATTGCGGTAGATACCCACGGAGAACAATAGAATTTTTAGGTCACGCCACCAGGTTTATATAAGTGAATGTATTCTGTCAGATTGGTTGTAGGTACTTACTCTGTTGGATAATTCATGCTTCGATCAAAAACTATCCATTTAGCCTATATAAAGACATTTTAATGAAAGTTTTAATTCTTTTTTCAGGTAAGTATATGCGTTTGGATCGTGACCATGCTGCCTACCTGTTCCATCGATCTCCAAAACTGCTAGTCCGATTTGATGCGGTTTTCACTGGTGAGATTTAATTGCATGTTTTTAACCGGTTTGGTGTCGGCCCAGGTTAGGAGGAGGCAAGGGCGCCTCTAACCACCAAGGTAATCGCGGACAAGGCTGTCGGTCTTCTAGTCCAAGGTAGTAATGTCGGAGGAGGACATGTGACGTCACAAAAAGGAGGCGCACTGGCGCTTCTTCCCGCAGGTGAGCACGTCGGTGACAGGCGGTGAACCCCGTGAGAGACCTGATCGCGGCCATCGGAGAATCCACCGCGTCTTGTGAGTAGAGTCTACCGCCTAAGCTAAGGTTGCGTATCTTATAGCTTAGGCGGTAGACCCTACTCATAAGTAATTTAAAGTAAAATTATTATAATGCGTTAAGGTTTATAGAGATTTAAACGCTCATAAAAACCGGTCTGCTTAATATAATTTCAAGTACATAAAACTTATTTTGTTTCCGTCAAATGTAAGCATTGTAATTTTTTATATTTTTTTTACTAATAACATAATTCTGTCATCCTTTTTCAAAATATGCAAGGGCAGGGATTTTCTATGCAGAGGGTTCAACGTAAATAAACCTGTATAAATTTACGTTTTAGATTATTTTTAATTAAATGGGACAAGGTAACAAAACTTTACACTTTTTACCCGAGCATAAAAAAGACATCATTAGGAGTACGTGTTTGAAAAGATCATGAAGGGAATACTGTAACATAATCTTATATATAAAAATTAATCGCAAAATGTGTTGGTAAGCGGATAACTCAACAACGCCTGAACCAATTTTGCAAATTCTTTTTTTAAAATAATCGCTGACATCCAGGGATGGATGTTCCGGCGAAAAGAAATCAAATAATTGCCGGGAAAGCCCTAAAAACAGCCTTTTTATTTTTTCCATACAAACGTTTTCTAACTAAAATGTAGAGGCAATTTGAACTTTATCGCTATTAAATAAAGATCATATTAAATTACAAGTACTCATTGTTGTCTAAGCTTTATCATATTAATGATTTTGTCGTAGACTCGATCTAAAACTCACCTAAATAATAAAACATAAAAAATTAAAGATTTCGAGTCGACAACATATATCCCCAAAATTTGGATTGGCATAAACATTAATGGCGAGTATCTCTCACACCTTCATTTCGCCAACGATAAACTTATTTTGGCTAAGTCACTGGAGGGTTTGCAGGAGATACTGCACAGTCTAAACGAATCTTCCCGACGTGTGGGCCTTAGGATGAACTTGGACAACATGAAAGTCATGTTCAACGAACACGTTCTCCTTTATAGGTCAGTTAACGTCGATGGCATACTGTGCAAGGGCCGTGCAAGAGTATGTCTACCTTGGTTATACCTTGCAGCTAGGTCGACATAACTTCGAGAGGCAAGCTGATAGGAGGATTCAATTAGGGTGGGCAGCATATAGGAAGTTTCACCATATTCTCACGTCGTCTATACCGCAGAGTAAGACGAAAGCCTTCAACCAATGCGTTCTCTATGCGTGATGACCTACGGGGCCGAAATGTGGCCTCTTAATTTACGACTGGTCCGTATGTTTTCCATAGCTCAACGTGCTATGTAGCGTGCAATGCTGGGTGTTTCTTTGGCAGATAGGATTTGAAACGAAGTCCTCCTCCAGATTACTAAAGTTACCGATATTATGCGAAGAATATCCAGTGGCAAATATGGGCTGGTCACACACTCAGAAGAACAGATGGCCGATGGGTCAATAAGGTTCAAGAGTGGAGGCCGCGTTTAGACAGACTAAGTGTTGGTCGGCCATTAACCAGGTGGGAAGACGATCTCCGTTCAGTGGCAGGTCCGCGTTGCACGCGAGTGGTACGGGATCGATCATCTTGGCGTTCATTGAGGGGGGCCTATGTTCAGCAGTGGACGGATAAATGCTGATGATGATGATGATTATAAATAATGCCATCACAAGAACGTAACCAAAATAGATGAGTTTGTGTGTTGTAATAAGTTGTTGATTATTGTAGGTATGCTTATTAAATTCCCATGACTTCCTTTCCAGATCATAATCTCCAATATATGAGCGAGGCACCCACTTTTTAAATATTTGTCACCTTAAGGTTCACCACGAACACAAAGTTCGCCTCTTAGTCTGAAGCCCTATGGCAAACATCTCAGTCGGGGTTTTTAGTGGATCCCAGAAGGGAAGAGGTCAAAGTTCGTGGAAGCCAAGATCCTTTGGCCACCCGAGCTAAACCCCACACTGCCCTATCACCAGGGTGACAGTTTCGTTCAGAAGAACTTTTCGCGCCGACTATTGAAGATCCGATGGTGGTAAGGCATGCCTCGCCACAGGAACGAACCCGACGCCATGAAGCCGAGGAAGTCACACTGCACGGCTGGCGGAGCCAGCCCCCCCCCCCCAATTTTTTCGCATCACAGGGTGAAGCCAACTGGCTCACCTCACACCCGATGAAGCATTACGGCCACCAGGGCCATTAGCATAGCTCAAAACCGAAAATAAAAGATTAGTATTTTGTTTTATTCTTCAAAAGGTAGGAACAAAAAACTGCCACATACCAGATCTTTGTGGCAGAACGAAGTCTGCCGGGTCCGCTAGTATTAGTATAATTATTTAAAATGTAAATTACTCAATAAATAAAAACTGATGTTTGTTGCTGATTAATGTACGTCATGTAAGCCCTTTTTACTGTAGAGAAAAATAGGTAATTTCAGGATGCTCGGAAGATTTGAATAATTACGATAATATTAAAATTTAATAATTCGGAGTCAATAAGCATAAAATTAAAATGGTATAAAATAAAAAATGTAATGACGTTATATTTCATTTTGCTGTAAAGGACGTCTTACAATAAATTTAAATAAGTCAATACACTTATTGTCGTACTAATATTATAAATGCTAATGTCTGTATCCGGAAAGTTTGTTACTCTTTCTAGCAAGCACTACGGAATGGATTTTAATGAAACTTTATAATAATAAATCAGAATAACATTTTTGGATGTCATATTCTTTTTGTGAATATTTTTATATGAATATTTTAGAGTTAATTTTTAATTATAAGTTTTTAGTTTAATATTGTTGTTTATTGTTAATATTGTTACGTAGATATAATATAATATTATTAATTTCTTAGTAGATTCAAAATTCAATTTCATAAAATCAGAATAATAATATGTAGTCCATAATTTATGAAGAGAATGTGTGAATTTTCCAAAATATAATGATAAGCGTCAAGTAAGTAGGAAAACAAGTTACCATCTGCGAGATGCTCTGGCGTGCGCTGCAAAGACTAGGCGTGTTATACGTAGCAATATGATGGAAATGTTTATCTTAAATAGTCCTAAAAAACCCCTGGATTATATTTATCTTTTATAATAATATGTAAGATATTATTGCCAAAATAGTGAATCATAAATACAGTAAAAATTATACTTTATTTCTAATGCATATTTGGTAGGAACAAATTATCCTTATCCTTTCATATGATATAACTATGTCTCGCGTGGGTGCAGTAACTTAACGACGAGTCATTAGTGTGAAGCGCCGCGTTGTATTTAACGCGTTTTATTTAATTTTTGTAACGATGTTAAAGTCTTACTTTATGACTTAGAAGCCTGATAACTATAACTTTACTCTATGACCTAACATTAATCGATTTCATTCAACTAATTTGAACAACACATAGTTTTTTTATAGCTTATACGCCCGCGGTTTAACTCGTGAACGGTTTTGACTGAGCTCATACCCGGGAGAGGCGGGCAGTGGCCGGGTGTGGTCGGGAGGATCAACAAAGAGAGAAGAGAATTACCGATAGAGACGCATAATATGCTATTTGCGACTAATACTTGTAAAGATATTATATAATATTATCAAATAGTATTGACCTATACTTTATTTGATTTAGTATTAAGTAGTACTTATTTAGGAAAGAGGAGGAATTTTGAATAAAATTAAAATCTATTTATATAATATATACCTACTCCATGTTATGGGCATGATGCGAACGGTTTAATCAAAATTCGATCTTCTGACATACATTTACAACGTAATGTTCGTTAACTCCACTACGGGTGACGAAACGTACGACAAACTTATTTTTTGGTTGGTAATCAAAACCGCAAAATGAAGTTGGTTTTTAATGTATTTACTCTTCTGGGATAAAAAGTACCCAGGGTAGTAGTAAAGAATTATTGTACCAAGTTTTTAAGTGATGCTTGAACAAACAGACAGACAAAAAAAAACACATTTCTGGGTTCGTTTTCTATCTAATAACACCCCCTGCGATTATTTTAAATTATTTACAATGGACAAAATTTACACTTCTATAGTTAAGTTATAAGTATAGATAGCATTATTATAAATGTGATAAATATAAAAAAAAAAAATTACGCACAAATAAAATTTCACAATAGTAACTGCTTTTACAATATTATGTCAAAAATGTTATTTTTGTCCTGTCACGTCGGCCTGCTACTCGCTGCGTTAAATTTGGGTCTCCTAGTGTCGCTTGGTTGTCAAATATTTTAAAGTGCTTAATACAATTTGTACATTTTGTACATAATAGAAATCCTATAAAGTTAATTGTTGTCGAATCAGAAATTAAAAAACGAAAGATCAAATAGTACTCTTTTGTCACAGTCACAAAAAAATCACGGTGTGATCTCAATCCCACATCTATGTAACGTTGTTCTGACCCAGTCGTGATATGGAAGGGTTGTTATTTGTCAACGTCAATGTACAAAAGGCCTCAGTTAAATAACCCTAAATCCATCCCCATCCCCATCTTCAAATACAAGATTTGACCCACGTTAATCTTATTGTGCCTGTACATAATATGTGCTTAATATGTGGCGTCGCATTTTGAGACGTGTCACAAACACTGAAGTAACGATCACGCTCTACTAAGAATAAAACGACAAAGAATATAGAATTACTACCTATGATTCGAATATATATTTTGTTTAAAATAAATCATCAATAAATCATTCAATTTTCTAATTATATATAATTATTATAATTAAATTAACTTATAAAAAATTATAATTAAAATTAAAATTATTACTTATAAAAATAAATATTAAATGAAATTAAAAAAAATATATATAAGTAGGAACTTAATTATAATTGCACCTTTCATCAGATTATTGTTGTTCTATCATGTAATTACTAACATTAGCTTATAAGAGACATACTAATACACTACGGACGTCGCATCTGAAATAAATAATTTGAATTGAATTGAATTATTATTGTGTTAGTACGGTAAAAAAGTTAACAATCTCTCAATTCTTTATGTTAAATATGACAAAACCGAACCCTTAAAAGATGACTTTATTGTCCATCTGTACCCTACACGGTAAACCTATATAAGGAAATTCCCGTTGACATGGAATTATTAAATCTTGTAAGCTAAGTAGCTATACATAAAAAAAAGGAAAAGCTTCAGAACCCTCCCAGATTGACGAAGTAGACTCGCGTTGGGCAGTGTTATATTGTTAAAATGTTAATATTATAATATTAACATTTTATATATTTTTTATGAGTCAAACAGACCAGAAAATTGAATTTTGGTGAAATTAACGACTTAGCTAAACAAGGATGAGATTCACGCAAATAAATTAATTATTATGATATTATAAAAATTTTATGTCGACCTAAATGAATTATGATTCAAACAATTATTTTGACAACGTCTAGCTTCTTATCACATTTATTCGTGTGTCAGTACAAAGTAACAAAGTTAACCAAATCAAACAAATCGTAACAAAATTAACGTCAATACTCTCGTTAATACAATAATTGCGAATTGAGTCTAGGAGGCTCTTTGTACCCCTCTTATAAGAAGAGGGGGCAAAAGAGCAGGGGGCAAGGGGTGAGGATGGGAACCTCACCTCATCGTACTGTCCCGACGTTGGGCGTGGTTGTTCTGTAGTGCGGAACAACTACTCGGTGGAGGTGGCGTCGGTCTCCTGAGGAACTGACTAGCCTCCACCTCACCAAAGGCGGCAGTGGTGGCACTCGCCGGGTTTTAGTGGGTAGAGCTGCGCCCACTTACCAGCTTTCGGGCGCTGCGAATTCCACATACCCGCCTGGGGAGACTCACTCGCCCGCAGGATACCTAAGCGCATTTCCCGGCGTTAAAGAAAAAAAGGCCTATGTTCAGCAGTGGACGGATAAATGCTGTTGATGAAACTTATAAGGCTCATTATATTTTAAAATATAAGCCTCATTCTACCCTATCTTAATTCAATACCCAACACCCTACCCAGTATTTTATTTTAAAACGATAACATACATTAATTGGTAATATTATGCTAGAATGATGTAACAAGGTAGCCAAGTAGGTATTGATGTGTTCGGAACGAAATCGTATATCACTGCCGCTAGCCACATAACATAGCTCAACATTGTAGCGCTGTATCAGGGCTAAGTGCTAGCCCTGTATTATAGGCACAAGCGTAAGCGATTTATGTGCCCATCTCTTCCATGCGCAGCAGTAAAAATTTTTTTTTACTCTAAAATTAATGTAAACAGGAGTGGACCATACTTTTGCTGGCCTTATTTACACAGACAGGCCTTGTTCACAGACACAGAAATAATTGTAAATTCATCAGTCATGCGATGTTTTCCTTAAAGGGATCATAATATTATTATAATATTTATTTTATTAATTTACTACTATAGGTATTTGTTTGTAACTATAATAATATAAACATTATTATATATTGTTTTCTTATGTTTACGCGAATTTCACTCATTATAATGAAACAACTTTTACGGATTTTATCGCGGTTTATTACAGTACAGCAACCATGGTCACGGGAGGACCCGTGACCATGGTTGCTGTAAAGTGTCCGAAACGTCGGGATTGTAAAAAACTAAATAAACCGCGATAAAATCCGTAAAAGTTGTTTCATTATAACATTATTATAGTTCTACATTATAATGTATTATGGCTTTGATTGATTTGCTTGTACCTAATTATTCTAGAATTTGTATGTGTAATAAGAATGATATTAAAAATATTATGAATAAAAATAATAAAAAAATAATAAATACTTATTTTAATTATTCTAAAGGTAATAAATTAATTTATACTTGTGTCCGACGAACTTAGAAGACTTATTTAGTCTACTGGTTGCTAGCGTCCAATAAATCTAAAAAAAAACCTTAAAAAATATTTTAGGAGCCAATTTATTAAGTAAACAACAAAATATCCATAATAATTTATTTACATTCATCAAATACATTATTTACATTTTAGTGCCAAATAACCTACAAATATTCCCTGTACAAAAAATTCTGACATAATTCCTTGACATCAAACAATTTTGCTATTTATTGATAAAATAAGGTTTACAAATATTACAAGGAATAATACATGAAATGGTGTGGCCCCACTGGCGGCAGATCGGGGCACTCGTTCGTCGGACATCACGCTAGAGGCGACGATCACTCGTCGTCCGTTCGACACTTCATTTCTTGGTTCGTCGGCGGCTGACACGCTGCTAACTTCCGGTGGAACGCAACTAGGAATCTTTACCTTGGAACGGAATAGTTCAAAAATCAATAAGCTTTCTAGACAAAAATAAAATTATAAATGTCTAAAATAAAAATAAATGTCTCCCACATTAATGTGATTACTCCAATGAGATATTGTTTATATGCATAGTATTGCCATAAATAAAGTTATATTAATAAAAAATAAATAAAATATAACATTTGAATTTGGAATATGGCATTTTTAATAATATTATGTTTGTTGGTTGTCTTTTCTCATTTTCGCGCCAATATATTGTAAAATAATCTCTGATAATAAAATTGAGGTGCTAAAGAGAATTGAATCACTGTTATTGCATTGACATAAAGTAGGTTTAGAGACAACTTCAGTTGTCTCTAATATTCCATACGTTTGGTATTAGTCAATTTTTTTTAATCGATATTATAGGTATTATACCACAGGTTCATAAATAAAGACAGATGGAGCATGCCGAACACGAGTGACGTCACCAAAGCGAATACAAGTTTAGACGTTATGTCAAGCAATTGAAGGCGCTTTTGAATTTGTATTTGCTTTGGAGCACCACTAGAGTGTTCGGCATGCTCCGTCTGTCTTTATTTGTGAATCTGTGATAGGTACTAAGAAAACCTCCCCTGTTTGTAACAAAAAAGATCTCTGGCCGTCTACAAAATAGGGATCAAAGCGGTAAGGGAAATTCGAGGATTCCTGCCCGAAAGCAAACGATTTTATCTCGGAACGTGAAGATAACACCTAATCCCCATCGCGTATTTTAAAAGAGGACTTAGGAATCGGAAGCAGTCAGTTCCTTAGAATTTTATTTATGGATGATTTTTATTTACAATTCAGCAATATTTTCATAAACAAAATGACCATAAGATTATTCTCAATGCTCTAAAGAGACTTCTGACTGAGACTGCATTACATCCTGGGAGTATGGGAATAAATTATAGTCTATGATAGTCTATGAATCTATTCTGATCAAAATCCATTTAGTAGTTTGTACGTGCAAAAGTAACCAATATACCTACATAGATAAATTCTCATTAAGGCGCGGTCTTAGTACGATTTAAAATTGCGATTTCACTCACACAACCGCATACCTACGCGCGATACGGTAACACACACACACGCGCCATCAACCATTTTTGCTCACAGAAAGATGCATGGTTATACGCAACGAGCAGAGTAAACATGGGTGTTATATTCAAAATAAAATAGCGTAACCACCAGCATAAATGCATACACTTTTTTATGTTTATAATAGATAGTTACATTCATTAGTTAAATAAAAGAAAAAAGAAAAAATAAAATTATTTTTTTTACAAAGTAATCAGACATTTCCTACTCATATCACTACATATTATTAAAAAAAACCGCTTAAATCTTTAAAACTACGCAACGGATTTTGAAGCGGTTTTTTTTCATGGATAGGACAATTCAAGAGGAAGGTTTATGTACATAATTTATTAAGTTTTTATATATGTCGCAGTCATCTGGTTGAATCAGTCATTTGATTGTATCACTAACGCGTTAATCAAATGACGACATTTAATTGAATGACTAAAGGACAACTCGTCAAGTTGTTGAATGTGACGTTTAACGCCTTGACTGAACGTCATTTAGCATTGTCGTTGAATGGGATATAGCCGACTTTGTAATGTTTTTAGAGTGACCATAAGTTCGCAACTCAAAAGGTAGCTTCCTTTACATAACAAAAATGAGCAATGAACATTATGATTTTATATTGTATTTTAAGTCTTATCATAGGCTAAAAATATATGATATTTTTTTAAAAGTAATGTATTAAAATATGGAAGTCTCTATGACTCCAGAAAGTTTTTAACTTAAGTCTTTGTCACCTTGTGAAATGAAAGTTTAGGTAAAAAAAAACAAAAAAATTATAATCATAGGATCAGTTTCTAGCTGTTTTACGCCAAGTTTGTTTTAGTGACTACTAACGCCGCGGTGGGAAAAAAATGAACTAAATTACAATCACCTGATTTTACGTCCGCTCTGTTCAAAAGGCTATGTTACAATCCGCTATCTAGTTGGACGATGAGCGACGCTTGTTCAATCAACGTTCGGCCTAGTCATTCAATTAAATGTCGTTATTTAATTAACGCGCTAGTGATACAATCAAATGACTGATTCAACCAGATGACTGCTACATATACATTATCTAAGTTATAACTATAATTGTTGGAGGTGTCGGAAAAAATAGGCCGTCTGGGAGTTTTCAACGAAAACGCTGCCTAAACCCTTTGAGATATAACAAAATAATGTATGGTGGAATTGTATATCTTAAATAGGCCTACAAAAAAGTCCGCGATGACATATGTCTATCTCTTAGGAATATTATACTATATCCATTTAATACTTTAAAAAATGGGCAACTATAACGTGATAGTTTGAAAGTTATTTACACGAATACGGTATGAATCCCATTTTAAATGAGTAAATTGGCATCTGCACTTCATGAAGATTATTTTTGCCCTTTACATCATGCAAATTAAATGAATACTTTAGGAGATATGGCAAAATCAAATTAATGCACAAGAAAATAAATCGTGTTGCCATGATTCGAACTGGCGGTTTTCTGGTGCATGGGCGTAGCCACACTGGGGCAAGTTGGGGCGCTTGCCCCACCCTGGCACCTATAGGCTGCCTAATTAAACATAAAATATTTTTTTCTAATATTAACAACAATCATAATTTTTGTTTTGTTATTATGTGAAATCAATCAATAAATCAAAACAAAAAGCGGGTCCGAAAACCCTCAAAATTTATATATTAACAAATTGGCATAGATGCAGCCCAAACGGCTTAATTAAAAATACCCCTTTGTTGCCCCATGTTGAGCCCAAAGCTGGCTACGCCCATGGTCTGATGTCTAAGGCCATGGTGTATCAACTCTGATAGGTGTAATAATATTATTAAAGTATGGTGGAATATATAATAATAGTATCCTAAATAAGCCGATAGGACGATTCAATTAGGATGGGCAGCATTTAGATAGCTTCGCCATATTCTCACGTCGTCTATACCGCAGAGTTTGAAGACGAAAGTCTTCAACCGATGATGATTATCCGTCCACTGCTGAACATAGGCCTCCCTCAACGAACGCCAAGACGACCGATCCCTTGCTACTCGCATCCAACGCGGACCTGCCACTGCACGGAGATCGTCTTCCCATCTGGTTAATGGCCGACCAACACTTCGTCTACCTAAGCGCGGCCTCCACTCTTGAACCTTAACGGCCCATCGGCCATCCGTTCTTCTGAGTGCGTGACCAGCCCATTGCCACTTGAACGTGCTTATTCTTCGCGTGATATCGGTAACTTTAGTTCTCTGGCGAAGGTCTTCGTTTCGAATCCTATCTGCCAAAGAAACACCCAGCATAGCTCGCTCCACAGCACGTTGAGCTACGGCAAACTTGCGGACCACTCTTAAATTAAGAGGCCACGTTTCGGCCCCGTAGGTCATCACGGGGAGAACGCATCGGTTGAAGACTTTCATCTTCAAACTCTGCGGTATAGACGACCTGAGAATATAGCGAAGCTTCCTAAATGCTGCCCATCCTAATTGAATCCTCCATCGGCAGTCGCAGTCGCAGATGATGACAAAGTCGCATCGATGGCACTGCTGCCTGATCAGAGTAGCACGGGATCGGCCGTCTTGGCGTTCATTAGGAGAGGTCTAAGTTCGGCAGTGGACGGATAAAGGCTGATGATGATAGGTCATCACGGGGAGAACGCATCGGTTGAAGACTTTCGTCTTCAAACTCTGCGGTATAGACGACGTGAGAATATGGCGAAGCTTCCTAAATGCTGCCCATCCTAATTGAATCCTCCATCGGCAGTCGCAGTCGCAGATGATGACAAAGTCGCATCGATGGCACTGCTGCCTGATCAGAGTAGCACGGGATCGGCCGTCTTGGCGTTCATTAGGAGAGGTCTAAGTTCGGCAGTGGACGGATAAAGGCTGATGATGATAGGTCATCACGGGGAGAACGCATCGGTTGAAGACTTTCGTCTTCAAACTCTGCGGTATAGACGACGTGAGAATATGGCGAAGCTTCCTAAATGCTGCCCATCCTAATTGAATCCTCCATCGGCAGTCGCAGTCGCAGATGATGACAAAGTCGCATCGATGGCACTGCTGCCTGATCAGAGTAGCACGGGATCGGCCGTCTTGACGTTCATTAGGAGAGGTCTAAGTACGGCAGTGGACGGATAAAGGCTGATGATGATGATGGTATATTGTTCTTGTTGTATTCGAGTGGCAAGAGATCGGTAGATCGGTCATCTTGGCAATCATTAGAAGGGGCCTATGTTCAGCAGTGGACGGATTTAAGCTGATGATGATGATGATGATGATGAGTGAGCAAACACTTCACTACTAAAGATGTATAATTTTTACTTACAATAATTATATGTAAGTAAACTGATATCTGTAATTCGCCTTTGCTCATAACTGCCACGCTGAGCAGGCGGATTGACAATCGCAGATGATGATGAAGTCGCATCGGCGGCACTGCTGCCTGATCAGAGTAGCACGGGATCGGCCGTCTTGGCGTTCATTAGGAAAGGTCTAAGTTCAGCAGTGGACGGATAAAGGCTGATGATGATGATAATGAGTGAGCAAACACTTCACTACTAAAGATGTGTGGTTTTTACTAACAATAATTATATGTAATTAAGCTGTTATCTGTAATTCGCCTTTGCTCATAACTGCCACGCTGAGCAGGCGGATTGACAATCGCAGATGATGATGAAGTCGCATCGACGGCACTGCTGCCTGATCAGAGTAGCACGGGATCGGCCGTCTTGGCGTTCATTAGGAGAGGTCTAAGTTCAGCAGTGGACGGATAAAAGCTGATGATGATGATGGTATATTGTTCTTGTTGTATTCGAGTGGCAAGAAATCGGTAGACCGGTCGTCTTGGCAATCATTAGAAGGGCCCTATGTTCAGCAGTGGACGGATAAAGGATGATGATGATTCGTTTTGTTGATCTTAAAAAGAAAACATGATATACAAAATATTATATTCGTCAATGTTACGTTTACTATGCAAGCCAGGCGGCGCGATGACCGTTCGACGTAGCAGACAAACCACGCTTGCACCTGGCGCATTCAAATATGTATTCTATGGGCATATAAATAGAATGCCACAATATGTTTTTGGATTTAGAATGTTATGTTTGTGCAATTACTCAAATTACCCAATATCGTATATTTCAACAAAAAAACATTATAGCCTTATTATCCATCCTATACTTTCCCAAATATTCCAATAATTTTTTACAATTTACGCATAAATCACGAAGTTTTATGTCACAAGAAGACCGTCCGTAACAGGACCTATCAGCTCGGGGGTCGCCCGAGAACTGAATATGACCGCGTAATCTAATGCTACATTTACCACACATTGAATAAGGTTAAAAATTGCAAAGCAGAAGTGTAACCATGTTGTAAATAAACATTTAATTTGCGGGTTTTTCTTTAATAACTCAGAATATACGCATTAAATTCAATATCTGTTGGGACGAATTCTTCATAAAATCATATTCTAATTATATTCTTACAAAAAAATATGTAGTTACCGCTGAAAATACAGAGAACTCCAACGTCTAAGGTTATTTTTGAGAAGGAAATTACGATTTTTTTATTGGATATATTAAACAAATATTTAATATTATATTACCGTAAACACTTTCTTTAGACCCTTTTCTATGCTCTGTATTTTTTGCATTAGTTATATTCATTGGGTTTCCTCGTACTGGAGCGTCAAAAAAACCCAGTTTTGTGAATTTTGAGCTAAGACCGCGCCTTAATCTAATTTATTTCAAATTTCTTTCATTGACAATGTTGCCCTTCATTATACTTAGGAGTTACGACTTTAGTACAAGTTATTTGGGAGGTGGGCTTAATTTACACACAATTTTTAGGTCAGAAAATATAAAATTACCGTCAGTTGGTTACTCCTTTGACTAATGTTACAATTATCATAGCATTACCTGTGGTGGAGTGAAGTTGTATGCGCTTTCATGACATCGTCTTGCTTGATGCGCCAAGCACGCGGAGTATGCGATGGCGTGTGGAATGTAGCTCTGTTCCACGACACCCGCAAACAATATCGTTGCCATGGGACCTGTGACATACTCTTGTTTCATCATCATTATCAACCTCTCTCTTCACGCAAGCTACGACTATTTATGACAGCCGGCTGGTCAAATTACTGGACATTTCACACAGCGGTTACGGGTTTGAATCCCGCTAAGTGCAAATAATTTGTGTCATCATCATCATCATCATCATCATCAGCCTTTATCCGTGCACTGCTAAATATACCCATAAGACGTTTAGGTAGACAAAGTGTTGATCAGCCATCAACCAGATGGGAAGACGTTTTTCGTGCATTACTGGTCCGTAATGGATGCGAGTGGCAAGAATATTTTTGTGTGATAGATCCATTGCCCAGAAAATTTGATTAAATATGAACATTGCGCGGAAAATAATAATAATACGCTTTATTTTGTACTATCAAATTTATAACAGCAGACAACATAAACTTAAGACTAGGATTATGCATAAAAATGGCGGTCTTATCGCTTGTTGAAAATATACCCGGAGCTAAAAAATATACTTGATTCTTATAACATTTATAACAATAAAAATGTCTAGTGTCTGTCTGGGACCTACTTCGAGTAATCTGAGTCACGGTTCCGAAGACTTAGGATAGATAGATTTAGAGTGGGCTTAATACTAATTTGTAAGGTCATTTAATATTAATTAAACATGAAATAAATGTAATTAAATTTATATATTACGGTATATTATTATTATTATTAGCGTTTCGATACTGGATTACAAAGTCTAATACCGGCTTGTAAAGTAAATTAATTAGAAGTTTATTATGTTTTAATGTACCTATAAATTAAATTTTAAGTAAAAATCAATTTAAGGCAAAATTAGTTGGTGAAGGTTCTACTTGGTGATTTGGTGTTTGAAAGTAAAGGGCTTATTTATTTAGGGCTTACACGAATTTTAATAATTTTTAATAAAGTTTCGGAATAATATTTTGAGTAATCATGGAAACAAAAAACAATAGTGGTCGGATAAAGGCTGATGATGATGATGATGATGATGGTAACAGAAAAGTATCCAATGTAAAACAAACTAAATAAGCCGTTTAAACGATTCAATCATTGTGCCTTAATTTTCCTCATACAAGTTCTATCGCCTACATTATTTGCAGGTTTAGAAGAAAAATCTCGAGGAACCGTTCATATTATATTACTTAAGTTAGTCCTCCAGGGGGTATTAAAGTTCTGCTCTTTTTCTTTTACTAGTAAAAATATATACTCCATATTATATTATATAGTTATCATAAAAGTCGAGATACACAACAATTTACAAAAATAATCTTTCATTATTGATTTATCAAGAATACTTACTTCAAATCAATGATATAATAAAAGTTATGTGCCATAAATATTCTTCAATTGTAACAAAAATACATGTTTTAGTTGTAATTATTTTAATATAGATATTAGAATCCCTTTCGTTGTTTCATTTGGCCAGAAGAAATTGTAAATTTATGGCACCCATGTTGGCTCAGCGCCTTTTTTTCTGATGGGTGTTTCTGAACCATTTAATTCTCCAGGCTTTGTGTAGGCGGCTATTGTCATACATCAAAGTGAAATATCGTCCCATGTTTTGTGAAAGGGGATAACATTCTGATTAGTTTTTATCCTGATTTATAATCGTGCCATCATTTGTCATATTAATTTCACAATAGATAACGATTTTTTTATCGGATATTGCTTACATTTGCCACTGGGACTTGTCAGATAAAGCCTGAAAAGTTGACATATCACAATACGTGCTTTTTCGGTTGATTGATTTTCCTAATCATCGTCAGAATTCACCATTGCCAATTTTCCTGATCTTATTTTTAACGTAAATTATTTAATTTTTTTTTATTAGAGTTATCAGGAAATCCCCTCTAGCCCTTAGAATACCTTCAGTCAAAGGTAATTGGGTATATTTTAGCATTAGGTAGTTCACGCTCATCGCCAAGCGGCATCAGGGCATGACTATGTCCTACCGTTTGTCGTCACGGCTTCCGCATATAGTTTACTTTTAAATGTCAAGTGTTTCTAAAAATAGTTAACTTACCTAGTGCATAAATAGGTACATCTTCACCGCCATGGGTTGCCCACTGTCGAGGTGCTGCAGCAGCGTGCACTGAGTCTACTGGACTTGATGATGTGCCGTTCATTGGCAACGCCCGTGGTTCGGAATGGCCTGGACCAGTCCCGTACAATAATGTCGTGTATCGGAGACCATCTATATCGGACGGTACGGTGTCTGCGCCTAAATATTACATTTTATTTTATATTGTGGCATAGCAAAATGGTAAAACATATAGAACAATGGAATTAAAAAAAAAATACACAATCTGTATCTTCAGTCTACCGTACTACTAGTATTGTAATTTGTACTAATACCAATAGCATAGGATACGGTATATAAAACGACCTTCACTGAGATGTTTATTTGATGAAACTTATTTTATATTCAATTTAATTTGTCTGGACTAAATTTTTTTAGGCAACTCATATGCAACGTGTTCATTGACATATTAAATTGAATATAAAATAAGTTTCATCAAATAAGCATCTTGGTTAAGGTCGTTTTATAATATACCGTATCTTAGACTATAGTGAAATATCGAAATCTGGTCAGCGATTGAGGTGAGATTAGTACAAACGAAACACAATAAAAACTCACTTCATTACATTTATAACATAAAGTAACTCGCCTAATATCGGGTGACCCCTGGGGGTCGCTTGACCCCCAAAGGTCATGACGTGACCGTGATCAGCCGTGACGACGATGAGGGTCTCCGCCGGGTTGACCCGCTCCAACGCCGCCAGTAAAGCAGTTTCCAACTCCAAAGTCTCATCAAGCGCCCGATAAGGGTTGTTATAATGATGAGCGTGATCTATCCTTCCACCTAAAGCAATGTCATTTTAATGAGAAAACTTATCTCGTAATGGCAAATGTCAGATTGTCCGTCACATAGGAGCGATTTGGTTGAGGGTTATCAATACATGTTTTTGTACCATAAGTATTTTTTCGTACTTTCTAATTCTGTTTCTAATGCGTAAAATGTATTAGAAAATCGTCGTGATTTTTATTCTAGATGCAATATTTTCTAAATTTGATATTTTTAATATCGTATACTCTTTATTGATGACCATAAGTTACAACGTACCTATGGTCAGATGAAGAGTTACTTTTTTTAGTTAGAGTACCTTCATAAATCTCCAAAATTTTAAATTCATATGAAAACTTAAATATGCAAAGTAGCAGCCCTTATTAGTTATAACGTCCCACTGCTGGGCACACGTTTCTTCCTTGAAATGAAGCGAGAGGGTTATTGGGTTATGGACTATTTCACCATTGCATCGTTTATTTATGCCTTTGAGGGTTGGTGAACTTCACACACCTTCAAAGACTTTCAATCTCATCCCCGATTCAGGTTTCCTCACGATGCGATGGTCTCGTGTTGGACGGTGTACTTAAAATTTTGAAAATCCCATTTCTAGGCAGCTAGGATCAAACACAGACCCTCTCGCTCAATATGTCTATACCCACTAGACCATTGTTGCTCACGCGTCAAAACTAAGGGCCTGTTTCACAATCTCCAGACAAGTGCTATAGATAGACAGATAGAGTATGGAGTATCTGTCAAATATGTTGCCGATAGCCTATTCGGCACTTATCTGGAGATTCTGAAACAGGCCCTTAGTGTAATAAATTCACACATACAAAATTGGTATACTTTTAAAAACCTTACCTTCGAGTAGTAGAAAGAATCCTTTGTCGTTTTTTGTCAGTATTGACAACGCCACCCGAGTCATGTCTGCGAGGGATGGATCGTCCGCTTTCACCGCACCGCTGGTGGATGCGCCTTCTTCCGTGTCCAGGACAGCCCCTCGCTCGGCGTTGAACTCCATGTGAGAGTATTCAAATAAGCCTTCGCAACAAGAAAAACATTCTTGGTAACATTTTGATAGATACTTATACGTTTAATAATACCCTATATATTATGTCTTTTTTTTTCGAAATGTACTGTACTGTGACCCAAAGGCCTAAGAGCGAAATTGGACCAGTGGGTGGGCAAGTAGCTCTCCCAAGTATAGCCTTACTTGTGTAGTTTTACCAGTGCGAGGGATGCGCTGTATCGCACTCTGCTACATCTTGCTTGTTTCTCCCGTGAGACAGCTTTGTTTTGTTTTGGAGAAACAAGCAAAAGAGGCAGTTGTTTTTGAAAAGCTTAGAATTTTAGGCTTGATGGCATTTAAGCTCAATCGGTAGGTAGGTGAGCAAATGGCTCATCCAGAAATTATCCGAAAGGGGAACGCCTCCCTGGCGCGGTGTATCGCGTGCGCTACTCAGGAAAGTAGGAGTTTGGTTAGTCAAATCCAATACGGTTGCCGAGTCATTAACAGTTGAAGTTATAGTATCAGTCGGAGGGCCGGCCCTCGATTCTGACGTGACTTTCACTAGCTGTTTCTAAAGTTTTGGAGTAATTAAAGTTACGAAGATAATCATTATCAATAAGAATACGACTAGCTGTATCCAAAGTATTTAAAACGGGATATTTACCATGTTTTTTAATATTGTTTTGCGGAGCTCGATATTTCGACATTCGTAGACAATGTCGAAATATCGAGCTCCGCAAAACAATATTAAAAAACATGGTAAATATCCCGTTTTAAATACTTTAAATAATGAAAATAACCATGTTAATTTAAAATCCTATATAGCTCTATCCAAGTTAGCTTCGGGCAATAGCTAGGAAATCAATAAAGATATATATTTACATTTATGATTTTAATTAGGTGTATAAAATTTTATTAACATACCTAATACGTAATCTAAGGTTCTGGGATCAATCTTAGCCAATTGCTCTTTCGAGTGTATGTATTGTGCCCTTAGACGTCTTCTTTTCTTCTCTCTGGCCCAATCTTCTCCTAAGTTTCTTCCGTCCAATCTTCTTCCTTCTCTATTCGGATGTTCAGGATCCGGTGTTACAGTCGGAAGAAAATGTCTCCTCCCACCTCCCATTAGAACCTTTGTAAAAACGTTACATAATACAATAGATGACCTAGACATGCTAGACTGGAGCTAGATATTTTTAGCAAGCCCTTGTAAGAGCTAAGAAATTGTAGATAAAGCTGTTCCAAATCTTTAGAAAATATTTTATTTAAAGACAAGGTATTCTTGTATTTCTTCTATGTAATATATTCTTATATTAATTTATTCTTCTATAGTTTATATTCACCTACGAAAATCGCAATCCTCAAGGCGTTAAAAAAATAATCGGAAAAGTCAAAAGTTTTTAAGCGTCGATATAAAAGTAGTGTCAATGTCGACACAACGTACAGTTTCACGTACCAAAATATTGAGGGTATTTTCAAGGTTTCAGGATTATTAAAGGCGTTCATTAAAGGAGTTCATTCAAGAGTTGGCTAAAACATCTATTTTTGGGGTTGGACAAAAACCTTCTAGAATAATACATATTGAACTTACATTTATACTTCTTCCAGGTTCATTTTCGACAAGCTGCAATGCGATATCCTTGCAATCTTTCCTCACAGTAGGTGGGACTCGGCTGTCATCCTCCCAATACCTTGACGGTGCATGAGCATACAAAGCAGCGGGCGTCGCATGGGTGATCCTAGCAGTGGTCACTATGCCACTCGATTTACCTAAAATAAAAAGGACTTAAGTAACTATCCACTTTTGTTTCTTCCCTGAAACAGTTTTATTGTGTTTCGGAGAGAAGGGTAGTGTATTTACTGGCGCCCAGACTTAGCAAAATGTCTGAGGATAGGCAACACGTAAATGAGCTGCCAATCAAGATAATATTAGACAGTGTGATTTTTTAAAGAACGGACATATTCAAGTAGCGTATAGAGCTAACGATCCTCATTCTAAAAATATATACACAAGTGGGGTCTTATTTTTTTTTCAAAATTATCCTTCACAATTGAATTAAAGTAGACATAGTATTATGATATTGGTATAATACGATGCATCAAATACGCTGACGTTCCAGCGCGAGCAATACCTAAGGCCCCGTTCGCACGAGCGCCGCTTTAGCGAACGATTATTTTGTACCTACCACTAACGTCTGTCTAAATTTAGCACGCAAAGTAAACGTGATAATAAAATAGGGTGACCATATTCTAAGTCCAACAATGCATTACTTTCATTTGTCTATATTTTGTTATTTATGTGTTTTTTTTTGTCAATTGTCAAATGTTGTTGTCAAATGTCAAAAGAAAATGTCCGTTCTTCAAAAAATTACCCTGTATAAGTCTAAGGGCCTGTTTCACAATCTCCCTTTAAGTTCCCTATAGGCTATTGGCAACATATTTGACAGATGTTTGACAGATACTCCATACTCTATCTGTCAAATATGTTGCCAATAGTCTATAGGGAACTTAAAGGGAGATTGTGAAACAGGCCCTAAGTCGAAGATGCGGAAATCAGCTAGTAATTGTTATAGAATTACCGAGGCAAAAACAACGGACTATTATAAGTTTGACGAGTCTGTATGTCTGTTTGCGGCGTGGTAGCTCACGAACGGATAAACCGATTTTAATTTTTTTAAGGTGTATTAGTGGCGAGTGTTCTTAAGTTATGATTGATGAAAATCTGTTCAAGAATCTGCCACAAAATGGCGGATTATGTAGTTTTTACAACTCCCTCAATAAACTATGACACTCTCTACTCATAAATGGTGCATTATAAATGTATTTTTAAAAATGTTAACGTCCACGTTCACATTTCTTATTTCCTAATTGCTATTTTGTGTTCTACAAACATATATTGTCCTAACTCCTAAGGAATACTGCTCCTTTATTTACTACATTAAACAATGTTGAAAACATATTACCTATGTTGTTTCTTTAAGTCTGCAAACAACAAACAAAATATATCAAATGCTTCTAGTTGTATTATCAAATTATACCTTTTCTTTTGAATCAAATGTTAAATTGTTTTTTAATACTTTTATTCCACTCCTCATTATGAAATAACTTAGTATGGTTTCTATTGCGGCCAATCAAGATTTTTAATCTTAACAATTGTCCACCTATTACCATGGTAGCTGTAAATACACATCGTGTGTATCTTCGTCAAAAATATTTTTAAGCCACATTTTTTTTTTATATTCATTGTTTAAAAAAGTTGTGTTTATATAATAGGTGTTAATTTTAACGGCAATAAAACACCTGAAAAGTTTCATCACTACATAGTGTTTATTAGATGAAGCAGTCTGTCTGACTTTTGCTTATTAAAGTTTAAATAAAAGTATTCCCGCTTAATATCAAGAGCACTCTTGTCAGTGCGCGAGCTATGCATTTAAATGTTTGTTTTAGTAAACGGGGGATTACATTTATCCTTTCGAGTGGCCGTGAAAAAAATAATTAATATCTGAGTTCTTTTTCCTCTAATACAACGTGACGAGTATTTTGTGATGTGTGATTATTGGTAATGTGTTGTGCTTTTAATCATCATCAGTTCGGGTGTGTTCCGAAGTGTAAGGTCTATTTGATTAACACCAAGACGATCAACCTCTTTCCACTGGCATACATGCAGCGACTAAACTAAAGCGACGTTAATATTTTATTTAGCATATTAAATTTCCCTATTTTGTTTGCTTATTTTTTTTGCGCTGCTCTCTGACAATGGTAATTCAGCAAAGGAGCCAAATAAGAAGAAGATAATGACGCTATTTTCTGTGGCAAGATGACGTTTGCACTGCAACACTGAAGAAAGATTGAAACACTGTTAGGAAGAGTGTCGGGAAGCATCAGAGCGTGCGGTTGCACTTTTTCTATTTCCCGATATTTAATTGTCATTTTGTATTTTATTCATTCGGAGTGATTTCCTATAGGGTTTGTTTAAAAAATTCAATCTGTATATTTATTATAATTGGTTGGAGAATACTGCGGAGAATTGTAACTGTCGAGCGGTTTTCTTCTGTTCTGACGGTTTTCTATAGTATTTGTTTTAAAAACTTAATCTATAATATAATATATTTATTTATATATTATATAAACACATTATTATATTATAATAATGTTGGGGAATGTTGTGGTGGACTGTTCTGGATAGGTGGAGTTCGAACTGATAGTTGATTGATAGGGACGTAAAGGGTGTAACCGCCGGGTAATACACCCGCAATTTCTCTGAATTACCGACTAAGGATAATTTACGACAGACTTGATTCTCGATATTGACAATACACTAAGTGCGGAATATTAAAAAACCAGAGTATTTAAAATATAGAATTTTAACAAATAATAATATGTTCAAAGTAACTTGACGTATTATAATCGTTTTCATTGAAAGGCTGAAACTTAGCGTGGTATTCAAAAACATTTATTATTATTGAAGCAGCCAAAACCTAATTTATTTTTTTGAAATGTATTTCTACTTTTTAACGTAAAACTTATTTAAGTTTCAAAGGATTTATAAAGACTTTGCCTACAGCGTTACGATAACAAATGTAAATAGGCTGAAAACTTAATTATAAAAATAAATTATAAGCTTATTTCTCTAGCCATAATGTCTTAGTTATTAATGTACCGATAAAATTGTCTTGATTACAGGTTTAATTGTATTTTATCCCCCGAAAAGATTTTTATTTCATTTTACATGAGAAATCCTATAAATAATAATCGTAGATCATACTTAGCTTTTTATTTGTAAATATTTATTTTTTCATTTATTCTAAATAGATTTAGATAATGTATTCAAAGTTTTTACTTAAAGAGGTTTCAATTCCATCAATAGTTTATTTAACTGTACGCAGTCTTATTTTTATAAAGTATTTAAGTTTGATTTTATTTCAGAGTCAAAAATGGTTCAGAATCAAAAATAATATCATGGGAATTATTATTTTATTTATTTATTGATCAAAAATATATATTGTATTTTTAAAGATTTAACGCGACAAGGAATGTCTGTTAAATTTCCAAATTTGACGTGTAATATTAATTAAATCTGCATGACACTTGGGGAGGTGATAAAATATGCCAACCTCCATCGTGTCTGTATTTTCAACCAGGTGACGTAAGCTTAACGAAATTCAAATTAGCAAAACATCACTGTACCGTTACAAAATATTATTGACGAATATAATATGAAAGTTGATAAAACAATAGAACTTTATAGTAAAAATCTCTCATGTTGATATTATTTTAGGCAGAACACTAAAATATAATATAATATGAAACCTGTTTTAGCTTAAAAATTTAATCTGATTTGATTAGTCACAATTCGTCTTGAAATAAATTAAATTAATTAATAAAAAAAAGAGGTACAGTAAAGTATCAAAACCCTTTATCTCCCACTGCTGGGCACGGGTCTCCTCCTCGAAATCAGACGAGGAGGGTAAAAACCATGATGGTCCAGAGGTGGAATGACTCGGCCTCTTATGCGACAGGTTACGGGTTCGATCTGACCCCCCGTGTGTGCCTTGAAATGGGTTTTTCTAGAAGAGGTAATCAGATACAAATAAATTGCAATACTAGCAAACTCAATATAACCATCGATACATTTATTTTTATGTGTCGTGTTGTCGCATATCGCGAGAGAAATATATTTTTATCTTCGCAGATTTAAGGATATGTCGTAAATCTAAGAGACAGTTAAACTTATATCGTAATAAACGACTATTACTACTATTATAGAGCTAACGATCCTCATTCTAAAAATATATACACAAGTGGGGTCTTATTTTTTTTTCAAAATTATCCTTCACAATTGAATTAAAGTAGACATAGTATTATGATATTGGTATAATACGATGCATCAAATACGCTGACGTTCCAGCGCGAGCAATACCTAAGGCCCCGTTCGCACGAGCGCCGCTTTAGCGAACGATTATTTTGTACCTACCACTAACGTCTGTCTAAATTTAGCACGCAAAGTAAACGTGATAATAAAATAGGGTGACCATATTCTAAGTCCAACAATGCATTACTTTCATTTGTCTATATTTTGTTATTTATGTGTTTTTTTTTGTCAATTGTCAAATGTTGTTGTCAAATGTCAAAAGAAAATGTCCGTTCTTCAAAAAATTACCCTGTATAAGTCTAAGGGCCTGTTTCACAATCTCCCTTTAAGTTCCCTATAGGCTATTGGCAACATATTTGACAGATGTTTGACAGATACTCCATACTCTATCTGTCAAATATGTTGCCAATAGTCTATAGGGAACTTAAAGGGAGATTGTGAAACAGGCCCTAAGTCGAAGATGCGGAAATCAGCTAGTAATTGTTATAGAATTACCGAGGCAAAAACAACGGACTATTATAAGTTTGACGAGTCTGTATGTCTGTTTGCGGCGTGGTAGCTCACGAACGGATAAACCGATTTTAATTTTTTTAAGGTGTATTAGTGGCGAGTGTTCTTAAGTTATGATTGATGAAAATCTGTTCAAGAATCTGCCACAAAATGGCGGATTATGTAGTTTTTACAACTCCCTCAATAAACTATGACACTCTCTACTCATAAATGGTGCATTATAAATGTATTTTTAAAAATGTTAACGTCCACGTTCACATTTCTTATTTCCTAATTGCTATTTTGTGTTCTACAAACATATATTGTCCTAACTCCTAAGGAATACTGCTCCTTTATTTACTATAGAAAACATATTACCTATGTTGTTTCTTTAAGTCTGCAAACAACAAACAAAATATATCAAATGCTTCTAGTTGTATTATCAAATTATACCTTTTCTTTTGAATCAAATGTTAAATTGTTTTTTAATACTTTTATTCCACTCCTCATTATGAAATAACTTAGTATGGTTTCTATTGCGGCCAATCAAGATTTTTAATCTTAACAATTGTCCACCTATTACCATGGTAGCTGTAAATACACATCGTGTGTATCTTCGTCAAAAATATTTTTAAGCCACATTTTTTTTTTATATTCATTGTTTAAAAAAGTTGTGTTTATATAATAGGTGTTAATTTTAACGGCAATAAAACACCTGAAAAGTTTCATCACTACATAGTGTTTATTAGATGAAGCAGTCTGTCTGACTTTTGCTTATTAAAGTTTAAATAAAAGTATTCCCGCTTAATATCAAGAGCACTCTTGTCAGTGCGCGAGCTATGCATTTAAATGTTTGTTTTAGTAAACGGGGGATTACATTTATCCTTTCGAGTGGCCGTGAAAAAAATAATTAATATCTGAGTTCTTTTTCCTCTAATACAACGTGACGAGTATTTTGTGATGTGTGATTATTGGTAATGTGTTGTGCTTTTAATCATCATCAGTTCGGGTGTGTTCCGAAGTGTAAGGTCTATTTGATTAACACCAAGACGATCAACCTCTTTCCACTGGCATACATGCAGCGACTAAACTAAAGCGACGTTAATATTTTATTTAGCATATTAAATTTCCCTATTTTGTTTGCTTATTTTTTTTGCGCTGCTCTCTGACAATGGTAATTCAGCAAAGGAGCCAAATAAGAAGAAGATAATGACGCTATTTTCTGTGGCAAGATGACGTTTGCACTGCAACACTGAAGAAAGATTGAAACACTGTTAGGAAGAGTGTCGGGAAGCATCAGAGCGTGCGGTTGCACTTTTTCTATTTCCCGATATTTAATTGTCATTTTGTATTTTATTCATTCGGAGTGATTTCCTATAGGGTTTGTTTAAAAAATTCAATCTGTATATTTATTATAATTGGTTGGAGAATACTGCGGAGAATTGTAACTGTCGAGCGGTTTTCTTCTGTTCTGACGGTTTTCTATAGTATTTGTTTTAAAAACTTAATCTATAATATAATATATTTATTTATATATTATATAAACACATTATTATATTATAATAATGTTGGGGAATGTTGTGGTGGACTGTTCTGGATAGGTGGAGTTCGAACTGATAGTTGATTGATAGGGACGTAAAGGGTGTAACCGCCGGGTAATACACCCGCAATTTCTCTGAATTACCGACTAAGGATAATTTACAACAGACTTGATTCTCGATATTGACAATACACTAAGTGCGGAATATTAAAAAACCAGAGTATTTAAAATATAGAATTTTAACAAATAATAATATGTTCAAAGTAACTTGACGTATTATAATCGTTTTCATTGAAAGGCTGAAACTTAGCGTGGTATTCAAAAACATTTATTATTATTGAAGCAGCCAAAACCTAATTTATTTTTTTGAAATGTATTTCTACTTTTTAACGTAAAACTTATTTAAGTTTCAAAGGATTTATAAAGACTTTGCCTACAGCGTTACGATAACAAATGTAAATAGGCTGAAAACTTAATTATAAAAATAAATTATAAGCTTATTTCTCTAGCCATAATGTCTTAGTTATTAATGTACCGATAAAATTGTCTTGATTACAGGTTTAATTGTATTTTATCCCCCGAAAAGATTTTTATTTCATTTTACATGAGAAATCCTATAAATAATAATCGTAGATCATACTTAGCTTTTTATTTGTAAATATTTATTTTTTCATTTATTCTAAATAGATTTAGATAATGTATTCAAAGTTTTTACTTAAAGAGGTTTCAATTCCATCAATAGTTTATTTAACTGTACGCAGTCTTATTTTTATAAAGTATTTAAGTTTGATTTTATTTCAGAGTCAAAAATGGTTCAGAATCAAAAATAATATCATGGGAATTATTATTTTATTTATTTATTGATCAAAAATATATATTGTATTTTTAAAGATTTAACGCGACAAGGAATGTCTGTTAAATTTCCAAATTTGACGTGTAATATTAATTAAATCTGCATGACACTTGGGGAGGTGATAAAATATGCCAACCTCCATCGTGTCTGTATTTTCAACCAGGTGACGTAAGCTTAACGAAATTCAAATTAGCAAAACATCACTGTACCGTTACAAAATATTATTGACGAATATAATATGAAAGTTGATAAAACAATAGAACTTTATAGTAAAAATCTCTCATGTTGATATTATTTTAGGCAGAACACTAAAATATAATATAATATGAAACCTGTTTTAGCTTAAAAATTTAATCTGATTTGATTAGTCACAATTCGTCTTGAAATAAATTAAATTAATTAATAAAAAAAAGAGGTACAGTAAAGTATCAAAACCCTTTATCTCCCACTGCTGGGCACGGGTCTCCTCCTCGAAATCAGACGAGGAGGGTAAAAACCATGATGGTCCAGAGGTGGAATGACTCGGCCTCTTATGCGACAGGTTACGGGTTCGATCTGACCCCCCGTGTGTGCCTTGAAATGGGTTTTTCTAGAAGAGGTAATCAGATACAAATAAATTGCAATACTAGCAAACTCAATATAACCATCGATACATTTATTTTTATGTGTCGTGTTGTCGCATATCGCGAGAGAAATATATTTTTATCTTCGCAGATTTAAGGATATGTCGTAAATCTAAGAGACAGTTAAACTTATATCGTAATAAACGACTATTATTTACGTTCAGTAAAACGGCGTGAACACCTCCGCAGTAATATATTACTAAATATTTTGCCTGACCCTGTAAATAGGCAATTTCTAGGCATTCAATTTGTAGTGTTCTTTTTTATGTACGGTTGTTTTTCATCGCAGTCGAGTGATAAAATCTTGCTTATGTTATATTGTACGTATAAAGTTGCGCTA
The DNA here is from genome assembly GCA_905333005.2 of Lycaena phlaeas. Taxonomy (NCBI): domain Eukaryota; kingdom Metazoa; phylum Arthropoda; class Insecta; order Lepidoptera; family Lycaenidae; genus Lycaena; species Lycaena phlaeas. The sequence goes on from HG995176.1 coordinate 6,197,021, forward strand.
GTATTATTACTTACTTTAATAAACTTGCTTACATATGAAATAATATAAGAAAATATATTGCGATTGTATATTTTTGCAATCTCAAAGTCTATATTACATACTTAATAGTAAACGAATATAGTTGTTTTGTGGTGCGAGACAACCCCTCTGTGGAGGTAGCGTTGGTCCCCTGAGGGACTGACTAGCCGTTGAGGTGCCCCATTGCTTGTAGATCCAGGGCATCTCTATAAAGGCGGCATTGGTGACACTCGCCGGGCTTTAGTGGGTAGAGCTGCATCCCCTGACTATCTTTCGGGCGCAGCGAGTCCCACATGCCTGCTTGGGGAGACGCATTTCTCGGCGTTAAAGAAAAAAAAGGCCTATGTCCGGCGGTGGACGGATAAAAGTTGATGATGATAATGAATGAGAATGCGGTTGGAAAATTAAATTAAGAACTAGTTATTAATAAATATAATTACCAGCATCATGCGCCCAGTCGATCAGAGAAGTGACTTTGGAGTTTATAGCAGAAGCGCAGTTGTTGAACCTGCCTCCGGCGTCCAGGCCCAGGGTCTCATATCTCGCCTTGACCCCGCACAGGAGAGCTGTGGCACAAGCAGAGGACTCTCCAGTCTGGGCATCCACGTTGTATGTCTACGAAAAGAGTATTAATGATTAATATGAAAAAACAGTAATAATTTTTAACATTCCCGATCCTTAGATTAAGCAACCATAGTCACGAAAGGGCGTAAAGTAGGTATTTAATAATATCCGTAAGAAGTTTATTCATTTAGTTAAGTGGAATTCACGCAAGCATTTGAAAAAATAAAAATGTACACAACTAGGTATAAATATTGTTGCATTAATATTAGTATGAATAATAATATTATTGTATACTGCAAGTATTGCTTGGTAAATTGAATGAAGTATAGTAATGAATATAACAAAGTATTAGCGTTGCTTATTTCTCAAAAAGATGTTATATTTATACTAGTAGTAATAGTTATATGGAAAAATCTTCTAACTTTGAAACGGCCGTAAGACCACCAGCTTTGTTTAAAATGACCATTAGATAATTCCACCAACGCGAATGCTTAGCAAGTAATATTTTAACCTTGCATAAAATATTCGTCCTTAAATGTGTTATAAAGTATGTATGAATATAAATCATATTCAAATGTTCTTGAGAATAATATTAAAGAAGCCTGCCAGTACGTTGGAGATGAAGAATTTTAATGTCGAGAATTCCAAATAAAGTTTGAAATTTATAATGACTATGAGCTTAAACATTCACCATCATCAATCTAATGTATACCAATGGAAAATAATACGATATCTCTGCACAAAATAGAAGATAACGATATCAAGAACTTATAGGTAAAATTGTATAGCCTTTTAAACTATTTCTATCTCGCTCTATTTCTATCTCGGAAACCATAAAACATACTTAATTTTAAGCTGTAGTATTTATTTTGAAAATTATTTAAAAAATATATACCCTATATTTATTATGCAAATTTCGTGAAATTAAATCGTTTTATGAAAATAGTCATGATAATTTAAATTTATTTATTTTTTAACCTACGATGTAATATCTGGGAGTATAAGTCAGTTTATCATTTCCTATATCATTACCTATTCTGTTATTACGCTGAGATTTTTTAAAGATAACCTATTAGTATTTTTGCACCTACCTTTGCAAGTGCCACAGCTGGAAAAGTGTCCCAAACCAAATCTGTATCTTCCCCGGATTGGCCTCTTCTTTGTCCTCTTAAAATTCTTGCCGCCGTGGCTGTAGTTAAGCTCATACCGTCACCAACCACCAGAATCACGTTCCTAGCAGAAAAAAAAATCACGATTAACATTCGTCAGTAAAAATCTAGGCAATACTGTTTATCGAAATGTCAAAGAAATTAATAATTACTATGCTCCTAATTTTTATTACTCCTAACTTTCATTAACATTTCATGTTTTTATTCATAGACACCAGATTTGTTTCATTATAGTAAACATACTATATACCACAGATTTATAAATAAAGACAGATGACAGATGGAGCATGCCGAACAGCTAAGTGATGCTTCAAAGCGAATACAAATTCAAAAGCGCTCTCGAGTGCTTGACATAGCGTCGTACTCTAAACGTCTATTAGATTGTGTTCGCTTTTGAATTTGAATTCGCTTTGGAGAAGTCACTCGCGTGTCCGGCATGCTCCATCTGTCATTATTTATAAATCTGTGCTATAAAAAATTGAAGATGAATGATCTGAATCGTGATCTGTATTACTTAAATACATCTTAGATATTAATCATTGTAATCTGTGTATGTTAAACATGGGCAAATTGGCAGTTTGCCTAGAATTACTGTTTGTCTCATCGCCGTCCATCGTCCTGACCTAATTATCAGATCACAACAAAAGTGTTACAACCTTACTATAATCTTACATCTTACTAATATATATTATAAACGTGTAAGTTTGTAAATATGAATGTTTGTTACTTTTTCACGTAAAAACTACTGAATCGATTTTAATGAAACTTTACAATAAGCTTATACATGAGAATAACACATAGACTATAATTTGTTCCTGTACTCCCACGGAAATGGGACGCACGCGGGGTAAATGCGGGGCTCTGCCAGTATTATTATAAATGTGAAAGTCCCTGTCTGTTACGCTTTCGCGCAAAAACTACTTAACCTATCATCATGAAACTTTGTACACATATTCTTGGGGGTACTAGAAGAAACATAGGATACATAAAAGAATGATTTTTTCAGTATAAAATAGCTAGAGTCAAAGTCAAAGTCAACATTTTTATTCAAAATAGTACCATCAAATTATCTTTTTGAACGTCAATTGAGTTCTAAAGCAAGCCCACTGAGAAGAACCGGCAAAACAAACTCAGTGGAGCTAATCTTTTTAAATATTATATTACAAAAAAAATAAATACATATTACTATACTAGTATAGCATATGAGAAGAATCTAGCAAGAAATTGTTGGTTTGCTCTTTTTAAAATATAGAATAAAGCAATACGATGACTCTTCCAGTTAGTATTTCAGAGAAGAAATCCATTTTTCTATCTGGAATACCTACTAAATCCAATCATTATTACTAGTAGTATTATTATATAGGTATAATTGTAGCAGTATCGACTTGGTTAGCTCTAATCATTGTATTTTACCAATACACATTATGATTAATTCCAGAGAGTGATGATCGATACCTCATCATCATTTAGAAAGGATTAATTGCACCGATTGCACTTCATAAGTTACACAAGCGCACGCCATAATATCATTAGCAGTTCCATCCGTATCATGCTTTAATATATTCTAGGAGGGTATACTAAAATTAGTAACTAGGGAAAATTTATACAACGCTACAAGGAAACGGGCAACTTGAAGTAAACCCTTCCTATTTGCTTATTAAATAAGGGACCGTGCATATCTTATATGGTTCAAAGTTATCTTGACGATTGAAATTTTGGAACCGTAGGAGTCCCTTGGACCTCAATAATATATTAACACGGTAACGTTATTATTTATTCAATGAATGTCGTACAAAGGAAGTAAAGCACAAGATTAGTGTGACATATATTGACAATCCATTCGTTATTCATTAAGACGACGAGAAGATGTAAGTGCCAAAGAAACAACAAAGATCCAAAGAAAAATATTTAATGTAATTGGACTAAACAGTTTTTAACGGAAAACTATATTAACTAAGTTTTTTCATATAAAAAACATGTTATATTTTATATATAGACAAAGGGATGTTTATGGTGCATTTCTTGGAACTATATTTTACTTGTTATTGAAAAAAAAATGGAACTAATAAAAACTCATTAAATTTCGATATAATAGTGATTTCATAATAGTAGACTTATTTCTTGCGTTTAGGGGAATACCGTTTAAAAAAATGTTCAGTATGCCTCAATTTCAAAAGAAAATTCAAAACTAATATCAAGTTTTTTTTACATAGTTAAAAAAACACCCATGATTGTGATGTGTGATGAAAACACCAATGTTGATAAAACATACATAGTAATTATAAGATGTACGATATAGTAAGTTAAAAAGTTTAAAACATGTGATACGGCTGCAAGAAAAACACGAGTCCCTTTTTGAAATAACGAATCGGTGATGATGAAAACGGGTCAATTCATGTAAATCATCAAATTCGGATACAAATTTTACGCGCTATGCTTAGCAAAAAAACTTTAACGTAAAAAAGCCATAGGTCTTGCCTTGCTTGCTTGCCTTACTTTCCTTTGACGTAGTCCCTTAAAAGCTCAATCTCGGTCAACCCAGTAAGATATTTACATGTATACTCAGGCCTTGTAAGTCACAAAGTACAAACTCAAACAGGATCTATATTTACGTAATATGGTCGCAAAGATGAAAGACGTTAGAAATCCCTCCCTAGGGACCAAGTTTTACGGGGGCATTTATACCATATATTTTTCAAAACCATCTTATTAAATTATTATTATTATAATTAAAATTAAAATTCGAATGACGCGTCGTTAAACTTCCGGTTAAGAATAAGGAGTTCATAATTTAAACAAACACAATTTTATGAGTTACGCTTCAACGGTTTTAAGAGTAGATTAAGTTAACTACACACATTTGGCCAAGAAATCATCCGCAGTAAAATGTTAAGAGAAAACACTCAAGATAAAAGTACCTAATTCTATTTTCCACTGCAGGTTTAACGTGACTCTCATGAACTTTTAAAATGAATAAAACTCATGTCAGAATTTATACGCTTATATTAAATGTACTTTAGAGTTATAAAATCGCCAAATTGCTTCCCTTATTGCTTCATGACGTTTATATATTTATATTGATATATTATTCTAATTTATATTAAGTATCTCCACTAGTTTACAAAAAAACACTATTTTTATAAATGCCACATAAATAAATTTTAATTATATATGGGAAATAATAAAAATAAATAATCTATTAATATGGACCAATCGATGGATGTGTAAACTATATAATAATATGTTTTTATAAATTTCATATACAGAATTTATTATAAAAGATGTATAAATAAAATCGCACAAACGAACATAAGAATGCTTGAATTTACTTACTTAGCAACAGGATTCTTTTCGGTAGCGTATTGAAGGCGCTTTTGTAGAGTTTCTTGAGCTTGAGCATACCAGTAGTGACGATCTGAAACAATTATTGTACTTTAACTACGTATATTGACTTAATACTATTAGACTTGTTAGAATGACTAGAGTAAATAATAATAGTAATATATTTATTATTTACTCTCAATATCCAGGAGATGCTCGTGGCTCAGTGGTAACAGCCGTGCGGATCGACTTACCAAGTTAAGCAACGCTTCTCGAGGTCGGTCCGTGGATGGGTGACCATCTTTACCAACGGAGACTCTTCCATGCCTCGGGATACTGCATTACCCAGTTTCACCCAGGGTTGTGGAGGTTAGATAAGAAGTCACTCCATTTAAAATACTGGTATTTAGCTGAATCTGGTAAGACTGAAAGCCGACCCCAAAATATAGTTGGGAAAAGGCTAGGCAGATAGTGAAGCTTATTGTAGTAAGTACTAATATACTCTTAAAAATAATGCCAACCTTTATATGTCTCACTTTTGGGCACCGATCTCCTCCACGAAATCAAGACATTCGAAGACTTTTAATGTAAAAAGGCCTGCAGGCTTCTACATGATGTGTCGAAGGTATTTTTAAATGCTTCGTTGTAGTTTTTACATCGGTCTACTTAGCAAATATAAGACATAATAATTATTATCGTGTACATAATCTATAAAAAAGTAAAAGTAAAGTATCAACCCCCATATCTCCCACTGCTGGGCACGGCTTTCCTCCTCAGAGTCAGGCGAGGAGTATTGGAGGAGTATTGGACATGTGTTCACCGATGCGTTGGCCGATGCGGTTTAATATAAGCCATAGACCACATAAATTCTGAATCGTGTTGAAGGCATGTTTAAATGATTCATTGCAGTGCTTATGACCATAATCATCAACCATCGACCACATAACCCATAGACTCCTAATAACAGGGGAACGGGTTCTGGCGACACATCTGACTTATAGTTCCGATGTAAGCCGTAAACAATGTACTCAAACTATCGTGTCGTCCATTCTTTCCCGTTGCGAAATATATCAATTTCTTTTTAACGTTCCGTGATTGGTGATGTATGACCTTGAATTAGCTAATCACAGCAACCCCTTTCGTCTCACCTCAGCTAGTTGTCAGAATGCATTTAATACGAAAAATCAAACATTAGGAGTCTACAGGCTGTGTGGTCGATCTCATTAACTTATATGGCAATGTGAACGAGGATATTATGCTTACCATATGCTTCCTTCATTTCCGCATGCATGGGTGCCGGTGAAAGGACTCCAGTGCTAATCGTGCACATTATGACCACGACACAGCACCAAGTACTCATGATTGTCAAGCTTCATCTGTAATGACGTTTTCTCAGCAACAGCGAACCAAATCCCATCAACTTGACCTACTTGCTTTGTCTCTTCATGTGTCTGCAACAATAAAATGATATTTCAAATGCATTTCTCTTCGTAACGCATTATTCCGGAAATTGTAAAGATTTAATATCCCAATATTCTTCTTTATTATCGTCTTATCTGTATTCATACGCAGATCAGACGAATATATTTCCGTCAATAGAATCGAAGAAGCAATATCCTTCTCAGAAACGACAGGAGGACATTAAAGCCTTATCTTAGGCTAGACAATAGTCTATTTTGAGTCGATCAAAATAATATTAAATATAGGCAAATTTAATTTCCGTAGAAACAGCGAAATTTTAGGATAAAATGTACCCTTTGTGATATTTTGGTAAATAAGCTACAACATCATCAAGTTATTTTACAAAATCCGTTCAGTTGATAGACGTGAGTAACAAACATCTAAATTTTCGTCTTGGGCGCCAATGCTCTAACTATTGAGCCACGAGGTCTTTATGGATATCGTAATTCTTTTGTCTTGTGAGCCACTAGTAGATAGGTTCGGCCTGTTTAATAAGATCTTTGTTCGATCTCGACCGGTGCCATTAAATTCGTTTTCCTGAATTGCACTTGAACAAAGAACATTGCTTGTTCGCCTCTGAAGAAAATCTGTGTAAGAAAACTTGCATGCCTGATGAGATGAAGAATCTTTGCGTCTCATTCATCAACTCGCATTGGGACATCATCGATCACATATAGGTGAATTTATCTCATCACCTCGCCTGATTTCGAGGAGAAGACCCATGTCCAACAGTAGGACATATTATAAGAGTTGATGATAAACTCTTTTGGCATGTAAGTGATATTTCACGGAATATATATTTTATTTCATTGCACAAGATAACGATAGTGCTGGTGATAAATGGACATTATTATTGTTTGCCTCAATCCAAAGTTTTTGAATCTCGATGTTGTTTAAGCGGAATTTGTTTGTCTGGCAACTTTCCAATTGACTTTTTTTGGACAATATTCCGCTTAACCTGAGTAAATATAGTAAAGTGCCTTTTGAATGCTTTACAAATATAATTGTTAAAATGGTTTTACATTTAACTAAGTATTAAGTGATTAAAAATTCCACCATCTACACTGCTTAATAAAACTCAGTTTTTGGTGAAAAGGTTTTTGAGGTCTTTTGGTTTTTGTCCTATGATTAAATGCAACCAGAAATAGTTTCTGTACCGTAATTCAAATTCAGCGACGATGGTCCAGTGTGTAAGGGGTAGCCTCTGCCCTCTTCCGCGAGAGGGTTCGGGTTTGATTCTGTCCGTGACTGTGGAATACATTTTTCTAAATTTCTGAACACGAGACCATCGCTCGCTCATCGGTGAAGGAAAACATCGTGAGAAAACCTGCAGTCCTGATGAGATTAAAGGTGTTTAAAGGTGTTTGAAGTTCACCAACTCGCATTGAGCCAGCGCGACGCCTAGGTCAACTATGGCCCGATACCTCCCTTGCCTGATTTTAAGGAAGAAACCCGTTCCCAGCAGTGGGAGTTACATACTACTTTTAATTGAAATCATAATTTCAGACTCGGTAGATTCTCTTTTTTACAAGAATAATTACTGTTAACTTTAGTTTTACAAATCAAGAGACTGTGTTACACTTTTAGGGCACCTAGTTAAGTATTCTCCATCAACACAAATTATTTAATACCAATTTAACTAAAAATACATTCTTTTATACCAAAATTTCAAATTTAAATATGAATCTTGGTGTTAATTATTTTTCACGTTATTAATTTTGATATCATTTGACCCCAGTTCGGTAGCCCATGGTATTAATTAGAGACCCACAGACCATCAGGCTGGAAACAATTTTAATTGAGAGTCTTAATTGGAATGTGGGGGTGATATAGGACCAGAAAAAATAACATCATTATTTTAATGAATCCGCAAAAAAGCTTGCCGGCGACGGGAATGTGTGACACGTTACACGCATTTTATGGACAAAGTTGGCTTAATTTATTTTGTCAGTGCCGAATTTGACCGTCATGACTGGCCAAATAAGTTTCTATCGATAACCTAATTTATCTTCCTTATGTGTATTTACTTTTACGTTTTTTGGAACACCGAATTAAAGTAAAGTATGTATTCACAGAGCGACGATGGTCCAGTAGGTATGGATTCGGCCTCTTGTGCACGAGATTCTCTCTCAGACACACGGGTGCCCTGAAATGTTTTTTTTTTTAGTTTCTAAGTGCACCCTAAGCACGATACTATCGCTTACTCACCGGTAAAGGAAAAAATCGTGAGAAAACCTTCATGCGTTATGAGATTGAAAGTCTTTAAGGTATGTGAAGTTCACAAACGTGCTAAAAAAGAAATTTGTTAAAGCCATAGTATGTATACAAAGCACAGAGTTTAGGCAGACTAAGTGTGGGTCAGCCATTAATTAGTTCTGAACATGATCTTTGTGTAGTGGTCGGTTCGTGTTGGATGCGAATAGCAAGTGATCGGCGTTCATTGAGGGATGCCTATATTCAGTAGCAGACGGATAGAGGCTGGTGATAATGAATGATGGTGATGATGATGATGAATGAAAGCCACATTATATGAGGTTAGTTGAATTCAATATTATTGAGTTTGTATAAAATGATTTGATAAAAAATTTCTGTCGGTAAATTAATTTTTAACTTTGTAAAAATATTGATACTCTGTTTTACTTCGCAGTTTACACTTGGTGCCAGTTTTCTTTCACAAGAACTATTTAAATGCGAGTCAAATAACGCTAAATCAGGTTATCTAATGATCAAAGAAATAACTAACCAATGTTATTAATACATAGTATCATGAGAAGAGACGTACTTATCATCTTTGATCGGCCGAGACGATCTTCAAAGGAAAGCCTGTTGCATAGTGACAATGATTAAGCACTTAAGCCGTGACCCATGACAGATATAGGACAAGTCAAAGTAAAGGTTGCTATATATAGATAGATATTTTTGGAATTGTCTTGTTCAATAGACGAGGTACTGCAAGTAATTAGACAAGATAAAGACGAGCTAAGTGAAATAAAAGTGGTATAAAACTGACTCGTTTCGTAAACAAGATCTTCCTTGGCGAAATATCGAGCTCCGCGAAATAAAGTGTAAACACTCGGAGAATATTCCGTTGTAAACAGTTTTAAAGATACCAATCGTGGCGTTCTTTCCATTTGGTCTGTGTCAGTCGCACGATGTAACTAAAAGTGCAGTCTTAGCTTACTTAACGAGTAAAAATTTCTTTTTTGTTGCATATTTTGTATCAGAATTTGTAGTGTACTACAGAATATGTAAGATAAGATAAGATCTTAAGGATAACATACTATCTATGTCTATTAAACTACCTTTAAAAATGGGCTATTATAATGAGGTAGTGCCATGCTGCTGTACAGCCGAATTGGGCTGGCACGACCAGTGTGATAGCTCTCGTTCACATAGTACCAGCGTCAAATGACAGCCGTGTTCTAGCATTTATGGCGGTTTGTGTGATTCCGGTAGACCATTTGATAGGGAAAAGCAGGGCAACGCATTACATTTAGTAGCCCTATTATATACTATTAACCTTATTACCATCACCATAAGGCTTCGGCTGCTCGGGAAGCAGAAAATAAAAGAAATTGAACAGAATACAATAGAATATAAAAAATATATGGGACAAATGTTAGCCATCTGAACATTTATTTAAATAGACAAAGTAAAAGGGAAACATCTGGTAATAATAATAATAATACAATCCATTAAGTAATGAAACCAATAACCCTAAAAATAAACCGGAATAATCCTCAAATTGCGACTGGCTTAACATAAATAAGGCGTAACTTTGTAATCAATTTTATACACCGTTTAAAGCACATCCTAAGGCTTACCACTTTAAATTTATTGTACCAATAATTTTGTATTGCCAGTGGAGTCGCTTTTGATCTATGATAAATACGTTTATTTATATCTTTAATAATAATATAAATGCGAATAACTCTGCCTGTCTCTTCTTCACGCTTAAACCACTGAACGGATTGAGTGAAATTTGGTGTAAAGATAGTTTGAGAGCCGAGAAAGTACATCATAGATTTTATCCTGTAAATCCCACATAAACGGGAACTTGGATTTCTTGACTTTAATGGCTTAGTGAAACTCCGTTTTATTTAAATTGCTTTATAAACCGAAATTCTCACACGTCTAATCCATCGAAACTTCATTTCAATTTGGACAAACTTTAAAGGCAAGATAAGATTGATGAACCTAAAGTTTTGCTCTATATATCAATATAACGTGAGGGAACGTACTATAAATACTCGACAACTAGTCTTATTCTTCCTTTTGCAAGCTCAGCGTAAGACTATCGTTATTGTTAAGCAATATTAGATTCTTTGCATGATAGTAATAAGAATATTATGAATATAACTTCTACGAGTTTGGACGTGTGCAATATATAGTTTGGTACTAATTAATACTAATAGTTATACAGAACAACTTTTAGGGACTTTATCACGGGTTTTTTTACATGCCTAACGTTTCGTTATAATATTTTTATTATAATGAGAGAAATTTGCGTAAGCAAAAGAAAAAAACGTTAATTGTGGGAGATCTATGCGGACACAAGATTTAAGTCTCGGTACCAGTACACTGATTGTCCTTGCTTCCTACTTGCCCTTCTCTCCAAAACACAGCAAAGCTGTTTCCTTCCTCTCTTCCTTCTTGTCTTCCCGCGATCATCGCGTTAGTTTAAATCTTATAATGATTATCGTATTCGAATGACCCATTCATTCGAATGCTTCTATGTCTTCGTTATTATTGTCTGGTTGACAAAAATTATATACATTTTAAAAAAGGAAGTCATTTACCAAAAGCTCACTGAAACGTGAGCTGAACTACGTGTTAAGAGTCGAAGTATGGAGAAATTTTGTTTCAAACTCACAGATTCCCATAGCTTAAGACGTAAAGCGGCTGTAAGACTGTTCAACGGTGAATATTTAGCGCCTTTGTATTATTCATACGTTGAGTGAGTGGCAGCTTCAGTTGATATTCAGGACCCTCGTCAAACACTTATAAGTTACAGCGAGAGCTTTGAACAATCGTTTAATTTGTTAATTCACAATTAGGTTATTCATGAGAATACACAAATTTATAATATTTTCTAGTAGACTTAGCAATATAAATAAAAGTTTTGCTCAAAAGCAAACAAATCTTTATTCAGAGTTTTTAAGGTATAATAGATAGCTACACACAAGTAGTACAGTCAAGATAATGAGCGACGATGGTCCAGTGAGCATATGCTCAGCATCAAGCTCAACATCGTGAGTAAACCTGCATACCCGATGCCCCTTCATGCCCCTGCATACCCCTTCAAAGACTTATAATCTATAAGTCTTTGAAGGTGTGTGGAGTTCTCCCAGCGCCTCCGTGAAATATGTGATACCCTCCTTGCTTGATTTCGAGGAGGAGACCCGTGCCACTGTCTCTACATTTGAAATTTTCTACTACCGAAATATTATAAATCAGTACCAAAGTACCCACTAGATATAATATGGATGATACGTTAACTATTATTGTACAAAACCTTGTAATTAGTCCGTTGTAACTAATTTCATATCATTAAATTTTTAAAGGAATTAACATAATAATAGCTTATGTGATTGTACATGATATTAACATTATCAGTTTTATCAGATTCGAACTCGCAACCCGTGTTTATTGACCACCTGACCACCGTATATATTTTTATATGCTCTAAGTTAGTAGAGCGAGGTCTGCTCAACTTCAACAAAGAGGCCTCGAGGCTCAAACCTGCCTAAATATTGGTATATTATTTAGTGTATTTGATGGCCCCTGTCCCTTCATCTAAGACATGAGGCATCAATGTCAGCACGGGACTTTTAAGTTCCTTATGTACACCACCGCCATTCGGATGTCCAGCTAGCCTTCAAATGCTACCTATATTTTTAGCTTTCCCCAGTCACTATATAAAACGACGACGTGAAGCGATGTTTTATTAATAATTATATAATTGTTATTCAAAAGGGACTCTGGACCCATTAAAACTTGTATTATGCTTAGTTATTATTTATGATGTTGCCAATAGAATATATTAAAGGTATTAAAATCGTACCTGCGCAGAATATCAACTAATTCTCATTGATTAAAGTTTAAAACAATTCATGAGATTAATTCAAATTTTCAGTATTTTTATTGAATAAAAATAATTAGTATTAAAATTATCTCTTTTCATTCATATGAATGGTATTTCGTATTTTTAATTGGGTCAAAAATCGTATAACGAGCAACTAAGTTTGTGTACAGTATTGAAAGGTTTTGAAAAGAAGACGATTAAAAATTGATATTTGTAATAGCAATTGCGTCTGTTACTAGTACAAATTAAACACTTTTAGGATAAGGGGAGGCTACCTGTCTACGCACAGCTCCGATTTTGCTTATTGGCCCTAAGGCCACAGCATAGGAAATTTCGAATCAAATAATTCATCCACCACTGGACCATCGTCGCTCTGAAATCTGTAATATAAATATAATTACTAAAAACCATTATATATCACGTAATAGAGTTTCCTAGATATTCTAGTATACATCACGAAAAACTGATGACCTATTAGGACCATGAGAAAACTAATCACAGTGTCAGCTTAAAACATGACTATTATTCGAGTTAAATTTAAACGACCAGAGGGTTTGAATAATTTATATCAATTAAAATAAACGCTTTGGGTTTGTTAACAAAACTGGGATAGCGGTCATAAGTTATGTTAAGTGGCCATACACGCTATGACAGGTTTGCCTGTACAGGTCAAAGGCTAGTAAACTGAAGTTGCATAGACCTGTAATCTAAAATCTGTACAAATTAGTAGTACTTCGGATTGATCTTTTAGTACTGAGTTACTTACCTTTTTGCGATTCTGCAGCACACATACTTTGTATTTTCATGAGATCTTGTTAACGTTGTAAAGATTTATTTTATTTTTTGTTCGTTAGAATTAGTTTTTGTTTTCCTCTTTTAATTTGTATGTGTAATGTGGAACTGTAAATAAAAAGTTTATCTACCTATTTACCCAGTTGAAACCATTATTAAAAAATTTTCCATAGATAAAAAAGATAACATTTTTTAGAGCCTAGGCGAATATTAGCATAACGAATAGCCGAAGCCATGCGATTGTCGACGCCCATTAACATCCACATAACCACAGGTTATGCAGATGCGTTGCCCTCCTTTTTCCTATCCCGCCTAATGGGCCACCAGGTACTAATTAGCTATATTACTATTAGCTATATTAGCTATAGTACTAATTAGCTATAAGGTAATAATTAGCTCCCCCGACAGACTTCGTTCTGCCAAAAGTTGGTGACAGATGGACAGCGAAGTCTTAGTATTAGGGTCCCGTTTTAACCCTTTAAAATAGAGATAATATATTCAAGCTTAAAATGGGGAACAAAGTAAAAATATGATTTGACATGGCATACAAGTCATTTGTTCGTATTGTACAGATTTTAAAAAATGTTTAAAAATTAAATCGCCCGTCTGATGTACCGTACATCATTCCATTTATCACAGCAATAAAGATATACCGCAATAAATTGTTGTCAGCCTCCATACATCCGGGATCATATTGTTGGCAAATAAAAGATACGCGTTCGAGTAACCGCGGATCGTAAAACATCGTACTCGATAAATGTTAAGTGATATATTTAATATAGCTTTTGGCCATAGCATCACTCGCTACGACTTATATTTACTTCATCCATACTAATCATGATGAGCGACGATGGTCCAGTGGTGGATGGACTCGGCCTCTTATGGGAGAGGTTTCGGGTTCGATCCAGACCACCTGTTTGTGACTCCCCCTGTGTGTGCCTTGAAATGGGTTTTTCTAAATTTCTAAATGCACCCCAAACACCAGACCATCGCTTGCTCACCAGTGAAGGAAAACATCGCGAGGAAACCTGCATGCCTGATGAGATTGTAAGTCTTCGAAGGCGTGTGAAGTTCACCAACACGGATTGGGCCAGCGCATCGGTGAACTATGGCCATCATTATCATTACGCATACCATAAAATATATTAAAGTTTTCCTAGTAGTGAATAATTGATCATGACATCTAAATAACTAGAAATTAGGGTCTGTATCTTTAATTATCTCCTATGATTTATTATAATAATTTATTGTACACGGGATCATTATGATAATGAATGTCACTCATTGTATGGTTTCGTTATATTTATTAAATAGAGCATCAAAATAGACAGCGTGGTTGAATGTTTACGGTCTATTTCAATAGTAGGCAATAATGGGGTTAATGACTATAAAGCTGAATATGAAAACTTTTGTCCGTTGCTTTGGGCACGTTTTTATTAAATTTCCAATAACGTTCGACGCAAATATTGCTTTGGAATATTGATGGCGATAATGGATCGCTATTTAGTACTGAGCACCACATTTATTAATTGTTTATATATTATCCGATCGAAGCGACTTTAAGCGGCTTTTGTGAAATTATATCTTTACTATAATAGTGATTAAAATCAGAGTATTTTTTTACATCATTCGGGCCGCTAGATTTGTGATCAAAACGTGATTTTTTATTGTTAATAATTATTGTTTATTGTACTGTATATTTTCAATATAATGTAAAGAATATACTATGACTATCCCAAGTAGTAAATGAATAAGGAAATATTTGATTATTACGACAAAAAAAAGTTAACAACTTTAATACTTGATTAAGTTTTGATTATTAGTTATCAGTCTAAAGCTACAGTGATATTAGTTAAATTCCGACGAAGGTATAATATTTGAAACTCAGGAACACTCGATTCGTAAGACGCAATGTATTTTACTGTCACAAACTTGTCACCGGGCCTTACTTTGTATCCAAATAGCTTATCATCCCGTCACCGGGACAAACCTTTGTCATCTTCTGTACCATAATTTGATGTGGAATCCTAAATTCCCATAAAGATTTTATTGCTAACAAAAATAAATATATTTGCTTCCTTTTTCTACAGCCTTACCAATCAATGTTGAATTAATCTAGTATTTTACCGAGAACAAACTTTTCTCGTTTAACATATTGACCTTGATATTTCTTATACTTGTTACCATTACTGCAAATCACGGGTAGTCAGTATTAAAACCGGTATTTACCAAAAAAAGATTTGATACAATGTACGGAGCCCGCAGGATAATGTATCCCGCGGGCTCCGTACATTGTATCAAATCTTGTTATATATAAGTATGTTACGCGGAACTAATTTGACATACGTAATATTACTTGTTAAAAATGTATAATTTTGTAATTCATGTATAAAATTATGTACGTTTTTTATGTGTTGCCTGTTGTTTTTTTAAGTAGGTTAGCATGTACTTTTGTCAGTCTAGTTATGCCTCGCTCCCGTCTGCTTCAGTAGGTCCAAGGTGTACCTGAATTAGGAGGCGCTGAGTCATGATCTGACTTCGGTTATTGAGGGCAACTTGTCATTGCCAGTATTGTCACCGCAATACTCGGCGATGACGGACGGACGGCGATGGTTTACTTCTGCAAGGCAGTAATGCAGATAAAGGCAGTGGGCTAGAGAGGAGACATGGGCACATTCCCGTCTGCGACGAACAAGGGTGCATAGGCAACGCGATACTTAATGCGTCTCCAATAACGTCTCTGTGCTCGTGTTGTGTAAAGATTTTTTTTTATTTAGCGCCGGTAAATGCACTGAGGCATCGAGAGGGGGAGTGAGTCACCCCCGGTGGGTATGTGGTACTCGGTGCACCTGAGAGCTAATGAGTGGACGCAGCTCTACCCACTAAAACCCGGCGAGTGCCACCAATGTCGCCTTTGGTCAGGTGCCCCGGATATGTTAACAAACAGGGCACCTCGACGGCTAGTCAGTTCTTCAGAGCACCGGCGTAACTTCCACAGGGGGGCTGCCCAACGTCCGGACAGTCCAATGAGGCTTAAAATACTTAACTATTTTTGATTCTATAATACTGAATTACTTTTACTAAAAAATATATCTGCCTGACCAAAAAGGATAAGTAATATAATAAGTCACGCCTATAGAAAATGCTTCAAAATAAAAGGTTAGAATACTAACAAAGTCAAAGAATATTGTAAATAAAGACGTCTGTGCTGGGTTAACATTTACTATTCACAAAAAGATAAGTCAAGAGCTAAGGAACAAAATAAAACCTAACATTGTTTTGCTACGATAATCCAGAAAAATGATAAATAAAGATTATAAAAAAATGGTTGTGATTCACTCTTACAAATAATACTGATCTATCAAAAAGGATATAAATGAATAACATGGATTTAATCGAGACAAAACTATATTATTACTTGTGTGAAAATTAAATCCATATTTTATTCCATATTTTTGCCCTCCTTGTGTGACTTTTAGAACAAGGGTCTTCACTATCAATAGGACGTATAAGGGTAAGGTATATATAATATACTTATCCTTTACTTTCGATAAGAAAATATTGGATCAATTTAAAAAAAATATATAATATAACCTTCTTGAGTTTCATCATAAAGATGGATCAAATGCTTTATAACTAAGGACCAACAAAACTAGCTCTATATTAAGGCTAAACTAATCAAAGCAAATTGAATTGTGCTCATAAACTTAACGAACTGTTTTACGATAAATCAGTCAGAATTAATTAGTTGTCAGTTATTGTTAGTAAAACTTAATGTCGTACTTATGTATTTCTTTTTATCACCCTCACAATTTGTCATACGTGGGCTTAGAAAAGTAAAGAAGGAATAAGTAGTTTTCCGCTAGACAATGAATTTACTTTTGAACTAAGACATGCAATATGTTATAAATAGAATCACAGGAAAAGCGTGCTGGTACTCAGAACTCAGAAGCTGTTTTGTGAAAACATTTAATATTTCATTATATTGTCATTGTAGAGAATTCTAAAATACTTAGAGATACGAGATATTCGACGATAGTGCCTTGAAATAGTTACATCAGCAACAGTTATTTTTTTCGATAGTAATTTCCCTTCTCAACTATGATACATCAGCTTCATCATCATCACCCTTTAACCGTCCACTGCTTAACATAAGTCTCCCTCAATGAATATAATAATACATGATCTTAAATACTTTTTATGTGTTATTATTAGTAATTTTTGAATCGACAAATATTTGAATAGACTTTAAATATCGTTTCTCTGAATTATCAGAGCAACACAGCGAGATAGTTTTATTCCGTTCCATAATCATTCGGATTATCTGATAAAACGAACAATTAAAGTTTATTCAAAGCTATGTCGATTTCCTTTTACAAATCATTCCTTAATCAAATTTTCATCTATCTCTAAACGCTCTGAAAAAAATTATATTTAAATGCTGAAAAACTAGACAGATAAACCAAGTACTATACTCAATTTGAATCTTAAATAATTATTTGCTCTCATGTTCAACGTGAGGCCTAATCACAGCGTGTGTGGTTTTGTTCCCCGTTCGATTTGTTCAGGCGAAGCGCAAGTAAATTTACTAGCAGCTCACGAGAATATATTGTGTTGTAGATTTTCGTCTATTTGCCGTGTTACGTAAAATCCTCATTAAGTTTGTATATTGATTATTGACCTAACTTAGTTAACAAATATCTTAGCTTTTGGTTTTATAATGATTTCTTTAGAAAACTAATTCATAACTATCATATTATTAAAACACGATTAATTGTAATATTTATGGTTGTCAGACAATATAAGACAGGATTATATTTTAATGAACGTAATAGAGAATTATAATATTTAGTTTCACCAATGCGCTGTGCTCCGCTCTCGACTATATTGGTGCCAACACCTTGCTTGTTTCTCCCGACAAACAGCTTTTTTGTATTTTGGAGAGGATGACAGGACAAACAGTGTTCAGAAATTGAACTACTAAGTTTAAAACATGCCGAACGATACAAATAAAAAATAATTATAACAATTAGTGTAGGTAAGTTGCATCACAACACTTAGGAAAAAAAAGAGTACATCCAAAACATCGATACCCTTCACAGACTTAATACTTGGTGTGTGTGATTGATTATTAAAATATCCTCTTTTGCTGGTACCGACTCCAAAAATACCCAATTTTAAATAGTATACTTCTACTTCACTTCGAAGTATTTCAATATTATTTTAAATTTTTTAGTTGTACATAAATTGAGGTATAGTTTTGAAGTCGGTTTTTGGTTTTTTATTTAAAATTAATTTTATTATGTGTCATTTTCATGACTGTAATATTTTTAGTGTACATAAATGGGTAAATAAATAAATAGATATATTTAAAATGGGATATATCCCAAAAATGCTTTCTTTTTTATGAATCGTGTAGCTAAGTGCTGAAAATACGTTTATCGTATTTTTTTAATCTGTTTATTGAAGCAATATAGACTGGCACATTATATTTGAGTGTAAGTGTTATTGTTTTCTCCATTTCAACCGCATACTGATAACGGCCCTGAACTTCTTCCAACGAGTTTATCAAAGGCTCTCAACAAACTGCGTATAACGTAAGGTACGTTAAAATTTTTCTCACGTTTGCTCATTTTGGGGAACATTCTAGAGAAAATGTCTTAATAAAATGCGTTTAACGCTTTCACATTATTCTCCTTTGCAGCGGAATTGAGCCGGCAAGACCGGAATAGTACCTCTCACACATCTAATACCGGCGTAAAGTAAGAGCCGCTGTGCTGACGCATTTCGCGCGGCTCCTAAGGGGTAAGGGGGGGGGAGATTTAATAAGGCGTTATATGCGATATGTATATTAAAAATCAAGGTAGATGAAAAGTTTGTCAGCCATTAACAAAAGACGATGCGAGTGGCCAACGACGTTGGTGAACTTGGCGTTCATAAAGGAACTGCGTATAACGTAAGGTAAACCTAAAGTAAACCTAGAAAGGTTTAGCAGTGTATGGATAGAGGCTGATGAGGATGATGATGACGATGATGATAGCGAATGTAAAAATGCGCGATTTTTCCATTAGTTCCTTTCAAGTAAACCTTTTACGCTTCAGTAAACCTTTTTATACGTGTAACGTATCTACTAAAATAAAATCAGGTTAACTTTCGTGCTTACTTTTATCTTTACGATATGTAGTGTCAGCAGACAAATTGTTGCTAGTGGTAAGTAATTACTATTTCGTAAACTCTAAAGTCTTTAAAGGTGTAATATTATGGTAAGTAAAATGTATGATATTATGTTCTTGTTTTATGAAACATTTTAACGTTAATAGTTGTGGTAATCCATACAGTCCCTACTCCATTATCCAAGTCATTTCTTAGGCCACAACATACCCTACAATAATGTGTATCTTTCGAAGGTTTGGCGGAAGTTTACAATAGCATGAATATAATTTCCCTCAAAGTTTTGGGACGATTATGTGAACAATGAGAGATTATGGCATATATTAAGATACAATTCCATGTCCGTTTCTATTTAAACTAATATATAAAGACCAAGAGGGACTATTTGCAAGTTTGGACTATGTGACATAGGCTATAATTAAAATTTTTAATTAAATAATGTTTTTTTTAATTAATTTAAGAAATAATTGTCACCAGCCCATATACACTTGAAAATTCAAATTAATTCAAGAGAAGATACGGGCAACCTATTTACAAGTAAAAATATCAACTTGACCAGATTGTAAGAGGTAGTGCTGCGCTGCCTTGCAGCCAAATTAGCTCGCTCACATAATACCGGGATATTCCCTATAAGGTACCATGCTCGTTTGCCTCATTAAGGCATAAAAAATGACTGGAACTGAGACGTGGCTGAGATTACTGTTAGCGAAAAAATCCTTTTTTTTATGTATGCTAGTATGAGAGTACTTCTGAAAATATGTATCCAAAGTTTTATGATGATCGGTTGTGTAGTTTTCGTGTGAAAGCGTAACGAACATCCCTACTTTCACGTTCACAATTTTATTAAGGATATCGTACTTTACAAAGAAACATAAAATAGAAAAAAAATTTCGCCGCTACAAAATAAAAGTTCAATCTAACGGTCTAGAACATTCCATATGAAATGGGCGACTAATGCGAACCAATTTATCTCTTTAACGGGTTTGTCTTTTAGCGACACCTGAATATCTTCGGCCTCAGAGAACAAACGAGAAGGTTCTATTTTATTTATTAGTTGATATTGGTAGCCTAAAAAATCGACCTTACGAATAAGACAAAGTTAACTTAGAACCCTCGTCTAGAAGTCGCCTAGCCTAGGTCCTTTTTTACACCTGCATGTTAGCACCTGCCAATAATTGTATTTTTCCTATATATATCTGGAATGAAACGAAGTGAAATCAAGACGTGCAAAGTTTTTTAATCTCAACAGATATTTAGTTATCCTCATGATGTTATCCTTCAGCATTTTTTTTATTTTTATTTTTAATGACACATGTAGGATCTTGATAATGATCACTTATGATCGTCTTAACGGCTAAGTTTATAATGAGGGTTCGCAACGCGCCCATGTCAGAGAAGATACCGTCAAGAAACTCTGCTGGGTTCCTATCATTATTTTAATTGTGATCATGATTCCACAAAGTCACTTAAATCTAGAGCAATTCATTTCCAAGCGTTTTTATCATTTATATATTCCTTTACATTATAATAAGATTTTGATATAAGTTTTTGTTTAATGATAGATTTAAATTTATTTATTGACAATTCTTTTATGATTTCGGGAAGTTTGTTATAAAAACGTATACAATTACCCGTAAAGGAGTTACTAATTCTATGGAGCCTTGAGCTGGGTACAGCAAGTTTATTTTTATTTCTTGTATTAATATTATGTTGATCACATTTTTTTTTTAATTCTTGCATATTTTTTTGTACATATACAAAATTTTCAAAAATATATAGACTATGCAATGTCATAATATTTACTTTTTAAACTTATCTCTAAGTGTCTCTTTTGGACCCATATTACATATTGCGCAAACAGCTCTTTTCTGCAGCACGAATATAGTATCAATGTCAGCAGCATTACCCCATAGTAGAATCCCATATGACATAATGCTGTGAAAATAACTAAAATAAACTAATCTAGCTGTATTTACATCCGTTAACTGTCGAATTTTTTTTACTGCGAATGCTGCAGATGAGAGTCTGTTCGATAAACTAGATATGTGAATTTTGAATTTGAAAACATTGAAAAATCTGATGAAAAATTCACAAATATTTACTTTAAAAGCTGGTTTCGAATCCAGATTTCCTCTTTCGCGACCATCTTCGTTTGATGTAATGAAATACTAGGGACTTAGATCATTAATATGTCTAGATGGAGTGTCGCCCTACAATCAAAAGAAAAAGAACTGGCCAACATTTTCAAACATGTGTTCGTGAATATTATATATACCAGCTACTCCAGTTCTCCCATAATCATCTTTTTTAATCTCGTTAAACTTCGACACAAACCTTCATTATAAATAAAAACAATTATGCGTAACAATTCATGCGTATTCTATGACAGCGGGAGGGATACTAAAAACGGAGAAAGTATTTAAAGGCTAACAGTTGGACGCTATTTTTTGGACGTGTTTTCCGCGCGACACTCTATCTAGACATATTATTGATCTAAGACTAGAGGTTATAGCTTTTTTTGCGGTGTACAGGGTGATAATGATTATGTCAATAAAAGTATTCATGATAATTCAATTTGTGAAATCAAATTTCAGAAGTGTAGCCTTTAAGATTTGTAGTTAGATTACTTTGTTAAGAGAACGATAAATTCTTTTTAGGTGCCTTCAAAAGGGTTTTGTGGAAATCTTATTGGATATAACGAAGCGATAGCATCTAATTGTGAGCGCCCATTGCCTTTTATTTCTTTCTTTATTACCTAAACGCTACTTCACAATACTAATTACACAACCAATACAGCTACTATGGTTTTATTTCCAATAATTACGTTCTCATTTTAAATTAGTATAACAATTATTGTTTGTTTTTCAAAAATACATTCACTTCAATAAAACTACATTATATGTATATTATTTATGTTATTCTAGGTAATCCAATTTACTTATTATTTTATTCAATATTAATATATTTATCTGTCTTTAAATAACAGAGTATCCCACAACCTTACAAGGTTTTGCTGGAAGAAATCTCTGATAGAGATAATTACACATTGTTAACAATGTCTCCAATACAATTCTTATATTAGTTTGTAAACTAAAGAATAAATAAATAAAAAAAACGATATAAGAACGGTGTTGCACCGAGATATTTTGTTCACGTGCTACATCCGATCCGAATCCTATCAGAGTCCGTGAAAAAAAAATCTTGTTCTCCTCACTTCGCTCATACAAATCTAAGTCTTTACTTTCTGAGTCCGTTAATAATCAAATAAAATTGAAATTCATGAATGAAATCATATCTGTACAACCTGTGGTTATTCAGATGCGTTGCCATCCTTTTCTCTATCCCCTTCAATATGCATCACTCAAACAGCACCCATCGCGCCATCATAGCTTTTACCGGTATTACCGACGTAAATACAGCTAGCTAGCTAGCTAGTAAATATATAAATGTGAGAGAGAATTCCCACCCTGTCGTGCTGGTCCAATTTGGCAAGGCAACAATGGCACTACCTCTTAACATAAGAATATGTGGTGCGTAAGTTACGGTATAACTTGTTTCACGGCTACTTAAGAACTTTTTTAGACGAACTCAGCACGAATTTGAATCAAATGCAGTCTGCGCTTTAAAAACGCTTTTGGGGGAACAGACACATGGGTATCCATTTATCTAATTCAAGTTCTTTTTTAACGCTCAGTATAAAAAGCGCTCGTGTGTACGGAGCCTAAATAAGTGAAATAATATATAATTAAGTAGGGCAAGGGTGAGTGGTTTGCACTTTTGGCGCATCCACTGCTGGAATACCAGACATAGAGCAACCGCTAGGATTTTGCCATCACGCTACCGCGCCAGGTTCCCATCTGCTAGCATTAAAACCTAGCCTATTAGCTAATAAATTTAATGTCTTCGCATTAATGTCTCCTGCCATAGTCGATGAACCCGCAGGATCGCCTCTAACGTGAAGTTTTTTTCAAGGGCCCTCTTATCCGAGAGATAAAAATGCGACAAGACAAAAGCTTGATTCTCAAATATCCGTATCATATTATCATT
The DNA here is from genome assembly GCA_905333005.2 of Lycaena phlaeas. Lineage (NCBI taxonomy): Eukaryota > Metazoa > Arthropoda > Insecta > Lepidoptera > Lycaenidae > Lycaena > Lycaena phlaeas. The sequence continues at coordinate 6,220,649 of HG995176.1, forward strand.
AAATTTTTATTTAAGTGTTGCATAGTATTTTTGAAAATTTTAACTGAATATAGAGCATATAATGAACACCATAAGTTATTTCATACCAAGTTTCTATTATGCATGGTCATGTGATCTTCACAGTCGCCCGCATTCCTTCTTGAGTAAATAACAAGCAGTCACAACACAGAAAACAAACATCTATACGAATGAAGCGCGAAACTCGTCGCAAAATACGGGTGTACGTTTCAGTTGCTACAAAGTGGAGCTTTTGCGGAATTAAGGTTACTATTCTTTTTAGGCCTAACAACTAGCTGAAAATACGATAAAAGGAAGTGCGTCGCGTCGTGCAGTAGCCGCTTGAAGTAAGAACAATATAATTTTCATTATATGCATTGTACACCGATACATATAGCATAGGATACGGTATATAAAACGACCTTCACCGAGATGCTTATTTGATGAAACGTATTTTATATTTAATTTAATGATTAATTAATAATTTAAAAAAAAAAATTTTTAAACATTTTTCCGGTTTGATTATTTGACAAATCGATTCTATACCAATCGAAAGTATGAAGCCCATAGAATATGCTGACATTAGGTTGCCTATTATTTTCTGGTCACAACTCTCGGTTCCCACGTGTAAACAGGTAAATCGATGCTAGAGCATTTTGCAAATCATACCCTGGGCTGAATTCTTTTAGGCAACCCATGTTTATTGACACAACATGTTTATTGACATATTAAATTGAACATAAAACAAGTTTCATCAAATAAGCATCTTGGTTAAGTTCGTTTTATATACCGTATCTTAGACTAATAATGTGCATATATAACATGAACCTATGTCTGTACACTCATAACGTCTAAACTATTTATCAGAATATAACAATAGATGTTTCATTAGATGAGTCATGCGCTAGTAATAAATATAGGCTACTACAAAATATTTTATAGTAGTTAGTTCTTTAGTCCTAGTTCGTAAGAATATTTTCTTGTTTCGTACTTTTTAGGGTGCGTTATAAGGTATAATACATTTGTGAAAATAAGATCGAAAACTTTTAAGTTTTCGATCTTATTTTCGATTCGATACGTCAACGTTCTGCTAAGCTTCGCTTGGAATAATCGTAAACCGAATAGAAAATACCTACGAGTTCGCTTGCACTTAACATGCCTAAAATATTATAATATAGTCAGGTAATAAAAAAATGGTTCCTATTTATATAAAATTTAGCCCTTAATAAAAACGGGTAAAAGTTTATAAAAAGAGAATTACCAATTAACAAAAAAGATTTCCTCGGATCGAGTTCCGTTCTAACTCGTTAAATTATTCTGAATAGTATTGAAAACTTTTATAACGATTTTATGTGTTCAAGTTCTAACACTCCATAAAATTTTAATCGACTTGAAAATGTTTTAGTTTTTTTTTTTAATTACTTAAATTATTTGAAACGGAATATTTACCATGTTTTTTATTTCAAAGACAGACCTTCTTTGAAATAAAAAATGTGTGTGTGTGTCAGCTCCGACGCACGACTGGAGTTTACTCCTCAAGTACGAGTATCTAACCATACGCAAAAATAACTTCACAATTACAATGTTAATTATTATAATTGATCAGAATTAATTTGAAACATCAAATCAAATCAAATCAAATAATATTTATTTCGTAGGCAAATTACATAGCACTTGAAACATGTCAATTTTTTTTATAAGCTAATGCTAGATTCGCAAAGTAGCAGTTTTCCTCAGAGAAGAATCTAGCAAGAAACTCTGTAGGATTGCTCTTTTTAAAATATAGTTTTACAATTTTTGTAAGTACATCAAAATAACAACATACTAATATACAAATAAATAATAACAACATGCTAGTTACATAAATTAATTCAAATTTGCCTAAAATAAATAAGTAAATAAATTTGGACCCCGCAACAGATCAAAACAAACAAGAGGATGTTAATAAAAAGAAAACAAAAAACCAAGCGAGGTAGAAACTGCATAACACGACCAGCCACCACAGCGGCACCTTCACATAGGCCAGGACGCGTGTGCCAGCGTCAACCTCTTCCACATATTAGAGGGAAGTGGAGGACCCATCACACAACGCCACCACTGCAATGGCATAAGCGAGCATGACATGTCATACGTTTCACCTTAATACAAGTTTAATTTATCATACTGCAGGCTCAAAATTTATATACATTCTAAATAAATACAGCTTGATAGAAGAGCAGTTCAATCCCAAGGATTTGCGTCATCGAAATATTCATTAATCTTATAATATCCTTTTTTACTTAGTTTTTGTTTGATGACAATCTTAAATTTCTTGGGGCATAATTCCTGTATATTAGAAGGGACCCTGTTGTAAAAGCGTATACATTGACCCACAAAAGACTTACTTACTTTGTTAAGTCGACTACTATAGGGCACTAGCTTATTTCTATTTCTAGTATTTACATTATGAATATCACTTTTTTGTTTAAATAGATGAAGGTTATTTTTGGTATACATTAAATTTGTGAAGATATATTGTGATGTTAATGTTAATATATCAATATTTTTAAAAAAATCCCTAAGAGATTCCCTGGGACCCAATTTATAAATAGCTCGAATAGCTCGCTTTTGCAGAATAAATATGCGCTCGGTATCAGCGGCATGACCCCACAGCAAAATGCCATAGGCCATAAGACTATGAAAATAACTAAAGTAAACTAACCTGGCGGTTTGAATATCCGTCAGGTTCCTTATCTTTTTAACCGCGTAAGCTGCAGAACTGAGCTTATCCGCTAACTTGTCAATATGAGGGCCCCATTGCAATCTAGAATCTAAAGTAATACCTAAGAACAAGGTTGTTTCCACAAGGCACAATTTTTCTCCTTTTATCTCTATATCCGTATTAACTTGTCCTACGTTGGGCAGAGTAAATTTAACACATTTTGTTTTCTTTTCATTGAGCACAAGATTATTTGCAGTAAACCACTCAACAACTTTATTAATGGCATTGTTTACGTCGTCATATTTATCCTGTTGTCGTCTAACTTTAAAAAGTAAAGAAGTATCATCCGCAAACAACACTATATCATGACAGTTATTTACAAGACTCGGTAGATCATTTATATAAATTAGAAAGAGAAACGGACCAAGAATTGAGCCCTGCGGGACACCCATGGTAACCGCAGACCCACCTGACACTTTTCCGTTTACATCAACCCTCTGTACGCGTCCATGTAAGTAAGACTTTAAAAGGCTCAGTGCACTGTCTCTCACACCGTAATAATGAAGTTTCCTGACCAAGGTACTGTGATCAACGCAATCGAAAGCCTTGGACAAATCGCAAAATACACCCAAAGCGTCATGCGACTCCTCCCAGGCATCAAATATGCATCGTATTAGTTCAACACCTGCATCGGTTGTTGAACGACCCCTGGTAAATCCAAATTGCTTGAAATGCATTACTTTATTGGAATAAAAGTGAAATTGCAATTGATCTAAAATTAGTTTTTCAAATATTTTACTTAGCGTTGGCAATATAGATATAGGTCTAAAGTTGGTGGGGTCAGACTTACTGCCAGCTTTAAATAAAGGTATGACTTTACTGCACTTCATTAAATCAGGAAAAACTCCATTATCAATACATTTATTGAAAACCATAGCTAGATGGGGAGCTATGCAGTTTATGATGGAGTTGATTATTGTGACGGAAAGGCCATGCAGATCAGCGGTTTTTTTAACAGTCAGTGATTTAAAAGCTTTTACAATTGAGTATGCATTGACGTGATGGAATACAAAGACAACCTTGGACTCGACCATGTTCATCTTCAACAAAGATTCAGCTAGAGTGGGAGAAGAATTTAGGTATTTGGTAGTCGAAACTGGGATGTTAGTAAAGAATTTATCAAAAGCTTCGGCAACCTCAAGATCTGTACTGATACAATTTCCATCAATATTCAATTTAAAATCGAGATTGCGTGGTTTGGCTTTACCAGTCTCGCTGTTTATAACTTGCCAAGTTGTCTTTACAATATTCTTACTATTAACAATCTTATTCTTTATGAATCTAGATTTAGCCTCATTACATACACGCTTAAACAATTTAGAATAATTACGAACATACTCAACAAATGACGGACTATTGTTCACTGTTTTTTCATCATATAGACTGTACAATTTATTTCTACTAATCATAATTCCTACTGTTGCCCAATCACTAAACTTTAGACAATCGTTAACTTTCAAAATTTTAGGTTTAAAAACAGTATCATATTCCACTTTAGTAACATTAAACACCTTATTGTATAACATATTTGGATCTTCACAAAATTCCAGATTTGTAATTTTTGAACTTACATTATTATTAAACATTTTTAATCTAGCCTTAGTAACTGGTATGTATTCGATATTCTTTTTCGTTTTGTTTGAATTTATTTTAAAATCTGCCCTTAGGCCGCTATGATCAGACCTTAATTTGTTTATGACATTCATGTTTGTGGATTCTAGATTTGTAAATATATTATCAATACAGGACTTAGTATTAGCTGTAGTTCTAGTAGGTTCTAGAAATAGATTAATCAAATTGTAACATTTGAAGAATGTTAAAATCTTTTTTGATAATGTTGACGTAACTAAAAGATCTATATTAAAGTCTCCACAAACAATGATGCCTTTATTTGTGTAATTTAATTTATGAAGAACAGTTTCCATAATTTCTTCAAAAATATCATAGGATCCATTTGGATTTCTGTATACGCTAACTACAATAACCGGCTCCAATTCTATACAAGCTATCTCTATGGTTCGTTCAACTGAAAGATTTACAATATCAGTGCGTTCTTTATATTTAATAGAATTGTTAATAATAATTAAGGATCCTCCAGAGTCCCTAATCGCACTCTTTCTGACAAACGAACTACCAATATGGTGGTTGTAAAAATTAAACATGAGCTGGTTGCTATTAAGCCAGTGTTCAGTAATGCAAAGAATGTCAATTTTGTCATAGGTCAAGAGAAGTTCCAACTCATGAATTTTACTAGACATGCCTTGAATATTTTGAGAGATAAGTTTTAAATTGCAATCAAGTTTCTTAGTATCATTTATATTCATAGTCATAGAATTATTTAAGGGCATGTCACTAGAAACATTGCTAGAGTTAACAGTCTCTGTTGTCTGGTCACTTAATTTAAATGCTCTATAGGAGCAGTCAAATCCACCAAAAGAGTGGATGGTCGGTGTTGACTAGAATAAGAATGACTAGAATAATGATGACTAGAATCAAGTGATTGTATACAATTAATGTCATTAATACTACTCTGCTCAATAGAAGCAGTCGTCAAGTTAGCCAAAAGGTTGGCGGAATCTATATAATAGGACAGCGACATTGCTATCTGTCTTTTACTAAGTTGATTAAGGTAAAATTTACCTCTTGTCGAATAATATTTTTTAACAATCGAGTTGAAATCTATACAATGAAATTTATTATTATAACATGTCATATTATGTAGCATCATATTCAGATTATGTCTTGTATTATTGTTATCTTTACTCCCATTATTACAGAAAGGAAATGTAAACAAAATAATTTTTCTAATATTATTAATAGCATTTAACCTTGAAATATAAGTGGCTAAGTCCTCTTTGTTTACATTTCCAGGTTTGCCTATTAAAATAGTCAATACCGTGTCATTTTCAAACTTTGATGACAAGATTGTCTCCAAAATCTGAGAACAATCTGCCCCTGGTATACAATTATTTATGATATTATGATTATTACATTGGTTAAGGTTACGGTTAAGGTGGCAACCCATATTTTTACCTAATTCATCGCTGTACATAATTAAGTTTGTCAATTTTTTGTTAATGTTAACAGTATTAGGTGAGAGAGAAGCAATATTTACTTGATTATTGGTTTCATTGGGATACATGGTATTAGATACAAAGCTTTCAGGAATATACTCTACAGGCACCTGATTTGGGTTAACACTCAGCCTTGATTGGTTTGTGGATAAACACTGACAGTTACACTTATAGTTTTGCATTGATTCCACCCGTTCTTCGTTATAATTACACAAGTCAATTAAACCGTTCATTGCTGAGATGTGTCCCGCTATTTCTTTTTGAGCTATTTCATATTTTGTTGTTATGGACCTCAGTGAATCATATAATGTTGTTAACTCTGTTTGCAGCTTAAGTGTTTCGGTCTCATATGTGCCTTTAACCTTCTCATATTGACTCTTATATGATATATATTTGGTTTTAACTGAACTATTATTTTTTATTAATTTTGTCACCTTACTGTATAGTGTTTTATTTTTCAGTAAGAGGTGTTGGGTTTTTCTTATATATTTCTTTATATTTCTATATTTTTTTTTTTTGTTATAATTATTGATATTTATAACAAAAAAAAAAAGCAATATAAATACATCGACACTAATAGAAACAAACAAGCCCAATAACATATAGTATATAGGTATAGTCGCCTATACAGCATACCCTATGTACGTCTCAATACACTCACAGCTAAATTAGAAAGTTGCGCACTAAAGGTGCGCACCAAAAACGTGACACTTTTTCGTTAGTTCAGTTGGTTTTACCCCTCGGATTTTTCTCATACCAGGCGCCTTATATATGAAAATCGATTCTTAAGGAGTAAACTCCAAAAACTTGGTAAATATGTATTCATATTAAGTCTCGTAAATAATCTTGTTTAGTTCATAAATTTTATATGAGCTAACAGCCCGCGGCTTCGCTCGCGTTAAATTCGGAGTAGCACAGTTCCGATGTACGTACTACGTATAGTAAACACAGACAGATTTTTTTATGAACTACCCTATAGGTCTCATCTTCTATATATAATGACGAACTTACAAACTTTTATCCCCTATTTCAACCCCCCAAAGCTTTTTTTCGCGACAATAAGTAGCCTATGTCTTTTCCCAAGCTCAAATCTATCTCTGTTCCAAATTTCATCAAAATCGGTTTAGTGTTTTAGGCGTGAAAGCGTAACAGACAGACAGACAGAGTTACTTTCGCATTTATAATATTATTAAGGATAAGGATTAAGGATATTAAGGATTAAGGGTATTTGTGCAATAAACAAATAAAAACAATTTTAAAAAAATATAATTATTTTTATCCGCAACTGTATAATTTGTAGGTGAAGTTGATCTCTCATCACTTGAGCCATTTGCCAGTTTACTTGCATCAACGTAGAATATCAACGCCATTACGTAGCAATCCCTAGAAACTTCTAGATTAACAAATTACGTCTATAAGTGGTAGTGACAATATTTGATTGATTAATTTCCGTTGTTCTTCGCTTCGATAATACTTTAGGATTCAGAGTGCACTTCGGCAGTTTCTAGTTCAAAGGATCCAATTAAGGTTCTATTGTTATGTCTATGCTCAAATTATCTCAAAGGTAGCTTTATTTTACTTCATTTTTTCTAGACGAATACGAAATGGGCGATTGGTGATAAAATACAATTATTAGTCTTATATACACCCATAGATTTAAATGCTCATTATTTTTTTAATGCTGAACCTTTTGCGAACTTGATGCGCTCTGTCAAAAAAGCACCTAAGCCGATTTACACGAGTTGACAGCTGCAGTAGAGTTGCAGTTTTTCCGAAAGCGGAAAACGATTCGGCCGCTTATAACCATTTAATATTTAGCAATAAGACATACTGCACTAATGTGTATGGTAAATTATGGGTGTGGTTATTTAAAGTTGTTATAAAACAAGTTCTTTTTTTTATAAATAGAACAAAAAACTAAGCTTAACTTCTATGGTTTAGCGACACAAAGTGGGTCGTGGCTTCCGAAACAAGAGACTTCCATCGGTCTTTATCCTGCGCAACCTTTGACCAGACCCGAGCTAACGCAGGTCAGCATCCACCAATAAAACTTGGTGACGAAGCTTCTGAGTAGACAAAAGAAAGTCCGCATCTATGAGACCGTCATCAGACCAACTCTTTAATATAAAACAAATAAAATAAAATTATAACACGTTATTTTTCTTTTTTCGAAAGGTCTATGTCTAGGTCTACTTTTAGGCCTGATAACCTTTAAGCTCAATCGGTAGGTTAAGTATAATATACTTTATAGCGAAAAAAAAAGTTTGTAACTAAGTCTGGGGGGTCGGAAGTAGAAGATAGTTTCTAACCACGGGTCCTGTAATATTAAAACAGTTTCTTTAGCAGTGTGAGGTGTTACGTTGCAGATTGATTAGTCGGGATTGACTTGGATCTTTTTCATCTTAGTTCAAAGTTCTGTACAGTTGATATCAATTATTGCTTGACTGGATTTGAGGAAGTTGAAATATTACGACATAGAGTGGAGCTGATTTTCCTTTTGTTTTATTCTTATATTAGTAGTGTCCACTGAAGAGGTTTAACTAGTGTATTTCACACTGTGAGTTCTTTAGCTGTATTTTCTCTGTGTACACCATTAATATTACAAAGTATTTTAGTAGAACTAGTGCCATGTCGGAACTCTACAAATCAAACTTAAATTAGAACATATTAAAAATATATTCTAATTAATATAAAATTTACCATAGTAACAATTTTATTAACTAGTGTATGGCACAAATTAAAAACATAATAAGAATTAAAAAAAGCCTTATAGTAACATGAAAATTAACTCAAGATCTTTGCCTTTAAGTTAATTTCTTGAAAAAATAAATTATAGTTAATATTGAAATTTGTTATAGATATTCTATAGCATTTTATAAACGGTGATTGGGCTGAAAATTCTTAATTAACCTAATTAAATTAATTCGACGACGAGCGAACTCTAAACACTTTTTTATTAGTTCCCCCTGCGTACAATAAATTTTGAGAGCTGGTAAATTTTACATTTGAATGATTTTGTTCAATAATATTATGGTCACTCTGCTCTCTAATAAAAACCTCTCGAGAGCGATGTTTTGTTAGGCGATTTAGAGCGTAAATAAATGCCGAACGCAATTTGAACTTTAACTAGTGAATTTTTTTTATTTAATATTCACCACTCGATTTCAGGGAACCTAATTATATTATTATGCTTGGTCTTTTTCTACTATTGGTATTTTTAGGTTTCTCTTTGGATTGAAGTTTATTTCCAAAGTCCGCTTATGCATGCGATACTCATGCAACTAACCTCCCTACCACTCACTATTTAAGAATCAATACTTTTAATCAACTCGTCATTAATAATAAGTTTATGTTGAATTAGTTAGGTTCATATTCAGGAACGTGTGTATTTTATAGATAAACTGCTATTTTAGACATATAATACATACGAAATATTTATTCAGCTTGTATGTATAAATATAATATGGAATCTTACTACTTATACGTTTACATAAATTATATTATATAATAATGTCCTAGAAATCATAATTTTATAAATTTGCTAAAATATTCAGCTAATGTTTTGAAGCTACATCACATTATCACAATCTTCATCAACTGAACATATTATAAGGTGACCCATCCCTTGCTACTCGCACCCAACACGGACCGGCTACTGCTCGGAGATTATCTTCCCACCTGGCTAATGGCCGACCAACTACCTGTCTAACGCGACCTCCATTCTTGTACCTTTTAATATTTTTATAATCATATAATCTACTCATATGCTGAATCTACATGCTGTTTTCTGTAAAACTCTTGTATAATTCAAAAAAAGACAGAGAATACGGACTACGAATAGAATTAAATATTTATAACATTATCAAATTTCAAATTTCTAAACTAAAAGTTCATAAAATAATCGACAGCCAATTGACACTCTTTAGGATTTTAAAATTTCTGAACGCACTTATAATTATTTGGCAACCAAGTGACACTGGAGACCGGAATTCATAAACTGCTTCTTTCTATCGTCACTAACTTATCTCCTTCTCAACTTCCGTTATCAGGCATTCATCAACAGAACAAGTAGGTACTGTAGTTATAATCTATCTCTGTTCCAAGTTTCATCAAAATCGGTTCAGTGGTTTAGGCGTGAAAGCGTTACAAAAAAACAGACAGAGTTACTTTCGCATTTGTAATAATAGTAAGGATATTGTAACTAGCACACTAACAATATTTTATTATGGGCATTTTTGTCCGAAATGAACATTTTCTATATTACCCACAAAATTTACTTTCTACTTGAGGCATGTTACAATATGATAAGCTCTGGTGGAACCTAGTCACGTAACACGATAAATACGCAGGAAGCTTCACGATCACAAATCTAAAAAAATATATGACTTCACCTTTTAGCTTTCTAGCCAAATTGATCGAAACACGATGCATCAATTATTATAATAATAATCCTATAATGTAAGAAACACAAACAACGTTGTTTTAAATTATAAGGATTCCTTTTTATAAGACTGTACTTACTAATAATTGTCGTATAACCGTAAATAAAAAAAAAGGTAGAAAATAATAATATATTAATGATCTTTTAGCTCCGCCAAAGGGAAGAAAATATAATTTCGATTCGAAATATCTTTTGAAATATAAAATAGTTCCATTACTTATCACGCAATAATGAATGTCTCTAATAAATGCCTTATTTGCAATTTAATTGAGCGATGCCTTCATTTGACACTGATTGAAGGTTGTATACACAATTTGCTTTAAATCTCTTCCACTCCAATCCAATTTGAATCGGCAACTAGACGTTCACCTAATTTGTCAGAGGCGAACCAATATCGCCTTAACCCACATCGTGTTTTCCTTAACAAACCGTTTTTTTTTTGTTTTATTGTTATTATTTATTTAGCATACAGAAATATACTATATCTTAATTATTATACTTAACGTGCATTTAAATCAAGGAGGTTAAACACAGTCAGTGAAATAAATTTTATGTGGTTATCAAAAGTGATGCATGTGAGTAATTTTTTGGTTCAATAGAATTTCACCACAGGACATCGCGTAAAAGTCCAAATCTCTACCCACACAACCTTCATGTTCAGAAATTCTCGACAGTTCGATTTTTTTTGTTTTTCCTTTACTTTTACTTTCGCCGCATTAGGCCGGATAAGTCTTTGTGTCCATTAATCTTTCGTCTCAAAATAAATTATAGTATCTTATCGAATCTTAACATTTGTAGAAAAAAATATTATATGACCGAATTAAAAATTTATTGTATATCACTAGAAAAACATAAATCTACACGGGCTGAATAATGACAAAAGACTTCTTACAGTAACCTACATTTTCTTTTCTTAGCTCATTGATTTCTCAGTTTTTGCGCTTGGCTGGTAAACGTCAATCGCACTCAAACAACGGTCTCTTGCTTTCATAATAAATTCCATTTGCAACGGTATTTAACTTACAGACGACGAAAACTTTGCAACTTTGGACTATTAATAGTTACAATGAGCTAAAGATGCTACGGAATTTAATAAGATTAGTACAGTTGACAAACTCGGTGCATTTTAATGCAATTTCATTTTTGGTTCGCAAAGCAATTAATTAACACTGCAAGTGTTTGGTTCTTTTTTTTTTAATCTTATTTATTTTATAAAAGTGTTTGGTTCTTACTTCTTTTAAATTGTTACTATTAGGTTATCTTAATCGGTTCCTTATTGACTAACAATAGTTAACCATTTATGGAAGTAATTTTAAAATATTTCTCAGATCTTTATTTAGTCAAAATATAAAGATTTTTATTTTTTTTTCTTTTTGACATTTCCGCTTTAAAACGCGGTTACCTATAATGGCGTCGCGCGTGACGTCAAGAGGTGCACAACAAACATAATATTAATGTATTCTAAATTTATGGTTTTGCGAAAATTCGTAACTCACACCACTCTACCCTGTTGCTTTGTTATACTCAACGGATTGATTAAAATTAGCCTTTATTATTTGGAATAAAATATTATAGAGGAAAATCGAATAGGAGTAGTTAAGAATCCATAAAGAAATATAACACTTGTGAAGTCCGAATTAAAGACATGCATTATATAATTTAATAGAATTATGCTAATTATTATGATGCCGCACATTAAAAGATATAAGAGCCTTGTCATAAACTTCTACCCATAACATTTGCGAGGATAAATCACGAGCAACACATTGCTGTAATTACAGTTTGATGTCAGTAATAAAGCAATGTCGGAGGGTGTTATAACAAAAATACTTGTTCAGACTTACTCCAGCGTGGAATTCAAAGGATGAAGTATGAAACCTATTCATCTGTACGCATGCTTACTGTTCCCAGTTTGTGTATCTAGGTTAATCAAGTAGGCTCTCATTCAGATCATATTCAATGAAATCCTGGAGATATCATGATGTATATGAATGATATAAAAGTAAGTAAAGTATCAACCCTTTATGTCCCACTGCTGGGCACGGGTCTTCTCCTCGAAATTAGGCGAGGAGGCTAATGGCCCAATAGTTCACCGCGCTGGCCTAGTGCGAGTTGGTGAATTTCACATACCTTCAAAAACTATCAATCTCATCAGGCATACAGGTTTCCTCACGATGTTTTCCTTCACCGGTGAGCGAGCGATGGTCTCGTGTTTGGGGTGCACTTAGAAATTAGAAAAACCCATTTCAAGGCACACACGGGGGGGTCAGGATCGAACCCGGTCCTCTCGCATAAGAGACCGAGTCCATCCACCACTGGACCATCGTCACTCACTCATGATCATGATGTATATGAATGTAATATTTGACCACAAATTTTGGAATTTGTTATAACAAATATGGTGAGCTTCACTAATGTACGGTTAAATAATTCACGTTGCTGATAGTACAAATATGTGCACGACACTTACGTACTGCAGTAATAAATCCATTTTGATTGAAAATTTATCAATTTATCAATACAATTGGGTACAATTTTGTCATTTATATTCCATTCATCTCGTCCATATATCCAATTTTTGAAGGGGGAAGAGGGATGACTTAGGTTGCAAGAGTACTTTCACACAATTTTGTAATTTTTAAATTCTTTAAATAATAATGGTGTCAAGCAGTTATTTTATATTTCAGCACAGCTATTAGATCGCCAGTCCTGTCCTGGCTGGTTCTCTGGCACAAAGATCTAACATAGGTTCACTGACCTGGAACCGTAGTGGGCGTAGTCTCTAGTGATTACTTTATTATAATGGGTGATGTTGATTAAAATCAAAAAATCATTTTATAGTACTACAAAATAGTACTACCAAAGTATCTTTTTGAGCGTCAATTGAATCTACCATCGGTTCCAAGGCAAGCCCACTGAGAAGAACCGGCACAACAAACTAAGTGAAACTAATCTTTTCAAACAATTTTACATGTTTTTCTGAAATGCATGGAAGGAACGCTCTATTCCAAAGGTGTGGTCTTCCAAATCTTCCATGAAGATTATGAGATAATTATAAGATTATAAGATATTAACTACTTTGTAATAACTCCTTCTCTTTAATAATTAGTTTTATCTTTTAAGCATAGGTTAGCATTTTACATAGCATTACACAGGTTAAATTTAGTTATTTACAAATAACTATTTTAATTTATTAATTCATTATTCGACTCCTAAGCATATAGATAGATTATCAGAACATTTACAGAGGTTAGATAAGCACCTGCTTAATCACATATAATATGGTTAATTATAAATAGATATCACGCGTCTCTGATTACAGTTGGAGCATCGCTTTTGTAACTTAAGCAATTAGCGCATGTAAATTAATAGTTAGTAAACGTTACGCTAAATTATACTATTCATATTAAATAATATAATGACCATGATCAACTGATAAACAAACTCAATAGCAAAAAATAGCAGAAACATATGGCACCAGTATTAAAAAAATAAAAGCGATAAAATCCGTAAAAGTTGTTTCATTAAAGTTTTAAAATATGCCAACCAGATGTTTATCTAATAATAGATGTTATCCTCACTAATATTATAAATGTAAAAAATAAGCATATAATATATACGGTCGAATAGAGAAACGTCTCCTTCCTTGAAGTCGCTTAAAAAGTAAGAATGTTACACTACATATTACAAAATTACTCAAATGATCATCATGAAACTTCGTCTCGGGGATACTAGAAGTAACATAGGATACATTCAAAAAGGATTTTTTTCCTAACGCGGTCGAAGCCGCGGACATCAGCTAGTATCTAATAAATTCAAAACATCTGAGTTATACATCATTAGAAACACAAACAGATTAGTGGTCAATACCAGAGTCAATAACCAGATTAGTAGCGCTCAAAGGTTTTAGTTTTGCTAGAAACTAAAACCGATGATCGAAATTTCTGATGTTACTAATTTACAGATGTGATTGCTTAACATTATTAACATAATGAACTTAATTTGGTATCTATGATAAATTAATGCAAGCTAATAGAATAAAAACATGTATGTAAGAAGATATCGTATTATAATAATGTAGTAAGTATACAACAAAAATGGTTCTGCGTGTAACAGTGAAAAGTCGCAATGGGCGGTTGCGCCTTTTTATCAATCTAGTCCTAGTATTTCCCGCTTTATAAGTCTGCGGTGTCTATATTCAATTATTTCGTGATATGCCAGTTTCAGTCATTATTCTAAAAGTTATAAAAAATGAAATAACATTCCTCATATTTTCAAACATACATAGTTCTCTAAAAGAAAATATAATATGAAATTAGTGAAACAGCTTGTTTTATTAAAGATAGGAAAAAACTTATCAACAATATTCCCGAAAAATAAATCGGCGAATTAATTATAGTGAACGCGATTGTATAAATATACAACACTATTTTGATTCGGTCGCATTTCCTTAATAAAAACTTAGCTTAGACATAATGATAAAGAGGACGAGGATAATAAATTAAAAATAAATTTATATTAGACAGCGATATCACAATGAGTTACTATTAATTAAAATAAGTATTTAAGTGTTAATTTAATACTTATTTATTATTCCTTGAATATTATTGTAAAATAGCGATGCAATACTCACAATATCTTGAAAGTAACGGGAGTAAAATGCTAAGAGATATTTTAAGTAAATTTAAGTAAATTTTTAAATTGTAAATAGTATAGCTTAAGCATAACCTAATATTCGAGAACGTTTTAAAAGGTCAAAAAATTTGCTTTATGTGAGACTTATCTTAACTCTGTACATCTATTGCTTCTACTTATAGTTAATATAAGTATAATTCGGTTTATTATTTTTGCTGAAAAGTTGTGTTTTTGCATTATTTTATTCTTGGGGCGGTGATATTATGTGCTACATTGAAAGGGCTTTTCTATTTAGTGATAAGTTATTTTTAAATTATTTTTTCTAAAAACAAAATCTTGGAAAAGAAAATACATTATCAGTAGGTACCATCTTATATATAATAGTTCTAGTGTAACGGTGTACGTTATTGAACTCCTCTGAAACGGCTGAACCGATTTTCATAAAATTTTGTGTACATATCGCGTAGGTATGAGAATCGGACAACATCTATTTTTCATCCCCTCAAATGTTTCGTTTTTTTTTTTGGCAGAACGAAGTCTGTCGGGGCAGCTAGTAATAATATTATAATACTATATGAAGAAGAGCTGATATTATTATGGGTAATATTAGTTTATTAACGGAATTTAATAAATACAACAACTAACGTCCCATTTTCCAACCTAAATCAATATTTTGTTATTTATATTAACTTTTTGTTTGTACCTATATATTTTATAGTATCGGGGGCAGTATGGTAGCACTTGATTTGCTTCACATCCTCAAATACTTTTAAAAATTTGTCTATTCACCACGCCTTAAATAATATTAAAGAAATAAGTAATAAAAACCAAATCGAGTTATATTTGAATAAATGTCACAAAGACATTTGACCTCAACAAAAAAACTTAATTAAAATTACGCAAATTAACGTTATAAGGTTTTTCAATAATGGATTCTTGATTGAAGTTATGATAATTTTTTTTTAAATTTCCGACCGTCTGTAGACAAAATCATATTTGCAAATTATATCCGAAAATTAATTATTCTTATCACTTTCCATTAAGCTAATCAATCTCGATTCTTGTGTCGGCACCAGGACTTCATTTATATGAATGAATGAATGAATATTCTTTATTATGCACATACATTACTAAAACATAAATGAATAACAAAAGAAATATTTTTTTTAAACCGCTTTCGATGTCCAAATTAAAATTTTATATTCTAGTTCCAATAGTGTATTTAATGAAAATAATCAAGTACACCTAAAACTTGCCGAGGCATTATTATCAGGCAGTAAGTTAGTTGAAGTGGCAATGGGTTGGTCCCACACTCAAAAGAACGGATGGCTGGTGGGCCAATAAGATTCAAGAGTGGAAGCCGTGTTTAGATAGACGAAGTGTTGGTCGGCCATTAAACAGGTGGGAAGATCTCCGTGAAGTGGCATGGGATCGGTCATCTTGGCGTTCATTGAGGGTGGCCTATGTTCAGCAGGTGGACGGACAAAGTGATGATGATGATGATAAAGTTAGTAAATATAAGTTTTTAGATAAACGAATAATGATTATCGTGCTTCTGTAAATGAAATTGTGAAATGTAAATGGTGAATTTTGGCTTTTTTTCCACTGCGACCCATGCACTACACCGCTGACTTTTAATTGTAATTGACATTTTAACAAACGTGCGTAGCCTCTGCGGCACGGTGGAGCTGCAGCCTTATTCACATAATAGCTGTGTTTAAAAAAGTTAAGCGTAAATATTAAATTGGACTTAAGGCGGTTCTCTTCTTTATAAGAACGGCTGTGCTTACTTGTATGATTTACATTTGTAAACATCTACAGACAATGTTTACCCATAATGCCTCTGTGATATGAATATATTAATAACGTAAAAGTATGCGTAAGCACTCTTGTGGCCTACGTAATACCAGCGTTAGGCTTCTAATATAATGTAATATTAAGCCATTTTGCTTTACGTTTGGGTTTATTTTCGATATTTGTATAATAAAATATACGAATTTGCAATATGGTTGTGCTCAAATATTTTTAATTATGTGAGCTTTACTTACCCAATCCGGCAATTATTTATGAAGATGCATATTTACAAAATCCACATTGAAATTAGCTACTCAGTTTTTTTGCCAAGTCATAAAAGGTAACATAAAAACTATTTTATCTTCTAAACTCCGGTCGTTAGTTTTTGGTCCGCAAAATTTTTTGTGATGAACTAAGTTTACCGATACTTAAACAATTTCGATTACAAGTTTGGTGTACCACTCTAAAGCTTTTCTAAGTTAGGATGAAGGACTTCGAATTTATTTATTGTTACCTTACATTTATATCTCAAAAATAGTTTTTGAAAAAGAGAAAGCTAATTAAACTGCCGCCAAAAAAAAGTCCTTTTAGATTCTCTTGTCATGTAAAAAATCATCATCATCATTGTCCGCTGCTGAACATACGCCTTCTTCAATGAAGTAAGGAATAGAAAAAATATGATTTTTTTTTAGAAGGATAAAATCATTTTACCACAGCATTAGCTCTTTTAAAGCAGTCTCAAATAACCCTAGGCCTATCGAGGTAATGCTCTGAAAGGCTTTACATTTAAAAGTTATATCCTGTCCTAAAAGTTTCTTTGATAAAAACATCTACAAGTGTAAACGTATTTATAACTATAGTAAAAGCCGTTCTCTTGTAGGTAATGAATAATATATAGATTACAGATAAGTTGTCTATTAAAGTGTATTTATTATCTACTTCTGATGGCTGAGTTGACTCTTCTTCTTTCTCATTATCACTTGGAGCCTCTTTTTATGAGGCATACGTAATACTATTCATATTATCTTTAGTAACATCTAGATGATCGGATTTCGTAGGAATGACCGAAATTATCATCAATGAAAGAAGGAAGACTCTGCAGTATCAGTACTTCTTCTACGACGTCAATTATATTATTCCAGAAGTTTATGAGTATACTGATACTTATTCTGCGGCTACCGGCTACCACCGTGAGTCCTGGATATGCCCAGGGACAACCCATCCACTGCGATTTCCACACAAAAAAGGGAACGCGTAGATAGCAAATATCGCATAGATATTAAAAGGGATGCAAAATCACATTTAACGTTAGAATATGCACGTATAAGCCATCATATAAAATATAATTCGAATATTACTTATACTCGGTTTAACTGTATATCAAAATTCAATAATGTTTCGACTGAAACTACAATTGGTTATAACGAGTAATAAAACGTGACTGAATAATGAAATTGATAAGATTTTTTCGTTCGGTGTTCGTACCCACTTATATTTGTTTCAATTATGAATCCGTATCGGACATTTTGAATGATTTCAATCACTCTTCGTGACTGCAATGTGAATATAAATGATTTATTTTAGTTTTGTTTCTATTAAGTCTTTTTTTAATTCAGGAGAAAGATTTTGGTATCATGAAATCAAATATAACAGACAATACATTTTAGAGTTTCAATTTATGAAACAAACTTTTTTAGTTTGAGATCTAAAATGATCATACATATTATATTCCGATACATCTGTATCGGATATTATTGTGTTTACTTGTTGATAAATCTATTGTGTATTGTTTTTGATGTTGTTTCAATAAGGACTCACGATGACACGTTATATTAAATTTTTATCTTTGCTTAAAGTCGAGATGGTGTTTAACGTATTTCACATTATTTTACTTAAAACGGTTAACGTTAGCGTAGGACGTATTAATAAATTTAAATGGCAAAATGTTAGGTGTTATATTATGTTAGGCATATGCAAGATTTTAATTTGTCTTAGGGCCTGTTTCACAATCTCCCTTTAAGTTCCCTATAGGCTATTGGCAACATGTTTGACAGATGTTTGACAGATACTCCATACTCTATCTGTCAAACATCTGTCAAATATGTTGCCAATAGCCTATGGGGAACTTAAAGGGAGATTGTGAAACAGGCCCTTAATACATTTTTTTATTTAATTAATATTAAAGACCTAAAATAATAGGTACCTTTAGTAAACGGATATATAAAAATATTTTTTTATTCAAAATTTACATTATGTATTCCAATTTTGAGACGGGTGATGATCTCTAAAGTGTACATATACAATAGGTACATGACAATGATTGTTTTGTTATGGTACATATCTTATGTACTGGTTATGTATTTAGGGTACAAGTCGTTCCACTGAGCAATGACTTTCGTGCTAATTATTTATTGTGATAATATTTGAGTTATTCCACTGAGCAATATCTCGAGTACATCTCTTTATTGTAAAAAAAAAAGTAAAGTATCAACCCTTATATGTCCCACTGCTGGGCACGGGTCTCCTTCCTCGAAATCAGGCTCTTTATTGTACTTTTATATTATTTTAAGCCTACGCCATAAGTTATTAACTCTAAAATAGCTTACCCAATTCCGGGACGGGTAGCGATTCCACATAATTATATTATTATAGTATATGCACACATGCTAAAAGCCTTTATCGGAAATACTTTTTGGCATATTAAATTAAATTTTTCGGTTTATAGTAGCTGTTTGAGTGTGTGTCCATAGTAGACCATATCTCTTTGTGCCAGGGCGTTGTTTGTGTAGTACAGATAACGCACGCTGCTTGTGAGAATTTGGATGATGATGAATGTTAGTGACGTATGATCGAATACGCTGTCTACATCTCGTAGCGCAGCGTAGCAGTGAAGCCAAATTTTTTTTTCTAATGTAGCGGATGAGTTAACAACTCTTATCTTGATATTGAGGAGTGAGGAGTAGAATCAGTAGCGTTGATTTTTTTTTCTCTTTCTCTCGAGCGCTGTGCTAGAGTTTCTCCTCACGTTACCTTCTTTAGAATTTTGTCACAGACGCAAAATTCTCTGCTGGGGGGGGGGGGGGGGGGTATATTGTAACATATATATTATGTTACATAGATTTAGTTACGAGTTAATGTACTAGTTATTCGTTTTTTAATACTAAATTCACGATATGTGGAACGTCTTGAAGTCGTGGCGTGCCGGTTACGGACCGGTCGATCGTTCTTCTTCTGCCTGAGAGTGCTGAAGAGCGCACACGCGCCGCGTTGTGGGGTCCCAGGCGTTGCGATCGTGGTCGGTGCGGTGCTATTCCTGGGCGTGGCCGAGTAGCTGTTGACGGAGTCCAGAAAGGAAGCAGACGACGGGGACCAGAGCAGCTGGGACCCCACGGATCCCACTACCTACGGATCTCACTTACCCACGGATCCCACTGATCCCACTGTTACCACACTTCTCGACCTCTCTCTTCGGGGACCGCTCATCCTGGACCTGCTCACCGTCACGCTGAGCAAAGGAACGCACGCTGGACGAAGCACGGACCACGTGGCACGAGACCCGGACGCAGTCTTCGTTAAGTTCTCTTTTTAATTAGCTCCCAACTTGATATCAGGAATAACGAACCCACTTATTCTTTCAACCGTTAATTAGCTAATTTAATTAATTTTCTCATATTTTTAATAGTCGGCCAACAATCTATTTTTCCAAATTTAATTTTTAAATTTCTATGTATGTATAACAATTTAATTCTATAATATATCTATAACTGTTTTACATCTTTTATTGTCATTTAATCTATATATATATCATAATTTTTTTTATTTTATAACCGCAACAAGTGGTCTTTAAGAGTGAGGCCCCATTTGTGCGTTGCAGACCAACATGAAAAGAGAGTAATAATTACTAAACAATTTTAATATAAGTATATTTAAATTACGTAGTTGTCATATAATAACTAGTTCATAATTATTATTAGTCTTTTAAAACTTACTTTAAAACTCTATTACTAATTTACTTTACAAAATCATATAATTAGTCTTTAAAAACAGAAATGACTGTTTACATCGAAGAGAATATAAAAATTATCATGTCGTATAATTCAACCATTAACTGAAGAATCTGTAATTTAATTTAAAAATGAACAAAGCACATAATACCCTCACGATTTAATGCCTCAAGGCAAATCCTTTAATGGTCCATGACTGAAGCTTTTACCTTTTTATTATTTAAATCATCATTATATTATTACTAGCAGCGCCCCGCGGTTTCACCCGCGTAATTCCCGTTCCCGTGGGAGTACGGAGATAAATTATAGTCTATGTGTTATTCTGATATACTCGTATAAGCTATAGTACCTGGTTGACCGAGCATTTGCTCGGTACACTAAGTGATAAAATACGATAAAATTTTTCTTCCAAAAAAAATGATCTTAAAAAAAAGGACAAAAAAATTCGGACTGGAGATTCGAACCAGGCTCGTTCGAACTTAATTGCCTAATTTCACCACTAAGCTACCATGACATATTATTTGACAGCGAAATTTACGTACGTATTCTAATATCATATTTTATCGATGCCTCAAAACACGGATAAAAAAAAGTTTTCTAAAAATGTATCCTAGCTAGATCGATTTATCGCCGTTTTTAACACATGTATACAAAATTTCATGAAAATCGTTGGAGCCGTTTCCGAGATCCCAATTCTATATATATATACAAGAATTGGTCGTTTAAAGGTATAAGATAAAAATCCATGCAGTAGTTTTTGCGTGAAAGAGTAACAAACATCCTCACAACTTTGGCAATTATAATATTTGTAGGATAATCATAAACCTAGTCAAAAATATGCTACTGCCACAAGTACCATGAGAAAATGCATGGTATTTGTCTCTTCCTTGAATTCAGGCGAGGAGGTTGTTGGGCAACTTAGGTACTAAATATTAGTTAACAACAACACCGCGTTAACCTAGCACTGAAGTAAGACCTTTAGAATTTATATTACGGGTTGGTTTAGAACTTATATACTAGGAATGGAAATAAATTTAAGGAATTAATATAAATGCATCATACACGTGTATGACTCAGAGCAGAAATATATTAATATTCATCATACGAATTATCCGCACAAGGCAGGATTCAAACCAGAGGGCTTAAACAAAGTAACATCGTTTCATAGCGGAAAGATATCGAAATATAAATAACAATTTCCTCGCCAATAAGATATTGACAATAACGATCAATAACCAATGGACAGTTTGTAATTTTGTTACGATAACGATTGAACACGTGATTTAGCGCAGCTTTTGCCAATCCTATACATTTTATTCTATTCGAACTTCGATATCGTTTTTTTTTTTACTTTTTCTAAGCCCCTAGTAGCCTGCCAATTTGACCACGTGGCAGCCATCATCGACCACTACGTGAAGAAGTCTTAAACAATTTAAACCCATTAAATTGTTTTACAGCAGTAAGTTAAATAAAATATTCTACGAAGGAAGATGCAAAAATAACACTAACTTTTAGTTTCCAAGTTACCGGTCGTCCGGAGTTAACTTTATTAATTAGCGCCTTTAGCGACTGGGCCTCAAGCAGTTATTATAAGTGTGTTTCAATAAAGAAACAGATTTAACTACTCACTTAACTACAGACAACTAACATAAAAGCGAAGTATAGTTCTGTCTCATGTCTGTCTCATCAAGGAGACATCCTCATCCCTCATAAAAGTGGACAGAAGTATTAGAGTCCATCCTACTAATATTATAAATACGAAAATTTGTAAGTATGGATGTTTGTTACTCTTTCACGTAAAAACGATTGAATGGATTTTAATGAAAATCTCACGGGAATGGGAATTACGCGGGCATAACCGCGGAGCGCTCCTAGTTTGAATATAATGTCTTTATCCAACATTAGAAGGGAAAATGTAAGCCATGATAATGGTGACTCAATATTATTTTTTAGTATCCTGCTATCTGATAGTAACTAGGAAGTAACTAGGAATTCATTTATTTATTGCCAATGTTGAGACACATTAAGATGTAAAGTGCCAGAAATTACACTGGTTGCCCATCTCTTAGAAACACAGCAAAGCTCTTTAACAGGAGAAACAAGCGAGCCGGGCTAGCAGCACAGGCCACAGCGCATATCTGCCACTGGTGAGGTTATTTTAAGGTTGCAATGTTACACTACTGGTAAGTTGCCTCCTTTAATTAATTAATTTCAAATAAAATTTAAATTAATTTTTAATTAAATATCGTTAATCTACTTAAATAAATTAATTTAAGTATCCACTGCTCCTGGCATTAAACTTACCATTGCACCAAGATCACTATCCCATTATATTGACCAACACAAGGAAATCTCAAAAGTTTGCCGTAACTTTATGTCTTATATATTTGGAATGGAATGAATTGATAGATTCGTACTACATCCATAGGTACCATGTAATACGTACAAAAAAATAAGTCAACGTCAAGGCACAAATTAGCATATTAACATAAAGGTGCTATCGTGACGTAGTGGAAATAAATGAAATTATCCGCATAGAAATAATGTACATAATTTCCAGTCCGTCGCTTTCCAGCCCCTGTACATCGCAGCCTATCCTAAAATACATTTCGCACAATAGAAACTAAGACCTTCAAAATAATATAAACTAATATAGATAGCTATATGATCTTCAACGTATTGTATCGTATACCTTTAAACGAGCAATTCTTGTATTATATAATCTGAATCTCGGAAACGGCTCCAATGATTTTCATGAAATTTGATATACATGGAGATTCGGGGGCGATAAATTGATCTAGCTAGGATTCATTTTTAGTAAATGCCGTTTTTTGTTTTCAACAATTAACTTTACCGAGCGAAGCTCGTTTATCCAGGTACTATAATAAAATTGGAGGTACAATAACCTAGGTCCTAAACAAAACTTTCTGGATATTATTTACGAACAAATATACAACTCTCTGGTTCTATGTAAAAGTAATTATATAGATATTATAATACCTACTCATTGCTCTGGGACATAGATAAATAAGAAGTTATTTTTGTGTCTTATCACCATCATTATCATCAGTCTCAATCCTCCCACAAAGAACGTCAACACGGTCGATCCCCGCAATGTCGAACCAACGCTTATTAATTATGTTTGAGTAAATAATAATTTATTCAAACCAAAGAAATTACACAATATCATACTTTTTTAGGCAATGCGATAATAATTCCAGCTTAGTGAGGTAGTACTTTCACAGAGTTTGCGATTTCATGTAAAGAACATAATATTTTTTTCTTTTCCGGCCGGATCTTGAAAAAGAATAATATGTAGATACGTTAGCAATGTTTCAATAATTTAAATAGCGTTTCGAATACTTTACAGCGACCATATCAGTCCCTAGTTTCTCCATATAGATGTTAGTTTCAGATCAAAATTATCCGGCTAACTTTATTGCTTATATTGTGAATGTGGATTAGTTTGTTTGTTATTATTATACGGCCTCCTTCGATTAGGACATCAACTACATTTTACCCCAAGAAATTCAAAGTAGATACGGTAATTACATTTGCTTTTTGTGACTAGATGAGAAGAAGATCTCATATAGTCTGTAGAAGACTTGGCATTTTAAACTTTATTGAAAACTAGGAGCACCAATTTTTTCAAAAAAAAAATCACCCGCGTAGTTACCATTCCCGTGGGAGTACGGGGATAAATTATAGCATATGTGTTATTCTTTTGTACAAGCTTTATTAATGTAAAGTTTCATTAAAATCCATTCAGTAGTTTTTACGTGAAAGAGTTACAAACATCCATACTTACAAGCTTTCGCGTTTATAATATTAGTAGGATGGTAGGCCTCTTGTGCAGCAGTCGACAAGAGCTGACAATAATGATCCAGTTATTATAACCAGTATTTATAAATTTCCAGTACTACATTCTAATAAAGAATAATCCGCTTGATGAGTTTCACGTACCACTTCACAGCGATAGAAATCGCGTATCGAATATTAATTACACAAATCCAATTTCAAGATCTCATTTTAAACTCTTTGCAGGCTGTGATATAACATATATACGAAACTTTATAAGGTCTGACGAACATTACGTAATACACGTATATGCTGTATCCCACAGCTTTTCATTCATCATTTTGACGACAACACTCTGACGTGTGTGGGGACTCGAATTGGGGTGCACTACCCCAATAAAACCACTGCGAGCGCCTTCAGCTGGCAACAGGATCACCTCAGCGACAGATTGGCCCCGACAAGGCCAGATTTTTCATATATAGGGGGGAATTCCCGACCACTGTGAACTTAGTCCCCACGACGTCAAAATAAATAATAAAACAATACTATGCAAATAACGCTTCTATCTATGCGCTCCTGGTATCAATTTTTTATATGGGTTTGACAGACAATTTTATTTAAGTGTCTATGAATTGGTTTGAATGACCCTATGCGTTCCGGAATACTGCGACATCTCATTAATATAATTTACTCTCAATTTAAATAAAAAATTAATATAATTTACACTATAATAAATATACTAATTATTGTTTTTAATTAATATTGAATTAGCGCTAACATAGAATTTATAGTTTTAAAAAATCATACATAATAAATAATCATAATTCCTATATAATTATCGCTATTCCTCTTCATATTATGTCCAAAAAAACGTAGAGTCTACATACTCTTAGCTATATGAAATGCCGCTACTAGAAAACGAACAACAATCTTCTGCATTATCATTAAATGAATCAAATATTTTAAACTGGATTTTTACCATGTTTTATTTTATTTCGCGTAGCTCAATATTTCGACATTGTCTACCAATGTCTCGTTTACAAGACTAAACCTCAACTAAAATTCTATAAATCAAATAATTATAATTATAATGATATAAATATAATTGGTTGTCTTGGCGTTCATTGAGGGAGGTCTATGTTTAGAAGTGGATGGATAAAGGCTAATGATGATGCTCATAATGATGATAAATCGAAATTCGTCAACAAATATCTAGCAATGCCTTAAATTTTTAATGTTGGGAAAATGCTTGAAGATGTTTTTAATTTAATTAATCCACTTTCATTAGCGCTGATATCAAATAATCCGTTAATTATTACGAGTACCTTTGGATGCTCACTTTAGTTTTGTGCTTTGAAAATATAAGATTATGAAATGTATTGTTATTGGATTTTATTATTTTTGTTCCTCTATTGCATATTTTGCAGCTAGGTCGATATAACATCGAGAGGAAAGCCGACAGGAGGATCCAATAGAGATGTTGACTATTTTTTTAAATTGGTTTTATTTAATAGATATACTAAAGATAAACACGAAAAAAAGAAATATGTCCAATTTTAACAAAAAAATAAATAAAGAAAAATAGTTTTTAAAATTGCCGTTAAAACGCTCCAAGCGTCATTACGTCACACACTGCATACAGAGCTCGCGCTATGCTAGGTGAGTTTGTACTTAGCTCAATGTTCAGTGACGTCATCGCCTTATTGGCGTTTACAGTCACGTGATAATGCATGATTAATAACGCATTTTAATTTAATTTTCTAAATTTTAAGACAAATAAGTGGACTTTTTTTTAGGTTTTCAAATACTGTATTTAATGTGTAAAACATAACTTTACATGAATTTGTAACATGTGTCAACATCCCTATTGGGATAGCATTCAGGAAGCTTAGTCATATTCTCGTGTTGTCTATACCGAAAGCTTAAAAACAAAAGACTTAAGTCTTTTGCCAATGCTTTCTCCACGTGAAGACCGCTTAAACATGGACTTAATTTACGACTAGTCCGAAAGGTTTGGTATTTATTTGGCAGATAGGATTCGAAACGAAGACACACAAGAGCTAAAATTATCGATATCACTTGAAGAATAAGCTCGTTTAAGTAGCAGCAGGATGGTCAGGAGAATGGATGGCCGATGGGTCATTAAGGGTCATCAAGAGTGGAGGCTGCTTGTAGATAGATGAATTGTTGGTCTGGTTGATCTTCGAGTATCGGATGGTTCGGATACGAGTGGCAAGGGATCGGTCGTCTTGGCATTCATTGAAGGAGGCCTATATTCAGTAGTGCACGGGCGGTAAATGCAATTTAGTTAATAATGAAATGAATGATGGAAGCCGATATGTAAACGTGAATTCTAAGAAAACTAAGTTAAACTAAATTTAACTTAAACAAAATATTAAACATTCCATTCATATTTATTATGAGTGATGAATGAACGAATCGCTGAAATATATGCCGAAATTCTTTATTTGTTATGTTGGCTTGTAGACGAAAATAATGATAAAGAGGCATGGGTAAGGTCAGGACAACGTTTAAAAGGACAAAAAGGAAATTTAGTAATATTAGGATTCCCAGAATAAACTAACAAGAAACCTAGAAACTGAACTCGCTGATGGCAGTTTTATTGGGTTTGGTCTGTATTTGTTAGATACGTCATCCATTATGCATGGTGAGGGTCTGATAGTGGAAGGTTTTATTACTATTTGCCCTTTATAAATTGATCGTATTTTATATTTAATTCTTTTGATGCTTCCAATTCTATGTTATGACTTGGGATGGCGATTTTGACAAATCTATTTATTAATAATCCGTAGAACCTATATAATAATATATCCACTCGCTGAAATATTTTATTTAAAATGGCCGCCTTTATTTTACATTTCGACTTTTGTTTAAAGGGGCTAGTTAATATAAGACAATAAACCCACTACTAATACATACACATAAAATCATCACACTTCTTCATAATATATTTTTAAGATGTAAAAACAGTCGTTGTACGTTTTAAATATGTTATGAATATTAAGGTGTTTAATTTTGAACCAATTTCAAACGGGATATTTACGACGTTCACTTATATTGGTGGAGCTAAATATTTCGACATTATCTTTTTTTACGTGAAAGTGAAAAAAAAAGTGAAAAAATCAAAATCCAAGCATAACATGTCACAAACTAAAGACTCCTCTAAATAAAATATTGTTGTGTCATAGGGGTTCATTTTCAAATAACTTTGTAACAACACTAGGACGTCTGGCACCTCAGTCCTCCCGTGACCATGGTTGCTATAAAGTATCCGAAACGTCGGGCTTGTAAAAAACTTAATAAACCGCGATAAAATCCGTAATTTTTTTTCTTTAAAATGAGTAAAATTCGCGTGAACATAAGAAAACAAAAAGATATGTTAATTGAAATTATTATTTCGATGTTTTAATTCAAATTTATGTCAACAACCGCCTTTATTTCATCCACAGTATCATTGAAATGCATAAAAATGTTGTGAATTTCAACACGGGTTCCAATGTGGTGCTAATGCAGCTGGAAAAGCCCGGAACATTAACGCGTTGCGGAGAATGCGACTAATGAATGGAATTTGCGTTTTTCGGAAATTCCCCAAATCATTTTGTAACGGAAACTTTATTATGCAAAATACACAAATGGGACGAGTCTATGTTATTAATGATTGAATTTTTAACTTTTCATTCAGTATGGTTGTAAATTTAAAAATAATTGTCCTTTTAAGCCCGATTCGTCGGAACTCCAGATTTGCGGCTTGTTAAGACAATGCATCTGAGAGCCCAATTATTGAATCAATTAAAAGTCTTACTATCATGCACGTGCATACTGATTTCTCTCGAGAATGAAACAATTTACAAAAAAAAAATGTCTTGACAATTTTCTATGCGCGGCGAAAAAACTATTTTTGTAAATATTTATTTTATCGACGTGCTTCGTTTTTAAACTTAATAGACGAATAGCCACAAAATGGAGGTTAAAATCTTGAAAAAATCCTAAAACTATAATGTAGAGAAAATTCTACCTCTGTCGAAAAAAACTTTTGACAATATTAGAAAAAAGAATCCAATCTGTGCATTGCCACCTCTAATCATTATTTACGCATTATTGTAGCTTCATATCATCACAATTCAGTTATAAAAGAAACTATTTTAATGATGAATTACTTAAAAGTTTCCTAGACCTCGTTCAAATAGACTGGCATTTTTCCAGCAATCTAGACAACTTTCAATGAGGAAAAAATTGTTCCTTGAAGGTGGTAAATTCTTAAAGTTTGCAAAACTATTTATTTCTTTATGAACTTCGTCAAACCTTGTCCACTATGTAAGTTGTCAAGACGTTAAAAAGTACATTTTATAATCAGTCCATCGAATGCATGGTAACTAGCTTTCGCCTGTGGCTTTGTTCCTGTGGATTTGTGATTAATTTTGTGGCTCTTTAACTGGTTTTTACGTATAAAATTATTCTTTATAAAATAATTTAAATAAACCTGTGTATGTCAGTGATAAAATATTTTTAAATGGGTGAGCAGTTTCAAAGATTATTTTATTACAGTACATTTAACGCTAATAAAAATTAAAAAAATTAAATCAAAAGATTGAGCGCAAAACTCATAAAGCAGACAAAAAATTGAAATGGTAGATAGGGTTGTGCTTATACAATCCTACTGACGAGTAAATAAAACTAATATACATAAATAGACTTTACTTATTATAGACTAACATGTATAATATTATTATTAATATTAGTAGTAATAATATCGTAGCAATTAATTTTAAATATGTAATATATTTGAAATTAATAGCAACGTAATTTAAATAATATATTGAGCGATTCACAAACAATTTAGCTTCAATAGAACATTAAAATCATTTCAACAATTTCTGGCGCTGATATTTTATTAGCCTCATCAAAAATAATGTATTATTTACCCTAATTAAATATTCCGATTAACACCGCATGTAACATCAAGCTTATTTATAATTAAATATTTATTACGCGAATCCATTGAGGACATACATACACTATTCTTAATAATTTGGTTACAAAGTGCATTGGACATAAAATATTTGTATCAAAAATATGATATTTCAGTAGACAAATGTTAAGAAATTCTTAACCTAAGGATAAATAGCCTTATAAGTAATGAAACAAATTTACGAATTTTTTCGCAGTTTATTAAGTTTTTTACAAGCCCGACGTTTCGGATACTTTACAGCAACCATGGTCACGGTCCTCCTGGAGGAGATATTATAATGAGTGAAATTGGCATAAACATAAGAAAACAATAGATAAATATCCTCATTATATTTTACCTAGAATCCAGTTCTGATGTTCATTTATATCAGATATAAGGATAATATTCATCCAGCAACAAGTTTCTTCCTGACATACCATGGGGCTGGCATAACTTATATATCCTGCCTTAAAATTTTTTTTTTGACTGGCAGGGCAAAAAAGGAGACAAAGAAAATTTTTCTAAAAATATTTCAATAGTTTTTAATTGTGGATGTGTACTTAACTTGATAATTTCTAAATATAGCTAGTCTTGAAAAAAATATGGTCTCAGGAGTCAGTTAGTTTTCATTCAGGTTCTAGCAAATTATCATAACATGAAAAACAAATGAGGCGCTCTTCGAATACTTATTTATTTATTTATTTGGAAAACATACAGTGATATTTTAAAAAGAACTACATTAAATCTATTTAAATTTAAAATACACCATTACAAGTTTTCACTTATGGTTGCTAAATAAAAAACTAGAGCTTGAATATTTAGATGAGTTAGTAACTTAGATAATAATAACTAACATAAAATATAATTTAAGTTAAAAAAAAATGGTATAATTTATGTTAAAAAAAAGGCACCTACAACAACTTTAATGAATCGCATTAAACCAGTGCTTTGTCATAAATCTTTTTAGAGTATATACTGATGTGTTAAATAATTCAAAGTCTAATTCTGGAATGTCATGTTATTTTATATTTAATTCAAATACGTCATGAAGCTAATATCGCAACAATGGAAAGTATTTGTAATAAAAGTAGTAATTGCAACCAAAACCCTAATAAAAAAGAAAAAAATACCTTTACGAAGATAAACCGCCGAATACCAAACTTTATTATGAGATACCTGCGCTAAAAATAAATATAAGGTCAAGGTGAAAAGTTATCGCATTTTATTAATGTCTTTTAAATCCGAATGTGAGCTTTTGACTATATTTATTTAAAGCTCAATTAACCTCGGTTTTATTGTTGGCTGGGTTTGCATGTTCAGCTGTAGCTCAATTAGCTAACATGTTTTTTGTGTGTTCATGAGCGAAAGTTTTCAGCTTCCGAGTGACCTTATTCCGTTTATTAAAGTACGTCAAGCATAAAGTTCGGCAAACTTAAGTGTCCATTTAAACTGAATATTTGCTGTTGATATAAAAATGAATTATATAACAATATCGAATTCATACATTAGCAATTTTCAAATACAAAAAATATTTTTCTTTTTGGTTAATAAAGTTAAGAAAAATGGAAGAAAATATTTGGTAACAGGCATAATATAGAGTACCTGGTTGACCAAGCATTTGCTCGGATTTTTTGTTTGAATAATGAACTTGAAAAAAAAAGAGAAAAAAATCAGATCGGACTGGAGATACGAACCAGGCTCTTTTCGATTCATAACTACCTAATTTCCCCACTTAGCTAACATGACATATTAATCGACAGCGAAATATACGTCCGTATTCTAATGATAAATTTTCATTGCCTCAAAATACGCACAAATCTAAATTTTTTTAAAAAAGTTTCCTAGCTAGATCGATTTATCGCCGTTTTTAACCAGTGTATACAAAATTTCATAAAAAACTATTTAAATAATATATTTAATATACTGAATGCTCATTAGTACTAAAAACAAATGAAAGTTAAATAGTATTAAGATAGTTTAATCCAATTTCTGCAGTACTTCACACCATAAAATTTTATTTCCCCATTCGCCATGAGATTTTTTATATCTATTAGATCTTTATATGCATACCTCCTACCATAGATTTTGAATTTAAATCATAAATCTGTGCTTAATACCTATAACTACTATGGTCAGTAGCTCGTCTCTTTGCACGTGGGTCTTAAATTTGAACTGCATCAAGTCAAAAAATTCAGACGTACATATTATACAACTGAATTCTTTGGTCAAGTTGACATGAGATAAATTGTTTTTTCAATAAGATATAATATTTTAAATAATATAGAGATCTAACCTAAGAAACACTAACTGACGTTACTAAAATCATATTTCATATAGGAAGCTATTTCACGGCCGTTTTGAGTGGATCGAAGGCAGACACGCCCAGATACGAATTGATGTCTGACACCTAAACATGATATGCAACTATTTAAATGTGGAAATAAAATAATAATAATATTCATTGTTATTGATGCATAATAATGAGTTAATTTACAATCATTGGGGACTCGTAATCTACATGAATTAACTAACAAAATATTGTGGTTATGAGTTCGATTTCAAATCAATAGATTAAAAGACAATAATAGTAATACGCCATTGTTGTGTATCTGCATGGAAAATTAACGAATGCATTGGCATAGCTATTTTTGTATTAAATAAAAGCAGATTTTCCATTAAATACATAGCACGTTTGGCGTAGAAAAAGAGAACACCTAAAATATTATTTGTTAGGAAAACATTCGGAAGGGTTAAGTGAGATGTTAATATCAACATTTATTATTGTTGCTTGTTGAAGTGGGTCCATATCTATCTGTCACAGGATCATCATTATAATCATCAGCATCTGTGCATCCACTGCTGAATATAAGCTACCCTCAATAAACGGCAAGACAACCGATCTTTCGCGACTTGCATCTACAATGTTATAGCAGATAATGTTATAAATAGCATCACAAAAAGACACATTAAGAAGATATACTCTAAATAAATTCAAATAACGAAGATCTATGTTACCTATAAAGGCAGTGGATAGATTATGATGATGATGATGATGGTAAATTTTTACTATTGCCCAAAGTAAAAATTATTGATAGGCGTTTCTGGAATTTAGAACACAATACGTAGGTATTGTAAAGGAAATCTGATTTGAGATATCAATAATTATATTCCTTATGAATACCTAAAGAATAAAGTTTCTTTAAAAGGAACATCGAATATTTTGTCAAATGTGTGTATGAATGGATTAATGACAGGCATTAACCATTTCGCAACCGCAATTTGCATGCGACCAGCGGAGCCTGTCTGAGGATCGATAGCCTACATTATCAGTGTTGAACCAATGATATATCTATTATTTCCTTGACACATTCACACAAACTAATGACTATATCATTGGCCGGATATCGCTTATCGCTTTTATACCGAAACCGTTATATGTAGCCGGAGGCTTCATCTGCTTGTACATCTGCGTGGATTTAGGTCTAATATAATTTTAAATCGGTCCACACAGCAATACAATATAGTAAAAGTTAGGGTCGCAAACAAACAAAATAAAAGCTATATAGGATTTTAAATTAACATGGTTATTTCCATTATTTAAACTAAAAAATATAAGCTAGTTAAGGAACCCTAACCATACGACGGACCAAACCGACGGACCAAACTGACGGACCAAACCGATGGAAGCTTCCCAGGCGACCACCTCATGATTTCCCCGTATTTTACTTTACAATGTCCATTGTTATAATTTATTTCCATTTGAATTGTAATATCATTTTTGATCACTCTTTATTCCCACTTCGATTAAAGCAGTCTTTAGTTATAAGATAATTACTGTATAATTAATAAATAATTAATAATTAATCGGTTTTTTTTCGGTATCCTAACTGCTTCAAACGTAATTAGCTTCTTAACTTCTACATTTATAAAATTACAAAAATGTACAGATTTATAAATAAAGACAGATGGAGGATGCCGAACACGCGAGAGACGCCACCAAAGCGAATACAAATTCAAAAGCGAACACAATCTAATAAACGTTTATAGTACGAAGCTATGTCGAGCACTTGTGAGCGCATTTGAATTTGTATTCGCTTTGAAGCATCACTCGGGTGTTCGGTATGCTCCATCTGTCTTTATTTATGAATCTGTGCAAAAATTCATTTGAATTTTTAACTGTCGCAAATCACTTAATGATACAGGTAGGTTGTAGTTGAAGATAGGTTAGGAATTGGTGTTATGGCCTATGATAGTTCATTTATTATTTGTATTCTTTCCAAGCAGAAAAAAAACCTGGCCGGTGTTGGATGCGAGTGGCAAGGAATCGGTTGTCTTCGGGGGTGTCGTCTCGACATTGAGGGAGGCCTGTGTAATATGTTCAGCAGTGGACACTGGACGGTTAACGGCTAACGGTTAACGGCTAAACTAAATTAGAATTGCAGTACAAAACAAACACAAAAATAACATAAAACAGTTATCATCCTAAACTCCTAACACATGAAAAAACTTTAATGTCACAATATAAAAACTCTTCACGTTTAGGCATGATATGGCTCTTTTAAAAGTAAGTATTTATATTTTACGAACCAATAAAACTTCTCTCTCTCAAATTTAAGAGCTTCGCTCTTGTCGGTGGAGCTTTTTCCATTCCTGTCTGCACTCCGCCCTTCTCTTGACCTCCTGATAGGACACGACCATCAGTTTTTCCTTCACCTGGTCTATAAAACTTCTTCTCGGTCTGCCTCGCTTCCTTCTACCTTCTACCTTCCCTTCAATTATTCCTCTCATAAAGTGGTCGTGCCGTATCAAGTGTCCCAACATCTTTCCTCTTCTGTTTTCGATGGTATTTAATATCTCTCTCTTCTCACCTACTAATTCCAAAACTTCTTCATTACTTTTTTTTCAGTCCAACTTATTTTATCCATTCTTCGCCAACACCACCACCACCAATAAAACTTATGTTTCATAAATCGAAGACTAATTCTCGTGAATAATTACTTTTGTGATTATAGAATAAAAGCCTTAAATAGATTATAGAATAAAACTTTTCTCAAATTCGAGAGACTCCTAAAATAAAGGAAATGTGTTTTTAACATACAATAAGACTAAATCCTTCTTATCTGTATAATGTAGAGCACATTATTAAGTAATAAGAAAAATCAACACTTTCCTGCTTCGAACGTGGCTACTTTACTAATTAAGGTCATATCATCTCACACCGAAGAGCTTTGCAATGGCGCCCCGCCTATAAATTACCTTGAAATACAGCGACTCCGAATATTGCAAAATCTAATAAGTCCATAAGTTCGATCATAAAGATAAGATGTTTTATGATTTAAATTTCCTGTCAGTCGGCTTTACAGCACTTGAGAAAAAAATAAGGAATCTTTGTAACATATAGAATATGTAAAAGTACTATTGCTTTAAAAGAACACTGTGTTAACCTAATACCAAACTATTAAGGACTATTAAAACTATTTAAGGCATAATATCTAGCTACAGTAAAATATACTACGTTTCAAATTATTATTTTTCTAGTTAAATCAAATTTAAATATATTTAATATATTGTACGTAACAACATGGACTACACTTGAAATACGTCGATATATAAAAGTGAATAAAAATATAGGTTATAATAAAACTCGTTTGGGTTGCAGGCTGCAGGCTCCCCTTAAGAAAAATGAAAAATAAATTTACAGAATTGCTCTGTTGTCGTAAAAAAACACATAGCTTATACATAATATATTTTAAAACTTTAAAAGCACGAAAAATGACTACGTTAATAATGTCTTATCTGATGTCTGATCAACCTTTTTTTAATAAAGTGAGTTAAAAATGCTGAATTCTACTTCAGGCTAGGCTTCACAATTGTCATATTCAAGCGACTGGTACTCTCATTATTCGTCCTACATTAAATACAATTATATTCTCGCAGTCGAGAGGACAATGAAATCTTAAAGATTATCCATTAAGACGAAAGCAGATTTTACGGATTTGAACTCGGTTTATTAAGATTTTCAGATGCCCGACGTTTCAGATGCTTTAAGATTTCACGTAAACATTAAAAAGTAATATTTTCGCTTTATTTTTAAATAACATTTATTTTATCTCAATGCACTAATCAAAAGTAATTAAACCTTAGTAAGGTTTAATTACTATTCGGTTTGAGGTCGCCAGTTTAAATTCCGTCAAGGGACATGTTTCGTTTGATGAGATGTCTTTTCCGGAATTATATGCATAAGATGCGTCCGGGAAGACGACAATCTCCGTGCTGGTCGTAGAATAATTTTAACGCAAACGATTTTGACGTTCATTAGAAGAGGCCTAAGCTCAATGATGATAGATATAATATAATACATGGTTTTTCATAGACTTTTGCTAAGTCACGATTCTAATGACTAGTTACTAAAAGGCAAATAGTATTTTTGCCTTTTTATCTTTTTTATTTTATCTTATAATACAAGAGACCAAAAAAACTAAAGATTAAGCATATAGGTTACCCCTCTTTTCCCTATTACCTCCAACGAGCCACCGGAAACTAGCAAACCGCAGGAGAAATCAATATACTATAAATTAACATAGTAATTCATTCTACCACCTCTCTTTTTTTAAATTAAATAAACGCAATAATATAATAGAAGAGACCGTGTCCAGAAGTGGACTGTCGTAGGCTGATGATGATGATGGTGATTATATAAAAAAGTAAAGTATCAACCCGTATATGTCCCACCGCGGGGCACGGGTCTCCTCCTCGAAATCAGGTGATTATATTTTACTTTATTATTAGAGGACCCAAGAGACGTGATCCTTTAAATACAAATCGATTCAGCCGTTTAGTTGTAGTATAGATAAATAACCTAAATACCGACTGCAGCGCCATCTGCTGGCCTAATTTGTGAATCAAAACCATTCTCGAATCTATCTGAAGCTACACAAAATTTTTTATTAAAATCGGTCCAGCCGCTAGGGGAAGTTCAGTGACAAACACACGCACAGAAAAAATATATAAAGATTTTCTTTTTTTGTTATATATAAAGATTTTCTTTCTTACCAATCAATAGGAAGTATCATATAGGTTTTTTTTTTACATGTAGACAGACGGATAACAGATAAAGTTAGCCCCAAAAATAAGCTTTTGCTAATATGAGTTCTCAATTAACGAGTTCGCCGCTATATAATTAGATGAAATAGTTATCTAAAGCTTTTCAACTAACAATAAAGCCTCGTAAAATTTTGCATAACCAGCATTGTTTTTACAACTTTGTATAAGCCAAAACCGTTAAAAGTTTTCTGACGATTGTTTTCATAATGTTAACAGATAACAATATTTACAACAAAAGAAATTCATCTGGCTATTTTAAATACATATAAGAAACATGATTTGCGTCAGTGAAAATGTTTGTAAGAATACGAAACATAAATGAGATAATCTGAATGTCATGTACAGAGTAACTTTTCCTACAAGTAATATAACTATTAAGATCAGAGTTTCTAATTTGATCTCCCATCTGCAATTAATGTGATTTCATTGTTAGTATTTTACAATATAAGGCTAGGGCCTTGAATGAAATCCTAATTTCCTAAAATTGCTTTGCCAGTTCAAGAATATCTATTATTAAGATGTAGGCAACAATCAAGCTCAAACAATTGATGGAAGGGCATTATTTCATTAGTTCAGTACCTTCAAAGGGTCTTTCTATAAATGGCTTTCTACGTTGCTGGTACTTGGCTTACCAAATTGTAAGTAGTAGTAATAATAGCTCAGATCGATAATAATTATATATTGTGCAAAAATTCTGATCATGAATTTCTTTAGGTGCTTCTTCATTCATTAAAGAAAAAAAAATATGTTCAGCTAAAGAAAACGTCTTGTCATTAGAATTCCAAAAGAACATTTTATAATGTATATTACTTGCCGATAACGTGGTTTTTATGTGTTTTTTTTTTTAATCAGCCCAGTGGTGTCGAAGCCTATTCAATGCAAACAAATCTTTCCTCTTTATAATATAATTGATTTGTGAATTATTATTACTATTGTCGCAATTTTACATATCCCAACATACGACTAGATTGAGCTTTAAAAATGTTCTATACTCGCTTATGACTATGCGACATTAAACACAAATTTGTGTGATTTGGTAGAACAAACAAAACAAACTGTTATTTTAGTACATGAAAAGAATATTTCGACTATTATTTTTTATGTCTAAATCTGTGAGTCTATACAACGACAGTATTATTTTTAACCTGTATTATGTATAATCTGAGTTATATCTTGTCTCCTCATTGATTTTAGACTCCGTATAAGTTTAAGTGTAAGGTAATCTATTTTCTTAAGATAGACAGTTCAGGATTGACTTCAGAACTCAGCTTAACAAAATACAAAATTTTGTTAAGCTGAGCATAATTAAAAAAACATAATTAAACAAAACTCGTCATAATATATTAAATTATGTACTTTACAAAAAGTTTATATAGGGTAATTACTATGAATTTAGAAGCATGTAAAGTTTGTGAATTTGTGAGGTTTTAGGGTTAATCTCTAGATCTACTGCACCGATTTTGAAAATTCTTTTATCAATAAAAAACTACGTTTCTTGTGCTATATTTATATTATTGCGAATGTGAAGTACGCGGGTTAAAGCATAAGGTGCTGCTAGTCCATAATAATGTGATGGAATATGAACCTCCAACTTAATATAAATTATTTTTATTTGGGATGAAAAAATTCTATATTATTTGATTTACAAATAATTTAAACTAATGCTATGTATAGTTTCCATATATTTTGCTTACCTTACGCGCGGTTAAAACTTTTGTCCAGTATAATACACCACTATATTGGCTACGATTCAAAAATACCAAGAACAATACACAGACACCATCACATATGCATGCGAAAATATTATATTTTTAATAAGTTTCTACCTTAATAAAATTAATGTAAACTTTGTTCACGAAACATTTTCACAAACTCGGCGAAATGTTCAGCGAAAACATTCAGAGCTCATAGTCCAGGACTGTTTTTCTTCCAATCCCAACGTAGACTGATTTTGAATAAGATTTAGCCGTTCGCGCATGCGTCCTTTGCGAACGTCAAAGCTTTTTATTTAGAAGTCATAATTTGTGAAATTACAAATACAAACTTTTTGTTGCATTACTATTCAAATTGTATATTGTACCCAAGTAAAGCGTTATATACGTAAATATAACACAAGTATAAAGTTCGTACGTGCTCTTTAAAAAAAAATCTCATATAAAAACATTTGTAAGATAAAAAAAATAAGATAAAAATTATATACAAAATGCATATGCGAATAATTTTTTGCGAACCCTAATAAGATAATATTAAAGACAGACTATTTATTATAATATAATAATTAGTGTCCGGACAATCTTCTATAATTAAACTGAAAACACAATTAATGTTTATAATACATTATGCTCTAAACAACGATCACACGGCACGAAGCAAATTCCAGGAACCTTACTTTGGCACTGTGTGGTTTCTGCTGTTTGTATATTCATATTATTCTGCTTAAAAGAGAATAATAACTTAATTTATTACTATTATAAAACTTAGTCGTTCCTAATAATAAAAGTTTTAATCATATCAAAAATTAATCAGCTCAATTTTTGATTCTACATTTTCTATTTCGTTTTATTGCTTGCAATAATTGCAGTTATTGTTGGACAGTCACTAAAATATTTGAATAAGTTTATCTTGTAAATTTATTTAGCTTCTAGTTTATTTTGTTTTTTTCGCTGTGGCTTCTTATGCTGTCTTATCTAGTTCTAGCCCATTTATGACCCTTTGAAGTGATTTTGTTTTTTAACTTTTAGTATTCTTGCTATTTCTAAAAAATACATATTTGTAAAAAATACAACTATCGTTATTATCAA
The DNA here is from genome assembly GCA_905333005.2 of Lycaena phlaeas. Lineage (NCBI taxonomy): Eukaryota > Metazoa > Arthropoda > Insecta > Lepidoptera > Lycaenidae > Lycaena > Lycaena phlaeas. The sequence continues at coordinate 6,260,027 of HG995176.1, forward strand.
GCATTATCAACAATTATTCGAAACATAGTTTTCTCCTAGTATACTTCTAAATATATACTTAGAAAAACGAAAAGCAATGAGGATTATCCTATCAAAAAATTAAATTTAATACTAATAAAATACAAAACAAATATAAATTCCTCGACACTAGAAATCCGTGACCATTTTCATTGTAAACAATACATTCTGTTCGTGTGACAACTTTTAATAAAAGCTTCCCAACTAACAGTTTACGGTCGGAGGAAGTTGGGGATTATTGAAATAACGTGGTAGTTTGACAACAGCTGGTCCGACCAACCGCAGCGCCGGTATTGTGCATTACCTGTAGGGCTATTCTGTAAAAAACCATTTCGATATCGAGCTTCACCTGAGTGATAGAACTCACTTTACGTCACTTCGAAAGCGAACTTTATTGATATAGGTAGATAGTCGAACGAAAGTCGTTTTAAAGAATACAAATCGTCATATCACCGCGGATTCCGCTTTCGAGATTCGAAAATGACCTTACAGAATAGCCCTACAGACCTGCATCAAATGTTGATAAGCTTTAATATTAAAACTTCATACCGTTACGAATAGAAGTGATAGCTCTAATAAATCATCGAGATTTCGACTCATAGCGATGTTGTTTACCAAACTAGCAAACGTATTTACCGGTGAGAGGAATGCGCTGTGCCGCGCTCCTGGCTAAATAGGTTCCACCTTCTTGTTTATTTCTCCCGTGGAACAAGTTCATTGTGTTTCCGAAAGAAAGACTTATGCCCGAATATTCAAACGTAACTCAAATTCGGGAGATGCTTACATTTTGATGACATAATATGGATTTAAGACGAGCTTAGTAGTTTGAGGAGTCGCCAAATATTTAAGTGGCGTTTGAGAATTCGGACGTTAGTCCAAAAATCTGTTTCTTTAAAAGCAATCAATTCCAATCAATAAATTTAATTAACTAGGCATGAATTATACTACCTGTTTTTTCTATATGGCTTCGACTATCGACGCCCATTAACATCCACATAACCAGAAGCTGTGCAGATGCGCTGCACTCCTTTTCCCTATCCCCCCAATGGGCCACCGGAAATTCACAAACCGCACGAAACACAGCAAAGCTACTCAGCAAACAGCACAGCAGAACTAACCCACGCGTGCCCTCTATGGACCCACTCAAATTAATACACAAAATTTCAGGCGAATCGGTCAAGCTGCTTATAAAAAATAAGTTGCAAACATACGATCAGAATAAAATCACACAAAGATGTACTGATAATTGCTTATAAAAACTTATTTGTCCGTGTGTATATATTTTTCCAAACAAGCACTCAATAACAGAACTCGAAACCTTGTGTGAACAGATATGAAATTCGGTTACGGATTTACCGATATTCCGGTAAGTAATTCTTAGTTCCACTCGCTCCTGAACAGCAATTTCAGAATTAAATCTCTTCACTTGAGATAGAGTCAACGTGTTGACTTATTATCATCACGCTCTTGTAGTGATGTTTTATACTAACGCGGTGGCGGGCTTAAACCAATAACAGACAATAATTTATTTGATGTGTACGCTGAAGTCAATTGTGGATTTACTTATGATAATATATCGTGTGCCTCGTGTCATGGGTATATTCATAATAATTATAATAAGCATTGAAATAATTTTTAGGTTTATTTCCGTTCCTATATTCTGAACATCACATAAAGTCTTACGAGCAATACTGCTTGCTTATATCCTGGGTGCTAGCTCTATAATTTTTAAGTAAATTTTATCATTTGACCTCGTGACGCAAAAACTCTCGAAACTATTTCATTCACGCCCGCTGCGGTGGTGGAACTGCGATTTTATTTTCTTAACTCACGAGAGCGGTTACTTTGTTAAAACCGCTTCGTGAGTTCTTACATCATGAAGCCACTACACAAGAAAACATAGTGGTTAAATTATAATTAAATATTTCTTTACTCACAATATTCTGGCTAGTTAGCACGAGCTTCTTTAAAAAACCGTAATCGGTAAGATCGCAATACAAAAAGAATATAATATACCATGTAGTATATCTACAGCTGCTAAAGTGTACAAGTCACGTTTTGTTATAGCCATTATAGTGAACGATATTAATGATACTATAATGAGCTTACTAAAATAAGAAAAATATTTCTACTAATACTAGGCTACAATTTAGATAAGCTTCACTGGAAAATATGCGCTTTGTCTCGTCTGTATGGTTAGTACCTAGGCCCTAACACTATGTTCCGAAATAAAGTTAATTTTAAATGAAAAACCAAAACCGACTTCAAAACTATACCTTTGAATTATGTACAACTAAAAAATTTTAAATAATATTTAAATACTTCGAGTACTACTTTTTAAAATTAGTCATTTTGGGAGTCGGTGCGGTGCCAGCCAATAAGGACACTTTAATCACAATTCACAGCATTTGAATACATAATATTAGGTATACTCTCACAGCTATTATAAATTTCTTTGCAATTATTGATTTTGTACTCATACGAGTACACCCAGTATTGAATAGATGTCTGTTAAGGTTTTCTTTGCTTTGGCTGGTACTGACTCCAAAAATTACTTATTTTAAAAAGTAGTACTCGAAGTATTTAAATATTATTTAAATTTTTTTAGTTGTACATAATTCAAAGGTATAGTTTTGAAGTCGGTTTTGGTTTTTCATTTAAAATTAACTTTATTTTGTACTTTTTAGTTTTAGGTATAGGGCCAATAAGGCTAGTAAACTTTCTTAGAGGGCTTACACAAATTTATCAAGGCTTAATGAAAAACAAACGAAGAAAGGATTTAAATTAGCACACAGCCAAAAGCAATTTGGAAAGTTGTATGCTATACATATATTATCATCGACATCAGCCTTTCTCCATCCACTGCTGAACATAGGCCTCCCTCAATGAACACCAACACATTTCTGCCACAGACCGCATCCTTACAGTAAGCCGTTGAGGAATTGATCATCATATTTGGCTACGACAGTTACTTGACCACTGGACCATAAAGACGTTACGTTAGGCAAATATCCTGAAGGCCTATAAAAATTTAGCCGAGTATCGTTAATTTGCTCCTAAGAATTGAAGAGTTCCGTTACTTTATTATGGATCCCATGATCAGAACCTAACCAAGTTTTCACCAAACTACCCTTGAACTACATTCTTTCATATAAACTAATAATCATCGAAATCGGTTGGCGTGATATTCAGTTATTCATCTATTTGTCGCGTACATGCCTATTGCAAATTTAAGTCTTTTATGATTTTCTCATGGATACCATCATCAGAACTGGACTAGATTAAAATGGGACCCCATGGGGAGTATCACCTTTCTAAGTTCACCCAGTCAAAAGTTATGAGGTAACAATTATAAAAAAAAAAAAAAAAAAAAAAACACAGTCGAATTGATAACCTCCTCCTTTTTTTGAAGCCGGTTAAAAAAGGACTTAAACGTTAGCATACATCAATAAATATGAACTACCATTTTGGGTCTTAGATCTTGATGCATTTACATTCAAATTACCTCGCATACTGATCTTTCAAAATTAGCTGACTATTTTTTTATAGCATAGGAGGGCAAACGAACAGCCGAAGCCTTGCGACTATCGACACCCATTAACATCCACACAACCAAAGGTTACGCAGATGCGTTGCCCTCCTTTTCCCTATCCCCTCAATGGGCCACCGGAAACTTACACACCGCACGAAACGCGACAGCATAACTGTCACTTTACGCCGGTATAATGTGAGCGAGAGGTACCGCCCCGGTCGTGCCGGCCCAATTCGGCTGCAAAGCAGCATGGCACTACCTTCTTATAAGTTATAAGGGATCCTGTTGCCTGGAGATTCATAACATTCAAAAAGCGGTTGACCCATGACCTAACTACCTACCCAAACTAAAACCACTCCGCTCGCAGTGGCTTTAGTTTGGGTAAGACACTGCCAGGTACCAGTCCTACATAGGGTTAGGATTCGCCCGAAGATCCTGGATAAATCTGTAATGGATTTCACCTGCGCTATTAAAATAGGGTTTTTCATAGCATTAAAAACGGTTCTTTGAAAAACTTGGAAAAACGAAATCTAAAATTCCTTAAGCTTCAAAGGGCAACCTTTGATTCATAGCGTAGCTGCGCATTTATAACATATATTTTTGCCAAAGAGTATAGAGTTGCGACATGAATTTCATAGAGTCTTTCTTCATGTGCTTACGCGGCTCGTTAGTTTCATTGGCTGTATACCGATATGTATACTGTCATAAGCCTTCTGGATTCGAATTCACGGCTTTAGTTAGTCTTTCTAGTTGCATTAGTATTCATGCAACTTTTGTACTAAAACTTTCAAAGAGATTCGACTCTAGGACACGGAGATTTTAGTCTGAATATGAATATCATCATCATCATCATCATCAGCCTTTATCCGACCACTGCTGAACATAGGCCTCCCTCAATGAACGCTAAGAAGACCGATATACCGAATATGAATATAGGAAATATAAATATCTTACCGATCATATTATGCTGATTGAATAATATAGTGTTACTTAGAAGATTTAGACATTAACGTTATTAGATTATTGATAATGTCTGTAACACTGTATACCTAAATATCTACTTAATCACATCAAAAGTTTTCGAAACAAATAAAATTGTAGTTTTCACTTATATAGGCAGAAGTTATAACTTATATGAACTTATAACTTATAATCATTACGATAACATTTGCAAAATCTAATTCGAATACCGCCCTACATGAAATTGCTAGTTAAATAAAAGCTTACAATAAAACAAAAAATGGTATAATTTGCGCATTGACGCTAGCCTCAAATTATTCGATTTTCATTGAAACAAATGCAAGTGCGGATTGAAAATTGAAATCGTCGCGATTCCAGATTGTGTAGAAATTAAAATTGCTGTATAAAAAAGGTTTTCATTTGTTCGAACGCTCTGATCCTGTTTTGTTAGAATGGAAATATTTTTGTTATTTAACTTGCTATATCCACAGCACACAAATGCTATGGACGAACGGAAACTTTAGGGTTCGCACCGATAGAAACTAATATTATAAGCTTTATATGCATATTATGTGTGTATTGTGAGCGACAATGGTCTAGTCGGTATAATAATAATAATAATATTTAATAATATATATGGACGCTTTTACACCACGTCAATCTGGTCCCGTGGTAAGTACTCGAAGAGACTTGTGTTACGGGTACCAGACAACGGAAATACATATATTTAATACTTTTTATATTAATACTTATATTTAAGATTTTTATTATATAATACACATATTTAATACACATCCATGACCCAGGAACACAGAAACTTTTTTGTTCCCTGGCGGGATTCGAACCCGCAACCTCCGGCTTGAGCGCCAACGCGCTAACCACTGAGCCACAGAGGTCGTCATATATGGGTCGTCGGTATGGGATCGATCTCTTGAGTAAAGTTCCAGATTCGATCCTGACTTTGATATTTCCACGTGTACCTGAATATGTCACTATCGCTTGCTCACCGGTGAAGGAAACCGTGAGAAAGCCTACTGCCTGATGAGATTAAAAGTTTTTTTTTTTATTGACGAATTATGGCCCAACACCCTTTTTTTTCTTTAACGCCGAGAAATACACTGACGCATCCCGCAGGGGAGTGGGTCTCCCCAGGCAGGTATGTAGGACTCGGTGCGCCCGAAAGCTGATAAATGGACGCAGCTCTACCCACTAACACCACACCACAGCTCTACACAGACGGGTTGCCCCGCACCACAGAACAACCCCTCCCACTGTCATGACAATACAGTGCGAAGTTCCCATCTTCGCCCCTTGCCCCCTGCTCTTTTGCCCCCTCTTCTTATAAGAGGAGTACAAATAGCCCCCTTGGCTCAATTTGTCCAAGGTTTGGGCTCACCCTAAGCTACTGAGCCCCACCGCGCCCAACACCCTCTTCACCGGATTTCGAGTAGACTCGTGCCCAGCAGATACATATTATAATAATAAAAACATACAGATTGATATTTATAATACATTATCATATTACGTAAGAGATTTTTTTTACATCACTAAAGGTTCACTATTAAAGCGGATTAAAACAATATTTCTTATTATCCTCGTGAACGAACAGTTCGTGGACGATGCTGGAATAAAAGTGTAAAACCTGGTACATCGTTAGTTCCATATTAAAAGTTATTTATGATTATACTTCTTTGATACCTGCAAGTCTCGATTTTCATATATTTTCCTTCCTCATATATACTTTCCTAACGATAAAAGTTAAGTCCGATTCTGTGATAACTTTGTCTTGTTTTGAAAAATGTTTTGGTCAAATATCCTATTTTTAGACATAATATTTTATCACTGAATAAATAATACATAAAACGTAAAAAATATTTTTATAATAAACGTGAAAGGATAATCCCAGAAAAGGTAAAAGTGATTTTATGGTTATTAAAATAGGTTATCGTCTGTCAAAAAACAAGCTAAATTGGTCTCAACAAACCAAACCAAATCATGGTGACAATTTGCGCGTAGAGCGTAGTTCGTATAACTATAAGTAATAACTAAAGTAAATTATACTTTTCATTACACGGGCTTAAACCTATCAAAAATCCACCCGATGATCCTTCCTCTCTATTTTTAACCGACTTCAAAAAAGGAGGTTATCAATTCATTTGTATGTTTATTTTTTTATTTTTGTGACATGATTACTCTACTGTTTGTGATTGGATTTTTATGATTCTTTCTTCGTTTTAAAGGTTATGTTTCCGAATTGACCCCATATTAATTTGATCGACATCTAACCAGCGGTTTTTAAGTTATTATAATAAAACTTCCCGCCTTTTAAACTGCAATCACAGTAATGGGAAGGATGTGTTCTGCCGCGCTCCTGGTTGCATAGGTACAGGACAACAGGACAAACAGACTGATTACAGGCACAGAGACTTAACTCCTTCTCTCAGGATACGCAACACATAAATCTGGATGTCATGATTGTGGCGCGGCGGTGGACTCTGCCCAGCACAACATCGAGGTGTGCCCGAGATGGGCGGCGCTGCGTCATGATTTGACGTCTGTCATCGGAGGGGACATATCTTTGTCGAGCGTCATCACCGCGATGCTTGGCTGTGACGAGCCCTGGACGGCAATGGCCTCTTTTTGCGAGACAGTGATGTCCCAGAAGGAGGCCGATGAATGGGTGAGAGAGGAAGCCGCCGACGTGGCCTCCCCCCGTAGACGACGAACGGGGGTGCGTCGGAGGCGCTATTTAATGCGCCTCCAATTTTAACGCCCCTGTGCTCGTGTCGGGTTCGGGATGGAAACCCTGCTAGACACGACATCGTGGGGACTGCAAGTCATAGCCGGGCGGCCCCCATATTATCTGGTTTTGCCGGGACCAGTCTGTCGATGAGGGTTTCCCGTCGCCTGTAGATCCGGGTCCCTTAGCGACTGAAGGCTCACGCAGCGGTTTTATTGGGGAAATACATCCAAAGCGAGACCCCACATACGTCAGTGCGCCTACCCAAAGCCTTAGTATGTTCCGAAAAGGATTTTTGCGTCATCAAAAAAAAGGCAACACATAAATAACATACCTGGGCTAATTTCAGCTAAATGAGGCTACGCTCGTGGGCAACGTCCACTCCTTACCATAGGGTCACACTTCTGCTAGTTTGCTTATCGTACTAAAATAAAAAAAAATGTCTACAAAGTAAATAATAAGTGTTCTCAAATAGCCTAAATCGATAATAATTGGGCTACTATATATAAAAATACTAACAGCGCTTGCGGTTTCATCCGCGGTGATAAATTATAGCCTATATGTTATTGTGATGAATAAGCAATATTATTGTAAAGTTTAATAAAAATCCATTCAGTGGTTTTTACGTGAAAGAGAAAAGAACATTATTCCATCCATCCATACAAACTTTCCCGATAATAATATTAGTAAGATACGATTTTTTTAAGTTCAAATAGTAGTTTCAAAGATCAAACCAATAAACTATTTAGTTTGTATATTAGTAATTTATAATGATGAAGTTTTCGTTTGTCATTCCTAAAATGCGTTTGACTTAAAGACAAGTAAAAATAGTCAAGAATATAACTTCCTTATGCTTTGAATGACAATGTTTCAAAAATGTTTATTCCGCAACACGGACGTGTTACCGGATGTAGTTAGCGTCTTGGATTTCCTCTACGTAGCATTTGTAAAGCTTGTTCTCGAGATTTATTAAGAGTAGGTATGTTCTGTGTAAATTTCGTGTTCGCAGTTGGAAGTTTGCATTGATGTTACGTAAATAATATGGTTAGCTGCTAATTAAAAATAAATAGATTATTTCAACATTTCGATATTGTTAGGATGTTCTAAGTAATTATACGTAAATCATATATTATTTTTGTAAGCTTTTAGTGGCGGAAAGGAAAATCCTTAAAGATCCTGGGTTCAGTACAAAGAGAGGATGGTAGCTGGAGAGTCCGAAAGAACGCAGAGATTGAAGAACTAGTGGCCGAATTAAATATCCTTGGAGAAATAAAAGCCCACCGCCTCCCATGGCTCGATCAAGTGGCCACCACCGAACGACCCCTATTCTGACCAACAGAGGTCAGAATAGAGATGGATCGGGAAGTATTGAGAGCATATCTTGGACAACAGAGTGGACAGCGCCCAGTCGGTCGTCACAGATATCGCTGAAGGACATGGTGGAGGCTGACCTGCGTTAGCTCGGGGTCGAGGAGTGGTCAGAGATTGCGCAGGACAGAGACCGGTGGAAGTCTCTCATTTCGGAGGCCAAGACTCACTTTGGGGCGCTGAGCCATAGAAGTTAAGTTATTATATTTTACTGGCAGCAAGACATCTTATATACCAGGATAGATCACATATAAACGAGTAGCCTGGGCTAGTTCCAGGTAAATCTGTTTATGGTCATGGCAGTGTCTATTCTACTAACTTAAAATTAATCAGCTTGATTAATTTAATCGACTCTAATAATTATTTGTTCTTATAGTTGGTTGAGTTTATTAAATTGGTTACCTAAGCATTTCAATAAAACAATTGAAGGATCAACGCAACTTGGTGATTATTCAATGTTACTTTATAATATTACGATTAAAATTAGTAATGAATATGATTCGGTGAACTATTGGCCCATTACCCTTCTCGGCTGATTTCGATGAGAAGACCCGTGCGCAGCAGTGGGAGATATTATTAAGGGTTGATACTTTACTTTTTTTTTTAATAAAATGATCCATAATTATTAGTGTTTATCATAATAGACCAATTCAAATTACATATTACACAAATAGCCTTTGTGTTATTCTGTTATATCATTATTATATGCTATATTATTGTAAAGTTTCATTAAAATCCATTCAGAAGTTTTTACGTAAAAGAGTAACCAACATCCATACTTACAAACCTTCACGTTTATAATATTAGTAACATGGTTATTGCAATGTTGTAGTGTTGTAGTCAAAAAAGTCAAAAGTTAAGTCAAAGGTCAAAAATTTTATTCAAAATAGTACCATCAAAGTATCTTTTTGAACGTCAAATGAGTCTACCACCGGTTCCAAAGCATGTCCACTGAGAAGAACCGGCGAAACAAACTCAGTGGAACTAGACTTTTCAAATATTATTTTACAAAAAAAAATTAAATACAAACAAAACATACTACTATAGTAGTACAGTATATAAGAAGAATGCAGTAAGAAACTCTGTTGGGTTGCTCCTTTCAAAATATAGTTTACAATTTTTATAAACATAATTAATTATATACATTTATTACTAGTCTTATACACACTAGCCTAAGATAAAATAAGTAAATAAATTTAGAGCCCGCAATATCCAAAACAAACCAGAGGATGTTAATAAAAAAAGACAAAAAAAACTCAGCTAGGTAGAAACCGCATATCACGACCAGCTACCACAGCAGCACCTCCACACAGGCTAGGACGCGTGAGCCAGCGTCAACCTCTTCCACATATTAGAGGGAAGCGGACCCAACCCACAACGCCACCACTGCAGCGGCGTACGCGAGCACAACATGTCATACGTTTCACCTTTATACAAGTTTAGTTTAACACACTGCAGGCTCAAAATTTTTCTAATTTCTAGATAAAACAGCTTTATAGAAGAGCTATTTAATCCCAATGTTTCGCGTCGTGTAAATAATAAAATATGAAGTATATAATTTATAGATACATTGTATAAAACCTTATGAGTGAATGTCTTATTCCCAAGGTGTGGTATATTCAATAAAATATTTTATTTCATAATACGCTTTACCACACAAACGTTCCTTAACAATTATCTTAAATTTATTAATGGAAAGATTTTGAACGTTTTCTGGGATCCTATTGTAAAATCGTATACACACTGGGACAATGTCCCATAAAAGAAGTACTAACTTTATTAAGTCTAAAAATGGAACATTCAATTTATATTTGTTCGTAGTATTTATGTTGTGATGGTCGCATTTTTTAAAAAAGTCATTACTATTTTTGCGAACGTATATCACATTAGCAAGTATGTAATATGTACGTATGTAGTAATTTAATAAGCGTCGTAAGAGCAGTCTACATTATATTACTAAAAGGCTCCGGTCGAGTTTGTAGCTATACAAACCTATACCTATCGATGTTGCACGTCTGTCTAAGTGCCTAATGGTCTAACATATAGACATTATGGTTTCAATTTCAAATACCCCGTATGCATTTAGAGCAAATATCAATTATCCATGCTAGTATGATGAAGCTGAAGAGATTGAACCTTTAAACGCGCTACTGGACCTAGTTGGATTTGAAAATGAAAATATCCCAGTGTATAGATGAAGGCCATTTAAGGTCAATCAAATAGACACTGTCCTGTACAATACATTATGCAGTGGACCTCTACATCACGCTCCAATCTACAAGAACACACATTTCCTTATCAAAATCGGTCTAGCCTTTAGGAGGAACTTTGGAAAGACGATCTCCTTGCAGTGGCAGGTCCGCGTTGGATGCAAGTGGCATGGGATCCTCCGTCTTGGCGTTCATTGAGGGAGGCTTATGTTCTATGATGATGATGGATCACTCGTCGTTAACTTAAATCTCGTCGTAAGCTCCTGTGTTATCTGTCGCGCAGGAATGCATACTGCAGAGACAATAGTATACGTAGTACTCTGAAGAGTAAAATGCATACATTAGGGTCTATATTATAGTGTAGTATTTATATATTGCAGGTACTCTGTAGTCCCACAATTTTTTGTAGTGTCACAATGTATATATGCACTGTACATTGTATATATGCATACAACAGTATGCTTCGGTGACGATAATAGACTACGGCACTGATAGCTTAATGTTCTCACTGAGTCAGATTACCTAACTATATTAGTTAGGTAATCTGACTCAGTGAGTAATTAGTAGTTGACTATTTGTCCTTTGTTAGAAGTTATCTTTTACTAACCTGACCATACCTGCTTGTCAGATTGCTATGAACAGAAATCAGTAGGATATCTGTCAGGAGTAAATTTATTTAGCTATCATAAGACAGTAATAAATAAACAAAAAAAATTAAGCCATGAACAATTATTTTTGTTATGCAATTATTTTCGTTATGCAAGCTAACGCGTGTTTATAAAGGTCAATCTCCAAATCTCAAAAGAGCTCGCTATATGAGAAAACGAATATTCGTTTGCTTTCTTTTACTAAACGACTTTAAAGAAGGCGTTTCTGAATTCGACCGTATATATTTTATGTTCCTATTTTTTCTATATATTTTTTTTATTAAAAAAATTTTAATCTGTTCTGCTGATCTTGTGTTATAATAAATTTAACAAACACGACTTTGTTTACGTTATATTATATACTTTGTTTGTATAATATAATAGTACTTTTAAGCTTAATTATTTTTAAAAATTAAACAAAACATTTGGATCTCAATAATTGTATTGTATTTAAGAAGTAACTTACATTCTCCCCAGCATTAAAGAATGTTTTATTACCAAAAAATAGCAAAAATAAATTAATTATCTATTTTATATACACTAGTGACAGTTTGAAGCTTACAAAGGTAAAACACAATTTAAACAAACTTGGAAAGTGAAATTACCTCTTAATGTGCCGTGTACGAGAAACATCTGCTAGGACTTTACGAGAAGTACTTATACAATTTAGAATTGAACTTATTTTTGTTTTAAGCACTTAAAATTAGCTTTTATAAAATTAAACCATGTATAACCTGAATAAGTACATAATATATTAAAAATTATAACAACTAGAACTACTAGAACTAGAACAAACTAGAAGACTAGGCCCTTAAGAGAACACTCTTAAGGGCCTAGTCTTCTATTGCACAATATAAGAGTCAAACGTCAAACGTCTGCATGCGGGCTCCCCGCAGTCTCTGCATTTATATTACAAATAATTATTGACACGGTTGGAAAGTTTTTTTCACTGAAGTTCACTGAAGTTTTTTTATAGTAGAGGGTGCAAACGGACATGATACTAATAAACCGTTGACAAAATATTTGTAGCTTAAACATAGTTCAAGTTAACAGTGTGTAATATACAAATTGAGTTTAGTAATTAAATATAATTCTCTTGGGATAAATATTTTATAAAATTGTTATGATTCTTAGGAATTTTTATTATTTTCAAATTTCAAATTAACAGTTTTAGAATTCAGACCTACATCATTTTTGTTAAAATTTTTGTCTATCTGTATTTTTTTTCGAAAGGTCTAGACTTTTAGGCCAGATAGCCTTTAAGCTCAATTGGTAGGTAGGTGAGCAGATGGCTCACCTAGTAAAAATTTGTCTATCTGCTTATTCTTGCTAATCTTGGAAACAGCTGGACTAATTTTGACGGGACTTCAACTGGCAGGTGGCTCATATTGTAAGGAGTAACTTAGGTTACAAAAATAACTATCATCATTTCATTATATTTTTAAATGTTTCATCCATGGCTGTTCTGAGTTATCTATATAGTTAAATCTGAGTTTCAAAGAACAAAGCTGCGGACAAAATACAACTAACTAACTTAAATAACAGTACCATATTAGATTCCTATAATTTATATTGTCAATATTTGTATTGACAACGTTAACCAACTTTCAACTCAATGAATTGGTAACTTTAAAAAGACCGTAAGGAGGAAGGAGATCCGCGATGCTTTTTGCTTTAAAAAGACGTATCAGATAAATAAAATCACATAAAATATTTACCTATAATTAATTGGTGGAACGCATGCGCCTGCGCCGCACTCCCGCCTGAATAGGTTGCCATTTGTTCTTCCGTGAAACAGCTTTGCTGTGTTTCGCAATATAGAATGGGCAGTGTAATTATTGGCATCTAGCCTCAAAGCATCTCATGATAGCCAACATGTAATAAACCTGAAACCAGAGGTTAATTTGATTTCATGGGCGATCATGTATCTTTTCTATCCGTTTGTCAATGCAACTAACGTTTAAAGTATCTTATAAGTCACAAAGTATTTTATAGAACATTACAGTTTATTTAATGATACTATCTAAGGAATAAAGTAAGGTTTTAAGACTTCCTTTAACACATTAGTGACTATTTTCTGGGAAATGATGTCCCACTCTCGCTATTTCACGCCTTGATTCAGTAGATTAGGTGCTACGCATAAAATAGATGTTTTACAACCTCTTAATAGTATTGGGTATCAATATATTGTTTGATTGGTATAGTATCATCGAAAATAGTTATGACCTTATGATTTCAAAGGCTTCGATTATAGGGTTCGTATATTATGCCTTTGACTATAGCATCAGTGCACGCAGCTAAGAATCGGTTATTTAAAAAAAATATATTTTTTTTTTATTTTGCCATTTGTATGGTTTTTTTTTACTATTCGTCTTAAGATTTTATTATAATAAATCTCTTCTAATTTTATCTTAGGCATAGGTCTCCATCTCGAATGTGACGATGTTTTTTTATTCCCATAAACAAGTAATTTATTTAAACCATACCAATTTAGGTACATGTTTTTTACGTTTTAAACTAAGAAATTTTGGGTTTTTCTTAATGTTCGGAACTTAAGTTACAATAATATAATATACATAAGTTTTAAAAGGGTAGTGAAAGGTATAAACTAGTTTGTCGTTGAAATCAGCAACCAAAGTATAATATATAATAATATAAACCTTGGCTCTCATTTCACATTTTTGTTTTTGATAGGATAAATATTTTACGTTCAAGAATTCTGTATAAATTATCCGATATTATTTTTGATATAAAATCGTGGTATTTGTTAGAAAATTATGAGACTTTGTCCATAAATGTATTTTCTAAGAATTTTTATAACAATTTTCTTTGATCCCTAGCATCCTTGTTTCAAAGGAAATAGAAAGAAGAGAAATAAAGAAAATATTTACTACACTGATCACAGGCGGCTCCTCCGAAAAAATACTACTAGCCTATCTAGCTATATAGCTCCATACCTTGTAGTAGGTATAAAATTAATCGTTTACTCAATTCTAACTAATATTTTATATGCGCATAATATTATGAGCATGTTGGGGTACCATGAGAATAAGACAATTGCTCTCGAGGTTTTAAGTAATGTGTGTTTAAATTATGATAAATTTTTGTTGACTTGAGCTTGCTTTTCAACAGAGTTTTTTTTTCACCTACTTATATTGATTTTTTCTTACGTATTTCAAGTGTACATCAATGTTGTACTTAAGACTAAAAAAATATAGTTTTTTTTCGTAGTCTTGCAAAAATGGGTATTTACGGTGGGAGAGTTGCGCTATGCCATACTCCTGGTCTGCATGAGGCTTTGCTGCGTTTTCTAGAGAATAGCAGGACAGGTAGTGTAGTTACTGGTACAGAGACTTATCTTCTTGTAGCAGATTGGTAACTATGTTGACTATCCATCGGACATTAACGAGAGTGATCCGCGGTTTCAGCAAGGTATTTTACCTTGCTGAAACCGCGGATCACTCTCGGACCCATAGAAATATTAAGAACTTTATTTAAATATGTGTGCTCGTATCTCATAAGTACCTAACCTTAACATCTCTCAAGCTCAAAATTCGAACGTTATTGCTATTGTGTACTTGCCGTATATTGTTTTCTTTATTTTGCCGTACTCTGAAAGTTGGCTAGCTAGTTAGAAGCTGCTTTATTTATATGCCGCAGTTAACTATTGATTTTGCTGGAAAATAGAAATTTTATTACATCCTTCTACAAAAGTCTATAAAAGCACAATTGAAAAACTTAATGAAAATTTTAAATTAATAATCCTTAATTTATGATTTGAGACATGACTTCGCATGTAATTCAATAATCGTGAAATTTATGACATAATACACGACATACTCACGAAGAATGCGTTACTATTTTTGAATATAGAATACCTACCGAGCATATCCATCTTAAAAGATCTGAGACTGAGTTACTCTCTACTCGCACCCAAAGATGAAATTACCTCAAAATATGTATATATTTTGAATAATTTAATGCATCTTAAAAATAACAGCTTATGCGTAATATCCAAATATTAGTTACTACTCACTAAAATACTGATGTCAAGGTTAATTTTGTACTATCTACTGCGTCCAAAAAAACTCTTTAATTTCATAATACATAATATGTCCTGGTTACTAGATACTACGTGACAAGAGTTTTCCAATTTAAATTCGCCTTTAGGCATCGAGTATTTGATATTGAAATGAAATAGGTGTTTCTAAACTGAATTTTAAGCGAATGTTATTCGAATTCAGCTTGCGTATATGCGTCAGTGGTCACAAGTGGAATTTATGATCAGCATAGCGTGCTTCACTCGCTTGCACAATTTATATGGACAACTTTAACGTCCAGCTTATCACGGAACAAATGGCTGAGGCTTGAATCTACTTAATGTCTTACGCAAATAGTGTAAAAAACAACACACTAATTAGACCTTTTTTTTAATTTAATTAATTTAAATTTTCCAGTTCGTTTTTTTTTTTTGCTTAATGCTACTGGCAATTTACGCACGGCAGACCCATCAAAACCTAAACAATACTGCTAATTTACAAATATATATTTTTTAGGCATAAGCACTGCCGATAGAAGTGAAAACTTATACCTTGGAATTATAACATTATCAAATTTTCAAATTTAATACCAAAAAAAAATGATGACGTCATAACGTTACATATTGGCAAGTCGGTGACGTGAACCTGTAGGATTTTTCACTACCAAAAAGCACCCAACGCAGCTAAAAGGGTTTTCACTTAAAAATATGATAAAATAAATAAAATACCTCACAAAATATATGAAATATAATTTAAACAAATTCCTCCTTCCTCACCGGCTAGTTGAGCCTAAAACTCATAATTTCAGAATTTTTTCAGGAGATCAAAGCATGCGGAGGATGCTGACGTCACTAGAAGTGTCCGTACCAACTACGAAAATTTTGAGTAAACTAAAATAAAATAACTTTTACGGATTTTATCGCGGTTTTTTATAAGATGCAGATTGGTGAACTTCACATACTTTCAAAGACTTTTAATTTTATCAAGCATGCAGGTTTCCTCACGATGTTTTTCTTCACCGGTGAGGGAGCGATGGTCTCGTTAGGGTGCATTTAAAAATTTAGAAAAACCCATTTTAAACACGGGGTAGTCAGGATCGAACCCGGAACCTTTCGCATAAGAGGCAGAGTTCATACCCACCGGACCATAGGTTTTTTTATAATATGTTGGGCAAATATATATAAGTTTTTATATGTCCGACTTTTCGGATATTTTACAGCAACCATGGTCATGGGATGACTGAATCTAAGTGAAATTCGCGTAAACAAAAAAAAAATAATACCTATGTTAACTAAAATAATTAAAAAACACCACATTTAATTACTTATACCAACTTCTAAAGCATTTAGTTAAAAGGCAAATATTATTCCATCGAGAGACACTTTATTACTTTGAACTGACCCCAATTAGCACTGGCTAGACTTCATATTTAATAATAAGAACATGTGAACTATATTAGAAAGTGTAAAACATGAATTCTACTAAATGAGTAGTGAAAATAACCATGATAATTATATATAATAACCATGAATATTATAAATGTGAAAGTAGGGATGTCTGTTACGCTTTCACGCAAACCGAATCATCATGAAACTTTGTACAAATATTGTCGAAGGTACCTACTAGAAGTAACAGAGCATACATTAAAAAAAATATATTTTTGCGAACGCGGGCGAGGCTGCGGGCAACAGATGCTTTGGATATGTATCGACCAGTATTTAACAGATATTACAAGACTACTACATAGGCAACTAAATTACTTTAATATTATTCAATTTCGCTTGTTCCACGAAACTTTTTGTGGTCCTGCATGTTGTGAGTGGCCGTCGACAACTGATTTTCAACCCGCATTGGTTTTAGTTTCCTGAAACTAAAGCCTGCCGCACCAGTTTTTCAGTGAAGCTAAGATAAGCGGCTAAGTAATATCTTACCAACGTATCTCAACAGAAAATGTGTTTTGAAGTTATATTTAATACTCGGATTTTGTTTTCCAGCTTTGCAGATGTCAGTTGCAGTGTGCATCTTTTGCGAACTTTAAGTCTTAGGATATGAAATCCGTTATACCGATTTACATAAAAGGAAAGTCATACTTTTAGATTATTTTGTTGCAAGTAATACGATGTATATAATATAGAAGTTTTATGTTTCTTTTTAACCGACTTCAAAAAAAAGGAAGTTCTTAATTCGTCTGTATGTTTCTTTTTTTTGTAGGTTTGTGACACGATTACTCCGCTGTTTGAGAATGGATTTTGAAGATTTAGTTGAAGTTTAGTAGAATGAAACGCAACGGCATATTATGTGTACTTATTAAGATATACATAATATTATGCCATTGTGTTTCTTCTAAAGACCTATTAAAGATACACAATTCCACTTTATATTATTTTATAAAATTTAAAATGTTTGAAATGAGATACACGATTTTCGTTAAAAGCACCCAGGCAGATTACTTTTTTCTAAAAGTAGAAATCCTGTGAGATTTGTGAAACAAAAACTATCTTATGTCCTTTCTGGGATTTGAAACTATCTTTGCACCAAATTTCATCTAAATCGATTCAGTGACTCAGGCGTAAAGAAGAGACAAACAGACTTACTTACTTTTTAGATTATTTGTAAATTAATATTACAAAATTAAAATTAAAATTAAAATATATTTTTTATTTGGATTCAAAGCAGTCCTAACAGCTTAGTATTAATTAAAAAATTAAATATAAAAAGGAAAAAGAAAAACACCTTAAGCTATTTTCGTTTCCCTATCCCATTATATTTTAACAACATACATGTGAAGATACTTTGTTAGGTATGTTTCAAAAGATAACATTGCGATCATTTTAGTTTTCAAAAGAAAATAAGACAAAGATGGAATCTCTTTGACAAAAATAAAATACGAGTAATTAGATACCCGTAGAAGCTAAAGTATACTGTTGTCTTTGAGCTGAGGCCTAAGAATGTTTGGCTACAGAATAGTGTCTGTTTTATTTTGTTATAGTGTTTTGTAAAATAATTATAAGACTTTTCTTTTTCAAGTGTTTATTGCTTTTTCATAATAATGTTATTGTAACTAAAGTACTTAAAATATGCAAATAAGTGACGTCCAATTTAATTAAAGGGTCGTTTTGGCGTTCATTGAGAAAGGCCTATGTACAGTCAGCGTCAGATTGATCTTAGCAGCCAAAGTGCTCAAAAAGATCTGACGGACAGAAATTCAATAATATCTAAGCATTCAAAGTTGTCATATTGATGTTAGCATCCAAAGTAGTCAAAACATCTAAGCAACACATTTTCCATATTTATCGGAGCAGCCAGAGTATTCATATACATCTTAGCATACAGACTGTCCAAAGGTATCTAAGCATCCAGAGTGTTCAAAAATATCTTGGCATAACAGGAAAATCAATCTTATTACCAGTACTTAAAGTGTATGTGGCTTATATTGATGGCAGACGTCAGTCGTAGACATTCAATTAGTATCATCTGTCCTTATTTACTTAAACAATTTTTAATAAGCTATCCCTTTCCTTCAATGTGTTAGGTTCTTGACATGTCATTTTTCTATTTCAGAATTTGTTGAAAGCAAATATTTTATATAAAATATTTATGTGATCATAAAGTGTGTTACACATTATCGCCAAAATTAATTATAATATAAGTATTTAAGTTTATCAAACACTAGAGTTCGCCTATTCGGCAAGAATATACTATGTAGTATGTGTGTAAATTTTGTTTGTGACCAAATCAGAGGACTCTTGTATTACATAAAACTAATAGTTTCTTGTATTACATAATACATAATACTAAATAGATATTTAAAAATATCGATTAGCTTATATGAAAACTATCTTTAAACTTGTCGCTAATGATAAGTATAATATCATCATCATCATCATCATCAGCCTTTATCCGTCCACTGCTGAACATAGGTCTCCCTCAATGAACGCCAAGACGACCGATCTCTCGCTCCCGCATCCAACGCGGACAAATAAAATAAATATAATAATAATATTTATCGATACGATAAATATATGTTGTAGTATATTACATTACAAAAAAACGTGTATAATTTAACGAGTGAAAAAGTGCTCTGAACAAAAATGTGTAGAGCTGACCCAAACTTGTGTCTCAGAGTATAGTACTCTCGCTGAAATCTTTTGTCGAGAATGTAGAGCGTCCTTAAAAATTACCATTTTGACATCATAAATGATTTATTATAGAACTAACTTTCTATCCATTATCATCATCAACCTGTAGCCGTCCACTTACGTAAGCCGATATGTATTTCTGAAAGTTGCTTCTTACCGAAAGATTTTTAAAAATTTACAATGAGCATCAAACCATTACCTAGGCATGTGATCGTCAATCAAGTTTTGAAGGTTAACTTTCTTACTGACTACAACTAGAACAAGTCTACCTAAACGCTAGAATGTCCCACTAGAAATAGGGTGGAAACTGAACTACGGAAAACTTTTGGACCAATTGCCTGTTGTTGGTCCGACTTCTTAGCTCCTTCTACCATATTCATCTGATACCTAAAATTGCGATGCATATTTGAGAATTATCTAAGTAAAATTATTATTATTACTATTGCCTATACAGTTTATTTTATTTTATCATTTATTTATTATGCACCGGCAATAAAACTTATAAGAAATCAAATTCAACAAATCAAATTAGGCAAATCAAAGTTAACAAGTAAATACAATATATACATAAAATAAAAGATGACCAGCTAAGGAAATGAATAACACAGCAAAAATTAAGAGTTGAAAGTTTAAAATGTATAATAGCAGAATAAATGATGACTTATACTGTTGTTTCTTTACAAAAAAGGAATCGAGAAAAATAGATAGAAATTTATATAGACGACTGATCTTAATGTTCATTGAAAAAGACCTATGTCTGGAAGTGGTCAGAAAAATAATAATGATACAATAATCGCGTGTAGCCGCCATCAAAGCGATCAGATTTCAATGTCTGCTTTCAGAAACATAATATGTTTGATCCAGTCTTGCTTTGTGGAATTAACACCCATCTTGCATATACGTAATCAGCTGGTCACCTAGCTGAACGTAGGTATTGTCTTGGCCTCTTCTGGAGTGAGGGCTCGAGGTTCAATCATGATCGTATGTAGTGCTTTGAAACGTGGGTTTCTAAATTTTTGATTACACTCTGAGAATGATACCATCGCTCACTCGCCTCTCGATTCACTAACCAGCAATGAGCCAAAGCATCGGTGAACTGTAGTCCAATAGCTTCTTCGTCTGATTTCGAGGAGGAGACCTGTGCCCAGGAATAGGACATATTATATGGGTTGACACTTTATTTTCATTTATGAATACTCCGGCTCTAACTCCGATAAAAATGTTTTTTTTTGCGCGTCTATCTTTACTGCTATAAAACGCTGGAAGGCTTGCAGGAGATCCTGCAATCTAAGTGAATCCACTCGACGTGTGGGCCTTAGAATAAACATGGACTAAACAAAAGTTTGAATTTCGAGAGGGAAGACCTTTGGAATGGTGCCCGTTCTATGGAAGCTCAGTCATATTCTCGCGTCGTCTACACCTCAGAGTTTCAAGACGAAGGACTTCAACCAATGCTCTTTCACCGTGATGACGTACGGGGCCAAAATGTGGCCTGTAAATATACGACTTACCAGAAAGTTTGTCGTAGCTCAAAGTTCTATGGAGCGTGCTATAATGGGTGTTTTTTTGACAAATAGGATTCGAAACGAAGATCTCTACCAGAGACCTAAAGTTACCGATATCACGCGAAAAATAAGCGAGTTGAAGTGGCAGAGAGTTGATCAAACACTTAGGTACCGGGTTGTCGATGGGCCGGTAGGTAAGGTTGGTCAAAGAGTGGAGGATTTGCTAGGTGGTAAAATGATCCCCGTGCACTGGCAGTTTTAGATGCTAAACGCAAGGGATCGGTCGTCTTGGCATTCATCAAAGGAAGCTTATTTTCAATAGTGCATGGATAAAAACCGATGATGATAATATTTGACGTGACAACAGGAAGATGACAAATATGAATGCTCAAATAATATAGAAGTACCAGGTTGACCGAGCAAATATTTGGTTTTTATTTGTTTTGTTTTGGATACCCTTTTATATGATATTATGATAAAGGTTTTCTCCCAAAAGAAGGAAGAAACAAAAAAAAAAAAAAGAAATCTATTGCACTAGAGATACGAACCAGGCTCTTTTGGATTCGAAAAAGTTGGATTTTCTAACTGAGCTACTCAATCTTAATGTTTAATTGCGAAATTTACGTTTGTATCCTAATGATATTGTAGCGGTTTATCATTACCTGATAAGACGAATAAAACGATATTTTCCAACAATATATCCTAGCTAGATCTATTCATCGCCCCTAAAACCCCGCGTACACAAATTTCATGAAAATCATTGGAGCCGTTTTCGAGATTCTGATTATATATTATATAAAAGATATAGAATTTGTGTCCATTACATATTTATTTTGCTATTTAGTATAATTTCATGTTCGCAATATTGTCTGTTGATTATTATCTAAAATCTAAATTTAGACAAAAACATCGAAGAAAAGCAAAATTCTTTAAATTACAACTTTGACAATCAATAGTAAATATTGTTTGTCTTAATTAATTTTACACTCTAACTACGTCTAATAAGGTAATGTTTTCCTTTTAACAAGATATTAATTGTATATCCAAGACTGACGTCTGCCAGCAATATAAGCCACATACACTTTATTTACTTGTAATAAGATTGATTTTCCTGTTATGCCAAGATATTTTTGAACACTCTGGATGCTTAGATACCTTTGGACAGTCTGTATGCTAAGATGTATATGAATACTCTGGCTGCTCCGATAAATATGGAAAATGTGTTGCTTAGATGTTTTTGGATGCTAACATCAATATGACAACTTTGAATGCTTAGATATTATTGAATTTCTGTCCGTCAGATCTTTTTGAGCACTTTGGCTGCTAAGATCAATCTGACGCTGACTGTACAGCAGTGGACAGATAAAGACTGATGATGATGAAGGACTCAAAATTATAAGGCCGAATCACTTCACATTACTATTGGAAGATTTGAATTTATATTTCATTTCTGAACTAAAACTTCTTTCATTGCGACTAGAGGCCACAGATTTTTTGTGACGTAAGTAACGTTCGAGAGAGTAAAATGAGCGACGATGGTCCAGTGGTGGATGGACTCGGCCTCTTATGCGAGAGTTCCGGGTTCGATCCTGACCCCCCCGTGTGTGCCTTGAAATGGGTTTTTCTAATTTCTAAGTGCACTTCAAACACGAGACCATCGCTCGCTCACCGGTGAAGGAAAACATCGTGAGGAAACCTGCATGCCTGATGAGATTGAAAGTCTTTGAAGGTATGTGAAGTTCACCAGTGCGAGTAGTTGTTGATTGATTGATAGATGATTTGTAAGTAACGTTCAGTATTCTATATTCAAAAATAGTAACTTGCATTTATCTTAAGTAGATAGGACTATAAGCCTACGTAGTATCAAAGCGAACGCGATTGCGAAGCGGTGACACGGGAATTCAATGCGATACGGTGCACCGTACGACACCGCACGCGGACCGTAAAACCGTCTACGAAGGATGTAAGCTTTTAGCGATTGCCACTATAAGCCATCCAAGATCATAATAAATTAGGATTATTTATTTCAGATTCTTACTAAGCTTCCTAGTAGTCTTAACCATTTAACCGCTTTCGTCGGATTTGTCCGACAAATATCCTCGGGTCCATTTCGCTTGCGTCGTAACTCATATATCTCCGACCGAAATACCACAACTCTTTTAGTGTGATTTTTTATTTATTAAGCTGTTTCCCATCAAAAACGATATTTTAGTTTCACAGTTTCCGGGCGCTGGGGGCAAGACAATTGATTTGAAGTTGGGCGGTTAAAGGGTATAAAGTAGGACCGGTGCCGGAGAAGATAAGAAGTCACTGACTTGACAAGGAAGACCGAAAAAAAGATGGCTGAATGGGAAAAGGAGAGATATAGAGGAGTGTGAAGTGACGCGGGAACTAACAAGTATGAGGCCAGGGTGACCCCAAATGAATGAAAATAATAATGGCTAGGAAGATAATGATGATGATGACAAAGCTTTCTTCAATCGCCCGTGAAGATTACACTTTACCTTTGTAGAAGGATGTACATTGCTGTAATGAAATTTCTGATTTTCAGCAAAATCAATAGTAAACTGCGGCACTGCTATAAATAACCAGCTTCTAACCAGCTAGCCAAGTTTTAGCAGAGCACGGCAAAGTAAAGAAAACTATATACTGAGAGTATCTTACACTTGCAAATCAAATTTAAAAGTACAGCTGCGTTCTAATACTGAAGTTATTTTTTAATGTTTTTTGTTCCCAAGAAAGTCAGGTAAAGAACATTAGACTTATGACGTCGATGTGTTGCTCTATTTCGTTTGTATCAACCGGGATTTTCTTTTCTGTTAAAAACTCTTTTATTTTTTTTTTACTTTAAGACCAGTTATCATCACTGCTTTTCCTGCGTTCAATAGATTATCCATAGATAATATAACTTTATAATCGACTTTGAAAAGGGAGGGAGGGCACTTGTTTAGACGTGGTGTTGGAAGTTATCCCACAAAAAAAATAAAAATAATGTAATCAAATAGCTTTCTGGATTAAGTCATAAAAGTCC
This sequence comes from Lycaena phlaeas, assembly GCA_905333005.2. Classification (NCBI taxonomy): domain Eukaryota; kingdom Metazoa; phylum Arthropoda; class Insecta; order Lepidoptera; family Lycaenidae; genus Lycaena; species Lycaena phlaeas. Next base: position 6,284,217 of record HG995176.1, read on the forward strand.
AGAATGTACAACAAGCATATTGGTGCAAAAGTTGAATTTACAGGATGTATTACTTAGCTAACTTCAGTCCGGTCAAGTAAAATTGCGTGTATAGTATGTACGTATGATAAATAAAACCGTATTCTCAATTATAAAAGTTGATAGCAATTAAAATCATCGTAAAGAGTTTCAATTGGGTCAAAGTATATCAAAGTACAAAGATTAACTTGTATCGAAAATTAATAGTCAATCATTATTAATTTCTACGAAATAACAAAATAATTTCATCAATAATTATAGAAAAGGTGATTATTTTGTCAATCAAAATCATCGGTCATTTCAAAAATAAAATAATATTGGCATCGAAAATTAATTTTCTATTAAACTTTTGCAGCTTTATTAGAGCTTCAACGGTTATGAAAGTTTTGTTTCTAACTTTTGATTGCTGGAACATGATCCTTACTAATATTATACTTACGAAATAACTCTGTCAGTCTCCTTTCGTTTGGCCACTACATAAAATTTCTAGCGATTATAATATGCTATATTTTTAATATTTGGGTAGCTTAGCCCAGTCCCAGCCGTTAGCTAACAGTACCTGGTTGACCGAGCATTTGCTCGGTACCCTAAGTGATAAGATACGATAAAATTTTTCTTCCAAAATAAAGATCTTAAAAAAAAGGAAAAAAAAAATTCGGACTGGAGATTCGGACCAGGCTCGTTCAAACTTAACTGCCTAATTTCACCACTAAACTACCATGACATATTATTTGACAGCGAAATTTACGTTCATATTCTAATCATATTTTATCAATGCCTCAAAACACGGATAAAAAAAAGTTTTCTAAAAATGCATCCTAGCTAGATCGATTTATCGCCGTTTTTAACACATGAGTACAAAATTTCATGAAAATCGTTGGAGCCTTTTCCAAGATCCCGATTCTATATATATATACAAGAATTGCTCGTTTAAAGATATAAGATACCTGATCTTAATAAGAACCAATACACTATTATTGATACACAGTGCAATTTATAATCTAGTAAAATAAATGTGAGCCATGGTTTGGAATTAAGCGGGTATGGTGAGGCCAGATACCTCATGAGTGTGATGTTTGGCTTATGTCATAGCCGGATACCTTGAAATGATTTTTTCTAAATTCCTCATGAACCTTAACATGAGAGCATCGTTTGCTCACCGGTGAAGAAAAACATCGTAGATTTATCATTTATTAAAGAGGATTATCAAGTAATTTTAGAGCCCAAGATTTATGTATTATTTGGCAACCAAAACCGCTGAGAACCGACAAGTTTTATAACAAAATATATTTTTAATATAATAGCTTCTAATATAGATTAGAATACAATTTCAATTTATTTTATCTTTAAAAGTTCGATTGAAAATATCTGGCATGGAATAATGGTACGGCTGGCGACATAAAGATATCGTAAGCCAGCCGTTTAAAGAAGGATTAATTTTACCAAATACATTCTCACTCACTTCACATATTTCACGGGATAAACATAACATACCTACATGATGCAATTTATTGAGAGTGACGGACAATAAACAGTATAAAAATAAACATTTAGTTCAATTGGTGGTAAGTTATATAAAACACATCCATAGACCCCCGCTAGTCCATGGGATTAGCAGGTGCGTTTCCAGTCCTTCAAATATTATCTTTTCTTGTAGGTCCCGAAGTCGCAACGGTTCGGAAATACCGTAGCTTTAGGTAATGTATATATTAGATTTAAGTGTATTTTAATGAAGTAAAATAAATTATGTACGTATAACGTTACACCATAGAGTGGCAAACATCAATTTACTCTGATTTAGTTTTCTACATCTACACTAATATTATATCTACACTAATATTATAAAGAGAAAACTTTGTTTGTTTGTTTGGTTGTAACGAATAGGCTCAAAAAGTACTGGACCGATTTCAAAAATTCTTTCACTGTTCGAAAGCTACATTATCCACGAGTAACATAGGCTACATTTTATTCTGGAAAAAAATAGGGTTCCGTAAGATATTTGGGTTTTTCGGACACAAGGTGTAAAAAATCAACCAGAAAAGTTACTTATTTTGCGTACGCTCCCTAAACTATTAAAGATAGAACCATAGAATGTTCTAATTAATTGTAGATCTTATAATTATCTACAAAAAAATCCGCAAAACGTTATACATATCTATGTCGAGTGAGGCACAATAACCATTTTTTTATTCAGAAATTTTGATTTTTTTGGACTACATTTAAACGAGTTTATTTTACTCTTGCTGTTAATCCTTAAGATATGAAGCTAAAGAGTTTGTTTATTTGAACGCGCTAATCTCAAGAACTATCGGTCGGATTTTAATGAAACATTTCAGTGTTCGATAGCCCATTTATCGGTAAAGATATATCATCCCGCTAAGATCCCGTTGTAAATCTTAGTTAACGCAGGCGAAGCTGCGGGCAACAGCTAGTATATTATATTTTAGTTATAATTCTAATTAGCATAAACAAAATGTGTATGTTTTATCATCATCAGCCTTTATTTGTCCACAGCTGCTGAAGACATGCCTCCCTAAATAAACGCCAAAACTACCGATCCGCGCTACTCTCATCCAACACCGACCAGCCACTGCACGGAAATCGTCTTCCCACCTGATTAATGGCCGCCCAACACTCTATTTATAATAACTAGTGTATATTAATGCCCTTAAAATAATATTGGAAGATTTTTAATGTATTATTCATTTTAATTCGTGGCATCATCAAAATCATTTTTATAATATTATATATTACATTGTATTAATGGTATATCAATGTCCATTTGTAATTAATGTAAATAATGAATAAGTTTTTTTGATAACTGCAAATTTAATTACACAAAATAATTGAGTACCATTTACAGTGAATACAGTACAACGAATGCTAAAAATTGCAATTAACATCTGTGACCCACAGTTTCACACGTCCTGAAAAAGCCTCACTCAAAAACTATAATTTAATTTATGAATATTGAATGATACATGAATTAGTGTTCAATTAATAATAAAGAATCCCAAAAAAAAAGTTCCCAATAGGCTATCGGCAACATATTTGACAGATAGAGTATGGCGTATCTGTCAAATATCTGTCAAATATGTTGCCGATAGCCTATTGGGAACCTATCTGGAGATTGTGAAACAGGCCCTAATCATATTTTATAACGTTTTATAAATATTCTCTATCACAAAGCTTATTGCAAAGCAGCTTTATTAAAGTGAGTAATAGCTTCCTCAGATAATCCAAATACCGATAGTGTTGAGTCAGTAATAGGTTATATTATTATTATATAGTATTACTGAAGAAGGTAATTTCAAATAATCCTTATTAAGACTGTCTGATTATAAAAATATAGCACAGTGTACACATAAAATATTACCACAGTACAAGTATCGAGTAGTATGGAAACATCGAACAAACGTGGAACAAACGCTCGAAACGAGACACTCACACAAACATAGATGCGCCCGCCATGCGGCACTTACTACTGATAGCACTGCGAGGTTCGCTTAGAGGTTTCTTCGTGGCGCATGTCTGTGTGCGTGCGCCGTTTCGAGCGTTTATTCGTATTTTCTGTACGGTACCATAACGTTAATTATTACTATTACTGACACCTGTCTACAGGATACGATATAGCGCGTCATCTGCATGAGTTCATTCATTCTTTTGTGTAATTATAAAAGACGTGTACTGCCCAGGCAGTGTAATTACTAACAGCGAGACAAATCATCATATTATGTCTCCATGACATTATAACAATGCATGCATGATCCGGAGCACAAAAGTTAACATAGCAAATCCGAGTCTCATACAATCCCACATAACTAGCAGTTTGTACTCATGTTTTAGTGGTGTGAGTAAAAAAATCCGAGAAAATACTCATTCAGAATTGTATTCTTGTTTATGTTAATGGATGATACCACTTTCCATTACCTTGGAAGTCTGTCAGTTTATCTGTTCAACTAGTATCATAAAAACTTTATAGTTTCTGTCTTATGACAGAAACTATAAGAATAAGGTATAGTGATTTCAAAGTCAGTAATAATTTATTTAACGAAGCTATCATCAGACTATAAAGTAAATTTACTTAATGAAATAGCTCGATCTGCATTTTTTATCTGGATTGTTAAAATTGATTTAGATAGAGAGAGAAAAATAAAACGGCTGTCAGAACCGCATTATTCCATCAAACTAAAGATCAAAGGTGCTTAAACAGCAAATCATAGGAGATTTGCTCGTGAATTTATTATTCGCTGCTGAGTTTCCGTTCACAAAGAAATTTTAAGTAAACCTTTTAATGTTATGCTTGTATAATAAGGTAATGATTCTGATCTAAGTGTTTTGGACTATCAGAGCCTATTTTTTTAAGATAATACAATAACAACAAACAACAAATAAGACTTTTTTTTTTAAATTATTATTTTATTTAATTCATCGAAACTTTGCATTACGTTTTGGGTAATTTACAGCAATCATAATCAAAAAAGGACGGAAGAAAAATCGTTTTATTAAATAAAATAAAATTTACATTAACATTATTTATTTCAGTATCTGGGACCCATATATTATTTGTTATACTTTTGTACATAGTTAATTTTAGTTTTTATTTATTATAATCAATATTAGCTTTCAGTATCTCATTTGTCTTTTATATGTCTTTCTACTTACTATTATAATTAAACTAATATAATATACAATAGTCTTTACTTTTATCTAAGCGCTCTCTCAGTTCACAACTTTAATAATGACCTTAAAAATTAGGCCAGCACTCGTCTCTGCGACATCTACGTAACCGAATAACGCTTTTGGGAAGATAATAGATGCAGGACGTCTGGCTCGCATCCAGTTCAAGGACTATCGATTCCCATTTTAGCTTCTAATTAGTGAGCCTCTAAGTAAACCAATTGATAGGTATACTGAAGATCACCTGATAATAAATGCTAGTTTATTTGTTGAAAATATCTTTTTAAGTCTTACATTAATAATAATCAAATGGAAAATCTAAATTGAATGATTCTAAAGGAAATATTTTCTTATGTCATCTAAGAAGAGATACAATGTACAGATAACATAAAAATGACCAAGACGTTCCTAAATCCAACAGCAAATTTAAAAAATTTGCAATCCGTACCGCCATAAACACAGTTTCGGTAAGATTTGACTTTATATTTAATTTTCTAAATATTTACTACAACAAGATCAAAAAATCGATACGTAGCGAAATAATCAAAAGAGCGCGACTTTGCATTCAACATACATTTTAAGCATTTGATAAATTTTGCATTAAAATGTCAAAAATCATGGCCTTACTCTTATTTCTAATAATATGTTACTTAGCAAATAATAATTCATACGATGAAGCCTTTCGATCGGTATGATAAAGCTGCAGAGTAATTATTTTTCTCAAGTAATGGGATTTGATTCCTTTTTGTTTTATTTCTTTAACGCCGGGAAATGCGCTCAGGCATCCCGCGGAGGAGTGGGTCTCCCCAGGCGGGCATGTGGGACTCGCTGCGCCCGAAAGATGGTAAGTGGATACAGCTCTACCTACTAAAACCCGGCGAGTGCCATCAATGACGCCTTTGATGTTGTGCCCCGGATCTACAAGCAACAGGGCACCTCGACGGCTAGTTAGTCCCTCAGGAGACCGACGCCACCTCAACAGAGAGGTTACCCCGCACCACATAACAACCCCTCCCAACGTCAAACAGTACAACGAGGCGAAGTTCCCGTCCTCGCCTCTTGCCCCCTCTTCTTATAAGAGGGGTACAAAGAGCCCCCTCAGTTCAATTTGCTTCGCCCAAGGTGTAAGTATCACCCTGGGCTACTGAGCCCCGACGCCCTGACAAGGCCTGAACCGTGGCGGGGATGGATTTGACTCATGGTTCAACCATGTAATTATTTAAATACCTATGAATTCAGTTTAATTTTTTTTTAATTAATATAATGTCTTTATTTTAGTAAAATGTTCCATCTATAATATTCAAGGTACTTTCCCACCATTTAGCATAGCTGTAACACCCTCTATAGTGCACGTATAAAATACAATATCGCTTGATATTTAACTTTCTTAAAGTAGCGCTAAAACGGGAGAGTCATTATCAACTTCATATAAGTCAGAATTCGAAATTTGAGTAAGGTGCATAATATATGGGCTTCATATAACAATACAATAGCTTCTCTTCTCCGCCTTTAAAACTATGGACATAGATTTGGCATATTATACGGTAGGTTCTATAGCATATTATAATCATACAACTTTTCACGGCTCTCACTATTATTATCAACACTTATATGTACCACTAGTAAGCACGGGTCTCTTCCTCGAAACTAGGCGAGGAGGGTGTTGATCCATACGCAGGTATGCTAGCCCAATGCGGATTCATAAACTTCATAAGCTTTGAAATATTTTTAATTTAATCAGACATGCATGTTTTCTTAACCGGTGAGCAAGCGATGTTCTTAGATGCACAGAGATTTTCTTAAGAAAAACGTTTTTCATACCACAGGCCAGGATCGAACCTTGACACTCGAGAGGGCAAGCCTGTACCTACTAGAGTCTAGAGTTTAGACTCTAGTAAGTACGGGCCACAGTTACCACAGTTCCGCGATAGCCAAGCCAGGATAAAAGCGACGAAGAAACCGTAAGCGACGAAGATCTAGACTCTAGACCTTCGTCGCTTACGGTTTCTTCGTCACCTTTATCGTGGCTTATTTAAGATACTTTATAGGAACTGTTGTAACAGACAACGTCTACGACATAATAAAAGATGATTTATTTTACTCTCTCTTTTAATTTGAGTAAGAGTTCAAGAGTGGAGGCCGCGTTTATGTAGACGAAGTGTTGGTCGGCCATTAACCAGGTCGGAAGACGATCTCCGAGCAGTGGCCGGTCTGAGTTGGATGCGAGTGGCAAGGGATCGGTCGTCTTGGCGTTCATTGTTCATTCAGCAGTGGACGGATAAAGGCTGACGATGATGATGTTAATTTGAGAATTAAGTTGCCTATTTATCTATATCATGTGTAGCTTAATGCACCACCTTTCATTCTAAAGACATGAGTTAGGCAAGCTACATAATAATATATACCTATGTCGTTTTGTATTACAATTTTTTTATATAGCTGAACATTTCAAAATACCATTTAACTATGTAAATGAAAATGCAACAAAATGTTCAAGATAACAAGAACATGTACTGAATAAATGACGTCTACTTAATTGTTCTAAATATAGTCTTGAAGAAAATTGCCCCCCGAATACATAACGAGGCTATTAAAATGCAGGATTAACAAACCGCTTACATTGAACAATTGCAGCGAGAAAATTAAAACATTCCCTTTAAAAGTGGCGAAGACGCTATTCCTAGAGGTTGTTTATTTTAATCCCGGTGGCGGTAAAAGCAAATATTAGGCCATTAGATGGGAAGGCGATCTCCGTGGTTTACCTACCGATTGAGCTTAAAGGCCATCAGGCCTAAAAGTCTAGACCTTTCGAAAAAAAAAAGATCTCCGTGCGGTGGCCGTCCATGTTAGATGCGAGGGGAAAGGGATAGGCGTTCGTTGAGGGAGGCCTATGTTCAACATTGGATGGTTAGAGATTGATGATGATAAAAAGCAAACATTACAAAATAGTCTTTGCGCTGCGCTGCTACGCTGCTGCTACTCCAATCAAAATAAAAAAAATACCTCCTGAAAAACATAGGCTATCACTTCCCTCAAATTTGGTCTAGCAAAGCAAAAAGATTTTTCAAATCCGACCGAGAGTTGCAGATATTAATAAACTCGAACAAGCAAACTTTTTATTACATCTGTATGGATTGAAACTCTACTCCGGTACAGAGTGTAAGTAAGTATACTTAAATAAAAAAATTAAAAAAAAAATAAAAAAAATATTTCTCTCATCCTGAAACCGTAAACATGATTTTACTACAGGATTATGCTAATGTATCTTGGTTGCTATTTAATATTTATTTAAAATTACACTTTTGGTCTGAGTAGGCTTAAAAATAATTAAATATTTAATCAAAATTACACTTCATTTTATTATTCTGCTTAAATAAATAGAATGCCTTAAAACAAACCCAGGTAAACTCTCAAACAATTATAACAGGTATTTTTTTCTGGCTTTAGCTGGTCTTTTCCCGGTATAGAATATAATATATATGACCAATAGGAACGGTGCATCAATAAAAATGTGCCAAAAACGGGAGAAAATGTTGGGCCCTGTTTATGAACTGATGGGAGGGATGTGCTGTGCCGCGCCCCCGACAGCATAGATCTTGCTTATTTCTCACGTCACACAGCTTTGCTGTGTTTCGGTGTGGACAGTTCAAACAGTACACTGGCACAGAGACTTAACATCTTATGTCTTAAGAAGGACAACACATGAATGAGTTGGCACTTTCCCATACTACTGAGGTTAACTTGTTTGCTTTCATGGGCGACGGTATCCACTTAATATAATGTGGCTCGTCTGCCCGTTTGTTTTTAGTAAATATTTTATAAATCGTAGAATCACGAGGAGCAGTGCGCTCCCTTCTCCTGATTCGCCTCCTCCTTTTGCCTGCCTGATGATCATCGCTCAGACGACCACAAGGAGCTACAGTGCTACAGAAATACCTTACATCGTTTTTATATGTTCGAAGAAATAGTTTTAGTATTCAGTTTTTTGCTCTCAAACGTACTATTTCTTCAATATGTATGTAGTATTTCTATTTAATACATACATATTAATATTTTAGTCAGTCAGCAGGCAACTGTTAATACAAAAATCAATATAATTATATGCAAAGATAGACCCTAGGAAAAGTTTTCATTCTCACGACTGCTTTTTATATAGATCGTCCTGCTGATGCTGTTCTTAAAATAATATATACGGACAGAATGTGAAGATAGAAAACGCATAGTTATGATTCTTGGTAGGCTAGTTCTGGATAAAATCCTATTTCAGCTAACATTACTACATCGATAAAAGTAGACCACAGGCTAGGACGTGATGACCTCATTTTTTCTGTTGTCATCCTCGTTTCAAATGTCTTCTGGAAACTATTTACGAACAAAATATTCAGAAATCCCTCTTCGGGGTCGACCGGTGTTTTTAATCTTGTCTGACAGAGGACTTCGTAAAAAATTATACAGAATCATGTCGATGTCCAATATTACGTAATTTTTCTGAAAGCCTTTCTTCCTATCGTTGTGCTTTTCCTTGACAAGCTTCAAAGACCAATAAAATCAAAGATTGTAACATTTTTTTGCCAAACATAGAAATGGTTAAAACACACGATTTTGGTAGTGTTATTGGATGTCATTTTTGATTACACATACACATGGTCCCTAAGTTAAAAAAGCGGCCAAGTGCGAGTCGGGCTCGCCCATGAAGGGTCCGTAGCAGTAAGTAACATAGTATAAAAGTTCCTATAATTCGTTGTAACTTTAATCGATTTTTTAATAATAGTGTATTTTTAAGATATTAGTAGAAATTTTTATATAGGTACATCATATTTATTTTTTTAAGTTTTATCATTCTCTTATTTTAGAAGTTACAGGGACACACATTTTACCACTTTGAATGTGTCTCTCGCCCAAACTATCTAAGCTTAGAAAAAAATGTAATTGAAACATTAATATGATTTTTGAAGACCTATCTATATATATCACACACGAATGGGTTTGATGAAAAAATATTTTTACTTAGTTTTAGGTCTAAGTATGGGGAACCCCCAAAGTTGTTTTTTCTAGTTTTTTTGCGAAAATTAATGCGATTCACAATATACATGTGTTTTCAAGTTTCAATAGTGCCTATTACAGTTCTTATAGTTTCGGTAAAAGTGGCCGTGACTTACGGACGGACAGACAGACAAACATGACGAATACATAAGGGTTCCGTTTTTAATCATTTGACTACGGAACCCTAAAAAAATGTCTCTCGATTTAAAATTCGTATCGATTTCCAAAAACTTCTTTATTGTTTTTTTTCATATCTTAAGCTGGTAAATGTTTATAGAATTCTATTTTTGAACCGATTGCTTTTTAATGTTAATACCATTCTTAAGACTAAGTTTATATTTGGTTAGCTTCAAGTCACGTCCGCTCTAGATTCTCGCACTATTTTAGTCGTTAAAGATTTTACGGTTGCGATCCCTCAAGATGGCAGAAACACACGTACGGCTTCGTCTGATGGATAACATTTGATGAATATAAGATTCGCATTAAAATTTCATTCCTTGGGGTTTCAAATCAAAGATATTTACTTGAATTCATCCTTTGTTGTTTACTATAAAACTTTATAGACTTCCTTTAATTTAAATTGTTTTAAATGTCAGGAGTTTATAAACTCAAAGAAATTTGTCAATGTTATAAACTCAAAGAAAATCGTGGATTTATGGATCATATTCACTAGTCAAAAGAAATTAATTAGACTCTGTATTCATTACACAAAAATAGAACCGTTCATACACTCGAACCGATTTTGATGAAACTTGGAACAGAGATAGATGAAAGCTTGGGAAAGGACACAGGCTACTTTTTGTTGCGAAAATCCTTCCTAATATTATAAATGCGAAAGTAACTCTGTCTGTCTGTCTGTTACGCTTTCACGCCTAAACCACTGAACCGATTTTGATGAAACTTGGAACAGAGATAGATGAAAGCTTGGGAAAGGACATAGGCTACTTTTCGTTGCGAAAAATAACTTAGGGGGGTTTAAATAGGGGATTAAAGTTTGTATGGAAGTTCGTCATTATACATAGAAGATGACGCCATGAAACGTTGCATTTAGGCACTTGATAAGAATTAAATAACCATTAATTGAATTGTGGCCAATTTGTGAACAACTTTGTTAATTAATGTTATGTGTTATATGTATTAATAGCGTTGTTCACAAATAAATGTTTCTTTCTTTCTTTCTTTCTTTCTTTCTTTCTTTCTTTCTTTCTTTCTAATAATTGTTCCACCGTTTTGAAGAGTTTTTACCTATATGGGCATGAAATAGGAGATGAAAGTTCGCAGGGTAGTTAAAAAAAATATGTCTGTGTTTACTATACGTACGTACGGAACTGCGCTACTCCGAATTGAACGCGAGCGAAGCCGCGGGCAACAGCTAGTAATGATATAAAACTAAGATTTATTGGAAAAGTAAGAAAAAGCTGAGGAGACAATAAACAGGCGATGTTCTTTTATATTATTTTTATTACAAAGCATAATACGCTTTGATTACATGTTAGTACATCGCATAAAGCTGGTAAGATCATAAAACGCTGTATGATAAAATCTGAGGGTATGACCGAAATACTAATCTTATAAAAGATTCACAAAAATACTAGGTTATAGCTGAATTTCCTTTGCGGAACAGCTTTTGCTTCAAAAAAAGGACCGGAATAATAATTACCAGCGCAGACGCCTTCTATATTTTATATTTTTATTTATAAATATATTTTAATATACGAAACAAATTGAGACATATTATGTGTCTACTATTTTTATTGTCCTTAAATAGGTTACCTATTCCTAGAGAATTTCATTTAGTCCTCCACGGAAAATCCGACTATGCCTCAAATGCGGCTGAATAGCTCACACAAAGAGAGGAAATGTATAAAACCTTTTAATACGCCTCTTTGAAAGAAATATAATATGTTAGTAGTAAATATAAACTGGTCAATCTTGTATATAAATGATAATAAAAAATTTGAAATCCCGTAAATAGACAAACATTAAATCATACATATAAAATGGTAATAATATCAATTAACACTTTAGCTTTCGCTAAAATATTTTGCATGTTTTTCCATATTATAAGAACTGAATCATATTTGTTCCCAAGCAAAAAGGTTTTCCTTTTATTCTTTTGTTATTATTTATTAGTATTGGCTTAGTGAATTCTTTTCAGAACGTCTTTGGCTACGGGCTTTAATTTCCGAAAGTGGCGATTATTTGTTTGCTTAGTAGGGTGCAATATTTGCAATAGCTTCGAGCGATGTGCTTAAATCTACATTGGATTTCCGAGGAAGCTACAATAGAATAGCTTTATCTCACTGTTATTTAAGTTCGTTCTTAGGTCGCTATTTACCCGTTATGTAGGTATAATAGATTTCTTTGGTTCTTTTATCGTCTGCCAATCTCGGTTGGTTTATTATACCTATGTAAGGATTTTAATTACTTAAATAAATAGGTTTTAATGTTCTTATTTATTTAAGTAATTAAATTAATTTCTGTCCCGCTTTTTTTCATGAACGAAGATTTTTACAAAGTTCCTGAATAATAATATGTCGTTGATTATTATCGGTTATTTTAGGAAGAGGTAATCTGTGTGTATATACAAAAAAGCCGAGCAAATGCTTGGTCAACCAGGTACTATACATAATAGACAAAACATAAATAAAAAGTAAAATGTCACTGTAAGAAAATATGAAACACTAATAAAACTATAACTTCTCCGTAGTTACATACGTAATTTTGAAATACATAAGAATCTGCTTTAAAATTTTCAAGTGGATTACGCAAGCAATCCAGTACATACTAAACAAAACGAAAGGAGGAAGTGCATTTAAATTATGACAACAAATTCAGCGTGAACCGTATGTAAAGGAGAAATAATTCATATATTCACCATGCTAAAGCTTCATACAAATGCGCAGTTATTGCCTCCGCCAACGTAAAACTTTATATATTATGGTGACATATTCTGTACTAAGAAATTAAAGTAACAGTTGTGTTGAAGAAGATTAAAAGTGTTTTAAGAATGCATTAATTAAAACCTTATTTGTACGTTTGTATTTGGAACAAAACAATTCAAAAAAGGTAAAATCCTTTACAATTAATGTAAGTACTTCTAAATAATGTGTTTTTCCTTTTATAATATCAACATATTCATCATCATCGGCCTTTAATTTTGGTCTTCCTTAATAAACGTCAAGACGGTCCTCTCACCTGGTTAATGGCCGACCAACGCTGTGTTAGAGTTTGCTTGTTTGAACTCGCTAATCTCAGGAACTATTGGTCAGATTTGAAAGTTTCTTTCAGTGTTAGATAGCCCATTTATCGATAAAGATATATCATCCCGCTAAGATCCCTTCGTAAATCTTAGTTATCGCAGGCGAAGCTGCGGGCAACAACTAGTTGAAGAGATAAAATCAAAAACCAATATGCGTGACTTGCGCTACTATGTACAAACAAGGTCAAAGATTACAAAGAAGGAACCTTGGTCTATGGAAAAATGAATTCCATAATGTACAAACTTTTTATTGTGTCCACTGTTGAATAGTCATCCATCAATGAACGCCAAAAAGTCACTTACATATTCCAATAAAAAATCCTTTCGTGGGTTCCGTTCTTCAAAATTACAAAACGGAAGACTTGTAGGGTCTGACTACTTAATACTCTGTCAAATCAAAATCTATAGGCTACTTCCCATTGATAAAGAACTCAATATTTTTTACCTAAATTTCGAAGACTATGAGAAGACAAATAAATCGTATCCAAATTACTTACATGCGAATGTCTCTTTCAAGCTCCACTTTCCAAATGATTAGGTCGGACAAACTACTTTATTTATTAGTTACAGAGACTCGTTATTTTATTTTATCTATACTAATATTATAAAGAGAAAAAAATATTGCGTGTTTACTTGCATTGAATAGGATTATAAGTAGTTATATATTATTATAAACCTTAGCACGTTCATGATAAATGCTGTGCTAATAAGATCAAACTAACTACAAAGCTCCTTGGTCTTAGAGCAGCAATAAGCAAGCTAGATTTATAGCAAAAGTTCGTAGCCCTCACACGTTTAAGAACTTAGCAAACCATTTTGGCCACTCATTACGCTCAATTAAATTTATATTACTAATTAACGGATTTAGTATGTAAAGTAAGTAGTAGTAAGTAAGAAGTGATGGCTTGTGGGTTTGAGTTTGGAAGAGCAGGCCATGTTCCAGAAGAAAGAGGGTCAGCAGACCTCTAACAAGATAATCATTTTGGACATCATTAACATCATTAAATTGAACATAATATTTAATCGTTCCGGAAATAAAAAGCAATCAATATTGATGGTGATCTAGCGCAAAAAAACTTTTTTTTTTAAATTGTTATAATAAAAAGACTTTTAAACTAACACCACTGAGAGTGATGCGCTGAGCCGTACTCCGGCTGTATGGGTACCACCATTTTGTTTCTCCCGTGGCCAGCTTTGCTGTTTCGGTGAAAAGGGCCAGACAGACAGTGTAACTACAGAAACCGGGAACCTTATGCTTCAGAAATACGTCCCGTAAATACGTCACCTAGGCTAGGTCCACGTAAACTAGATTACGCTTAACGGTGACATCGCTTACTTATCAATTGCATTACATTTTCCAATTTGTCTGGCAAAAAAAACATACTTTCCAGATTTAATACTATACAATGAAAATTTGAACTGATCAAAACTAATGCGCTGCAACTCAAAGACACATTACGCATTTGACTTGACTACGACTAACGACATTTTTTTTTTGCAATTGACGTCCTAAAGGCATCGAAGTTTCAGCGTGCGACGCGGTGGAGTTCGCTGGGTGGTTTATTATAGCTTACAACATCAGAATAGCACATAGCGATAATTTATCTCCGTGCTCCCACGGGAGTGAAACCGCGGGGCGCTGCTAATATTTCAAATCTATATCCTACAGTAAACACAAAAGTGATGGCTTTTCATCCCTTAAATTGTTGGGTGTAAAATGACCTTTGTTCGTAGCGTGATAATATGATTACTGTGTGTATTCAGCGAGCGCCTAACTTTTTATGAAACAATCATATTAAAATTTTGTAGTAAATAATGGACATATTTTGATTGAATAATTTTTGATGGATATGCAACAAAAATGATAAAAGCAGAAATACTGACTGTATTTTAAACACTACTAATATTATAAATGCGAAAGTTTGTGAGGATGTTTGTTACTCTTTCACGTAAAAACTACTGAATGGATTTTGATGAAACTTCATAGAAATATAGTTTATATATCAGATTAAGACATAAGCTATAATCATCTATCTATAGGCTAGCATCTCCGTATTCCCACGGGAACGCGGGGCGCTGCTATACTATACATAAATGACGTTGTAGATCTTAGTTAACGCAGGCGAATCTGCGGGCAACAGCTAGTAATAAATATTTTTCAATACGCACTTTATTTCATTAAAATATGCCCCCTGTCACGTTCATAAACTATCGAAATCTCGGTAAAACGCTTTTTAAATCTCGATAAAACGCTTTTTACCGAGCGTTAAAAAAGCTTTTGAATAAGACAAATAATAATAATATTAATATCTATGGACGCTTTTACACCACGCCAATCTGGTCCCGTGCTAAGTTTCCAAAGAACTTGTGTTACGGTTACCAGACAACGGAAATACATATATTTAATACATTTTTATATTAATACATATATTTAAGATTTTTATTATACAATACACATACTTAATACACATCCATGACCCAGGAACACAGAAAACTTTTTTGTTCCCTGGCGAGATTCGAACTCGCTACCTCCGGGCTTGAGCGCCAAGGCGTTAACCGTTGAGCCACAGAGGTCGTCAAAAATGAATACCAATGTATCTGTTCACACGATGGAGTTTTGAAATCGCAACGCTTTACTACCGAGCACTGTTGGATTTTTGTTTTGTGTTTGACGTTAAATTGAATTGAGCATGCCAAGCTCGCAGCTCGATCCTTCGTGCCAGACCTTCGTGTGACTATTGTACTGAGTCTGAAGTAGGCATCAGAATCATCATTATCAGCATGACGACCTCTGTGGCTCAGTGGTCAGCGCGTTGGCGTTCAAACCGGAGGTAGCGGGTTCGAATCTCGCCATGGAACAAAAAAGTTTCTGTGTTCCTGGTCATGGATGTGTATTAAATATGTGTATAATATAATGAAAATCTTAAATACCTCTATACGTATAGCCTACCATATAGGCAACCCATATGCATGTTGCATATGGGTTGCCTAAAATATTAACAACTAGTTGCCTAACAACCCATATGCATGTTGCATATGGGTTGTTTATTGACATTAAATTGAATATAAAATAAGTTTCATCAAATAAGCATCTCGGTCGTTTTATATACCGTATCCTCTGCTATATGTCTGAGCCAGTAAAACATAAAATACATTATTTTAATATAAATTATATTTTTTTTATATTTTAAAAAGTCACCAAGTATTTAATCAGCCCAACTGAATTATGGTAATATAGTTGGGCTGATTAAATACTTGGTTATATATATATTTTTATAATATACGTTTATATAATAAAAAAAAATATTCAAAAAACCCTTTCACACAAAACACCTTCCCATAGTATAATAAAATGTAAACGTGGTGATTGACATTTCAGATGCTGTCAAAAGGTAGAATTTATGATTGCTCACGTCAGCCATATTTGCACCCGGATTCACTTTATGGAAGCTTTTTGCAAATTGCTTTGAAAAACGTGAATGGAATGTTTATGAACCAAAATAAATATGCTCATTTTAATGGAATACGATGAAATACTTTAAACATAATTATATTATAAAGTAATTATTAGCAAACAAACCATATTAAACGAATCATGTTCGAAGATAATATTGTTTTCAGACAACAGAACTAGGGGTATTTTTTAAAATTTTGTTATTCTTAAGTAATGTAATAAGAGATTTTGTTGACATAACACACAATAATTGAATTTAAGTGTGCGAGAGCTTAATTTGCGACGACCAACCGACAAAGCCGTAAATAGCCTTTTTTGCGCCCTGTTCGAGCTTCTATAACTACGCCCTTAGCAAACCGAATAAATTAATAGTCCTGCCTGGTCTGGCCATTCTTGCCACCGCCCTATTTACGGCTCCGCCAAGCGATGGCGGGGCGATGACGCAGCGATAAGTGTGTGTGTGGGCCCAAAAATTGCGACGGGCGAGTATCATATTGCAAATCAAACTATTAGTTTGTTCTCGTCGCTTCCGCGCCGCCGATGCTTCGCCTACGTCCGTGCATCGCTCGATCGCCCTGGGTGCCTAGCCAAAATGTCATTAAGAAAGCGTTAGCGAAGTTTGAAAATGATAAAATGTATGGGATTGACATAAGGCCGCGCTTAATCACGTGGTCCATCCTATATATCATACATTTTATCATTTCGAACTTCGCTAACGCTTTCTTAATGGCATTTTGGCTAGGCCCGCTGCACCGGCACCATAAGTTTCATGCGCGTAATATAATAATTAGGTATACTGTCCATATTGTATGCATCGCGGCCATATCGCTCCGCTATCGCGTCGTTTCACCATCGCTCGGCCGTCACCAGTTTCGTACCCGCACACTAAGCCTAAGTTAGCGAGATTATGAAACGGAGACACGTGAATTCAATGCGATGCAGTGCGATGCGGTGGTTATGTCTGACGCTGTTCAGTGGGTAACGTATCCAGCTCGCAAGAATATATCAAGCCAGCTGCTCGCGTTCGCTTCATTTCGCGCCGCTCCGCACCGCCGCGCACCCCACGTGCGTTTGGTCGCTTGGTAGGATACTTCAATAGGACGTAGCCTAAGTGCTCGGTAGATAAATAATACAATAAAATATTAAGCATGCAACAATGAAGCATTATGTGACGCATTTAAATATTATATCGATAGCATTTATCACAATATCGTTAAATGTATTATATCAACAATGCAATATATTTCAACGAAAAAATGTATCTATATTTATTTAATTATTTAACAAGGGCGAAGCCGCGGATAACAGCTAGTCTATATTATAACATTTATTTTTGGCAGACGCCAAATGCCAAATGCCTAACCTAACCAAGTTTACCTTGAACTAGCCCATGGAACTCATTTATGTGTTGCCTATCTTATGTAGAAGTGAAGTCTCTGTCCTGTCTCTTTTTCTCTTCTCTTCGAAACACATCAAAGCTATTTCACGGGAAAAACAAACGAGAGTTGAAATGTGACAATATTAAACACAGTTGCATTTAAAGATCTTACAAGACACGTCCAACTGCTAGCAGGGTTTCGATATCAACGGTACCTAGCAGGTGTGCTAATGTATGCGACTTGAGGAACTTAGCATACCCCTAACGACTATTAGAATATTCTCAGTCGTACATCCTTGGAACGGGAAATGACTCTTTGGTATTCGACATTTGATAATGCGAATAAGATTATTCGATTACCTTAAATTTAATCCGCATAGGAATATTTTTGTTTTGTAAGTTATAAGTATGCGAGTGACAATGGTCTGTGGGTATGGGCTCGGCCTTTTGAGCAAGAGGTCAGGTTCGAACCTAAACCCTGTGGTGCCGTGAAATAAATTTTTCTAAATTTCTTCGTCCCCAGGAGTGCACTTAGCACATTGTTCGCTCACGGTGAACTAAAACATCGTGAGGAAACCTGTAGGCCCGATGAGATTTATTTGTAGGTGTGTCTAAACTATGAACTTGCCCAATACACTCCTCGTTTGATTTCGAGGAGGAGACGTGCCCAACATATAGGTTGATACTTTACTTTTTTACTTTGACTATAATTTATTAGAATGTATATTAGTTTCGTTAAGGGTTTTCACAATGAAACATGCAGTACTCTCTATCAAGAAAATACTTGACAACTTCGAACACAACCTATGCTGGAGCGAGGGCACCAGTGTCCGGTTTCTAGGGATTCGCAGACAAGCAAAATGTATATGCGGTGAGGTTCCACAAAAATTGATAACCTCAGGTCGTGCTCTACCCTTACGCCTGTAATCTGCACATTATTAGATCTATTAAACGTTACTGAGAACGCAATTCTCGTAGCTACAATCTGGATGGACGAAATTCAGGCAGCCATCGACACGCTAAGAATAATCTGAGGATGTACCTTAAAGACACGCATGCTGATAAAGCATGTCTCATTTTAACACGCATTTTAATGTACTCAATTCGTTGCCCAACTAGTAACATTACTACCCTACAGGTATAAGTTATGGTATCAAGTTACAACAGATTTCACGACGACCTCTGTGGCTCAGTGGTTAGCGCGTTGACACACAAGCCGGAGGGAGCGAGTTCGAATGTCGCCAGGGAACACAAAAATGTTTCTGTGTTCCTGGGTCATGGATGTGTATTAAATATGTGTATTATAATAATATAATAAAAATCTTAATTATAAGTATTAATACCGGTAACACAAGTCTCTTCGAGAACTTAGCACGGGACCAGATTGACGTGGTGTAAAAGCGTCCAACAGATATTATTATTATTAATTCAATGTGAGCCATAAAAATTCTCCAATCCAATCAGTCACCTGCGTGTACGTCCCATCAGCCAAATATCCATTAATGGCCATCAGTTGGCCAATAAGAGCGCAGAAACGATGCAGAGCCGCAGTACTTTGGCGGAATTTGTTTCCATACAAAACACAACACGACCGTAATGTTAGCGCTCTATAATTCCGGTTATATGCTTGATTGCTTAATTACTACTATCCCTTTGAATACAAACGTATTCAAAGCATCCTGAATTCATGATTAAACATGATCATTTTAAATTTATTTCATCAGCGTTTATCTATTTTCATCATCATCATCATCAGGCTTTATCCGTCCACTGATGAACATAGGCCTCCCTTAATGAACGCCAAAAAGACCCTTGCCATTCTTAGATCGTCCTATCTATTCACATTCGCATAATTTTACCTTCATTTAATCAATTTCATTTAATCGATTTTGGAATATAACGTTCTCCTCAATAGTGTGTTATGATTTCATTAATTAATTTGCTTAATCTTGATTCGTTATTACAAATTTTAAGGACAATCATTCTGAGTATAAACTTAATTAATTTTATTCAATTCATTTCTATTTATAGAATTCTAAATCACTTTTCAGATTATTTTTAAGCTTAATTAATTAACGAATAAAGATTCATATTATTTCAGATACAATTTATCATAGTAGGTATATTATATTAATAATAGTATAGCGTGTGATACTTATTAAGTTATTATAATGACGTTACTTTAATTTTTATCACACGTACGTTGCGTTACGTTACATAATCAAATCAAATCATTTATCAATAAAATAATAATCAATCAATTTTTTTTACGTTTAACACTCCTCATTGTAAAAGTATTACTCATTTTTCAATTTCTAAATTGTGATTATATATAACTAACTATATCAACTATTCAAAACGCGAATGTTTGTAAGAATGTATGGATGTATGTTACTCTTTCACGTAAAAAAATTACTCAAAGGATTTTGATAAAACTTAACAATAGTATAACTTGCACATCAAAATAAGTGTTATTTTGATCGCTCGGTTTCCGAAAGGCTAATCAACGCAAAAATTAATAAACCAACTGTCAAACCTCTTGCCAAATGAGTTGCTAGAAGTATGATTAAATTACTTAATTTGATCAGCGTGTCAGTTGACATAGCCACTACCTAAGACTTCTTATTCTGGCAAGTATAATGAAAAGCTGTGAAATTTGACTTTCGAATCGTATGTTAACCACCATTAAACAGCCATGCTAGTTAACATACACTTTTACCACAGATATTTGAAATAAGTTCTTAATATTTCTATGACTTTGACCAATGTTTCAGAAACTGGGCGATATATGACACGGGGCGCTGATGAACGCTTAGCATAATACCTAAGTTTTTTGCTATGTATATGATGATATTAAATATTATGATGATATATACTAGTCGTGAGTATATACTAAGTATATGCGATTCAGTGTAAATTGCACTGAAGTTTAAGATATTGCTCGCTGATAAAGAATTATATCTAAGTTACTGACGTTGCTCTTCGATGCGGCCGATTAAGATTACAAGATACTCTCACAAGAAATGGATTTCCTTTTTAGCCCGAATTTATATATTTGATGCTCAACGACCCTCTTCATACTCTTTGTAAAACCTTTCATCTTTTCTAAATAGGCTTACCTTCAATAATGCAACATATTTTATCAATTTCATGTGCTGAAAGCTTTATGAGATATATATAGGAATGATTGTGTTTTAAAATATATTAGGCAGATTTTAGATGAGGGTAATGCCCGGTGAATGATGATAGTCCAGTAGATAAGGGCACGGGACCTTGAGTCCGGGCTTGGTCCTGACCCATAGTGGTGCAATGAAGTGGGTTTTCCTAAATTTCTAAGGGCAACCTAAAACCCGAGACCATCGCTCACCCACCGGTGAAGAAAAACATCGTGAGGAAACCTGCATGCTTGACGAGTTTGAAAGTTTATTAAAGTGTATTGTTCACGTGAACATGACATTCGTAGACAATGTCGAAATATCGAGCTCCGCGAAATAATATTATAAAACATGGTAAATATCCCGTTTTAAATAGTTTCAATAATGAAAATAACCACGTTAATTTAAAATCCTATAAAGTGTATGAAATTCACTAATCCACACTGAGGCAGCGCATTAATAAATTATGACCCAATACTCTCCTCGCCTCATTTCGAGGAGGAGAACCGTGCCCAGCTGTGGGACATGGGTTGATACTATACTGTTAACATTTAAGATGGAGATATATTATCACTATTTAGAATAGCTCTTAGTGAGTTCTAGTTGGTCAATTTAGCGGATTTTTGGTCACAGCAATGCATATAGATATTTAGCCCGCCCTATAGATATTTTCCATATGACCCTAGGAGCTAATCAAAAGCCTTAAATCTAGTCTATTGTAAGCGAAATATTAAACTCTTCAGATGACGTACAATATGTATTAAGCTATAATATATTATGTATTAAGCTTGTGTGCGGAAATGGTCAAAAAAGTTAGAGACTTCAATAAAAGGTCGCAATAAAATCATTTTTAATAGGACCCCCGGGCTCTTTACCTTCGTAAAGTAATCGTTAGTAGACCCTAAGCTGGCTTAAACTTTAATACCCGAATCTACAATATCATTACAAAATGATGATTTATTAGCTCTCTTGTAAGTAAAAAATTATAGTTTGTTTATTTATTGGTAACGAATTAACTTAAAAACTACTCAGCGATTAAAAACATATTTTACTGTTTAACACTGTTAACGCCATTTAGGTCAAATAGACGAAATCTACTCAAAAGATATAAGCGGCAAATATAAGTATCTGATGAACAGTCTGTGGCGCTCTTTTTTTCCTGAAGATGAGTGGAGAATCGTTAAATTTTCTAAACGTCCACGCAATACGCATCTTAACTAATTTTCCATTGCTCTCTTATACGCTTAAAAATTTGCACTTTGCCTAACTAGAAGTAATGGTATATCAACAAATCTTTACAATTGAATCATATTAAACAGAAAGTTCTTCATATACATAATTATCGAGATAAAGAAGCGACAAACAGCTTACAAACACTATAAAATATTTATCAATCCGAATAGTGCTGTTAATCTATGATAACGCGGGTAAACTAAAAAAATATTATGTGTTTTATGATAAGACGAGGCAAATCAAAAATCAGGTTTGCACAAGTTGATTTCAGAGGTAATAATAA
This sequence comes from Lycaena phlaeas, assembly GCA_905333005.2. NCBI lineage: Eukaryota > Metazoa > Arthropoda > Insecta > Lepidoptera > Lycaenidae > Lycaena > Lycaena phlaeas. Next base: position 6,306,723 of record HG995176.1, read on the forward strand.
TTGACGTTAATACAGTGAGATATAAGCAAACAGCTTTAGCCTGGATCAACCGGAGCTCCCTTTAATCTTAGCTAGTAACCAAATTTGTCTCAATAGCTCCGAGCGAAGCTTACCGCGTTGGTATCGATTAGGAGAGAGCGAAATGTTAGCAAAAACTTTCTTGGCGGTGGTAGTTAAATTGAAATTAATTAGTTCTAAAAAAACAGTATTTATAAGGTACTAGCTGTTGCCCGCAGCTTCGACTGCGCTAATTCAGATTTACAACGGGATCTTAGTACCAGTGGCGGCTGTACCTTAAGTGCGCTCGTGCGCTGAACCACCAATTTAAGATTTAAAAATTTCAAACATTACTTGATATTTATTTATAAACCATGTTAAGTAATAGATATTTAATTTATAAGTACATACAAAAATCTTTATAACTAAGTATGTAATAAAATTTCCAATTATGACGACTCAATTTGAGCTCTTTGCTAAGCTATTAAGACTTATTTTCCATAATAGAAAAAATCTCGTGCGCTTCCACGAGCGCACGAGGGCTGCTAATATAACTTGTATGAGTTACGCACTATACGCCTGACGCGTGAAACAAAAGATAGTTCATAGAAATGTACCGAGAAATTACTCTGATTTCGTGCGCCGCACGCGCGTCCGAATTTGCCGAGAGCACCCGATGTTTAACGAATTTTGCCGGGCGCATGACGACGACAGCGGACATGATGTTTGCAAGTTGAGATTCCGCGTTAATTATTGTTTGTTTTAGTTATTGTAAAAACAATTAAGTACTATTTTTCTTTTCGTAATATTCTGTGTGTACTGTGTACAGTGTGTGGCGTCAGTGGAAGTGATGTTAAACAGAGATTTTAATAGTGAAATGTTAAATAGAAAGAAATGGTTGTGTGGATGTGAGCGAGCGAACGTGTCGCTTCAGAAAAATTTCTCATTGATATGATCAATAAAATCAATGTCCAAAAAATAATAAAAAATTAACATATTTTGTGTAAATTGTGGTTTTGTTGCTATTTCTAATCCTAATACTTAGTGAGCAAGTAAAGTGCACTACCAGTTCGATAACCCACCAGCCGCCACTGCTTAGTACGCAAAATAAGTAACTTTTCTGGTTGATTTTTTACACCTTGTGTCCGAAAAACCCAAATATCTTACGGAATCCTATTTTTTTTAGAATAAAATTTAGCCTATGTTACTCGTGGATAATGTAGCTTTCAAACGGTGAAAGAATTTTTTAAATCGGTTCAGTACTTTTTGAGCCTATTTATTATAACCAAACAGACAAACAAAGTTTTCGTCTTTATAATATTAGTGTACATGTAGATGTAGCAAGGCTCAAAGGAAAAACAAAAATTATTTTAAACGGTAGAATATTATACGATGTTGAATTCGACTTACAAAAACCTTATGCACCCATTAAAATATACAGACTGTAGGGCTATTCTGTAAGAAACTATTTCAATATCGAGCTTCACCTGAGTGATAGGGCTCACATTACGTCACTTTGAAAATGATATTTATTGATATGGGTAGAGAGTCGAGTTTTAAAGAATACAAATACGTCAAATTCGTCATATTACCGCGGATCATATTTCGAGATTCGAAAACAACCTTACAGAATAGCCCTACTGGTCCGAATTTCTGCAGCCTAGTTGGGCTGAGATGAGATGAGAGAGAGAGAGGTCATGCTAGGAGTTTCATGTATATACAGGGTGATTTTTTAAAGAACAGACATAATCAGGGACGTGATAGAACTTGGTTTCAATCCAACCAATCAAAGAAATTATACTCAAAAAAAACCACATAAATAAAAAAATATAGACAAAATATGTAAGTTTGTTTGACTTGGAATATGGTCACCCTATTATTACGAGCACTTTGCGCGCTAAATTTAGACGTTAGTGGTGGGTATAAAATAATTACGACGCGATTATTTTATTAAGTTATTACTCGTGTGAACCGGGCATTAGGTATGGCTCGCGCTGGAATGTCGGCGTATTTGATGCATCGTATTTTAACTATATCATGATACTTTGTCTACTTTAATTCAATTGTGAAGGATATTTTAGAAAAATATGAAGACCCCCATTTGTGATATATTTTTGGAATGAGGATCGTTAGCTTTTTACGCTACTTGAATATGTCCATTCTTCAAAAAATCACACAATCACACAAAATATAAAGAATATTTAGCAATCCTAAGATTAACTTCTTATTCTGTAGTCACTACAGAAATTAGATTTGAATTAAATTACTAATAATAATATGTTCCCAAATAAACAAGGACTCCTTAAATTCACAGTCCGCCTGTGTACTTGAAACTTATAAAGTAATACAATAACTACCATTATATTTAATAACGAAACATTTATTACAAGTTATAAATTACATCGGTTACGGCTAATATAAAATTTCAGACTGAACTTTTTAAATTATCTTTCAACTTCGCTATGAAATATTGTGTTAACTTTAGACATCTGAAGAAATTAATTTCTTATTATATTTTCACTATTACTAAAACATTATAACAACAATAAAACTGTATAATGATTACAAAAAACAAACTGGAAGAATAAAAATAACATAAAAAGTAATAAAGCTTCTTACAACTCGGCTATTTTGTTTTAAGCTTGACACAGTGACTTTTCAGACAAATTGATTTCAGATACAGGTAATCAAATATGGACCTTATCAAAGAAATTTCAAGGCACCTAGCTTATTTTAGGTTGATAAATGCGCTGAGCAACTATTATTAATAAATTCGTAAGAAAAAACTATAAACCTAAAATATATTCATTAGAAGATATTATATACTTCAAACCAAAACAACTCTGAACAATACACGGTAACTGTATATGACGTGACGACACGTAATAATAGTTGTAAAGTCTCAACTTTCGATCTTGCGTGCAAACTTTGCTGGGTTAAGGCAGTACCAACGGAAATAGATCCAATTTGTTCGATTTACTTTCGCTGGATGGCTCTCGCCTAGGCAGACAGCTTTGGTATTGAAACTTGAATTAATTCGTAACAGGTCCCAGTTTTAACATAACCCCGGGCTCCCTGAGATCGTATCAAAATTTGATGGTTACTGCTACCAATCCTGGCTAGCGGGTAGCGGTGGGAACAGGTGGTGAGTCGCACCCGAAAAGTCAATTTTATATACCGGAAGGAAGTTAGTGTCGAAATTTTTTTTTTAATTAAAGAATATGCCAATAAATTGCTCCCTAAATGCTTCACTAGAATCCATAATTGCTCCACGTTTATTACTATAGAAATAATTTTCGAAAATTTAGTTTTTCGAAAGTTTAGTTTATCACAAATCGGCTTTGTAGCAATATTTTATTGGTTCATTTAAAATTTGCCACAAATCTAGACGCGTCATTTTCCTTACTAACACTTCCAAAGGTCTGAGTTTCACTAACATATTGCTAGCTGATAGCATTAGCAATCAGAAATTAAGCATAAGCAATACGATCTCCGATCCAATTAAAGGACTGTTCAGAAGTGGACAGATAAAGGCAGATGATGAATGAAATGAATGAATACAAAATTAACTTTACTTACAACGCTGGTTATCTTGGACTCTAACATAAGATGCTGCTACACTTTTTTTGTCTTTTTATCTTATATTTAATTGACATCGGCGTCTTCAAACAAGTACAGCCCTTTTTTAATTCACTCGACCGACTATCGTCTATTCTGGTACACTTTTTTGATAGCAACATCTTCTATTTTCTGTGTCGTCAGTCGTGGCTGAGCCAGCAAATTCAAGACAGTTTTAGTAACATAATAGCAATGTCATTTCTTTTTCTTTTAATTCCGCGAAAATTTCACTATACATCATAGCAAAACATTAAAACATACAACGGCAAATATTGAAATGCATTTTTGAAATAATTGAAATTTAAATAAAACAGTTATTGAAACTTAAAAATGCATAAATAACTGCACTGTCTCGTTAACATCTTCTTTGTTCATTCAGTAAAAGCACTGGTATGAATGATTGCGAGTTATAAAATAAATATTTTTGTTATTCAAATAAATATTTTTCTAGAAATAATATTTTTGTGTAGATTCAATTTTCATATTATTTTGGTGTTTGAACATTTCGTATTTTTGAACAATATATTATACGCATTGCGCTATTAATCTTTGTTAATATTCTTTAAAGGGAATAAAGGTCATCTATGTTAGACAATAATTTAAAATAAAAATACCGAATATATATTTCGAAATTTCAATTTACAAACAACGAAAACATAGGATGTAGATTGAGCATAGCTAACGTCAAATCAGTAGATAGAACACGAAAATCGAAATGTAAATACAAGTTGTGGATGTTTAAGCAAAATGTTGCTTTCCAGGTCCAGAGACAAGGTAATATTTGCATATCTCGTTCTCCTCGATATTCGATGTCTGTGTTAAATAACGGTAGTCCCGGAATTTGAGAAATAATTGTGCTCTATATCTTGTGTCTTTTTTACCCGAAAATGGAAACTAGTAATAACTAATATTGATTGCTTGATGATGATTAGAACTGATAATGATAGTAGATTTGATGACCTCTGTGGCTCAATGATTGGCGCGTTGGCTTTCAAGCCCGGAGGAAGCGGGTTCGAATCCCGCCAGGGAACAAAAAAGTTTTCTGTGTTCCTGGGTCATGGATGTGTATTAAATATGTGTATTATATAATAAAAATCTTAAATATGTGTACTAATATAAAAAGTATTAAATATATTATTTATTTCCGTTGTCTGGACTCTGCTACCCGTAACACAAGTTCTTCGGAAACTTAGCACGGGACCAGATTGACCTGGTGTAAAAGCTTCCATAGATATTATAGTAATAATAAAAAAATACAATATCTTAGTGGAATCGACAAACGCAAGTCTATATCTACAAACACTTAGTAGTAGATGAAACGGTGAAACATTCTCGAACCCAGTTGATATAAATACAGAAAGTTTCATTAAAGTAAGTCCAGCCATTAAGGATTTCATTTATATAAATACGTAGAAGAGAATTATTTAAATATTACATTTTAAATAATTTCTATAAAATATATATTTAAGTAAATAAAATATCTATTTAAACATAAGAATACAAGAGTTTAAATAGATTATCTGTAAATTGTTTGTTTGAAAATGTAAAGACGAAACTTAAACATGATAAGTATCTAATTAATTTACGTTAAACTGCATTGTGTTGTAGACATAATATCTGCTTCTGGCGTTTGCGGATTAACCAAAGTGATTCATCATCACTGCCAAAAATGCCTCCCTCAATGAACCTTACCTATAAATAAATAAATAAATCAAATATATCTATATTTGATTTATTAATAATCTTATTAACAAAAAGCAAAACAACGTGTATGAATCTATTAATCTAAATAAATACAATAAAAATACATGCAATAACATATGAGATGTTATTGCCTGTTTTTTAATTAAAAGAAAATAGCTACCAAAATTTTACATTTGCCACACATTGGTTTAGTGCCTTTAGATAAATAATTCAATATTTGCGTTATAAATTAGATAGCGAAGGAGCTTCTTTTAAGCATAATTATATTATTTAAGAGTAAGTGTCCATAGAAACAAGGCGTTTATCCAAAATTGATATACGCACTGTGGCCTGTGCGGCTCAGTGTGCGGTCTTTGAAAAACAGCACGCAAAAGGACCGCAGTACTCTGCGTGTAGTAGTTTATGTTAATTGCTTCATAATATAATAATATTATATTTGCTTGTAGTCAACTGTACGCTATACGCGCGGTAGTGCGTATGTAATCTGAGACTTAAATATTTGTCAAGATTATTATTAATATACTCAGGGTTGTCATACACAAAATATTATATAATTATATATTATGTGTATGACAACCCTGACTCTCTGACTTACCAACGCGCAGCCGTATTTACTGTACCTAGAAAGTTTGAGTTTGGATATACAGAGATTTTCACAAATTCAACCCCCTTAAGGTGTAAAATAGAAGTATGAAAATAGGTATAGAAATTTTCGATAACAATTGAAAATGATTTGTGTAATAGATTTCCCCCTAAACATGACATACTGTGTATACGAAATAAGCTTAGCTTGCATTTTTGTCATAAAAACCAAGCCAGTCTTCTGACTATGCACTGTCTCGTCTGTCTGACGTATATCTGTTATAGATTTAGGTCCTGTTTCACAATCTCCAGTTAAGTTCCCAATAGGCTATCGGCAACAAATTTGACAGATATTTGACAGATAGAGTATGGAGTATATGTCAAATATCTGGCAAATATGTTGCCGATAGCCTATTGGGCACTTAACTGGAGATTGTGAAACAGGCCGTTAGAGTAGCATCTAACGGTGAAATAATTCTTAGAATAGATTGAGTGGTTTAGTTGATTCGTAACCAACAAACACACAACTTCTCTACATTTTATGATAAACATGTTATGGATGTATCATACTTAGAAACCTGCCCTTGTTCATAACGAAGCCAAAAGTGGAAACTGTATTCACATAATCCCAGCGTAAAGTGACAGCTACGCTGTCGCGTTTTGTGTGGCTTGTGAGTTTTCAGTGGACCATGATTGGTGGGATAGGGAAAGGATAGTCAACGCATCTACATAGCCTCTGGTTGTGCTGATGTTTATGGGCGCCGATAGGTTGTTGTAGGACTGTTACTCTCAAATGATATATGAAAATCCAATCTTTATAAAAAATATGCCGTAATGTATTCCAAATTACATACGATTCCTGTACAACGATTGAATCAATACATTTAAGAAAGGAAATCAAATTAGAAAGAACGAAACCGAATAAAGTTTTGATTTCATTGAAAACTTGTGATTTGATAAGTTATTCTGAAGGCGTACATTGGTACTTCAAATATGAATTTCCACGGAAAAATAACGTTTTGTTTAAAATGGATATTAGTTTGACATATTTTATAAATTTATAGGATCCTTTCTTTGAAATGAAATACCGAAACCCTTATTTTACGGAGCTACCTTATCGTAGTGACTTTTGCCCGTATGTCTAATTAATGCCTATCTGTCAGTACATCAAACCAAACCGATGGGGCCCTTTTCATTAACATAGAATCATGAAATGTGGTAAAAGCTAGAATTTACTATATTAATAAAGGAAAAAATCTCTAAACATTTTTATTTAAAAAATAAAAGAAACACTTGCGTTTCTTTTTTTTAAACTTTCCGAACCCTCAGTCTCACACTAATTGTTCAGGTCATTTGAAGTTATGTGTGTCTTTTTTTTTAAACCATATTAACTAGTTTCTGAGATGGTATTTCTAATTGGTTTATGCATGTTACGATGTCAAAATAGGCTTAATTATTACTTATGTGTTTATGTTGAGCGACGATGGTCCAGTGGGTATGGGCTAGGCCTCTTTAGCGAGAGGGTCCGAGTTCAATCCTGACCCCCTGTGGTGCCTTGAAATGGGTTTTTCTAAATTTATGTGTACCTTGAACACGAGACTATCGCTCGTTAATCGATGAAGGAAGTCATCGTGAGGTAACCTGCACAAACGACCGCAAAGTGTTTTAATTGATGGTTATGAGTCTGACATCTACTTCGCTGAGTCTGGGGTTCCACAGGGTTCTCATTTGGGACCCACTTTATTTCTGCTATTCATTAACGATATTACTACTTGAATTAAACATTGCCGTTTATCGATGTATGCCGATGATTTGAAAATTTACAGTCCTGTTAAATCTTTTACGGATGTCGCTCGAGTACAGAGAGATTTAAATGAAATCCATTCCTGGTGTGTCTCAAACAATATGACTCTCAACGTCAAAAAATGTTTTTACATGAAATACACCCGCAGGTTAAAACCACTTGCTTCTGTGTATGACATTGATGGCGTACCGTTAGAAGAGGTCGAGGAGATCCAGGATTTGGGAATCATAATGGACAAAAAACTAAACTTTACAGCACATGTAGACAAAGTTGTAACAAAGGCGTCCAAAATGCTTGGTTTCCTCAAAAGAAACACTAGAGGTTTTAAGCAAGAGCAAACGAAGATCATATTATATAATGCCCTTGTACGCAGCCATCTTGAGTACGCGAGCGTAATATGGAGTCCATTTTATTCGGTCCACTCACAACGCGTTGAAAGTATACAGCGTGCCTTCACCAGGTACTTATCTTTTTGCTCTAGTGGGTTTTCCCATAGACAACCATACGAACTGCGCATACAGAAATTTGGAATGGTTACTTTGCGGAACCGAAGACTTCTGCTGGACATGAGTTTTCTTCACAAGATCATAAGCGAACAAATTAACTGTAGTAGTCTCCTGGAACGCATCTCGATTAATGTCCCACACAAATACCCAAGGCACAGGATAACTTAGACTTTTTATACTCCACCTTGTAAAACTAATCTCGGTCTTCAGGCACCTTTAACCAGACTTCTTAACGAATATAACATATGCAATAGTAAAATTCATGATCTTGATATATACCACGATACACATATAAGTTTTGTAAAAAAAAATACTGAAATTGTTTTAAGCTAAATTGTATTAATTAGTTGTAAATTGTAAATTCAAAAAATATCATGTTATTGACCCATATCGTAGTGAATGTTATGTACGCCTTAATTGTCATATATATCCGATATAAAACCGCTTGTTAGTTAAATGTTGTAATGTTGTCATATATATGATGTGGTTGTACTTATTAAATAAATAAATAAATAAATAAATAACCTGCATGCCTGATGAGATTAAAAGTCTTTGAGAGTATGTGAAATTTGAAAACGCGTATTTATGAATAAAAAATCTGGTTATCATATAGGTCAATCTTCCACGAGCTCTTAGACTATATTTTATATGTACAAAAACGATTTTTACTATGTGTTACAAGTTTATTAAAGATTTCCAGTTACATTCAATTGAAATAGAATTATTAAAACATATATTTTTCTTCATCAAAATATTCAAATGTAGAAGTTTCACATTTCACGTTTTTTCCCCGATACGGTTGATAGGCGAATCATTGATACAATTTATTTCCTTATGTATGGCGATCACAAACTCAGTGTGACAGTAATTGGAGTATGCTCGACGTTGGAGAAGTTAAGGCGTATTCAAAATACAATTTGGGACAAAACAATTTAAATCTCAGCTGACATTCCCTTAAGAAGCTAATAAAGTAATTTGAAACTTGCTAAGTCTCGTCATGGAGCCAAGGATGGTTGTAATGACAACCAACTCTGTAATTTTAAAATCTTTAATATTTTTTTTTATGGCTGGTTCGAATACATTTAGCAGTTTTTACGTGAAATAGTAACAAACATCCATCGATCCATCCATACTTACAAACTTTTGCGTTTATAATATTAGTAGGATAAACATAAATCCCGGTCCTTTTTCTGGATACAATAATAATTAGGAGACACGGTTTTGTTAACTTGTATTCTGTACAATGAATTTATCGATGTGTATAATTCTTAAGGAAAATAGCGATAAACTCAATACGATTTAGGTCATTTTACGCTTGCTTTCCTAAAGTAACTTGATTCGTCGATCTTCCTTCACAAGAAACTAGATTAGAAGTAAATAAATTTTATTTACCTTTCAAATTAAAATTTTGAATTGTTTTTGTGGTAAAATTATTTATACTGTAAAATTATATTCTTTTGAATTTTACTAAACAAATAAATTCAATGTATTATATTTGTCACCTAAAACTTACCATGAAATATAAGTATATTTTTAATATCCAATATAAAATATTCTTAGGGCTGATTTCACCATTACAAATGAACGCAATTAATTTATTAGAATTAAGCTTGGTTTACACATTTAATCGAGCTTAGAGCTTTGTGTTAATTATTTACAGTAAGTTTTGTTATCTGTTATTCTGTTCTTATTTTTGAATTAAATTCGATGTAAGCGTTGATGCCACTTACATAAAGATAATTAAGAATACATTATATTCGCATCCATGAACCAGGTGGGAAGACGATCTCCGAACAGTGGCCGGTAAGTGTTGGATGTGTGTGGCAAAAGATCTTGTAAATGTCAAAATGTCTATCAAAATGTGTTGGCGTTAATTGAGGGAATAAGTAAAGGCTGATGATGATGAGTAAAGGCTGATGATGATGATGATATTCTCACCGTTCTTACTTTTTTAAATGTATAGTGTAGTGTCCACCTAGTCTAAAACGTATTAAGGAATCTTCATTTTCTGACAAAAATGTATCGAAAATAATAATTTACAGCCAAGGAAAAAAGTAGTTTTACTATCAAATTCGTATAATGCATTATTCATCGTTTTATCTCAATAAACATACTGTACAAAAAAATCTCTTTTGTTATGTGATAATTTATAACAAAAGACGTGCCACAAATCCCGTTCAACAAAGTTTGAAGTCATAAAAAGATGGGCTGAAACCGACCTGTCTACTTATATAAATGGCGGCTGCGAACTAGTTTAGATAGCGATCGTGTTTTGGGTTGAGGCAGTTGAATTTATGTGTGCCCTATATTACTGCCTTACAGCCGGCCAAAGATTTATGCCTAGACGACCTTAATATGTCCGAGCCAATTAAAATTACATTTTGATATAATATTATCAGCGCCCCGCGGTTTCACCCGCGTACTTCCCATTCCCGTGGGAGTACAGGCATAAATTACAGCCTATGTGTTATTCTGGTGTATAAGCTATATTATTGTAAAATTTCATTAAAATCCAATCAGTCGTTTTTACGTGAAAGAATAACAAACATGCTTACAAACTTTCACGTTTATAATATAATATTAGTAAGTTACCTCCTAATAAATAAATCGTGAATTTTTATCAATGTATGCTTGTAAAATATTTTCCTGATGTTATAGTCCTATCTTTTCTTACAAATATTATAAACGCGAAAGCTTGGCCAAGGAACACAGAAACGTTTTGTTCCCTGGCGGGATTCGAAACCGATTCCTCCGGCTTGAGAGCCAACGTGCTAACCACTGAGCCACAGAGGTCACCGTTACCAACATTTTTCTTTTTACTCATGGTAATTGAACCCTAACAAAGAACGCCACAGAAAATACAAGTGTTTTTATTTGGTTATCCTAACGATACCGATATTTTCAGGTAAGAAGAATAAGCAATTTGAAGTGAAGGCAGTAACTAACACTAAAGCGAATGGATGGCCGTTGGACCAAAAATATTCAAGAGTGGGGCCACGTTTAGGTAGACGAAGTGTGAGTCGGCCATTAACCAGATGAGAAGCCGATCTTCGGTCCGCGTTGAACGCAAGTGACAAGGGATCGACCGTCTCGGATGATGATGATAGTTATAATGATAGGGTAAATCCCTATGATAGTAGAATAGGTGTAGAAAAATAATGAGCCGTCTGCCATACCCACGCATCAGGGAAATTCCTAAGATTTCCCTTGCGTGGAAAAGGGAAATGATGAACATAAACGTGGATAGACTTAACACACAACCCCCGCCGCAAAAAAATACATACTTTTATATACGATATACTTTCAAGACAACCTTTAATATTATAGAATATGTTTTTAGAATAGCGGTAAAGTCTTAAGGTTATAGACGTGTTTGTGGCGATTGTATGAATTTTTACGAGATGCAAATAAATAGTTAAATTCAGGCCTACAAAAATTGAATTTATCCTCACCCATTTATTTATTCATGTGGGTACAAAACCAAACACTTATATAATGTACTTTTTTATTCATGAATACGTAATATTTTTGGGTTGGTTTACTATAATTTAAATATTATATTTTTATATATACTTAAACATAAATTATATTTACTAAAAAAAATAAACAAAAATAATAAGCAATAAAATTCACAAGAGCAGATCTGAATATGCTACTGGTGACGTATTTAAAAACCGTTACTGTTAGAACACTTTCTTTCAAATAAAAAACAAACATTCAAATCGATCCCGTGAGTGAACTATGATGCCACAAAAAGTGAAAAAAATATAACAAAAAATTAAATATTATTGTGAGGAGGATTACAAACGATATTTAGAGGCAGTTTTACGTCAGGATACAGAAAGCAATGCGGACCTTCTTCCCGTGCCGCCATATCGGGATAACATAAAACTGCACTTTAATCGCCGAAAAAATAATAACCGCCTATCAACAACAATTAAAACGATTCGTATATTCATCAACCGAAATACGTGAACGTTATTTGCCCGTATATCTGCATATGCAATCTCTAGTACGTCTCTTTAGGTATTTAGGCTACAAAGTCACCGCCACTATCGCCGCAAGCGATCAAACCGACATCCTGCTCCGGACTCGACCCACTTAGACCTAACCTTTTTCATTAGTTTCTGAACTGCTTAAATATAGATGCAAAATTCACTTATTCATGTGTAGGGAAATTTTCTATCCAGGGTCGCTAAGAGAATGGTTTTATATAAATAATAAAGAGCCATAAGGTCATATTTTGTACTGTGGTTATTTTTAAAATAAGAATATTTTAATATAAAACTATAAATGAACAAAATTCAATTTAAGATACAAAAAATATCAATATTGGACACTCTACGTCATAATGTCACTGTAAAAATCTTTAAGTATTTTGTAATAACTATTTTAATGTGCGCAATAGTCACAAAGTGTTATCACACTTAACAACATTAATTTATAACAGCTGTGTTGCAGCATCAACACCAAAACTGATAATGACTGTTAAGAGAACGACTGACAGGGTCATATATTTTTTCACAAACAAAATAACTAATGAATGTAAACTGTATTCTTTCTAAGTATTTTTTTGCGGTTGGAGCTATGCTAATAGCCCTAGTGGACTTAATGCTTTAACGGACGTGAGGCGAGCCGGCTGTCTTCACCTTGTGATAAATAAAAAGAAGTACAGATACATACCGACCTATAGAGACGGGGCGAAAAGACAGAATGTTAGTTCACTTACAGCTAGAAAAAACGATATTTGTGAGAAGCCGTCGAATATGACAATAAAACTTGCTAAATACAAACCAATGTGGAATCCCGAAAATTAATAAAATGTTATTTAAATATAGGTTTTTGCTTTAACTACAGCTGCTTTGGCAATATTGTTTGCGAAAATAAATAAATATGAATCATGAATGGTGACTTAATTTCATGAAACTGAATTTTATGATCAAAGCTTGAAATGGTATAAAACTTTAAGCGAAAATTAATCATGTAATTATGTAACCACAACCAAATATTTTATTAAAAATTCGGTTGAAATTATGTTAAAGTACGTCGAATAACTTTAACTTAGGACGTCCGATACGCCGGAAATCCGTCCCCCAAACGCCAGGAATGGAAAATCTCAATAAAATGCGACACAATCCATAAAGTGATAAATTAAAATACAAGAAATAATTCAAGGAAATAATATGCACGCTCTGGTTTCTGGCCACTATTTTATTGTATAACTTATTCGCAACAATTGTTCAGTATGAAAATTACATGACCTTTTCTTTAAAGTTTAAAAATATAAAGGTTATATCATCATCCTCATTAGCCTATATATTAGCACGTGAACCTAGGTCCCTCTTTAACGTCATAGGATGATCCAACCGGATCACCCCATTTCCGATGACGCATAACGGTCACTAGGACCATTAGCATAGATCCAACCGAAAAAAAAAAAAAAAAAAATAGGTCCCTCTCAATGAACGCCAAGACGACTGATCCCATGCCACTCGCATCCAACATTTAATGGATTTAACCACTTTTTTCTATATTTGTTGTCACTTGTCAACGATCATCTTTAAAAACAATATTTTTAAAGACAAATTTTACCTAAGTCTATTAAAAATTAAACTTTTTGTTGAGACTTATAAAAACTTTATGGTTGGCCCACTATTTTATTTCCACATTTCAAAACAATGAAAAAGTAAGCATGCACTTGATTAAGCCGAGCTTGGACGTGTCTGTTAAACAGTAATTATAACTTTGTACGGAAAAGTTGCTTTGTTGTACTTTTATTTTCAGCGATCTTTTTATTTTACTTTCGGTCGGCGTTTCATTTGGTTTAATGTCAACTTGCATCGCAATTTCACTGGAGGTCCATCAAATGATAACTCTCATTTGTTGGTCTCATCTTTAAGGTGATAAAAATTTACTTCAATCAGGAGGTAACCCGCCGACATATAGAATACTAGCTGATGCCCGCGGCTTCACCCGCGTTAGCAAAAAAAATCCTTTTCTTTATTTGTAACTGTATACTATGCTAGTTTTAGTACCTCCGAGAGTATGTGTTACAAAGTTTCATGATGACCTTTTGAATAGTTTTCGTGTAAAAGCGTAACAAACATCCCTACTGTCATATTTATAATATTGGTATTTTATTAAATTTGCTCTTAATAAAATGTTAAAAGCAGTAAGTACCTACCTAGTACCCGTGTGTGTTTAAATTAATTAAAAATACACGGGTAGTATATACGTAGTAATAGTATATAATAATAGTAGTAATAGTATATTTTTCATAGACTGAAGGATTCAATATCATGTAAAACAAAAAACTCTACTGAAAAAAACAGGAATTTTCACTGAAAAAACTCATCAAAATAGTATCAGGATTTAACCAAAATAAAGGCAACTGGTATTTATTATATTTAAATACCAGTTGCCTTTATTTATACTACGTAATAATCAAATATTTTATAATATTTTAAGGGATTTTTCAATTTAAAAAAAAATAAAAAAAATCACAAATTCTAACTAGATAACAAAAAGTGCACTAAGAAAATACCTCAAAGCTTGTCTTTCTTTAAAACGGAGAGAATTGTGCAGCCAAGTTAACGGACCGATGAATTTAACTGTAATTACTACGTAACGTGCTCTTTTGAGATATTCTTTATAAAGCCATACCTTTGTCTCAAGACGGGCTAGGGTCCTTAATGTTGAAAAACTTTGCTTTTACCTCAAAAACGCTAAAATTAAGGACGGTCGCTAAACGAGAAGAAAATGTATATTTTATCATCTATATCCCATTTGGCAGCTTAGTCATGTTGTGCTAAGGAAAAAACACAAAACACAAAATATTTTAACACCACAAATTCTGCTATGTAAAATCTATACCTCCTTGGTCCAGTCAATTGCATACGAATTTGGGTAGCGGCATCCAAATCAAGTCTTACATAAGCGTGCATCCCGTGCTTCTAAAATGTATGAATTTAGATAAGTGAATATACAGAACAGATAGACTCTAAAAAACAAGTAACCTGCTATCAGTGTTGTAAAATTGTACATACTTCATGTTATCTTAAATAACATAAGGAATTTGACTCCGATATTCACTCACTCAGCTTGTTTGTATAAACAAGCTGAGCGAATATCGGCTACAACAAATGTATATAAATTAACAACAAAACATTAGGAGTAAATGCTAATGCAACGTGTGACGCAACAGACAACTTAATATTATACTATACAATATACATACTACACTACATAATATTACTAACCTTTATCGGAAAATGGGCTATTTAATACTGACAAAATCATTTAAATCCGACCAGATGTTCCTGCTATTAGCACGTTCCAACAAATTCTTCAGATTTATATTTATATAATTATAATTATAAAGCTACTACAACTACACGCATAGCACCCTGACATAGGCATAATAAATATTATGATTTATAGTCACTTTACGCCGAACCTACCAGTTTATATTTATTAATAATAGCAAATTAAAATATCAAAGATATTAATTAACGTTAGTTTATAAATCTGTGTATAGAGAATTTTTAATTACCATGTTTTATACCTTAATTTCACGACGCTCGTTGTCTATAAATGTTTTGCTAAATGTGGTAAATGTCCCGTTTTAAATAGTTTAGTAATAAACTATATAATATATTATATATGTTCCATTCAATGGAAATATAAGTAGAAAACCAAGTGCAAGATAAAATTACTAACGAACAAACATTTGAAAGCTGGTAAAATAACACAACAATTTATTAACAACAATTAATTAACGGTGTTAAATTCTCATTATAAGTGATATTCCCCTCGTTAACTTTCATCAAATAAACAATTTAATCAAAATACATTATCTACTGTATTGTATTACAAATTGTATTACACTTCCCCATTGCTACACATTACTTCCTATTTATTATAATATTACATTACTGCAAATAGTTCGGTTTTTTGAGAAAGGAACTTATTAAGTGAATAATAATTCATAGTAAGAGGAAGTGCTATTATTGCATTGCAGGCGAGTTAACCCGTCAGGACGGGGGTGGTACCTCTCGCTCACGTAATAGCGGCGTAAAGTGACAGCTATGCTGTCGCACGCAACGTGCGGTTTGTGAGTTTCTGGTGGTACATTGAGGGTAGGGAAAAGGAGGGCAATGCGGATATTTATAGCAGTCATACCACCATTATATGATTCAACTGCTCCTTTGCCAAAAAAAGCCAAAAAAGAACAAAACCGAAGACTGTTCTTGCAATAAAAATACCATCTGGTTTTGACGATATTTAGTTCACACACCTTTTTTAAGATACGCCAAGATAAAAAAAAATCACGAACATGATATATTTAGAAACTTTTTTCAATCAATATGAATCAGCTAATATACGGAGATCGCCTTCCGTTCTATTTCGCCGGGAAACGCTCTTTTCACGGTTTAAATTCCAGATAATTTTTGGCCCGTCATCCGACAGCTATTTATCTTATGTGACCAACCCACAGTTACTTTAACGTCATAATAGTATAATGTGGTCTTATAAAATAATAATTCCATCAAAAGAGCTTGTTTGGATTTTTGTATCTTGGAAAATCTTTGAAATAAAATTTCTTTTTACAATTTTTTTAATAATTATTATTAAATCGTGATTCCATAAATCTGAATTAGAATTAAGCATCTATACGTCCCTGCTTTATATCGATTAATAATAATGGCTGAAGGAGATTTAGCAGATGTGATTGTCGACGGTCCTAATCCCGTGAAATACGGCTTAAGGGGAGACTTTTCGTAAGTATTTAGTTAAATATTGTTAAAGGCCGAATCCTACGGCAATGGCTATCAGGCACGAAGATGTTATAAATTTTATTTGGAATTATTTTATAAAAGGTATAATTCTATAAGTATAGTTCTTGTTAGGCACGTCTTGCTATGTATTTGCTTCTTTGTATGGATCAAACGATTAAAAAGCATGAACATGATGTAATTATTTAGTTTCACAAGATGAAGATCTCTGATTATGCGATAGTTCATGGCCGTTGGTACCTAGTCACTATAACACTCTTGACTGCTCGTGTGCTTCCTAAGGCCCCGTTCGCATGAGCACTTTTTAACCGAGAGTTAAAAAAGCGTTTGAAAGAAACAAATAATTGATATTTATGCATCTGTTTAGACGATGGCGTTTTTAAAGCGCAACGCTTTTTTATCTAGCACTGTCGGATTTCCGATGTTGAGCGTTGAACGTGAAACGAATTTAGTATGTGGAGCTCGCAACTCGCGCCAACGTCGAGATATACGGTAGTATCCCTTAGTAGTTTGTGGTCGAGATTTAACGCGACGCTTATAAAGCGCTCGTGTGAACGGGGCCTAAGGTGGATAGTGTTCGGTAAACTGTACATAAATTGTGTTTACCTTTAGCCGTATTCCCAAACCCATGCTGAGTTAATCGTGTTTTCGATTACTTCCACTGGTTTTAGTTGCGTACAAAGTTTTGTACCGTGAGTAAATTATTACTATTATTGTTTATCCTCAAAAACATGAGATACATTATTATTTTTAATTGACACATCAAATATAGCACATTTATGTAACCCTTTATTACATCCTACTCTCATTCCAATTGAATTGAATTCCTCCAGGAAACAAAAAGTTTTCTGCGTTCTGGAGTCATCTACACTAATATTATAAAGAGGAAAACTTTGTTTGTTTGTTTGTTTGTTTGGTTGTAATGAATAGGCTCAAAAAGTACTGGACCGATTTCAAAAATTCTTTCACCATTCGAAAACTACATTATCCACGAGTAACATAGGCTACAGTTTATTCTGAAAAAAAAAATAGGGTTCCGTAAGATATTTGGGTTTTTCGGACACAAGGTGTAAAAAATCAACCAGAAAAGTTACTTATTTTGTGTACTAAGCTCCCGTTGTAAATCTTAGTTATCGCAGGCGAAGCTGCGGGCAACAGCTAGTGTGTAATAAATATGTGTATTATAAAATAAAAATCTTAAATATAATCTTAATATAAAAATATAAAATACATTTCAGTTGTCTGGCACCCGTAACACAAGTTCTTCGAGAACTGGATCAGATTGACGTGGTGTAAAAAGCGTCTATAGATAATAATATAAAAAAAGAATAACACATATTCTAACTATAATAAATGGGTGGGGTCGGAAATGAGAAGTACGCGAGTAATGCCGCGGGACGCTAGCAGTATAATATTATTTGCAGTAAACAAAATCTTGCCAACTAAATGAGTTGTTTATTTTTCTGTGTGCCAACAAATATTTGTTAATTACAAATTTTGTGTATGATTAAATTTTATTAATTATAATTTAATAATATTGTGATTTATAGATTATGTAATACAACCATAACCTAAAATGAACAAAATAGTTATGATTAATAAAAAAATTATTATAATCAATAAAAAATAATACTGTTCATTATTATCTACGTTTAATTTCATTATTTGTGTTCAACTATTAATAATTTTAATTTTTAAGTAGATTTTTTATTTCTATACCTTATATTTTTACTTTTTAGCCAACACAGAAATTGTAATAAAATATAATTACATCCCGCAGTAAATAAATTAAGTTGACCAACTTTGCAGTAGCCAAAGGTCAAAGGTATTAATTGTAATCAATTGGGATATTACTGCAGCTACAGAAGCTGCTGCTGTAGACATTATTTTACCAACCATTTAAATGTAACTTCATATTTTGTAATATGTTTATTTAACGATCCTGTATTATTTAAAAAAAATCAATGTATGATAAAAACCGTTGTCCATATTTTCCATAAAAATCAGTTTTTCAATTCATTTTCATTCAAATGTAATTTCTCTATAAATATCAAGCAACAACTTGGTATGCGATTGCAATACGTTGGAATTTGCGAGCGTCGATCAGTATTTTAAAATTAAATTAGTAACAATATTTATGGAGTATACTGCGCTTTGGGTTTTCTGGATTGGTTTTAAATTGACGACAAACTTTTTTATAAAACTTTGAATAATTATCATAAGAGAATTGTTTCATACTTTTCATTGTTTCTTATTTATAAGTTGTACTACTGTACGACGACAATATTCTTTTTGGTAGATGTAATCCTTTTTATTGAAATAAAAAATCAGTGTAATTAAACTTTTAACTAGTTACAATGAATTTCATCTTGGTTTTATATTACTTGCATGATAAAAGTGCTATTTTGCCAAGATGAACTGATGAACTGGGATTCACCTTACCACCTACAACTTATTATACCGTTATGAGCAATAGTCGTGGGTTTCATTCAATGTGACTAATGTTATATTATAATATTTATACTATACATGCCTCTGTGATATTATTATGTAGATATGCATGTAGCACGTTTCCATGTATTAGACGAATTTATATTGTGTTTAAATATATTTTTCCATTTTTGATGATCCGTATGCGAAGATGTTGCGTTAGGCCCCGTTCACTCTAGCGCTTTTTACCGAGGGTTAAAAAAACGCTTGAATAATACAAAAGGATACCCATGTATCTGTTCCCACGAAAGCATTTTTAGGCGTGGCGTTTTTTTGTCGAGCACTGTTGGATTTTCGACGTTGATTGTGAGCGTTAAATCGAATTGAGCATGCGGAGCTCGCAACTCACTCCAACGTCGGGATTTAATCTGACGCTTATAAAGCGCTCGTGCAAACGGAGCCTTACTGGCGTTGCTTACGTTAACTCATGACACAAGGTTAAAGTTGCGTGGTTATTCTCAAATAATGATGTCGCAATTATTATCAACAACCCTTATATTACGTCCCACTACTTGGCGTGGGTTTCTCCTCGAAATAAGACGAGGGTTTTTTGATTCACGTATACGACCCAATAGCATGTAGCACACTTCACACCAACAACCTTTAAGAATTTATCTCATCAAGCATGTCGATTTCTTCACGACTTTTTCCTTCAACGGTAAGATAGCGATATTTACATTTTCAGATCTGCACGAGGAAATTTTGAAATGTCCATTCTAGATTTATCCAGTTAGGTTCGAAGCCAGACCTCTAATTTTAAGGTGGAATCTTTAAAATTAGGCCGGCACGATCGGAAAGGAGCCTCTCACTCACATAATACCAGCGTAAAGTGAAAGTCATGCTGTCGCGTTTCATGCGGCTTGTGAGTTTCCGGTGGCCCATTGGGGGGATAGGGAAAAGGAGGGCAACGCACGTCGATAGTCGCAAGGCTTCGACTGTTTGTTTGCCTTCCTATGCTATAAAAACAATCGATTCCTACAAGAACATCACGAGATTCATTTTTTATTGATATACGGCTGATAAAAAAATAGTTTAATATTAATAATATAATAATTATCATGGAGGAAATTTTCCACAAATCAAAGGCATAAAAGTTATCAAGACACACTTTCTGTTGCTCAAGTTAAGAGTTTATGTCCGCAGTTTGTTATAAAAAGTAGGGCCATCCCCTGAAACTGACCAAAGAGATATTGGGAGTTCATTTTTTAAATTTCGCCGACTCACCATAAAACTCTTTGTAATGGTCACGAACAACACTCTGGGGGACTGTTTTGAAAGCTTCTTGACTGTTATTTTTATTTTCTCAATTCCGACCACAACGGCCTGTTATTTTTATTTTTAACCAATTCCAAATACAAATTGTTTGATATAAGATACAATTAATTTAATTTTAAATTAATATAGTTATTTTCACATTGAAAACATAGTAATTATCCCGTTATAAATGGAGTCCGCAGTTTAAATAGAAAATACATTTGGAAATATAGTAATCGTCTTCCAAAACGATGGAGTCCCCGCTACTTACATCGTCACAACTAGTCGCTACTCCCGCGACATAGTAACTAGTCTATTTGCATTATTTACCTTGGGCCCCATACTTGACCTCGAAAGAAATTGCCCACCGACAACCAGTCTTTTGGAGTAAATGATCTTACTTATAACAAAGACAACAAAAATTTTTGTTATGATTTGACTCATTGTATAAAAGTAATCATATCAGCTTGTATAGGGCTTTAACATTTTACAACAAACGAAGCTTTAATATAACATTGGTTTCGCGAAATATGGCTACAAATAAAAGTAATTAACAAATAACAGAATAAAAATAATATGACCGATACTATTTTCCCTTTGAAAACCTGTTGTGGTTCGCGAACACGGGAACAAATTCAATCCTGTATTTTCGTTACGACTTAAATTAAGAGTGTATAGTCGAATGCAATACATCTGAAATACACAGATATTCCAACCTAAAAGTCAATAAACGTTGAGTGAATTGGTTGTTGAAAGCAAAGTTTTAATACTATTTATACTTATATTTTTTTATGGACATGTATTTATCAACCTCCTCGAATTCAGACGAGGAGGGTGATGAGTCAATGCGGGTTGGTCAACTACAGATACCTTCAAAGACTTTCAATCTCATCAGGCATGCAGGTTTCCTCACGATGTTTTCCTTCACCGGTGAGCGAGCGATAACGGATAATCTGTCATCTTGCTGCAAGTGATCAGTGACATTGATAAGCACCCGCTACAACAAAGGATAAGCAAGTGCGTTGCCGTTCAAATATAAGTACCTGTGCTCTTTTCTTGAAAAGTATGGAAATATAAAATGTTATGCCCAATAGTGGGACACATAAGGGTTGATAGTACTTATATATTTATATATCATTTAACTGGCTGTTACCCGCAGCATCGCCTGCGTTAACTAAGATCTGTCCATCTTAGTTAACGCAGGCGAATAATATTATAATAAGGCGAAACGCAAAAGAATACTTATTGTACGGAAATAACACTTTATTTCCACACAATAAGTATTATTTTCTATTATATTCGTTTAGCGTTTATGCCACTCTTCTAGGACGAACGAATTACATACGTTTTTAGATGTTTCTACCGACAAAATTTTGCAGCAACCCTATGAGTTAACGAGAAAACGCAAAGGAATAGAATCGGCGCGTATGCCACTTGTCTAGGGGTGCAGATCCCGTTCTAAATCTTAGTTAAGTGTAGTAAGTAAGTAATAGTGCTACGGGTAACAGCCAGTAAAGAAGATATTGACTTTTATAAATTATTTTTAGTAAATTATATATGTGAAATGGTGATTTTTGTAAAATAATAAATATAGAGTCCAATATATTATGTGGTATGTGTTACATCCGTACAGCTCGCATCCGTCCACTATAAGACCGAATCTCTGCAGCTCACATCGAATTTGGACCGGTCACTGTAATCGTTCATCCTATCAAGATGACCTCAAGGCCAAAATAAATACTAAGCAAAAATAATCTTGATCGTTGAACCTTCTAGAAATATCCATTAATCATTTGGGAAAAATAAAAGGCTCGCCTTGATATCGTACCCTGAAATCACACGCAGTATCAATTTTAACACGCGCTCAGCAATTATCTAAATTCTAATGTTAACGCTAATTTTACTCAATTATAATAATACAACGTTTATGGATTATATGGAAGGTCAGTCCTCCCGTGACCATCTATCGGTTGCTATCTAAACTCTAAAAAAGATAGATAGATAGATAGATAGATAGATAGATAGATACTTTATTGCTCACATTAACATATATATACATTTTTTCAATAAAAAGACAATAAAACATAAATGTGGGCAAGAGCGGCCTTATCGCTATAAGCGATCTCTTCCAGGCAACCCTGCGGCACAGGAGAGATAAATTAAATATACAATTAGCAGGGCAGTACGTACATAACCGAGCAAAAATCGTCAAATCAGTATAGTACATAATACCTCATGCGAAAAATATTAATAACTTACAATTAATTTATTACGAACAAAGCATATACATGTAAACAAAGTGACAGTTAAATTAGCGAGTGACTTTCTTCCACAGATGTGTAAAAAGCATGTTTTTTTAAATAGTCGTAGTCTTAACTCTAAAACACTTGTTTTTTTAGTGTTTAGACTATTTGCTATGAATTACTACGTGTTTTTTTTCAGTAAAACTACCAAAATATAGCTACTTTCAGATAGAAAGTAAAAAGAACTTGGATCATGCTCTAAAAATGTATAATTTACTCCGGTTTTGTTTGACATAAAAAAATCGCGAAAGAGAAAAGTTTCGAGGGTCGTGACTTTAAGTCAGCAAAATTATAATGGAGGTAGCAATTACGACGGAAAACTAACTTCGTGAGCAAAATACGTTTCCACTCAAAAAAATATGGAGTAATTGTAATAAAATGACGTTTCCGTATTTTTATCGCCCTTTATTATATAAAGCATTGGACTTTTTGCAATAATTTGTTATACGAAGTTTTTAAGTGAAGAAAACTCGATGATGGAAATAACGTATTATTAAAATATTATACACACGTAATCTTTCTTGTATATTAAGTTTAATTAAAAAGTTTCTTGTATATTAAGTTTAAAAAAAGTTTCGTACCTTAAGGGCTTAAAAATCGAATTGTAATACCACCATACCACATCATCACCTGCCTTTATCCGTCCACTGCTGAACATAGGCCTTTCTCAATAAACGCCAAGTACCGATCCTTTACCACTCTCATCCAACATTGTGCGGCCACTGCACGGAGATCGTCTTCCCGTCAGATATCAACAAATGCCACCTGATCGTAAGTGCTCGCTTCGCCCACGAACAAAAACTAGTTTACATCATAATTACAGTCAACTCATCTATTTGCTACCTATCCTGAGACAAGATCTTAAATCTTAATGCCTATGCCTACTTTATGTAACACAGCAAAGCTGTTTCACGGGAAAAACAAGCAGTATAGTGAACCCGGTAATTCCCGGTAGATCCCTACAGAAACCTCTAGCTATTATCATGAAAAACTAGCTGTCGCCCGCAGCTTCGCCCGCGTTAGCAAAAAATCCGCTTTTTTTTTTTAATACCTATATCCTATCCCTTTTTTTTATTTGCTCCGCTTCAAAAATAAATAAGTTGGTTTACATTGAATTATTATAGTTATAATTTATACTGAGACGTTCCTTATAAAACAGTGAATTCGGACTATATAACAGTAAGTGAAAACAGTGATACTAAATAAGCGTTTACATTAAAAACAAATTCAATCCCAAGGCAAACACTCTTCTAATAAGTTGTTTAACAAGTACGCGTAAGTGACACTTTTCCCACGGCGCTTACGACGTTCTGGGCGCGATCTCATTTACTTTGTCGCCTGTTGAACTACACTATCGAGATTATGGCCGGTAATGAATGTGCGGGTTGTCATAAAACAATATCAAAACGCGAATTTTTAACTTGTTCCGTCTGCTGTATGAAATATGATATAGAATGTGCAGGAATATCAAATAAACGTTTTAATCTTATGGAACCGTCGCTCAAAGCTGCTTGGAAATGTCCTGAGTGCTGTAGTAAATTACCAAAATCTGGCAACACTAGTACACCTTTGCGATCACATACCGCTTATGCTATCGACCCTGTAAACGTTGATGAAAATGTAAATGTAACCATGCGTTGCAAACAAAATAAGTTGTCGTCACAGGGTCACCAAAACTACGTCACAGAAGATAGACTACGTGAAATATTGCAACAGGAGTTTTCTACAGCACTAAACGCGACAATTAAGCGCTTAATCACAAGTGAACTTAAGAGTATTAATGAGAATATTTCTGGATTTCAAGAATCTGTGAACTTTTTTAATGCTCAATTTGAAGCTATGAAGACTGCCATGGAAAAAGCTACTGAAACAATTACAAATCTGACGACTGATAATGAGAAGCTTAAAAAATCCGTGAGCGACCTTACATCGCGACTAAATATAGTCGAGCTGCACATGAGAGAGGCTAATTTAGAAATCAGCGGAATTCCTGAGCACAGGTCGGAAAACCTATATGACACTGTTATGCAGCTCGCAAAGGCTGTCGATAATCCCTTGCAGATGGAAGACATCCTGCACGTTAACAGAGTAGCCAAAGTATCGAACGATAATAAACGACCCAGAGCTGTAGTAGCTAAATTACGAAGCCCCCGTGTCCGCGACAACATGTTAGCAGCTGTCACAAAGTTTAACAAGGGAAATCCTCAAAACAAGCTAAACTCCTATCATTTGGGCATCGGAGGAACTCAGTCTCAAGTTTACGTCTCGGAACATCTCACGCCTGCTGGTAAATACTTACATGCTGCGACGAGAAAAAAAGCAAAGGAACTAGCTTTTAAGTTTGTTTGGATACGTAATGGCCGTATTTTTGTCCGCAAAGATGAAAATCACCAGTCTCTATTAATAAAAAGTCTAGAGCATCTTAATAGTCTGAAGTAAATTTTGTCTCTGATTATAATTGCGATGATTTTGGAACTATTATTTTTACAAATGCTTGATATTTATTACCAAAATGTTCAAGGTCTCAGAACAAAAACTAATGACTTATTCAAAAATGTTGTCACTAGTAATTATAAAGTAATCACATTTACAGAAACGTGGCTAAACGCAAATATTGCAAATAATGAATTGTTTGACAGTAGATACATTATATACCGGAGAGACCGCGTGTGTTCAGTAAATGCAAAGAGGGATGGAGGGGGAGTGATGATAGCAGTAATACGCGATATACCCTCGTTCCGAATGCGTAGCTGGGAAATTGACGTGGAATCCCTGTGGGTAAATCTTGAAATATCTATCAATAATAAAGTGAGAAAACTGGCAATCTGCGTCGTATACTTACCACCTCCAGTAAAATTAGAAACATTATCCCGATTCCTGGAAAGTGTTGATAATGTAATAAATCAAACTGATGACCTAGTAATCTTGGGAGACTTTAATCTCTGGTTCATTGACTGGACTGTCTCGAACAATAGTACTGCTATGGTTCCGTCTAATTATGAGACAGCACTAGGGCATTCCCTTATTGATTTTCTAACAACCAATGATCTGTGTCAAACTAATTGTATAAGTAATAGTGATGGTAGATTTCTTGACTTAATACTCTGTAAATTACCAAAAGCTTCTGTAACTAGTCCTTTGAACAAGCTCTGCAAAACTTATAGTAATCACCCTTGTCTATTGTTAAATATCGAATATTGTGATGTTAGTTATCTTCATCCAAAGTCTAATGATAGGTATAATTATTATAAAACTGATTATAATTCTATTTTACTTGCTCTCAAAAATACGGATTGGCAAAGAAAGCTATCTGATTGTAAAGATGTGGATGACATGGTGGTAAATTTCTATAATGTACTGAACGGTGTTATTGATGTGTATGTGCCGAAGCGCAGGTTCAAGCGATCGAATACGCCAATCTGGTTCAGTAACGCGCTGGTAAAGTTACTAGTAGAAAAGGAAAAAACGCGCAAAAGATATCGCAAATATGGTAACCCTCGCGATGAAATTGAGTACAAAATGCTTCGTTCTCGTTGTCATAAGCTATATGACAAATGCTATGAACAATATAAAAATAGAATAGAGTCTGATATTCCTAGAAATCCTAAAGCGTTCTGGACTTTCATAAAAAATAAACGTGGTGGGCATTCTATGATACCAGCAGAAATGCGCATGGACGACGTGGTTGCTAAAGCTGGCCCAGAAATAGCGGATCTTTTCGCTTTAAGCTTTCGCTCAGTGTTTAACACTAATCTCCCTTCATGTCCAATACAAAATGACCCCATACACATTTCAAATAGTTCAATAAATAATTTGACATTAACCGAAAGAGATGTGCTTAGTAGGATAAAAAAAATTAACACACTTAAAGGGGCAGGTCCAGATACAATTCCACCAGTATTTGTGAAGCGCTGTGGGCTAGTACTAGCACATCCTCTGACAATGATATTCAACCGTTCGTTAGAAGAAGGTAAATTTCCTGAACTATGGAAGAAAGCCCGGATAGTTCCCGTTTACAAAAAAGGAGACCAGACAAACGTCAAAAACTATCGACCTATATCTATACTCTCTTGTTTTTCGAAATTATTTGAGGCAGTTCTGCATCCCATTATAATGTCATCTATTGACAAGGATATATCAGAATATCAGCACGGGTTCAGAAGAGGTCGTTCTACGCTGACTAGTTTGGTACCCTTTGTATCTGACTTGTGCAGGGATGTAGATAGCGGTCTTCAAGTGGACGCCATATATACAGACCTTAGCAGCGCTTTCGATAAAGTCAACCACTGCCTGCTTTTACATAAACTCAACATGCATGGTTTTGGAGGCCCGCTGCTGCAGTGGTTTAAATCTTACCTGCACAAACGACCGCAAAGTGTTTTAATTGATGGTTATGAGTCTGACATCTACTTCGCTGAGTCTGGGGTTCCACAGGGTTCTCATTTGGGACCCACTTTATTTCTGCTATTCATTAACGATATTACTACTCGAATTAAACATTGCCGTTTATCGATGTATGCCGATGATTTGAAAATTTACAGTCCTGTTAAATCTTTTACGGATGTCGCTCGAGTACAGAGAGATTTAAATGAAATCCATTCCTGGTGTGTCTCAAACAATATGACTCTCAACGTCAAAAAATGTTTTTACATGAAATACACCCGCAGGTTAAAACCACTTGCTTCTGTGTATGACATTGATGGCGTACCGTTAGAAGAGGTCGAGGAGATCCAGGACTTGGGAATCATAATGGACAAAAAACTAAACTTTACAGCACATGTAGACAAAGTTGTAACAAAGGCGTCCAAAATGCTTGGTTTCCTCAAAAGAAACACTAGAGGTTTTAAGCAAGAGCAAACGAAGATCATATTATATAATGCCCTTGTACGCAGCCATCTTGAGTACGCGAGCGTAATATGGAGTCCATTTTATTCGGTCCACTCACAACGCGTTGAAAGTATACAGCGTGCCTTCACCAGGTACTTATCTTTTTGCTCTAGTGGGTTTTCCCATAGACAACCATACGAACTGCGCATACAGAAATTTGGAATGGTTACTTTGCGGAACCGAAGACTTCTGCTGGACATGAGTTTTCTTCACAAGATCATAAGCGAACAAATTAACTGTAGTGGTCTCCTGGAACGCATCTCGATTAATGTCCCACACAAATACCCAAGGCACAGGATAACTAAGACTTTTTATACTCCACCTTGTAAAACTAATCTCGGTCTTCAGGCACCTTTAACCAGACTTCTTAACGAATATAACATATGCAATAGTAAAATTCATGATCTTGATATATACCACGATACACATATAAGTTTTGTAAAAAAAATACTAAAATTGTTTTAAGCCAAATTGTATTAATTAGTTGTAAATTGTAAATTCAAAAAATATCATGTTATTGACCCATATCGTAGTGAATGTTATGTACGCCTTAATTGTCATATATATCCGATATAAAACCGCTTGTTAGTTAAATGTTGTAATGTTGTCATATATATGATGTGGTTGTACT
Source organism: Lycaena phlaeas (assembly GCA_905333005.2). Taxonomy (NCBI): domain Eukaryota; kingdom Metazoa; phylum Arthropoda; class Insecta; order Lepidoptera; family Lycaenidae; genus Lycaena; species Lycaena phlaeas. The sequence continues at coordinate 6,335,294 of HG995176.1, forward strand.
TATTAAATAAATAAATAAATAAATAAATAAATATCCTACGTTTCTTCGAGACCTCCGAGAATATGTGAACAAAGTTCCATAATGATCGGTTGACTAGTTTTCGCGTGAAAGCGTAACAAACATCCCTACTTTCACATCTTAATAATAATATTATAAACGTGAAATTTTGTAAGTATGGATGTTTGTTACTCTTTCACGTAAAAACTACTGAATGGATTTTAATGAAACTGTACAATAATGTAGCTTATACATCAGAATAATACATAGGCTATAACTTATCACCGTACTCCCACGGGAATGGGAAGTACGCGGGTAAAACCACGGGGCGCTGCTAGTTTATAATAATAACGCCCGGTTCCCGAAAGGCTGGTCAACGGAAAAATTAACAAAACAACTGTCAAGACTCTTGTTAAGTGGCGAATGAGTTGCTAGAAGCATGGCTAAATTACTCAATTTGATCAGCCTGACAGTTGACATAGTGACTACAGTGAAAAGCTGTCAGACTCTAGAATCGTATGTTATGTTAACCACCATTAACAGTTAGTTGACATACACTTTGACCAACGTTGCAGAAACCGGGCGTAAGTATAAAATCGTTACTTGTGATGTTAGTTTGAGTTTCATTCGCGTACCATCTCATTGTAAGTACTCAGCGTCACTCGTGAATATGAACGAATTCACATAATATAATTGACCTCGGCAACTCATTCGTGCTAAGCCCCTGCAACTCATTCATGCCTTTCATATTACGACACGTAAGATGCTTAGGTGCCAGTAATTAGCCTTTCAAAAACACACCAAAGCTGTTCCAAGAAAATAAGCAGAATTATATAAATTAGTGACACTGACTCCAATAGAATTCTGAAGACGACTTCTGAAAGGCCAGCCCAGAGTGTTAGAGAGATTCATCCGACTGCATTTAATGAGATAAATTGTCAAAATAATATTAATAATTACTGTAATAATTACTATAATGAATTTATGTTGTAAGTGATGATAATGAATACTGAAATAGATTTTAAGACCATTATAAGATTATCTAGTCTGAAATAAATGCATTAATAATAATAATAACAATATTAATAATTACTGTAATAATTACTATAATGAATTTATGTTGTAAGTGATTATAATGAATACTGAAATAGATTTTAAGACCATTATAAGATTATCTAGTCTGAAATAAATGCATTAATAATAATAATAATAATAATAACAATATTAATAATTAAATATGATGGTTCATGGAAGCCTAGTGAAAAATACTTCACTAACAAGATATTATTGAAACGTGTGCTTGATGTACTTTGATAATATCATTATAATTAAGGAAGATAATACGTTTCGTCTCAATAATCACTTCCTGGAGATTGTTCCTAAGTAATGATTATTTTCGACTTCTTGATTTTTTGTCTTCTACAATATAAAGATACAAGAAAAATAGACATATAAGTTTTTAGTTTTTCTATCTATAGATAGATATATTGATTATCTATAGATAATCTTCAAATATAAAGTGAGTGAATAACTAAACATAGAATGAGGCGCTCTATGAAGGACGTTCGTCGAAGTAATCAAGCAAAGCTAAATTATGCTGGAAATTTCGAAATTATTCCTGTGGTTTTCTATGTACAGTGTACACTCATATTAAACAAACTGAAATCAAATGAAGGCTTTTATTAAAACGGGCGAATGATAGAGGAGATTAATAAATTGTTTTTGGAGTCGGTATAAATCACTAATTGGAACCTGAATACACAGCAATGTAGCTAGTAGCTACCCCTATTGGATGCGAAGCGAAGGAACAGCTGTTCTGGCGTTCATTAAAATATAAATGTGTTCATTGTTGATAATAATGATACAACATGCCATCATTAAAACTCTTTTCAATATGATTCCAAAAACCTCTCCAGGCTATACAATCGATAATCATTCGATTTCGAAATGTTTCTTATATCAAAATTCTGACAATACTTCGGTCCTTAATTAAATACGAGTTTTCTGTTGCATCCAAATTTACCTTCCCGATTTCTCTGTCCTCGATTTTCTTCTTTTGATAATTACTATTTCCTACATAGTATTTTATTAATAACAAACAATAACAAAAGAAACGTAACAAAGAGAAAATAACTTACTATTAGTAAGTTGTGAGAGAAGTTTTACGCCGATATTTCGCGGAGTCATGTTTATTAGAAACATAATAGAGATATTTATTTGAAAGGTTTCTTTATTTTGAATCGTACATTGTTATGATCTAGAATTCTTGAGGTGATTGCCCTAAGTATTCGTTTTGTGTAGGTTGTTGACTTTTTGTATAATACATTCACATTTTAAAAAATCTATGTCATCGTTATCAGTTGTCTCTATCCGTCCTGAATATAACCTTTTTTTTTTCATTAACGCCGAGAAATGCGCTTAAGCATCCCACTGAAGAGTGGGTCTCCCCAGGTGGGTATGTGGGACTCGCTGCGCCCGAAAGCTGGTAAGTGGACGCAGCTCTACCCACTAAAACCCGGCGAGTGCCACCAATTCCGCCTTTGGTGAGGCGCCCTGGATCTATAAGCAACAGCTCTTCGTATAAGACGGGTACAAAGAGCCCCCTCGGCTCAATTCGCTTCGCCTAAGGTGATGGGGTCACCCTGGGCTACTGAGGCCCACCGCCACGTCAAGGCCTGAACCGTGATGGGGTACTGAATATGAACCTCTCCCAATGAATGCCAAGACGGCCGACCACTTGCCATCCGTATTAGTTATGAAGCATTTCTATGGATTATAGACACAAAATTATGTGTCTAAACATATAAATTATATATTCAGTTGAATGGGGTGAATCTTGGTGCAGCGCTAAGCTTTGTTATATAGATGACGATTATTAAGTGAATAAGAGCGGGCCGATGATGGTTAGCCTTCAAATTAATAACATCATATTTTTATTTGTACATGTTTTGTTAATTATAATGAAATATGTTGTTTATGAAACCTAAGATCACAGTTTCATAGTCAAAACGTCATGCCATCACGCTTTGCTTTACAAAAAATATCAATATGGTGCTCCGCCATTAAACTCAACGCAAGCTCAGTTTCATAGCAACAAAAAACTAGCTTGAATGGGGCATGAAGTAAATTATTAAGAAAAAGTATGATTAAGCGTTATTTTCAAAGATTTTTTGTTGCCACTTGCCTCCTTCTGATATATTTTTATGTCTGGACTTTGGAGATAACCGAGCAGTCGGAACCTTATGGTGACTACTGATGCCATAGAGCAGGCCCATAGACATCTGCACGACCAAAGGACCTCTTGATTAAACATTACAAATAAAATCGATACAAGATGAAGAAGGATATTTGAGACATAAATATAAAAAACTTTTATAACGATTTATTGGAGATAACAATATGTATAATAAAGCAAAGTAAATAATATGTAAATATCTTTCAACTAAAGCATCAGTAATATCAAGCATACGACAAATACCATAGGCGAGTAGTGTATTCGTACAAACTTGTTTCGTGGATATCAATTTAAAAATGCTTAAAAAAGGTATATTATTGTACATCCTATAGCTCCATACAATCATTCAAATTAATCAATTAACTGGTTAACATAGGAAGCAGCTGCCTCCGCGTGTAGTCATCATAGCACTACATAATCTGATCTCATCATAAATATATTCAACAATAAATAAAAAAATCTTTTGCATGAATAAAAATATTCATACCCAATCGTTAAGCTTATTAAAATCTTGCACGCATTTGCACTAACGAAAACAATCAGCAAACGAAAAGAGAAATATTGTTTCATTGCTGGAAACGCATAGGTTAAAACAACCGGACAAAACAAATGTTTGAAATATAAAGATACCTCTGTTTTTGCAGCTATCGGATATAAAACGCCATGTGTTTGAAATATATGTCGCGCCATCCAACTCACAAAGGATCCTCTTTTTAAACTTAACGGGCTGGAAAGATAATGGATGTGGGAAGGTTCGCACTTGCAATTGTAGAGCGATGAGTTTTTCTCGTTGTATAAAAAACACCGGGCAAGTCCTGTAAGTTCAAAGACACGCTAACATAATTACAAAATTAATAAAAAAAAATCAGCAATTATAATATGAAAATAAATAAAAATAGGAATTTATTCGAAAATTATTACATATCCATCCATGATGAGAAGACGATCGACGATGCGATATTTTATATCCTTAGGGCCGGTTTCACCACTTCCTGATAAGTGCCGACTAGGCTATCCACCAGGTATCCAATAGATAGAGTATGGAGTATCTGTTAAATATGTTGTGGATAGCCTATCCGGCACTTATTAGGGAGTGGTAAAACAGGCCCTTAATTAAATTAATTATAAATGTGATTACTTTCGATGCTTGTAACGCTTTCACGCGAAATCTTCTCAACCGATCATCATGAAACTTCGTACACGTCATATTGTCGGAGGTACTAGACGTAACATAGGATACAGTTAAAAAAACGTCTTGCAAACGCGAGCAAAGCCGCGGACAACAGCTAGAGTATACTATATTATTCTGAAGTATCTACTACTACTGCTAGATTCCGTACAAGGAAAATGACATAAATCGTTGTTAGGGCCATTAATTGATTCCTCGTTCGCTTAAGAGGGTACACATCCACTGACTTCATTACCTTCCATCCAAAAAATGCCTCGTTATGAGACTGATTGATACCGGCGTCATTTGCCCTTTTTTATGATTTGTTCAAATATTTACCCTATACCTTTACAGGTACTATGCCCCTGATCCAATTCGAGTTTTTATTATATTGCATCCGTGAGAGATGAGTAAATATGTCTAATAAATTGTAAGCCAATTTCTTAACCCGTTTCGGTTTGAGTAATACACTTATAACGCTATTTATTAATTGTGTAGATTTCGTAGGAAATGTAGATATTGTATAACTAATATCTAATATATAAAATTTCCCTGTCACAATGTTAGTTACCGTACTCCTCCGAAACGGCTTGACCGATCGTTATGAAATTTTATATGCATATTCAGTAGGTCTGAGAATCGGCCAACATCTATTTTTCATACCCCTAAGTGATAGGGGTTGTTCACCCTTAAAATTTTTTTGTTAATTTTTGGACGAAATTTTTTGTTTTTATTTTTTTATGATACAGCATACAAAAATACATACAACCCTAAATTTTGACCCCTCTACGATCAACCCCTATTTTGTAATTGCAATTTTAATATTGGCAGAACGAAGTCTGTCGGGACAGCTAGTAATATTATAAAGAGGAAAGATTTGTACCTATTTTTGTATGTTTGTAATGAATAGGCTCAAAAAGTACTGGACCGATTTCAAAAATTCTTTCACCATTCGAAAGCTACATTATCCTCGAGTAACATAGGCTAAATTTTATTCTGATAAAAAATAGGATGCCGTAAGATATTTTGGTTTTTCGGACACAAGGTGCAAAAAATGTTATTTTGCGTACTAAGATCCCGTTGTAAATCTTAGTTAACGCAGGCGAAGCTGCGGGCAACAGCTAGTGTTATAATAATCGTATTTTCTTTATAATGAGTAAAATTCGCATAAACATAAGAAAACATACATTTCATGTCTATGGGAATTGGACAGATTTATTTATGAGTAAAACTATGCGTTCCGTTTCTCAATGACATCTTAGCTTCGGACAACTTTGATTAGGGTACAAAATTAATTCTACAGGAGAGACGGTCGCCATTTTATATCACAAATAGTTTGGCAATGCCTTGGAATCCTTTGATTGAATATTTAAATGGCTATTAATTATCTTAATCCAGCGAAATGTTTTAACAATTAATACTTTAGATAGTAAATGTATAATACTTTAGATAGTATATGTATTGTCTGTGGCTTAGTGGTTAGTGCGTTGGCGCTCAAGCCGGAGGTAGCGGGTTTGAATCTCGCCAGGGAACAAAAAAGTCTTACGTGTTCCTGGGTCATGAATGTGTATTATATAATAAAAATCTTAAATATATGTATTAATATAAAAGTATTAAATATATGTTCTTCCGTTGTCTGGTACCCGTAACACAAGTCTCTTCGGAATCTTAGCACGGGACCAGATTGACGTGGTGTAAAAGCGTCCATAGATATTATTATTATAATTATTATGTAGTAATTACGTATGTAGTAATGCCCAAACCCTCCTAAGCCCATCCCCACTTCTCTAGAATTAGCTAAAATTTACCGTAGGTCACTCAGGTATATAAATTATCTTAAAAGTGCAATAAAGAGATATCTACAAATATTATACAAGGCATCTACAACTTTTACATACCTGTTATTTCGTAGCAGCTGTAAAAATCGTTAGCCAGTATTCGAGATTTACTATAATAATGTATATATTTTTTACACCATCAGAAAGTAGAGATATTAACGATTCCTTCCTTTTCTGATATTAGGTCGAAAAAAGGTGAAAAAATAAATATCAAATAAATTACAGTATATTTAGAACATAACATAATAAGGTGAGTTTTTACCAAATTTTGTATAAAAAATATTTTTTATCAAAAAGATAAAAATAAAAAACCAAAAACTTGGTTATTTGAATCATGAATTCACATCAATTATGAGGTTAATATATTAAAAAATTGTTAAAACAAAAGTAGATCTTTCTATTACCTACAACTTTGCCATGTAACCATAGGACTTATAGTTTTGCCGGAAATCGAGATAAACCATTTTCCCCCCTTAAAACACACTACCTGCCTCTTCCCAAACTCGGATCGCCCATAATTTATTTTTCCTTTCATTTTTTCATATTCCCCTCATTTTATAATAAGTTTCATCATATTGTGATTTTTTTTCGTTTCAAAAATTATCGACACTGGACTAATTGTATTATTTTCATTGTTCGTTTTTTCATTTTTGTCCATATTTTAGTATTTTCGCAAAAAACTAATTTGTTGTGTAAAGTACAACTACTGCTATGTAGAGTTTCTAGGTTCTAAATTACAAAGTTGTTACTAGTACGAAGAATAAGAGATGCATTGCGAGTCATACTATGTCGTCGTACACTGTCTATGTTGAGAATGAGTAGTATTACTTTTTCTAAACAATGTAGACGAGACAGTACGATGGGTTTGTACTTGGGGTTTATATCTCGTTATCTTACAAAGTAGCAAAGTCAACGTCTTTTATAACAACAACATTATTCGAATTGAATGGATATTTTAAGGGCTTCGAGAGCGATCGTTATACTCGTCTACAATTGATTGATTTTTTATGTGTTTTTAGTTTGTATTAGATAAGATGGTTTTATATTAAAATATTTTTGTTGACAGTTGACAGTGACAGCGCTGTAATAAGTATTTTAATGATGTCACTGTCAACTAGTAGTAGACACTGGGGAACACCGCATTGAATAAAATATGTAAGGGAAGTAATTAAATGAACGGCAATTATAAAATTTGGTGGGCCAAAAAAATTAGCATTTAAATAATTTGGTTGGCATACAAAGATTTTGTACGCAATAAAATAAATCTGGTAGCAATTCTTGTTCCGCAAAGAATTTTAATCGTGGTTAAAAATTAAATCATAAATAAACAGCTATACAATATTATACACATAAACATTTGGCAGGCAAAATAACTACTTAAGCGGCAAGGTGCAGGTTTCCGCTATTTGCCGCTAGAAGGTGTTGTATGTTATTGAACAAAATTATAAAAATTAAAGAAGAAATTAATAAATTATGTTATCATTCTTAATAAGGGACTAGTGAATTAATTCATGACGTCGTCAAATCCTGTGTTCAGCAGTGGTCCGTCCACTAAAGGCTAAAAGTAACCCGTGCGCGCCTAGCCTTACCTACAAAAATCAAGTCAAATCAAAGCATTTAATCTTATCAGTTCAAAATTACGCAAGAATGGATCCACAATTTTAAAAATAATTGTAACAAGACGTACAGTTCCACGGTTAACACTGTCCGTGCGCGCTCAGGCCGTACGCTGTCGTTCGTAAGTTCAAATCCTCTACATACCATTAGCTATGAATTTCTTCCTTTGTATGTTTCTAGATTTTTAAATAATATTTTTTGATATTACAATAATTATAAATACGATTTACGAACTAAAATTTTGTATAAAATTATAAAAATGGAATAAGAAATTAATAAATTATATATTAATTATTATTCTTAATAAAGGGCCAGGGAATTAATTTAATTCATGACGTCATCAAATCCTGTGGATTGGGCTATAACGCAGAATTTAATGAAAAAGAAAGTTGTTTGAGTTATATTAATTAAAAGAAAGTTATATTAATGCTACTTATATAAGCAGCACAAAAGAATTTTTTTGCTTACCCTCTGAGTGCTTACCAAAATTTTATTAAATAGGAGTAACATATTGCCCCGCATTTAATTAATATGCCGTCCAAAAATAATTACAGCCATCCAGAATGACACAAAATTGCTGCTTGATTTTAAAATGTTTACTGAACATAAGTTGCCGCTCAATTAGCTATTTCTACTACCAGATTATATTTTTCTGCTCACAAAAATACGAATATTATGCTAGCCATTTAAATAACACCCTAAATGTAATAACTTTTAATTCTGTATACAATTTCATATTAATATTTTTTATCACAACGATATTTTTAAACCAATCAGATATTTCGGAAGTGTGTGTGTGTGTGTGTGTGTGTGAGGGCAAACGAACAGTCAATTAACCTGGTAGTGAATATTCAGCGACAGACATCCGCTACCAAAGGATAAACGTAGCTGACCTTTCAACTGAAAGCTCTATCCTGAAAGGTCCATAAGTCGTATGGATTGGGGAAACTCGTTTTTATAAACTCCAATCATAAACCTATACGCCTGGAATTCTCTGTGTTTTATTGAACATATTTGATACAAGCGGTAGCGATGCACATGTATTGTAGAAGGTTAGTAAATTGTATCATTACAGCTGGTGGCCGACACCTGTCAGCAATGTATGTAGGTATATTTGTTACGGTGTGGTTTGTGGGATCGTCATTTCTGTTTTCATGGTCAGTTTCTGTTTACGATTGTTATCTAATAGTGTAGATTTGATTAATCTTATCTTATCTTATATCTTTAAACGAGCAATTCTTGTATATATATATATATATATAGAATCGGGATCTCGGAAACGGCTCCAACGATTTTCATGAAATTTTGTATACATGGGTTAAAAACGGCGATAAATCGATCTAGCTAGGATACATTTTTAGAAAAATTTTTTTTCCGTGTTTTGAGGCATCTATAAAATATGATTAGAATACGAACGTAGATTTCGCTGTCAAATAACATGTCATGGTAGCTTAGTGGTTAAATTAGGCAGTTATATCCGAACGAGCCTGGTTCGAATCTCCAGTCCGATTTTTTTTCCTTTTTTTAAGATCATTTTTTTTTTGGAAGAAAATTTTTATCGTATTTTATCACTAAGGGTACCGAGCAAATGCTCGGTCAACCAGGTACTATTAGTATAATATTATGAGGAGTTTTTTGTAAGTATATACTGGAGGAAGTCTTTGAAACTACTCATCCGAAAATATATTCATACAACGATATCAATAAGTTTTATTTTATGAATAGTCTACTCCGCGGCCGACCGTCACGCGACATGCAACACACGGACGAAAAAGCTTATAATAGTTTCACTTGAAACTAACAACCCACACATCGAAAGTTTTCAATTGCTTATTCTTTACTTGTCGCCTGGAAAATTGCACTCATCTTTGCGCCCGACACTAACTATTAAAATTTAAATTAGCTGAGTAAGTTTTAAAATATATTATCTTCAGGTCTCATAATCTACGATATAATAAACACTCTCAAGTTTTTACGTTTTTTACTTGTTATATTTTATTGTGCATGTTCTTGACTTTAAAGCTCTAGCAATGTTACAGCTAAGATTATTATATATTGTTTTATATGTTGAAACATATTTCAAACGTGATAACCACCTTTACAATGCTTAGGTGAACAAAGCATTAGAGGACAGCGCCGAAATTTTGAGTTTCGCCAAATAAATGTGAAAAAAATATATTCCATTAGGTATTAAAACATTATTTCTACGAACTACGGATGCAGAGAAGAAAACTGTAGGTAGAATTCAAAAAGTTTCACATGGGATTTTGTCGAGTTAAACAAATCGAATAGATTTTAGGTTATCCATGACTTTCCGGACACCCTGTATAGCTAGTCATGCGAGGTTGTTAGTGTTTTACAAATAGCCACGTATTCACCCATGCTTTATCCCCATAGTGACGTAGCAGTGACGTTGTAAAGGCAATTAATGGCCGGGTCCGGTATACTTTAGAGCGTGCTATGACCCGTGGCACATATAAGGGTACCCACGGGTATCATAAAGTTTTCCTAGTTTATCATGTTACATGCGATATTCTTATAGTCAAGTGCACATTTACTATCTTCTATCTTTTCCGCGTAATACAACCAGATATGTTTTTAATGTAATTAAATAAAATGTAGCATGCTAAACTTGAACTTGAAACTTAAAAACAAATGATCACGCAGTTTCAAGCTTCCACAGAATTAACCAGCAAAGTCCACTGGAAACAAATATTTTTAATGTTTGTCTATGCTATATTATATACTAAAATGGCTTAGGAATTGCATGAAATATTTAACTCTATTAACACTTACAACCTTTATTGTTTTATGTTTACGCGAATTTCACTCATTATAATGAAACAACTTTTACGGATTTTGTCGCGGTTTATTTAGTTTTTTTACAAGCCCGACGTTTCGGATACTTTACAGCAACCATGGTCACGGGAGGACTGAGGTGTCAGATGTCCTTCTGTTACAAAAGTTATTCGAAACTACCCTATGATACAACAATATTTTTATTTAGTCCTATCTATGCAAAAAGTGCTAACTGAGTCTTTAGTCTGTGACATATTATTATGCTTGGTTTTAGATTTTATTATTTTTATTATGGGATCCCAAGCAGATGGTAGTGGCCAGCCATCTTCTCTATTGAAATTACTTACAAACCTTTTCCCAAAAAAACATAAAATTTTCGAAACTAGTATCAACCCTCACTATCTATATAACTCAATTTACGTTAGCAACCCTTTTATACAAAGGTAAAGTCCTAGGTAAACTCAAAGCGTTCGATTCGATCACTGATGAAATGTAATTTCAAATAAAAAGAAATTGATCTCGAAACTCAGCTTGGTATTAGCTTGTCCATTCATTTGAACTAATGCAAGTAATCACTGATCTACAAAATTTCGCTTTGATTCGTCTGATTGCTAATCACGTACTGTGCAAAATTTAATCCATCTTGCAGATTATGATAATATGATATTTCATCATCATCATCCTTTATCTGTCCACTGCTGAACATAGGCCTCCCTCAATGAACGCCAAGACGATCGATCCCTTGCTACTCGCATCCAACGCGGACCTGCCACTGCACGGAGATCATCTTCCCATCTGGTTAATGGCCGACCAACACTTCGTCTACCTAAACGCGGCCTCCACTCCATATGATATTTAGTAAATATATATTGTTTTCTTATGTTTACGCGAATTTCACTTATTATAACTGGAGTACTGTCCTCCCGTGACCATGGTTGCTGTAAAGTATCCGAAACGTCGGGCTTGTTAAAAACTTAATAAACCGCGATAAAATCCGTAAATTTGTTTCATTATAATTTAGTGAATATATTTTGTAAATAGATTACTGGCAGAAATATTTAACATAGATACAGTTCAATTGAGGTATATAGTCTTACTAGCTGTTGCCCGCAGCTTCGCCTGCGTTAACTATGATTTATAACGGCGACTTGGCGGAATGGTTTATAGTCCTATAGCCTTTCTCGATAAAAAGGCTATCTAACACTGAAAGAATCATTAAAATCCGACCAACAGTTCCTGAGATTAGCGCGTTCAAATAAACCCCCCCCAAGCCTTTTTTCGCGATAAAAGATTGCCTATGTCCTTTTCCAAGCTCTGGTCTATAAAATGTGTACTAAATTTCAAAAAAATCGGTGCAGTGGTTTAGGCATGACGGTGTAACAGACAGACACAGTTACTTTCGCATTTATAATATTAGTAAGGATTAAATAATAATCATCATAACTTTCTTCGGTAGGTACACTCTTTTAACGTATATGAAGGCTGATCGGCCTCTACTTGCATCTTCTTAGCAACGGTCAATGCATAGATATTTATATATCATAATCTAGTAAAAGGTCAACAAACTCTGTCTCTATAAGCCATAAAAAGTAAAGTATCAACCCTTATATGTCCCACTGCTGGGCACGGGTCTCCTCCTCGAAATCAGGCGAGGAGGGTAATGGGCCATAGTTCACCGATGCGCAATCCAATGTTTGGTGGTGTACATCATATACCTTCATAGACTATTAATCAAATCAAATCAAATAATATTTATTTCGTAGACAAATTACATAGCACTTGAAACATGTAATTTTTTTTTATAAGCTAATGCTAGATTCGCAAAGTAGCAGTTTTCCTCAGAGAAGAATCTAGCAAGAAACTCTGTAGGATTGAATAGAATAGAATCTTATCAGGCATGCAGGTTTCCTCTCGTTGTTTTCCTTCACCGATGAGTGAACGATGGTCTCGTTTTTGGGGTGCACTTAGAAATGTAGAAAACCCCATTTCAAGGCATACGCGGTAGTGTCAGCATCGAACCCGGAACCTCTTGCATAAGAGGCCGAGTCCACCCACCACTGGACCATTGTCGCTGTATAAGCCATACAATAAAGTAAATATATATTGTAATAAAATGTTATATACAACCCTCTTTATTGTTTGACTGGCATTAAAAATAATTCTAACATCATCTCCCAGAACAGCCTTAGCCTATAAATATTTATATCTAAAGGTTTATAAAATCGGAATGAACATAAAGTATATTGTTAGTCATAAACAAAACTCGATGTCGGCGAAAAAGAAATTATAGCATTTGAAATTGTACTTTTCCGCTAGTATAGATTCGCTGCCAAGTATTTTATATGGAAAATACAAATAACAACGGTGAAATACCTTTTAAGGTCAGTATTTTATACAGCAAGTATTTTATATTAACAATAAGTAAAATTCCTGACTTTTTATTTTTCTAGTCATCATCAGCGCTTTCGACCATTACTTTTACGTCGCTAAAATGGCGTATGGAACTGAAAAGTAAAAAAAAAGACATTTTTGCATGTATACACTAATAGTATACTCCCTTATATAATATTATAGGGAAATAGAGATAAAGTTCTAGCTAGGGACATATCAAAGTCAAAGTCATAAATAATTTATTCAATAAATAGTAAATTTATTCAAAATAGTACCATCGAAGTATATTTTTGAACGTCAATTGAGTCTACCACCGGTTCCAAAGCAAGTCCACTGAGAAGAACCGGCGAAACAAAATCAGTGGAACTAGTCTTTTCAAATATTCTATTACAAAAAAAAAATACAAACAATATGTATACTACTATAGTAGTATAGTATATTAGAAGAATTCAGCAAGAAACTCTGTTGGGTTGCTCCCATCAAAATATAGTTTACAATTTTTATAAACATACTTAATTACATACATTTATTACTAGTCTTATACACACTATCCTAATATAAATAAGTAAATAAATTTAGACCCCGCAACAGCCAAAACAAACCAGAGGATGTTAATAAAAAAAAGAAACTCAGCTAGGTAGAAACCGCATAACACGACCAGCAACATATATTACACAAAAGCTAGATAATTAACGAAGAACTTCTTAGCTCGCGCTTGGTTGCTCGAAGCGAGCTTGAAATAAACGTAAAACCATAAATATTCTTGCAAAATATCCAAAAGATTTCATAATAAAGTGACTTAGATCATTTATACAGGGCCCTAACACGAAGATAGAATAATCGATGGCCGCCATAAAACGTCTGAGCCGTAACAATCAAAATTTCCGTTGCGTAAAAAATATTGGATAAACGGAGAGACAAGCGCTATCCATCACAGCCGGTAATCCCGACGCCCACTAACATCCTTCAATAGCCATCAAAATAACGAACCTTCAGACTTTATCTAAGCTTCAACCAAAACGAAAACTTCTCGATAGTTTTGACATCTTTGTATTGTATTTTTTATAAATTGGTATTGATCTGAATCTCTAGTAATATAAAAGCGTCACAAGCTCATCGATCGTAGAAGATAGATAAGAGCAATCTCATATCTGAGAGGCCAGTGTTTTTTTAAATGGATTTATTTTCCCAGGTTTTTGGAAAACCTGGAAACCCTTCAAGTATTTATAGGCTGTGAAACAGATGTACAGACATATTATTTGCCATTTATTTGGTAAAAATAAGAAATTATAATTTTTGACGTGACAACGTCTAATAATTCGATACGACGGGCTGCATGCACGAAAAAGATAACGTCACTGTCGCGTTACGCAAGTGAGAGCGCGGCACGAACGAGAGTGAGGTATGATCGGCTCGAGCGATCGGCTCAGTTCGGTTCGTGCTGCATGTAATGTTTGACGTTGTCACGTCAAACTACTGTCCGTAAACTGACTTTACAGACAACCAATTTTTTTATTGGAAAAATTAAGCTAAATCATAAAGCCGAATTATTGTGTAGTGGATTATTGCTAGTGGATTTAGTATGAACACACATTAATTCCTCTATTGTATGCATTTGTGCATTCTCCCTAAGGGTAATGAGCATTTATGGAAACAATAGTACAGCTGTTAGAGACAATAGGTCAATTAGAGCTCTATATCGTTATGCACATGAAGAAATAAGTCATTGTTATCATCTTTTTATATTATAATTATCATCAATACTACTATAAAAATCAACATTATTTTTTTTTAGTCCGTTATTTACTTCTGCTTAAAACTCTCATTAAACCATGGGCTGACCTCTACGGATTTGGTTTTTTCCCTTGGAAGCAGACTGAATCAGAATCACAAATACGAGTATATGCGGAAGTTTTTAATCATTTTTTATCGAAATCGGTTTGGCCATTTCAATAACATGGGCCATGTTGTTAAAGTGCTGTGTTTTTTGAAAACAGAACATTTTAGTTTCAAGCTTCTTGCTACATGACGACTCTGTTTTAAAGCTCAAAGCCCAAAAGTTGTTAAAAATATCAAATAGAGATCTTCGTAGTCTTTATAATATTTTTTTTTAACTAAATTTTTAAAAATAATTTTGTAATCCCATTTAGTGCTGCCAATTATACGGAGTGAAGACGATACAAAATTAAATTAAACTCCGTGTAATGAAACAACTTTTACGGATTTTATCGCGGTTTATTTAGTTTTTTACAATCCCGACGTTTCGGACACTTTACAGCGACCATGGTCACGGGAGGACCATGTGCCATATGTTAAACTCCGTGTGCCAAGTAACCATAAGAGTCTGTATAAATAAAATTATTTAAAAATATCTGTTTGTATGTGATTGCTTTAAGCAGCTCGTTATCGGTTAGTGAACTAATTTGTTTTATTCTATTTCCATTGTTTTACTATTTGCTTTGTCTATTTTTTTTAAATATCCACGTCAGGATATTTATGATAGATTCAAAACAATAGTATGAACCAGTATAGCTGCTACTTTGATTTAAGGCCAGTATATCCCAAAGTGCCTGTTTTTGTTTAAGTCGTAAACATAGTAATGTTGGTTTTTTTGATCCGTTAAAAATATATGTTGTAGTTTAGTATACATTCTTTTTTATTAACCTATTCAAAACACGATCATTGTAACTTGCCTCGATAAAAAAAAATCACAAACACAAGATGTTTTTGATTATTTTTCTAGTTGTAATTGAAGAATGTGAGATTTTAAGTTACAAAATTTATATGAAAAAATAGGTAATAACATTTAAAATTTTATTCTGATCTTACTTTTTAAAATAAATGTTTTTATTTTTCTTAAAATCAAATAATGTGAAAAACTTGTCTAGCCCCCAGCGCGGCCTCAATTTAGTTGCCTGCGAGGCGTTAACAAAGTAGGACCTATGTTTCGCTGCTGCCTGGCGGCTCTCCCCCGCTATAGATCGTTAAAACAACGTGTGGAATATATAAGCCGGTGCCTGATATGATAGTGTACATAGGAAATAAAAATAAAAATTTGAACAATATTTAGTTTTAATATTTTTTTCTCATTTTTGTCGTAATCATGATCATCAGCGTGTTTTTTTCCTCATTTTTATTTTAATATCGATTTAATGTTACTAATTCATCATCATCATCATCAGCCTTTATCCATCAACTGCTGAACATAGGCCTCCCTCAATGAACGCCAAGACGGCCGATCCCTTGCTACTCGCATCTTTATTATAAAAATATTAATTTTAAGTTCTAAATGGTGGTAATGATGATGATCGCGGTGATTGTGGTGGTGGTGATGATGGTGGTGGTGGTGGTGTGGGAGGGGGGTGTAAATTGTAATAGTGATGATGATGAAGTTGATGATTACAATGATGGTGGTGATGACGCTGACGAGAATAATGATGGTGGTGGTGGTGGTGGTGGGGGAGGGGGGTGTAAATTGTAATAGTGATGATGACGTTGATCATTATAATGATGGTGGTGATGACGCTGACGAGAATAATGATGGTGGTGGTGGTGGTGGTGGGGGAGGGGGGTGTAAATTGTAATAGTGATGATGACGTTGATCATTATAATGATGGTGGTGATGACGCTGACGAGAATAATGATGGTGGTGGTGGTGGTGGTGGGGGAGGGGGGTGTAAATTGTAATAGTGATGATGACGTTGATCATTATAATGATGGTGGTGATGACGCTGACGAGAATAATGATGGTGGTGGTGGTGGTGGTGGTGGGGGAGGGGGGTGTAAATTGTAATAGTGATGATGAAGTTGATCATTATAATGATGGTGGTGATGACGCTGACGAGAATAATGATGGTGGTGGTGGTGGTGGTGGGGGAGGGGGGTGTAAATTGTAACAGTGATGATGACGTTGATCATTATAATGATGGTGGTGATGACGCTGACGAGAATAATGATGGTGGTGGTGGTGGTGGTGGGGGAGGGGGGGTGTAAATTGTAATAGTGATGATGATGAAGTTGATGATTACAATGATGGTGGTGATGACGCTGACGAGAATAATGATGGTGGTGGTGGTGGTGATGAATGGTGATTGAGGTGATAATTAACACTTATTTCGTTTACAATGATTTGTGTGTGTGATTTGTAATATGACCTCTGTGGCTCAATGGTTAGCGCGTTGGCGTTCAAGCCGGAGGTCGCGGGTTCGAATCCCGCCAGGGAACAAAAAAGTTTCTGTGTTCCTGGGTCATGGTTGTGTATTAAATATGTGTATTATATAATAAAAATCTTAAATATAAGTATTAATATAAAACGTATTAAATATATTGTATTTCGGTTGTCAGGTACCCATAACACAAGTCTCTTCGAGTACTTACCACGGGACTAGATTGACGTGGTGTAAAAAGCGTCCATAGATTTTATTATTATTATTAACAATGCACAGAATAATATCCCGGGTACGCATGTTAGCTACTACTACTACTATAAAACAAAGTCGCTTTCTCCGTCCCTGTAACCGTTTGTACGCTTAAATCTTTAAAACTACGCAACGGATTTAGATGCGGTTTTTTTAAATAGATAGGACAATTTAGGAGGAAGGTTTTTGTGTATAATTTATTAAGTTTTTATATATATTGGCTAAGATATAACAATAATTGTTGGACGTGTCGGAAAAAAATAGGCCGCCTGGGAGTTTTCAACGAAAACGCTGCCTAAACCATTTGAGATACAACAAAAAATGTATGGTGGAATTGTGTAGCTTAAATAGGTCTACAAAAAAGTCCACGATGGCATATGTCTATCTCTTAGCGATATCATGCTATATCCATTTAAACATATTATGAAACAAAGTCGCTTTCTCCGTGCCTGTATCCGTTTGTACGCTTAAATCTTCAAAACTACGCAACGGATTTTGATGCGGTTTTTTAATAGATAGGACAATTCAAGATGAAGGTTTTTGTATATAATTTATTAAAATTTTATAAGCCTTGGCTAAAATATAACAATAATTGTTGGACGTGTCGGAAAAAAATAGGCCGCCTGGGAGTTTTCAACGAAAACGCTGCCTGAACCGTTTGAGATACAACAAAAAAATGTATGGTGGAATGGTGTAGCTTAAATAGGTCTACAAAAAAGTCCACGATGGCATATGTCTATCTCTTAGCAATATCATGCTATATCCATTTAAACATATTATGAAACAAAGTCGCTTTCTCCGTCCCTGTATCCGTTTGTACGCTTAAATCTTCAAAACTACGCAACCGATTTTAATGCGGTTTTTTAATAGATAGGACAATTCAAGAGGAAGGTTTTTGTATATAATTTATTAAAATTTTATAAGCTTTGGCTAAAATATAACAATAATTGTTGGACGTGTCGGAAAAAAATAGGCCGTCTGGGAGTTTTCAACGAAAACGCTGCCTAACCCATTAAGATATAACAAAATAATGTATGGTGGAATTGTGTATCTTAAAAAGGTCTATAAAAAGTCCGCGATGGCATATGTCTATCTCTTAGGGATATTATACTATATCAATTTAATACTTTAAAAATTGGCAATTATAATGCAATAATTTGAAAGTTATTGACACAAATACGGTATGAATATGAAAATGAAAATATGAAAGCAATAATAGTATTCTAAATATGCCTTCAGAAAGTCTGCGACGGGAAATATGTATTTATGTTCAAGATTAAATACTCACGTAACGTATCCATTTTAATACTAAAACTTAGTAATTATTAAAATAGAAAATGATCATGTGTGTTCAGGATCGATAACAAAACCATAAAACGCTCTTTATATAATGTAATTCTTATGAAATAAACTAAAGTAAAAAAAAAAACCTAGTAAGTTGCCATACGTTTAAAATTATACTAGGACGGACAATAAGTTCACGCCGGGTTCAAGAAAGTTCATTTGTTGGCAGACTATTCGTAAGTCGCCGTGCGGGGAGGCCGACGGCGCTCAATGCATAAAACGCCCGAATATACTGGCCTTAATGTCGTATGGTCGTCTCTACTTTGTATAAGATAGTGATTTCCACACTCACTCAACGATAGTAATAGACGATAGTCCAGTGGGTATGGACTCTGCCTCTTGTGCGAGAGGTCCTGGGTTCGATTCCGACCACCTGTGGTATCATTAAATGTGCTTTTCTAAATTTCTATGTGCACCTTAAAACATAAGACCATCGCTTGCAAAAGGCACCATCACTGTATGAATTGTATACACAGGGCACATTCAGCTTCGAATTAATATTAAGAGTGATTCATGAAAACATATCATGTCTCTGGAGTTACCTATGTCTCAAGTTCAAGAGTAAAGCGAAAAATAATTTAATTAAAATCCAAAATAAGTCACAGATTAAAGACTCAGCAGCACTTAATGCGTAAATAGGACTAACCAAAATATTAATGTACCACATGGTAATTTCAAATAACTTTTTAAAGTAAGGATACCTCAGTCCCGTGAACGCGACGATGGTTGATGTAGTGCCCGTAAAGTATCAACCCTTTATGCCCCACTGCTGGGTACGGGACTCCTCCTCGAAATCAGGCAGGAGGGTCATAGTTCACCGCCCAGTGCGGGTTGGTGAACTTCACGTACCTTCAAAGACTTTAAGTCTCATCAGGCATGCAGGTTTCCTCGCGATGGTTTCCTTCACCGGTGAGCGAGCGATGGTCTCGTGTTTGGGGTGCACTTAGAAATTTAGAAAAACCCATTTTAAGGCACACACGGGGGGGTCAGGATCGAACCCGGAACCTCTCGCATAAGAGGCTGAGTCCGTCCACCACTGGACCATCGTCGATGTAGTGTCCGTATAAAGTGCAATAAAAATTGTTTCATTATAATAAGTTAAATTCTTATAAACATTAGAAAATAATAATGATTTATTACACCTTACTATCCCTCACACATCCTCATTTATGAACGTCCTTTAACAACGCCAAAACAACCAATCGCCCAATACTCGTTACTAACTAAGATCTATTATAATATTATATGATTTCCTGTCTAATTAACAATTACTGTTTCCCCTACATTATAATATTATGATTGTTATTCCATATCTTTTTATTTTGTTATAATTGGTAATTTAGTACAACAATATAATATGATATGTAATGTGTAATATGTGTAATATTTAAAAATTACTTATTGTAAAAAAAGAACATTCAACTGAGTTCATAATGAATTGTATATAAATAAGGTAGGAACTATTTACTGAGATTTCCGATCCGATGCCGTGCGGTCGACGACTTCACGGCTGGCGGGGAAGACCCAAAAAACTCTTAAATGAGCCATCTGTACTCCCTAGGCCCTAGGGCAAACAGCATAGGTCATTCCGAAAAAAACTAGGATTCATTCGATTGTAAAACTATATAGGTGTTAATACAATGGGTTCTGCTGGTGACACCCCTTGCTCGTTACACTGCCACAGAGAGAACGACATCCTATCCAATTAAAAGTCGATCCATCCCCAGTCTTTTGTCTTAAAAAACAATATAATCACTATCAGAATTACAAAGATTCAAATCTTAGAAATTCTACACTGATTTTATTAAAATAAGAAATGATAATGAAGTTTGAGCTTGGTCTTTTCGTTTTCCAGCATAATTACTCCTTAACTTACGTCCCGTAGGAACTTCACAATCGGCGAAAAGAAGTTTTAGTTGGCTTTGAATGAGATAATTAGGATCATTTTGTGCTAGACCCAGGTTAACGAAATTTAAATCAGCCTTAAATTGCGGGTTCCATTATGTTCTAAATTTAAAATCCGGCTATTTATATTGAAGATTGTATTTTAACATCATTTTTCTGATTAATTATGACAGATGTTATAAGGGTGGAAGTTTTAAAATGATTATTAACAAAGATAAATTGAAAACCGGGATATCATGGGACACCATCGTGAATTAACTTAATATTTGGTTTGAATTTTAGGCGAAAAGTATTATGAATACTTTAGCCTCCCAGCGAATTACTTAATGGCTTTTTTTGTTGTTTATTAACCAATTTGTTTCAGTTCGTTATTTATTTACCGGTATGGTTGCGCTTGTGTCGCATACCTGTCTTCATGGGTTCCCCTATTCTGCTTGTTTCTTGAAACAGCTTTGCTGTACTTCGGAGAGTAGGACAGGACAGGCGGTGTAATTACTAGAGACTAAAAAGCTTACCTGTCGATAGCACACGTGAAGAGCTGCCTGGGCTAGCGTTGGGTAAACTTGTATAAATATTTCCATGGGCGACGTTGATCGTTTACTATAATGTGGCTTGTCTCCCCTTTTGTATACCAAACTAGCATTAGATAAAAGCTGATCAATTTTACTATATTTAATAGAGATACGTGATCTTATAATGAACCACTTAACAATCACAGACTTTACTCAAGAGTAGGTGATATGACTTTGATAAAATGACAGTAACACATTATGTAGTGCCCTTTTCGGAACACAGTAAAGCTGCCTATACAACAAACAAAGTGGCCTACCCTCACAAAACCCTTCAACACGTTAAAGCTTAAGTTATAATATGTTAATAGAGACTAAATCGATGAATAAAGTGTACCTAAATCCTCTTACAATCAACTCAAATTTGTACACTAAAACAAGCAAACAACTAGAACCCGACAACTTTTAAGCATACTTATGTCGTTTTATTGAGCTTGCGAAACTTCTGTTCGTAACAGTTGTTTTCCTTTTAGTTTTACGTAAATGTTCAAGAAAAACGTGATATGAATAAATAAAATACAATTTAATATTCGTATTCTAGGTATAATTTGAATTAATATTTATATAAGCTCACTAAGAGCTTAAAATATCTACTTAATAGGTATTCATTTAATTTGATATTTTTATATAGTTGTACGTTTTATGGTTTCCATGAGGTAATATTCGATCATAGAAATTCAATTTCAACTAACATAAAAAAGGTACTCACAGACAGTGTACTTTGAATTATTATTAAAGAAGATGTAATACTATGTAAATGTTTATGTTTGTGCCAAAGAACTAAAGTTACCGATATCACGCGAAGAATAAGCACGTTGAAGTGGCAATGGGCTGGTCACGCACTCAGAAGAACGGATGGCCGATGGGCCATTAAGGTTCAAGAGTGGAGGCCGCGTTTGGTAGACGAAGTGTTGGTCGGCCATTAACCAGATGGGAAGACGATCTCCGTGCAGTGGCAAGTCCGTGTTGGATGCGAGTAGCAAGGGATCGGTCGTCTTGACGTTCATTGAGGGAGGCCTATGTTCAGCAGTGGACGGATAAAGGATGATGATGATGATGATAATGAAATGTTTATGAACAAAATTCTGCGAAGATTTTTGATTAAGCCTTGAAAACCCAAAAGGTGAATTTAAAATTACATTTTGCAGAAAATGTATGCTCTCGGTAATCACATTAGCATATTTAAATCACAATGAAACTCGCAAACACTGCATTACAGCAGCCAACGTACTCTTTAATTCAGCCTTAGCTGAATTATTATTCTACCCCTTACAAGGTAATAAGGTCAATCCCTCTCCTAAAGTATTAAATTAATTCTATGTGTATATAACGTGACCGTTATTTAATTTTTACTCAAAACACCGACATATTTCATTAAATTGATTCTGAAAAAATGACCTTTTTTATCACGATCAATCCATTTCCTATTAATGAAAATTGAAACAAACAAAAGCCACAAGGACAATTTTTAACACGTATTTATATTTTATTCACTGCATTTTTCTGACAACTTTTATTATTAATTAATGGGAACTCATTTTTATGTCTTGCACGATATTTAAAAAAAAGGACGGTGTGGTTTTATAAAACGGTGTAAAAGTTATTTTTTTTTTTACATTATAGATATTTAACTAAAAATTTTCAGAATAATATTCCATTAAGGGTATAAAAATTTCTAAAATATAGAGCACTGGCACAAATTAGTAACAGTCCATACAATCCGCGGCCGACCGTCACCCGACATGCAACACACAGACGAAACTTTGAAACGATGGAATAAAATTTTCACTTTTAAAAAAGGGACAATTTATTAGCAACTTTCTTCGGGATAACGGGATAGGTTTCCGAAAAACAGGACGTCTGGTCACATTACTGAGTCTTCTCGCGCGGGTCGTCGTACATACTACGAATTCAAGCGCGGGGTCTGTTTGCAAAAGCGGGACAATGCCAGCCTCTCAGGGGACACCAGGACAGATTGCCTGAAAGCCGAACTGTCCCACCAATAGCGAGAATATGGTAGCGTTAGGTGTATGCTAAGCTAATAATGCTAAATGTTTTGTTGTTCGAAACCTATCAATTGTTAATACTAGTTAAGTAGACTATTATGCCCATGGGTTTATTTTTCAATTTAAGAACGTGATTTTTTCTCCCGAAACCTAAACGAATGAAAATATAGGATCCTTTTCCCCAGGCTCGTTACAAATCATAAATAATAGAATAGAACATCATATATTTAGTTGTGTACAATGAAGGTCCTTATTGTTATATCACAAGCTCAAATCCATAAATAATAATGCTATGTCGCCGCATAATATATTATTTAATACTTATGCCATATTTTCACAGACATAGGAAACTTATATGTTATATGGTTACCATTAAAAGCCATGTTGACCTATTTTGTAAAAGGAATAAAAGGGTTAAAGAATATTCAATGTTTTGTTTCTATTACCAAAGTGCTAAATTCTTAACAACATTACCTGGGTAATGAAATTAGTTTTTTTTTTTAACTTTGTACGATGCGATAAAATAATTATTTTGTTAAGCTCAAATAAAAAAAATATAATATATGTCAGTATGTATTAAAAAGTATATATTTTATTATGTAATTAAAAAAATACAGACGTAAAAAAATTAGTACTTTAGGTAAGTTAATTAATCCTTACTTAATATTATAAATGTTTGTTACGCTTCCATGCAAAAATTACTCGACGAATCATCATGAAACTTTGTACACAGATTCTGGGAGGTACTAGAAATAACATAGGATACTTTTAATTAAAAAAAGGTTTTTTTTGCTAACGCAGGCGAAGCCACGGGCAACAGCTAGTTCGATATATTAATATAATTTTCTGCTGGGAGAGATAAACTGTGCCGCACTATCAGTTACACGGGTACTCCATCCTTTTTGAATTTCCCGTAAACCAGCTTTGCTGTGTTTCTCAGGGAAGGGCTGTACAGGCAGTTTAATTACTGGCACTGAGACTTAACATCTTATGTCTCAAAATAGGCAGGACATAAATAAATTTCCTTGCCTAGTTCCAGGAAAACTAGTTTATGTTCAAGAGCAACGCTAGCCCCTTACCATCAGGTGATACGTCTGCCAATTTGCCTATCGGACTAACTAAAAAAATACTTCATAAGTACGTTCAACGAGCGACCACGGTCCAGTGTGTATGCACTTTGCCTCTTGTGCGAGACTTTCCGGTTTCGATCTTAATCCCCTCTTGTACCTTGAAATGGGTTTTTCTATATTTCTAAGTGCACCCTAAACACGAGACCATCGCTCGCGCACTTGTGAAGGAAAACTTGATGAGGAAACCTGCATGCCTGATGAGATTGAAAGTTTTAGAAGGTATGTGAAGTTCACCAACCCGCATTGGGCCAGCACATCTATGAACTATGGCTCATTGCTCTCCTCGCCTGATTTCGAGGAGGATAGCCGTGCCCAGCTGTGGGACATAATTTATGGATTGATACTTTACTTAAAGCGCGTTCACTATACAATAAATAAGTAAAGCAAGTTTATTCAAAGTTGCAATATTATATATCATATTTTTATAATATAATCACACAGGTAAAAGTAAGTATAAAAATAAATGTTTATTATATTCAGCTAAATTTATTTCAGAGTAATCCAGTTGGAAAATTCCGCTTGGCAAATTAATTAATATTTTAGGCCGGCATTTCTACTGCATCACAGGCCTTCGTAATGAATGCAAAAGAACGATGCTTATTTAGGACAGTATTTGAGTTGTAAATCAGACTGCAATTTCAAAACTTTAATGTGAGAGAAGTAAGGTCTGGTTTCGGTCCTAAAAATCAAATCGTACATATATTTCCACTTATAGAAAATGCATGAAATTATGAAAACAGTTTTTCTCATCTAGAATAAAAATGTTTTCTTGCATTTTGACGAAATATCCAAAGTGAACAATTATTATTAATATAAACAATAATTATAATGAATGAATTAAAAAAAATTACTTTATAGTGCACACAAACAAAAGTACATAATAACAGACACATAAAGTTATGTCAAACACATTTGTGTACACAAAGGCGGTCTTATTGCTTGCATTATTTATCAGCAATAATATTATTATTATTATATGATTTTAGGAACTTGAGATTTTACCTGTACTCTAGATTGTTGCTAGGAATTTCTAAATAGATTTCTTTTTGTTTCTTGACCTGCGTCAGAAAGGTAAATACTATCGCTTCTTGTAAGTAATCCCATGTTTCCACAATTGTATACAAAAAGCTATCTTCATCTAACCTTTATTTTCTCATTCAATTTCCTTTGTACTGTAACATTATTTATTTATTTATTTATGCTAAGGACAACCAATGGTATACAAAAAGTTATAAGTAACAGCTTAATTATTATAATAGAAACTTTTTACAGCCATTATTAAGGATATAAATTCCGCCCTGAAAAATTTTTCCACGTCAATATCGATTTATATATATTTACCTCTTAATGGATCGGCGTCTTGACGTTCATTGAGGGAGGCCTATGTCCAGCGGTTGACTGATATGAACTTCTGTGTAAGTGTGCCCAGAACCCCTGCTGAACGGACACATCGATTTTAATGAAATTTTTCATGTGTGTTCCAAGTTCATTCGAGAATGGTTTACCCTTAGATTTATAAATAAATATTTATAAATTTGTGGGCTTACACTTACAATTCACCAATCCGATGCCAGAAGGCAGTGCGGTCGAGGTCGGCTAGCGGGAGAAACTCTCACCCTACAAACTTTTAGATGAGCTCTCCTCATCTACTCTTCCGGTTAAGCGTAAAGACCCTGCCCACAGCATAGGTTAGTCCAAAAATAAAACTTACAATTCAATCCATTACAAAATATTTTGTACAACACAATGTCTGTCGGATCTACTAGTCTATTTTACGACAAGGATGGATTAAAATGTATTTATATAAATTTCTTCAATTAATTCCCGTAACACAAAAATACATACCGTGACACTACGAGTAGGTTATCTTGGTGTAATTATTGCGTAAAATAAAAAAAAGTATTTGTGTCTTCCTGAGAATCTGAAAGATCAGTTTCTAATCCCAAGAGTAGATAGTGACAGTCGTTTTGGAATGCTAATGCATGTTGCAGCTATTTGGTTTAATCAGGCGCTTACTTCGACGGTTGTTCAGTTAATTAAACGGAGCCACGATAACTGCTAAGTTCGAATAGTAGTGGAACGATAAAGTTTTTGACGCTGGTCGCCAGCTAAAACAGTTATTATCATTTCATCAATTCATTTCATTCATTCATCATTTTTATGCATATTTTAAATAAACTAAATGTCAACTAAAATATGGATAAATAAAAAATAATTTATATTATCCTGCCAATATTATATGTAGTGGATTTAGATGAAAGTTATTTTATATAATTAATAAAATGAGAAGAAAATTAACAAGATTATGATCATACAAAAACATGCATATTAAGAATGTTATGAAAAATATAATTTTTCAAAAATATCATCATTTTAATTTAAGTCCACCACAACCACATTTTGTGAACACATAGGGTGAAAAGGAAAAGCTGCGGGCTAAATTTGCAATAAGAGGAAATAATAATTAATGAAACTTAGTCTGGTTGTTTACACTTTTCCATAGACATAAAAATAAGAAAAAAAATACCACCGAAAATGTTAATAAGACGCCATTTTGGCAAATAAGAGAGACCAACATAGAGATAATTAAGAGATTGCTCTAGAAAGAAGATAAATGAAAATGGTTATGAAAATTGCTTTCCTTATTGCTCTTTTATTACTTAATATTATAGGAACTTAGCGAATTCTTGTGTCCTAATTTCGTATAATATTATAATTTGTTAATGGACGCCTGATTAGTGGTGAGAGAGGTTTTGTATTGAAATTTCGGTGTCTTTATAGGCATTTAATATAATTTGATAATTTGATAAGCTGGCCGGTGATTACGTTGCACGGTAAATGCTCAGAATTTTTTTTAACAAAAAGATGTGATTTTGTGTTAAAGAAAAGACAATTTTGCTCGATGTATTTACTATACTTATTATACTCGCGGCACGATATGATGGCCGTTTTGACACATTACAATAGTGATGTAAATATCAATTTATTCTCGAAAAAAATAAAATCAAATCTGTAAATTTTATTGCATGTAGTACCTGGTTAAATAGCTTTAGTAAAACTATATCACGATCGCAGTGGGCACACAGCTTGTACTTTTCGAAGCAACGTCAGGTCGAAACTGCTTTTTTTTGCATTGAACATTTACGCAAGTTTACCGGAGGTAGTATTAGATTACAAGTTTAAACATTTTGAATTTCGAAAAAGAAATGCCGAGTTGTGTGGTAAACAAGTACCCCAATAATTATAATATTATCAAAATAAAAAATAAATGTCCGCGGAACCCTAATAGATATAGTTCATAAAGAATTTAAATAAATAAATTTTGTTTCCTAAAATTATACATTTGAAAAGTTTTATGATTAACTGCACGTCATTATTGACAATAAAGAACAGGAATTTTCTCTTTCAAATTTGATTATTATAATTACGAAACTTCATGAGCGGAACAATATATTTATAACTTTTATATCTTTTATTTTCATTTATTCACATTTATTTTATTTATTTCATTTTTTTCATAAGCGTAACAAGGGTTCCTTACAAACTTGTATATAATTACATTTTTTTTTGTCTATCATGTAATCGATCTCCGAATATTTATCATCCTTTAACATTATTATAATTCTAGGCAATTGGCAATCCACTCAGCGTGGCAATTTATTCAATAAATACCTGTCATAACAACAAATTATATTGCGATTATATGCGGGCTTCTATAAGGTCAAGCATAGAAATATCAAAAGTGATATATTTACGAGTTTATGACTTTCTTATATTTCCCTTTAAAGTTTAAGATTCTTACTAAATCTGATTCATAAGTCAACAAGAAAATACCTTATAGGTTTTAGTTTGGCAGACAGACAGAACACAGTAATTTCTATATGTGTTCCGTTTTGAGGTTTGGGCGAACGGAACCCTAAAAAATCTTAAACGTGATTATTATAAGCATATATTATTTGATTTCATAAAATATATTTACTCTCAACTCAACAGCATTTAAATTTAAAAACCTTAACTTAATGGAGTGAATTTGGAGACCAAAAGCTCAAAGTTTCGCTAAGGGATTGGACGTACTTTCATGTCTCTCTTTGGATTTCATAATAATTTTAAAACACCCAACTACGAAGTGCAGCCACTAATTTAGAGCTACAAATTTAATATTTACTTAACTGCACAAGAGCTTACCGCCTAAGTAACATAACTTTATAATGCATCGTTTAAGTTGAACATTATACTCTATGTTTGCATTTTTTATTAAAACTACTTTCTATTTTTTTTTTTTTTGAACTTCACACACCTCCAAAGGTTTTCTATCCTATTAGGCATGCAGGTTTCCTCACGATGTTTTCCCTCACCAATGAGCAAATGATGATCTTATGTTTAGGTAAGAGCAGTGATGACCCCCAGGGGTCCACGGAAGACTCGAAGGGGGTACACGATGAGCGTGACAAATAATGGGGGTCCACAATCGTAAGCTTCCATACTGAAGTTTCCATACTGAAGAACCAATGAGCCAAGAAGAATTTTACTATTATAATGAAATATCTTTTAACGAGCAAAAAAAAAAGGTCAGCAAGGGGTCCACCTCATGCAGGAAAAGTTTGGGAAACACTGGCTTAGAGTTAGAAATGCTCCCCACCATGGCTCAGGCCTTGTCGTGGCGGTGGGGCTCAGTAGCCCAAGGTGACACCAACACCTTGGGCGAAGCGAATTGAGCCGTGGGGGCTCTTTGTATCCCTCTTATAAGAAGAGGGGACAAAGAGCAGGGGGCAAGAGGTGAGAATGGGAACCTCACCTCATCGTACTGTCCCGACGTTGGGAGTGGTTGTTTTGTGGTGCGGAACAACCGCTCTGTGGAGGTGGCGTCGGTCCCCTGAGGGACTGACTAGCCGTCGAGGTGCCCTGTTGCTTGCAGATCCGTGGCACCTCACCAAAGGCGGCATTGGTGGCACTCGCCGGGTTTTAGTGGGTAGAGCTGCGTTCACTTACCATATTTCGGGCGCAGCGAGTCCCACATACCTGCCTGGGGAGACCCACTCCCCTGCGGGATGCGTCAGTGCATTTCCCGGCGTAAAAAAAAAGGGTTAGAAATGTAGAAAACCCCATTTCATTTCTAGGCCCCACTGGAGTGTCAGATCGAGGCCAAATCCTCTCTTTTAAAAGGCCGAGCCCATTAACCACTGAACAACCATCGTCGCTCATACAATACAAAATACTTAAATTTCATAAATCCAATACAATAATGGCGTCTACCCTATCTTTGAACTAACGTTAGTATATTATTCCAGAACTTTCTCTTCGCGCTGAGCGATATCAAAATACTAAGGCGAACATGCTCAGCAAAGTTAACAGCGCTCATTATGTAATATGATCAGCTGAGCACAAAGCGTTATTGCTCGCTCGATTTAATATCACTAGAAGGAAATAGTTCGGTGTTAAAACAGAATATCTACGCTCATTAAACTAAAATCAACTAGATCGACGAGTCACTTACTCTGTTAAGTGCTGGTTGCTAATAATGTAAACCCATAAGCGTAACTACGCTTATTTATGTACTTTTTTTTCTCTTCATCATCATCATCGTTATCAGCCATTATCCATCCACTGCTGAACAAAAATCTCACTCAATGAACGCCAAGGCATTTGATTTATTAGTAAAATATTATTCTTTCTACTAATATCATAAATGCGAAATTTTGTAAGAATGTATGTATGTATGGATGACACATTGTGTCTGTTACTGGTAACTCCTCTATTCATGATAAAATAGTTCCGTGTCTGACCGTAAGTTACTTGCTAGTTTATACAGAATTATAAGTGATAAAATAGATGAAAAGATACTTAAACTATTTTGTCCTTAAGCTTACATGCATTAAAAAATATAATATTGCCGAGTTTAACTATGCAACATATATGTTAAAGACTTAACCACATTACATATCAGTATTACAAGTGTTGTGAGTCAAGTTAGGTTCATAGTTATGCGAAATGTTAAGTCAACTTCATTGTAGAAACCGCCATGCATAAGTTCACAGACAGGAAAGTTGGAGTCTTTGGCTGCTTTGACAAAAGAAGATTTATTATCACGGAAACTCGTATCAGTGGCAAGATGCAATTTTTCATACTTATATGCTGTCTACTCATAGAACATATGCTACGTCACTTATATGTCACTTACAATGAATTAAGTTAAATACATATAATAGTGAAATACGCCTTTTTGAAGTGATGACTTCTTGTGAGAGAGTTAACTGATTGCCTACAATATCTATATCTTAATACGCGAAGCAAAAACTTTGCACCCCATTTTAAGAGGATTTCGCAAATGGAGGAATTTTAAATTTGGTACAAATAAACAGGTAATTCAGAAAGCTATTATATTTGTATAATATGAATCATTAATACAATTAATACATTGAATTAATGTAATTAAATGTTACATATTATTATACACTTCGATACGCATACACTCAAAGTCGATATTGCGTTTTTTTTTTCGGATGGAGCTATGCTAATTGCCCTAATGGCCCTAATGCTTTGTCGGAAGTGAAGAGAGCCGGTTGGTATCACCCAGTGATATAGTTAGAGGAGGTTGCCCCCCGCGAGCCGGGGAGTGTGACTTCCACAGCTTCATAGCGTGGGGTTTGATTATTTCCGATTTAAAACAATAGATAACGTATGACGTTAAGTATTTTATTTCTGTTGAGTGAAGACTCTGGTCTTATCCAGTTCCAATGGCCATGTTCCATGGCCTCTGGGTCATACTGCCAAGTCTGTCGTAAACTATATTTAGACTGTAATATGAAGAAATGGCGGTAAACTCCAATTGGCGCGGTTTCGCCCTTCACGTCGACATCAAAACTATCAGTTCCTACTCCACCCATCCAGCTTATAGTCCACCACAATATTCAACCACACAGTGGATACATATATACCCAGTGGATACATATGGATATTTTTTAAACAAACACTCTACTAAACCACTTCGAATTGATCAAATCATCATCATCAACACCAACCACGCGCCTCAAGGCTTCCCGCTGTTCCCAAGTCTTTTTTTTTTAAGAAGTTTTTTTTTAAGAAATTTTCAAACTACATTTAAAGTTTAATATTTTGTTTTCAAACTTCTTTAGCTTTCAGCACTATTAAGTAAGAAACATCAACAGACGAACGAACGTTTAAAAACATTCGTTCGTCTTAAACGTCGGTTCGCGTCAACGACTTGATCATCATGACGTCATTATGAGATTACAATTCTTTATTTATATAAAAATTTGAAATTTCATGATGTGAAATTCTAAGTTATAAACTTTTATTTCTATGGTCATTTCCATCCATCTTTCGTAAACGATTTTATTCAATGTAAATTCTCAAATAAATATAGACGTTCACATTTTCCGAGCGTCTAGTGATGGCCAACTTTTTTAAAGAAATTCCATCTGATAGATGTTCAATATTTAATAAGTAAATGAACGTCGCAATATTGAACCAAGCTTGTCATCAACCCACATCTGTACACAAAAGGCTGTTTTTTAAAAACATTTTATAAACCTTTATCTACGCATATTCAAATACAAAGTTAATCATATGCATCCTGTGGAATTATTGAATTGTAAGAGGTAGTGCCATGCTACTTTGCAGCCAAATTGTGTCGGCACGACAGCGGTACCTCTCGCTTTCATTAAATCGGCGTGAAGTGACAGCCAAGCTGTCGCGTTTCGTGCGGTTTGTGAGTTTCCTGTGGCTTATTGGGGGGATAGGGAAAATGACGCATTTTGAAGAAAAAGGAAATTATGAACTCTGACCTATAAATCACTTTTGAAACCTCAGTCCCCCCGTGACCATATTTCTGTAATATGTCTGAAACGTCAAGCCTGTAAAAATCTAATAATTTAACGCTATAAGATCCTTAAATTATATTGAAATAATATAATGAGTGATATTCGCGTTTACATTTGAAAACAATTGTTGTAGTGTGTTAGTAATTAGGAGTTGGCAAATGTTCTATCAACAATCATGAAAAGGCAACGAAAACTTTAAGCCCAGGTGTTTTCATGCCGAACTTAAATTCATTTGTACAAATGTATTCATTTATGACGGCATTAAAATGTTACATTTTCCGAGTTGTTTTCATAACTTTTAATGAGATTTATTGTTTAACGGCCTTCATTTACATGAAAACAATCAAATAATTAGGCAAATATACTCGTCTTTATTATTATCAGCAATGATTTTTCAGTAAAAATGACGTTCATATTGCGCGGTTTCGGCGCTGTGTTTAGATTTAATTTCTCTACGATATATAAATATGGCTAGTATTGTTACTTTCGTATACATAGGTGACATAAAGCAACGCGGACCTTATTTTATTCTTTAACGCCGGGAAATGCTCTGAGGCATCCCGCTGGGTATGTCGGACTCACTGCGCCCGAAAGCTGCTAAGTGGACGCAGCCCTACCCACTAAAACCGGCGAGTGCCACCAATGCCGCCATTTGTGAGGTACCCCGGATATGTTAGTAACAAGGCAGCAACAGGGCTAGTCAGACCCCCAGGGGACTGGCGCCACCTCCACAGAGGGTTTGTCCCGCACCACAGAACAATCCCTCCTGACGTCGGGACAGTAAAATGAGGTGAGGTACCCGTCCTCTTGCCTTCTCATAACAGGTGTACAAAGAGCCCCCTCGACTCAATTCGCTTCACCCAAGGAGTTGGGCTACTGAGCCCCGCTGTCACGACAAGGTCGGAACCATGGTGGGGAACGCGGAGCTCCTTCCGTGACGGATGATGACACTACACGCGACAGTACGGCAAGAAATATATAGAAAGGATAACCATCGCTCAAAATTATTTCATTTAATCACCTCAGCTCCTGCACGCTGGTGCATCATGTACCTTTTATATATACAACCCCTTTTATAAGGACATAATATTAAAACTCTTTATTTTTCTAAATCGTCTGGTTACCAATACATTCTATGCCTAGTTTGAGATCCGTGGTAGGATCGATGGCCGTGTGTGAGTTGTCCCTACATATTGTTATTATTATTATTTATAGTGCTACTTTTTGTCACTAGTCTAAACCAATTGTCAGACGTCCTTTAATATAGGTTCTCCAAGCAGCCGGACTGCAACTGTGTGTTATTAAGATCGCTCATGACAATAATTTTAGTTTTAAATACGTTAACGTAAGTTTTAAGACACGTGTATACTGCAGCGTGTACTATTCATAGTGATTTTTAGGCGTTCGTTTGAACACATATAATAGGAACGTTAAAAAGCTTTAACGTCGGATTTGTCACAGCTCTTTTAAAGCGCTCGTGTGAACGGGGCCTTACCTGTAATGTGACACCTCTCCCGCTTCCCGTGCGCTACCCGCATTCGTCGTAATTGGAGCGACAATAACAAAGATAATAATAGAAACATTTCTTTACGCAATTGGATATCGATTGTTTAAACATCAGAAGTGAAAATGCGTTTTAAATATAAACATTTATTATATTATCCATAAAAATATCAATATTAAGGTTCACAGGTACATATTTTAAGATACATTCTTACTCACACTGCCCATACATTTACACACACTATCGCCATATTACAATTTACACATTAAAATAAACAATGGCTTACGTGACCTTACAATACAATTTGGGCAGAGCTTCATCCTCCTCAAACTCACAGACGCGAATGACCCTCTAATAATTATACCCCTCTATTTAAAGGCAAACTTAATGACCTTCATAACGCTCGGCCATTCTACCCACACTTTGACAACGACTACGCCACGCCACACGCAGGTAAACTGGATCCTGTTCCCCGTTTCCGACTTATAGCCGCCAGATGGCGCTACGGTTGCTAACAATTGACTTAGTAATAATAGCTAGTTTGTGGCTATGTGTAAAACTGCCTAGTTAAGTGGTTAAATGAAAAAGGATGGTTTTATCAAAAAATATATCAATCTTAGGTAATAACTTGTACACTTAAAATACGCCAAAACCACAATCATAAATATTGTTATTGGTATCCTTAACTGTATTTCTTTATTACCATTCCTATGTCAAATATTGAATAAAACATATTATTATTGATATAAAAAATCTTATTGTAACAGAGATTTGAATGAATACTTGCTATAACTGTGTGTTGAGCAATTTCAACACGTGTTAGTTTTTCTGATATTTTCAGACAAATGTGAAACGAAATAACGAGATATAGCCTGAGGATTACTCATCCTAAGGAAAACACGTTTGAAAGATTTGAGAATATAGCATATTATTATACTTAGTTTTTATAATCGAATAAAAACCGTATGAATCGTTATAGATTTTAATAACATTGAAGACGCGAAAATCTGTAAGAATGTATAGATGTAGTAGTCTAATAGTAAAAGTAGTGAAGGTCATTTTATATAGCGTATCCTATCCTATAGGTATAGATATTGTATAGACGTCGACGTCGTATACGTATTTGCTAATTTTACACACAAACATTTCTGATTAGTTTTATAAAACTTTACAATATTCATTAAACACATAAGAAAAACTCATACCTATAACTTATCCCCATACTGCCACGGGAATGGAAAAAGGTATTCGGATGAAACCGCGAGGCGCTACTTGTAAATAATAATCAGCCAACTTGGATTCAATTTATATGATAATGAATTGAATATTTATTATATACTAGCTGTTGCTCGCAGCTTCGCCTGCGTTATATATGATTTATAACGGCGACTAAGCGGGATAGTATATAGCCTTATGGCCTTCCTCGATAAATAGGCTATCTAACACTGAAAAAATCATTCAAATCAGACCAAGAGTTCCCGAGATTAGCGCGTTCAAACAAACTCCTCCAAGCTTTTTTTCTCAATAAAAGGTAGCCTTTTCCTAGCTCTGGTCTATAATATGTATGCTAAATTTCATAAAAATCGATGTAGATGTTTAGGCGTGAAAGCGTACCAGACAGTTTTTTTTTATTTTGGATGTGAATAAAAGGTTCAAATCAAAATAAACTAATAAATATTAAAACAATAGCTCATAGACCTAGATTACAGAATTGGGACAAATAAAATTGTATATATATTTTCATATAATATACAACAGCATTAGATTAATGTATTTTCCACTGGATTTGATATAGGATGATCACACAATGACACACAGAATCCAAATGAGTTGTCATAAAGTTGTCTGCACTCTCCGTAAATTCCCAGGACGATACGAGATGAAAAGCGAAACCGTTAAACCTAAGTCTAACTTTGGTTCGTTTAATTTTCTTTGTTATGTTGCACAGAATAAGTCGATAACCTAAAACCATGAATGCCCTAAGGTATTCGTTAGTCTCAATCTGCATTTAGGATTCTGCTTGCTCGTATCTATAGTAATGGTGTTGTCATAGCCTACGATGGACAGGTATATTGATAGTCAAGGTAACAAGTTATTTGTACAAACAACAAGCAACTTTAAAGCATCATACTTAACACTGAATTTAGCCTAGCCTAGTAGTAATAAATTAGCAAGAATTTATGTTCAAAGTATTAAATGCACCAAAATTAATGTAATCAAACCACCTTGTTGCTTTAACAATTCTTCTTATATTTCTTTAAGGTTCTTAACTCTCAAACTATCTTCAACAGAATGGCCGCGTGCCACGCAATGATATCATCTTTTATACTTTTCTTACCCTCCAATTCCTAACCGGAAGTTTATTAATCGACCAATCAGATATCAGTACGTGACAGCGGATGTTGCCAGGAATAATCAATAGAATAATTATTACAACTTAAAATAAACAGTCAATACTTCGTCAATAATAATGGGTTGTAATAAAAAAGCTAACAAAAGCACGAAAAATAGAAACATTGAGAAAAAAATAAAAATATATATCCGTGGTAATTTTGATCGATTGCCACTCGTATAAATATTTGTACTTCGCGGTATTTGAAGCCGCAAACGCATCGCCTCTTGACCAGCTGACCTGTTAGCACAACACAAAATTCATGTTTCAGCACATTTCAAGCAATCTCTGAACTACAAAATATATTAGAATCAATCTCACACATAGCTGCAAGGTACGCTTCATCGACTTATCGAATTCCATATCAACGCGTCAAGCAAACACAACACAAAAGCAAAAGGCTTATTTGAGACTTTGTGCCATAATAAAACGGCTAGATTTAATACTGATATTATGGTATACATGGTTCTTGAAGTCGAAGCTTCTTAAGCCGCTTTACTCAGAAACATGCTTGTTCCTTTAAAAGCACTTCTATTACTACTGATAAACTTTTACAACTTTCTAGTATAGTTTGGGATAGGAGTTATTCGAAAGTTGAATTGGGTTACAGTCATTGCCCTATGAGTTGCACTACTTCACTTGATTTACAACTGCTACTAGATTTATCTACTCTCACTCATTCCCTTTTTATTACCATCTATTGGCGCGTCGTAGTAATGAAATCCACTCGACTGCCGAGACTGAAAACGGCATGACTTTGTCATTTTGGCATTTTATAATTCCACCTTTCGTTATAGACTAAAAAGTCTATTATATTAGCTAGTAGTAATTATTATTTATAATTACTACTAACAGCGCCCCGCGGTTTCACCTGCGTACTTCCCATTCCCGTGGGAGTACAAGAATAAATTATAGCCTTTGTGTTATTCTGATGTATAAGCTATATTATTGTAAAGTTTCATTAAAATCCATTTAGTCGTTTTCACGTAAAAGAGTAACAAACATCCATACTTACAAACTTTCACGTTTAAGATGAGATGTATCATATTAAGATGAGATGTATCACATCTACCAGGCCATCATGACTGCTAACTTAAAAAAATCTTATACGCTTAATTGTATCACAAATGCGAAGCAGATGCATATCCATTGAATATTAAATTCATTGAATATTCTACGAGATCTCTATCATGCGATCGATGTAAACCAACCAGCCTTGTAACAAACGAAGACAGGAGTATTATAAATGCAGTAGTACATCTGCGTGCAATCTAACCGAGTGCTTATTTGAGAACTCGCAAAGGAGCTAGCAAGCGGATAATGTGGACGCGTTCCGGGTATTTATCAAGAATAGATAGACGCTCTTGTGAATCCAATCCAGATGCGTCAGACTCACTACCGATATATACAAGTATTGGATTTACTTTTAATAGAAATTGCTTAAAACGAATGCTCTACATTTTATTCGCCTAACATTTTCATGATTATTATGAGCCTATACTGCTGAACATGGCTTCCTTCAATGAATACCAACCTTTTAGGTTTCTTATGTACTCTTTTTATTTGATTATTCTTATTTATTAATTTAATTAATTATTAGGTTTACAAAAAATACTGAGTGTTTAACAGAAGTGAATTGTACACTGAGACTGAAGATTTTAATAATTATTCATGATGTTTCAGGAATAGTCAGAATAAGCCTCAATGAGTTGTTTGGTCTAGCTCCAGGTAAACTGGTTTATTTTAATGGGTGGCTTGGATCGCTTGCCATCAGGTACCACTTCTGCCAGATTTCCTATTCAAGTAACATTATAAATAGTGAAATATAAAGAAAACGAAATTACTTAACAAATAAGAAGTTTCTATATATACGGGTGTCATAATTACCTTGTACTTTATGCGTTTATTTACATATTTTTTACAAGTACAATAAATAATTTTAACAGGATTTCATGCAAATACTAGTGAACACTAGTGGTGAAACATTTCCAACAATGTGCTCATGCTGTATCCTTTTGAATATCATTTACTTCCGAGCTATGAGCAACGACAACGACCTACTAAACCAGTGCTTAAATAAATAATAAATAAGGCTTGCTATATCTTTTTTATTTAAGCCAATATAAAAGTACGTTGAAAAGATTGCGATTGATGAGATGACGAATAAATATTATATCTGTCATAAACGTGACTCGATTTCGTATGGCGTCGTCGTGTTTAACATTTCATACGTTAAATTAATAACTGCTTCCGATTTCATGAATATTTAAACGTTTATATTACAATAGGCGTTTATTCTATAAAGTGTATCAGTGTAGGATTATATTTATTATGAAAGTATATATTTATTCTTTGTGCAAATTTAAGAAATTCTATTTTATATTCATCATTATCATCAGCCTTTATCTGACCACTGCTCTGACCATATTGCGGAAAGTTTCAGTATTTAATAACTAATCTATGTATCTGTACAAAAAATATAGAGGCAACACCAATACAAGGTTCATGTATTTTTTATCTGCTTACTATAATAATTGTCATTGACTAAATTATTTGATTTTCAATTTATGGTTTTAATAACGTTAAACATGATGAAAAAACTTTTACGGATTTAATCACGGTTTACATGTTTTTTTTTTACATGGCCGACGCTTGTGATACTTTACAGCAACCATGGTCACGAAAGGATTGGACCGTTGTAAATCTCAATTAATAAATTATTAATTTATTAGCGCTGTTTAACTGTCAATTTTTTTAAGTATTAAAATAAACATATTATTGTATTCAAATTATTTATCGCTTTTTAGTACGGTACGGTAGATACGGTAGCTATTCCTGCCATGAACGAAACAGCGTATAGCGTTATACATATTGTAAAAAAAATGTATTCGATTTTTATTTATTATTTACTCTAAATTGGAACTTACTGTTCCAATTTAGAATAAATAATAAATAAATAAGTAAGGTGCTTTACTGCATGCATATTATAATATCAAGCAGTGTCAGTTTTTCATGAGATGACATCAAAGCTACGAGGGGACACGTGCATACATTGCTAAAGCGCTGAAGATGTCTCTGAAGGCATTGCCGAATTGAATTCCAAAAGTATCACAGGGTCCCCGAGCACATCTGAACTCGCAAAACATAACGATGTATCTTTTTGGTTGATGGAAATATCTCGATTTCATTTCTCAACGCAGATAAAATAGTTTTTAAGACGGTCTTGACGCTTCTTGATCGCTTTTATATAATGTTTCATTTATTAGGTCCTTATCTAATCTTAGATTTTACTACTTACGTATTACATGTTTTTAGTATGTGTTGAGACTTATAGCAATATCAATTATTCCTAGGGCGGGTTACATCGGCCGATTTTAACGAATATGTAATCGTTAAAGATGGCGGTAACGAACGTTAGTGACCAAAAAGGGTTGTTTCAGCAGATGTCACACTTAATGATTATTAAATTACGTTACCGTTGACAACCGGTCAAGCCACTTGTGAATGTAAAAAAGTTGACATCGAGGGATAATTATACTTTTATTACAATTTTACTAAATAGATTCAGCACTATTTAACGAACTAACAGTTACTTGGCGGAGGAAATAGATATCACGGAGAAAAAAAAATGTTTTCTAAGCGTACTTAATCATAACCTACGATGAAACAGCGCTCTCACGTTAACAGACGTTAAACTAGAACTAGAGACATTCGTTAACAACGTCTCTTACGTTAACAGATGGTTTGAAACATCCGGCTCTTAATCTGACATCATAACGTTGCTCGCGTGACATTTAAAATAAATATCCTGGACTATAATATCTTATCTAAGGATATTTGTCAGCAAATTTCAGAAGCTTAGATTGTTTCGAGCTAAGCTCACCTCTCGTTCCTACTGCGTGGCCAAGCGTAGATAGGTCAAACCCAATGACACTAAATGACCTCTTAATACGATTTCGAGCAGCCCGAGGGATACGTTTGAACGCCTTAGGACCCACAAAGAATTCAACAAATAAAAAAAAACAAATTAATTCATAAAACAAACAAACAAAACTGCAGTAACCATTGAGCCGTACAACTTGTTTTCAATGTTAAATGATGCACTGTCGCAATTTAAAATATCATATGGCCACAAATATTTTCCATGTAAATATATTGCATATTTTATGTAATTATTAACAATATCATTAATTAAATTTTATATCATTAATTTCATTAAGTACTTATAAAGTATTTGAATGTACTACTCAATTTTATTTATGACGGTAATTTGATTTTTTTATTAATTAGCCTATTATGCTGTTTAAATTCTGTTAGGATACGACCTTTTGGAGTTGCGTTCCGCGACAGTCATGACGTGTAGGGTCAGAATAGTAGTCAGATGAATAACATTAGATAGTAACTGAGGTACATAACAAGAATTAAATAAAGTAATCTTACAGCAAAACCGAATTATACTTTATTACACTACCAAATTTTCAAAAATGTTTAGGTAGACGAAGTGTTGGTTGGCCATCGACTAGGTTTTTTTTCGAAGGGTCTAGACTTTTAAGCCCGATGGCTTTTGGTATTAATCAGGTGGGAAGACGATCTCTGTGCAGTAGCCGGTCCGTGCTAGATACGAGTGGCAAGGGATCGGTCATTTTGGCGTTCAATGTGGGAGGCCTATGTTCAGTAGTGGACGTATAAAAGCTAATGATAATAATTCAGTAAAGCATTAGAACAATAAGTTATCTCAATCAGTCAATCAGTATTTTAAACGTATTAGTATAAAATGAGTACTGGAAACGATATTTGTGTCTCAATCATAATATAAGAACTACTTAAAGCATTTTTATAAAATTAAAACGCTATTTATATAACTCTCGCATAATATCTATCTCGTGTAGAACGCCAAAGGCTACTAACTACATTATACGGCTCCATATTATTTTGACGTTAAGCTGAAAATTCCCTTTAGTGTGTAAGAAGTGCATTTAGCAGCATGGGTGCACTTTCACTAAATAAGCGCTCACGTTGCTCACATATTCATTTCACTGTTGCTCACTTTAATATGTGCATTGTTAAGACTAAAATTAGAAAAGCAGCTATTTAGATACTTAACATTGCTGTGAAATTTAAACAGTCGTCCAACCTATGGGTCTTGTTCATTAAAAGAGACTTGTGCTATACAAACCCGACGCCATGAAGCTGTGGAAGTCACACTCAACGGCTGGCGGGGGGCAACCCCCCACTTACTATGATACCAACCGGCTCACCCCACTTCCGACGAAGTATTAGGGCCATTAGGGCTATTAGCATAGCTCCATCCGAAAAAAAAAAGAACTTGTGCTATTGTTGGGTCGTAATAGCGCTAAATGCTAACTAAAGTAATATAGCAGCACAAATAAACGCTAAACTATATTCACTGAAGGAAATCTACCAGCCTCCATTAAAAGTCGCCAAAATAGGTTCATCCATTTCAGAAATTAGCAGCAACAAACAGACAGACAGACAAAAATTGTAAAAAATGTTATTTTGGTATATATCGTATATAATATAATATTATAATCATATGCAATAGTTATAAGCGGTTATTTTAATATTACAAACAGACACTCCAATTTTATTTATATGTATAGATTGGAAGTGTTCTTTTACGTACTAATAATACGATCAATCTAATAAGTTTGTTTGCTTTTGAACGTGGCAAATTTCGGAATTCATAATGCGCTAATCTCCGAAAACTAATTATTAAAGATGGCTATGTACGATTTATTTATATTTTCTTTTCAATTCACGATTAAGTCAATCTGAACACTAAATACGAAAAGCTATGAAGAATATAAAACATACTGACGAATGTCTTACCTGAAAGTAACCTTTACGGCAGCTTATAAAGTTTACATAGGTAGTCAAAAACTTCTGTATCGCTCAAAGGCGTGAGCTTTCATTGCATATTTTTTGCATTTGCATAATTTTCGCAGCATATAACTAAAAACTAGAGCTACAATACTTCAAACGTACGTAAAACATTCGGTTTTTAAAAGTTACATCATTACTATGAAAATTTACGAGTACCGCGGAGTTTACTCAACTGCGAGCTAAATCATTCAAGCGTTTGTAAGCCCATTACTTTTTTGCTAAAATCATTTTTTTAATTTTGCATCCACTAATACATAAATTTGAGAATGTCCAATGTCCATAAAACAATAGTGCGATAATCAGAAATACCTTACAAAAATAATATTTTCCTTTTTTAGATTGAGACGAATATTTGGTCAGTAAGCTTATGTATCATCATCATCATCATCATCGTTTATCCACCGCTGAACATAGGCTTGAGTAACATGTTACGATATAGCAATGGCAATTTCTAATGTATATTATGTTGGCGTCGCATAATTGTAATCAACACGCTATGCCTAATGCCTTATCTCTACTACTACCCAATAAAAACATCCGACCAGTGGTGAAGGTATCAAATATACACTGTGAAGGGCATTACTCTCCCGGAATACATTAAGATCGTCACTTGCAAAGATTCATTTATTTTAATCGAACATCCTTGCTTCGTTTTGTTACAATATATTTGTGTATAACCTATCCCGGTGTATTCCTTGTAATGTCTGAGACTTTTAAAACAAAAAAATCCTTCAGCTTTAAATAAAAGTAGAGGTAAAAGAAATCTCCTTCAAAAGAAAAGATCCATCTAGATTCACATGAATAATATTTTCTATAATACGTAAAAGTTTGAAGCCACAGGGAATTTTCATATATTTTAGTTTAAATCTCGCTTCCTTAGCGTTAAAACTTAAGTGAGTAAAGTTTTCAACAGAAACTTATCCAATTGAATGTAGTTCTTACATGTTTTACATATGTATCATTATATGTATTATATATATAACATGTAAGAACTGAAGAACTATTAATGATTACAGTTATGTAATAACTGTAATAATGTTAATAAATATGTAATAATGTTAATTATTGAGAGCATGACTATCGAAGGACGTGAATCTCGTGTCGATTGAGGAAAGCTCGATTTAATTATACAGGGTGATTTTATGAAGAACGGACATAATCAAGGACGTG
Organism: Lycaena phlaeas; assembly: GCA_905333005.2. Classification (NCBI taxonomy): domain Eukaryota; kingdom Metazoa; phylum Arthropoda; class Insecta; order Lepidoptera; family Lycaenidae; genus Lycaena; species Lycaena phlaeas. Next base: position 6,378,522 of record HG995176.1, read on the forward strand.
ATTGACCTAGGTTTTGCCAATCAAAAAAATTATATTCACCAAAAAAAACCACATAAATAACAAAATATAGACAAATGTAAGAAATGCATTGTTCGACTTAGAATATGGACACCCTATTGTATAATCACGTGCACTTTGCACGCTAAATTTAGACAGACGTTAGAGGTAGGCATAAAATAATCGCATAACGCGACGCGACGCTCGTGCGAACGGGGCCTTGGGTATGGCTCGCGCTGGAACGTCGGCGTATTTGATGCATCGTATTTTACCTCTATCATAATAAACACTGTGTCTACTTTAATTCAATTGTGAAGGATAATTAAAAATAAGACCCCGCTTGTGATATATTTTTGAAATGAGGATCGTTAGCACTCTGCGCTACTTGAATATGTCCGTTCTTCAAAAAATCACACGGTATTATATATTCGATAGAAATTTCAGGGTTAAATCATGAAAAAGAAAATGTCGTACTGATGTATATATATCGTTTATACAAACTAGGTACATTACCTTTATGTTTATGTCAGTATTTTAAACTTGTGTGTGTGTGTGGTTGTTAGCAAAACATAGACGAGACAGGCCAGAAATAGAGGAGATTAGTGGTAACATGGGACTATTCAACAATGGGCAATAACAGGCTTAAGATGATGATGATGATGAAACACTTAATTCGTAAGACTTATCAATAGGATAATCCAAAACAAAACACAATTTTTATTACAGATTTTATAACGTTACTTTTCACATTCTCAACGTTTCGATATCGATTTATAGCAACTAGACCGCTAAGATTGTTCATTGTTATATACAGTAATTTCAAAACAAAGATATTATTACAAATGTATATTTTTTGCCAAATAAAGTGATATATGACCTTTGGTAAGCATTAACCCATTTATCAGCTCGACAATAAAGACATACCGCTATAAATTTCAGTCAGGATCCATACATCCGAAATTATATTGTTCCCAAATAAAAGACACGCTTTAGGAGTTGTAACCGAGCTTCCACCGTAAAACGTATCGTTCACTCAATAAATGTTAGGAAATGGGATGAAAATATATTTATTTTTTTGGGTATGAGAAATAGCAAAGGCTAAGATCAATATAAGATTGAATTCAGTCAATTAATATAATATTTTATAGATGCTATCTTTTTCCTTGACTTTTATTAGTCACTGCAATCCTGTACTGTCTCCCGCTTTGATCGGGGCGGGAAACTGGAATATTTTCTAGTCCTCCTAAATTCTTCTGATTAATTTCGTTGTGGCTCCCAAGGCAGTGTTTGACGCATCCTCCGGGCTCCCGGAGGTTGTATCAAAGGGTCATTTGGTGGTTGCCGCTGTCGATCCTGGCTATACAGGAGTTGCAGCGGTGGGAACAAGTGGTGGGTTATGCCCGATACAAATAATTTTATAGATATGATAAGGGATGACCGTTGGGCCATTAAGGTTAAAGAGTGGAGGCCGCGTTTACGTAGATGAAGTCATTAACCAGGACGAAAGACGATCTCATTACAGTGGCCGGTCCGCGTTGGATGCGAGTGGCAAGGGATCAGCCGCCTTGACGATCATTGAGAGAGGCCAATGTTCCGCAGTGAACATTTATGTCCCAGAAGTCTTATTTTGAGTTGCTTGGACTAGTTCAAGGTAGTGTACCTTATAGTTTATATTCATGGGCGACGTTGACCACTTACCATCGGGTAGCACGTCAGTTTGCCTATCCAATTAATATAAAAAAACATGCAAATATATCAAAATAATGTATTTTGAAAGAGGTAATAACTATGATAGTGTTAGACGTGGATTTTTTTTTTCTTTTTGGTTGTTTTTTTTTAACTTTTTTGTGTAAAATCCGGTTTGGTAAACATAAAGATTTGATGATAGGGCTTTAAAACAATCGTTTTTTAAATAAAACAGAAATATAATAAGTGACGCACAGCCGCGTCGCGCGAGGTGTACGAACTCCCGCACCGCGCGCGACTCGCGGTCAGCGTGAGTTCATAGCGCGGCATGCAAAATACAGAAGTGCTAAAATTATCTTAAAAAAAACATTTCTGAGATAAATGGTTAATGCATTATATAGTATATAAATATTACATTATTAGGCTTAAATCTTTCAAAGCGTTCCAAATACACCTGGTATATTTTGGGACCTCTATAGTAACATAAATAAAACACATTAAAGCACACTTAAAATTAAATAAATGTATCTTTTATCTAATGAAAATAAATAAACAAATTAATTTTACCCATAATCTCGAAGTCCATGTTAATTCCATGGAAACAGCCTGCGAACGTTACGTTCATAAAACGTACCTGAAAAATTAATTAAAAAAGATACGATCGTTTTACTCCCGACGCTGGAACCTCTTTCATTTGTTTCGAGTATAAACGATGATTGAGTATGCCGAACCATTTCGTTCTTTGTCACCAGAATCGATTCAATTTAAATATCGCAGGTATAATCAGAACGGTTTCACAATGAATATTCGATTCTGAAATGTGGAGTTGACTTTTCACGTTAGTCTCAACGATATTCTATTTACTTTTTTAGAATTTGGCTGACATTTTTTTCTATAACCTTATTATTTAATAAAACATTTGAAAAACCCCGACATACCTAATTATTATTCAATGCCCTATTTTGTAGACTCAATTGACCTTCAAAAAGATACTTGGATAGTACTATTTTAAATTATTTTGAATAAAATTTTTGACTTTGACTTTGACTTTGATTTTTGTGTTGGCGGCCATCTTGAATTTGACATTAGTCGGAACTTATTCTCCTAGTCTCTTTCATTTGATATCCAAAATGAGGGTGTTGCGAAAAAACATGTAATCCGCCATTTTGTGACGTCGGCCATCTTGAGACGATTTTCTTCAAACATAGCGAAGAACACTCCTGACTAAAGCACCTTTCAAACAAAAACATCGAAACCTGTTAATCAATTTGAGTGACAAACAGACACACAGATACGTGAAACATAATGCTCCTTCGATTTTACGTCGGCGGTTAAAATTCATCCATTTTTGCTACTAGATTTTACGCATTTATTTTACGAATTCTTGAGCTTTTAATAAATATCAGTTACAAAGCTTTTGATATTCAATACTTGGAGGTAAAATAAAAATAATAGAGCTGACACACTAAATCTTACCGACTTTATAACAGATAAATTATTATTTTTATAATAATAGTATTTCGATCGATCTATTCGATTTATTTTATTTTATTTTATTTATTTATTTGCTAATACACGTCGAAATGTTGATATACAATAATTCAGTGAAATGGTACAGTGTATTTGCCATTAAATGGCGTGCAAAACATTATGAGTATATAATATAACAAGAATTGAACTTACATACTATACATAATATTATAATTACTGATATTGAAATTATTATTTGCAAACATATACATAAAATCTTTAGATATAGTAGTCATAACACATAAAATTAACTAGTTTAATACAATCATTAATCAATTATTTGCAGTCAGTTAACAATTATCCAATAGATTTTTGAAATTATAATAATTCAAATTATATTATGCAAGATTAATTAAATTGAAAAAATTTTATTACAAACATTTAATGTCAATCATTTAGAAATTTAACAATATAATATGATGTCAGAATAATATTGTCATTTGCTTATTAAATAACATATTTAAGGTATATATATGTAACATACGCTTGGTAGATCCAGTCTATAATGTAATTTTAAAGTTACATTGGTTCATTCAAATATTCATTTATGGAATAGAAACATTTTTCTAAAAGCCAATTGTGTAGCTTAGTTTTAAATACACTTAATGATTGTGTTTTGAAAAACAGTGGAAGTTTGTTGAAAATTTTTATAGCCATACAATAAGAATTATTTTTAAATAGTGATAATTTAATACAGGGAATAGCCAATTTCTCAGCATGTCTAGCAGCCTTACCATGTAGATCCTCACGATTACAAAATAATTGAGGATTCTTTTTTACAAAAATGCATATTTCTTTTATGTAAATACATGGCAAGGGAAGTATATTCAGAGATTTAAATAAAGGTTTGCAACTATCTAAAAAATGTGCCTTACATATAGTTCTTATACATTTTTTTTGTACTTTAAATGCTCTATCCAAATCCACCGAATTTCCCCAAATTATTATTCCATAGCAAAGTACAGATGACACGTATCCATGGTAAGCATTTAAGACTGCATTTTTCGTGGCTATCCTTCTCAATTTTTTTAATGCAAACACAAATCGGTTAATTTTCATACAAATATTATCAATATGATTTTTCCAGTTGCATGTATTATCAATTTCTATACCTAAAAATTTAGTAGAGCAGACTTCGCTTATTTTACTTTTGTTATATTGTATTTGGAGTGGGATGGGTTTTGATTTAGCGCTCTTAAATAAGACTACTTTAGTTTTATCCAGATTTACCATAAGGTTATTATAGTCCAACCAGTTTTTAACAGAAGCTATAGTTAAGTTAATGTCTGTGTTGAATGTTTTCTCATTGGAATATTTAATTAAAATAGTAGTATCATCGGCAAACAGAATAGTCTTGTGTGATGTGACAGATGGTAGATCATTAATGTAGAGAATAAATAAGATTGGACCCAATATACTACCCTGTGGAACGCCCTTTTGATTGTAGCTGTACGTTGACAGGTAGGTTTTTTTTGTCCCGTCAACAACCTTGACAATTTGAGTATATTGCAGTCTTCTATTTAAATAACTTTTAAACCAGTCATTTGGAACACCGCGAATTCCAAAACGTTCCAACTTTGACAGAAGTAAATCATGGCAAACATAATCGAATGCTTTAGTCATATCAAAGAAAATCGCTGCCACAGGTTTACGGTCATTGATATTTTCTGTTATTATTTTAACGAGACTAAAACATGCTTTTGCAGTTGAACTATGTTTACGAAAACCGAATTGTTCCTCCTTCAGAATATTAGATTCTGATATGAATTTATATAACCTACTATGCATAGCTTTCTCGAATATTTTAGAGAAGACTGTTATTAAGGTTATCGGTCTATAGTTAGACATTTCCGTTTTAACACCTTTTTTATATATTGGTCTTACTACAGATATTTTTAGTTGTTTCGGAAATATACCCTCTGCAAAGGATAGGTTAATTATATAACTTAGAGGATTGCAGATTGAGGTCGCTACTTCCTTCATTATAACGGTTCTGATATCATCATATCCCACAGACTTGCAAGCTTTTAAGGACATAATAAGTTTACGTACCTCATATGGACAGGTTGGCGAGATAAACAGACTAGCGGTGTTATGTTCAATATGTGTATATGCTTTAGTTTGAATGGTATATTGTTTTTTGCTTGTCATTTCTATGTAGTATTTGTTAAATTCTTCTGCAATTTGCTGGGGATCTGCAATTACTTTATTGCCTTTTTTAATATATTCTAAATTAGCATTATCATAGTCATTCCCTATTTCATTCCTTATAACCTGCCATGTTGATTTACATTTATTTTGTCCGCGAGTAATCAAACATGTGTTTTGTATTTTCCGTGAAGTATATATGCATTTTCTAAGAAGTTTGTTATAATCATAATATCGTTTTTTATTTTGTGTTTTGTCAGAAGATGATTTTAGGTATTTGATATATAGTTGCCTTTTAATTATGCTAGATCTTTTTATACCTTTCGTAAGCCAAACTAATCTAGACGTTTTTTTAATGTGCCTAATAAAAATTTGCGGAAAACATAAATCATAGAACAGTTTTAATAATTCAAAAAATGAATCAAATGCCTTCTCCGTGTGAGTCTCATTAAAAACATCTGTAAAAGATAGCGCCGAGATGCAGTTTTTAAATTTTCGTCTATTATCTTGAGAGTAATCTCGTCTAAATTCACACCAGTCAGTGGAATAGTAATTTTTTTAGTCTCGAAAGAAAGTATCTGGGCTGTTTCATGATCGGACAAGCCCAGCAGCTGGATATCACTCTTAGCTGTTTTTATGTTACTCGCCAGTAGATCAATACACGAGTTACGTCTAGTTGGAGTATTTATGTGTATTTTCAAATTATAGTTATCCAATATTTCTTTTAACTCTCTACTGTGTTTATCCTTTTTTAGTAGGTTGATATTCCAATCACCACATATTACTAGTTTATTGGTTTTATTTATGGAAATTTTTTCTAAAAGCAGACCAAGTTTCGCAAAAAAAGTTGAAATATTGTCATACTTTGGGATTCTATATATACAGCATATGATGAGATTAAGACTCGTAATTTCAACACCAGAGCATTCAAAATCATAATCACAGGCAAGTTCTTGAAAAATATTTACTGTCCTAAACTGAAATTTATTTTTTTAACTAGTAAGCACGTACCGCCCCTTTTTTCACCTACCCTTGAGTAGGAAGATGCCAATATATAGTTATTCATTTTTATATAATTTTCATATCCCTTTTTTATGAAAGTTTCGGATAGGCAAATTATATCTACGTTAATATTTTTATTTTGTAGCTCATATAAAGCAGTTTCTAATAAATCAATTTTACTGAGTAGGGAGGCTATATTTTGGTGTAAAATTGTAATGTTAGTATTAGTATACCCGGTTTTAAATGGAGAGCAGGTTTTTTGTGTTTTTTGTTTGTGTGCTAGTCAGATTTGTTTGAAATAGTAGGGAATTGTTCCTTTGCGACTTACAGGTGAGGGTACGGGTTTTTTGATCTTTAGGCTCATTTTCTGCTTTTCAAAATAGTAAGGTATAGTACCCTTTTTGAATTTTATAGATACTGCTTTGTCATGTATTTTCTTTGGTTCATGTGTCCTAGTAAGTTTCGTAACTAGAAACTTATTTCTGTAGTCTTCATAGTCGATTGCAAAATTAATAAGGTGGCAAAAATATTTTAAAGTATTGTTTGTAAGTACCCATTGTGAGACATTCGGCTTTAGATAACTCGCTTTGGGGTACAGTTTGGCAATTGAGTTTATGTAGTTATTTAATATGTCTGTGTTTAAATATCGATTGTATGCAACTGGCAAAATCAAAACATTAGTGTTATACAATTTGTTTAAACTTAAAGATAGTGAATTTATTACATTAAATGGATTTGGATCATTTGCTCCAATGACTAGTACTACCCTATCCGTTTTATCCAAGTCATTTAAATTATTGCAAGCTGAGAGGACTTCGGATGTAAGTGCATTGGGCTTGACGAGCGCTGATATTTTATACAAGTTATTCCATGAACTCTTGCGGGAGTCTAGTAATGTGACAGCCAGTTCAGATGCTTGCTGATCGCCTATTATTATTATTTTTTGTTGGCGATTTTGATTTCCTTTTTGTATGGGCTTGAGTATGCTATTATTTATCTTAACATCATTTTGCTGAGGTGTCATCGTATTCATATTCGTATAATATGTGCAAGATTTTAGATCAATGTTTGTAACCGATCCACCATAAGGTTGAGACTGTACTTCTAGACCACTAGTTCTTGTTGTTCTCAAACCCACACATTGTATAGCTTTGTCTGGAATTTTTCCTTTGGGGTTAACTTTTTGTTTTAGTTGGTAGTTAATTTTATTATTTCAATTCGATCGAACAAATATTTAAAAAAACCACTAATATCTGTGTGTTCGGAAGGAATGTAATTGGACACATAATATTACGAGCACCATGACACAATAAGTGACACTTCCGCTGCAAAAAGTTGTAAATCTGCGCTGAAATTTGGTCGGAACTGACATTCTTTGTCTGGGAGTTGTACGTAATTACCAAAGTAAATATTAAATCGCAGAGCAACAATTTATTTGTTTTCACTTTGTAATAATCGCCTATGTTTGAACACTGCACGTAAGTATAGAGAATTTCGCAATATTGGCAAAAAAGTACGTGAATTGAAAACAAAAATTCCGAATATGCTCTAATAGTCCTTTCATTTCATTGCTCAACCAAATTCAAATGAGTTTAGGTTTGGAATAAAAGTTTTTTTTTCGTTATTCGGAATTGATTTTTTAATATTATAGTTCGTTGTTAGTTCGTTCGTAGATCGTTGCGATCAGCCCACCAATTTTAAAATTATATTTGACTAGCTGTTGCCCACAGCTTCGCCTGCGTTAACTATGATTTATAATGGCGACTTAGCGGTATCGTACATAGCCTTATAGCCTTTCTCCATAAATCGGCTATCTAACACTGAAAGAATCATTCAAATCCGACCAATAGTTCCTGAGATAAACGCGTTAAAACAAACCCCTCCAAGATTTTTTTAGCAATAAAAGTTAGCCTATGTCCTTTCCCAAGCTCTAGTCTATATGTGCACTAAATTTCATAAAAATCGGTGCAGTGGTTTAGGCGTGAAAGCGTAACAGACAGACAGATAGAGTTACATTCGCATTATAATATTAAGGGATTTACCACACACCACTTACAGCGTCATAACATTATATGCATAGATGCATTAGAGAACAGATAAATGAAATTAGATTGTCTATTTTTAACCACTTATTACTAAATGCATACTACGAATGTCTTAACTTAGGCTATAAAAATAATCTGGCTTAACTTAGGGTATAAAATCATCATCAATCCGGATACGTCTGTCAATCTAAATTAACGCGGGTGAAGCCGCGGATAACAGCTAGTAATTAGTAGTAGATAGAATAAAGTTACTGAAAAAATCAAAAACCAAAAAAGTATTTTTATGAATAAAATTCGATATACGTATCTTACATAAAAAGTATTTTTATTACAATGACAGAAATCTGGTAAACATTATAAAACAATGCAATGTGTTACATCTAATTTACCGCAAAGATAAGTTATATTCTGTCATAATGTAGATACTTATTCTTTTCGCCCAAATAATCGTTAGCTATCGTTATATCCATATCATTACAAAAATCTTGTTTTGTGTGTGGATTGGTTAAATATCACGTCACTCGTCTTTAAAATAAAACACATTCCTTCATCATCATCATGTCAACCAATCGACGCCCACTGCTGAGCATAGGCCTCCCCCAAGGATCTCCACAACGATCGGTCCTGCACTGTCCGCATCCAGCGGCTTCCTCCATTCCACATTCCTTGGAAATCCATAAATAGACAATCCACAATCAATGAAACTATATTCCCATAATTACTAAATTAAACGCAATGTAAAGAACATTCTAGGATTTAATATGGAACATAAGAACAATGGCGCATAAAAAGTCCGGATAATTCAATGCCTTCTCTGCAAATCCTTCCAATAGATTGGAAAGATTATGATCGGATCTTTTGCCTTGACGATGTGTCATTTTGCCTCAGATTCAAGGCTGTTTCTTTTATCGGATTGAAATAAAAAATACACAATGGAGTTTTAAAATTTATTCTCATTCATATTTACGGGAATCAAGTTGAAAGATATATTGATAAGCTATTTAAGGGATTATAATATTTTATTTAGTTATTTTTATAATCATTGATTCAATCATCAAAAAAGAGGTCCCCCTTCCGGTGTCGGAGGATTCGATTGATCGATATTAAATTGCATGTATTTTAATAATCCTGTCATTTTTAAAATGAAATCCTACTAATATTATAAATGAGAGAGTTTGTGAAGATGTTTGATACTCTTTCACGCAAAAACTACTGTATGGATTTTGTTGAAACTTCACAATAATATAGCTTATACATCAGAATAACACATAGGCTATAATCTATCCCCGTACTCCCACGGGAACGGGAATCACTCGGGTGAAACCGCGGGGCGCTCCTAGTAAAATATAAAATGAAATGTTCGTGGAAATAATTAGGCAACTTATTATTATTGTTACAATTAATAAAAAAACACGTAAAAATAATACCAGATCATCATTAACTTTATTACTATAGACACAAAAATTATCCATGATTCAATTGAATTTTGTGGTGATGGTGATATCTTCACTTATAAAATTCATCTCGTATGCCTCAATCTTGTTTTGCTCCTAATAATCAAGAATAGAAATATGATGAGTCAATTAAAAAGTTACACTTGAAATAAAGTGCTATTAATGAAATATAAACAAACCGAAGTAAACTTTATTAGATATCAAATTTTTGCAGATGCGGAAACTCAGCCATTAAATTCGCATTAAGAAAAACTGAAAGTTAAGGTTTTCAGCGGCAATTCTCACTTGATAATCTTTTAATTGTGTTTTCACAATATTGCTGCAATAATAATATTAACGGTGTTTTATTTTCATTTTCATTTAACTGTTTAACCATTTATGAAACCGAATGAATATTCAATACTCGAAACGTCTTTTTCATATACCGGCGTGTATTTTTATATTTTAATAAAGGGTAATAATATAATGAGAGTATTATTATATATTATTAATAATCATTACTCATTTTTTTTATTTATTATTTATTTATTCTTCTAGAAGTTAATGTAACTATGAATATCCAGCTATCCTTGAATGTCCAGCTTATCATCAGAACCTCTATCCATCCACTGCTGAATATAGGCCTCCCTCAATTAATGCCTAGGCTGCCGATCTCTTGCCACTCGCATCCAACACGGACTGGCCACTGCACGGATATCGTCTTCCCACATGACCGCTTAGATTATGATTTTAAAATTGAATAAGGTGTTGCTAATGAAAATGCCACACGCAAATGCATTCTATTTTTTTAACCTGATGCAAATTACGAATACGAATTTTAGTGAAATAACAGCCTATATGATATCGGATAGAGCGTATTTTAAAAAATAGTATTTCAATAAGGATGAACGTTATCGCGATTTTCTTAGCTTCACCTATATCTATCTACCTATCTATGTATTTTTTTAAATATTATTATAACCCACTTTTGTATTTAGTCACAATTGTCATAATATTATATGGCTTTCAACGGCGTCACCGTTTGATTTTTGACAATAATATCAATTATTTTGTTAATCCATTTAAATAAACGAGATGACCATGTCCCCCATGGTTGCTATAAAGTATTTATACTCGTACATGTAAAAATATTAATAAACCGCGATAAAAAATATTAATAAAAAATATAAATAAGTAAAGTAAATTCCCGTTAACATAAGAAAACAATATATAAAGAAATATTTTCAAATTTTTAGTTCAGTTTGCTATTAAAGGATCAAACGTGATTTTATTTTACTAAAAAGTTTTATTTACTAATCAAATTTTAATATCGACCTAATTAAAAAAGTACCTGCACAGAATAAATGTTTAATTTAATTTTGCAATTGGCCATTAATAATGTAACAAAACAAAAACTGTCTCTGTCTGTCTATCTACTCAACATTTGTATAAAAATAATGTCTTGTTGTTTGTAGAAATATTTTATTACTTCCAAGAATATAATATATTTAACTTCTCAGTATAATACGCCCGTATTAATTTACTCACAATAAAAGCACAAACGTACAATCCTGTGGGGGTCTCTATCTTAATCTTTTATTTACTTCTGCTATCCTAGTCCATCAACTCCTTTATACCAATATTAGCTGTTGCCCGCAGCTTCGCCTGCGTTTACTAATATTTACAACGGGATCTTAGTACGCAAAATAAGTAACTTTTCTGGATGATTTTTTACACTTTGTGTCCGAAAAACCTAAATATCTTACGGAATCCTATTTTTTCCAGAATAAAATTTAGCCCATGTTACTCGTGGATAATGTAGCTTTCAAACGGTGAAAGAATTTTTGAAATCGGTGCAGTACATTTTGAGCCTATTCATTAGAACCAAACAACCAAAGTTTTCCTCTTTATAATATTATATATTAGTATAGAAAAACTATAATCTTTAGTATGGAGAAATTATTCTATAATTATTATTATACACCCTTTCTGAAATCACATTTTTAATACAACTTACATATGAAAAAAGAGATTACCATAAATATCATCACAAAGAAATTCGGTAGCAAATTGTACGCGAGATTGAGTGTAATAAAACTTTAGCTTCATTTATGAAATTGCTCCACGCAATAAACTCGTTTAAAATATTACAGCTATATTTGTAGGCAGTCCCTTTAATGCCTTTGAATAATTTTGTACGCATTTTTCAAATCTCGCCCGTGATGCAGCGGATATTGCCGTGATGTTTCTCTGAGATAAGCTTTTCTATATTACAGGACCGGGTGGCGGGATAATATATGACGCCATTAGGTTCTAGAAAATTTGTCATACCGTACAAGATATTTACGCCTACCTTTGAATGGTACTTTTTTGGGATCCGGCGCCATAAATGGACGAATCGGAATACGGATTTATGAGTTCCGGGGAAAAGGGAGAATTTGGGGTAGATTCAAAAGTTTTTTGACTTGTAAATAAATATACTTTTTTCTACCCTTTGTATATTAAAATGATTGAAATAAAACTGAATTTAATATACAACTAATGTAAAACTAAAATTATAATTTTTTCTTATCACCATCATCAGCCTTTATCCGTCCACTGCTGAACATAGGCCTCCCTCAATGAACGCCAAGACGACCAATCTCTTCCTACTCGCAATTATATCTTATGGTTACGCAAAATTTCACTCATTATGAACATTATAATGAAACAACTTTTGTGAATTTTTTCATGGTTTATTGAATGTTTTAGATGTTATTATAATGTTATTTTTTTACGTTTTGATACTTATCGGCAACCATGGTGACGGGAAGACTGAAAATATTTATTGGAAAGGCATAAAAAACTTAATAAAATGCGACAGAATCGGTAATATTTGTTCTACTAGAACGTCAAAAAGATCTAAAGAGTGCTAATACTTAAGACAGTTGAGATGAATCTGGTAATGAAAAGCCAAAAAGCTGAAAACGCTGTAGCTCCTTCACGGCAAACTCATTAAGTTTGTTCTGAACTTACACTTCCTGTGTACATTATTATCAGCGATGCTATAAGAAAGAGTTTGAGTCAAAGGTATGTAGGACAACTTTTAGTTATCGTTTCATAATATCAATATTTACAAGAGTTTGTATAAAACTATACAAAAGTCCTTTGTATAGTTAACAAACAAAGGAAGTCTTAAAATCCTGAGTACTGTTAGCATCGAAGCGAACCGTATTTAAAAGACTTGTTCAAAACAATTGTTTCTTTCAACATCCTACAAGTACAATAGAAACAATCAATACTGCAACGTTTTTTGAGAGCTAGATTTCTATTTGACTGTACTTTCTTAATATCAATATATTTTTATACCTACATTTTCTGTTCCAGAAGAAAATACTAGAACTGTTACCTGCTATAAATATTTTTTTAAGCTTTTTTATTGTAACTGAGCTAACGTGGTATAAATAAAATATCTAATACTACACATGAATATACACATTAATATTAGAATTCAATTGAAAAAACATACAATCATGATAGCATAATATACTTAATTACGAAACATTTTATAATGAAATAAATGTTGCGGATTTTATGGCGGTTTATTGATTTTTGTACAAGCCTGACGTTTCGGATCTTTTACAGCAACCATGGTCATTGGTGGAATGGAGGAGTTCTCCCGTCTCGGGGCTTAAAAAAAATTAATAAACCGCGATAAAATCTGCAAAATTTGTTTCATTGTGAGTGAAATTCGCGTAAACATAAGGAAACAATATACGAAACATTTTGTTTGTGGTTAAATGCATGGCCACGAGCTTTTTTGATAATCATGGTATAAGCGACTGGCTAAAAGCCAACTTTATGGAATGAGGTCCTGTATAGGAAATAGTGGAATCATAAACTTTTACGCCGACGCTTATATAAAATACAAATGTGAATTATATACTTAAAAAGATGGTAGATGCAGTAAAGAACTATCATTTCTAGACTCGATCCCTCTATCACCTATTGATAGAAAAATCTATTATGTATTATAACTGTTTAGATCTATCTTCTTATAATTACGCGAATCTCACTCTTTATAATGTTTATTTAGTTTTCAATAAGCCCGACGCGGACGTACCGGATATTTTACAGCAACCATGGTCACGGGAGAACTGAGGTGTCAGGCATCCTGCTGTTATTCGAAACTACCCTATGATACATCAACATTTTATTTATGTATAGACAAACAGTTTAATTAGGTAAGTCCAACTTCGAGAAAGAGGTCAATCGTCGAATTCGACTTGGCTGTGCAGCGTTTGAGAAACTACATCTTTTACTAAATCTTCTCGTCCCAAATACCTCAGTGTCTGAAAACAAAAGTCTTCAACCAATGCGTGTTGCCAGTGATGACCTAGAGCTGAAATGTGGTCGCTCACTATGGGCCTTATGAGAAGGCTTAAGATCACCCAAAGAGCAATGGCGAGGGCTAAGCTTGGAGTTTACCTGCGTGATAGAATCAGTAATGAGGACATCCGCAGGCGAACCAAAGTTACTGTTTATTACTTTAATGTAAATCTCTCCTTATTTAATGTACTTACTAAGACAGTTTTCCTTCATTCTTATGAATAAGAAAAAGAAGTACAATACATTTAAGATGCTCTCAGTGACGTAATGAACCAACGCAAAGCAAACAAATCTAAAAATAAGCTTTTGAATTAATAAAAGAGATGGTTTTGTATTTTCAACAAAAACTCTGTAAGGTTTGTTAACATTGTGTTCTCTGTTTGTTGTTTCGGCAACGGTTTGTGAAAAAGGCCTCATTTACTAATAAAAGATTACATGCTACTTTATTCTAGTTGTATACGCATGAAAAAATTAAAATTGTGTTTATATTATGTTCGTCGAAACACTTTTCTGAGGCTTTTCATGTATTATTATTTTTAGTGTTATTATAATTTTATTGTCTCACTAATATTTATTTTAACGCGAGTAAGAATATAATATAGATGTATGGATTTATGTTTGTTGCTCTTTCACGCAAAAACTACTGAATGGATTTTAATGACACTTTACAGTCATATTGCAATATACATCAGAATAACATATAGGCTATAATTTATCACCGTACTCCCACGGGTATGTGAAGTGCAGGTGCAACCGCGTGGCGCGCTAGCGCTAGTTTTATATAAACTTAATCTGAAAAATTTATTTGTAAATGTGTTGGTTGGCTTAAATGGATAAAAAAAGTCTTGAATAGACTAGTATGTTTTATGTTTTAATATTTATTATACTTTACTTAGTGTATTTTTATATTTTCCTTTAGCTGTCCAGTGTTGAACTTTTAAAATAAAACTTCTTGTAAAGGCAAGACCGATCCTTTGCCACTCGCAACCAACACGGAACGGCCGCTGCGCGGAGATCGTCTTCCCATCTGGTTAATGGCCGACCAACACTTCGTCTACCTAAACGCAACCTCCCTTCTTGAACTTTGTAGACCCATCAGCCATCCGTTCTCCTGAATGTGTGGCCAGCCCACTGCCACGATGTTATATAAAGAAAACAATTAAAACCGATGATTTTCATAACTTCTACACTAACGTTACATTTTTACTTTATAATTATTATATTAAAGCGTTTATCGCCACAAAAAACAATCTAACGTGGCTTGATAGGAAATCGCTCGGTAGTTATTGGATTTCTTGTGACCAACCAAGTATTTATTAATAAGGTGTTAATATCGCGTCGAGAATTACTAAGACATTAGAGGCCGAAAAATCGGCGATTACATCCTTAATTAAGACCATGCGGACCATAAGCATTTTATGACTATATGTAGTTCTGCAATAGTTCCTGGAACTAATGTACGCTGTGGAACCATCCTTGGTCCGATCCCAAATGTCGAATTTAACATGTTCCAACGAGCGGGCAAGATCGCTGACATGTTCCCCATTAATATACGATTTACATTACAAAGGCTGGCTATGCTCAAGTCTATTAAACATATTCCGGATTGGTTACAGGATATGATTAAAACCAAACTTATTGGAATTTATTTAAACTAACCATACAAAATAGTAGACGAATAAAGGATGATGATGATAATGATGATGATTATGATGATGATGATGATGATGATAATGATGATAATGATGATGATGATGATGATAATGATACTAAAATAGAAGAAGTAAAAATATATATAAAAAAAATTAATAATATATCATTAGAAATAAGTAAATAAAAATTACACAATTTTATACAAATAATCTTGGTAAGTTTATTAAAATTAGTGGTACATTTTTTATGCACAGTAATAATGCATTTAAAATACCATCGAACCATAATGTAAGCATTAGCTCAGAGATCCCCCTACCCTAACTAAAAACTTCATGGGAGTCTTCAGCTGTCCATAAGAAGTTGCACTGAATCTAACAGAAACCGGCATTAAAAACTGCTCGTTAACTGACTGGTCTCCAGCTAGGGACCGGCCACCTCCTCATAAAGGACAGCTACCTCCTCCTAGCTCTCTCTACGTCTAGGACTGTTCAATGGGGTCAGGTTTCATTCTGTCCCCTGATCTCAATAGGGTCAACAGATAAGAGAAAACATTTAAATAAATCCATAATAATCCAATATAGTAAAATCAATTTCCAAAATACAACCTTGTTTCTCAAAAATATCCCTCAAAGTGCGTTTAATCTTCAAAAGGTCCTAAAAGGGTCCAAATCGATCAATTACCGTCTCGAAACTGCTCTCGAGGGCTCCGTCGAATCGTTGGGAAACGCACAATTCAAAATCCATACAATATGCCATGAACATTATGTAAGACTCTTCAGAAAAACAACCAGTAACAGTGAAATACCATATTTATTCCAAAATCATTTTTAATCCAATAGCACTATATTTTCTGAACTCTTATCCAACTAGTAACAATATCAACAACACTTATTAAACCACAATGACGGCCTGAGACCGACTGCCCCCTAGTCCGCAAGACTGCTCCTCTTAATACCTTCCTACCCCACTTATTCTTTGGATTCCCAGTGTGGCCAGTGCAAGAAATTAAAAATGCCAAAATTATTATAAGCAAATGTAAACAAAGTAAACGAAACCTTACACTCGTCCATCCTGATAACGTGTATGTCCTCATACACGGACCAGGTGGAACCTTACACTCGGCGGACCAAGAAACCAAAGCTTGAATTTATACATTTATAAAAATACATTCGAGTTCAAAAAAAAAAAAAAAAAAAATATAGTACTATCCAAGTATCTTTTTGAAGGTCAATTGAGTCTACCACCGGTTCCAAAGTAAGTCCACTGAGAAGAACCGGCGAAACAAACTCAGTGGAACTAGTCTTTTCAAATACAATATTACAAAAAATAGTAATACAAACAATACATAGTACTATACTAGTATAGTACATAAGAAGAATTCAGCAAGAAACTCTGTTGGGTTGCTCCTTTCAAAATATAGTTTACAATTTTTTTATAAACATACATAATTACATACACTTATTACTATAACACATTTATTACAGTCTTATAATCTATCCTTTATCTATCCTTTATCCATCCAATTATCCATCCTTTATCCATCAAATTATCCATAAAACTATCCATCAAATTATCCATAAAATTATCCATAAAATTGTCAATCCAATTATCCGTCCTTTATCATTTGTGTTGATTTGCATTATTCATTGTAACTTTAGCATATAGACCTCCATTAGGTTATTCTGATATTTTTGAAAAAGTAATGGAAAAGGTCCTACTTAAATCATCAAATTCTAATAAAAAAAACTATTAATCGTGTGCGCAGACTTCAATGTAATTTTTTTTTAAACGGATTGGAATCATTTTCAGATTAATATTTTTTTAAATCTTACAATCTTAATAACATGTTTATGGAACCTACAAGAATAACGTCTACTAGTGCCCCATGTATGAATATTTATACAATATGTGATTCCAGTTAGTAAATCTATAATTAATAAATTAGATTCAGCATTGTGGACAGCTGATGAAATTTCAAAATAAAAGAATAAGTATAAATAAACACAAAATATTCCAGCAAGATTAGATCGTTTGAACAATTTGAGACATACCTTAATTAAAAGTCTACCAATTTTATCATGTATAGCATACTCCAATTTTTCAATCAATATTTACCCCTAAAACATTATTAGTTAGCGATACAATGATGTTCAATAACTGGGCAACATCAGAAATACATAAAAATAGGCGAATGTTGTAAGATCTATATGCGGAAAGACAATACTATACAAGTGAAGAGTTTTGCAATTATGTCAAACCTTTTCTAAAAAAAACTAAGAGAAATTGCAGTCATTAAATCACAACATCTCAAACTCTCTATTTCTCCTCGGTCTTCCTCTTCCTCTTTTTCCATCAATCTTTCCCTGTATATTTTTACAAGTCATGTCATATCAGGTGACCAATCAAATTTCCTCCTCGGTTCTAACAGTTTTAATAATATTTCTTTCCTCTTTCACTATCTCCAAAACTTTTGCGTTTGTCACCATTTCTGTCAATTTTATCCCCTCAATCCTTCTCCAGAACCACATTATGAAGACTTTCTTTTCCTATCTTTTTGCGTCAGTGTCCATGATTCACTTCCATAGAGTGCAATGCTCCAAATATAAGATTGAATAACTGAATAAACCTTTGCCTAATGTTTAATGAAATGTTTTTGCTTTTGAATATGTATTTTTTTTGTTAAACAATTGTTATTCTAATATATTATTATTTAATTTAATTGACCTGCTATTTGTCATGGTTTTGGAAATTATCATTGTTTTAGTTGTTTGTATTTGTGATCAATCTATATATACTTATAATTTTTAAATCACTTCATCCATTTATAAAATCACAACATACAAGTTCAAAAATTAAAAACAGAAGTAATATTATTTAAAAGACTTGGAAAATTATTAAAAATGAAATAGGAATAGTCAAACCACAAAACTAAAGATGTTAAATTAAATGTATGAAACAACTATCACGTCAGATTTCGCAAAAGCTAGTTCTTTTAAATATCTTATCTCCAAACTCTTCACCTGTTGCCGCCATTTCCTTTTTTTAAAACAATGTACCTGAATGTTACCGCATCAGAAATTATATTATCAAACCTATAAATTGATAAATCCTAAAAAGAACTGCATTGATTGTGGTGTATTTCCTGACTTAATGAAACATAGCAAAATAATCCTGTTGTTTAAATCAGGTAGTACTTTAGATCCCACAAATTTTAGACCGATATCCGTATTACCTACGTTTAGCATAATTTTTGAAAAGATTATTCTAAATCAATCAATGAATCATTTTATAGAAATAAATTACTGCATAGTAAACAATTCGGTTTCACACGCTACAACTGATGCAGGCTGGAGAATTAATACAGAATATTTTTTTAAGCCTGGGAGGAATTCACATGATGCATTAGGCATTTTACGTGATCTATCTAAGGCTATCTAATATTGTGTACAGCATAAAACATTGGTCAGGAAGCTTTATCACTACGGCATAGAAGATATCGCGCTAGATTTAATTAATTCTTATTTAAGTGATATAATCCAGAAGGTAGACGTGAATGGAAAACAATCTCCTATTTATATTAATGACTTACCGTATCTTGTAAATGATAAACATGGAATATTATTGTTTGCAGATGACACATCAGTTATTTTAAAGACACATAGGCGGCAACCTGCAACTGACGATGTGAACAATGCTCTTTCTAAAATTGTAAAATGGTACAATGCCAATAACCTATTTTTAAACCAAATGTATTAAATTCACTTTGCCTAATGTTAAATAAAACAACTGTAAATATTAACAATGAAGAATTAAATATGGAAAGTACTACGGTATTTCTAGGAATTACTTTAGATGCTAAACTTCAGTGCGACCCTCACATATCTAGTTTATCCAACAGACTTTCATCTGCAGCATTTGCATTAAAAATATTCGACAATTAACTGACATAAATACAGCTAGGTTTAGTTTATTTTGGTTACTTTAACAGCATTATTAGAAAACATTATTATTATTATTATGTCACTGTATCCTATTACGGGGTAATGCTGCCGATATTGATGCCATATTCGTTCTGCTGAAAAGAGCTGTTCGTGCAATATATGATTTGGGTCCAAAAGACACACTTAGAGATAAATTTAAAACAGTAAATGTTATGACATTGTATAGCCCATCTATTTTTGAAAATCTTATGTATGTACACAAAAATATCCAAAAATTCAAGAATAATGTGATCAACGCAATGTTAAATACTGGAAATAAAAATAAACTTGCTGTGCCCAGCTCAAGGCTCCATAAAATGAGCTACTCCTTTGCGGGTAATTATATAAGTTATAATAATATAAGTTTTTATAATAAACCTCCCGACAGTATAAAACAGTTGTCAATTAATAAATTTAGATGTATCATTAAACAGAAACTTATTAAAATCCTATTATAATGTAAATGAATATATAAATGACAAAAACGCTTTGAAATTAATTGCTATAGACTTAAGTGACTTTGTGAATTATTGATCACAATGAAAAGAATGATAGGAACCCAGAAGAG
Source organism: Lycaena phlaeas (assembly GCA_905333005.2). NCBI lineage: Eukaryota > Metazoa > Arthropoda > Insecta > Lepidoptera > Lycaenidae > Lycaena > Lycaena phlaeas. The sequence continues at coordinate 6,398,932 of HG995176.1, forward strand.
TTTCTTTTCTTCGTGGGTATCTTCTCTGACATGGGCGCGTTGCGAACCCTCATTATAAACTTAGCCGCTAAGACGATCATAAGTGATCATTATAAAGATCCTATATGTGAAGTTAAACAATAAACAATATCCATTTATGTTTGTGTATCCAATCGAGTGGTGGCCTAAAACCATGGCCTACACCCGCTCTCTGTCTGAAACAATACCGGGCAATATACTGTGTATAAAACACCTATCACCTAATATATAATATAAACCAATATTAAATTCGTTCAATTTATGTACCTACTACCTACATGTCATAGAATATGTAACGAAAGTTAACGAATAATGAGAGTCTAAGTCCTATTTTATCACTCAAATATATAATACTCAACTCTTGCTTAGTTCAAACAGACTCCCTAATGATCCTTTCCTTAAGCATACCATCTATCATCATACGGACTTTTTCTAAGCATTCGTCGTCTTCGCCTAGATTTACAATCATCCACTATCTTGCATAAAACATTAAACTGTATCCAAGCTATTACCAAAACCTCTCAACACGATTCAGTATGATCATGAATAAATCCAAGCAGTTTATGGGTGGATTGCCTAATCAATGTCGCCTCACTACCAAGATCAACGTAAACTTCTACGAGTGTTCCGCCAACACTAACAGCTAAAAATAAATTTATCACACGGGCCCGGCAACCTGCTACGGCTGCGCCTACTTGGTTCCATCTCCTTACTGCGGAAGTTGCGTCGCTCGCTGCTGCGACGCCATTGCTCGCTGTCCTTCCCAATTGCAGCTAGCGCTCCAGCAGCCGGCGGTTGCGGCTTTGGCTGCTGCTATGGTCTCGACACCTACCCGCTCTCGGCCAATTACGGCTGAGGCTGCGGCTGCGACCTTGACGCCTAGTGCGAAAATGATCTCGTTGAGGAGTCGCTAGACTTCTCCAAGTTCCCTTTTCCATGTTCACATCAATCCATAACTCGTCACATGAAACCAAAAAAAAAGGATTTTGTTAAAAAAAAATATATCAAAATAACATAAATTATTAGTCGGCATCTACTAAACGGTGCACTCTAGACAAAACGGACATATTTTTTTTTATTTCCTTTCAAAGCTCCTGTGTATATTTAGTAGTTCTTACACCCTTGGCTAATTTTCCAATGTACCCTCATTTTGATAAAAATATGTACGGTATCGTTTGATGATAATTATTATTTTTGTATTAAGTTACTCGTTATAACAGTTACCCGCCAAAAAAAAGTCCCGTCAAAACCGGTCCAGCCATTAGACTAGCCGGAACGAACAGACAGACAAAATTGTAAAACGTTACTTTGGTATATTATGTAGGTGCCATATATTGTATTATACTCCTACGCATGTAGTAAAAAGCGGTTAGTTTAATATTAGAAACAGGCATTCCAATTTTATTTGTAAGTTTAGATGTCCATGACGTAAAAATTATATATCTATAACTTTGATAATTTCTAATTGATTCTTATTTGAGCTAGAGACATGGGTTTTCTAAAGAACACATCAAATATACTCCTGAGGGTAGGTCGCTGCTAATCGCTACGAAATTTTTCATGTAGTTATGAATTAAACTTTCTTTCCTTAATAAGTATATGCATTACGTAGTGTAAGAAGAAAAATAAAATATTGCAGGCGTGTACTTACGGAATTTCCGACGGTGTTCCACTTCTGAGATGTAAGACTCTTCAGAAAAACAACCAGTAACAGTGAAATACCATATTTATTCCAAAATCATTTTTAATCCAATAGCACTATATTTTCTGAACTCTTATCCAACTAGTAACAATATCAACAACACTTATTAAACCACAATGACGGCCTGAGACCGACTGCCCCCTAGTCCGCAAGACTGCTCCTCTTAATACCTTCCTACCCCACTTATTCTTTGGATTCCCAGTGTGGCCAGTGCAAGAAATTAAAAATGCCAAAATTATTATAAGCAAATGTAAACAAAGTAAACGAAACCTTACAATTACATAATAACTTTGAAAATACTGCAGTCAACTGTTAATTTTAAATAATATATCTTACAAGATATTTATAATTTAGAATTAGATAATATTATAACTTACGAGTTTCGTTATTGAAGCCAAACTTACATAAATAGAGAGTGCTGGAGAGATTTATTAAATTGCATGCTATTAAATGAATTGATAAAAAAAAAAAAGAAAAAAAAAAGAAAAAAAAATGATATTGATAATTAATGTAATATTTAATAATTAAATGATAATATTGTAATTATAATAATGAATGCTAACATAGTTTTTTAAGACCTTTATAACTAACATTATATGGACATAATATTATAGTCTGAAATAAAGAGATAAATAAATAAATAAATAAATAACGATTATCCGTTGGATAAGAATCATGTTTTGTAAAAAACTTGGTCTCATAATTTTATTTTTAAAATCTGAGATCCGTTGATTTATTTTTATACGAGGTCTGTTAAAAAAATAAGGTGAATTTTCAAATTTCGCGGGCGACGTACATTTGATTATGATTTTTTTTTATTTTGTTATCTTGGCAGTGTTGGCACACTCGTTTCTAACATATGTTCACAGTTTTGGCTATTAAGCACATTTAGTTTATTGGTGACAGACACGAAACAGAACTGTTTTGGGTGTTCGGCGAAATTCTGCTTTCGAAAAATATAGTTTATATAAGTACCAAAAACAATTATTTTTTTCGGGTCCCTCCCTTTTTTGTAAGAGGTAGTGCCATGCTGCATTGTAGCCGAATTGGATCGGCACGCCCGGAGTGGTCCCACTCGATCAAACATGGCCGGTGTAAAGTGACAGCTATGCTGTCGCGTTTCCGTTTTAGTTTCTCCGGTTGTGCGGACATATATGGGCGTCGGTAGTCATCGTTAGGCTTCGTCTGCTTTCTTTACCTCCTATTGATATTAAAAAACCCCTCACCGTGCGAGACAGACTCTTTCTTGTTTTTCTTATCTGAGCTGATGCCCGCATCTTCGTCTGCTCATGAATAGAAATGAAATGAATAAGAAGCGAAAAGATGACGCTATGATACGAATTACGAATTGAAAAACAATGATATCATAATATCTATGTATAAAAAATGTTTGTCTGTACATTCTTCACAGAAAGTAGTAAATACAATGAACTTTAGGTTTTTATTGAAATAAAATTTGGGTTCAGAATAAAATAAAGGAAGTATCGCATTTGATACATTTATCATAATTTACTTAAGCATAATATTATAGCAAATCCTAAGTTGAAATTAAACCCTAAACGCCTATTTGTAACTATTAATTAATAATGTGAGCATAATTAATAAACGGTAAATGAAGCAATAACCGTTAACACGAGTTCTGGAAACTCTGCAAATGAGAATTAATTTGTATCAAATAAGAGAACTATCTAACAATATACTATCGTATTCATTTAACAATAATTTTGGCCACGACAATATTATTCAATTGATATTGTGATAATTGGAAATATTAATAATAATGATTATTATGGTCATATTATTATCGTATTATAATAAATCTATTTGACACTTTTCAAATTAAGTAAAGGTTAATAGTTTATTTTTGTGTCGTCGATTATAAATACACTACTCCGAAGCTTTAACTGCGTTAACTTAGATTCACAGCGGGATCTTAACGGAATTTTATAGCCTAAAAGCCTTACCCGATAAATGGGCTATCTAAAACCAAAAGAGCTCAAATCCGACCAGTAGTTCCTGAGACTATGGCGTTTAAACAAACAAACTCTTTAGCTTTATATATTCGTTTAAAAGATTAATAACAACAGTAGCCACTCTGTCCTCTGACGACAGTCAGCAAAAACGTGTAGCATCCTCCGAGGAGGAGGAATTTTAAAAACTATTATTTCATTCTCCAGGAATTTCACAATACAATACACATTATTAAAACTAATTGGCTGAATATATAATTTTGTACAAAAGAGGAAAAAGTATTACAATTTCATGATAGAAAACATTTTCCAATTTAGTTCGAATATATAATACTAGTTATTTCCCGCAGCTTCACCTGCGCTAATTTAGGTTTAAGAACGTATTCTTATCGATTTTGTCTATCTTATGCTTTATTTGTAGATAATAATCTTCACTTTGAGAATATTTATATCCGTCACCGCCTTTCATCTGTGTATCTTTCATTCCCGTGGGATAATTTTCGGTTTAAATTATACCTTTAAACTATATCCATACCAGATTTCAGTTAAATCGGTTCGGAAGTTAGACAAAAAAGTAAAACAGTTTGTTCAAATCGTGACAATTCATCATAACTTCTAAAAGAAAACTCCGATCAGATTAATTTAAAGTGGACTTTACACGTAGACTATCAAATAAAAATACCAAACCTCCAACAATAATCAAACTATCGAATAAATCCACCGAAGCCTTACGTTTAATTTCTTACACACTTCTCAAAAGTTTTCGAGTCAATATTGTGGTTAAAAATCACATTAGTTACTTCTGTAAGGGAAATGTTTAAAAACAATTAATAAAATATTAAACAACATTAATAATTTTCTTTTATATCGTAACTTGTGCACTTATGTGAAACATAATAAAAAATCTTAAGCTTACAATGTGACAATCGAAAGAAATAGCAGTTTTTCAATATAAGTGAACGGTTAAATTGCTTCCCTCAATATATTCTCGTAACATTCCTTGTCACATGCCAACGCTGACACACCCTACGCCCTTTGATATCTCATAGATGGATCACAACTCGATATATTATGCTCTACGCGACGTAAAGAGCACCACAAAATCAATATCTTGTCATAATAATGTCAGTATTTTTGGACAGTCTAAAAATAACAATATTACGTACGATACTATTCTAGCGGCATGCAATATTATCTGATATTATAAAAGCAAATGTGTTCATTTGTTTCTTACGCCCGAAACTAATATCGATTTAATTATGCTTTCACCAGTGAAAAGTAGTAGTAGAAGAAGTAATCGGTAAAGAAAAACATCGTGAACGTCTTCTTCTTTAAAATCGTTTAAAAAGTCTTTGAAGGTGTGTGAAGTTCACCAATCAGGGGCCAGCGCCTCGGTGAACTATGGCTGAAACCTTACTTGCCTGATTTTGAGGTGGAGACCCGTTCCCAGCAGTGGGACATAATTGGGTTGCTACAGTGAAAAGTAAGATTATCAGAAAGAAACATTGGCTTTATTTTTTAATTTTGCCCCGTATTCCCAGAATAATGACAATTATGTGGATGAATCCGCTAAGCCTCACTATATATAACACAATCACTATAACTTCGCCATCACTATAACTTCGCCATCACCATCATCGGCCTCTTTCCGTCCACTGCTGAACATAGGCCTCCCTCAAAGAACGCCAAGACGACTGTACATGTGTACTATCGATTTTAATAGTGGAAAGTGGACTGTATTTATGTTTGATACGAATGCTATCCAGTGACAAATAGATGACTGGAAAAAACCATGCAACCGACTCACCTGCGTGTCTTCTAAATTGCTGTAGATATCGGCGCCGACAAATCCGACAAACTCCTGGATTAGCGAGTAAACGACACTTCACACACGCACTGAGTTTATGATTCTTGATGATGTATATAAACGATAATTCGACAGGATTCGAGTTCGAAAGCGACAATATGGCGCGCGTGCGACTCTTCGATAATGTCTTCAGCGTTCGACAGATCAGCGAGCGGTACACAGTCACCTATATCTACCCTCACTGGATTTAATGATATTTGAATTTATTCGAATTACCGAACAAATTTGACAGTCGCTAATGTTGCTAGTGTAATTAAATCGTTACGAAATAAAGCAAAGTATTTAAATAAAATATAAGAAATATTTAAATATGTATTATTATAGTTATTATAATTAATTAAATTAAAATTGTTAATGCTGATCCTACACGACCAATCCCTTGCCTCTATTGCATCATATTGTATCCAATACAGTTCAGCCACTACACCATAACCAGTCTATATCATTTATAGAAACTTATATTATATAGAAACTTTACACCCCTTTTTAAGCGAATTACGCAAACGGAGGATTTTGTCATTTGGTACAATTAAAACTTAAGAGAACAAAGTTTGCAAGCAACTAGTTACTCTATAACTATCATAATGAACATCATTATTATGTAAACCATTGCTAGTTAAGCCTCTTTCAAGTTACGCCAAAACGGCCTCGTAACTTATATCTAATACAATAGTATTAGATATAAGTTACGAAATCTATATTAATATTATAAAGCTGAACTGTTTGTTTGATTGAACGAGCTAATTTCAGGAACTATTGGTCGGATTTGGAAGATTTTTTCAGTTTTATATAGCCCATTTATCGAGAAAGACTATATATACCGCTAAGATGCCGTTCGCATCGCAGAAAAGCTGCGGGCAACAGCTAGTTAGTGTATAAAAATAAAATCCCTCATCATATTTGCCACCAAATAGTAAAATAATATTCAAACGTACAAACGATTTCGTCGTTTTTTTGTTTTACAGACCATTAATCTTTTTGAACGGTTCGTATTTTTAAAGGCCACAAATTTTTTATTCAACAAAATGAATACAAATTACATCTAACAGTGTCAACGTGTTAAAAAAGTTAACGTTTTTATATTAAAGTGTTTTGGTTTTATAAACGGTTTAGTTAAAGTATATCTTGAATTTTTTTTGTGACAATTAGGAAAATAAGCCTTTTAAAAAGGCAGTCATTATACGTTATCTTATCTTATACCTTTAAACGAGCAATTCTTGTATATATATATATATAGAATCTGAATCTCGGAAACGGCTCCAACGATTTTCATGAAATTTTGTATACATGGGTTATAAACGGCGATAAATTGATCTAGCTAGGAAAAATTTCTAGAAAACTTTTTTTATCCGTGTTTTGAGGCAACGATAAAATATGATTAGAATTAGAATACGAATGTAAATTTCGCTGCCTAATGGTATGTCATGGTAGCTTAGTGGTGAAATTAGGCAGTTAAATCTGAACGAGCCTGGTTCGAATCTCCAGTCCGAATTTTTGTTTTTCCTTTTTTTAAGATAATTTTTTTTAAGAAAATTTTTTTCGTATTTTATCACTAAGGGTACCGAGCATATGCTCGGTCAACCAGGTACTATATATTTAAACGAGCAAATCTTATATATATATATATATATATATATATATATATATATATATATATATATATATATATATATATATATATATTTACGGCTCCAACGATTTTCATGAAATTTTGTATAAATGGGTTAAGAACGAAGATAAATCGATCTAGCTAGGATAAATTTTTAGAAAACTTTTTTTATCCGTGTTTTGAGGCAACGATAAAATGTGATTAGATACGAACGTAAATTTCGCTGTCAAATAGTATGTCATGATAGCTTAGTGGTGAAATTAGGCAGTTAAATCCGAACGAGCCTGGTTCGAATCTCCAGTCCGAATTCATTTTTCCTTTTTTTAAGATCATTTTTTTTTTGAAGAAAAATTTTATCGTATTTCATCACTAAGGGTACCGAGCAAATGCTCGGTCAACCAGGTACTTTTATTATAAGATATTACCATTAAATAGAATGTTAACATTATCTAATTATTCCACCATAACCAATCCATTTGAAAGCTGGATTATTTTAGAATAACACCAATCCAAAATGGTGGACACAAAGTTGTGCTAATTTGGAAGTTAATAAATTAAAATACATTGATAAAACATTGGTTTCTAACGTTTACGCAAATTTAACTCATAATAATAATAAAAAAATCTTTTCTTTCGGATACTTTACAACAAGCATGGTTAAGAGAGAAATCAGCACCCCTAGTACAAGTGGTATAGTGACAAGTGGCTGTGGCATCTTAATAAACGTTCTTCAAAAATTTTGCAGCAACCCTATGAGTTAGCGAGAAAACGCAAAGGAATAGAATCGGCGCGTATGCCACTTGTCTAGGGGTGCAGGACAGAATAATATCAGATTTGTGTCAGACAACCGCTTCATCATTATTATTTTTTTCGAAACTTTTAGGCCAGATGGCCTTTAAGCTCAATCGGTAGGTAGGTGAGCAGATGGCTCACCTAGTAAAAAATCATTCATCAAGCTTCATCATAATACGAGTAGATACATGAAATAACACCACCATATACAAAATATACACATGTTCTACTGCCACATGTGTTTAAAATCACCTTTTAATTTTGTTTGGATTTTATTTCCACATTCAACATTGTATATTGTGATTTATTGCGAACAAATTTATTCAAGGGTATTTAGGTACTAAAAGTTGAACATGATTTATTGAGACATTGTTGGAAAGTTAGACGATAGAGTTAAACAAATAGAAATAAAGTATAATATGGAAAAGGTAACACGGAAGTTATCACAAGTTTTCGTGATAAATTATCCTTTCTAATATTATAAATGTGAAAGTATGAATGTTTGTTACGCTTTCGCGCGAAAAATACTCAACCGATCATCATGAAACTTTCTACACATATTTTCGGAGGTACTAGAAGTAGCATAGGATACACATAATATTTAATATACATATGTATGTACATAGCTGTATCTAAACTTTACAGTGCCACCGATATGCAACGATTCATTAACTTTATCAATATTCTGTTTCTTACAAAACGAGTACAGAAAAATTTAAAAATAAATGTGTATTCCATAGCAAAACGAAATAAGTCCGTGAATAAGTAAGCTACTCTATAACATAAAGTATAAAATAGAGGTATTTGGTCGCTCTACAATGTCTATGATAAGATCGCATTTTCAATTAATGTATTGGTTTCAAATTGATACAAGCTTAGAATATAAAAGAATGACAAAACATACACACATCTTTTATATAATTTAACGCAAACAAAGGCGTTAATCTACATTATGAATCCACCAGACATCGACATGTCAGAGACACAATAGCGACTAATCGCTTTTCATTACTACGCCAGCAAAGACAAAGTTTATCAATGAGCAGCATTGTCGCAGAATAATAATGGAAATCTTCAACGAATGTTCTAGAATCTAGAGTTAAGACTGACACAAGTTTATCGAAATTATTTCAGGCCAGCAAACTTTTACTAATCCGTTGTTTCAGTCAAATATTCTCACCAACCGAAAGTTCTTTATCATGTTTCTTTTATTCATCGTTAAGAATTTCAGTTGTCAGGTAAAACAAATTATTGGAACGAAATTGTAAATGAAATATTTCATTTAATACGGCCCCTTTTTATTGAATCCGAATATCTAAGACTTTTTTACCGAGCGTTAAAGAAACGCTTGATTGAGACAAATGGATACCCATGTAAATTATTAGAGTAAGTATTACAATAGGAAATATTGTTATACTGTGCCCATGTCTCACAAGAAAGCTATTTTAAAGCATGGAGAATCTTTGTCAAGCGCTGTTGGATTTCCGACCTTAAGTATTGGACTTTAAATCGAATCGAGCATGCCGCAATCGCAGCTCAAGCCAACGTTGAGTTGTAACGCGACGCTTTTAAAGCGCTAGTGCAAACGGGATCTTTGTATCGTGTTGCGAGATAAATAGAGAGTCGTAAGCCTATAGACAAGTACAGCGTTTACTATCCTCTGATTGGTCTTTTCAGCTTCAACTTAAATATTTCACTATACTTCAGGCAAAAATTTACCCACATTGGATAAAGAAGTATCAACCATAAAAATATTAAGAACAAATTATTTTAAATATCTGTGGTATCAACCCATATATTTTCCACTACTTCTTTCACTCCTTAAAATTGGCCGAGGAGTGTAAAAATTCTAATAAAAATAAATGGAAGCTTACATTTAAAAAAAATCTTACACATTTTTTAAAAGGATTTAAGAGTTTCTCTAAGTGCTTATCGGCACTGAAGACCCATAGGCGTTACTCTTAAATTTATATAAATGTTGAAGAACATTAAAAGTGTTTTAAGAATGCATTAATTAAAACCATAATTGGACATTTGTAATTGGAACAAAACAAAAAAAAATAATGGTAAAATCCTTTTCAATTAATGTAGGTAGTTTTTAATTAAAATGAATTCATCATCATCATCATCAGCCTCTATCCGTCTACTGTTGATTGTCGGCAATCGTAGTTGATGATGAATTCAAATCGTCGGCACTGCTGCAGAGAACGGAAAGCCGATATTTTTTTTTCCTCTACAAAAAGATTATAAAAAAATGTTCACAGGTGTGCGAAATTTTATATTATTGAGGAAAAAAAACGAGTCCTCCCGTGACCATGGTTGCTGTAAAGTATCCGAAACGTCGACCTCATAAAAAAACTAAATAAATCGCGATAAAATCCGTAAAAGTTGTTTCATTATAATAAGTGAAATTCGCGTAAACATAAGTAAACAAAAAAAACAGAAATTATAATTAATCAAAATACGAGTGTGGCATACCGTGCTATAGATCAAAAAGCAACATTGCAAAAATAATATTACTGTTTCATTCTTTGCTTTATCCCCGTATTTTATCCGAGGTAATGAATAATAACAATTTCCTGTCTAGGGATCCCGCCCGGGGCAATACCCAATGAATATTACAACATAAATTTCAGAAATAGTTCACAAGGTACTTTATACCTTACAGCTTAACCACTAGCCGAAGAATCCCGCCTGTTATGGACTCTGTTTAACGTGCTCAAAATTGAGCTCTCGGTTTTATGTACGTGAATTATAAATTTGCTATTTACTTAAATGTGCCTTTTGGATGCCTGCGGCAAGGCGATCCCTTCAGGTCAGTCTTCTTCGGGCTCATTAAAGAAGGCATATGTTCATTAGTGGACAGATGAAAGATGATCATGAAGAAGATGATGATGGTTTAAGACAATCGACCCCCTCTTTCCTGCCACTCGCATGAGGTATTTCGGTTTAAACTTAAAATTTGCAATGTATTTTTATAAAGACGTTCGATTCAGTCTTTCTCCTAATAAATAAGATTACTATCTTCTTTAAAATACATAATCGGTTGACCGTTTATAAAATATAGTAGCTACAATACTAAAAGGAGCTATTAATAATGATAATGAATATGTTGAGAAACCATATTCATCTCAATTACAAGCGCAAGAAGTTAGGATAAAATTATAAGCTGACCCTGTCAAAGGCTTCATTTAGGTTCCGTAACCGAAATCCTTCGGGATGGCCTCAATTTACCACGAATAAATTAAAGTTGCCTAACTTTCACCCTTCATTAGTGACCACTGAATATATGATAAAATATTCATCTTATCACAAAATTATATATCCACATACATATATTTGCACCTGACCGTTAACTATTATAGTAAAGAATATTAGTCAGATGAGCAAACTGGCAGACGTGTGATTTTAGTATTATTATGTTAATCAGCTAAAATACTAACGGGAGTTCCATTTTATGTTGCTTATGAGGTTAGACAGGTTCGCATGAGACTAGACCGGACAGCCCTCAACGCAGTTGTCCAGTCTAGTTGTCTAGGTCTAGGTAACCTAGGTCTCTAGTCATATCCTAAGATGTGAACGTGACTCCCTGTGTCAGTAACAACGCGGCCTATTTGGCTATTCTTTCCAAGCTACAGGTTTAGCAGACTGGCGCATGGTACAGAGATCCACGGATGGAATATACAAATTCAAAGTCAAAGTCAAAATTTTTATTCAAAATAGTACCATCAAGTCTATTGAGTCTACCACCGGTTCCAAAGCAAGCCCACTGAGAAGAACCGGCGAAACAAACTCAGTGGAACTAATCTTTTCAAATATTCTATTACAAAAAAATGAAATAGAGAATAGAGAAACTATGTTGGGTTGCTTTTTTCAAAAAAAATACAAAATTTTCGGTCGAAGTAGATTTTCATTTTCTCGTTTTTTCTCATGCATCCACCGGTCTTTTCGTCGCTCTATGTAAACCATCTACTTATTATTCTACCTGAGAAGACTTTTTTTTATTTTTCTATTAAAAAGTAAAGACAGAGTACATGTGTATGACATAAGTATTAGGCCCCGTTCGCTCGAGCGCTTTTTTACTGAGGGTAAAAAGAGTTTCAATGACACTAATGGATATTCATATAATAATCTCTGTGTGTAAAAATCTGTCCACACGAAAGCCTTTTTAAAGCGCGGCGCATTTTTCAAGTGCCGTTGGATTTTCGACGTTGAGTGTTAGACGTTAAATTGAATTGAGCATGACCAAACTCGCAACTCAAGCCAACGTCGGGTTTTAACGCGACGCTTACAAAGCGCTCATGCGAACGGGTTCTTGGGGTATTTTAAATAAATTACCATCCTATTAAATTTACCAAGCAACTTTGTTTTCAAAAAACAGTCACCATAATATAGCGATTACTCATTCTAGTATAATGTAAGTCATATATAAAAATAAATTTCATAATTTTAATGCACCGCCTGAACGCCAGTTCAAAACACACCAGATGGAGCATTCATATATTATAATTTACCTCCGTGTATAATAATACCATCCACTGTCGCTGAAATCTAGGATTTATAAACTTTAGACAGTTCACAAAATATAGTAACTTGGTGAACTGATAAATTTGTAATGTCGGCTCTATAGACTCGATCGAAAGCACTGACTATATTGTCTTGCCCGAGGCCTCTGGGTCCACCTACATATTATTAATGACAGGTCGAGCGCTATTATCTACACTCGCGCTCGACCTGCCTCAGACTGTCCGGAGGGAGTGTATAGACGCCATAAAAGTGAAATACATAATTATAACACTAGAAAAATTAAACACATTTTATAAAATGAAAGAAATATATAAAATATAAATGGAAATTAACTTAGTCTTATAATTTATTACAGTCAGATTGGCCGGTCCGTGTTGGTGCGAGTGGCAAGGGATCGGCCGTCTCGGCGTTCATTGAGGGAGACCTATGTTTTATACTATATAGCTAAAAGTTTTAAAACTCCAATTATAATATGGGTGTTTCTTTAAAGAAAATCAATGAAAAATCATGTTACCAATTACTATGCATCAGAAAATACATTCAGTAAAATCATCATTCGATTCAAATTTGTTGCCTTAAAGAGCAATTTGCAAGTGAAGTTTAAGATGCTAGGAGCCATTTCTACTTGATACAAGTGATAAATGACTCAAGTTTTCCCCAACTTTGGCAGTTACGAATGATTTCCTCGACAATCTACTACGATATCTAAATATTGAGAACTTTTATATTTTACTAACTTTCGAAACGTCTATTTGAATTGGTTTCTATTATTATGAGATTTGACGTTCATTGAGGGAGGCCTATGTTCAGCGGTGAACGGCTGGTGTTGATGAGATTGATGATGATGATGATGATGATGATGATGGCGATGATGATGATGATGATGATGATTGTGAGATTTTATTGCTACATTTAAGGATATTTTTATCAAAATATACAAAGCAACTATTCGAAATCCGATTGAGTTTTTGAAGTCCAAACAAACTAACTCATCAGGCATCAGCTTCAATGTAGATGATAATATATCAATACAATAAAGCTATTTAGTCATCATTTGTAATAACTTTCTTATTGTATATTAGTTTAGGATTTGCAAATACTTTTGCTTAGTAATACGATTTATTTGGTAATTTCATGTAGTATTTGTAGTTTTGTAGAAATGAAATATTTTATATAAACAATTTATATAAATTATTGTTTATGTCTTATAGCAATCATTAAAAATCTTTAAAAAAATGTACCCAGTATTATTAAATTCATTCTCTACTACTACTGCTACTACATACTCTTAGTTCTTACCAGTATTCAAGAAACGTACTTGGCTAAGTAAATGAAATAACACTATGGAAAGAACACGAGGAGCGCACAGATGTGCGCTCCTCGATAGTCGGGTTCGACAGACGCACAGTAGCGGATTTCACTTAAGTATTGTCTATGAATCGGTTTAAATGACCTTTGCTTCCTCTTCCATAAAAAAAAATATGTGTGCATAGACGATCTAACAGTTTGCAATCTCGAGCATCATAAAAATAATCTTATGCCTCATCACCTGTGGCTAGCGCTAGGCTAGGTAGCGGGTTCGAATCTCGTCAGTCTCTCGTAATAAAAATCTTAAATATTACTGGGCCAGATTGACGTGGTGTAAAAGCGTCCATAAATATTATTATTAAATAACAACGAAAGTACTGCATAAATTTTATTTATAAAATAATACAAACATAATTTTATATTGTCGGTTGTTGAGATAAATCCGTATTCATTACTGAAAACAAATCATAATTAGAATTTTGACATTATGAAATTCCAATTATTTTATTACAAACTTCAAATTTCATTACTATACAAAGCTTAGTAATATTTAAGAAAGGTCGCATTTTTATTGGAAATTACTTTTAATTTTGGGGCCCTTTTCGTAAGAAGAGAAACTTGAGTAAACGTTGTATCATATTGTATTGTATAAACCGTTTTAAAAGGTTCAGCAAAAACACCACATGTGGTCGCAAAATAGTTTCCTTACAAATGAGTTTGTTACGTGTTTGAGGGTGTATAAAGTACATAATAAATTATATCTGTATGCCTCAATAAAACTACTCTTTCGAGAAGCAAGCGTGAGTGCTTTTCTTTGATCCATTTCCCCTTCAAATGTATGTTTATAAATATCAGACTCAGAGATTACTTTATACATCAAAGTGAGCAAAAAGTTAAAGTAATCTCTATCCGTCTGTTTTTTATTTCCATTTTATTCAAACTCAAATTTCACAAACGACATTTTTATTTTAGTTTGAGAGTTAGTAGAGGAAAACTACTTAACAGTAAGTGGTCAGCGTTGGTTGCCCATCAATATCAACTCATCTATGTTTTGCCCACCCTGAGACCACGATAATCTATATAATCTCTACTAGATTATCGCACGATAATCTAGTAGAGATTATATAGCGGATAGCGACAGTGGTCTAGTAAGGTACTCGGACTTTTGAGTGAGAGATCTAGGTTCGATCCTTATCCCCTGTGGTTGATAACCCCCTCAAAACAGATTTATCTAAATATGTAAGTATACCTAAATACGAGACCATCGCTCGTTCGTTCACCGGTGCAGGTAAACATCGTGAAGAAACCTGCATGCTTGATGAGATTAAAAATCTTTGAAATTGTGTGAAGTTCACCAACCTACATCGGGCCAGCGCCTCGGTGAACTATGGCTGAACACGTGCTGAATATGACATCAAATTAGCAACCACATTTACATATAACATAATTTTATTAAATTGATATGTAAATAAGGTTAAAGTACTTAACCTACGTTATGTAATAGAAGAAGCAGTAACTAGAAATGGAAAAGATAACTATAGTTACATACCATCACTGTTTGGAAATGCGAACTTCAAGGAAACACATAATTCCAGTCTAAAACTTGCTAACTCTTCAAACGTCGGCATGTCATTTCTATTGGGCACCAGTTTTAGATTACTTGAAATAAGTCGACCGATTTTCAATAGGCACTAAAATAAAATATTTTTTATTACTTTTTTTAACTTATTTATTAATTGTTGAGTATAAACATCGTTAAATGAACGCTAAGACGTCTCATCCCGTGACACACATCATACTAGAACTAGCCAATGAAATAACATCGACCCATTTCGTTGGACGTCGACCTATCCTTCGTTTTATTCAACGGATAGAAGAAAATATTTTTTTATTTCCAATCAATTTGTCCAATATAATCATTATAATAAAGAAGAATTAAAGTTATCCTTCCATAATCACTCTAAATGATGAGAGATACAACTTTTTCCACTTTGAATACAAATTACGAATGTGCAATATTTTTCCATTAAAACATCGAATGAGAAGTACAAGGCTCTCGTATATTCTGACCCTAAAAGCAAACTTCCGCGTCAGTGATTTATATTCCGCTAATGTGTGATGTTACCTGTGGATGTTACTTTTGAGTATCTGGACTAGGCAATATTTGTTACCGTTTTAGCAGGTGTGGGTATTGCAGGCTTTACATATACTGCGGGGCAAGCCAGAAGACAATTCAATGGAGCAAACATGTTTAAGACAGTAAAGGGTATTGATGTCGACAGCATTTCTAAAAGTGTAAAATGATGATTTTAGATTTATTCATAACAATGTAATAATGATTCTGCTCAAATAAAATTTCAGATTTTATTCAGAAATTATTCGTGTGTAGTAATTTTCTATTTCAAGAAACTTTTCCAGGATTCAAAATAAAAATGGAACATTTATAAGTACGTTAAGGTCAAGTTAAGTCTACTTACCGGGATATACTCTATTTGGATATTTGTCTTTTGATGAGTACAAAACTTTGATTTTATCGACATAAGTTTCAGTAAATTTCCAAATCTCTAAAATACATCCTTTGCTGGGTCCTTCGATATATGCGATTGACATTTTACCAGTATTTATAGCAAACCCTGTCAAAATATCCTGTTTATGCTCCGACAATGCTACGTCTTTATTGATGTCTGTTACTTTTTTAATCAAGCCTTCTATGATTTCTGATTCGCTGACAAGACAAATAAGTCTTGAATAACTTGTACCCAACTGTCTTGGCTTACATCCTACAACGCCAATGGTTGTTTCTAAAGTCATATTCGCCGTCAAAATAATAGAAGGTGGAACTACAATCTGTGGTTCTTCTAACCTATTTATAAAATTTATATCATTAGTGCAAAAATCTTTTCGTCCAATTGTTTTCATTTTAGTATCAAAAGGGTACAACGAATACTCCCCTTTGATCACACCATTGGATCCATTTGCTAATTGACTTGCATCAATCTTAGTTACAGCTATAAGTACATCCTTATGATCTTCCATTATTGATTTTTTAATATTTGTATCAGAATGTTGAATACCACGGAGCTATAGCGATAATAAAAATGAATGCATTTCATTTCAAAAACTACAATAGACTTTGATTTATACGAGACTCAGGTACTTTTTGGTTTATTTTTTATTGACTCTTATAAGCATTTTCAAATAATGAAATTGATAAAATAAAAGAGATACCTGAATTTCGAAGGGATTGTCTAAAAATGTCGAAATCAATTCCGATGCATTTTGTAATTGCAATGGTAATGTATTAAAATCATTGAAATTAATACTATTATTGTTTTGTAAATGTTGTATTTGAGAACAATGCTCTTCTACGCCAATTTTCCATTTTGTATATAGTTGTGTTATTCTGTTCATAAAAGAACAATAAAAATGAGAGGGCCATCAGAAATAACAATAAGTTTCATACAAAGCAAGGTTGCAAAAAATCAATTATATTTTCAATAATTAGTCCATGGTTCACCTTTGCAACGACCAAAGTAAACACCCTTGTTTAACCTACCACTGCCTAATTTCGATAAGAAGGCCCATACCCAGCAGTGGAACATAGAAAAACAGCTTAAATAGCTTACATATTATATTAAAAAGAAACTGAAGTTTACTATAAAAAATACCTTATTATTTTCTAAGGCTTACGCGAATTTCACTCACTATTATGAAACAACTTTTACGGATTTTTACATGCCTGATCAAACAGACCATGGAAAAAGCAACCATGCGCGATATAATCCGTAAAAGTTGTGTCATTATAATACATACCTTAATTTTTGTAAATCCTTGACTGGTGCATCAATTAAACTCTTCACAATAACAAACAAAATGGGAATGTCATTTTGGGCAGGTAAGTTATTGCTGCTAATGAGCGAAATAATTTCACCTAAATCTGATGGGGTTTCACCAATATATTCGAAAGCCAAAATTTGGGATGTCCCTGAAAAAAATTCAATAGGATCTTATTAAAGATAATTCGAGTGTTTCAGTAAAAATATTATTCAAATACGGATATATAATTCGTTACAAAAATATCTCAATAGGTAATTGCGAGGCCTCGTCTCGATCGTATGTGAAGAGGATGCTTGTGAAACTTATTACGAGGTCGAGTGACCTATCCGCGGATACAAGTTGTATCCGTGGATAGGTAAGTATCGGAGACCCCATACTGAAACATATTTATATAAATGCTATCTTTAGGAATGTTATAAATATGTAACTCTCAGAAGCTCGATTTATTACTGATGCAGTATTTTTTCTTCTAACACTTAAGTTAAATCAATAGATTTATTAACTATTTCTTCAGACACAATTTTATATCAATTTTATAGCACAAAGAACAACAATACTTGATTGCATTTTTTGTGCATCTATACCTGGATCAAAAGTATGTAATAGTAAATAATCAAATCCAGAAGAAAGTAGTAGAACAAAAGTTACCGATAGCTCGTAGGATTAGTAAGCTGAAGCGAAAATGGGTGGGCCACATAGTACTATGAGACTAGTACTATGGACCGACGACCTAGTGAAAACGGCTGGGTCTCGTTGGATGCAGGTGGCAATGGACCGGTCGCCCTGGAGAACCATTGGAGAGGTCTATGTCAAGCAGTGGACGGCTACAGGCTGAGATAATGATGATGAATAATAAAGAAACTAAGCTCCTCCGTTATAAAAATAAAAGACACATGTTTAACATTAAAGTAGACAATTATAGATATTTGACTTCAAGACGAGAGAGAGTGGAGTTCAATGACTTTCGACTCCATTTTAAAAGTATTTCTAGTCAATCTTAACCAATTATGAACTTCTTCCCGAAAAGGAAAAAATACCTGCCAATATTGTGTTGCCCGAAAGTTGTAGTTCAAATTTCTGTTTTGGTGAATCTACCTTCTTCTTTTTTTCCTTTTCTTTTACACCTTTTGTTTTCTTATTATTTTTTGTCATCGACACATCCGATATTGTTTCTTCTTTTTGTAAACTTAACGTTTTATTTAATATTGTATCACGAACTAATCTTAAAATTTCATTCTGATGCCTGATATCTAATTTAAAATATATTTTTTATTAATACAACACAAACAGTTTATATTTTCTTTGTTTATTAAACATCGCTGGCTTTTAATTTCATTTGTGCAATGTTTAATGTTTTAAAAGCATTCTGTACAAAATTGGATTTCTGTTATCATTCATCAGTAAATTTATATTTTTAAACAAAATACAATACGAGAATATTGTAATTTGTTTAACACTTAAATGTAAATAAATTTCATTGCGAATCATTTTACATGTGTTGCGTTAAGTCAATATTATATTTTTAAACAAAATGAAAAATAAAATTTCATATTTTTCACGACAAAAAATAAAATATTATACCTGTTACACGCTGGGGACTATCAAATGGCCCATCCAAATACGAAAAAGGTATGTGAGACTCGATTTGTTTCCAAATGAAATTTTGTATGAATTGCTCTAAGCTTTCAACTTTATCTACAACACGTCCAAAATACCGCGGTTCCGCAAACTGTAAAGGCGGCAAATATGCTTCTACATTTTTATCGTTTTTCGCACTAAAAAATAAAATATATTGCATTTGAATTACAACAAAGCTATGTTAATATTTTTATGCGTGAATATTTATTTATGTCATAAGGATGCAACCCGACGTAGAAGACATTTTTTGACAAGCGACGCTTATAAACATCCGCACAGATGCGATGCGTAGCCCTCCTTATTCCTATCCCCCCCAATGGGCCACGGGAAACTCGCAAGCCGCACCTTGTATAATTTTATATAATATACATTTAAAAACGAGCATATAAAAACATTTAAAAGTGAGCGACGATGGTGGTGGATCCAGTGGTGGATGGACTCGGCCTCTAATGCAAGAGGTTCCGGGTTCGATCCTGACCCGCCCGTGTGTGCCTTGAAATGTTTTTTTTTCCAAATTCGCACTGCACCCCAAACACGAGACCATCGCTCACTCACCGGTGAAGGAAAACATAGTGATGAAACCTGCATGCCTGATGAGATTGGAAGTCTTTGAAGGTATGTAAAGTAAACTATGGCCCACTAACCCTCCTCGCCTGATTTCGAGGAGGAGACCCGTACCCAGCAGTGAGTTATAAAGGGTGGATTCTTTACTTTACATTTAAAAATAGAAGTGCATCTAATATAATATGGGCTTATTAGTAAGACATAACAGAGAACAAGATTAGTTATGACTTATGACCGAAATATAACGTGTTACATCGGAAACCCTCGTCCTATTACCGGTGGCAAGGATGACCTGTGCTGCACTCCTGGTTGCATAGTTACCTCCATCTTGCTTGTTACTCCTGTGCAACAGCTTTACTGCATTTCGGAGAAAAGGGCAAGGCAGGTCAGAGTCGGTAATTACACTAATTACTTACATCGAGACTTAACAATGTCTCAGAATAGGTAACACATAAATGCTACTTCCACGTAAACTAATTCATGTTCATGGGTGACTTCGACACTTACCAACAGGTGGCATGTCTGCCAAAATTATATTTAGTTGTGATATTTAAATTATAGTTTTACTAATTTTAAGTATTCTAATAAATAAAATACCCATTGGTCTAAGAGCTCGTAGGAGATTAACCTTTTTTCTTCTGATAACCAGATATTGATACTATATTTTATGATATATTTTTGATTTATAATCACGCCAATATTAGTTCACTCATCGAAAAGCGTTTATGGCGATTTTAAATTAAATTCATTTTTATAATTATTTTTGTCATCAACTTCACACTATCATAACTAAACGAAAGTCTCAACAGATAGTTTCTAAATCTTGATAAGATAATTTCTGTTCATGTTAATCATCAGAAGTGAAATCTGATAACTTTGAATTATGAAATTGTGAAATTCCAAAAATTCTAAGCAAAAGAAATTGCATAATGACGTCACATACGACGACTTTAGCATGTCTGTGACGCGAACCTATAAGATTTTTACTACCACCACAGCAACAGAAGTTTTCATTTCAAAGTCTATTAAAATTAAATATATACTCTACTATAAAGTCTATAAAGATAATATATAAACATAATATTATATCATTAATATTTCATACAAAATAGTTCTCATCTGGTTATTAAATGGGTGAAGGTCAATATCTCTCGGTCTCTTCTACTATATAAATATATAGGTGTACCTCGAAACATAAATAATATTATATAGATATAGGAGACAAATACTCTACAATATATGGAATAAAAGAAGATTACTTGGCACTCAAAGCTCCTATCCCCGCACACGGAGTGATTGTAGCAACGTGATTAATCATGTCAAGCACCCTGACGGGAAAAACGTGCCGTATTGTGAACGCCAACCAACGTCTCTCTAGAAATTGCCAGGTTCGTACGAAACAATGCTCACTGCCACACCATATCTGGAACATTGTACGTCTATATACAATTGCTATAAGCTACTGCATTGAAGTGACTGTGATTCTCTTGAATATTGTTTTTTTAGATAGGCCTATGTATAGCGATGGACGGATAAAGGCTGATGATGATGATGATTATGATGATGATGATGGTAGTTTTTATATACTTGGTTAGACTGATGGATGGAGAAGATTCCTGATGTGAGTGAGGCTAATCACTCAACAGATACAACTACACCCCAGGTCCAAACCAAGCAACTCATGTATTCCTTTTTTGAGATATCAAACGGTAAATCTCTGTTTCAATAATTACACTGCTTGCCCTGTCCTTCCTTCCGAAATACAGCAAAGCTGTTTTGAAGATTTAATTAAGTTCTTAGTTGTGTATTGTTTTCTTATGTTTACGCGAATTTCACTCATTATAATGAAACAAATTTTACGGATTTTATTGCGGCTTATTACTGCGGTATAAGGACAGTCGTCACGTGACCATGGTTGCTGTAAAGTAGGTATCCGAAACGCCGGGCTTGTAAAAAACTTAATAAACCGCGATAAAATCCGTAAAAGTTGTTTCATTACACTTAGTTGTGTTTAAAGTTTTAAGAATTAACAATAGACCGCATTATAAGTGATTTGTATGCTAATTCACAGAAACGCAATTAAAGTCACATCAATTGAACGTATCGGATTACACTGCGGGGCATGGCCTTTGTTGAAATATACGAGGAAAAGGATATTGAGGCATATGCAGAGTTCTATGTCGAGTTTACGAATCTCAAACATCCTCAAAGTCTTTTCATCTTATCAGGCGAATGCAGAAAAGCAAAATTGACTTGGTACAATAAGATTTCTTGAGCAACGCGACTGTCAAGTGGGTGTGGCCTCGGCCTCTGGAAAGAGAGATTCGATCATTTTCAAATTTTCTAAATGCACTTAAACAGAAGAAAATCGCTCGCTCACCGAGAAAGAAAAATATCGTTAGGAAACCTGCATTCCTGATGAAAATAACTCTAAAGGTGTATGAAATTTCCCAACCCGCATTGGGCAGCGCATCGGGTGAACTATGGCCCAACACACTCTTTGCCTGATTATGAAGAGGCAACTCGTACCCAGCAACGGCACATATAAGTTGATAGTTTATTTTTTCACTTCATGGCCACAGATAAAGCTACATCCTAAATCTTACTTAACAACTTAGGTCCTTAAAATAAGTGTGTCATTAAAACGAATGACAGTACATAATGTAAAACAAATAGCCTTAGCTTCTTAAGATCACACTGAATTTATACTCAGAAAACCGCAACTATTAATCTCACTTTATCCACCAGTAAGGGTCAGCGCAGACCAGGGGAATGGCAAGGAATATCTAACATTATTTACTGCGTCGTACGGTAGTCTTTCTTTTAATTATCCAACTATATGTTTATTTGTAATATAGAATAAAAGAAAAAGTTAAAATTATTTTAAATTAGATATTCACGTCACCTTAAGGCTCATGTGCTTGTTTGCCTCCTATTGCAATATAAAAAATACATTTCATGCGAAATAATTTTGCATGTACATCTGTGTACTAATATTTAAACTATAATCTAAGGAACGTCTGTTTTTAAATCGGTTGAGTAGTCAATCGCAAGGGCGACATACTTTTATAATACCCAAATTAAATAGAAATACTTTTTTAGGTAGGTACATTATTATTAAATAGATATTACCTTCGCAACGTGAGGCCATATAAGAATGTCCAGGTCAAAGCACTGACCAGGGTAGAGTTGGTATTGTATCCTCATTCCCTGGACACACTCGCCAAGGTCCAGCCAGCCATCATTGCAGTCATGCCAGACATCCATGCCAAGTATCTCAATAGCGAATGTCAGAGTAAATGCGCTGTTACATCGAGATGTTTGAACATTTTTACTATTTACGTTATCCATTTTACAGAGATAAACTTCGTTTTGTAAACAAAATGAAGTTTGTGTCAATCTGACAATTTCTCTTTTATTTTTATGTACTAAACAAAGAGTGTATAAACACTATGGTACTAAAGTGCTACATTATTATTTGACTATTTTATGGTTCGAAAATTTATATTAAAAAATAAATTAAAAGATTTTGTTTGTTAGCTTCATGACTTGACTTTTATTTAATTATATTCCCTTTTGTTGTAGATAAAATTTGTGTGTGCTGGTCACACACTCAGGAGAACAAATGGCCTATGGGCAAATAAGGTTCAAAGGTGGAGGCAGCGTTTAGGTAGACAAAGTTTATCGGCCATTAACCAGGTGGAAAGACGATATCCGTGCAGTTGCAGGACCGTTTAGGATGAGAGTAGTAAGGGATCGGTCGTCTAAGCTTAGTTATGTGAAATAATAAAAAAATGGAGTTCATTAATTATTATAATGGGAGATTATGTAAAAGAGTGGACAGAGAAAGGCTGATAATGATGATGAAATAAATATGAAGAAATAAACGCTTTACCTATACGTGCAGTACAGAAATAATTATAAAAATTATTATGCTAATTGTGGGAAAAAGGTTTAAAAACCTTCCCGGGCTAGCTAGCGGCACTCTGATGTTCCTGAACCAAAGTGTGGGTGGTGTAAGTCAATATAAAGAGCGTCGCCCTCGAGTTCCAACCTGCGACCCAACCATCGATAGCCAAACCTTTATCAAGTCTTTCTCTTGAAGAGTATACAGCGTATAGCAAGATTTCTCAAGCCTATTTGCTACGGTTTTTTTTTGTGTATGTGAAAGGGCCCTCCTTTCACATACACAAAAAAAAACCGCTCCGCTTAGAGGGCTCGGTATATCACGCGCGCTACTCTGGAGAGTAGGTGTTTGGCTTGTCAAATTCAATACGTTCGACGAGTCATTAGCGGATGAAGTTAAACTATTAGTCGGAAGGAATTTGCTACGGGAATAAACTTCAGCGAACATAATAATATATGTTTAAAGTTTACTTTTAACGCCCTATAAGACTCTAGCTGTTCTACATACATCTACTTTATGTTTTCTGTAATTTTCAATATTGAATAATAATATAGAAATTTTCGGCATGTCTTAATTTTTACGAACCTGCGATAATTTCTTGGCAATTGGTTGTCGCCGCTTCGTGAGGCAGTTAACGTGCCATAGGTATAGGATATGGGACATAAATTGTATTTCTGGAGTCTGCCCAATACGAATCTAACTTCAATTTGTGCAGTATCGGTAATATGGCTTTATAAAATTTTAAAATCGATTATTACATTTTTATCTAATGATAAAATTTATAAAAGATTGCCTGATTTATAGCTACAATCCAAATTTTATTTGAATTCACAATTTTCATCTTAGAAAAAAATTCTAAGGAATTCATCATAAAAAATATGCTATGCTAATATGTATTTAATTCCTACAATTTCCTTACATTTAATTTTCATCATCATCATCACTGTTATCTTGAGCCATTATCGGTCCACCGCTTAATATAGGCGGAGGCCTATATTGGGGGAGCCCAATGAACTTCACTTTTTTTATTTCGCATATCTATTATAAATTCATTTTTATACTTGAACAAAAAACCTTACGACTTCACCACGAGATTGGGATATGGCGAATTGATTTGATCAATAATTAATCTGTAAGCATCAATCACTAATGCAATGCTATTAATTTTAAAACTGATACAACTATAAACACAAATTGGCTTGATACTATCACAAAATCTATCGCAAATATTTACTTGTTGTTTGACATACAAAATGAAAGAACTTATCAGGAAACATATTTCACTCTTGTGAATAACCGTCGTAAGAATCAAAATCCATCTTTGGAACCGACTCAAGCTTCAACTTCGAACAAGTCCCTTCGGAACTATTTTAAAGATGTTCCATAACAAGAATGTTCCGATAAATTGAGCTATTCGCATTCAGTTAGGTGTTGTAAAGAATAATTTCCCTCCAGGCTTCGTTGCTTGCACATACGATTCAACTATTCTCCGCTCTTTACACGAAGATTGCCGCAGCGTTGTTTGTAATAATTTCATAAATATACTCACATACATTTTCATTGGTCCAATATTTCAATAATTTTATGGACATTATTATTAAGTATTTACGATACCCTGACCGAGTGCCCTTGGCGAGTGCAAACTCAAATCTTTTAAGTTCATTTGGTCCCAGTGTAAACTAACGTTTTATAATTTGGGAAATTCACCAACTCGGACATTGGCAAATCCTTGGGGAAGCTAATATAGAAGGAGAAGAATAAGTAATATGGGAAATTAATTCAAGGTAACAAAATATGGAGAGTCCCCAGTGATTCGAAAATTTTTTCGGACAGGAGAAATCGTATTGACGGATCACTTTCTTTCTAAATGAAGGCAATCCCGAAACCAATTCATAATGATGAATGAAGGTGCTCAGCTGAGATTTTGATTATCTGTCTCACTTTAAGCAATACATTATTTATTAAGTGGATTTGTCTAATAAATCATTTCCTTCGTCAGTCTTTAGCTGTGTAATACTATAGAAGGGCCTTTTTAAGGCACGGCCAATAATATAATATACGGAGAGTACTATCTCACTACCCTACCTAACTTGGATCGGCTACTACTTGGAGCTAATTATTTGTAGATGGTCATTGAAACTTGTTGGCACACTGGCCAACTGATCGGCGTATCTAACTAGCTCAGCCTCATGACCACTTCAAAGTGCTGCAAAAATATCTGATTACTAAATCTCAACGCTGGGTCCTAACAATTAAGGTTGAATTATTTTGTTTTTCTTTATATATTCCAAAAATATTATTATATTTTGTGTCCTATTTGTCTGTCTCTATTTGTGTTGTATTTGAGTAAATAAATAAATATCAAAGTTTTAATAAAATTCTCTCATAATCATAACCTAAATTCGTACAAATACGTTCGTAGAAGATTAAGTTATCTAGTGCTTGCAGGCAAAGCTAAATTGGTATTAATTAATTCAAAACTTAAACTTTAACCCCATATATACTATGTCACATGATGGTAATGCAAACTTGCAACCCAGACATCCCATTACCACCCACCATTATCAGTATCTAAATGTTACCCGAATGTCGTAAAACGGAACGCAAGCTCTCGTGTACGACAGCCTTTACACATATCCCGATAAACGATAAGAGCGATAGGAATACGTTAAGATAATATTTGCAATGCCATCAGATGGCATTCATGTTGGCTATTTAAAAAAATTGCACTCTGAATGTTCACAATTGTTTCGTGTAATAGAGTAATTTTTGTTATTGCATTGTCCGCAGCTACTCGAGCTCACTTAGAATACTTTACAGCGGGATAGATGATGATCTATTTAATATTATAAAGAGGAAAGATTTGATTGTTTGTTTGCATTGAATAGGCTCTGAAACTACTTGACCGATTTTCTTGATAAATTTTCCAAAAGTTAGGTAGAAACGGATCCCTAAGCCGTTTTAAATCTTATGCTTATCTTTTAAACGCAGGCGAAGCTGCATGCAACAGCTAGTCATTGGCCTTGTCTTGTCTAACCATACTCGAATTCACTTGAAAAGTAAATTAGGCGTAGCTTAATTTACTAGTGAAAAGATATTTCATTTTTTAAATCGTTTTTTTTAGCAGAAATTAGCAGTTTCAAAGATTACCTCCTGCCTCCAAACTAACATTACCACTTTTGTACTCGTGAGACCAAGGTTTGCTTGGTAAAGTTGATTATTGAAAACACGAATAAAATGACATTTTCTAAAAATGAACCCTAGCTAGATCGAAGATGGAAACGAGCTGTTGTTATCCCCCCTAAACTCTATGTATACTAAATTTCGTGAAAATCGTTGGAGCCGTTTCCGAGATTCAGATTATATAATATATTCAAGAATGGCTCGTTTAAAGGTATGCGATAATATTTCTATTAGTTTATGTAATTCTTTCATTAGAAAAAAAAGCAATTAAAGAATAAAAGTGATAACTCTATATTATTGATTTAAAAAGTGCTAACATTTTAAGAGATTATGATTTAAGAATAAACACACACATTTCTATTTTCTAAGCTCATATCGATCCTGACCCGGAATCTCTATCCATTTACACAGTTTCCTAAAAGGTATTTCCGGTACAATCTCGTCACGAAAGTAAAAAATACAAGAGTCGGTTCATATGTAAAAATCTAATGCGAAAACGTATTTTTGTATTTTTTTTTTATCTTTAACTTAGATTTTGATATACTTAACACATCTATTGGATCTCATTAGCAGTAAAATCGACACAAATGCCATGACGGGAAAAGGCATGGTTGATGGTGGTATAATTTCCTTACTTTATTTCATTTTGCTTTATAGATATTTGTTGAATATAACTGATGTACGACTTACGAGTATCATATTTGTCAGCTTTTCCGTGACAGGTAACTTAAAGTGAAGCTTTTATTACATCGTCTCAAACTTGTTCGTCTGGGTGTTGCATGTCGCGTGACGGTTAGACCAATATGGCGGCACCTATAGTTCGCATCAGCTGACTGTGTAGTGTATAGACTATTAAGTATTACTCATTTGTGCCAGTGCTCCACGCTATATTGTTTATTAAATGTCTATAATGTAAAAAAGTTTCACCTTTTTTTTTTAAGTTCCGTAAAACCACACTATCTTTTATTTATTTTCGACATACACAGGCCCGACAATTGTTTTTAAATCCCTAATCCTATTGTATAATAGTAATATTGTATAGTAAAATAATACGGATTGCCTTAAGCGAGTCTAGACACCTGTCTTCAACATAAAACATCTATTGTAAGATTTTGGATATAAAAGCACTCAATGAAATGAAGTGGGCATTTGTAGTATTTGACAAGTGAACGTCTACTTCAGGATAGAAGGCTATTTACTAATAATTTTCAAATTGATTATAAGGCATATTATTATATAGATTGTAACTTAGAAATTAAATTATTCGAGACTCTTCACTCATCGGAAACTTCATTTCATTTATATGAAAATCATATCAAGCCTAAAAATTATATTAAAGTTAATAAACTTGATTAAAATGACAGCTGTCAGAACGATCAAGTCTCATAAAAATACATTTAAGTCACAGAGTATAGTGAGTAAATATTAAATAGTTGACGATCTCCGAGCAGTGGCCGGTCCGCGTTTTAATGCGAGTGGCAAGGGATCGGTCGTCTTGGCGTTCACTGAGGGAGGCCTATGTTCAGCAGTGGACGGATAGGGGCTGATGATGATGATGATGAATCCCCTAGTAGAATAATTATTTGATCATGTTTAGCGTTTGCGAGCATACACCAATAATAAAGTATTTATGGCTCTTACTTTGTACTATAATATTAAGTATATTTTATAGGGTTTTATTATTCATTTTAATGTTCCTCTTGAATCACACTATCATTGCTAAAAACTGCATCAAAATTAGAGTAGGCCAAAAGCTCTAAGTGAACAGACAACAGAGGCGACTTGATTTTATATAATGTAAAAATTAAACTTGAGGCATTTAGAATAAATAATATATTTATTTACATATCTCGTAATGTTTGGCCAGCTTTTCCAAATTAAGCGAGCAACAATGATTTTATTTTTGCTTTCCTTACTATCATTATATACACATGTCAATGACATACTGAGTAAAGTATCACCCTTTATGTCCCACTGCTAGGCAAGGGTCTCCTCCTCGAAACAAAGCGAGGAGGGTAATGGGCCAATAGTTCACCGCGTTGGCCCAATGCGGGTTGGTGAACTTCACGTACCTTCAAAGACTTTTAATCTCATCAGGCATGCAGGTTTCCTCACGATGTTTTTCTTCACCGGTGAGCGAGCGATGCTCTCGTGTTTGGGGTGCACTTAGAAATTTAGAAAAACCAATTCAAGGCACACACGGACGGAATTAGAATCAGAATCGAACCCGGAACCTCCCGCATAAGAGGTCAAGTCCATAAACCACTGGACCATCGTCGCTCTCATCAGGCATGCAGGTTTCCTCACGATGTTTTTCTTCACCGGTGAGCGAGCGATGCTCTCGTGTTTGGGGTGCACTTAGAAATTTAGAAAAACCAATTCAAGGAACACGGACGGAATTAGAATCAGAATCGAACCCGGAACCTCCCGCATAAGAGGTCGAGTCCATAAACCACTGGACCATCATCGCTATCGTACTGAGTACATAATATGTATGTATGTATGCATGTATATGTATATACTCAGTATGTCAGCGATACATAATAATGTTCCCCTTGAATAACTCTATTTATTATTGGAAACTTCATTAAAATCCGTTAAGTAATTTAAAAGATCTAAACAAACTGACATCGAGGGAGACATAGATAAATACACTCACATATCGTAAAACACAACCAACAAAACAACGATATAAATAATTTAATCTCAGATCACAACCGAGAGATATTGACAAATGATAGACAGAATTGAAGGACAGATCGACGGGTCCAAATGGTAGTCACTTGTCAAGGAAATTGGCTAGAGAACTCATATTCATCATGTCTAAGATGTTAGAACTTTCATCATCAGCATCAATATTTCATTGATATACTATGTCCTGCGATGTTTCTTTTAATAACCGTAGAATCGACATTATATTCTGACATTCTCGAGATAAATGAAGAATCATCAAGAATATATGCAAATTAAGATAAATCTTTTTTTTTTATAATCATTATCAACATAATTAAAGAATGTTTGTGTGATAAAGCCATTTTATTGAAGATACCACACCTTAGGAATAAGACATTCACTCTTAAAATTTTAGAAGATGTATCAAAATACTTAAATTACTTATGTGTTTTATTTTATTGACAAAAGAGCAACCCCTAAGTTTTTTCTCGTTTTTCTTAGGATCCTGCACCTCAAACGAGTTTCTTTTTTTTGGTTTTTACTTTTATTGACTTATTATTTTGACGTAGGTATTTCAAGTGTGCACGTTGCTACCAACGTAATAAAGATATTTTGATTTGATTTGAACCTCTTTCAGTTTTGATGCAGGCACATAAAAAGTAAGTATAGTATCATATATTTTTTTTTTTTGTAAAAACCGAGGGAAACGGATATTCAGTTCAGCTGATGGTATCTTATCAGTAACGTCCATAGATATCCGATACATCAAAAGATTAGCTGGTGCATTGTCAGTTTTAAGTATAAATACGATCTTCTTGAAATACGAGTAAAACAGAAATAAGTTACGGGACCCTTCGTGTGTATATTGTAAAATGCACATAACGGAATTAAGTACTTATTACTATTATTAAACCGGTTTATCAAGGAAGTAAATGTGAGTTGTAAAGAACAATGTCACATTTACATTTATATAACATTAACAACTGTGCAAGTCGGTCGTATTTAATTATTATTATTAATTGTAAATTTAATAAACAATAATGCATTCTATGAGATTGTGTTGCTTAAGAACCGTTTTAACGTAAGTTGCTTTAAGTGTATCTTATAAGCAATGATAGTCATTTTATTTAAGGGCCTGTTTCACAATCTCCAGATAAGTTCCGAATAGGCTATCGGCAACATATTTGGCAGATAGAGTATGGAGTATCTGTCAAATATGAGATTGTGAAACAGGCCCTAATTGTACTAGAATATGCCCGCTAAGAAACGTTTTGTATAAAAGCTTCACGTCGAAAAATTAGTCGGATATAAAACATTTTTTTTTATTTGATTTTCACTAACATAAGATATTGTTTAATGGTATAATTTAAGACATTGTTTATCCCAGGAGCTTCTAAAATGCAGAGCGATTTTCTTAAATATTGGTTGTGGTTTTAGTCTGAAAAAAAGAAAATTTTGTGCACGATAAGTAGCGTAGATTCTATTGTTATGAATTTGTTGATTCTAATGTGTGAGTTACTTTACAAGAGTATTTTATAACTGGAAAAGCTAATAAAACTTGCGCAACTCTTATGACGTTTCTTGGCTAGGTCATGGCTAGTTTTATTGTGGTAGGATAGCTCTTAACAGATCAAGCATGTTTTTACTTGTCTCCTACGTAATACAAAACCGTTTTACCTATTACACACTAAATAATTTGCTAATGATTTCAGAGTTAATATATTATCTGAAGGTGTAAATAATATACACGCTAAGAATTATAGAGTGGTACAGCAGCGATTACATTCCACTGTGGACAAAGAAGATGTTAAATTGCATTCAAAGCTTCTGAACGACTGGTGGGAGGTCAATGGAGCTATACAACCTCTGCACGCTCTCAATTATCTTAGGTAAAGCATTTAAATATTTTAAAAAATGATGTGGTGTCGTGGGACACCAGGTAGGAACAAAGTTCCTTCGGCTAAAAAGAAAGGTACACTACTCGCTTGTGTATGCGACTGTCGCGCTTGCGCACGTCTCATTTAACGCTTTTATTCCACGCATTTTTTCTTACGGTTTTACTATCACATTTTTTTCAGTTCGGTCGCGCAGCAAAATCTCTATCTCCTCTAAGCCTGCCGTAAGGAACTTCGTTTCAAAATAACAAAACTTTTAGAGCGATGATGATGGGTGGACTCGGCATCTTATGCGAGAGGTTCTGGGTTCGATCCTGACCCGTCCGTGTGTGCCTTGGGTTTATCTAAATTTCTAAGCGCACACACGAGACCATCGTTCGCTCACCGGTGAAGGAAAACATCGTGAGGAAACCTGCATGCCTGATGAGATTGAAAATCTTTGAAGATATGTGAGGTTCACCAACCCGCATTGGGCCAGCGCATCGCCTAGGCCATAGTTCAGCGATTAACCCTCCTTGCCTGATTTCGAGGAGGAGACCCGTGCCCAGTAGTGGGTTGATACTTTACTCTTTTTTTTTTACTTTTAAGGTATGTTGTCGCGATTTTATGTGAGTTGTACATTATTAACTTTTCGAATACTTTACCGCAACTCGAGGAGGCCCGTGGTCATTGCTGTTGTAAAATATTTAGAAATGTTGGTTTTATAAATTCATAATCCGCGGTAAAAACTTTCAAAAGTATTTCATTATTAGGTAGTAAAATCGCGTCAACTTAGAAAATTATTTTCTAATTCACGCAATGTAGGTTTTATGTGTATAATTGAGCTAGTGTTTTTTATTAAATTTTTGACTTTGACTTTATGTTATTTCGTTTTCTTATTGAAGTAGTGAAGGTAACACGTTTAAAGCCCATAGTCAATTGTATGACGAATAAATAAATGTATGTTACATACTCAATATCATAAGTACTAATCCAAAGCCCTTGAACATTCTTTATTATAAGTGTTATAATTAACTCAGCTCGGATATAGAAAAATATTCCTACAAGCATCCGAGACATTCCTACCATAACTTCTTTTAAATATCGTCTTAACTCTTAAACAACATTTTCTGATCCCAGTCTAATTTCCAATGCAGAATTTTTACGATCCACGTATTTTTTCATCGATCAAATATACCCAAGATATACTGTTACCTACAAACCCAAGTCGAAAAAGCGTCTTCTCTTCTCTTTCCTTTATTTACTTAATTATTCTTTAATAATAACGTTCTATTTTCAATACCAGGCTTTCGCGCTTATGGAATTACTGAGTGCGGCCATCATGAAAGTCGTAAAAATTTATTACCAAGGACCATACTCACAATAATTGTGCTTAGAACAGTTTTAAGCACAATTGGATCGAGGCACTTTTTAGCGTTCGTGCAGTATCTCGGGTATATTTGATCGATCGATATCGATCGACTTAATATTAATAATTATCAAATATATAAATAATTATTATTAACCCTTTAACCGCTTACGTCGGATTTGTCCGACAAATATTTTCGGGTCCCTTTCGCTTGCGTCGTATATCTCCGACCGAAAACCACAACTCGTTTAGTGTGATTTTTTATTTATTAAGCTGTTTCCCATCAAAAACGATATTTTTAGTTTCACAGCCCCGGCGCTGCGGGCACGACAATTGATTTGAAGTCGGGCGGAGCATCCCACTTTTTTTTCATTAAAAAAAAGTAAAGTATCAACCCTTATATGTCCCACTGCTGGGCACGGGTCTCCTTCCTCGAAATCAGGCGAGGAGGGCAATGGGCCAATAGTTCACCGCGCTGGCCCAGTGCGGGTTGGTGAACTTCACATACCTTCAAAGACTTTCAATCTCATCAGGCATGCAGGTTTCCTCACGATGTTTTCCTTCACCGGTGAGCGAACGATGGTCTCGTGTGCACTTAGAAATTTAGAAAAACCCATTTCAAGGCACACACCCACTGGACCACCGTCGCTCATTTTTTTCAATGATTTGCTGTAAAAAATCTCTGATACAAATAAATACACCTTGTTTACAATATTCGCATTACGATTGTTATGGTAGGTTGCTAACAAAAGAATAAATGAATAAATAATATAAACGTCTGCAAGCTGTAATCGTAATATATAAATTTCTTGCCTCTTGAAACACAATTTTCGGCTGTTCTACGACTGCTCCAATCAATGTTTTAACTGATGTGCTGTCGGTCCTTGATAGAAAATAGCCACTAATTAATGTTGTCTAACTGTATGTAAGTATGCCCAACTCTCAGAAATAGTCTTGATGAAATATTAAGAATGTCTGATCGAGATCATGACAGGACAACAGCTAATATAGTAATTGAAGATATTTTCAATAAATGTTGCAAATCTATACGCAACGCCGCGAGCAACGAATAGTATCACAAAAATGATCTTAAATATTTTTTTACATAATAATAAATACGTAATACAAATATTTATAATGAATTTTTCCTTCCTGTATTCAAATATTTAAAACATTTTACGTATTTCTTGTTGAGCTTAAGATTTTAAAAGAAATTCTTGTAACTACGTCCAATCACTATTTTTTAAAGAAATCCTAAAAAAATGTTTAACATTATTAAAATTATACTCCACAAAGCGGACGTAGTTTTTTTTTTTGTTATTATCAGGTTCACCTTCAGCCGGCCTTAAAACGAATTTAATTTTAACTTTTTTTTCACGTCTTCCTTCTCTAACTAACTTCATTATACACATTCATAAAATATGTTTGTGATCTGGAACATGGTCTTGAATGGTCCCACAGGACAGGCTACGCCTAATGTGGGGATCTGTAATAAATCCTGTGTAAAAGTTATTTTTTGGAAATAAAGATATTTGTATTTGTATGTCTAACGAATCCGTTATATTTAATCCGTTATTATAACGGATTAAATATGATAATTCATATAGGAATATGAATTAGAAACAAGCACTCTGCAACAGCCTGTCGTTGGGTTACTATCATTATCATCATCATCATCAGCGTTCATCCGTCAATACTGAACAATGTAGTATTTACATAGGTAGTCTTTGCCTCCCTCGTTAAACGCCAAGATGACAGATATCTTGCTAGCGATCACTTCATCAACCTTAACGCGACCTCCACTCCTAAAACTTACAGGCCCTTTGACCAACTGTTCCTCAGAGTTTGTGACCAGCCCTCTACCACTTCAACGCGTTTATTCTACTCGTGATAACGGATACTTTAGGTCTATGGCGGATATCTTAGTTTCTAATCGTATCTGCCAAAAAACACTCAGCATAGCATACTCCTTATTACGTTGAGTTACAAAACATTTTAGAACCTTTCATAAATTTTAATGCCACGTTTCGGCCCCGAGGGTCACCACGGGAAGAAGGAGAGGAAAGGTCTTGGTGTTCATAGACAGCGTTCAAACTTTCAACTGTCCAAAAAAATCTCATAAATAGCATTTAATTACCTTCTTTAATAACAGAGCTTTTAAACGAAAAATACTATTTTCAAATCCAATAGGAAATTCTAGAGATCCGCGATCAAATAAATTACTTTAATGTTTATCATAATATTGTAGGTGTTAACTAAAATCAATCTCAAAAACTGAGAACGGTCCCTAAAAAGAGAACGGTAATACCACAAAAACAAGATTAACATCTTGCATTTAACCTTCTACTAGCCTTCGTCAAGTCACGTGTTACTGTATTACTTATGATTACGATAAAACATTTTTACGGCTTTCGTCGCTGTCGTAACTATGTGCGCCCACGTTAGTAAAAAAATCCCTTTTTTAAGCTATTGCATAGCTTCTATCGCGGGCCTTGAGCGCGGGGACCGAGTACAGAAATTCCGTAACGAAAATAAAACCTAACGCTCCCCACTCCGACGGGCACGGAGGTGTGACTTGAAGGCCATGCATCGTCTAACGTCGTTTCTTTTCGGCAGTCTTCGACACGGTGTTTGTGTGCTTGCAACTAGACGTATTGTACGACACTACGAAGCTCGCACGAATAACAATAAAATATAACACATGTATTGTAAAATAATAAAAATATTTTAAACAATATTAGTTAATATTGTTTAAAATATTTATATTTTTTTATTTATTTAATAAAGGAAAAAAAATGTTTTCTTATCGGTCACCACGCTCAAAAAGTGTAACTTGAATTAATATCAAAGAAAAAGAAATACTGCATTAATAATTAAAATAAATAAATAATTATAATTGCATAAGTTGATACAAAATGCTATGCAATAGCATTACCGCGGCAGTCCCCGAGTGCCACACGTCTTTTTTTTAATTAAAAAGTATCGTTACTTCTAAGTACCTCCTAGAATGTGTACAAAGTTTCATGATGATTCGTCGAGTAGTTTTTTCGTGAAAGCGTAACAAACATCCACGCTTTTACGTGAAACCGCGACGTATTCGCTGCGCGACCGCTCCGCTTTGGAAACGCTTGGAATCCGCCAGTGTGGCATGGCTCTTATAATATTAGTAAGGATGTGATACAATATGTGATAGTATTTTTAATGATACTTGGATAAGCAAAAAATGATACCTGATGGTGTACTAGTAGTCAGCGTAGCCTATGAACCAAGTTAACATAAAATTAGCCCATGCAAATCATAATTATGTACGAGTGTCTAAGATGTGAGGTGAGTCGCGCCAGTAAATACGCGGTCCTGCGCTTCGTTCAAGCACAGCTTGCTTAGCAAAAGGAACAAGCAGCATGGGTGCTCCCCATATAAAGAGCACAGTATAAGTCCCTTCCACTGGGAAAAATATATTTTACGATAGAAATATGTATAATAAAATAATTAATCATCTAATAAGTATCTAATATTCCCGGAAATGACAATAGACCAGTGTAGTTTGAGATTCACCTCTTGAATTAATAGACCTGTCAGGACCGTTACCATAATGATGCAGTGGTTTTCGAGGGCCTCAGACACTCCTCAAGTCGTCATCATCATCATTATCGCTCCTTTTGAATAACTAGAGTTATTAGTCTCTGTTAATAAACGCAAAAACGACGGATTCTTTCGCTTTCGATTCAAGCAAATCATTTTTCATTTCAACAAATAAATTATTAATTTCATCATCAGCCTTTCTTCATCCACTGCTAATGCCTCTCTTCATGAACGCCAAGACTATTTTGAATACTGTTACTGATATGACGATAATTAATTTCAGGGTACCCCACGTCAGAGATGGTTTAGTAAAAAAAACTGCCTCGATGAAATACTCGACTTGTTTGAAAGATTTCAAAATCCTAGACGTTGGTTGTGGAGGAGGGTTGTTTTCGGAGGTGAGTTCTTTCATTCATACGTGACCTAGAAATTTACGCTGTCTATGGTTTACTAAAAAATCTAACTAATCAAAAACATAAATGTGAAATGAGAGGCAAGTTCAATAATATCTATTTAGCTATTGACTCCAACGACAAAAGAAATGAGATCTAAATGAGTGCCAAGTTCAATGCTCAGTCCTGAAATTGATTTGAAAAAATATATAATTTCTTCTTATAACTTAGGATAATATTATATTGTAGCCTAAGGTTTGACTTGGCTAGATTTCATTTACGAATTATATAGCCTTCGCAATTTCTATGCCTGTTACTAGTCGGTTCTTATTTTATTATTCCGAAAATTTGGCTTGCTGGTAGAAACTAGCCATCGAACATAATAATTCGTATATTCGCGATTTTCACCAACTATAAAAGGTCAGATACTTTTAACAAATTCTAACTTTGTAGTACCATCGAGGACCGATGATAATACACTAATTCGATAAGATCCATTTTTTCAATTAGCAAAAGCAAAAGCGCGATTTTTAGTTTTTTTAACTATCAATCATTATTTTCTTTCTCTTTATTTTTATGACGACCCATAGAGACTAAATATTATAATTCCGAAAGTTTGTAAGAATGTATGAATTCATAGATCTATGGATTCATGCATGTTTGTTACTCTTTCACACAAAAACCACTTAATGGATTTTGATGAAACTTTTCTATAATATAGCTTACACATCAGAATATCACATAAGCTATAATTTATCTCCGTTCACGTTGTCCCAAAGGAATGGCAAGTAAGCGGGTGAAACCGCGGGGCGCTACAATATACTAGATATTGTACATTATACAAAGACAATATTTGTCTTTCTAGTCTAACCGCGGGGTACCGTATCACCCAGTTACTGGGTTGTGGAGGTCCGACAGCAGTCGCTCCATGTAAAATACTGGTATTCAGCTGAATCCGGTTAGACTGGAAGCCGACCCCAATATATAGTTGGGAAAAGGCTAGGATAATGATGATGACAAAGACAATATTTTACCGCTTATACTATAGCTTATTTTTTAACAATTATACATGCATATTATATAAAAATAATTATCCTGAAATAAACAGTCAATTGAGCAAAGTTAGTGACTTGAATAATGCCCAGATATCCAGGGTCCTAGATTACATACTAGGTAATCTATATTAAGTTCCCAATTAAGTACTTAGTTCTACGAATAACAATCTTAGTTCAGGACGCAAAACTCTTCAGTAATCTTATACGGCAAACTCTCTAGTGATTATGACATGTATAATGTAAACTAGCTGTTGCCCGCGGCTTCGCCCACGTTAACTTAGATTTACGGATGTATCCGATTTATGATAATTTTATAGCCTAAGTCACTCCTTGTCACATTTGCTATCTGCCAGTGAAAGTCCCGTGAAAATAGATCATACTGTTTCAGAGATTAGCCAAACCAAACAAACAGACAAAAATTGTAACAACATATGTTATTTTAGTGTAGGTACCGTATATATCATGCTTATTGCATGTAAAAAGTTGTTATTTTAATATTACAAACACACTCCATTTTCATTTATATGTAAGCAGATACTCAATTCCATTATAAAAATATTTTTGTAATTTTGTTATTATATCTGAAACTGCTTATTTTTTTCTGACATTCCTAGTGTTTTTTATCCATTTTATTATAAGTCCCGTTGCCGGGATTTCCGTGATAAAATCTATCTTATGCCGTTTCTTTAAGCGTAGACCATGTGACCTCCTTTAACTATATTTTCACCAAAATGTCATCCAAATCGGTTCAGCGGTTTACACATGAGAAATATCACTTCAAAAAAAGAATAATAAAATGCGATAATAATATTATATTATACTTCATTCTTATCTGTTCTTAAAGGAGTTGGCTAAGTTCGGAGCAAAGGTAACAGGAATAGATGCAAGTAAAGAACTTATAAAGCTGGCAACTCGACACAGCAATGACAACAGACGCCTCGATAACAACAGACCAACATACATCTGTACCACGATTGAGGTCAGTATGGCCATCTCTGGCTTGGTGTTGCCGAATCCCCACCATGGTTGAAGCCTTGTCGTGGCGGTGAGCCTCAATAGCCTATAGTGTACCCAGCAGCTTGGGCGAAGCGAATTGAGCCTCTTTGTACCTCTCTTATTAGAAGAGGGGGCAAAAGAGCAGGGGACAAGGGGCGAGGACAGGAACCTCGCCTCATTTCACTGTTCTGTTCTGAACACGAGACTATCGTTCGCTCATTATGAAGGAAAACATCGTGAGGAAAGCTGCAACCTGGTGAGATCAAAAGTCTTTGAACCATACCACATTGGGCCAGCGCCTTAGTGAACTATGACCCGATACCCTCCTCGCCAGATTTCGAGGAGGAGACCGTGCCCAGCAGTAAGACAATTATGTCCTATTTATACTAATAAAGGTTGCTACTTTTTTAAATATTTACGCTATTAGTACCTGTAAATAAATTTTTATGAACTTACCACGAGAGGAGTTGTTATATATTTGTTATTCTATAAAGTAATGTAATATGTATGTATTACTCAGGAACATGTCAAGCAATACCCTGAACATTATGACGCAATAGCGGCGTCAGAGGTACTTGAACATGTGATGAATAAGGACGTGTTTTTGGAGGCGTGTGTTAAAGCTGCGAAACCTGGTGGTAAACTGTTCATCACAACACCAACACGATCAAGAACAACTCAAATACTCGGAATATATCTCGCTGAATATATATTGAAAATCGTCCCAAAGGGAACCCACCAATACGAGAAGTTTATGACGCCAGCTGAACTCAAGTATTTTCTAGAAATAAGTATGTTCACATGTTCAGTTTTTATGATAATAGTAAGAAACTTAAACATGGGCATCACGATTCAAATTATTCAATTCGCATCACAGCCTTGCTGTTTTCCAATAATAAAAAATACCTCATTCGTCTGTCGCTATAACGAGGACAACTTATGTAGCGGGTAATCTTACTTACGTTCAATGGCGTGAGTCGTGACTAACTTAGCATTTGGTGTTGGCACCAATTAAAAGAACGAATATCTAGCTTCCTTTTTTTTCGTTCTTGACGAATGTGCCTATGCCATCGTAACAGTGCTACTAACATTATGTATTATATAAAGCTATCCTATTTCTTAGATAAGCCATCTGCTCATCTACTCTTACCAACCAACCAGCCAGCAGCATAAGTCCATTCGAAAAAAAACGCTTTCCTGCTTATAACTTCTTTCTTAACAACCTGTGTCTGATGATAATTACACTCGAATGATAGTCTACAGATAATGAATATTATAATTTTAATTCGTTACAGACGACTGTGAAGTAACATCGACCCGAGGAATGGCGTATCATTTTTGGTCAAACAAATGGGCCTGGGTTGAAACACAAAAATTACATTTTGCGATTGAAGCTGTAAAAATGAAGTAAGTAACTTCATTTTTTTTCGGCATAAATAAAACATTCCATTAAAAATTGTGATAAGTATCTAATTCATATTAAATTGTAAAAAAATGTATGAAATAAAAATATAAATAATTCGAAGAAGCTTACCCTATACTTTAATCGTTTAAGGTAATAAAGTAAATAACCTTATAAAGTGCTATATTATTCCTAATAAGAGTGTTTTTTTTTGTTCATTTTAATAACAAATAATAAAAGCTTATTTTTAAAAAGGTATTTTTTTATTAATTTTATTATACTTTTCAGTATTTTAAATTTAATAATAATAATAATAAATAACTTTATTTGTGAAAAACATACTTACTGCGAAATAAGTATACAAGAATAAAAACACAAGTATATAAAAATATATAACAGAACATAAACAAAAAAAACTAAGTTAAAAACATTGTGTGCATAATATTATATTTGATCATGTTGTTTCCAATTGTATAGGACAAAACGGTTTATCCCGCAGAGGTCTACGTAGAGGGATAAGGGCTTCAGTACAACCGTGTTCGCCCTTGTACCCTGAGGCGCAACTAAACGATATAAATTGTACAACCTCATACTAATCATCAACCCTCGGCACATGCTCACCTTGCATTGGGTCATCCGTCTAACCAATCAGTATGTCTGATTGCTTAGATAGATGACCCAATACCACAACTGAACAAACTTTTTAGAGTTTTGTTGTCCAACCCAAATTTGTTGGAGTTGCATATTCACGCCAACCAAGATACTCGTCAAGACGAATCAATCAAGCCCAAACTCGATGCGGTGGTGTCGCTTAATTACGGAGATCCTTTAGCCACTTTCCAGCTTCATCATCAGACCTTGGTTGCCATAATATAGTATCAAAGTGCTCATCAAGACGAATTAAACGAGCCCAGGCTCGATGGGCTTGCGTCGATTAATTACATAGTTCCTATGGCCACCTTTCAGCTATATCATCAGATCAGTTCTATGTCATAATAATATTGAATTAGATCCGGATAGCAATGCAATTTATACAAAATTTTAGCTAATTCGGAAACCGGGCAGTGGATCAAATTTAGCTTGCAAGGTTAAGTAAAAACTTGTAATAAAAGCTTATTGTAACATAAGACAGTGAGAAGACAATGCTAGCTTTATTCAGGCTGGCGAAACTCCTATACAAAATAAACGATGTATGAAACGGACGTCCTTTTTAATGGCTGCTATAATCCGATAAAATTAAGAAGAACATTATTAACTTTGGACCTACATTATTACCGATGGCTCTTCTACATATAGATGGATTATATCGACCGCCATTTTGATTTTTGACAGAAAAATTGAAAAAGTCAAAAAGTGATATGAGATGGACGGTTATTGCAGATAAAAGATATTGTGTTTTTTAAAGTTACATTTTCACGTGTTTATTACATAAAAGTGTAATATTAATTAGTTATAGTCATTTTGTGAGTGATTCTCAGAGATTCAAATAGTGTTTCTGTAAAACAATATGAGAAAAGTAGCTTGTGAGATTTGTGGTATAAAAACATGCCGGGTTGGTAACAAACGTATTTTTATGGTAAAATATCCATTAGATAAAGATCGGCAAGCTAAATTACTTATTTAATCCATAAAGGAAGTCAATTCTAGTAGAAAATAAAGAGGTTTAAAATAAACTTGTTATAAAAACTTCTTGTAGTGCTTACCCATCAATCAGAATTTATCGACATCGATGTATAAACTCAGACTAATTATTCTATTATAATATATTATAACGTAAGCATTACATGCTGTTTGAGTCATTTAGTTAAATTTTAAGATTCAACTTATCATTCACTTTTAAGGTGTAAACAATGGGTCAAAGCGATATCTTATTTCAGATTTCCAAAAGATGTTAATTTAAAGAATACCTGGACCCTGATTGACAAAAATGCATATTTACTTGTGAAAATTGTTATAAACTTATACGTAAATTTAAGAAACAAACATATTGCTAAAGAAAAGCGAAGTAATATTTCTAAGAATTTTTTTTAAATAAAAATTATAGTGTTTGAAAATAAATGATTTTGTGAGAATTTGAAGTTTCTTTTCCGTTAATTCGTTAATTATAGATTTATTAAAACAATCTGTGTATCATTTACCCTTCATTTGTTTGTTTTTAAAATAAAATTCGCACTATAACGAGTCTTTAAAAGGTCGATATCGATAAATTTTCACTAGTCCTAGCCCAGTACTAACTAGTTATGACATTATTTTGGCAGTATGTACCGCCAGGCGCCATGGTTCTGTCTGTTAGGTTGGTATTGGTTTAGAGTGCACGTTCATACATCGTTTTTTTGTATGGCAGTCCCGTCTCTTAACGTTAGTTTTACATACTCTTTGGCTTTATTAAATAAAAAAAGATGGATAAGACAACGGCGAGAAATATTTATGTGGGCCGTTGTGATTATTTGGTTTTCTTTTAATTAATTGGTATTCTGTTTTTTTTTTTTTTTTCATCGCAGTAGTTTTCCATTATGTTAGTGTAAAGTACGGTTTTGAGTAGGTGAAATGAGAAGTGATAGTTGTTTGATGAGGACTAGAAGGGCGAAGGCGTGCGCCTTTCTTTCGGCGAATTGTCTTGGAGCGCTTTTCTTTATGGGACTGTTCTGGCGGTTTTCTATAGTGTTTGTTTGAAAAACTTAATCCATATACTATCACAATGGGATTGGTGGCAAATATTGTGGTGGACTGTTCTGGATGGATAGTAAAGTTGATTGATGGTGACGTGAAGGACGAGGCCATGCCCCTTGGCGTTTCCACCGTATATTTTACAACAGAAAAGGTAGCATGGCCCTTGGTCTTAGCCGGTTTCAATAGGAACGAAAAAACAAAATATATTTGACATTTGTTTAATTCGAATTTCGATAGGTAAATATTCTTATATTATAGTTCTTATTTCCATTTCATTCTTATTTAAAATCCAAATAGGAAAACGATTATTTATTACCATTAATGATAATACAACCCGAAGATTACGAATTGCTACAAGTACTATTTTTTTACTAAAAAAACTACCGTAAATATTGCGGCACTTCTATTGTTTACTATAAGAAATTTCAAGAAATGAACAAGAAAATATTACAAGCGCCTTTCTTTAAGTTAATACTAACATCAAACTCGTAAGTAATAACAATTTATTATTTAAATTTAACTATTATAATACGTTACATAAATGTATAACTTTTAATATATTCTATAGGTTAAGAGCAAATATTGTTACAAATGTACAAAGGAAGTTGGAAAATTCAAATCAAACCACAGTTGATTCAAATGAAGTTAAAAAACACTCACAATTATCGAAAGAATGGTGGGACATAAATGGACCTATGAAAGCTCTCCATAGCTTTAATCATGTCAGGTGAGAATACATACATAGCCAAATTTAAATTAACTGAATTACTACATTAAATAAATTTCATAGTAAATTGGAATTTTGTTCTATAAATTACTGCATTTGATAACGGTTTTTACGAGGTCATGTTTATATATTAGTATATTATAAGAATGAAGAGCTAATGAGCTAAAACTCTAGTTTCTCTTCAAAACATATAAATCTTCCGCCTTTTTTAAAATAAGATTTAAGAGTGGAGGCTGAGTTTAGAAAGTCGGCCATTAACCAAGTTGAAAGACAGTGTCTGTGCAGTGGCCAGGGATTGGATATTTTCATGTTAATATGTTTATGGCTATATTCGTTATTAAATGGATTATTATAATGATAATTCTTATTATATAATTATCCTACATATTACAGTAGAACCTCGTTGAGTTAAAGTCCAAGGGAAACACAAAATATTTTAAGTTATCAAGGGTCATATTAGTGATAGGTTAAGGGACGGGAACATATTCTTTTGAAGTTATAAGAGGTTTTTAAGTTATTGAGGTTTGAGTTATCGAGTTTCTACTGTATTTTATTTACTGGTTTCTTTTATACTTTTTGTATTTAGCAGTAAATGAATTTGTTTATGTATTAATATTATAATACATCCCATGTTATCTCAATATTATAATAGTTACTACTTTGCTTTTCTGTGTCATGAGAATCTGATGTTAATTTTTTTATAGGTTAACACTACATTTATTTTAATTAAAAGGATATTTAACATAGTCTTAGTCCTATCATGACCATTGTTTCTGTAAAGCATCTGAAAGGACTGGTACGTAAAAATCTTAGTAAACCAAGACAGAATCCATAAAAAGTTGTTTGTTTAAATGAGTTAAATTCTAGGAAACAATACAGACTCATGTATTAATGA
This sequence comes from Lycaena phlaeas, assembly GCA_905333005.2. Taxonomy (NCBI): domain Eukaryota; kingdom Metazoa; phylum Arthropoda; class Insecta; order Lepidoptera; family Lycaenidae; genus Lycaena; species Lycaena phlaeas. The sequence continues at coordinate 6,443,489 of HG995176.1, forward strand.
TAAATAAAAATAAGTTTAACAAAATAAATACAGAAACAAAAATTCTTGTTTCAGAGTGCCTTTTATAAGAGATGGACTTATATCATGCTTACCTAATGAACAAACTTCCTTGCCTCTAAAAAATAATTCAATTTTGGATGTAGGTTGTGGTGGAGGAATCTTGTCAGAAGTAAGTTGGGACAACGCACACATTGCCAACCTAGGCAATTTGATATATACTTTTATATTTTTAGATATATACATACTATGAATAAATGATGCCCAGACAACAAAAATGATAACACAAAAAGTAGCAATCATGGGTCACTAACCACTACATGAACAATCAAATCAATATGTATTTAGGTTTTCACACATTAAAATAGTTGACTAAAAATGTATTCAAGTTATTTGTGTATGAAATACAAAAAAACTTAGTCTATATTATATGTATTTTCAGCCACTATCAAGGCTTGGTGCAAATGTCACTGGAATTGATGCTAGTAAAGAATTGGTAGAACTTGCTCAAGAACACAGCCAAGCTAACCACAAGTTGTTGAATAAACCATTGTACATTTGCACTACTATTGAGGTTGGTATGAAAATATCTTAGACAATTACTTTTGTTCATCACGCATTTAAAATCAATGTCAGGAAGCTTTGTATCATTACAAAAATTATAAAACTTGAAACATCAGTATTGTTTCCATATTGAGGCTAAGCCATTGCCAATTTTGTTGATGCCCTGGTTGGCTCAAAGCCAGACTTCTCACTTTTGGGTTTATATTTTGTAATTGCCACTCACCGTTGGTAAACATTGGTTGGCAAAAAACTAATCAGCTGAGTGGTTTCAACCTGACCTGACATGTGCTTAGATAATGTTGACTGTAAAAGTGACTCATTAAAATTAATTTTATTGTGAAAATTCAGATTATCAAAGTAGGGACCTAATTGAGTATTTATTTATACATTTTTGTTTTATTCCAGGAGCATTCATGTGACCACAAAGACACATATGATGGTGTTGTGGCATCAGAAATCATTGAACATGTCAATGACAAGGAGCTATTTGTAAAGTCATGTATCCATACGCTTAAACCAGGAGGTAGAATATTCTTCACCACACCAAATAGGACAAGACTCTCGCAAATACTAGGAATATGTGTATCGGAATACATCCTGAATATTGTACCAAGAGGGACACATGATTTTGAAAAGTTTACGACACCAAATGAATTAACTTTCATATTAGAAAGAAGTAAGTAATTGTATGTAATGGAATACACGACGGCTGGCCGGTCAGTCGAGTGGTGAGGCTACTTGACACTTTACGCAGCGGTCGCAGGTTCGAATCCCGCCAAGTGCAGATAATTTATATGAAAAATATAGGATATATATTAACATAGGGCCATGGTCTATCAGGGTCAACATAAAAAAGACTTGGAAGGATTTGTGTGTGGCATTTTTTTTTTTTTTTGAGAGATTTAATTTTTTCATTGGTTACGTTATATGTATTTATATTACTTAGGGCCTGTTTCACAATCTCCAGCTAAGTTCCCAATAGGCTATCGGCAACATATTTGACAGATGTTTGACAGATACTCCATACTCTATCTGTCAAATATGTTGCCGATAGCCTATTGGGAACTTAACTGGAGATTGTGAAACAGGCCCTTAGTCATTTAGAGTCAGATTCCAATCATAACTACAATCTATGATATTGATCTATGAATTCTTTGTTCGCGTCGTGTGCGTCGCATGCATCGAATAAGACAGATTTTATTATTATTTGTGTAGAAAGTCATACAACTTCATCCTTCGATCCGCATCGTATGGATCGCATTGATATGTTACCCTAAAGGCGCGGCTCCAATGCAGCACAAGCGTTTGTCAAATTTCGCTTTGCAAGAAAATTTCTTTTATTGTTTCTACTTCAAGTTTTAACTACTTTTAATTTTAACACAAGTGTGGTTTTTTTAACACCTCAGCCTGCATCGTAGTGAAGCCACGCCTTCAAACCACGAATCTTCATTTAGTTCTAAGGTTAATCTCTAGTAATGAGGTTCCTAAATTTTTGTAAATCGGAATCTTGTAAACTTTACTTTTAATAGTACTTAATATGTGGACAATATTAAAAATTTCAAGAGCGTGTGTGTAGCACTCCCCTCTTCATTGGTACCGCTATTTATACTTACACTACGATACTAACGTTAAAAAGGCCAGGACAAGCAGTAAAATTACTGGCAACTCTTGATACTATCTCATATAGGCTCTCTCTCGGTATATGCAAAGCGTATAAGTATATAACTTCGGCAAACAATTCAGACGTATATAGAAGAACAGTCCTTAAGCATCTTTTGTGCCGACTTTATTGGGGACATGTCCCCAGCGGGCCTAGTTCGTACTCGCTCGCTCTCGTAGGCTCATATGCTGGGGGTGGTGTCCTCGTCACGCCGCCAAGCAGACGTTTGCGTCGCACAAGTTTGTCCTCAAAGCGCCCATAAGAACTGTTCTTCTATATATGTCTGAGTTCTTTGACTTGGGATAGCCAGGGCCATTTAGAATTACATAAAGGTAAATCACAGTACATTTTTTTTTACAGATAACTGTCACGTGGAAGCCGTGTATGGTATCATGTATTATCCTATTTTAAATAAATGGGAGTGGGTCAATTCACCAACATTAATGTTTGCGCTGCAGGCTGTGAAGTGTGAAGAGCAAATCGAATAAATAAATATACATGTAGAGATTTACTATTTTTTTTAAACAATAACTTATTACTAATTAACTGCATTTGATTAAGGAATATAAAAAAGTATTTTAAAAAGAACGAGCGGCGGAATGTTTTTCTGAATTATTATAATTAAAAAATTTGAATAATTATATTTAAATATAACAGACATGTCTTTTCGTGAAACTAATAGGTAGGTATGTACAATAATATAATGCCATCACACATTTTTATTGGCTGAAAATAACCTAAATAATAAGGACTATCCAAAAATCACACCACGTTAACCTTGCCCTAGTTGGTAAGAACTTGTGTAACGGCTTCTGGGAACGGCAATGAATTGAAGAAATATTTATATAAACGTCCATAGCTCGATGCAGACGTCAATATTCATCATACATATTACCTACAGTCTGCGGGATTTGAACCCGCACCATTGAATAAATTGTCCAGGAGCCAACAACTCGACCAACCAACCATCAAATTAAACCTCACATTAAGGTTTTTTTAAATAATAATTTTGCGCATTAATATACCAACACCAATAAAGAAAAAATTAACGAAACTCACTGGCCCAGTAGAGCCATCTGCTCATCTACTTTTCTGATGTAGCTTTAAGGCCTTAAGGCCAACAGCATAGGTCCTTTCGAAAAAAAACATGGCCCAGTGCATGTAGGCCTAACAATATTTTCCTTTGCAAAATGACGTACAGACGATCCATATTTTACACACAGATAAATACCAGATCAGTGATGGTGTAGTGTTTTATGAACCATTTATATAATCGGAATATTTCCACATTCGAGGACACTATGGTAAGTCAAAGATTAAACATATTTGAAGTCAACTTTCTACTTTATTACACAACAATGCTGAGACGTTAAATGTACTTATTACATAAGTTGGATGCGATCACGATACGGCCTTTTTAGTGCTAATTGATAGAGACCCATGTTCCATTTCTGAAGTAACAGTAATCAGTACTCATGTTTATCTAAATACTAGCTGTTGCCCGCAGCTTCGTCTGCGTTAACTATGATTTATAACGTCGACTTAGCGGGATAGTATAAAGCCTTATAGCGTTTATCGATAAATAGGCTATCTAACACTTAAAAAATCATTTAAATCCGACCAATGGTTCCTGAGATTAGCGCGTTCAAACAAACCCTCGAAGCCTTTTTTCGTAAATAAATAGTTAGCCTATGTCCTTTCCCAAGCTCTGGTCTACATGTGAAATATATATCATAAAAATCGGTGTAGTGGTTTAGGCGTGAAAGCGTAACAGACAGTTACTTTCGCATTTATAATAATAAAAATATTAGTTGAGATGATGAAGACATATTTTTTAAGTCGAAAACTATACGTTACTACGGTCTATATTATAATATTATCTGTATTCTTCTTGGATTTTGACGATATTAATGTCACTTTAAATTCTCAAAATATGGTGTGGAAATAAAACAGAATATGGTGTAGGTAAATAAGCCATGTCTCTCATTAAGCTTTTTAAAATTCCTGCGAAATTGTTTAAAAAGGATGTTATTACTTTTCTTATGATAAGGAGACATGACTTAGGCGGTAAGTACTTATCTACTAAGGTAAATAGATGGGTTAAGGGTAAGCTTACGTTTTCTAATTAAATGGTACCTACGCCTCATTAGCAAGACAATTTTCTCGTGCTAAATAGATACCTACTTTTTTGGACTTTTAGCTGATATTTCTAAATATCCGCTTAGAAAGACGTTGATGAAACACGAAATATTTGATGAACATTCACAAAAAAACTCCATAATTTCAGACAACCATACATACAGCTCTGTAATAGACCCTTGTTTTGGAACTCATTTCTGTTGCACAATAAAAATTTGAAACTTGAGTAATGTACCTACTTAGTCTAATTTTCTCGCAGTTTAGTTTCCATTTCAATTTTATTACAGTTCCATTTCAGTTTTATTAGCAGCTATAACAAATTCTTTTATGAACATTTTCAGTTATTGATAACAAGCTCCGCTACATAGCTATTCGACCTAGCGCCTCCGTTTTACAAATTCGACAAAAACTGTGGTACTTCCTTGATTTGCCCGATTATTGTGAGGAAATATTAATATTGAAAAATGAAAATGATCAAGAAATACCTTTGACGGATTTGCGTAAAGGGAACGATCCACAACACCCCTATGTTCTAGAAGTTTGGCTGCCAGGGAGACAATGTAATTGTTTGCAAATACATAGTATTAAATTAGCCTTACCTACTCATACAGCGTTCTTTACTGTTGGTGACTCTTCGAGGGAAGCTTTATATGCCCTCTCCCATAGATTTATAAATAAAGACAGATGGAGCATGCCGAACACGCGAAGTGACGCCACTAAAGCGAATACCGATACAAAAGCGCGCTCAAGAGCTTGACATAGCGTCATACTCTAAACGCCTATTAGAGTGTAAACGCTTTTGAATTAGTATTCGCTTTGGTGGCGTCACTCGCGTGTTCGGCATGCTCCATCTGTCTTTATTTATAAATCTGTGCCCTCGCCTAACTATATTTGACATCACAATCTTGCTTATTTTTGTTAGTTGTTAGTGCTTAGTTCCGGAATAAGCAGGCGTAATTATAGATCATAGATCTACTATGATCGCAAAACAGTATGAGTTGCCAGAGTTTAACATTAGTACTATCTACTTCAAACTATGTTTATTAGCAATATTGACCATTTACCATCTTGAACTATACTAGTATGATTAATTAAACTAACAAGGACAAAGTTAGTCGAACCATAGAGGCGCTATCCATACGTACTATATATAATATTGCCGTCAGACAAATCACATTGGCATTTAACGTTACCGAATATCACGCGAAGAATAGGTAAGCGTGTTGACATGACATTGAGTCAGTCACACACTCATAGGAACAGATGGCCGATAGACCAATAAGGTTTAGCTGTGGAGGTCGCGTGGCCAATTGGATGGAAAGATAATCTCCGTGCACTGGTCTGTTAGTTTTGGATGAGAGTGGCAAAGGATCAGCCGTCTTGTCGTTCATTAAATGAAGCCTATGTTCAGCTATAGGCATAGATGACGATGATGAAATGACGTTATAGTTTCGATGATATATTAGGATCTTGGTACAAGCTCTTGATATACCATAATAACTGATAACAAGGCGTTTCAGCTTCAAGGATGCTAACGTTGAGCGAAAATAGATCTTCAATTATAAGCGACCACACTGAAATCACATCTGAGGCAAATATAAAAGATATTCGGCAGCAGAATAAAATGTGTAAGATCTTGAATATAATTACAGTACCAGCAATTTAAACTCACCTAAATGCCATGATATAGTCCACCTAAAACTAAATATATATAATAATATAATAGTTTTGTATAATATACAAACCATGGTTAGGACACAGTAAGAATAATACAGAATTATAATTTATATTTTGTTCAATCCGGTGAAGCTAAATTTCTGGTACTGAATATATTAGTTAAGTAAATAATAATAATAATATCTATGGACGCTTTAACACCACGTCAATCTGGTCCCGGTACCGGTACCGGTGAAGGAAAACATGGTGAGGAAACCTGCATGCCTGATGAGATTGAAAGTCTTTGAAGGTATGTGAAGTTCACCAACCCGCACTGGGCCAGCGCGGTGAACTATTGGCCCATTACCCTCCTCGCCTGATTTCGAGGAGGAGACCCGTGCCCAGCAGTGGGACATTAAAGGGTTGATACTTTACTTTTTTTTACAATCTGGTCCCGTGCTAAGTTTTAAATGACTAATAATCAAAATTTGTTTAGAAGTTCTATTTTCAATACATCTTTAATTGCAGATATTTTTGTATTTATAAGCTGTAGAGTTGTATTTATATTATGTTCTATCTACCTATGGGAAGGGCGCTTTGCCTCCTGTATTACGCTCCCGGCTGCATCCACCATGATTGTTTCTCCCGTGAAACAGCTTTGCTGTGTTTAGTTTAGTTCGGAGAGTAGACAGAGTAGGCAGTGTAATAATGGGCACGAATCTTAGCATATTATATCTCCGGAAAGCAATACATAAATAAGTTACCTGGTCTAGTTTCAGTAAAACTAGTTTATGTTGATGGGCGTCGCTCACTTACCGTTAACCCTTTAACCGCCCGACTTCAAATCAATTGTCGTGCCCGCAGCGCCCGGCGCTGTGAAACTAAAAATATCGTTTTTGATGGGAAACAGCTTAATAAATAAAAAATCGCACTAAACGAGTTGTGGTTTTCGGTCGGAAATATACGACGCAAGCGAATGGAACCCGAAAATATTTGTCGTAAGCGGTTAAAGGGTTAAGTGGCATGTCTGCCAGTTTGCCTATCTATATATAATTCTAGATAACCTATCCAACTATAACAAAAACCTATTAAATATTTTCTTAGGCATGAAAGTGCATGAAAAACCGACAGGCGTGGGCAATTTACTATCAGAATACAAGAAATCCGACCTTTCTTGTAAGATATCAACATCGACGCTATTCTTCAAAATCCACGGAAAAAAGAGCAGAGACAACTTCGCGAATCTTCTGTTGAAAATACAAAACGATCTCACAACATTGGGCAATAAATTGTCTAATTTAGAAAATCGTATACAGTTATAGCTTTAATCCTTACGGCTTACTGATATTGTGTTGTAAGTACCTTTGTGATTACTATTTTTAAAAGGAATATAATGAAATAAAAATAAAATTTTATGAAACATTTTATTTTAAAACTTTAAATAAAATAATTTAAAAGCCAATAACAAAAGCGTCCATTAACACTCGTTATATACATATAAAGATAAGCTTAAATGAGCACCCTGTATACACTATATACAGCTTACAACCACGGAATATAAAACGAGGTAAACATTATTGCGACTAGCACAGAGCGAAACTTATTGAAATATTCAATTCCAATAATACACAACATGCGCAAAAAATCTGTTAAATCTATACTAACTGTAACCTGCGGTTCCACTCGCATATACCCTTGGAAATTAAAACCTTATAAGAACGAATATAGCATGGATTCATTAGAATCTCTCATTAACTCATTATGGATGTGTTTTGTTACTCTTTCACGCAAAAACTATTAAATTGGTTCTGATGAAACTACAAATAATATAGCTATAGCTTATAAATCAGAATAACACAAGCCCTAATTTATCCCCGTGTTCCAGGGGGAATAGGAGTGAAACCGCAGGCCAATGCTAGTATATTATGTGCGAAAAATCAAATATTTTTAAATATCTACATTTTGGATATTAAAATATAATTTACATAATATTATGTCTGCGTTCTTGCATTTTAATTCTATTTATATAAATGTATTGTGATGTTTTTTTTATTTTATTCCCAAGGTATGAAGATTTAATGATTTCCGCAGTACATATTTTGACAATAATATGTAGGTACTTCAAAATAATCATTTTTTCATTTTATAAGCATCTACAAAACGTATCGATATAAAATACTGGGGATTTTTAAATTTCCCTTCATCAAGACAATGTAGAGTATAGATTTGCCTAAGTATAAGTATAACATTATATAGGTGTTAGTAGTTAGCATAACTCTAAATTCTAACAATGGCCTCTTAAACTAATAAAACGTCTAAAAATATAATTGGGATATACAAAATACGAATAAAAATATATTAATTTTTGGTTATCATCAGACCAAATATAATTTTACTAAATTGTACTTACTACGTGTTACCTGAATGCCAGCATGTTGCGTAATGACAAATAATAGCTGTACAGATAAAGAACAAATACAGACCACAAATATTTAGTATTGAGGTACTGTTTTTTCACTGCCGACTGTGTATTCTGGAAGAAAAAATATATAGTGACAATATCAATTAATATAGTATAATGGAATCAATATCTATCTACTAATATTAATAGATGTATGACAAACTAAACGCGAAAGTTTGTATGTTTGGATGTTTCTTACTTTTATTTTTATACGATTTCAAAAAAGGAGGCGTTTCTAAATTCCACTGTTTATATTCTTTTAATAAAACTATACATTAATAGCTTATACATTATAGAGATTATTCAAATTCCTCATTGGACAGTGGCTACAACTACCTGATATAACAAGTCTCAAAAAGACAGGGCCGTAGCTAGGGGGGAGGCACATTGTGGGGCAATGCCCTACCTTGAAATCACTATGACCTACCTTAAAAATTGCAAAAACTAATATAAATTATAATGAAACGAATACGACTTTATCTTCCGCCCTACCTGTAACAAATGCTACCCTACCCCAAATTAGGCTCTAGCTCAAGGCTCGCAAAGCCGCCATCATTATGTAGCGTCAAGTTCTTAAATCAGGTTAGACCTAGTGATATAAATATCACTCGTAAATCTTGACTGTGTCCGTTCACTGCTGAATATAAGCCTCCCTCAATGAAAGCCAGGTCCCACATGCTACGTATGTAGCTTTCTAAAATTTCAAACACAACTTTTCAGTAACGTGATAATTATCATATCACGGAGTTGTATTTACTTGTCGAAATAACTCCGAATATTTTTACGTATTTTGCCATTCTTAAATAAGAAAATGTATTATGTAAAAACTTAAGTACGGTCTATGGCGAAATTATTTTGGCTACACGCTTAGATGTTCACTTTAGCCAAGTAAATCTGCCCAGTCATTTCCAAGTTCATATAGCCAAGATTTCATCGTGATTATTATCAGTGGGCTTAGTGACGTTAATCGAGGCCTCAATTGAGATATAGACACAAGGGCGTCGCCAGCCGATGGTTCAGGGGGGGGGGCAAGATGACTTTACCTACTACAATTCATACTTTTCTCATTCTCTATGAATGAGAAAAGTAGATAGAAGTCGTAGCGCGGTTACATGTTGCTTCCCCACTCCCCCTCTCCCGCTTCAACGATAGAGGCAGAGCGTAGTTGAGCGTACGGAATATTAGGAGTAGAATTGGTGAATTTATTCGAGTTTCGACGTACGGGAAAGATTGTTCAAGGCTTGAACTTCAAGGAAATCAACTCAAAGGACTTTGGTTGCATTATATTTGGCAACTTTTTTAGAATCTCTAGGGGGGGGCAGTTGCCCCTCCCTGCCCCCCCTTGGCGACGCCCTTGTATAGACATATAATATTTACCGTATCTATGGCATAATCTGTGGCATATTTTTTTAACGACTAGCCGTTGCCCGCAGCTTTATCCGTGTTAGCCTAAATTTACAGCAATAACAGCCGTATCTGACTTGATGATTATTTGTTTTTAGCATATGTTACTCGTTTTAACATGAGCTATCTGATAGTGAAAGTCCGAAGTGAAAAAGTGAAAATTCGGCAAAACCATTTCAGAGATTACCCGGATCAAAACAGACAGACGGACAACAATTTTAAAAACTGCGTTTTTGATATACACATACCATAGTTTACTTTAACGCGCATTAAGCGAAAAAAATTTAAATTATAGACTTTTTTTACACATTTCATTTCAGTTTTATACCCATTTTATTACTGAGAACGTGATTATTTTCATATTATGATCATAATAATATAACAAAATACACGGGCATATTACATTAGTAATTGTCTAGTTTCACTATTTATAACAATGAACACATGGAATACATGTTAAATAAATATGTAGAAAATTCTACCCACAATTAGTATGCCTCACTCGAGTCCATACATCATTAGGAAACCTCCACAGCTACGCCGATTGTCTGATTAAGTATTCTGTCAAGTACTGCTTCGTGATTACTTTATTTACTACTATATAACCAACTACTTATATAGTACATACGAGTCTGGCCTTGAAAATCTCCAAAGCCAGAGTTATCGAGAAGCATAAAAAATTGACTCGCCGTTTATATGTACATATTTCATTTTTTGTAATAGAATAATTAAATAGATTAGTTCCACTAAATTTGTTTCGCCGATTCTTATCAGTGGGCTTGCTTTGGAACGGGTGGTAAACTCAATTGACGTTCAAAAATATACTTTGATATGACTACTATTTTGAATAAAATTTTTGACTTGACTCAAGTCAAAAACATAGTCATAGTCAAGTCAACTTGACTTGACTATGTAATCGTTATCAATCTAATCTATATGTCGCAGTCATCTGGTTGAATCAGTTGAAACACCTTGACGAGTTGTCCTTTAGTCATCCAATTAAATGTCGTCATTCGATGAGCGCGCTAGTCATACAATCAAATGACTGATTCAACCAGATAACTGCGACATATACATTACCGAACATAGACCCTCAATGAACGCAAAGACGGCTGATGCCATAATTTATCTTCTCTGAGTAGCAGGGCTGGTCTGGTCGATCATTGAGTCGGTGTGGACGGTTAGAGGCTATTAAATTAACAAGTTATCATTTATAATGATAAATTATCATGTTCTAATATGATAAAATCAGTAACGTAACATGAGAATTATTGATAAATATGGTTGTTCGCATACCTATGAAAGATTAAGAAACATCCTATTTGCTGTTGTTCTCTACATCAAAGTATAAATAGTAAAAGTAAAATCATTCTTACCTTATATTCAAGCCGGTATATGCTTTCCATACAACATTTGGTCATAACCATGAATCCACACATTCGTTCCTGCATGCCTAACGCATATTCTATACTACGAATTAAGTCATTGGTTTTTAGCACAAGTAATGCTTGCCGGTCGACATGTTCTAAGCACTGGGTCACATGATGCAAGAAATTGGGCAATTCATTTTGGAATGTAGATTTCTGAAATTTTAAATTGACGTTATGAATGTAATACTCAAAAAATGCATCAATAGCATCTAATATTTAAATATATAAGTGTATAATATGACTCTCCAAACTCTCTGCTAGGAGTCATAAGTGGTCACTACAGACAAAAAAGATCAGACAGGTCATTATCATCATCATAACCCAAAATATTAAATAGAGATTCATAAATTTCATCAAACAGTATTTAATGAATATATGTATTTTAAATCAAGACTAAAATTTTTATTAATAAAAAGTATGCTAAAGAATAAAATATCATGCATACACATTTCAAACATGAATCAATAAGCTGACCTATACAATAACTTAAAATTTCCTTCTCTCCTTCTCTTATAATATCCCCCTTTAATCTATTTCTATTTAACGTTACAACATTACATCATCATTATAAGTATCAACAGCCATAGTTCCCACGGCTGTATTATTAATAATTACCAAAAAAATCTACAAATCCCACCTCGTAGTTTACGGTTCATGTGCAATATAAGTTATTTTAAAGTTCAATCTGTAAATAGAACATCAAGAAATTTCGACTATAGAAGTAATTATTACACAAACCTCAGAATCCGATGGTTTCGTTTTATCAATTCCTTTTAATATAACATCCCACGGCCTTCCAGTTACCATGCAAGCAAACAAACCGTACAAATCTTTTTGTATACCTAAATGCTCAGCATGTTCCTTGATCTGGTCTTTGTCTCTTGCTATTATTGACAACCACAGCTTTGAATAGTGGTAACGAAATTTATCCGTCAATTGCTGAAAAGATATACTTTTGTTACTGCTCGGAATCTGTTGCTCTTTTCTATAAATATTGAATTTCACCAATATAATTACTGTATCATCATCACCAGCCTTTATCCGTCCACTGTTGAACATAGGCCTCCCATGGCCAATCCATGTTTGATGCGAGTGCCAAGGGATTGCATCAACCATCTTAGCATTTATTGAGGAAGACCTATGAATTACTATATACTTAATATACATTTACAATTACTAGATTAACCAAAATGATCTGAAAAAGTGGATTTTTAAATAACAATGATTAAAATATACTTACAGCATACAACCCATGGTCAAGTAAGTAAACAGTCACATCTTTGTCCTCAGGGCTTTTTTTAACAAGAATGTTACCTGGGTGAGGATCGCTGTGTACAAATCCAGTAACGAATATCATGTGAGAATACAGGTCACCTAACTTTTTACATAAGTTAGCTCTGTTAATTTTGTGTTCCTTGAAAAAAAAATGTCATAAATTTATTATTAATTTGAAACGACTCACCAATAACCTTTTCTGCTTGTCACAATCCTGAAGTATATTCATGGTTTATAACGGGCTCAGTGGATTGCTTTGAGGCAGAGGTCCAATAGTAGTTTGATAGTGACTGATAATATCGAAAACCAGACCTATCGAGCAGCATTAAAAATAGACTTGCTAATTATGAATGTATGTATCATCATTATCATCGCTAACATTTATCCATCCCATACTGACCGAAGACATAGACCTTTCTTAATGAATGAATATATATTCATCATCCTAGTTGAGCACCAGGGGGTAGGCCATCTTGTCAATCATTAAAAAGAGCATAAACATAGAACGCATATTTCTTGAATATTAGGCTCAGGTAACCAAGTTATATACAAATAACTACTTACATCTAAATATTGAACATTGTTGACTTGACCACCAGTTACATATTCCATAACTAACACTCTTTCTGAACTATAGTCCCAAAATATTTTTGGTACTTTCAACCATTTATAGTTACTAAATAATTCTGCAACTTTCTCAGCATTCTTGCCCTCTTGCAGAAAATTTAATTCTTTTGCAATATTCTTCTTAGTTTCGTCTACAAGCCATTGCATTTGAAAATCTGGAAATACTTTTGACATTGAGTAAATAATAAATTCCATCCATTTTAAATCAATTTTGATGTTCTTTCTAACAAAATGATGTTGAACTTTTACAGCAACTTCAGTCCCATCTTTTAACTTTGCCCGATGCACTTGTGCAAGTGACGCTGTTCCCAAGGGTTCCGAATCAAATTCTTCAAACAAATCATTAGGCTGTAACAAAATTAATATCTTATTAAAATAATTATATGAAAATCACACCTAGCAAATTGAACACAAAGGTTGGCATGATAACAATATATTATTTCTACACATTTAACCTCTGACATGATTCAGGAAAATGTACTGATGTAAAGAGGCATATGACAAGGAAAAACATTGTAAAAGATAACAATACTACCCACTTTTATATCCCTTAGTCAATATTATAGGCTAAACATTTTTCTTATAATAATAAAAATTAAGAATGGTTTAAAATTCATAAACTAGAAATACAATAATTGTAGTATTTTATACAAATAACTTACATCTTTCTTGAGGTCTTCCTTAATCACCCTATACAGTTCTTCCACAGTATTCTTTGGAGCATCTTTGTGTAAAACTCTCATTGTATGCACATATTCACTTGGTAACAAATAATCAAGTGCACCAACATGTTGCCCAACCTTAATGTATACCCCTTTATTGGCTATACACAGTTCCAATAGTTTATTAGCTCCTATTTGGTGCGCTTCCCTTTTAATTTGTTTATATTCTGTGGAAGCTTTGTCCCATTCTTTGCTGTATAACATACGTTTATAAGTTCTTCCAATATCAATTGCCGTGTAAGCAGTCCTTGTTAGTCTCACAATGGCCAATGAATCATAGTCCGTGTCGTTATATTTAAAAGCCACTATTGTGCCACCAATAGCCACACTACCATACAACCCATATTTCACTGCACGAGGGATACTTCTAGTTAACATTTTTTTTAATGAATATTTTATAGATCTTTCGTATTGCTATGACACATTTGATGAATATCTATTTTTTAATATAACTCTTATATTGCATCATTTTATTTATTGATTTATTTGTTCAATTACACAACATAAGACGTAAGATCTATGAAGAATAGTTTTCCACTCCCCACTGGACATTGGAATTTGGAAGAACTGTCACTGTCACCTGCCAAGTAGATTGAACTGTCAAGTGTCAATTGTAATATATTTTTCTTTTATTTGTATAGGCTAAGATGCGAGGCCAAACTACCAATACGCTGCGCGATTAAAGCCTTTTCATAAAAATAAAGATTAAAAAAAAAAAAAACCAAGACGGTCGTTAACTATATTTAGTCTGTAATATGGAAAAAGACTTCGCCTTTTACGTCACCATCAATCCACTATAATGTTCATCTGACAATTTAAAAAATTAATTTTAAAATACTCCTTAGGTTTAAATTTATTCAAATATGAATATTTCAGGAAAAAAACCAGCGTTCTATGTTATTTTTATATTTTTTAAAGCTATTTGACATATTCGCTTTAGAACGCAGTGACGTCAGGAGGTGCACAAAAAAACATTTTAAGATTAGGTTTATTTTCTAAATTTTTAATTTTGTCAAAAATTATCAAGTATAATGGGTTCTTAATATTATAAATACTGTATAGTACCAAAATGTTGAACCACCACTGTTAAAACAAAAGCAACAAATGACAAACTTTGCACTACAGAGTACAGACCATGACATTACAATGGACGTAATAATATATAACAGGACCGAGCACTCGTAACAGAAAAACGAGCCGACAGAGATAGCCAGTGTTTAGGAGTGTGTCCCTTTCTTATAAGGTGACAATAAGATTTTGACATGTGGGACAAATTCAAATTTGTCTTTCAAAAATTCAAACTGTCATGAAATGGGTATTGAAAATTTTAATTGCAGTAAGGTTGATATCCTACTAGTACATACTTGATGTATGCAGTTTTAAGCGCTACATGAGTTTACCACTACTGCCATAATATTATAAATCTCGAGTTTTTAAGTTCTTCAAAAGGCGAGTTTGGCCCCGGCAGATATCGCAAGCTAGCTTAGATGCATTTAGGGTGCTTGAAAAATCTGACACAAGTATTATACTTACAAACGAAAATACCAACATTAGCAATGGTTAAAATCTGAAGAATAGTAGATGGATTACGAAATACATAATACAAATACTTCCAGGTTTATATATACTTGACGGGAATCCATCATCAGGTGGTCGAGATATCGTTATCATCACCAAAATATTAACTGCAAATCTTAGGTTTACTCTCATAATAACGCATTCTTGAATTAAGATTACAAAACAGTTAAAGATGCCATGGATTCAAACTGATTAAAATCATTAGGAACGTGGGAAGTTTAGTACGGAGTCACTCTGTCTCACGTTCTGACCATTGCTTTTCGCATTGCTATTATTCCTCCAAGCCTGCCGTAAGGAACTTCGTTCCAAAAAATCATGGTCACCATAGTAGTTTGATTTACTAATTATGTTATTTAAGTAACCATAGCAACCATTACAATACAAAATGTCAAGATGGCACTTAACTGGGCTACCATAAGAAATAAAAGAATTAAGCAAAATAATAATTTATGTTTTCTTTTTGAATTGGAAATATATTTAAATAAATAAATTCAATTACACTTTCTTGACATACAATTGTCAAAATAATATTAAAAAGACAATTTTTTTCGATGAAATTTTTGATCAGCCAAAATTTTTAATAAAATACATTTTTAAGCTGGCAAGATAAAAGAACGAGACACACTCCTAACATATTTCTATCCCGCTCGGCTCGGATCAGCATCTGTGTAATGCCCATTAGAATATAATACTTAATGCGTTGAATTAGTGTTCACTTTCGTAAATACATTTTTTCCGAGTACGCCATCCTGTTATTATGGCCGTGTTCCTTTTTACACTGGAGCACTGTAAACCATGACGTCACTACAGTATACTGCGAACTGTCAGCGAAGCCGTTCCTTTATAAATATGTATACTGGTTAGTGTTGTAAATCGAAACGCAGTCATGGATGTAGTATAATAACAGGATGGCTTACTCGGAAAAAATGTATTTACGAAAGTGAACACTAACTCAACGCATTAAGTATTATATTCTAATGGGCATTACACAGATGCTGATCCGAGCCGAGCGGGATAGCAATATGTAAGAAGTGTGTCTCGTTCTTTTATCTTGCCAGCTTAAAAATGTATTTTATTAAAAATTTGGGCTGATCAAAAATTTCATCGAAAAAAAATGTCTTTTTAATATTATTTTGACAATTGTATGTCAAGAAATTGTAATTGAATTTATTTATTTAAATATATTTCCAATTCAAAAAGAAAACATAAATTATTATTTTGCTTATTTCTTTTATTTCTTATGGTAGCCCAGTTAAGTGTCATCTTGACATTTTGTATTGTAATGGTTGCTATGGTTACTTAAATAACATAATTAGTCAATCAAACTACTATGGTGACCATGATTTTTTGAAACGAAGTTCCTTACGGCAGGCTTGGAGGGGAATAATAGCAATGCGAAAAGCAATGGTCAGAACGTGAGACAGAGTGACTCCGTACTAAACTTCCCACGTTCCTAATTATTTTAATCAGTTTGAATCCATGGCATCTTTAATTGTTTTGTAATCTTAATTCAAGAATGCGTTATAATGAGAGTAAACCTAAGATTTGCAGTTAATATTTTGGGATGATAATGATAACTCGACCACCTGATGACGGATTCCTGTCAAGTCTGTAGTATGGAAGTATTTGTATTATGTATTTCGTAATCCATCTACTATTCTTCAGATTTTAACCATTGCTAATGTTGGTATTTTCGTTTATAAGTAAGTATAATACTTGTGTCAGATTTTTCAAGCACCCTAAATGCATTCAAGCTAACTTGCGATATCTGCCGGGGCTAAACGCGCCTTTTGAAGAACTTAAAAACTCGAGATTTATAATATTATGGCAGACGTGGTAAACTCATGCAGCTTAAAACTGCATACATCAAGTATGTACTAGTAGGATATAAAACCTTACAAAAAAAACCAATAAAAAAAATTAAAATTAAATAAAAATTTTCAATACCCATTTCCTGACAGTTTGAATTTTTGAAAGACATTTGTCCCACCTGTCAAAATCTTATTGTCACCTTATAAGAAAGGGACACACTCCCTAACACTGGCTATCTCTGTCGGCTCGTTTTTCTGTTACGAGTGCTCGATCCTGTTATATATTATTACGTCCATTAACGCAGTACAGTATACTGGGATTTGTAAACTGTCATCTACCATCACATATGAGCTAAGAACTTATGACATTCGTCATTGACATTTTCAGTTTTCACGTGTTTGTGTTTTAATTGTGAAAGTATTGTTTTTATTTATTGTCGGTTGAAGTAATTACTTAATAAAAAATAGGTATACTTCATCTTAAAAGAAAATATTGGTTTTCAAGTAATTAAATGTACTAAATAATAATAACTTACAGACCGGATTTAATAGCTAAATAACTGATTTTTTATATCCTTAGCTAATGAAAAACGTAACAATTACTGGTGCTGTCCAATATTTATTAGATTTTTCGGACTCCGATGATGATGAGGAAGACCTTATAATATAAACATATATCTAGAAATCGTGCTGAACAAAATATAATAATTTTAGAATATCAGTCATTAAAAAAATATCTTTAAAAGTCAGATTCGTAAGGCATTAAGTTATTTATCTAATTTTTCTTATTAAAAGTCGACGTAACTGGATTGTTCATTGCATTTCCATTTGTTAATTGACTATAGTATGTGGCTAGATACTCTTCGTTTCCTAATAAGTCTACTTGAACCTAACATACACAAGCAGTCTGTTTGATATGGTAGACAGCACATTACTGTACAAATAGCTTCGTATGAGTATCTGGACTATAGCCACAACTGACCTCTCTACCCTGAAACATCATTGAAATATAGACATAGTTTAATGTATGACAATTTTGTTTATAGATAAGTATGTGATTGCTTTGATGTTGTAAAAGTAACAGCATGTAGAACTGTGAAAAGTAGTTAAATCAATTTATAAATATCTACATGTATCTCCAGAAAATGGCCTATGTGCTAGGAAGATAGCCGAACATGAAATTATATACATTGAAAGTATGGGTTTCCAAGTATTCTAGAAGCAGTTGATGGAAAACATATTAGACTAAGTCAACTCAAAGAACACTATATCAGCTATATAATAGTAATGGATTTCATTCCATTCAAACTCAGGTATTAAAAAAATGTATAAGTAGTTAATTTGTAAAAAAAATTAAATTTACACAAAAAAATTTGTAATTTCTAGTATGTGGCCACAAATTGAAAATTATTCATGCATGATTACACTCATTTATTAGAATACAAAGCTTAAGTAGTCTAGCCTTATTGTATGACACCTTACCAAAATTATGGTAATTTGGGGCAAGATTGCTTACAATACATTATTGCACATTCAAGTTTGCATATAATTATAGAATAAGCTAATGCTTCTTTAAAAGGTAGATTTTGTAGTTTATTGGACAAACTACCATTCAAAAGCACTGACTTAATTCCATAAAATGTTTTAGCCTGTCGCATTTGCACAATATTTGTATTTTCAGAAGTGATATGATTGAAGTCCCCATTCTCGTGAATCATAATGTTCTTGCACTTGATGTGAACATTGATGGAAATAATGCCATGAAATTTGTGGGGATGGAAAAAAGAGGATATTAAAAAAAATGTTAACAATTTACAAGTTTGAAGACAAATTCAAAGCATTAGTCAATCTAAATTATGCATATTTATGCTATGGAGGTCTATATTATTACATTTATGTTATGGAGGCCTATTTTCAGCAGTGGATGGATGATGATGCATAACTTAATCGACAACTCTTAATTAAAATGAGCAACTTGAATAGTTATATACCTATATTATATGTTCAGCAGTGAATGGATAAGGGCTGATGAACCATACAATTTGATTATATAAAAATTCACTGTAGATTTTATAGGAATATAAGAGGATGACATTAAAAGTTCTTAGGACTGGCCACTTGTAAACATTATAATAAAAAAGTGTTATATCACTTGACCGGCACAACTATAAAGGAATTTTAAATCAAATTTCATTCATTTGTCATTTCTTTTTTTAGGTGTGATGGTAAATTAAAATAAAGTGTCATGCATCAGCATGTATTTAACTTCAGATAATGTTTCTGCAATGATTGACATAGTTTTCTATGTCATTTAAGTCAACAAGAAAAGCACAAATCTCACTGATGATCTGTGTGAGGCACACCGTCTACAGCAACGACTGAAGATGACATCAGTGTTATGGAGTGTATGACAGAGACTAACAGAAGGGTATCCTATTACATGATTCTGACAAACTTAGGCATAGGTTTGAGTAATTGCACAAAACCCTCCATCAACATTTAGTGGTGAGGAAGCTTTGTGATGGATACCTCATAATTTGGCAGAGGCTCATAAACTTCATCTATCTGTCTATTGGTGCCGTGAAGTTGTATAAAGATTTAATGGAGGTTACTAAGTCTCCTGAGTGGCTGTTTCCTTCCTGCTGTGTGAGAAATTGCCAACAAAAGAGAAGACAGGTCAAAGCATGGGAAAAAAAGATGGTGGCTTCTTTATTCGGAAGGACATTGCATTACGGAAAAAATATTTCAGATGATTTAAAGGCAGTTACTGCAGGGTGGTACACTAATATGTAATTTGCTACTTGTCTTAAAAAAGATCAGAAGAAACGATGTTCCAATTGTCCCCCTTGACCACGACATCATCGCCAAGCTAACAATAAATCAACTTTTTGCTGGTGTTAGGCATGGAATTACTGGATCATCTACCATATAGCCCTGACCTCGCAAAAAACTTAAATGTTAATAATAAACATTTTCAGTATGTAATCAGGTTTAGGTACTGAGTACCTGTTAATGTGTAATCTCTAATATTTGCACTAAGTACAGCCAGTAATTGCTTATACCTAGCTTATAAGACTAGAAATGAGTATATAAAAACCCTTGATTTGTTTTGAATACTATAATTTTAAAAGGCGTACATAATAAAATACTAGAAACATTAAACTTTATTTAAAGAAAATACAACAACATATCCTTAATAATTTTTACTGCCTGTTTTGCACCTAACTTTTAAGACAATATTAGAAATGAGTAGTAAATAAAGAAAGAAATAACAAAAGTGTATTAAAAATGATTTATAAATAAAAATATGTAATAAATAATTAATTAGACTAAAATACTCGTAAATATAACTCATCAACATTTTCAGTAATTTCTATGTACTTATGTGATAAAGATATATGTGAAAAAAGTATAGTATCAACCCTTACAAGTCCCACTACTGGGCACGGGTATCTTCGAAATCAGGCGAGGAGGATAATGGGCCATTGATAGTTCACTGATGCACTGGCCCAATGGTGAACTTTTCATACCTTCAAAGACTTTAAATCTCATCAGGCATGCAGGTTTCCTCAAGATGTTTTCCTTCATCAGTAAGCGAGCGATAGTCTTGTGTTTAGGGTATTTAGGATACAAGAAGGTCCGGATCGAACCCGGAAGCAAGGGATTGGTCGTCTTGGTGTTCATTGCGGTTTGCCTAAGTGCAACAGTGGACTGATAAAGGCTGATGATGATGAATCCTACACGCACGAGTGACAGCTGCCATCTGACGTCTCTTTTTAATTTCGTTCCTATTGGAACAGGCTAAGACCAGAGACCATGCTACCAAGTAAGCAATATTTAGTTAATTTTGAAAAATGCCGGAAAACCGTTGGATTTGTCCCTCAAGAATTCAACCGTCTTTAACTTTTACATTTACATTAATACCCAATAAGTTAAAATTGTAAACACGAAAGCAATACATTGCAGCATTGATTTAGAATGTTTCGTTACGCTTTCAAATTTTGAAAGCAAAAAAAATGTACATATCAAAATAATGAAATCCCCATTGTGCCACTAGAGCCATGTTTCAGTAAAATCTTCAGACAAAAAAAATGAAAATAAATGTTGATAGTTAACCAACAATATTTTTCTTTCATCAATCATCGACCAACAAACAAACTAGAAAAAAATCTATGAAGTGGGTTTATTCCTAGTAACAATGGGAATTAATGCTATTTCGCATTCATTTCACTAGTATGCGAATTCATAAGCCTCAGCATGCTTATTGCTATGCTATTTTCTAATATGACCTGAGATATGAGATGGAAGATATCCTTAATCCTACTAACGTTAATAAACATGCGAAAGATCGTAAGTATGGAATTTGTAACTCTTTCACGCAAAACTACTTTGATTTTATTAAGTTATTTGGTAAATGAAATTTTTCATTACAATATCTTATGTATATTTTAATAACACCTTATAACAAATAGGCAGAGTAAATTATAATTTATAAAGATATTGTGTGAATTGTCCAAATACTGCCCAAACAAAGTCGCGGGTCGCTCTTATATTATACGGTAAGGAAAGCTGATGTTCTAAAATTTAAAACATTGAAATGAATGATATAACGAGCCCCTCTACTGGTAGATAGGTACTGAGTTCACTCACTGATATCCATTTAAATAACAACAATAAGTAAACATGAAATATGAATATCGAATAATATTGAATATCAAATAGTTATTAATAAACTTCACTACATATTATAAAACAAAGTCGCTTTTTCTGTCCCTATATCCCTTTGTACGCTTAAATCTTTAAAACTATGCAACGGATTTTGATGCGTTTTTTTTTAATAGATAGGACAATTCAAGAGGAAGGTTTATGTACATAATTTATTAAGTTTTTATATACATTGGCTAAGATATAACAATAATTGTTGAAGGTGTCGGGAAAAAATATGCCGTCTGGGAGTTTTCAACGAAAACGCTGCCTAAACCCTTTGAGATATAACAAAATAATGTATGGTGGAATTGTGTATCTTAAATAGGTCTACAAAAAAGTCCGCGATGGCATATGTCTATCTCTTAGGGATATCATACTATATCCATTTAATACTTAAAAAAATGGGCAATTATAACGTGATAATTTGAAAGATATTTACACAAATACCGTATGAATCCTTATCATTTTAAATCAGTTAATTAGCATGTGCATTTTATGAAGATTATTTTTGCCCTTTACATCATGCTAATTAAATGAATACTTTAGGAGATATGGCAAAATCAAAATAATGCAGAAGAAAATAAATCGTGTTGCTGTGATACGAACGGGCGCGGGCGGTTGTCTGCTGTCTAAGGCCGTAGTGTATCAACTCTGGTAGACGTAATAATATGATCAACGTATGGTGGAATATATAATAATAGAAAATTATATATCCTAAATATGCCTACAGAAAATCTGCGAAGGGTCCATATGTCTTTATGTTCAAGATGACATATATTCATTTTAATACAAAAACTTAGTAATTATTAAAATAGAAAATGATCATCATCAGACATGATAAATCCGTAAACCTAAGTTCACGCAGGCGAAGCTGCGGGTGACAGCTAGTTTACTATAAACTACTTTAACTTTCCAAAACTCACTGACCATACATACGATACGCGCCAAATACACAAACAAATTATTACTAAAAAAAATACGCATTTTTTCGATAATCGAAACTACATACAAACAAATCAAAGATGTTAACAAAATATTAATATTGTTGAACCTTGTATTTAGCAATTAAGTATACCATTCACATAATTTATAAAGATATTGTGTGAATTGTCCAAATACTGCCCAAACAAAGTCGCGGGTCGCTCTTATATTATACGGTAAGGTGAGCTGATGTTCTAAAATTTAAAACATTGAAATGAATGATATAACGAGCCCCTCTACTGGTAGAAAGGTACTGAGTTCACTCACTGATATCCATTTAAATAACAACAATAAGTAAACATGAAATATGAATATCGAATAATATTGAATATCGAATACTTTATATAAACTACTTTAACTTTCCAAAACTCACTGACCATATATACGATACGCGCCAAATACACAAACAAATTATTACTAAAAAAAATACGCATTTTTTCGATAATCGAAACTACATACAAACAAATCAAAGATGTTAACAAAATGTTAATATTAAACCGCGATAAAATCCCTAAAAGTTGTTTCATTGTAATATTAATATTGTTGAACCTTGTATTTAGCAATTATACCATTCACATTTATGTTTAAAACGAACTCAACATAACAAATAAAAATTCGGGAAAACAACATTCAACAATCGTACGCATTCATATTTCATTCATTATCAGACTTCACAAGTCGTACTTGAAGCAAGCAAGTGCTTCCATAGACAAAGTACTGGAGCACCTTACCTCGAAAAAACAGTGCTCACAGTGCAAAAATGGCGTCGATTTTATGACGTCATAAATTGTGACGTCATATTGCGACTGAATACTGTCGGCCATTACCGAACAATTCTCTCGTTGTGATTGGTGACAGTGCTTGCAGTAGAAAAATGGCGCCCTAGTCATGACGTCACTAGCACTGTGAGAGTAATGGACGTAATAATATATAACAGGACTGAGAACTCGTAACAGAAAAACGAGCCGACAGAGATAGCCAGTGTTAAGGAGTGTGTCCCTTTCTTATAAGGTGACAATAAGATTTTGACAGGTGGGACAAATGTCTCAAAAATTCAAACTGTCAGGAAATGGGTATTGAAAATTTTTATTTAATTTTAATTTTTTTTATTGGTTTTTTTTTGTAAGGTTCATATCCTACTAGTACATACTTGATGTATGCAGTTTTAAGCGCTGCATGAGTTTACCACGTCTGCCATAATATTATAAATCTCGAGTTTTTAAGTTCTTCAAAAGGCGCGTTTAGCCCCGGCAGATATCGCAAGTTAGCTTGAATGCATTTAGGGTGCTTGAAAAATCTGACACAAGTATTATACTTACTTATAAACGAAAATATCAACATTAGCAATGGTTAAAATCTGAAGAATAGTAGATGGATTACGAAATACATAATACAAATACTTCCATACTACAGACTTGACAGGAATCCGTCATCAGGTGGTCGAGTTATCATTATCATCCCAAAATATTAACTGCAAATCTTAGGTTTACTCTCATTATAACGCATTCTTGAATTAAGATTACAAAACAATTAAAGATGCCATGGATTCAAACTGATTAAAATAATTAGGAACGTGGGAAGTTTAGTACGGAGTCACTCTGTCTCACGTTCTGACCATTGCTTTTCGCATTGCTATTATTCCCCTCCAAGCCTGCCGTAAGGAACTTCGTTTCAAAAAATCATGGTCACCATAGTAGTTTGATTGACTAATTATGTTATTTAAGTAACCATAGCAACCATTACAATACAAAATGTCAAGATGACACTTAACTGGGCTACCATAAGAAATAAAAGAAATAAGCAAAATAATAATTTATGTTTTCTTTTTGAATTGGAAATATATTTAAATAAATAAATTCAATTACAATTTCTAGACATACAATTGTCAAAATAATATTAAAAAGACATTTTTTTTCGATGAAATTTTTGATCAGCCCAAATTTTTAATAAAATACATTTTTAAGCTGGCAAGATAAAAGAACGAGACACACTTCTTACATATTGCTATCCCGCTCGGCTCGGATCAGCATCTGTGTAATGCCCATTAGAATATAATACTTAATGCGTTGAGTTAGTGTTCACTTTCGTAAATACATTTTTTCCGAGTAAGCCATCCTGTTATTATACTACATCCATGGTGACAGTATACTGTCAGTATAAAACGGAACGAATTTCTTCCAGTACTGAGCACTGGGCAGTGCTCGCAGTATAAAACGGAACACACCCTATACTACATCCATGGACATTACAAGCCATAGAGTAATTTTGTTACAAGCTGTGACATTTACTGTCACGTGATCAATAGGTCTATTTTCGTTTTGTTTCTCAAAAATATTATTCTATCTTGCTGATTTTAGTTAGATTACTTAAATATTTGCAATCATATGCCTCTAGTTACTATGATAAATAAAAATGTTCCATTAATTGTTTTCTTATCGTCAACTACTGTAAAGGTGGATACCCTCACAAATTTAAACGTGTGGATACAGAGTTTGTCTTGGCTTGCGAAGGTTTGCAAGCGCTTGCGACGCGTCCACATGTTTGTGCCTTGTAGAGGTTTGGTGTTGTGGCGGAGCAATCACTCAATTGTGGCTCAATCCTGAATCGCGCTATCAGTATTCCAGCGCCCGGTCGCTATATATATAGGACATCTGAAACGATAACTAGTGGGCTTCGGCCTGGCCAAGCATTACACCTCGCTCGGTCGGAGATCTCCCTTTGTGGCTTTCCACCATATTCCCACATTGGTGACCCCAACAGAACACGCCTCCTTCTGGTTATTCATCATCATCACTCCCCACCCCTCCGCACCACGCCAGCCAGCTTCAGCCTCTTCGGGTTCTTTGACCACTAGCCTCAACGCACCACGGCCTGGTCGAACCCTCACCGGCTTCAATGGTCTATTGTAGTACCACGGGCCGGTCAGCAAACAGAGCACTCATCTCTCCTGGTCAGCAGCAGGTAGTATCGGCCCTGCATGGCAGCAGCACTCCGACTCACTGGAGCCCCATGCAAGCAGCAGCACAGTTCCGACTCAAGCAGAAGATTAAAGATTCCGACCTCAATGACTTGGGGGGGGGGGGGGGAGTTCTGTAACGGACGCGCTATCAGAATTCCAGCACCCGGTCGCTATATTATATACGACATCTGAAACGATAGCTATAGTCGCGGCACGATAAGAAGGCCGTTTTGACGTTTGTCCTCTCATGAAGTCTCGTAATTATAACAATCAAATTTGAAGGAGAAAATTGCTGTTCTTCATTGTCAATAGTGACGTGCAGTTAATCATAAAATTTATCGAATGTATAACTTTAGGAAACAAAATTTATTTATTTAATTTCTTTATAAACTATATAATATATTAGGGTCTCGCGAACATTTATTTTTTATTTTTATAAGATTGTAATTATTGGGGTACTTGTTTACTACACAACTCGGCATTTCTTTTTTGAAAATCTAAATTTTTTAAAATGAAACCTAATACGACCGTCACATAGAATAATTATTAGGATCGCTGGCCAATACACCTACTACCTTCGGAAAACTTGCGTCAATGTTCAATGGCAAACAAAGCTGTTTCGACCTGACGTTGCATCAAAAAGTACAAACTGTGAGTTCACTGCGATTGTGATATAGTTTTATTAAAACTATTTAACTGGGTACTACTTGCAATAAAAACTTACAAATTTGATTATATTTTTTTCGAGAATAAATTGACATTTACATCACTATTGTAATGTGTCAAAACGGCCATCATATCCACGAAGGTATAGATAAAAATGGAGACCACACTTCGAATACCCATTAGAAGCATAACTTATGTATCGATATATTATTATGTATTGATTTTTTTAAAAATCAAATAATTGTAAATTACTCCGCGGACATTGGTGTGGGTTATACGTTAACGTAGATTTATGTTTTGTTTCTGTCTTCTTTTTTATTTCAAGTCATAATGTATAACTGTTTTATGTCCCAATAAATAAATAAATAAATAAATAAATATCTCACTCACTGTGGTCAGTCCCTCTCGTTCTAAGTAGGGTAACCTTTTTTTTATTTTACCTAGGACATTACGTAGTTGCTTTCCATTTTTTGTTTAGTGTTTTATTTAATTAATATATCCACATCTCTGTTCACTTTAAAACTTAGCCCTCCTATAGATTGATGAAAGATGCGTATAATAAATTACGAAAAAATCTGTTTGTTACATTGTGAAAGTTGGGATTGGGAAATTTCTGTTTTTTTTTTTAGTTTGGCTGTTTGTCATTTACAATCACGCAAAAAGTCCTTGGTCATTTAGGTATGCATTGAAATAAAGCATAGATCAGACCAGTACAAAAAGACCTGTAGGAATACGAAATTAATGTTAGATATTTATGTTACGAACTTGTTGTGTATGTAGTGTAAAAACGAAAATGGGTTGTTATCCAATCCAACCAGCCCATTTTGTCCCACTGCTGGTCAAAAGCATCCCTTTCCCTTTTCCACACAAATCTGTCTTTTGCTAGAGTAGGCCAGTCGTTTCGGGTTTTTGTACACATAAACTCTTACTATGGGAGCAATCATGAAATCGCAAAAAAGAAATTAGATGTTTCATTTATTTTGTAGACTAATGAAACAATGATACACGAGATTTATTTTTTAGATTTCTGGGTCAGTCAGTGTTAATGATTTTACCACTGAGGAATTTTTAATATTATGTATTTTCATCTAAATAATATTATATTACACGGGGATAGCC
Organism: Lycaena phlaeas; assembly: GCA_905333005.2. Lineage (NCBI taxonomy): Eukaryota > Metazoa > Arthropoda > Insecta > Lepidoptera > Lycaenidae > Lycaena > Lycaena phlaeas. Next base: position 6,471,245 of record HG995176.1, read on the forward strand.
CCGTATAATATATTTGGTTTGTACATTGTTTGGTTTCGTACATAATTATTAACGTTCCTATTCTATAGTAGAAACCTCAAAAACAAAAACGAAACAAAAACACTTTCTAAATTAAAATCATTTATTAACTTTTAACCTACTTAAAAAAGGAGGTTCTCAATTCGTCTGTATGTTTTTTATTTGTATGTTTGTTACACGATTACTCCGTTGTTTGTAAATGGATTTTGATGATTCTTTCTTCGTTTGAAAGCTAATGTTTACGAATTGGTCCCCTATTACTTTTGATCGACATCTAACCAGCGGTTTTTACTTGGTACAGCCAGTACAGCAGCTATTTGTACCATAGACTCTTCATGTAATGTAATTGCTATCTGAAAATTATAATATATTTTACAAAATATTGCTGTGGGAATTATAGTGATAGGCCCCAAAGGGAGATCTCCGACCGAGCGAGGTGCAATGCTCGGCCGAAGCCCACTAGCTATCGTTTAAGATGTCGTATGTATAGCGACCGGGCGCTGGAATTCTGATAGCGCGATTCAGGATTGTGGCGCTATGAGTGGTCCGCCACATTGCCTTTTGTCGTATACTTATAATATGAACAATTTGCAAATGTTTCTAAAAATATAATAATATGTAATGTAGATGATCAAATTTTAACCTTGCAAGATGATACTACTTCTTGATTTATTATTATAGTAGGAACTGGTGTTTGTTTTATGCGCCTTGTTGAATCATAATCTGATTCTTAAAAATGCAAACTGCAAATCCTTGCACTTTCATAAAACTTCAGTTTCAGTGGTACAATGGATAACCACAATTTCCTTTGAGTAATATTTTTAGGAAATCTAAAAAAAAAATATGATGACATTAATGTTATCAATAATGAGAAACAAAAACTTAATATGTACCAAAGAAAAAAGTCTGCGAGTAAGATAATGTCTATATAATTCTTTAAGGTTCCTCGAAAAGTTCCAGATATATCCTCAATATGGTCACACTACTTCAGTTTGACGTCTAGTAAACAAAAATAAATAAAATTGCACTAATTCCATTAAATTCAATGTAAAACTATTTGGTCTTTACATAATAATAATAATAATAATAAGCCTTTATTGCTGTTTACATTCATTTACAATACATTATTGCATCTATTACTGACAATCGGTTATTTAGAGAACAGCTTGTCCTTCGACAAAGGCCTCCTCCAAAGATTTCCATCTGATTCTGTCTCTCGCGATTCTGGTCCATTCTGGGCCGGCAACTCTTTTGAGGTCATCTTCCCAGCGTTTTATTTGTTGACTCTTACTTCTTTTTCCATCCCTGGGGTACCACTCTGTTACAGCTCTAGTCCATTTTACATAAAAATGTACTAGAGCTGTAACAGTGTGTAAAATGGACTAGAGCTGTAAAATGGTCTTTACATAGTTATCATTAATTAATATGTTAAAATCATTGGTCAAGCGTTTTATGACTTAATTATTTGAAAATACAAAGAAATATGATTACAATAAATTCAGTGTCAAAAATCACGATTTAAACACTTACGCGTGAAATCTTATATCACCTCTTGGACACCACGTACTACCACAACCACGCACTACACAAGTTTGCACCATTTCTTTAATTATAACATTAATTACGGACAAATATCTTAAACGAAGCTGTGAAACGCAAAATAAACAATCGTCATATTGTCACGATTTATATTGACATGTAGAGCCAATGTTGTCACCTTACCAAATCCTTAGGAAATGGGAAAATAATTCACTGATTGGCCAACCTCGATTAAGCATTCGTGAAATACAATTTTGAGATTTTTAATTTCAGTAATCTTAGTTTAGCTTTTTATTTATTGGCATTTTATTTTACAGTATTTAACTTATGATTGGGTGTGTGACGACTCTTTTTAAAAATGTATTAGGAGATTTTAATAATGAGATAGCAAAACCGTGGTCCACACTGAAAAGAGAGAGTCAGACCACAGAGAGTGAGATGGAGATACGTAGATATTTGCCTCAAGCTGTTGTTCTAAGTGTGGCCTCCATTTTTATCTATACCATCGTGATCATATCGTGCCGCGAGTATAGTGGGCATAGATAGTGGGCTTTGGCCTGGCCGAGCAATGCACATAGAGTAATTTGATACTACGGAAATAGAGGGTCCACTCGAACGTTAACCAGATACTCAATTTGAAGCTCCATCTAGCGATCTTAACCGGAACTAATGCCGATATGGACATGCGCAATAGTTACGTAGTTATCGCATTTATAGTTATATATACAGTTATTATTTTTCTTACTTGTCCTAAGTTGTAAACAATCTTCTCAAATAATGTTTTATAATTATTAAGTATTCTGATGCGAGATTGTTTATACTTTTGGACACGTAAGAAAAAGAATAACTGTATTTAAATTGTAATTTTTTCGTACTATTTTGCTCTAGTATGGAAACTGCTGGCGCTTAATATGAGAATATTTACGTTATATAACAAAGTAGTATAATAAGAGAGTAAAAACAATATACTCGGGTAAATAAAGTTAGAAAATAAAATAAAGTTATTTTATTTTCTATTAAAATGGACATCATTTATTGAATTATTTCCTATTGTTATAATTTTTATGTTTATTATAATATACTTGAGCGGCAATATTTGTTTAGTCGTTGCCAATATATATAATTATTTTATTTAAAATTCTTTTTACTGATCCACACCAACTGTATATCAAAACATTTAATATAAAATAATCATAAAGAAGAAACACTCACAAATATAATGTCCATTACATTTTATTAGGATATTAATTAAAGACAACATCGTCTCTTTTAAACGATTTTTTGATATATTTTCCTCGAGGTAAGAATATACAATATTTTGTGGATCTCTAAGGAAATTTTCTGTTAGTAAATTAGGTTATGTTAATAACCACTTTATATTTTGATATTCTTGCTTGCTATTTGCGAGTTTTTGTAGTGTTTTTGCATACAAAATCACAACGTTCAGGCATTTTAAAGAAGTATTTCAATTAGCACACACTTGACACAACAAAATAAATACAATATAACAAGCAGTAACCATGCAGTAACCCGGCAACCATATTGGTTGAATATAATATGTCATTCAACAAATACTGTAAAATTGCAAGTGCAAAATTATCATTCTGTACAAGTATACTTGCCATAACAAAAAAGCATTTTAGTACAAGTTAAGATCGCAAGGAGTCGCTGTCGCTAAAGGCATCGATGTCATTGTTCTAAGTGTCCCCCCCCCCTGGCATTGCACCTCGCTCGGTCGGAGAACTCCCTTTGTGGCCTTCCACCATATTCCCACTGAGTTTGCGACAAGCGGCGAGCCGCAAACGCGTGGGTCAGGTATGATAACTAGCTTCAAAATAAAAAATATAAAGAGTAAATTCCCATCCATAGAGTATAATATTTATAGACCACGGTCCCCTTGTCAATTGCCACATAGCTTACTTTTTTCTTCCAATTCTTTCATCTTTGGCTTTAGCTACCTGCGGAATTTCAGTGCCGAGGTGGATGCTTCAATGTTCGGTGCCTAGTGAGTACTAATGGATATATCCACAATCAATGGAATCAAATGTTTACATTGAGGCTTACATTTTGATGTTACAAAATAAAGCTATAAAAAACGTCATCTCTTTTATCCGCGTGTGAGTACTGACAGATGCCATAAACAAAAACAAGTTTTGGATAATCTATATCACAATTCACAATTGTTTTGAATTGTGATTTGTGATTTCTCTGATAAAGACGGCTATTTAGTTTTTTAATGATTTATTACGAATACTCGAGCAGTTGTAGACCAATATTAAAATTGCAAACGTTGTAATTGAATAAAAGAAAACAGTAATATTTATTTTAAGTTTGTATAGTCTACTTTATTTACTTATCCATGACCGGTAAATCCCACAACTCAGCTGCCAGTTGTAGTTATACACGTTTGCGGCCAGAATTAGTGACCGTATAGTGTATACATGACGAAATTTCATTAGCAATTGAGTAGGCAAACAAAGCAAGTAATAACACACACAGACGGTATCGTGTTTAAAACTGGCGGTCGTGTCTAGAATTTGAGTCAGGGTCGACAATCTTCATAGTAGTAAATGGGAAATCGTACACTTGTAAGTATGCAAAATGGGGAATAACAGTAAAAGTATTGCCGATCCGTTAATAATACTGACATTTTAATTTAGTTTCGTTATATTCCCATAAGTTTCTGTGTCTCATAAATAGATGGCAGTATTCTTAGTTTTGTGTCTTCTTAGATTGTATTAAGGAGTGTAGAGATAGATCGTAATTCGTATTTGTTAGACAAGATGGCGTTAACCAGGATCGACAGTCTGGCTCGTTAAAGCTGGCCACCCATATTTTTTTTATTGTTTTTTAAATTTTGTTATATCATTTCGTTTGTTCTTTGTTTGTTCTTAATTATTCTTCATAAATTGTCGTTTGTTCTTCCATAGTTTAATTATAAAAAAATATTTAAATATCTGCCTTCTAGCTGGCCTCCCAATTTTCATTTTACTATTTCTATCGTCATTATTGAACTTTTTATATTTGATTCCGTTTGTTCTTAGATAATCTACGTTTGTTCCAACAAAAATAGATCCAGTTTTTGCTTAATTATCAATTTTAATTTAGCTACTTTTTCTTAAAATTTGTTCCTGTTCGAACAGGCTAAAACAAGAAGGTTAGACAATAATGTCTATATAAAAATATAATAATATATTTTTCATTCCAACTTTCCGGGTGAATAACTAGGAGTACGAAGGCACAATAATTAAATCTAACATTTATAATAATCTTATTATACTAATTTAAAATAAATTACTATGATTATTTTCAATCAATTATCACGGCTATCACTGGAATATTATTCTGTGTGGATATAATTGTTTATTTATTTATTTATTTATTTCGACTTACAAATACATAAAAAAATAACACTGCATATTTTTCAATTAATTATCAAAGCTATCGTAGTATGGTAAGGGAAAATTTTAAACTTTTCTATTATTTGTAGTTTCGATACTCATGTTCAATAAGCCCGACAATCTGGGCTCGTTAAAGTTAGCCCCCATAAAAAAATGTTTGATTGTTTTTTTAGATTTTGCTATCACAATATATCGTTTGTTCTTCGTTTGTTCTTGATTATTCTTTATAAATTGTTGTTTGTTCTTCAATAGTTTAATTATTAAAAAAAAATCTGCCTCCTAGCTAGCCCCCCAATTTCCAATTAACCATATCTCTCATTATTAAACTTTTTATGTTTGCTTTCGTTTGTTCTTTATAGATAAACTACGTTTGTTCCGTCAAAAATAGATCCAGTTTTTGCTTAATTATCAATTTACCCAATTTAAATTACAATTTAATTTTGCTACTTTTTCTTAAAATTGTTCCTGTTCGAGCAGGCTAAGACCAGATTAGGTCATACAATAATGCATAGAGTAATTTGATACTACGGAAACAATAATGTCTAAATAAAATATAACAATTAATATATTTTTTATTCCAATTTTTGGAGTGAACAACTTGGAGTACGAAAGCACAATAATTAAATCTAAAATTTATAATAATCGATATATCTTTCTTACGAGCAATTCTTGTATATATGTATAGAATCTGAATCTCGGAAACGGCTCCAACGATTTTCATGAAATTTTGTATAAATGGGTTAAAAACGGAGATAAATCGATTTAGCTAGGATTTAGAAAACTTTTTTTATCCGTGTTTTGAGGAAACGATAAAATGTGATTAAAATACAAACGTAAATTTCGCTGTCACATAGTATGTCATGATAGCTTATAATGGAAAAATTAGGCAGATAGATCCGAACGAGCCTGGTTCGAATCTCTAGTCCGAATTTTGCTTTTCCTTTTTTTTAAAATCATTTTTTTTGGAAGAAAAATTTTATCGTATTCAATCACTAAGGGTACCGAGCAAATGCTCGGTCAACCAGGTACTACTATAATAATATGAAGTTTGTTAATACGTGGAGGGTAGAATTAATTTTAATTTCCACAGTTAGTATTTCCAAGTGTTTTTATTATCAACAATGTTTTTATTATTAATTTTCAACTATTCTAGCATTTTTAAGTTTTAATTCTCATACTTTAAAATAAATCATGTTCTCAATATTAGTTATAATTTTAAATGGCATAGAAATAATTTCATTATAATATGAAGCAGCTATAAATATTAACTGAAGAGGGTTTTTAGGTATTACCTAAAAAATAACTAACGATCACTGGAATATTACAATATTTCAGTGGTAATTATTTGAAAAATATTCATTGTAATTTTTAAATAGTAGTTTAAATTGATTATTTTAAATATAACATTTAAATACTTACTTCAAGTAGTTTACTTCAAAAATTAAAATTAAAAAATTATTATATTTAGAGAGGGAAGTATGATCTTTGGTCTTAGTTGATTCCAACAGGAACAAGATTTTTTTTTAAAAGTTCATGAAAAATAAAATATGGTGGTTTTATAACTTATTATATTTATTATTTAAATAAAATTATTAATATATTATCAGATAATTAGAAGTGTGATAATAATACGGATTTGTATAAAGTGAAAGCTATGTTCAATATTATGGATTCATTACTAATATTATGTTAATAGCTAAAACGGAGTTTCATTGTGATTTCAATTGTGTAAAATTAAAACTAAATAAAGTGTTTGTAAAAGGGGAAAAAACACAAATTTGATATTAGCTTAAAATAGCTTTGTGTGATTGTTTAATTATGTGAATTAATTATAATAACGTAGTGAAATAAAAACGTAGTGTTTATATCCTCTTTGATGAAAAATAAAATATGGTGGTTTTATAATTTATTAAATTTATTATTTAAATAAAATTACTAATATATTATTAGATAATTAGAAGTGTGATAATAATACGGATTTGTATAAAGTGAAAGCTAAAAAGAGGGCTTGAAAAAAAATAAAATTTAAAGCGTAAAGTCGAAGTTACTTTGTTTCACTATTTAATGTTTAATAATATGGATTTATTACTAATATTATATTAATAGCTAAAACGGGGTTTCATTGTGATTTCAATTGTGTAAAATTAAAACTAAATAAAGTGTCTGTAAAAGGGAAAAAAACACAAATTTGATGTTAACTTAAAATAGCTATGTGTGATTGTTTAATTATGTGAATTAATTACCAATATTATGTTATGAGTAAAGCTGAGTGTTTTGGACTTACTTGTGTAAAATGAAAGTTTAAGTGTATGTGAAGAAAAAATAAAGCAGAAAATCTTAAGTTAATTTGTTTCATTTTTTTTAATGTGAATATCTTTAATTACTTTCCTCTTTCCAAAAATAAGTATTGAATTGAATTGAAATTTTCAATTCAAAAAATTTCTTATCAAAGGCGAAAAGAACTATAAATAGTATAATACGTATGTATATAATATATATACTAATATATATATATAGTCAGTATATAGTAGTATATACGTAGCTATACGTATGTTTATGTTAATATTAGTTTTGTGTCTCTTGTAGAGATGGCAGCACATGTAGTTTCCCGTTTTTGCTATCGAGTTAGACCTCTATTCCTTATATACCAAAGTACTCTGTGATTTGAGTTCATTTGAGTTGTGGAACAATTGTAAGAAAATATAATATTATATTTGCTGTCATTCCTCTAAAATAACTTGTGTTTTGGATACTTCGCTAGTATTTTATTTACTGTTCAACAGGAAATGTAATGTAATATATAATAAGACAAAGATCAAGATATATTGAGCAAAATAATGGCAGATACTGAAATAAGTCACAATACATTAATACCAAGATGCTACCAAGTTCAATTAGAGGAAATAGCATATTCGAAAAATACCCTTATACATTTACCTACAGGTAATAAAACAAATATTATAATTAATTTCTTTTATAAATGTATAATTTTATTTGCATGTAGTTATTGTAAAACAATTGATTTTGGATCTAATAGTAATTAATCATCTGTTTGCTTCAATATCAAAGGCATTGCTTTAGTAATTATACAATTTAATTAACAAACAACACATTTATTAATTATATCACAATGTAAATAGAACATAAAACTATGGGATGTTTGCATGTTATATATTTACATATAGACAGTTAATTATTTATATTTTATCATAGGTTCTGGCAAGACTTTTATAGCCACACAACTTATAAAGAGATTTAAAGAAGCCCACACAAAACCCTGGGGTGAAGGTGGAAAACGAACATTCTTTCTTGTGAACACAGTACCTTTAGTTTTGCAACAGGTAAAAAGTTGTTTAGTTAATTTTTTTAGTATATCATAATAACTGCTCTAATGGTCAAAGAGTCATGCATGCTGATGACCGCATACCAAATGCCTATCAATTAAATTAAACTTGAGACCTATCCAATAACTTAAAATACAAATAAGGTGGCAAAGGCAATCCAATTGCAGGAAGTTGCATAAGAAAAATCTGATTGCTGACATGAAAAATAATCAGTTTAATGCAAAGGCAAAGCTTATAATACAAACATGTGGACGCTTACCATTAGATGATGATGTTAGCAGATTTATTTTGTATACCACCTTATCATGAGCTCCATCAAGTGGCTAGTGTATTCTCAGGTGCCTGGGTACTGCACAGGCAAAGCAGGATTTATTCTAAATTTGTTTGTTTGATTATGTCTGTACTAGGAAAGGTTGTGAGAAACAAATAAAACAAATCAAAAATATTTTTATTTCAATGAAATGAAGCATTTATAATATTGTAAGACTAAAAACTGGAAATACTTTATCATATTTGTGGTAATCTCAGTCCATGAAATGATTTCAAAAGCCCTTATTTTTAGAGCTACCAGGCAGACGGGACAATACAGAATTTAAAAAAAGTTAAATATTTATTTGTATTTTATTTCTGTAAGTGTAAAAAGCATGTCGCTAATTCTGGGAGTTGAATATGTTTCACTGGTTATAATTCACTTTTCTATACATATATTCAATCAAAACTGAGATTAAGCGTGAATATATATGGTATTTTTGCACCAGTGCATTAGTGTTTTAATCTTAAGTCATGATTCCATATTATTTTCACTACCCATACTTTAATAGATAATTTGTAATCAGAGACAGAAACAGAAAGGGCAAGTTTTAATATCAGGGCTGTTTGAATTGTGAGAAAATCGACAATTCTTTTTTTTTCAGAAAAAAGTAATAGAATATCAATGTCCTGTAAATGGAGTTGGGGCATATAGCGGGGAGCAGGGAGTTGACTATTGGGATAAAAACAAATGGGATTCTGAATTGGCTAAATATGAGGTGAGTTGACTTTTACCTATGTTAATCAAAATTAAAATTTTTTGGTCATGCATAAAATATATGTTTTGTCTTGTTCTCCTTTATCGATATTATTCATTTGACATGTTACTTGTTGCGGGTCATGGGTGCGGCCCAGCGAAGAAGGACGAGCCGCAGGTCGGATAATCGCCACGTTAGCATAATAAGCTATAGGTGTCGACTGTCGAGTGTCGATACGTTTGCCCTCGTAGCAATCGCCGGTTTTTGCATCGATGGCATGTGGTGACGCATCGGAGTCCACCTCGCACGCTCTCTTTCGAAGTCTCTTAATAACACTACTTTGTCACACAGTTCTTGAATGTTTTTTACTGAGACCTCTAACTTGAACTGAACTATTGTTAGGATCGATGCAGGAAATTGATTTCCTTGAGGAGCCTGATGACGTCGACGTGGTCGAACGTGATGGGAGGCACCTTGTGCAGCTCCTTCGCCACGAAGCTTGGCATGTCGTCCGCCTCGGTCACTTTTAACAAGGTGATGTTTTCTAGAATGCTCTTCTCAGTTTAGTCCCTCCGTCGAGACGACATCTGGTCGAGGTAGTCCAGCATCACGTACAGCAGATGCCACTACGCTACTTATTTTTTCTTCTTCGATGTTAACATATTTGTAAGATGCTAACCTCATTCGTCGATGTCGTTTTGTATAAACTCCAACTGTATACGTTGGCAATAATTTGCGAAACCCATAGCCACGCGAGCGATCCGATGCTAACGCAAGCGAAGCGAGCCAGACCTCTGGTTGTGTGGTTGTTTACGGGAGTTCATAGTCGTAAAATGCTTCGACTGTTCGTTTGCCCTCGTATAAAATCAATTTTTACCGGTATGCGGGATGCACTGTACCGCGTTCTCAAACAACGTTGCTGTGTTTCGGAGGGAAAAGCTAGAATCGCAGTGTAATCATTGGCAACGAGGTTGAATATCTAGTCTCTGGATAGATAACACATAAGTTAGTTGCCTAGACTAATTCCGAGAATACTTGCTGATTTCCAAAAGCGACGAACGAACTTCGTTTTATACGCCTCAACATCAAAATACTTGGTGATATTGAATGAAACGGACTATTGCGTGGTAAATATGTATAAACTAGACTATGAATAGATTTAAAGGGACAGGCTTAATTACATTCTTCTTTAATTAGTCGACACCCAAAAAGGTGTGGCGACCCACATTTATAATGAAAACCATTATTATATACAAAGCAAGTCGTCCTTTTCTCATTCTTTTGAAAGTATCGTTAGGCCTTGACCGCAACCTTGTAGTCGCGGTGGGGCTCAGTAGCCTAAGGTGAACCCAGCAGCTTGGGCGAAGCGAATTGAGCCGAGGGGGCTCTTTGTACCCCTCTTATAAGAAGAGGGGGCAACCCCTCTGTGGTAGTGGCGTCGGTCCCTTGAGGGACCGACTAGCCGTCTAGGTGCGCTTTTGCTTGTAGATTCGGGGCACCTCACCCGTGTCACCTCACTCATGGCGGCATTGTTGACACTCGCCGGGTTTCAGTGAGAAGAGCTGCGTAAACTTACCAGCTTTCGGGCGCAGCGAGTCCCACATACCTGCTTGGGGAGACCCACTCCCCCTTTCGTCGCCTGTAGATCCGGGTCCCCGGGATAGTGGCTGAAGGCTCACGCAGCGGTTTTAGTGGAATAGTGCACCCAATGCGAGATACGGCCCACACACGTCTCACCCACTCCCCCGCGGGATGCCTAAGCGCATTTCCCGGCGTTAAAGAAAAAGAAAAAAAGCCTTGACCGCATGGGCACTTTTTCATCGAGCGCAAAAAAATAAAATTAAATGACTTGGATTGAATGACTAAAAATTGAAAAATTGAATGACTAAAATGTATTAATTATTCACACGAGAGCGTTTTTAAAACGCAGCACTTTTTTTTTATCAAACACTTTGATTTTCGAGCGATTTTTTGAGCGACGAAACTCGAAACAGGAGTTAAAGCATCGGGTCGTAACTTTTAACGTGACGCCTATTAAACTCTCGTGTTAACTAGGTCCACATACGTGATTGTTAATGTTTATATTTCTTTTTAGGTAATAGTAATGACTACACAAATATTAAGCGATATGCTTACGCACAACTACATAAAAATTGAAAATATCAATTTAATAATATTCGACGAGTGTCACCACGGTGTAGAAGACCATCCGATGCGGGTAGTAATGAAGCATTTCGAATTGTGCCCGCCACACAAACAACCCAGAGTACTCGGTATGCATTTACTTACTTTTATCTATAATATTGTGAAGTATGTACTAATATTATGAAGGGATACAAGTTGTGATATGTTTGAGGTAATCTTTGAAACGACTTATCTGTTTTTTTTAAACAGTGTAATTCTTCTAAATAACTTAGTACTTAATCTTTTGTCCCAAAGTAGTTATCGCGGGGGAATCTGTGGGATTACCTATTATCTGATCCGAAACTATGCTGAGCCAGCTCTGCCTAGTTTGGGATCAGATGGCCGTGTGTGAGTTGTCCCAAAATATTATTATTATTTAAAGTTGATATGTATTACAAATAATGTCCCATTTATATTTAGGGTTAACAGCAACACTTTTGAATAGCAACGTAAAGTATAACAAAATTGAAGAAACTCTACATAATCTGGAAAAAACATTTCAAGCAACAATAGCAACGGTCAATGAACTGGGGGAAGTATTATCGTAAGTATTAATTACCTATTGTGTGAACTAATCGAACCAAGATTCTAGGTAAAATAGTGACCATAATTAATTACACATTTTTATGTCCGTTTATGTACAGTATACGTATTAAAAAATGAATTTGAAGATAATATTATATTGTACTGAAAAAAAAAATTTTTTTTGCTCTTTTAACATGTTTATGTAATTAAAATAATTACCATTATTATCTATACATTACTGCTATCTAATAGGATAATAGGATGGTCATTTATGTTATTGCGATAAAACTCTGGTTATAATAATTCGACAAACTGTGTGAAAGCATTTTGTATTGCCTCCTAAGAAGAAAACTTTTTATCACGCAGAAAATTGTCGAAATAACGAAAATAATAGTTCGTTGGAGAAAATTCTGGCGAATACGGAGGGGTTAAAACGGTTTTTAGTGCGTTCATTAAGCAGTCACCTCTCCAAACGCAAACATGTTTCTACCGCGTTAGTTTCGAATCGGAACTCGTATTCAAAAATAACTTGAGTTTTCGTAGTGTCTATCATTTTTATAAGCTGAATAATAAAACGAATGAAAATCGATAATCGAATGTTGTACATTTTTTGAAAGAACTATTATATTATTATTTATTAACTTACCATGTGAAAAAAGTTTCACTCAAAAATCTCAAACCACGAAGGTTCTGTGTCATTTCAAAGTCCCTACCTATTACAATAAATCTACAGTTACTATATGTTATTTTATACCTACAGGAAATATTTTTATATAAGTATGTATATATCTGTACAAGTAGAGAACGGTAGATATAAAACTTATTTTTTTGGCATTTATGTATATATCTATATATCATCTACCTACTTTTTTGTTCCCAAGTATCATTTCTGACACTGCTATAATAAATTTTTGTTATTAATTTCATTATTAAGCTTTGAAAATTTTGTACAGGTATTCTACCAACCCGAATGAAATACTGATATACTATAATGTATCTGAACCAGATGAAGTCGTAAACAATGTGTTTGGTCTACTAACAGAATTGCAGTCTCTGGTCATGAGCGTAAAATTGCCGCAAGTTTTGAAGACAATGAATGTTCCGCTACTGCCAGGTCAAGTGGATATTAGTAGAGATACATCTAAGGTATATATAGAATAATATCAGCAACGAAAGACAGTAGATATGGGCAAAGCAAGACGAAGAATTCGACAGTCTTGCTGACTTAATCTTGGTCTTACTGAGCTAGTCTTGCTCTTGCCTAAGAATTCATAGAAGAACAGTTTTCAAGGATTTTTGTGCCGACTATATTGGGGACATGTCCCCAGCGGTCGCTGAGGGTATCCCGTCGCCTGCACAGATCCGGGTCTCTCACGGCTGAAGGCTCACGCAGCGGTTTTAGTGGGGTAGGGCACCCAAATGCGAGAACCCACACACGCTAGCGCGCCTACCCAGGCCCTGGTATGGTCGGAAATGATTTCCGCTGCGTCATCAAAAAAAAAAAAATGTCCCCAGCGGGCTTAGATCGTACTCACTCGCTCTCGTAGGCTCATATGCTGGGACCATCGCGGTGTCCTTCTCGTCACGGCGCCAAGCGGACATTTGCGTCGCAAAAGTTTCCTCAAAGCGCCCATAAGAACTGTTCTTCTATATACGTCTGAATTCTTTGCTCTTGCTTTTTAGGAAGACAAATTGTTCTAGTAGTGAAAATAACCATGCCAATTTAAAATCTTATGCAACTCTGAAACTTCAATAGCGCGATTTAGATTTGTGGAGCTGATTAGACATAGTTTTAATATAGTTTTAATATTTGAAAGCCGGTATTCTAAAATGCGTTCTAAATCGTTTGAACAAGTATCATATCAGCTTTTTTTTATTGCTATGATTTTTTTTAACGTCTAAACTTTAAATTTAATCTATGTAATTGTTTTGTAGACTATAAAAGCTGTGAAAAACATGATCACCTTCATGATGAACACTATAAGTGAAATGGGTATATTCGGCGGGAGCTTGGGAATACTCGCTTATATGTTGCTATTGGAACGACTGAAACGCAAAGCTCAGTCAAAAGAAGAAGAAAAACTATATTCGTTTACACTAACTGCTTGTATTGAGTAAGTTGTTATCTTATAATATTTATTTTTTATGTTTCTTGGGTAGGCAATCGGGCAAACCAGCCACCCGATGGTAAGGGAACAGCTTCTGCCATGAATAAGTTTACCAGGCACTAGCGTAGGCAACTCATTTGTCTGTTGCCTATCTGAAGTAGTATCTTACGATCTATAATGAATATATAATTACATTCATTAATTAATCGACTGTCGATTTATTAATGAATGTAATTATTTATTTATAGAATGTAACGTATTTATCGCTATTCTGTTGTAAATAATTCAATAATAATTGTTTTAAGCAAGTGTGTGTGACCGAAAGTTATTGTGTCTAGATTAGATTATTGTTCTGTACTCCTTTATTGTATTTATTGATGCAAAACTGTATTTGGCTCCAATGACTGTATGAATGAATCAGGGTGACGGGAGTAACACCTTCCAAAACATCGAAAAGCTGATGTGCGCCGTAGGACGAGCGCATTCCTTCCATCGAATACTTCTACCGATTTGAATCCAGTCTCACCTAAACTACATGTAGCTATGTATGCTGGCTGACTTTTCACCGTCATAAAAAAAAAAAATTCCCTTGATTGGTATTTGTAGTAGAAGCCTCAGGCACAGTGACATAGTTTTTTTAATTAATTATTTGCATTGCATACATAGGGATCGGTCGTCTTGGCGTTCATTGTGGGAGGCCTATTTTTAACAGTGGACGGATAAAGGCTGATGATAATGATGATGATTGCATACATTAATAATTTGTCGCGCTTTATTACCTGAGACATCTACTCCATTTACTTATCACACAATATTTGTTTCAATACGGTAAGAGACTGCCAGTATACTGGAATCGGATACCCTCAAAATTATGAAGTCGTAGTCCGCTTACGCAGACGCGGGCACCAAAAACCATAAGTTCTATCTGACACTGAGTAAGGAACGGTTTTTAAATTATGGTATTTTCTCAATAATTTCACTTACCAAAAGGTTCATCTCGCATCCAAAGTACTTTGGATCGAAATAATAAAATCATGTCTGCTAACGTGTAAATAACTTTTGTAGAGCTCGACTAATGTTGTTAAACGCCATGAGGGACTACAGAGGGTACGAACAAATCGTGAGGTTTTCATCCGAGAAAATACTGAAATTGTTGAATATTTTGAAAGAGTATAACCCGGATTATTATTCTCGGAGTGACGGTAAGGAATTATTTGTGTATGTAGGCTAGGGTTGTCAGGCGTCCAGATAAAGCCGGACATAGGTAGGCTTTTTGATTCCGTGTCCGACCAAACTGACTGGTCTGTCCGGCTATTAGATTCGACCTGGCAACCCCATGTAAGGCTATTATTATATATTTATATTACAGTATTTTTTTTATCTCAGGGACAGGAAAACGGTTAGACAAATTATCTGATAGGCGGTCAGCGTCGCCCATGATGATAAACAAGTCTATGAATACCCCACGCTACTAGTTTTCATGTGTCTATTATAAGGTTTTACTACTGATTGAGCTTAAACTTCATCAGGCCTAAAAGTCTAGACATTTCGAAAAAAAAAAGATCAGATTTCGTTGCCTTTGATTACACTGCATGCCTGTCCTTCTTTTCAAAAAACAGCAAAGCTATTTTACGAATGAAAATCATTACAAAAAAAAAAGTTTGATTTTGATTAGATTTTTGATTGAAGATTGAGTTTGATTGAAATTGTTTAAGGTTTTGATGTGGTAGCGCTGCACAATGCAGTCCTCTCACTGGTGCAAAATGTACGACCTTAGTTTATTATTAATAAATAACGGTTGCCTACTACATGGTATATTTTATTACTATTGATAATGATGGGCAGCCGTCGTCCTGCTACACATGTAGAGACAAGAACTAAAATATCAAGGACTTGAGGACCAAAAAAAATCGAAATTAGTGCTGTTCCGTTTTTCAGAATGGCCACTCTAATAGGATTATTTTATCGTCCGAATATCTATATCTCGGTCAGTCAAACCAATTGCTCTCGGCTACCCACATAGTCATGACATTTTGTAAAAAATTAGGTCTCACAACATAAAGCAAAATAATTAAACCTAAGTTTTATATTACATAAATAAAAAAAAACGTTTTCTGGACCCTTACTCACACTTGTTTGCGTTTTTTTGTAATTTTTTAATGTACAGTATCACAGCCGTTTATTTACTTTCAGTGTCACTAAAAGTGAATAACAAAAGAAAACCCCTCTCGGGTATAATATTCGTCCAGGAGAGATTCACTTGCAAGGTTTTGTTCAACTTGCTGAAACGTGTCCGTGAAACCAACCCGGCTGACTTCGGTTTCTTGAGCCACGATTTCGTCGTTGGCTTTAATGTGAATCCCTACAATAATACAAGAGAACAATATTACACTAAAAAATTAAGCTCTCAAGCGATTCTAAAATTTAAAAATGGGTAAGATTTTTATGGATAATAATAATTATTTTTAATTTGTGGCAGTGAAAGACGCTATGTAATCGCTAAGACTACATCGTACGTAGACAGTTCAAAGAACGAACGAAGAAGAAAGTTCGAACGCGATTCTGAAGCGGTGACACGTGACACGTCTGACGTCATCCAGTTCGCTTCATTTCGCGCCGCTCGGAATCGCACCCCACGTGCGTCAGACAGTCTGTCAAAAGAACCCTAGTGCATCTATCAACTATATTATATATTTCGACATTGTCTACGAACGTCTCGTGAACATGACATTCGTAGACAATGTCGAAATATCGGGCTCCGCGAAAGAATATTAAAAAACATGATAAATATCCCGTTTTAAGTAGTTTAAATAATGAAAATAACCATGTTAATTTAGAATCCTATATTATTATCTATATAACTATACTATTAATTATTAAGAATAGTAAAATATACATATTTAATTTGTAGTGACCTCAACTGTCTCATCTCCACGAGTGTGATCGAAGAAGGTATCGACGTGCCACAGTGCCTGTTAGTGCTGCGGTACGACGAACCGAAAGAATATCGCTCGTATATTCAGAGTAAAGGTATATTTTTTTTTTCATGTTAACTAGACAGGCAAACTGTTAGAGACGCCATCTGATGGAAAGCGGTCTGCTTCGCCCATGAACATAAAATGATAATAAAACATAAACAAAAATCGAATCATTCCTAAATGCAATGACCAATTTTGAAAAGTGGAGTGAAGCGAAGTGCAAACGGTGTTTTCGCGGTTTCGCGGATTTGAGTCGACTCGTATCGGATTCGAACCTAATCATACCCGATCGATCCGGATCGATGTATTAACCATGTGTAGGGATCGATGTCGCTCACGACCCCGAGGCACAAAACGAGAACATATACATGAACATAGTTAAAGGATTTTTTTAGTTATAAAACACAAACAAGAAACAATTGGGCGTGTTTTGGAGGAGGAAATAGTCGAATATGGAATGCTGTTTATATACCTAAAACTATTAGCTGCAGTTGTCCCTTTCTTGCTTTATTGCGCGACAGCGGTATTCAGCGAGATATCTATTTTTTCAAAAGCCACTCTGTTGTTTTTTTCTATCAAAGTGTCGTCTTTAGTGGGTGGGGTTTTTTTATGTATCCTAATTATTGCAGGTCGGGCGAGGAGCTCGGATTCTAATTACGTGATGATGTTAGATTACAAAACCAGCCAAAAGTTCCAAGCTCGATACAGGGACTACCAGGCAATTGAAAAGTATATTTACAAGGTAAATAGATTATACGAATAATAACCAAATGATTTTCAAACCTTGATAAGTCACTACGCTATAGTGTGACATTGATGAAACTGAGTGTCCAAAAAAACTAACTAATTCGCTATTTTAAGATATTGAATTACCTCAGTAAAACATGACAAAAGTGTACAAAAGTTGTGTAAAACAAATCATTCTCAAAATCAAAGAATATTTTGCTGCTCAGTACACGTTAGCCAAGTCAAAGAATTCAGACCTATATAGAAGAACAGCTCTTAAGGATTTTTTGTGTCGACTTTATTGGGGACATGTCCCCAGCGGGCTTACTTCGCATTCGCTCGCTCTCGTAGGCTCATATGCTGGGGGCTTCGCGGTGTCCTTCTCGTCACGCCGCCAAGCGGACGTTTGCATCACAGAAAGTTTGTCCTCAAAGTTGACTGGCCTGTTGGTCTAGTGGTTAGCGACCCTGACTGCTAAACCAGAAGGTCGTGGGTTCGATTACCACCCAGAACGAATGTTTGTGTGATGAGCTTGGTCATTTGTTCTGTGTCTGGGCGTAATTTATCTATATTAAGTATATATTTAGAAACATATAAGTAATATATCAGTTGTCTGGTTACCATAAGAACAGGCTTTGCCTAGTTTGGGATCAAATGGTCGTGTGTGAGTTGTCCCAACATATTAAAGCGCCCAAAAGAACTGTTCTTCTATTAACATCTGAATTCTTTGGCCAAGTGCGCTGGGCGTGTACGTCCACCCGACGTGCACTGGCTCGTTTTGTGCACAAACCCATTACTGCAGCCTTCAAAGACTTCACGCTTCTCTCTTGACTTATACGCCAACTTGTAGTAAAGATAACAAATTAGGATTATCTAATATGAAATTTTATTTCAATTGTGCGTAAATATTACGTGCAACACTTTTTTTTATCCATATTGTAGCCTTAATTAGTATGAAGATAATATGTTTTTGTTTGTATGTTTTATAGGTATTAGTTGGGAACACGTTAGAACGGGATGCGCCTACCGAAGAGGATATCCAGAAAGATCTGTATGAGGAGGACATACCGCCTTATTGCACCATACATGGAGGTAAGTGGGCGTTTACTTTAATTTATTTATTTCGATTGTTAATTATGACTTTTATATTTTCTTCTATGCTTACTATACTCCAGCCAAACTCGATGTAGAATGTTTTTAAACAAACAACAGCTTGCTTGTAGGGCTATCACTTCTTTTTTTTTTATAATTTCACTCTTTCACCCTTTAGAATTTAGATCTATCAGTTTATTCATAGTATTAATCGTGAAGTTTATCAATAACTATTTCAAATCACATGTAAGTGAACCATTTAAAGTATCAACCCTTATATGTCCCACTGCTGGGCACGGGTCTCCTCCTCGAATCAGGCGAGGAGGGTAATGGGCCATAGTTCACTGATGGGCTGGATGTGTGAGTGAACCATTTATTACATTTTTATTTGTGACGGTTTGGTATGGTTTAGTATTGACATCCCTAATACATTATTAATTTTTTGGAAGAAGTCATGAACATTTTTCCATTTTTGTATCATATTATGAATTAAAATATACCAGAAGAATTATATTATATTATAAAGTATTCCAAATAATAATCGATTCTATTTTGGTTTTGTTATTAGTTGTTATATATTATACTAAATAATATAGAGCGCATTTATTTCATATTTATTTAACTTTAAACAAATGTTTTGCGTCATGTGGTGTCGTTAAAACAATGAATTTCACATAATATGAAGACGATGATAGACGTTACAAGATAAATGCGGTAAAAAAAGTAAAGTATCAACCCTTCATGACCTACTTCTGGGTACGGGTATCCTCCTCGAAATCAGGCGAGGAGGGTAATGCGTTTAATTAATTTCAAATTTCTGATATTAGAAACAAGTTTGTTGAGACTCGATAAATAAAATTATTACTTATCGAAATAGTCCATAAAGGTCAATATGTAATATTTTACTTTATTTTAGAAAATAAACATTTAGTAAAAATGTTTATGACTTCTGCTGTCGGACGGTTGTCTAATAACGCTTTGTCATTAACAACCGAGTTTGACTGGAGTATAAATAGATAAGCTTTATCAGTTTACTAACTATCTATTATAGGTATAATTATTCTTATCTAATATTAGTGAATAAATAATAGTCTGTTAATTATACTGAGAAGTACTTATTAGAATTACAGGACTCTAAATTTTATAGTGCTATTTTTAACCTACTTAAAAAAAGGAGGTTCTCAATTAGTTTTTTTAACAGTAGTATTTCAGTACCGTCATAATATGTATAGTCATGGCTGCGTGATACCGTTTGTCGTCATGGCATTACAGTCGATGTTATGCCAAGGCGCAACAATAAATGTTTCAGAACAAAAGAGTTTTGTATAGAATTTTATTTATAACACACTTATTTGTTATTCTGAATTTTTCCATTATATACATTACAAGCGATATATCGCCCTTCTATAGTAGCTTCGGCCACATCAACTAAGATTTGCATCCGTGTACTCATAAGTCGGTTCAATCCAGTGTATAGATAAGAGAAGATCAATTCTATTGTTGAAAATATCCTTATATTTGAACATTGAACCAAAAACGTGATTTTTTATTTAGTATTGAATTGAAAAAATATATTAAGAATTGTAATTGAGATGTTTGTTAGAAGAGATCAATGTTTATTACTTTTATTAAACACTTTTTTATCCATAACAGCATTAAATTATTGTTACATTTCCAATTTCGTTTTAAGTCACGAACAGCTTATTTTATTTTATTCTATATCGTTCACAAGTCTAAGCTTTTTAAATATATAAAAAAGTTTAAATTATTTAAACGTATGGGAGGATTTCTTATAGATTTCTGTCAAATTGTGCAAAAAGGTATTTATCTATTAAATTCAACTTGTATAATACTAACGATACATAGATAAAAATTCTTCATTTACAATTCCAGCCCGCCTATCTGCAGTGTCCGCTATCAGTTTACTGAATCGCTACTGTTTGATGCTGCCCCACGACTTGTTCACGGCGATAACGCCCATGTGGATACAGGAGAAGCTGGGCGAGAGACGACGGACCATCATAATACTCCCCTTGGCTTGTCCCATAAAGGAGCCTATAGTGGTGAGATGTTATTAGTGTCCCATGTAGGAGTACGAGGGTAGTATGTTTAAAGACCCTAAGTCATCGACCATATAACCCATAGACTCCTAATAACAGGGGAACGGGTTCTGGCGACACATCTGACTTATAGTTCCGATGTAAGCCGTAAAAAATGTACTCAAACTGTCGTGTCGTCTCATTCTTTCCCGTTGCGAAATATATCCATTTATTTTTAACGTTCCATGATTGGTAATGTATGACCTTGAATTAGCTAATCAGAGCATTGCAACCCCTTTCGTTTCACCTCAGCTAGTGGCCAGAATGCATTTAATAAGAAAAATCAAACATTAGGGAGTATATAGGTTGTGTGGTCGATGCCCTAAGTCTTTAAACATACTAAACCTTACAGAAGTTTGACCTTCGTGGTCTCACCACCAGAATTGACCACTTTATCTGCCGGCCTTTTAGGTGAGTCATTTGCTCACCTACTATACCGATTGAACTCAAAGGCCAAAAAGTCTAGATCTTTCGAAAAAGAAAGTCCTCCTCGTCATGTAGATAATTGAATCTACAACAAGCCATAGGAGTGTACTATAAATTTCATAAATTTATTTCCATTCAGTGACACAAGTTTTACAAAATTACTCTAGGCCTTTTAAGGCGGCTAACTCCAGGCTAGGCGTTAACGAGGTGTAATTGTTGGAATATATTTAATTATTATTAACACTACAGGGTGACGCGTTTGAAGCGTTAAAGTCCGCGAAACGTTCGGCGGCATTGAAGGCTTGCATAAAACTGCACCAAGTTGGAGAGCTAGACGAGTTTACTCTACTTCCAAGACAATACGGGTAATTTTCTTTATATATTTAACAACGACGTAAAGAATGAAGTCTTTTAGTCTATGTTTGACCGTTATGTGTGTCATCATTAAATATCTCTACAGAAATATATGCATACAAATTACCAGCACTCACACGCTGTGTGTTGCCCAGTTAGACTTTTTTTTTTTGCACAAATAAAATACCTCGCATCATACTCTATGTATGTGCTAACACACACACACACACGCACACGCACGCATGCCCGTACACGCGCACGCACACCCGCCCAATTTTTGACCACCCAGCGCATAATATGAAAATCGATGTTAAGGAGTAAACTCTTAAAAACTGTCTCTTTTGTACGCGATGAACTCTCTAAACGATTCTAGAAGGTTCGTAAATCGTAGTGTAAAATAGACGAGATATTGTATGTTTTAATTGGGTTCGTTCACAGAAAAGTCAACTTCGAAGAGGCGAGCATCAGGCAATGCTTTCTCAACTGGCCTTGGGACGATCCCGAACCCGATCCAATCGACGCTGACGGGGAATTACCCGCGATCGGAACTAAAAACAGAATAAGAAAATACGACAAACTGGTAAACAAAATTATTTGACTAATAAAAAATATTATTAACAGCATTTAGTAAGCTTCGCCATATTCTCACGTCGTCTATACCGCAGAGTTTGAAGACGAAAGTCTTCAACCAATGCGTTCTCCCCGTGATGACCTACGGGGCCGAAACGTGGCCTCTTAATTTACGACTGGGCCGCAAGTTTGCCGTAGCTCAACGTGCTATGGAGCGTGCTATGCTGGGTGTTTCGAAAGCACGTCGAAGTCGCAATGGGCTGGTCACGCACTCAGAAGAACGGATGGCCGTTGGGCCATTAAAATTCAAGAGTGGAGGCCGCGTTTAGGTAGACGAAGTGTTCATCTGCCATTAACCAGATGGGAAAACGATCTCCGTGCAGTGGCAGGTCCGCATTAGATGCGAGTAGCAAGGGATCGGTAGTCTTGGCGTTCATTGAGGGAGGCCTATGTTCAGCAGTGGACCGATAAAGGCTGATGATGATGATAATGATTAACTATGAAAATTAATTTCAGAACATTGTGAACATTAATTTATCATTATTTGAACCGCATTATTTATTTTGATCATTTTATTATAATAAGCATTATGTAACAATATATTTTTTCAGTATCCCAAAGCACTCCAAGGTCCCTCTGAATGGTATGACGGCACCCAGACTCTATATTTACATGTGATCAAACTGAGTGTGGCGTACGAGGAGCCCACGGAATCAAAGGAGAAAGTCATATATCAGCTGTTGAGAAACGATCAGGGCTATGGGTTGCTCACGTTCTCCCCCCTGCCGCAATTGTGCGAGTTTCCAATGTTCCTCACGGCAGGCGAGGTGACCACTTCCATTAAAGTCAACTATGCCGTCTTAGAATTGGACTGTGACACGTTTGAGGTCATCAAAAGGTGGGACTTTTTTATATTCTGTATAGGCAAACGGACAGACGAGTCATATGGTGGTGAGCGGTCAATGTCGCTCATTAACATAAGTAAACCTGAAACTATTCATGTATCCTATCCTGAAACGTAAGATGGTAACAAACGATACTTTGAGGTGTTACAGTAAATAATGAAACAATATTATGCAAAGAACGCTTCTATCTATGCGCTCCTGGTATCAGTAATCGGGTTTTATATGGGTTTGACAGACGCACAGTTGCGGATATCATTTAATATATATGAATTCGTTTGAATGACCCTATGCGTTCGGGAGTACTGTACACCTCCAAGTAATGTTTGATAATACGGGCGTAAGTCTCTGTCACGAATTAAACTTTTTGCAAAACGTTGCAAAGCTATTTGGTGGCACAAATAAGGCCAGAAGCACAAAGAAGGAAGCAGATGGAACACGGCAAGAACGCATTATTTCCCCGAAAAAAAAGTATCAGTGTTTGATAACTATCATATTACTACACTACATGTAGCTCTATTTTGTAATGTAATGTAATGCAAATCAACGCTTATATTTTGGGGTCGGGTACCCTCGTGATCAGGCGAGGAGACAGTAGTGGAAGAGAATTGCAACAGTTTTACGTTTCAGATTTCACTTCTTCATATTCGACGAAGTACTTTCGATAGCGAAGAAGTTTTTGGTGTACCATGGCGATGTAAATTGTATGTACGTCGTTCCTGTAAAGGGAATCGATGACTTTGACATCGATTGGGAATTACTTCAAACGTACAAGCCGATACCACCAGTTGTGATGCCGTCTGACTCCGTGAGTATCATTTATATAGCTAGTACCTAACTTGTTGAGTCTTTATCCCGATGGTCCTTCGGAGCCGGACGTTGGTTGTGTGGTACTTGCATGCATATTGCATGCAGTGTGGTAAAGCAGGTGCTCCATGCATGCATATGATTGCACTCACAAGTTTGTTGTGTGTGTATGGATAAGGAATAATTGTTAACCAATTTGTTAAATAAAATTGACAGATAATCTAACATTTGCTCAAGACAACCTATTGGTGATCTATATTATAATCTTGTTATTAGCTTCACCTGTATGTTTGTTTGTAACCGATATTTATTTATAATGTGTATTGTCTGTTAAAGGATTAATTCGTTTTTCTTTTTAATTTCGAGTAAGTATATTATTATTATCCTAGCTGTTTGAGCTTCGCCTGTGTTATCGTACGTATTAGGGTAAAATATTTGTTTCAATCGCGTCAGTGGTATCGAAGACCATATAATGCGTCTAATGTTACTAACATGGCCTCTTTTATTTATAACATTAATTTCAATATCTTTAAAACCCAACACTTATATAGAGCATGAAAGATCAGATTAAAATGGGATATAATACTCTATATTACATTCATCTTATTCTCTGAAACCTGAAAGATTAAGCGACGACCTCTGTGGCTCAATGGTTAGCGCGTTGGTGCTCAAGCCGGAGGTAGCGGGTTCGAATCTCGCCAGGGAACAAAAAGTTTTCTTTGTTCCTGGGTCATGGATGTGTATTAAATTTGTGTATTTTTTTTTATTTTATGTTTATTAAGGAAACAAACAGTACAATAATACATTAATTTTAACATAAACTTAACTTTTGCATTAACCAGTAAAGTTTCCACATTTTACAAAAATAACATTAGACAAGAGCAGACAGGAATTAGTAAGAACACAAAACAACATCAAAAATCACAAATAAAAAGAGAATAGAAGGTTAATTACATAACAAGAAATGTTGAGAACTTCTATAGGTACATACATTTTTGTCCAACATCAGGCTGAGGTACAAACTATATTTTTTTAGTTTTCTCTACAGATTCATAGAATAAATCGATACAATTAAACAATTTGTTATAATTATTGCAAGCTCGCAAAATAAAAGAGTTTTGAGCATACTTTGTTTTAGTAGCTGGTATGTCAAAAAGATACTGCTTCCTACTACCTTTCCTAGGACATTTAAAAAATAAATTACTTAACAGAAATGGACAATCGATACAACCACGAACAATTTTCAACAAAAAAATCTGATCTTTAATCTGTCTACGTTTCTCAAGACTAGTCAGCAAATCACGATCAGTGTTAAAATTGCGATATTGAAGATATTTTACAAATTTGCATTGGATTTAATGGAATTGAGATGGAATTTGTATTTACAATTGTCGCTGTAAATGATTTATATTGTGGATTCCAAACGGCCGACGCATATTCAAGATGTGATCGTACTAATGATTGATATAACAAGACAAAGGTCTTTTCATTGTTAAAATCTCTACATACTCTTAGAACAAAACCCAAAATACGATACGCCTTGGCTGCAATATAGTTAATATGAGAATTAAATGTTAATTTGCTATCAAGATAAACTCCCAGGTCCTTGATCTCGTCAACTCTTTTAAGGGGATGTCCGTTCAAAAAGTAAACGTTTTTTAGAGTGTGTCTTTTTCGAGAGAATGTTATAACACTACACTTTTTTTTTTTTTTTTTTTTTTTTTTTTTTTCGGTTGGATCTATGCTAATGGTCCTAGTGACCGTTATGCGTCATCGGAAATGGGGTGATCCGGTTGGATCATCCTATGACGTTAAAAATTTGGGGGGTTGCCCCCCGCCATGTTCATGGCGTCGGGTTTGTACCTAACTTGGTCAGCTACGGTCGACTGGTTTGGAACGGGTGACGTTAGAAACCTATCGTGAGGGCCGGCCCTCCCCTCCCCCGGTAGCGGGGGAGGCGGGTCAAGCGCGGGACCCGAGCAAGCTGCCGATAGCAGAGTGCTATCGGTGATTACACGGTCTATATTGGTGTCGACTCGTAGCTGATCTGAGCCTATGCTGTCGCGGTTGATCCGGATCAACTGGTCAACGGAGTGTAGGGTTCGACGTCGCATACGACCCCGGGGCCCATGCGGTGTGAATGTGTGCCTAACACCGGCTGTGTTATGTCTGAGTGTGTGTTGTAGCTTACGTCGCGCTTCAGCGTCGCGCTTTAACAGTTCTGTGATTTTATCAACAGGATCGGTTATGACATTCTTAGGTAACCTAGACTTATTAGGTGCTAAGCTATTGGGGGTGAACACTACACTTGGACACCTTCAGGCTCAGGGAGTTTACATCACAATATTTTGTCAAACAGTCAAGATCGGCTTGGAGAGATGTACAGTCAGATGTCGACTTGATTGTTCGCAATATTTTCATATAATCGGCATATAAGAGTGTGTTTGAGTAATTTAAAATTTTGAAAATGTCATTAATAAATATATTGGACAGCAGTGGTCCAAGATGAGAGCCCTAAGGCACTCCCGATGAAATTATATAATAAAAAGCCTAAATATACGTATTACCATAAAATGTATTAAATATATGTATATCCGCTGTCTGGTACCCGTAAAACAAGTTCTTCGGAGACTTACCACGGGACTAGATTGACGTGGTGTAAAAGCGTCCATAGATATTATTATTATAATTTTGCGCGATCTTAACACGAAATTATGAATTCGACACAATTATAACCTTTGCACAATGTTTTTTATTCTTCTAGGAGCGGCAATCTATTTGCGTGAAGAGAGAGGATTACATGTGTGCGGTCGTCACACCCTATTACAGATCGAGCGTCTTGCCGGACAGGTGATAACATTTTTTTATATCTATTACTTATATAAATACACATATTTCATAATAGCAATTAAATAGAAATGGTCGTCTGTAAAGTCTGTTTCGGCAGCGAGAGCTATCTTAGGTTTAAAGACAGGGAACGCTTAGCTTCAGGTAAAAAAAAACACGGCCTTCGTATTTTCGTAGCATAAACTTTAATGATGTGGATGTTGGTCTGCTTTCAATAAGACATTAACTTATATACCTTAACACAACAATAATAATAATAACTCAATAACAAAAACAATAACTCTATAATAACACGTGTTATAATTTTCTGAATATTTCTTTATCATTCATCATATAGCGACGTAAGCTGAAAGGTCTGCGTTCGATCCTGACGATGTACCTAAATGGCTTTTGTAAATTTAAGAAGATTACAACATAATACTATGCTCACTGGTGACAGAAAATGTAAGCAAACCTGCAGGCCTGATGAGGTTTTCTGAAGTTCACCACAATAGGCCACAAGGACCATAATATTATAAGGGTCGCTTATGATGATGATGATGATGATGATGATAAGCATTTTTGTGTGTCGTCCCTATAACATATACGGTTTACTATTTTTCAGGTACATTGTAACAAATGTACTCGAATACAAGACTCCATTCTCTGAGTTTGATTCAACTCAAATTGGTACCTACGCCGACTACTACCAGACTAAATATAACCTAGAGGTCTTGGGCAGCAAGGATCAGCCAATGCTTGAGGTAATTATCAGTTTTCTGTGCCTAGGAGACGTAAAGCGGTGTCAAAAGTTCAAAAGTTTGACCGCTATGTGCTATTTGGCATTGTAGCGGTTGAACGTATGAGGCTATGTCTTAGAACAACCGCTGCCAACCTGCTTTAAAAAAAACCGTATTCAAATCGTGTACCACGTATAAAGCGCTCTAGCGCTATAGTAAAAAAAAGTAAAGTTTAACCCTTATATGTCCTACTCCTGGGCACGGGTCTCCACGAAATCGGGCGAGGAGGGTAATGGGCATAGTTCACCGATGCGCTGGCCCAATTCGGGTTGGCGAACTTCACATACCTTCAAAGATTCTCAATCAGGCATGCAGGTTTCCTCACGATGTTTTCCTACACTGGTGAGCGAACGATGGTCTCGTGTTTGGAACCCGGAACCTCTCGCATAAGAGGCCGAGTCCACCCACCACTGGACCATCGTCGCTCACAAATGACACAGACAAACTCATAAGCTGTTCGTCTGCCATCCTGCAGGACCGGACGTTAAGAATAACGAGAAAATAAACTCGAGCTTGCTCTTTTGTCCAAATAACTCCTACAATAAAAGCCTTCTGGTCGAGTGGTCAGGCTACTGGATAATCAACGCAGTGGTCGTGGCATCGAATACCGCCAAGTGACATTCAAAAAGTTTTTTTTTTTCATTTCATTATTAAAAGGCTATCTATGGCCACTGGCGATTATGTCACTTTAAAATAAAAAAATTAACATTGTTCAGGGCAAAGGACTTGTATCCAGCTCTTAATAAATAAAAAAAAAATACTTTGGTGGTACTATTTTGAATACTTGATTACAACTTCAGGTCCGCAGTATCACCACGCGGGCTAACTGCCTTCTGCCCCGAGGCGCTACCATAAAGTCGCTTACGGACAAACAGAAGAAACTCATATCCGAAGCCCAGGGGGACAAGCGGTTCTGTGGGTTCCCGGAGTATTTCGTGCCAGAGTTCTGTATCAAGTTCGATTACCCTGGCGCTCTGTGGCTGAAGGCTACTATACTGCCCAGCATTATACACAGGTTGGTTTTTTATTACCCAGTATTATACACGGGTTGATTTTTGTTACGCGGCATTGTAAAGCATATATGTGTCGCTTAACTTCAAAAAGATTTTTTTTAAATTGAGGCTACAGTAATGAACAAAACAATCCTGTTCAGTACATTAAGTGTTAAAACCCATCATTCTTTCAAAAATTAAATATTTAGATTGGATTTACCTTCATTTGATATAATGGCATGAAATTTATCTACCTTTGAAAAAATTAAGTGTGGATTTATAGAGTTTTGATTTAACTGATCTGGATTTATCTGGATTTGATACAAATAGTATGGTGCAACTGACGGCCATGTTGAACAAACGCCATCCACTGATTGGCTCTCATGGATGTATGATCTACATTTGAAAAAACCTGGCCCATGGATCTGTCTGATTTTGATAAAATATTATGAGTTTAACGGTTTATTGCTCAATAACCACGAGGATTTATACACTTTTGATTAAACTGTTTGAAAGTATTTTTTTTACTCTGTCTTTTTTTTCTTAAAAAATCTTAGAATTGGATTTATCCGAGTTTGAAGTTAAGCGACACATATGTAAAAAAGTACAGGTTGGCATTTAGACCTCTTTCGTCTCATGGGTAAGTTGACTGTGACTTGGGTAGCATGATAAATAGATATATCGATACATACTATATATACTCTTCTGCCCGATTTCATATAATAATATTTTATTTTAAATCATTCTACGTAGAAATAGGATATTCCTAATTTTGCATATTGATTTTTGTTTATATCTGAATATATTTTACACATTGTGATAGGCAAATAAGATCTAAGAGAAAAAGACATCAGATCAGTATCCAGTCAGTATCAGGTCAGTGTCGCCTGTGAACCTGAATCTGTTGATATCAACTGAACTAAACATTAATCAAAAATTATTTCATTTTATTTGGCGACTGGAACAAACAAAATGTGTCATTTTTTCAACAAGGCATAAACCGTGACATTATTGAGTGCCTATATAGAGAGTATTTCATAGTTTATTAACCGTTTTACATTTTT
The DNA here is from genome assembly GCA_905333005.2 of Lycaena phlaeas. Lineage (NCBI taxonomy): Eukaryota > Metazoa > Arthropoda > Insecta > Lepidoptera > Lycaenidae > Lycaena > Lycaena phlaeas. Next base: position 6,501,007 of record HG995176.1, read on the forward strand.
ATGGCAAAGTGTAAAACAATTTAAAAAAAAAATGTCTTTTATCAAGGGTAACCAATCTTTTGGTGGCTGACGAACTACGAGTAAAAATACAAACTGAAAGTGGACAGAAGCAACTTTACCTCGCACCAGGTAAGCTACAACGCGTCTTGTATCTATTACGCGCGGGAAATCGTCGAACAATATACGTTTGAGCAAAAACGCGCCTAATGAATTCATGCCGCCCCCCATCTTCTGTTCTTAATATTTCTATGGTTTTATTTATTCCGTGTATACGTTATTGATGTGAAAATGTATTAGCGCGCTTTGGCAGTAAATTCGATCTTGAATCTTGAATACCAATGACAGCAAAGCCCCGTTCAAACGAGCGATTAATAAGCATCGCGTTTTAACGGCGGCGACGGCGTTGACGCGAGTTACACTTGCTAAATTTGATTAAACGTCTATCGTTCAAATTCTAAAATACAACAGCGCTCGATAAAAAAGCGCCGCGCGTTGAAAACGCTCTCGTATCAACAAAATGTCAAAAGGTATCCATTTGTATTAAACAAACGTTTTATTAACGCTCGTTAAAAATGCGCACGTGCGAACGGGACCTAAAAAGCACGATCGTGTCATTTATTAATTTTATTTATTGTGCATTTTTCACAATTTTTTTTAAATTTTAAAAATTCAAATTTTAACCGTAAACAATTATTTAATGTCCGTGCAGGTGAAAAATGGCAGCCAATATTAGTGGACATTGGTGTGGCAACAAAGTCTTTACTAGCCGATGTCGAAGAGCCCTCTGCTGTAATGACGTTTGATAGGTTAGTATAATTTATCTTAAAGTATAAATTGAATTATACAATATCAAGGGCCTCTTTCACAATCTCCAGTTAAGTTCCCAATAGGCTATCGGCAACATATTTGACAGATAGAGTATGGAGTATCTGTCAAATATCTGTCAAATATGTCGCCGATAGCCTATTCGGAACTTATCTGAGGATTGTGAAACAGGCCCTTACTGTCACTTTTAATCTGTTAATAAATAAATAAATAAATCATTTATTTCAGGCACTATGGCCCATAGATATATACCTTACAGACTAACATATATATTAATATATTACATTATTGTTAGTATAAAACCTTAAAAACTATGTTAGTAATCTTCCTAGAACTACGTTTTCGTACGTTCCGGTGGTACTTGTCCGCGGAAGCGACGGAACACCACATCCTGAGGCCAGAAGTCTTCGCATAGTACCTCCGGCAGGTCGCAGTTCGGTACTCGCACCACAAACGCCTTGAAGTTGATGTTGCGGCGCGACTCCAGCTCCTGCACCCTCGGCCGGTACCGCAACCTCCGGCACATGTATTCTGCGATGCTCTCCGCCGTCGTGGTGTAATGGAGGCGGGAGACATACACCGGCGTGTTGGGCTTGGCGGCCCGCACGAGCAGGTTTGGCTCGAGTGGGGCTTTGCCGCAACGATTCTTGACGGTTCTGGGATGGCGCCTCTTCCTCTTCACCACCTCAAAATCATCTTCATCCCTACGTGGCGCCTGCGCAGCAGACGCGGACAACGGGGCGGGGCACGGAGCGCGCGCGGCACGTGGAGGAGCCGCACGGGGGGGCGCCGAGGAGGGCGCGGGCGCAAGTGCGTTGCAGCTTGGTGGACGAGCCGCGGCCCTGCTAGCAGCCGCGTCAGCATAAGCGCGTCGAGGTGTCGACACACTTACGCTCGCAGCAACCGCCGGGGCATCGCACTCGGTGGCATGCGGTGACGCAACGGAGTCCGCCGATGCAAAACTGCAGACAGAGACATTTTGCGCCCCGCGACGCATGTTCACATTAGAGGTCTCTTCAGGCGACCTACTTACCGCCACAGTATTACGTAGTAATACTACTTCGGCACGCAGTTCTTGAATAACCTTGTCAGAGACCTCCAACTTGGACTGCACTTCCGTTAGGCTCGACTTCAGGTAGATGATGTCCTTCAGGAGCCTGGTGACATCGACGTGGTCTAACGTGACGGGGGGCAGTTTGTGCAGCTCCTTCGCCACGAAGCTCGGCACGTCGTCCGAGTCGGTCACCTTTAACAAGGTGATGATGTCCTGGATGCTCTTCTCAGTTCCGTCCCTCCGTCGAGACGGCATCTGGACGAGTTTGCCCAGCACCTCGTACAGCAGTCGCTTGCCACTGCTTATTTCTTCTTCCTTAAAGTTAGTCTTACATATTTGTAAGATACTAACTTCATCCATGGTGTCAATGGCATTTTGAATAAACGCCAACAGTTCATTGGCTATGAGCTGCGAACTCGCTAGCAACGCGAGCGGGCAGCGGCGTACAGCCGCGCTGACGTGTATTAAATACTTCTACGGTGCACTTGTATGAGGCACGACCGTATCCGATGCGCGATGCGGACCGAATGATCAGTATATATTTTGTTTATAATTAAATTTATACTTTATGACGCAGACAAATAAATAGCCGACAGAAGACTCGGTTTACCATAACAAAACGCAAAATAAATAATTATACAAAGCATATCAAATTTGCTATCTTTTGAAATTAAATATTTTGGAAAAGTAAAACTATATCACAAGTTATTTTTAACCGACTTCAAAAAGGAGGAGGTTATCAATTCGATAGGTTTCTTTTATGTATGTACACCGATTACGCTGCCATTTGTGATCCGATTTACGTGATTCTTCTTTTGTTTGATGCGGAATAGTTGCCATTTGGTCCCATAAAAATTTTACATAGTTTGGCCCAGTAGTTTTCATTTGAGGTTTGACAATAAAAAACAACGAAAATCTCCTGGTGTAATAGAACATTAAAAAATAAAAGATTGGTACCACATACAAATTAGTATTTAATTAATATAAAAGATATTAAGGTTTGCTGAGGTGTATTAAATTAAATCTTTATTAAGTTATTTTGTACTTTTTAGTTTTTGAAGTCGGATTTTTTAAACGTACTTAGTTTTTTTATTATTATTTTTAAGTTAAAAATTAAATGCTTATATTACCTTTTTTGTTCTTATTACTTTCCTATAGTTATATATCGGACATTCTCCCTGGAATACAAAACTTTATATATAGTAATATAATTATATTTGCAGAATAAACAATCCGGTCGACGAACTAGCCCCGAGAAATTTGAAAATAATTACGATGAGAGAGAGTGTTTATCAACTACAGAAAAAGAAAATTAGCAAAGAGTACCCGTGGTCGGTCAGTATCACAATTATTACACACGCAGTTTTTGAAGCAAATGTCTTGAGTGCACGCAAATACTTGTATGTAGCGCCTTCACCCTTACCCACGCTACGTATACCTATACTTATGTACATGCATTTGCTGTAAAGACGGCATGTTTCTTGAAATTATTACAAATTAGCTAACTAATATTATATAATTTATTTTCTCACGGATTTACGCAACGTAACGCTTCATTCTATGAACATTTTAACCAGTACGGAAGACGATCTCCATGCAATGACAGATCAGTGTTGAACGTGTTGGGAAGGGATTAGTCTTCATTGAGGGAGATCTATGTAGGGCCGTATTAGTCTTCATATGATGAAGGCTGATGATGATGATGAACTAACCGACTACATCACCTTTTTTCCCTTTATTTATTAATACAATAAAAATTACAATGATATTGTTATCATAATATCACATAGACCACTAAGGTCTGTGCTTGATATAGTTTACATTCAACGCAGTAGAATACAATTAGCGAATTAACTTAACCTAATTGCCAAGTACAATAAATATACAGAAATATGACTACATACATTATAAAAATCTAATATCCTATATCCAAAAAGTAACCTAGTAGTCTTGGTCTATATAACAGTGAATGATGACAATGTTTATCAATCACGAATGCGTAGGAGGAGAACGAGCCGATCGACATCGACCGCAACATGTGCGACGTGACCGTAATGGACGTGGAGTGCTACGACTCGTTCGTGTCGGCGCCGCTGTTCACGCTAGCGGAGGCGGAGCGCCCGTGCGCGCGTCCGCACACCGGCTCCGCCTCCGCCGCCATACTGCCGCCGCCGATCAAGTGAGTGCTACCAGATATGTATATTATTAAAACATGTATGTATTTATTATTTCGCATATGACTGTATATTTTTAGAAAATTACCTATCTAATTTTTTGAATAAAAAAAATATGAAATGTCATATTCCCTTCCACTTGCTTTTAATTATATTGCTTCACAATTAATAAATTTGATTTTAATTTTTAATTTAATTAAATTTAATTTTATATTATTTTAATTTATTCTTTAATTTTCTTACATATTCTCATAATAATTATTTATATGAAATTTGTACACCGTAACTGGTAAAACATGACTGGACTTTAATTTCATATTATGACCAATGTTTACAAATATAATATCTTTATCTTCACTCCATTCTTACTTTTCATAAAAATATGTTATATTCAATTTACTCCCACCGGTATTACGTAACATATATCTATCTATTTATTCATACACGAAACATTTTAAGAAATAAACCTGGTAAAGAATGTATACATATGAAAAAATACAGTATTACCTTTAGATTTTATAATGCAGGTACAACGATAAGATCGATTTGCTATCCGCGAAGCCGCGCGCGCGGGGCCCGGAGCTGCGGGACATACTGACGTCTCTCACGACAATCAACTCGCACGACAACTTCAACCTCGAGCGGACTGAGACGCTCGGCGACTCGTTCCTCAAGTTCGCGGCCAGCCTGTACTTGTATCACAAGTTTCCCACGTTGGACGAGGGACAGCTGACGAATATCAAGGGACGTCTTATAGGAAACAGGTGAGCTTAGCTGTTAACAGATCGGGTGGAGAAAGACGCGTTGCGCACGCGTCTGCATAAGTACCACCATATTGCTTATTTCCGCTAAACTGTACGCTTCGCACAGCCACGCCTCGCCACGCCTTAGTTGCGGTCGCTATCATGCGCCTTATTGTTTTGCATGATTTATATCTGATTTATTATTTGATAAGAAATGTAAAAGTGAATAAAGAATATGACTGATAGATTGTACCGACGGTTCTTGATAAAACTTTTTTACACTTTTTTCCACTATTTATTGGTTTCGACTCAACGATGACTTTGTTAAACCGGCCGTGTAATTCTTATTTCTAAAATTATTTTATTAAATAAACTGTGGAAAAAGTGTAAAAAAGTTTCATTGCAGTGCTATTATAAAAAAACAAAAAATTAATTGTATGAGAAAGAATTAGATGTTGTACTATATTATTATTACTTTTATTCGTAGGAATCTCTTCTACGCCGGCAAAAAAATAAACCTAGGGGGTCGCATGAAGGTGGAACAGTTCAGCCCGACTAAAGACTTCTTGGTGCCCGGATTCTTTGCTCCAGATTTTCTCATTAAACTGATTCATAGTGAACAAGTGAGTTCTCTTTTATGTTTTTACTACTCTTAAATGCTTAAACAACGATAATCGAGAAAAAAAATGAAAAATTACTTTAGGAGCTTTGAGCCATTCATTTGTGATGTCTGCTCATACATGTAGCTCGTGGAAAGAACAAAATGTAAGTGGTCTCTCTGCAAGAGTCCACGGGTACCACCATACCGTGTGTTTCCTTGAAACAGCATTGCTGTGTTTCAGAAAGAAGGGCATGGCAGCAGTGACGGATTTAGAGGTCTGGAGGCCTCGGGGCAACAAATGTGTAAGGCCCTTGCCCATAATTTATTTTCCAAATTAAAAGAACTTTTTTTTCAGTAGAGTTTTCCAATAAATAATATATTTAGTATTTAACAAACATATAAATATAAAAGACAACAAGAATTATCTAAAATTACATTTTAGCTTTAAGGAACGGAACCTTTCAAGTCAGTGCTTGTATGCAAAATTTTGCGCTGACTTACTCTTGTAAGCATAAATTTTTTCGGAAATAAATGTTTGGCGTTGTTGTCTGTCATCAAATTCTATTATTGACATTATTTTCATACATTACGGCCAGATTTTGTCAGTGTGAAAAGAATATGAAGCAAATTATTCAAACGGTTTAACACGATAATGTAGCACTATGTGACTAGTGTGAAATCGTAAAATGTATCTACTATTCCAAAACAATTAGACGCATGACATCGACCGCTCCACCTGGCTCGCGCATCCTCGCTGGAGGGTAGCCCGGGGTTGGGGTCCGGACGGTCATCATTATTATGTAAAGAGATATAAATAAATTCGATTTAATGAAAAATAACAATTTATTCTTAATTTAATACTAGCAAGGACGATTCAATTTACTTAGGTTTGTTCTTATTGAAATTAATTATTTGCGAAAACGACACGAATATATCTTCGGCCAGCTCCTTGGGCGTGTGTAGCGCGGCGAAATGTCCCCCGAAGTCCAGGGTCGTCGACCGCACGAGGTTCGGGAATTTATCCCTCAGTATCCAGTCAGGCTGAAAGACCACTTCGTACCTGAAGTTGATCACAGCCGTCGGTACTGGGGTTGGAATTCTGAAACACATTTACTATCATCATTTTCAAGTTCATTATAATGTTATAACGACGATTGACTTGACGTTTTTTTTTGAAACAGGCATATGCATTGTCAATACTGATTTACTGATTATAATGAGGATTATATGTTTAGAGAGAGAAGGGTATTATATGCATATTTTTCTGCGTTAACTTTATAATTTCGTAAAAAGTGTATTTGGCAACTGGCAATCCATATAAGACGATCTCCGTGCAGTGGCAGATCCGCGTTGGATGCGAGTGGTAAGGGAACGGTCGTCTTGGCGTTCATTGAGGGAGGCCTATGTTCAGCAGTGGACGGATAAAGGATGATGATGAATACATACACAGGGCTATCTGTTTAAATAATCCATTATGCAAATAAATTCAGCAGTTTTTGCACACCTAGTGGAATAATTTCTAGATTTATAAACATTCACACTTCAAATGTGTGACAGGATAGGCAATATAACTACTGCCACGAAGACAACACCATCTCTCAGGATGGGGAACTCTTTCACGTTCATGAGCGACGTTGACCACTTACCAGGTTGCACGTCCACCAGTTTGCCTATCGAATTAACATTAAAAAAAGGGTTGTGTGGTTTTAAGAACCCTTTTTATAGACAACTAAAAAACTATCAAAATAGCGTGGAGCACTGGCACAAATGAGAAATAGCAGTGATGCCAACTTGGGGGTTTTTCCCGTAAATTTAGGGGGAAGAATTCAGAAAAAGGGATTTTTTAGGGTAAAAAATTTCTTAGAAATATGAAATTTTAATTAGACTTTTTATTTATTTAAAAAAAAAATAGGGTATATTGGTTGGGATTTAGGGTATTTTAAAAAAAGCTTAGGGGAAAAAATTTTAAGCAGTTGGCATCACTGAGTAATAGTCTATAAACTACACGGTACACGGTCAGCTCATGCGATCTATAGGCGCCGCCATATTGGCTTCGGCTGCTCTGACGAGCGCCTTTCCCTTTATCCACAATCCGCGGCCGACCGTCACGCGACATGCAACACACAGACGAAAATGTTTGAAACGATGTAATAAAAGTTTCACTTTGAAACTTACTCATGCGCGATAAAAGTTTCCGGCCATTTGAACGCTTCGGCGTATATCCTAGTGGCGGTGGTGATCCTACCAGTTGCCCAGATGATGGTGACGGTGTCTAGCAGGTCGTCGATGTGTATGTTCTCCAAGCCCCCGTGGGGGGTGTTCGTCTGGTCGCGATTACTGCACACGCCCATTTTCTCCAGAATGTACGCGGCCATTCCTACAGGCGTGTCTGTTAGTGCGGCACCTAAAAATTTATTTAAAAATGTGTCAATACAATGCTATTTTTAAGACAGCGTTTTCGAACCGATACGAACTTAAGACGTTCTCGTATTCACAAACAATTCTTTGAGATGTCACAGTACTCCAGAACGCCTATAGTCATATATTCATAGATATTACTTAAACGAAATCCGCCGCTGTGCTTTTGTCAAACCCATGCAAAACTCAACTATTGACACCAGGAGCACATAGATAGAAGCGTTCTTTGCATATTGTTTCATTACTTAGCCAAGTACATTCAAGAATACTAGTGGTATGACGGGTGTCTAAGCATCAATAATCACTCACCGTCAATTGAACGTGTGACGTGTCTGTTAGTTTGCCTTCTCTTCTATAAAAAAGTGATTAGTGATTTTCAACTCATTTCATGGATCGGCCTTATCCATCATTGACAGCCTGTTAACGTCCCCAAAACCTTGTGCGTGCGCAAAATGTTGCGAAATATATCTTGTAACTATCCTAAGTTGAAAGACGGTACGTGTCGTTTGCTAATTGCAAAGGATCGGACTGTCTAGGAGTTCATTAAAGGAGGCCTTATGTTCATAAGTGAACTGATAGACGCTGATGATGATGATGATGATGATGATATAATCAATTAACTGAGATATTTTTAAACTTAAGCGCTCACGTTTGTCACCATGCTTAGTTGGAATCTTGCAAGAAATATTTTATGATATTTAAAATGTAAAAATAATTGTACAGTTTTTTTATAATTAAAGGTGTACAGATACAAACATATTTTTATTAAAGGGTTTAAAAAAATGGTAATTTCAAAACAATCAGATGCAGCAAAATTATTTTTCAATTTAATACCGAACATTAGGCATTATTATTGTTAATTTTGTTATCTCGAATCTATTATGATAATTCCAAACATGATCTGTTATGATAATCCCAAAAATGATGCTATTTAGAAAATTCCGCAAAAGGTGTTTGATAGTTCATTAAAAAAACCATAATATTCCATGATGATAGTCATTTACGCAGATGAGAGGCTAATGACCGCTGGACTGACGTCCGCTAAGTATTTTAAATGGGTACGCGAATTGATGACGCGTTTAAGCGTTTTGCGTTTTTTTTTTAAACTTTATGGTTCCAAATTTAAAATTTGTTATAATTGGCGGACTTAATGCTAATGCATTCTATCCCAGTCAACCATAGGAAAAACCTAGACGTATGGCGCAAAAGTGAACTACCTAAGTAGGTATTATATTTAATTTCTTTTTATTTCTTATTATATTTAATTTATTTTTATTGTTAGGGAGTTAAATGCCTAATACATATTAACTTCTATTTGACTTTCCTTAGTATTACCTAGATATATTACTACCTAGTATTATGAAAGTCCTAGTATCTGCTTTAAGCAACCACTAATAGAGGTAAAACTAAGTTTAATTTACCTCCTCGCATTAGCCGTTATAACAAAGGACAATATTCGATAGAGCTTAAAGTCATTCTAAAAGTCTAGACCTTTCTAAAATAACGGACATGACCTAGCACAGCATGTACGATTGACACAGGCCATGCATGGGCGTAGCCAGCCTTGGGCTCAGGGTGGGGCAGCAGTCAACCTATCCATCTTTCCCCAACATTGTGGAGTACCCGCCATTGCCCCACTCACTTCTCGATCGAGGCTCACGTTTGTGATGAAATTATCTATGGCAGTGGCAATAGATAAGGTCCGAATATATTGCCTCTGCCTCCTATGGCCTTAATTAATAATCATCCTATGGCCAGGGTGGGGCAAGCGCCCCAGCTTGCCCCAGTGTGGCTACGCCCATGAGGCCATGGCTAGGTGCTCCATTCATGGGGCATGAAGAGCTCTACTGTGGGTCACACCTTGACCTTTTCAAGAGAACGTTTCAACGCGGTATGTGTGAATGCGTGAATGTTTATTTCTTTCTTTCCCTATATGTAACATTTTCACGGCCGAAACGGTAACGAATAGTAGTTTATATAGCAGTGGACGGATAAAGGCTGATGATGATGATGACAATCAAATGTTAACAAACGTCATTGATTACAACCGATATAATAGTTATGAATATTATCAACGATGTGTTCCCTATGTGTAACATTTTCACGACCTAAAAGTTAACAAATAGTAGTGGATAGATAAAGGCAGATGATGATGATGAAACGTTAACAAACCTTAAGGATTACAACCAATAGATTTGTTTCATACCGATATGCTAGTTATGAATATTATTTAAAATGTTAAAACTTACCAATGGTGTCGGGCTTTGTGGCTTGCAAATGAAAATAACCACTTTCTCTAATTAAATATGAAAACACGTTCTTGATTGGCGAAATTCTATTTATAAACTTCTCTTCGACTAGAAGGCTTGGGAACAATATTGATCCGATCATGAACTTCACACTACTCAACGTTCCCGAAGAGAATCCCATGTTAGTATGATATCTGAAAATATTATAGTAATGTATGAGACAAAGTTAAGACGGGTTATTTTTTATGGAATAGGAGGACAAACGAATAGTCGAAGCCTTTTGACGACTATCATCATCCATAAATATCCACACAACCAGAGGTTATGCAGATGCGTTGCTCTCCTTTTCCCTATCCCCCCAAAAGGCCACCGGAAGCTCACATACTGCACGAAACGCGTCAGCATACCTGCCACTTTACGCCGGTATTATGTGAGCGAGAGGTACCACCCCGGTCGTGCCGGCCCAATTCAGCTGCACGCAAAGCACGGCACTACTCTTTACAAATATATATTACATAATTCATATCTTAAAGTAGGTAGGTATATAAACATCCCGCTTGCGTGTTTGTTACACCAAAAGTAGCAGATATAGCTAGAAATTTTCACACAACGTTGCATTTTTATATACAATTACATTTTTGTACCAAGCTCCCACGGGAACGGTAAAGTGGTTAGTTTATCTAGTTAATTACAAATGCGCATTCCTATGTACGACGGCGTTTTAGAACTACATCAAAATCGGTTTACCCTTCAAGCTTTACTAACTTAGCTGGCATACTTCCGTCTTTTTGCACTTTGAGGCTTTAAAATAAAGCAATTTTAAAACGTACGAACTTTATGGGACAACTCTTTATATACTCAAAGTCCAAGAGCCCGTGGGTGATCGACCTTCACCCAACTAATAAACTGAATGACATCTATATTTCATTAAATATGTTTGATTTTATAAACACGCCTTTGATAGCTATCGAAAAGTATACGTGGCTATGTTGAATTAAAATAATTTTAACTAAATTTTTTGTCGTCACCCAACATAGTTTTTAACGTAGAGAATATTATGCACTGGTAGGCTTGTCTACTGATTTCTGTTCATATAAGCAGGTCGATGTCATAACCAATAAAAATTTTAATCAGAACAAAAAATACAATAATAACTTGGCTTGCTTGTTTAAAGTGAAATTATAATTATAATAATATATATAATAATAGCTGTAATCATAATATAATATATAATAAATAGTGGTAAAAGTTAAATATGTTTCATTATAGTTGTTATAAAGTGAAATTAATTTAATTAGAAATAGGCGTGTACATTTTTCGATAGGCAATCGGCGTGTGTTTATAAATCAAAAACATTTCATAAAAGTAGGTCTCATCTGGTTATCAGATGGGTGAAGGTCTATATCTCACGGTCTCCTCTACTATTAGCCGTACGCCTCGTCATACGGGTCGACGAACTTCACTGTCATTGACTTTTCCATCTTATCGGGCATTCGGTCGGCATCAGGGTTTCATCATTACCATCAGCCCTTATCCGCCCACTGTTTCAGGTGTGAGACCAGATACATATTACCACTTAGGCAATAAAATCGACTCGTGCTGTGACGCTTGAAAAAGGTGTGACGCTGTCATATTTTGCATAGATTTTTATTATGAATTCTTAATAGATTTTTTTGTTTGCGAAAAAAAACAAAGAAAGAAAGAGACACGGATTATTTTATATAATTTTTTTTTTCTTTTTTTACCGTATTTTATAAACTCTATTTCATATATTTGTACTCTTGTAATACCAATTAGGAAAAAGAAAAAATATTATAATAGATTTTTTGTAGCGGTGCTTCCAACATAAATGAAACTGATTATGATATGACGTATACGACAAACGTTAATAAATTGATAATAATGATGATTGTGATGTAATTATTTATGCAAATGTAAATTGTAAAGCGCACGTGTTCAGTTGTTGTACCAACACCGGTACCGTAATGATTCTCGCACCAACCAAACAGACCGTGACACGCAAGGCTAGAAAATGATGCTAATCTGTGAGACGGTGATAAAATTCATACCCGCTATGAGGTTGACCTAATTCTATATGTATATATGATAATTTTCACGGATGGTCGAGTGGTCAGTCAGTCTATTGGACACAACGCAGTGGTCGCGTGTTCGAGTCCTGACAAGATAATAATAATAATGCCTATGGATGCTTTTCACACCGCGTCAATCTAGTCCCGTGGTAAGTACTCGAAGGGACTTGTGTTACGGGTACCAGACAACAGAAATACATATATTTAATACTTTTAATATTAATACTTAAACTAAAGAATTTTTTTTATATAAGTAATACATGACATACATTTAATACACATCCATGACCCAGGAACACAGAATATTTTTGTTCCCTGGCGAGATTCGAACCCGCAACCTCCGACTTGAACACCAACGCTCTAACCATTAAGCCACAGAGGTCGTCAAAATAACTTGTATGATGAACATAAATGTCCCCGCGGGGTCATGAAACAACTCTTATTTGTCCCACTGCAGCTGGCCACTTCACGAAATCGGGCGAGAACGGTATTGGGGCTTATGATAATTTACATATTATGTGTTTATATACATTTCTTAAATTTGTTTCCGTTCCTAGTACCTTAGAGGAGCTCGTGGCTCAGTGGTGATAGCCGCGCTTCTCGGTTTATCAGGTTAAGCAACGCTTTCCGATGTTGGTCCGTGGATGGTTTTTTTTTTTTCGAAAGGTCTAGACTTTTAGGCCAGATGGCCTTTAAGCTCAATCGGTAGGCAGATGGCTCACCTAGTAAAATTCGAAAGGGGGCGCCCCCCTCCGTGCCCCGCAGGGGGTCCGTGGATGGGTGACCATCTTTATGTACTGAGACTCCTCCGTGCCTCGGAAAGCACGTTTTTTACTAATAGTCATAGTCGTTGTGAAAATGTGAAATTGATATCTACTTGAGGCTACCATTTTGTATCCTACGAACATTTTAATGGGAAAAAGAATATTATGTTGTTAGTCTTTCACGCAAAAACGACTGACTGGATTTTATGAAACTTAATATAACGTATAATCTTTTAAGTGCACATGTTTTTATAAGTTTGCGTCATCATAATAGCCTGTTTTCGTCCTCTGCCGGATGTAGGCAATAGGCATCATTCACTGAACAATAAAATGGTTGATGATGGTCGCATTCAAATAGGCTATTCCATGAATATCTTCGTCTCGCCTAGTCTATTTCCTTAGTCTTCCCCATCGACCACATAACCCATAGACTCCTAATGTTTGATTTTCCGTATTAAATGCATTCTGGCCACTAGCTGAGGTGAGACGAAAGGGGTTGCAATGCTGTGATTAGCTAGTTCAAGGTCATACATTACCAATCACAGAACGTTAAAAGAAGAAGGTTTTTTAGCAATTTTATATAAACACACTCCAATCGTGTTGACAGGTCTCAGTAATGGTCGACACTGATTGAGTATTTCAGCGCGGACGCTTACATCGGAACTATAAGTCAGATATGTCGCCAGAACCCGTTCCCCTGTTATTAGAAGTTTATGGGTTATGTGGTCGATGGTCTTCCCGAAGTCTATAATATTTTATATTTACCCTAGTACTTCGTCCGGGAAGATAGTGGCCATGTGTGTACCGACTTGGGCTCCCCAGTCGCCCGCGTGAATGTAGTACTTTTCGAATCCCAAACGTTTCATGAGGTTCCTCATCACGACTGCCATCTGCAGCGGGTTCAATCCGGGCTTGTTAGTTCCCTGTAAATTCGGAAAATTATTTTTTTAACAGTCTGTTAATGTGGTTGGCAAGTGGATGCTCCCGAGGATTAGAAATATGAATATGCTCTTTTTTATGACCCCTGAGTCGTATAATATTTAGTACCTAATAATTGTAAAAATGTTTTTAAAGTTACTACAAGGTAATGAGACTTGATTTTTTTGACCGATTTTCTTTTTACAGTAAATCTGACTCTCTCTTCCTGAAAATCCAATTGCTGTTACTGTACATTATATACTTTCTACAGTCTAGTTAGGCGTGACCATTTACCGCTAACTTTTATATACATTTTGTTCGATTAGTTCTGTATAATTCGTTTCTAACTGCTCGGTCATGAATAAATCGGTTTACAGATGTATTCTAACATGTACATAGTGTTATCTATATCTAACCTATACAATATACATAGTAAATAATAATAAACCATTTATGTTTTAAAAAGTTCTCAACACGTGATACATACTATGTAACGGAAATAAATGTATTAGAATAAGTAAAAAAAAATGATTGTGAGGTTTTATGAAACCACGGTAAAAGTGAAACTATTTTTTTTTCACATTATAGACATTTAACTAAAAAAAAACAAACAAAATAGCGTGGAGCACTGGCACAAATTAACAAAAGTCTATGACACTTCACGGTCAACTGATGCGATGCCTCCGACGGTCACGCGATATGCAACACACAGACGAAAAAGTATGAGATGATGTTATAAAAGTTTCACTTTAAAAAGATTAAAAAATATTATTGGAATATGAAAACCAACCCCTTTTTTAAGCTGATTTGAAATCAGAATCTAAAATATAAACGTGTAAAGAACTCTTTTATGTATGTTATTTTAGACAAACTGGCAAACATGCCACCTGATGGTAAGTGTTCGACGGCGCCCATGAACATAAACCAGGCTAGCACAAGCAGCTCATTTATGTGTTGCCAATCCTGAGAAATAAAAAGGGAAGTCTTGATGCCAGTAATTCCAGTCTGTCTTTCTCTCTCTTCGAAACACAGCAAAGCTCTTTAACACGTGAAATTAGCAAGATGGTGGTAGTTGCTACCTTCGTATTTTCGAGAACCACGGGACCAGATTGACGTGGAGTAAAAGCAAGCAGTAGCAAGGGATCCGTCGTCTTGGCGTTCATTAAGGGAGGCCTGTGTTCAGCAGTGGGCGGATAAAGGCTGATGATGATGATGTTGATGATCGCGGTACAGCGCATCGATTAGAAACTCAATAGACCACGATAAATTGAAAAAAAAAGAATGTAAAATGAAAATTACCTCTGAAAATCCAAAGCCCGGTAGGTCGACGGCGATGACTTCGAATCCGAAATCATAATCCTTTCTATTTTCGGTCAACATTGGGATGACCATATCGAACTCTTTGGACGAGCTCGGCCAACCATGCATCAATAATATGGGTAAAGTGTTCTTCTGCTCCGTCTTTGCCCTTATAAAATGTATATCTATCCCTTGTACGTTGGTTTTGAAGTGTGCGAATCTATTGAGCCTTGCTGCCCTCTCCTTAAAGTTGTATTTGTCGTGCCAGTAATTCAGCATTTTGTCTAAATATACCGTGTTTATACCGTACTCCGATTGTATTCCGTCCATGGGACGGGTGAAAGGTCGCCGGTTACGCAATCTGCTCTTCAAATCTGCGATCATCTGTAAAATTATAACACACCATAGTACTCTCAACATATTATTATGATCTATATTCGTATGTTCAACATCCTTACTTAATATCAAAAATGTGAAAGTAGGGATGTTTGTTACACTTTCACGAAATTACTCAACCGATTATCATGAAACTTTGTACACATATTCTCGGAGGTGCTAGAGGTAACAGGAATTAGGATACATTAAATAAAAAAAAGGATGCTGATTATTGCTAACGCGGGCAAAGCCGCGGGCAACAGCTGATATGTCATATGTTGAATATTATAATTTAAAGTTTTTAAACAAAACAAAAAGAGTTTTTTTAATAAGAATTTTATAATTTTATTTTATTTCACGATGCTAAATAGAATCCTGCTAGGATAGCTTTGGCCACCTATTTTTGTCACTGTAAATTCTGTTTGTTGTGTGCTTTGTGTATTCATCCGCTGCGACACTGGCAAACTGCACTAAAACAGTTGCCAGTTGTCGGATTATGCAAACTTATTACAACTTTTTTATAGTTTTTTACTTATGCTGTACCCGCGCCGTTTGTATTCAAAATACGTCTATTTTTATGCAAATATGTAATCATATTGAAGTTTTACTGAATCATATTATATTTAATAATCATATTTAATCATAATATTTCTTCCGGTATGAACGCATGCTATCCCCTGGGGCTAAAACTTTTAAATTTATCTCTAAAACAATATATTATATCGAATAAAGTGTAGTAAATAGTAAATAATAAAGTATCTTATCGAATGTCAATTAGCTAATTAATTATTTACCTAGTAGAAAATAGTTTCGTCTAACGGCTAACCTCTATTTATATTTCCCTATCAGCTTACTCCACCTAGTAAAATCACATTTACCTCAATCAGAAAATATCTTGACATCTGACATATTATACAACAAATACTCAAGTAAATACATGTTATTATATACAAAGTAACACAATACCTTATTTACTATGTTAAAGTTATTGCTTACCGTGTCATCAAATTCTATTTTGAACGGTTTTATCGTTTTATCCTCCTGCTTCGGTTTCTGCCCATCACCCCACCATCTGTTATAATCAATCTCCGGTAGGTCTGGTGTTTTGTGAAGGTTGTACACGATGTATCCCAATCCCGCAGCTGCCAAAGCTAAGATCACCGCAATTCCTTTAAACATCTGAAATAAAAATAGGTATTTTTAAACATCATCTAAGGTTCACAACAGAGGTTCCCAAACTCTTTTGTTTCGTAGACCACTCTCAAATCTCGCATCAGGTGGACCCCTTGCTGAATTTTCTGAGGGTCCATCTGGACCACTTTGGGAATCACTGATCTAATATATAAAATTATCGTGTCAGTGTTGGTTACCATACTCCGCCGAAACAGCTCGACCGATTTTTATAAAATTTTGTGTCTATGTCGGATAGGACTGAGAATCGGCCAACATCTATTTTCATGCTTCTAAATATTAAGGGTGAGTCCATCCCTAAATTTTTATTCTTAATTTTTAGATTTTTTTTTTACTTTTTTATGATACAGCATACAAAAATAATAATATCTATGGACGCTTTTTTACACCACGTCAATCTGGTCCCGTGGTAAGTACTAGAAGAGACTTGTGTTACGGGTACCAGTCAACGGAAATACATATATTTAATACTTTTTATACTTAATAATACTTATATTTAAGATTTTTATTGTATAATACACATCCATGACCCAGGAACACAGAAACTTTTTGTTCCCTGGCGAGATTCGAACCCGCTACCTCCGGCTTGCTAACGCGCTAACCACTGAGCCACAGAGGTCGTCTAAAATATATACAACTTTAAATTTTCACCCCTCTACGGTCAACCATTTTTAATTGCAATTTTCTTTTAGTAGAACGAAGCCTAAGGGCAGCTAATAAAATTATCAAACTCTCTAAACTAAACTATTTTTTATTTTATTTATTATGTGCCCATGTGTGATTAACGTTTCGTATGTCTTACATCCTCTCCGGAACCGATAGGTATATCGTTTTGAAATCGTACAATATAGCGTTCAATGTAGTTATTGACTTGGCTGTTTTCTTGTTATTCGGGGATATTGAATAAGATATGATAGGATGCATTTACGTATACTGACATCCCTGCTTAGGACCTGACGACTCGGTATGAAGCGCCTACGCGATATCACCGTTGCCAAAAAAAAGTGAGTGCCATGCCGTATGGCTTCGATGTCAGGGGAACGTATTTTACTTGCCCTTAAAAGTCCCTGGTAATCGCGTCATCTACTTGTACGTGAGTGTATTCTTTTCTAAATAAATAAATAATAATGATATATTAATACGCCGTTTATATATCCCACTGCTATGCTAGGCTGTTGGCCCATAGTTAACATAATATGCGTTGGCACAATGCCGGTTCACAGACTTCGAAGACTAATAACATACATGCGTGCAAGCGATGGTCTCATATACAGATGCACATAGACATTTGGAATAACCTATTTTAAAGCACCGTAGTGGTCAGGAAGAAATCTGGTACTCTTAAGGAATTTACGACTTCTGTGGCTCAATGGTTAGCACTTAGCGCGATGGCGCTCAAGCCCGGAGGTAGCGGGTTCGAATCCCTCCAGGGAACAAATAAAATATATGTTCCTGGATCATGGATGTGTATTAAATATGTGTATCGTATAATAAAAATCTTAAATATATGTATAATATAAAAATACTAGCTGTCCCGACAGACTTCGTTCTGCTAAAATCGCTATTTTAAATAGGGGTTGATCGTAGAGGGGTGAAAATTTAGGGTTGTATGTATTTCTGTATGTTGTATCATAAAAAAATAGAAATTAAAAATTTTGTCTAAAAAATAAAAAATAAAAATTTAGGGGTAGACTACCCCTAACATTTAGGGGGATGAAAAATAGATGTTGGCCGATTCTCAGACCTACTGAATATGCATATAAAAATTCATAAAGATCGGTCAAGCCGTTTCGGAGGAGTACGGTAACTAACATTGTGACAGGGAAATTATATTTATTAGATTAAATATATTTCCGTTGTCTGGTACCCGTAGCACAAGTTCTTCGGAAACATACCACGGGACCAGATTGACGTGGTGTAAAAGCGTCCATAGATATTATTATTATTAATAAAAATATTACTATTATTAATCCCCACTAGACCACCTCCGCTCAACCTTGGTGCACTATTACCAAAGTAAATAAAAATACTGTTGCGCATAAGGTGCAATAAGTGCATTTTAAACCATGAAAAATACGCATCTTCGTAATACTGTGAGAATGGTTTACTTATGAGATTTGTTTAGACTGACGATATGATACCTTGTTATTAAACAACGATAACGCGTCACGAAGATACGATGTTCGTGAATGACTGTGAACCGGCTCGGCCAATATAGATTAGGATTGTATAATGATGATCAATGTCAAGGTCATCCAGAAACTGCAAGAAGGTCATTGTCACAATTTGCACACTAAAGACACCCTCACACTTTAAGGGTTCCGATCCTCAAAATGACGAAACGAAATATAGGATAACTAGCGGACCCCACAGACGTTGTCCTTTAGATACGAATCGATAGTGGCAGTACAGATCAATAACCTAGATACCGACTGCAGCGCCATCTGCCGGTCTGATTTGTGAATCTAAACCATTCTCGAATCTCCACGAACACACACAAAAAATTTCATCAAAATTGGTCCAGTCGTTTAGGAGGAGTTCAGTCACATACACACGCACACAAGAATTATATATATTAAGATATAGGCTGACGCTGTCCACCTGTCTGATAAACCAAAACCTATCATTATCATCAGCCTTTATCCGTCCACTGCTGAACATAGGCCTCCCTCAATGAACGCTAAGACGACCGATCCCTTGCTGCTAAAACCTATAGGGTACTTCATATCGACACGGGATTATGGAATGTGATTACAAGCTAGGTCTCATAAAATCGTAAAGAAAAAACAGTTAATTTGTGTTATATTGCATATTATTACGTTTTTAGGAAACTTTGGCACGCGAGTTAGACGCACATAAGTCTGGGTTTTTTTACGTATTTTCGTACGATATATTTTTTGTCATGACTTTTAATGGTTCGGATCTGTTCGGATCCTACATTTTTATATGAGTAGTGGAACGGTTCTAGTTGCCAATATTATTTACCTGTAGGGGGGTTCTAGTCATTTTTTAATTAGTGTTTAGCTATGACATGAATATCTACGTGCAGAAGCCAATATTTTATTTTTATGTTAGTGTCCACTAACATAAAAACCAACTGGCAGACTTGTCACCTGATGAAAAGTGGTCAACGCCACCCATTCAGGTGAACTGATTACACTGCCTCTGCTGTGAACCGAAATCCTGACGATGATAGACCGGTGGCAGACTCAGCTTTAAGGCCTTAAGGCCAACAGCATAGGTCCTTTCGAAAAAAAAAAAAAAAAAAAATGACGTTCAAAAAGATACTTTGATGGTACTATTTTGAATAAAAATTTTGACTTTGACTTTATCGAAATAAAAAGTACAAAGCGAGCAAACTATTTGAAATATGCTAACGTACTGTCTGCACATGATTTGAAATTTTATTTTTTAAATTATATGCGTAATTTAAATGTATTTGAATTTTAGCATTAACAATTCAAAGTATTTTATATGGAAGTTATTAGTTAGAGCTGTCTACGACTTAGCCGGAGTTTTTTTCTTTTAGCAGCCGTAAACGAGTTGATAATGATTATCATACATTAGCTGTTCCCCGCAGCTACGCTCGGGTTAACTAATATTTACAACCACATCTTAGCGGGATAGTATAATATAGCCTTAGCCTCGATAAATGGGCTATCTAACACTGAAAGAATCATTCATTGTTTTAAACTAACGCGATCACTATTCATATTTAAATATGTTATAGTTCGGATGCTTATCGCGTTATAATTTACTAAAAACGCGGTAAGCACACTAAAGATTATTTAAGATATATTTAAGATATATTAATATTATATCTTAAAGGTTTTAAAAAATAAACCTTAATATTATATTCGCGATGAGGTTAAATAGATTCAAAAGATATTATATTATAAGATGTATGGGAGTTAATAATTATTTCGCACTACCGACCATTAAAGTATTATTTTTGCTTAACAAAGAAAATTGTTTTATAATTTGCGGTACTGTAAATGTTGAACAATCGGTAAATGGGTCAGATTTGATACCAGTTTGGGCGATACTTGTTCATTATCAGTCAATACTTTATTAATACAATTAATTGATAAATTGCATATGATATTTACGTAAATGATAGTTGGCGACGGTGATCGCTCAAGCGACCAACTTGTGCTTGAGAATATTTTAAATACAATCATGGATATGTTTTATACGGGTTAAATTATATAAGCATAATTAATACACAACCAGGACTTGATATTTAAAAATTAAGGTATATGCTAATAATGTTTTTTTAACATAATCATAAAGTTCGCTAAATATTCGAGATTTTTGTTAACGAATTTAATCATACTTACCTTTATATTTTTGCAAATTCCACCCAAGCACTGACACTCCAAGCACGGTGATCGCACAGCAGCGCGATGGTACAGACACGTGCGCAGCCGACAACGGCCTTAATCCTAATAGTATAGATACTACGTCAAACCAAGTGTTGCCGAACCTACCGATTTTCAGATATTTCTACCGAGTTATTGCGGATTTTTTTTTTGCACATCTTACAATCTTGATTGCTTTTTACATAAAATGTATTTTCAAGTTTGTTTGTGTTACTGAATTTTCATGAAAGGCACGGAGATAAATTAAAGAACATAGATTTTGATTATCAGAAAGTATAAGTAGTTCGCTATTGTAAATGTAAGTTAACGCGGGTAACAATCTTATACATTTTTTGAATTTGACATGATCTAAGTACTGTAAGTTCCTACAAAAAAAAAGATATTTTAAATTGGAATCCTGTCGGTATGTCCGAAACCGCTCAACGTAAAATTTGAGTCTTATTTATTACTTATAAATTTTTAGTCCCAACTCGATGCTAAGTTTTGAAACTGAAAAATAAATTGAAATTTACCTATATTTTAGATTTTAAAATATTTTTATAAATCAATTTATTTTAATTTATACGTCTAAAACTCTTTTAATTGTAATCGATTCTCCAAGATAAAATCGATAATCGATATCGAAATATATATGAGAACCGATAAATAATCTTTTTATTCCTACCCCCTTAGATGTTAAGGATTAAATACTTAAGGCAAAAACAAATTCTTAGCAGTCTGTGGCAATACTTTCTTTCTTTATTTTTACTAATTTTTTTGTTACTTCGTTTTAAAACGTTATTCAGCAAGATATATTTTTTTGGTTTACGTGTAAAAATGTATTTTGAAATTACGTTATAAAATTCGAAACATTAAAACTGTAGATGAAATAGGTTCTCAATCATAAATTCCTTCGTATAGGTAACTTGCCTGACTGCCGTTGACGAGATTCAAAGCTGCGATTCCTAAAAACAGACGCCTATTACTTAAATATTTGGATAGCTACTTGAATTTTATATTTCTAAATATCTTCGCGTTCATTGAGGGAGGCCTATGTCCAACAGTGGACGAATAGAGGCTTATAAACGAGTTGTCTGGGCTAGTTCCAGGTAAACTAATTTATGCTCATGCGCGACGTCGACCCACCGACTTACCATCAGGTGGCACATCTTCCAGCTTGCCTATCCGACTAATATTAAAAAAAAACAATTTCTTGTTCTCCTCGCAGAATAAGCACATTGAAATGGTCACAAACTCAGGAGAACAGATGGCCGATGGGCCAATAATGTTTTTAAATGGAGGTCGCGTATAGGCAGACAGAAGTGTTGACCGCCATTGGTTAATGGGGAAGGGGATGTGGGAAGACTAGTGCAGTGACCGGTCCGTGTTGGATGCGAGTGGCGAGGGATCGGCCGTCTTGGCGTTCATTGACGGAGGTCATGTTCAGCAGTGGACGGATAAATATTGATTACGATGATGATGATGAAGAGACAGTTGTGAGTGCAATTGTTAACCTACTATATACGATTTTATGCACATCATCTGACTCGCAAGACCTAAGAAAAGATAAAACCAGAATATAAAAAGGCCACAATAACAGTTTTTATTTATATTTTAAGATGAAATCTAATAGGCATAAAATTGGTATCCGGATATTAATCCTTACTGTTTAAATTGTTTGGTAAATAAAGTTGATTATCGACATTAAATTATTCGGATCGAACTTTTCGGAAGGGGATAAAAATTATCAAACTAGTAAAACGTCGCGTTACTATTTGTACAAACTGTTAGCTCCGCTTAGTCTAACCTCCAATTCAAATGAAATTTTTTGTTTGAAATTATTTCATACCCAGAAAAGCTATGGATATAATATTTATATTAAAAAAGTCCCATGGGAATTTTTACTACATATACTATCGGTAATGTTGGTAATTAGCATACACCCGGTATGAGAAAATCTTTGAAACTACTCATCCGATTGATAAAAATCTTTTATTAATGTAATTTTTATTATTTCCAATTACTTACTATTTTATTTCTTGGTTAAATTTTCACACCATTAGTTATTCAAAACGCATGAGATAGACCTGTCTCCAAGATTTGTCAGGATCTATATCACCACTAAATAGACACGTCAATCAAACCGGTTCACTTTTGTTTGGAGACGTGAGGTCAATGACCGTTCAACAGTTACTTACATAAGGACTGGTTTTAAAGTGGACAACATCTGAGGCAGCTCCCATTTCAGTTTTACGGTTGTTTCGAAAGACTCATCAAAACCCTCACCGCAGGGGAGTCTGTGCTATGTCCAGGATAAGGACAGGATGGCAGTATATTTAGTAAAAAAAATATGCATCAACCCTTATATGTCCCAGTGCTGGGCACGGGTCTCCTCCTCGAAATCAGTCGAGGAGGGTTGGTGAACTTCACATACCTTCAAAGACTTTCAATCTCATCAGGAATGCAGGTTTCCTCACGATGTTTTCCTTCGCCGGTAGGCGAACAATGGTCTTCTGCTTGAGGTGTACATAGGAATTTAGAAAAACCCATTTTAGGAACACACGGGGGGCCAGGTTCGAACCCGGAACCTTTCGCATAAGAGGCCGAGTCCACCCACCACTAGACCATCGCACAATATAATTAGTGTCATCGATAATTAAATTCTAGTGTCTCGAGGATGTCATACATGAATCTCCTAGATCCGTAGCTATGAGGCTCCTATCCCACTAGCGTAGACGTCACACAGCACAGATGTTCATGGAACGTCAACGGTGGTGAAACGTCAGTCGAATAGAGGCCTAAGGGTTAGCCCCAGCTGAACTTGTTGATGGCTCATCTGGGATTTTACTTCGGCCATGTCAAAATAACCGACATTTTTCTAATAACGTACCTAATAATTATCAGTACCTGGTTGACCGGGCATTTGCAAATTTTTGGTTTTATTTTGAATATCCTTAGTGATAATATCATGACAAAGTTTTACTTCCAAAAGAATGAACTTGAAAAAAAGACAAAAAAATTGTCGGACTGGAGATACGAACCAGGCTCTTTTCTCATCAGGCTCAACTTAGCTATCATGACATATTACTTGACAGCGAAATTTACATAATTATTCTAATAATATTGTAGTAGTTTATCATTCCCTCAATACATGGATAAAACTACATTTTCTAAAAATGTATCCTAGCTAGTTCGATTTATCGCCGTTTATGTGTGAAAATCGTTGGAGCCGTTTCCGAGATTCAGATTATATATTATATTTTTTTATATACATATTTAGGTACAAGAATTGCTCGTTTAAAGGCATAAGATATGGCTTATAAATTATATTCAAATAACCTGTTTTTAGTGAATATTTTGTAGTATATATTTGTATTATCATCAGCATCATCATCATTAGCCCTTTTCCACTGACCTATATTTGTATGGTTATGTTTCTCGTTTCAGCTGAGACCCACGCTGCTCATAAGCGTCCAGTTTTCTCAAGAAGAGGCGTTGTCTGGGTCGATCTCACCTGCTACCACACAGGAACTTCTGGAGCGGCATTCGGGTGGTGAATTCCCTAACGATAAAGAGAAAATTGCCCATGCTCAGAATGCGATGCAGTGCTATGTAAAGGCTCAAGCCGTATCGGACAAGGTAAGGAGATCGCATCGTAATAATATAACATTTACGAGTTTATTCTTCGCGTCATATCGCTGATGTAAGCTCTCTGGTGGAGGTCTACGTTTCGGATCCTATCTGCCAAAAATTCCTTGTTTTTTAATGAGGAAATAATCGTCTAGGAGATCATCCAGACTCTTTTAAGAGGAGGAACCTATTGTAATATTTACTGGTGAGGGATTTCAGGAGGCTTATTGATTATATTGATGGGATAGGGAGGGCAACGCATCGGCATAGCCTTTGGTTGTGCGGATGTCTATGGGCGTAGGTTGCTCTCTGCTCGGTCAAAGAATTCAGATGTACATAGAAGAACAGTTATTATGGGCACTTTGAGGGCAAACTCTGCGATGTAAACGTCCGCTTGGCGGCGTGACGAGAGGGACACCGCGATGTCCCCAGCATATGAGCCTACGATAGCGAGTAAGCGCGACCTGGGGACATGTCCCCAATAAAGTCGGCACAAAAAATCCTTAAGAATTGTGCTTCTATATACGTCTTGAATTCTTTGGCTCGGTTACCTCCTTATGCTATAAAAAAGGGAACACAAAAATGAGTTGTCTGGGCTAGATCCATGTTATGGTCCTGGGCGACGTCGAAAACTTACATTCAGCTGACCATGACACGTCCGCCAGTGTGTCTAACCAAATATAAAAAATTTAAAATAAAATAACAAATGTATTTTAGCCTCTTTAATTTTCAGGATTATATTTTTTAAAATTTAATCAGGGATAATTAAATACTGATAAAATTATCGATGAAAATAATGTATATTATTATCTAAAAATATGATAATTTATATTAGATTTCTTTGATTTTGTCTGTAAATTTAACAAATTATATAAGAATAAGAATAAAAATTATTGATAAATTTTGCAATATAAAAATGTTACAGTTAAAAGTACCTACTCTTTACTTTATTACCTCTTATATTTTTGGATAATAAATAATAATAGGATAATTATTGGATAAATAGATAATTATTTATCAGATACAAATTAATGAACATAATTAACTATCTTGATAAGTTTCAACCATTTTATTTTCAGTACAAATGTAAAAAATGCCCTATTTTTTCATCATATTATGTAGATATTTATGTAAATTTCTATAATTTATTTCCGTTCCTAGTATTCTGTAATAGAAGCTCTTATGAACTTATTACGGTGCTAGGTTAAAGTGTAGTGATTTTTAGTATAAAAAATATTTGCTAGTCATTTGATGTAAACAAGGGATTGCCGAAATTCTGAACTGGTTCCCGATAGCAAGGGTTTGATACGTCGAAACCAGCCGCCTGAGATTGTTCCTTGAACTTCTGATATTCATTGGCATCGTGCAGGTCAATGAGGTACTTCCAAATTATCACTGTTATGATTCCTATTAACAGGACCGCTCCTATGGCACTTCCAATCGCGACTAAAAAAGATATAGTATGTTTGTATTGAGACATTTATATTATTTTTTGACGTGACAACGTCTTATAATTCGATGGAGCCGGCTGCACGCACGAAAAAACATGACTCATGCGGCGTTACCTCGCTCTGAGGCGTTCCATTTAAAGCTCGAAGTGCAAGCGAGAGCGCAGAACAAGCGACAAAGAGGCACAATTGGCCCATCAGTATTTTCTTATGACGTCACGTTCAACTATCGTCAGTAAACCTGTAAAGTCTTACAGACCGCCGATTTTTTTTTATAAAGGAGACGGTCCATTTCTGGTCTAGTCTTGTACAGTGCACTATACATAAATAAAAATACATAGATTTCATTAAAAATAAAATAAATTAGTTTATCGTAAAAAGTTACGTGCAAATAATTAAAATAATTATCAACTTTTTCAAATATTAGCTATTCCACACAAAGATGGCGGTTATTACTTAAACGTCATTATTGAAAAATGGCGTCACTCATGGTAGTCATGGTACTTTCGTAACTTTTTGTATCTATTTCAAGCTTTGTTATGGAGTTGTTAACTCGTGAATGTGTTTCTTGCATTTTTGTGGATATTTTGACGACTTGGAATTTTTATTTGGAGATAGATTTATAGCCATAATCGCCAAAGAAAATATTCATACGCCATTGTTATATCATGTAATGTTGCATATCTTGTAAATGTTAAATTATGCATACGCCGAAATTGAAAAGAATTTACGGATGTGAACAAATTAAAGCTGTTTGAATATTTATTTTCCTTCATATCATTATGTGTACAAAGGTAGACCAAGGTCCCATACAATTTTGGACCGTCTCCTTTATACCTAAGTCAGCTTCGCCATGGTACTGGAACTTCATTTTAATTGTATCATAAAATCGAATACTTTTATACGCTTTATAGTGAAGTGAAAAATACAGCTAAAGTTAGTAAAGAAATATTGTGTAATTGCTTAGATTCAAATAAGGTTACTCTGTGTTTCGAATGGAATATTAGTGTTCCAAGGTTACTGAGTAAATGCAGGATCAAAGGACGAATGATCGTGACAAAATAAAAACATACATATAGGCAAACTAGCAAATAAACATAATAAGGAGAACGACGTTCACATATAGCTTTCAAGTCTATACAATTTAACCATAGTTCTTTTAGAGATGGTAGTGTTCCTGATAATTTTATTGCCTGTCCAGTAGCTTTGTTTTATTGCAAGATCCATACAGGAAGACGGTTTCATAAAAATCGTAAGATGGATTTTAATACCCACTGTATTACAGTTAGTACAAATTCAACGGACAAAGAGTTGGCGTTTAAAGCGCAAAAAAGATGTATTAGATCTCTGTTTGGACTTAGTGTTACTGACAGTTGCAAACCCTATTTTAAAAAATATAAAATATTGACTCTTCCGTCTCTCTATATTCTAGAAACAGCTATGTTTGTAAAGAAAAATAGTAATTTATTTACACTAAAAAGCAACATTATCGAGCGCAATAGAAGAGATAACACGAAACTTCAGTTGCCAGATCATAAAACAGTAATGATCCAAAAAAGCGTAATTTGTATGGCTCCAAAAATTTTTAACAAGCTGCCAAAAGAATGGAAGAATTTAAATGCAGATCTGTTTAAGAAGAAATTAATTAATTTACTATTAGATCGAGTTTATTATAATGTTAATGATTATTTTAATGACAAATTGAATTAAGTTAGCAATAATTTAAAAAATTCTGACATCTTCTCATAATTATTATTTATATGTAATTTGTACACCGTAACTGGTAAAACATGACTGGACTTTAATTTCATATGACCAACCATTGTATAATACTCATGTTTACAAATAAAATATCTTTATCTTTATCTTTTTATCTTTGTCACAACTTTTATGTCAAATACGATAGCTGACACTTCACGACCAAAGGCAGTGAAACCTAGGTCTCGTCGATATGAATTGACTTAATTAAAATTATAATCAAGAGACACTTACTCCATATATTCGCCTTGGGTGGCATTTCCAATTCATTTTGTATAATAACTGTTGGTGGATCACTAGAGAAATCGTATTTGAAGATCAAAATGCTTCCGTTTCTTAGCTCATTCTCGCATCCTCTCGCCGTTAGGTATTCTCTATCAGAATCTAATTCAGTTCGATTCATTATTGCTACTTTCACATACGTGTTATTAAATTTTTCATCACAATTGGTTTTATCTTCATTTTTAATGCACATAACATAATCTTCAAGATCTTTACAAATTTTCAAGGCATTTCTGTCACATTTTTCGCAATATCGACCAGTACAACGGTCGTCGTAGTTTTCATTTGGCAAAAAGCACTCGCATTTTCCGCAGTTACAATTTCCATTTCCCGAGCAAATCTAAGAAGAAGAACTTTAAGTCTATTTTGCAGAATATTTGTATAATTGACGAGGCCCTTTTGACCTTTACTTGTTGCGCAATTGATTACATTAAAACAAAAACACAAAATAACTCTTTCATTTTTAACACGGGCATTTGTTGATCCACCCTCGTAGACATGCTCTGTACGTTTCTATATTTATTATGACGATTTACAATAAGAATGATCGCTCATAGTTTAGTATCAAACAAATACTTTCAATTCAAACACGATTCATTTGAAACAAATTGAAAGAAAATCTTTACCTCTTTTGACTGTGGTGCTATACAGCTTTTATTATGATCAGGACATAAGCAATCTGTTACATTGGTCCAACCTATATCACATTTGCACTTCCCAAATCTACATTTGCCGTTACCAGAACACAACATACCACCTGGTCGTGGACATCCATTATCATCGTATTGGCAAAATTCTCCCGAGAAGCCTGCGTTACATTCCTCACATATTCCGCATCTGGTACACAAAAATTGTATTAGATTGTTTGACCTGTATTAAACTCTGTTTGTAGTTTTCCGGAGTGTTAAGATCTACTAAGAATCTCATAAAATATTCCAGCGATACGGTTTTCGGACCTCAAAGTAGCATAGGACGTTTACTAAAGTTTTTTTTAAAATTTACTAAAATTTCGGCAAAAGGAATCTTTACTTCATTCGTAATGAAATAATTTTACTAAATAGTGATATTTTTAGAGTTTGAAATAAGAACATATAGTAATTTAAATAAAAATATAATTTAAAAATTAATATACCTGCACGTTCCTCGACCACTGCAAGGTATTGAGTCATTTTTCGCTATACAACTATCTAAACCATCAATATCTGTAGAAGTTCCGTTGCACCGACAAGTGGAGCCGTATCTTAAAAATATAAAACAATACGCTTGAGCTCCCAATATGCTTGCCCAGCGTACCAAAAGATATCAAGATGTTATGTAAAGTCTTCTGATGCGCTTATTTAACAAAAAGGGATGGTTTTAAAAGTTTTAAATGTCGAATCATTGCTTCAGTATTAATGATTACTCTTATTAACCCTTTAACCGCCCGACTTCAAATCAATTGTCGTGCCCCCAGCGCCCGGCGCTGTGAAACTAAAAATATCGTTTTTTATGGGAAACAGATTAATAAATAAAAAATCACACCAAACGAGTTGTGGTTTTCGGTCGGAGATATACGACGCAAGCGAAAGGGACCCGAAAATATTTGTCGGACAAATCTGACGTAAGCGGTTAAAGGGTTAATATGACGAATGATTAGACAGATGACAATCTAAACCTGTCTTCTTTTCCAATAAATTGTTTGCATCATTAACAAGCCAATCTTTTTTTCTCTATAGTAGTCTACATATATTCCCGAATATACTGAACAAAGTTAATCAAAGCGCACATTTTACAAAACTGTCTTACTAGCAAAGGACAACAAGCTTAAGTACAAATATCAGCGATCCTAACTTTATGAATGTTCGTAATGTTCAATCTGATGATATTGTTGATTGGATTAGAAAATTATAATTTTATTATTATTATGTAAATATTTGTATAGAAATTACCTGTTTTTATTACATTTACATATTCCACACTGGTAGGTCCCACTCCCATGGCACATGCTAGAGTTCTCAACCCCTTCTCCAGGATTTTCACATTCACATTTACAATCAGCTATTAAATCGATTGTCAACTTTTCTTTAAGAGAATTTACACCGATTTCAAATTGCGTAGTGCCAGTACGCTCCGGACATTCGTTAACAATCAGAGTCATATTAATATCTAGAGGTTTATTTTGAATGATACTGCAATGACTGTTATCCTGTGTACAATCGGGTTCTGCTAAGATTTGCATAAATGGTGGTATTTCACCCTCCAACAAAACGTTTCTCACTAATTCCTGCAAGCGAAAATATTGTGCACACACAATTATTATAATTTACAATATAATTACGTTTCAATTTGTAATATTATCTTGAAATATATTATTTTTATGATTCGTACTTCTTTAGTTACAATATAGAAGGGAAGGCGCCTTATGTTTATGTAATCATTAGATATTCCTCCCTCTTAATATATGAAAGAACGTTCGTAAAAGAACGCACGCTCTTTCGGCATGTCAAGACACATGCAATATTCTTTTAAAGCCAGCACTACACATAGGCCAAAGCTTTGGCAAGCGCGCTGGTCGAGCTTCTGGCCCAATGTTTAGAACGGACGTTGGCGCATTGGCGGTAGGTATTTGAACGTTGGCCGGCGCGCTTGCGAGCTTGCCGCGCGGTGTCGGCAACATCAAAGGAAACTTGTCGCAAGCTTGGCGCACTATCCACACATCGGCCGCGCGATCAGTTTGCCTGGAGCATCGATCAAGAAAGCATCCATTTGAATACGTCCGCATATTGGCCCAAACCAAACCATACTGAGCGACCTTCCAATGTGTGGTTGGCAAATGCGCTGGCCTATGTGTAGAGGCGGCCTAATGTTTCTATCTTTTAATGTTTTTCCTTCCTTGAAATATACAATTCTTAAAGTTCCGAGCCTCTGGGCAGTATGATCAACTGGCGGTTGATGGATAGAGGCTGATGATGATGATGATGAATTTTTTTATGTAATTTTTTTATTTTATTTAAAAACAGCGCATTTACTTACATTGTATTCATTTATGATCATGTTAACTGAATCATATTTATTATCAAGTAGGACAACTTTAGTACCTGGTATTCTTTTTTCCAAAAGTTGATAATAAGTCTGAGCTCCTTCAACGATAGCAAAAATTATTTTGATGTTATTGTCTCTTACTACTTGACTTATTTGACTAGCTGATGGGTAATCATATACCAATGATTCGTTGTAAACGTTGTTTTTAAGGTGACATCTCATATCATGTGGTTTATATGCACCGCACATTTTACCGTCTCCAGCGCTATGATATGTAGCGTCTGTACTGAACACTATTATACGCCTGGCATTTTCCCTCCAACCTATATCTTCTTTACATACAATTGCTTGCATTAAAGCATCAAAACCGGCCTCGGGATCGTCATTGTTTCCCATGATCTGTATATTATTAACAGCTTCTACAAATTGATTCATATTCTCCGTCAACTTTAAGTTATTTTTAAATGAATACATAGTGTCTTTTTGATTGTATCTAAAATACAATGAAAATTACATTAAAATTGCAATAAAATGTATAATTTGTAAATCGAAAGTACTCACTTGTTAAATGGCTCTCCTGGTTTTTCTACAAAAGATCCAATGCCGAGACGAACATTATTGTTGATTTTCGTAAGTTCTTTGTAAATTTTAACACCTTGACTACTAAGTTTATCTTTGTGTACTCGCATAGTATAAGATGTGTCCATAACATAATATACATCTAAGGGAAAATCTTTAGCAGGCTTATAAGACATGACAAATTTTACTGGTATTCCGGGCCGGACTTTAATTCGTAGTTTCTGTGGTCTTAATTGTACGACGTTCGATGTGTCATCATCAGATCTAAAGTTATGATTGCTGATTTCAATAATTTTGGATTCTGGATCATATATGTTATTATCTTTGCACCACGATTTATTCATTTGGACAAATAGTTTAGATTGACATCGTTCTCCGCTATGCTCCTTCTGAAATTATTTCACAGACAAAGCATTAGTAATGGTTTCTAGTCCGGATAAGTTTGTAAAAATTAGCTATCGTCGCTCATTAACAACTGTAAGATTACTCACAGCAGAGCACCAGACACAATTATCTTGAGCATAACTGATACATGTACCGCACGTTTTAAAATCTTTACATTGTTGATCACCAGAAACGACATAACATAGAGGAATAATACATAAGGCTACCACTAAACGCATGGTTACTCTGTGACAACAGGAAAACAATTAAAAGATTTAGAGGAAAATCAAATATAATATTAATCTACCATATAATACAAATGATGACATTTCATGTTTTTGATTTGCGGTTCATAATAACTAAATTTATATTTAGGCATGAACATCCTATTAAACCCACTCCAACGCTATTTTATAATTGATAACAGGAGGGCATCTAGTCCATATGAGTATTAAATTTTCAGGTCTTCCTGTGAATTTCTCAGAGGACGTAATTTATTTTTTTTGTTTTACGGAGGATTTTTATAAGCTAAAGTTAAAGTTTGGCCACCTCTCCCTTCATTAAATCATAAGTAGTCGAGTAGGTAACATACCTACCTGAGAAGTAGGCTTTACAAACCTCATCAGGTAGTACGCCGTAGTACCTACCTCAATACCGCACGACTGGTGTCGAAGAGCAGGGTTTTGATCGCGTCGGCGATGTCAATACACACCGCCTAAGAGCAGCAAGTGTATTGCCTTTGCCAGTCATGTTTTTGTAATAGTACTATGGTATTAAATTGTCCAAACATCCATAGCAATTGCATTATAGGTCACAAGCAAACTTTTACATTTATAATACGACGACGTCTGTGGCTCAATCAAGCCGGAGGTAGCGGGTTCGAATCCCGCCAGGGAATGAAAAAGTTTGTTTATTCCTGTGTATTAAATATGTGTATTATATAATAAAAATCTTAAATATATACATTAATATTAAAAGTATTAAATATGTATATTGTGTATTTCCGTTGTCTGGTACCCATAATACAAGTTTTTTGGAAACTTACCACGGGACCAGATTGACGTGGTGTAAAAAGCGTCGGGTTGCTTTCCCGCAGCAGAACGACTTTGACGACAACAGGGGTGCTTCCGAAGCAAAAAGTTAAATAATTGAAATGTTTTTCGTTTTAAAATAATTAAAAATATATTCATAAACTTGAAAAAGTGAGAAACAAAGTACCACTAGACAATAGGTTCGACTCTCGTCGCACGAGGCGCGGTCTAAGAAAAGTATAAATTTTCAAACCAACATAAGCTCTCGCATGTGCTGATACGGCTTAAAATAGTTTGCATGTTGTTGTATTACCATGTATCAACTATTGGTTCGTGATCGCTTTCGTGTTTTTCAGAATTTACGATTGTATTACGAAGACAAAACCTTTTCGCGACGGGAAAATAATCATATTATTTTCACGGTGTTAAAAGTAGGACTTTTTGTCACATAGCTTTAGAATAAACTTAAATTAGCAGTGATATGGATCTATTGTTCTTTCATTTAACCAAGTACGTGTTCTTATAATTCCATCAAATTTCGTGACGTCTTTGTTGAGTTACAGGACAGTTATATGTATTATTAAACAAAACAGCATATTTCTTACTTGTTATGCTATGTACCAACAAATCTTTTTGTTACATTCCAGTCAATCGCCGACTGTGTAGAGTCGTTAATAGGAACGTACCTTGTGAGTGGTGGAATCAAAGGAGCTGTTACCATATTGACGTGGCTCAAGGTTGTCCCGCCTCAGGTGAGTGTGTGATATTGTTTTTTTTTTTTAGAATAATCAATTTTTCAATCTCTCAAAATTCGTTTGAGATGTCAATTGGCTTGCTATGTAAAATCGACTTGAATGACGTCGCAGCCAACGATATCGTTTGTCTTTTTTTATCCTCCCAATACCAAATGCCTTAAATATCCGCCGGGCGACGCGACCTGTGACGGCAAACTCTTTTTTTTTTTGTTTAGTTCCCCAAAAAAGAAAATAAAAATTTGAAACATTGTCTATTATTACTACTAGACCAAAAAGTGTCTCACTGTAGTACGCGAAATATGCTGCTAACCTTTGCGTTTATTTTTAGGACCATTTTCTACGATTCTTAAACAAAAAAGTGTCAACAGTGATTTCGAAAGGTGATGCTACAGTTGAAGATGTTGAACGAATTTTGAACCATGGTCGAGGAGACGTGGAAAAAATATTGGGATACAAATTCAACGATCCCTCGCATCTTTTGGAGGTAATATTTGGCAACCCAAGAGTTGAATATTTTGAAAAAATTAAATTCCGAACTCATTTAAATAAACAAGTTAAACTGTTGTTTCTCAAATTAGCAGTATTTTGTCACAAAATCTATTCATAAATTGCACTGGTTTTCTTAATACGTATAGTTATTTATCGTGTTTTCATTTTTGCTTGTCCGAAAACAAGGCGTTCCTAGAAATATCGCGCTCTGCGAAATGAAAAAGATATCCCGTTTTAAATTCATTGATTATCATTTTGTAAAACTGCAATGGTATTAGAAGATTTATATATTTCTTTATTATATTAGTCGTAATAAAATTGCTTTAGAGTTTAAATTATTCAGTCCACTGTCCAAAAGGAAATCTGATTCACTCTCATCTCGTGTTAAAAAATTAGTGATATGTGCGAATACCCCGCCCCCTCTCCTTCATGTGAGTTTTAATGGAATTTGATTCAATCTTCCCGAAAGGCATGATGACAGATTTTGAAAAACTACTCCACGATGTTATTACGTATCTACTTTATCCAAAATTAATATTATGTCTGCAATACAATAAAGTTTACAAGGAAAAAACGATATTTTAAAAATACATTTTAAATTTTGCACCAAAACACTAGAATAGTAATGGCGTCTGTTTATGACGTCACGTTTTTGTAAACATTTGACAGTTCGCATGCTTGGCAAGCCTCGGCAAACCCTCACACATTCAAACGTGTGGATACAGTTTGTCTTGACTTTGCGTAGGTTTGCAAGGGTTTGTAGCCGATCCGACGAGTGTCGGTATTGTGTACAAATCAAAGGGAATTTGCCGCAAACGCTTGCGACGCGTCCACATGTTTGTGCCTTGTTGAGGTTTAAAGTTTGCGGCAAGCCACAAACGTGTGGATCCGGCATTACAAAAGCGTGACGTCACGATTTTCTGGTTGGTGTTTGACCCAATATGGCGGATTATTGTTTTTTATAGTTTTATTTTTATTAAAATAAAAGAATTACACATGAAAATTAAGAGTAAGTGATTTCTTTAGACTGTCTCTGTCCTATATATTTATTTTAAATTATAATTTCAGTGATTCTGGGAGGTACTGTCATCATGCCTATTGGCCCATGAAATATTGTGTGTAATTCCAGGCACTATCACACGCCTCGTACATCCGGAACCGCTACACCAGGTCCTACGAGCGGCTCGAGTTTTTGGGCGACGCCATATTGGATTTCCTGATAACGTCGTATATATTCGAGAACGGTCAAGAACTGAAGCCGGGGGATTTGACCGATCTGAGGTCTGCTCTCGTGAATAATGTCACGTTCGCATCCTATGTTGTCAAATTGGGTCTCCACAAGTAAGTTGATTTTACTATTTATCCTTATTATAGATTCAAAATTAAATATAAGTTTATACTTTGAAACCCCCATTGAGCATATAGCCGGATAGAGCATTATTAATGCGAGCTTAATTTGCGCTTTTTATTTTTAAAGTTCAAAACGGAACTCTTACAGGATCACTCCGTTGTCCGTCTGTATGTCTGTCTGTCTGGCCATTGGGTACTTTCTATTGATATATACATAACTAGCTGTTCCACGCAGCTTCGCCTGCGTTAACTAAGATTTACAACGGGATCTTAGTACGCAAAATAACATTTTTTACACCTTGTGTCCGAAAAACCAAAATATCTTACGGAACCCTATTTTTATCAGAATAAAATTTAGCCTATGTTACTCGTGGATAATGTAGCTTTCGAATGGTGAAAGAATTTTTGAAATCGGTCCAGTACTTTTTGAGCCTATTCATTACAAACAAACAAACAAAGTTTTCTTCTTTATAATATTAGTGTAGATTATGAAATTTGATAAAGCTAACATAAGGAAAGAGAAAATCTAAAAACATGTAATTAATAACATGGAAAACACGTTATTCGGAACACACAGCGCTTGGGGCGTACTCGCTCTTGACTGGATTATTTCGTTTTGCTTTTAATATTTTTCCAAAATTCATGATTCTATATATAAATAGGAAGTACCCTATAGCTTTTGGTTAACAGGTAAACGTACAGACTAACAACTAAATGATTTTATAAGCGTTACGCTTTGACATTTTGAAGAAAATTTATTTATATGTAATTTTAAATTAATATACAATTAATAAAATTATTATAAAATGTTCATGGTGTTATTTAATACAAGCTTGTATTTCTATATTTCTTGACGAATATTTGAATTCGTCTAGAAAGTTATTCGTTATTCTTCTCTGAGATTAATACTTTTTTTTTCGAAATGGCCTATGCTGTTGGTCTAAAGACCTTAATGCTTAATCGGTATTGTAGATGAGGGGATGGCTCATTTGAAAAGGATTAGGGTGGGGGTCTCGCCCGCCAGCCGTGAGGTCATCAACCGCACGGTCTTCAGGCATCGGATCGGATGATTAATGCTCTCCTACTCTAATATTTGTAACTCCCCATGTATCCGACTTGCGGCTATTTATTTCCACTATATTTTCGACTTACTCCCGGTTTCCGAAAGGCTGATCAACGCAAAAATTAACAAATCAACTGTCAAATCTCTTGTTAAGTGTCAAATGAGTTGCTAGGAGCATGGTTAAATTATTTAATTTGATTAGCCTGTCAGTTGAAATAATGGACGTAATAATATATAACAGGACTGAGAACTCGTAACAGAAAAACGAGCCGACAGAGATAGCCAGTGTTAAGGAGTGTGTCCCTTTCTTATAAGGTGACAATAAGATTTTGACGTGTGGGACAAATTCAAATTTGTCTTACAAAAATTGAAAATTTTAATTGCAGTAAGGTTGATATTCTACCAGTACATACTTGATGTATGTAATTTTAAGCGCTGCATGAGTTTACCACGACTGCCATAATATTATAAATCTCGAGTTTTTAAGTTCTTCAAAAGGCGCGTTTAGCCCCGACAGATATCGCAAGCTAGCTTAGATGCATTTAGGGTGCTTGAAAAATCTGACACAAGTATTATACTTACAAACGAAAATACCAACATTAGCAATGGTTAAAATCTAAAGAATATTAGATGGATTACGAAATATATAATACAAATACTTCCAGGTATAATATACTTGACGGGAATCCGTCATCAGGTGGTCGAGATATCATTATCATCCCAAAATATTAACTGCAAATCTTAGGTTTACTCTCATAATAACGCATTCTTGAATTAAGATTACAAAACAACTAAAGATGCCATGGATTCAAACTGATTAAAATAATTAGGAACGTGAGAAGTTTAGTACGGAGTCACTCTGTCTCACGTTCTGACCATTGCTTTTCGCATTGCTATTTTTCCCCTCCAAGCCTGCCGTAAGGAACTTCGTTTCAAAAAATCATGGTCACCATAGTAGTTTGATTGACTAATTATGTTATTTAAGTAACCATAGCAACCATTACAATACAAAATGTCAAGATGACACTTAACTGGGCTACCATAAGAAATAAAAGAAATAAGCAAAATAATAATTTATGTTTTCTTTTTGAATTGGAAATATATTTAAATAAATAAATTCAATTACAATTTCTTAACATACAATTGTCAAAATAATATTAAAAAGACATTTTTTTTCGATGAAATTTTTGATCAGCCCAAATTTTTAATAAAATACATTTTTAAGCTGGCAAGATAAAAGAACGAGACACACTTCTTACATATTGCTATCCCGCTCGGCTCGGATCAGCATCTGTGTAATGCCCATTAGAATATAATACTTAATGCGTTGAGTTAGTGTTCACTTTCGTAAATACATTTTTTCCGAGTAAGCCATCCTGTTATTATACTACATCCATGGTTGAAATAGCCACTTCAATGAAGAGCTGTCAAATTTGACTCTAGAATCGTATGTTAACCGCCATTAACTGCCATGTTAGTTGACATACAGTTTGACCAACGTTTCAGAAACCGGGCGTTAGTCTAATGATAATTTTCCACAGATACTTGTGTAGTCAACTTAATCCGGCACTGGAGAATTCCATAATGAACTTCGTCGAACATCAAGAACAGAGGAATCACGAGATACTTGAGGATGTGTTGTATCTCATCGACGAGACAGACTGCAACATTGCCGAATACGTCGAGGTTCCTAAGGTAATCCTTACTAATATTACAAATGTGAAGGTAGGGATGTTTGTTACGCTTTCACGCGAAAACTACTGAATCGATCATCATGAAACTTTGTACACATATTCTCGTAGGTAGTAGAAGTAACATAAGACACATTTATAAAACAAGAGGATTTTTCTAAACTTTTTACAATTGTCCGTTTGTAAACGCGGTCATCAACCATGGCGTCAGAAGATGCACAACAAACTTTTACAGTCGATTTTATTTCCTAAAATAGTTTTGCAAATAATTATCAAGTTGGAAATATCACAAGTACTGTATTGCAATACCGAACTTGTAATATTTAGCGCAATACTGCAGTGTTAAACCACCACTGTTAAAACAAATGTGACAACTGACAAACTTTACATTGCAGACCATGACGTCACGAGCTGTGACTTCGTTTATTGTCACGTGATTGTGACTATTTTCGTGAATTTATTTCCCAAAAATATTATTTAATATTGTTGAGATTACTTGATATGCTGCAATCCTTTAATTACCAAAATAATTCGCCTTCGCCTGCGTTAACTAAGATTTACAACGGAATCTTAGTACGCAAAATAAGTAACTTTTCTGGTTGATTTTTACACCTTGTGTCCGAAAAACCCAAATATCTTACTGAACCCTTTTTTTTTTCAGAATATAATTTAGCCTATGTTACTCGTGGTTAATGTAAATTTCGAATGGTGAAAGAATTTTTGAAATCGGTCTAGTACTTTTTGAGCCTATTCATTACAACCAAACAAACAAAGTTTTCCTCTTTATAATATTGGTGTAGAAAAATCATTCATTATTTTTGTTACTGTCAACTACCGTAATAAAAAATACATAATTTATATCCTTATCCAGGTGCTCAGCGATATATTCGAATCTCTTATCGGCGCCATGTATCTGGACAGTGGGGGCGACCTACAAACTATATGGAAGGTGGTATACCGCATCATGCACAAGGAGATAGACATGTTCATGAAGTGTATACCGAAACAGCCCGTCAGGGTTCTTTACGAGAACATCCATGCGTGCGCTTCCTTTGGGTAAGTACACATTGATTGAACACCCGTTGACACTCACTCTCATCATCATCTACCTAGCCTTTTCCCAACTATATATTGGGGTCGGCTTCCACTCTAACCGGATTCAGCTGAATACCAGCATTTTACATGGAGCGACTGCTTATCGGACCTCCCCAACCCATTAACTGGGTGATACGGTACCCCGCGGTAAGACTGGTTGTCAGATTCTCGAGCTTCTGACGACCCGTAACGACTGACAAAGATCCACGAATGATAGCCGGGACCAACAGCTCTCGGCAGTAAGAGGAGTCTCGGCAAGCGTTGCTTAACTTGGTGGATCGATCCGCGCGGTTGTTACCACTACGCAACGAACTCCTCAAAACTAATATAACACGTGCCGGTTTTCATCACGATGTGTTCATCTGCACGGGGAAATTCCGAGAAACTCATTTTTGGTGCGCCGGTCATAGAACCTTAGCTCTAACTTCGAGGTCCACGCATGACAAAATTAGCTTGTATCTCCAACGATCAAATATGTCCTAGATACACTGTTACCCACAAATCCAAGCCGAAAAAGTATCCCATGTTACGCCATTCTAAATCGCAAGTCAATGAGTAAAAGTCAACTTTTTTTCTTTTATTTACGTCCTTATTCCTTTTAAATAACGTTCTTTTTTCAATACGGGGGTTTCGTGCTAATGGAATTATTGAATGCGCGTCATAAATTACCTCAAAGTCGTAATTTATTACCAAAGACCATACTCACAATTGTGCTTAGAACAGTTTAAAGCACAATTGAATTGAGAGACTTTTTGGCGTTCGTGCGGTCTTGCGTATATTTGATCGATGTGTACCTCAAGTAACTCAAGTACTCTTCGCTATTTCCAGGGAATTCAAGCTGAGCAAATCGGAGATACCCAAGGTTATGATGCCGGTGACGTTCAGCAAGAACGGCCGGCAGCACACCGTGTACGGCGTGGGTAACAACAAGTCGCAGGCGAAGCGCGCCGCCGCCAAACTAGCCCTCAAACTGCTCGCGTAACAATGTCAATCCGCCGTACTAAATATTATTATCACGGAGTATAGATATAAGGAGTCCGAACGTAATGTTGAACGAATGGTCGCAATTTAGAGGACAGAAGTTTTGCCGGTAGAGCACGCTTTCTTTAATAAATACTCGTTTAAATCTTTACGGAAGTATTGTGGCGCTGATTTGTCCGCTTGCGGGAAGTATTGTGGGATGATTGGTCCGCTTGCGGGAAGTATTGTGGGATGATTGGTCCGCTTGCGGGAAGTATTGTGGCGCTGATTCGTCCGCCACAGTAGCATCGGTGCCCAACCGATCCTAGCGCTGACAGCGGCAGAAAAAAGAACTAAGATCTGGGTTTAATATTGTGTACGTGAATACTACGGAAATGGGCATATCGTTCGGCCTTATATCTATACTCCGTGATTATTATAATAATATTTGTATGTCATATTTTATTCTAATGTTTACGTGAATTTCATTTATTATTTCGGGCACGTGGACGTTTTATTATAATTTGTTTGTAAATCTCCTTTGTAATGTCGCTTGAATAAAAAA
Source organism: Lycaena phlaeas (assembly GCA_905333005.2). Classification (NCBI taxonomy): domain Eukaryota; kingdom Metazoa; phylum Arthropoda; class Insecta; order Lepidoptera; family Lycaenidae; genus Lycaena; species Lycaena phlaeas. The sequence goes on from HG995176.1 coordinate 6,542,170, forward strand.
ATGCTTGTTTATATGAGACTAGCTGTAACCCGCAGCTTCGCCTGCGCTAACTAAGATTTAGAACGGGATCTGAGCGGAATAATATATTGTGCATGTATTATACATATAAACCTTCCTCTTGAATTGTTCTATCTAATAAAAAAACCGCATCAAAATCCGTTGTATACTTTAAAAAATTTAAGCATACATACAAAGGAAGCGACTTTATTTTATACTATGTAAAGATGTTACAAAAATGTTATAGTTAAATATGAAACACAATAAAGAAATAAATAGTATATGCCAAGAACAGACACACAAAGAAGTCGAGAGCGGCGGCTTGGTGAGGACTAATAGCACGAAGAATAGATACAAGGAGTACGAACGTAATGTTGAACGAATGGTCGCAATTTAGGGGACAGAATTTTTGCCGGTAGAGCCTGTCATATTAAGAAATACTCGTTTAAATCTATACGCGGCAAGTATTGTGGCGCTGATTGGTCCGCTACAAATAGAATCGGTACGAACGATTCTAGCGCAGCCAGTGGCAGAAAAGATAACTAACGTCTGGGTTTATTACTGTGTATATGAATATTATGGAAAAGCGTATCTCGTTCGGACTTCTTGTATCTATACTTCGTGACTAATATACTCACAAAAGGCATTTGAGTTGCTTTTATAACAAGGCGAGAGCCAATACATATTTCAAATTTGCATTCCAGATTCCAATTACAGAAGGTTATAGCGAAACTTTTGAGGAAAGAAAAATAAATAAATATAGCCTGTGTAATAATGTAAATTACATTTACGAATTTTATTTATTTTATGAAATTACTTTTTTTTTTCGATTTTTTAGCGTTACCAAAAATTTTACGATCTCTATGTTACGTATAAAAAGTTATTATTTTCATTATCGCCAAATTTCACTAAATATTTATTATTTTTATCGCAGTTATTGTAATACATATTAAAATATTTCATTTTTACGCTACCATTTTATACATATTTGACCATTTAACCAATGCACGTGCTTATTTTTATTTATTATTATTATTATTATTATTAACATTAGATTTAGGGTCTGTTTCACAATCTCCAGATAAGTTCCGAATAGGCTATCGGCAACATATTTGACAGATACTTAAGTATCTGGAGATTGTGAAACAGGCCCTTAGCTAATTTTATATTTACTATAAAGTCATCTTAATTTTTATTACTTTAAATATATTTATAAACAAAAATGCAGCGTCCCGCGGTTTCGCCCGCGTAGTTCCCATCCCTGTGGAAGTACGGGAATAAATTATAGTCTATGTGTTATTCTGATGTGTAAGCTAATTATTGTAAAGTTTCATAATTATCCATTCAGTAGTTTTTACGTGAAAGAGTAACAAGCATCCATCCATCCATCTATACTTACAAACTTTGGCATTTATAATATTAGTATGATTTATCCGAAAAATAATTGTTAGTCTTAGAAATATGAATTTTCAAAACATTTGTAAATATGATAGTGATCCTCTTTCTTACTTAAATTCAACAGATACGTCTCTTGAACTAAGAGGATATTCTGTGACTTCAGATGTGTATCTTCTTTCAGATGAATGGATGAATAATCCTTAAATGTGAGAATTAAAATAAACTAATTCAATTCTTAGTGCGATTCCTCTCATTGTCTATATTATAGATTATGTAAACCAGGACGTTTCAAAAGTATTTTTTTCAGCTTAATTCTAATAGCTTCAGTTGAAAGTGTGAAAGGCACACATGAAGCTGACATTCTAGATCGCAGCTTGGCCTATAATTTTTTTTAATTATTTATTTACGATCGTAGTCGCACTGGCGTTGATTTGAAGTTTTTACTATTTAAATAAAAAAATTATAACTAGTCAAAAGCAGATCCCGTTTATTCTTAATTGGATTACCACGGTCAAATTCAATCTTCGTTTGTATTAGGTATTAAACAAATTGGCTGTTACGGATTTATTTCTTCACTTATGCTGTAAGCTTTTTGCCAAAATGTTGAGAAATTTCATTATATAGTATTTATTTTCGCCGTTTGGCTGTATATGTTTCTCAGTGTACATAAAATAAATAAATAATTTAGACAGGCAACACAGTGATCGTACGTGGATTTTGTCATTTTGAGGAAACTAAATCTAAATTATTAAAGCTATATTGGAATGTATTAAATTATTTTTTAACCTATTGTGATTGGAGATATTTTAATTATTTATTTCGTATATTAGTATAAATATAGATTCGACAGGGTATATTATCTTAACTATATAGCCGCAAGAACAACGATCGTGTTAGTAGAACAAACTTGAAAATGTATTTTCGAACACGCTTTGTAAGGAAATTTTAGAAGGCAATTTTATTTATTAACCAATGACAGTATAAATTTCACAAAAGAAATTAAAAATAATGATGAAATATTAAAAAAAAATTGAGCATATTATTTTTTGACTAATATTATTTATTTTTCACACTTCGATGTTCTTACGGTGAGAGAACATTGTGAGGAATCCTATATATGTAGTAAGTATATTAGTTATTACTTATTACCATCGACCAAATATACCCTAGATACACTATTACCTACAAAGCCAAATCGAAAACCTGTCTCATGCTACGCCATTGCTAAGTTGCAAGTCAAAAAGTTATAATCAAATTCTTTTTCTTTTATTTGCATCCCTATTCCTTAACAATAACGTTCTATTTTCAATACCGGGGTTTCGCACAAAATTTATTACCAGAGACCATACTCACAATTGTGCTTAGAGCACAATTGGATCGAGACACTTTTTTAGCGTTCGTGCGGTATCTATCGGGTATATTTGATCGATGCTTACTACAGTTATGTTGTTAACAACTTATATAGATAAAAATTGGCTTGCGACGGTACCTATGTAATACCTATATACCTTAATATATAAACAAATCTAATAAAGCTTTAGAGTTAGCATGTTTGTATGCTAATACCTACGGAGCTGGTCGGATTTGACAATATTATTGCATTTATTTTTTATATGTAAATTATTGAGTAAAAGAATTTTATTGAGAGAGAACTGGGAAATTTTATTTTACATAACTTGTTTCTTGGTGGGGACTGGCTAGAATTAAATATATGTAGTTGTATGTTATATAAAGATGTGTTTCAAGCGATTTTGTGAATTATTAAATGTTAGAATGTGTTTCAGTCTATAGATTAATGTGTATAATCTCAAATGTAGCGACGAAACTATGTTTTTTTTTTGTATTAAAATGTATCTCAATTTGTATTTTGTATTGTCTTCACAAAATTTTGTAAACGAGTGTTTCCGTGTATCCGAGAGTCCATTCGCATAAACGGATGCAAAATACGTATGCATGCGTGTATGCATGTTGAACGCATGCATATTTACTATTATTTCCATATGTCTCTTATTTACTTAATCATTATATTTCCTTAGAATTTAAAGTTATTGTGAACTAGCATTTTAAAAAATACCAATTTGATAAATTTGTAATAAATAAATTTAAAGGTAACAGTTTTATTATTTTATCTACGCTTATCTTATTCACCCTTAGATGTTAAATTAATAAACACAGGGATTTTTTCTATTATTTCACAGTTTGACCTAAACGTTACTTAAACTATATTACCATGGTAATGCGATGACTTAACTGGTAACTGATTTCAACTAATTCTTATACTGATTACTGATTCTTATTAGTTCAGGACTGAGCACAGTTCAACATTTCTACAAAACTGATGCTTATTTTAGACAGCGTTATTGTAATGAGATGAACCAAGAAACTAGTGCGACGTTTAATTCTTTACTGTACTATTCATAGACAATGTCGAAATACCGCGAAATTAAAATTACAAAATATATTACACTTAGGGCCTGTTTCACAATCTCCAGATAAGTTCCGAATAGGCTATTCGGACAGTAGATACTCCATACTCTATCTGTCAAATATGTTGTGAATAGCATATCCGGAACTTATCTGGAGATTGTGAAACAGGCCCTTATGATAATATTTCCATTACATTACACTCGAGGTAATTGAGAATTGTTGAATTTGATAAACTCCGCAACGGAAGTGAATACGTCGTCCACCAGTACGGCCGGCGTCTGCATCGCTGCAAAATGTCCGCCGAAATCCAGTGTGGTGGACCGCAGTAAGTTGGGGAACTTATCCACCAGTATCCAGTCAGGCTGGTACACTATTTCGTACCTAAATTTAATGGCTGCCGTCGGTACCTTCGTTGGAATCCTGCAACAACTCCGATATTAAGTTTATATGCCGAATATTTTCGCTTACGATTTCGCTAGATCTATCTATTGTATTTTACAAGAGTTTCCCAGCGCAATATTTTTAAGATTATTTCGCATGCTTTTCAGCAGGTTGCCTGAACTGTTTGATGGATTTTATCTTGAGAAAAGTCTTTAACTGAGAACTGGATAATTTAAAATTGTATTTATTATAAAAATAAGTGATAAAATATTCCTGTAGCTTAAAACTAAGTTAGAGAATTTCAAGTTTACAATTTGTGTCTCTACGTAATATATGGCTAGTGGCTACTGGCTACCCAAGATATGCAATCCTTATACATTTAAAAGAATAGTAAAGCTGCTTTGCGACAACTGAACTGCGAAAGATCAGATAGGCTTTTTTTAAATGTATTAATTAGGCTGTTTTGCTGCCATTCCATAGTCTGATCAGTTGGAGGAACGCACGTGTGCTGTCGAATTCCTCGGTGAAATAGCTCAGGGGCGCTCGCCAAAATACCGTTAAGAAAGCGTTAGAAAAGTTCGAAAATGATAAAATCAAAAATGTATGGGATTGACATAAGGCCGCGCTTAATCACGTGGTCCATCCTATACATTTTATCATTTCGAACTTCGCTAACGCTTTCTTAATGGCAGGCTAGGCCCCTTGCTGTGTTTCGAAGTGGGACAGGTTGTGTAATTACTGGAAAAGAGACCATCTTACGTCTTTATGTTCTTTGGCGAAGCTGACACTTACTATCATCAAATAAATCGTCTGCCTTTCTTGCCTATCTGACTAAAAAAAACAATGCCTACCAGTAGGACGTGTACAAATTAAAAGTTGCCAATGCAAATTGTTGCTAATTGATAACTCCTCAATCCTTTACCTGTGCAGGGTTGTTACTTCAGGCCATGCATATGCCTCCGCATAAATCCGCATTGAGGTTGCAATCTTGTCGTTCGCCCACATTATCGTAGCCGTGTCCAATAGGTCGTCGATATCTATGTTCTCCATGCCTCCGTGTGGCGTGTTGAGCTGGTCCCGATTACTGCCAAGCCCAATTTTTTCTAAGATATATGCCGCCATACCGGCAGGCGTGTCAGTCAATGCAGCACCTTAAATTAATCATACATATTTTTAGGCAACAATCACATCACGTAAACCCAGTCACTTTGTAAGATGTCTTAACCCTTTTATCCAATATAATATAAAACATATTTCACGGGGGATATTCTATAAGAAAGTTGATAGTACCCATGCAGCTGGGAGCGTGACATAGCGCATACTTCCTGGTAAATTATGTATTTTTGTCAATATATACCTACATTTTGACACAGATTTATAAATAAAGACAGATGGAGCATGCCGAACACGTGAGTGACGCCACCAAAGCGAATACAATTTCAAAAGCGCGCTCAAGCGCTTGACTCTAAGCGTCTATTAGATTGTATCGCTTTTGAATTTGTATTTGCTTTGATGGCATCACTCGCGTGTTAGGCATGCTCCATCTGTTTTTATTTATAAATCTGTGCATTTTGAAATAATTTGACAATTTAGAAATATTTACCAATTGTTTCAGGTTTAGTTGCTTGTAAATGGTAATAACCAAACTCTTGGATTAGCAGCTTTATAATTTCCTTGTATGATATTCTCTCTACGTATTTATCCTCTACAAAACACGTGGGAAACAGCGATGCAATTGCGTATTTTGCGACGCTGAAAGGCATTCTAGACAACGGCATGTTTGTGTGGAAACTAAGGAAAAAATAATATTACTTTAGTATAAAAGAATTTCTTCCTTACCAATGGAAGGACTGCGCCTTGTAGTACGGTCTTCTACATGGAAATATCCAGATTATTATTAGCGTAAAAAGTAGGTAATGTATTATACTATTTCCATTTCTTTATTTTCTCGATGACAGATTCTGTGAAAACTTGAACGAACGTCTTTTTTTACATTATGTATGCATTATTTTATAAAAATATGACGTTTTCACACGTACAAGGTTATTCCAGAGTCGGAGAAACTGATAGGGATAGAGCTATATCGATAAACGTAACACGATGACAGACCCGATATTTTTTTTACAAGATGTAAAAAACTAAACTACTGCCGGATACTTGTGTACAAATTTATTAACTAATATTATATTACACTACACGTATTAATTCTTGATTGATAATGCCAATTTCTTTAAAATTTTCGAAGCTCTTGTAAAACTGTGACTCTTGACACTCGACACTCGGCAATGAAAGGAAGTAAACGAAACGAAAAAATATATTTGAATGTTTTTGTTGTATTAGTCTTTGTTTAAAATATAATAAATTTATTCTTTCGATATTATTAAGGATCGGTCATCTTGGCGTTCATTGAGGGAGGCCTATGTACAGCAGTGGACGGATAAAGGCTGATGATAATGATGATGGTGATATCGTTATTTATTTGGTCACAACACTATAACTACGAAATAAGAACTGTCATCGAGAAAATAAAGAAATGGAAATAGTATAGTATTATTAATTATTATTATTCTCATAATTAGCAGCTTTGTTTTGTTAAAGATTATAAGAGGGACAGGACTATCCATATCATCCATCCACATCCTCTGCCATCATCAACCGATCGAAATCCGGATGTGGGCTTAAAAGTTCGCTCACCTTTAAATACTGTTAACAGATTTGAAACTGTTTTCTAATGTTTACGCAAATTTCACTCATTGATCATTACAATGATAAAACCTTTACTGATTTTATGGCCCTCCCGTGACTATGGTTGCTGTAATCGAAATATCAGGCATGTAAAAAACTTAATAAGCCGTAATAAATTTCGTAAGAATTGTTTGATTATTATTTAAAAACTGCTGGATACACTTGAATGGAATTATGTGTACAATTTTGGTCAAACTTGAGAGATATAATGGATAGAGTAATATTGAAACGCTATTCATGGGCGTAGCCACACTAGGGCAAGCTGAAGCGCTTGCCCCACCCTGGCTCTGACCTAAGTTGCCCCACGTTGAGCCCAAGGCTGGCTACGCCCATGACGCTATTGCCGGCGCACGCATTGTACGCCGGGTGTTTTAAATAGTAAACTCTCTCTAGTGGTCCGAGAGCCAGGTGAAAATTTGCTCAATCATTTTCTCCCGCGAGATACTTCGTGAGACGTATCAGAGAACAGTATCATAAAGCCTCGTGAACGTCAGCAAGCTCTCAGTTGGGGGGATGAGCGGTGGGAAACCCCCACACATGAAAAAAAAAATAACAATTCAGTCACTTCCTTTCAGCTCAAAAATTTGTTAAATTGTAGTTAGCCCAATATCTCAACGAAAAAAAATAATCAGCTGGTTATGACATGGTACCTTGTGCGTCAGCTGGTGACTAGATTTTTTTTTTCACTTTCAGTGGAGTGGTTTATATGGATGATAGCTTAATATATAAAGATATCATCCATATAAACCACTCCACTGAAAGTGAAAAAAAAATTTCATGTTCGAGTCACCAGCTGACGTACAAGGCACCATGTCATAACCAGCTGATTATTTTTTTTCGTTAAGATATTGGGTTAACTACAATTTAACAAATATTTCAGCTGAGAGGAAATGACTGATTTGTTTTTTCTACATGATTGGGAGGCTCCCACCCCTCATCCCCCCAACCGCGCGCCAGCTTACGTCCACTAGGCTTTATGATACTATTCCATGATACGTCTCACGAATTATCTCGCGGGAGGAAGTTGGTCATGAAGACCTGTTACTGGCTCCCGGGCTATAATATTTATTTCCGTTTTCTCTACTTACCCTAATATTTCATCTTGAAATATTGTTACCATATGTGTGGCCACCTGAGATCCCCAATCACCAGCTTGAATATAGAACTGATTAAAACCAAGTCTTCTCATTAGGTTCCTCAATATGATACCAATTTGCACTGGAGTCAAGCCAGGTTTGTTAGTGCCCTGAAATTACCAAAATATTTAAGTGATTCGGGTATTCTGAGAGAAAACAAAAGATTACTCTTTTCTCAATATATTATGTAAAAATTCATAAAGAATTACCAATTCCGTCGGTATTTTGACGAGAAAATGTTTAATAACTCGATATTACGGGCAGCAAGCACGAAAAAGATTAGTCATGTCGCGTTCCGAAAGCGAGAGCGCGGCACGAACGAGCGAGAGGCACGATCGGCTCAGTTCGGTTCGAGCTGCATGTAATGTTTGACGTTGTCACGTCAAACTACCCTCCGTGAACCGACTTTACAGACAAGAAACCAATTTTTTAAGGAGTTAATTTAATGAAAAATCCTAGTACCTACCTCGGAAAACCCAAAACCTGGTAAATCAACAGCAACGACATCGAAGACGAAGTCATATCCCGGTCTAGACTGAACCAACATTGGGATCGCCATGTCAAACTCTTTTGAAGAACTCGGCCATCCATGGATGAGGAGCAAAGGAAGAATTCTCATATCCGTCACGACAGGGCTAGCTCTCATAAAATGTATATCAAGTCCCTGCACTCTAGTTTTGAAATGAGAAAATCTATTTAAGCGTTCTGCTCTCTCCTTGAAATTGTATTCGTCGTGCCAATAGTTTAGAACTTTATTGAAATAAGCTGTATTCAGTCCGTATTGTGATTGCACTCCTTCCATTGGCGGAGTAAAAGGTCGACGGCTACGCAAGCGGCTTCTTAGATCGTCAATCATCTAAAAAAAAATTGTTCAATAATTAATGGTAAATAACATTTTAGTTCCTTTCTTAGCGTACTATTTAGGGTTTAACACTTATAGTTTTTCGACTTATAAATGCAATTGTTTTCAATGGTCAAGGCACGGTTTGTAAAATGCAAACTTTTGTCGTAAAATTAAATTTCGCTTTAACAAAATTTTGCAGCAACAAAATTTTGGTCGTAAAATGCAAACGGGAATTGAGTGCACGGTATAATGAGAACCAAAGAAATAATTTCGTCTGCATGGATGCTATCAACATCATCATTAGTCTGTCTCTTCATGCTGAACATAGGTCTCATTAAACGCCAAGAAATTGATTACCTACAAGTAAAAACTTTGAACAATAGTTCAATTAATAAGAATTCAATTGACTAAGAACACAATTTTTAGATTTTTTTAATGATAGATGTCATTTTTACCGTATCATTAAAGTCGATCAAAATCGGCCTGATTGAATTATCTTCATGTTCTGGTCGTTCGCCGCCCCACCACTTTTCGAAGTCTAAATCTGGAAGGGCCGGCACGCTATATACATCAACTCCGAATCCTACCCCTATGATGAAAAGGCCAACGTTCAGTATCAACGCCGCTAACATCTGAAAAGTCATTTTAGGAAAGATTTATGCCTAGATTTCTAACCAATAGAACGAAGTAACGGATTTTTGTCCAAATACCTAAACGTAACTCAAATTTGGGAGCTGCTTACATTTTGATGACATAGGTATGGATTTAAGGAGTGTTTAGTAGTTTGAGGAGCCTCCAAATATTTAAGTGGCGTTTAAGAATTCGGGCGTTTTGTAGTTAAAATCCATATTAAAAGTACATACTCTCGCCATTTTATACTCATTTTCGTTTATTTTAGACACGCTTGTTATAAAAAGTTGGTATTCATCATGAGGGCCAACTTTGAGGGCTCATGGGAGGCCCGGTGAAAAAAAAATATCTACACAAATAAATAAAAACGAAGTGTTTGTTTGTAATTTTAATTTAACAATTTTTACTACATGCATATAATAGTATAGGTATGCGGTATTTACATCACAAAAACATATTTTATAACTTTTATCTGTCTGTCAGTTATCTGTTATCTGTAGGTCTGAATGAGTATTTATTTATTGAGTATTTTAGGCTATAAAAATAATTATAACCAATGCGGATTGATATCGTATCCCAATTCCCACACGGCTGCAAATCTAAGTAACGCGGGCGAAGCTGAGACCAAGAGCTACTTATTATACCTAAGTAATAAAAAAATAAAAATCTATAGAATGAGGGTTTATGATAAAGATAATAAATAAGAAGTAAGTCCCCGAAAAAAGGTTTTGTTTTCATACCTTACTTGCACTGGAGAATATAATTTAAATTCTCACTACACATTTAAACAATTATTGAACATTCGAATGTAGTCAATCTTACCTTTATTAATATTAATCCTTATACCGCATTAATAAACAACCGCACGATACTATTGTCGGCGATTAACTTTAAAACTGACGAGCGTACAGGAAGAGAGCATTTTAATGGTTATTATATTTCAGTTCTAGCCTATCTGGTTTTTTTAGGTACCTTGGAATTTTTATACCAAGGATTATAAACAAGATTTTGCAAGAAAAATGTTTTGTATACCTACCTATACTTTTGCGACTATTGTTTTATGCGTTGGAGCTCCGTACCGTAGTTCTGAAACAGTCGTTTGTCGTGACTATAAGTCACACACGTGCACATCTGCACGCTCTATAGTCACGTCTACATATTTATACCATAAAATGAAAATGTTGAAATTTCAATAGATTTATAACTTTATTAATACTACCTACCACTTTTATTCTCTATCTCCGCCATAGCCTGAGAGCCACGTGGCGCTGTTTTTTATATCGCTCATTTTGAGAAAAACGACTGTTAAAAAGATCCATTGTTGGTTAATTCGTTAAAACTACTATCAGACATGAGAGTCTTTGTTACATATAAAACATTTGTAGTGGCAAAAATTGTTTACACTATTCTCGTAAGTCGTATGTACTTGAACACACACACAGTTAATTCAGCCGTTAAGGAGTTCAGTGACAAACACACGCAAAGAATATATACCTATACCTTTTTATCTTCTTAATTAATATCCTGCCTTTTTGATGCTTTATTTTTAAATTATTTGCACTGCCCTTTCACAACAAAGGTGAATCATCTGATACTTAAATGCCAAGGATAAAGAATAAATATTAATACCCTATTTATAACTGCCATAAGCTGCATTACAGAATATTTAACCTTTTTTTTTCTTTTACGTCGGGAAATGCACTGACGCATACCGCTGGGGAGTGGGTCTACCCAGGCGGGTATGTGGGACTCGCTGCGCCCGAAAGATGGTAAGTGGACGCAGCTCTACCCACTAAAACCCGGCGAGTGCCACCAATGCCGCCTTTGGTGAGGTGCCCCGGATCTACAAACAACAGGGCACCTCGACGGCTAGTCAGTCCCTCAGGGGACTGACGCCACCTCCACAGAGCGGTTGCCCCGCACCACAGAACAACCACTCCCAACGTCTGGACAGTACAATGAGGTGAGGTTCCCATCCTCACCCCTTGCCCCCTGCTCTTTTGTCCCCTCTTCTTATAAGAGGGGTACAAAGAGCCCTCGGCTCAATTCCCTTCACCTAAGGTGTTTGGGTCACCCTGGGATACTGTGCCCCACCGCCACGATAAGGCCTGAACCATGGTGGGGACAGAATATTTAACCTAGCATCAAAACACTCAACTGGTTTCAATTTCTAATTTCAGCAATGTAATGTGAATGAAATTTTAGCACGTTATTACTTATCATCGTATGTAAGTACCTACTTACGAACTTGGGGAGAAAAACACGGTTAGTGAAAATCCCTGATAGATTTTCATTTCTAAGGACTTTTTTTTCTGCACTTATGCCGCATACGCATATTGTGTTCACTAGCGGCGCCATTATCTTTGATTTCCTTTTGTTTGTTGATAGAAGTAAATTAAGTTATCTCATCGAAGCGAGGGAAAAATACACGACAAGTCCTCATCACGGAGTCGGGCCTTGTCGCGGCTTTAGGGCTTAAGCTCCAGGTGAAACCCTTTATTTCTTTAACGCCGGGAAATGCGCTTAGACATCCCGCGTGAGAGTCTCCCCGGGCGGGTAAGTAGAACTCGCTGCGCCCGAAAGCTGGTAAGTGGACGCAGCTCTACTCACTAAAACCCGGCGAGTGCCGCCAATGCCATCTTTGGTGAGGTACCCGGAACTTCAAGCAACAGGGCCACCTCCACAGAAGGGTTGCCCAGCATCACAGAACAAACAACCCCTCCCAACGCCGGGACAGTACAATGAGGCGAAGTTACCGTCCTCGCTCCTTGCCTCCTCTTCTTATAAGAGGGTACAAAGAGCCTCCTCGGCTCAATTCGATTCGCCCAAGGTGTTGGGGTCACCATGGGCTACTGCCCCACTGCCACAAGGCCTGAACCGTTGCGGGTGAAAGCCTTAAGGAATACGTACAGAGAGCGCAACGTGAGCAGGATGCTCTATAATTCACTCCCAACGCAGGAGAACGCCTGGCCTTCCTGTTTAGTGATCAAAACAAAAACAGATAAGGAATAAAATCCCTTGAAAATTTTTGATACTTCAAATATGGACATATTATATTTATTCATGTTTTTCTTTTATTATGAGCAATTGCTACTCTTGCAACGTGGTTAGTCCGGAAAGTTTGATTGTAATAATTTTACTTCAAAGTTATTTCAGAGATTAAGGAAACAAAAGGTCAGACCTACCTTTTTGCAACAATTAGAATATGTAATTTTTTTTTAATTACTAAAAAAATTTCCGGTTTCGTTTTAACCTTTATGTACTCTTTAATCTTTATTACTATTTAATTTATAAGGCAAACTCATAAACGAAATTATTTCGGCAGTTACTTATCTTAGCAGCAAATTATTATTAAAATACGCATGTTTCTCCAGTGAAACAGTTTTGCTGTTTCTAAGAGAAGGGCAAGACAGCTGACGGGCAGTGCAATTACTGCCCACTGGCACCCAGACATAATATTTTGTCTCAGATATCAGAATATCTAACACAGATGAGTTGCCTGCACTAAAAGTATATGTTCATAGGTGACATTGCCCACTTATCATCAGGTGGTCTGCCAACTTGCCTATAAAAAATAGTGATTAAAAATTTTATGGACTAAATTGAGTTTACAGTTCCCATACATTGTATTCATGCTCAAGAAAAAGAAATAATTATTAATTACATATTAACGTGAATGCAAAATAAAATTATTTTATTTCCACTAGGTAGTGAATAATAGAGAATTTGATATTAAAATGAATTAGATACTTTCTAATGCATCTTGTTTTGGACTTTATTGTTAAAAAAAAATCACTAGTGTTATTAGACCTCCCCATCAACTGCAAATATTTATTAAAACGAATTTGCAGATGTTGATAAGATTTATCTATTGAATAATATTGATTTTTTTATAACATATTGGTATTAATTAATGTTAATTTTAACAGAAAATAAACAATCAACCCTGATATATTAATATTAAAATGACAATAGCTTTTGATATTTAATATAGCACCAAAGAAAGTCCAGATTAAATTATTATTTTTGCAGTTGGATTTATACACTATAACTATTACTTGTTAAAAAAAACTAAACCAAAAATCAATAAAACAACGAAATTTAAACTCTTTGTTTAATTAAAAGTAGCAGTAAAATTACAAGAAGTATGTGCTGGGCCTCTTGAATGCAAAGGTGTTGAGTTTCTTGTAATGGTGGACACGCTTTGGCAGTGGGAATCTGATCGAGCTGTTGTGGAATTGTTTCACTTGAGGTCTTCTGCACGCTGAAGCCTTGATTACTTCCACTTTGATGATCTGAAATAAAAAATTAGTAATAATAATAATAATAAATATATGGACGCTTTTACACCACGTCAATCTGGTCCCGTGGTAAGTACTCGAAGAGACTTGTGTTACGGGTACCAGACAACGGAAATACTTATATTTAAGATTTTTATTACATAATACACATATTTAATACACATCCATGACCCAGGAACCCAGAAACTTTTTTTTGGTTTCCTGGCGGGATTCGAACCCGCAACCTGCACAAATCAATTAGTATATCATATAAATATAATGAACGTCATAAGCATGTATTTAACTACTACTTTAAATCTTTTCTTAGAGTTAGTTTGGTTTTATTAACATTAACAGGAGGCTTGAACTACATACATTCAAAAAATTAATTTTGTATTTTATAATCATTTATTCTCTGAATATTATCATTACATAAACAACGGCGATATAATCCTCACTTAATTTAAAAAAAACTGAACTTACGTCTCCTTCAAAGAACGCCAAGCAACTTAAAACAATAATTTTAGTCAAATTCCATAACTTCCAAAAATGTACAGATATTTTTATTATACTTTTGATCCAGTTACACTCTATAGCCACATAGACTAATTTAACCAATGGCTACAGTACTCAAACATTATTGATCTATATCTATTATTTAGATCACTTTCCTTACTACCTTCTACCAACAACTCAACCCAGCTATGTTATATTATCATATATATGGGTTAAAAACGGCGATATATCGATCTAGCAAGGATACATTTTTAGAAAATGTAGTTTTATCCATATTTTGAGGCAATGATAAACTGCTACAATATTATTAGAATAATTATGTAAATTTCGCTGTCAAGTAATATGTCATGATAGCTAAGTTGAGCCTGATGAGAAAAGAGCCTGGTTCATATCTCCAGTCAGACTATTTTTTGTCTTTTTTTTCAAGTTCATTCTTTTGGAAGTTTAGAAATACGGCAGTTATGAATTGAAAAGTGCCCGGTTCGTATCTCCAGTTCGATTATATATTTATTTATTTTTATGAAGAAAAGTTTGATCATATTTTCGCTAAGGCTAATAAATTCAAAACAAAACAAAATTAAATGCTAGGTCTACCAGGTACTTATTAATGATAAATAAACTATAATTGTAATATTTACATGGATAGAGTGTGCACGCGCTCTGTGTCTGGCTCCCATATCACGATAGCACTGTGTGACCGCACCACCGACACTCAAGTCACGGTATTCACGGTACATGTTGTGGACACCAGACCTGGACTCATAACGGAGCCAGATACCAAAGTTCTTGATCTTGATTGGGCTCTTCTCTGGAATCTCCTAAAACGTTAGATTTAATCATTAGGTAATTTTGAACTAATGGAATCTCACTAATCCAACACTATTACTGGATTGGGGTTGGCTATAGAATAGTGGTGACATTTGTTAACAACTTTGATTCTGATTGATATATTAACATATTTGATGATAATTGAGATTAATTAAATTGAAAAATACATTACGAACACACAGAGGCAATAAAATCGACGTTAAATATCAGTTTTAATAAAAATTCAAGGACATTGTCGTAAGTGTTAAAATGGTCACAGAACGATATTAACCCACCCCAACTCTACGCAGTCTTGTATGTCCTACCCCTAGAGTGTTTTTTAGAAGCCGAAGCTGCGGAGGAGAGTGTGGGTGTCCATGTTTTGTTACGCAAGGCGAAGGGGCTGCACCTTCCGCAGCGCCGGAGATGTCAAGAAACCAAATTATGCCAATGAAAAATCTAATTTTCTCGTAAACTAAGCATCTCCTCAGGGTTAGAGTAGTACCAAAGTAAAGCCTAGCCCGTCCCTCTCTTTACCCCCAACGCTTACCCCCCTCCGCCTGTCACCACTATTCTATATATTTCCCCTGGATTGTTTAAAAAGTAAATAAAGGAAACATTTTATAAAGAAAATATCCAAAAATTAACTTTTAATTACAGTACAGCGTAATGAGTGAAATTTGCATAAACATAAGAAAACAGTATTGTGATGCTTTTTAACAATATAGTGGTCACATAGGCCTGTAGAAAATCCAGGATAATGAGATTTTATAAGTTAATATGTTAAATAAGCTTGTTTTATCAATTGTCTTATTTGTTATGGAAATTTTACTTATTTATGATTTAAAAATCAAACATTGATGAAAGGTCTTCAAAACAAAAGCTCACTAAAATTTAGTACTACTACACTACTAACTAATTTTACCACAAGATTTGTACTCTTTTCTAAATATTATGAATTCAATAATTCAATATGTTCTTAGGTATTTTAAAATATATCCACAAATGACCATATACTTCGATTAATCTCTTTGATGAATACTATAAAAACTGCAGGAATGTACTTTATATTATATCCTTATACTTAATGAGTAAGTAAAATATATCAAACCTATCAATAAAAGAAAATAATATGTTGATTACAGATATAAATACAAACCTTGATGGAGACGATTTCGCCAGTGGTCTTCTTGAACTTCTTGAGTTGACGTAAAAAGTACCAGAAACGGGACTTAGCCACAATAGGGTCAGGAGAGAAGATTCTCATTCTGTATAGAGGCGGCTTTGGCTCGCTCTCCGATGGGAGCTTGCGCCCTATCACCTCGTATTCCTTCAACTAAAGGATTTGACAACGTTAACATATGTTGATGATTTAGTGACAAAGTAACAATTCAATATTTACTAATCACACATAACCTATAAATTTGTGGTTATAACCTTTTTTAGACATATTGAAATTTTAGAGTAATAAATACAATGTTAAGCTTATTGAGCATTTTGTACAGTTAATATGCACATTATTGTACATAATATTTTCAAGTGGCTAAATAATTATCCGAAAAATAACATCAAAGGTCTGCGACAACGTGTACCGATCGCAGCAAGCTAATGTATCACTCTCATTTTTAAACATTTTGCACGAAATTTTGTGTTAAATAGTCAATGTAAATATTATTAACGTTCACTATTAAGGGTTTCTTTACGATTTTGACTAATTATTTATTTTATATTAATTTCTTACCTCTCCCTTAGCTTTCATTTTCACAGATTTTTACTAAAAGGATCTGTCAACGGAAGC
Source organism: Lycaena phlaeas (assembly GCA_905333005.2). Lineage (NCBI taxonomy): Eukaryota > Metazoa > Arthropoda > Insecta > Lepidoptera > Lycaenidae > Lycaena > Lycaena phlaeas. Next base: position 6,559,129 of record HG995176.1, read on the forward strand.
GGAAAGGTTAAATCGCCAATGCAGATGGCGTCTAAATTTGACAGATTTCTTTTTTATAAGCTGGATACAAGTCAGTTTTGAGATTATAGCGTTGCTAGGTTTGATTTTTATTTTGTACAATGATTTTATACTCCATTACGAAGTCTTTGCTAATTCTTATGGGTAAGGATAGAAGCCGTCACTTATACGCAGGTTTGCTTCTATATGTTTCAATAGAATTTTCGCAATGTGTACAAGAAAAAATGTTGATCAAGGCGAAAACAATAATTATTATAATATAATTGTGTGTAAACACAAATATTTTTCTTTACCCATTTTCAAGAATTAATTTGTAAGATCTATTAATTTTTTGTCTACCTGATGGCTCCTATATTCCAAACTCGAGGTATTAAGGTAAGCCCACAACACTGGACTCGTATTTTGGTAAATATTTTTTTTTTGTATTTTTGAAGTGAAACTTCTTTGGAATCGTTGTAATTTCAAACCGGATGCAACGGTAAAAACGACAGGTAAGAGACTCAAATACAAAAGAGTGAGAGAGCAAATATCGGTGTGTATGTATATTGCACACATGCTTGTATTTGAGCATTTAACATGTGTTTTCCTTCTATCGTGTGTGAATCGCACACGCATCTTTTTGGTTTCCCGTTGATGTTTTGTTAAAAAAAAAATCTATATTATGTGCAGGTTTTCTCAAATGTTGAAGTGAAACTTCTTTAGAATCATTGTTATTTCAAACCGGATGCAACGAAAAAATGACAGGTAAGAGACACAAATACAAAAGAGTGAGAGAGCAAATGTCGGTGTATATTTGCACACTGTTTTAATAGTATATTATAATGTTATTGATTGAAGAAAATTGGTGTAGATTACTCTGTTTGAATGGAAAGGGCTATGGGATATAATCTATAGTGTATAACTTAGAATACGAGCCTTAGTATCTTAGCCGGATAAAATAGGAACCAAAAAATATAGCGACAGCTGACTACTGGAGCCGAGTGCTCGGTGCCAAATACCGACTGGCAACTACACTGGTAATATTATACTTGGGGGCAAAGGACTTGTATCCAGCTCTTAATAAAATTAAAAAAAAATTATTATTATACTTGGGAAAAAAGGCTTCTATCCAGCTCTTAATAAACTAAAAAGTTAGATATTATACTCTTTGCTTCACTGTCTGACACTTGACAGCACGTAGTGTTTATATCAACAATTAATATTATACTCTATGGTTTATATCCTCTTTGCTTGACAGTTGACAGATGATAAATGATAATCGACAATGTTTTCAACATTATTCGAGACTTATTTTAATATTTTGCTATTGCAGTTTACATTACTTCTGGTTTTATTTAATAAAACAGTTGCCCCTGGAGGTAATAAATAAGATTCCAACAAATTTTGCTTAGAAAATATGATTTGTTATTAATTTTATTAATTATTTTCAGCCAACGATTTACATTTCTATGATGGTGCTTCTACAGCGGATATAATTGGTGGCGATGTTTTTTTTGAAATCGTGGACCCTCCTGAGCTAAGATATACATATCGCATAAGACCTGCAAGAGATTTTGGAGCAACATTCGTAAGCTTAAATTGACTTTTCAAAAAACCAAAATTATCTTTTTATTCAAAATAGTACCACCAAAGTATCTATTTGAACGTCAATTGAGTCTGCCACTGGTTCTAAAGAATGCCCTCTAAGAAGAACCGGCGAAACCAACTCACTGGAGCTTATCTTTTCAAATATTCTATTACGAATTTACATTAAATACCACTTACTATACTAGTGTAGTATATGAGAAGAATCTAGCAAGAAACTCTAGTCTACAACTTATATAAATACATACTTAGTAACAAACACTTATTTAGTCGATAAATTTAGACCCCATAATATCCAAAACAAACTAGATGATGTTAATAAATAAAAATATTTTATATATTTTATACATTATAGAATGTTTGAAACAAAACAACCACTATTGTTATGTCTTTTAACTTGTTAACTCTAGCAGAACCATTAACAAGAACCAGATGAACTCTGTCACCCCACATATATATTATGCTATAATATGGGCTAACATTTTATTATATATATTATCTATATGGGTTAACATTTATTTAGAATATAATTGATTTATTGAAGCTTACAAATAACTAAAGGTCTTAATTCATTTGTTAAATGACCACAGAGGCATGGTAACACCAGGTCACAACTTTTGGATAGAACAGAGTTGTTATATCATCTCTAAATAGTTATAGGCCAGGGAATGTATCAAAGAAAAAGATACTCAGATCCAAATCAAATTTCAGCGCTTTAACCTCTAGTAATTAAATACTTAACTAGTATTTTTTTTTCTCTTAAATTGGTATTGTAATCAGTATTTTGTAAAATATTTCAGAATGATAGTTTTTCCTTCAAAAAAGCAAAATTAGTACCAACTGTACCATTGCACAGTTGTAGTGAAATTCTGAACCAAGATCAAATTTTTGGCCAAGTAGCACTTTCAGAAAGAGGGTAAGTCTTTTTCATTTAATATCTATATTATGTTAAATCACTGAACTATGACAATATTGCACAATCTTTACATTACTATTTATACTGCTGAAATGATAATTTTGGATATGATAGAACATTACACAGTTTAACAATAGGAGTATTAATAAAAAGCCTATTATTATTTAAAATTGTTATATAAGACCCTAAATTCATATTTTTAGTTAATAAATTGTTTGATGTCATCTGACCAACCAAACCAAATTTCAAATATTCTTTTATATTGTTATAGAGAGTGCTCCTTTGTGTCAAAAACAGCAAGAGCTCAGCAAGCTGGTGCTAGAGCCGTGATCATAACAGAATCTGTAGACAAGTGGGATGAAGCGCAGGATCATCTGATAGAAATGGTTGATGATCAGTAAGTTCACCTTGTAGGTAGATATTTTGTTTAAAAAACCTCCTCCATTTTCCCTAAAATTAACTATATATAAAACTTAACGAATAAATGTTACTATGCCATAAAGTGTGGTATATACTATGCTAGTATTTTAGTGTTTGTTATTAGAAGATCTCAAAGAGTACATTGTTATTAATGTACTCTATATATACTCTAATATTAATAATGAAATAATCTTTTTTTGTGACAGTCAGGGAAAACTATTTCGATAAGTTTGGACTTGTTTACCCAGTGAACGAGTGAGCATGGGTGCAGTGGGAGGACTGAGGAGCAACAAATTCTAAAAGATTAGAATGAAATGAAACTTAAGCCGCAGTTTTTATATTCATAACGAAAACGAAAAAAATAAAATATGTTGTGTCTAAACTATTGAGTAATTATAAATTATTCTTTTGTGTATATTCTACGGACACTATGCCTGACAAGTGGTATAAAAATACTTGACACCGTCATACATTCTCTACTTTGATACAGATAACTTTCAGGATATAAATTATACAGCATACTTATCATTATACTGCCTTATTAGCTGTTGATTTTTTAAAGTAGAGTCAAATAAGAAGAAAAACTAAATAAATCATAGACATTAAATATGTCTATGCCCTATAGTGGACAATCAGCCACCCCCCCTCCCCAAAGTGGCGAACGCGCCGAATCTATTCAATTTCGATACATGCATAGGCCCTGTCCGCCCTGCAAATTTTCATATTAATAATTAAAATAATAAGATTACATCATATAATAATACAACACTTATATTTTTCAGAATGGAGCTTGACATTAACATACCAGCCGCATTTCTCCTAGGACGTAACGGGGCAACAATACTTCGTACGTTAAAAAGGTTAAATAAGAAGCATGCAATTATAAATTTGCCTATCAACATGACTCATGTGCCTATTAATAAAATGAACCAACCACCGTGGATAGCGTGGTAAAGGTCCATGTACCAGAACAGTACAAGTAGATAAAAGCTTAAAGCCCTTAGAATAAGAGGCGATTCCTGCATAGCATTGGTGCCAATTCCATTAAATAATTAAAAGTACAGCTATATGCACATCTATCTAAAATGTATGTCAGATAGGTAGTAAGACTACCTTCCTGACATTGAGATTGGGTTAAAGGTTATCATTATAATAATGACATGATGAGCGATATAGAATGATAGCAGGTTTGGTGTATAATTGTACACAAATCACTACATATTATAAAACAAAGTCGCTTTTTCTGTCCCTATATCCCTTTGTACGCTTAAATCTTTAAAACTACGCAATGGATTGTAATGCGGTTTTTTTTAATGGATAGGACAATTCAAGAGGAAGGTTTATGTACACAATTTATTAAGTTTTTATATACATTAGCTAAGATATAACAATAATCGTTGGAGGTGTCGGAAAAAAATAGGCCGTCTGGGAGTTTTCAACGAAAACGCTGCCTAAACCATTTGAGATATAACAAAATAATGTATGGTGGAATTATGTATCTTAAATAGGTCTACAAAAAAGTCCGCGATGGCATATGTCTATCTCTTAAGGATATCATACTATATCCATTTAATACTTTAAAAAAATGGGCAGTTAAAACGTGATAATTTGAAAGTTATTTACACAAATACGGTATGAATCCTTATCATTTTTAATCAGTTAATTAGCTTAAGCACTTCATGATGATTATTTTTCCCCTTTACATCATGCAAATTAAATGAATACTTTAGGAGCTATGGCAAAATCAAAAATAATACGCAAGAAAATAAATCGTGTTGCCGTGATTCGAACGGCAGATCTAAGTTCACGCGGGCGAAGCTGCGGGTAACAGCTAGTAAACGTATAAATTAAATTGTAACATATTTTTGATTTTGTGAAAATCTTACAGCATGGATGTATAGGTTTACAGTTTTATAGAAAATTGCACATCAGCCCCCCTAGATACAAACGCTAAATGAATAACAATAGAATAGAATACTTATTGTATGGGGATAACGCTAAATGTCAAATTACATGTCGTAAACTAGTGTCATTCCCATACAATAAGTAGTCTATTCATTTAGCGTTTGTACTTTGTGACACTTGTCTAGGGGGGCTGATTTCAAAAGAAGCCCTCTATTAAACTGTAACCCTGTTCACGACTTCACTTGACCGCATTTTATGTCTATAAAAGACTTAACTTTTGAAAAACAACAGACTTCTCATATACGAGTACAATGTAGACGCGATTTACATAAATTTGTATACTAAACAATACAAACTAAAGAATAAGAATCCCTTAATATTCTAGAACATTCTTAATTGAATAGGAGGAAAAATAGACCGCAAATTCAAGATTAAAATTTCTTGTCTTTATGGGCCATTTTATAGACGCAATTTTATGGTAGTTATCACTTTTAATCGCGTGAGCCTTTCGCTGTTTCATCACGTTGGACAGTAAAAATAATCTTAAAGTAAGTAAAATACCTAAATACATAAGATAATTTTACCGAAATATTGTTTTCTTATGTTTACGCGAATTTCACTTATTATAATGAAACAAATTTACGGAGGACTGAGTCCTCCCGTGACCATGGTTGCTGTAAAGTATCCGAAACGTCGGGATTGTAAAAAACTTGATAAACTGCAATAAAATCCGTAAATTTGTTTCTTTACCGAAATATATTAATACTTAAATTGACTAAAGCCCGTGATGAATGACTAGCAAACTAGATGAAAACGCACAGAATATCTGCGTTTTTTCCCAATTTTGGCAACAAATATCACATTTCTTATTATGGTATGTAAAATTCATAAATAAACATCAAACTGTAGTAGTTTCGAATATTATCGCGTTCAAAAGCACTCCTCAGCTTTATCGTATAAACGGATTGGACAGACGTCCCTGTACAAAACACTTTGTCTACTACAAAGCAGAAACCGAATTGAAAATCTAAGGGATTCTCGAATTCTAAAAAAGTCATCAAATTGGTCCAGCACATGCCATAGAAATCTAAATTATATATTGAAAATTTTAAGTAAGTATTCTTAATAATTTATTCTTTAGATTTCTTTGGTGCAGTCGCTTAGGGAGAGTTCATTGACATATCATAAACAGATGAACTAAACATATTATATCTACACTAATATTATAAAGAGGAAAACTTTGTTTGTTTGGTTGTAATGAATAGGCTCAAAAAGTACTGGACCGATTTCAAAAATTCTTTCACCATTTGAAATCTACATTATCCACGAGTAACATAGGCTAAATTTTATTCTGGAACAAAACAGGGTTCCGTAAGATAATTGGGTTTTTCGGACACGAGGTGTAAAAAATGAACCACAAAAGTTACTTATTTTGCGTACGCTGCCTAAACTATAAAAGATAGAACCATAAAATGTTATAATTAATTGTAGATCTTATAATTATCTACAAAAAAGTCCACGTCACACTATACCTATCTTTGTCGAGTGAGAGAGTCGGTCGGATTTTAATGAAACATTTCAGTGTTCGATAGCCCATTTATCGGTAAAGATATATCATCCCGCTAAGATGCCGTTGTAAATCTTAGTTAACGCAGGCGAAGCTGCGGGCAACAGCTATAATTTAATAAATTGAAAAAATTTCATTAAAGTGACTGTTTGATCTTATTTTCAAAAGTTAGAAGGAAGAATAGAATAATTATTTCATGGACAAACATTGTGTCATTAAAAAATTAATTAATTTATGTATCAATAGTTATTTATATATTTTTTTTGTTAGTAATAGAGTAGAAGTGAATTGAAATAGAATGCAGTCTAATTTGTCACGTATATGTGAATTGTTCTTCTCTGTATAACTGCTATATAATTTTAGCATTATTATTATACTATTTTGTCCAATAGCGGCTTACCTAATCCATATTAAGCCTATTGTAAACATTTCAAATGCTTGTGGGTTAAAATCGTTTAACTATTTTTATTTTTAACCTATTGTATGACACAGTCAAGAAAAGTATCATGTTCTGGAGTACATATTTGATATAGAAGTGCATTAAATATTAATATTAGATACACTGCAAAATAGATTTTTTTGTACTGCCCTATTTTATTTTTCAATTTTTGGATTACTTACCATAATAAGATTATTATAATTTGTAAGGAATAATTTAAAAATTATAGTTAAAATGAACTAAGAAACACGCGTATTATATGAGTATCGTCGGTCCTTTTAAACTGTGCAATGTTTCAATTGAAACAAACATCTTAATGTAAGTAAATATTTAAATGTTTCCGTTACATAAGTACAATGTATGAAGCTGGTAAAAGCGTGTTAAAATATTCAGGCAAGTGAAGTTTTCTTGACTACAAGTGGTAATGATTTATGAACATTTCATGTATAAATAATAACCATATTACTCGAAATTAATGTACTACATTCATCCCAGCTTAGGATTTGACTGAATAAGACTGAAGACGTAATGAGTTTTATAAATGAATCTGTGAATTAATGTCTGTAAAGCGTTCATTCAAGAATAATTGAGTTTTTGTTAAACAATTATAATCAATACTAGCTGTTGCCCGTGGCTTCGCCCGCGTTAGTATAAATTAATTAAAATAATTTTTAATGTATCCTATGTTACTTGTAGTACCTCCGAGAATATGTGTACAAAGTTTCATGATAATCAGTTGAGTATTTTTCGCGTGAATGCGTAACAAACATCCCTTTCACATTTGTAATATTAGGAAGGATGTATATACATAATATATGAGAAGATATGGTGCAGTAGATTTATGTAAGTTTTATGTGACTAAAAATAATAAGAAATATGTGTAGTTGTAATACAAGTAAATAATGTATTACCTCAAACACTAGTCAGTAGTCGTTATTTGCTTGTAACCTATGGTATAGTTTTGTAAAAAAATACCATTAGCTATAAATAATATCCAAAATAGACATTCTATTATAAGTGTGTGTAATTTATGGATGATTTGCGGATTATTTGCAATAAAAGTATTATTATAGTCGTTCTGCAGTCCCAAAAAGTTTTTTGACGCGACAAAGTCTAATAACTAGATATTACGGGCAGCATGCACAAAAAAGATGTCGTCATGTAGCGTTCCGGGAGTGAGAGCGCGGCCGAACGAGCGATCGGCTCAGTTCGGTTCGTGCTGCATGTAATGTTTGACGTTGTCACGTCAAACTAGCGTCCGTAAACCGACTTTACAGATAACTAATTTTTTGTGCTATTTTAATAAAATAATTGATTTGCGAACCACCTGTGTGCACTGTGCAGTCTGTGCCGCTCATAAACAGAAATACGTTCATGTCAACTGGCTTGTGTAACTCATTCTAGCACTGCATTTTAGAGAATTATGATGGTATGTTACGATACCAGTTATTTCAGAGTCCAAGCCAACGGGAGAACCACCATCAAAATTTGACTGTTTATAATTATGTAGTGTTTAAATCCTTTTGGTGTTATCGCCAATACAGCTATTTTTAATATAGTTAGATAGTGCTTAGAATGAGCCGGTGTATAATTCCAGATTATTATTTGTGCCAAACATAATGGTGAACTATTTTGCTCTTCCGGGTTTCGTTACCAAATATTAGTAAAAACCCCAACGTAATATACGTTTATATGAATTTGTATGTATATTTGGTTCATAAATTATAATTGTGTTACACATAAATGCTTCGTTTTGAGTAAAAAAATCAAAAAAATGTGTTATATAATAATAATAATATGAGTGTTGCGAGGGATCGATCGTCTTGGCGTTCATTGAGGGAGTTCAGTAGTGGACGGGTAAAGGCTGATGATAATGATGTAATATGTAATACGTATGAGCATATGACTTAAAATACACACGACCAATGCCAGGTACTTTTTTTTAACATAGAATATTAACCGTAACTTCGGTCAAAAAAAAAACCGGTTACCTTAGTTACGCCTAAAGAAGTTTTACTTCAGAAATATGATCGGAAATTTAGTACGACGTTGTCAAAGTAAAAACGTCTTTTTTACTGTACCATTGTTAGCATTTCGAAAAGCTGTCATTTTAATTTTGCCTTTCAAAATAAAATAAAATAAATATTTTTTGTAAAGTTAAATAAATATTTGTTGTTACAAATGTTTTTAATAATACGTGGTTATTTATCTTTGACAATAACATATTATTTTACTCACGTTTCTTTACTATAAACATACTCATACATAGATATAATATTTATGAACGTAAGTATGTTTCTGCACCTGCTTTGTACAAATGATATTTATTGTAAAACATTTAATTTATTGTTTATAATTTATGGATGTATTCATTTAATGGATTTGTGATGGACCAAAATAAAATCAATAAACTATATTATGGTTTTAATATTTATTTATAAATTGTCTGCATGGTTACCACCAACCTTTTGATTTGACGTATTCCATTAAACAGCTGCGCTGTAAAACAGGTAGTGTAATAACTGCAGTCTTCCCATTAACTCATGTCACCCATGAGCTTAGTCCGGGCTATTACCACCTGCTTGTCCTTTTTGCCTGCTTGCCAATTTACTCAAGACTAAAGATACTTTCAAGACTTACACACTAGGGTTCCTGAAGTCCCGTTTAATTGATACGGGACTCCGCTAGGACAAGCCGGCGTCTTGTAAATGAGCTTCTGGATACTTTCCAGCCTTACACACTACTCTGACCCTAAAATCCCGTATCGTTAATACGGCTGATACGGGGGTGGCTACGCCACTCTTAATGCCTAGGTAATAGAGGTAAAAAAAATAAACTTTCTTGAAGAGTTGTTTTTTTAGCGGTATAGGCAAACTAACTACCGCGTCACCTGATGGTAAAATGTTGATATCGTCCATGAATATAAACTAGTTTAAATGGAGCTGGCCCAGGCGAGTCCATTATAATATTATATTGACTATCCTGAGACATACAATGTTAAGTCTCGATGCCAGTAGCTACATTGCCTTTAGTGCCCTTCTGACAGAAACAGTTATGCTGTTTCATGGGAGAAATAAGAGAGATGCAGAGCAGATGAGGGCGCGGTACAATGCAACCCTCCCATAAAATAATGAAAGAATGCGAGAAGCTGGCGATATGTGATCATCAGTTACATCACTTTGTATTATTGTATCATTATAAATATAACTATAAATGAAATTGGATCATTATGATCAAATTTGGTTATACTATAATCAAATTTGAGGTAGTTTATGATGAAAATAAATTAAAGATAAAGTATAAACAATTTTGGTGTTTGTATAAAGCGTAATACAAGTGAATGTTGCTCAAACAAAAAAATATCGTTACACGGAAATTTATTATTACATTTTCAAGTTCTACGAAACCCTGTACAAATAAAATGCAATAAATGGCGTATTCGCGTGTCTACTAAAATGCTACGTTCAGAAATGACTGCATTCGAATCTGACATAACTCTGTAATTTGAAATCAATTTATGTTCAATGTAGGTCTGTTGTTTATCATTGTAGATTATAAACTTAGATTACACGGAAATATCAGCTTCACATGAGTCCTGGTTTTAATATTTAGGTACACACTTTAACAATTAAGTAACCTTGTGATCTAGATACCTAAATGTTTTAACACGTACTAACTATTAGGTATTAAATATTAACTATTACATATAATCATTTAAAATACGAATAAATGATATGTTCTTTATTGAAAAAAAAGTTATGTTAGTATTCAGGTCAATTTCATCATTATCAACCTTTAACCATTTACTTTTAAATTTGACCTCAACAGCGCGGCGGTCAGATTTCAGAATAAAGCGGCGGTGGACGCTGGGGCGGTTTTTTTTGCAAAATTATACACGAGCCAGGAGCAGTTGATAGTGGGAACAGTGGGTTCGTTTTAATCATACAAAGTGTGAGCAGAGACCGGTTACTGGTCAAAACTATCTGAAACTCTAAGGAGTTTGGTAAGCCATTTTTACGGAGTCAACGAAATGGGAAGTCATCGGTAAAGTTGAAGACTATGTGAAACATCAGAAAACTGTCTCGCAGAAAAAATATCTATAAGATAGCAGAAATAAAAAAATCTTTCAATCTTTAAAGAGGTAGTGCCATGCTACTTTGCAGCCGAATTGGGCCGGCACGACCGGGGTGGTGGTACCTCTCGCTAACATAATACCGGCGTAAAATGGCAGTTATGCTTTCGCGTTTCGTGCGGTTTGTGAGTTTCCGGTGGCCCATTGGGGGGGATAGGAAAAAAGAGGGCAACGTATCTGCATACCTTTGGTTGTGTGGATGTTAATGGGCGTCGATAGTCGCAAGGCTTCGGCTGTTAGTTTGCCCTCCTATGCTATAAAAAATATATTTTTAAATTCATTAATTTATGCAAAAAGCAAATTGAAACTAAATAATTTATACGAGAGAGTTTTGTGAAGGAATACGTGTCGCATGGCTTGAGTCGTGTCGCGAATCTTTATAAAACATTCATAGCGTAGGAAACCGTGGACGCCGGGGTACGCGTTTCATGTGTACACTCTCGTTGACCTGAAATACGATGTTTAAGATAACGACCAAACAAACTAACGTAGCATGAATATGAAATACTAATTACAATTAGAACGAGTACGTAAAGTAGATATAAGATAGAAGTGTTCCTGAGTGGATTGCTTTCTGGATGGATACATTTTTGTGTCATGTGGCCAAACGTAGGATGAAGGGAATTTCAAGTAAGAAGAGTGGAGAGGAGAGAAGAGGGACGCGAAGCATTGCTGACGGTAATGGTAGAGGAGAGGGGAGAGCCGAATTTTTAAACGGGCTAGGCCAACAGGCTTCCAACATATTCCTATGTCTATTATGATCGATCGCGTACCTTATAGTTTTCGCGATACTATAAGATACGCGATTATGATATAATTTCAGTAAGCTCTGTTCGTTATTATTTAATTAGAAGTTCAAGTTAATCAAAATAATTAAGTTTTATTCATATTTAGCAGTGAATTAACTGCTAAATAATAATAAACGTAATATCACGAGGACGCTAACACATGGTACTAAAAAGAGTTCATGTGTTGATGACCTGTTTAGACAAAATGTTCTGCATTTTGGCATTTTGTGCCTTATAACGATAAAACCCCTATAGGATGCCAGACGTTGATGCCTGTAGCCAATTCTAGTAATGCATAATGTCTTAGACGTTAGATTTCTTGTGTTGACGATAGCTGAAAAAGTAAAAACATTTGCATAAATATATCGATAAAAAAACTGCTAGTGAGTTTCAGAGACTAATTTCAGTTCTCAGGCAACGAATAACTCAAAGAGGGCTACCCTTATTCTCTATGTTGATGACTTACAATTAGCTGGCTCGTAGTTTGATTGTTTAATTTGCATAGAATTGTCCCATGGTGTAAATAAAAAACAATAATATCAAACATAGGTACTTACGTCCCACAGTCTAGCACGGGTCTTCTCCTCGAAATCAGGCGAGGAGCGTTGGGCCTTAATTTACCGATGTGGTGATCCAATGCGGTTAAGTGAAATTCACACACCCAAGACTTTACATTCACTATGTTTTCCTTCACTGGCGAGCTGACGAAGTTCTCATGTTCGGGTAAACAGAAATTTAAAGAACACCGATTTCATGTTACCGATCAGATTCGAAGCCAGATCTTTTGCTCAAACGGTAGAGCCTTGCCCACTAGACTATCGTCGCTCGCCTCTTGTCGCTCATAATCGCTTGCATGAGAGCTGTGTGTCTAATCTTGCCTTTGACTATAACTAGTAAGTTAATGAGGTCGTATTATATCGGTTGTGTTCGTGTTGAAAGTCTACGTGACGAATATTTGCCCATTAAAATTCTACAACGAACGACACGAAACATACAATGTTTTATTGTATCATATAAAATGCATTATTGTTGTGAAAAAATAATCACTGTCATTATGTGAGCTATTAAAACAAGAAGTCTATGTTCAAAAAAATAAAATATTTTTGAAAATGGATGTTTTGAGTTCTAGCTTAATCGGTTTGCAAGCTAACTTTGTAAATAGCTTTGTATATTTCTGAATAGTTATAGAATAGCTAGTGTTTCTGGAAAATCAGAAACACTAGAAATAGGAAGAAGAGGATCACATGTTAGATGACCGCACACAATGCATAATGATAATATCATGAAACCACAGAGACCCACCACAAAGCCTTGTGTGATGTGAGGTTTTTCCTATAGTGTAAGACTCTTGAAGGGTTAGTTTGTAGTTATGTCTGATGGTAATAGATGGCGCTGTTTTAAATTTCATATTAAATTACTGAAAAAATAAATATAAAAATATGAGTATATTTTATTATTTTACTCTGATGATCCTAGACAGGATCATCAGAATGAAGTAATGAAATGATGTTACAAAATAAGAAATGAGGTGTCGTGGGACACCAGGTAGGAACGAAGTTCCTTCGGCTAAAAAGAAAGGTATTATATAGTATATACTACTCGCTTGTGTATGCGACTGTCGCGCCTGCGCACGTCTCATTTAACGCTTTTTATTCCACGCACTTTTTCTTACGGTTTTACTATCACATTTTTTTCAGTTCGGTCGCGCAGCAAAATCCCTATCCCCTCCAACTTCCAAGCCTGCCGTAAGGAACTTCGTTCCAAAAAAATATTGTGTTGTCCTCAGGCCCTGACTCCTGTTCAAATTTTCAAGTTAATTAGATTTATTGAAATTGCTGAAAATTTAGTTGAAAGATTCCGAAATAGAGATAGATACATACAGATGAACCTAATAAAAGCGTATCAAAAAGAGTAAATTGGCAGAATTTTTGTGAACACGTCGGATACGGGCTTAGAGGAAGGAGGAGGGAGGTCCCGCGTTACTCTAAGGATACGGCGGACGTCCTTTATTCGGCAACTCTGAATATGTATCTTCTCTAAACATGATGTATGACCGTTTAATATACTTAGATAATAAATATACAATATGTAGTATAAATTCAACTTTTAATTTAAAAAAATTGTGGCGGTTTGCTGTTAAGAACGATTGATATGTTGAAAAAGTACCATAAAAATCTAAATAATAAGGTAATAGAAGTAGCACTGTGGAAATACTAAGTGCGCGTGGACTTGTCGCCACAGGTGACGCAGGAGGCACCAACGCGCGTAAAAATACGTCTACAACGTGTTATTCTACTAATAAAGTAATAACATTTCATTGGTAAGTAGTTTTTTGTAGTTATATTGATTTAGATTTCTATGTAACGTACTCATAGATATACGGCTATACAATACATTTCAAAAATTCTTATACCGTCATAATGCTACGCTTTCACTGCGTAACACAGCCTATAAAATAATTATTTCATCAGTCCAGACTCCAGATACGATATAAATCTAAATTAAGTCTTGTGAAACTACAGACAAGCCTTCTTCTGCCTCGTCTTTTCCCAACTATATTTGGGGTCGATTTCCAGTCTAACCAGATGCAACTGGATTCAGTATTTTAAATGTAGCGATGCCTATTTTAGAGCCATAACCCAGTAACTGGGTAATGCCTCCCGACAAACAGTCTTAAGACTGGTTGTCAGGCTTTCGGGTTTCTGACGACCTGTAACAGTCGGGATTAACGTCTTAACATCTTCCGAGGCATGGACGGGTATCGGTATGTAATGTACTTTTGACTACCTCTGTGGCTCAATAGTTAGCGCGTTGGCTCTCAAGCCGGAGGATGCGGATGCGAATCTGGCCAGGGAACAAAAAAGTTTCTGTGTATTAAATTTAAATATGTATATTATATAATAAAAATCTTAAATATAAGTATTAATATTATAAAAAGTACCCGTAACACAAGTCTATTCGAGTACTTACCACGGGACCAGATTAACGTGGTGTAAAAGCGTCCATAGATATGATTATTAAATAAAAAAAGATGGTCACCCATCCACGGACCAACACCGGCAAGCGTAGCTTAACCTGATGGATAGACCCGCACAGCTGTTATTACTGAGCTACGACATCCTCGAGCAACTGCAAGTATAATATAATTAAAAAAAGAATGACCTAGTCTACTTTAATTTCAAAATGATTTTACTTAAGTGGACCATCAATTGAATTATTTATTATCAGGTCTTGAAATACAAAGTAAAGCTTGGTTAACACTATATAAATGTCTGGTAAAATCTTAGTGCTAAATCTTCATAAAACAATAATTTTGTCTGCACTTACCTATAAAAAGTATCAACCCTTATATTATGTCCCACTGCTGGGCACGGGTCTCCTCTTCGAAATCAGGCGAGGAGGGCACTTACCTATATATTATAAAATTAATTTATGATGTTTTTCTGAAACACAGTATTTTTTTAGGTTAGTTTAGTTTTAGGTAGTTGATACTTATTAGATGTGAATGGACGGCGATCGGCCGTCTTGGCGTCTGCGATCAGCTGGTCTTCTGTGTTTACATATCAGGCAACTGGACACTATGCAGCGGATGCAGGTTCGAATCCCGCCATGTGTGGATAATTTGTATGATGAAAGATTTCTGCACGGAGTCATTGACATGCATGCATATAAACTTCAATTTATTTCCTGTAACACAAGTTTTTGTGAACTCAGCACGGATCTAGGTTAGCGTAGTATGATTATCTTTTAAATAATTTTGTTAATTATTTAAAGGCAATAAATACTAGTGTTGTGTGCACTAGCTTTATTCTGTACATGTGTTATAATTCTCACATGTATAATATAAATTTTTCATTACGCAAGACAACTTTCCACATATACGAGTCCCAGGTTAACAATTGAATGTGAAAGTAAGTTTTTAAACATTTCTTCGCTGTTTGATAATGCTCATAAAAGACTCATGTAGAGCAGGCGTAATTCGTTCAACCTTGAACTTTTTTGTTATAATTAAAAAAGTGTAGATAGAAGAGATGGACCACCTTTACATTTATTGAGAGCCTGTCCTTCAGTGGACTCTTACAAAGCATAATAATAAATATTCCTTCCTCTTTCTCGAAATCAGGCGAGGCATTCAGGCACGGCCTCTTGAGAGAGGAGTCCGGGTTTGTGTGACCCTGAGGTGCCTTAAAATCGATTTTTTACATTTCTAAGTTCACTATGAACTCGTGACCAACGCTCGCTCACCGATGAAGGAAAACATCGTGAGGAAACCTGCATGCCTGATGAGATAATAGCTAATCTTTATCTTTATTAAGAAAAGAAAGCTGAACATTGGGAATGCATGACACGAGATAAGAGATGCAAGATAAGTACTTTATAAAAGAAAAGCCGTATGACATAATGCTATGAAATTCAAATCTATTTTAAATAACAAATGAAAAGTATTGATCTTCACGATGGTTTTTTGTTAAACTAATCGTTAAATCGATTTTTGAATATCAACAAAGAATATTTTTTTCTTCTTTTATGGCAATGATAAAGAACAAACTTATATGCGGGCTCATTGCGTATGCGCATAGATATGTCATTTAAAGACGCGCCTGAACGGGCCCGGACAAGAGATAATTCAGAAATTCAAATGAAGCGGAAATGATACAGAACTAGTTTACTGCGAAAGATAAAGAGTATCGCTTTTTACGTGGTTTGTTTTGCGTTAGTCATTATTAAAGACGGCAAAGCAATATGTCGGGTTTTTTTTGAAACGTTAAGAGATTCTGCTTTGAAAATTTTCAGCGATCGATGGATCGTAATTGTTTTTCTTTAACATAAAAATGAACATTTCATTTTTATTTTTTGTTATTACTATCAATTTAGGTGCGATTTTTCCATATAATAATGTTCGTGTAAAATATTATTAAGAAGAGGTAATTGCAAAAATAACGTTTATAATTTAATATAGTCTTAATCTGATTATAACCATCATTATTATTATCATGTTTGCTTAGAAAATGATTAAAATATGCTTTATCATCATAGACGTCATATTAATATTCTTTTATAATCTTTTTTTGGTCCTTTAAGTATAGTAGTATTATTACATATAATATTATACGAAGTGGTACCCCAATATAAGTGTCTAGACTAATCATCGTCTAAAGATGTCAAGTAGATGTAGTAGTCTTTTAATTCGACTGCAAGTAAGTAATCAGATATTAGTGCATACGTTATTTAGGTCACAGTTATCTGTAAGTAATGAAAAGGCCCGCTACATCATATATATTTAGAAAAATAAAAATCAGTATATTATTTCCATTTACTGTACCATATCACGCTCTAATATTCCCGGCATTTAAAAGCGTACAACAATGGCTACAGTTACGCCCGTCGATTTCTCTACTGTGAACAATGTTTATATAGAAAAAAACGTTTCACGCTTGACCGCCGGAGCGCGACGGACACGGCGTGTGCGCTGTGCTCTATGCCTGGCAGCCATCTTGGATGCGCAGATTGGGTTGCGCACGCGTCCTATACTATCGCGTTATGTTTATGTAGGAACAATACTTAGAGCAAAAAGGTTTTTTATATATCTTGGAATGGTAAATTGGCAGAGGTCAGACGTCGGTCGGTCTGTCGGCGAGCTTACTCGAAACAATACTAGACAACTAATTCATGTGTTGCCTATTCTGACGCATGAGATGTTAAAGCTCTATGCTAACAAACACTGTCTGTCCTCCTTATCTTCAATATACAGCAAATCTATTTCACGGAAGAAGCAAGCAACATGGTACCCATGTAACCAGGTGCACGGCTCAACGCTCGCGCGCTCCTACCACTAGAGGGAAAATATTGAATTACCATGGTTGTTTCTACATTAAAAAAAGGTTTTTTACCATGTTAGGCTTAGGGCGGGTTGCATCGACCGATTTTAAAGAATATGTAATCGTCAAAGATGGCGGTAACAAACGTTAGTGACCAAAAAGTGTTGTTTTTAATAGACGTTAAATTTTAACGACGTCTCTTACGTTAACACATGGTTTGAAACAACCGGCCCTTAGGCAGATTGTCAAGCTTCGGGATACGAGAGTTGCGTGAACTAGTAAACAACGCTTACAAAAATGCCGAAGTATAATCTTCTAAGGAACAAAAGTTAAAGGTTTTAAAAAGTTCTTAAGGTATTTTATATCATAGTAAGGCAATGAAGCAGTCAAAGTTTTTAGGCGGTTTTTGACGCATATAAACATCCACATAAAAAGTGCTTAAGTACTTCGCTCACCTTTTCTCTCACCTACTCCAAGTGGTTTTCTGGGGTGGCCTACCAAACCGCACGAAACGCGACAGTATAACCGTCACTTTAAGGTACTATGTGAGCAAAGGAACCACCCCAGTCGTGCCTTACTATTATTGATATGAATATTAAATTTAATAGATAAGATATAAAAACTGGTTAAATAATATGGTATGAGTAAGTAAATAATAAATAGTTCAAACAAACTAAAACACACGCTTTTGTAAATTGAAAAATGTAATAATCTTATTGAATTAGTGTTTTGTCATCGGTACTCCATGGACATACAAACTTTGAACGAAATCAGGCCGTTTACAAACATACATACAGGTGAAGCTAATAAAAAGCTAATAAAAAGAACAAAGGTTAAGAAATAACAATTCAAATTTATATAAAAATATGAACGTTAATATTTTATACCCAAAGAAACCAATTAGAATTGTAATTTAATTAAAATTTATAATATAAACTTTGAACGCAAATGAGTTTAATAACTTTTTAGCATGTCGGTGTACGTATGTTATACCACAAGGGCGACTTTTCAGGGTGACCGATAAGCAAATAACGGAGTTTTTTTTGCTAGACAAAAAAAGGAACTTATTTTACAAGTATTTAAAAGTTACAGGAGTAAAGCTAAAAAGTAAAGAGTTCAAATTTCTTCTTAATTGTATCTAATCCATTTAAGCATGGCCATCCTGAAATCAAATACTTATTTAAATGTTCTGTATTGCTAAATATGAGTGTTAATGTAAGTAAATCGACCCGACACCCTACATCTGAAGCTCTAATTGATGCTAGCAGTGCGCAATCATAGTTCAACATCTAATTGTTTCGTTTAGCATCTGTAAACATTCAAGGCTCCTAGCGTTTAACTGTAACAAACTGTAGCAAACGGTGCGAAGATAAAGAATCTTCTAGATTAATCTCAAATCATAAATGTTGTTGAGTAATTACGTCCTGAACGGATGTTTAGAGGTAGATTATGGGAAGACAAAGATTAAGGCATTACCAAACATGGATTTTTTATAGCACACAGTACCTACAATAGAAGTAATTTCTTGGCAAGATTTTTTATTTTCAGCTAATAATTTTTATTTTTAAAGGGTAGACCTATCTTGTTCTCATTGAATTTGTGATAAATATCTAAAATAATCTTCTAGATTAATCTAGTGATCTGTTACGCTTTCACACCTAAACCACTGAACCGATTTTGATGAAATTTGGAACAGGGATTGATTAGAGCTTGAGAAAGGACATAGGCTACTTATTGTCGCGAAAAAAAGCTTAGGGGGGTTTAAATAGGGGATGAAAGCATAAGAAAACAATAGGGGATGAAAGTTTGTATGGAAGTTCGTCATTATATATAGAAGATGACGCCATGAAACTTTGCATTTAGGCACTTGATAAGAATTAAATAACCATTAATAATTGTTCCACCGTTTTAAAGAGTTTTTACCTATATAGGCATGACATCGGAGATAAAAGTTCGCAGGGTAGTTAAAAAAATCTGTCTGTGTTTACTATACGTACGTACGGAACTGCGCTACTCCGAATTTAACGCGAGCGAAGCCAGCTAGTTTTTTAGTAACAGCTAGTTTACTATAATATAATATGGGCATATTTTATTTTTGTGTCTGAAATAAACAATTTCTATGCTATTCTATAAATATCAATTCAATTCCCACACTGTTATTTATATATGTATTATTCTTTTTTTTTTACTGGCCTATGCTGTTTGATCGACTATGGTCCAGCGGGTAAGGGCTTTGGACTTATAAGCGAAAGGGACCCTCGCTTATAATTTTTTTATAAAATCATGTTCTAGTTACCAGCTGACGTACAAGGTACCATGGCATAACCAGCTGATTATTTTTTTTTCGTTAAGATATTGGGCTAACTACAATTTAACAAATATTTCAGCTGAGAGGAAATTACTGGTTTGTTTTTTCTACATGATTGGGAGGCTCATCCCCCCTACCGCGCGCCAGCTGACGTCCATTAGGCTTTATAATACTATTCTCTGATACGTCTTACGAATTATCTCGCGGGAGGAAGTTGGTCATGAAGACCTGTTACTGGCTCCCGGGCTATTATGAGGAAACCTTCATGCCTGATGAGATTAAAAGTCTTGAAGGTGTATGAAGTTCACCAACCAGCATTGGGCCAGCGCCTTGGTAAACTATGGCCGGATAGCCTCTTCTTCTGATTTCGAGAAGGAGACCCGTGCCCAGCAGTGGGACATATTATATGCGTTGCTACTTTTGTGCCGTCAAACTGCTGGGCAAAGGCCTCTCTCAAACTTCCAACAATATTGCTTTTCGCCTTAATATTATAATAAATCTCAAAAGAAATACGAATAAAATAAGTCTCCAAGATAAATAGGACTATTATCGAAGAATTTGAAGTCAATTACTATTTGGTTAAAGCGTTCCGCAATTACCGTTTCTTAATTAGTTCTTAAATACTATGAAGGACGTGTTATTTGTATATTCTTGATATAAAACGCTAAAATAAGATTTGAATGGTGCAAATATTTTAATTATTTCCGAAATAGACTAACTATTTGGATCAACTTTTTAGGGTTCAGCTTAACAATCCTATGAATATTATAAACGCGAAAATTTATATGGATCATCATCATCATCATCATAGTCATCAGTCTTTATCGGTCCACTGCTGAACATAGGCCTCTCTTAATGAACGCCAAGACGACCGATCCCTTGCTACTCGCATCCAACACGGACCGGCCATGGCACGATGATCGTCTTCCCATCTGGTTAATGGCCGACCAACACTTCATCTAACTAAACACGGCCTCCACTCTTGAACCTTAATGGCCCATCGTATTACTTATGCGTTCACTAACCTGTAATTTTCAATAGTATGTGCTTAGCTTCCTCTCATGTAGCGTGTAATCTGTGCTGTTTTACCGACGCAACCCCAAGGAATATCAAAACATTACATTTGCGCATGTGCAATGGTGTGTCAGTTCTGACAACAGGACATGGATTTATACGCCAAAAAGCCCATAACCCTACAATCAAAATGTCTTAGTTATGTTAAGTAAAGATTTGTCATGTAAGAATATTTATAAAATGAAAATTTACAAATAAATACAGTTCAATACATATCAAAGTTAAGTTTGTCGGAACGTTTTGTGGACTGAGCGATACCACCGCGTTTGGAATATTGAGTGCACTAAGTGAAAGGTTACGAGACTGGAAACTGGAAAACTGAATTTTATGAAACAAACGTGCAATATTATGGTTTAATGTAGAGCTTAGTATTAGTATATCAACAAATACATATCATTGACGTGCCTATAGATTTTAGAACAGCGTTGAGATAAATTGTACAAGCGTTTACAGCATTTAATATTGTTAATATATCGAATTTATTAATCGAGAATATCAAAACGGAATAACAAGGTAAGTGTTTTTATATTACAATTGATAAATAGCTTTAATAATATTTATGAAAGTTTAAAAAAAAACTCTTGTATGAATATTTACTATTAGATTTTCCTTCGTGTCGTAAGATAATAATATTTTCGTTAATAACAAGCTTATTAATTGTACGAATGACGGAGTATAATGTAGCCAAAAAAAGGAAAAATTGATGGCCTAAGGCCAATTCTGTGCTCTATTAGGCTTTGTTGTGAATGTCAAGCCAATCGCTCACCATGGTAATGCTGGAAAATGGTATTTATAATTTGGAAAATTAGCTTTTGAAAATTTAGCATCCATTGAAGGCTATTATATAGCTTTGAAGGCATCTATGTTCAGCGGTAGATAGATAAAGGTTGCTTATGATGATGAAACAATAGCATCATTCAAAAATTATTCTATTTCTTATTCTCAATTTAAAAAGAGTTTAAAAAAATAATAATTCAACGATGATGATTAATATCCTTTTGTCATTAACTGTGCTGCGGGTAGAAGCTAACCAATTAAAAAACATGTCACATTGAAATTTCGACAAATTTCGTATTACTATTCCGAAAAATCATCATCTTTTGATTTAATATAAAATTTAGCAGATCTCTGTGAAACAACCGAACGTCATTTCCACTAAAATACGATCTCAACCCTCTTTAAATGAACTCAGTCTACATGACCATAATCTTAAAAATATTCTTTAAGTTTTTTAACATGTCATTTTCAACAGAACACTAGCGTATACAGTAGTATCCCTTAGTAGTTTGTGACTAGGGTATACAACAAAACTAAAATATTGCACCACCCCCGCGCCTAAACAATTTTTCACTAAGGTGAAAATCAATTCATTTTCATGATCCGGGTGACACAATAATTAACAAACTTTTAAAACAAGTTTTGTGGTCCGTTCAATATTGTCATAGTATTTTTTATTTCGGATATTTTCTTCACAGTATTTTGCTTGGCTATTGCTATGAAGGTTAAGAAATATGGTTATAAGGACAAAAAAATGTACTAATATAATATTATTCTGACCAGCAAAGCTATTTTTAAACTCAAGTCATGTTAGTTATGAAGTTAGAAGCAACTGCTATGCAGCAAATAGGCAATGAGCTATTTAGTTTGAAAGGTTCATTATCAAGGTTCGTCTAGTTTAAAAAATATTTTTTTTTATTGATTTGATTTCCGGAAAATTTTTACCACGGAAGATAGGTTAGCGACAAAGAATATGTACCTTTAAATGCCAGTATTTCCCCCAGGGGTTGTAATACAAAGAGTCATTAATCATCAAGTAACTTATTGTGCTCCGTGACCCTCGTGTTACATAAAATAGTTGGAAAAATGTTAAATGCAAAAATAACATAGACATATTTGTTCTGGTTGTAGAGAACGTGATCGCCCGCTAACACGCGAACCGCGCCCTGTTACATCATTTCTTTTAAATTTAACAAAACGAAATTTACCAAGGAAAACTCGAAAGGGTGCTGTTTATAACAGTAATTATGAATTTACTATTATTTTAACCTCTGACGAAAAAGGGTAATTGCTATGTGTCTGGCACTGGTGACCTACACTTCGTGTACCTAAGCGCGGCCTCCATTCTTGAACCTTAATAGCCCATCGGCCGTCATCCGTTCTCCTGAGTAAGTGACCACTGATACTTCAACGCGTTTGTTTTTCGCGTGATATCGATAACTTTAGTTCTCTGGCAGAGGTCTTCGCTTTGCCAAAGAAATATCTATTTGCAAAAGAAACACCCAGCAGGGCACGCTCCATAGCACGTTGAGCTACTGTAAACTTTCGGAACAGTCGTAAATTTAGCGTCCACGTTTCGGCCCCCGTAGGTCATCAAATTGATAACGAATTGATTGAAGATTTTCGTTTAAGACCTTTGCAATAGAGATGACGTGAGAATATTGCTAGCCTACCTAAATACTGGTCATCCTAATTGAATCCTCCTATCGGCTTCCCCCTCCAAGTAATGTAGATCTAGCTGAAAAGTATGTCCAAGGTAGACACGATTCGAGAATTATGACATCCACGTTAACCGGCCTAGTGAGAGTGTTACAATGATTTACATTTGTTTGATAAGATAAATATTGTATGGTAAGAGGTAGTGCCGCCTCTCACTCACATGATACTGGCCTAAAGTGACAGCTTGGCTGTCGCATTTCGTGTGGTTTGTGAGTTTCTGGTGGCCCATGAGAGGAATAGGGCAAAGGAAGGCAACGGGTCCGCTATAACTTTTAGTTGTGTGGGAGTTGGAGTTAATAGTCGTCAAATGCTTCGACTATTCGTTTGCCCTCCTATGTCATAAAAATGATGCTATTTATGACAGACGGGCATGAGTAAGGAAAGACAATCTCAAGCCGTCTGTAACATTAATACTGATTGACAATTCCTATTCAAGCAGAAATATTAAAGCGATTTAATATCCTTTCACGTTGAAAGCCAATTCAGCCGTTCCCTTTGTAAGCACTTATGATTAATGGATAGTGATTATTATTTTCTTGTTTTTGTAAATGACATCGAATAAATGATATATCGGAATTTGAATTTGTTTTTAGAAAATATACGTGGTTGTGTCAAAGTGCTGGATAAAAACATGGAGTTTGTAGTAATGAGTCTACACCACGTGCCTGCTTTTTAATCTATTCTATGGCATATGAGGGCAAACGAATAGTCAAAAGTCTTTTGGCAACTATCAACGCCCAGAAACATCTACACTATCAGATTTTATGCAGAAGCGTTGCCTTCTGGTCCATCGGAAACTCGTGAAATGAACGAAAAGCGACAGCCAAGCTGTTACTTTACGATAGTATCATGTGAGCGAAAGGTACCACCCCGGTCGTGCCGGCCCAATTTGGCTGCCAGCAGCATGGCATTACCTCATAATTTTTTTTAGATTGTCATTGCCATATCATTTTTTTTTATGTTAGTTATCTAAACTGGCAGATGTGTAACCTGATGATAAGTGGTTGAGGGTCGCCCATGAACATAACCTATAAGTTTACTTGAAGCTATCAACTTCTTTAAGTAAGATTAGATTAGATATAAGATGTTAAGTTTCAGTTACAGTACATTACCTTTCTCTCCGAATTACAGCAAAGCTGTCTCACGGGAGAAACGCGCTGGTTATATTTACTTTAATTAGGTATATTAGAAGAGACGTGAAATGGAAAGGTGCTACGACTGAGTATATTATTATTGAAGGCCATGTTTCGTTTTCGTAGGTTATTAAGGGGAGCACGTATCGGTTGAAAACTTTCATCTCTAAAGTTTACAGCTTGCATGTAATAAGTAACAAATACCTGTTTTTGATAACATTTTATGCTTAACTTTATTTTATCATTTGAGACATTTTTATTGTTGCTCTTATAAGCGTTCGTTTTTATTTTTCAAATAATTTTTAACTCTTGACAAATTAAAAATTTCTTTTGCCGTCGTATGCGACGTAGCATAAGAAGTTTAAAAAACATATTTCTATACCTATACTAGCTGTCCCGACAGACTTCGTTCTGCCAATATTAAAATTGCTATTACAAAATAGGGGTTGATCGTAGAAGGGTGAAAATTTAGGGTTGTATGTATTTTTGTATGCTGTATCATAAAAAAATAAAAACAAAAAATTTCGTCCAAAAATTAAAAAAAAAAATTTAGGGGTGGACTACCTCTAACATTTAGGGGGATGAAAAATAGATGTTGGCCGATTCTCAGACCTACCCGATATGCACACAAAATTTCATCAAAATCGGTCAAGCCGTTTCGGAGGAGTACGGTAACTAACATTGTGACAGGGAAATTTTATATATTAGATTATGTATTCTATTATAATAGGTACGCTTAATATCAAAATGACCTAAAGTTATTATTTTATTTTTAAGTGTCCTCTTGCGTATCAGAATATATTCTACAGTTGTTCTAAAAAACTTTATAACAAATTCTAATCACATTAACAATATTCTAGAGAAGTTACAAATGATAATACCTACCTAGTATTTAATCTTAAGGAAGCATTCATTAATCTTTCCTTTACACCGGGGACACGAAACGTAACCGTAGAATGCAAGTATTATATCACCTTAGCTTTTTTTAAAGTGTAAAAGAAAATGGAGGGAAAATATATAGAGCAAATTGTGTTGCAGTGAACGAATTGGTGGATGTGCTAAGAGCGGACGCGCAGCCATCCGCAACGCATCGTTAATAGTTCTAATTGAAGTGCGATTTCGAATCCGCCACCAATGCAATAGCGTGCCTAAATATATCTGTTATTATTAGTATTAAATATTTGTTTAATGATTTAAGCCTAGAGCATTGATTTTTAGTAATTTATACGTATTTATTCAGTTTATATGTATGTCAATAATTCCAAAACATGCTATGCTGTGAACGCGATCGTGATTACCGGTTCCAGGACCAGACAAACGTATTAAAAAAGAAAAAAAAGGAAAATATTTTTTTTCCAACAAACAGTTTACAACGTTATCTTTTTGGAAATATAAACGACGTAAAGGTATAGTTAGAATTTAATAAACTGAAAAAACGCAAATACATATAAAAAAATTCAATTGTTAAAGCTTCGCAAATTGCTCGCCATTATAAAATTTGCCCTGCGTCTAAATACAGATTTACGCATTTTTAAGTCTTGCACTCAAAACCAATCATAGTGATGCTCAAAAGAGACGAATAAGGACGCGTTGCTTTTAGACACATTTTACTTATCCTTACAAAATATATACATAAAAGAATAAGAGACGAAATTTGGCCATTTTAATCTAAATTTGTTACAAAAAAGGGCTTGGATCAGCTTCATCGTGTAATAGAAATAAAAGAGTTGTGATGCAATTGTGTTCACTTACTCAATAGAGCGATGTGTGTCGAACGCGATTTCATTTCCTGCGCGTGCGCCGACCTGTGTGCCAATTTCCGCTGACTATTTCACTACTGACTATAATGAAATATACAAAAACGCGCCTTTATTCTATTGTTAAGGTTTAACAAGAGATTAACAGCAAACGTATGTAACAATAATATATTGTTTCCGTTTCTAATCTTAGACTGATCTCAAAAGCTGCTTTGGAATTATGTAAGTAGGTTTTTTTCTGGTCGAGTCTTGCAAGTACCAAGCAACTAATAAATAAATAAAATAAAGACTTACAGTAGTTTAAAAATACGAAATAAAGGAAAATAAGAAAATTATTTTCCCTTGTTTCATTGAAATTTGTAGATGGTTAATAAAATTTTGTAATCGCTGTCAAAATAATTGACGAAACACCCGGTAGCGATTTGACACAGTAGAGTTGAAGTACATAAAGTAATAAAAAATTGCAATTGAAGAAAATATTAACAAATCATTTGTCAATGTGGCAAAAAATTAGTACGAGAGAGAAAAACAAAAATGTATTGCTCATTTTCTCTCGTAGTCCGAATTAATCGAGGGCCCGTAAATGAATCTAGTTTTTTCTACGAATGCCCTAAGTGAATAGCTTTAGAGTTATCTGTGTCTATTAATTATTTCAGTATATTTTTCTTCACTCCTAGTTTAAAGATCGATTTGATGAACGTCATGATTATCAACCCTCGTCCATCCACAATGAAACCGACCGGTTGCCGCACAAAATTTTTCATATCACAGGCAGTCAATTATTAAAACTTATGGCTTTTAAAGCTATTTTTTCTATGTTAATTCGATTTTCAAACTTACAGACAAACCTTAATAATAGTGGTCAAGGTCATCCATTCTGGTAAACATTTATCACCAGTCTGGTTCACCCGGGACTCAGGATATCTTATGTTGCGTAAACGTGATGGTAAAATATCAAAATACTTTATAGGCGGCTTTGAATAGCGATATAACCATTACGACGAGGCTACGCACGTCTGTCAGGACGAGAGATACGAATTTTAGTTAGGCTACTTTTCCATCAGCACGCCTCCTTGCTTGATTTCGAGGAGAAGACCCGTGCCCAGCAATGGGACATATAATATGGATTGATACTTTACTCTTTTTTACTTTACATATTGTAAAAAAGTAAGCACGTGAATAAAATTGTAGTATTTTTAATCATAATATATTATTGTAACGAGTTGAGATAAGAACACATTTTTTTAGTAGTCAGTTATTAAAAATTTATCCTATTGATTTTCTTTGGAAAGAATGACCATTTTTTCATTTTTTTACTAATTATTCCGGATTAAATATGTATTCATATTTAACAATTTTCAGAAATAATAATAATAAAAGTAGCATTTAGTGATTTGTGAAATATCTTATTAATTTACTTGTGTATCTGATTTAGTTTATACTTTCGCCACTTATGCTGCATACGCCCGTATACTGAATTTCACGATTTGAAATCTTTCAAAATGAAATAATATTGTATTTTAAACAATATCTAGATAATGCATTAAATTATAATAATATTTATAATAATATTTATGGACGCTTTTACACCACGTCAATCTGGTCCCGTGCTAAGTTTCCGAAGAACTTGTGTTACGGGTACCAGACAACGGAAATACATATATTTAATTCTTTTTATATACATATAATAAAGATTTTATTATATAATACACATATTTAATACACATCCATGACCCAGGAACATAGAAAACTTTTTTGTTCCCTGGCGAGATTCGAACACGCTACCCGCGGGCTTGTGCGCCAACGCGCTAACCTCTGAGCCGCAGAGGTGGTCAAATAAAAATACTGACCGGTTAGCATTGATAAATATAAACTTAAATCTATTTATTTACGTATTACCTGTAGACCAGCGTCCAGCATACTCTATACAATTCCCAGGGTTCACTCATTACCTAGGTTAGAGCATGTGATGGGGAGTAACATTAATATTTTATACATTGCCTGGACGCCCCAAATATTGTATATAATACCGAAATCAAAACTCATACGGATTGCTGGGAATATATGAATTTCACATAAAGTGTCTCATTAAATACGAGTGGTATTAAAAAACGTTAATCATATCGCATTAAATGTGTACAGCTAAGATTTTCTCTTTAAATGAAATATCTTCATAAAGTCTGAATTTGTTGCGTGGTTTGTGTCAGGCGTGTTTTAATGTTAAAGTACTCGTATGCGTGCTGCACGCAGTTTTATACCGATTCGTGAATGTTGGCGCGGCAAAGTAGGATTTTAAGTGTTCCACTATACGTTGCCGTACCGTAATTACTAACACAAACTTTATAATCGTACTTTTATTGAAATTGTGAATAATTAATGCGAAAAATGATGTGGGTTAGCCAACGGATTTTGGATTAAAATTGAAAATGCGAAAATTCTACAAAATTAAATTCCATTAGCTATTTAACTTTAATTCAATTCAATTCCAAAAGCGTTTTCCAATTTCAAAAATTAAATCAAAGTGAAAAATAAGGTTACAGAAAAATCATCTTCAATCCCTTCAACTATTGTTTAAAACGATTATTCACGTCACTAGGGCATTAGACTATACCAAAATATCAAGTTTCACGAAAAATTGTGAAATGATCTCCTTGCAGTACTCTGCACGTCGTCCCTGCTTTGTTAATGGCCGACCAACGATTCGTCCACATAAGCGCGACCTCCACTTTTGAACCTTTCCCATCGGTGATGCGTTTTGCTTAGTAGTAATTAAATATATGAACGGCATATATAATAGGACTAGGGAATAGGGAATTTGAGCGACCATGGTTCAGCGAGTGGGTCCGGAATTGATCCTGACCCCCCCCCTCAACCCTCATGATGCCGCGAAATGAGTTTTTCTAAAGACACCAAAAAAAAAAAAACACCGCGAGGAAACCTGAGTGCCTGGTGAGATTAAAAATCTTTGAAGGTGTGTGAAGTTCACAGGGCCGCATTGGGCCAGCGCCTCGATGAACTATGGGCCGATACTGCCTCGCCTGATTTCAAAGAGTAGACCCGTGCCTAGCAATAAGAAATCATATATAGGTATGGGTTGCTACTTTACTTTTATATATTATTAGCTGTTGCCCGCAGCTTCGCCTGCGTTAACTAAGACAACGGGATCTTAGTACGCGAAATAACATTTTTTACACCTTGTGTCCGAAAAACCAAAATATCTTACGGAACCCTATTTTTATCAGAATAAAATTTAGCCTATGTTACTTGTGGATAATGTAGCTTCCGAATGGTGAAATAATTTTTGAAATCGGTCCAGTACTTTTTGAGCCTATTCATTACAAACATACAAAAATAGGTACAAATCTTTCCTCTTTATAATATTAGTATATTATAACAGTTCAATAATAATAAACATATTTAAAACTACGCAGTATATTTACATCTTACGAAGGCACATAGCGTGTCGGGTTGACCTTTCCTATTTACTTACTTACTAATTATGACTTCTATTCATTTTAATTATTTCATGTAAAGTTATGTACGCACGCAAGTATGACGACTGTGGTAGAGGTGACTATTATAAGTTACTACTAGAATGTTCTGTATGTTTTTATGTCAGTTAACTGGCAGAGAATAACATATAAAAGTAAAGTATCAACCCTTATATGTCCCACTGCTGGGCACGGGTCTCCTCCTCGAAATCAGGCGAGGAGGGTAATGGGCCATAGTTAACCGATGCGCTAGCCCAATGCGGGTTGGTGAACTTCACATACCTTCAAAGATTTTCAATCTCATTTGGCATGCAGGTTTCCTCACGATGTTTTCCTCCACCGGTTAGCGAACGATGGTCTCGTGTTTGGCGTGCTCTTGAAAATTTAGAAAAAGCAATTTCAAGGTACACACGGATGGGTTAGGATCGAACCCGGTACCTCTCGCATAAGAGGCCGAGTCCACCCACCACTGGACCATCGTCGCTTACAACGTATGTCATAACATAATATCCCATGTTGCATTAACATGCATAGATTCTGCTGTCGATAATCGTATGTGACACATCTTCCAGACGTAACCATGATCGTATTTTTTTTTAATTAGAAAGTGTAATGATGGACGAGACAAAGTGGAGACTTCTGATTTCTCATTCTAGTTCTCAGTTGTAGTTATGATGCAAGCATTTTAAAAATACTCTAGTAGAGTATTTTCACAATAGAAATATTAGGAACAGAACTTATTTCAAATATCTGTAATTTTTACTATTATAAATTATATCTTATATTATACTTGCATACATTGCACAATTATGTAAATAGAAACACACAATATGCCATTATAATAAACCTCTCTAATTCATATATTTTTTAGCCCAATATCCTTTAGCCATATTGGTAAAATCTTGTTTATCCTTACGGTACGTTTTGATTTCGATTTTCCAAAGTTTTCAGTTGTGCGGTGAAAAGACTCCGGCTTCATTAAAAATTTAAGGTTCATTTCCGTCCAATTATTTGCTTCGATTACGGATCGCGGTCAGTATTTGAATGTGTGTTTGGAATCTCGTTATTATACACACATACACACAGACACACAGACACACACACACACACACACACACACACACACACACACACACGTAGATTTAATACATAAGTACACATCCACGGTGACATGTATGAGGCAGTCTATAATGGAGATTGTGGGATTGTCATTTATTGTGGAAATATTTTCATTATACCCATCGTTTACCCGATTACCGTAAATAAGGGTTATGATTATAGCAGTGTTTGTATGTTTGTATGTGTGCTCTATCGTAGCGCCTCAATAAATGTAATAACCGTCTTCAGCCAAAACTAGGACTATTAATTATTGTCGTCGTAGAGTCATGAGATTTATCTTCTTTAATTATAAATTAATTAATATATAATTAAATTAATATAAATAAATATAACATAAGACTATTATTAATTAGAATAGAATTCATATTTATTGAGAAATAAGCACTTCTACTCGTACTATAAACATAAAACAAAACACATAAAAAATACATAAAAACTATGGTTAGGTAGAAATTTAATTTTTACAATTTTTATTTTATTGTATACAAAAATCATTCATATACGATACAAAAGATATCAATTTCTCAGACCCACATCTAGTAGGTACACGGTAGAATATGGAAAACTTTCAACATTATCAATATTATAATCAATTTAAGCAATATTAGCGGATATATGCGCGTTCCTTTAAAAATAGCTCGTTTTAATATAAAATACGATGGATGTGACTTTAAGTCGAATAAAATATTTTCCTCGGATCTAAGGATTTACATATATGTGAATTTCCATTCGATGTCCTATTTCGTTTGCTGGCAATACTCGAATTGGAGTTGACGTGGAGCTTGTGGCGTTCAGCGGATAGAATAACAGGACAGACGGCAGGATTATCAGAAATATCACATACAGAGTAATGTAATATTTGTATCATGTTGGTATATCACGTAGAGATGGACGGGTGTAAATTTATTCATGTATTTTATCTGTAGGAGCGATGCTCTGTGCCGTGCGCTCCTCTGCTGTACCACGACACGGTTTTTGTCTTCCATGAGAATATACCAAGATTTGGAAGGAAGGGTATACATGCGGTGTAATTACCAGCACCTAACATAGCTATGACTACTTACTTCAAAAACCAAAATTTCACCTCCATATATCGCATCAAAATTCTAAATTTTACCCACACCATCTCGATGTCTATAAGTAGATTTTTTCAGAATTTCCTGCCTCGTATGACTACTATGGGATCAGCTGCCTCCTTACCCTAAGAAACGAAACGACTTAGGGACCTTCTAGAAAAGAGCATAGTCAAATTTGAAAGGCCAAATGCACAGAAATTAAAAGTAATCAGTGTTGGATGCGAGTGGCAAGGGATCGGTCGACTTGGTGTTCATTTTTCAGTCTTAGGCCTGCCATATTCAGCAGCGGACTGACAAAGGCTGATAATGATGATGATGAAATGTGCCTGCTAATCACTTACCACCAGGTTTTTTTAAAAAAAATCGGTTGTCTGTAAAGTCGGTTATTGACGATAGTTGAACGTGACGTCATAAGAAAATACTGATGGGCCGATTGTGCCTCTTTGTCGCTCGTTCCGCGCTCTCGCTTGCACTTCAAACCTTAAATAGAACGCCTCAGAGCGAGGTAACGCCGCATGGGTCATGTTTTTTCACAATTATTTATAAAGTTAAGGCGCAAAAAATTTATAAAGTTGTATAGGGAATACTGTAAGAGTAAAGATTTCTTAGTAATACAGTTTTCGTAAGTGTATATTAAAAATTGATTTCCATTGAACTAAATGATGCATACAATATATAGAATAATAGTGTAGAAATAATGGAATTATCTGTCCATTAATGGCTCATATCCTGGCCCGAGACAATAATACGCCACTTATTGTAGCATTACATGGCAATTATTACTTTTATTGTAATAATAATGTACACTTATTACGTTCCTTATAGTGATGGTTTATGCTATATATGTATTAACTTTTATAAGGCGGGAGTCGAACGCGTAGGTAACCGATGAAGGTCCGATTGTGTGATGAATAGAACAGTTGGCCGCTAAATATGTTATTCATAGATTAACTAAGTCCTTCATCGCTGTTACTCCTGTGTAGTTAAATTGACAGCGGTTACCATCAAATGTTCGTTAGCGTATTGCCCGGGCTCCGCCAGAAACAAATGAGAAGAATTCTGGAGTAGGTCGCCTGCGAGATGGCCAAATTCTTTATATAACTAAACATGTTAAAGATTATCTAATGGTATTCATATAAATTTTCTCTGTACACTGACGAAGTAAAGTGATTAAAATCAATAAAAAGTGCTAGAATAAGTTTATGCCTAATATCTTTAGATAGTCGCGCGAGCAAAGCATTTTCCATCATCATCCGCGACTATCTGTCAAACCGGTCATTTAGGTATAGGGTCGAAGGCACCCTCTCTTCCCTGAGACCTCTGAGGGCCGGAGTCCCCCAGGGCTCCGTGCTGTCCCCAACTCTATACAATCTGTACACATCAGATATCCCCAGACCTCCGGACGTCAAACTGGCTCTCTTCGCTGACGATACAGCTCTATACGTTACCCACCCTAATGCTAATAGAGCATCGCTATTTCTCCAACGTGCCGTCACCGAACTAGGCAACTGGTTCGCAAAATGGAGAATAGCTATTAACCCCGATAAAAGCGCGTCGATTCTTTTCTCTCGTAAGAGAAAGACACGCTTACCTAAACGCAGACAAACATGGTTCACGATGAAACCAATCTTACTAAATAACGTCGTTATTCCCAGAGTTAGACAGGTCAAGTACCTGGGGGTCACCCTCGACAGGTCGATGTCGTTTAGACCACACATCGCCGCGATTTCTAAAAAAGCCCGTTTCGTCAGTAGTAGACTGTACTTCCTCATAAACAAAAAGAGCAAAATGCCCCTCAGGCACAAGCTCACCCTCTATAAATCATGTATCCGCCCCATCATGTCATACTCCTGTGTGGCATTCGCGCATGTGCCTCAGCATAGACTCAGAGGCCTCCAAACGATCCAAAATAAATTCTTACGTGTGGCAACCGGTTGCCCGTGGTACGTAAGAAACATCGACCTACACCGTGACCTCAGACTAGATTCGATTAGGGGCCATTTCAAAGCGATGTCAGAACGTCACTTCGAAAAGGCACTTCTCCACCCGAACCCACTCGTCGTGAGTGCGGCAAACTACACCCCCGATAGCTTAGCACCTAATAAGTCTAGGTTACCTAAGAATGTCATAACCGATCCTGTTGATAAAATCACAGAACTGTTAAAGCGCGACGCTGAAGCGCGACGTAAGCTACAACACACACTCAGACATAACACAGCCGGTGTTAGGCACACATTCACACCGCACGGGCCCCGGGGTCATATGCGACGTCGAACCCTACACTCCGTTGACCAGTTGATCCGGATCAACCGCGACAGCATAGGCTCAGATCAGCTACGAGTCGACACCAATATAGACCGTGTAATCACCGATAGCACTCTGCTATCGGCAGCTTGCTCGGGTCCCGCGCTTGACCCGCCTCCCCCGCTACCGGGGGAGGGGAGGGCCGGCCCTCACGATAGGTTTCTAACGTCACCCGTTCCAAACCAGTCGACCGTAGCTGACCAAGTTAGGTACAAACCCGACGCCATGAACATGGCGGGGGGCAACCCCCCAAATTTTTAACGTCATAGGATGATCCAACCGGATCACCCCATTTCCGATGACGCATAACGGTCACTAGGACCATTAGCATAGATCCAACCGAAAAAAAAAAAAAAAAAAAAAAAAAAAAAGCATTTTCCTAGACGCTGAAAGCTCTCCGAAATAAAAGTGAAGACAACAACAATTAAAATGTTATAATAGCAAAAAAGATCAAGTCAATTTAATAAAAAAATGTGGTGCTATTTAATTTTTGGCCGTTACTTAGAAACTTGGAGTCTCTGACTACAATCTCTTTCCGAAGTTTGATTACTGCATTAACACAGACTTATGGTTAAAAGTATTTAAACATGAAAACTATATCCATTCGTTTACTTCGACTTATCCTACATTTTGGAATCTTATTGACACTCAGTTGCCCTATTAAAGTGGCTCTATAGTTCTAAAAAACTTTTGTTATCGAATAGGTAACATAATCGGTATCATAATACATTATGTACCTTATTTGTACCTTTTTACAGAATTAGATTATAAAAGTAACAAATTCATTAACAAATAAAAAGCGACTCTAATTAGGTTCAAACTCGTGAGCGGAATCGTTTTTAAATATTAAATTGTATGTGATGCCTAGGTGTGTTTCCACACCTATGTTGTGGCTAAGTTACAAACTCATATGGACGTTGATATAATATATAAACTAGATTCACAATCGACGAAAATGATTGATGTAACAGTTATAATTATTGGGAGTGCTGTAAAAAGTTTAGGTACTGACGCCATCTTTATATATGAAAATGAAATACACAAGTTTATTAATGAGTTTTTCCGGTCTCGGTGTCTAGTTTTTGTTTCACATCAATGCCCACAACCAACAAACTCATAAAACATACATAATAAGTACGCCGGTATAGAACGAGCGGCGCCACGGTGGCGTGTTGTGGGGCGCGGTCGTCATGGCAACCTTACCCTCCCCTCCCCCACCCTCGCAAGCAACCCCCCCCCCCAGCTTTCAACTGACCTGCCGACCTGACGAGGAACACTGTCAATGCTTTAGGGCTTGATACTAAGTTCTTAACTTTTCATAGCTTTTTAATATCCACTTTCGACGTTATGTTTATTACTTTGATAAACGTCAAATAATATTACGAAAAATGGTTTTCTTACAAAATTTACTTTAACTGATTTTTTTTCAATTGCCGTCTTATACTTTAGATTCGTCTACTAGGCCTTTTTGAGACTGCACACAGACTTTACACTTATTATTTTTGTTGCACCAACGTGTATTTTGCGTGTACATTTCGAGTTTAGGAAAATTTTTGTATCTTATCTAATATTAAGTCTATTTAAAAAGAGGTAACATTTGTCTTTATAAACTGTATGATCAAAACGTAAACTCTGAAATGAAGTGGACTCCGAAAATGAATTTTTTTTTTATTCGAAAGTTTAAGTTCTAAAGCAACATTGCTTATTTTAATTTTTAGTATAATTAACAACCATTAAAATATATGTACTATATTTTGTCAACTGTTCTCGAAATTAATTAGTGTTATCTAGAAATATTATTTTTTAAGCAATATTAAGATTTAAGGCCAGCTAATGAAAGCTATAGCTTAATAGCTACTTAAATAAAATATTTTATGCATACTATTTTTGCCTTAATTAATAAAATTCTACATAATATTAAATGTTTTAATGCGGAGCAATCTCACGGAGTTCTTTATCATAAGTTCCAATCTGTTACCGAACATTTAACTACATTTCAAATGGTTTAATTATAAAGGCTCAAAGGTATTTTGATAATTAATTAGTATTACCGAGACCGCGCTTCACCGGTGTTGAGGGTAACAATTGTAATTTCTATTTCGTTAGTAATAAATCTATCCTAATATTATAAATGCGAAAGTCTGTTTGTTACCCTTTACGGGAACGTGATTAGTTTGAGAAGGATACATTTAGACTTTTATTAGATAGTACATAGCGACGATGGTCCAGTGGTGGATGGACTCGGCTTCACATGCGAGAGGTTCCGGGTTCGATCTTGATCCCCCGTGTGTGACTTGAAATGGGTTTTTATAAATATCTAAGTGCACCCCAAACACGAGATCATCGTTCGCTCACCGGCGAAGGTTAACAACGTGAGGAAACCTGCATGAGATTAAAAGTCTTTGAAGGTATGTGAAGTTCAATAACCCGCACTGGGCCAGCGTATTAGTGAACTATGGCCCATTACACTCCTCGCCTGATTTCGAGGAGACCCGTGCCCAGCAGTGAGACATATAAGGATAGTACATAGAATATAGAAATAATATTTAATAATGGTACGGATATGAGTATAAGAAACAGTTACAACAACTGTTAGTTATAATGTATTCATTATTATTATTATTACAATACTAAAAAATAATAGTACTACGGACCATCGTTCGCTCACCGGTGAAGGAAAACATCGTGAGGAAACCTGCATGCCTGATGAGATTGAAAGTCTTTGAAGGTATGTGAAGTTCACCAACTCGCACTGGGCCAGCGCGGTGAACTATTGGCCCATTATCCTCCTCGCCTGATTTCGAGGAGGAGACCCGTGCCCAGCAGTGGGACATAAAGGGTTGATACTTTACTTTTACTACGGACATAGTAGGTACTTGTAAATGTGACAGTTTGTTTATATTGATTTTTTTTCTCTCTTGAATTATTTTGTATGTTCGTAATGATCAAAGTATAAGGCCCTCTTTCGATTTATAAGGCCCTCTGCTGGGCACGGTTCTCCTTCCCTAAGTCAGGAGAGAAGGGTGTTGGGTCATAGTTCTCTGATCCTCTGACCCAAAGCGGGTTGGTGAACTATAACCTTCAAATATTTTATTTCTTGTATTATTGTAGTTATATTCTTTTTTCTTTTTTTTTCTTTTTAATTTATTAGAATTTCAAAGCTAAAATTTGTATATGTGCCGTGTGCGTTTGAAATGTGTGTTAGATTAAGTAAGTTAATTAGTGTATTATGTTCCTAAATAAATGTTTATTATCTATTTATTTATTTAAATACTTTCAATCTCATCAGGCATGCATGTTTCCTTTAAATTTTCTCCTTCACAGATATGTTATAATAGTAACGATTCAATAGGAATATACGAATGGTTAATATAATTAATATAAACCGTTTCAAGTGACTTTGGCTTTTTTAAAGCAATTTTCGAAAAAGTCGCGGAGATTAAAAAAAACAAACATTCGTGATTTACTTATATTTTATGTATCGCCATGTCTTTTCTCCCATTGCTGGATATAAAGTTTAAAAAACATCAAGTAATCGGTAGAAAATAATATTAAAAAAAAAAGAAATCCGCGTCCCAGCCACTCCACTCCACATCCCCGTTGGAGGTGCCAGTGTACGGAGATCTTCGTCCCATCTAATTGAGGGATGACTTACTCTCTTACTTTCCGAACTTTTTCTACATTAAAGGTCAGCCATGTCAATGATACGGGGCCCCCGGGCTGCAGAAGTCTCTTAACGAGTAAGCAACATTCTTAAATCTATTCGGAATCCTATTCAAAAAATTGCCCAATTTTGTTAAATTGGATTCTTATTTCATACATCTTAGATTGATATGGGGCCCCACTTGTGCAATTACACCACTTATTCTAGAACTCAATTATACCACTGGCTATCGGTTCTTAGAATAATAATGATAAAAATAATAATGTCAAGACGAAAAGATACAATTATAATTCGTGTTTTATTAGTTAATATTCTTTGAGCCTTTAAATATTTTATGCCGCTCGTATCAGTGAAACTATTTGGGGGCAACTGTAAACAATTTTTATGACGATTCTCAACCCTATCTTTAAAGGCTGGACCAGTTCCTAACGTCCACGTTATGAATACTTCAGCTTAGGTCGTACGAGAATACGTTTGGTGAGAGATGAAATCTAGATAGGTATTTTATGTACCTGAACATAAAGATCTTTTCAAATAGAACAACAGTTGAGGCAATTTTGCATGAAAAAATCATAAATAAGATGTATGTAGTTTTTTTTTAATTAAATTGCCTTTTTATGGCCTTGTGTAAAAAAAGATAATGATTAACTTAAATTGTGGCTATTCGTATTTTTTTAATGTGAAACAAATTATACGGATTTTATCGCGGTTATTTATAAATCCTACGTTTCGGATACATTACAGCAACCAAATTTTTTTATTACTTCTTATTAACTACGTTTTTTTGACTTATTTCAAGTGTACAAGTTGTTAACTACGTAATAAAGATATTTTTGATTGATTGATTTGATTGATCGATTGAACCATGGTCTCGGCAGGACTCTTAGTAAACCGCGATAAAATCCGTGAAAGTTGTTTCATTAAAATGTGTGAAATTCACTCAAGCATCAGAAAGCAAAGTCAGAAAATCCAAATTAACCATCAAGGCATTACCAACCGATTATTTATCAGACGAAGCCCATCTAGTGAGCAATCAATCATAATATTGTTATCTTCCAGCATTGATTCCAGCATTTATTGATCCAACGTCGATCTTATCAAGAACTAACCCACTGCTATTACATCTACACATTATTATCAACCATTCACTGCCCATTTATAGAGAAAGGTCTTTCTCAATGTACGCAGAGACTGTCCGTAAATATAAAAAAAATATATTATGTTGTTCACTCACGGTCATCTTGATCTCAAACTGGGCAGAGCTTGTATTATGGTAACCAGACAACTGATGCATAGATATAGATTTCTAAATGCATACATATTATAGATAAATTACGCCTAGACACAAATAATCATGACGTCATCACATTAACATTTAGGTGAGAATAGAACCTACGACCTCCTGGTTCAGCAGTTCGAGTCTCTAACCACTGGACCAACATTGCAGTTATGTAATATATAAATGAATAAATAATCAATATCTGGACAGTGACCAACAGACACCGCCTAACGTGAACGTTTGTCAGACCGAAAAGCGCCCTAGATTAAAAATAATCCATGCATACCTGATTATTTAAATATTTTAGCGTGCGAATTTTTGATCTTTTGCCCGTGTCTCAATTAGTACCTACACTTAACATGTTAATTTAGTCTGTTTTAATACCTTCAAATGTAATCCGCGCGGATGCTGTGAAATTTTAAGTGATTTTGTAGTTTGTTTATGTTCGCTGTAAATTGTAGACTGCATCATGATCATCATCATTTATTGAAATTATTAAAAATTTACACTGTCGTCAATAATAATAATAATTTAAAATGTCTAGTGTCATGCTGTTAGTTTTGGCTTACCAGAAGCTTAATTAAGGAAATCTTATTAAGTAAAAATATTTTCCAGTAAAAAGTGATAAGTCTGATTTTCCACCATTTTTAGGTTGTTACGAGATTAGATGTTAAGCTATCTACTTATATAAAAAAAGTTACACAACTCTACGATTTTTATATTTCTACTTAATTTAAATGAGCATCTCTTTTTTATTTATTTTTCAATAAATTATTATATTATAAATAAATGTTCAACGTAGTCATACGGTTTTACAGCTTATTTGTCAACAAAAATAATACAGTACATTGAGTTGATTAGTAAGCGTTTCCGTCGTTACGCCCCGCATAAGCTTGTTATTATACAAGCGAAGACCAGAGCTTTTGCATACATATTAACTTACTTCACAGTCTGTTGCCCAGGGCGTGACACTCGGTGGTCCCGATTTGCCTGCAATAATCCCGTAATTAAGTTGGGTTTTCTGTCAATTTACAATTTCCTTATTTTTGATATAGATAATAATCTGGTAAACGAGATACCGAGCGAATAATCGATTCGATATAATACTTTATAGCGACCATGTTTATAGGAGGACTTGGTTGCTGTAACTTATCCGAAACGTCGGGTTCCGTAATTTACAACAACCGTGTGACCACAAGGACATGGTTGCTATAAAGCATTTGAAATCGGAAAAATGCACGTAATGAATAGTAATTACGTCCTTGCCCTTTTTCTAATTCACTGGAGAAAAAAGAAATAGACTTGTGGCGGACCAATCACAGCGCCACAATCCTGAATCGCGCTATCAGAATTCCAGCGCCCCGTCGCTATATATACGACATCTGACACGCTAGCTAGTGGGCTTCGGCCTGGCCGAGCATTGCACCACGCTCGGTCGGAGATCTTCCTTTGGAACCTATCACTATCATTCCCACAGACTGGAGAAGAAGAGATGTTAAGGGCACAGTGCATCCCTTCCACTGGCCGTATAGAGAAGATCATCGAAGGAAGGTATATTACCTAAGCTAGGGATCTGAAATAGCTCCGTCATATTTAAATCAACGAAGTACGTTGTATTCATACATAGTAATGATTTCACACTGCGCCAACGTAAATACGATCTTCATACAAGAACACGACTAATGAAGGATTGCAGTAACTCAATATCCCGGGTGGAGCGATAGATGTTTCTCTCTTAATTACTAATTTGTATCTTTCCACTATTAAATTATTTTAAACCTGGAATTAAGAAAATTAAATAGTATTCAAATATGTATTATGTAATAAATTATCCAAATAAAAACTCATATTTGACGAAACAAAAAAATATTTCAACAAAACTACTTTTTATAACACTGAAGTTCATTCATTCGCTGTTTTAATTAAATTATTGCTTCAACGAAGACTGCCGTTTTAGGTTAAGTTTTCATTACATTAAAACATCTTTTATATAACTTTGTAAATATAAAAGCCGGTTTCATAGCTCGATACAACGTATGAATTATTTATTTATATGTATCCTTTTTCACAGTTTGCTTTGCAAGCATTTTATCCTGCATTGCGGCTGCTTTTTGACATTTATCATTCGCATAGCGGGCGGCCGGCGCCTTAATAGGCTTTTTGGAACATTACCAGGTTACCTATTTTGTACTCGGAATCGTTACACTGGTTGGTTTTAAGGAAAATATATGAAACGCCATATTTATGATATTTATGGATTAATCATTAATTATTGATTTAAACGTCTTATTGTTTCTCAATTATACAGCGGAAGGATGTTCGTTTGTTCGCTGGAATTTTGTTTATGTGGACTACATTTTTATTACATATCGATCTAATAGTTAGATGTAAATAGAATTATGCTTATGACTATGTTAATAAAAAATTTAAAAAAATATACCTTTACAAGCCACAAAGTAGGTTTATTTATTATAGTCAGAGACCGAAGGCCTATATATCATCTGACCTTCGAAAGATTTTTTTTATTTTTTTTTATCGGACTTGGCCCACCACACTTTCCCACCGCTGCAACTCCTGTATAGCCAGGATCGACGGCAACCACCAAATGACCCTTTGATACGATCGAAACCTTCGAAAGATGTGGTACCAGACTTTTAATTTAAATCTGAGCATAAGTAATTGAACCTAGTCAACCGCAGAAGTTTGACGAAATACCATACATTACCATACATAATAATATAAAATTATCTCCGTTAACAATTAGTATCTACAACATATTTTACAACATATTTTATACATTGTTTATTATTGGTTTGGTTTAAATTAGTTTTAAATACTTACATAAACATATTGCATATATCTATTACGTAGGAATACAATAAGTTATATAACTAAGGCATTGCTAGCAGAACGGGTTATATGTAAGGATTAGGATTTAGTTGTATAAAACAATTCATGGATCGTTACCATAATCATCAGCTTTTATCCGTCCACTGCTGAACAAAGAACGCCAAGACGATCGATCCCCATCGCATCCAACACGGATTGGCCACTGCACGGAGATCGTCTTTCCACATGGGTAATGGCAGACCAACCCTTCATCTACCTAAACGGTTACGGTGGGACAGGGGGTGCTAAGTACCCCCGGGCTACGGATCTCTACCACTAGCTTGACCTTGGCTACGAATAAAACAATTACTATTAAATAATTATCTTAATAGTAATTGTTACTAAATATTATATAACTATAAAATAAAAATTCCTTGATGTGATGATTTTCTTCCATGACTTGAGTTTAATTCTACACAAGTAGGACGAGACCAGTAAATTGGTTCCGTGGCTCAGCAATCAGCAGTGCTTTAATTCCATATCAAAAATAACTCTAAATTTAATTATAATGAAACACATTTTTGGATTTTATCGCGGTTTATTAAGGTTTGGATACATAATGATTAATCGTAATTATTGATAATTCGTTTTTAAATAATTAATAATTATTGAAATATTTATAATATAATTTTATAATATTTGGAAAACTAACGCAGTGGAAGAATAAAATATATGGTTTTTTATGTTTATGCAAATTACACTCATTAGAATCAAACAACTCTAACGGATTTTATCGTTTTTTAAATAATTAACAAAATCCAAATAGTTTTGTAAGGTTAGGGCTTCTTACATTTTAGTCTTCCCATAGTTATTGTAAAGTGAGCAAAATGTTGGACATGTAAAAATTAACAAACCATGATAAAATCCGTATAAGTTTCATTACAATGAACGCTTGTACATAAATAGGCAAGGATCGCTCACGTTGACTTTATTAGGATATGTGGGATACCCAGCAGCGAAGTGGAGTCTAATAAAGATCGCTATTATTTATGCTATCAGTGTGAAGGTTTCTTTATTTCTCTATCGAGCTTGATAACTGTAGCGAGTTAGAAGAGATTTATGTTACAGCGCGGGGCTAGTTTATTATGTGTTCCGCTTGGCACTTAAATAGAGTATACATTGCCGCCTTTTCTTTTACAATTTATATCTTTATTAGTTGAAATTAATCATGTTATACCGATATAAAAATTAGATTTACAGTATTGCTCGCAGATTTTTCCTGTGGATATAAATACATTCAACAATCTTAATATATATTTACAATGCCAGGTTGTTTTTTTAGAAAGGACCTATGCTGTTGACCTTAAGGCCTTAAAGGGTTAAAGGTACATCGGAAAAGTAGATGAGCAAACGGCTCATCTAAGAAATGCCAGGTTGTTGTGATGGCGTAGGAGCTCGTTGAAAACAATATAATAATAATAATAATAATAATATCTATGGACACTTTTTACACCACGTCAATCTGGTCCCGTGCTAAGTACTCGAAGAGACTTGTGTTACGGGTACCAGACAACGGAAGTACATATATTTAATACTTTTTATATTAATACATATATTTAAGATTTTTATTATATAATACACATATTTAATACACATCCATGACCCAGGAAGACACACTAATATAAAGTGAATTATTTCTTTTCTATGCATTAATGATTTAATAAAAATAACTTACTTAAAAATACCTTTAAATTTTCTGTTATAATTTTGATTTAACTGTGCATATTAAAAACTAAAATGTATCCATAGTATGGTACTGAATCCTACTAATATTATAAAAACGAAAGTTTGTGAGAATGTTTGTTACTCTTTCACGCAAAAACTTTGATGAAATTTCACAATAATATAGCTTAGTTTATACATCAGATAAACACAAAGGGTATAATTATCCCCGTACTCCCACGGGAACGGGAATTACGCGGGTGAAACCGCGGAGCGCTGCTAGTTCAATATAATAGAATAATTGCATATATCCGAAGTTTAATATAGAGGAGCTCGTGGCGCAGTGGTAACAGCCGCGCGGATCGATCCACCAGGTTAAGCAACGCTTGCCGAGGTTGGTCCGTGGATGGGTGATCATCTTTACATACCGAGACTCCTCCGTGCCTCGGAAAGCACGTTAAGCCGTTGGTCCCGGCTGTCATTCGTGGATCTTTGACAGTCGTTACGGGTCGTCAGAAGCCCGAGAAGAGAAAAAAAATCCGGTTAGACTGGAAGTCGACCCCAATATATAGTTGGGAAAAGGCTAGGCAGATGATGATGATCCGAAGTTTAATATAGATTAAAGATTCAATAATAAATTGTAGGTCAACTATCTACGCCGTAGCGGTGCGTGATCAGCGTAAGAATTCATAAGATTAGATCGCATGGACTTATATCTTTTAAGGCCAAGTCGAAGATGTTCGCTTCCGTTCCGCATGGCTAATGTTATATTGTGATTAATGTTTGGAATATTTGGTTCGGTTGAGGTAATATTTTCTTGGGGCACGAGCAAGAATTTAAGATTTTGGCT
Organism: Lycaena phlaeas; assembly: GCA_905333005.2. Lineage (NCBI taxonomy): Eukaryota > Metazoa > Arthropoda > Insecta > Lepidoptera > Lycaenidae > Lycaena > Lycaena phlaeas. Next base: position 6,603,819 of record HG995176.1, read on the forward strand.
GGTGCGTTATGGTGCGTAGTACATTTTCTTAATAGTCAACTTATGTGTTTTGAACAAACAAGCTGAAGTTTTTCTATAATAATGACTTTAATCGTTTTTATGGATAGATGGCTTGGTATTTTTTTTTAAGATTACTTATTTATGTATAGATTGAATGTTAATTTATATAAAAAAAAATATTGCTGTTTTGTTCTAATTACATAATAAGCACGTTTTAAATTTACTACTCGTGGAAATTGAGTGAGATTTGGTTACAACCAAGAACCAAAATATAAAATACTAGCTGTTGCCCGCAGCTTCGCCTGCGTTAACTAAGATTTACAACGGGATTTTAGTACGCGAAATAACATTTTTTACAACTTGTGTCCGAAAAACCAAAATATCTTACGGAACCCTATTTTTATCAAAATAAAATTTAGCCTATGTTACTCGTGGATAATGTAGCTTCCGAATGGTAGCTACATTATCCACTGCGTCAGGATCTGACGTCTGTCATCGGAGGGGACTTGTCTTTGTCGAGCGTCATCACCGCGATGCTCGGCTGTGACGAGTCCTGGGCGGCAATGGCCTCTTTCTGCGAGACAGTAATGTCCCAGAAGGAGGCCGATGAACGGGTGAGAGAGGAAGCCGCTGATGTGGCCTCCCCCCGTAGACGACGAACGGGGGTGCGTCGGAGGCGCTACTTAATGCGCTTCCAGTGACACCCCTGTGCCCGTGTCGGGCTCGGGATGGGAACCCGGGCCCAGCTTAAGACACGACGTCGTGGGGACTGCCAAGTCGTAGCCGGGCAGTCCCCCTATTGTGGAGAATCTGGTCTTGCCGGGACCAGTCTGTCGCTGAGGGTATCCCGTCGCCTGCACAGATCCGGGTCCCTCAAATATAGCGGCTGAAGGCTCACGTAGCGGTTTTAGTGGGGTAGGGCACCCAAATGCGAGTCCCCACACACGCCAGCGCGCCTACCCAGGCCCTGGTAAGGTCGTAAAGGATTTCCGCTGCGTCATCAAAAAAAAAAAAAAAAAAAAAAAAAAAAAAAAAAAAAAAAAAAAAAAAAAAAAAAAAAAAAAAAAAAAAGCTTCCGAATGGTGAAAGAATTTTTGAAATCGGTCCAGTACTTTTTGAGCCTATGCATTACAAACATACAAACATACAAAAATAGGTATAGGTACAAATCTTTCCTCTTTATAATATTAGTATAGATAATAGAAAAAAAAACATGACTAATTTACTCCAATTTGCAAATTATAGTAGAAGTAATAAACTTAGTTATCTGTTAGGAAGTTATATAAAAGTAAGTATAAAAATGAAATTAAATCAAAATGTATATACTGTCCAAAACTATTTTGTATATATTTATAAAAGAACAATTTCCAAATTCAAACCCATCGATGGTAACGTTTCAATTTGGAAATTGTTCTTCTAAATATATCTATACAAAATATGAGTAGTAAGTAATAATATACTAGTACTAAAGGACTCGTTATTTTTAAACTTGAAAGCTACTATAATTAGAGTTTTGATGCAATCCATTCTTAGACATACATGAATGTCTCGTTTTCATCAATTAATAGTTTTATAAATGAGTATATATTTTATTAAAATAATATTGAAGCGTTTGTAAAAATGTGTAAAATATTTCAAGTTTTTATTTCTCTCATCTTAGCTATCTTGAAGCGAGTCGGAGAATTTTTCCCTTCCCTAGATTATACTCGAAGAATTTAATAAGAGCATTGTTTTTGCACACTTTTTCTTTTTAATAACGCAACAGATGTTTTTAGTAGAAATCGTTGTTGTGTTTAATATTTCGTATACAATACTCCGAGGAAATTGTACATAGAACTTACTTACTCTTTAATTGTTCTTTGGGTTTTTCAACTTACTCCGTTTTCTTTTTACTTTTATCGTGCTGAATACAGTTGGTCAATTACTTTTTGATATCGGAGGAATTTGATAGTTTGTTGAGATTATTAGCATGATAAAATATCAATTAAAGGTATATTATTTCAAACACGAAATAATCTAATATACAAAATTCTCATATCACAGTGTTTGTGGTTGAACTCAAAAGCTGCGTGTATCAGCTAGTTATCAATATAAGGGAAAGTAGAAGAAGATAATACAACAAATGTCAAATGCTTGAAACAGAAATCGTAAGGACTTAGGTCTTCGCAATATGTCTAAATAGAGGTTTCGAGTCCAAAGTTTTAATAGGCGTTAAGCCTTCGCTGCGAACGAAATCACGACCTTCTAAAGTATATTTCACCCTTTTGACGACACATTATGTACATTTGCAGAGCATAACGACACAGGCACGGCTAACAATTTCCATTAAGGCGTCGTGAATCGGTAACGGCCCAAAATGTCCTGGCCGCTACCCGACTTAGACCCTGATATTAGCGGCTTAAGATTCAAAATTGTGCAAGGGTTAGATTTATTTGCGTTGAAAATTATTAGCCCGATACCGCGCCCCGTAACACATATCGTATTAGCGAAGGACGGTATCTTACTGCAATTAGCTCCGGCTTTTTGGGAGTGCCGGTTGTGCCGTTTGTGCCATTTGAGCCATTTGTGCTGGTTGTGCCGGCGTAGTTATTTCAAATGTATGGGCGCATAACGACCTTGCGAATGTTTTGGAAACCTTTTTATTGCGGACTGGTTTGTCCGAAGAGGACTTTAAAATTAATGTAATTAGATAAAAAAGTGATCATAATAGTAAATGTTAGATTGTTTTTTCTGAATATAAAAGTAGTTTGTCTAAAGAGTTGTATACTTTTGTTGATAGTCTCTTCCTCTTTGATCACCCAGGAGATGCCACTTGGGTGATCATTCTCAACTCTTCATTGTTTTTTGATCACCCGACAATCACCCAGGTGATGTTTGGTGCCATGCTGCGCTCGGCGCAGCGGGTTATCGCGGTGAGGGTAATCCGGGGGTACCGCACAGTATCGTGGGCTGCAGCAACCGCTCTGGCCGGCGATCCCCAGTAGAACTCGTGGCGGAGGTTCTGGCCGAGACATACTCCTACGCCTCGGGTAGGAGGTGTCTGGGCTTGACCCCTTCGCCAGACGGATTCCTACGGGTCCGCCGGCTAGGGCAGGAAGCGTTAATGCGGAGGTGGGGGGAGGACCTGGCGAGTCAGCCGTATGGCCAACGCCTAACGGCTGCTCTACGCCCGGTCCTTGAGCGGTGGATGCGCCGTAAGCGCAAGCCCCTCACCTTCCGTCTGACGCAGGTTCTCACCGGGCACGGATGCTTTGGTGATTTCTTGTGTCGGACGGCCCACAGGAAGCCGACGACTGAATGTCATGATTGTGGCGCGGCGGTGGACTCTGCCCCGCACACCCTCGAGGTGTGCCCGAGATGGGCGGCGCTGCGTCATGATGTGACGTCTGTCATCGGAGGCGACTTGTCTTTGTCGAGCGTCATCACTGCGATGCTTGACTCTGACGAGTCCTGGACGGCAATGGCCTCTTTCTGCGAGACAGTGATGTCCCAGAAGGAGGCCGACGAACGGGTGAGAGAGGAGGCCGCTGACGCAGCCTCCCCCCGTAGACGACGAACGGGGGTGCGTCGGAGGCGCTATTTAATGCGCCTTCAATAAAGCCCCTGTGCTCGTGTCGGGCCCGGGATGGGAACCCGGGCCCAGCTTAAGACACGACGTCGTGGGGACTGCCAAGTCGTAGCCGGGCAGTCCCCCTATTGTGGAGAATCTGGTCTTTGCCGGGACCAGTCTGTCGCTGAGGGTATCCCGTCGCCTGCACAGATCCGGGTCCCTCAAATATAGCGGCTGAAGGCTCACGCAGCGGTTTTAGTGGGGTAGGGCACCCAAATGCGAGTCCCCACACACGCCAGCGCGCCTACCCAGGCCCTGGTATGGTCGTAAATGATTTCCGCTGCGTCATCAAAAAAAAAAAAAAAAAAAAGGTGATGTTTGGTGATTAAAGTGGAGTAGACCATTTTAATTATTATGGATCTGGAAATTCGGGATCGATGGCGTGAATTCATTCGCTTTTATTATTTAAAATCAGTAGAACAGCATATGTGTACAGGATTATCATAATTTTATTAACCTCAATACTTTCGTTATGAAAACATCTAAATTTGTTAATTTTATTTGAAGTCAAGAACTTAGTTTTAGTCGTCTATATAGTGACTAAAACTATTTTTACGAGATCATTAACTCTATTGTAACTTGTAACATTGTTTTATTCTACACAATTTTAGACAAAAATGATGAATGTTAAGAGCGCTTAATTTTGATTAAACATAGAAAAAAAGATAAAAGTAGGTTGTGCACTGAAAAACATATTACGCTGTATATAAAATATTGTTACCTAAAAATGAAATGTTGTTTTAAGCTGAAAATGTGCTTTTCAGTATCGCGTAGCCTCATGTGCTTAAAAAAACATGAGTTTTATTTTAGACTTGAATTATTTGTGCCTTCTTGACAGGTGAAGTTCTAGCATTTGGCTTTATAAATCAATAAATTCAACTAAAGAAATCTTAAATGCAGATTGCCAGGCTAAGCCTTATTGTGAACGTCGTCCAAAAATGTTTAAAAATATGGTATTAATAGGTATATACCTTAATATATAAATACCTTAATTCTCAATATGTTAACCACGGATTAACCGTACAAAGTATAATGCAGCGTAACAAAGAATAATGTCTGAAATTTTACTGGTTCATGGATAATGCTATTATGCTCGTTTCATCATCATCTTGATCGTTATCATGTTACGCTTATAAAAAAATGAAATAAATGGAATAAAATTAAAATAAAAGATGTGAAACTGTTATAGATATATTATCAAATTAAAATCTTTTACATATAAAGTTATGAATTAAATTTGGAAAACAGGTTTGGGTCCGACTATTAAAAATCTGAGAAAATTTATTTAAATTAGCTAATTAAGGTGGTAAGAGAGCGTGGATTCGATTATTCCTGATCTCAAGTTGGGAGCTAATTTAAAAGAGAACTTAACATAGACTGCGTCCGGTCACGTGCCACGTGGTCCGTGCTTCGTCCAGCGCGCCGTCCCGTCGCTCAGCGTGGCGGTGAGCAGGACCGAAGCCAGCACTGTGGTGTGCGGTCCCCGAAGAGAGAGGTCAGGAGAAGTATGGGATCAGTGATTCCGTGGGGTCCGTGGGTAAATTAATAAGTGGGTAGTGGGATCCCAGCTGCTCTGGTTCCCGTCGTCTGCTTCCTACTGGACCCCGTCCACAGCTACTCGGCCACGCCCAGGATTAGCACCGCACCGACCACGACGGCAACGCCTGGGACCCTGAAAGGTCACGCCAACACGGGTGAGCCTTTCCATAACCAACCCCCATGAATGTCCAGGGTTGACACGGAAATGGCCATTAAAAGCATAAAAGCACAGAACACAATAGAAATAGCACTAAGCCCTATGATAAAATATTACTAAAAAAAACACTATTAAATTGTAAGGCAGTGCATTTTGGTTGTAAATTAATTTAAGCGTTTTACATTAATAATTACAAGCAGAAGGCTTACACACTAATTATAACAAAGAGATTACTTAAGATAACACGTGTGTTCCTACAAGGACTCACCCACTAAAATATAACGCGGCGCGTGTGCGCTTCTCAGCACTCTCCGGCAGAAAAAGAACGATCGACCGGTCCGTAAGCGGCACGACTCGATTCCAAGACGCTTCACATATCGTGACGTCGTAATATGTCTTGGCCAATAGTGATCGAGTAGGCGAATGAAGAAATTCGCGCGCGGAATATGAATTTAGTATTAAAAAACGAATAAACAGTACAAAACTCGTAAGTAAATCTATGTAACATAATATATATGTTACAATACCCCCCCCGTCAGAGAAGAATTTTGCTTCTCTGGCAAAATTCTGAAGAAGGTAACGCGAGAAGAAACTCTGGCACAGCGCTCGAGAGAAAGAGAAAAAAAAAAAAAATTCAACGCTACCGATTCTACTTCTCAATAACAAGATAAGAGTTGTTAACTCATCCGTAGCCGATCACAGAAGTGCTACGCTACATTAAAAAAAAATTTAGCTTCACTGCTACGCTGCGCTACGAGATGTAGACAGCGTATCCGATCATACGTCACTAACATTCATCATCATCCAAATTCTCACAAGCAGCGTGCGTTATCAGTACTACACAAACAACGCCCTGACACAAAGAGATATGGTCTACTATGGACACACACTCAAACAGCTACTATGAACCGAAAAATTATATTAAGTTTAATATGCCAAAAAGTATTCCCGATGAAGGCTTTTAGCATGTGTGCATATACTATAATAATATAAATATGTGGAATCGCCACCCGTCCCGGAATTGGATAAGCTATATCAGAGTTAATAACTTATGGCGTAGGCTTGAAATAATATAAAAGTACAATAAAGAGATGTACTCGAGTTATTGCTCAGTGGAATAACTCAAATATATTACCAAAAATATATAACTGGCACAAAAGTCATTGCTCAGTGGAACGACTTGTACCCTAAATACATAACCAGTACATAAGACATGTACCATAACACACAACAATCCATGTCATGTACCTATTGTATATGCACGCTTTAGAGATCATCACCCGTCTCAAAAATTGGAATACATAGTGTGAATTTTGAATAAAAAAAATAACGTTTTTACTTAGATCATTAATATTATTGATCTAAGGATTATTATATTATTTCATTACTAAAGCTACCTATTATTTTCAGGTCTTCAATATTAATTAAATAAAAAAAATGTATAACTATAAATTAAAATCTGGCATATGCCTAACATGATATAACACCTAACATTTTTACTATTCAAATCTAATAATACGTCATACGCTAACGTTAACCGTTTAATGTAAAAAATATTAAATACGTTGTACACTAACACGACTTTAAGCAAAGATAAAAATTTAATATAACGTGTCATAGTGAGTCCTTATTGAAACAAACCCCAGAGATAATACAAAATAATACACAATAGATAACAACAAGTAAACACAAAAGTATCCGATACAGAGGGTATTCGGAAAAAAAGTGAACAAACAACCCAAGTACAAAGATTACGAGTTATATAACACTTATCACTTATCATTCATTCTTATGATTGAATATTTTATGATTTCATAATTGAAATTTTATATTGTAATAATTATATTTTGTACTTACATGATTTATTTTTATCACTTTTCACACTTATGATGCATTAATTGAAATTTAAACTAGATTTTAACACTATATGATTTAGCATTTTTTTTTTTTTTTTTTTTTAATGATTTAATACTTTAAATTTTGCTACATTTTAATATGAATTGTACTTGGTTTGTCATGTATAATATGTTTAATATGTTTAGAGAGAACATAAATTAACAACATCACACAATTCACAACACATACATTTAAAAAACACGGGACCATTTCCACACCACCAGACAAACTTAATACCAGGAATATTTTAACCGGTTGGGCGTCAATGTTACGGTTATAAAAAATGTATAAATGTAAATAATTTAAAATGAAAGATATAAAATTGGTTATAGTTATATTATGAAATAAAAATGTGGTTTTACAAAAAATTTAATTGTAACATATATATTATGTTACATAGATTTTATTCGTTTTTTTAATACTAAATTCATATTCCGCGCGCGAATTTCTTCATTCGCCTACTCGATCACTATTGGCCAAGACATATTACGACGTCACGATATGTGAGGCGTCTTGGAATCGAGTCGTGCCGCTTACGGACCGGTCGATCGTGCTTTTTCTGCCGGAGAGTGCTGAGAAGCGCACACGCGCCGCGTTATATTTTAGTGGGGTCCCAGGCGTTGCCGTCGTGGTCGGTGCGGTGCTAATCCTGGGCGTGGCCGAGTAGCTGTGGACGGGGTCCAGTAGGAAGCAGACGACGGGAACCAGAGCAGCTGGGATCCCACTACCCACTTATTAATTTACCCACGGACCCCACGGAATCACTGATCCCATACTTCTCCTGACCTCTCTCTTCGGGGACCGCACACCACAGTGCTGGCTTCGGTCCTGCTCACCGCCACGCTGAGCGACGGGACGGCGCGCTGGACGAAGCACGGACCACGTGGCACGTGACCGGACGCAGTCTATGTTAAGTTCTCTTTTAAATTAGCTCCCAACTTGATATCAGGAATAACGAACCCACGCTCTCTTTTAATTTATAATTACCTTAATTAGCTAATTTAAATAAATTTTCTCATATTTTTAATAGTCGGACCCAAACCTGTTTTCCAAATTTAACTTAACTTTTAATGTACAACATTTTTATTTCATAATATATCTTTAACAGTTTTACATCATTTATTTTCATTTATCCCATTTATACATTTTTTTTTATAAGCGTAACAATGGCGCCCAACGGGTTAAAATATTCCTGGTATTAAGTTTGTCTGGTGGTGTGGAAATGGTCCCGTCTATTTAATGTATGTGTTGTGAATTGTGTACTGTGTAATTTGTTTATGTTCTCTCTATACATAACAGACCAAGTCACAATAATTCATAGTTAAAATGTAGTAAAATTTAAAATATTAAATCATTAAAATATTAAATAATTAAAATATTGAATTATAAAATGCTAAATCATAGTGTTAAAATCTAGTATAAATTTCAATTAATGCATCATTAGTGTGAAAAGTGATAAAAATAAATCATGTAAGTACTAAATATAATTATTACAATATAAATCAATTATGAAATCATAAAATATTCAATCATAAGAATGAATGATAAGTGTTATATAACTCGTAATCTTTGTACTTGGCTTGTTTGTTCACTTTTTTTCCGAATACCCTCTGTATCGGATACTTTTGTGTTTACTTGTTGTTATCTATTGTGTATTATTTTTTATTATCTCTGGGGTTTGTTTCAATAAGGACTCACTATGACACGTAATATTAAATTTTTATCTCTGCTTAAAGTCAAGTTAATGCTAACGTATTTCACATTATTTTACATTAAACGGCTAACGTTAGCGTATGACGTATTATTAGATTTGAATAGTGAATTGTTAGGTGTTATATTATGTTAGGCCTTTAGGCATTTGCCAGATTTTAATTTATAGTTTCACATTTATTTAAATTAATATTCAAAACCTAAAAATAATGGGTAGCTTTAGTAAACGGATATATTAAAAACAATTTTTTTTTCAAAATTTACACTATGTATTCCAATTTTTGAGACGGGTGATGATCTCTAAAGCGTGCATATACAATAGGTACATGACATGGATTGTTGTGTGTTATGGTACATGTCTTATGTACTGGTTATGTATTTAGGGTACAAGTCGTTCCACTGAGCAATGACTTTTGTGCCAGTTATGTATTTTGGTAATATATTTGAGTTATTCCACTGAGCAATAACTCGAGTACATCTCTTAATTGTACTTGTATATTATTTTAAGCCTACGCCATAAGTTATTAACTCTGATATAGCTTATCTAATTCCGGGACGGGTGGCGATTCCACATATTTATATTGTTATAGTATATGCACACATGCTAAAAGCCTTCATCGGGAATACTTTTTGGCATATTAAATTTAGTATAATTTTTCGGTTTATAGTAGCTGTTTGAGTGTGTGTCCATAGTAGACCATATCTCTTTGTGTCAGGGCGTTGTTTGTGTAGTACTGATAACGCACGCTGCTTGTGAGAATTTGGATGATGATGAATGTGAGTGACGTATGATCGGATACGCTGTCTACATCTCGTAGCGCAGCGTAGCAGTGAAGCTAAATTTTTTTTTTTTTTTTAATGTAGCGTAGCACTTTTGTGATCGGCTACGGATGAGTTAACAATTCTTATCTTGTTATTGAGAAGTAGAATCAGTAGCGTTGATTTTTTTTTTCTCTTTCTCTCGAGCGCTGTGCCAGAGTTTCTTCTCGCGTTACCTTCTTCAGAATTTTGCCAGAGAAGCAAAATTCTTCTCTGACGGGGGGGGTATTGTTACGCTTATAAAAAAATGAAATAAATGGAATAAAATTAAAATAAAAGATGTGAAACTGTTATAGATATATTATCAAATTAAAATCTTTTACATATAAAGTTATGAATTAAATTTGGAAAACAGGTTTGGGTCCGACTATTAAAAATCTGAGAAAATTTATTTAAATTAGCTAATTAAGGTGGTAAGAGAGCGTGGATTCGATTATTCCTGATATCAAGTTGGGAGCTAATTTAAAAGAGAACTTAACATAGACTGCGTCCGGTCACGTGCCACGTGGTCCGTGCTTCGTCCAGCGCGCCGTCCCGTCGCTCAGCGTGGCGGTGAGCAGGACCGAAGCCAGCACTGTGGTGTGCGGTCCCCGAAGAGAGAGGTCAGGAGACGTATGGGATCAGTGATTCCGTGGGGTCCGTGGGTAAATTAATAAGTGGGTAGTGGATAAGTGGGTCGTGGGATCCCAGCTGCTCTGGTTCCCGTCGTCTGCTTCCTACTGGACCCCGTCCACAGCTACTCGGCCACGCCCAGGATTAGCACCGCACCGACCACGACGGCAACGCCTGGGACCCTGAAAGGTCACGCCAACACGGGTGAGCCTTTCCATAACCAACCCCCATGAATGTCCAGGGTTGACACGGAAATGGCCATTAAAAGCATAAAAGCACAGAACACAATAGAAATAGCACTAAGCCCTATGATAAAATATTACTAAAAAAAACACTATTAAATTGTAAGGCAGTGCATTTTGGTTGTAAATTAATTTAAGCGTTTTACATTAATAATTACAAGCAGAAGGCTTACACACTAATTATAACAAAGAGATTACTTAAGATAACACGTGTGTTCCTACAAGGACTCACCCACTAAAATATAACGCGGCGCGTGTGCGCTTCTCGCCCGGCTAGCTCAGTCGGTAGAGCATGAGACTCTTAATCTCAGGGTCGTGGGTTCGTGCCCCACGTTGGGCGCCATTGTTACGCTTATAAAAAAATGAAATAAATGGAATAAAATTAAAATAAAAGATGTGAAACTGTTATAGATATATTATCAAATTAAAATCTTTTACATATAAAGTTATGAATTAAATTTGGAAAACAGGTTTGGGTCCGACTATTAAAAATCTGAGAAAATTTATTTAAATTAGCTAATTAAGGTGGTAAGAGAGCGTGGATTCGATTATTCCTGATCTCAAGTTGGGAGCTAATTTAAAAGAGAACTTAACATAGACTGCGTCCGGTCACGTGCCACGTGGTCCGTGCTTCGTCCAGCGCGCCGTCCCGTCGCTCAGCGTGGCGGTGAGCAGGACCGAAGCCAGCACTGTGGTGTGCGGTCCCCGAAGAGAGAGGTCAGGAGAAGTATGGGATCAGTGATTCCGTGGGGTCCGTGGGTAAATTAATAAGTGGGTAGTGGGATCCCAGCTGCTCTGGTTCCCGTCGTCTGCTTCCTACTGGACCCCGTCCACAGCTACTCGGCCACGCCCAGGATTAGCACCGCACCGACCACGACGGCAACGCCTGGGACCCTGAAAGGTCACGCCAACACGGGTGAGCCTTTCCATAACCAACCCCCATGAATGTCCAGGGTTGACACGGAAATGGCCATTAAAAGCATAAAAGCACAGAACACAATAGAAATAGCACTAAGCCCTATGATAAAATATTACTAAAAAAAACACTATTAAATTGTAAGGCAGTGCATTTTGGTTGTAAATTAATTTAAGCGTTTTACATTAATAATTACAAGCAGAAGGCTTACACACTAATTATAACAAAGAGATTACTTAAGATAACACGTGTGTTCCTACAAGGACTCACCCACTAAAATATAACGCGGCGCGTGTGCGCTTCTCAGCACTCTCCGGCAGAAAAAGAACGATCGACCGGTCCGTAAGCGGCACGACTCGATTCCAAGACGCTTCACATATCGTGACGTCGTAATATGTCTTGGCCAATAGTGATCGAGTAGGCGAATGAAGAAATTCGCGCGCGGAATATGAATTTAGTATTAAAAAACGAATAAACAGTACAAAACTCGTAAGTAAATCTATGTAACATAATATATATGTTACAATCATCAGCCTTTATCCATCCACTGCTGAATTCAGGTCTCTTTCAATGAACGCTAAGACGGTCGGTCCCGCCTCTCGCATCCAATATGGACTGGCCATTGCACTGGATCATCTGGTTAATGGCCGACCAACACTTTGTGTTCTAATACAAAAAATATATATTCTCACCAAAAATCCTATAGTAAAATTATTTGCCTTTGATGTTAATGTCAATCATGACGTCATCAAATAAAAAAATAATATAAATTAAAAGAAATATGATTTGTATGATATAAAGTAGGGGGGAGGAGACAGGAGGAAGGCAAGGCATCTGCATTATCTCTGTTTAGTTAGTAGTCACGTTAAGGCTTCGAATGCTCGTTTACCTCTTTTAGATATTTAAAAAAAAACGTACCATCTAACACATACATATAGAGATAGTGTGCAATGTTAAAATAATAACACATTTTCTGAAGGAACGAACGTCATAAGATAAATAACAAGCTAAATGGATAAATTCATTTACAACACACGCTAAAGTTGGGGGGTTGAATTAAGTCGGGTCTTGTGAGGCAATGGGGAGGATAATTATTTATTAAAATCGTTACCATACCAGCTGCGAGCTGCGACTGGTTCGCAACATATTAGGTGCCCGGGCGTTTTATAATACTGCCAGATTCTGCGAAATCTGATGTTTTTTTCGTTTGTATTTAAATGAGTTTATTCATATTTTCATTACCTTGTTTGCTCGTTTTTTGTCTATGGTCGTCCTAGTATTTTTGTACTACTATTATTATTATTATTACTACTGCTACTACTAAAATATTAAAAATGGTAAGTGATGGCGTAATCCATAGACACCCGCTACTTCAAAGGATTGTGCATTGCTGGCTATATAGTATGGTCTATATTAATATTGATGTAATACTTCAAGAAAGGACTAGGGCCTCGTCTATCTTTTTTATTTTTTTGTATGGCATAAAAGGGCAAACGAACAGTTGAAGCCTTGCGACTGTAGACGCCCATTAACATCCACATAAGAGGTTATGTGGATGCGTTGCCCTCCTTTTCCCTATCTCTCCCAATGGGCCACTGAAAACTCACAAACCGCACGAAACGCGATAGCTTAGCTGTCACTTTACGTTGATTTCATCCTTTCTTCTCTGGTCGTGCCGGCCCAATTTCGCTGCAAAGCAGCATGGCACTACCTCTTACTCTAATTCTAGGCTTAAAATTTATAGAAATTGATAAAAAAGGAGTAAGCAAAAATATTAACACTGGTTCATTTATTATAAGCCTAATAATATTATATGTGAGAGGGTAAATAAATAAGGGAATGCTTTATATTATATTCAGAAGGTCAATCATTTCGTCCTTGGATTTTATGTTGAAAAACGACACTTTCCGGATTGTCTTAAGGGATAAAAGATATTTCATGTTCATTCTCAAATGTCAAACTACCTTTATACTTTCAAAGGTCTTTGTTATTATTAGTCGTAGTTCGAACATAGTATACATAGAGAAAAAGTACCGATAAGTATATAAAGTATATGAAGACTCCTTTTTACTTTTTGAACTAGATAAAGAAAATTATGTAACTTTTATGAGCTTATTGCGTAAACGTAGAAGTGTTCAAGCTTAAATAAAAGAAGTGTGAGAAGTGCTTTCATAAAAACTATAGTTGGTACATATTTTTTAAGTTTAATATTTAAAAATGAAAAGTTAAAATTTATTTAATTTACATCATATCAATCCTGACCCCCGTGTGTGCCTTGAAATGGGTTTTTCTACATTTCTAAGTGCACCCCAAACACGAGACCATCGCTCGTTTACTGGTGGAGGAAAACATCGTGAGGAAACCTGCAGATTAAAGCCTTTGAAGGCATGTAAAGCCAACACGCATTGGGCTAGCGCATCGGTGAACTATAGCCCACTACCTTCATTGTCTGATTTCGAGGAGGATTTTACTTTTATTCATTCCTTATCTTTATACATATATCAATACAAGTTATATATAAATAATGTATCTATAAATACAAGTTTTATTAAAATATTAATTGTTATTACATTAAAGTTTATATCGATTAGCAATAATCTAATATCTAATAGTAATCTAATAGTCTTTGCAGCAAATGTGTGAGTGTACGCATATGCATGGGTATAGCACCGCCCTACTTTCGAACATTGCATATGCGTACACTTGCATGCACCACCATCACACACCACAATGAAAGACCACTACCAAACAATCTACTCACGTTTCACCCCGACACCGAGGCATCCTCAGGATTTCTACGATTTTCGAATTGTAATGGAAATTATTCTTTACAAATGGATTTCCGCAAAGTAACGCCTGGTCTAATTTCTTTTATTTAAAAAGTAGAAGCTTTTAATCTTACTTTAAAGCTTTTAAGAAACATAAATGAATTAAAATGTTGTTTCGAAAACCATGCAGGACATATAGTAATGACTAAACTTCATATATAAGATTGCAATAAGTCAAAGTAGTTTCATGAAAGGAGTGTAAAATTGAAGCCCTTTTAGGGCTGAAAACAAGCAAGCAAGGAACGGGCGATAAACATTTTAATCTCTTTAAGTGTTGTAAAACTTTTGGCTGGCTTCACTACCGGGGTACATTCATTTCGAATAGAAGCCCTAGCGATACACGGATCTAACAAAAGATGTGAATTAAAACATTTTTAACGGATAGCTCATCCTGCCTTTCAAAATAAATTAGTATACATTTTAGTAATGCAACTTCTATTTTGCATAGTTTGAATACAATAAAAATGATATGAGTGAAAAACTACCCGTTAGTACACGTGTATTTTAAAATGATGTTCATGATTTTAATTTTCGAATTTCACATTATCCTAGAGCTTTTACCTAGTTTTACTCTTGTATGTATTTTCATGTATGACATTTTATAATTTAAATAATTAATATTATAAAGGCGAAAGTTTTTATGTGTGGATTTATTTAATGTTTGTTGATGTTTCATGAAAAAACTAAACGAATTTTGATGAAACTTTACAGTATATAAATCAGAGAAAGACAAAGGCTGTTGTTTATCCAACGGGAATGGAAGTATGCGGGTGAAACCGCGTGGCGCTGCTAGTACTGTTTATAATCGTGTGTTTTGATTGGATTAGATTGTAAGGAGTGTTAAGTCAATAGGATAAAGTATTTAGTGTTTCATTATCATTCGCCCGATGAAGCATTAAGGTCACTAGGGCCATTAGCATAGCTCCACCCGAAAAGTATTAGTATCAAAATTAAAAAAAAGTATTATTCACTAGTAGCGCCCCGCGGTTTTACCCGCGTACTTCCCATTCCCGTGGGAGAACCATTGAGAACAGAACAGAACAGGAGAAGCTATATCATTGTAAAGTTTCATAAAAATCCATTTAGAAGTTTTGACGTGAAAGAGTAACAAACATCCATACTTACACACTTTCGCGTTTATAATATTAGTAGGATTGTTACGATTTATCATCTTTCATATTTCTTCTTTTTAAGCCTAATGAAAATATAACTCGGGTAAAATTTTATTTTTGTACCGTTCTCGAAGTGCGTCCGCATATCGGTTGAGCGACGTAGGTTTATTTATTTGACACCAACTAATTACTAAACTCATTTAGGTCTATAAACAGTGTCGCCGATGCAGTCTACTTAGCCGTGCCATTTCCGATTCGCCATTAGCAAATTCCCGGCATAACTACTCTATCTGGAATTTACTAACAAGTAGTGTTCAATAAAGCAAAAAGGTGCAAAAAAAATATGCCTATATTAACGGATTAACTGAATTTTTGTTAGTATGTTTACTGTCTACCTAATGTTTAGGTAGACGAAGTGTTGGTCGGCCATTAACAAGATGGGAAGACAATCTCCGCATTGGACGCGAGTAGCAAGGGATCAGTCGTTTTGGCGTTCATTGAGGGAGGCCTATGTTCAGTGGACGGATAAAAGCTGATGTTGACGATGATGATGATGATTTTTTTGTTGGTTGGATAAGCAAACTGGCAGATGTGCCACCTGTTGGTAAGTGGTCGACGTCGACCATGAAAATAAACTAGTTTACCTGAAACTAGCCTAGACAATTCACTCATGTGTTGCTTATCCTGATACATAAGATTTTAAGTCCCGTTGTCAATAGTTACACCGTACACCTTATCGAAACTGAAAAAAAGGGTTGACATTCGCTATCATCATCAGCCTTTATCCATCCACTGCTGAACATAGGCCTCCCTCAATGAACGCCAAAACGACTGATCCCTTGCTACTCGTATCCAACGCGAACCTGCCACTGCATAACATGACATTAATAATGACTATTTTTTTTAATGCACTCTCCGATTGAAGATGTTAATGCGACGAAAGCTTGACAGAACAACGAGACACATTACATTAGACAAGACAAGTTTATCGTGCAATTAAAACTCCAAAGATTCTGAAATAACTCGAGGTTGAATTTTCAAAGATAATACTTGCCTCGCTTAGCAGTCTATGCACGATGTGTGTCTGTTATCGAATTTCTATCCACTTGTTTACAAACTGCGCGATAAAACGCTCGGTCACACGAATACATCAAAAATTAAATTACACAATTCAGGATGCGCTGAAATTTACTGAACGCCAACAATTTGGCTACGTAACCTGGGTGCATTACATTAATTTCTAGCTGAAAGCTTGGGCATTAATTTGTGTCTGGCTCCACAGGGAAACCACAAAATACTAGTTCCGCCGCTATTCATAATAAAACCGTTGCAAGCTAAGTAGTTCAACATCTGGCCACTGCGAAATTATTGCCGTGACAAAGACGGTTTATTCTTAATTTTAAGTTATACTTAGGTTACGCTTTTACACTATTTACTAATTGTTGTTCCCAGCTTTGCCTTAATTTAGATTTACTTAGCCTATCATCATCATCATCATAATCAGCCTTTATCGGTCCACAGCTGAACATAGTCCTCCCTCAATGAACGCCAAGACGACCAATCCCTTGCCACTCGCATTCAATGCGGACCGGCCACCGCACTTACCCTATGGCACAATCTATTTCCTATGTATATTTAAAAAAAGTTTTGCCATGTCAAACAAATGAACAAATACACTTAGAGACTAATCAGAGTACTTCTGACTAAAGGAACATTTGGGGTAATAACTGTATCTTTGATCAAAAAATTTCAATCAAATTGCATAAAAGGCTTTCAAGAGGATCGTCTTGAACATGAAATGGGCAATAATGTATTGAAATATGTAGCTCTGCTGCCATGTTTGAGTGAACTCAAAACTAATTCAGTATGGGCTAAAAAGACTATTAAATTTATCGATAGACTATTAAATTGAATATAGTATTAAATATATATTTTTTTTAATTTGGAACCAAATAGCTTATTGCCATAACAATAATAAATATGAGTTTCTCTCATTAAATATTTTGTCGATAATAGCTTTTTTATGCATATAGGATTTTAATTTCATCAAAATCTAGACATTCTTCAATATAAACTCGCGTCAATAGATAATAAAGGAATTTTGCTTTACGTAATATTTATTTATTTAATAATTTACGTACACTCTGAAACACATAAAGAAAAAAAAAACATTTATTATCGATTTTCTTCACATTTGTATTGTTTTATTTATGAGTGCAATATGATTTACTTCTTAATTAGAAAAAAACGATGATAACCAAATATTCACTTGATGATATTATAATCAAATTTAAAAATTGAAGAAACTTTCGAACAAAAATTGAATTACGCTTTTATTCCTATAATTAAACCTGCATCAAAACATATTTTATTTAATCTTTTAACTAAATTTATATTTTTTAATATTACTGATAATATGTTCTTGCATAGTAGCCTTAAACTTGTCTATTACATGTGTTATGAAATTACTATGTCCGTTTTGCACGGAGCGCGGAGTTTCTTCATCGCTTCTTAACCATAAACTTTCCAGGATTTTAGTATCCAATATGTGTAAAATATTTTATAGTATATTATAAAAAGTATTAATAAAAGTAGATGAATTTTCTCGATGTATAGATTTTATGAAAACGGACAAGATGGGGGGTAATTAACATTGTGAAACAATTTTCTAAAGTTCATTGACTAGATTTTTTTCGGGAGAAAAACAAAGAAGACCTACTTACTTCTCGAAGGCATTTTTCAGGGATCGAAATAAATTAAAGAAATTTACATAAATACTTTTATATACCCATATACTTTTATATTTATATATTTAGTTATATAAATACTTTTATATAACTAAAAGCTATCTATACGCATGCATATGCGGGTACTCACACACTTTCTGTACAGACTGCAAGGTTCCCGGAATATATTGCAAATTATTATCTTTTTAAAAACTATTGATATTGACTTGGCGTGTTTCGAGCCCGCTATCACTGCGAAATTATGACAGCCCGTTGTCAAAAAGACTCCGTTCTCACGAGCGCTTTATTAACGAGCGTTAAAAAAGCATTTGAGAATGGATTTCCATGTATCTGTTCATATGAAAGCGTTTTAAAAGCGCTACGGTTTTTTATAAAGCACTGTTGGATTTTCTGCGGAGCTTTCAACTCACGCCAAAGACGAGATTTAACGCGACGCGACTTATAAAGCCCTCGTGCGAACGGCGCCTAAGGTTCTTCTAAACGGGGCAACCATTTGACTATACTCCGTGCGGTGTAGCTTGGTGCGGCTGACACATGCCAATATGACGTTGACATACATGATTAGAGATGTGACGTTATGCAATTTATTTTTATCGCTATCGATACTCGCAGCGTAAGTATAGTTCTTATTAATAGTAGTGTGTGTTAGTGTGTTTATTCTGTTGTGCAGTGTACCTAGGTGTATAAACTTTTCAATGTATATAAATATATACATTGAAAAGCCCCTAAATAGGGGCTACATAATAATAAATTTTGTAATAAAAATAAAATAAAATAATAAATACATAAAAATAAATTTACATAATAAAAAATTTGAACTTATATTAAATAATCAAAATCAGGTTTATATTTTTTTCATGACAACTTTTTTAACGATAATGATAGATTCTGTTGTTTCATTAATATAATGATAGACTTTTTACAATAATAATTGAATTACGCCCAATATACATTTTTTATTATAAAGAACATCGACTTTCCATCCTAGTATAGTACATCCCATCACTAAGCACGTCTATGGTTTTACGTTATACGCATAGGACTTTGCTTAATTTTTCTTTCCATTTAATTTTATTTGGAGACTATCACATTCTGGTTAAGTTTGATTTAACTTACCACAGCAATTGGCGATCTACTATTTTACGAATGAAGTATTAATAAAATACTTAATTATATTTTTTTAATTGCGACGGCTTGCAAGAGTAAAATGTAACGTTACTGGAACTGTCACCCGCACCATGCTACACCGAAATAGGTATAAAGTGTGTAGCTGGAACAGGGTGGCCAGAAACATTGATGGAAATGACAGACTATGTAATATAAAACAATTTTTTTGGTATAGCTCTACCATATAGCTACGAATCTTTTGGAGGTTTGCTGCGCTAAAATGTTTTCGTGATAGCCGGGCTATTGTACCCCCACATTGCAGTAAAAGTAGGTATTCCCCGTTTACATACCTTTAAATAAATACCGAAATATGACCATGATATATTTATTTTGCCATTTATCTGTGGTACAAAACCACACAATATGAACGTTCTTGTTGGCATCTCCTGCATATAAGTGAATTTTAATTACGTATCTAATAGCATTCTTTGATAAAGTTAGTCTAATTGTTTTTTAAATTATGATCATTTGCAGCGTGGTACAAATAATTGGAATCCCTGCAAATTATATTATTTTTGTACCGGACCGTTAACTCTCTTATTTAGGTTAAATTTTCTTGATTCTTCCTAAGATCACAAATACAAAATAATATTGCTGCAATTTTGTCTCCGTTTTATGTAAATGTTTTTCAATTTGAATGGTACTCAATTGTTGAGTTTATTTGAGTATATTTTAACAATATTATATTGTGACTTATTTAATTAATTGGTTATAATTACTCTTGTTCTAGTTAATCAAAATACATAGATATTGTAATTATTTCTTCAAATTTAGTAATTTAAGCACTACGTATTTGATTTAGTTATGTACTTACCTACCAATATAGTACCTAATTTTATTTCTATTTACCGGTAGGAGGGATGCGCTGTGTCGCGTTGCCGGCTGCATGAGTATCTATTATCTTATTTGTTTATCTAATGTTTTAGGATACACTTACCTCCTCCACCACGGTTCAGGCCTTGTCAACACCAACACCTTGGGCGAAGAGAATTGGGTCGAGGTAGCTCTTTGTATCCGTCTTATAGAGGGGGTAAAAGAGTCGAGGTGCCCTGTTGCTTGTAGATCGGGGCACCTCACCAAAGGCGGCATTGGTGGCACCGGGTTTTTCGCCGGGTTTTAGTGGGTAGAGCTGCATCCACTTACTAGATTTCGGGCGCAGCGAGTCCCACATACCCGCCTGGGGAGACCTACTCCCCCGCGGGATGCCTAAGCGCAATTCCCTGCGTTAAAGAAAAAAAAAAAAGGATATATTACTTATTGTCATCTAATGTCCGCGTGGGATGGCTTGTCGTAGCGTTCAGTATAGAGGCCTATGTCCAGCAATGAATGGAATGATAACGATGAAAAATATATTTTGGGCGTTCTATGCATAAATATTTTCCTATGCTATTTCAAAAATAGCGATTTATTTTTTGTAGAGACGAAAGAAAATATTATACGTCGTGTATAAGCAATCTAAAAATATACATGAGAATTACTGTAGGCGAATTTTTAGGATCCGTCAAAAATTGCAAGAGAATTTATAGAGATTAACTTTATAAATTCAACACAGCATGAAAAATTTGCTCTGAAAATATTTGAAAATATTTCTTAATCAGATGTCTAGCAAGTATTTTATTTTATTTCACCAGACACTAATTGTTTACAGATTTTAAGGAGTTAAATAGACGCTAAGTCAAGTAAGACCAAAGATTTACAGACAAAATTGTTCCCATACCAACCTTACACAAGAACAATTTTGTCTCTGGCATAGTTTTTCTAGAAATGTCGTTAATTAAATAAATCCTTCCAGTGAAATTTTATTGAAATGTTCAATACTAATTAATTACATGGCTATAAAGAAAGTAAGAAAGAAGGCTGTTAGTTAGAGTTTATCCGGAAGCCGGAAGGTTTTTTAAATAATAGAGTTAGCGAGTGTTCGGTGCCGGAGCGGTACAACGTGGACGAAATATTGATCCAACCTTTGAATAGTTTATAACGTCATTGCGTTTGTTTTATTGATATGTGTTTTCATTTAACTGTATTTTTATTTTTACTATATCTTTACTAACAATTAAAGTTATGTTCGTTTTTTTTTGTTTCGATTATGGAATTTGAGTTTACAAAATTAAATAATTTTATTTTGTGTTAAAAAAATT
This sequence comes from Lycaena phlaeas, assembly GCA_905333005.2. NCBI lineage: Eukaryota > Metazoa > Arthropoda > Insecta > Lepidoptera > Lycaenidae > Lycaena > Lycaena phlaeas. The sequence goes on from HG995176.1 coordinate 6,625,312, forward strand.
GTTGCTCTATTTTGGTAGAGTCGAGTATTATAGGTCATCATAAATATAATAACATCTTAAGGTGAATTGGTTAAATTTCTAATCTTTGAGAATATAGTTTACCTGTGATGGTCTGTTTGGGCAAAGTTATCGTTCACAACATAAAATAGAGTTAAAGTTATTGTGGATCGATACGCGGGTTTACTTAACCGCGGACGCACGGACCGGACATGTCGCGTGCCACCTTTAATACAAAAATATCGATTCTTCTACAAAGCCGCGTCACCGCAATCAATATGCCTTTCCGCCCCATGCCTAATTACGCCCACCTACATCACTCAAACATCCGTAAAAAGCACCGTAATCACTCCGCCAGTGAAACCTCCATGAATACACACCCTGAAAAATAGCGCACACTGAATCATTCAAAGCGCACAGGAAAGCGCTTCATTGTAAACGTTTTATTTAATTTTCCCTCCATTTACTTTTTTATAATTTCTGTCGGGCATAAAAAACGATCCGCCGCCGCAGGAAGCGCGCATACAAACGAGGGTTTCCATATCTGGACGCACACAGGGACAAGAACACCTGTCTCGGGAACGAAAGGTGTGCTCGCGCGTGCATAGGAGAGATGGCTATATCTGAGTTTGGGGGGTTAGAGCGAGACGAGTCATGCGCGCGCAGAGTGTCGGCACGCCCGCCGCGCGTCCCGCTCGCTCGAAAGCCCGCCTGAGAGCCGTCAGACGTCAGTCTATCGCGTGCAGAGGCAGTGTATGTTTGTGCAGCCCTTTGCTCTACCGCGACCGACGCTGTGTCCGTAACTGGTGGTCGGAAAATTGTGTATGTGCGTTTTCCGACGAGAGCAGTGTTTGTGCTTGTGAGATGTGCTGTTGTTTTCTAGGTAAATAGGATTTCTGCTGAAAAAAGCCCACTCTAGGCTTTTTATATGTATAAATAATGGAAAACTTCTAATACGACTTTGGAATATTTTTCGCCGGGAAAACATTGGGTGTTTTTTTTATTTTTAGTTGGAATATAAGTTTAGTGTATGTATTTTATTACTTGGCGGCTACGAGGAGCTCTACATGCGTGCAATTCTTTTACTGAAAACAAAATTTATGATCTGCTAATTGTTCGCGTTCGCGATAAGTTTCAAAAACTAAACAAACACCATCATAAATTTTGTTTTTATCGGTGTACAAAAAATTGAAATGATTTTTAAATGGTTAATTAATCAAACGGTAGGACTGTTTGTAGAGATGAAAATTAGATAGAGCACTCGGGAAAAAATTGATTCATTGCAACAATATAATAATTGTGATGTAAAGAGTTTATTAAATCTTAAACATCGTTTAATTCTGTTTATGATTAATTTTACTACTTTTAACATAAATAATATTTACCAGTCATTAATTATTCCGTAAACACGTTTTTTTTAATATGTAATGTAAAAAAATATTTTATTAAGATCTAATCTTAATTTAGTATTGCTTATTTCAGTAAACACCTTTTTTCACGATCGCGGCCTAAATAAAAAACCATAAAGTTAACAAAAAAAAATCTAAAATGTATAATGATCGGAATTTGATATTAATACGACGAGAGTCACAAAACATTTTCCAAGTTTCGTATCGAAATCAGGAAACTTTGCCAAATTTCGCTAAGCGATAAATAATACTATTCTGAATATCCATTTACGCGAAGTCGGTAAATCTTGATGATTTTCAATAATCCCATTAATTGATGCTAAGAGGGTCCAAGTTCCACATATAATTTGATTAACCTCCAGATGTACTAACGCCGGTATTTATTGACCACGAGCACGGGTCGTCTTTTATTGGCGTCAATTAAAACAATCTAGAGATGAATGGACAATTATAGTCTAAATTTTATGGAGTCATGGAAATCAGTACAATCATTTCCTTAGTGTTAAATAGGTTCTTTCTACTCTTAAGTTCTTTCGACTCTATGTAGGGTATAACTCTACATAGAGTCAAAAGCGTTAGGCATGAAAAAATTATAAGCTCGATAAAATTTATAAAATTAATTTCCTTATAATGGATCATGTTATCGTTCTCATAATATGATATTGCAGATATAAAACAGTGTTAAATAGGTTCTTTCCCAATACGTATTTTTCCCTTGCCTTTACCGTCCCGCTGCTGGGCAAAGGCCAAGCTCACTTTTTACATTTTGGTCTTTTTGAAAAGCATCGAGGTCGTAGAACCATCTCCGTCGAGGTCTGCCGCGTTTCAGAGCCTCGTTTTATTTGATTATTAATATTAAAAACATAGATTTTATCTCATAAAACTGATAAAGAAACGAATGTGAATATCTTATTTTTATGATCATAATAAAAAAATATGCTTGTTGTTAGTTCATACAAGCATTGATCTAAAAAATTAAAAGCGGCAAAAGTGCTTTCCTACAAGCCAAAATTAATATCCCGACTTAATTGCTCAATATTAAATTTGGTTACGTCCGTTAATAATAACGACGAGAGTTTGGTTGTTACTTAAAAGCGCGAAATGGTTTTAATTAGAAAATATGGGAGCTAAAATAAAGTGTCTAATGACGTAACTAAACTAAGGATGCGTCAATTTAAAAATTTCCGATTTTTTTTGATAAGTGGAAGTATCTGGCTCATCTATTCCTCATTAAGATTAGTTGTCTACAGAATAAACCCACTGTCATATATTATGTTGGCATAGAGTAAAATTTGCCTTAGCCATGCAGCCGAGAACAAATGCTGCTTATGACGATAATATTGTGAACTATCTGGATGATTTTGAATTATAACATCGTATCAAACACTGTTCGTACGTAAAAAACTGGCAATGCCTAAATTATTTTAGTCGATGATAATTTGTTTTTTTTTTATATCGCAACAATGATTCACACATTTAAATCCAATACAATTTCGGTTGTTTTTGTCACACGGCTGTTGTTAAAGTTTCTCGTGTGTGTCTATTATTAAGGTTTTTTGTTGTCAGTCTATACCTTCATACTTACGTAGTAATTACTAAGCCGAGTCCGTCGAATAGTCACTTGTACCGAGGCCTGCTATTGTGCCGGTTTTATTGCGTCACGACATGACTAGCGCAGAGCGTCCGTGAGAGAGACTTAGTTGAATTAATGGTACTCGATATTTTGATCGGTCTAATATTTTGATGGAGCCGACCTTGATTGTTAAGTAATATAAGTGCTTACTTATTATTACCATAGCTTAGATGATTTGTTAACATGAATTACAAACCAAGTTTAGAATAAGATACTTTAGATACCTTAGACTTTGCAAAAAGCAACTTGTAAATACAAATAAAAATTCAATTGCAAAGATATGATTTGTTTATATATTGAAAATGGTTTCTGCCATCCGTATTTTGTTTGTGTAACAGATATGCAACAGTTGTGTATTCTCTATCTTTTAACGCGTATATTGTATTGAATTTATTACCCTCGTTATTATTTTTAATATAATAAACTATAATATAATTCGTTGCAATAGCAATATTTAATAATAACAATGGCAACAGTCGGCTACGTAGCAACATTGTAACAGTACATCAACATTCGCAAGCAGGCATTGTAAATCCGCCTATTTCATTTTATTTTTAAGCGTTTCACGTTATGTGGCAAAAGCGGGGCAAAGGTACGCAGTGATAGGGTTTATATCGACAATTCGGCAAACAAGTCGTTTTGTGTGTTCCGACAAACGATTGAATTGAGTTGATTTACAATAAAAATATTGTCTCGTCACGCTTTCTGTCTCTTTCACAATTGCCGCGCAGGCTCTTGTTCAATCGTTGAGAAATAAACATTGTTTTTTGTTACGTTTCAATTATATTGTGTATCAGAAATAGTTAACTTTCTAACGATTATTTAACGTAAATAAAGTTACACTTTGCAGTTGAATAAAACCACTTGCTCATTACATTACCTAGGTAAAATTACCTTGAATAAAAGGGATTAACATTAAGATTCTTGTTCAAAAATTGATCGAAATTTATGTAGTAAATTAAATGATGATGACATTTTATCGCTAGAATTCGGAAGGAGTATTTTCAATTTCTAATTTGATTAAAACTACCTATATAAATACTATCTCATTTCCATTACTTTTATTTTCTTATGGTCTTTTTATATTATTATTTTTTACTATTATTCAAAATTAGCATAAAGTTAAACGAAAATCCTCCTAATATAAAAATAAATTTACAGTAGTTAGTAAAACTACTATTTCCTGACACTTTCTATATTCACAAGATAGCAATATGAAATAAAAACGAAAATTCTCCTAGACATCTATAAAAAGTAACATTTCCGTTACGTACGCGTATGCTCACATTTTATTTTGATTATTAATAAATTCTAAACAGACGTCCCGCGAATCTATTTTATTTGAACACCTAAAATAGGTCGTAATAACAAACCCGTTGATTGACTTCAATTAACAGCGTGTTCCGGTTCTCAGTAAAATGTCGTAATATCAATAATTTACGGTGCTCATATTATAATTTTTGTTCACAATTTGTCGTGTCTAATGCATGTCGTAATGTGTAAAGGTACACCAATACACTGCTCCAAATTAATAAGTTATTACTAATGCAAATTCTTATATTACATACTTTTTTAATGTACTAAGTATACGAAAAGAAAATGACGGATTTTATCGCTTTTTTTTACTTAGGTTATGCTCTACATAGAGTCGAAAGACTTGGGCATGTAAAAGAATTATAAGCTTGAGAAACATTGAGTTAAATTTAATTCCTTATAATGGATAATGTTGTCTATTTCATAATATGATATTGCAGATAAACATAAGACAATTTTGAAATTAACTACATATTCCAGAAATGTATCTTTTTAATTCGATATTGTTGTATTAAAATTGACCAGACCTCGATTGTCGACCACCTCTGTTTTTTTACATACCAAAAACTCATGAAGTTTCAGTATTGTTACAAAATAAAATTGGTCCAAAGTGAATATTTCTGTACCAGTGCTCCAATAAATAAGACCAATAATGTCAGCATTTTTGGAATAAACTGGCTTATTAGTGGATAGTGATAATTGTATACAGATAAAAGCAGCGATTAAAATATTTCACATGCTTGCAATGATGTTCTCTATTACGCCCATTTTCATGCATATTTGGAATATCTGCTTGGCCTTTGTTAGCATCGATGTTGGATTCACTATTAACCTAAAATCAGGGAATATTTTATTTTAAGCTCGTATTTAAATCGGCTACAAATTTGCGTTACGTTAGTTCCTTGTTTAACAATAGTATTTGAAGTTACATTTGCATTTTGCTCGCCATTTATATTGTCTTAATCTTAATAATATTGTAAATTTTGTAAATGTTTGTAAGTTTGGATGTTTGTTGCTATTTCGGCTGAACCGATTCGGCTGTCGAAATGGTGATGAAGGCCTGTGTCTTCGATAAGACTACAATTGATTCCGAAAAATATCAAAGTTTCTACGAGATTTGATTTGAGATTTGCTTTGTTATAAAGTCTCTAGCATGGAAATATGTAGATAAGCAATTATTTCGAGCTCTTAGTGGGCAAATCCGCGGAAACTAGCTAGTATTTAATAAACGAAACTTATATTGTAATAACACTATAATGAAACTTATTTTAAGTAATACTATTATGTACATTGATGATTTAGCACATAAATTACCTATAAAGTATTCTAATTTTCATTGATTTGTGTGCTTTCTGTACAGACCTATTATAATAAGCACCAAGGAACCAATTATTTTCTATTTACTTCTTTCGCCTATTACACAAAGACCGTAATTGACCTAGTGTTCATTTAATTCTATAATAATAAAAACGTTTGCAAAATTGCTGATTTGCAAAACCTCAATAGAATTGCAATTTGTCTAAGATATGATGTGGCCTAGATTTGCGATAGTTTTGACATGTAGACAACAACCAATGCCGTAAAGAATAATTATTTATTATCACCTAACTTTTATCTAATAAATTATTAACAATTATAATGTCACCGCGATATAAGAGGCAATTAATTATCATTCCAATTATTACGCGGAACTTGTCCAGACTATGTTAGACAAGAAAATTAGACCAGCTTTAGTATATCTAAAGTAAAGAAAGAGTAAAAGATGAAGAGACTATAGATCATAAGGACTGTAAGACAGTTAATTTAGCCTAATCTTGCTTAGACCAAAAAAACCAGAATAAGTAATTTTAATGTAGAAGTTTCCATATAATTTAGTTTTTAAATAAAATAAAAAAAACATTTTCACATAATGTTACTAATTCGAGCCCATAACACATTGTATAAATTTCATATAGAGTTTTAACCGCCAGTTGTTGCCAAAGAATTAAGTCTCGAGTGAATCGAGCGCTTTATAAACGTCGAGTTAAAATCCGACGTTGACTCGAGTTGCGAGTTCGGCATGATTTAATAACGATTTCGTGCTAACAGATCTGTAGGTATCCATATATCTCATTCAAACGCTGTTTTACTGCTCGATTTAAAAACGCTCGTGCGAACGGGGCCTTATACTATCATGTGTAAACTCTAAAATATTGTAAAATATAAACAAATGATTCAATACCACGTCATACACAATTATTATGGGTGTGACATAATTGTTTATAAGGCTTGTTGTATAGCAACAAGCTAGTTCGTCCCGAACGAAAGCGTTATTTTTACTATAATTGTATCTTATTCATTATTATTTTGTTCATTGGCGGGTATTCTCTTTGTTTAGAGGTGTATGCCTTTTCCTATTAACATGAAATCGGCAATTCTCCTTCCTCGTCAATTGCCTCCAAATAAGACCGGTCACGCAACGGACATCGTTGTCCCTTCTACTAGCAGTTAATCGTCTCTTCCCGAACATGGATAGACCTCCAGAATTCTATTGGCCCACAGATCATTAGTCATTCGACGTGTCTGACGTACATATAAAGGTGTGTCTACACTGTGGCGCGCGGGGAGAAGTGAACATTGGGTACTAGTCGATTTCTCAAAAAATTAAATTTCTAGAAAAACCGAACCATGTCAAATGCGAGTAATTAGATATTTATGTTAGTATTTACTGGAATGACCCATTATTAATAGTGTCCCACGATACTCATGATGATTAAGTACGAATTATATATTTAATGATGATGATGAAAAGTTTAAGAATTAAGGAAACGGTATTACTACAAACCACATCAATCTAAGCTAGTCATGTGGGTGCAACCAAGGTGTTTGCATTAAATCATCATTGTGATTATTCAATATTTGTTGTATCAATATTGTAAGTTTTAAATAGGAAAATAAACATTATGCACCCTTTACATGGTGGGATGGATGAGCTGTGCCGCTCTCCCGCCTGTGTTATAACCATTTTGCTTATTTCTTCTGTCAAACAGAGATGGGGAAGCACCGGCTTAATTAATGGCACTGAAACGCCCGGTATAATATGTTATTCATCAATATAAATATTTAAAAAAATCTAGAATATAAAAAAAATATATTTAAAATGATTGAATAAAATGTGTTATATTTTATTTTCATATCGTTTGCAGTCACAGCATTCGCTTTGTTTAAACTGCCAAGGCGAGGCAATAGATTTTCTCATAAAAAAAGAACAGTCAAAAATTTTGTTTTGTTTGGGAAAATATATCATTTTGTTTCCCTTCAGTTCTCTTTCTGTTTTTTTGTGCAAAAACTCCATTCCATTAGCAGGTGGTCAGTGGGTGTGCTTTCAAATGGGTAAATAGAGGCAATTTAGGACACCGAAGCCCCGACGGTCGGTCTGATCCAACACTTCGTTGTGGCAATTAGATTCAATTTGCGGTGTTCACTATGAATATGGACCCAAAACTCACATCTAACAAAGGTTTGCTTCTCTCAAAATTAGGCTAAGCGTAGGATGGGTGAAATGATTGCGTTAAACGCGATTGTACTTTCATAATTAGCGTTGTTTAAATTTATTTTACTTTCTATCTTTCTGGATCGATGCGTCATAGAGCGATACCTTTTATATCTTAAGCACCATTATCATTGTTATAACAAACCTTTTTGCGTCTGAGGCGTCTTCTTATGAGAATTATGTTTATATCTTATACTTTACTAAATATATAAAGCTGAAGAGTTTGTTTGTTTGAACACGCTAATTTCAGGAACTACCTATTGGTCGGATTTGGAAGATTCTTTCAGTGTTAGATGGGTCATTTATCGAGTAAGTAATATTACCCCACTGAGATCCCGATGTGAATCTTAGTTAATGCAGGCTATCCCGCGGAAAATAGCTAGTGTTATATAGATAATAATTTTTATAAAATATAGTTTAGACACGTTGGTTATATTTTTTACATTTTGAAAATGGATATTTTTATAAGCAGGAAAATAAGTACAATCTACATATATTATATAATTATTTAATGCTAGAAAAAATATACGCTCAGAAATCATAATATTTTTGTACTTTGTATTATAAGTAAATTTCAATTTTATTTTAATATTAATAATCTAAAAGTAGTACTCTTAATCTTTTAGTATTAAAATAATTGGAACCCGTTGTCTTTAGAAGTTAAAAACCCTTGCGCCTACGCACCTACTGTTCTTTTAATAGTTTAAGAACTCTATTTCAAAAGTTCTGTTTATTTTCATTTCTAAAATATTTTTCACATTTTGTTAGCGCCGATCAGGTAAATCAGTCATTCGTAGTCTATAATGTCATATCGAGCGCCATTTTGAATAATTTTAAAATATTTTTATGATAAAGAATAATTTTAATTGAACAATTATTTTCGTATACAAACAAGTTTCCTATATCAGTACCTAATGTTTATCCTTAATGAAGGACACCCACGATCATGCTCTTGATAATGTTCGTCAAGGGCGCATAACATCTGGTACTCTCCTTATTTGAATATTGCTTCATTAAAATTGCATGAATTCTATTATTTTCTATTATATCGTGTTAGAGCGTTTGACTAGATTTATTCTGTGGCTTCGCATGAGCTTTGTAATCATTGAATACCTTAAAAGTAGCTACTTTATGTATCATCATCATCATCTTTATCATCATCATCAGCCTCTATCCGTCCCCTGCTGAACATAGGCCTCCCTCAATGTTCGCCATATTGTAAGTATAGTCACGTGTAATAATATACCAATAATTATAAAAGGAATACGTATGTCACAAAGTACAAACTAAGTTTAGACGACCTAGGTAGGTATCTCTAGCCTTTAAATGTCAAAGTTGGGTCTTAACAAAAATAAGAATACTTGCATATTAGTTATAATAATAACTATGCAAAATACTTTATCGTCTATATATTATGTTCTATTTAAGTTGATTTTCCTATCGTTTTTTTTAAACTTGGACGCATTATGGAGATATTAACGCTAAAGTATACAGAAGTTATAAGCTATTGTAAGTTGATATAAATTGTTACGTTCACATATTAACAATTAAACGAAATACAGGTAAAAATAAAGTACATAGTTTATAGTATAATGTAGAATGATCTATTACTATACAAATTTAAAAAAAAAAGAATAATTTAAAGTATTTGGAAATGACATATAGAAATTTTTTGGTTCAAAAAGAGCACATCGCTTAAAATTATTTTTTCGTCCTTGATAAACAGTTTTTCATGCTTTTTAATCCTGATGTTACTTTGTTTTTTTACACATATCAATTAACATAGGTAATGTCATCGAAAACCGGTTTAATTTGGTACAAATTTCATTATGCAAATTACGGTAGTGCTTGTCAGAGCATGAGTGGTTAATTGAATGGTATAGTTTACGAACCATATTTATCGGACAATAGCCGTCCAGCCTATTGTTTAAGAACATGCAATGCAATGTGCGTAAATGCTCCCAATGTGATTTTACCGAACGTCTCTTATTTTTAGGTATTATAGGTTCTTACAAATACCTATGTCCTATATAGAATATAAGATCTAGGTATTAAGTATCATGTTATTTTTAGTAATTAAAAAAACATTTGCGTAAAACTTAAACACCGTTTTGCTTCGATTATAAACTGCGTTGTTGTAAGCAAAAGTGACAAAATAGTGTAATAGAAAATGTTTAATTGACATTGAAGAATTAAAACAGAAGAAAGAGACAAGTAATTATGCTATCGCTATAATTGTTCAGCTCTTTTCAGGATCCAGAGAGAGAGAGAGAAAGAGAGATAAACAAAATATGTTGGTTATTTCTTTTCTGATATCTATCTCAATGCTGTGGCTCTGTGGTTAATGGGAAGCTATAACTTCTAATATTGGGAAGGTTTTTTCCTCGTTTTCTCGCGTTTACTGTCTTTGACTTTACTTGTCTGTTTGGAAAATGTATTTATTTATAGTTGCTTTAGGGCCTGTTTCACAATCTCCTGATAAGTGCCGAATAGGCTATTGGCAACATATTTTACAGATACTCCATACTCTATCTGTGGAGATTGTGAAACAGGCCTTTAGCTAAGAAAAGATGTGTATTAAACACATAATTATTTTCGTCAAATGATAATTAGATTGATTTTCGGTGTTAATATTTTTTTCCTTGATAGTACTAATTAAGAATTCTATATCTCGATGTGATCCTCGGTATGTAAGGTTACTTAAGAGAATGTCATGTAAACATGAAGGGCCGACATGTCTCCCAATAGTTACAGGATAAATCTGAGGTTTATTCCCCAGTTAATTGGGTTTTTAGATCGATAGTTCTCCTTAAAGTGGATGTTTTAACAAGGCATTATTGTATGTTGGCGAGTATTCTTGAAGTAATATCGAGTGCCCTTGTGGTTTCTTGTTCAGGAAATTCATACAAATATTCAATTACATCTTAAGATATGCAATAGGATTATGGTTGACTTTGTATTCAAAGAATATTAAGATGATACAATATTTTGATTAATATACGAGTACATTTTTATGAAGAAATATTTAGATTAAATTTTATAATTATCTTCTTAAAACCAAATTTAAAGAAAATATAATTTGAAGAACAGAATAAGCTAAAGAATAACATTTAACAAATAAAATAAGCATGCTTCCAGAAAATTTTTAAAAGCTAATTTAAGTTAGTCTAACTTAGTAAATAATAATCATCACTGGAAAAATAGTTCTTGAGAAGTGTTCTTCAATGTTCATTTTAGTTTGTAAATGTTTCTGAATAATATAAGCATCTCACCAATTCGTAATCGGGAAACATCATAATATCTTCCATGTAATAAGTCTACTCTATGTTAGTAGCATATCGTGGTAATTTTTATAAGGAATAAATATCTTTTGCCCAAAGTCATCATCATCTATACGACCGGGGGGAACCTCTCGGTCACATAAAATCGGCGTAAAGTGACAGCTAAGCTGTCGCGATTCTTGCGGTTTGTGAGTTTCCGTTGGCCCATCGGGGGGATAATGAAAAGGTGGGCAATGCATCTGCATAATCTCTGGTTATGTTGATGTTAATGGGCGTCGATAGTCGCGAGGCTTCGACTGTTCGTTTGCCCTCTTATGATATAAAAAAAAATCCTTATTTTAAACTAACACAGTAGATTTCTAAGAGTATTACTACCTAAGCAACTTTTGCATATCAGTTAACTATTGAAACCTTCTATCAATTCAGAGTCAATGCACTTTAAGAAATGAGTTGATTGTTAAAATAACAGTTAATATTAATTAATAATGGTCATTATAATTTGTAATAGGCAACGGCTTATTTATCTAATTAAAATTCTAGCTAGCGGTACTAATTACGAGTATTAGTAATATCTTTTTATACGTTTTCTACGCCTGACTCCCTCCATACTAAAATGTACATGCGAATATAATGTACAATGTCTGCATATCTAAAATATTCGTGTTGGATACAACAATATTTTGTTAATCAAGAAAAAGATAGTAAAAAGAAACACATTTTTTTAATTCATATTGTATCATCGTAGCATCGGTAGATTCTACGCGATCGTAAAAATTGTCATCATTTGATACGGATTCCTTGCCACTAGCATCCAACACGGATCGGCCATCACAGGGTGAAACTAACCGGCTCACCTCACACCCGATGAAGCATTAAGGCCATTAGCATAGCTTCAACTGAAAAAAAATGACGGATCGGCCACAGCACGTAGATCTTCTTCCCATCTGCTTATTATTGGCGAACCAACACTTCGTCTACCTAAAGGGAGGTTTCCAGAGAGCTAAAGACACCTATAATAATACCAAATGGAGGATAAACTCATTTAAATGACACTGGGCTGGTACTTATGAGTAGGTACACGTGGCCGAAGGGCCAATAACTTCAAGAGATTAAACTATAATAGTATTAAATATTAATAAATAAAATAATTAAAATTAGTCTTCGAATGAATTAATGTGTTTTGTTTATAATATTATAACACCTTTTAAAACCTATTTTTACATTATTAATACATAATATTATGACCATCAACTATAATCATATACCACGTTTTTATTCTTCTTCTTCTTTCACTTTGGCTTCCTGAAGGATTTGCCAAACCAATACCACGTTAAGATGAATGTCCATCTTCACTGTTCGTGTAGTATGTCGGATTAATTCACAACTATTTCTTTGTACCGTCATAGTTTTGAGTGAACACTCTGTTGATTCAGCGTACATAGCTCCTGTACTTAACAGGAGCTATGTAGGTACTTTGAAACTGAGTACTCAACACAAACTTTGCTATTAGATTATTTGAACAAGGTAAATACCAAATAGTTTGCAAACGTGTTCAAGCTAGACTTTTGAGTATTAATGGTATTTTTTTATTGAGTATTAATCAAAACCACTTGCTTTCGATCAACTGTAGTATGGAGCACCGGATCGCAGACTATAAGACATTTTAAACGATCTAGCAGCAGGGTAACATATAATTTAATTTTTACACATAGTATATAATGGATGAAAAACACCATCCTTTGAAGAATGTTTAAATATTTTCAGTAGGTATGTATATGAAATACGGTATGTAGTAAGAATTATAATTGATTTTAATTACTACTATAAATTATTTTTAAGTAGGTATGCAACTTTAAAATAATTTATAGCGTCCGAATATAAAAAGAAGTATTATAAAATGATTTTTTTCTTTTTTTTTTGAAATACTAATAAAATTGTCATGCATCAGTTGGAACGTTAGCATGGTTTTAGTTTATTGCAGTCAATACTTATGTATTGACTATTATATGACTGTATAAAGAAATATCTAAACGGTAATTAGTTATTTCTTAAGCTTTAGTCGTATAAGGTTGCTTGCGTTACATGATTTTCAGATCATTTTGCATTGGAATTATACATAGAGTCTTAATTATTAATGTTTTGTGTCATAATATTACATTGTTTCATTCAACTTCTATTACATAATAGATTAACACATGATATTATTATCTGTTAGCAACATATAGCTAGGCATAATATAAACTATCAAAATATTTTGACGGCATAACTAACCCAGGACTCATTATATTTTTAATCCAATAATGTTCAACGCCAGGTTGATATTATGCTAATCAAGTTATTTGCAAAATTCTACGGCTTCAGCATAACGCCATACATCGAAAATTATTTACAAATGGCGTTTTGCTTAAATGTGGTTTTGCCATTAAAATGTGCTAACGTCAGTAATTTATATTGGCGGTCAGGCATTTATCGATGTAATAAGGCTTCGTACGTATACGTAATATACGTACACGCGGATAGAAAATGTTAAAACAGACTGTTTTTTTTTTAATGAAAATTATAAACGGAGACTGTATACAGCTACTTCAATTTACTATACAATTTAAATAATATTTATTGTATTAAATATATTACTTTAAATGTGTTTTTTTCCCTTGTATTTTGAAGGTTGCATAAAAATTTTGTTTTATTTTATAATTTAACTTTGCGTCCGATTAATTAATATACCCTTGAAAATTATTATTTTGAATTTTAAATTATATTTGGAGCACTGGAAAATCAGTTTCATCATCAAGCAGTTACAAGTCGATAACATCTACCAAAAATAATAACTAATCATACTGTCCAAAAGATTTACCCCGGTAAATCCTATTAACTTCCACATATCTTATGTGGTCGGAGTTTTGAAACTCGAAGGTCTTTGAAATGTAATAATTGGAAACTGGAAAAGTTTGTCCAGAGTTATTTACGAACTTAAATGCGGCATAAGCACATGATCTGATTAAAGAGCGACGCAGAAGGGAACTCGAAGTATTTTAGCAAAGGTTCTTGATTTTACGTCTGTGTTTTGAATTATTTTGTTTTACACGAAGGCAAGAAGTTTTAAGTAAATATTTTATACCGATATTATGAAGTAATGATTTTTATTCTTTTTGTACACTAATATTTTAAAGAGGAAAACTTAGTTTTTTTGTTTGGTTGTAATGAATAGGCTCAAAAAGTACTGGACCGATTTCAAAAATTTTTTCATCGTTTGAAATCTACATAATTCACGAGTAACATAGGCTAAATTTTATTGTGGAAAAAATAGGGTTCCGTAAGATATTTGGGCTTTTCGGACACAAGGTGTAAATCTTAGATTACGCAGGAGAAGCTACGGGCAACAGCTAGTATATTATATAAATCATTTTTATAAAAATGTATTCATAAGCGTATTATTATCTGTAGACTGACGAATAAAGGTTGTTTTCAATTCAATATGATTTTGCCGTAGTCTATAAAACAAATGAGATTCCAATTTCCATGGAAATGTTCAAAAAGAAATATGTACGTAGCAAAGTAACCTTTAGCAAAGATTAGTTAAATCATTGTATGCTTTAATACAATTATAATAAAAATAATAATATATAATTAGGTTTGTCTTTGCCGAATTGAAGAAGACCTACATTCAGGTAAAGACTGATGATGATGATGATGCAATATAAAATATTATTGCAATATGTGCCATAATATGTAGGCGGATATATTATTATGAATAGATATGAATATCGCCTGTATTTGTTTAGATAAAGCATTACCATAACGCAAGGTTAGATACTTGCGTAAGAGCCTAGATTCAAACCAAAACAGGGTTTAATTCACACTTCATTGTCTGTTTGAATGCTGAAAAAAAATGTTGGCCTTGTCGCCACCACAGGTGACGCAGATGGCACCAATTTTTGCATCATACTTAATACATTGCTTCTTTTGTTCGATGCTAATAAAAGAGCATCGTATCAAAAAAGAAATGTATTACGCAATTAATAATAATTTGTTCCTTGGCGTAGCCCCGCCCACTGCAGACACGCGTTTCGCTAAATCTCCGCGCAATTCGATTTCTATGGTCAACCGGCAAAAGAAATTAAGGTAATATTATTATTAAAAACCAATAAAATACTAACACAAAAGATGTAATAACAGACACATGAGCCTACAAGGGAATTAGGGGCTAAACTGTGGGCATCACGACATGATAGCGCCACGTCACGGCATCCGAGTTGCTTTTACGGCAAAGGATGCATTATATCATACTAGCAGCGCCCCGCGGTTTCATCCGCGTATTTCCCACTCCCGTGAGAGTACGGAGATAAATTATAACCTATGTGTTATTCTGATGTATAAACTGTATTGTTGTAAAGTTTCATTAAAATCCATTCAGTAGTTTTTGCGTGAAAGAGTAACAAACATCCTCACAAACTTTCGCAATTATTAGGATAAGCTTTAAGGAAGTTCTTGTGATATGGTGTAAGTAATATATTAATAACAAGCGAGTCTACACGCTTGGCTGGTTTTGTCATGAGAGCACGTCACCTTTCGCATGATGGTTGGCAATGATATGCGATAACCGTCTCGCGTGGTTACCCCCAAGCTTGAAAGTCTGAGAAGTGCTCCCTCCAACTCCCGTTATGAATATATTTAATAGTTGTTGCCTGCGTGTGTTTAAGTTTATTTTTTTGTTATATTTTGCGCTCATAATGATTTCTTAATACAGAAACTTAATAATTATTTTGAAGCTTCTATAAAAGGCTTCTCCATAGCCTATCCACCTTCATAAGGTCATGCCAGTGCTTCATTGCAGTCGAATTGGGCCGGTACGACCGGGGTGGTACGTTTCGCTCACATAATACCGGCGTAAAGTGACGTACACCCGTATTCACAAACAATACTTTGAGGTGTCACAGTACTCCCGAACGCACAGGGTCATTCAAACGAATTCATAGACACTACCTAAATGAAATCCGCAACTGTGCGTCTGTCAAACCCATATAAAACCCGACAGAAACCTTTTGACACCAGGAACGCATAGATTGAAGCGTTTATGTATAGTATTGTTTAATTACTTAGCCAAGCACGCTTTTCGAATACGGGTGAAAGAGTAGTTTGTGAGCTTCTGGTAGCCCACTGAGCCGCCGCGGGTTCAAAATTCGAATCAAGCCGAGTGCAGATAAGATTTATATAATGGTTATTATTTGGATAGTACTCGTAACACAAGTTCTTATAAACTTACCACGGGCCTTGGTGGTTCTTGGATAATATTGATTTCGTCACAAAAATTTTTTTTTTTGCAACATAATATTGATAGGTATCTGTAGAGTAAAAAAGTAACATTAAACGAGACAGAGTTACTTTTGTGCACCAATAATATCGTTATGGACTATGAGTAATTAATGTATTTTTCTAAATTAAAGGCAGTTTTGAGAAGGAATAATTTTGTCCTAGAACAAATATTTTAAAAGCCGGTAATTATTGCGGTCTTATTCCTTTGACTAACTCCCTATTCAAGAAAATAGAGAAGCATTCTCCGTTCACCATCCATTGTCCCTGTTAAGGCTAGAATTACTCGATCCGTAGTAAAATTTTTCAAGCTTGTGTAATTGATTACCGTGCTGGGCTGGATTTTATTTCGCAAACAAAGAAGTCTTAAATACAGTTTCTGTTATAATTAAATGTTTATCATCATCATAAACCTCTATCCGCTGAAGAGAGGCCTCCCTCAATGAACGCCAAGACGGCTGATCCCTTGGCACTCCACACCGGCTACTGCACCCCCGCGGAGTACGTCTTTCCACTTAGTTTCTTCCCATTTCCATAGAATGTTGAATGTTTATAGGAATTTAAAGCAATATATTCATTAGATCAATATTTTTTTATAGACATTGTCATCAAAAAATTTCTTTATTAAAAAGTAAGATAAAATTCTAATGAATTTTATAAAATCTATAAAAGGCTATTTAATATCTACAATTCCTTTAGAAGATAAAATATCTGTAGAATTTTTCCTTAAGACTTTGCTCTATATATTATGCGAGATCAATTTATTCTCTAGGATGTGTTTTTATGTTATATTATTACTAACGCGGAAAAACCGACCTTGAAGTTCTATTGTTAAGTTACTTGCTTCACTACGTACTCCTATATTATGGCTGTATTTTGCTCGTTTGAAATGTATACTTAGAATATGTAACACATAATAATTCAGATAACGCCGGAATTCTTAAACGCCACTTAAATATTTGAGGGCTTCGTAAACTACTAGGCACGCCTTAAATCCGTATGTCATCAAAATGTAAGCAGCTCCCAAAATATGAGTTACGTTTGAATATTCGGGCATAAGTCTTTTTTCTTCTTCTTTTTATTCACATCTTTGTCTTGTCCGTTATTAGCGTTCATTGAAGGAGGCATATTTCAGTGGACGCATAAAGGATGATGATGATGATGATAATTCTCATCCTTCTGTACACGACAGGATTAAAATAAGCAATCATAATAGGCAGAGAGATAAGGACGAAATACCTTAAGATAACTAAATAATCAATGTAGCCCATTATTAGTTAGATGTCCCCTGGGAATGACCCCTGATGAGCGAGAGCCTGACTTATACAAAACAGTGTAGACCTCGGTGTTATGTTTACCGTAGGTTTATCTTTATTTATAAAATATATTATGCAAAAATATATTTTATAAATAAAAATATTACTATCAAAAAAAGCATATATAAACGGTCGAATTGAGAAACGCCTCCTTCTTTGAAGTCGTTTAAAAATAGGGGTTGATCGTAGAGGAGTGAAAAAACATTGTGTGTATTTTTGTATGTCGTATCGTTCAAAAAGTTTTAATTAAAAAGTTTGTCAATAAAATTAAAAAAAAATATATTTTGGGGTGGGTTACCCTTATCATTTAGGGGGACGAAAAATAGATTTTGGCCGATTCTCAGATCTACTGAATATTCATATCAAATTTCATAAAAAAGTTTAATTACGCAGCCCGTGACACGAGAACTTTATACATATATTCTTAGACATAAAATATATATGCGAAACTATGCTACGATATACAGTCCATAGTATTTACACCGATATCGCTAAGCTGTGTCAAAGCCGTACCAATTGAAATCATAATTAAGACAGATGGTTAGTACGCCCTATTTATCTTGGTATTAGTTTCGAAAGGTGTGGATTTAGAAAATCTATACTTGTCGCGGCGTGAATAGATTTCCTCGAGTATACCGGCTGTCTATTGGCTAATTAATGTTGATTACATCACATGCCAGCTAATATAGGGTCTATTAGCTCTTAGAAATTTACCGACACAAATCAGTTTAATTGATTTGACTTTTGTGACCTCAGAACAAGGCTGCAAGTGGAAAGAATGATGAGTCCAGTGAAATAAACCATTATTATCTATGACTAGCAGCGCCCCGCGGTTTCGACGTACTTCCTACGTCTGTGGCAATACGGGAATAAGATATAGCATTTGTGTTATTCTGATGTGTAAGCTAAGCTAAAATGAATTTAGTAGATTTTGCGTGAAAGGATAACGAACATACATCCATACATTTTTACAAAATTTCACATTAAGCATTAAGCGACCTTTTATGTATTTATTACAATATTCAAGTAAGAGGGTTGCGCATGCGCATGCTTGGGAACCACTATTTTGACTTAAAAAAAAATGAAACAGCTATTCTGTATTACGGAAAATTCGCACTTAAAATAAGCACGGTGAAAAAAAATCTTTCGGTTTACTAGCCACGTCAACAACTTACGTTCAGGTGAATTTCCAGTCGTTTTGAGTGAAATTTTCCAATTGATATCTAAGTTAGCTTAGTTCGAATATTTTAAAATTTTAATTTAGAATCGCTTCCATGCATCGTCGCAATTAAAATTTTATTCGAGTAATATTATTTAGAAAAGTTTGTTTGCGTTGAACCATTGTGTTTTTCAAACGAAAACATTGATTTATCGCTGTGAGGCGGGGTGAAAGGAACTTCTGCTGAAGAAAATTATGTTACGAAACAATAATAAATCACCAACATAGCTTATTCAGCGTAGTTCTCTCTCATTTACCCAACACATAATAAGAATTGCTACTCTTGACCCCTGTCCGGTTGTCAGAACCATTTGAGATAAAACTGTATTTAATAACTTTATTGCGTGTTTTTAAAATTGCTGATGACTAAGATGAATGCGGTTTCGTCATGTCGTATTTAATATGGTATTATTAAAAAATAATAATTTTAATTATAAAAAGGTCTCCCTTTACATAAAATATCATACAACATAATTAAAAATATAAATTTATCTACAAAGGACTTGCTTAAATGTAATCAATTTAAGTTTGTACTAAAGTGGTTTTATCTTATTTTAATAAACATATATTAATTATATGTTCTACAATCCCGTGTAAAAAGAAAAGCTGTGAAAATAGAGATAACACCGAATAAACAGAATAGGTACATTATATTATGCTCTATCAAAAATATGCCTTTGTAGAAACTAATAAAAATTTTAAGAATTAAATAAGCGTCATTTTTTTTGCGACATTATATAAGCATTATCGTGGTATATAATCGACTGTTTTACATCTTTTTACCTTTGCTAAGCAATATACTTAACGTTCCGTCTTTATAAGTATACAAATGTCTGCATAACATGAGTTTTGTGGTACAGCGGCTGGTCAAAGTTAGATGATGATGATGATAATTATTCCAATGAACATTTAACAAGTTTTTTTTGCTATAATAAAAGTTGAAACGTTAGCGAAACCATATAAGTGTATGTGTGCCGTATACGCTAAACTGGAAAAGAATTTAAATGTAGATTAATTATGCCAACAAAATATATTACTATTCAAGTTTCTTTTACTTTAGATATTTTTCGAAAAAGTATCAAGTTGTTAAAATTATGTTTTCTTTTCCAGGATTGGATCTGCAGAACATCAACTCGCACTAATGAATACAGATGTGCTCGAGCTTTGATACTACCAAGAAACAATTATTTGTTTTCCCGTTTACCGTAAAACAATTTTATATCATTAGTCAATTAGAATAATTAAATATATCACAACGAGCGTAGTGTTGCGCCGTTGTCGATACTTTGATATCGATCCGCGTCACCCGCGCCCTCATTTCCTGTCGCTGCAACTGTCAGTGCTCGCCGGAGTCGTGCGACTCGGCCGGCACGCCCCGACACAGCCGTGGATAACCTCGGCCAAAGCCCACTCCCGGTGAAGAGGCTGCACGAAGCGCTACAGAGTGCGCAAGTGAAGCGCCAGCGTCTGTCCCCTCCGTACCCTGCACCTCCAGCGCCCCTTCACCCCATCCATCAGCTCGCTGTGCACCAACACATCAAAGTTCAGCAAAGTATCGTGCAACAGAGCATCGTGCAGCAGCATCAATTGAACCTGGCCCATCAGTCGCTGCAGAACTTGCAAGCGCAACAAAGTCTGCAGGCGGCACAGCAAAGCCTCCAAGCCGCTCAGAGCCTGCAGGCTGCGCAAGGGCTACAAGCTGCACAAAGTCCTGTACCCACGGGAGCAGGGAGCCAGCAGACAGTAACATCACAAGGCACACTGGTGCCGCCGCAGCAGCCTTCGCCACGGGCCGCGTCACCACAACACAAGAACATGGAGCTTGCGTTGTGTCAAAGCATGGATTCCGTTAACACAGCAACTACTGAGGAAGAGGTGAGTTTGTTGTTTTATAATTTTGAATATTCATGCATTTTTAAATTTAAAACCTGATTGAAATCTAAGTATGCATGAGCCATACTATATTAGTCTATGTCCACTTATTTCAACTCCTTTTACGAATGTTTGCACACTGTGGCACAGAAATACAGCTGTATTTACAAATACATGGAAAGGAATCCTTAACAAACGAGTCAGTAACATTGAATTTTGGCAGGTAAAGTTCACCTGTATTATAACTTACATCCGCTAAGAAAGGTGTTCCCATAATCTTCTCATGAACTATAAGGCAAACTTGGAAAAACTTTCATACGCAAGGCACGAGGAATCTACTAGCGCGAATAATTTAGATACATAATTTTAGAAACAAAGTTTCGAGTAATATCAACGCATCACTATACAATAACGGGAGTTTTGTATATACAGAACACGTATTTATTGTAGGAAAACTTAAAAAAATATTAGAGAAGTTTTTTTCTCGACGACATGCAACTTTTGAATATGCGGTCATTCTAATTTAGTTAACGTGGTAAGCTATATAGTTAATAGAGACAAAGACACGCAAGGAATAGAGGAGATTGGCAGAAAGAGAGTCCAGCTGCCAGGGTGTGCAACAAAATAGAGTAATTAATATATTATGTACCTACACATTAATGGATTTCAATATTTCACGTTCAGAACTTTATACAACAGATTGTATAAAGTACGTTTTCATTTAACAGGATTGGTTGTAAAGTTGTACGCATAGTGAAGTTTATAGGGAAACTGTTGAGAGTCTCCTTAAAGAAATTGCGATAAATTCTTCAACGTAAGCCGTTTGCGAGCCGAGAAGTGGCTCGAGTTTGTATTGGTAGAGACAAATACACTACATATCGTATTGCGAGCTATCGAGTGAGAAAGCTTTTTAATTTGTTCGCTTTTTACTGTAACCTTAGTACTAACAGTGTTTCTGACGTTTTGTTAAACGGATTTATGTAGGGTTTTATCATATTTGTCCCTACGTTGTGTTTTGATTTACCCGATCTCTTGAGTCTTGTCAAAATCATACTTTGAAATGAACGAAAAGAAACATTTTTAAAAGATTTTTATCCCTAAATCAAATAAAATATTATAATTATTGCTCTGATATAGGGATTTGAGTGAATTGCAAAAAAAAAGTATCATTTATTAAAATTTTGGCATTAGATTTTTATTGGTCTATTATATATTTTTTATTTCAATGTATTTGTCCTCGACATTTTTATATATATTTGTACTTAGTTCCAATAATTACTTTGATTTTGTTCAGGTACCTACCGCGCTTATAGTTTTATACGAGACCCCAAACTGTCGCACGGTGATGATAGATAAAGATCAGAAAAATCTGATTTTTTAGATGTTCTGAATTCATGCATTTTTTGGTAAAATATTAAAAAAAAATCAAATTTGATTTAGATAAGCTTTTGTAACAATTGTTATCATCGTGAATATGTTTGACAAACTTAATTTTGATTGTATAATATTGCGTATAACAGTTAATACGTGAAAACAAAATTACATATGAATTTCATCAGTCAAAGCGATGCATACGGGCATTAAATATTGATAGAGTTGAAAATAATTACGGGCACTCGCCCAGTGCCGTGTTTGGAAGTTAATGTTGGTCTGCATCACTTTGATGTGAATTCATGCACTAAGCAAGCAAGGAAGGATTATGGAGAAGACCCTTTGCTTACATAGCGTAGGTGCAATCATTCAAGCGGCTGACTACGTGGCTCAGTGCTCAGTTGTAGCAATCGGGCTTAATCCTTTATCCACATTAGGTTCTACGTATTTTGTAGGGCGCCTTATTAAAAAGTATACTATAATTTGACCAAGCCGAAGAATAGAGAACCAAAGGTTCTTTGAAAGCGCTCATTTTCGAAACTACATGCACGATTTGAATTTTAATTTGAAATTTAAAAACATTAAAATCCCATCATCATCATTATCATCAGGCTTTATCCGTCCACTGCCGAACATAGGCCAAGACGACCGATGCCTTGCTACTCGCATACAACGCGGACGCAGCCACTGCCTTAAAATCCCATACTGAATTATAATGAAACAAATTTACAGATTTTATCGCGGCTTATTAAGTTTTTACAAACCCGACGTTTCGGACGGATGCCTGTTTAGTATTTCAAATTTAGAATAATTAAATTACTCCCATTTTAATATTAAATTTTGGGATACTTTTTAGCCTAGATAATGTTTAAATTACGATTGTGTAATAATTTTGTAACTCAACTACATTCCATTCTAAAACGCTTGTCAGCTCCCTCAGTACAACATGTGATTTTAAGCTCTGGTAGTGTAAGTATAAGGGTGTATTCCTAAAGTAAGTATTTGTAATGTTGGAATGTTCAAATTTCCAAGCTTGCTTAAGTTGGATCCTTTTAGATGTGTCTACTTATGGTTTAGAGTTATGACTGTCAAAAGTTTAACATCTGCGTACCACCAGTGTATGCTGGCTTTACATGTTTATGTATATGATGAATAACTTAGCTGAGTAATGTACACAATATTTCACTTAGAACACGATTCTTATTAGGTAGAATATAAAATGATATACGCTCGGTTTTTGTAAAGTACGCACAACGAAATAAAGTTATTTATAACGTTGCATTATTTACATATTATGGAATCTAAGATAGAGTTAAATAATTAAATAGTATCGCAAATAAATTGTGTAAAAAGAAAATGTGTAAATAATTCAGAATAGTATTAAACTCAATATGATCGCGTATTGCCCTTATTCTTATTGATACTGTCCTAAAAAAAAAGTGCCACCAAATTTCTGGAAAAAGGCGCATTAAAAACCAATCAATGAAGTTTTACAGTATAAGTATATATATATATATATATATATATATATATATATATATATATATATATATATATATATATATATATATATATATATATATATATATATATATATAAACACGATAATATTCTGCCTCGCGTCACTCAATAAAAAAATATCAGTATAACTTAACTCTCTTCTTAATTGAAAAGTCATTTCGTTTTCTCATTCATTTCAGCTGTTGGTCAACTAATGAAATGCAATTAAATATTTCAATCTTATGTAAATCATAATTTATTATGCTATAAAATTATAACACTGATCATCTTTCTCACGTGGTAATTAAGTGAATTCTTCTCACAGAGTCAACGCTATTGAAATCGTTACCTACAACAATTTTAATTTTCCGTTCACTACTTGTCGATCTATCTGTCTGTCAAGTTTACCAAGTAGCGAGGACGTTACGGCCCTGAGACTAAATATTAAAAAGTAATCTAATCTAATACAATAAAAAAAAAATTAAAAATACAATCTGTTGAATAAAAAACTGCATAAAAATAGATAAAAATGTCTTCACACAATCTAAGATTTTTATTACCTAAGATTTTTTTTTACCAAAAATATTGTATCTATTTCGAATAATATTGTCAAATAGTCAAGAGAAAAGTAAAGCTGCCAACTACAAGTATTTACGTACTTACATGGTAGCTTTGAAGACCAAAATTGTACTCACACTTTGTTTTTTTTTTTAATTTAAATAAATTATCATTATTATTATTAATGAAATATATTTTTAAAATAGTGTGTCGTTAATAGACTAGCAGCTTATTTTTATTTTTTATTAGATATTACTTATGTACTGTATTGTTACATTATGAATCTTGTCCTGTCTACTTTTGGAATAATATTTAGTATGATTGAAATTCTATATTCAGTCTAGGAAGATACTTACGCATATTTTTGTTACGTTCACATAATATACTTTACGTTCATTTTTTTGTCGTAAAGTCCTTCTAATCCATCTAAAATATACTTGGGTCAATAATTTCCAGCAGTTCTATGCGGACCGATTTAAGTTATTTAAGACAAACTTGTTAACCTTGTTTTACTATATTATTGTTATATTTCAAAGTATAATAATAATTTAGTCTGATTATTAAAATATTTATTTTATGATCGTTATCATTCAATTACCTTTATAATTATAATTTTTCTTATAATGTAACAACTATTGGCGCGCATTGGTAGTAAAATGGATTGGAAGTAAAGCAGACTACAAACGGCATGACGCTGTAATTTTCCTTACTAATTATTTCCTCTTTAATACAAGAATATACTAGAGTTTTGATACTAGATATTTGACATCAGCCAGTTGTCCGTGTCGTGACGGTTAACTTCATATTTATTTAATAGTTTTATTGTTTTTTTTAATCAACTGTCTATTACGATTCAAAGAATCGATGAGTTGATTTATATTATTCGATAATAGTGGCAATAACCGGTCGTATTGTGAGAGGCAGGGGGGTGTGCGAGTGGCGAGCTGACGACTTGGCGCGACTAGAGGCGCCTTCGAGTCTGGCGCCGGTCGACTTTATTTTACTTTCATTTCATTTCTACGTACGTTTTTAATGCTTTTTTGACTTATGGACTTTGCAACTGTATTTTAAGTATTGTATGCCATTAACTCAAGAGTTTCCTGTAATTATGTTGGCAGAATTGTCATTGATAAATGTTCTTTCAGCGTTGGTTTCAATTAGAATAAAGATTTAAATTATCTTTTGTTGTTTTGTGATTATCAATGTCTAATCTAGTTTTCTCAGACCTTGCATCTGAGACGTTATTAAATATTTGCACTGATTTAAGTGTAAAGACAAGTTATTCTGGTTTAAAAAGTAAACACGAAGGGAAACCGCACTTTCGTTGCCGCAGCGTACATTTCGACACCCACATTTCTTCGTAGAGTTGTAGACGAATTCCGGCGCCGGCGATAAGAAAGTTCGAGAAATAATAAATATGTGGCTGCCAATGATATTAAATATACACATCAAATGTTAGTAGAAGTTTGAAGCGTAAGAGTATTATTATATAGTAGCAGATATTATTTTATATTTTATTTATTATATATATATGATTATATTATATACTCGTGTTTTAAGAATTTAAAATGGTATAGAACGATAAAGACAACCGCAACAATTTTTATTATAAAGTTTAGGGGTTGAAACTTATATAATATATAATTTTTAATTATTACGAAATTAATTCGTCATTAATTGATTTTATTTAGTAATATAAGGCTAAACAGAAAATGAAATATTAGGTATATATACGCTCAATTTAAGCTTGAAAAATAAAACCAAACTGAATAATCAACCAAACTGAACTGAATAAATCACCAAATGCAATATAGGCACTTCTTATTATAATCTACTTTAAAAAGTAACTCGTATTAACTTATGCAGATTTTACACTGTTTATAATATTTTCGCTGTTTTTTGTTCTGGTACAAATTTTCCTTAAAAAGCGTCTATCTAAGCAGTGGTCACTTCAACTAAGTTTTATAAAAGCCAGATATAGTAAATAGAGATGGCAGACGCATTGTATGAGTCAGATTTTGTCTCGACTTGTGTGTGGACTTGTGTGCCGACCAGCGGTCGGATTTGTCGCGAGACTCGGACAACAGGCTGCGTAGACAGCACCTTTAAGGTTTCCTGAAACCTACAACAACTTTTGTTTCAGTTTGTTCAAACTTGGCAATATTTTTGCTGTCGTTTTACTTTTTCACCCTTTGGACTGTATGGCTGCATCGTAATGTTATCTACGATTAATGTTTAGTTCAAATAATGTTGTTTTTACTCTGGGGTTTAGAATCGATGCATACTTATTATAGATAATTTTTTATTTATATGTTTGTCTTGATAGTTATTTTATGGTAGAATTTTTTAACAATGAAGTGTTATATTACTTGTACTTATTAATTATACTACTACTTATTAATATTATTGTACTGAAAAACAGTTTTTTATAAGAAGTAACTATCGTGATTAATACACTTTTAATCTATATTTCAGACATACTATACGTGTATATAATGTATCATGCATTAACTAATATATATTAATAAAGCAGAATACAATTTTAATTGGTATATAGAAAATATACTTGCATAATAATATTTTGATCGTATGCTAAAAAGACAATTTCAATTTCGATTCCGTCTTAAACAAAGTCTGAAACAAACGTCTCCATTTAAGAATAAAATTATTACCTCACTCGAACTCAATCGGCGAGATACTCTGAAACGATTTTTAGTGAAGAATTTCCGTCGAGTGGAATTTAGACACCTCGGCTCGACTGCTTCAACAGTTTGTCCACCTAATTTGTTCGTCGCCGCTCGACTGTAAAAACAAATAGCTGCTCCCGCATCCCCCTCCTAACAGATAGAGACAGATATATTCGTATTAAATGAAGAAAAAGGAGAGATAGTTATCCTAGGTTTCCCCTTTGTCGCATGAATGAGTGATCGCTGCTTAAGTTCAACCTTTTGTCTAGCTCGGGACCAATCTTGTTTGTCTGATGTTGTAAAGAGGTTCCTTTGTAATAATTAATCGAGCTTTCTCTAACCTTCTCCGCTTTACATTACTTGCGGGAAACTTTTAATTGAATGTTGGATGATTTAGGCTTTTTGACGGGAGTCTTGGCTTGAATATTGGAGCTTTTATTTTACCTGTTATTCTGTTGTGCGCACGGAAATTCAGCGGTTATTACTTTTTATTATGAACGGAAGTAGGTTTTTATGAAAGTTTAACTCAAAGCTATTTTCCTATTTTGTTTCAGCGTTTTTATATAAAGATTTCTTGTTAATGCAGTAACGAACTCGTGATTCATGTCCCATTACCGTCCCTTCGCTGGTCTCATGTTAATGCGACCTCAAAGCACTGCGTCTAACAGCCTCATTATGAGGGGCCTGTAATATCGCCATTAAAAAGTAGTTGACACTCTGTTTCGGAAAAACTGCGTGAGCTATCTCCGTAGACGTTTTAATTTTAAACTTGCGCGTTATAATTTACTTACATATCAATGATAACATTAAATAAACGTTTATCATTTATTTTATTATAAAATTAAATACAGTTTGAAATTCGTTTTGTATGATTTTCAGTTCAGCTTAGATTGATCTATTGCTTAGTATTATATAAAATAGTTTATCTTAAAGTGTTATAAACTAACATTGTTACGAACTATTCATTTAACGCGCCAAAATAAATTCAGAATACTTACATGAAATATGATGATGATGATGATGATGTTGTTGTTGATGATGATGATGACAAAATATAGAATCAGTAGGTATCTCGTAATAAATACAAGGCATTGATGAGAGATGATTTTCCTTCCTTTATGACACATAATTTAAATCTTCGGTCATTGGAAAATCTTTATAATATTATGTAATATAGATATCTGTATTTCTTCTTTCTTCATAATCTTTGGATTTTATTTTATGTCACAAATATGTAGAGCTGATTGGATTTGTTTAACACTTTAGATTGATTTATTCACTGGTATTTTAAAAGCATTTCGAGGTGCACGTGGCTAAGTAATAACAGCCGCGCAGATCGATCCATCAGATTAAGCTACGCTTACTGTGGTTGGTCCGGTGGCTTTCACCGAGACTCATGTCAATTATGGATTTTTGACAGCCGTTATGTGTCGTCAGAAACCCAAAAGTCTGACAAGTCTTTACCACAGGGTACAAACGTATTATCCAGTTACTGGGCTGTGAAGGTCAGATAGGCAGTGGCTTCATTTATAATACTGGTATTCAGCTAAATCCCGTTATACTGAAAGTCGACCTCAAATAAAGTTATAGAGAAAAGGCTTCAAAAATTTCGTAAGTAAGCCCATGAGGATTATGGGTCTTATATATATATAAGAAAAAAAGGAAATAGTTAACGAGAGTATTAAATAGCGCACTTAACCTTAAAACATCTGTTGGGTGAGGACCGAAAATACAACACAATATGAAACCTTAGCTAATATCAAGTTCATCGGAATAAGGCCATAAACTGGAGCGCCCAATAAGTAGTCGACGCTCATTCTAACGTTTGCACCTCGGATTACCAGTGGTTTGTGTAAACAGGACTAAATCCTCTTTACACGTGAAAAGAAACAAAATGGACACTGGCAAATTAAATCGAATCGAAGCTGCGAAAATGCGAACGTAAAATTCAAAATACGTTTTAACGATTTTAACTGAACTTTGAGTCCTACTAAGGGCGGGTTGCATCGACCGATTTTAACGAATATGTAATCGTTAAAGATGGCGGTAACGAACGTTAGTGACCAAAGAGCGTTGTTTTTTAATAGATGTTAAAATTTAACGAAGTCTTACGTTAACAGATGATTTGAAACAACCGACTGTAGTTTTCAAACAGGTCCACTGAGTTTAATGCGTTTTTAAATGATAGCACAACAGTCGTTCTTAGATATAAGTTATCAAAGTCGTTTTAGTCACTTTATGGGCATTATCGGCTAAATTCCTCGAAATCAGGCGAGAAGAGTGTTGGGCCATAGGGCCATATCACCTATGCCCGGCTGGTGAACTTCACACACCTCCGAATACTTTTAATCATGTTAATCAAAGTAAATATAGACATTTGATTTATTTTCATTTCTTATAAATAATTTATCACAACTGATTTATAATAGTGTAATTATTGGATGCTAAAGTAATGCGCTAAAAACGTAAAACAAATTTTATATTTAGAATATACCATTTTTAAATTTCCTATATTTAGTTCTACATTATCATCGTAACAAACGCGACACGTGAGATTCATTAAAGCGTTAATTGCAGCTATAGGAAACACAAATTAAAGTTTTAGTTCGGATAACAGCGTTTAGTGTGTACTAGCTGCGGTGTAATTGCCGAGAAGTAATTAAGAGTGGTTGTAGAATACAATAAATACCTACTAGAGGTATTTATTCTGTATAAGCATCTTGGCATCTCGCCAGAATAGACGCGAGCGTTCATGAATTTGTACGTTACGAATCAGCGTACAAAATCGATGATAAATTACGAGCATAAAAAGGTCTGAGACATAGCGTAGGTAACGGACTAGGCTCAGCGAGCGAACAATGTCGCCCGGGACCGAACGAACCGTGGGTATAATAGGAAATGCAGGACGAAAAACGACACCAGCATTGTGAAAGAAAAATCGAACTCGAATGTCGCGAGACGAAAGGCTCTTTGTGTACAATCAATGGGCCCTCGATTGCTGACAACTTTCTTTGCAGTCCTGAACTTTAAGTTGGGAACAGCTGGAGGGTATCCCGGTATCCGTTTTAGCGCGACTCCGCACTTGGTAGTTTGTAATGAGCGAGTTAGATTGAGTTATTGCCGTTTGATGCGATATTCCCTTAAGCTTCTTAATATTCGCTTTTACCGCTCAATTGATCACGACGATAACATTTAATCTACTTCGTAATCGATGAGGCGAATTATTTAATAAAATTATTTGATAGCTGTTTCCCGCGGTTTTGTCCGCTTTAGTCACTGAATGATAGCATAGTTCTCATCCGGACAACACTTTACAACAATTAGGTATTTTGAAGATTACCTCAACATTCAAATTCTTCAACAATATATTTTTATTACACGCATGTTAGTACAGATTATTTGAAAATCCAAAGTAGGTATTGTGTGTTGCATGAAACTATATTATACGTATATATTTTCTTTCCTTGCATAAATATGACCTTTGGTTGCATATAATATATTTCGTAATTAAAACTGTACAATATAAAATAAATATCTTGAAAGAAGATGATTAATCAGATAATTCATAAAATAATATTAAAGACGAACAAAATTTTTCTACATGTATACAGCGGGGAAATTAAGGCGAAAAGTATTATAAATTATGTAAAAGTAGTGTAGCCAGTGTCAGAGTATATTTTTAGATAGTTACAATTCACACCAGATGGTGATGGACCAGAGCGTGATTCCTAAAAAACAATCTTACCATAGACAAGTTCATAGTTGTAGACAAAATCGCTATCTTCACCTTTTAAAAGTATAAAAACATCTATGATAAACGATAATATTCATCAAAATCAGGTCACTGCGAGATGGAGATGGAATCCAAATTTCCATGCCTCCGAAATTAAGATCTATCGCCGTAGTGGTCACGTACGGGGTCGACTTGTTTGAAATACGAAGGAGCTCATCGGTACAGCTCGTTAAGCGTCAGAGCGTGCTTTTATTACAGCAAAGCGTGCGCCGCGGCCGGGCGACACTGGAATATTAAATCGCGACACTGGGTCATGCATATTGTCCCGCAGCTGCGATCGCGACGACGCACGATCCACGTCGGATATTCCGACCTCATCGGCTTCCAATTTGTCGACGCGCAAGATTAAATCTTGCGTTATGTAAGAGAATTTCCCGTTGCGTATACAATATTGCATTTGCTAAGGTTCATTTTGGATTTTTAATCAATTTTGGAAGTATAATTATTTACCGTAGTTATCTTTAGTATTAGCGGGATGATGTGGGCATAGCATTATTTATATCAACATCTGGCATCAACCAAACCAACATTTTTTCTGGTTATGATGAGAATTACCGGATGTTATAAGATTACAGAATACATTCAACATTATGACGCTTATTACTTACTGAGTGTAATGTAGGAAATACATAGAAGAGGAAACGGAGACGCTGGGTGAACTCGGTGAACACTTCTTGGCGAATGCATTTATGTTCTTAAGCTATAAAACCTATGTTTATGCACTCATAGAGGCCACAATAACCGAACCGATTTTCATATAAACGTTTAAGTTCGGATTATGGCGAAAGCAAGGCTAGTCGCACTACCTAAAAACTAAAAATGGATTTGTTTTGGACATATTCACGGTTATTTATCTTTTAATCAATAATATACGGGAAGTTAGGCCACTGCTATTATAAAAACGTAAATGGTGCGATATAATGGAGAGATAAATTTTAATAATTTTCACTCATTAAAGTTGAATAGAAGGAAATAACTGTTTATAATTGGAATAGGTAAAAGTGAAAATGTTTTTTACGGAACGTGTTAATTGAGTACAATTAAAATGTTATCGGACGTGTCGACGGTTACAGCGCGGCTGAAGACAAAGTAAGGGATTGTGTAGACGTGAAGCGGTCGTGCGTTTCAGCGTTCTGCGTTTTTGCGTTCCCTTTATCGTATTATAATCATATTTCTGGCACAGCTTACACAGTACTATATTCACAAAACAGGACTTTCATCTCCTTAGTGGAGATCAACAACTTGGTCTCACTGATCGCAAGAACGCAGTACCCTTGAACGATGGACGCACGATGTTAATTTTCATGAACTCTGATCCCGATAACGCGGTTTATATGAACACTTTTTTTTCGAATGGACCTATTCTGTTGGCCTTAAGGCCTTTAAGCTTCATTAGAAGAGTAGATGAGCAGATGACTCGTGTCCTTTTTTTTCTCGAATGGACCTATGCTGTTGGCCTTAAGGCCCTTAAGCTTCATCGGAAAAGTAGGAGAGCAGATGGCTCATCTAAGAAATGACTCATGTCTGAACGCTTAACGCTGAATGCTCGAACATAGCTTACTTAAGCACTGGATGGGCAAACTTGATCTTCTTGACCGGTGATCGCACGAACGTGATGATGATTTTGATCGACAAGTACGCGAGCGCGGAATGCTTCAGCGCGTGATCGCTCTCTGTCTGTACTTAACCTATCGCAAAGGAATTTTACAGAGCGCCAAACGAGTTTGCAAACATTGATGTGTAAGAATGTACAACAGCTGTTCCGATATGTTCGTTTAGATATCGGACTCGGAACGATAATTAGTAACGATGTGATTAAGAAGTGTGCCAGCGGACAGCGCCCCGAACAATATTGAATACGCAATTCATTGGTCGCGCTCTATTTGAATGGTGATATGTAAATATTGAGAGCGGAGAAATGTTTTGTTCTTTCTTTCATAGTCACTCTTATGAATTTATTTGCCAATTTAACAGACGAGCAAAATCCAGACATTATGATTTTTCAACTAAGATTGATGGGGAATTCGACAGAAATAGTATGAAATAATTAACCGGTATATTTTCTGTGTGTAAAATATGCTTACACGTATTTTTTAAATATTTAATTTTATATTATGAAAAAAACTAACGTAGTAGTGTTGATCGGTTTTAAGACTTGATACATTTTGGATACATGGATATAGTATTTTAAGTAAGTTCTGTTTTTCACTGCTATCTGTTATGACTAATTAGTTAGTGTTGTATTTTTTTTAAATTTCGTATTTTTTTTTTTGTCACTCTTTTAAGTTTATGACGAGTTACAAGACTCTACATAAGATTATTGGTGTCAATAGTCAAAATAAAATATTTTTTATTCAAAATAATTACCCACAAAATAAGTACCCACAAAGTATATTTTTGAACGTCAATTTAGTCTAGCATCGGATCCTAAGCTAACCCAATGCGAAGTACTAATTCTAATATTCTATATTTATATATTGTTTTGTTGGTGACTAGGAGGAATGGTTTATTTAAGGTGTTGTGTATTTTCCATAAGATCTTTTAGTTTATAAAATCCTTTACCACACAACGATTTTTAATAACTTTTTTTTAATTTCTAAGGGGGTTTTTGGGTAAAAAAAGTGTATCAATATAAGTTTAATTCGTTATATTATATGGAATAATTAAATAGGTTACAGTTTTTTTAATAGTTTTTATATGTAAATGACAAATATTTGTACATGTGTAGGTACATGATATTATAATTACGTAGTGAGTTATTGAGTCATGTAATAATTTGTACGATTTATTGGTCTCCAGCGAGCAATTAAACTGCATGTGTAACGATTGTGATATATAAATGAAGTCATAACATATTGCGCGTCCCATTTACCGGTCCGCCGTTAGATAATTATACTATACTGTATAGAACGGGATCAAATCGTATCATCAACGGCGGCTTTCAATATCCTATCTATCTTAAAGTTTTCTTATCAATCTTAAAATTTTGACAGATTTTGTAAGAAAATGTGTCAAAATTTCAAGATATATACATTTTTTAAGATAGATAGGATAGATAGGCCGCCGTAAATGACAACAATATGTCAGTGAGGCAAGTTGACCGAATTTAACAGTATTTTTTAAATAATAATTTGTGAAAAATGTAACATTACATAACACATGGTCTTCGGTCAAAAGTCATTTTGGTATTATTCCTATGAGCCGTTCATTATTTAGCCACAAATTGTTGATCCATTTAAACGCAATTTAAGTAGAAATTAATGATTTAACAGAATTAACATCTAAATATTAATACTAATCACTTAACATTTGGAATCAATTAATTTTATTGGTAAGTATAATGTTTTGGATGCGAGCGGTTGGAAGCTTCCGAAGAACTTGTATTTCGGGTAACCAGACAACGAAAATACATAATATATTTAATACTGTTATATTTTTACATATTATATTTAAGATTTCACATCCTCATACTCAGAATCTCAAAATCTTTTTGTTGCCAGGCGGGATTCGAACTCGCTACCTCCGGCTTGAACACTGACGCTTTAAGCATTGAGCCACAGGGGTCATCGAATGATTAACGAAAGTATTAATCACAAAGACTCCACTACGTATTTCGGGTCCGCTATACCTGATTGTCTTAGTTCCAAATTACTATAAAAAGTAAAGTATCCACCCTTTATGTCCCACTACTGGGCACGGGTCTCCTCCTCGAAATCAGGCGAGGAGAGTAATGGGCCAATAGTTTACCGCGCTAGCCCAGTGCGGGTTGGTGAACTTCAAATACTTTCAAAGACTTTCAATCTCATCAGGCATGCAGGTTTCCTCCCGATGTTTTTCTTCAGCGGTGAGCGAGCGATGGTCTCGTGTTTGGGGTGCACTTATAAATTTAGAAAAAAACCATTTCAAGGCACACACGGGGGTCAGGATCGAACTCGGAACCTCCCGCATAAGAGACCGAGTCCACCATTGGACCATCGTCGCTCAAATTACAATATATTCCCGTAATAGTTTCATAAGGTTGTAATGTATCGGTGCTAGCCCCAAATTGAATTCTGAATCCGTCCCGTCGCCCTAACATCACGTAGTCCGAGAGCGCTCATATTATGACACTGGCTTTCATTCGTTTAATGTAGCCAAATAAACGATCGGGCCTTTGATTGATTTAATTGAATGTAAACAAACAATTTTACAATATATTTTATACCGGTGTGAACAGTTTTGTGTATATTAAAAACATGTGTAAAATCTATTTAATTTTAATATTTAAAGATGTAACTTGTTGTTATGATTTTGAATGAGATAATTTAGACGGTAGATCCTTTTACTACTTGTATTTTTTTCTGTTACCTACATATCACGATATACGTTATTATGTGCTGTCTTTCCTGAATCCAAATTAATTTATACTACTGATACTAAGGCAAAAAATATCACTTATTACAAAATATCCATAGATATTGATGCAGAACATTTGATTTATTAGAAACTTTTTAAGTTGAAACTTTTTCCCTGAATCTTGTTAACAGTTGACAATAGTTATTATATATTTAGCACAAATCCTTTCATACAACGAACGTAAAAAATTAGATCGCGAAAAAGAGAGAGAATAACGAATCAGAGAAAATGATTTAAGCGTATAATTCGCGGATGAGTGTATTAACTTAACATTTATACCGGAACAGTAAGGCTTTGCGGATGTGCAACCACAAAAGGTGCTATGATTTACATCGCATATTCATTGGATCGGCTGTCTCACATTGACCGAGCTAAATTGCAATTCATCAATGAATATTATGGAAGAGATGGTATGAAATAGTGGATACTATGGTGTATATATTAAAATAAAGCAATGATTTCAGTTCTTTGACCGCTCCTAGTTGAATGCGAATTGCGGGAGCAACTGTCTTGGTTCATGGAAAGAGCCATTAATGATAAAGCAACGATGTTCTAGCTCTTAACGATGTTCTAGCTCTCAACGATGATTTAGCTCTCAACGATGATTTAGCTCTCAACAATGGCCAAGCTCTAAAGGTGTAGCTCTCAAGGATAGTCTAGCGCTTAATGATGATTTAGCTCTCAACAATAGCCTAGCTCTAAACGATGGTCTAGTTCTCAAGGATAGTCTAGCTCTTAACGATGATCTAGCTCTCAACGATGGTCTCACTCTCAACGATGGTCTGTCGAACTATCCATAGCATAATATAGTTTTAATAATATCTATGAGAGGTCAATAGGCGGATTCAACTCGGCTGGGCTGCGTTCGGTAAATTGCTCAACGTCTTCTCGTCCAACATACCTTAGTGCCTCAAGACGAAGGTGTACAACCAGTGCGTGTTGCCAGTGATGACTTACGGCTCTGAGACGTGGTGCTTCACTTAAGATCTTTTTCATAGGCTCAAAGTCGCTCAGCGAGCTATGGAGAGGGCTATGCTCGGTATTTCTCTACGGGATCTAGTCAGGAATGAGGAGATCCGTAGAAGAACGAAAGTCGCCGACATAGCCCGTAGGATTAGCAAACTGAAGTGGCAATGGGCGGGCCACATAGCGCGAAGATCGGACGGCCGATGGGGCAAAAAGATCCTAGAGTGGAGACCACCAAACGCAGCGTGGGACGGCCACCTATCAGATGGACCGACGACCTAGTAAAAACCGCTGGGTCTCGTTGGATGCAGGTGGCAATGGACCGGTCGCGCTGGAGAACAATTGGAGAGGCCTATGTCCAGCAGTGGACGACTATGAGCTAAGATGATGATGATGATGAATAGCTATGGACGCTTGAAGTTTTGCGAATAGTCTTTAATCCATAAGGGATATCTCAGTTTTAGACGACGTCAAAACTTTGTAATTTAATCCATAACATGAAAACATTGACCGCAAACAAAATAAAATATTTATGAATATAATATACGCACAGAGACAAACTTTTTGTTTAATCTCAAGATGTTACAATTTTTATGTCTACATTTTAATAAGTTGAATAATAAAATATTTTCATGACTTGACTCCTAAGATTATTATTTATCATTGGAAATCAATGACAATTCAAACAAGTTTATCATGGCTACTGATCAAATTTTGATACCTTTAAAGTTTGATTATTGAGCACTCAATTATCAATATTATGTGTCGACAAGACATAAGTTGGATGCGAGCTAATTGGCTTTCTCGGCGGACTTCTCTCGGAATTTTATATCAAGCACGCCGGCTGATGATGATAAGCCAATCAATATGAGCGAACCCTGTACCTTAAATGGATCGCCCGCAGAGCGTACGGCGTTGCTCTACGTGTGGTGCGGAGGTAGGGGGGTATTAACATTCAGATCGTGCTTGAACCCGCTGGCCACGTCTGACATCTCTATAATATTTAGGACGTGCGAGGGACATATCAATGGCCAACCTTAATTCTGCAATTATGAATTCAGTTGACACGCAGCTATCATGAGCCCGTATTCGTCCACGGGATGTCTATTGGTGATGGTTCTTGCAACCTATTCGTATTTTGTTTGCATTAAACTTAAAAATAGAATTCCTAAAGGTAAACGAAAATAAATTTAAGCTGCAAGTTAAATCAGTTTTATATTTAAATAAAATATAAAAATGCGTGCACTTCTGCCTGACCCGACGAGTTTTTTTCTATTCTTTTTGTAGAAGTAGTCCCACGTAGAATGGATGTGCTATCAGTAGATTTTGTAAAAAAAATTAATTATTAAGTAATAAATAATTTTGACTAGGACTTTGATTATTGCCTAGAGGACATGATTTTGTCTAGCTTGAAATTATTGTTGATATCGCTTTAAGAAAAAAGCATATTCATATTTGAAAAGTCTCCAATGCAATTGCAAGCTACTTTTTGTAGCGAGTTTATGTGATCGTTTATGAGATAAACCGATTGTCCGTGTGTCTTCTTCCACTTTTTTAATAAGAAGGTCAGTATAAATTACGCATGATAATTTACACAAAGACAATTCATGAGAAATTAATATAACGAGGTATTGGTAAACGCAAAAAATTAAAAAATAATTAACGTCAAATAATTTATTTCTTATTATAAAGTATCCACAAAGTCAAAATTGTGAGAACTTTAATTCACTATAGATAAAAAAGTGCTTGTATGTAATACAAGCACAAACATAGATAGGCAGTAATGGTAACACAATAGTAAATTTTAGTAGTTGTATAAATAAAGCTATTTTTACTTTAGGAAATGGCAATTAAATGTTAATTGGTGGTGGTGGGAGGGTCGAATAACTGGCCCGTTCGATTAATTAAGCTTTATGTGCATCGCAGTTTGCTTTTATTTGATCACAATTTGCAAATTTCAACATTTCCACCGTAGTTATACAGTTTATAATCTCGTTAAGTTAATATCGGAACATTCATCTTAAACTCCGTTATGCTGTAATATTGAGTGTCTGGAATTAAATTCACGTGCAGAAAATACGGCTTTGATTGAATGATGTATCTTATTTCTTAAGTTTTACGAAAGTAAAAACTAAAAAGTCTATTTGTGCAATTACCACTTTTAAGCTTTTATAATCAAATTATTGTATAGTAATAGGTGCTTCATTATATATAATAAAAAATATAATCACCTTAAATAGTTCTTTTTTATATTAGCTGTGTAAGCAAACAGGCAGGTAAAGTAATGCCACCTGATGGGAAGTGATTGACGCTAATCATGAACATAAACTAGCCACTGCTAGCCCAAACAACATTATGTTTTGCCTTTTCACAGAAATAAGATGTTAAGTCTCCGTGCAGTAATTACACCTCCGCCTCTCTTGCCCTTTTCTCTGAAATATAGCTAAGCCGTTTCACTAGAACAGTTTTACTCTGTATCGAAGGTGGTATAAGTCTATCATCATCATCATCAACATTTTTCCATCGATTATTGGAAGTAGCAATTCAGTTAATGCAAGAATATCTCTAATAAAGCACTACATAATATTATACCTTCTATATAGAAGCCCAATGCATCTAGACGCGGGAGCGTGTCAAGCCAAGTTCAGCTGGCGAGCAAGCAACGTAGTGTAATATTACACGAACCATTTGGCGCTTAAGTTTTTATTGACAACTCTTAGGAAGACTTGATATAATTTTTAGACGGAGTCATGTTAAAGTATTAGCTTCTTGTTCTATTTGATATAATTATTATATCTCGTCTTACTCGGTCTTAGACGAAGTCTCGTGTTGACGCGAGTGTAAATCAAATTAATTGCCAAGTCACTCGTAAGTAAGAAACACGTCATTAATGTTCATATTTCCTCGCGTAGCATTCACCACAAATTCATTTAGGGGAAGTATGCTCGTGGTATTTTTAATAAGCTTATACACAGTAGAGATGACTAAATGATTACAAACTCGTTTTCGAGCGATAATGCCGGTCACAATTTTAGCATTTATAATTGCAAGTATAAATTTCCAAGTATGTGGCCATTGTTCACAGTGAAGGAAAACATGGCGTGTATTTTCCGTAGAAATACCGTTTTGATGACGAAAGTGCTTTATACCTATACTAGACGCATTAAGATTGCTTTAGAATAACATTGCGAACGACCATAGTCTAAATTTGCTATAGGTTGCTACAGAATATAGCTGATCAGAAAAATGGTGTACCTACTTCTCTATCAAAATTGCTCGATAAGGTATTTCGATTTTTTGTATCGCTAAATAAAACCCGTATACCCAACTTAAAATAACTATTCAAAATGTAGACGTAAGAGTCGCATTAGTTATTTTTATCCTTCAACAAGATGCTTCTGTACCTATTTAGATTAGTACAGGTGTTGATTGTAATATACCATAGACATACCGTGTGAGACCATCAAAGGGAATTCTGGTTCTCGTCCAGCTATAACTCTGCTCGTCTCAAAGAACTTGATTGAATAATGTGTAGTAGCTTTAACGATGCACCGATATCCCAGTAGAGTGTAGAGCCCGCGATATTTGGCGCGCGACCAACGCTGTGTCGCTGGATGCCGGCTGACCGTTCCGTTTTATTTTATGCTCTCATCAGGACCTTTGTATATATCGCTGCGTTTAAGACTATACAGTGCACGTAAACGACTAAAAATGTTTGGTTTAGTTATACATTTTTGAATATAGATTGTTTTATAGTGATGTTTTTTTTATAAGTTAGCAAGACTAAGGTCCACCGTTTGACAAATTCTGTTCCAAATGTTTAACAATTGGGTTTGTTTATGAGGAAAAAATAATATCTATGTCAAATTATAGTGGGTACTAAAATGTATTTCATAAAAAAATACTCGGGATTTTATTTATTCTTTCTCCTCTTTTTTTAATGGAACTATGCTCTTGGCATGTTGGCCTTTAAACATCATTGGAAAAGTAGATGAGCAGCAGGATCATCTAAAAAAATTGAAATACTCATTTGACACGACATACAAAGTTTTAATTTTAAATAAGTCGAGAACATGAGTTTTATGAACTATTGACCTAATATTAAATAAAATACTTATGCCACTATTTATCAACGCGAATTAAGATATTAAAACTATTTATTTTAGACTAAGTTAGAAGCCTTAAAAAATATAGACATTTTTTTGATAATATTATAATATGGCCAATATAGAAAAAGCTACAAATACGAAGTATCAATGAGACAAAAGCTATGTAACTCTTAAATCGTTAAACTGCCAGTAGACTTTATATTATTTATGATATGGCGTTTAAAAAGTTGAATAAAAAAATATCAAAAACACATAAACATTCAAAAAAGTACTGTAACTTACAACAAACTATAATAAATAATAATTGCACGTTTGTTACGATATTACTCGTATTTGAGTATTTTTAATGGCACATATTATGCTTATTAGATAATATATTATGAGGGAACTGATCAGTATCGCTTACTGATTTTATATATCCATTTTTTGAGGCATTAACATAGGGCTGTATATCGTTGACAATATATTTTCGTCAACAGCTTTTATTGATATTAATGAACGTCAAAATTATTGACAACAATAAGTTAGCACATAATTATATCATGTTGACGTTAATTGGGAGAAAAACAATACATTTTTGTGTAAAATAATTCATGTATTGAACTCTGTATGTATTGAGTGGCGTAAAATAATCAGAAAATCCGAATGTATTGAAAGTGTTTCCCGCGCGGGCGGGCGGGCGAGCGGGCGGGCTCATTATGTAAATGTGATCCTTTATGTGTTCTGTTGATAAAATTGTGTGCGATACAGGAACAGGGTGCCGCGTGATACCTTACCACTTTATAACTATAACAGCTGAAAAATACTCGCGGTTTTTCCGATATTCTCGCTAGGGATTTTTATGTAAACAGTAAACTCTTGTAATGTTTTAAAGGTACTTGTTGCTGCACTTGTACACATTTAATGTATATTATTATATAATTTTAGACGGCCGCTGTTTCTCAATGGTTAGCTCGTTGGTGCTCAAGCTGGGATGTAGCGGGTTCGAATCCCGCCATGGAACAAAAATTTTTGTGTTCTTGGTTCACGGATATGTATTATGTATTAAAAATCTTAAATATATACATTAATATAAAAAGTATTAAACATATTATGTGTTTCTGTTGTCTAGTACACGTAACACAAGTTCTTCGGAAACTTACCACGGGACCAGATTGACGTGCGGTAAAAAAGCGACGAGCGATATTATTATTAAAAAAAATGGTTATACAAGTACGGTTTTGTGTAATAATATTTCTATCGAAGCTATCAATGTCACTAACTGGTTCAAATTGGATGCGAGTAGAAGGGTATCGAA
The DNA here is from genome assembly GCA_905333005.2 of Lycaena phlaeas. Classification (NCBI taxonomy): domain Eukaryota; kingdom Metazoa; phylum Arthropoda; class Insecta; order Lepidoptera; family Lycaenidae; genus Lycaena; species Lycaena phlaeas. Next base: position 6,666,874 of record HG995176.1, read on the forward strand.
CACCTTGGCGTTGGACATCATGGCATTGATAGTCCGTGCAGCGGTAGACGGATACGGGATGATATTGATTAAATGCCAAGATGCCTTTTGACTGCTCAAATGTGCTCCGCAATAATCATCATTATTGTCAACATTTGCATCCACTGCAGTATTGCACTTGCATAATATTATGTGTTGTACGTATAACATATCAATAAAATCTCCAAAAGGCTGGGCGAAATATCAAGACCACAATTACAATAAAAAAAAAACCAAACCCGCGCATGTCAACGCAGCGGAGTGGACTCGAGGCACGCATCTGAAATTTCCCACATCGTGTAATCGAGTCCGAATATGAGCGCGTAATTGCTTATTTGCCTCATTTCGGATTTATTCACGATCGGCGTCCACGACCCGGCAAATATGATCGCCTCACGTTCCGTGTGGGCTTTTGTTTGAATCAACACTCGTTATCCTGTGACATTGACGTTTATTTTTTTTAAATTCTTTGTGTAATAAGGCAATGAAATTTTGTTAGTAATGTCAATAGGATCACTTGGTTGGATTTATTTATCATACGCCGGACACACCATCTTGATATTTGGCAGTAACTTCTTCGTTTTGATTATCAGAAACAGAAAACCTTATAATAATAATTTACGAAAATATTACATCTTCATCGATGATTTTTCAATCTTCACTTTCTATAAGTTTGTTTTATAATATTAATGTTGATATTATTATATTTATAGTTCGCGCTCGGGTTATATTAGTTCAGATATATAAATAGTTGGTATGAGATTAGTTGAGTGAAGCCAGTAATTTTATTCTATATTCAACAGTAGATGATTACGGCCTGATGATAATGTTAATGAATATTATCTTCCTCGAAGATAATTATTTAATCAATGCTATTTTTGTTTCAGGTAATATTTTACTTTACGCTTCAAAGTAACCTTGACTGTGTGTAACTGGTGAGCAATTAGCATACGTTTAGCTTAACTTAACATAACACTGTCTACATATATTTCGTTTAGACGAATCTTATTTACTTCAAAAATATATTGCATTTTCTGCCCTGTATAAGATGATGATGATGATATAAAATGATTTTATATTCCAATCTAATGTAAACTCTAAGCTAATATGAGCGCGTAAGCTAGCGTAAGCGTAGCTAGTATACACATACTAGCTATTACTTACTGCTGCGTTTGCTGAGTTTAATGTGTTGTCAAAAGGTGGATACGGCGAATGTGTACGGGTAGCCATTAATGGCGAAATAACATCAATGGCTACCCGTCAAACGGGGTCGAAGTTTATCGGTGTCATGTATCATCATCATTATCATCTTCATCATTATTAACATCGTTATCATCAGCCTTTATCCATCCACAGCTGAACGTAGGTCTCCCTTAATGAACGTCAATACGACTGATCTCTTGCTAAATCGTCATTAATAACTCCTATCTCTTGTATCTGGAGCTAAATTTACGATGGTAAAAAAGTAAGAAAATACTGTGTTTGTAAGTCGTACAATAATCATAACGTAAACAGCGACTCTATTACGGGCCTGTTAAGTTAATGTTACGTGTACGTTTCGGTCGGTTGGAGTGTTCGCCACAATATTTTTGTTGGGCAACGCGAGCCAGCCGCGCGTGCAGTGTGCACTCTGTTCGTATCTGCTGTATGTACTCTCCACTCGACCTCTCTTCTCATATTTGCTCACTCTTTTCGTACACGGAAAGGATTTTTAGGTTATTGTATGAATTTAGTCACCAGATTAAATGTACAGTAATATTTAAATTAGGATCACCATTTACCATTTGTAAATGGTAAGTTCAGGAAGACGAAGGATTGGTGCGACTAGATGAGACGACATTCTCTTAGTTGTCCTAGTTTATGTTTTTTGTTGTTAGTTTGTTGTGTTGTCTCGTTGTTGAGTTCTTGGAAAGAGGCTTCTAAATTTAGCAGTGCTGGGAAAACGAATTTGACAATTACTTGTGTTCTTCATACACTTTTTCCAAATATATTTGGGATGGATCAACCCGCGCGTTGTTATTACTCCGAGCCTTTAAATTCGACATTTACTACACTATGTATTAAACTACTCTTATTTTGATTGGGGTAATTTGATGAGACTTAGGCCTGTGTAACTTTATCCGTAGGATAAATGTTATGAGAAAATATGTTTCTGAATGTAATACGTGGAATAATTTATTATGTACTTACTTAATATACTTTGTTCAAATATATTTCAAGTCAAAGAACGCATTCGTTTAGTCTAACTTTGAATATATTATTATATACCTATAGGTACTTCTTTACATATTATAATGTGTACAATATAAAGAATAAAAATATTAAAATAATTAATTTATGCGGTAACCAACGGCTGGATTTATGTGGTTGGCAGGTATGATAATACAATTACTTTGATAATATAAAATAAAAGTATAAAATATTGTTTGAAGTAAAAAGTATGATCATCATCATCATCATCATCAGCCTTTATCCATCCACTGCTGAACATAGGCCTCCCACAATGAACGCGAAGAGGATCTATCCATCGTATCCAACACGGATCGGCCACTGCATGAAGATCGTACTCCCACCCGGTTAGTAAAAAAATAATGTTTGTTATACAGTATTAAGACGAATGTACCAAGCAGAAGTCTAGAAATCCGTTTTAGTTTTTTTTTTGGTAACCTATGAATAAATCGTATTTTGAAGAATTAATATTTCGATATGACTTTTTAATGGCAGTCCAAAAGTGTTCTCAGCGGATGTGTAATTTTCGCCGAACTGACAGTGGCGTGTACTTTTGATGAATTCCATAACAATGCATAAAGACAAACAGACGAACGTGTTCATATAGATGTTTCGCAACTGTGCAATTTCAGCAGTATTGCACAAGACAACATTGTAGCGGCAACAATGCGCTGGGAGGAACAAGCGACGCGTGAAGTATTTTGCGATGACGTACATTTGTTCTTTATAATATTATTTTAAATTCTACAATCACATAATATGACGTATGTATAACAATCATTGAACGTTCATTATCATTATCATCATCATCATCAGCCTTTATCCGTCCACTGCTGAATATAGGCCTCCCTCAATTCATTGTTACTTTATATTAATAGCCTGTAATCGATCAAGATTAAGTGGTTCAAGTAACTTGGATTAAGATCAACACAGAGGAAATTATAAAAATTTTCATTTATACTTAATGAAAATGTCGATATAATAAAAAAAGCAACATACATGCTAAATATACCAAGAACAGTGTAAATTTAAAATACATACTACTACTAATAGGAATATTTAACATAAGCTTTACGTACGCTTTATAATCTAGACATATTAGGTAGGTACCAGTGTTTAATATTTCCCTGCGCCATGATAGCTGGATTCCTCCCGGCCAGAGCACATCGAGTTTCTTTGAGCGAGAGATTCCGTTCTTTCGACACGCACGAACGCAATCCGTGCTTTCTAACGTACCTACTATCGATAAAATCTCACGAGAAACTTAATTTTTAAAAATTTTGTAGATATTCATCATAATCGTGATTATATTATATTGATATATATAAAAATCAACGAAATATAATCGTATATTTATTTGGAACATAAATATTTTATCCTTACAGGGATAACGATATAGGTACCTGTGGTAGACCTTGGTCCCTTGGGTCTATTAATTTTGACGATGAAACATTTAACGCGTAGGTACATCTACTAAGTGTGGTTGTGTAGCTTGTATAATAGCTGCCGATGATAAGACGGAAAGTACTATATAAATTCAAAATAGGACACAGTTCCTCCTCTTGAACTGTTTTTAATGTAACCCATTCCGAAATGAATTCATCATTGTGAGTCCAAAGGCAGTTTCAACCTGTCATTTGGAGATCGTATCAAAGAGTTTCAAAGGGTGGGCGGGACACATAGCGCGGAGAACCGATGGCCGCTGGGGCGGAAAGGTTCTATAATGGCGACCGCGTACCGGACGACGCTCCGTGGGCAGGCAAGGCTCTACAAGGTGGACCGACGATCTGGTAAAGGTCGCGGGAAGCCGCTGGATGCGGACAGCGCAGGACCGATCGTTGCGGAGATCCTTGGGAGGAGGCCTATGCCCAGCAGTGGGCGTCGATTGGCTGATATGATGATGATAATGATGATCAAAGAGTTATTAGTAACTGCTCTACTAATAGTTGACCCTAATACATATGAGTCGCAGTGGTTGGGAATAGAGCAGAGAGATACAGGTCGGAGGAGGTATGAGAAGTCAGAAAATAGTATGTTAGCAGTGGACTAAAGGCTAATGATACGACATGTCGGTTACGACTTGTCGTATCATCTCGGTGACGGTTACGACATGTCCAAGAAGTATCTTAATCAAACTCACTGCTTGTTACTCACAACATACAGATAATATCTTCGTCCCACGAACAAAATTTATTTAACTGGATGTCCCTAATGATATCGTAGGCGACGGTTTAGTATTCAATAAATTTGATTGAAGATCGCGTTACCTGTTTATTAGATCTGACCCAGTTCTGAACGATTCATAGAACACTCACAACTGAGTAATCTGCACATTATTCCATTAAGATGTTTATCTTTGATAGCCTCTGTTTCACAAGATACTGTGGCGTAAAAGAATATTAGAGGTCGAAAGGACTTTACTCGTAGCGTAATAAAGCACACAATTTATTGTTCACAGGCTTATGTCTTACAAATTCGGTGTTTTATGTTTCATTTGTTTTTGTAGACATTGTTGTTAGTGTTCTTTTATTCTTCAGCTATACTCGTACTGTACAAGTTAGTAGCTTCATGAAGATTAAGGGCGGGTTGCATTGACCGATTTTGACGAATATGTAATCGTTAAAGATGGCGGTAACGAACGTTAGTGACCAAAAAAGTTGTTTTTACAGACGTTAAAACTTTACGAAGTCTCTTGCGTTAACAGATGATTTGAAATAACCAACTCTAAGAATTTTCATGTATTTATTCATTGAACGTCAAAATCCTACTAATATTATAAATGCGAAAGTTTGTAAGAATGGATGGATGTATGATTACTTTTTCACTTAAAAACTTCTGAATGGATTTTGATGAAACTTTACAATAATATAGCTTATACATCAGAATAACACATAGGCTATAATTTATCACCGTGCTCCCACGGGAATGGCAAGTACGCGTTTAAAACCGCGGGGCGCTGCTAGTGTAAAAATATTTCTATCTATCTTCAAAATTCAAATTGAGTCCATAAAATCATTTGAAACCAAAAGGAAAAAAACTTATCCTGATCAATTGCTTAGAGTTATAGCGATTGAATAAGTCCATTAAATATTTGAGTAGTGATATTGTCAAGGCTTTAGGATATGACGAATTTCTCATTCCGTTTCGCCGCATTAAGACACAAACTGTATCAAAATGTCACGTCGAAGGAAACGTGGCACAACAACAGGTAACTGTGTTATAGCTTTTTTTACGCGGCCATTATTCCCACGGTACGAAGGCCGTCGAGTACTTAATGACTTAATGCGATTTTATAGGCGAATTTAATATAAATTTATGCAAACATTGTTATATTGTATTGCTCAATATCCTAAGGTTGAGAATTTTAATTATTTCATGTAAATGGGGGCTTGTCTATCCTAGACTAGTTGCCTTAAAGTATTGTATCGTATATTTATGATACTAAAACGTACTAATTTTAGACTTTTTTTAGATCATGATAAATATTCTAGTATATAATTATTATAATTATCATTATTATTATTACCAATATGTTGTAGCTATATATTTATAATAATGTAGCTTTCAATATAGAAAATATTTTATTATCAGTTTGGTTTTCCAAGCGTGAAAGCGTAAGAAACAAAATAAACTGAAATTAATAATATTAGTAAGTTATAGTCGTCATTTTTCAAAGAACTAAATAAATCGAAAACTTCTAAGTTATTTATCATACGCTAGATTTGTATAGACATGTATACGCACGGATCATAAAAGATTAGTGAAAATATGCGGCGTGTCACACAGGAGTTCCCGTTTTCGTATTTTCCGCCATAAAAGCGAGGAGCGCGAGGGAAACGCCCGCATTAGCCGTTGAACAGCAGGAATATAAAGTGGCCAATTAAAATTTTCCGGCTCTTTAATTTTTCTTAAGCTGGCGCAGTGACTATAACTAGTAAAATGTCGAACGCCAAAAGGAAGCGTTAATGTATAAAGTTCACGAAGTTAGGAATATATACTCTCCTCTCGCTTTTCTAAGCATTTAGGTCTGTCAAATGATACTCTCTATGTTTAATATGAGTTTTAAATACATTTCTTACATATCATAATTTACAAATTATACATTCCATATAAGACCTTTTTAATAAAGTTCTTCATGTTTTCTAAACCGTTAACTTCATTAAAGTTTATTATTTATCTCGGTCAATTTACTTCGATACAAAAACTTGGAAAATATACATTCAAAGAGCAAATTACATTCATATTAAAAAGGAATAATTTGGATTTGTATTCTCTAAGGGATGACAAGTGAAATAAAATTTCTACAATATCGGAAATAGAAGAAAATGAAAATACAAAAAATATTACAGGTACTAAATTATATTATATTATATATACTACTTATATTATATAACCGCGAATATCTGTATGTATGTCTATTTGTTACTCTTTCATAGAAGCGTAAAGTTTTAATTAAACTTTACAATAATGTTGTATCAAATTATCTCATCGGCTATTTATAAAGATATTGCGCAAATTGTCAAAAATCTAATCCGCAGTCAAAGTCGCGGGTGCCAGCTAATGTTATAATACTTTTGTCATAAATTCAATACGAAAGAAAATGTTATAAACATATTTTTATTATTTTAAGAATTTATGACTCATGAACTTGAAAGTAAAAATAAATCATAGTCATAAAATAATTTTACTTATATTCGGGAAATAAATTAAGGTAAAACATTAGGGTGTTTTTATGGAGTACAAAAACCGTTATCTAAAAGGCGGGTCTACACGTGAACAAGCCATTAGGAATAATATTTTATGCGAACTCATTTAATATGCGAGAGTCATGTCCACATTATGACAGCGTTTGTCATAGAAAAAGTATAACATCCCTGACACGGGAATATGATTAAGTAATTGGAAAGGGGAGGCAAAATATTTATGGTTTTTATACTGTGTAAAGAATCTTACTCTTATCATATAGGCGAAAGTTAGTAAGTTTGGATGTTTGTTGCTCCTCCACAGCAAACGTCTAAACCGATTCTGTTCAATATCTCTCAAAAATCTCTCTCGGATGAGACTCGGTTACATCAATTGTCAAATAAATATCAGCATCACTTGATGAATCAGCGGCTTTTATTCGTTTTAAATTATAATTAGTTTATACATATAACATTTTACACCTTACAATTAAAAAGGTCAACTATTGTTACAAAGTGAACATTAGAATTTATTGATCCAGTGATAAGTTATCGCCTACATTTATCTGTGGAGGCTTATTGGATATGGAATAAGCTAACAATGATAAAGCTTTAGCCCTTTGTTACGTCTAATGGGGCTACTCGTACCTATATATTTTTGGAGCATTATTTATTTCGGGAGCCATTTGCAAGTATGATTTTATTCGTTTATTACAAACGACAAATTGGCTCTTAAATAATCCAGTACTAGTGTGGAATTCGTTACGGATATTATTAGGAATGGCCGATATAAAATATTTAATAATGATTTTGAAGTCAATTGACGGAAATAGCTTTTTGTTAATTATAATATACATATCAGATATCGTTCCTTCATTAATATATTCTATTTGTAAATGTTGTAATATGTAGTGCTGTTGGTGTACCTTATAACAATAAATGAATAAATAAATTATAAATTATATTATTCTCTTTTTTATAGTTTGTTAAAATATGTCTTATACATCTTGTCATGTCTATACATCTACAAAATAAGAGCATAACATTTTACAAAGATTTGGTCAACGCTTACTCGTTATAATTAAATATTTTAACTATTTCAGTATCTTATGCTATTGTTACTCACTTTAAAAATACCAAGATAGTACTAGACAATGTTGAATGCATTGAAGTATTAATCATTATAGTTGAATTTAAATCAATCGGGAAATGAGTTTTTGAGAGGCACACTTCCCGGAGTTAGGACAATTGAAACTAACGTTGTATTGAGAGGATTCTAGATAGTTGGCAATTCCAAATTAATTAACATAAAAAGTTTCCAACTTAGCCCGTCCAGTGAACATACGAATACGGAAACTACGAAACTGGAACGAGACAAAATGACAATAGCGACAACTAACTCAAAAGCCAATTTTTTCGAAATGCACGACAGGAACGGATGAAGAGTCAAATAACCCTGTTGTATATCATTCGATGCATATCTACAAAAAGTCATATCACGGGGAAAAAACAAAGGCGCAAGGGAGACAGCAGATGCAACCTGAACGTGGGCGTGCGATGAAGATGCAAGATCTGTCATGGACCTACCACCCTTCACCTGGCGCAATTCTCTTTCATATTTGATTAGGTTCAGACGGGAGCGTCACGACTCATGAGTAACTAGGAATGCAAGAGGAATGAATTGTATGATGCGACAAAAGTGACGACAGTTTTAACAACTCGCTAATTTGCGCTTTGTATCTTATTTATATAAGGATTTATTACTGTCATCATTAGCAAAATTAGCAATCGCTTATTTGTCAAAAGTTACGAATGCTAAAGTTTCTATTGAATAATTAGCATAAGAAATTGAACTGTTACTGGGGCTTCTGAATATTTAAGAACCGCGTTCATACTTCGTATCTATCAGACTATTTCAATGCTAAAACTGCGGTGAAATTTTAACTGAAAGTATTATAGTAATAATAGTTATTACGGTTTCTATTCTACTTTTTTGGCTCTTTCGAGTACACAATTCCCATAGAGGAGTGGGTTGTAAACGTAACTATTAACGCGGTAAGTAAAATTTGCGTAAAAGAAAACATATCCATTGAATACGATAGCGATCATAAAGGAAGTAAGTCTGACGACTGACGAGCGCTGGTAGATTAGTCGTTAATCTGTCCGAGGTCAGCTAAGTGGTTGTAGGACGTAGGTAGACCGCAGACGGAGTCTCACGAGTTGCCCGCGACCGCACGTCGGCTCCGATCAATTTTGACGCATACTGTTTCACACATAATACTCGAACGAAACTGCTTTTTACCGATTCTATTGCGTTGTTTTAAGATTTTGTGCCCCGACGTTTAAGATTATTTGTAGTAACTATGGTCCTTAGTCTTTCCTGCAATCTTAATAAACCGTGATGAAATCCTTAAAATGATGTTTCATTATAATAAGTAAGTAAGCGGCTGATGATGATGATGATGAATCGGAACGAATTGCTATTTGAGTATCCTGAAATAGACATAAGTTGATAATTATGTCCATTAACTATTTATAAGTTACATCGGTTACTGGTCTCCTTCAAAGAACACCAAGAAGATCGTTTCCATACAAGTCGCACCCTTGCAACAGCAAGTCCACGAATATTGTCGCTCGTTTCGCAAAATTTTGCTGCCCCACAAGAAAAGTGTATGTTATTAAGGAGTAACAGAGATCGTTTCCGAAAGATTGTTGATTCGAAAGCCGAACTTAGGCGAATTATAAGACACTTAAAACATTACACATTACAAATATAACTTTCAACCATAATGACTGGTGGAAGTCGTTATAGTTGTTATAATTAATTCAACCGGATATTTTACTTTGATATTTATTATTACGTTCTCTTACTTGTATTGACTTGATATATTTATTGAATTATATAATCCGATACGTAATTCTAGTGCGCAATTTTTTAAATTATAAAACCATTAGTCTATTTTTTTCAAACATCGTGATTCGCCTGCATGCCCGATGAGATTAAAAGTCTTAGAAGGTGTGTGAAGCTCACTAACTAACATTGAACCAGCGCATTTTATCGCGCCTTATTAAAATTTTTACATGCCTCACGAAATCATCGTACGAAAATTTTCTTCCCCTAGTACAAAAACATTCGGTCAAAATAAAAATTAAATAATGAAATAATTTCCAAGCAGTCGCGTCGAGACTATATTAACTTTTTAATTGCGAGATTTCTTCAAAACAACTGATAAGCCACCAGTCTGCTGATGGAAATTGAGATTAATCGCTTAATACCCTTTCGCCTCAATTTTTTTCTTCTAATTTGATTTATTTTATGCCTTTTCTTTAGTAATTTTTGATTTACTTTGACACGGAATGTTTAATTTTATTTTGTAATGTATTTAATATTTTATTATCATTATAATCATCAGTCTTTATCCGTCCGCTGCTGAATATAGGCTTTCTTCTATGAACGCCAAGATGGCCGATCCCAAGCGACTCGCATCCAGTTCTTATCATCATCTCATTGTAAATTGTAAAGTCGCATGCTAAAACTACATAATGGTACTTGTAACTTTTTCAGTATTTCGCATTCACTCGCGTTTAATCCTCATTTTATCCTGTTGGAGCTATAGGCTGAATCTTTTTATAGAACAGCCTTTCTACTTGATTTTGCTTCTTTAACTTTTACGTAACCAAATAGATTAGCTACATCCAGTAGGCCGCGATTCTTTGAATCTTTTACTCCCATTTTGATTTTTACATGCCTCACGAAATCATCGTACGAAAATTTTCTTCCCCTAGTACAAAAACATTCGGTCAAAATAAAAATTAAATAATGAAATAATTTCCAAGCAGTCGCGTCGAGACTATATTAACTTTTTAATTGCGAGATTTCTTCAAAACAACTGATAAGCCACCAGTCTGCTGATGGAAATTGAGATTAATCGCTTAATACCCTTTCGCCTCAATTTTTTTCTTCTAATTTGATTTATTTTATGCCTTTTCTTTAGTAATTTTTGATTTACTTTGACACGGAATGTTTAATTTTATTTTGTAATGTATTTAATATTTTATTATCATTATAATCATCAGTCTTTATCCGTCCGCTGCTGAATATAGGCTTTCTTCTATGAACGCCAAGATGGCCGATCCCAAGCGACTCGCATCCAGTTCTTATCATCATCTCATTGTAAATTGTAAAGTCGCATGCTAAAACTACATAATGGTACTTGTAACTTTTTCAGTATTTCGCATTCACTCGCGTTTAATCCTCATTTTATCCTGTTGGAGCTATAGGCTGAATCTTTTTATAGAACAGCCTTTCTACTTGATTTTGCTTCTTTAACTTTTACGTAACCAAATAGATTAGCTACATCCAGTAGGCCGCGATTCTTTGAATCTTTTACTCCCATTTTGATTTTAAGCTGTCCTGCTACTGGTTTGCTATTTGGTCGGCCGTCCTTTCATAGCCTTAATTTACTTCCACGATCATTTTATTACGACGAAATTTATATCAAAATGTTCGCCTTTTCGTCCAAAATTAATCACGTGTAATCCAAAGCCACTTTCAAAAATGATTTCGAATAATTAAAACGCCATGAACATAATTCGAGGCGGATTATTCACGTATATTGTTAAGCCACGAGTTTCGGTGACCGGAAATGCTTGCGGGTGGAGGCGCGAGGCGCGGGATCTGACCGGAAGTTGCAACCCCGGGGTTGATGTGTTAAGCTTTAGTGGGGGCTTAACTGTGTTATTAATTAAAGTCTGCTAGCATCCGGCAGATAGCGAATGTGTGAAAATATTTTTTATGTTAGTGTTATCGTGGTTTTTAATGTCTACTTTGTACTTTTTTTCTGATAAGTTTAAAGCTTATATTAAACTAGCTGTTGCCCGCGGCTTCGCTCGCATTAAATTCGGAGTAGCGCAGATCCGTACGTACGTATAGTAAACACAGACAGATTTTTATTGAACTACCCTGCGAACTTTCATCTCCTATGTTATGCCCGTATAGGTAAAATCTTAAAAACGGTGGAACAATTATTATAAATGGTGATTTATTTCTTAGCAAGTGCCTAAATGCAAAGTTTCATGGCGTCATCTTCTATGTATAATGACGAAGTTCCATACAAACTGTCATCCCCTATTTAAACCCCCTTAAGCTTTTTTTCGCAACAAAAAGTAGCCTATGTCCTTTTCCAAGATCTAATCTATCTCTGTTCCAAATTTCATTACAAACGGTTCAGTGGTTTAGGCGTGAAAGCGTAACAGACATACAGACAGAGTTACTTTCGCATTTATAATATTAATATAGTAAGGATCTATGTATGCCTTGGTCATGACCATCTCATGAATCGAGCTCTAAAAAAACGAGTAACAAGGTAAATACTCGTTTTAAATAGTTTTAATACAGTACTAATAGTGCAAATAGCAAAGTTAATTTAAAAAATATATATATCTACTAGCGGACCCGACAGACGTTGTCGTTTAGATACAAATCGATCCAACCGTTTAGTTGCAGTATAGATAAATAACCTATATAGATACCGATTGCAGCGCCATCTGCCGGGTTGATTTGTGGCACCTACCAAAAGCATATTAAAAATCATCCAAATCGGTCCAGCCGTTTATGTGGTGTTCAGTGACATACACACGTACAGCAAAATTATATGTATTAAGATAAGAAGATAAGATATTTTATAAACATCAAATTAACTATTAGCTTTATGTATAATATGTTGTTTTATAAACATTTGTCAGTGCAGTGATCAAATGTGGATGCTGCGTTAAATGTTTAAGTTGGTATACAAGATGCACTCGACAGTGTTTATGTTAACTGTATTTGCTCTCTGTTAACTGTGAATTAACACTCGCTGAATCGCGTCACAGAATACTAGACTTCTAATTGAGTCCCCAGCACTAGGTCTCTAAGAACTCTATTAATTTAAAGTTTAACGTCATTTGCATACTTAATTAAATATTTATTCACGTCATAATTTAAATTACAAGCTTTTGATTCCACTCCTATTTACAGTATCACTGGTTACATTTTCTTATATTTTTTTTCTTTTACATTCTTTATTAAGTCTCCTTTATTCATCATCATCATCACCATCACCACTACCACCATCATCATCATCATCATCACCACCACCACCATCATCGTCATCATCAGCCTATATTCGTTTACTGCTGAAACTGTGTTCATCAGTGGACGGATAAAGGCTGAATGGATTTTAATGAAGTTAATCTATGTACTGGAATGAGAACTGTTAGTTCTTACTGAAGATGCATTTCGTCTAGTACCAGTAATTTTCCATATGAACGAATAATTTCTTTCATATTCATATAATTGATCGATAGCGACTAAAGCGACTGAATGTACTACACGTCGGTGTCACAGTGGATCATCGTTCTCCGCCCACGTAATCAATATTGATATAATAATTCTGTATTGTTGTGCAACTTCTGACCAGCTAATTGAAAGTGGCGGAGCATTCGGAGTGGCCTTTGGCGAAACCAATCTGCGGCGGCCTTTGGTAAACTTATAAACCAATGAGGATTAAATATAAATATTAAGGGATAACATATCGTTCATATGGTGTAAGTGTAGTTATCTAATACGTTATTTATAAGTAATTAGTATAATAGATAAGATAATGTGTTTTTTTAATAATTTTAAAAAGAACACTACATGCTTTTTTAATAGACACCAAAACTAACGGTTCTCTAACATGCATCTAGGACTGACCACTGCAAGGAGATGTGTCCGTATTATGAATATAAATACGTCGTTATTAAACATTGATACTGTAAAATATGTTTTTGGAGTACTTGGTGTTATAGAGCATGTCTCTTATTATGTCCTTAACCCTTGCGTTTTTAAAACTGCTTCTTAAAAAAGCATATGAAAGAATATTGAGCGATAGTTTATAAAGTTTTACAAGCGGCTCGATTATATCAATATATTTTCTATGTCAAACAAAACATTTTCCGTTTTTTTTTTGTTATATTTTAGAAAATCTTAATTATATTTTGTAAAATTCTGAAAATTGCGTTGTAGCAAACATCAATAGCAATGAAGGAGATATGGTAGCAGGGACTTTATTATATAAAAGTTGTTAGACTTTTTTTTTAATTAAAATTTAAAATATAAAATTGCGTAAAAGCAAAACACAATATCACAGCTGTTTATTGCATTCAAATAAAATGGCACATCAGAAACGCATGGCTCAAATCGACCGGCTTCTAAGTAAACATTCAAAACACGACCTTTTCCTGTTATACTGGGCTAAAAATTACATTATAGGCATCAGAAGGAAAAGATAGTATGACGTGACCAATTTATATGACCTTCGTGCGCTAAACATTTGGCTCTAGAGCAAGGGTCACCTATCACCCTAAATATCGGCCCGCCATTTCAATTAGTTGATTGGACATTGTCTACCCTATTACTTTTTATTTACCCTTGGGAGGGGGTATTGCATCGTCTCATGTCATATTCGTGTGTCATTTTGGCTGGCAACATTTTGAAACGGGTTAAATTTATTTATATATTATGACACAGCGAAAATAGTGAAAGGTTAATGTGGGATATTGTATGGGGCATGTCTGTCAGGATTTGTGTTGGTTTATATACAAATTGCAACGGGTCGTAACGCTAATAGTGGTTTGTATGGTTCTAAACTCTATCCCATAAAAAAATAATGGTATGGTATTTATAATATATTACGATATTATTTATATCGTTATATTACTACTTACTTCTCTTAAAGAGGTGATTATGAAGAAAAAGCGCGTTTTTTACAATAAACTAACTAATACGATAACTAGTTGTTGGCCACAGCTTTGCCCGCGTTAACTTAGATTTACAACCGTTTCCGCATTGATTATGATTTTTTTAGCTTGAAATATACCCTATGGCATCACCTGTGAGAGTCGCGTCAAAATCGGTGTAGGCGTTTTAGAGATTAGCCGGAATAATCTGACAGATCCATAGACAGGCAAAAAGATTGTTTTTTTGATGTGAGTACCGTATATACATGCTGTTCATTTGAAATTACAAATAGAAGCTTTAATTTTATTTATTTGTATAGACTATAGACTATCCCAAACAATTGAACGTTGTTCTAATTAACGTAAGCCGTTGTCAAAACCGATGTTGCGGCTAAACCTAGTCTCACACGTAAACAAACACCCTGTAGGTTATCAAACAAGTAACATTTAATATTTCCACGTGGGGGAGGGTGCTGGGGGATCGACGGGCAGGTGACTCCGCATATGCCCTCTTTAAATGCCAACGACCCTCACACCGGGACATAAAATACATACATACATTTTATTGGCACTGTAATAACAGATAATAGTTACTTCCAATTCTTATAATACAAGTTTTATTGCCGTCTTATACGATTGAGTCTAATGTTGGCTAATAAGTAAATGAAGGTTTAAGCACGATCATAATTATTAAATCACATAATCGCGTTGGTTAACTGTGGCCCAACATAACGCCGGATTTCGAGGGAGCAAACAAAGTTTGATACTACTGTTTTGTTTATGTCATCTTAATTTTTTAAGGAGGGTTTTGTATTTCTATAGTTACTGTTGGGACTCCTTCATTGAACACCAAGACGTCGGTTCACTCCTACTAACACTTAACTAACACCTGCAAAATGCGACGGAAGTTTAAATTGGATTAATTATTATAAAAAATATCGACAATATATTTTATTCAGTACAATAAAAGCCGGTGATATAAAACAGAATGAAAGTAATTGTTGCTTTTCAATAAAACTACTACTACATTTTATAAAAAAAAATATTATGAAAATGTTGAAGTGACTGTACATTATTTTCATAAAATCACGAAACTTTTCATCAAAAATTGTTTTGTTTCATACCAAACAGACATGTCAGATAAACTGCAATTTTGTGTTGTAATTTTTATTCGCTAAAATGTTTTCTGTGAAGTTGAGGTTGTAAAGTTGTACGGACAACCACTAGTGGTTTCGAGAACTTTAACAGTTTGACTTAGGAGGCGATGATTTAAGTAGGATTTTACGACAATTATAATTGTGTACGACAATTGATTTTTTTATGAATATATTTTTTTTTAATATAACTTTTCTTAATGTCAATTAAAAGAACAAATATAATTTTCTTATTTTAATCTCAGATTATTGTTATATTCAGCCAAAAAACCTTATTCATCACTAAATTGCCGTAACTAGGTTGAAAATGTGATTTTTTTGTACGTGTTAAGACAGGTGGTGACGTTACGTATTTTTTATCGGCAGACAGAATTAGGTGTCACGCACGGTAGCATACATTATAAAGGTGACTAAACGCCAAGGGAACAGGCCTCATGCTGTTCTTTTATATATTAAAACAAATGATACCACCAGCTTTGAATATTTGTCGATTTTTTTGCAGTCCGTACGCGTAAGATTAAGTTGTTTCGCATATTACCCCAAGGTTAACTAGTGGACAGGATTGATGCACGCGTCTGTACCGGCGTGGATAATAAAGTGATATGCACTTACCGGTTATGTAATAGTTAAGACTTATCTCAATACATCTCAAAGTTACTTTGTTGAGATTTGAGCACCGTTTGAGCACTCACATATTGTATGAGGAATGTCATTTTATATGCGGATTGTAAATTTGATATTACATAGTTATATAAGCTATAAAAGAAAAATAAACAAATAAACATGTCATCATCATCATCACCCTTTATCTGTTCACATCTGAACACAGGCCTCAAAAATAAATATGAAATTGTAAGCAACCGTAGCGCCATCTGGCGGCTATAAGTCGGAAACGGGGAACAGGTTCCAGTTTACCTGTGTGTGGCGTGACGTAGTCGTTGTCAAAGTGTTGGTAGGACGGCCGAGCGTTATGAAGGTCATTAAGTTTGCCTTTAAATAGCGGGGTATAATTATTAGAGGGGTCATTCGCGTCTGTGAGTTTGAGGAGGACGAAGCTCTGCCCGAATTGTATTGTAAGGTCACGTAAGCCATTGTTTATTTTAATGTGTAAAGTGTAATATGGCGATAGTTCATGTGTGTAAATGTATGGGCAGTGTGAGTAAGAATGTATCATAAAATATGTACCTGTGAACCTTAATATTGATATTTTATGGATAATATAATAAATGTTTATATTTAAAACGCATTTTCACTTCTGATGTTTAAAAAATATGATATATAAATATAATATTAATCAAAGTGATTAAAAATAAAAGAACAATAATATTGACGTGAAAACGTCTTATTACTACTACTCATGCGGCGTTACCCCGCCCTGAGGCGTTCCATTTAAGGCTTGAAGTGCAAGCGAGAGCGCAGAACGAGCGACAAAGAGGCACAATCGTCCCATCAGTATTTTCTCATGACGTTGTCACGTTCAACTATCGTCAGTAAACCGACTTTTTTTAAAGATAAAATTACATTAATTTTAAAATTTTAATTGGCATCAACAAAATGGTAGCAGGCGTTTACTTATAGATAATAATACCAACTGACTAGTTAGATGTTATCTATATGACTCTAACGTATGACTAAGCGGGGTACATACATTATACCTTATGTATACTGAGAGAATTCTACAGTTTTTACGAATTTAATATAAACGTGGGACAATCGCTTATATTTACGTTTTAAACAATAGAGGGTTAATATTTGCGTGGATTCCACGTTTGTTCAAATTTTACACATGTATTGAAATAATGAGTTAAGGTCAAAAAAGTTACTCGAAGTCATAATCAAATAATTGTAAAAATATTCTTTTTTATTCGTTTAAAAAACTTTAATTATAAACTGTTAAAAAAATTAGAAAACTGCTTCTATTAAATATAATTAACTAATAATAATTTTTATTCTTTTTCGTTATTTTTAATAACTCTCTAGCCTAAATAATTTGATTTGTACTGAGACGGAATAAGTGATTTCTTTTTGTCGTAAGCTAATAATTGTATAATTCAACGCATGACTGGCAACATGGCGGTGAATCTAAAGGCGCTTAGTCATCAGTCATCGAGATAAACTAATTATAAGCTAATTACTTTATTCTTAACCCATAATAATATTAATGGTTGTTATTTTAATTAAGTTACATTATGTTCACTTTCTCGTTTATATCTGTTGCCCGCGGCTCCGCCCGCGTTAACTTATATTTACGCATGTATCCGGATTGATAATGATTATTTTTATAGCGTCAATCTCTATTATAACAGCTTTTATAAGTGGTAGTGACACGCTGTTTTGCAGCTAAATTGAGCCGGCACGACCGGGGAGGAGCCACTCGCTCACATGAAATCAGCGTAAAGTGACAGCTAAGCTATCGCCTTTCGTACGGCTTGTGAGTTTCCAGTGGCTCATTGGGGGGATAGGGAAAAGGAGGGCAACGCATCTGCATAACCTCTGGTTATGAGGAAAAAGCTAACTGCCTGTCAAAGTCCCGTCAAAATCGTCCCGTCCCGTGGTAAGTTCGTAAGAACTTGTGTTACGGGTACTAGGAATAGAAATTTATTATTTATTATAGAATAGAAGTAGAATAGAAATTTATATATATATTATTTATATATTTATTTAATATTAATTTATATATTACTTATACATATAAATTAATATTATATACCTAGTTCATGACCCGGTGCAGACGTGTATATTCACCATACAAATTTTATTAGCACCTGCCTGGACTCGAACCCGTTACCACTGCGTAATGTGTCTAATAGCCTGAGTCCTGACCCACGCGAACAGCCGGCCGTAATATTTAATTCAATTTATATTCGAAATGTGTATTTCAGTAGCTGTGTTCTATTTCTTTATATTATACTAGCTGTTGCCCGCAGCTTCGCTTGCGTTAACTAAGATTTACAACGGGATCTTAGTACGCAAAATAACATTTTTTACTCCTTGTGTCCGAAAAACCAAAATATCTTACGGAACCCTATTTTTTATCAAAATAAAATTTAGCCTATGTTACTCGTGGATAATGTAGCTTTCGAATGGTGAAAGAATTTTTGAAATCGGTCCAGTACTTTTTGAGCCTATTTATTACAAACATACAAAAATAGGTACAAATCTTTCCTCTTTATAATATTAGTGTAGATGTAGATGTAGATTTCGCATAAATACATGTACAGATAGATAGATTAATAAATAAACTGTCCGCGGATTGGTGACCATCATGACATAGCGAGACTCCTCCGTACTTTAGGAAGCACGTTAAGCGTTTGGCTCCAGCTGTCATTCGTGGATCATTGAAAGTCATATCGAAAGTCGTCATTATCGTTAGAAGCCCGATATCTAACAAGCTCTTTCCAAGGGAGGTATTACCCATTTACTTGGTTGTCCACAACAATCTGACCTCCAGGTCAGATAGGCAGTCGCTCCATTTAAAATAATGGTATTCTACTGCATTAAGTTAGACTGGAACCTGAACCCAAATATAATTGGGAAAAGGCTAGACAGAAGATACGTGCAGTGGCTGGTCGTTTTGGATGCGAACGGACCCACCGTGAGGATAGGCCGTTCTGGCGTTCGTTCAATAATGAACGGGATTTTTTTTGCGGATTACATTTTTTACAAATGTAATCCGCAAAAAAATGCGGATTACATGCGGATTGTACATTAATAATTGAAATGAATCTTAACATGAATTACAGCTACCATCACTATGCAGAACGAAGCCACGGCATCCACAAAACAGTGTTTTTTTTTAATAATAACCTTTTCAGGCTCAGTTTGACATATTTTTTCATTTACTCTGCTTCACTGTTCCATTGTTGCCGCAGTCATTGTGTCGTGGGCTGATCGCGACGGTAGACCTAGTTTTCGGTAGCATTGATTATGTTGACGAATATCAGGAATTTTACTATTGAAGTCTAAATTTGGTTATTTTTTTATTTTATAATTCGTTATTGTGACTAAGGTATGGGAACAAGTATATATCAATGAGTATTTGTTTCGAAAATATTATTTCGTGTATTTTTAGATTGATATTTTACGCAACTTGGTCAAATAGTGGATTGTAATTGTAATATTATAAGCTAATAAACTAGATGCTTCCCACGGCACATTTGCCTTAACACTAGTCAAGAAATAAATAGCCAAGAAATACGTAAATAATTTATGAACATTTGATAGGCGGTTTCCAAAATTAGCATGTCTAAGCAAACACAAAAAACTCTTCAGGTTTTCAATAGGTTCAAAATAAAAGAGGTTTTATATATTTTTTTGAACGAAGCCTTGTTATAAAAATCTACTTAGACGACCACTTCAGAATTGGCGACGTCGAGAATGATAAAATTATACTCGCTCACTTGGTTGCACTTTCAAATGTAATGTAAGTACCTATAGACAGATAGATATAGATGTTGGCCTTTTGAGCCATTTCTCTTAGCTGTTTCTCTGTAATGTTTTCTTTTGACTACAAATACGTTTTGACATACTGTAGTTAAAACTAGATTAATTAATGTTATATGCTCTGGATTAGTTATTTAAGATACAAAAGAGTACACAACTTCTTAGAAGTTCAGCTTAAATGTTAAAATATATTATATACCAGAAAAATGCATTACGATGATTACTTATTGTGCGCTTCTATCAATAAACGCTAAGATATATAAAGACGCGCAAATTTTCTGTATTTTCAGTCCAATTTTTTTGCATTTGATTGGGAAGGTTTATACATTATTTATTTAAGAGATTTTTTAAAGTACATTGAGACAGTTATATAGGTCCGGGTTGGATGCGAATGGGAAGGGATCGGTCGTCTTGGCGTTCATTGAGGGAGCCCTATATTCTGCAGTGGACGGATAAAAGCTGATGATGATAGTGATTGAGACAGTTCGATTTTTGAAACACAAAAGATACTCTGCATAAGAAACAGTGCGTGTTACTATGTCGACTATTGAAAAAGTATCCACATAAGGCGCGGTATTAATACGATTTAAATATGCGATTTTACTGACACAACCGCATATGATAAGGTTCAAAATTGCAAAGCAACATTTAATTTGCGGGTTTTTATTTCATAACTCAAAACATACGCATTAAATTCAATATTTACGCGGTCAATGTTATAAAAAAACCATATTCTTATATTCTTAAAAATATTGTTACCGGTGAAAGTACAGAGAATTTCGGCGTCAAAATTTATTTTTGTGAAGGAAATTACGATTTTTTATATGAAATACTAAACAAATACTTAATATTATATTCGGTTAAAATTTTACTTTATACCTTTGCCTATGCTCTGTATTTTTTGTGTAGGATATTTTCATTGGGTTTCCTCGTACTGGAGCGTCAAAGAATCTCAGTTTTGTGAATATTGAGGTAACAATGCGCGTTAAGTATAAGGTGATAAAATGATTTGAAGGTGATTATCTCAAGTATGAAACTTTATATAATTATATATTCACAATAACCATATTTCGAAACGTTTCCACGTTTCGAAGTGTCAAAATCCGTAACTTTATTCGCCGGAAATCAAGGTAATTAGCGAAAATGGAATCAAACAATTTCATAACAATCACATTTCATATTGAACCTTCCGTTCTAGTGGGCAATACAAACAGACGGTGGATTGGTCGGTCGTTTGATACGTGCGTCGAAATTACAGCGCCGATGATTTTTAAAACCAACACTGTGACAAATTCGATTGTCAGCATCAACCTCGCAGTACATACAGTCATTACGAACGGGGACAATCAGATTGCATCGCTGAAACGAGATTCGACACTCTCATCGTTCATCATTCACACTTGAGCTTGGGAAACCTCATAACTCGATTGACTCGCGATCTTTTAGATTTGAAATATAATTTGACGCGCCACGACATTGAAATCGCGGCAATGGCAAACGGCATGACGTAACTCTAAATATTTTATTAATTTTAATAATGAAATAACGTTACGATGCATAATTGTTTGGTTCCAAATAAAAAACTCATAAAATGAGGCAGTACTCGTTCTTCGCAAAGCCCATTTTATTTAAGTCCCAGTATTTTAAAATAACATCGGACGCTCAGAGGTATTTAGGGTAGGATTTGTATGTGTGCATTTATCAATTTCTTAAATATATTTCCTACACACAAATCTTTGCGATCTTACGAAAATGACAACTGTGTACCATTATAAAATTCTACATAAGTTCATATATTTATTAATACGAATAATCTTCGTCATTATCTTCCGCAATTGTTGGATTAAAGTGTCGTAGCATGATTTTATCTCACTTAAACGCTAGACCAGCTTGATGTATGTAAACATAAAAACCCTTAACACATAAAAATTAAGCGCATATCAAAAAGAGCCACGGCCGCCAAATGGACCGATAAAGAGAGGTATAATGTAAGCTATTTAGCGGGAATGGCCACAAATTAGTTTACTTGCGCCCGACCAAATTGCTTCAGCCATTTTTAAATTATATCACGTGAAATATATTTAAAACTTGCGGGTTGTGGAGCGGATGGCCAGTGGTCTAGTAAGTTTTGGGGTGAATTTTAATGGACAGAATAAATATATGGAGGTTAGGATATCTATAGTTAGATAGATCTATCCAGTCAGTATATAAATCAATACACGACGTATTAATTTGTATACTTATTTACATGTGAAAAGGATTCGATCTACGGCGCTACCTGTACGGTTATTAGGCTTTTCTACGTTCTGTTGCCAAGCAACTGAGGTATGTTCCAAAAAAAAGTTTTTTTTTGAAAGGTTTTTTTAACTTAAAACTTTTAGGTCTATGGTCTTTAAGCTTAATCGGTAGGTAGGTGAGCAAATGGCTCATCTAGTAAAAGAAAGAAGTTCGTGATAGCGTTATATCCGTAAAAGACTTTCATCTCTTTTTTGCCTTATGTGTATGGTCTATTTATTTGGGCCTGATACAATAAGATTAAGAACCAAGAAGAACAAGCTTCGGCTTATCATTCATCGGCGAATCTCATAGCAAAGAGACCGCGTAATTCTTATTTATAGAGTTCGACAATAATAATTCAGAAGTCATATTTATTTTATGTGACAATTATTAATTAATTTTAACTTTAATTCAGTTCGTCTTATGAAAGCAATAATTATCAGGTTCACGAGTTGAAGCCGCGGTAGAGAAAGTGTTGGTTGGCCAGTTAAGATGACGATCTTTGTGCAGTTACCTGTCAATGGATGCAAGTGGCAAGGGATCGATCATCTTGGCTTTTAGGGAGGCCTATATTCAGCAGAGGAGAGATAATGATAATGATGATGATTATATAAATTATTTTTATTATTACGACGTTAGGCAAGGTAAGGCCGTTAAAGGCGTTAATTGATCATCTTCGACTCTATGGGTCTGTCTGAATCAACTAAATTACCTGTTGTCGATAAGGATAAGTTTTCGTATACATATATTCAAAGTTATTATACAACGTATCCGAGCAAGATAAATATCAAGTGTTTGTTTTTGATTGTACACGACTGTTTGATCGTGGTAACTATTCAAATCATTTCATTACTCGCGTTAAATTTTCCCTTTCAACGTTACTGGGGGTAGTTGGAGAAAGGTTGCCTTCGGGCGATTAAATGTTCCATGCATAGACGGTTCAAATTACCGAGTAATGTATCATAATTCAATATTAATGTATGGTTATAATGTTATAATTGGGTTTGTTAGGACTTTAGGCACGAAGTGTTTGTTACGTATTACATCACAAATAAGGTATCAATTGGATTTTGTGTTAGCCATATCCGTATTAGTTAGATATATTTTAAGTAAAATGAGCTTAGATCATTAATATGTCTAGATGGAGTATCGCCCTACAATCAAAACAAAAAAAAAAAAACTGGCCAACATTTTCAAAGATGTGTTCGTGAATAGTGATACCAGCTACTACAGTTCTCCCATAATCATTCTTTTTAATCTCGTTGCACTTCAAAAACAATAATGCGTTACAATTCATGCGTATTCTATGACAGCGGGACGGATACTAAACACGGAGAAATCATTTAGAGGCCAACAGTTGGACGCTATTTTTTTGGACGTGTTTTCCGCGCGACACTCTATCTAGACATATTATTGATCTAAAAAAATGAGAACACTACTAGAGTGAAAATAAGTTGTAGACAGTTATTTCGATATTTTCTGCTTATCATGTAGGCGTCTCAGAGAAAGCTTTCTTCATAATATTGCGTATCATGATTTGATTATAAATTTATATTGCTAAAATAACGAAAATTGGTCTTTTTAAAAATAGTCAACCGGGGCGGTTGACTTTTTTTAAAAAGACTAATTTTCGTCTATCGGTAACTAACCTGAATATAAATTTTCTTTCCACAAAAAAACTATCAACTATATTATATTGTACAGGTATTAACTCATTTACCTACCTAGTAGTGCCAACCTTACGTCTCACTAAACGTAATTATCGTTCTAAAATCGTATTAGACCCCATGGCTCTATGGCTCTCTTTGATGTACCGAACGGACCCACGTTTGTGTTAAATGTTCATGTTATATTGCCACGTTTTATACCTATCGTAATCATCATCATCATCATCATCATCATCACTTGCATTTTTTGTACATTTTGTACATAGCCGATTGGACGAAGGTTCTGTAGTGAAGGCCACTTTCTAGAAGGTGTAGGTGTAGGTGGAGTAAAGGTCTTCTCCGGCTTTAATGCGATGTGGACGGCAGGTTCTTAGAGGTTTCGACGTTAATACGAAGAACACACCGAGACTTAATATCTTGGACGACGACGACGACTTCAGGCTCGTCTTCTTTGTGGAGAATCTGGTCTTGCCAGGACCAGTCTGTCGCTGAGGGTTTTCCGTCGCCTGCAGATCCGGGTCCCTCAGATAGCGGCTGAAGGCTCACGCAGCGGTTTTAGAGGGGTAGTGCACCCAATGCGAAACCCGACATACGGAAAGGATTTTCGCTGCGTCATATAAAAAAGGCGACTCTTCTTTTAGCTTGCCTATCCAAGTAACATAAAATAATTTACAAAGAGCATCCGGTCACAAAAAAATATAGTTTTGAAATACTCTTTAGTTCACACAGTCAATGTGTCCCCGCATGGCAAAATTCGTTAGGTTGTCTGCTAGAGCTTGTTTTATACGGGTTAGGCGTCAAATTGGCGCCAGATATAGGGCATTACTATTTCACCACACGCATCTGTACGTGTTTATATAATACCATAAAAATATTACACACGAGATGTATTCCTCGCGTCACATCTATCATGGAGTTTGTATAAACAGCGCTTGTTGCCTCACATCCTCTCGTTACCACGTAGTTACATATTTTATAGGGTATGCGAATATTGTATATAAAAATAGTGTGAGTGGCGGAAAATCAGCTATCTTTGAGTTCATTCAATGGGACCTATGATTAACAGAGGACGGATAAAAGCTGATGAGGATATTTCATATTATGTCTAAACGCGTATAAGTTTTCGAATTGCTGAATTCACTCCAATCATGCAATCACGGTTAGACAAAAAAGACCTGGATTTTAGGATTTAAGGACAACCACTTTAATCGAATCGAAGTCATTTCATAGGTACCTACGTAATAGAAATGACCGATGGAAAAGCAACGATGCCACTATCAAGATTGTCAGTAGATACAATCTTCGCCGAGTTTAAGTATAATGCGTATAGCCCGATTCCGATGCGAAGTGGACGCAGCTCTACCCACTAAAACCTGGCGAGTGCCACCAGTGCCGCCTTTGGTGAGGTGCCCCAGGATCTGCTAGCAACAGGGCACCTCGACGGCTAGTCATTCCCTCAGAGGACCGACGCCACCTCCACAAAGGAGTTTTCCCGTACCACAAAACAGCCCCTCCCAATGTCGGAGCAGAAGGTTCTTGTCCTGGCCCCTTGCCTACTGTTCTTTTGTCCCCTCTTCTTATAAGAGGGGTAAAAAGAGCCTCCTCGGCTCAATTAGCTTCGCCCAAGGTGTTGGGCTCACCCTGGGCTATTGAGCCCCACCGCCACGACAAGGATCTATCTTTCTGGCCTAGTTCCAGGTGAACTAGTGTATGTTCATGGGTGACGTTGCCCACTTACCATCAGGTAACCTGCCAGTTTGCCTATTCAAGTAACATGAAAAAAGTCATGATGAGAATCAAATTCGTAACTTTTAGAAAAGTGCTCGTCTCTCAGCATTATTAGTCCGTTGTGTTATCTTAGACATCCATCCAGGCTAATCCCTGGTGTCTGCCGGTGTTCAGCTTTTATCCTGATTAAACACTATCGATTTATTATTTCATCACAGCTTTAATAAATAAAGCATTTAGCTTTAATAAAACATATTGATTTAGGTCTGTACATTTGATTAACTACGTTTATTCGCATGATATATTTACTCTCTAACAAATTGACTTTTAAATTATAAATTTTCATTCGGATATTATATATACATACATTGCCTCTTTTAAAACAAATAGAATGGGGTAATCTGTCCGGTGAACCAGAATTTATGTAATGAAAAAATATTAAAAGCTTACAGTGCCAAAAATTCCTAAAGGTTATGTTTACCTGATAGTTTGTACGTTACATATTAGTAAAGTTGAAGTATAAAGGAAGAACGTAATGAAGTGGAGGCAGAGTAACTTAGCTTTATGTGTATTTCTAATCTCACCAAATCTCAAACTACACTTTTATGTAAAATACATTTTTAAAAATTATGTTTTGTTGGTAAATATATTTGTGTGTTTCAATGTAATTAATAGTGATTGAAAAGTTCGTTTGTTTCTTTGATCACGCAAATTTCCAATCAGTTCGTATCGTATATATTTTGTATCGTATTTGATAGCCCATGTATTTTACTGAGGCTGCTATACTTTTTTTTTTCTTTTTACTGACTGCTTCTTTTGACGTATTTCAATTGTACAAATTGTTATCTACAAAATTTAGATTTTTTGATTTCATTTGTTTCAATACATATTAAATTGTATCTATTTTTCAGTTTTCGGATCGACAGAATCTGCGTTTACTGCATGTTAACATGTATTATCAAAATATATATTAGGTTAATTTATAATAATATGTTGGACAAATCACTGATCCCAAATTAGCAGGGTCAGACAACTTATACATACTTTTTATATCTCTGAATACATAGGTACATATTATAGACAAATCACACACAGGCACGAAATAAGTGGTCATAATTATTACACAAAGATTTGTCCTGCGTGGGAATCGAACCTATGACCCCATGTTTAGCACTTAGCAGTCAGGGGTCAGTAACCACTAGACCTACATGCCGGTTGGTTCATTAGAATTAAGACAGCGCCATTTGGATTGCAAACCGCTGAGATGTGTGCGTAAATAACCATGTCGCATTTCAAACGCTAAGCGGAGCGGCTGACATTTTTACGACTAAGAAATAACTCATCAAGTAATGAATACACACTTAGCTGCCCCCCCGCAACCTCTCCCCTCGGCTCTCATCAATTGTTTCACGTGTTTGTTTATGTTTGTTCTCGGTTGCTTGTTTTCATAACACACTGTCTGTCTTTGATGATGGCGTGTTTGTGTAGCGGTTCCCGTTGGAAATGGCTCTCGCAATAGATTCGTTTCGTCGCCATATTTCTTTCGCGTTCATATTTCCATTATTTTATTTCGCAGTTTTTTTTATCGTTTGGTATATTGTTGGAATATTTCGATCAAATATTTTTTTTTTTTTTTTTTTTTTCGAAAGGTCTAGACTTTTAGGCCTGATGGCCTTTAAGCTCAATCGGTAGGTAGGTGAGCAGATGGCTCACCTAGTAAAATTCGAAAGGGGGGCGCCCCCCTCCGTGCCCCGCAGGGGGCGCGGTATATCGCGCGCGCTACTCTGGAGAGTAGGTGTTTGGCTAGTCAAATCCAATACGGTCGACGAGTCATTAGCGGATGAAGTTAAACTATTAGTCGGAGGGCCGGCCCTCCCCTCCCCCTCTGACGGGGGAGGTGGGTCGTGCGCGGAACCCGTCCAATCGACCGATAGCAAAGTGCTAACGGTGTTTTCACGGTTTTGATTAGTGTAGACTCGTATCGGATTCGAACCTAATCTTACCCGATCGATCCGGATCGATGTATTTACCATGTATAGGGATCGACGTCGCTCACGACCCCGAGGCCCAAGCGGTGTGACTGAGTACCTAACCCCGGATGTTGTATTGTTATGTGTGTGTATTCTATCTTGAATTTCGCGTCGCGCTTTTGCGTCGCGCATTAATAGCTGAGATATTTCGTCAGCCGGATCGGTAGTAACGTGTTTAGGTAACCTAAAACTCTTTGAAACTGAGCTATCAGGGACATAGTCTGCCGCGCTCACTATGAGCGGGTTTGGGTGATGGAGTGCCTTTTCAAAGTGACGTACTGACATCTCTTTGAAGTGGCCCCTAATCGAATCTAACTTGAGGTCCCTATGTAGGTCGATGTTTCTTATGTACCATGGGCAACCGGTTGCTATGCGTAAGAATTTGTTTTGCAATATCTGCCAAGGTTTGAGTCGACTCTGTGGCACGTGCGCGAACGCAACACAGGCGTACGATATAATCGGTCTTATACACGCTTTGTATAAGGTAAGTTTATGCCTGAGGGGCATCTTACTTTTCTTGTTTATCAAGAAGTATAATCGACTTAAAACGAATTTGGCCTTTTTTATTATGTTATTTATGTGCGGCCTGAATGACATCGACCTGTCTAACGTGACCCCCAGGTATTTCACCTGCCCTACTCTAGGGATTATGGTGCCGTTTAGTTTGATCGGCATCATTTGTCGACGACTCTGATTGAGCGTGCCCCTTCTCTTTGTAAATTGGTTTGATTGACTTTTGTCTGGGTTAATCTCTATTCTCCATTTAGCGAACCACTCACCTAGTTTGGTGACGGCTTTCTGAAGGGAGCGAGATGCTGTCCTTGCTGACGTATGGGTCACATATAGTGCAGTGTCGTCGGCAAAGAGTGCTAGTTTTAACGCAGGGTTTCTGGGTATATCGGACGTGTACAGATTGTACAAAGTCGGGGACAGCACGGAGCCCTGAGGGACTCCGGCCCTCAGAGGTCTCAGGGAAGACAGAGTGCCTTCCACTCTATACCTAAAATGCCGGCCAGACAGGTAGTCGCGGATGATGATGACCAGCCTGTCCGGTATTTCTAACTTGTAAAGTTTATAGATTAGGCCTTCGTGCCAAATCTTATCAAATGCCTTAGCAATGTCGAAAAATACTGCGCACGTGTCGCGCGGGTTTCTTTTTTTATGAAAACCTCTGAGGATGTCTTCGGTTATACGATGCACCTGTCTCGGACAACAGTGATTTTCGCGGAAGGCGAATTGCTCGTCTATGAACAGTTTCTTTTCGCTTATGACGGTTTTCAACCGTCTAAGCAGAATCCGTTCATAGATTTTACCTAGTGAGCTTATCAGGCTTATGGGGCGATAGCTAGACGGTTCCGTGCCCGGCTTTCCGGGTTTTGGGATACCTATAACCGTAGCTTCTTTCCATATATCGGGGAATTTACAGCCCTTTAGGAGGGCGTTCATAATGTTTACTAGGAGGATAATTAGGGCGGGCGGTAGTATTTTTAGTACCTTGTTCGAAATCCCGTCCGGCCCGGGGGCCTTCTTGGAGTGCAGGTGTTTAATAATGTCTTGGACCTCTTCAACATCCGTCGGAGGGATTGGATCTCCCTCAGGCGGAGCCGAGGCCCTCCTCGCAACCTCCCGATTTACCTCCTCTATGTGGTGCCTTTGGGGGGAGACGTTGTCCGGTTGGTTTGGGGTGCATTGTTGTTCTAGCGTATCGGCTAGAACTTCCGCTTTGTCGGCGTCCTCTAGTGCAGGTTCGCGGTTTGGTCTATTCAAGGGGGGCATAGATGGCTCCCTTTTGTTTTTTAAAGATTTCGCGAGTGGCCAGTATGCCACATGTGAAGGTGAAATTTCACTAAGGAATCGATCCCACCGTTCCGCTTTGTTTTCAATGATGCGAGCTTTAACCTCTCTCTCAAGATTTCTGAGGGCGCGACGACACTCGTCTGTCCGGTAGCGCGAGTACGTGCGTCTAGCTGCGTTTTTTACGCGAATAAGGTCTTTAATGTCATCCGGGAGTTCCCACCTGCCATGTTGCGACGGTGTGATTTCCCTGGATGACTTCTCAATAGTCGCTACCAGATGGTTAGTGAGGTCGGAGCATGCTGATACAGCATCATGAGGACTATCTATTATGTCGGGGATTTTATCGAGGTGACTCGATTTCAATGTTTTTAAATTTTCGCTTAGTTATTTATAATTTATGACCTTCTGTTTGTTGTTATTTGTATTGTTCAGAAATATTTTTTTTGTTTGCATTGGTATGTTCAGGATATTAAACACTCGATATTTTTTTCATTTTTCAGTATTAAAATGGAAATTTTTACATATCTAGTAAAGTCGTGAAGATAAGCTTGTCCCAAAAGCATTCTGAATAGATAATTTTGACAATTAAAAATATACATAAATATAATTTGTTTTTTTTTTTTAATTATAAAATTATAAGCTAAATTAGTTTAGTGCGTTACATTTAGATTTTTGTGATTTTGGCTGGGCTCATCTACATCGAACTGATGGACAATGGTCGATTGAAACAAACCAAACAGATTTCAACACAACTCAGTCCAAGTTTATCATTAAAAAAAAAAGGATAGGTAAATGCTCACAGTGGTTCTAGTTTTACGTGGTAGTATGCACTGCCCAAGTCTGAGTGCTACAAACCCCCCAAAGATCTCCCCGTGACAATAAAGAGGCAGCGTTATTATTGGCACTAAGACCTAATATTTTACGTCTAAAACATGAATGAGTTTTCTGAATTAGTTCCGAGTGAGTGTTGTGTTCATAAGTGACAACCACTTACCATAGAATCGATAGTCTGCTTTGTTCGCTTCTCTACTAAGTATGAGATTTTTCAAAAAAAGAATGAGTTAGCGAGTACTTTCTAGATGCCTTCAAATACAGTTTTCCAGCGAACAGTCCGCTCACAAAATTGCTAATCCCGTGGTGGGCTGCGCTCGAATTACGCCCCGCTGACTCTTGGCTGTCGTCCACCTCATGCGTCTTACCGGCACATGCTCTTCGCATTGTTAATCCATTGTTATTTATAGTTGGTGAAATGCATAATTATTTTCTCTCCGCCACTAAGATAATTATAGCGTCATATTACGCGCACATGATTTGCAATTCGGGTTGGTGGTTATTAACATAATATGATACGTGATAAGGTATTTGGAGTAATAATTATTATCTATCCGCAATTTGCGACGATGGTCCAGTGGTGGGTGGACTCGGCCTCTTATGCGAGAGGTTCCAGGTTCGATCCTGTCCCGGCCGTGTGTTCCTTGAATCGGGTTTTTCTAAATTTCTAAGTGATCCCCAAACACGAGACCACCGCTCGCTCAACGGTGAAGGAAAACATCGTGAGGAAACCTGCATGCCTGATGAGATTAAGTCTTTAAAGTTATGTGAAGTTCATCAACACGCATTGGGCCAGCGCGGTGAACTATGGCCCATTACCCTCCTCGTCTGATTTCGAGGAGGAGACCCGTGCCCAGCAGTGGGACATATAAGGGTTAATACTTATTCGCATTTTCACATTCGCCTACTGAATATCTCACAACACTGAATGAATGATGTATATTTTCTATTGTGATAAACTACATATTCTATTACACATTGCTAGCATCATTCTTGCATTGTAAAGCGACAAAAATAAAATAAGTTCAATTTTTAAATAGTATACGCATTTGGCAAAATATGTACCTATTATACCTCAAATATGTTAATAGACCTATATTGTAAATAGCTTGTTGCAAATGTTTAATTATAACGCGACTGCAAACGAAATACATGTTATGTAACATCCAAACTAACAATAACAACTCTACCACAACATTCTACTTTTGAAACGCCACACACAATCCTGCATTAGATTTTCATACTTGTTTTTTAAAGTGTCACTGCATTGCATGCACTAAACCATAAAACATGGCTGCGTCCATTTATACTGTAGCTGATAACTATATATTTCACTTCTAACCATCCATGTCTTTTTGGTTTCGTCTCTCTAAGTATTAAATTTTCAAATTTCGTCTACTTATTGTGTTCGAACTATGAACTATAAATATTTAAGTGCACACATGTAAAACGTATTACCTACGTGGCATCATCATCAGCCTTCATCTGTCCACTGCTGAACATAGGCCTCCCTCAATGAATGCCAAAACGACTGATTCCTTGCCACGCATTTCCAACACGGACCGGCCTCTGCTCGGCGTACGTCATCTCACCTGGTAAATTGGTCGGCCGTCGAGCCAATAACAGTGGAAGCCGCATATAGGTAGACGGAGTGTTGGTCGGCCATTAAACCGGTTGAAAGACCTACTACGTCTAAGATAATATTATAATTGAAATGAAACTAATACCTAACAGTTTGTGTATAATTAATTTGAAATTATCTTACGCGTTCAACGTAATGAACGAGCTTAATGTAGCAACATCCTTATATATCTCCGTGTCATTTGTCGTTTGTAGATTACAATTTGCAATACATTTGCACAAATGACAAAGGCGTGTAATGAAATTCGTACAAAGATGAGTTTAGTCACGATAGATGGCGAAACACAGGGTGTTCTGAAATTCAATTTAACTCTGTTAAAAAAAGGTATACGTTCACGTGGATCGAAGCGACAACATTCGTGACGAGTAGAGGACAAAATGGCGATTTGTTTCGGTTGACGAGGAATAGAACGAATCGTGCGTTGCTATTGGGTCATCGACTTGGCGGGAACAATGACGATTGGCGTACACCAGATACCAGATCGTTCGAGTGGCCCGTCGAGCAAAACGAACACGATTACTCTTTTTTATTTCGAAAGTTGACACATTTCTTTGGAATATTGGCTTTCTGTATAAATACGGTTTGCTTTTTTATATATACTAACAAAAAATATGAATCAAGATGTTAGATATTCAGACAACACGCTAATGTTCCAACACGTTTTAAAACGATTTCAATTATTTTTTTCAGAGAATGTGTTTTGGATACTGAAACTCTTAAAAATTATTTTTTGTCTATCATAATGATTAAGTCGTATGCCTTATTGCTATTTAAAACCCCTATAATATTGTGTTTGTACATAAATTTGTTATTAATGAAGAAGCTAAGTTAAAAATTAAAGTCCACATCTAAGTACTAGAAGTTAAAAAAGTGGAGATTTTACAAGCGATCGGTGCTTAAGCACGCGGAATATTTAAAAAGAGAATTTTCCTATATTATTTCTTTTCTAAGTGGAGTGCACTTTTCCGGTATTTGCCGACGCCGGGAAAGAATCCATCAAGGGATTAGATCGGCGTCTGCGAGACAGGATCGGTTCATCGTTATTTTCCCGATGCGGAATAAATTATCATCTCTTGTACGAAGGAGGTTTTATACTTGTCATCGTGGCGTCTGCGAGGACGTGTCGCCGGTAATTAAGTGTCTTGTTAAAACTGCGCTCGATGTACACCACGTACTGTAACAGAAAGTTTTCCGGGTAACACTTGACTTTGTGTTACTAATTAGGATAGTGGTTAATTCTGTACTGTGTAATTACAATAATTGCTTGCAAGAAACTGCGTATAAATTAAGATATTTCTTTCGCGATCTAAGAACATAATCAAAAGAAAATAAATGTAATCTTTTACCTAATCTAATAATGGGCATGTCGATTCCAAATTTTATAGATATCCATCAAAACCAATATGTTATAGTCCTTTCCTTAACCTTTAGCTATCATCCCCTTTCGATAGTAGCTCCACGAACATCAAAGCGAAACTGATATTTGAAAATTCTCAATAATTTAATCGAATTCAACATGAAAGCCAGCAAAAACGTTAAAAGATTATAACGTTATGCGCTCAAGATGTTTTCATGCAAATCGCCGAACGCGTTGTTAGCAAATGGCTACGTTTCAATCAGCCGCCATTGAGTTCCGACCACCGCACTGTCATACTGAAACGAGAGATTACGGAACGGATGACGCGGCATTATTAAGTGGAACGTCATTTCATTTCGAAATTAGACGTGGGTTTATTAATGTACTGTAAAGACTGGAAAATTAAAACACGGCGGCCTTTTGTGACATTTTAAATATTTTTTGTGTTAGATAATAAGCACTGAGCTTCATTAGTTTTCATCATCGCCATAAACAAATAAACATGAACCTAGGCGACTCGTTCACGTATTTCCTCTTCTAAGACATAAGATGCTAAGACTTCGGGTCAGTAATTACACTGCCTGTCTTGTCCACTCTTCGAAACACAGCAAAGCTGTTTCACGGGAGAATCAAGCAGGGTGGTACCCATGCAGACGGGAGCGCGGCGCATGCGCATGCCTCCCACCAGTACGCTATTGCATTAAGTTAGAATTTCACGGGATTGTAACCCAGATTGCAATACCAGTAATTATTGGTCCGCCATTAATGAATACTTTTCTCCACTTCAAGTGATTTCAATTGAATCAATTATGATTTCACTATTAAAATTATAAATTCAATAAATTATTTTTCGTAGGAGAAATGTGTTTTTTCAAAACTCCAATTTGCATCGGTATTATCAATTTGCTTATTTATACACTAAATAGCTTCTATGTATATTGTTAATGCCTACATCCTATGTGCAATTTAAGTAAATTATATTAGTACAAAAAACTCAACACACAGCATATTACTTGTAATTTTCCGTGACGAAACCTAATGTATATCGTGATATGTAAGAGCCACAATAGATGATCGCTAATTAATATATTGAAAGGCTGGGACGTGACAAAATAAGCGACTACATTATAACACGTCGTTCATACCAGTCTATTAAAGTAAGCGCGGATAGAAAACGTAATTAAAATAAAAAACTGACTGGAAGTCCTGTATGGGTAGTCTGGCAAAAACATCATCTTTCACTGTAGGTACTTTGAGATATTGGAAGTGGTAATCTAATATCTGATTTATAATATTTAATTCGTGTAATGAGTTCATCTTTTTTCACTATTTTCTGCAGCTTTGCGTGCTTTAACTAAGAGATACAACGGGATCTTATAGGAATGATATAGCCTATAGCCTCCTTTGACGAATAGGCTATCTAACGATGAAATATTTTTTCAAATCGATCGATATTTTCTGAGATAAATGCGTTCAAGCACACACACGAACAAATTTTTCAGCTGTATCATATATTAATATGAGATATTATAGTTGAATGCGCATTTCGAAAATTGGTACTTATGTTAATGGTATGAGATAGATACCAAGTATATAGGGCTGATTAATTAATACCTCATACAGTTAATACAATCGTTAAAACAATTATTATTGTATAGAAATGTGTATGTAACCATTCCTTATGTAAAGTCAATGCTAAGTTACCTCCGCGCCGCCTACTCGCTGCTCGCTACCATACGTTTATTATACGCCCTTCCTCTGTTTCCGATTGTATTCCGATCAAAGTGATTGCGTTTACAAAGGGCTTGTAAAACGTCGACGTCACCAACCGGTGCGGGCCTGGCGTTTCCATTAATTGTATCCGACCGATATATAATGAACATTTTCTATTTTAATCTATTCACTGTAATGGAGAACCCTTTCGAAGGCTTTCTTTTGTATTTTTTGTACTGTTAAGGTTACTTTGTGGTATCAATACCAACAGAAGAGTTTGTTATGGGTATCTTCTCTGACATGGGCGCGTTGCGAATTCTCATTATAAACTTAGCCGCTAAGACGATCATAAGTGATCATTATCAAGATTCTATATGTGAAATTAAACAAATAAAATAAAAAAATATGTACAGACGAATGAACTCTATAATGTAGAGGTGAAGAAGCTTGTTTGTAACCAGCGATTCTCGTGATCGTAAACGACGTTGCCTTTGATAGTCATCAAAGACTGGAGATTTAAAATCTTGTGCTAGAGCCGCAATCTTAATACCATAGATTCAAACCTACTGTCAGTTATCTTGGAATAAATCGTAAGTTGAAGGTTGTTGACGAAAAGACATGGGTAGCATCTAAAACGTATGTAATCTAAAATTAAATAATACACCTGTGATGTAAAGTTTTTTTTTCATTTGTTTTATTGTTGGTCGGTCATTCAGCAGATGGGAAGACGATCTCCGAGCAGTGGCCGGTTCGTGTTGTATGCGAGTAGCAAGGGATCGGTCGTCATAGCGTTTAATGAGGGAGGCCTATGTTCAACAGTGGACGGAAGCTGATGATGATGATGATGACAATGATAGAAACTTGGTCTAAACATATCATGAAACAAGAGCGATATCGCTTAATATGCTTTATCAATCACAGTACTATATCCGTAATGTACTTCGACATTTTAACTGATACTACAACGTCCAAACCAAATCAAATCTAATAAAATATACCGAGTGACATTCTCATTGATTTCGCAACGAGTGCAACCTAATTACCCCAAGAACACATGTGCCCTCACAGTAATGAAGTCAGTGCGTTTTGGTGCGCCCGCGCAGGAAAGTGAGTGGCTGGTTGAATATGGAAGTGAGAACGCAATAATACAAATAGGGCTATGAGCAATGTACTTACTTAATAAAATTTTGAAAACTTAAATGTTTTATTTACATATTATTTAGAAATTGATAAGTTTTTGATATAAATTTCAATTACAGTACCCTTGATAGGGTTGTAGCATGAGCTTCTTTTGGATCGCATGCCCCAAAGCACAATACAAGTTCCTGTAAAGTTTTCTAACGTTTTTATATTTTTTTATATTATTTTATTGAAAAAAACTTTCAAGAATTCTATCACAATTTCATTGCTACGCTGAGTTTCAGAGAGAACAAATAAATAAATAAATTGTATCTTAAATCTCAGGTATGAAATCAGGTGCGAGCATAAATATACCATAAACTGACTCGCGGGTGAGCAATGGTGAAAACTTTACTAGCTGCAGCTTTCTTCAGGACGCACTTATTTTTTAAAATTTCTATTCCATACATTTTGACAACCCTAAATACTAATACAGGCTAAGCACGTCGCATGCGCATTCTCTCTTTGTATGTCCACAGCGATTGCATAAAGAATGCGTGTTATGGTTACTCGACTATATACAGATTAATAAAGTATCGTACCAGGTGGATGAGTTATTGGCACGGCCCTGTCGCGGGCGAGTCATTTGACACCGTTCCTTTACACTTGACTGGATTTACATTTCGACGTCTCGGGACTCGGGACTCGCTCCCCTGACGTTTCGCTTTGAAAGGACGCTCCGTTAAGATATTAAAATTGTAACTTCGAAACATTGTATTCAATATATATTTTTTATCAGGAACATGTTTTTTTTTATTCCAGTACATATTTTTATTATGTTTTTTTCCAATAGTCGATGAGATGTCTAATGTGAATATGCCCATAACTTATAACGAATTAAATTAGGACCTAGCATAAATTATTTTAGACGTCCCAGGTAGTAGGTGATAGAAAGAAAGAAAGAAAGAAAGAAAAACCTTTATTGGTACATAAACATGAGACAACAACAAAATCTGGTTTAAAATACAAATAATAAATCTTACTGCTATTCGTATTTCCTTACCTGCCTTGTCTCAGCAAATATACTTCACGAAAAATTACGTAATTGCTAAACTTTTTTTTTATTTTTATCATAAGCTACATTCTATCAACATGCAAAGTAGACAGGTGTGTTTTTTGGAGTTTTGGAAACTTTTGATTAAAATAATTAATATCGGTTACATTACAAATTGCAGTAGCGTTTGTTTATTTTGCATCGCCCGAACAAACTAGTTCGGTTTGCACCAATATAAAGTTTTTAATAGAGTTGGTTCGTATCAATATGTGGGTGTGTACTCGGTTATTGATTAGCTTGAAAGAGCCAAGTTAGTTAGAAACTATGCTGCGTAGCTGACGAAAATTTGTCGACATGCGAAACTCGTGTAAGTGCCGTTAACGAAACATATTAGAAATTAGTTTCGTTACTCTCCTTAATCGAGTTTAACTCGAGGTTTAACTATCACTTAGATGACATAAACATCTTCGATGTTGTGGTTTAACTTCTTAAATATTGTAGGTCGAAGCCTTGTTTGATAATTGGAAACGGTGATATTATATATTTCTACATCTATGAATGTAATATTATATATTGTAATAATAATAAAGGAAATATTGTTTGCACAGCGGGATTCAGATCTGATTGATACCTACGTGTCTGTAGCGCTTTGCTTTATCTACACATTGTAAATAAATATTAAAATTAAAGACATTTTAACAATATTTAAAAATAAAGAAAAACAGTCATATAGATTAAACAAATACATACAATAAAGTACCTACAGTGATAAAATATTATATCTCAAATTTCATCGCATTGGTTGTCGAAAGTTCGTAAGGGGAAAAGTTATAAGATTGTTATGAGTATTAAAGTAAATGGCAATTTTTGTTATAAATTACATATATCTCCACAATCATTCTCCTCTCACAATGAAGATAAGAGGGAAAAAATAAAAGGGTTTTAATGGAATTAAAGGGGGTAGCGGTTGTTTGGTGGAAACTGGACTAGCGGAATGTCTTTGTTGAGGCCGCTTTATGTACGCGAAGCCTTACCCACAACTTCGTTGGACTCGAAAGAGTTTGTAATTACATTTCTGAACATAGAAACGTTCGGCCCGTTGATTAGTAGGCTGGACGGTGGCCTGTGCCAATAAGTTAATCGTGTTAATTAGGGTTGCACGTTAAGATATCTTTTTTGATTATATTGTTTTGCTTTAAAGTTTATTGATAGAATATTTTGCTAAATTAGTGTTTTATTCTGGGTTATTGTTTTCTTGTTTTTACCGCACATAACATCCTTACTAAGGCGGATTTAATGTAGAGTTAGGACATTATTCCATGGTGGTTAATTATCCGCAAGAAAGAGCATTTTATATATTACCCGTAAGTTTTTGATGATTTCAGTGCCAAATATCATCCACTTTTGCTGTGATTATACTATTAGAGAACAAACAACTTTAGCACGTTATCACAAACTTGCATCTAAGCATTATGTATATATGTATCTATATATCTATCTGTATAGTATGTCTGACCAAAAGCGAGCGTCACCAGTAAAATGGTGACAGAGTCAATATTCCAATCATTTGGTCGATAAGCTCATTAGTCGTACTCTGGTTGCGCCATTTAAGCAAATTGCTGGAAACTATGGCGATTAGAGATAATTGCTCGGTTCGCCAAATTGTCGGATCTATGGACCTTTAAGGGATTGGTATTTCATCCATGTATCCCAAACTGTTGGATAAATCGTCCGCCAAGTATTCCAATATCTCCATTGTTACCAATATAGATTTGAATTTAATGAAGGTTTCCTTTTTATCTTCTATTTTATAAAATATTTAATAATTAATAAAGTTAGTTCATTTTATATACGTAGATTAATAATTAATTCTTAGATAGCTGTTTTGTTTATTCGGCTTGCATGCGCGCGCTTGGTACTATAGATTCATGATTTTATCTTTACGCGCTTTAAATGTTACTTCCAAATTAATATAAGGTTAAGGCTAAATAAGAATAACGGTTGTAATAGAAGCTATCATATTTGAATACCGAGCGTTACTAATTTGGCATCGTACTACACCTTAATTATATCGATTCCGCAATCTATTTAAAGATAAAAGCTCTAATGTTCGTCTATGACACCTGTAATTAGTTCATCACCTTTAGCGGAGAATGTGCTTATTGTTTTGTTTATTGTTATGTCAGTAATAGTCTAAAACTGCAGTAAAGTGTGTTTATTTTATGATAACCGCGCCGTGCCAACCCTGTCCCTTGCACCTGTCGCGATCGTTCATCGGACAGCGCCGCTGCGCCAACATCTGTCGGGGTATGCACTTTTTTTTTTTTGTTGACGCTTCGTTTTTTTTTTACGCCTAATTGCATAGTAACAGACGGCTAATGCATTTGGAGAATGTTGTCTTCGTGTTTTATTTGTTTGTCATTACTGTGAGTGCAGTACGTCTCCTCCGTCATTTGTCTTTGACGGGTTGGTCGTAAATTATCTCAAGGTAGTGTCATCGGTCTTAGTTTGAGGCGATACAAAATTTACTTTGGCATGCTACTATAATATATTATAGTTCTATAAAGATATTTTTAATGCATTGGATAATTTATTGGGTTCATTTTAAAGTGATAACATCTTGAGCCGCGTTGAGTATTTTTTGATAGGGGAAATTCTTATAAATTCACTGCACCGACTTGCTAATGTGACATGACGTTGTAGTATCAAAATTAGAAATATTCTAAAGTCATCATTCCTAGTTATATATTCTCACTTTTATCGGCAATTCCTAAGAGTGTTAACTTTTTTTTTAATTTATTTGATCGTAGAGATGAATTATTAATAAATTGTAGTTAAATCTACCTATGTAGTTTAATGTAAGAGGTTAAAGGTTGGATTAAATTTGTATTAAAACAATATGCTTTGCTTATCGTTTCTGAGCGGCATTAGGGTCATATATTATATTATAATATAGGTAATGTGGCGTTATAAAATAGTAAGTTGGTACATGGTTTATGGTTTCAAAAATATTTATGTCTGCGAAATGTTTCTCATACATCTAGCACAAAAGCTTATAAGGTAATTCAATCCTCGATAAAACTAACTTATGAGCTTTAATTCCGAGTACTTGTTAGTCTTTGTTTCATCAAAATCCGCAATCTTAATCATGGGCTATTCATACAATTTCGTGGGCGAAGCCGCTCGTGAGAGCTAGTTATATATTGTATAATGTATAATACTATAAAAGTGTATTATTAATTGATCTGGTATTCCTTTAACCATGCATAAAATACTCTTTGTCTGCAATGACAAGAAGATAGACAGATAGACTAGATACTGCTACAATCAATATAAACTCAGACGAAGCCGCGCGTAACACCCAGTGTAAATATAAACTCTATTGTAATTTTTGAAAATGATATTCGATATTGAAGCGTAATAAGGTCGATATCGGAAATTGAATAAAGAACAAAGTGGCGTTCGGAAATTACCTCGAAGAGTTTTGAATTCGGAACGTACTGAGATCATGACCGGAATTGCGTCAGACGGTGGAGTTTCTTGGAAGTTAGCGTAAGCTGCAAAGCCCGCGTTTACGTTTAAATGCGTATTAACTATTAACAAATAATGCTAGGACTAACCTATGTTTACAATGAATGCTAGAGTTCTATAGGTAGTAAAGTTTTTTTTCAGCCAGTCTAAATAAGTTGTCATGGCAAATGACTGATTAGTAAATTGGTAGTACCATGTTGTGTTTTCTAATGAAAAGATATTGGAAAGTTGTAATTAGAACTATGTGATACTAATTCTATGGCAGTTAAATTCGCAGCGTTTCTAGTCATCAGTTCTTCATCCATATTGATAATTAATCTACACATTTGTGTTAATACCAAGTGAGGTGGCATTTATAGTGGATTTTAATTTAAAAAAAACTACGTTTTTTAATAGGTAACTATTAAAAATTAAATTCGCGCACACAGCAATCAACTGTTATCGTGCAAATATTTTTATCCATTGCACGAATTGTTAAATATAGCATTCATATTTGCCTTTGAAACGGCCAGCTTTGATGTCACAAGCAATTTTATTTGTGGCCGACAATCTGAATAGTTATCGCACGCTGGATGTAAGCCGTCGATATTAGAGCGGATTCTATTTCTATAATATTCTTGCGACAAATCGCCTACTTTCACGAAATTGCGTTCAGTAACCGCTCGCCACGCTATTATTTCACATTGCCACTTTAACAACAAAAAAAAAATGGTGCATTAGAAAATTGAATTTAGAATAGCGTTTTTAAATTTGTTCGGATTTATGTGTGATTATTTCTGTACGTTACTAATGTTTTTAAAACCCATACATTTGTAAAATTTTATAAACGCTTGACATATAGAAACTTTAATATAGGAGAAAATTATGTATCATTAATTTATCTAATAAATGATATAAAGAGAATTCCTATTTGTAACTGTTGAGGTATCTTATTTGAAAATTTGAATGCCATAATAGAGAAAAGAAACTGTCACTATATTTTGGTATTGGATTTAGATGACAGAATCACACTGAAGTTAGTCGCAAATAGACAATTATTATGTTTGCGTTGAAGTTCTGCTGTGTTAGATATGTTATTTGTATGTACTGTGTACTACAGGAGGCGGAAACATTAATTGTACTCAAATATTGCATCACCGCACCAATTATCATTAACACGTTCAACTGTATATTGTCAACTATCATTTATCTAAGTCATTGCGAGCGACTGGAGAAAGTTCAATCTACATTATCGTCGATTTAGTTTGAGTGCTGTTATTCATTTAATTATTTTACCACTTTCATACTCTTTATTTTACCTCTCTTTTTACCACGTGTCTCTGTGGATAGTTATACTACGCTAGTTTTTTTGTATGCTCCAGTGTTTTGTCTAAATAATCAGTAAGTTAAAAGCCACGGGCGATAAGTTATAGTAATTGTGTAGTGTTGGACGTAAATAATTATCGTTTAATGTAAACAGCAGTATCGCATTATTATGGCTTCTTAATGTTGTTAATTACACTTAAGAATAGCAACATTGTAATATTAGGGGTAAATGTCATATCCGTGGAAGCCCCAAAAATACAGTCAGCTTCTATCATAATCATTAGGCTATGCCCACACTGAGTTATTATGACATCTTGTTTCTTGTATGATATTAATAAGTGGTAGAGCTAAATAAAG
This sequence comes from Lycaena phlaeas, assembly GCA_905333005.2. NCBI lineage: Eukaryota > Metazoa > Arthropoda > Insecta > Lepidoptera > Lycaenidae > Lycaena > Lycaena phlaeas. The sequence goes on from HG995176.1 coordinate 6,709,569, forward strand.
AACAAGTGATAGAATTAATAAAAGAATAGAACCAGTACTAGTGAGAAAAACAGTAGTGTAACCAAGCAAAGAGTGAGAACTTGATAGAGAGTTAGTTGAAGAACCAGATAGAAAGCCGGCAGTGGAATCGCATAGAGAATTAGTAGTAATAAATAGAGACAAAGCAATAGTACTAAAAAGAGAAACCTAGGGAATAATAATTATAATAATTTTGTCGGTCAATCGCTTGGAGTTTATTAAAGGAGGCCTATGTCCAGCAGCGGAGAGATTAAGGCCAATGATGATGAAGAAGATGATGATGATGATGATGATATCAAGTGCTTTATAAACCTATAAATCGTAAAAATAAAATTATGCCATTATTTTGATCAGAACGTGACCAGCCTGGTAACATACGGACCCGATTCAAGGGAAATATGATGTATAAAAAATATGAAGATGATATTATACACACAGCAGATAGCCAATCGTTTGAAGGCTGCACGTGGGGCGTATTACCCTCCGTAATGTCTTGATATCAGACATATGCCAACGCAAATGGCCGTAACCGGGTGTTTTTTATGCGGAAACGGTCACCAGGGTGCAAAATAAAAAATGCCGGTCAAGCGCGAAACGGAGACGCGCATAATATTTCACACAATTCTAATGAAACGACATTTTACGGATTTTATCGTGGTTTGTTATGATTTTTATGTTATCGAAGTTTCGAAAATAATAAAAGGCTAAGGCTGGAAATCATGGTCATGGAGTTCTTTCCTTCCAGAAAATTTTTGTAAAAATTGTAAAGTAAAACACAAAATAAAAACAGCTAGTTCCATTTATTATTGAGTTCGAATAAACAACCAAGAAACGCGCCTTTCATTTTATAATAATTTATTCTTAATATTTTTATTCGTTGTTTGTATACATATTTCACATCTATCTATTCTATATTTACCGTGTGACAAATGAACGGACAGCGGAATCTCATTAATATGATAGTCGGGTGTTTCCTTTGGGTACAGAAACCAAATATAATATTTATTATGATCACGGGAGTAATCAATGCGATTGAATCAACTCTAATAAAAAAGTAAAGTATCAACCCTTTATGTCCCACTGCTGGGCACGGGTCTCCTCCTCCTGGTCACCGCGCTGGCCCAGTGCGGGTTGGTGAACTTCACATACCTCCAAAGACTTTCAATCTCATCAGGCATGCAGGTTTCCTCACGATGTTTTCCTTCAGCGGTGAGCGAGCGATGGTCTCGCGTTTGGGGTGCACTTAAAAATTAGAAAAACCCATTTCAAGGCACACACGGGAGGGTCAGGATCGAACCCGGACCTCTCGCATAAGAGGCCGAGTCCATCCACCACTGGACCATCGTCGCTCTAATCAACTCTCTAATAGTTTTTATTATTTTGTTGCACAGTTAGCTCGCGTCGGCCCGTAGTCCGTCGTACTACTTTCATTTCTTTGTACTATAGAGCATGACGGATTTTAACGTAACAACTGGTTTTACGCGTTACACTAGTGCGTGTTAAAGACCAAAGTACGTATCGATGCAATAGAAGTGGCTTCATATTAAATACATAAAATTATTTAGAGTTTTATACAGCTTGGATTTGCGGATTATGTATAGTTTAAATTTGATTGAGTATTCAATATATATTTATTACTACTTATCAGTATGTAACAAATAATGTTCTAATTCTAAAAGTTTCTAATTCTGTTTCTTTTATATAACTTTGAAAGTAGCAACTGTCAGCATCTGTGCTGTTTCAATGCTTTGCAATTTTTTTTATTAATTAACGCATTCTGGTTGGGGTAGATGGTTACGCGTTGATTTATTTTCGAGTATCAAGACATGAGAGTCGAGAGACCAATCGAATTATGAAAGTTTCTTTCATCTTTTAACCCTAGAAATAAATTTGGAAAATAATCCTAAGCTGTGGCATTTCATAATACAAACCGAATATCTACAAACATTATAACGTCTTGTAGTATTTGATGTGTAGTGGTGAAGGAATATTAGTAAAATAAAGTAAAAGTAAAAAATTGCGATCGCGCGAGAGGGAGGGATTTATACTTTCAGTTACTCTAAAATCTAAGCTATCTTACCGTATAAGATTATAGCTTTTAAGCCAAACATACAAATGTAATCCCAAATACAATATTTTAAACTATTGTACATTTCCGTAATTATATTAAAAGCTGGATGTAGTTAAGATAATTATAGAATGATAAATTGTACACGAAAGATTAAGCTATATTAAGATAGGGCTGTCACTCTATTAATGTCTGTTTTTTTTAATCTAAGTGCACTGGAGAAGCGCCTAGTCAGGGCAGAGTGCATTGTTCGCGTTTTACTACGAAGACAAAATTTGTCCATTAATAAATGGGTATCCATTGTACTATTTAAACGTTTTTTTACGATTGATTTTAATCAGGCGCTCGTGCTTACGAGACCTTAGAACACGGTTTCTTTATTTTGACTATGTGTGAAGGTGCTTACTTAGGTTGACTCATATTACTAATATTATAAAAGAGAAAGATTGTATGGTTGTTTTTTACTATTTTACTCAAAAGTACTAAATGGATTTATGTGGAACTTTACAATAATATAGCTTATTCATCAGAGTAACACATCGCTTATAATTTATTACCGTACTTGGGAAGTACGCGGCCGTAACCGCGAGACGTACGGCTGTCAGTCCATTGCTACTTTTAAATATTACCAGATCTTAGAGAGATTTGAACGGCAAGCGAAAACTTTTGTAGTGCAGACCACTACACCAGCCTCGTACGACTAATATATGGGACTAGCTACCACCTACGGTACTTCCGAACCGATACGACATAAGGACCTTCTAGAAATAACAATACTCATATTTGACAGGCAAGGCCTTTGCCAATACTCTGGTGTAGCGTCATAATTGTCCATTAGTATCTTCTTTAAATAAATAAAAACTATCTTCAAAATGTAACATAAAACTAGTGCAAAAGGCCTCGACATAGATTCCCGTACAATAAGTATTATACATATTATATCCTAATGGCATGACTAAGATTTTGAAACGATGACAGTGATATCGTTTATATTATATCGTAACCTTGGTGCTGCGACCAGCAGCCCTGCATCCAGTGTGACTCAGTGTGAATTCTCGGTGTGACATTAGCTTGGACATTACGACTAGTTAACGGGAACATTTGAAAATAGACCACTTTTGTGACTCGCCGTCCGTCAAATTGCTCCTCGTTTGTTTTGATAATTTGATGCGGTTTCGATTGAACAAAAATTTTGAAGTTTGCATCTTGTTTGTTGGAAGTTAGGAAGTGTCACAAATATTAAATAAAATTATTACAAAGTTATGGATATAATTTTAATGTATTTATTACGTAATTAATGAACTTCAAGTTTGTACAGTGAATTTACATGCGGATTCGAACCTGTTGCGGACAAATATACTATTTGGCTGTCAAATATAAATAGTTTTATCTCTGCACTGAAATCCGGCGTCCCTTCTTATGTTAAAACATTTTTTGATGGTTTGTAGCATCTTTATGAATATGTTTACACATACATTGAGTGTACGCCTCTTAGTGTAATGGCGGTTGTTCTAGAGAGACGTTTGTTTGATGAATTTGTCTACGGGGATTTGCGTACGTTATACAGTTGTCATTTTGAAAACGTTTCAAACTTCGAATAGGATCAACTTAATACACCAACCTACTTATCAGTATTATAGAGAGCACCAATCTACGCACATGTAGGTTAGCATAGTGCCATCAATAAAACTGTTAATGATTAAATAGTTGTGTTTTGTCAGCAATAATGTTGTTTACAGTACGTACTATAATAATTTAAGTATATTTCCAAAGGAAGGACCAATTAAACCAGTTTTATTGCTTATAATTTTTGAAACTATACATAGTTCGCGACGCGGAGGGTTCATTATATTATACTGTTGTAGCAGATAGCGTGTAATGGCAGGTCCGAATTGAACAATCAACCATTTTGGTCTTGGATAAAATATTATTAGACCTCCCCGCCTGATTTCGAGGAGACCCGTGCCCAGCAGTGGGACATATAGAGTTGATACTTTTTATACGAACGTAAATTTTTGCGGTCAAATAATATGTCATGATAGCTTAGTCGAGAAATTAGGCAGTTATGAATCGAAAGGAGCCTGGTTCGTATCTCCGATTACTTTTTTGTCTTATTTTTCAAGTTCATTTTTTGAACGAAAAACTTTATCATAATATTATTACTAAGGGTATATAAAACAAAACAAAAATACCGAGCAAATGCTCGGTCAACCAGGTACTATAATAATTATAATATACAATGCTATATTGTCAACATTTTATATATTTTGTAAGAACAACTGAGATAATATGTTTTCATATGTATGTTGAGATATTCCGTCTTGTGAACAGAATAAATATCAACGCTTGATATTATATGGAGAAATCCTACGCAGATACAGCAAAATCGTATTAAAATATTTTTAATAGTTTTGCACTTGGATGAGTTCCAATACTGTGTGAGAATATATTCATACTAATTTATATTCTATAACATTTGAGAATAATTATATTTTATTATAATATACTCCGATGGTATTATATGAAATTTTAAATTAATTATAAACTGATAGCAAATAAAGAGATATTCATATAATATTTATACTTTTATTTAACTGTCTTATACTTAGTAATTGAATTTCTATTTTTATCTTGTCTACGTTCACGTGAAAACTTTTAATTAGAAGTCTGCTTAGATTTCTATTTTTATAACTAGTTACAAGTTGGGAGATTCCCGAATGTTGGTGATAAAATAAAACACTTCATATGTATTAAGTGTGTTAAAATATAAGTGTAATTTTTAAATATGATTATTACGTAGCTCTGTGGGGTCCGAAATTTAATTCCGTACGAATTTACTTCGATGGATCTGATATCTAAAAAAAAGTGTTTGTTTGTTTAATATTTTCATTTATTTATTTTTATTATTTTATTTGTCTCTTCTAAGAATACATAAGTCTACAAATATATTTGACAGGGTAAGAAGGCAATTTTACAGGCGATAAACATGAGACAATCCCAAATAGATATACTTGAGGAGTTATGTTCTGATCCCAACTAAATTGAATAATATGCACAGTCTGCATCACCGGTGACAGATTGTGACAAACGTCAATTTAATATACAGCCAATTTACAAATGTTTACAATACGCATTGTCATGATATAAAACGCAGATAAATAATATTTTATTCACTCTGTGACCAGCTTTGTAGAGTATTTATAGTGCGTCATATCAATCTGTCATCTGTCTGATTATTCTAAAGGGAAGAAAGGCCACTTATAGTCGGACGAAATCGTAACAAAACACAATCTTATAACAACTTCTTACTAATATTAGATACATAAACATTAAAATATAGTGGGTTTCGTAAACAATATTATGAATATGTTTTATAATCAAGAAATGAAATGAAATGAATTTGAGAATTATTTGGTGAATGTACCTACTCATTTCGCCTACATACCGCCTATGTACGCATAGGTGACCGAAGTAGCTATTATTTTGTCAATTTCTTCATCCTACGTACGTGCAATATTATATTATAATTTTAGATATTCTATTTTTAGATTATCGTCTGTCTTATTCGGCTAATACTGATAATAATATAGAAATGTATTTTTTATTTAAGTCTCCTCTTGGTCAAAATTTAGTGCAGGGATAAATTGTTACTGACACACATACACCCACATAATAAGAAGGCATCACCTTGGCAGTCGTCATAGAAGTTTTTTTTTCAATTATCCTAAGACCTCCATTACATACATGGATATAATTTATGTTCTGTAAAGTGATGTGGCAACCCTGCCATTGTAGTTATTTTATGTACAAAGTTTTTATTACCACACAAATGATATAGACCACATCCAGCCACACAATCGACTAGTGGTATGCTAAGTAGCGAGGAAAGGACGCTGATATCATTTGTATAGCGTGTGGCAGAACCATTGTGACGTTATATATTTTTATATTTTTATATTATCAATAATAGAGTACAAATGATATATATGCGGACTCGTCTGCCTAGCCTTTTCCAAACTATATATTGGGGTCGGCTTCCAGTCTAACCGGATTCTGCTGAATACCAGTATTTTACATGGAGCGACTGCTGTCGGACCTCCGCAACTCAGTAACTGGGTGTATATAATACGGTACCCCGCGGTTAGACTGGTCGTCAGATTCTCGGGCTTCTGACGACCCGTCGTTACGGCTGTCAAAGATCCACGAATGACAGCCGGGACCAACGGCTTATCGTGCTTTCCGAGGCACGGAGGAGTCTCGGTATGTAACGATGGTCACCCATCCACGGACCAACCTCGGCAAGCGTTGCTTAACCTGGTGGATCGATCCGCGCGGCTGTTACCACTGCGCCACGAGCTCCTCGAGATATATATGCGGACTGTTGGTGATTATTTCGTTCCATTACTGCAATGTGTGCGACATCCCACGTAGTGTTTACTGGCACGATATTTTTATAATTGTATAATGAATCGCCTATATACCTGTCGCCCGCGGCGTCGCCTCTCCAGATTTAAATAAAACGGCGTCTAGTTTTTTATAAATTAATTTTATTATAATGTACTCTACATGATTCACAAGAAGTCAAGAACATATTTTTTTATTCATGTATGTGTTTGTGCACTATTACACGATGTTAGCCTAGTCTCGCCGTAATATTAAAGGAGCTTTCGTGTTTATGCAATGGAAATGGTAAAAAAAAAAATATAAATCGTAATACTTATAATATCATTAATATTTTTTTTTATAAAAGAGAGGGCAAACGAAGTCGATTTACTTGGTGGTAAAAAGTAAACGACTATTTACATCCAGACTATAGACAGACAGATGATTGGCTAATGTGTCTCCGGCCTTTTAAATATTATTTTTCTAGAAGGCCCCTAAGTTATATTGGTTCGGAAATACTGTTGGTGGCAGCTTCCGATAGTAGTGCGAGATAAAAATGCCGTAAAAATCGAGTTATAGTAGATTTCTGGACATTATGGTGCATCATCATCAGCCTTCAGCCATCCCCTGTTCCTCCTCCCTCCCTCAACATCGAGCTTGAGGTAGATTAAATTTAGAATTTTAACGCGAAGTCCGATGTTCGAATTCTACTGCAGGTGTCGAAAGTCTATGTGCAGAATCTGGTGGATGTGAGTGGCAAGGAATTGGCAATCTTGGCGTTAGTCGAAACATCATGTTTGCCTTTGACGGGATCCGAATCCGCGGCTATTGCATTTACACGGTCACCTGTCTCCATTCGTTGGCCGTATATTATAGTTTACGTACATTCATTACTGCTCATATTTAATACATTTCTCGGTACTGTGAGCGCAATTGCACATAAACTACCGGCTATTTGGAAATCACTACCTTACATTATTTTAGTATATTTGTTATTAACGGTTATTATTATTACCGCTACGATAGAAATATTGTTATTTTACTTAAGATTTTAGGAACATGAATCGTTGCTAAATTATTGCTATTGTTCGACCTTTGTCATAAATGTTATGTTCTTCTAAGTAGTTAATATAGATATAATGTCCTTAGCTATGTTTATTAATTTATGAAAATTACCTATTATCTTAATAAATTATAGGAATTTCAGATTTCTATATTCTGTCATTTAGGTAGGTACTACGAATGATCTGTTTATGAGATCAATCTCGTTTTTAAAGTTTCATTAAATTTCAAATTGAAACAAAAATACATAAATCTGTAATACATCTAGTTTTGCAATCGTTTTATTTTATAATTATTTATTTATAAATTCATGAACCAACTCACAAGAGTGGCGAATTGAATGATTTATCTAGGATTTAAGTAGACTTGGTGGTGTTCAGAGCTGCCAGTGATGTATTAGCGGTTTAACGCTTGTGGTTACAAAATACAGCACAAGCAAGTTATTTTTAAATTACGTCGATAAATTTTAAGGAGTCATTACAAAAAAAAATATACAAATGTTAGCATAGCATGGTTATTTTTTTATTGTCAGCGGCTATCAACGTCAACTTGTTGAGTTGTACCGTGAGAACATTTTGTTATTGTATAAAATGTAACAAAAATATTACTTGTGTTGTAATATGGCATCGAAGTTATAAGTCGTTGTTGGGAATGAGAAAAAATATTGAATTATCAGTATTAATATTTCATTTTATATTAGTAAATCTTAATGTATATACAAAATATTTTTTCACATTGTTTGTTCGCAAAATAGAACTATTGGACAAATTTTAATAAAAACAAGATGAGAGATTTTGCTTTTGCTTCCAAGTTGACAGCTTATACTCGTTTGTTTGTGGCAGGACATTGTGTGTCCAAGCGTCAAGTTATCTCTATATTTTAATGTAAAATTCTAACACTGTAAGTTAAGTAACTTTATAAGGGTTGCGTTGCGAGATGGTGAGATTTACACACCTTCACGTACTTTTAATCTTATCAGGCATGAAGGTTTCCTTACCATGTATGGTGAGGAAAGGATTACACTGGTGAGCGGGCGACGGTCTCATGTACATATTATCATCATCATCATCAGCCTTTATCCGTCCACTGCTGAACATGGTCTATGTCCTTCAATGAACAAAACATGCAATAAGAAATTTTGCAAAAAAAAAAAAAAAAACACTTCGTGTAACTTTACTTATTATTTTATGTATCATTTTACTTTCAACATACTGCTGTCTTTAATATAATATTCAAACTGTACCATCATTTCACCTATGTGTCACAAATAAATATATATTATTATTATTATTATTATTTATCTTCTAGGCACGGTAGTCTAATAGTGAATGACAAACTACTAAACATTGACGTTCCTTTCTGAGGTATTTGCACTAATTTGCTGGTCAAGCAGGTTGGCAGTTGCAGCTATTTCGACTGTGATTTCTGTCAAGTATCGCAATGGCGCTGTGATGGTTATCCCACTAACAAACGCAAACTTTATAAATTAAATTCAATATTATATTGAAATTCATTGTATTCCATTGCATAATGCTAGAGAATTTTCGTCATGCTTTTTTAATGAAAGCCGGAAGAGCACAGCAAATACTCGCATTGCGAAATAAAGCAAAACAGTGCGTCCTTTGTTTGTTCGGCGTGTTGACTGTTCCTTATCCGTATCGCGTGAACTAGCTCGGTGCATCGACCCGGCAGATCCGTATCATTAGCCGTACACCGTACGCACCGGATAAACAAAACCAGATACAAATTACTCTCCTCGAAAATTGACCAGGAGAGCTCGCAGAGTTTGTTTGGATGATGTGTTAACTTCTTATTACAATTCGTCCGCGAGTCGTAAGATCTTCGTACAAACGTAATTTTTTACATCATTGTAGTATGCGTGTATAAGTTTCGGTGTGTTAACGCATGTTAAAATTTCTTTACGGATTTTATAGAGTACGTAATAGCCTGTAATCTTCGTTTAAAAAAGTAAAGTTATTACCGTTGTACTTCCCACTGCTGGGATCAGGCGAGTAGGATATTGGGCCATAGTTCACCGTATTTCCTCAAGATAATTTCCTTCACCATAATTGCATATTGTATTTCTGTTAATATAGGTGTAAGCTTACTACACAACCGATAAATATTTCCGTAATATTTATTATTGGCAACGTTCTCTTTTCAGCAATATTAATTGAACTAAACAATAAATTAAATATGTATGGATATTACAATCTATATATGAATTTAAACTTATCTGATTCATGTGAAGCTATTCCAGATATTGAATTTCATTTCGATTTTCACAAATACTAGTAATCCCGACTTATATTCCTGATATGAATTCCTATTCCTAAGACTCTCTTTAATGGCATGTGAAGTTTTCCAACCCTCAATATTCTATACATCGAGTTTGTAGAAATGCGGATTTTATTCCGCGAAATCGCATCTTTTGAGTTTTTTTAAGTTTAATATCGGCCAAGTACGAGTCGCATCTGATCCATCACTCTAAGGATGTCTGACGCTTTTTTTACTTTTTAAACACCAAATTTTATGATTGCTAGTGAATTTTGACTATAAAACATGTTTTGTATTTATCAGCATTATACTCTATGCCCTACGAATGGTCAACCTCTCATCTTATGTTAGATTAAATATTAGTTCGAAACATACGAAAACCTTTACGCATTTAACATATTATACCTTTGGTGTTGGGAAGGTTTATAGTATGCGCAAAAAGATGTATGAAGACCTGTTCTGTATGTGGGTCGTAAAATTTGAAATACAACCAACTTAGTGCTCGCCCGTGTCGCGTACGCGTTTTAAGTAAAAACTTTCCAGACTATTGTTCGAGGTACCAACGTAGAAATAATTAAGCGTCTAATGAAACTAAGTACTTTGGAATGTATTGCTGTCGATATAGAGACCAATTTACCGGTTCAATGTTGTAAGTTTTTTTGTTATTCGATTAATCATATCGCCTTGTAGTGCAAGTATTTTTCGATGGATATCCGTAGCAAATTCTAGAGCTTGCAATTATGCTTGTGATTTAGTATCGCAGCTATAAATTATTTTGTGTAATTAATTATACCTCGATTTCTTACTTGTTTGTTTTATTTATTATTTTAATTTGATGTGCATATTGAGGTCAAGCAGGAAAAATGCAATTTATTTTCTATATTATAATGTAATGTAATTTCAGCTGAGAAATATAATTAATCAATAGATTGTTGTCATCCAGCATTTCGAGGGTTGTGCGGCGGATTAACTCTCCCACGTAAGAAATATTGTTGTAAATACGATACGAAGAAATTTCCTACCTATACTAAATACCAATTGAATGCTCGTAGCCTAAGCACCAAGCGCTAAAAGACCTGCGTGCCTGGGAGCTGAAAACTGAGAGGAGAGCGCTGAAGATAGATAGGCTGATCTCGTGTTTGAGGCTAGGATCTACTTCAGGTCGTTCAGCCAGCAGAGTATAATATAGTATAATTTTAGCTAATTCGCATATTGTTTAAGCGATTGTTATTAACTCATCATTCTCATGTACGTATGTCCGTATGTATGTATGTGTAGAATTAAAAAAGAGTAACATACTTATAATTTTTTTTAATCCAGTAGGTATCTATATAATAATACAACAGTAATATTATTTCAAAACCGACAAACTAGCACGTTACATTTACTTGTAACGTAGAGGTTATGATCTTTTCTACCAGAGATAAGGAGTGTCGCATTCGTAGGTTTCACTTTCATATTATAATGAGTACCACAATCTGAGATTGAATCGATGATGTTCTATATTTTGACATAACGAGACAAATGATGTATCTTTGAAGTTTAAACATGTGTGTGTATGTTTTTTGTGTTCCTCTGTGCGTATGTGTGTGTGTGTGTACGGGTATCAACTAGGTCGGTTTTTTTTAAGTAGGTACGTACGATGTGGAAACCCGCTGTTATTACAACTTTGTTCACGACTGGTACTAACATCATAAGTTGTGCCCCGAGGTCAGGCGCATTCTTTCGGAGAGATGTTAGTAATAGATACATTTTATTCTCAGCTTGATTATGTGCTGTGTATGCTTTGTGCGTACGATGGTTTTGATAGAAGTGTGAAATATTTACAAGTGGTTTATTATTATCACGGTCTGGGGTATTCAATGATTTTAATCATAGCTGAGAAGCTAATGTAAGAGTTCTTTCCGTGACCCACCATCGGGAAACATCTAAATAAAAAAATACATTTTGAATACTTAGGGTTGGTTGTTTCAAATCATCTGTTAACGTAAGAGACTTCGTTGAATTTTAACGTCTGTTAAAAGCAACGCTCTTTCGTCACTAGCGTTCGTTACCGCCATCTTTAACGATTATATATTTGTTAAAATCGGTCGATGCAACCCGTCCTTAATTCGATTGAACACACAATCAAGTTTTACTTGAGCATGTTTATAATATCCAATACATTAAAACGAATGCTGAGGATTTAAGCTATATGATAATGGTAGAGTTGTGGGTCACATCTAGTTGTAAACATTCGATTCATATACTGTTGAATTTTATCTAGTTTCGTTAAAAAAGGAAACATTACGTTTGTACAAGGTGGTGTAATTATTACGTTTGCACGCTTTGTTTGCGTCGTGGGTACCGGAATGATAAAACATGACTCAGGAAGTTGAATATTCATATAATATGACTCTGTTCTGTCTTGCTCGTCCACAACATACCAGTCTATATACTAATGATATATTTTATAACTGCCCTCTCCTAGCGGTATATACACCTACTGTCTTCTATAACACATGTGCCGCGCTCTTGTTTGCAGAGATAATCATAAACTAATAATCTAATAGCTAATCTTCTGGTTTAGACGGTGTCTGCGGATGTCGCAATGAGTTACAATTAGGTAAATCTTTATCTATCTACCTATCAGGCGAAGGTTTGCGTCGCATAAAGTTTGTCCTCAAAGCGCCCATAAGAACTGTTCTTCTATATACGTCTGAATTCTTTGACATTACATACAGCACGAACCGAACTGAGCCGATCGCTCGAGCCGATCATGCCTCTCTCTCGTTCGTGCCGCGCTCCCGCTGGCGGAACGCTACATGACATCATCTTTTTCGTGCATGCTGCCCGTAATATCGAGTTATTAGACGTCAGGTCAAAATGATGTCGCGTAACTTTACATTTAACGTTCGCCAAAACGGTAGCTCAAATCCACGCTCGTGAGTAATTACTTAAAGCGGCCATCTCGTAGCGAAAATCTCTTACAAAATAACGGTTAACTCGGGTTCTTGGGCACCGTCAGCGGCGTACTAAAGTCATTTGCTCTAATGGTCGCGTCGACTTAACCGCTCCTCCCTCTTGCGTTACACGAATTTCATCTTTATTCATACACGACAAAGCTCGTACTTTTCGTGTTTAATTTATGAGGTTAATCGTAGGTCGTCATTAGAATGTAGATGAATCTGAAATGTACGATTATATGGTCAGTCTTACTAATAGCTAGGTAAAAGTATGATTACATTGTCAATTTTTTTATGCTGTCCCACTGCTGGGCAAAGGCCTCCTCCTAGCTCTTCCATTGTCAATATGAAAATGCAAATATTAAATAGGTATCTCATCATTATTCTAAAATGTGAAAGAATGACCCGATAATTCGGTCAATCAACACAAATGAAACACGTTCTGAAACTCGACTCAAATAATTAGATATAATACTGAAGCTGTCGCAAATGTTTCCATTAAAAGATTAACTAAGTTCCATAATGTTTGAATAATGTTCAAACTGGTAACTTATTTTAACATATACATATTCTCAACGTTAAATTCATAAACGAATATTCCACTATAATAATTACGAGCTAAGTAATTATATTCTACGTCAAAGTTCAAAAGAGATCCGAGTTGGAAATTAGATAAAACTATTTCGTGACGTGTTTTGAAAACTTTTTGCACGAATACAAAGTTGATGTGAGTATAATAGCTTCATAACATTAAACTCACGTGATATAGAAACAGAAATACAACTGGAAAATGTTTTTAAAATACAGCTAGCACTCTTTCAACCCCTAAAAAGGCTATTCGAAGTAAGAAACAGTCGATCGCAGACTAATAGATTAGAGGGGTAGTTGAAAATAATAAAATAAGATATACGATATGTCTGGATCTGGTTTCTATCTGTAGACTATCTATTATTTGTATTCGTTTTCTCCAATATTTTCAATTCTATCGCGAATATGATCTACGCTGTATCTTTTTTATCATTATTAAAAAATAATATCACGTTAGGGGTCTACCACACGCGCAAGCTTCACGACACTTTTGGACACAATTTGAAACAACGGATACAATTTTACCCACCTCACGCACCGTGTTCCGTGTACAAGCCGGCGTAAAGACAAAAGTGCGGTGAAGCTTGCGCGTGTGTTAGGCCCCTTATAAAGCAGCTTAACCATTTCGACCAGCCAGGCCGTCCATCTGTGTCATCCGATTCTTAATATAGGTTTTTCTAAGTTCCAAATTAACATCAAGCATGCAGGCTGCCGACGATTATAATGCTACTAATATCCATCCATAAACGCAACGCTATCATATAATTATTTTGATGATTTACAACATACAATGGTCTAATCATAGCTTGGTACGAAAATAGCCTAAATTATTCACGCTGATTGTAGCCGTAGCTCGAAACCTCCTTTCTCAACTTTAGCCCTATTACAGCTTTTAGCCCTATAACCAACCCCCTTTAGCCCTATTAGCGCTTATATTAATAACAATTAATAATGAGACTTGTGATGGCTAAGTTGTGTAATGTTCGGGGAGTCTGTTTTTCCCGCCTGTCGGATTCGGTCCATCACTTAGATTCTGTTAACGACGGTGACTCGTGATTTTATTGTTCCTCTGATAATGAATGATGACTTTCTCCTGCTGTCTTTGTTTGTGGGTGACATTGACGTGAAAATGTAATCGTGGCCCGGGGCGATTCTAAAGGGCTGAGGGAAATAATGGAAAGCGTATTGATGAAACTTGAACCGAAATACCTTGCCCAACTTTGCTGTCTTATTGTTAGTTTTCATAAAGCTCCTTTTGCTAGTTATTTATTTTTCTCCCACTGTGACGTGTATCTTGATTTTAAAGAATGTTTCCTTTTTTTTCTTATGTTTACGCGAATTAAACTTATTATAATGAAACAAATATTACGGATTTTATCGCGGTTTATTGAGTTTTTATGTGCCCGACGTTTGGGATACTTAACAGCAACCATGGTTATAAGAGGACTCCCAATAAACCGCGATAAAATCCGTAAAATTTGTTTCATTATAATGTTTTCATTTCGTTTGCGGCTGTCTAATGCTCATGCGACTGTCATCCCCGATGCTTTGAATATTTTTAAACCGTTATATTTGGAGGACTTCTGACTCTGCTCTCAGATTATTGCTGTGAATATCGACAAAATCAGTAAAAAGTATTTGTGTAGTTTATTCATTACTTTCCTTAAAATTGGTTTTTAATGATATTGAGAAGAAAAAATAAAATTCAAAAGAACGTAATTATGGAGTATCTGGCAAACTTTGGTGACATTAGCGGCAGAGCGTGCGCTCTCTACACGCTTGCCGACGCGCAACGGACGCGCCCGTCACACGCATCGGCGCACGTGTGACACCTATCCGCGTGTAATTAATGTTTTTGCTCTGCTCTAATCGTACTCTATGCTAGTCAAATCACTCAATTAGTTTCGACTAAATGAGATGACTTTATCATTTTGCGAACGCTTGGATTAACTATGCCCAACAAGAATAATAAGCCAAAACAATATATTATTATGTAATCTTGTAGTGTTAAGCATTTTCAAAGAAATAGCAAAATCGACCTGCTTTCGTTGAACATCCTTACTTATATTATAAACGTGAAAGTACGGAAGTTTGTTACGCTTTCACGCGAAAACTTATATTACTTGAAATCGATCATCATGAATTTTTGTACACTAATTCTAGAACATAAAATATAATATTGGATATATAAAAAAAAATGTTTTTTTGTAAATGCGGGCAAAGCCACGCACAACAGCTAGTAATATATAAAAACAATAGCATACAACCGAACGTAAAACCTCTTTTTTGGAAGGCGACTAAAAACGACGTTGTGTTGACAAGAAATATAATTTAAATAAGAAAGGAAATAAATAGTTAAGGAAGAATGCAAGTAGCAAGGGATCGGTCGTCTTGGCGTTCATTGAGGGAGGCCTATGTTCAGCAGTGGACCGAAAAAGGCTGATGATGATGATGCTGGTGATGAAGAAAGGAAAACAAAAAACCGAGTGGATCGATATATACGAAATAGTTATAGGAGATTGTAATCAAATATGCCCATTATAGAGAAAATTATGAAATAAATTAGAACGGGACTGAAATCTCCCGTTCAAATCATCAACTATGATCATGGTAGACTGCAAACATACAAATGAGATAAGGTAATATTTGAATTTGTATTCAAATATGAATACGTATCGCATTAGTCTGAAACAGTTTAACTTGCACATACCTGTTATTTTTGCATAGCTCTCTAATAATATAATAACATAGCAAAAACGGCCTGTAAACGTCTTTCTGCGAGGAAGCTATAAGTATAAGGCTTAACAAATTTTACACGTGCTTGAAGAATGTTGAAATGCTCGAGCGAAGATGGTCCAGTGCCTGCGGACTGGGTTTCTTATGCGAGAGGTTCCGGGTTTGATTCTGACTCCCGTATGTATTGTGTGACTTGAAATGTGGTTTTTCTACATTTATAAGTGCACCCTAAAAAACACGAGAGCAGAGGTTCGTTACGCTCATCGGTGAAGGAAAACATCGTGAGGAAACCTCCATGCCAGATGAATGATGAGTTTGAACACGGATTGAGCTAGCATCGGTAAATTATGACCCACTACTCTCCTTGCCTGATCTCGTGGAGGAGACCCGTGCTCAGCAGTGGGACGTATAAGGGTTGAACTTTACTTTTTTAACCGACTTCAAAAAAGAAGGAGGTTATCAATTCGTCTGTATGTTTTTTTTTTGTATGTTTGTTACACGATTACTCCGCTGTTTGGGAATGGATTTTGGTGATTCTTGTTTTGTTTGAAAGCTTATGTTTCCGAATTGGTCCCATATTAATTTGATCGACATCTGATCAGCGGTTTTTAAGTTATTTCAATAATGCTTATTTGGTTGGTTTTGTATACCCAGACGATTTTCTCATTTTATTACTTGTCGATGTAATATGAATAATATGAACAAAAACTTTAGAAAGTATCAAAGTATTGTGAGGTCATCATCATCAACTTTCATCCGTCCACGGCTGAACATAGGTTCCCTCAATAAACGCTAAGACGACAGGTCCCTTACCACTAGCATCCAACACAGATCGGGAACACCAAAAATTTTGCAAGAGAAAATAAAAACTATATACTATTACTTATGTATAAACTTAAAACTAAAAAGTACAAAATAAAATTAATTTTAAATAAAAAACCAAAAACCGCCTTCAAAACTATACCTTAATTAATGTATTACAACTAAAAATTTTAAAATAATATGTATTGAAATACTTCGAAGTGAAGTAGAAGACGTATACTATTTAAAATCGGGTATTTTTGGAGTCGGTACCAGCCAAAACATGGCTGCCCTTCACAGGCATCTTCTCAATACTTGGTGTATGTGATTGATCATTAAAATATCCTCTTTGGCTGGCACCGACTCCAAAAATACCCGATTTTAAATAGTATACGTCTTCTACTTCACTTCGAAGTATTTCAATATTATTTTAAAATTTTTAGTTGTACATTAATTAAGGTATAGTTTTGAAGTCGGTTTTTGGTTTTTTATTTAAAATTAATTTTATTTTTAAAATAATGTTTGTCTTGTTATGTACATGCATAACAAGACAAACAAGGTTTCAACAATGTTGTCTTTTGCTGAGCAAGGAATATAACTAGGCTTATATACCAAATAGACCATTGTCACTCAGTATTAATATAAACTCAAGTGAAGTATGATACTTAATACTCAAACCATACTTGAAATGGTTCTTGAGTTACGTCTGCGATATCTAGTGCAACAATCCCAACCCGGAATCACTCGGGGGCAGGTATTATGTCCACGCTAATGCCGTCTACGGCGTCGCGTACTTTCAATACTTTCCTATCGAATATATTCTCGAGACTATCTGTTGCTCCACTTTTATGCGAAACGAGGGTACAAAAACAAACTGAAATGTCTCGGTCCAGTATTGAGAGATTATTGTGTACTGTAACGGTGCTGCAGCGACAAAAACGATATCAATTAACTTTTTTTTTCAGTTTCAAAGTTCAGGCGAGTTTCCAATCGCCCGGAGCATCGGAGCATTACGCCCGAGAGAGCGTCTTTAGTCGTGCGATTTGCTCTTGATACGATCGAGATCGATTTGTTTTGGCCGTTTTATTCTGATTTAAATTGTATCGACATTGGCGATTAAGGCCTTCGCGCTCTCTCGCACTCGAGACGCCGAGAAATTAGTTGCGAAACAAATTAAGATGGCATAAGATAATTTGTTTGGGATTATTTTATATTTTGTGTTCATGTTTCTTCATTAAGTTGTGCTGGTGGTAGCTTAGGATCGTAATTGAACTAAAGTAATGGCTTACATTTTAATATATAAAGAAATATATAAGAGAAATGGATAACACAAACAAGTAAAAACGATACTTAATTATTTTCTCTTGTCTCTTCTTTTGCTGTCCGTACGTTGATTATTATTATAAGTGGAAAATATTAAAAATACGAAGATACATTTTTTTCTAAGCTTATACGTAGCGAACGGATAAAATAAATTAAATTTTATGTGCCAGTTTGTCCGTAGACTGTCGGGAGCTCATTCCCACAGTTCAGTAAACATAAACATACCTTTATCAATTCTCACCCAACAAAGTTTCTGAACAGTAGCTTGTCAAATGTCAAAAAAGTTGTGTAAGATGCTGCTTAATGACACCGGGGCCTCTGGCTCTCTGTGTGTCTTGACTTTTTTTCTCATTTCCTCTTTTTTATGTTAACAAACTTTTGACATTTTAACTTTATGCAACGATTTTATAAGATAACTTAATTACATTTTAAAAGTATATTTAATACCAAGTATGATATATTGTTATTTTGTTTTCGTTTTATTGCACTGACGTAAATTATTTGTCGTTGAAAACTTCTTGCGTGTAAAGTTGAAATATTTGTTTTCCAATATCGAATTATTATAGTTTTAAGTTAATATAGCCATATAATTATTTTGAATTACATAGCCAGAATAATAGCATAAAACTGATAAAAGTTTAAACTAATTCCATTATTAACGAAAGTATATTGTCAGACTAATTAAGAATCATTAATTAAGCGTCATTTTAGCGCAAACCGCGAACAATGTAGTTTACAGCCTGCAATGTGGATGTTTAAAAAGAATCAACGGTTAACTACATCGTTAAAGAGGTCGGGACGTAAACAAACCCGTCGACGTTTTACAGTCGGCAGTCATTCGCGTTACCTTCTTTTTGTTTCCAAATAAAAAGATCTAAATCTTTGAGAATCACACCGTTGATACTTGTTAAGTGTTACCAATTATATTTATGCTTATCCTGTTTCCGTCAATACTAGGACTTTTTACAAGTACTTACCTACGTATTCAAATACATATCATTATAATCAATTTTATTTGCTGTGTTTATAAAAATATGGTTTGCTTTAACTTTATTAAGAAGACTATCTTTTTTCATTTGCGTATCACGTATGAATGGATCACTCACTAGAGACGACAATCCATCCTCGGCTAGACGCGCGCGTCGGTCCTAATTTGCAAAAAGCTTTAATTCAACGCAGCGCATGAATACTGGCTAGCTGCATTCGTACCACCACCTTGCTTATTTTTCCCGTAAAATAGATTTGCTGTATTTTGGAGAAAAAGATTACAAGCAGTGTAATTACAGGCACCTAGATTAAAAAAAAAGTTGTCTCAGGATAGGCAACACATTAAATGAGTTGACTGGCCTAGCTCCATTTTAACTAAATTAGTTTCAATGAAACTATGTTCATGGGTGACGTCGACTATTTACCATGTACGTACCGGTGGGACATTTGCCAGTTTGTTTGTTGTTGTATTGTATTTTCTTGAAGGTACTAAATTTTATATATTTAAATGATTTTTATGTTATATTCTTAGCCCTACGCACTACTAGTTAGTATAGTACAGTAGTGTGAGTACCTATTTACTTCCATACCATTAAACCACCGGAATAGCTGTAAAAGGTTTTTTTTTGCGCTACCTTTGTGATAGGCCCAACTCGCAAAAATTTGATTCAGCCAGTGAAATGAAGAAGAATAACATATTTCCATAGATTTCACATTCTGCGTGTAATGGCTTAGGATTACATGACAAAAACAAAGCGATGCTAGTTAAAAGTACAACTGAATATTGGCTATTGTTTCATGAGCAGTGCCATTTTTGTCCTACCCATTGTCTCGCATTGCCTTTGATTTCACTCAACAATCGGAAAAGATTTCACTTGTGGCGATACTAAGTATAATGTTAGGTAATACCAGTTTATTAGTTCGCATGCAGTTCTTGGATGACTAATTGTGGCCTAGTGTTTTACTTGTACTTGAAATAATAGGGCAGTTGACTAGTCAACAACGGTTAATAATCCGTTGTACGGTGATGTTTTGTATGTATTGTATTTATTATTAACTTGGCTTGGTTATTGGCCGTTCAACACTTCGTTTACATGGCCTCTGCTCTTGAACCTTATTGATCCATCAGCTTTTCATTCTCATTAGTGTGGGCTGGTTCCACTGACTGACTGACGGTAACTTTAGTTCTCTGTAGTATGTGTTAGTTTCAAATCCCATCTGCCTAAGAGACGCCGAGCAAAGTACGCTCCATAGTACTTGAGCTACGGAAAGTTTTCGGTACAGTCGTAAATTTAGACAATGTTTCTACCCCGTAGGTTATTCATAATGATGGGATGTATATAATATATAAAAACGCCTTCTCGCTCACGTAAACTTTATTACCTGTAGGGACATTTATTTGACTGTGTACCTGTTGCCAACAGCTTCACCCGAGTTTCACATCCAATTATAGCCTTTTTCGAATTAATGATGACTATATTTATAGACTTTTTTATCATCATTATCAGCTTTTATCGTTGAACTGATGAACAAAAGCCCCCTCAATGATGCCTATACAGCCTGTGGCCTAGTTTCTTAAAAATAATACAGCATTACACTAGTGTTGTTTTAAATCTGTTATGCAATTCCGACATTTGTAAGTAGGCGGTAGTACTACATACAAAGTCCAATTCATACACATTATATACCTCTTCAATTTACTTAATATGGGCTTAACTTTATATTCTTATCCATATTCCATATGATTCGATTCCATATGATGTGATTAACACTTTGGCAGAAATGTTTAATTTGAAAAAAGAAACTTTAACCTATACAAAGTTTCATTATAAGAAAGTTACGTATTATGCTTTATATTGTCTATTCGTGTAACTGATATTTAAATACGTGGCATATAATTATATCGAACCTTTATTAATAATATTGTTATTATAATTATATAATGATATTCTAGGTTTAATTAAGCGCTCCTTGATTACAAAATAAACTTAAACAAATTTGAGGCATATAATCAGCGAATATAATATTTAAATACACATGCGTTTAATTAATTTTCGTTAATGAGCGGTTATGTAAATACTGAATTTATTGTATCAAAGCCATGTAGGAAACCTAGGGTGGTACAGGAAACATAACGTTACGTTATAAATTATAATGTTGTCACGTAACGTTATGATGTTGCGGGACAAAATATCATTAAGGTTGAAAATAAATATCTATAATGATTTTTTTTTGTATTGGGGTCATATATTTTTTTAGACTTCTTATTTATTTTATGTGTAGGGATTTTTGACGGAACAAGCTATTTGCTTTTATTTTGTATCACGTTCGCGGTTCGTGTAATTTATATTAGTATATAACTATTTAAATTGCTTCAGTATATAATTATTATATAAATAAGTAAATATTAAACGTTTATTAATTTTAAAAAAATTGTACTTATTGATAAAATAATGACTATAATTCCTACTAGTTCGACTAATATTATTGACGCGAAAGTTTGTATGTACCTAACGATATTTGTTACTTGTTTACGCAAAAAAAAAAACTATTGGATGGATTTAAATGAAACTTTACAATAATATATCTTATAGGTACATCAGAATGACAAATAAGCTATAATTTATCATTGTGCTGCTCACTGAAAGTACCTACGGGCAATACACAAGCAAGCACTGCATGATTGGATATCATCATTAGCCAAGGAAATCAGATACAAATCTGCACGAAGTCAGTAAGACATTATATGTTTACTTAGCGCTTGCCAAGTGTTACAAGTATAAACAGATTAGTCTCTTAAGACCGTCAGTATCAAGTATCCTGACAGACAGATATCAAACGCTGAATTTATTACGAAACGGTCATATCCAACATGTTATCATTATCATGAGGACCATCCCTTTCATCACCCTATAATACTAGACATAGAAATTAATAAATTCGAAAACGGCCAATCGTTTACTCGCATCCAATTTCGACCGGCCGCTGCATCGTGAATCGTCACACAATTCAAGTAATTGGAAGTAAAATTGTACGTCGTTCCAAAAATCCATTCAAAGTAAAGTCGGTCGGACACAAGCCGAACGCTTAGGCCGATCGTGTCTATCTCGCTTGTTGCGCGCTTTCGCTTGCACGCTCGACTCACTCGAATCGGAGCATAAGTTATGCGTTGTCGTGCGTCCAGCTGTTCATCGATTTATAAGACGTTATAACGTCACATACTTAACATATTGGCATATCGGCCCGTGAAATAATGATTGATAAAAGGATGATGATTATAAACTAAGCGGATCATTCTAGAAACATGAAACTAGGCGGGTATATGTCAAATGTGTGATGTTTTTCATCATTCACATATTTGTAAAGGCATGGTACACGCATTTTTAATTAGGTAAGCCGGATAGATGATTCACTGAATGGAACATAATATAACATTTTGATTAAAAACCCGTGAACTAAATATGAAGTAGAACAATGTAATTCGAAACACAAACAAGATGATTAATTGTTAACAAATACGTAATATAATCCATACACCAAAAAAGCTATACAAGAAAAGCTAAGTTCATTTGATTCGAAGACAATATTACTTTTTTTTAATATACTTCTAAACATACATAATATACTTTATTTTTATTTTATCTTGCCCACTAGGAGTAAACTGATTTAGATGTGGTTTATATTATTAGAAAACTAGGCTTTTAGTGCTATTTTTTAGATAATTTTTTGTCGTAGGTACCTACTCGGCGCAACCATTACAAGCACCTTTGTTAGTGCGTTGAGCTTTTAAGATATATTCTCCGTAAACGGAATTTGTATTTACATTAAAAAAAATCTAAAAGTAAATGTGGCATTATACTTTGACTTTTGGTTGCCCGCGTCATTTGTCTATAAAAAGAATTATAATTTGTGTTATTAAATGACCTCGCGTGTACATAATCACCTAACTGTAATAAAATAACAAATGAAAAAGCGTAATTATACATAAATCTCCTTGCATGTCGGAACATTGTTTTTGTTATGTATGAAATGCTTTTTATGGTCTACTATTTTTAAGAATAGAGTAATAATTATATTTTTTATTTTACAATATAATATGACTGGAAACGAACGGTATATTCGTGATAGTATTACACTGTTTTGAAAATAACATATTTCACAATAAAGAGGATTGAACAACTTGGACTGCTTTAAACAACAAACTTAAGTTTTCGGTTGTTAAGGAGAATTAGAGTTTACATAGAGAACCTCTGGCTCAACTCAACTATCACTGACGCAGTCACTCAACTCAACATACATAACTTATCTCAAAACCCTTTCCTTTTCCCCAATTATAATAGTCAAACGTTCTCTTTTCTTTAAGTTGCGGGCATTTGTAACCATTAATAAACTATTTTCTTATAGGCTACCATAAGATTAACATAAGCGACTCTTATTCCTACTGGGCACGGACTTTAAATACAGCGAATACAATAGAGAACGACGCTCTTACTGTAAAAGAAAAAAAGAACAAAAGCATCATCATCATCATCATCAGCCTCTATCCTCAGTGAACGCTGAGACTATAAAAATAATAATGATACATTACAATATATAATACAATAGTCAGGCCCACACATTTGTTAAATCTATCAATGCGCTGTTTGTTGATATTGGTTGGAGGCCGATTGGTTCGCCTCGCGTGTGTCTTGTCCAGGCATTAGTTTTATTGTATAAATTGTAAACTGTTCAACTAGGAACAGCTTGCAGTCCAACGCATCCAACATAAACACATTTCAAGGTTATTCTGTAGATGCATCTTATTCGTTGATTCGTATTTTGTAAATAAATAAAATAAATTAGGTATATTTTATCATATGATAAAGCCTATATAGGCTTGTTTTTTTTAATGCATAAACAATCGCACCTTGATAACTTACGATCCCCCTAGACAAGTGGCACAAACGTTCAACGAATAGAATAGAAAAGGACTCAAGAAATTTAATAATATTAATAATATTAGTTTCAAATGAAGTGCATAGGTTTTTAGACGTTTATACAAATGAAACCATATCGTGTCCGAATAAACATTCTTCAAAGTTTTTGCAATTATGGATTTTAGATATTTATTTTATTAGATGAGCGTTTGTCACAACTGAATAGCTTCGGAGCGTTTGCCACTTGTCTAGGGGGCTGAATGGTAAAATCTTTCATCATACAATTTGTGTGTCGTCGACAGCAACTTCTAATCTATTAAATATTTTGTATCTAATCATGTATTAATATTTTTTTTTTCTTGTTACAGGTAAGAAACAATTCTTAAGAATAAGGGAGACGTCATTTACTTATATTGGTGAGCATATTAAATGTAATGTATATGTCGTAGTATGATTTGATAAAACGTTTTTTTGCGAAAATACTAGGGTTTTTGCGAAAACACGGATAATTAGACATTGGCATTACATTTCTCAATCTTACTGAAAAAAGGTAGGGTTTTTGCAAAAATACCAGTCACCTTAGCAAGATTGAAAATCCTTAACTCTGATTGGCTTGATTTTGGTTGACAGGCAAACTCTTAATGCGATTGGTTCATATTTTGCCTTGTAGGTTCGAGTATACAATAGGATCCCAGACAACGTTCAAAATCCTTCCATCAATAAATTTAAAAAAGTTATTAAAGTAAGTTTGTGTTTACCACATAAATAGGATATAACAAAGTAAGTCTTAATGGAAGATACCACGCGATGGGAATAGGGCGGCCCAGGAATTTCAGGATAGCATTTAAATTTGTTATAGAATATTTGAAAAGATTAGTTCCACTGATTTTGCTTCGCCGGTTCTTCGTGGTACTATTTTGAATAAAAAAAAATCAATTTTTAATTTTAAAGGGCAAGAAAAGGCGATGCCTTTGATTTATAGTTTCTTTGCTTTTTTGCTAAACAATTTAGTTAAAATACAAACTAGTGACCCGGGGAACACATCAATCACAGAAAACTAATCATACCTTAACTACTTTAAATAATCAAAAAATAGCTAACAATAGGATAATAGGATATAATATTTCTTAATCTTACTAAAAATAGTACCACGAAGTACCCTATTCCCATCGCGTGGTATCTTCCATTAAGACTTACTTTGTTATATCCTATTTGTGTGGTAAAAACAAACTTACTTTAATAACTTTTTTAAATTTATTGATGGAAGGATTTTGAACGTTGTCTGGGATCCTATTGTATACTCGAACCTACAAGGCAAAATATGAACCAATCGCATTAAGAGTTTGCCTGTCAACCAAAATCAAGCCAATCAGAGTAAAGGATTTTCAATCTTGCTAAGGCGACTGGTATTTTTGCAAAAACCCTACCTTTTTTCAGTAAGATTGAGAAATGTAATGCCAATGTCTAATTATCCGTGTTTTCGCAAAAACCCTAGTATTTTCGCAAAAAAACGTTTTATCAAATCATACTACGACATATACAATAAATAATAAATTCACTTTACTTTTTTGTTTTTTAGCTAAGTTAGTTAAAATAATTAGTATGCAAGATCCTGTATCTTATCGCAGATTCTATAAAACAACAACTTAATAATTGTTGTATAAAACAACAACTTAATAATGGTTTAAAGTTGTTGAAATGTGTCTATACTCTTTATTTTTATATAAACAATATCTTCCTTCAATTTTATATATATCAATGCAGGCGAAGACCAGCTCTTTCGTGATCGCTTACCTTTGAGTCATCTGCTCACCTACCTACCATTGAGCTTAATGGTCATTGGGCCTAAAGGTAACTTACGAAAAAATAAAAAGATCGCTTACCATTACAAAATATTTTAAATCAACACTACCAAAAAAAACTTGTTTAAAGTTGACATTTTATAAAGAGGTTTTGGTCGCATTGTGTCCATATTCAAGTTGTAGCTTTTATAAGGTGGGTAGCGTGATATAAAGAAGAGGGATGACTATACAAGTGCTATATGGGGTACGTTCTAAGCACAGGCCTAATAAAAAATACATAGTGCCGTTGGCAGAGCCACGTGCGCGCCAGGTCTCGAGGGGGCGATATAAAAATGATACGACGTGCGCTGGCGAGGAGACGAAATCGATATGGGAAAATGTCAAAACGAGGTCAAAACATGTTTACTGAGATAGTTTTTTTTTATTGTAGTGAGCGAATCATCTTATGGTAAGCTTATGAAAATAGCCTAGCCTATTTTGAGACGTAAGATTGTAAGTCTAGAATGTCCTATCCTTCTTTCCGAAATACAGCAAAGCTGTTCAAAGGGAAGGAGGGAAAGGAGGGAGGGAAGATGTAAGCGCGGCGTAGCGCACCCCACTCACCCGTAAAACTTGCACTCTGATTGACTGCAATCTGAATAGTAAGTTACAACAAACTAAGTTGAAACAGCGCAGTTTTAACATCGCAGGATTCGATTTTTTTTCGGAGATTATGGAATAAAACTGTATTACTTATATAAAATAGCTTGGCTAATAAAACTTTTTTTATATAATAATATGTAGAAGATAAAAATGATTATCGCAGGTGTTTTTAAATACCTAATTTTCCATTCACATATTTTCTACTAAATAAATGTTTAATTAAAAAACGTAATATACTACGAAGACAGTAAAGTCCTATGACATTGATGCTAAAATTGTGTGTAACAACTGGGACTTCTTTAGTCGTTTTCTAGAACAAAATTAGAAAAATACGTTTATAATTATAATTGATAATATAAATAAAATAAAATTATTTAGCACGCAAACTCAATCTGGAGTTTGCTTGCTAATTATATTTCTATAGGGTAATCAACTATAGCAAGGGATCGGCCGTCTTTGCATTCATTGAGGGAGGCCTATGTTCAGCAGTGGACGAATAAAGGCTGATGATGATGATGATGACGATGACGATAATCTGGAATGTTTTAAATAATATACCTATTAGCTGGTATCCTCACAATCAAATGACCTATAACATAATGAGCCCGTCGGACACGCGATATGGGATACGCGACTATTATCTATTGGTAGGATGGACGTGACCAACCGCAACGGCGGGTACCTTACCAGCCGGTCATCGGATATCTAACATGCTGTGGACGGAAGTTGCACGGCGTACGGTTTCACTTACAGTAACTATCGGACGCGGTCGGATTTCACCGCGGATTGGATTGCATCGTGTCGGTTTTGTGAGCTAGTTGATTGAGTTTCGGATTAAAATGTTTTATACATATCCGTACACTCTGTGACATGCACTCTTAATTGTTCGTTTCATATGTGTATATACTTTATTGGTGTGTGTTTAAAGCTTAGCGGCACACCAACGGAAATATAAAACGATGGTATATGCCACATATGTTAATTATGCGAAAATCCGTTTGATACCTATATGAAACAATAATCTCTTATTATATTAGACGACTAACGGGGTCGAAGTGTGTCGGAGGCGCTACTTAATGCACTTTCAGCACCCCTGTACTCGTGTCGGGCTAGGGAGTGAAACCCGGGTCCCGCTGAAGACACGACGTCGTGAGGCGTGAGGACTGCGAATTGGTAGCCGGTTAGTCTCCCTATTGTGGAGAATCTGGTCTTGCCGGGACTAGTCTGTCGCTGAGGGTTTCCCGTTGCCTCCAGATCGTATCGTCCGAAACGGATTTCCACTGCGTCATCAAAAAAAAAAAGAAATAGTTTAGTCAACTTTCATTTTCACTTTTATCGTAAAAGTCGATTTTGTAAGATTAAATCTGTTCTGTGTAATAAAACTTTTAATATTAATTAGTGAGAGCGACTTTAATACTCCTTACAGAGTCAAGCACGAAACAGTGAAAATTAATTTGTATAAATTGTTATCCCACATTTTATTAAGAGAATAGTTGTTGTTCGCGACTTTGTTTTGTAATGGCAAGGGTGAATAAACTAAACATTTTGATATGAAATATAATCAGAGGTTTGAACGCGGGGCAAGCATTTTTGTTTGTTAAATGTTGATTGACATTTGCGCTTTTGTTTTAGCATAGGATAGGAATTTATAAATTTAAGTCAATAATTGAACTCGGCTGACGTTGTGCTATACATAAAGTGGGTTCTGGGCGACTTGATATTCATGTCGTTATATCCACAGCATGATAATATTAATTATTTTTATGCCATTAGGAGGCAAAGGAGTATTCCAAGCTTTATGGTGACTATCGCATATAGACATCCGCACAGCCAGAGGTCATGCATACGCCCTATCCCCCAGAGGGCAAAACCGCAAGAAAGTCGACAGAATAGCTGTCTCTTTACGCTCGTGAACGAGAGGTCCGTCCGGTCACCCCGGTCGTGCCCAATTCGGCTATGATGCAACAATGGCACTACCTCTGTTCTCTGTTTAATGGTAATTATTTTGCAGCTTCATCTAGTAGCCAGTTATTATTAAAAATAATCTACACGGCCTTTAATAAATAAATTTGCATATGTGGTAAACTTCGTTGAAAATAAAAAACATTATTAATAGAAAAACAACCTTGTACATATTATAGATAATGAGGATTATTTAAAAGTTTAAAAATATATTTTAGCAGTCGAGTAATAATATAACAAAATTCATTTATTATGCAAAAATGTTCAGCGAATCGTAGCATTATAACCGGTTCGTGTTGAACTTTGTCTGTTAGCAATAAAAATAATGTTGAATTATTTTAATTACGATTTAGTTGACTGTAACGCAAAAAAAAACGTGGAAATTAGTCGATATGAACTCTTAAGAGAATAAATCGTCTCATCGCGATTTTACTGAAAAATGCTCAAAAGGAAAACTATAATACAGCCAGACTTTGGGCGATAGGACAATAATATCTAAAAATGACTTAAGAACTTAAGTATGATTTAACATATTTTCCTATAACAGTAAATACAAAAGGTAATTTGTATCATGTTATAAGTATTAGAAGCTTGATAGGCGAAACATAATAATTTCATACTAAATTGCTAATGCCATTCGTGGCTCCATGTCAAATTAGCCGAACATAAATCTAAGCTAAATAGCCAGATCAAATTTAAATTTGACTGTCTAGGTTAATAATGCACTTATAAACGATGTTGCTTTTTTTGTGAAGTTATATTCACCATCAGCAGCCTTTATCCGTCCACTGCTGAACATAGGCCTACCTCATTGAACGCCAAGACGACCGATCCCGTGCTACTCTGATGAGGCTGCAGTGCTGCTGTTGCGACTTCATCATCATCTGCGATTGCCAAAAAAATTATTTTATTTTATTTATTTATTTTCCAGGAACACGAACAGTTATAATAGAACATACAATTAAATTTATAAACATAAAACATAAACCAAAAATGTGTCCACAAACAAATTTTATAACATCAGCTTCCGCTTAAACAACTAAAAAATAAGAAAAGAAAAAAAACCACTTGTTACAAAAAAAGTTGAATTTAAGCTATTGTTACCTAGAAATGTTACCACTAAAATATTAAAAACATGAAAACAAAAGAGAAAAACAAAAACAAAAAAAAAAACAAAAAAGCACCTTAGATATTACAATAGTTGCAGGTCAATTCCCTAACCTTGCTCTTATAAGAATTGAGCGAGCACCAGAACTGGTCAATTGAATCAAAGTGTCTGTTATATGCTGATGTTGCACGTGGAATGAATGTGTTACCACCATACTTGGTTCTGGTTTTGGGTATATGATACGTCTTCCTTGATCGAGCACTTAAACGTGGACAACATAGATTAATGTTACTTAAGAGAAAGGGAGAGTCAATTATGTTATAATTTATAAAATATTTTATATATTATGACATCCAGATAAATAAAATAACTAAAGATAGGCTTAGACTTACTCTGAAAAATAAATGGGAAGTATAATTGCCAAGATTTTTATTTCCTTTTCACATGAAAGTCGATGGTACGTTTTGGAATTTGATAAAATCTCGCCTAAAAGAGACATTAGCGAACCGATGAAGAAAAAAACAACCCAATAACGACAATGATAGGTAACCTGAACGTTTCAAACGCAAGGATTAGCTTAGCGTGGCTTACCATGGACGCTAATGATTGCTTCAAGATTAACTGTGAACTAGATCAGTGCCTTACTCAACGCTCTCACGACATTGAACGGAATTACTGCTATTTGTGGTTCCTTCTTACAACACATAGTGTTACATCTGAATAATACGTGTCTCTGGAAGGTAAAGAAAATATGTAATAGAGACTAGTTGACAAATCAAAAAGCAAAAATGTTACATGTCGTATCTATAAAAAGGTACACGATAAAGAGAACTGTACATGTATTATGTTGATTAATTTCTCAGTATTATTTTTATTATTATTTATTGTTGTTTGTCGATAAATAATTCTAGAAAATCTCATTTTGAATCGACAACTACGTAAACACTGTAGTTATATTCAGTTCGATCTTCTTCAGCTTAACAGTCATCTAGTTCTAAATATGTTTATCAGAATCTATCAGCCCACTGCTGAAGATAAGCTTCCTTCAACGAACGCCTCGCAGATCCTTATATAGCGCTACTTATTACTTATATAAAAGATGAACGAACAAAAACTATAAAATCTACACTTTTAATGCTAAAGATTAACATAGTCTATCTTTAGCATCTGTTCTTAGCTTCTGCTGTTCGCAGGTGTTCGGAAAAAGTATACCTTAATGGCTTACATGCTAAAATATTACATCCTCGATCAATAAAACTTATGTGACAGTTCACTTTTCATGTCTATATTTTTTTGTCGAAAGGACCCAAAGCTGATACAACTACATCACACTTTAGCTGGAGGGCATTAGGGTTAGGACCTCATTTATTTTTAGAGTGTTTTAAAGTTCTAAGAGTCTTTGTCTCCTGAGGCAAGCCGTCGTGTAGGCGATGATGTACTATTTCTAAGGGATCGATAAAACAAAGTAACAAGTTTGTCTACGCTTTTATAGTGACGAACGGCACAAATGTGTTTTCGTAACCCTCAGTCGCTTCTCGGAGATTAATCCATCCACCGTTTGATGAAGTCATACGTATTTGTTAGATGGATTAAAATACATTTTGGGTCAAGTCTTTAATATTTCTCTATCACTGGTAAGGAGAACACTGTTGAATTGAAAAGAACAATTCAAATGTTCATCGCTCCACGAGCAAAGTGACTCTATCCGATTGTTATTTTCCTACAGTTTTATTTTGACGTCCGCCTGACGTAGACCGTACCAGGCATTGTGTTCTCTCGGTCCGAGAGCACTGATTACTACGCTTTGCCTCAAGGCCGGCTATTGTTCTACGTCGGATTCTTGCACGCAATCCCGTGTTGGGGCCATTTTTTGTAACATCTAATGTTATCTCGGTCACTAATTTGGCATCGTGCTCACTATGTTATACTATTTTTATGTTACGTAAGATACACAGATCTATCTGCCTGTATAGGAAACGAAATATTGCTGCTTTACGGAAGGAATAAACGCGATGGCTATTCTCTTGCAGACGTGCGCTCGGCTGGCGACACAGTAGGTACCTTTTCACTAATAATAAGAATAGATGTATTTTCCTTTGGGTTTTTGTTGTATTATTAACGTAAGTGTACGTAATCGATGGTAATCCACGTCCAGGGTCGGCGGTAATGCGATGTATATCAACCGTAAACATATTTTGTATCGTTCGTAAAAGCTCCAATAATATATAAAATGTTTCGGAATTTCCAATGGGCCTTTGTTTGATCCACTTAAACGCATTTATCTTTGTGTGTACGGAAAACAAAGAAGATTATATTACATTAATGTAACAACGACTTTCATTGATCCATATTTTTTATGCCTATCACATTTATTTTTATTCTATTTTTAAATTTAATATACTTCGATAAAAATTAAAGGTCTTATAAATAAACATAGAGGGAAGAACTTTCGAAAGAAGACAATATGGAATAAACTTTCCTTTACACTGTCCAAAGAAATTTAACAGGTGGATTGTCAATACTGTGGTTTGATAATATAACGACAAATTGCCCGCATTTGCTAAAGATTTATTTCGCATGGGAACACGGGAATACTATTTTAGTGGCTCTTTACTTAGTGAATTTCATTTTAAGTTAAGCATTATTTTGAACGGTACGATAAATATTAAGAACAAATTCATATTTCTCCACTGGATTTCTAAAATTAAAATTAATTTATTCCATCTAAATTATAGTAAGAAACCCAAAAAGTAAGCTTATTGTATTGTCATCTATCCATTATTGGTATGCAAAGTTTCAATTTAATTTGACGTCTTAAAAGGATAATAATCATGTTTAAAATTTCCGGTAGAGACAACGTCTAAAGTTAATAAAAACAGGTTAAAAATGTATATCAGTCACGAAAATACATTCAATTAATTCTAAATGAAATTTAAGCGATACATTTATTTACGTGGAAACAATTCTCATTTATTTAGTTTTAATTGAATCAGTTAATTATTATTCACGATAAAAGTTATCATTTTATAAATAAATTCACAAATTATTAATCTGCTATTTTTCATAATGTCTAGTAAATCTAACGATCCATGAATTTTTTGGATAAGGTTAGTGTTATAATTCAAGATCTCAGGCCACCCAGGTGCAACTTATTTTCTGATGGAGAAAGTATGAACAATAAAGTAGCATTGGTGTTTTCAGTAAAGGTGCACTTACCAGCTAACTCTTTTAGTTCTTATGAGGGACAAATTGTACAGGAAGGCCAGGAAACGCCTAGGTTAATGACGGCAATGTGTGCGCTCGCTCACGTTCGAATAGCCAACCATGTATGAAATTAAACGGACCGGATAAAACAAGCGAACAGGGCAATAATAGGGGATAAAAAATTCATTGCGCTACCAGAAAACGGTACATCGCATAAACGGACATGGGCTCTTTAATACGGGATATTATAATATCATCCTCTTATGGTTTCGCATACAGTAACTGTTCCATCAGCTCTCTTCGGTGAGCATTTCAAAAAGAACCTTCTAGCATACTCAAATATACGGTGATGTCTGATGACTATACACGATGGTCATTTTCCATGCCGATTACGGATATACATTCTCTGTTATGATTTACGAGCCTACAGACGTTTAGAATAGATATTATGAAATTTTCATTTATTGTGCTTATCTTAAGACAATCTTATTAATTTATTTTCAAAGGTTTTACATTTAAATTGTCTCTGATTTATTTATCCTATAATCTGCATCTTGTGTTTTCTGATGCCATTTTAATTTTTCCATTATTTTCACTTCGTCTGAAATTACATTTTCTATTGTTGAACAAAGCTAGTCAAAAAGTAATAGATGAAAAAATATATCAGAGACTGTAAATACTGATCTATTTTTTTCTATTGTCTATTCATATATACATGTTTAATTATAATGGCATTAAGGTTTGGCGTGATTTTTTCTCGTCACGTGTGAGCGCACGAGCCATTGTTGGCAGGCAGCGGCGCGCGACCGGCGGATGTAGGGCCTGTCCCCAAACTGCGCGCTTCCTGACCGCACGCCGCCGTCTCGCTTTGTTGTTAAGGCGCAGCCGATGTTGTATTCTAATAGTTTTCAAATGACATTGGAATTTATTTATATACAGGACTAGTTTGCGAGCGACGATAGTGTATTATGGGCACGGCCTCGATGTGATAAGGTAACTAATCGTTCCTGAACGGTACATCAGAAAAGGGTTCCTCGCGTGCTCATTACTGAAACGTATAAGGATCGATTATGATAATTAATATGCTGTCAATTATGACGCGCGAGTCCGGCGTGATCCATGACAATTTTAAATGCCTGACGTTTCGAATTCTTTGCAGCAACCATGGTCACTGGAGGACTGTATTAATGAGTAATTTCATACCTTTTTTTACGCCGGGAAATGCACTGACGCATCCCGCTGGGGAGTGGGTCTCCCCACAACAACACGACAAGGCCTGAACCATGGTGGGGAGTAATTTCATACCTGCTAATTGAGATTTTTACATGTCCAATATTTCACATAATTTATGGTGACAATAGTTACGAGAGAAAACTTTTATACAATCAATTTCCCGTTTACGCCGCCTAATTATTATGATAGCCGCTTGAACAGTTTATCTCGTTATCAATAACCTATTAATGTCCAGCGGTAGACAATCAATCGTCAATCTTGTTAATGAATGTCAAACGAATCGACGTTTGCCATTTTATCAAGCGTCAGTTTATATTTTTAAAGGCATTCGCTATAAAAGTTAGTTGAGTAAATATTAATTGCTTTATTGACTTTATATGGTCTTCGTTGATTTGTATTCTAGCGATCTTATTCTAGTGTTTATTTTGTATTTATAACTTGTGCGTTTACAATACGTTTGTTTGTTTGTGGTGATTCTTCGCAAACATATTTTCCTTAAATTAACGTACACGGGAATATTTGCTCCGAACTATTTGATTTACAAGGATCAAAAAAACAGCCATGTTTTAATCCGGAACGTGGGCAATGCCGGCAAAATTTAATTTCCATTCATACCCGTTGATCCGTTTAAGCGGCGAATAACAAATGAACAGTTTTTCAAATTTTCACAAGCAAACATGGCTTTTTTGTTTCGCGTAATTCACGCAAAATATTTAATAATATCGTTCGTTAATGATGGCTGTAAAATGATATCACATTTAAAAAACAAACTTTTATTTGGGTGCTAAATCAACGTTGTTTTTCATATTAGTTTTTTACTGAAAAAAAAACTAACGTTGAATTTCTTTATGTGTTGACGACAAAATTAAATGAATAAGCTTAATTTAAACAAAATTCAGTTCATTACACAAATACGCTAAATCAAATCACACAGAACTACTATTAACTTAACTATAATAAAGGAAAAAAATACATAAAATGCTTTCGTTATTAAACTGAGTTTTAATTTCGAAAAGGTTTCTTAGAGGCAACATTAAAATTATTCGCGCGCTGTTCTTCTACTTTAAAGGAAGGCGGTAGTTAAAATTCAGAGTGGAGTCAAGTATGGCGGGTTAAGCCTCGTGCACACTAACGACTTGTTGCGTAAGAGATGTCATCCGACCAGATTAGCGGTAGGGATGCCCGAATTAGTTAATTTTAAATTAACGTGGTTATTTTCACTATTAAAATATGTTAATCTGTATGTATAATAAAACATAGCCTATTTTAAATTGACATTATACGAATGGTTTACTTACCTATATAAGATTTGTGGTGGAAGAATATTGTAATATTGTATAATTTAATGTATTAAATTTTATAAATAAAATACCACCTTAATGGTAGATTTAAATTAATTTTATTTCGACCTTCATCGTCCGGGACGGATAAAGGTTATTGTGACGTAATATAATAAATATTTATTTTTGTATAAATATAAACTTGGAACTTTGCATATATATAGCGTCAGTTTTAGACAGTTCCAGATAGTTTTTGCTAGATAAATGTACTTTATCTAGTAACTGCCACTTGGAGCGGTAGCCAGGTGTTAAGGCGACGCTGTACGTGTCTCATTTACATTTAAACTTAAAGGGGAAAAGAAGGAACAAGCACGCGGGCGAGTTACGTATCAACTGATAACTGCGTTTTGAACAATTTTATAATAATATACTTTGGGCCTGTTTCACCACTTCCTGATAAGTGCCTAAAAGGCTATCCGCAACATATTTGACAGATACTCCATGCTTCATCTTTCAAATATGTTGTGAATAGCCTATTCGGCACTTACAGGAGGTGGTGAAACCGGTCCTTATTATTTTAATTTAATTGAATTAAATAAAAACTATTTGTTTCACGTGGCTTTCCTGATTTCAATTTTAAATATCACTCAATTTACAAATAAATAGACATTGCTAAACCAATATTTTTTGATAGATGAGTGGTTTTTTTATCCGTCGATTCATATTTTATTTATTATTACAGCAACTTACGTATACGCAATTTTTGAAGATTTTTATAGTTTGGTCTAATAATACAAAGGAAAATCAATTATTAGAATTGAATAGCAAAGTTGTTTACAAATGTTAGTTAAAATGTATAATGTTACGTTAAATACGAAAATATTGTTATTATTATCGGCACGCGTACATCACTAGGTATAATTTTCGAGGTCACAGCGTGACATGAACAGTGCGAGGATGATTCAGCGCCCATGCGCGTGCGCAGTGCATAGATTAACATCTACATAGTACATCTAGTCTATAGATAAGTACGCCGGACTCTAAAGTTTAAACTATAGATAATGCACAGTGTGTTTAGCTTTAACTGGGTACTCAGTTCTAATGAATACTATTCGATGATTATTTTTTGTTGCCGATAGCCTATTCGGAACTTATCTGGAGATTGTGAAACAGGCCCTTAAATAACTAAAAAAAACATTATTTTCATTTGATTTTTTGTAATTAAAATAATAATATTAGTTCCGAATATACACAGATGTATTGAAGTATATATAGAATACACTCGCATCTAACAATATGGAACGGGCATTTAAAGAAAGCCTATGCTAATCAATAGATGGTTGGAGGCGGATGATGATAATTTCAGTATTTATCATGATCTGTGCTTACGCACTCATCATTGGAAAAATAGTTAATCGATAAAAACAAATCATTTATAGGTCAGATCTACACCGTTGGGGGCCCTAAACACGCGATGCTAATCATTTTGAAAAGTTAATGACTCACTGGCAGCTAAGTAAATAAAAAAGATTAATTGATAACACAAGCCTAGAGCGATGGTAACATGACGTTCCATTTTCAATTTTTTCGAACTCCATCATCATCATAATGTCATTAGCCTGCAATATGACCCCTGGGGACCATTTACTAACAACTGATAACGTAAGTACAACTGGAGCGCTGGTCAGGAATATTTGGAACACTAATGCGATATTTTTTGCTGTCTAAAATAAAATAAGCTATGCTCTTCGATTTTGTTCTTCTCTTTTTTTCTTATTTTATATTTAAAAAAAAACTATTTACTAAACTAACTTTCTATTTATTTCTAAAAATATCGCAAATTGCAAACATGTTTATTTTATTTTATGAATTTAAAATTAATTATTACAAAAATAATAATGATAAAATTATAAAACATAGAGTTTTTCATTAAATGTCTTTTACTTGTTTGGTTGAGCGCAAAAGTCACTGAACATCGTAAAATCATGTGTAACTTTTTATACTTCGCTTGATAATTCTTTTATTCTTAGTCTTTTCGTTGCTATCTTCAATTTCACATTTCTTAAATAGAACTGTACAGCCTCTCGTTATAAAATTCATATTTACTTCGATATACCATTTGGATTTCGCTCTTAGTACTCCGAAGATAGACTATACTACCATCGTCATCGACTTAGTGGCGTTAAAAAAGAGTTTACTCATATTTTAAGCACCGACAGTAATTCTGCAATCCTATCTTTAGAAGAAATAATATGGATGTCGGTAGCATTTACCTACCATAGATTAACAGGCTGTTAGTCCCTCCTTACTTGTACATTAATTATTTTTCTACTATAATGACGATTTAAAAATAACAAAGATACGAAAGGAACTGAATGTACATGCTATCGATTTTTAATAAATTCCACGAAAGGCTTAGCAGGTAATACGATTATGACGCCTATACAAAGTAACAGTCATAGTGAAATGGCGCTAGTTAAATACGGTACGGCTTCTATGGCAAGTAATGAAATCGATATCCTAACTTCATCATCATCATCATCAGCCTTTATCCATTCCGCTGAACATAGGCCTCCTTCATTGAACGCCAAGAAGGCCCATCCCTTGCCACTAGCAACCAACACGGATCGGCCACATACAATATTATATCCTAATTATAATATGTAATATTAAATCTAAGTGAGTGTGAGTTTATTTGTCACGCTTTCACGCATTTAAAACCTCTGAGCCGTTTTAAAAAATTATATTAACAATGGAAGACTACATTATCAATTTATCCTTTATTTCGCGTCGTTCACATAAATGCGAGTGGATCCGCGGCTATAAGCTAGTATTAAATACAGTAATAAGGATAGCACATGTTTTGGGACGGATATTCGTCATGTATATTTTTGGAGGGAAATTCGGTCAATATTTTGATGATGTGCAGTAGGTACATGCCTGGCCACCAGACGGGAAGTCGTTAATTTGTATGTGTGTAGCGTCCTAGTACAAAATCAATCACTCATATTTTTTGCAGATTCTCATACTTGCTAATATCATAAATGCGAAAGTTTGTAAGTATGGATGTTTGTTACTCTTTCACATAAAAA
Organism: Lycaena phlaeas; assembly: GCA_905333005.2. Lineage (NCBI taxonomy): Eukaryota > Metazoa > Arthropoda > Insecta > Lepidoptera > Lycaenidae > Lycaena > Lycaena phlaeas. Next base: position 6,747,996 of record HG995176.1, read on the forward strand.
CTACTGAATATAGCTCATACATCAGAATAACACATATGCTATAATTTTTCCCTGTGCTCGTAAACGGGAAGTACCTAAGCGGGTGAAACAGCTTTTTTTTCATTTATGAATTTGGGTGAAACAGCTGGGCGCTGCTAGTTATAAATAGTTCAGATCAGGTTGGGACAATCAAATTAGGGATGAAGTCTAGGGTTCTTCAGGTAGGTCTACCTGATGGTAAGTGATTGTCGTCCATAAACATTGTCCAGCTTATCTGGAACTATCTGAGGAACTCATTCACGTGTTGACTTTTTTTTTCGCTTAGGCATCCCGCGAGGGAGTGAGTCTCCCCAGGCGTGTATGTGGGACTCGCTGCGCCCGAAAGCTGGTAATTAGACGCAGGTCTACCCACTAAAACCCGGTGAGTGCCACCACTGCCGCCTTTGGTGAGGTGCCCCGGGTGCAAGCGACAGGGCACCTCAACGGCTAGTCAGTCCCTCCGGGGACCGACGCCACCTCCATAGATGGGTTGCCCCGCACCTCAGAACAACCACTCCCAACGTCTAGACAGTACGATGAGGTGAGGTTCCCATCCTTGCCCTCTGCTCTTTTGCCCCCTCTTCTTATAAGAGGGGTACAAAGAGCTCCTCCGCCTCAATTCGCTTCGCCCAAGATGTTGGGGTCACCCTAGGCTACTGAGCCCCACCGCCACGACAAGGCCTAAACCATGGTGAGGATTCACGTGTCGCCTATACTGAGAGACGAGGATTACCTTTCTCTGCCTGTCTCGTCTTTACAGGCAAGATGGTCGTATAAACTATAAAAGCAGACGAGAGCACAGCGCATCCTGCCTACCGGTGGTTACGATAGTAGTAAATAATTATGAATATATCCATATTAGATTGAGGGCCTGTTTCACAATCTCCAGTTAAGTGCCCAACAGGCTATTGGCAATATATTTGACAGACACTCCATACTCTATCTGTCAAATATGTTGCCGATAGCCTATTGGGAACTTAACTGGAGATTGTGAAACAGGTCCTAAGAATAATTGATTTAAAATAACTAAAAAATTAACGTGTAATGAAGTCCAAGCGGAGCGCTGGTGGCCCCATGGGTATATACTCAGCCTCCTGAGCGAGAGATCCTGATGTGTGGTGCCTTGAAATGAGTTCTCCTAAATTTCGAAGTGCAACCTGAACTCGATACGATGATATTGTTTATAATATCTTTGATATCTTAGTAATATTAGTACCCAAAATGGAACATTTTCTGTTTGTGTACGCACTATTTGTGCCAAAATTGGATATGTTAGCCACATGCGTGCAGAACACCGAATAACATAAACTAAGAGCAGAATACAGTCGCCAATGCCGAAATCGGCCAGGATGACGTATTATTATAATTATATTAAAAGTCAACAATTTTTTAGTTTAACCCGTATCCAACATAGGTGGAGTTGGCAACGATGTGTGAGAAAGTCTAATAAATAGTCGACATACTAATGAGACAATAAACGATGGCGTATGTCACTCTTAACGAAATTATGTAGCAATCCTATACATACTTCATATACTTTATTGTTTCTTTTAACGTTTCTCAAACTAGATCGACACATATTTCTATATATTTTTTTAAGCCTTCATCTAATATTATTAAGATGTTTATATATTTTATTGGTGTTTAATTTTTATTAAGATGTTTTAAGATATTATGAGTGCTTATATGAAATATATTATGTTCTTATTAATATAATTACAATTTGTTAAATGGGTCATTTGTGCCACGTATTGATGGGATCACGATGACAATTATTTTCTATATGTCACATGTTACGCTTCTTATTATTATTGCAAGTAAATAAAATAGAACTTTTAAAGCAGCCGCCGGATGTAGCGATAATGGGGCAACACGTCAAGAACAGATTCTATAGAGAATAATATGAAAGTGATTAAATAATTACTCTACTAAAGTATATGCGTATATATTTGTTAAGAATTAAAGATAATATAATTTCTACCCTTTCCTTTACAGAAAGGGTAAGAAAAAGGGTAAGGGTAAAGTAATATATTGTGAGAGTTAGAATTATAAAAATGACAAAATATAATAACTATTATAAATCCCTCGATTGATATTCGTAGATTTCTCAATCTGTTTTCAATCTCATTTTTCTTTTCATTTATTAAGACTTATGATATTTTTCATACCGTTTTTTATCTTCATATTTCGCCGAGAATAGTTACAGCACTGATAAAAATATTTGTGTCTCTATTTTTATTACCTATTTTTGTGAATGTATGAATATTGTAGGCTTTCTATATTCCAAAATACTCGCTAACTTTTGTTCTGTTTATCTTGTTTTACATTTTTTGTATTGTAAGCTACGACCTATTGTCGCCCCCCGAGACTTAAATTTTACTAATGCTGTAACATAATGATATTATTATACTAATGCCTTGAAGACAGCATAATAAATTTTAAAAAAATATTTCATCATCGTCGTTCTATCCACATGGCTTAGTAAACGCTATGACCAATTCCTTTTATTTTTTTAGTAAACGTAACTGTACGATTGAAAAATCCATTATCTTGTTTATGATATGTTGAAGGTAATTATTATTCACAGATAGTATCTAGGTTTTCATCTGCTTGTTAGGTTTGTTAGAACACGTGTCGCTGTGTAATAACAAGCGAAACGTACAGATCAGTAACAGCTGAAATTTATTGTAAAACGCTAAAATATACGCGACACTCGTAAAAACTTTAATGAAGTACAATAATTCGTGAGTAGGTGAAAGAATTCTCAGTAAATATATAAAGTTTCACGCAGCTGGGCTTGCGAAATTTCTATTTTTAAACCCCACGTGAGACAATTTGCAAGTCCTGAAAATTGTCTCTTCATTTTTGATAAAAAGCAAAATTATTTTTTTATTGAATTAACGTCTTTTGTCTGTAATTCATCGAAGTAGTCTCACAATTGCCACGTTGTGGTAGACGAAGTGTTTATCGGTCACTTACCAGATAGGAAGACAATCTCCATTTGACAGGTCCGTGTTGGATTTTGAAATCGGCCGTCTTGGCGTCTATTGAAAGAGTCCTTTGTTCAGCAGTGGAAGGATAAGGGCAGATGATGATGATTGATTAATTATTATGAATTTACATAAAAATTGACTAAGTACCTAATAGTTTATATATTTGGTGTACCTTCCTTTTTTTCATTTTTCTCTTTCTCTTAATAGGAAGAAAAGCCTCTTAATACGACAAAAGGTAGGCAAAATTTTTAGATCCAGATATAGAAAGTATTAGTCGTATAAAAATTCGTATTTTGTCATATGACCATTACCATAGACAACACAAATGGATCATTAAAATATCGAATTTATTTGAACGTTTATCTTTGGCTCGTGAAAAAATCTAAAATTATCACACAGCTGATAGAAATCGTGTGATTCACTTTAAATATGTTTGTCGTTAAACAATTTAGATTATAGTCGTAAAATGTAACGAGACGTTTTATATTGTCATACCGTTTATTTTTATATTTAAAAATTATATTATATCATGCTCATGCAACGAAATTTTTTTGGCGAAACAAGAAATGTTTGCATTTATTATATTTTAGTTTTGCACGACTGTAATCAGAAATTATTTGAACTGTTGTGATCAGATTAATAAATATATTAGATTATAATGAAACAAATTTACGGATTTTATCGCAGTTTATTAAGTTTTTTACAAGCTCGACGTTTCCTCTTTCAGTCCTCCCGTGACCATGGTTGCTGTAAAGTATCCGAAACGTCGGGCTTGTTAAAAACTTAATAAACCGCGATACGAGTAAAATCCCTAAATTTGTTTCCAAGATTATTGCCAATTAAAACCAACTGATTGATGATACTAATTTTAAAAGTCCTATTCAGAAGTAAAATAAAAAAAAACCATTTAATACACAGAAGCTTTACGTGACTGTAGTGTTATGTGTGTAAATATTATATTATGTAAATTATTATACTTACTTATAACTTTTTATATAAAAAGAATATTTTTTAATTTAATTATATCACCTTTTTTTTTTTTTTCTTTTACGCCGGGAAATGCACTGACGCATCCCGCTGAGGAGTGGGTCTCCCCAGGCGGGTATGTGGGACTCGCTGCGCCCAAAAGGTGGTAAGTGGACGCAGCTCTACCCACTAAAACCCGGCGAGTGCCACCAATGCCGCCTTTGGTGAGGTGCCCCGGATCTACAAGCAACAGGGCACCTCGACGGCTAGTCAGTCCCTCAGGGGACCGACGCCACCTCCACAGAGCGGTTGCCCCGCACCACAGAACAACCACTCCCAACGTCTGGACAGTACGATGAGGTGAGGTTCCCATCCTCACCATTTGCCCCTTGCTCTTTTGTCCCCTCTTCTTATAAGAGGGGTACAAAGAGCCCCCTCGGCTCAATTCGCTTCGCCCAAGGTATTTGGGTCACCCTGGGCTACTGATCCCCACCGCCACGACAAGGCTTGAACCATGGTGGGGAACTTAATTATATCACCTTATTAAGACTAATGTAATCAATTAAATAAGGGTTAATAGTAATACACCCTATATTAATATAATAATTTGATCATAAAGGCTTCTCCCAATTTTGTTAATCGCCTCAATTTCTGTCATCGGCTTTGATAAAGGTAGGCGGGGGATGTTGGGAAACTGATATTATTACTGGACAGCGTTAGTTTGTTAATATTCAAATGAGGTAATATATATTATGTTAGGCCTTAATACAACAGAGTACAGATATAAGATTAATTAATTTATTTATTTATTCATATTATTATACGTATATCGACTTCAATCAATTCAATCATATCAAATATACTTGACGCACTTTACTTTTCCACTGAGTTTGTTTCGCCAGTTCTTCTCAGTTGACTTGCTTTGGAACCAGTGGTAGACTCAATTAACGTTCAAAAAGATACTTTGATGGTACTATTTTGAATAAAATTTTTGACATTGACTTTTACTAACTGTAGGTACTTTAACGCGAAAATAATGATTATAAAACTATTTATATATTTACCAGGTTTGTTTTTCTTTCACAATAATATAAAAAATATGATATAATGGCTTGTGATGATGATGATATATCATCATTTAACAATTTTCTTTTCTTTAATATGTTAAGTGAAAATTATAATGGCCAACTTCGCTATTATATCCAAAAACGATATGTAAATAGGGCTGTCTAAAAGAAAATCTTTGTTGCCAAAATAAACTCTTTGAAATAGTTGGAATCGTAAATTTTGAACGATATTTACGTTATAGTCGGACGGAAACCCTGTGTAAGCTTTTGCTGCACTCGAAAATTCTCGCCACGCCTTACTCCCCCATAAATTCTGCTTTCCATTTGACAGAGTACTAGAGATAGCTACGGAATTGACTTTAGGCTCGTATGACCATTATTTTAACGTATTAGAATTTGATTACGCGTGGATCGAATTCGAGCTATATGCTTGGGCCAATTTCCTTGAGTACCCACCATTAGATAACGACGTTGAATGTACACCAGTCGAACGTAGCATAAAGTTTTTATATCATATTAATTTAGTTATGGTATTACATTAGCGAATTGAATTCCACGAAACCAATTGATGTAAAGTAATTGTATGCGCAATTACAAAGCACATGTTTTGTAGGCGAGGTAGAAAAAATATTGCTAAAATGGCGTCTAAAAATATATATTTTGTTTGCTAAATGCACAAAATAAATACGAATTCGTTTTTATTTTGTGCTATAATATGTAATTTAATTTTTGATATGATACCTATATTACAGCGTGTTTTTTAAATTCTAAAGTCCCCGCAAATGTTTATTTATATTTCCCATATTTTACTATATGTTTAAATAGTAAATTATGAATTTTAATTTTAACCTACATTTTTCACATTTAACTACACTCGTGATACCAATTTTGTTTTCAAAAATCATTTACATTTTACATTTAGGTTTGTTAAAGTGTTTTAATGTTGTGGATTAATTGTAAAAATGTGACAATATTTTACAAAGTGCACGCATTGCGCCATCTCCGTGTATTTATGTGACGTTTGGACACGGATGTTGACACGCAGTTGACATGTTCTCGATGGGATTCCCCGCACTGCAGTTTTACGAACTTTGATTTTTACATGCAATTGCGTTTTGATACTTTCCAGTTACATAGTTTATATACTATTTTCCGACACTCTTTTAGACATTCTGATTCTAAAATAATTGCTACTTCGTCAGCGAGATTTCGCTTATTGTTTGCGGAATACAAGATGAACAATGTAAGATATACCTGCAAATATTAGATTCATGCACATTATAATGATGCTATAGTGTTATAATCATAGACTTGTATCAATCCACCACCGAAAAGGACTTCCAACGTTTATTGTTAGAGTCCTAAGCGCGAATCTATAAAGCATTTCATATCATGTACCACCGAACTAGCTGTCTGAGCTAATCCAATGGGAACTTCTTGAACGTTCATGAGCATCACTGATTTATGTCCTTTTAATCTAATCCAACTTTCATTAAAACAATGACAATACCACTTTTTATCTATTCCGCCGACATATTTCTGACACTTTCCAACGTTATCTTTCATCGGGCGCGTTGTAAATAATAATATGTCAGCAGGAGCCACTTTGGTGGGTGCGTGGGACAACTGGCGGGTGTGTGACTCAGGCGCGGCTATGCGATTTATTGCTGTTATTTATTAGCAGCCAGAAAAGATTGTGACGTCATAAATACATCATCGTCATAATTACGTGTCAAAATGTTAAGTGTGAAGTTCGCCCTTGAATGTTGACAAAATTCAGACGGGGAGCTTGTAACCTAACAGTGACACAAGGCATTGCAGGCTCAGCAGCAGAGAAAACGCCTATGCACATTCTCACTGAATGTAAATTCTGCCCCAACCTAACATAGTCGTAACTCTATTCTAGGGAAGCACGTATTGCACCCAGAAGAGATCAAATCTCTTGGTGCCAAAAAAGTCCTAGAGTTCATAGAAACAACAGGACTTGGACCGGAGCTGTAAATAGTGGCGATCACAATAGATCAACCCTAGTCGCAGTAATACGAAGGCCTAGCCTGGAACAGCCACTCTTGGAACAATAATAATAATAGTAATCTAACAGGATGGTAAAAGATGGCAGAAATATATCACTCCAATCCATTCACCGAAAGAAGTCCACTGACCTCTTTCATAGGCTATAGTCTCCCGTACTCGCAACGGGATTGGGAAGTACGCGGGTGAAACTGCCGTGTGCTACTAGTCTATTACAATTCATTTGCTCGCTAAATTGAAAGTCTTACAAAGTTGCGTTCCATTTCGATATTGAATGAAATCAAAACGTGCACTAGAAATAAATATTTCTTTTATGCCAAGGAGATTCAAGTCTGTGATATACGTACTACGAGATACATGGCGATGACGAGGATCGCGATAACAATTCAAAAGCTATCCGCACGGGAGACAAGTCGATTGATTAATATATCATCCGCTCACCCACTCGCCCCCTTTTAACCCGGTTCTGCGTATCACCGTCCAAGTAAAAAGGATTTCATTTGAATAGGGCAGGCATGAAGCATTTATCATCATGTTGATGAATTATTGGAAAAGTTTCAATAGACCCCACCGGCTATACATATTATACGTTCAAATTAATAGCGTGTTTGAAATGCGGAAGAACTTTTTTACTTATGATGTGTATTTAAAGATATTGCCAATTATCGTGGGTTAGTGATTAAAATAATTAATGTTTAGTAACAGGAGGAGTATGATGATCACACTAAGGAGAACGGATGGCCGATAGGCCAATATTAGGCGTAAGAGTGGAAACTGCGAATAGGTAGATGAACTGTGGGTAGGTGGGAAGACGGTCTCCATGTAGTAGGCAGCTATGTGTTGGATGCAATGGTTAAAGATCGACCGTCTTGGCGTTCGCTAAAGGAGGCCGTTAGGCATTTTTAGCAGTGGACGGATAAAGGCTGATTGATGATGATGATGACTAATGATAGCAGAATCGACAATTACTCATTGCTACATTGCGATCTTGATTTTTAGTTAACATCGGTGTTTGTTTCCTTTATTTTAACATAAAAAAGAAGAGTATTTGATTGATGATTAGTCACTTTGATGATTCTCTATAACCCATAATGACGTATTGCTATAATAAAAGGACATGGACAAAGAAATAGACAAAAGTATTATTCAAATTTGAACTATTAAAGCGGCTGTGCGCTGCATCCACTTCGAGTTCCTAAATAGTCGTAAAACTATTTGTGAGGTAGCTGCATTAGTTGCCTTCAATTGATTTCATTACGTGAGTTATGTATGGATCTCAATTATGAATGATTGTTGACGCACTGAAGCCTTAGTTTTATTTGTATGAGCGCTGAGCAGAGCGGCAAGGGGACAGAAGAGTTTTCGGAATTCGTATTTTGACGGATTTGGTCGGACGCAGTACTGCGCTTTTGAATTAACGTGGCACGAGTGTGCTCGGTGTGAGTTTTCAGCTTCAGATACTGACCTCGAGCTTGCCTTTCAATGCGTTAACTACTTCAATTAGTGTAAAACATTGTAGTATTTAAACAATATTAAAACCTTTAAATTTGTATAGTTCTGGTATTAGTTAAAAATGCAACACAATTATCGTTGAACTGTAATCGTCCACTGCAGGACTGTTCGAATGAACGCCAAGACGTCCGATGAAAGATAACGATGACAAAGTAACATTAAAAAAAGATAACGAATTTAGAAAAGAAAAAATATATGGGATGTGGAAATTGTTATTGATAACTTCGGACGACGAATTTCGGTATCTCACCGCTACGAAACGATGTTTTGGACTTTAGTTTGTCTAAACCTACCTACAGGTTAACTAAAAACATATATCAGACATATTGCAAAAATATTCACACGTTTCACGCGTTTATTATAAAGGCACTCGTTATTAATATCGCACGAAATAATTCACCCGTTCACAAATGGGGTAATTTTTCAATGCTTTAAAATATTTCACGTGCCATTCTATTGAATGAGGTGCAGTTGTGCGGGTCGTAAGAGCGTAAAGCGGACGTAAATTACGAATGGCCATAACGTTGACGCTGTTTAGCAATACGTATGCCGCACTTGTCACGCTATGAATAGCTGATGTTTTGAGAATACAAGTGCTATTTCCAATTGTTCCCCCAGGTGAAGCTTTCATAAGATGTGATAGTGATGTCCCAAAATTCTAATTTTAAGATGAATTCGTGAGTAGGTATTCACCAATAGAACGTTTTATGTCGTGTATCTTGCCGGCATCTACCACATAACCCATAGACTCCTAATAACAGGGGAACGGGTTCTGGCGACACATCTGACTTATAGTTCCGATGTAAACCGTAAACAATGTACTCAAACTATCCTGTCGTCTCATTCTTTCCCGTTGCGAAATATATCCATTTCTTTTTAACGTTCCGTGATTGGTAATGTATGACATTGAATTAGCTAATCACAGCATTGCAACCCCTTTCGTCTCATCTCAGCTAGTTGCCAGAATGCATTTATTAACGAAAAATCAAACATTAGGCTTTCAGTAGATACTGACATAGAGTACATACTCTATCTCGCTTATTTAGGCTTTAGGATTGGCAGAATAATAAGTGGCCATGACTAATCATCCCAAATTGCAGGATAGGCATCACAAGAATGAGTTTGTCACCACCAAATAACCTTGGTTTATGTTCTCGCGGACTTGTCACAAGGTTGTCTGACCATTTGCCTATCCAACTAACATGAAAAAGTGTGCGTGTAATCTTTAAAATTATAGTGAAACTTCATTATGATTTAGAAATAAATAATCCTAATTTATTTTTATCTTTGCCAGTATTTGGCGTCAAGAGCATGGAGTTTTTACTTTTGCTCACAAGATTTACTCACAAGAGGTATTTTAATTCATGCAAGTTACTGTTTTCAAACATAGAATACCTACTGAGGGTTACTTAAGTTAAAAACAATCTGAGTTAATCTCTAGACATTTTCAATAAACTAGCTCAATGTTTTTTTAATAACATAGGTAGCTCTTTTGGCGACTATCGACGCCCATACACATTTAGATAATCAGAGATTATACAGATGCATAACCCCACGAATAGTCCATCAGAAATTTCCCCACGAAAAGTTCCCCACGAATAGCCCATCAGAAATTCAAAAACCACACAAAACGCTACAGTATTCCGTTCCAATTTGGCTGCTTGACATCTTTTACTTTGGCAGATATAAGCCTATTTCATTACAATAAATAACCACCAGTCCTGGCTGTTGTGAATATAGATACATATCTGAATAGACGGGATATTTCCTAGGTCATTATGTTATTGAAAGAAAAAAAATTCCAGAATAAGAGCTGATGATGATCATGTTAATTTGATAATGATGTATAAACAAGCGTAACATCCTAGTTTAGTACTCAGTTCCAATTTACATTAAGTTTGTTCATAACACATTAAGCTTCATTTGTTCACGAGTTTGTCTGTGTATATTTTGAACTCTGAAATTTCCATCCTCAGCAGTTGGATAATTATGAACCACAATACTTCTAATGAAACTACCGAAGTGCGATGTACTTGTTAGCGAAATGGGTTAACAACGCGCCGAATTTTCTTTATGCCGAAAGTCGGTTAAAAGATTCTCCCGCGTGCCTTTGTACAATTATTTCACAAGTTGTCTTACGGGAGCATTCTTTTATGAATGCGCGCTATATGGGACATGTACATAGACGTCATCTGCCCTTACGGCGACAAAGCGCCGGGTCAAAGGGTGAGGGCAAGTACATTGTTAACGCGACCCATGCTCAAGTGCTTTTGATGAGTCGAGACTGCCTATATACGGTATATTTTTCAACAGGTGAGGTTTTTCATTGGGTATTGACAGGGAAAACTAGCTTGTTTTGGATATTTGGTTTAATAATAGCCTTGCTTTACTTTTGATTTTAACAACTGTGAATAAAGCTATTAATATAATTAATTATTATTACTGATAAGTTCCTAATTATAATTGCCAAAGCAATAATGACATAATTATCTTAGTTTGCAAATAGAAGGATAATTATTTCCAAATTACTACTAGTGTTCCATATTATGAGAAAGCGTTAGCCCTACTCAACAAAATTATTGCTCGTTCAGATATTAATAAACTCTTGACGTATTAGTGGATATATATAAAGAAAATAAAATAATAGTATTATTTTAATCATTAATTAAAAACGAACGACAGCCCCTCTGGACACGTGGCACAAACGCTAAATGAATAGAATAGAAAAGAATACTTATTGTATTGGAATGACACTAGTTTACGACGAGTAATTTGAGGAGCTATTGTTATTCCCATTCAATAAGTATTCTATTCTATTTCTATTCGTTTAGCGTTTGCCACTTGTCTAGAGGGGCAGGTCAGTTTACCTAAAAAACGTAAATTTGTGTCTTTATTAATAGTCAAATAGGCAATGACCAAAATAGCGATAATACAGACCTAAAACCTATTAAGTTTGTACTATAAATTCATAAAGTTGTTAGGTAGATATCTAATATCAGCGACATGTTTAAGTTATTATTACTTTTCGATTTGTTCCTTCGGATAATAAGAACATAATAAAACCAAGCAATATAATGAAACGAACATAAAATGAATCCAACATATCGGTTTGTCTGGAGCTATAGATCTCATCACGGAAATGGGCCAGCTAATACCCATCGGCTTGGTTCTCTTCAGTAATAATTACTCATTTACCGGGGAATTTGTTCTCGGCTTCGATATCTGACATAATACAATAGCGGTGATTTTATCGTGTTGTTTTACCTATTGCTCAATTGTGGTTTTTTATGCTTTTTTTATAGCATAGGAGGACAAACGACCTGCCGAAGCCTTGCGACTATCGACGCCCATTAACATCCACACAACCAAAGGTTATGCAGATGCGTTGCCCTCCTTTTCCCTATCCCCCCAATGGGCCACCGGAAACTCACAAACCGCACGAAACGTGACAGCATGACTGCCACGTTACGCCGGTATTATGTGAGCGACCACCCCGGTCGTGCCGGCCCAATTCGGCTGTAAAGCCGCATGGCACTACCTCTTTACCATTGTGATTATATTAAGGCAAATACTATTCTGAAAGTCTGTGTTCTATTCAGTTCGTTAGCTTCGCCCTCTAGTGAGTGTGCTGAGGCACAGAGCGCACAGAAACCCGTGAATTCTTTTCGCATGAAGCTTTCCTATTTTGCCTGACTTTGTGATAGCCACAGTGGTAACGTTCTCTTGTCTTGTATTTTCAAATATCGTTTCCCTGTGATTCTATGTTTTGAAAACTACGGACGCAACTTTGAAAATGTATCATGGAATTTCATTGAATTGAGAATTTCGCTAGCGCAATTCCATAGAGATATACATGCTCCAATTCCTAAAAAGTAAGCGGAAATGTGTTTTCGATTTATGAGGACGTAGTATAAGAATAAGTTATGAAGTATATAAGAGAGTAAGTAGTATTGTTATGTTATGCTAAAGTTTAATCGAGCTTAATTAGTACTTATCGAAGCAATGTTATAAAACCTTAACAACATCTTTATAATGCTTGACGTTATTAGTTATTATGCGATAAGGTTAATAATGAGTCTTACTTACATTGAACCTTATTATCAAATCCAAAGCATTCTTCTCTGATTAATATTTAATACAATAACCTTTATATTTATAACCTCGTATAAATGAAGACGAAAATTTAGAATTATTATGAATTTTTACGAAACATGTTCTGTTAAATAACTTTCTTATTGGTCTAAAGTATAAAACAAAAATAGGACCCGGAAATTGTTATGTTCTTACAAACTAGGTATTTTATTTATCGTCTACTTATTAAATAAACAACTCACATTTGACATTTCAATGTATTTCATACATATTTCTTTACGCTCTTTTTTTAGAGGACACCCGTTGTCGTACGCCTCTTATCCTAACAAAATAATACTTAGAGCTAGTACACACTAGGCGCTCAGAGTTGCGTTGAGCGCGCGTTAGTCGCATACACACACCGAGCTTAGCACGGCGTTCGAAGTGCGTTAGTAGGGTAAATATACTTTTGGCTCAGTTCGAAAATGGACGTCGGAATCATGTCAAATATGATGCGCCCTTATATTGGAAAACAACTTACACGCATAAAATAAGTTTTCAATTAAGTATAGACTATCGAGAGCAAGTCACTATATATCGAATGCACTTTCGGAATATTGAGCAACAAATGGCGAATATTTCATAGACCAATAGATGTAACCAAACAATAATAGATGTAAACATTGAGTTCGCGGAAAATATAATCAAAGCATGCACAGTATCACATTTACGTGCGTATCCGCGTCATAAAAAAATTCTACCATGTCCTCCCAATTGCGTTTTTTAATCACCTTATTTTTATAATCGGGTCTTTCCATATCGCAAATAGCTGGTCGCTTTTGGATTTCATCTATAAAGATATCAGTTTCGAAATGCTCGATCTCCATTTTCGTAACGTGCGTCCACTCTACACAAAAGCGCGCGATCAAATGTACAACAAAATGGCGGCTCATGTATCTCCAAGCGCGCAGCTGACGCCATAGCAACGCGCGTTCGAACGAAAAAATGTAAGCGCGCGTACAACGCGCGTTTGACCAGCATCCCGCGTATACATGTGTACACTTCAAAAGAATTTGGGGTTCTCAAAACGCGCGTTAACAAAGCGCGCGTTTCAAAACGTCCAATGTGTACCCGCTCTTACAATTTTTAGTGTCAATCTCTATAACAAAATGACATATGACTGCCAAAATCGTCTAAAAATAGTATAAAGTCCTATGTATAAAGTAAATTAAAATATACTGTTTGTTGTATAATTAATAAGTAATCAAAAAAATAAATAAAATACATATTTTGTAAACATAGCAATTTGAGGTGCAAATATTTTCGTGTTTTAAAATTTTTAAGTGCGTGTTTTTGAACTAAGTTCTTCTTAGTCTTTTATTTGCGAAATTTGCTTTTATTTCATCACATAATGTAACTTGAAACTGTAAGTGTTTCATCCCTCGATGATCCTTATATCCGCAATAATAATTCAATAAGTACAAGTTGCAACTTGCAAGCATGAAGAGCGATTTTAATGAGCAAACAAGGTCCCAGCTATCGGTATATCTATAATAATAAAATTCAACACAAGAATCTGTAAACAAACTGAATATCCCAGTAACCTAATTTCAAGCAATTGAAACAATTAAAATAATAATGAAATAATTGCTTACAGGCTTATCATATGGTAACATACATGTTATATTATAATTACAGGCTTTTTCAATGATATTATATAATAAATATGGTGCAACGGAATATGACTTGGTAGCCTTTCTTTCGCTATATTCGTATTGCTTTCAATGTCCATCTGGAAAATTTTATATAACTCTATCTCGACAACTTTATTTAGAACTTGCGATGTTTAAAAGTTTTGAAACCAAACATGAACCTAACCAAAAAACATGACTTAACTAGAAGTATATAAACTGTGGGAACTAATAATCTATTATTATGAAATCAAAAGCCTCAGAGTGTTGGTAATTATTCTCAATTAAGGAATTATTCTCAGGAAGTAAGCGGTTAACGCTCACAGTTTACGATTTCCTTATATCGTGTTATTTAATAATTGAGCTATAATTGAATTTATATATCTATTTATTTTCTGGCACAAATTAAAATTACAATAAATATATTTTAATATGTTCCTATAAAGGTACCTATTATTGACTCCAGTATGGAATGTTTGATACACTGTATCGAATTTTAAAACTGTTTAATTGAAAATGTCAATAATAATAACACTAAGCTTGGATCTGTTTCCTTGATGTCTAGAAACAAAATAAAAAAATATTATAATAATATCGTAAGCCTCGACATTATTAATAAAATTTTAATAACCATGATGACAATGGTGATGATTATTTTTATAGCCTACGTCACTTGGACATAACTTAGCATTGTAATAGCGAAATATTTTTAATCAAATAATTAATTTACCTTCTATATTCAAATTCACAAAGCGTAGTGTAGGATACGTAAATACGGCTAACGACAGTCTCTTAAATATATATAAGGCTGGTTAAAAAATACTATTGCACCGGCTGTTAATCACTTTGTCAATCTATCAGTCTGCTAATAGTGGTTTCATGTAATGATTTTTAAACGAAAGAATTAGCATGTTAAAATGGCAATATATCTTTGATGTACTGATGAATAAACATTAGACTGATAACATTGTAAAAGGAAATACATGACTTCCAACGTATAATATTAGTCAATGTAGAAGGTTAGGTTTTGAACATGGGGGTCGCAAATACATTTTAAATATAGTAACTGGTTGACCGAGCATTTGCTCGGTTTTCTTGGTTTCGTTTTGAATACCGTTAGTGATAATATGATAAAGATTTTCTTCCAAAAGAATGAAAAAAAAGACAAAAAAATAATAATCGGACTGGGGATACGGACCAGGCTCTTTTCGGTTCATAACTGCCTAATTTCTCCACTTAGCTATCATGACATATTACTTGACAGCGAAATTTACGTCCGTATTCTAAGGGCCTGTTTCACAATCTCCAGTTAAGTGCCCAATAGGCTATCGGCAACATATTTGACAGATACTCCATAGTCTATCTGTCAAATATGTTGCCGATAGCCTATTGGGAACTTAACTGGAGATTGTGAAACAGGCCCTAAAAAAATATCCTAGCTAGATCGATTTATCGCCGTTTTTAACCCGTGTATACAAAATTTCATAAAAATATTTGGAGCCATTTCCGTGATTCAGATTATATATAAATTGTTTCAGATTATATATTATACATACAATAATTGCTTGTTTAGAGATATAAGATTATAATAATATATTGCGGTTGTATATCTATTTCTATGCCCTACCCCAGTGAGATATAATAAACAAACAAACCCACGATAATTAGATTAAAGTTTTGTTTGTCCCAGTGAAGTTTTGATGAAAATTCGTGAAATAGATGAGGTATTTCTAATAAATTACTTCAAATGAACATAACTTCGCCGCAAATGTCTCGTCAAACTGTATCCCTTAGTAAGACTAGTTTCAATTCAAACTTAGTCCCGAGCTCCGAGTAGGTATTCTTGTGTTGGCTCAAATTCTGAAAGCGTCTGGGAGACTGCTCTTGACTCGGCGAAATTAATCCATCTTCGCTCTCAATAGGAACGGAAATGTATTAACGCCGTCCTTAAAACGCGTTCTGCTAAAGAGACAGTAATATCTCAGCTTACTTAGTTACAGGAGGTGCGGAATCGAATAATGATTGCGCGTTCATTTTGCGCGGGTTGCTAACTTTGTTAGTGTAATACGTTTTGTGCTGTGATGGGATTTTGTATGAAGTTTTATGTCAAGTGTCTGTATAATATTATCATCTTATACTAATGTTGTTTCTTATAGGCTTGATCTTAAAATAGTTTTTGACAATGAAATGTTGCAGTCAATATTCCGCTGCTGCAAAATTCTGTTTTGTGCTGCGATAGGATTTTGTATGAAAGATGTCAAGGTCTGTATAATATTATTATCATCGATTAATATTGTTTCTTACGAACTTGACCCTAAAAGAATTTTTGACAGTGAAATGTTACGGTCAAAATTCTGGTTCATTCAATATAGAACGTTATATTGCTACTTTTTATATTAATTCTAGGTGAGACAGTTAGGTCAGGAAGTACTGATACTAATTGCAGTCTACATAATATTTCTATAGGATGACTTAGTAGTGGGTTATGAAAGGTTTTCACCACTGTTTAAGGGTGTTTATTTTTTCTCGCTATTGAGAAATATTTTTAAAAGGCTTTGAGAAACCTTTTAAATCATAGTTCAAAGAAAATTTTCGACTTTCAAGTTTTGTTTCCTTTAACATTGTTCGCCTCGAGAAAGTTCCGTGTTTATTTATTAAGACACAATAAAATTCTGCCATCGATAGATAAATATCTAAGGTTATCTTGGAGTATACTGTATGGTTAGCTAATTTACCTGCAGCTTCACCTGCGCTCACTTAAATTAATATAATATTTTTTGAATATGATATAGTTTTTTAGTTATAAGTTTTTAAATCGGACGAGTAGTTTTTGAGTTAATTAGTATTAAACAAATGTTGTTTTGTAGGTTTTTGTTTTCTTTCAGCCAAAACATAATGATAAACAAATAAATAATGCTTATTATTAAGTTAAGCAGCCCTATAATTTTATATTGCTCTAACACGAATACGTGTGATTGCCGTAATTTTTTGTGCAGGCGTTTTATGTTTATTCAACTTCATCAAAACTGTACGTATTTAATGGCAATTCAGATGATAGTTTAGTTAAAAGTTAGCAAAACGCTTCCAGTACTATAATATGCACGGTTAGTGTTTACTCTTGCGTCGTTAATTCAAACTTTGTATGGCAACAAACTGCGGTTTATGGTTAGAGCATAGTAAGGTAAATATTTATAGGGTTGTTTGTAAGCGACACAGCGTCATCAAGTATTTAAGTGATTTTCCACGTTTGCCGACTTGTAATCAGGTGTCACTGTACGGGATCTTCCACTTATTTTGGTCAGTCTATTAGCAAGGCTCAATTTATTGGTAAGACCCTAGGGATATTAGACAGTTTGGTCTCAAAACGAATATATGAGAAGCTTTATAAACAGTTTCTTTGGGTTCTGCGGGCAAAAACTAAAATCTTATAAGCTTGTAGAGTCTATCCGCTTATCAAAATATATTCGGATAATTAATGATAATGGATAATATCTATTCGTATATTCAAGGCGCCCTCACATAGTATAAGGATGATAAATTTAAATAATATAGAATAATATTTCGTTTTATTCTGCCTTAGGTATAATATATTTTGTATATTATACAATATTAATTGTTAAGTTTCTATAGCTAAAAGATTTTAAATATATTTATTTTATTAGCGTATTAATTGTAGCTTTCATTGAAAACGGTCAAATGAGAATAAATATTACATTACAACAAAATATACATAAGACTTTTTTGATCGCTTCCAATGTACATCATTAACCTAAAAATACGGTACAAGCTACCGCTGATATAAAAAAGAAGATAAAATAAGTTATCGGGCACGACTGAACATAATATAAAGTTATCGATGATTTTGTTTATGTTTTCCAATAATATCAAAATGCTGTAATACATTCACCCCCGGCATCAAGATCGACTTAAGCCGATCCAAATAAAAGGATAGAGTAGGCGCTTGTGGGAATTAGGGATTGGGACTGTAACGTAAGTGTCGGGTGGAGCACTTTGTGTCGCCAGCCTTATTTTAGCTGTTTAGGCGCTTTTTTGCCTAATTCGTGTAATAGCAGTACTCTTTTTACATGCGGCGTACGAAATTTTTGTTTCCGAATACTGAAAAATAGTAACGTTAATCAAGTTTAGACTAATGTGAGAGACGTCCTGGAGCCATAATGTAATCTATCAAGAATAAAATTAAGTGGATTTGTCTAATTAGAAGGTATTAAAACGTATTTTTTTTTTGTAGATAATACATTATTTTATGACAGTTTCACTATAAGTGTATGGTGTAATTAGGGGTCGGTCGTCATGGCGTTTGTTAAGGGAGGCCTATTTTCAGCAGTGGATGGATAAAGGCTGGTGATGATGATGATAATTGATATATCTCTTACGATGATTATTATTAAACATAATACCTAATTTTTTTTGTAATAATTGCCATCAATGGAGGATTTAGAAAAAAAAATATGGTGAGCAATATTTTCGTCCAGCTCTATATTAAAGTTAAATCAAGTTTAAAAAAAAAATTATATCCCTCGTACAATTTAATCTTACCGAATCTTTCCGGCTAACCATTAGATGGGACCAATGGCATATCAGACTCGAATTAATTAGACAAAGTACGGATGTAGGAGTGCTTGTAATGAATCATTTGATAATCCCTTTGACATTGTTATCGGACGTTTAGGAAAAGGAGACTGCGATAATCCGTGGTGAGAATTTATGATGTTATATATATGAGATAACGAGATAAGATGTTGCAGATTTAGAATGTTTGTCGAAACCCGAAAGTCTTCTTTTTAGTCTAGACTTTGAATTATCAACCAATATGCCTTAACGGTATGCCTTTTTAATGTTTACGCGAATTTCATTATAATCACTGAACTAGAACTGACTTTTTTTTAGCATAGAAGGGCAAACGAACAATCGAAGCATATCATACAACCATTGGTTATGCAGATGCGTTGCCCTCCTTTTCCTCTATCCCCCAACGGGCCACCGGAAACTCACAAACCGCACCAAATAAAAAGCGATAGGTACCACACCACCAGCGCGAGGTAACGCGCCGCATGAGTCATGTTTTTTCGTGAGTGCAGCCGGCTCCATCATATTCAATACATGAATATGATGGAGCCGGCTTGAAATAAAACGTTGTCACATCAAAAATTGCATAATCATTACTTTGAGCATATTCTTAAAATGAAACTATGCTTTTGATTTTGATATCATATATATGTTTTCTTAGACGAAGACCATTAAAAGATTCCATACGCGTAATTTTCAAAATAAGTATAGCGTATTGCAGCATAAGGTACTTCTATTATTAACGTTTCGATTAAAAGAGTGACATTGTCTGGCTGTTTTTAAAACGCGACACGCATAAAAATACATGTACATTATACTAATGAAAATTACTCGCCTCGGTATATCCGGGTTGCCAATTAGAGCGGGAATTGTGCAGCAAAACATTCTCATATCCATTAGGACAACAGTCCTAAGCAAACATTACGTGCGGTCACCGTGATAAGTGTTGCTGGGGTGACCATATTTTCTCATTAGGAAATCGAGAGTAGCGTACAAAATAACTCGGTCGAGGACGTCCCTTGAATACAAACAACGTACTCCTTTAAATACAGAATTACGTTCGCAAAGTACTCTTTGATTCACGTTTCCGTCGGTCGGTGTGGTTTATAGAGCTCTGGTTTGGCTGAATCTTTAATTATTTCAAGAAAAGATTGGACCTTTTTATCAATATGTTTGCTTAGTTCGTTTTAGAATATTTTTTCTAATAATAAACGTTCTGCATCAACCATATTTTAATAGTGTTTTTTCTGAGATATATTTACGTACCTACATAGGTAGCAGTTTATGTAAAATAATATGCTTATTCGGTATTTAATTAGTAAGAATGCTATTAGATTGCCTAAATCAAACACGTAATTCGTCTATAGAGTAAAGACTTAATATTACTACATAGATTATAATTAGTACTTACAGTCTATGGTGGGATTTTGCATGAATTCAAATATACCGGGATCATTGATGTATTCCAATATGATTACAAATAAATATTTTCCCGTTGCGATGAAACGGTACCCGCATCAAAAATACCACTTCTATTCATACACAGCCGCATCTTTATTAATATCCTATAACAGTTTTAAATTAATGTTTTGTGTTAAGACACAAATTGAAGTCTCAAACTAATAATAATAAACAAACACATTTGAATTTCTTGGCATTTTGAAACAAGGGCTTTCGAGTTAATACATTTATGGTCCACTTTTTTTAATATTATGGCAAACTTTGTAATGTTGAGTGCATTATAAACGACCCTCTACGCCGTGTATAAACTTAACAAGAACTGTTTAGTTATACGGTACCTCAGTAAAAGTGTGGTAAAAGCATTCGCTAGTTAAAGCACTTGTTTATTATAAGTATCTCGTGACATAGTGTACGATATTGTCTTAGGTTATGTGCTCTTTAAAAATATAATATGTACATCGTTTTGGCGATTTTTTGTTTAATATTATGTTACCTTGCGGTTCTGCTGTATTTTATAATCTATGTTTCTGTGCTCGATTGTACCAACGAAGCCCTATTGTACACCTAGATAAGGTTTTTAAACTATATAAAATATACTATATTATTTTCTTGCTACAAAATATTTTTTAATATTATTCCTAAACGCAAAAGCAACTAAAATTGTAAGAGTAGAAATTATTTCACACTCTTTTGTTTGGAAAATTTCTAGATAATTTTTGTAGAAAACGGCTTAAGAAAAAAATATAATATTATGGTGCTTTAAGTTTATATTATGTTTATCTTGAATTTGATATATTATTATTATTGGTATTATAACATTTTTGTTCCGCATGTGATATAAAATAAACAGCAATATTTAATCATTATTATTATCTTCATCATCATCAGACTCTATTCGTTCACAGCTGAATATAGGCCTCCTTCAGATAACGCCAAGACGACAGATCCCTGGCCACTGCATCCAACACGAACCGGCCACAGCACGAAGTTCGTATTTCCATCTGGTTAATGTCTGATGAATATTATATACCAGTAGGGATATTCTGTAAGAAACTATTTCAATATCGAGCTTCACCTGAATGATAGAGCTCACATTACGTGACTTCGAAAATGATCTTTATTGGTATAGGTAGAGAGTCGAGTTTTAAGAAATACAAATCCGTCAAATTCGTCATATTACCGCGGATTCCGCTTTCGAGATTCGAAAACAACCTTACAGAATAGCCCTACAGCATCGAATATCATTTTACGGTCTCACTCGCGTTCATCGTATCGTTAATCTTTGAAAGTCCATAAGTTCTGACCCCTGACCCTGGAAATAAAGCAATAAATGTATGCTGTACGGCGCATGAATTTCCTGAAAAATATAAAGTAGCCTTCATTATTCCTTCCAAGGAGAGGAGCGTATATTTTTAAATATTCCTTGTGAAAAATGCGAGTGACGGCGGGCGGGGTTTTTCATATGTGAGTTCAAAGGCGCCTCTCTCCTCGTCTAGCGAATAAGGAGGCTGCGATTATACTCCGGAGAACATTGTTTTACAATGTTTTGAATTAAACGTTTCAAAGGCGAGCAAATTAAAGTTTCAAATTGTTTATAAATTGTTAAGTTTTGTTTTTGTTGTAAACATTTTTGATATTAACATTTATATATGTTTAAAAGTTTTTTAAGCTTTTAAAAGATAATATACGCGATTAAATTGAAAGTTTGTTTTTTGGTGTTTACACGATTTTCGCTATGTTTTTCCCAAGCGTTTACTCTCCCACTGTTAGGTATAAGTTTGGCTCTATCTTTTCGATGCATCTGTACACTGTACACTTTATAAAGATTTTATCCCTGACGTTTCGTAAACTTTTCAGGGATTGTCGTCAGTTGTTGTTTTTATAAACAACTGACGACAATCATAGGCCCGAATACGGCTGTCAACCATAGATAATTTTATATGTTGTATATTCAAAGAAAACAGCGTATATTTATAAAATACGCATACAAACTGTTTCCGCAAATATTTCCCTCATATGTCTCTGTAGGAAGCGCGAATGATGGATATATGGCGTCCTATTGGTATCGGGGAAAATGATTTGTGATTTACGAGGCCGATACGGCGCGTCGGCGCACCGTCACAGGTGTCGGGGGAGATCGGCCATTTGTATGATGGAATTAAAATGTTCCACTACAATATGGAACCGGCGCATTTGTCTTGTGGAACCGTGGAACACGTTTTTATGTAATTAATGTATTATAATATAATCCAGCTCTATTAGAATACTTTTTGATGAAATTGAAATTTCCTGCGACTATTATTAAGTAATCGACCTACTTGTCTCGGGGATCCATATAACATGTGATTAATTTAAAGTTTGTTGTTGTGAACGTGCTATTAAGTATTATTGTCTAATCTCTTTTTTCATGGATGTGTTAAATACTGCGTGGAACCGTATAGTTCAAGAGTCAGTGCGTTAGGTAAGACGTTTAGTTCAGGAGTTTGAGAGTTAGGAAACTTCGCAATAGTCAATTCAATTTTTATGGCAGTGACGTTTGGTCATATCCATACTTTATCATAAACATCATTAGCCTCTGTCCGTCTACCGCTAAATATAGGCCTCCCTCAATGAACGTCATATCTATAAATAAAGATTAAAAAATTAAATGTCACAATAGTATTTCATTAATATTAAAAAATATGCATTGCTACTTTACAGGAAAAAAAAAACAATTTCTCTTTTTGAAGTCGCTCGTTTGTACACCGTCACGTATATATTTCAGCGATGTTTTATTCATTCAAAGCAAAATGTCTTAACACATTTTTGTTTTGTTGAAATTTATTACGGCGAGCGTTTTGTATGCGGCTAATACATTTTGTTGGGAAATCTAGAAACATGTCGCGCCTTAAATATGTTAAGATATGTTTAGTATTCATTGATCTTCCACTTTTTTATCGATTTATATACAACAGCCTTTATTAAGAAATGTACGTTACAGTTGAGTTGATTTTACAGTTGAGATTTTTGTTAAATCAAAACTAATCAACACGACTCAATCGAAGAACATTTCCAACATAACAAAATATAAACATTTTACGAAACGATTGCTCGCAAAATATACGTTGAAATATAACTAGATGATTTAATGATCATTATCCATCATCATCATCATCATTATCAGCGTTTATAAATTGCTAAACATAGGTCTCCCTCAATGAACACTAACATTTAAGAAGGTCGATCCCTTGTCAATCGCACACAACACTGTCCTTTTTTACAAATATTCCAAATTGTATGATTTTATTATCGTTACTGTTTTGATTCTTATTGAAAAATACATGCAATCAACAATGTGTCTTCGTATGTATAATACTTGACTGTCATTGCGTTTAGTCTCTTAAGACATTTACTAGTTGGTTAGGATCTGATATACCGGTGAAGGAAAACATCATAAGAAAATGTCCGGTGAGAATAAGATGTGTGTGAAGTTCACCAATCCGCATTGGGTCAGCGCATCGGTGAAATAAGGGCCCAGAACCCTCCTAGCCTGATTTCGAAGAGGAGACCCGTGATCTGCAGTATCACATATAGGGGTTGATACTTTTATAAGCATAATACAAGTAAATCAATGAAGTTTCGATACTAATAAATTGAACTGGCATCAGAGACACACCTGTAACAATATGTGATTGTCACGTGGTATCTTTCGATATTAAGCCCGTGTTCCCAACAACCAGGTCAATGAACAGGGGAGTTTCAGTAATAACATTTGTCGCGGAATTCGTGTCTGGGGCGGGGCGGGGCGGGGTGTACGGGGGGTAGGGCCCGAATCAATCCACTCGCGTCAGCCCCGTTGTCACATGTCCAATCAACTGACACACTGTTCGCTGGGGATCAGTGGATTCCGGATCCCGAGTTACGAAACTATCTTTACTTTTGTGAACGTACCCGATCGTCTCTTATTTAAGTGTGGGATTATGTTCGGCGGTCTCAATTAAAATTGACAGGCAAATTTACATGGATTTTGTGAATACCAATGAAACGTTTTACGTTTGATTTTATATTTTAGGCACTCGGTAACATATCCTATGTTACCGAGTGCCTAAAATATAAAATCAATAGTATTTTTTTATTAGACCACTAGTTTCGAAGATCACATACATCTAAATTAACAAACATCAGTGTATTTCCTGATTATCGCATAATAAGATGATATCAAGGTTTTTTGCATGAGTTTGAAACTATTTACTAGATTAATATACAAGTTAAATACTATACTAACTACTTAAAAGGAATATGTATCATGTATACTAATAATGATATTTGTTTCTTTACAGGTAAGACTAGCGTACAGTTCGTAAGTAAAGCTCGACATTTCACTACGCCGATGTTAGCCCACGTAGCGCTATCGGTGTAGCCTATGTGTGTACGTGCGGGGTCGTGTAGTATCCCAGCGCGCCGGCCCGACTGCCCGTCGCAAATTAACTACCGCGGCTGACGAAGTGTACACACCACCCAACGCAGTATTTACGTGGTTTTTCCTTTTGTATTTTCTATCAAAACTTGCTGCGCCCGGTGTACAATTTTAAGAAACGATTTTAATTTTTCTCATTCGATATTTAAAAGCTGTCACACAGTTGGAAAATAATGTTTTGGATTTTATTGTTATGTATAATGCTCATGAAAGGTGACTTAAAAATCAAAGATAAATACACCCAAGATATCATCCGAAATATCAGTTGTATTTATAATATGTTCAGTAGTCAATCAAATGAGAGATTTGTTTTATCAATTCACGAGACATTTTTTTCCTTAAAATATTTTTTTTCCTTCACTTAACTTTGTCTGATAATTTAAAGCGAATCTACATATTTGATAAGATTCAAGTAATATTTTTTTGTATATTATGTAACATTTACAATTATTGTAAAATTCAATTAAACTCTTTACCTAATTTTTAATAGGAGAGTTCTAAGCAATAGGGTCGTGTTGGAAAGTGGAAAGCAATATGCCTAGAGCGAGTTTAAGTATAGTTTATTTTTACCAAGAACACAAATCACCTTCTCTCGGACTTGAATCATGATTATACAATTTCCTGAATTCTCGGAAATCTTACATTTAGGATTTTATTCATTTTAGTTATCCGTAATGTTGCAAATCGAATATAATATAATAATACAATTATTTTTTGAAATCAATCCTGTTATTTCTGTCGTAACAAGAAAAGGGTTCGAGGTGGGTGTCAGTGTAATGTTTCTGTATTGGCGTTTATAAATAGAAAATAATAAACAAGGAAAATATAGTCCGTGGGCAGCTATTGACGTATAATATACCCCTTTATTTTCCTATAATTCATTTGAATTTCCTTCTCGACACTTCATCGAAATTACATTCAAGTCTCATATTCTAAGTCAAGTGAATTGGTGTGTTGGATGTTGGATCTTGAAGCTTCTAGAATATAATCTTTACGTTAGAAACGTATTCTGTGTGTGTTTTTTTTTTCTCATTTCCTTCCTCTAGTTGTGTAGTATTTGAGTCTCAAAGTTATCAGGCACACAAGCCACATGTTCAAAAAAGGAGAGCGCCTTTTTAAAAATTTAAAAATATGTATATGTATAGGTATTTATTATATCTTTAGGTCCCAGTCTAGTGTCGTATATTTGATGCGTCCACGAAATATTCTAGCAATTTCAATGCGCCCATCCTGATGTATACATATTAAGAAGCAAACACAAAAATTGCATTGTTATAAGTGTACACAGCCTTGGTACAAGAACACCTCATGAGAAACAACAGGAAGCGCGGTTCCCCTCGAGACGGTACTGTCCACTGACAGTTATCATAATTATTATGCCGATATCGTTTGTCCCCGTTTCATTCGTATCAAAGTAGCACACGCCGTCCTATTAGGCAGGTTTGAAAATTACGCAAGTTTATTAATAGAAGAAACTATGAGAGATCGACATTCTCCCATCTGAAAAGGTAGCTTCGTGGTAAGTTCGTCAAACCTCTTGTGGTGGGTTGAGATAAACATATTCAGCATAGAAGCTATCTTCAATAGACGGGATTAAAGCATGCGTCCGCTGTTTATAGCAGCTCGACTTTTTTGTGAGTACAATAATTATTTTAGTAGTACGTATGTAGGTTCTGAGTTTTGAAAGCAGCCGCCAAAGCGTCATGTTGATCGACCGCCAATTAGACGGGCTAATGCCTAATGATCTCCGTCTAATGCTGAGTTTATGTTGGGCGCGAGTAGCCGGAGATGGATCGACGCAGATTATTGAGACCATTATTTAGTATTAGGGATAGCGTTAATGTATATACTCGATGATGGTTTACGATTACAAACAAATTATTGACTGTATAATGCAGCTCAATGGCTAGCGCGTCAGCGCAGAAGTTAAAGGTAGCTTGTTCGAATCCCGCCAGGTTTCAAAAAAGGTTTCCGTATTCCTTGTTAGTCATGAATGTGTATTAAATATAATATTATAACAAAAATCTTTAATATATTTATAGCCTTAAGATTTTGAATACATTTCTGTCTGTGGTACCCGTAACGCAAGTTCATCGAGAACTTACCACGGGACCAGATTGACCTGGTGTAAAAACGTCCATAGATATGTTGTTGTTGTATTGTCTATTTTTATTTAACTTAGATAAGATAGCTTGTTACTTTGATAAGACAGCTTGTTACTTAGATAAGACAGCTTTTTACTTAGATAAGCAGTAGTTGCTGTAAAGTATCTGACTTTAAAAAATAGTCTCATAATCGTAATGATCCGAGATAAAATCCGTAAACAATGAGCCGAGAACCGACTGTGACTAATCCTTTTGTAAAAATATAGTTCAATATAGTCTAACTAGGTCATCTAACGTCCTATAAAATGACACGAGTCATTATAAGGAGTAAAAATGTATTTGTTCGCAAACGTCACAGTCTGTTCACCTTCACGTACAAACAAAAGTCCCGGATTATTCTTGTCTCCGTCGTAAAAGAAAAAAAAAGGGAAAATCAATCAATCCAATTTCCTCCCTTCCCCGAGTCGCTTTGTTTAATTTCGACACGACCGCCGACTGCCGACCCCATCTCGTTTTCCGCTTCCTACTTTGTAACGATGCTGAACTAACACAATCTAACATGTTTGACAGATAAGTAAATTTCAGACTTTATTTTTGTGTCACATGTGTTTTTGTCTTTTCTCCTTTTTACTGGCATTTATGGTCTTAGAGCCGTGGAAGGTCGTCGTTTACCGATCTTATAACCAGATGCGACGTAAAAGAAGAAAAGTGCTCATGGCTAAAAATAGCCATTAGTAGCTTTTGGCTAGGCAAGTTATTATAGCCATATTTGTTTATACAAAATATTTGATAAAAAATATATCTCATTTGGTTATCACATCAGTGAAGGACGATCTTCCACGTCTCCCCTACTATTATGACACAAAAATCTAAGTATTATTGATGAAAAAGCTATTTGATCATTTTTATCTCATTGATGTTTTTCCTCAATATTCTTCTTTTTATCTATGTCGTAGTTTATTGCTATTGGCATCTTTCCATCGGTTAATTTGTTAACGCATTCACATTTTTATTTCCTGAATATTAAGTATGTAAGTAAGGATTTTTAACAATTTATAAGTTACATCTTATCTACCATATATCACAAAGCGTACAAATTATTCGTCGTCAGATAATATGGTATGTGTCTATTTGGTTTGCCTTTGATGTATTATCACAGGTTGATATAATTCCATGCACAATAAATACCAAACCTAAATAATGCATGATTGCATCGTATGGATAGGTAATTCGTATTTGGAATGGGTTAGAATACAGTCAACAATGAATTGAAAACCAATCGGCCGCTGTGTTCACATATTTCTGCTTAATTAGAGTATGCAAATGCTTGTCGATATAATGTTTGATACAAACGAACCTAAAATTGTCAATAAGGCCAGGTTTGCGTAAATATTATTGTTTATGCTAAGCCTTGTTAGATTTTTTTTATTGATATCATTTGTATGTTTTTTTTTTGATAAATATTGATTCATAACAATGCTACATTTCAATGTTTATAAATTGTTTCTTCAAGTATTCTGGTAGTTCTAATGCAATTTCTTACGAGTCGTCAATTGGTACTACATTATGATTACTTTTATCCCAATCATCATCATCAGCCATTGTCCAAATACGTTTTATTGTTAAAAAAGTATAATAGATACTGAAATAGTTCTGAGAATACATATGCCCTCGGCTTCGACTTCTTAAAACTAAAAAAATATTAAAACTTATAAAACATAGTTATATAATAGGATTTTATATTAACATGGCTATTTTTATTATTTAAACTATTTATAACGGGATATTTACCATGTTTTTTAATCTTATTTCGCGGAGCTAAATATTTCGACATTGTCTACGAATGTCAAAACATGGTAAATATCTCGTTTTAAATAATTCCATAATGTTTATTATAAACTCATCAGACACAGGAATAGATGCTGAAATTCTCGTTAACATCAGAAAACCATATACAGACTTTATATAGAATAGACAGTCTATAGTCCAATACTATCTACTCGTACCATCAATTGTTGCTTCATAAACAAGGTATCCCTGACACAGCTACACACTAATTCCAAGTTCGCAATAGTCAACGCCGTGTCAAGCTTCCTATTATTGTAGCCGTAAGGGATATGTCAGGTTATGGCATAGTCGGTCGGTCAACCGTTCGAATCGATCCCAATGCCCTGTAGGCTGGAGACAGATTGAGGTGGACTTAGCAAGCGTTGAGTGACATCAGCTTATATTATATTAACACGGACAATGAAATATTATGCTAGAATAATGTAACGACTGATTTGTATGTAGCTAAGATGTCAACAACAACTAATAATTCTACGTGGTAGGTTCCTAACTGCCTCATCTAATTAAATAAGCTTACAAAACTCGTCTCAAATCTGTATACTTTATTTGTAACGAAGAAATACATAATATTATGTGCTGCGCGCCAATCAGATGTAATAATAATAATAGTTTATTTGCAAGAATATAGTACATGATAGGTGTATTTACATTAATTTGGAATCTTACATTCTACTTCCTAGAAGATTTTATCGTCATATAAATATTGTATACAATTTGATTCAAATAAATTGTCGCGTGGGGGTGGTAGATGCCCACCAGCGAGCACGATAGGAAGGGGTAGAATAGAGTAGGTTCGGACAAGTCTCACCTTATCTCGAGCCAGAAACTTTCTTTAGCTGGCCCACGCTCCGACAGCGTATTGCGTAGGGGTAATAAGGGAGGAATCACTGGCCTGACTGGACTCCTGGCGATGGTAGGTTGGCTGCAGCTTGGTCTTCACGCTGGGCGTTCGGTTCAGCCGGCCGGCTGTTAGGTCTTCTATACTTGGATACTTAGTATATCCGAACTGTGCTCTGCGAACTCCCAGCGGAATTCAATAAAATTAGACGAGGGTTAGCCTCGGCTTCCGCCAGCCACGAAGTCAGGACAAGAAAAAAGCCAAGAGGTCGGTTAGAAGTGACAGCAAATCAAAAGGTCCTAATCACAGCTTGTCTATCGTTCCATAAACAATATAGTTCTATAGTCAATTGTCAAACAGACTTTATAATTAATTAAGTTTTAATTTAGTTTATTTGTAATTTTGTTTAGGGATTAGATTAAATTATTATATTTATTATTATAAATTACAAGAGGTAAATTAATTTTATTTGAAAAAAGGAAAGTAGAAACGGTTATTGAATTTTAGAGAGGTCGCTAGTGAGCCAATAGAGTATGTCAATAGTTGACACTAGTTAACGATAGATGGCGCTTATACCATTAGTATGGTTACTTAAACATAATATCTATTGCTGAATTTTAATTTAAACCTTAAATCATGTAACGAGCTAGCGCAACGTTACAAAATTATTATTATTATTATAATGTTAAAATATTTTATAATAATGTCATTTTAGATTATTTATAAAACCATCTTATATAAGATTTTGAGTTAACATCGTTATTTTTATTATTAAAATAATTAAAAACACGATATTTGTCGTGCTTTTTACTTATATTTCATGCCACAGTCGTGTCAAGTGCTGCACGGGTAACCCTCGCTTGTTTCTCTCCTGAAAAAGCTTTGCTGTGTTTCGCAAAGAAGAGCAGGTCAAGCAGTGTAATTACTCCAATCGGGACTTTACACCTTATGTCAAACTGTTTACCTGGGACTAGTTCCAAGTAAACTAGTATATGGTCATGGGCGACGTTGACAACTTACCAGCTGGTGGCACGTTTGTCACGTGTCACGTGCTTGCTCATCCTTCTTTCCATCTTCTGCAGTGATAAAAAATTGGTAATACAATACTGTTTATTTCGTCACAGCTTTTTCCCGTTTGCCTGTGCCCGAAAATAACCATTTTACGTCTCGCGATAGGAGAGCTAAGCCAAATAGGTCCAGGTGACCTCTTTAATGTAGACTACGATAGTTCACATCAGATAGCTCGCTTGTCTATGTTAAACCAAAGGACCAAAAAAGAATAGGTGGTAATTGCACCATTTATATTCATCGCCTGTTGAAGTGACGTTACGCACTTTATTATTCCCATTAAGAGCCGCACCGATAGCGTTTGATAAGCGCTAACAAGCTGCAATGCATTTACAAGTTAACAAGCCAAGCGATAAATTCAATGTTGCCAGGTAACGTCACCACACCACCATCGTAGCGATAAGAAAAATAACATAGTAACGGGAAAATAAAATACTTAGATATACTGGACTTTTTGCGAATTTGTCGTCTATAAAAATATTGAGAAAATATTTTAACATTATTATATAAACTAAACTCTTCCGTGATTTTGCGGGATTTGCGGTGAAATATTCACAACATGGAGAAATCACGGTATATCCATACATAGTAAAACAGTTAATCCATGACAATTTAAAATTATGAAATTATTAATATAAATAGATTTGATAATTGCACTGAAATATGGTTGAATGCGGTTTGGCACTAGAGTAGGTACAATTGTGGTTAACTAGCTACGTAGTCTAGTGTAAACTAAAACTAATTGTGTAACACAAAGGCGGCGAAATGGGGGAATGAGCGATCTTGGCGTTTCCTGACAGAGGCTTAGAACCAACATTGGATAGAAAAAGGCTGATAGTAATAACGATAGTGATAATTAAAGATAAACTTGTATGTCCGAAAAAATATACATGAATTGTGTAAGAAGTGATATTCATAGTAGGGATATAAGTGTCTATTTGGCTAGACGCACGCTAGATGCCCTAGTGATTAGAATTTGTAAGCATTTATTTTAAGGGCTACTGTAAACGCTTTTAGAATAGGATCCCAGAAAACGTTCGATACGTATCCATTAAAAACTTCAAAAAGTAATTAAGAGCGTTCCTGTGTTAAGGACAGGTATCCCAAAGTAAACATTTTATGAAAATACCACATCTTGAAAATGGGAATTCCTCGCAGTCATTTACGGACACCATGTAAAATTTGATATAGATTATATTTTAAAAAGATTAGTTTCACTGAGTTTGTTTCCACGGTGGGCTTGCCTTGGTGATAGATTGATTCAATTGAATTTCATAAAGTTACTTTGGAGGGACTATTTTGAATATATTTTTTGAAAATATGGCTTGACCTCAAACACGTGAAGCTACCTGCTTTGCTATGCTTGCTTCTGTTTCAATCATTATTATGAATTTAATGTTAGGACCTCAGACTACTTTGATAAAGTAAAAGTGAATACATTATATACTAAGTGAATATTCTATTGTAAAACGCGATATTTGTGCATGAACGGGAAAAATATGAACACTTTCAGTATTGTACGCTGCAAGGACTGAATCACCAAATTATTCAAGTAAAACGCGTTGCTCGCGAGCTATTTCTTTATTACATCCATTCTGTTCGTTCACCAACCTTATTTCATATGTTTTATTATTTTCTGAGCTTTATGGAGAATAAACAGATATTTCCCTAATAGCTACTCATTTTATAATAGCTTTTATGATCGCGGAACGAAATTTTTCATGTTTTAACGCCTACAATATATTATAATTTTTGAAAATAATCTTATCTATACTAATATTATAAATAGGTAAAGTTTGTGAGTTTGTGAGATAGTTGGGGGTAATCTCAGGATCTACTGAACTGATTTTGAAAATTCTTTTATCAATTGGTGGCTACATTGTTTGTGTCTGACAAGGACAAGTTAATTTATCCTAGTACTCTCTCGGGAATGTGTGGTCCGTGGATGAAACCGCGGTGAGTCGCTAGTATTTCAATGTAACCACTAACAAAATACCACATAAAATCAAAATTGATTAGATAGATTCAGAGATTATTCTCTATAAACACATGAACTTTGCGTTTTTATAATATTAGCATTTAATACAATATAATATTTCAATGTAGGTAAATTTAACTGAAGCTAGTGACCGGATAAGTTTCTGATTAGATCATTATTTCTATTAGACCTTATCTTAGAATAAAAGACAAAAATAACTATGTGCTAATACCAGCTATTATACTCTACATATTACTATAATAACTGAATAATTTACATGATGTTAGAAGTAAATCATTATTTGTTAATACACTTTAAAACTATTTATTAATGAAGCATTCTTACATTGTGTTCATAAATTATGACAAGTGATTCCATAATATTGTCGTATCACGCGGCGTCGCACCGCCTGATGAATACAAGGTCTTAGGGTGAATAATGGTGTCGCTTAATAACGGAACCATAATTGCGTTATCTAGGCGCCCGGTGGGCGGCGCTATCTATAACTGCTCTCATAATTGTCTGGGTGAAAAAAGTTATAATACAGCAAAAACCAAAAAAAGAAAGTCATCATCATCATTATGATCGCCATCAATCTCTTGTGTCACCACTGCCAAGCACGGGACGAAATCAAGCGATGAGGTTGTTGAGCTGTTCACCCATACAATGTCCCAATGTTGGGCGGTAAACTACTCACCTTCAAATACTTTTAATCTCGTGTGGCGTGTATTCCTTACCTTTGGCGGTGACCCAAGCAATGTCTCCTGTCTCCCCGTGTCTCTCCCTAATGACTACCTACGAAATGATGGTAAGGTGGACGCAGACTCTGAGCTCAAACCAAAACTGGTTATTTTATTTTCCAAATTTTGCCGCCCTGGGCACTAGCCCCGACTGCCCCTATTGTAAATCCACCGCTGAATCAAGGTTTTTTGGATGGCCGAACTGATACTCACGAGATAGACCATCGTAACTCACACAACATGTTTAAGAAATATGTGGGCCAATTTTCAGCACTCAATCTTTAATTTTGTTCATTGTGTTCGTAGCTTATATTATAGAATATGAGGACATAACTCCATCATAAGTAGTCACGCATATTAATATTATATTTGACTCGTGTTACGGAGGTGGAGTGTGTTATAAATTGCCTTACATGACTTTCTAACGTTATTCACGTTCCCCTTCGTGATAAAAATAAAATCAAGAGCTATCATAATCATTTTATTATTTTTGTTCCCTTTTAAGAGGATTGTGCAAGTACAGTTAAAGATTAAGTAGAGAGGGAGTCGAAATTATTATATTCTTTTTGTGTTCTACATTAAATTAATTAAAAAAACCTTACACATTACGACATGCACACATCTAAAGTTAATAATGCCATGCAATATAATGTTATGACGTATGATATTTGGTTTTTTTTTACAAAGTTTCTTACGGCACTAGCTTTTAGGTGTTTTTTTTATTTAAGATCGAATTCCGGTCTTTGAACGCAATGTCTAATATACATAAGAAGCGTTAAAAAACTTTCGAGTGGTTTCTCTCTAAGAAAAACTTTAAGAACTTTTAAAAGTTATGATGAGCTAAACACATTATTTTTGCTTATTGCCATAATCATTCAACGCGGGACAAAGACCTCTTATCAAGTAGCGCAAAAACGACCTGAACTGAATGTTGGGCCCAAATACTCTTTATCATCAGCTAATATCCGTCGACTGCAGAACGTGAATTATGTCTTATAGAATCTTCTAGTGACATTCCTCACATAGACACACAATAAAGAAGCACGTATTATTTTCGTATTATTTCAAGTTAATTTAAAATACTAACATAATCTTCTGTGTTGCTTATCAAGAATAAAAAATATACGTGATTGTTATACTGTACAGACGTCTATTTTTTATGTTTTTAATTTGAGTACAAGCAAAAGAACGCCCCGAGCTCAATCTCATGAATACCTTCTCACAGGAGATGCCAATGTGTTAAAACGAGACAAATATATTATCAAGATTGAGGAGTAAAAGGGACGGGGGGAACATCTACCGAATAACGCAATTGATCACGCTAATTCCCGGAGCTTTCGGGAAAAAATGTCTTCAATTTGTCACGTCATAACGAGAAGTAGATTCCCAGCGTGACACAGTAACTGAAGTATGAATTTTTCGATAAGGTAAATTAAACAAATTCCCAATATAAGAGAAATTCGCAATATAACATTTTCTTTATTAGATATATGAAATGTTTCTATCAAATATTGAAAATAAAATATAAAACATTTTTATTTGTTAAAGTAATATCTCTAACATAAATTTATTTATTCATAGCATACATACTTTTTTGAACTAGATTCGAACAGGAGTTTAAATTCACCAAAAAAAAGAGGAAATATGCAATATGAAATCAATTGACCAAAAATATAGGCACATATTTTGAGCTTGAAATTCTCTTTATTATAGCCTCAAATTCGGTAACTATTTTAGTGAGTGGTACGAAGTTGGTCTGGCTTTAAAATTCTCATTTAATCCGGCCGCTGTATTAAACAACGTGCTCCACTAGCGTCCTGTTAATCGATTTATACTAAATTATCAGTTTTACTGGACCGCCTTTGAAGCGGATTTTGTAAAACTAAATTTACATATGTTAACGGTTACAGCGAAATCTAAACTTGTATTGTAAGGATCAGAGACGGTTATTGAAATGGATGTGTAATTGATGAATCTAAGTGGTTTTGATGTTTCATTTTATTCGTACTCAAGAAGATACCTCCGAAATCCCTCCTGAGCCAGGAATCGCAAATATCTCACCATGGTTTAGGCCTTGTCGTGGCGGTGGGCCTCAGTAGCCCAGGGTGAGCACAATACCTTGGGCGAAGCGAATTGGACCGAGGGGGCTCTTTGTACTTATAAGAGGGCTTAAAAGAAGAGGGGGCAAAAGAGGAGGTGGCAAGGGGCTCACCCTTTGCGACCACCCCTTGGCCAGTAACCTCACCTCATTGTACTGTCCCGTCGTCGAGAGGGGTTGTTCTGTGGTGCGGAAAAACCTCTGTGTGGAGGTTGCGTCGGTCCTCCGAGGGACTGCTAGCCTGACTAGCCGTTGAGGTGCCCTGTTGCTTGTAGATCCGTGGCATCTCACCAAAGGCGGCATTGGTGGCACTCGCCGGGTTTAGTAGGAAGAGCTGCGTCCACTTACCAGCTTCCGGGCGCAGCGAGTCCCACTTACTCGCCTGGGGAGACCCACTTCCCGCGATGCCTAAGCACATTTCCCGGCATTAAAGAAAAAAAGATAAGAATCGCAAAGACAACGTTTTCCAACTATGCATTGTCGTCGTAGTTTTTTATCTTATAATATTATGTTAAGCTTACGCTCTATCCAGATTAAACATAAATATTCCTTCCGATTCAATCGATTGATCAATGAAATTACCTTTTTTTAGAAACAGATTTCTCATATGCATTTTTCACTTCACAGTACATGCCTATTATTTATATAAGTAGCCAAAATCTATTAACCAGCGGTTCTAGAGTTCGCTATATTGAATTTCCTGCGACGTCACGTTCCTAGGACACGTTCGGGATCATGACACATCCAATGATGAGGTGTCACGGGCTTGTCGTGACACAATATCGACCGTTCAACGGTTTAGATACGTCAGTTTACAAACTTGTGTCATTAATTATACTCATATTGGAAAAGTAAGCAATATGCAGGGTTCAGAATTTCAAAATATGAGCAGTTTTTAGGGTTCCATAGCCAAATGTCAAAAAAACGGAATCCTTATAGATTTGTCCTGTCTGTTTGTCTATATGTAGGTATATGTCACAGCCACATTTTTCTATACGTTTCTACATGAAGCATCCACAGGAGAGACACAAAAATATTTATAGGCGTTGAGATATTGATATGGGTACGTAAAAGTTTTTTTTTTTATTCAAAATATTGGTATATTTTAATATACAATTTTCAATTATGCTCAAAGGCCGTACCTAATACAAAATTTGCACACTATCTTATATCAGTTAACCTTATAAAAACGTCGGTGTTTCATGGAAACATTCTTATGTATTTGTTACAAACGCAATGTATTCTTAAGATCTAGCTGGATAGGTAAGAACCTTTCGTAAAATCCCATTGAACCCAATATCATGTAATATAGTATAATGTAACAACGATATTACAAATAATGTGACCATTCTATCTATCTGCCATCATCACCATGATCATCATTATCATCATCATCAGCCTTTATCCGTCTCCCTAAAGAAAATTCTATAGCATAACTTCATATTAAAAACTGTATAAAATCGTTGTGTATATGATGCCGCATAATATTATAAATAGATGCTAACTTTAATCACTTTATGGGATAATATAGATAAGATTCTAATGTATTTCTAAGTGTACCACTAAAAGTGAAACTACTTTATTCCTTTCTTTTTACTGCGGCATTAGTTCGCGTCATTTTTATGTCCACAACCGAAAATAAACAGCGACCCTGTAGAGCCATAAAGTCAATACTAATCCAAATGTGTCCGCAAAAAATCTTGACTGAAAATGCTCGCCCTGCGATATACCGAATATTGTCCATGTTTTGATTTATCGGTCTTAAAAGCGGCCCTTGTGCTACGCCTACAGTTATTGTTTTTCCCCTTATGAAAATAACGTTTCTCCGGCGCTCCGCTGCTTCGACCAAAGTTTCTACACAATTTATTCCGAATTTTAGTTTTCAGCTTGATTTGGTTTGTTTCTTTTCATTTAATATTCACTTACTTTGTTTGTATAATTGTTACGATACGTTTGTTGATGTTCTTATTGTTTGTTTTACCTCACAGAAAAGGGTTATATTTATTTAAACGTTCGAGTATGATGCATTAAATATAATAATATAATATATACTGTTTAGCTTGACGCGTATGTCGTTATATTAAAAGACTAGCTGTTGCCCACAGCTTCGCCTGCGTTAACTAAGATTTACAACGGGATCTTAGTACGCAAA
Organism: Lycaena phlaeas; assembly: GCA_905333005.2. Lineage (NCBI taxonomy): Eukaryota > Metazoa > Arthropoda > Insecta > Lepidoptera > Lycaenidae > Lycaena > Lycaena phlaeas. The sequence continues at coordinate 6,785,676 of HG995176.1, forward strand.
ATAAGTAACTTTTCTGGTTGATTTTTTTACACCTTGTGTCCGAAAAACCCAAATATCTTACGGAACCCTATTTTTTTTTTTTTTTCAGAATAAAATTTAGCTTATGTTACTCATCTACACTAATATTATAAAGAGGAAAGATTTGTACCTATTTTTGTATGTTTGTATGTTTGTAATGAATAGGCTCAAAAAGTACTGGGCCGATTTAAAAAATTCTTTCACCATTCGAAAGCTACATTAACCACGAGTAACATAGGCTAAATTTTATTCTGATAAAAAATAGGGTTCCGTAAGATATTTTGGTTTTTCGGACACAAGGTGTAAAAAATGTTATGTTGCGTACTAAGATCCCGTTGTAAATCTTAGTTAACGTAGGCAAAGCTGCGGGAAACAGCTAGTAGACAGTGAAAGAATTTTTGAAATCGGTCCAGTACTTTTTGAGCCTATTCATTACAACCAAACAAACTAAGTTTTCCTCTTTATAATATTAGTGTAGATAGATGTAGATGTAGATGTAGATGTGCATTTGCAAATAGCTTATGAGTTATGATACAGAATATAAATAAATGGATAGTTTTTATAATAGAAGACACAACGTATTTCATTTTTAAGCACGATTTTATCGCAAAATGGGGTGGCCCGATCGCATCGAGGCCGTTAGATTTACTCGATTCCATTTTAGGGTAAGAATTATGCTTTACCACAAAGAGCCCTCACAAACTCTTTGATATTCTTAAAACGCTAACATGTTGTTTTTGCGAGATTAATTTACATACAAATGCGCTCCGTGACTCTTTGCTTGTTTGTTGATTTGCAATCGATTTAAATCGAATAAATGAGACATATTAAGTACTTGATACAAGACTTTATTGTGCTTTGATTAATCAAGTCTACGAGATACTCTTTAAGTGTCATCATTTTTCCGGTCACTACTCAACCGATATCTTATTCAATGAACGCCAAAACTTATACCTATGTTATGAGCAGCCAAAGACTGAGCAGCTTTTTAAAATAAAGATAAAATGTTGGCATTCGTTTCAACTTAAAACTATGGCGGAGCGAACGAAAAACATTTTTAATAAAAAAATATCCGCCTTCACTTTTAAAATGTTTTTATGATTCTTTGTAAAATACGAATCGTCACATTTAAATTACTAAGTACGACATGGAAGTGGAACTTTAATAACAGTAATTTGTAGAATGGCGTAATGCTATAGTGGAGCGGTCGTGTGGCGCTATGTTTGGGGGCCGTCGCCTAGCGACGGTGACAGGTGGGTCATATCCCATAGATTATTGATTTATGTACCTTTACCACCGGCCAGGTAGACCCAAACAGAAATATTAATGCTTTGTTATTGTAAGGCTTTATAGTCAAACTAGCTGTTGCCCGCAGCTTCGCCTGTGTTAACTAAGATTTACAATGGGATCTTAGTACGCAAAATAAGTAACTTTTCTAGTTGATTTTTTACACCTTGTGTCCGAAAAACCCAAATATCACCCTCAATGAACGCCAAGACGACCGATCCCTTGCTCGCATCCAACGCGGACCTGAATATAATAAATTTATATCTAATATATAAAATTTCCCTGTCACAATGTTAGTTACCGTACTCCTCCGAAACGGCTTGACCGATCTTTATGAAATTTTATATGCATATTCAGTAGGTCTGAGAATCAGCCAACATCTATTTTTCATACCCCTAAGTAATAAGGGTTGCTCACCCTTAAATTATTATTTTTAATTTTTGGTCGAAATTTTTTTATTTTATTTTTTTATGATACAGCATACAAAAATACATACAACCCTAAATTTTGACCCCTCTACGATCAACCCCTATTTTGTAATTGCAATTTTAATATTGGCAGAACGAAGTCTGTCGGGACAGCTAGTAAATAATGTATAAACAAACAAACATGATCAGGTGCAAATATCCACAATCATCCTACAAATTACTGGCCCTTGACGGGATTCGAACCCACGATCGCACTACGCGTGCAAAAATGATGATTATTGTGAGTAAAATTATTATGTTTTACCGAGCCAGTGAGCGGAGCGACCCGTCTCAAAAGAAGGTAGGTCACAGTACAGTGATGATGTTGATGAATTTGTGTTGGAAAGGAAACAAAGTAAGTAGTGGGTGACGTGAGCATCGATCCCCACAAGTCCCGCTAAGCCCTACAAGGGTCGGGTGAAAAACCTCCGGGCATTCCGTAACGAGTGGTACAAATGCGTAACAATCATTTTTCAACCTCACAACTTTTGGACCAAACAATACGGGCCTAAAAAGATTTATTAGAATCTTTTGGAAGTATTTGTGATTTCTATAATGTCCAAAAAATGTACATTGTATATTCTTAATATTCAGCTGGACCGAACAAAGCTCCGAACAAAGTATCTAAGGAAGCAGCCTTAGATCGTAGAAAATATCATCTCATCATCAATTATATTCAACAGGCTGGCAACGCACCTGCAAGCCATAGGGCCTGTGATTACTTACTACCAGGGAAATTGACTCTCCCCTTTTCTATTACTGTGTTCACCGATGAAAAGGATGCGCTGTACCGCTGTTCCGGCTACACGGGATCCACCATCTTGCTTGTGTCTCCCGTGAAAAAGCTTGGCTGTGTTTCGAAGAGAAGGTCAAGGCAGACAGTCCAATTACTAGCGTCTAAACTTAAAGCCTCATTTTTTAAAATTTAAAACACCTAAATGAGTTTTACATGTAACTTCCGTTCCCTTAAATAATGAAAAACTAAAATCTATTCCTTAGTATCTTAGATCTTGTAGTTTTTGTTACTTTACTGCAGTGGTATTTTGATTTTATAAATATAATTTTTAAGCTAAGAAACTTACATTACAATTTAATACAATATAATTAAAACTATTGGTCTACATGCCTCAGCAATTTTAATACAAAGACGAGTCAATATATTTTTCATACAACATTTCGATTAGTTTTTTCCTGTTACATTTATTTTCCAGGGCAAAAATAAGAGTGGGATTAATGTCGACAATCGATCATCTTTATCGCCAACTTCTAATAAAATCGTCTTTCTATTCCAGTGTGTACCGACGCATATTATCCAGCTGTAACTAAGGAGCAGTTGAACGAACAAGTCTCGAAAACTTATGCATTCGCTATACACACAGACTGCGCAAGTTTGATCACATATCCGAATCTCATTTCAAATTGAAGTGGATCCTTATCCAACTTCCCCGGAATACTTACACCCTTACAATATTTTTAACATCTCAAAACTTATCTTATACTTAGGTACGTGAGTGCTTTCAATGGCCCCTTGTAAAATTTGCAAGAAAACTACCGCTCGCTATATTTTCTTATCTTTTTATGCTAATAGCAATACAAGTATGCCTAGAATATAATATTATATAAATGCTTATAACTGTTTATTGTCATTTATTTCGCTGCAGACCATCACTTGAATTAATAAACTGCACTCCCGGCTTTATTTCACTCAATTTTAATTAAAAGTTAGGCAAAGTATGGTTTGTAATAATACAAATATAACGTTTCATATATGGGCTTAGGGTGTGTTTTTGTGTTCCCAACGGACGTACAGAGACAATGTCGGAAACCGTACGAATACAAAAAGTTTCAGCTAGTGCTAACGACGGAGGAGTAATCCTTTAAGTCTGTATTGTATTTATTTACGTCCTCGTACAATTCGACAGTCATCGCTCGTGTAATGCCGGATTAAGCCCCTCATTCCGACGGCATGAAGAGAGAGCGAATACCTTTCTCAACAAAAGAAGTTTCCCGCCGCCGCGCGATGGCATCCGACTATTTTCTTTATTACATATCATTTATTCTCGTGTTTGTCTCAGAAATATTTATGTAATTGAAATATATGATACAAATAGCTGATGCACGGGGGTTTACTCGTCTTAGGGCCTGTTTCACAATCTCCAGTTAAGTGCCCAATAGGCTATCGGCAACATATTTGACAGATATTTGACAGATACTCCATTCTCTATCTGTCAAATATGTTGCCGATAGCCTATCGGGCACTTAGCTGGAGATTGTGAAACAGGCCCTTAATATATTATTTTTACTAATCCTGTCTAATGTAAATTGCCGATTGCATATCGTTGGGTTTAGGTTGCTGAAAGCCGATAAGTTGCAGAAATCATTTATTTACTCAAGAAGTTATTAAGACGTATAATAGTGGTTGACTATGTATATGTATTTTTATAGATTAGCGTACCTACTATAGCATAAGCTATCTAAAGAACCCGTATATGGTCAGGCTCCGTGAAATTAGAGCTGGATTACGCCAAAGTTCACTGGTCATTGCTCAAATTGAGATCTTTAGCCGTACTTATAAAATTTAGTTAAGTAATACTTAGCCACTTAGTTAAATAACGCTAATGTTAAAAATTAATGATTATATTAAAGTCATTGATAAGCCGTTTGAATTGTTGAGAAACCAACAAAGGCGATAAATAAATTTATCATATAAAATGCAAACGCAACTAATAAGTTCAGTCGTCAATAGAACAGCTGATTTATGTAAAATCCGCCATCTTGTCTCTTCTCGAAGCTTAACGTAATATGTCTCGGCAGTGTTTAAACTTCACGGCTATTTAAACATTACTTTACGACTTCTTGACGCTAAATAATGTTTATAAGCGAGGTTTTTGCTAATTGTTAAAAAATTAAGTAAACATCAAGAGAAGTTTAAAAGTAAGGCCATTCGTATACGAGTATAAGACTTACAAATATTATTCGAACGGGAATTATACAAGAGACAAGACATTCGTAGACAATGTCAAAATAACAAGCTCCGCCAGCTGTGCCGTTTAAATAATTAGTAATGAAAATAAGTGATGCGGAAAGCGGAAAATACTGTCGTAAATTACACTAAATCGGTTGAGACGTTATTCGAAGTCGTGGCTAAGATGTGCCAGTACTGAAATAAGCCGATAAACATGTGTGCGCTTCATTTGCCCGCCCGCAACCGAACAACCTTAAGTATTTTCAAAGCTCTTTTGTTTAGTAGAGTATTGTTGCGTGCCCCTGGAAAGTTGGAGGGAAGCCGCCGATTGAGGCAAGTTTTGCTGAAATCAGACAAGTTACATCGTATTCCTAGCGGCTTTTCACTTCCAAGTTTGTTGTTGCGTGGCGTTGATTCGACCTCAACTTGGATATTTATCAGAAAGTTTCTTTATGAGGGTGAAATGCTTTTCTACTCAAACCGCGCTCCCCGGTATAGATAGACAAAAGTTACGAAGGCACTGACGGAATGGGATGTCTTATTTACTTAATAGTATCCCATATTGTTTTCTTATGTTTACGCGAATTTCACTCATTATAATGAAACAACTTTTACGGATTTTATCGCGGTTTATTTAGTTTTTTACAATCCCGACGTTTCGGACACTTTACAGCAACCATGGTCACGGGAGGACGAAACGTCGGGATTGTAAAAAACTAAATAAACCGCGATAAAATCCGTAAAAGTTGTTTCATTATAATAAAAAGTATCCCATGTTTTGCTTCTCTTTTATTTTATTATTCATATCATTATCATCATCATCAGCCTTTATCCGTCCACTGCTGAACATAGGCCTCCCTCAATGAACGCCAAAACGACCGATCCCCTGCCACTCGCATCCAACGAGGACCTGCCTGAGTATATAGAGTATTTTAACCTAAGCAGTAATAAAAACAAGGAGCTGTATGATACAACTTGCTTCAATTAAAATAATAAATAAGGTTATGTTTTAAGACACATTAAACTGAAACAGCATTTGATGGCGTAATTGTCCGTCTATTTATTGATAATAGGATATTCTGCGGTATCAGCCGTGGACTCCCCATTCCTGTGGGAGTGGTGTGTTACTTATTCTAGTGTATAAGCTGTATTATTGTAAAGTTTTATCAAAATCCATTCAGTAGATTTTGCGTGAATAAACAATAAACATCTCAACTTACAATATTTCACCTTTTTAATATTGTTTAGATTTACATATTTGGCTTACTGTAATTGTATTGTAGCAATAGCCATAGAAGCATATTTAAAGGATTCTATTTTGTATAATGCGTTCTCATTTATACTCGTATGTACATATCAAATAAACATATTATAATTGTTTCTGTAAACTCATCAAAATTAACGAGGAACTTCGTAATAAGCAAACATTGAGATTGTACTCGTATAGCTGAGTGTGTTAGGTCACGCAGTGGGTTCCTTTACGTAATTTTATGGAATATTCCAGAAAGGCTTAATATATCCCATATTTTTGTATCGTTTTCTAATGTTTACGCGAATATCATAACGACACAAGTTTTCCGGATTATAATGAAATACATTATGCTCATTATAATAAAACAAATTTTACGGATTTTGTCGCGGTTTATTATTATTTTTAAATGCCCGATATTTCGAATACTTTACAACCTTGCAACCTTGTCCTGGGAGTCCTCCCGTGACCACCAACGGACATGTAAAATTAATAATAAACCGCCATAACAACCATACAAGTTGATTCCTTTTTTTTGTTTTTCTTTTTTTGTTATTTCTTTTTGAAGAACACTGTTTATGTATAGGTACCAAAAGTATCTTAGTTTGGAAAAAATGCCCCATACGATTTACTCGTGCAAATTCCATAACTATTTATTGCTGCATATTGAGTTTATCCGGGTCTACACGTGTTTTTTTATTTAACTTATATCTCTTGCAAAAGAAAATTTATGTGTAAAAAAAAGGAGTTTAGGTGGCGTTTTTTTAAGCTATTGCATAGCTTCTATCGCGGGCCTTGAGCGCGGGGACCGAGTCCAGAAATTCCGTAACGAAAATAAAAACCTAACGCTCCCCACTCCGACGGGCACGGAGGTGTGGCTTGAAGGCCATGCATCGTCTAACGTCGTTTCTTTTCGGCAGTCTTCGACACGGTGTTTGTGTGCTTGCAACTAGACGTATTGTACGACACTACGAAGCTCGCACGAATAACAATAAAATATAACACATGTATTGTAAAATAATAAAAATATTTTAAACAATATTAGTTAATATTGTTTAAAATATTTATATTTTTTTATTTATTTAATAAAGGAAAAAAAAATGTTTTCTTATCGGTCACCACGCTCAAAAAGTGTAACTTGAATTAATATCAAAGAAAAAGAAATACTGCATTAATAATTAAAATAAATAAATAATTATAATTGCATAAGTTGATACAAAATGCTATGCAATAGCATTACCGCGGCAGTCCCCGAGTGCCACACGTCTTTTTTATAAAATACTTATTCAATCGAACGTATAATATCAATTTATACAAGGTCTTAAACAAATTCAATTCAAAATGTTGATACGCATATACAAAATGAATTAATAATTAATCAACACATTCCACTACGCAACCCTAAAAACGGGCATTATTGATTTCAGCGTAAATAGATTAAGTCTCGGTATTCGCATGTCAGCTACCCCCAATAAATAAACGTCGCCCACTAAATTATTGCAGTAGCCCATTACCGCGACAAGCCCGACACTGATTCATCAAGCGAATGACGCTAAGGGCGCTTAACACTTTTACCTCAACTTTATTGTACTTCAAGCTGTGTTTTTATTAGGCGTATTGAAAAAGAGTTTTTAGATTTTCGTATTCCTAGCTTTCGTATTCTTATATTATAATGATCTCCGAGGTATAACGTCATAAGTCTAACAGCTTGTGTCGTTGTGTGTTAACGGTACAGTAGCTCTTGTGAACGTGTGTGTATTAGATAAGATATAGATAAGATACGGTTTATTTTATTTAAAAGCAGGTTTTTAGCGGTGGCCCTTATCTATGTTTTATTGAAATCGGTGTGGGCGTTTCAAGATTATCCACTCTTTTGTTATTGTGCTGGGGGCGTTTTTAAATATCAACTTTACTGTTATTCGTGAGCCGTAGAAAATCGAAGAGTTTGTCGAAAGGTATAGACACCAGGCTTCAAATCAAGGAATAAACGCTCGTCATATTACAGAAAATTTCTGAACTAATTTCTGTATAGTCTATAATTTGTCTATACTATACATCGTCCCGTATATAATATAATATTATGGTCATGATAATGCAGGGCTTGTACTGTATTTCTGGTTAATCTATCTTTTAATAATTTTAAGTGCCCATTATTACTGCTGGCTGGAGACAAAGTGACAGTGAACTTGACTTTTGATAAGCGCGAACATTTTTTATGTATGACGTTCTTATTTATAGAAAAACTATACTCATGTGTTATAACACAAATATACATAATATATAATATTATGTATATTATGAACATTTAAATAAATTTCTACACCCAAAATATAAATTCTTACAAACAAACCATTTACAATGTGTACTTGTGCATAACAAAGTGGTATAGTTATTTTTAATACTATTACTACTAATAAAAAAAGGACGAGCTTTTAATAAATACTAACCCATCTAAACGGTGCAAAAATTCTATGTATTTACTACATAAGTGTACATATACGGGGTTAAGATGGCCACGTAAACCCGTAATTGCTTCGCCCATTTCCTTGTAACGGGAACTTTACAGCGAGGATAAGGAATAATTAGGGATGAACCGGTCGCACGCTTTTATCAGATCTAACTTTATCGAACTGAAAACCGATTCCCTTTTAGTTCTTTCAAGATAAAGCTTGTAAGCTATTCTAATGGTAAACTAGAGAAAAATACTTAGTGACACAAAAAAAACTGAGAAATATTTGACTAAAATTTTTCCAAAAGTTTTACGCACATACTCCAGTTAAATTCTTTCGTAGGATGTGTCTATTTTATGGATTTAATCTATATGATTTTAAAAAATATATGGCAAGTCGTATAACTTTTAAACTTTTATTTTTCGAATGCGTTTTCAAGTTTGGAACAACAATTTTTCAAACCGTTTACTGTAACGCAATTTATAGACAAATCAGTCGCGCGTTATGGCGTCGGGCGTCTGGTGTCATCCGTCACCATCGTAACTGTCAAACTGGCCTGGCCGAATCGATCACGGGAACCAATATCGAAGTTGTGAGGACAAGTTCGAGTGAGCGGATCGATAGGTCGACTTCTCAAAGCAAAGTTTTTAGATGCAACAGCGGAACATCGTGCTCTCGTATATTGGATGTTTCCTCGAAGTTTCCATGTCGCCGCTCAGCAGAGGACGCGATCTTAAAGTATTGTTTTTTAAAGTACCACTTTGTGAACGCGATCACTTTGTCTAACTACAACTTGTAAAGGTTTGACTCGTGACTCTTTTAACAATTGTACTTTGTTTTATCAGCATCGTCTTTATTAAAGTATTATAGATTTATTAGTAAATACGTTTTTTTTGTGCAGGTATAATTATATGTACGTAGTTGCAATATAGGTAGTAGGGGTATTAAATAAACCATACAACGGAATATCAGAGCAGTCGCAGACGTTACTCGAAGCATGACCACGCTGATGTGGCAGTGGTCCGATTAAATTCGCAGAAATACTGATGATTGGTGGACCATATTGAACGAGCATTATTAGACTGCTCACACTTTTACTGTTTTAATCAGCCTAAATTTGTTAATTATAATATCAATATTATATTTAGTGAAATTTATCATGTGATATAGATTTAACTCAAAAACCTTAATAATAATTTATAATAAATATATATGACATTAATATTATGTTACAATATTGATAATACAAATCAAAATAAAACATTTAAATACAAATATTGTTTTATATTAAGTAGACAATGCTGCAAAAATAAAGATGAAATATTATATTATAATAATATTGAAATTGTTTATTTGCGTTATACGTTTTTGCCGCCCTCGGGCGTCTCAATAAAGCTCCCGTGCAAAGGTCTAGTGAATCTCGGGTTCGCCCGGTGTTTGCCGAAGGATATCCCGGACAAACGAGCCTGTCCCAGGATCGGCGCTTAGGGACAACAATGGCTGTGGAGACACCCCGATACCGATATGTATTATCTCTGTTGACACCACATCGTGTGGCACGTTTTTGTCGCCGCTCTCGTATTGTCCCCGAAATGGGCTTAGCATTTTTTATCATTTTGTGTTAGTGCGGAAACCTAATGACGGCGATTTGTTGTGAGGCGCTCAGGGCTTACGAATAGATTTTTGTACCGTTTTAACATAAACATGTTACCTATAACCAGGTGGGGAGATAATCTACGTGCAGTGGCCGGTTCGTGTTGGATTCGAGTATAACTGATTTAATGTACCGTCGGTCCTTGATGGAAATTCATGTTTTAGCCACTACAAAGTAGTGTAGTGGCTAAAACATGGATTTGAGTGGCAAGACAACTGTCGTCTAAGCGTTCATTGAGAGAGGCCGTGTTCAGCAGTAGACGGGTATAGACTAATGATGATGAAGATAATTATGAAGATCATAATCATGTGATTCCCGGCTGAGGCTTCTTACATTATTGATATGAAATTATATCGCCAATTCATAAAATTCGTTAAACCGTTAATTTTGAAGAACATTGTAAACGCTTTTATTTCAGACCTCAAGAGAGAAACGTAAAAAAGCTATTAAAAAGTCATTGGTAATTGTTATTTTTTTAGGTATCCATCAACGGCCCGCCGGGGATTTCCTTCTGTTACTTATTTTAATTCAATAATGTCGTCAATAACTTTCCATATTTTTATCACTATTAATAATGTTCGTAAGACAACGGGTTTGCGTACTATTTTGACTGCGTAAGTGCATCATTCATTTCATATTTCGTGTTGTCTATTTAGTACTGTACTCCATTCGTTTGTAATTTCTATTGAATATAGAATCTTATTAGTTGTGAAGTTGCAGAATGCGTTATGAAAACGTGATATTTAAATAATAAATTTAATTCGATCAATTCTGAAGAATCATGTTTGAAGTATCCAAATCTCATGATCAATTCAATGTTTAAAGAATATCTTAAAGATATGTTCGATAATTTAAAAATATTTATAGGCATTAATGCAATGCCGTCAATACATTCGAGGATGAAACGCGCCAAAAGATGTAAGGTCTTAAAGACACATTGACCCTACGTACAACTGAAGAGTTTATCGTATATCACGTAAGTATAGTGTGAGTAATTCGTGGCAGCTTCTTGACACATTCCAACAGCGACCACAGACAATTAAGGCACTTGACCCGGTCGGAGGGTGAAGAGGCGAGGAGGTGATCTGATGTGCGGTGCGGCCGTCGATCGGGCACAGGTCAAACGAGCACGCCATAAGCCACTAATTGGAAGGGGCGTGTAGCCTTTCGCAGTGATAGTTCATAGTGTATGACTGTATTACAAAATTTAATAGGAACGATGATAGATTGCTAACTTTAATGAAATGAAAAACAAGATTTTCCCCAAGAACCATTTCATTTTTTTTGCCTATCCTTTTTCCAACTATATTTGGGTTGACTGGAAGCCAATTCGGATACAGCCGAATACCGGTACAACAATACAAATACAATAAATGGAGCGACTGCTTCGACGACCTTTACAACAGTAACTGGGTACCCCATGGAAAGAGTTGTCAGATTTTCGGTCTTCTGATGACCCATAATGACTGTCAAAGGTCCACGATTAACAGACGGTACCAATTCGACGGATTAACGTCTTCTAAAGCACGGAGAAATCTCGGTATGTAAAGACGGTCACTCATCCACGGACCAACACGGCAAGCGTAGCTTAGCTTGATGTATCAACCCGCGCTGCTGGTTTTTTTTTAATATAGTGGTAAATCGATGCAAATCTCAATTGCTCGTCGATTTTGATGAAACTTTGTGTCATACGTCAATGAACAATCCATGGGTCAATAAACAATGAGTGATTAGTAAATACATCGGGTTCATCAAAAATCAAGTTAAGAAAACATAATATGAAATTATTTATTAAAGCGTCATTGATATTTACAAGCTATGTAAAAACAACTGTTACGACTCTCTGCAGGGATGTTTGATTAAAACCACAACTTTTATATATATGTATATTCGGGCATAGTAACACCCTTAACAACTGCTATTATTATAATGATCTCACAAGGCAAGCATTCGTACGCTTTTATACAAATCTATACTATCAACAGACTGACTGTTAATATAATTACATTATAATTATAATATTTATACATTATGTATAATTACAGTATTAATAATAATTATATTTATATTTATCGATAACAAATATATCAACTTTAATTATTAGTAAGTAATCTTCATGAACAGCTCATTCGTTTGGCGCCACCGCAGTCACATCCGGCTGGTGTTGCCAGTGGTTTGTAACACAACCCTACGTTATAAAATCAGCACGTGGCATTTTAACGTTGTTCAAAGAGAGCCAAACACCCTTACGATATATTGAACAATAATGAATTAATATTTGTAAAGTTTAATAACTAATAATATATTTTTTTTATTTCAGGTAATTTATAATTTAACATGGAAATAAAAATTCATCAGCCAAGGTATTTTACTTTATGATAAAGAAGCTAAATTATCGGTATCCAATACTAGATTAGTTTTAAAACAACATTCCAAAAACTGCAATAATGTTAACCAACATTTTCAAACACTTTATATTCTAATGAAAACGAATATAACAGAGCATAGAGTATATAAATCATCAATATTTTAATTAATTAATTTTGCTTCATTTTGAATTTTATATTTTGCTTACAAAAAAAAATACTTTATGTCTCTCCATGCATAAAAATAACACGACCTTACGCTTATTTGTTTTAAAAATTGTTGTTGTTTTATGTTGTGTTGATGCCTTGTTTTAAAAATTGCTATCTAATTTTAACTAGTCTATATTAGGGTTGTTCTGTAAAATGGGTTTTTATTTTAGAGTTATGTTTAACTTTCATCAGTTTGATTCAGTTTCTTATTAACTTGGTTCTATTCTCATATCGAAATCAGCGTTTTTAAAATAGTCTTCGTTATCCAATAAGATATCGACTACTAATTATTTAAAAAAATCTAAGTTTTACTTATTGAACTGTAGTTGTCACTTGTAGTAAACGACAGTGGAAAAGTTAAATACGCGCCTCGCCGTAACATACTCTGCGGACTGCGTCTACAAATCACAAAGTTTATAAAAGATTTCTATACAGTTGTCAGACGCTTTCACAAAGTTCACCCTAACAGAACGTTGGGAATATTGCGTTTATAAAGAAAAAGTCTGTTGTGAGTTGTAGATCAAAACACCGTCCTCCCGCGAGACATAAAAATATTAAAAATATCAGTCCTTAGGGAGGGGAAATACGCAATATAAGAAAAGATGAGACTAGCGGAATTTTGTCGATTCGATGTCCCCAATTCGCTGGCTGAATTCTAAATGGCGTGTCGGTCGGGTCGGCTCGCTGGTAATCGCTACGCTTTCGTATTTAATTCGTGTTTGAATCCCGCCCGTAGAAACATGTTGTATCATTCCGCAATACATTATCTCAAATCAAAAAATGTAATTTGTGATATGGAATCCTTTTTGTTTGGATTTTTTTGTTATTTGATCATGGTTTGCTCAGTTTGCTTGTTTTATTCGTTTTAATTTAAGCTCACGGAGGAAACGGACCGTTTATAACTTTTGCGGTTATAATATATAGGCTACAAAATTTAATCAACCTCTGACAAAGCGCATGATTGTATTGTTGACTGATCGATTTTATTGTGAATCTATCTATATATATATATATATATATATCTCTGGTCTTACAGCTTTGATTACCTGCTAGAAACAAAATCGTCATAATAATTTAAGTCCGCTATTACAAAAATGTCTCTTAATTATCTTTATTTATAAATAAATTGTTCCATCATACTATATTAACGGATTTTATAAGAACAAATATAGACTACAATAATTTTATTTCCAGATATAGAAAGTTCTATTACCAGTTCCATAGTGAAGACTCCAATTAGTATTTTTGTCTAATTATAGATATGTTACACTATATTATGAACTTTTTACAACGCTATTACAAAGTAATGATCCTACCAATTTAAAAATGAAAATATTGACCCGAATTCAAAACAACAAAATGAATAATCAAAATTTTCAAATCATCTATTATTCATTTTGGTTATCGAGAAACTAGGTAAAAATTGATTTTATCTAAATTAAAATGTAAGCACCATCGGAATAGAGTTCAAAACGGGACATTACAGTGTGACTATTGTTAGCATTCAGCACTGAAGAGTGCTTGCCTAAACCAATACCCAGCTAGCGTCAACAATTAAACGGGCTTCGAATTTACCCTCGTAAATCTTCACCAATTTGATGGTTTACCGGCACCCCCTAATTCCCTCGCTCCGTATAATTGATCTGCGTCTCTCGGATTATTTCGTACGGACTGTTCCGTGTCTTCGTTTTTCTGTCTGTCCTTTGGTGTTTGTAAATCTAATTATGTCATTTTTCATTTGCACAATTTGAAATTTTCTGTAATTAATTTGCGCACACTATAAATGAAATTTTAAAAGTAAAGTGTTGAATTTTTAAAAGCATATTATCTAAATGTTGTATGATTAAAGATATAAATGTTACACGACAGGGAAGGAAACCTGATAATTCTTGAAAGTGCTTCAACAGCTTGTCGAGTTTCTCAATTCGAGTTGTGCTTTCGTACCCTTCTTGTCTTCGGCATTGTATAAGTCAAGTAAAATGAACATTTATATTTAGCAAATTTCATCTTGGGAAAGTTTCATATTATAGTGTATGACCATTATCGTGGTGTTGAGTTTTGCATGATTTTACTTAAGAATAAGTATGTGTATAATGTATCTATGGACGCTTTTACACCACGTCAGTCTGGTCCTGTGGTAAGTTTTCGAAGAACTGTTACTACTGTGTTTGTTTGTACTGTGTTTCGAAGAAGTGTTACGGGTACCAGACAACGGAAATATATATAAAATAGTTTTATATTAATACATATTATATTTAAGATTTTTATTATTCTATTAAATTTGTGTACTATACACAAATTTAATACACATCCATGACCGAGGAACACAGAAAACTTTTGTTCCCTGGCGAGATTTGAACCCGCTACCTCCGGCTTGAAAGCCAACGCACTAACCATTGAGCCACAGATGTCGTATGTATAATATATATTATATACTTTAAAAAGATTGAAAAGTTAAAGAGTAGATGATTAATGCTTCCACTAATGACTTGAGATGACAGGATTCGAACATTTCAATATGGCATCATGGTTAAATTATACTTATATACATAGTTAAATTAAACCAACGATTATACTAATTTAGCTTTAATATACTTAATTAAAATCTAAAATATACTTTATATGATAAAAAATTCATACTACTCAAGAAAAAGGTGTTGTTTACGCACCTAATTGTTTCGAATATGTAGCACATACTAAATGTATCATATACACTACTTTTCTGAAATAAAATGAAGTTATATATAGTAACATCAAAACTAAAATTAATATGCATTCAATGGTAAATGTAGCCTTAGAGACATTATTGGATTAAACTTTTATAAAAATAACGATTTCCACTGTCAAAAAAAAATATGTAGTCATATCCAACACACTACCGGTAATTTCCCAGGCGATATTGGAAATAATTAATAGTGAAGGCATATAGTGTATTGTAATGTCCTTTCAATCTTATTGGGTTTGTACGTTTTATAAATTATAAACGCAAAAGTTTGTAAGTATGGATGTTTGTTACTCTTTCACGTAAAGACTACTGAATGGATTTTTATGAAACTTTACTATAATATAGCTTATACATCAGAATAACACAGTCTATAAATATTTTATCCCCGTACTCCCACGGGATGGGAAGTGAAACGCGGGTGAAACCGCGGGGCGCTTCTAGTATATTATAAGCTTTAAATGGAGCGTAACGTGTCATTCAGGCTTGTTGAAATTGATAAAGGAGAAAACTATACTTCCAGTAAATTAACTTTTAATTAGAAAGCGTATTATAATTAGCGCTGCAAGTTCTCGCAGTTGGAGCTCTGGGGCTTCCGAATAAGCTGATTATCTCAGATTTGTTTAATAAAATCTAATTGTAGGCCTTCTTTAAGACTCTTACGGTCACTTAGTAATAGTCTCGTAGCGATATCAGCTTTTATTTAGCGTCGTATTTTGCTGCATCATTTATAAACGAGCATAGTTTATCAACAGCTTTTGCTTACGGTACTAAAGTTGTATCCTTCTTACTTCGTCTCAGAGTAATGGCTTACAATAAATACGCGCTGTCACTAAACATAAGTACGCTGGTCATAATATTAAGTCACAACAGTATAATTTTTATTAAGGTGTTTTGTATACGGCCAATACTATTACTGCAATATGCGACTGCTACAATATTGGATACGATATCTTGCTATAATATATTAATTAATTATACTTTATTGCAAACTGTCCGAATTACATCGATCATGCAACGTATGAAACTATATTATGGTAGGTAATATTGTTGGAAATAATTTGCCGCTTAGAAGCACCGCTGAATGAAACATTAAAATAAATAGACGGAGAAACTTCTCCATACATTTTTGTTTTAATTTATCACGTCTGTCAAAAAGGCCAAATTGAGAACAGTCGTATTGGAACTTTCAAAAGAAACTCCGGATATGGCATGCTTATTATTTAAAAAAAAGTTCATAGGTGACGCTGGACACTTTAAATCAGGGCATAATCCGTCTGCCACTTCCCCTATCTAATTTGCATATATTATATTTTATGCAAGCGATTTTAACAAATAGTTGTATTTAAAATGAATGAAGGAATGAATGAATATTCATTTTCCACGTAGACTTGCTTTTCAGTGTAATTGATCGTCGCCAGAGATAATCCCGCCCTGACGGAATCCGCATTGTGTAGGTTTATGGCACCCCAGCCACTTTTTATTGAAGTGCTCGTGTACTGGAGGGAAATGTACAAGTCATCTGTAATAGAACCACTGTCGCGCGTATTTGAGTTTTGTAATTTTAATTACGTTATTGTCTTGTCGTCTATATTTGTTCTGCTCTTTTCTCTTATATACTACATATTACCTTCCTTTTCACACTTCATATGCACACAATAGCAATCTCGATAAAAAATACACATACATGTTTATTTTAATAGGGGGTTTTATTGCATTCACTTGCTTGTTAATCTCCATCATATGGCGCTACGCCATTAACTTACATACGGTACATCCGATAGCCATTAAAATCAGTGTACAAAAATATATAAAATGTTTTTATTTTCGCGTTATCCACTTAGTCTATGGCCCGTTAGCGTTTGACGGGTTTAGCGAGTTACGTATAACTAAGTTTTACACAAAAATATTCCAACAGGGGCTATTTTAGTCGTCATTTCCAAATGACTGATTCACAATGAATATACAACTGATATTCAACTACCCACGATACAATGTATGTATAAATACACATATAATGTTAGTACATGTATGATATACATGTTATACCCAATATAACCCCCTTGTCGTCGACGCAGTCGTGCGAAAGAGAAACTAAATATTACAAGAGCCATTTTTTTATCCCCCGCGTCAATCATTTAATGGATCGTTGGGCTAACCCTTTGAGGTTTCCCTTATTTTGGCATCATGAATAGGAACAATCGTCTTTGTGGCTGAATGTAAAGTTGTGCCAATTGAATTAATGTTATTGCTCTGTTCAGTCTCCCGTAGTAAATGTAAACTTTAACATTCCACTCGCGGAATCCCTTTCCGGGATTTGTTGTTCCTGTATTCCCTGTTTGTCCGAAATTTTAGATTTCAATGTTTAAAATTGCTCAATCATAATGGAAGATACTAATGACAGCAGTGCTAGCAAGTGCCGAAGCTTGAGACCGGGTTTGCAATGTCCTCAATATAAAATTGTTTACATAAGTGTTTTATGATTAATTATTGGTGTTGCAAATAAAAAGTTATTATTATTATTAATTTATACAAAATTATTGTATTTTTTTTTTGCGTAGAAAATACATTTTTAGATTGGAGACGACTTTCTTATGCATTTTTAAACGCATGAAAGTTGCAAGAAAACGCGTGATGTTTTTTATAGATGTAGCTAGGATCTTCCGGTAAATCCTGACACTATGTGGGACTAACACCTAGGATTGCCTACCCATACTAAAACCACTACGAGTGCCATCAGTCATGTTATGAGGGTCCCGAATATTCAGGCAACATAATTATCTGAGCGATACTAATACTTTTTTTATTGGATACTGAAGAATTATATATAAATAAAGCTATATTATAAACATAATATAAAATATTTCTAGTATATATAAACATATATACTAGTGTATCTATACTATCTATGTGTCTATCGAACATTTCCTTTTTTGTGAAATAATCTGTAGAATTTGTATGATGTAAAATTATTTTCACTACTATTTCTAATCAAAAGATTTAAATTGTATAAATCCAATGTTAATTATTTGAAGTGTATATCAATCATGTCGGCCCGTAGGGCTATGCGGTTGGTTCTATGAAATATTATGAAGGTAATAAAAGCCAGAGAGTAAAGGGCGGGTCAGCGCTCGGCTCATAATTATAACGTTAAAATAAGATGGCGCTATATCATATTATCCTGTTTCATTATATTATTCGAATCTGAATAAACTGAATACATAGAAATGAATATATATTATTCAAATCAAAATCAAAGTTTTTAATTAAGAATTAAGTACGTTTTCGAATGTTTACAAAGTAAGTTTTTGAATGTTAAGTTAATCTACTGCCGGTTCCACTTGGAAGAACCTTCAACAAACTCTGCCTAACTAATCTTTTCAAATAATCTAGAACAAATTTTTCATTTTATTATCCTGAAACGCCTGGAAGTAGCGCCTTATTCGCAATGTGTGGTATCTTTCCTAGAATCTTTTTATTTTAATATTTATTAATTCTATAATCATCATTATCTATCACTCGCATCCGACCAGGATATTCGGAGATCGTCATCCCATTTATTAAAGGGTAGAGCTCCTCTTCGTCTTTCCGATAGCAGCCACTCCACAACCACTTTTACATATATAATATTCACCCCATTAACCCAAATATGTAAAACTCCATGAACGGTCCAATTTGCCCTCCACCGATGTGTTGTGAGACGTTCAGAGTTGAAAACTTTAAAGTAATTACAATAATGGGCTGGCCATCAGCAAATTGGACCGAAGTTTATTCAATTGTAGCGAATGTTTTGTGTTAACTTATTTGCATCCCATTTGATCGCCTTTGAATTGTAAACGGTCGTTTTCCTTTTGTGGTCTTTTAAAATACGTTTGATATAACTCGGTCTTTATGGTACGCCATATTACAATGTTACCCCATATAGTTGGGACGTAATTTAGTGTAAGGCATTGTTTTTTAGGGTTTTTAGTATTGTTGCTTTTTTATTTCTTTAGACATAAATATAGATAAAGGTAGGATAATTACTGTACAGACAATATAGGCATATCTCATAGATGAAAATCAGCTAATGATTATGATAACGAATAAAAATTGACTGCATGTTAAGTTGTTTACTTACAAAATGTTTTGTTGCTTAGTATATTCATTTACACTAGAGATATATTTTCATATACTGATCTCACTTTAAGGCTCTTTATCTTTTTCTGATAACAAAAGTAGCCATTTTTATTATTTATGATGACAGACATATAAGGAAAATATTATCAATAACAGCCATATCGTATAAACTAGTTGTTAGTGCTGGAGATCTCGATGGCAATCAACAAAAATTTTGATATAGTCGTACATCATGATTTATAATATCCCATATGGTGAAAAATACAAAAATGATGCATTTTATAATAAAAAAAACATCTTTAATTTCGTTTTTACGAGCCCTTATAATTAAATTCAAGGGACTTCAGTATAATGTACAAAGTTTATGCAAAAATATTATCACTATATCATCGGGGTGTGTGTTACGTAAATAGCAAACTCAGGTAAGCTAAATAAGCTTTTAACAAAATAAGGCTACAAAGCCGGTGTCTGGGGTGGGTGAGCCCCTAACTAATCTTGTTGGGGGTCATTAATAATGCACATCTTATGGGCTGTTATTCTCATTGAGGAGAATACTTATACAGTAGGACTCCCTAAATGGGTCAATACGAATCGAATCCTCATCAACTGAATAATCCTCGGAGACGGATGGTTATCTCGGCGACTGCTTTTGTTAATTTAATGTATCAATTAGCTAAACCGTCGATTGTTTCCGAGATCCTAAGGATAAAAGGCTATATAGACCCGCAATTTTTGTTCAGATTTTATATTTACTTTGACAGTTATATATTAAGGGCCTGTTTCACAATCTCCAAATAAGTTCCCAATAGGCTATCGGCAACATATTTGACAGATATTTGACAGATAGAGTATGGAGTATCTGTCAAATATGTTGCCGATAGCCTATTGGGCACTTAACTGGAGATTGTGAAACAGGCCCTAAACCAGTTATTATATAATAAAGCACATAGATTCACTTGTATCTCAGCTAAGTCACAATTAAGAACAAATAATTAATAAGAAAATCTTTTTAGGAAATAATTAATAAAATGGGATCCCCTAAATATTAGCATGTTTTTTTACAATACTGTTGAATTATCAAGAAAGAAAATATAAAAATAAAAAATGTATATTTTCAGGCGTTAATTCTCCAAACAAGCGAGTCGCGTGTAAAATCGAAAATTTTAAAATAGCAGTATCAATATCTTAAAGTTTTTACTGCTCACACCTGCGACAGTACGTGAAAAGTTTGCTGAAGTCTCACTTATGGCTGGCCCAGCGCCGAGGGTAATGGGGGGGAATAAGTCGACGTTTCTCGCGCCTAATTTGGCAGCCCGACTCCCGGAATTTATGGGGGGGTGGGGTCTGGTGAAATATTTGAAGGCTCCGCTCGGTCGTGAGTTATGAATGAAACCCCCGTTAAAGAGCCCGGAAAATTTTTAACATTACGCGTTCTCGATATCGCGTATTGTCGGATTTGATTTTATTATAACGATTTCTACAATGTTCAATCAATTATTTTGTTGTTTTTGATGTGGAATATCATGTATATAAGTTAAATCGACTTGAATGCCGTGATCTTAATGCAACCTTTTATAATTTTTATTCCAACTTTATCACAGATTTTGGTTTGTTATTAATTCTTATATTTGAATAAATGTGTAACATATTTTGTTCATCAATATAATTATTATCAGCTAAACCAAAGATTTCAAATTAACATGGTTATTTTCTTTATTTAATCTATTTCAAACGGGATATTTACCATGTTTTTTAGTGTTGTTTCGCGGAGCTCGATATTGTTACGAATGTCATGTTCACTAGAAACGAAATAACACTAAAAAACATGGTAAATATCCCGTTTGAAATAGTTTAAATAAAGCAAAGTTAACCTTAACAGAGATCTACTCGATACAACGAACAAAAGCTAATAATCTTATGCAAATATAAAAAGTTGAAGAGTTTGTTTGTTTGAACTTTTAATCTCACCAGGCATGCAGGTTTACTCGCGATGTTTTCCTTCACCAGCGAGCAAACGCATGCTCTTATTGCAAGGCCAGGACGGGAGACTCAGGGGTCAGGATCGCTTAACACAGTATATTTCAGTACAATAAAAGTATATTTATAAAATATAACAGTCCTTTCTGTATATAAATGTTTTATAATGCTTTCAATATGCCGACCCCAATCTCGGAGTTGCTTTATTCTGATACATTTGCTTGACAGGCAATAAATCAAAAATTTGTTAAAAGGTATTTGACTGTAGACCCCTGATCCATAGTAATTTTGTAACCTTCATCGGGTAAACAGTTACCATGATTTAGGGAGAGGTGTTCTAAATGTTTATTTAGCTTTGAGATTTTAATGATTAGAAAAAAAACGTCACCTAATTCTTGATTATTCAAAGGCTAGCTTAAATGCGGCTCGTCCGATGTAGGTCAATGCAGGTCAGGAGCGTGTGGGTAATTAACTATGTCTACAACTACCGATGGGCGCTCTCGCGACACGTCATCAATAAAACAGACGATGGCACGGCAGGGCCACCGCTCGCCAGCTAATTTTCATACTAAACGACAGGGTGCATTATTAAAATGTTTCGCGACGCGACAACCCTCGTCTAACTTTGGCGAGCGTTAAACTTGCTAACTTAACATACCAGCCCACATTTTAATATTAGAATTTGTTCACAGAATGTTCTTGCGGCGGCACTGAATGTCGTCTAGATTAGATTAAAAATTACTTATAATGAAGTTGGATGAGGATTTTGTTTTCATAAAATTTTTATTTGATTAAATACAAAAGTTTTAGAATTCACATTTCATTTGTGTTTTGTCGAGAAATAGATAATATCAAAATCTAGAATATTCGAGAGTTCTTTGAGAGCCAATCACATGTCTAGCTACGGACGTCAAGGTTAATTTATCAAAAGGGTCCTGATTGTACTTATCACAAGTAAAATTTGCGGCATTTGTCCGTTAAAAGTTATTTAATATGATAAATATTTTAATGTATTTCACCAAAACTATATCTAAGCTTTTCGTCTCTGTAAGAAATATTAAGTTGCAGCACTCGCATGTCACAGCAAACAACATAGTCCTCGAAGTTACGACAAGAATATACAAAATGTCACGAATCACCATCGCTGATACGAGTTGAGACCAAGAGCCACCTGCCAACATTGTACTGTATAATATTTTCAAAGTGGAAAACTGCGGGTTTACGACAAGTTGAAGTTTGAAAGTACCTTTATTCGTGACGTGTTTGCGCCATCCATCTGGCGGCTCGTACTCGGTGAGAGCAGGTGTCAAAACTGAGACGGTAGACTAATGTATGCAGATTGCATCTCGGGCGCTGCACTGCCTTGAGTAACACTCTCCATTAGCTCTAGTTTATGTAATGTGCGACTACTTTTTGTCTAATGACCTTTTAACTATGACATTGTATCTCTATTATTCTACTTACTTACTCTTTTGAATTCACGAATTCGATACCTTAACTCATTAAATGTTTGTTTGTACTGTTTGTAACATGTGATAATATTGTTTTCCAACGCTTACTGAAATGTAATTGATTATAATTAAATAACGTTTACGGATATTATCGCGGTTTACTAAAATTTTTACATGCCCAACGTTTCAAATACGTTTTTTTTTTTACTTCAAAGGACTTTTTGGTAATTAGGGACCAAAATCTTAATAAACTGTTATCGATTATATATAATGGTAACTAAAAAAAGATAACTGTTATAGATAAAGGTCGTTTCATGATAATGTTGTAGTAATAAAATATATACACACATTAATTTAATTTGATAACTTGTACTTCAAGATCGAATTTCATCCGCTTGCTTTGATCCCCGAATTTTTACCAACAACCAATTTAACCAATACAAGCGCGTTCAGTTATCGGCAAAATTAAATTGTTATAAATTGAAAATATACAATAAAAAAGTATTTGCCGGTTCCTACTTCAGCATCATCAACAAAATATTTATGTTAATTGTGGTTATGTTAGTGCTCTACCCAACATAAATTTAGGATTAATATGTAAATTTTAATGACATTTAAAGCCGTCAACAATGGTATTTATCAGTGAGGCTGGTCTTTAAGCTTACTGAGCTATATACGTGTGCTGAAAAAATTATAACTTTGATTTATAACTATTAGTTATTTCAGGGACATAGATTAGTTATCAAGTAACTAAAAGACAAACGTACACCTTGGCAAAAAGTATTAGGTGGTGACAAAAAGAACTTAATATTTTACTAAACTTAAATATGATGACGTTGATACTAGCTGGCCGACAAATGCTAGATTTGAGTAATTTTTACTGTTTCACATTTATTAATAAATAAACTGTTTTCCTCTTAGGGACCTTAGAGAAATAGTGGCGCCCTCTTTTTCAAAATTCATTTTTACCAGACTCTTTTACAGCCTTACGATAAGATAGGATTCTCTACATCAGTAGTATTGTACAGATTGTCTAGTTTATGAATAAGTTATTATTTACAGAAGTGTAATTGTTTCAATTTCTTTTTAAATATTCAACAATGCTGAGGCACTTTTAAAATGCTTTCACGAGTTGAAACGGGCTGTTGCATATTTAATACGAGGGAGAGAGACCTAAGAACATTTGAATTGAATAAATGGTAAGCTATTATATACTGTCGTTGCTGAGAACAGTCATCTTACAAACGTTAAAAATGTTCAATATTCTATCAACTATAAGACGAATACGGTATCAATATTACAACAAGCTTACCAATTATAAAAATAATTTATTGCGCTTATTTGATATTCTAGAAATTTTGAATTAAGAACCCCGAAAATTCATCGGATTAAAATCTTGACTCAAGGCTGAGTGTTAACCCAAATCAGGTGCCTGTAGAGTATATTCCTGAAAGCTTTGTATCTAATACCATGTATCCCAATGAAACCAATAATCAAGTAAATATTGCTTCTCTCTCACCTAATACTGTTAACATTAAAAAAAAATTGACAAACTTAATTATGTACAGCGATGAATTAGGTAAAAATATGGGTTGCCACCTTAACCGTAACCTTAACCAATGTAATAATCATAATATCATAAATAATTGTATACCAGGGGCAGATTGTTCTCAGATTTTGGAGACAATCTTGTCATCAAAGTTTGAAAATGACACGGTATTGACTATTTTAATAGGCAAACCTGGAAATGTAAACAAAGAGGACTTAGCCACTTATATTTCAAGGTTAAATGCTATTAATAATATTAGAAAAATTATTTTGTTTACATTTCCTTTCTGTAATAATGGGAGTAAAGATAACAATAATACAAGACATAATCTGAATATGATGCTACATAATATGACATGTTATAATAATAAATTTCATTGTATAGATTTCAACTCGATTGTTAAAAAATATTATTCGACAAGAGGTAAATTTTACCTTAATCAACTTAGTAAAAGACAGATAGCAATGTCGCTGTCCTATTATATAGATTCCGCCAACCTTTTGGCTAACTTGACGACTGCTTCTATTGAGCAGAGTAGTATTAATGACATTAATTGTATACAATCACTTGATTCTAGTCATCATTATTCTAGTCATTCTTATTCTAGTCAACACCGACCATCCACTCTTTTGGTGGATTTGACTGCTCCTATAGAGCATTTAAATTAAGTGACCAGACAACAGAGACTGTTAACTCTAGCAATGTTTCTAGTGACATGCCCTTAAATAATTCTATGACTATGAATATAAATGATACTAAGAAACTTGATTGCAATTTAAAACTTATCTCTCAAAATATTCAAGGCATGTCTAGTAAAATTCATGAGTTGGAACTTCTCTTGACCTATGACAAAATTGACATTCTTTGCATTACTGAACACTGGCTTAATAGCAACCAGCTCATGTTTAATTTTTACAACCACCATATTGGTAGTTCGTTTGTCAGAAAGAGTGCGATTAGGGACTCTGGAGGATCCTTAATTATTATTAACAATTCTATTAAATATAAAGAACGCACTGATATTGTAAATCTTTCAGTTGAACGAACCATAGAGATAGCTTGTATAGAATTGGAGCCGGTTATTGTAGTTAGCGTATACAGAAATCCAAATGGATCCTATGATATTTTTGAAGAAATTATGGAAACTGTTCTTCATAAATTAAATTACACAAATAAAGGCATCATTGTTTGTGGAGACTTTAATATAGATCTTTTAGTTACGTCAACATTATCAAAAAAGATTTTAACATTCTTCAAATGTTACAATTTGATTAATCTATTTCTAGAACCTACTAGAACTACAGCTAATACTAAGTCTTGTATTGATAATATATTTACAAATCTAGAATCCACAAACATGAATGTCATAAACAAATTAAGGTCTGATCATAGCGGCCTAAGGGCAGATTTTAAAATAAATTTAAACAAAACGAAAAAGAATATCGAATACATACCAGTTACTAAGGCTAGATTAAAAATGTTTAATAATAATGTAAGTTCAAAAATTACAAATCTGGAATTTTGTGGAGATCCAAATATGTTATACAATAAGGTGTTTAATGTTACTAAAGTGGAATATGATACTGTTTTTAAACCTAAAATTTTGAAAGTTAACGATTGTCTAAAGTTTAGTGATTGGGCAACAGTAGGAATTATGATTAGTAGAAATAAATTGTACAGTCTATATGATGAAAAAACAGTGAACAATAGTCCGTCATTTGTTGAGTATGTTCGTAATTATTCTAAATTGTTTAAGCGTGTATGTAATGAGGCTAAATCTAGATTCATAAAGAATAAGATTGTTAATAGTAAGAATATTGTAAAGACA
Organism: Lycaena phlaeas; assembly: GCA_905333005.2. Taxonomy (NCBI): domain Eukaryota; kingdom Metazoa; phylum Arthropoda; class Insecta; order Lepidoptera; family Lycaenidae; genus Lycaena; species Lycaena phlaeas. The sequence goes on from HG995176.1 coordinate 6,811,988, forward strand.
ACTTGGCAAGTTATAAACAGCGAGACTGGTAAAGCCAAACCACGCAATCTCGATTTTAAATTGAATATTGATGGAAATTGTATCAGTACAGATCTTGAGGTTGCCGAAGCTTTTGATAAATTCTTTACTAACATCCCAGTTTCGACTACCAAATACCTAAATTCTTCTCCCACTCTAGCTGAATCTTTGTTGAAGATGAACATGGTAGAGTCCAAGGTTGTCTTTGTATTCCATCACGTCAATGCATACTCAATTGTAAAAGCTTTTAAATCACTGACTGTTAAAAAAACCGCTGATCTGCATGGCCTTTCCGTCACAATAATCAACTCCATCATAAACTGCATAGCTCCCCATCTAGCTATGGTTTTCAATAAATGTATTGATAATGGAGTTTTTCCTGATTTAATGAAGTGCAGTAAAGTCATACCTTTATTTAAAGCTGGCAGTAAGTCTGACCCCACCAACTTTAGACCTATATCTATATTGCCAACGCTAAGTAAAATATTTGAAAAACTAATTTTAGATCAATTGCAATTTCACTTTTATTCCAATAAAGTAATGCATTTCAAGCAATTTGGATTTACCAGGGGTCGTTCAACAACCGATGCAGGTGTTGAACTAATACGATGCATATTTGATGCCTGGGAGGAGTCGCATGACGCTTTGGGTGTATTTTGCGATTTGTCCAAGGCTTTCGATTGCGTTGATCACAGTACCTTGGTCAGGAAACTTCATTATTACGGTGTGAGAGACAGTGCACTGAGCCTTTTAAAGTCTTACTTACATGGACGCGTACAGAGGGTTGATGTAAACGGAAAAGTGTCAGGTGGGTCTGCGGTTACCATGGGTGTCCCGCAGGGCTCAATTCTTGGTCCGTTTCTCTTTCTAATTTATATAAATGATCTACCGAGTCTTGTAAATAACTGTCATGATATAGTGTTGTTTGCGGATGATACTTCTTTACTTTTTAAAGTTAGACGACAACAGGATAAATATGACGACGTAAACAATGCCATTAATAAAGTTGTTGAGTGGTTTACTGCAAATAATCTTGTGCTCAATGAAAAGAAAACAAAATGTGTTAAATTTACTCTGCCCAACGTAGGACAAGTTAATACGGATATAGAGATAAAAGGAGAAAAATTGTGCCTTGTGGAAACAACCTTGTTCTTAGGTATTACTTTAGATTCTAGATTGCAATGGGGCCCTCATATTGACAAGTTAGCGGATAAGCTCAGTTCTGCAGCTTACGCGGTTAAAAAGATAAGGAACCTGACGGATATTCAAACCGCCAGGTTAGTTTACTTTAGTTATTTTCATAGTCTTATGGCCTATGGCATTTTGCTGTGGGGTCATGCCGCTGATACCGAGCGCATATTTATTCTGCAAAAGCGAGCTATTCGAGCTATTTATAAATTGGGTCCCAGGGAATCTCTTAGGGATTTTTTTAAAAATATTGATATATTAACATTAACATCACAATATATCTTCACAAATTTAATGTATACCAAAAATAACCTTCATCTATTTAAACAAAAAAGTGATATTCATAATGTAAATACTAGAAATAGAAATAAGCTAGTGCCCTATAGTAGTCGACTTAACAAAGTAAGTAAGTCTTTTGTGGGTCAATGTATACGCTTTTACAACAGGGTCCCTTCTAATATACAGGAATTATGTCCCAAGAAATTTAAGATTGTCATCAAACAAAAACTAAGTAAAAAAGGATATTATAAGATTAATGAATATTTCGATGACGCAAATCCTTGGGATTGAACTGCTCTTCTATCAAGCTGTATTTATTTAGAATGTATATAAATTTTGAGCCTGCAGTATGATAAATTAAACTTGTATTAAGGTGAAACGTATGACATGTCATGCTCGCTTATGCCATTGCAGTGGTGGCGTTGTGTGATGGGTCCTCCACTTCCCTCTAATATGTGGAAGAGGTTGACGCTGGCACACGCGTCCTGGCCTATGTGAAGGTGCCGCTGTGGTGGCTGGTCGTGTTATGCAGTTTCTACCTCGCTTGGTTTTTTGTTTTCTTTTTATTAACATCCTCTTGTTTGTTTTGATCTGTTGCGGGGTCCAAATTTATTTACTTATTTATTTTAGGCAAATTTGAATTAATTTATGTAACTAGCATGTTGTTATTATTTATTTGTATATTAGTATGTTGTTATTTTGATGTACTTACAAAAATTGTAAAACTATATTTTAAAAAGAGCAATCCTACAGAGTTTCTTGCTAGATTCTTCTCTGAGGAAAACTGCTACTTTGCGAATCTAGCATTAGCTTATAAAAAAAATTGACATGTTTCAAGTGCTATGTAATTTGCCTACGAAATAAATATTATTTGATTTGATTTGAAGAATATAAAAAAAAATTAAGTAAATGTTCGTGGGTTTGAAAATAAACATGTTAATTAAAACAAAATATTAGTTGTATGATTTAAAACCGACATCAAAAACAACAACATAATCTTGACGATATAAAGAATAGTTGTTAGCGAATGTTCGTGGATTTTCTAGAAATCTTGAATTAAGAACGCCAAGAAATTCTCAGGGTATTAGAGCGGGGATCCAAACGCAATTTATCCGAGGACAAATCCCACCGCTTAAGACACCTGTCAAATGACAAGACGGCATCCCGGATCCCGGATCCCCGAAACCGTCAGGGTGTTAGCTTTAAGTAAATTAGGATGTTTTATACAACGCAAAACATTATAATTTGTGAAATAGCTGGGGGGAAATAAAAAATAATTGTTTGGTAGAAAAAGGTTCTTTTTTTAATTATAAATACTTAGATATCAGATATCTCGCAGGGATGGCATTTAACTGATGAAAAGGTATTTTTCAGCGAAAGCTAAGTTTGAAATTACCTGCACACGGACTCACAATAATTATCTCTTTAGTATAGATTTTAGTATGATAAATGAATAATTTTAATTCCAATTTATTCGCATCAATGTTTGGGATAATATTTCAACTTTAACTTTACTTGAATTGTTAAGTAAATATTAAATTTTTATACATAGTATTTCAACGTTTTAAAGAGAGAATTGATTTAAAAATTCTGTTTTAACATTTTAATACAAGTCCACTTGAACTACATCGCAAAATATTATTTTTGACTGATGTTGAATAACAATATACCTATAATATAGTAGATATAAGGTATCGGCCACCCGGATCACTCACTTAGAGTGATCCGGGTTCAATCCTGACTGGTGTCGGTGGTGAAAAGTGATTTCTAAATTTCTAAATGCACCTTAACACGAGACCATCGCTTGCTCACCAATCAATACATACATAGTATAAATAAATACGTAGTATAAATCGTGAAAAACCTGCATGTCTAATGGAACTAAAAGTCTAAGTGCTTGGAGTTGCTTGAACTATGGCCCAACACGTGTTTATCATAATGACCCGACCATAGTTCAACGATGACCATACAAAGGAGAGTTCCTCGTTAGATTTCGAGGAGGTGACCCGTACCCAAAATTGGAACATACGAGTTTTATTTTATTTAACTCTGTATAGTCTAATTTATTATGAAGGTTCTCCGGTGTTTTAAACGTAACTTAATAATAGAACACATCGATCTAAAATTAATAGCGTATCAATTTACTAGATAATTTAGCTATCGAATGAATAATTTGTTGTATTAGACATGCAGCTACGAAGATAATTATGCTGCAACAAATAAACATACGTACATATTAATTTTGTGAGGATCCACTAAATTAACATGTTTAGTTTATCATTTATTTGATGTGTATCAATTAAGTTATCTAGGGAGTAATGAAAGAAACAATTACATTTTTAAGAATATTACCAAAGACTCAATGCTCTATTTCGGGTAAAAATAAACTATACAAAAATAAACCTACTACTAACATATTTATGTTTATACAAGTCATTGCCAGAAAATATTGTGTCCCAAAAGCAGTAGCTTTTTGTAAAATAAGTTAAAACACCAACATGTTTTGTTCGTATGAAACGAATTTCGAACGAAACATGAAACACTACTCTTAAGAATAATATTTAGTCTTGGATGTTATTGTTCTATTTACCTAAATGTTTCTAAGTCATTTTATATGCAGTCAAAAGCGGTCCTTAACACACGGTCGTAAAGATGAATATGAAACTGAGCATACGTGGTGTGACGTAAGATGCACTTGTGCACGAATGCTGCAATTTGTCTTAGATAAATCCAGTCTGAGACATATACATCCTGCAGTAAACTTGAGACTTGTTCTCCACAAACTATGCACGTATTTATATAGATTATAAAGATTTTGGTTATCATACGAATTTACCTACAAAAGGAAATTTTTGCATTATTCTAATACTATCTTAACCCTAAGTATGTTTATAAAAATTGTAAATTAAATTCAGGAAAGAGAGAGAACAGAGTTTTTTGCTAGATTCTTCTGATACTAGTATAGTAGAATGTATTGTATGTATTTCATTATTTGTAATAGAATAATTGAAAAGATTAGTTCCAATGAGTTTGCTCCGCTGGTTCTTCTCAGTGGACTTGCTTTGGAACCGGTGGTAGACTCAATTGACGTTCAAAAAGATACTTTGATGGTACCTACTATTATAAATATTTTTTTTTTACTTTGAATTTCACCTGTTATGTGTGGTAGTAAAATACTTATATTCATTATTAAATATAAACACAAATCAAACGCATTTATTATAAAAATGGTTATCCTTAGTAGGATTCAAAGTTAACTTACCTTGACCACCATAGGGACCATCGAAATGAATCATCAAAACACAAAATATTAATTAGTTTGTGTGATTGTTCATTGTAAGTTAGTGCAGGACTTTTTCATGGAAATAAACTTATTTTAGTGTAATCGTACTAGGTTAGGCTTACATAATATCTTACCACTTCATAGTTGAAATTAATTTCATTTCACAGACTTTATAGTACACCAAAGATGAGACTATTTTTTACTACACAGAATATATTTTACTTCCGCCGTGATGAGATTAACTCTCTGATCTTGACACTAGGAGTTTATTAAGCTTAATAACAGTTAATTCCTTCACTGACATCATGACTTTGGGTATCGTGTACAGATCCATCGATCGATGCTTTAAACCCATATGTATATTATAATAAGATTACTAATAATCGCATTTTTCGTTTCAGGTAAACACAAACTTCTTAACGTTGATCGACATCGGTATGCGGTATGTTATTGAAACATTAATCTCGTCTCAAACGGGTCGTCACCTCGAGAATGGCCTCGCGATTATTTTCCAACACATCAAAGGAGATCATTAATTCTCGGGAGACGTGTGTGCTGCGGACCTCAAGTCGTTCGATGTGATAATCCATAGCCTAATCAAGTGATAGACAAGCGGATAATTTTCGTTATTTATGTTACTTATGATATAACACTCCTTCAGCTACGGAAAATTTTAGGTCCAGTCGCAAATTTATAGGCCAGATTTTGGTACCGTAGGTCATTACGAAAAGAACGTAATGGTTGAACACGATCTCCGCGCAGTGGCCGATCCGCCGCCGGTCGGTAGTTGGTCGTCTTGGCGTATTGAATTGAAGACCTTTGTTCAGTGGACGGATAAGATGCTGCGATATCTACGTGATAAGAAGTAGAGATAGATCTACAGTTCACCTATACAGAGTAATAATGATGAAGGTTTGAATTGAAAAAATGGTAACTTAGCTTTCAGACTTTCGAGTGTCTTGGCGTTTATTGAAAAAGCACGGAAAAATGTTGATAATAATGATAATAAAATCCAAGTAGATTATAAGAAAATAGGAAAAACTCGTATCGCTCTATTTAATTCGTTAGTCTATGACCTAATCTTACGCCATGAAATCCGTCGCATATCGACGCGGACGCCCGACTACCGCGCTAACTGTTGACTCTCAACTGGAACTGCCAATTTAGATTCAGATTCGCCTAATTGGTCCGACTCGTGCCAGATATAAATATTGAAGGTTTTTAAAAAGGGAACCGTGTAGGGTTCAGATAGAAGGGTGATCGTGCGATGGAAAGGGTTGCTTTTAGAAAATGTTGTACGTGAATTGAATCAGATCGCTTTCATACGAAATGAAATTTTCATTTTACACGGAGTAACAAAAAACCTATCCGATACTCTTTCTGAATATCGCACCACTGTAAAGGGCACATAGAATGGGTAATGTTCAAGAACATTTTCAATGAAAGCGGTAATAACTTATGGGTAAAAAAAAATGAAATATTTTAACCATGTAGGAAGGATGCTATGTCGCCAGAATACTATTATACTGCTAATTTCTCTCAAAAATCGCTTCTTTTTTTAAAACTTATCCGTTTGCGTATCTAACTACATAAAATTTATACAAAATATAAAGTTGCAAAAATATAGCTATTTATTTTAAAGTACTGAAACCTTATTTTGTAAGAGTAGAAGTGCAGCCAGTTAGCTGTATCCAGTACTTGGAGAGGTCAAGAAGTCAGAACGCCGGCGTATAAAGTAAATTGTCGATAAATAGGAGCAAATATTTTTTGTTCCATTTTCAACGCGTTTTTATTAACAGTTCCTCTTTATTTCATAAAATGATTTTTACATCTAAACGTACATTTAAAATTGCTTTTTGCCATTCTGTATTTAACTAGACAATTGAATATTATTTACTTTGTTCTTCACCTTTTCGGGGCTCGATATTTTAGCATTATCTACAAATGTATTGTTAACGAAGAACGAAATTGGAACACATATTAAATACCCTGTTTTAAATAGTTTTAGAAGTGAATATGTTTATTTAAAATTGTAGAACTAGTTATTAATGTTATTTATTATGGACATTTCTATTTTGTAACTAATTTTTGCCAATTGACATCTTACCTGATCGTACACGTCAATCTTGAAGACTTCTTACTAAAATATCTTGGTGACATGAACCCAATCACAAATAGAAAAAACTTGAACTATACAAGTCTGCATTATTTTGACCATAAAGTACTACTATGGTGACTGTACACTCGCCCCGAATGGTCCGAGGTAGGGTGAGCGTAAGAGTGTAAAACGTAGCTGGTAGCGCTCGCCGCCTCGGGCTTTTTTATAAGATAAGGCAGACCCAGAGGTATCTGGCGAGAATATACAGTCGCCATTAGACATGCGCAATTACATATTAAAATTTTGAAAGTACTTCTCAACTTCAACAAATACGTCTCAATTTTGATGAGCATACGAGATGATATGAGAATTATTTTTTGTAAGAGTTATACCGCTACGAGTATAAACCATAACAGTAATGCTACGGGGTACAGCTATGAGTATAATAATAATATCTATAGACGCTTATTACACCACGTCAGGGTTGTCCTTGGTAGTAAGATTCCGAAGAGCTTGTGTTACGGGTAACACATACCGGAAATACATATATTTAACATTTTTATTATATGATACACATATTTAATACACTTCCATGACTGAGAAACTTTTTGTTCCCTGGCGGGATCCGAACCCGCTACCTTCCGACTCGAGCACCAACGCGCTAACCACTGAACCTCTGAGGTCGTCAATAATACAATTGTAATTACAGTTTTGAGATAATAAAAACCAATACGCCACACAAATTGAGAAGTCACTTAAAACAGCGTTCTTATAAAAAGTTTAATACAGTCCGTACGAACATAATCAAATATGAACGATATATCTGTTACTTTATTCGTTCGGACAATGTTGTAAATTCAAACCAACACAGCGTCGTAAAGTCGCAGCGCTCACCCACTCATGAATACTTTAATTCGGTTCTCTATAAATGCCTAAGTAGTAGGCAAGATTACACGGCCATAACCCCCGGGTATTGAACATCCAAACAAAATTGTAATTTCGTGCGGTCCACCGGTGAAATATTGGACTTTAAAGTCCATAATACAAGGCTATTCGATCCAAAATATCGGAAAATATCTTTGAATAAAGCCTATGTATATCGCCAGAAAATTCTTCTATTATGTCTTGTTTCACTATTCGGAATAAGACATGTCTCGAAATCTCAATAGAAATAATCCTTTTACGAATTAAGGTTTAAAATCAAGAGCAAAAGCTAATAAAGCAGTTAATACTAATATAGCACTAATTAAGCACTTTCGATTAAAAAGTGTTAGCCAATTAAAGGTAATAGAATTATATGGTAAAAAATAATAAATACTAATAATAATATATTTAATATGTAAACATATAATGCATGCAAAAAAACGCAACATCTAAGATTAATATGTTATTTGTGTAATCTGTTTAACCCCGATAAAAGCGCGTCGATTCATTTCTCTCGTAAGAGAAAGACACGCTTACCTAAACGCAGACAAACATGGTTCACGATGAAACCAATCTTACTTAATAACGTCGTTATTCCCAGAGTTAGACAGGTCAAGTACCTGGGGGTCACCCTTGACAGGTCGATGTCGTTTAGACCACACATCGCCGCGATTTCTAAAAAAGCCCGTTTCGTCAGTAGTAGACTGTACTTCCTCATAAACAAAAAGAGCAAAATGCCCCTCAGGCACAAGCTCACCCTCTATAAATCATGTATCCGCCCCATCATGTCATACTCCTGTGTGGCATTCGCGCATGTGCCTCAGTATAGACTCAGAGGCCTCCAAACGATCCAAAATAAATTCTTACGTATGGCAACCGGTTGCCCGTGGTACGTAAGAAACATCGACCTACACCGCGACCTCAGACTAGATTCGATTAGGGGCCATTTCAAAGCGATGTCAGAACGTCACTTCGAAAAGGCACTTCTCCACCCGAACCCACTCGTCGTGAGTGCGGCAAACTACACCCCCGATAGCTTAGCACCTAATAAGTCTAGGTTACCTAAGAATGTCATAACCGATCCTGTTGATAAAATCACAGAACTGTTAAAGCGCGACGCTGAAGCGCGACGTAAGCTACAACACACACTCAGACATAACACAGCCGGTGTTAGGCACACATTCACACCGCATGGGCCCCGGGGTCGTATGCGACGTCGAACCCTACACTCCGTTGACCAGTTGATCCGGATCAACCGCGACAGCATAGGCTCAGATCAGCTACGAGTCGACACCAATATAGACCGTGTAATCACCGATAGCACTCTGCTATCGGCAGCTTGCTCGGGTCCCGCGCTTGACCCGCCTCCCCCGCTACCGGGGGAGGGGAGGGCCGGCCCTCACGATAGGTTTCTAACGTCACCCGTTCCAAACCAGTCGACCGTAGCTGACCAAGTTAGGTACAAACCCGACGCCATGAACATGGCGGGGGGCAACCCCCCAAATTTTTAACGTCATAGGATGATCCAACCGGATCACCCCATTTCCGATGACGCATAACGGTCACTAGGACCATTAGCATAGATCCAACCGAAAAAAAAAAAAAAAAAAAAAAAAAGTGTAATCTGTATATACCTAGTAATTTTACAGTTTTAGGTTCATATAGCAAGAACACATAAACAATAAGTAAACAGTAGCGCGTTTTAGCTTGTCATTAACGTTAAAAATATCGCTAACTAGTGGCTGTAAAGTTGAAGGGTCGAGTAGGACGCGTGGAGCCTTCTCACAAAGCACTCGACTCGACCGGGAGACCTTTAAGTCTCTTTATAAGCCAGCTCGCGGCACCTACACTTTTGTTCTCTACCTACCTACCAACTATAAGTATTCATTTACATTTTTTTCATGAGAATTTTAATTGAATATTGTGATATATTATAGCAATTTTATTACGTGGGTGTTCGTTTAAGTTTCTTTATTCGTATCTTCTTATCATTTAATTAAAATCTATTTTCAAAACACAGAATTTTACGATAATAATTAGTATATCATCATCATCAGCCTTTATCCGTCCACTGCTGAACATAGGCCTCCCTCAATGAACGCCAAGACGACCGATCCCTTGCTACTCGTATACATATTAGTATATACTTACAAAAAAATAATTTGAATCGACTGTATAATACGAACCTAATAAAAGACTAAAGTTATTATGTCTTACTCTTTCAAGTGTACCTATGTCTAAATCACCAAGTAAAAAAACCTAAAAGTTATTGGCATCGTTCAAAAGGAACTATTTCATACGTAAGAATATTCTCGGAATGTAATATAAATATATTCGAATGAATGATATCCGTAAACCTATATCAACTAGACTATAATATGAATCGATATACACCTCAAAAATCCCTAAAAAATTGGTAATTTTAAGACATATAATAGGTGATGAAACAAACACACCAACATACATAGTATATTAAAAACATGACCCTTTCGCCTCTGTCATAGTCGGGTAAAAAGTTTACACGAAAATAATCCCAAAAATAATTGTGTTGAGTATACACGCGTTAAAAATTCACGAACACCGGATATAGGTCGGCCGTACAAGGCGGGTCACTATACCCGTATAAAAAATTTAAATTGCCATTTCAGTTTGAAAACAATTGTTTATACTATCCGCATTGCTGTCAGCCATATTGTAAACTGTTACACGATTTATACATCGGTAATAAAATAGAAACTGCCTTCAATTAGTATGTTTTTTGATTTAATTGTATATCTTTAACGATTTGCTTATTATTTTGCTTATTGGACCGGCATGACATTGGCAATTTGAACGGAAGGTTTTAACAAATAATACTGATGTAAAGTGGCAGCTCTACTGTCGCGTTTTAGAAGGGCAACACATCTGCATAGTCTATGCTTGTGTGGACGTCTACGGGCGTCTCGTCGTTAGCCACCACAAGGTTCCGACAGTTCGGTTGCCTTCCTGTGACATAATGAAAATGAAAATGATGAAGTCAATTGTATTATCACACTACAAGTTGAATAAATGATCATTATGAAATATCATTAAAGTCGTGTGCATCGCACTGATGTACCGTAATTCAAGTATATGTACTGTATATGCTACGTACATTCTATATAACATCTAGGCAATGCATAGAATATCTGGGGCTTCTAGGTAATATGTATGAAATGTTATGAATATTATTGTCCATTACATGCTCTAACTAGGTTCTACCTAGGAATAGGTACTATTCCTTGAAATAGTATAGAGTTCCTGCTAGTCCACCGACCATATTATGTTGAATAAATAGATTTAAATCTATACTTATGAATGTCAACCAGCCACTATTTTATGCATTACCTATGTGTTGTAAAGAATACCTGAATTGTACAGATTGCCGGTAGCATAGTATGTATGGACGGGTTCACAATAGCGATTCTCTATTGGCGCGGCTTGTTTATGTCAGGTCTCATGCATATTTATCGTGTTTGGACATATTTCATATGAGGCTAATTTTATCGTATCCTATAATACGGTCATTTACATTACAATGATGTGGTGGATCATTATAACCGTCAAATCGTGCCCATTCAGGTTATACATGGTGTTAAGTTCAACGAACACAGCACATTCTTCATTCAAGCATTATACCTAATCCGTTGTCAACTAACATCGTAAATGGTGTATTTTGGAAGCTTATTGGGTCAACGACATTCGATTTGTGTAACCAGGCTATTGCAATCGTAATACTAAGTATTTGTGTTATGGCACAAACTATTATTTCTCAAATTAATAGGCATAACATAAGGAAAACATGTTATTATGCAGATTAATAATATATTTGAAGTAAAGATGTGAATAGAAATGTGTTTTACGCCATAAATATACAAGTAAACCATATTCTCTTCATCTTATATATTAAAATATAAATTAAAATGTATACGCAGCAGCGCTGCTGTTAAAAGCAAATCCTGATGTTTCAAGGCACTAAGCTGAAAAAAGTTGTATTTTTATGACGGACCCACGTATTGCGTTTTCGTTTATATTAAACGCAAAAACATTTTCTTATAAAGGGTTTTGCTTATTATTAACGCGCTCGCCGAGATTTTCATTCAGCTTTATTATAGCTTTAGACTTTAACGCATAAATTAAATTTTATATGAGATTTCCATATAAGACGTACATAAACGAATTTATAATACTTTTTTCACTGTACTAATTCTATGGGCACTAAATTATTATTAAATATAGTAGATTTATATGCGATTACTATTATTTTATTATTTATCAATTTATCTATTATATTTAAGAGGTAATGTCATGCTGTTTGGAAACCGAATTAGGCTGGCATGACCGGGGTGGTACCTCTCGCTCACATAATACCGGCGTAAAGTGACAGTTATGCTGTCGCGTCTCGTGCGGCTTGTGAGTTTCTGATTGCCCATTGGGGGATAAATAAAAGGAAGGCAATGCATCTGCATAACCTGTGGATATTAATTGGCGTCGATAGTCGCCAAAATGCTATAAAAAAATCGATGTCCGTGCAGCGGCCGGTCCGTGTTGGATGCGAGTTTCAAGGGATCGGCCGTCTTACCGTTCATTGAAGGAGACCTATGTTCCCAGGAAGTGGACGGATAAATGCTGACGATAATGATGATGATGATGATGATAGATTTATATTAAGTATTAAAATACACAAGGCTTTTTCATATATTATAAACTAGCTGATTATTAAGCTATAGTAAAATATAATGAAAAACTTTTGTCTAAAATAATTAATTGCCTTCGTCAGTAAAAAGGATGATAAATGCAAATAAATGTCAACTGATTGGAGCTTATCGGAAGATAGCGGGCTCATACAAATCCTTTAAATCCATTTTATCAGCATTAATATTAGTAATATATAATGTATAATACTTGGAATTTAAAGTCATATCATCATTATATTATCATATTAACCAAATTACAAAATTCTATCCAGAATTAATTTAATGTGTATGAAGAAAACATATTAGTAAAAGTAATCACGTTTTTATTAGCATTGGCTACAGAGATTTTCTAAGTTAATTTGACAAGTATTAAGATTGGTAAGAGCCGATTACATGCATTGCGCTGTTCGTAATAAACCGTACCGTAAGCGAGCTTCGCAAACACTTGCCAATTAGACGCCGGAATGTCTGACGCAAAGTATACGGCCGTCGTTATCCCAATTCACCTAAAATTAGCCCAAAGACGGAATGTACTACAGGAATTTGTGTATTTCAGAGGCGATTTAAGTTTAGTCAAATTTGATCGTTAAACAATCTGATACTTTTCAGCTTGAATCTCGTAGGTGAACCCACTTGAATGTAGTGGTCAGTATTTTGAGGTCTTAAGATCAAAAGATTTTACCCGATGTCTGTAATTATCTAATCTACATACTACTTATATTTACCCTTTCACACAAAAAGTAGTAAAACACTTTTAATGAAAATTCACAATAATAGCTATAGCTATACATCAGAATAACATCGCTTAATTTTTTTAAGATTATGTGTGAATTGTTCAAAATGTAATTCTGCCACAGGCACCAGCTGTTAATAATACTGTGATGAATTTGATTTACCATTGCACCCATCACTTGTACAAAGATAATTCGCTTCTATAATACGGGCACTACTTCCTCAATTTCCTCAAAATGTAATATAAAATTACTACTACCAAAACAATAACTTCCTTTAACCACTAATATAAATATATTTCTGCTTCATCTTTAAATATTTTAAACATAATCATATTTCATATATTCAACGTTATATGGTTTGACCGAAAAGAAAATTTACTTTACGTACCCTTAATTTAAAATAAATAATTAACTTTTATTTTACATCAATGTAATTTTATAGGGCGGAATATTTCTTTCGAGATATTTAGCTAAACGTTCTTTGAATAAAATTAAGTAACATTAACGTAAAAAGGAGACTGTCCCCAATAAGACGGCCGAGGATTCTCCCCAGGGATAAGAAGTCCTAGCAATTGCGTTAACTTGATGAAATTTCAACGCTTTAATTTTATTTGTACACAAGGCATTTAAGGTGGTATTTATTTTTCAATGTTTCCTTTTATATTTGGAGATGTATTTTAAAATAAATATAATAAAATAAGAATTGATAAAAATTGTGTCTGTTTCTGAACTAAATATGCTTTATACTAATATAATAATATTGTTTTGTTTAGTTTGAAAGTTACCCTTTAACGAATAATTGCTGAATGGATTTTAATGAAACTTTACAATAATATTTATGATACATAAAAATTGAAAGTACGAAGGTGAAGCTGCGAGTTGCTTCTAGTATTATATAAAAACTACTAAATTTGGTTTTTCTTCATCAGAGAATTTCTTAGTGGATGTCAATTTTACTTTGCTCTACGTCTAAAATATAATAAAAGAAAAAAATATAGGACGAAATGTCAAGGTTTACTCCAAAGTCTGGTGTAATGGCTTCACGCACTCTAAATGTTAGAAGTTTTTAAGAGCTTTCCAGGGTAGGTGGATATGACGGGCAGACCATTCCGTCAAATAGTGGTTTTATCGTCAATATAACACTACGTTACACGCGTCTCCTGGAGACGAGGAATACATTTAGTAATAGGACCGTTGCTTAATATATTTTTATATGCATTGCATCTTTTTGCAAAGGCCTGATTGATTTTTCATGAATATTTGGCGCATGGAAATCTTACAAAATATTATTTGTGTAAATAATATTATAAATTAATATGTGTTACCTATAATAATTATTCTTCACGTAAAGGTTATGTTCCCACTACTTTGAATTAATATGGAGTAATAGAGTAAGAATTAATATGCAGCAAATGTCACGAATCAAATTTGATTCTTATTTCGACTCTCGTTGCTGGCTGGTTGGCTATTAACACGCGACATTCAATTTTGCCTCCCACTTTGTAAAAAACCACTCAACAGATAACGATAGGTGAAAAATATGCAAGAAGACCGTTTTCACATAGAGTGCACCATTTATATTCGTATATGTAAAAAGTAATTAGCATTAGTATGTCGGTGGGATACAAGTACAGTCCCGCGGGGTAGGACCATCTCGTGTGAATGATGCCGAGTGTTCCGAGCCGCGTTGTTAAAACTCAAGCTGTGTTGAGTCGCGCGCGCTAATTGTGCTCTAGGTGGAGTATAACAACCCCCCCTTACCCGCTCCCTCCCCGTGCTCCTCCCACCTCTACCTAGTGCTCTACACTCCTTGTTTCGGAGCCTCATTGTATGTGGAAAAAACTTGTAACTGTTGACATTGAGCTCATGCGCCATGTAGCGTGGCTCGAAAAGAGTACTGCGTCTTTTTAATTCTGTTTTCTTGTTTTTGTTATCACCTCGTTAGCTGTGTTTATTCACAGTTCTCATGTATAATTTATGTTTACAAATGGAGTTTTTACGATTCTTTACATAAAAGCTGTGGCTTATGAATGATTATGTTATGATATATTGCACTCTATTTCTGTAGAATTTCTCGGTTTGTCCCTTTCATTGGCATTGCTAGCCTTTCTAAGGAATATAATATTTCTTTCGTTAATTAGTCAGTGACGTTGAAATTAAAATATATTTCCTTTGGCGAATGCGACTAATAAAGTATTGTAGTAGTCGAAGTAGAAATCCACCGGTAGGAAAAAATGTTCCTTGTGTTGCACACCTGTTTGCTTTGAAGTAGTCAAAACTTAATTTATTTGGGCTCATCTGATAAATTGTCTAGATAAGCTTCAAGGTAATTGTTGGTTCTTGATACATTTATAACTTTGAAAACCGGTGGCCACGACAATTAATATTCCAAAAGATTTTAGTACTATTAGCAATTGTAACTTAAGTGAATAATGTTTGGATAAACTTTTGTAAATAACAATAATTAGCAAACTGTATTCCGCCGATGAGCAGAGTGTTGCCATTTATTGGAGTTGGCGCGAGCAAAAAGGTTGATAGCAAAACTAATAAACGCCGAACAAGTATTGCCAGTTTAATCGCAGCTGCACAAAACGCGTACGACAAAACCAACCTCGGATCCGAACCACAACAACCGTGCCCAAGTTTAATTCAATCGCTGTGCCTCACTGAGCGTCGGGGTGGGATTGTGGGTGACTGGGAGGATGTGCACGGGGAGCGGGGTGGGGGGAGTTCGCGAGACGGTGTTAATTACTACTCGTGCGGCAAGCCACATATCGCTAACTTTGGCGCCTAACGTGAGCATTTCACAACAAATTTATATCCTTTATTTTATTCCTAAGCTTTCAATTTTGCTTATTAAATGTTGATTTGTATGTATTACTAGTCTTTAGCTGGTATCGCACGAATTGATTTTAATTTACTAAGGAATAATTTGATAGCGTACGCACTTTAGAGTCAATATATCTTCTTGTTAACTTTTATAGCTATTTAGTTTAGGATCGAACCCGACCTCTCGCTCAAGGGAGCCAAGCTACGAACTAGACCATCGTAGCTCTAATCTCAAAGCATCATACATGCTGAGTGATGCAAAAAAAAAACTGCTTCGAAAAAACTTTACGAAGTGTTACATTGTTCAATGATTATTTCAATATCAGTCGATGTTTAAAAGCGGTGAAATCTATAAAAATATCTTTTTTTAATAATACGAACTACAAATATTATTAAAAATAAAATTGAATAGATGCTAAAGTAAAAGAAAATAATAATCCACAAACTCTATTATTATCCGATTTTACATTCACGTGTAGTTTACATTCACAAGTATAAAACAAAACATTTACCGTCTACATTTACATCTGGGAGCACGGTCGGCGATCAGTTCAGCCTCCGAATTGTTTTTATTAACTTGTTCCTGAGAGAACTTTACGTACTTTCAAAATATTTAATGAAATGATTAAATTTGGAATTTTTGTTCGTACATAAATTTCTGTTTGTTTTATTTAATAGAAAAAGGTTGAATGGAAAATATGTCTAAACAGAATAGATAAAGAGATATGAAAATTCTCGTCTTTTACAAATAACTCTTTTATACTAGATTGTCATGATAGATGTTTAATAATAATTGTAACGTACTTAAGTACAACAACAAAGTCGATGACCTTAGGCAAAACTACCATACTTATTAGCGTACAAACGTTACCCAAAAACGAAATGAACCTATGATAAGGTTTTAATAATGAATATGTCAAAACAAGCTATACCCAATACAGGAAACCCACAAGCCGAAATTTATATGCAAATAATTCTAAACTGTATTCGCATTGACTCGCTCAGAACACAATTGCGTGAACAATTTCGTAACTTAGATTCAATAAGATGATTTGTTCAACTTACGTTATATCCCATACAACAAACAGATCGATGGAATGCACGGAATTGTAATATGAGTTAAGCGGGTGCGATTTCAATTTGAATGTTCTGCTCGCTTACGACGCCTGCCTCAGATGCCTTCACATTCCAAACTCTTGCTCCAAGACTGCGAACTTGACTTACATAAGAATAGAACATACGCTGAGGAAACTGTAAGGAGAATCATATTATGCTTTAAACAGATCTGGTTTTGGCGCTTAGTACTTATACTTAAATATAATTCCTATTAATACTTAAATATATTAATAGGAAGGATGCGCTTGGAGCCGCGGGACCTACGTTCATGGGCCAGCAAAAAAAATAAGATACCTAATACTTTTTGTTTGTATATTTGCTTTCAGCTGAAGATGCTTTATTTTGGAAAAATAGGATAAAACTAAAGTAGCAACACATTTATGTCCCGCTGCTGGGCACGGGTCTCCTCCACGAAAATAGTTAATAGGGCCATAGTTCACCGATACACAGGCCCAATGCGGGTTGGTGAACTTTACGCGCCTTCAAAGACTTTCAATCTCATCAGGCAATCAGGTTTCCTCGCGATGTTTTCCTTAACCGGTAAGCGAGCACCAGTCTCGTGATAGGATGCTCTTAGAAATTTATTAAAACGCATTTCAAGGTACACGGGAGTCAGGATTGAACCCCGACCTGCTCGCACAAGAGACCGAGTTCATACCCACTGGACTAAAGTCACAAAATAATAAAGCCTACAGGAAATATAACTATTAGTATCGAGACTATCAATTTTTTGTCCTAGACGGTTCTAGAATGCCGGAATCCCTTAGATGTGATGAATGGCCCAAATACAAGACCTCGTATATGTGTACGAGGCGACGTTGTACATTAAACGATACTTATCCATAATTAATTATTATATTTATCACTCTAGTGAAACTAAGATGAGATATTTATGTTACAAATGACTAACCAGTCAAAATTTTAAGCGCACTTGGTGTAATAGGCTCTTAGGATCGATATTGGCCGGGTGGTCTGTAAGTCCATCGACATAAATTCGCATTAGTGCCAACTCTGGTCGACTTTGCCGGAGTTTGCGGCGTGCTTATTGTTAGTGCCTGGTATCGCCTTTTCATCGTCCCTTTCCTTCTTCTTGTTTTTATGTTTGTTGTCTCTTTTATTTTTAGTTTTGTATATTCTTTTTTCAAAGAGCATAGCATGTTTCCAGATCAAAAGTAAGTCTAAGATTCTACACGGCTCTCAAAATGTTACGACGAATTACTGTGCCGTAGCCAGGTCAAAAAGTAATGAATACATTTGATACTGTAATATATAGCAGATCCGTAAATAGGGCGGTGCTACCGGTGCCCAGGCACAGGGCGTAGACTCTGGGGGGCGCAAGAATGGCCAGACCAGGCAGGACTATTATTTTTTTCAATTTGCTAAGGGCGCAGTTATAGAAGCTCGCACAGGGCGCAAAAATTGGCTATTTACGGCTCTGATATATAATTACAATTCTCTTGACACAAACTTCATTTGACCTCAAGCTACAGATACGATCGTAGTCTCTGTTGAGGGAAACCTTATTCCAACAGTAAAATATCGTACCGACGACGATGATTGCTTTGATTGAAGTGTCATAAATGTCAATGATGTTATCTTTGGCCTCAATTTGAGAGACAATAAATATGACAAGACAGTCTGTCAGCTTGAAATTAAGTGAGTTTGTTGAGTGTAAACAGGGATAATCCTTGGCTTGACTATGATTAGCATATCGCGGGAGTCGGCGTTCGTTCCCGAGGGGCATCTGCAATTTAAATCAGTGCCTCTGTTGAGTCGGGCCGGCTTCTTAGCGTACTAAGAGTTTTCGAATATCTACGACTCAATGATTCGGGGTTCGATTTTACGCTTGTATACGCTGATTATGTTCTCGTCAATTGCAAGATTGGGGTTAGAAGAATGTTGTTGATTTATAAAAGATTCTTTTTTTTGGCTATCATCATCATTATCAGCCTATATCCTTCCACTGCTGAACATATGCCTCTCTCTATGAACGCCAACACGACAGATCCCTTGCCACTCGCATTCAACCTGCTACTGCACGGAGACCGTCTCCCAATCTAGTTAATTGTCGATTTTTTGGCTATACAAGAAGCAAACTTCTTTTTGTTTTTAAACGGAAGAAACATTTGGTATAGCTTATGTTCCACGACGTCTACATATTATACTAGATATATTATTTTTCTTATCTAGTTCTGGCATACCAAACCTAAAGTTGTTTCTTAATACTAAGTTTTAATAACAATATTTCACTCTGATACAACGCCGAGATGCATGTCGCTGGCAATTACATGTCTCATTCATTTGCTCCTAGGATTTTCTACCATCCAAACCATTCCTATCCTCTTAACATCATCCAGTCGTTGCAATGTTATATTCAACTATTCGTTACAATCACAACAATAATTGTCATCGCCATCAGTTTATTGTCTATCGTTCCACATAATTTCCAACAAACAAATATAATATTAATATCTCTGCTTGATATATCCTCAGTGTTTCTCAATTTATTGTCTATACGCAGTACTTCGGTGCTGTTTATACATTTTATTGCTGCGAAAGAGATTGGATTGAGAGGAGTGTTTGCTGCGAGTGTAAATATTGTGTGCTATGTATTTTATAGAAGTTCCGAAGCTGTAGAGATTACGGCCATCAATCAGATCGTCTGGGTTGTTGAGGTACCTCTTTGCAAGTGCTCAATATATAAGCTATGGGCGATTTTTTCTCACCAAAAACCATTTTTAATATGAATGTGTTTCTAAGAATCTCACCACCCATGAAAAGGTATTTGATTTTAACAATAATTAATTCTTATCTTACTCTGTAATAGAATATGAGTGGAGTCGTAAATTGTTTAGTTAAATTTAGTCGTAGGTTTAGATAGCCGCAAGTATCTATACAAATATTATATTTGCAAAAACTTAATAGCTATTAAAAATAATTGCTATGCTAAGCTTGTCGGGTATAATGTTTTCCTTCAAAGTTTCTGATGTTCAAAATATAATGTAATTTTATTCCATTTCATTTGCAATGATTTTCATTCATGAATCATGTCAGAACACTCTTTCTTTACTTTTCTTTTAATGAGGTATAATAATTTGTATTCGATAAAAACCCGGGCTTGTACATTCTACCAAGTCGTATGTCTCGTGCTAGAGTGGTGAAATATCACCGGAGATATAGACGTCGAGTTGTGAAATTCCTCCCCATTCTGTAGACGGGTATAAAGAATTTAATCGCCAGACTTTTTATTATTCCTTCGTTCTTCCCTATTTTCTTAGAATGTCAATTGTATTCGTATACCTTATAACAAATCATATAATATCTTGAATTATATCATATATGACAAATAAATAAGTATATATCATGTTTTAGCATATAAATTGCTGCTTTCGAGAAAATTCGTATTTATATATACTAAGTATAATTTTATTTTATTTTATTTGTTTTTATTTTTATTTATTTATTTATTTATTTATTTTAATTATGGAAAGTTAAGCTTGATAGACTTGAACTTTCATAAGAACTATGCTAGTATTCGTTTTTTATTATTTTGCAACGTTTTGTTAGTTGATATCCTTATAAAATATGCTTTATTATTGTTCAATACTGAAAAATGTTATAATTCCTCATTGAAAAACTGAAATTTAAAAAAGATTTTTTTAATCACACTTTTTACTCTTTTATCAGCAATGTCATCACAACTTCAGCGTTATTTGATTTATGTCAAAAGTAAAGTAACAAAAATTTTTATAAGATAAGCAATACATTAAAAAACTTATCCCTGTTTATTCCTATTTATTCAAACAATATGATTGCGATTATTAAGAAACATGAATGTGTTATAAACACATGTATTGCGGTAATATTCCAATAGAGATTCATCCGACTGTGATATTGTCACTATTTATTGTGAGTAAATTCCATCAGTGTGTAGGAGTGTAAGCGTCTTTGTAAATACAACATGGATCCATTTCATAAGCCCGATTGTCAGCGTGGGTTCTGTAAGTTCCGGAGCTAAATTCAATTGAGGTTGGTAAATCTAAACCGTGCAGGAAGTTGGAGCGATCGTGTTCTCACCTGAAACCGGATTTGAATTTCAAATAAGGACAATCCCACTTGTATCACATGTTTATAGCCAATAGTTTTACGTCTAAGACCGTATCGGAACAATATACGGGCGCTTATGTTCACGCTACGGCGCCTGTGACGGTTTTTGTGTGCTTAGATTATAATCTTAGTTTATATGCGTAATATTGAGCATTTAAGTATAGAAAATTTACCAAAAAATCACCACACTTAAGAAGTTTAATTAGTCATGATATAATTATAATAATATCTTTGGACGCTTTTACATCACGTCAATTTGGCCCCGTGGTAAGTACTCGAAGAGACTTGTGTTACGGGTACCAGACAACGGAAATACATATATTTAATACTTTTTATATAATACACATATTTAATGCACATCCATGACCCAGGAACAATTAAACTTTTTTTTTGTTCCCTGGCGAGATTCGAACCCGCTACCTCCGGCTTGTGCGCCAACGCGCTAACCACTGAGCCACAGAGGTCGTCAATTTGACTTGAAGTCGAATTTAATTCAACTTGAATTCATATTCCAATCAGATTTGATTGATTTTCAATCATATTTTGCTGAGAAAATGTGCTGACACTAAGCGTGCCCACAGAATATATTATTGACTTAATAGAATTTCAATTTAAGCTACCTTAGACAGTTTAGAACTTACTCGGCACGGATCATAGACAATCTTAGCCCGAAACTTTTCCAACAGTACAAGAGTATTATATTATTATGTAGGTCTAAGCTGGAAATCCAATCTGTCATCTAAGCTTTAAATTCAAAAGCCTTTATGAAGGTTAGAATATATTATTATGCAACTAACATATTAATTCGTCTCAGATAGTGAACATAGCTCTAGCTAGAGCTTTTATTATTTGCATTGGCAGGACGATCCACTCAAAGGTAAGAATTAAATATAGCCTTTGTCATCCGGGATTTGGCCAAGAACCTCATCTATGTAAGGTCATCACAAGGTAGTATTCGGTGTAGTAATTACAAAACTTCTCTGCTCTTCTAAAACGCTTTCCAACAGCGTTTCCTCAAATAACACATCTGCATTACCAATACGTATAATTTCGTCATTATATGTCTCTCTATTGGACACACATACAACAAAATACATTACGAAAAATGTTGAAGTCATTATTCTCGCTGGATCCGAGTATATTTATATGTGTCTTCACAAAAGTAACAATCGGAATGTACTGAGGGCTATTGTTCTTGCATTCTTTGTTTGACTACCCTTAAAGTACGTCGTACTGTCATGGCGGAGCCGTGTACAGTCGTGTTAAGCAACGTGTGCATTGTTTTAATTATTATGTTATTTTTTTTAAACTACCAGCCACGATAAGTCGGTAAGTATTTGAAACATGTAAAAAGGTTTTAGTTCGCTCTTGTCGTGTGATGGAAATTGATTTTCGTTATTCAAACAATTGTTATTTGGTGGCGGTCACTCGACAAATGAATAGTAACTTTGAGTTTCGTGTGACGCGGTCGTACGTACTACATTCAAGAGTATACTCTTCATGTCAATTTATTATCAAACAAACTTTACAAAGTACTAAAGAATTGGGTGGCCTTATCGCTTAAGAGGGATTCCTTCCAGGCAAACGACGCGGGAAGGAAATGCACAAAGCGAATTCAAGTGTGCATAATATCTTGGCTGACTGCTTCGAAGAAATACTAGATTTGAATAAAAATGAAACATTATCAGATCATGAAATGTATTATAAAATGTATTTATATGTTAATGTTTTAACATTGGATATTTTTTTGAGTTTCAGTAATAATATGCATTTTCTTTAGAACTAAAATTAGCATTATAATAGTTTGAATGTTACATTACGACATATGAGTTGACCAAATAATCTAAGAATTCACAAAACTCTGTAATGGTCAGAGTACTATTATAAGACGAACACCACAACGATCTAAACGGAACAAGAAAAGCCCTTGTGGTCATAATAGCTTAGTTGAATATATACACGTTTAGTAATGATGATTTATCATCATCACTTATACTACTCTGTAACATTAATTATCGTCGGTTTTAACAATATTAGAATAGAATAGAAAATCTTTATTTCAGACACAAGTATGCCCATTATAGTTAGTTTGTTATTAAATCTCAAATTTATACATTGTATTTTTTCTAGCTTACTTTTATTAAGACTTTGACTCTATTTCACTGGGACCAAAATTTAAATATTTTCCTATAAAATAAAATTCTTCCATAATTTGATTGGCATATCAAATTCGATCTGATTGATTCTAGGTGAACACATTCAAATGAACTAAGTCTACATTTTTATTATTTATTTCATTACAGGAGATATTCACTTGTATTTTGTTTTGCAAAAGCTAAGTCTTCTCAAAATCATCACACTTATATATCGGCCAATAAATAGTTATAATGAAACAACCTTTACCGATTCTGTCTCGATTTAGTAAGATTTTTACATATCCCATGTTTAGAATACTTTACAGCTATCCACTACAATAATAATATATATCCGGTTAAGCCACGATAAAATTAAAAATACGTAAATCTTGTTTCATTATTATGAGTGAAATTCGCGCAAGCATTAGAAAACAATACAAAAATTGCTTTTAATATTTGAAAATTCCCCTAGTGAGTACCTTTTACAAAGGGGGATTACACTCTATACGATAGGTTCGAGTTTATTATATGAGTGCATAAAGATCTCACCGATTAGCTGGCTTTGTAGTGGAGTGCGATAGTGAATTTATCCATCGAACATTATTTGGGCGAACCATCGGCTAATAGCCTAATGGATCTCTCCATCAAACTCACGGCGCGTGCACGAATAGCTACATATATTTAATATTCTTTTGTTTGTACGTCAAACACACAGGTTACAAGTTATAAATATCAGTAGTGGTAATTGAAAAAAAGATATACCAATCTTAATAATATTATAAACATGAAATTTTGTGAGTATGGATGTTTCTTACTCTTTCATGTAAAAACTACTGAATGAATTTTAATGAAATTTTACAGTAATATAGCTTATACATCAGAATCACACGTAGGCTATTATTTGTCCCTGTACTCCTACGGGAATGGGAAGTACGCGGTAAAACCGCGGGGCGGCGCTAGTATTGAATGTATTCGTTATTTTTACTATATATAAGTATTATAAGTTATAACAATGCGAATGCTGTGACACCTATATTATGTGGTGCAATATGTCCCGAGCTTGTGTTTTAATAATTTATATATGTAAGTATTTATTGAGATACAATAACAAGCAACTGCTTGTCCTTAATATATAAATAACAAAAAAGAAACAAAAATTCAGATCATGATGTACGCACATATATCAACAAGAACGAATTATTGTAAAAGTACAAACTCAATGACTTGCACAATAACTCAAATAATATCGCTTAATACGTTGAAATGGTTTTGTGTTGAAAGTTGCGAATTAAATAGTGACAAGTCTCGACATGGAGGGGCAATAAAGTATTTTGATAAATTGTCTTCCTGCAGCGTCCAAGTTTGTCTGCTCTCAGACTCTCCTGTTTCGAAGTGATAAAGATGCAAAGACACTTTATCTCTAAACTTTTTCTCTCCGCGAAGCCCGACGTACCCCTTTTTAATAGAAATTAAACCAGCTGTCCGCTATTAAGATAACTGTATACCTTCTTACCGTTTAATTAAACTTAGAACGTCCATTTGGAAGTAATAAAAAATGTTACTTTAGCTCCGTAGTACGGCGGAGATTTTGCATTTCGTTAAATATTTATTTACATTATACTGTGAATGGAGAAGGCACAGGGCGGAGAGTGGTGTTAATTGTATTATTAATAGTAAACATATGGATCTATAGCGAAATATTGTATTAGATATTATGTTTATAAGGTTATAAACAACAACTTAGAAATCGTTATTGATGGATATCGGAACAAGATATTTTTATTGAACTTGTTATTTTGAATACCTTACGCAACCTTGGTCAAGGGAGGTCTCGGGATACGAACCAGGGCGGCCATTTAAAATCCTAATGGTCCACAATAAAATCCGTCATATTTGCTTCACGTGTGAAATTCGCGTAATAATAATTGAAAGCAAATACAATATTAGAAATCGTTGATAAATATTCCTTACGTCCATTGTTAT
Organism: Lycaena phlaeas; assembly: GCA_905333005.2. Classification (NCBI taxonomy): domain Eukaryota; kingdom Metazoa; phylum Arthropoda; class Insecta; order Lepidoptera; family Lycaenidae; genus Lycaena; species Lycaena phlaeas. The sequence goes on from HG995176.1 coordinate 6,837,397, forward strand.
TATTAAGCAAGCATTTCATATTTACAAGAGCCGTATAATATATAGAAGTCAGCGTATTACATGCTTTATTCTAATATATTTTTATACCATATTCATCTTAAAAAACATTATAGTTATGGGAATATATAAGAAACCATAAAAATAAATATTTCTATAATATGCTTGCCTTATTATGTTTTTCAAATTGTTTGCCTCAAAAGGTAGATTTGCAAGAAAAATACAAGGTTCTGCAACTACACTGAAAACGTTGTTTATTTAAAAAAAAATCATCACTTTCATTTTTCACATAATTCCTCTTTGAATAAATCATAATATTTTGCATTTTACCCGTATTATATAGTTCAAGTGGAGAAGTAGGAGTCGCAAGAATATATATAGTTTAATATTCTGTAAAGCGATCGCATATAGAGATAATTGTAAATCCTTTCTTTATAGTAAAGCTTGTCGACCTCTAGATCAATAGATATAGGAATTTTCATCCTTTCATTTCAATTCCATCCATTATCATATTGATAGTAAATTGTTTCTCCTATTATATCTTAATCTTACATGAAATTAGTTAAATATGATATGCGAATTTATCGAAACACAGAATGTTAATCTTGCTCTATACATAGTATACAATTAAAAAAATATCAGCATAGGTATTAAACAACGAATGGATGAATGCGATGAACTTTGAAAAAAATGATAAATTGTGCTTTTATAGTTTTTATGTTCACAAACACAAAGAGATTTATTTATAGAAATAACTCAAAAGCTTTATTATCACGTTATAAATATTAATAAAGTCGCATCTAATATTTATTCTTCATTCAAAGGCTGAACCGAGAAAAATGATATCACGCAATGCGGTGCTCGTATCGTGAAGAGCCGATCTCACCAAGGCAACCGACCGTCAACTTGAAATATAATCGCCGACATAAATCTCTAAATTATTTTCTAGTGAATGGCTTATGTATTTTCAAAGAAATTTCAATTTCAATACAACTTACCTTCCACCCTTGTGTAAGTTGTTGAGATATTTATAATCGGTAACTTTCCCCAACCGAGGCGTCGTCGAAATATCCTTTTAATGGCGGACGGAGTGTCGGGTCGTCTGCAATTTAGATTAGTCCTTTAATTAAATTAACATTATGATCCCTATCTCCGTGGAGCAGGTGGTCGACGATATTGCCCCGTTAGAAATCTTTACGCCTGTTTTGTTTCGCCTCTTTTCGTTAGACGCGGAAAATCTTGTCTTCATGGCATTTATTATATTTAAGATAATATGTATTTTACTTTTATTTTTAAATGTTTAACAAAGTGAGATAGTTTTATTTTATTTACATTTTAAATGTAAATATATTTTCATTTATATTTCGTGTAAATTTTTTATGTAACTTATACATGATCTATTATTTCTGATTTTCTTTATACTATTTTATTAGTCGAAGTGCCTACCATGACCGAAATCGTTCTGGAGCATTATCATTATTTTTGTTTTTATTGACAATATGATAATAATTAAATTAATTTCTTGGATAATATAGAAAATGGTGTCTGTGTATACGCTTCATTCAAGTTTTTTTATCAATGTATATGGTTGAAATACGTCGATAAACAAACAAACATCTTACGCTAGTTAAGGCTATGTTCTACGGTCTTGTAGCCGATTTACGTTGGTTTAATTATAACAGTAGTCACAGCGTGCGGTAAAATATTTCAAAATGCTTATTTAAAGTAGTAGATCGACCCATATAAATTTTCCAAGATACAAAGAAAGCCACTTTCTGTAATAGAAAGACCAGAAACAATTAGCAGCTCAATGGAGGTTATTATTCATTAATGTTTAGAAAATACCTTTCGATGGTTCCAGTCTGATTGCGTTAGTTTTTTCAATTTCTAAAACCGGTATTGCGGCTAGGTCGAGCGAAAAATTGCAAACACTTTGTTAGTTACACTGAAATCGAAGTTTCCGGGAAAAGAAAACAAAACATTTCCATTGAAAACTCTAAAAATATTTAAAACGAGTTAGCCCGATATTGTTAAAATATACTAAATTTATAGTTAGTTTACTTGTAAAGATAACATATGCAACATTTTCTAATATTTAGAGTTCCTTGTTAATGATATATCAATAATATAACAACTCTAAAGGAATATAGGATAATGCACGTAATATTAAGGTCTATAGACCTTAATATTACGTGCATTATCCTATATTCTTGTCGAAAGTTCTCGACGTTCCAGTATATCATAACATTCAATAATATATTGTATTGAGGAACTTGTCGCATAGTAGTCGACAACTTTTATCAAATTTATAAATCCAATAGAATTTGGATGGGCAACCGTGAGATGTTTTTATCAAAATAAACCTCCGTGTCGATTATATTACAGATAAAAGCAAAGTTATATTCTCTGCTAGAGGGTTTGATTTATTTACAAATGGGTAAAAGCGAAAGTGACTGTATGTTAGGACGACTACAGTTTTTATTTTTATTTTAAAATATTTTTAATGTATACATTATTTAAAAAAGGTGTGTGTGCGATTCACACACGATAGAAGTGAAACACATGTTAAATGCTTAAATACAAGCAAGTATTAAACAGTCTGCAATATACATACACACCGACATTTGCTCTCTCGCTCTTTTGTATTTGTGTCTCTTGCCTGTCGTTTTTTCCGTTGCATCCGGTTTGAAATCACAACGATTCTAAAGAAGTTTCACTTCAAAATATAAGAAATAAATATATATCGTAAAATATATTTGTTGCATTCATAACACACCGCGACAACAACATGATTTTAGAATTGCGCAGGTCTTATTTATTTAGTGCTTGTTCAGATACGCGGGAACCGCACAAACACATGTCAAATATGAATTTAAAGTTTTGAAATAGCCCGTTTGTCGACGCGTCGGAACGGGGCCTTAATAAAACTTTTAATATTGTATTATTTATCTACACATTGATGATAACCCTCTTATTTTTCACTCATTTACTTGTAAAAAAGAATTTGCCAATATTCTATATAAATGGAGCTTTTTATAAGCAACGGGGTAAACATAGTTCAACTTATGTTGCTGCTATATGTGCGTGCGCTTATCATTACACAACTTTAATTGTTTGTGATTATCCAGCAGATCACAAATAAGTTTAAGTTCTCTTCTCATGCAGCTAAGATCTATAGTTCTTAAACTTTACTCAGTGCCGCGCGCAGTTTAGTTGAACTATCTAAAGGGGGTTAATACAGTTAAAATGTATAACAAAATAATGTTTAATTTCCGACTCCTTGGTCCGATTATCCAATTATTATTGATTTTAAAAGGTTGTTTCCTTGTTTATTTAATCACGAGCCAACAACGTTACTTTGTTATATTTAATGCTATTATTAGTTTAACGTTAGAAAATAAGAGGAAATATTTACGATCTCGATGGTTATATAAGTTGCAAAAAAGGTGTGTGTGCGATTCACAAACGATAGGAGTTAAACACATGTTAAATGCTCAAATACAAGCAAGTATTAAACAGTCTGCAATATACATACCCTCCGACATTTGCTCTCTCGCTCTTTTGTGTTGGTGTCTCTTACCTGTCGTTTTTTCCGTTGCATCCGGTTTGAAATCACAACGATTCTAAAGAAGTTTCACTTCAAAAGACTTCTTGGTGTTCTTAATGGAAGGCTTATTTCTAGGGTGAAATGGACGAAATAGGTCTCAAGATTAGATCTTCATCCGTCCACTGCTGTATATAGCCCCCTTTAATTTTCTGTTACGCTTGCATGAATTACAGGCACAAGATACACATACACACATATATAGGGTGTAAATCATAAGTATATTTGCAGTACTAGATAGTATAGTCGTAAAATAAGCACTGTTGCTTATGATGTTACATATCCAATTATACATGATATTAGTATACCTGTATGCATCTAAATATTATAATCATCATCATCAGCAGCAACAGCAGCAGCAGATTAAACCGTCACAATTCTTTAAAAAAATATAATGAAATTAAAAATAAAAATGTAGTATTAGTAATTGAGATATAAAACATTTTATATTTATTGCTACTCAAATATGTTTGTCCACGAAAACGCACTTACGCATGGTCAACGTATCACACTACATCCGACGTTATTTATGGGACCCGCGAAAGTTGTGAATTATTGGTTCTGACATTGACGCTCCGAGAAAAATTGCCTTCCTGAAGTTTGCCGCCTAAGTTTACTGAACCAATATTATTATCGCCCCCGAAGACGCGCTGTTTGATTCCAGACCTCTTTAACATATTCCACAAGAGATTTTAAATTTCGTTTACGTTTCCATCGCGATAAAATCGAGTTTAGCGTAACAAATTATGGGATTCTACAATATTTAAGAGCGGGACATTTGAACGAATATTTTTTATTAAAATCTGTAAGATATTTTTATCTTTGATATTATTAATTTTTTTTTAATATTTTTATAATGTTTGCTTCATCGAATATCGATTATCGTCTATATACTCGTAATTTATGATTTTAACTGTTTTGTTATATATCAAGTCAAGATCAAGGTGGATAACTTTATAACGGCTGATGCGATTTTGATAGAACATATTTAGTTTTTTTTAATTAGATAGCCTTATTTAAGTGATCGCCTTAAAAAAATAAATATACTACATGTAAATCGGTATGCCTGTTTAAGAGCTACGATGCTACAGATCGCTACGCGTGAACGTCGCGGTCAAAGTTATAACACTCGCATTTTAGTCGCGGGGTTCAACCGTTTAGTATCGTTATTATTGTTCATTGACAGGGAAAATTGAAACAATTAAGACGAATTTAGACCCTTTGACTAGCATTTCTAATGTATCTTCTGTACCAGAATGAATATTACTCGTACTATCTCTATTATATCTGGGGGCACGGTAGTGCCCCCGCCAAGTCGAGCGCGAAGCAAACACTGCCGTACCATCTTTACTGGAACCATATATATTACTCGTAGTTATAATAGGCTGCCATGTTATGTGTTAGTGTGTATATCGTGTACACTTGAACGTCATTACTCCCCGAAGCAGTTAGAATTACAGCTTACTAATGAGTACGCGGCTTAGGGGATCGGTTATGATGTATTATACCTCGCGTGTTGCCGGAATGCCGCATCGTACTGCGTACACCGAAAATTATGTATCTGTTGTTCTATTTCCTTTGTTTTTGACGAGCAATTGTGATTCACGAAATTAGCCAGTGTCTAAATTTTATTGAGCTGGCAATTTCGTTTTTCCTAAGTATTTAATACTAAACTATGTTTATTAGTATTAGGAGATTTTGCGGTTTTGCTCGCGTACTCCCCATTCTCGTAGAAGTAAGGGGATTAATTATAGCCCGCGTCTTATTCTGATGTGCAGTCTATTTTTTTGTAAAGTTTCATCAAAATCCATCTAATGGTTTTTGCGTGAAAGTGCAACAACATCCAAATATCAAACCTCACAAGTTTTCGCCTTTATAATATTATTTAGATAAGCAGTGTTATGCCTGTAATTCGTTTTGGGGATGTGCTCATAATTCGGTCTGCGTTGGATGCGAGTGGCAAGGGATCGTTTGTCTTAGCGCTCATTGAGGGAGGCCTATGTTCAACAGTGGACGGATAAAGGTTGATAATGATGAAGCAGTGTTATGGTACTTAGCAAAAATATATTTTAAAAATACTAACAAGAACTTCGATAACATCTTATTTATTTTAATTTAACCAATGTCACCATCACGTGATCTATTCATGTGATTTTTTATTCGAAACGATCAAACAAAATACCTTCTTTGTCACTTATGTCTGACAGTAAAATGAAAAAAAAAATATTTTGTCTGAGTATGTATAGTATAGTATAAAAGTGGCCGTGAAATGCCTAAGTTTGACTTCCCGCGCACTTTTGCGAATAAAAGGTGTAAACGCTCTTAACCAGTACAAGATAACGGAAACAGATTTGGTGTAAGTAAATGTATACACATCCATCACCCTGGTAGACATTTATATTCATCATGCAAACAGTGGGGTTATGGCCCGTGTGAAATTGGGAATTAATTTGAATTTACACTAGTTTTCTTTAAAGTATATTATAGTGTGGTTAGACGCAGTCCATATTATGGGGAATAAAAGCAAAGGTTCATATAATATAATATTAATATTAATAATAAATAATAATAATTAAAAAAAATAATATTAATAATACAAATAATTGAACAAAGAGTCTCTCATACATAATTTGCTGCTTAAATAAATAGCAAATAGATAACAGATACATTCCTTTTTAATAATAGAAGAGTTAGTGCAGCGTTTTGTATATGAAAGCGTTTTTTATGACAAAAATGAAAATATTCAAACTTTAACGATTCGCGGTCGAATCTCGGTCGCTGCACGATTTATTTATTTTAAATCTCGTTCGGATTAGTTTTTCAATTCAGTGCAAATGTCAAAAATATTAAAACGTTTGTATGCTCAAAGTTTATCTGTGTTACCGACAGAAATTGTAGTTTGTTAGTAAGCTATATACATGAGTGTATGATAAATTCGCCGTGCAGTGCCGGAGGCGTTTCCGCTTCAGTCGCCCGTGATGCACGGCAGGGCGATCGATCGTGTGAATACACCTTTATCCGTTTTTTTTATATTTTTTTATTTATTTATAGCACGGTATTGAATGTCACCCCTGATACGTATATAAAAGCTTTTTACTACTTTTTTTATTTTAATCTTCACAGCTACTGTTATAGCGACGCAGGTAACTGAAAAGGAATCCATTAAACTTTGTTATTCTGTGTACTAATATTTAATGCTTAATGCTTTTAGCCCTTAGCACTTTATTAATGTACATTTAGAAATAAAACAAAATTTTATTATTTTCTTATTTTAATCACTTTTTTTTTAGCAAACCTTTTTTGACGACCTCTGTGGCTCGATGGTTAGCGCGTTGGCTTGAGCAGCCGGAAGTAAAGGGGTTCGGTTTCCGTCGGTTTTCTGTGTTCCTCGATCATACATGTGTATTATTTAATAAAAATCTTAGCATAGTATTAATGTATTAAATATATTTTGGTTGTCTGATACCCGTAACACAAGTTCTCCGAGAACTTAAGACGGTACCAAATTAACGTGGTGCAAAAAGCATCCATAGATATTATTATTATCTAGCAAACCACTTCTACTTAATTCAGTACAACGGTAGCATACAGTATAATCGCTATATCACCTAGGCCTAGTTAAAAAACCCAGTCGAAGCTTAATATGTATATTATATTCTCATCAGGTATTTTGTGTTAATTTAGCGTTATAATATATTAAGCGTCCATAGATATATAGCATCAATTGGCACGACTACCATTTTGCCCGGGTGGCCAAATGGCCTTTGATTTTTTATATGTGTGGACACTCTTGTCGGTTTGGTTGTTTTTAGGTCTCAATATATGAACTTAATTTGACATGTATATAGTTTTTGAGTTATTAAATTTGAGTGGTCAAAAGTGGCTCCAAATGGTACGAGTACCTAGTAAATATTATACTCCTATATATACCAGCTAAAATTTATTCTCAATATGGCGGACAGTTATTTTCTAATGATGCTACCACACTGCTGATACAAAATGTCTACTAACGTTTGTAAACATTTATTAAGTTTTTCTAACCATTTTATATAACAGCTGTATTTATCACTTAATAACGTGGTGTTAAATCATGAACTAAAACTGAAATGGTGGATTAGTAAAAATACGTTTTGTGATAAATGTGAAGTTTGCGTTTTATAACGAATGTGTTTGTTCGCTGTCGTGTTCGCTGCGGTAAATTGAAATCATTGAAGCATACTTAGGTAATGTAGTGGGACCTTTGTTGGCTTCACTTTGATTGTTCATTCATGAAATGCTTAATACCGCAGCACCGCATGCGATGCAGCAGTTATACAAAAGTTTGTGCTCACGCGATACAAATCACCCACGTTATTCTTTTTGTGCGATGAAATAGTTCTGTGTTTGAATGTTTTAACTTCATTACGTGGCAACGTTAAATTGTTTGTGGTAAACGACGCGAAATTGCTGGGTTAATCATCATTATTAGCTTATTACTATTCACGCTTGATTTAGTTTACCCGGGGAAGGAATGTAATATGCGTTTAGCGAACTCGGGGTAAGGCTAGGAACCTGCCCCGGTAGAAATGTTCCGGCGTCGGCGGGGGTGCTCCAGGTTGTCGGAGCTCCCCCATACTAGGAAGAAGCCCGGTTAGTCTTGAGCGAACCGGCCGGTCGCGGGGAGTGTCCTGTGTTAGTCAGATCCGGGATACTCCCCTTCAAGCGGCTGACGGCAACCCGCAGTGGTTTTAGTGTGGTAAACCGGTCGCCGGTAGTGGGACGAAGGCACCGGGAGTCCCACATATCTCCGGGGCCGACCCACCCCCGGGTGAATGCGCAAAGCATTTCCACTGCAAAAAAAAGGGCGCTTACGCATAGTAACTTGCGCTTTGTAGCTTATAATTTCCTACGGGCTACAGGAATACGTTGTAATACAATTCGCATTCTCGAGGTGTGATTTGATATCAAATTATATCAGAAAACAGTGAGGCATTGTAGGTTGACTATGAATATCAGATGACATCAGTAGGATCGTTGTAAGATCTTTTACGTAATCGTACACAGAAAGAGGCATGTATTTTAAAAAATATCAGTTATATATTACACTAGCAGTGCCTCGGGATTTCGCTCGCGAACTTCCAATTCCCGTGGGAATACAGGGACTAATTAGCCTTTGTGTTATTCTAATGGTTGAGCTATTTATTTTAAAATTCCACAAAATCCATTCTAATTTTTTACATTCTTTTTATTTTTATTTATTTATTTAGAAATTTTTTCTTACACACTTTCGCGTTTATAATATTAGTAGGATAAGGTACGTATAATTCAGTATTAAAAATAGAGCATTGGAAATGCAGATGATCGTCAATGCTACACTTTGGATACGGACGTCTTGATACTTGTCATGCAGCTGACGTCCATTGAGCTTGACTCGGAATAGGTAATCATCGTAAATGATTGAGCAGGTAGATTGACAATTACCAAGTTACATGGATCACACAGGAGCTACGGGTGCTCAATCAAGCTGGAGCAATCTGAGGACAAATAAGCCGGCGTCCAGTAATAACTATTTACCGTTGATATTCGGCTCTGTCTCGATATTGTCGTGAAACAATATGTGAATGTATCTTTTCACGTAACGCTTCATGAAGTTTCATTCTTTGTCGGGGCTAATAAGGTTTCACTTTGTAATAATGATACATTTATTGATGTGCTTTACGAATGACGAAAACGGCCAGTTCAAATTGTGTAAGATAACACGTCCATGTTTTGGCTATCCTGAATCGCAAAGTCTATTTAAAAGCACCAGGGATTATCTCATCTATCCCACTAACTAAATTCAAGCTTCACCAATGAATGTTCAGTATAACCATAAATTTATATGAAGCACGAAGCCCGCTACAATCGTAAAAATTAATATATTTGCAGTATATTTTGTATGATACTGTCAACTAAATTGTAGTGTATGTTGATGAGTCGTCTTGATCATTGATGGAATTTTATATAAACTGATCAAATCAAAAATATCTTTATTACGTAGGTACAACTTGTACACTTGAAATAAGTAAAAAAAAGTAGTCAATAAGAAGTAATAGTAAAAGTAAAATAATATGAAACCAAAATAAGTCCTAATCTAACTCGAGCACTGATTTTGTTTAATGTCATAAGGAGGATATGGGAGCGCTATACTTACTAACGACACCATAAACATCCGTACAACCCAAGGTTATGCAAATGCATTACTCTCCTTTTCCCTATCCCCCTCAATGGAGTACTGGGAACTTCCAAACCGCAGCAAGGCACTACACCTTACTCAATAACTAATTTTTAAAAAAATCTAGTTCCTTACCAAACGTGATTCTATGACAATGGGTGGTAAGTAGTAGTTTTCGTCGATAGACTGACATACAAACAAACGAATAACGAAGTGATCCAGAAAAAGCAGCCTTAAAATAGGAAGAAATAATCAGATATGTTGTTTTTACGACGATAAACGTCGCCGAATGTTTGGGCGGTATATTTCACGGGGGCGGGCGGAACTGCCCCGGTCACTTGGTGCACGTCGCCATTTTACACTCGGCCGCGCTCAAATCTCTGACCGGCTATTGAGTTATGTTTCATACTTGCAACACCAAATTGTATTTCATTGAATATTTTCATAGTACCATTTATTTTGTTGTGAGTTTTGTTGATTTTGTTTATGTTGTATTACATACTGAGTTAAGGTAGAGTTAAGCAAGACTCTATTTTAATGCAAGCCATGGCCAGTTGCTGTGTATTTATAAATTACATTTCAAATATTCCAGAGGTTATATATTCTATTTTTTTATATCACAAACCTTAATATTAAGTGTGAAGAACATGGGAGTGTTAATAAAATTTCTTGATGGCTTTCGATACATTTTCCCCCATAAATGAATTACATTTAAAACAATATTCATTTTCGAAGTGACGAAATAAGTTCCAATCTAAATTTAACGCTTACGCGAGTTGGAAAACGAAATGAATATTTGATCTGTGCACGGGGGCAGATAACATCTCCGTGACGATATTGCGACGAAATGGTATACCAAGTGTTCAAGCTTTATGGTGCGGTAAACGCCAATTTGTGATACATAATATAAATTACTTTAGCCAAATACTCAGACAGCTGTTTCTACTGGAATTGCCGTTATCTCACAAACGCTGTATTTTTTTCTTCGCCGAATATTATAATAACGAAGAGATTGGTCATAGTCGGACATAAGTCGGATGGAATTGATTTAGATGCTACGAAACATACTTAAATCATAACATGCATACATAAAAGTAAATTTTATATATAATATTATACTAAAAATAAGACTACCTCATATAATATTATAACGCAATTTACAAATGGGACCAATACGAAGATTCAATTTGCATAAGTAATATCGTCATCAGATCTTTCTAAACTCAAAAAATATAAAGTTCAGATATTGGAAAACATCTCTCGAGTAAACCGAGATATAATATTAAAAATGGCTGGACTAAAAATATCACGTAACGTCTATACGGGGTATTCCCGTGTGTTCGACCGGAAAATAGCCGACATAAAGGTCCGACATTCTGGTCCTGGCCGACGCTGACCGGGTACGGAAGCGATAAAATATATATGAGGGCTTCAGTGACCCTTCAAACCGAGTGCCATTATGTTCGTAAAATTTTTGACTTGTGTCACTATTACAAAAAGTCTTGTATTTGTGTTATGAAATACAATTGTAAGAGTAAGGTGATATGGTCGTCTTGGCTTTTATTGAGGAAGGCATGTGTCCAGCAGGTGGGATATATGCTGATGAAGGTGATAATATTAGTATATTGCGTAGCTTCAGTCACGATGAAATTACGTGATAGTGTTCCATAATATGCAATATATTAATAAGTAAAATTTGCACTTCAAGTTTTACTCATAAGATCAAGAAAAACAAACGTGAAACTTACGAGGTGAGACGCATAAATAAAATGCATAACAAGATGGCGGCACTGGCCGACCAATTAATCTCCATTACCCACACGCCAAATCGCGGCGCCATTACCAACTCTGTTTTATTTCATTAAATGGACCCACCGAATTAATGCGCTGAAACGTTTACAAAAGCGAAAGAATCGACAAAGAGCGGAAAGATTGAAAGATTCTATGCCCCTTTTGTGTTGGTTTGTGATAAATGTCGGAGTATTATTTAACAAAAAGAAAGACGTAAAAGTTATATGTACCCATAAAGGGAATATTTTATAAAACATGAATTGGTTCGAAGCTTTTTAATTAAAAACACAAGAGAAATATTTTTCTTTTTTTTCAAATTTGTGCCTACCAATGATGATGGCTTTTATTTGATGTTAAATTGGTTTGTTTTGGTTTCAGGTGCGAACATTGTTCGTCAGTGGACTTCCCATGGATGCGAAGCCTCGAGAGTTATATCTTCTATTTCGAGCATACGAGGTAAAAAAATTTAACATTACATTACATTATCTTAATATCAAAGATTCTTAATTTTCAAGGCCTAAATGAGTGGTATCCCAATGTAAATAAACCAATCTTAAAATGCCTAGGACTAAGCAAGTATCGGAAAAAAATCTACTCAAAAACATTCGGAAAATTTTAACCTTTAGGATAACATGAGACAGATTGATCAACATTCTTTTTATTCGGTTATCAAATCACCTTTCACCATTCCCCCAAACAAAATTTAGCAGAGTGTGTTAGTGATGTAGGTATTTTAAAGAGAATAATAAGAAGAGAGTAATCCTAATAAATATGATTGTAAAATTTCTTCACGAAACTCTGTAATAATAATGTTAATATAAAGTTACGAAAAGTAAAAGTTGCTTTGAAATTTATAAAATAACATCACCGAATTCCCAGAAGCATAATATCATTATAACGAAAAAAATATTTGTATCTATTTCCACAGTAATAGTAAAGTCTTATCACCTCATTAGAGGGGACCGTTCGTAAAATAAAATTGAATAATCACATTATCAAATTCTTCATTTCAAATTCACCCTTCTATTAAATATATTTCACTTACGACGATGCGTATAATGGAAACCTTTTTTTCGAAATTAAATGTAAACACGCGACGCCCCGTCTTAAACCCACTTCTAATCCATTCATCTTCATAATAAATTCATAGATTACCATGTTACGTTTCTAAAAGCTTTCCATTTATAAAGATACCATTTTCATATTTTTTACTTTAAGGCTTTTGTATCAACTTGTTTATTCATAAACATTAAGTTAATATTATAATGAAGAGTGATTTATGCCAATATGTTTATACCGTAATATTTTCCCTGTAATAGACCGGGGATTCCTTCGCGAGTGCATGTCGGAAATTTCCTCGATAAAGAAAATAATACACTGCGTCGTCGCTCTAGACACGCAACTCGAGAGATCTCGATTTGGATTACTGCGCCGTAAATATCAAATGTCATGACCCGATATGTAATATTCGTATTGAATCGATTCTGTCTACCGATAAGGGGATTACACTCGATTCTGGGCTGGTACGGCTGGTACCGTAGCCATCAAAGTGCCTAAAGCTAAAGTGAGGGGGTGGCTTTATATTTCGCGTGCCTTGACGGTGCCTGGCACAATCGTAATCTGTTTTATGATTAACGAGTTTTGTTCAGAAACCAAAAGACTGTGTCATGATGATACTGACAGCTGGATTGAAATTGGGCGCCATATAAAAAACGTTTTACTGAGCGCCAAATAATGACGGCAATAAGAATTGATTTCCAAATGATATTTCGAAATTGGCGTTCCTGTTCGCGTGTTGTCATTGTCGTGTTCCAACAATGGCGGATATAATGACGATGTCAACGCAACCTTTGCTAATGTCTATTGACGTCATACCAACAATAATAATAAAGAATATCATTCTTCAATTTATTTCGACATAATATTATATATTATTTGTCGTCGCAAAATAATTAATATATGGGATTTTTATTTGGTTTTCGTTGAAATAGGATTGTGTTTGCTTTACAATTCTGTCCTTTTGTTATTATTTAGACAAATAGTTATTTCAAGACAAACAAAAATATATTATAAGAATATTTGGTAAACAAATTATTATGTCGCATATAAAGGTCTTAAGCCCTTATTATGTTTTTTTAATAATAGAATCACTTTCTTTTCATATATTTTAGCAATTTGAGGAATATGCGTATTAACCTACCCATAAATACTTATTTTTATAAATATTTATATGTTTTATTTGCCTCCAGGGATACGAAGGCTCGCTGTTGAAAGTCACCAGCAAGAATGGGAAAACAGCATCCGTAAGTACATTCAGAACATTAGCCACTAAAGAATTGATTTGTTTCCGTTAACATCTACACACGGTGAGACTTTCTGCGCAAATGAAATGCTTTCACCGATAATTTAATAAAAACTGTTTTCATTTAGAGATTCGTAAACAGTATAAAGTTCTCCTTCAATGGACGCTGAAGTAACTCATCTTCAAGTTTTCCCAGCGAATACAATTACTGAAACGTTCGTGTATTGATTACGCGCGGCCAATAAACGAGCGTTTATCGCTCATCAATCGCGCGAGACGAATACTACACGTGCTAATTTTTGCTTCATTTGCTGCATACACGATACTCAAGGTTCCAAGTACAAATCCTTACCTATCCCATTGCGGGGATAATAAGTCATCCCGCGTCTTATAATATAAGTAATTATAAATAATAATTACATTATTTCTACTGATACATCGTATTTAAAAAAAAGAGCTTAAGTCTCGCGCATAGAACCGAATCTTTTAATTACAATGTACCACATTTTTTTTTTTATTTATCAGCCAACCTGATTACGTCTAGATGTTACCGCATACCAAATTACATTAATATAGTAATTAATAAGTACACAAAACACATATATCTTGTTGTATGATGAACATTCTCGTTTCATTTTGAAATCAAATGAAACAAATTCACATAGATCAGTATAAATAAATAGTACGAATTCATTTCATCCTTTCAGTTTAATAAAATGTAAAAATGTATGATTTTCAATAAATATACATTTCAAAGGAAATTTGCTTCGTTATTTACAATACCGCAATGAAAAAGTAATCATCTCTATATTATATGTATATATAATGAATGAATGTGGATAAAGTAAATAAATGTAATAGAATGTATTTTATTGCAGCCAGTTGGGTTCGTTACGTTTCATACTCGCGCCGGCGCCGAAGCAGCAAAACAAGACCTTCAGGTTGGTATTACCACTAGCATTATGGTGTTACAAACAGGACTACACACGACTTCACTGACACAATATACGATAGCATAGAAACCTTGATTTGAAAGGGTAGAAAGTTAGCATCGTCTTTGATAGATATAGTATCAATACACAACACATTGTATCCTGATGAAATACAGCTTAAACACTTCTATATATTACGAAGTAACATAATATCAGCATTAACATGGATAGTTGTAACACGAATATACGCTATTTGTAAATAATAAAAAAACAAAGTACCTATAACGCACGGTGTTACTTAACCTCTTCTCATCACATGCCTCAACACAGCCAATAAGCACTATAGTTATTTTTCTCATTGTAGAATTGGAATAACATTTTCCTGAATCGAGTAACCGCATCGTAAGTTATGCTAAACCTATGCACATATCGAATAGACCACGTCGAGTTATTAAGGCGGGCCACAAGCTCTCAGTGTCGGATACCGGAGTGTGATCGGTTAGAACGGTGTATATACCCAACTGCATGTCACTGTTTGACAAATTTTGATGTCACAACCCGAGCACTGTGTTCCGGCACCCGGAAGGCGCAGACGCGATTATCGATATCGTATTCGATCTTACGATACAGTTGCTATATTTACTCGAGTAAATCACTTCGGTATGTGCCCCAACTGTCGATATAATATATGTTCACATTCCGATACCCAATGTATGTCACTGTCCCTCCGACGAGATGCGAGTCTCCGGTGAGGAGGCGGCATTCCCGACCATCGTCATTATATCGGAGCGCCGCACCGCTCGCGGCTGTTCACAGCAGGGCGTCCGGTTCGACCCCGACATGCCGCAAACGATTCGGCTGGAGTTCGCTAAAAGCAACACGAAGGTCAGCAAGCCGAAGCCGGCCGTTGCCACAGCCGCGCCAGCCGCACACCCCGCATTGATGCACCCACTCACTGGACGTAAGTACTGCCAAACGCACACACCGCCCGGCGCTTCCTCGATGTACCCTTCTAAATCATCTCTGGTTACAGCTATACCTATTCAATCCGACGTCTAGCAATTTCATTACAATTTCCTAAAATCATTAATCAGTCGTACGTCCAAGGGGCTGGCTTCAAATGATAATTTAGCGTTAGGGCACGTCGAGCAAACGCGAATTTGGGCAAGTATTTGTAATCGCTTACACGTACCACGCAAAGCCTAGCTCCGTGAAGCTATTTATTTACCTATCAATTTATTTGTCGGGTTCTTCGCCTCCACCGATATCTTCTAGACACATGTTTAACTTACTTTTATATCGTATGTATCTATATATTGGTTTGTGTGATTTAAAGTATAATATATAATATTTCGCAACTCTTGTAAATAAGTTTTTTTATATATATTTTTTGGACTAATATTTTCGTGTTCTTTTGTAGTGGAATTGTTGTATAATACAGTATGTGATTTGTACAGACTTAGCGAGTCCGTTCTTCCCCGGTGGTGGGGCTGAGTTATGGCACCATCCTCTGGCTTACGGCGGGGAGTTACCGACGCTGTCGCACGGTCTGGTGCATCCGGCCATCCACCCGCAGATGGCACCAGTGCGTTCTTACCTCTGACTAGCTGCCGCCGATAGGCCACACCACGTAAGTACCTCACGTTGCCCATGATATAACTGAATTGGCTCAGGGCTGGCCCTTAGCTTATCATTACTACGGCAGTTTCGAGTAACTTATTCTAAGAATCTTTCCTAAGATACATTATGCTTGATTTCACTGGGTACAGGTGTACTTCCCTGCTCCACGTAAGATATAGACAAGATTGTGGTCTCCAAGCAGACCTGCGTGAAACTTCACTTCTAGTTAACAATATACTTTTTCAAAGTGGAGAACAAAGAAAAGGCAGACTTAAATATTGTACATTTATTTCATAAAAGGAATCCATTTAATAAAAAATACTCTCGCCATATATTGAATAAATAATTTATGGAATTAATAATTAAGGATACACTGAGTTTTAAAGGTTTTCTTTTTCCTATTTTTCGCATATCATTATGAAACGAAATGTTACGTTCTTTTTTTATTATAATGGAATGAATTTTGGGCAACGATTACCAGATAGTACACCAGATATTCCAATATAAGACTTCAATTACGCTTTTAATTTATCTCCGAAATACAAAGAAGTTCCATGGTAAAAATATGAAGCATGCAATACCCGGAAGAACATGGAGGAGATCTTTCCCTTTGAACTGACGTGCCACCAGTTGGTAAGTGGTCATCGACGACCTTGAACATAAACGAGTTGACCTGGAAGTACTGGCATCTCATTCATGTCTATACTCAATACTGAGATGTAAGATTGCCAGTGCCATTGTGGTGCCAGTATTAAAACCGCCTGATCTATCTTTGGACACAGCAAAGCAGTTTGACGGAAGAATTCCTATCGGTAGCCTCACTAAAACCTTTTCACACTAGCGTTTGTCCAGTTTAGTATCGATGGATCGATGGCGTGTGAACAGTGTAAAGGGGCTCTTAGTCTAACTGTGGACAACTATTTGTTTCTGGCAGACACCTCTGACGCTGGGCGCGTGTGTGCTGCCCGCCCCCGCGCTGGGCTCACCCGGGGCGGGGGTGCCCCCGCAGGGGCATCCGGGGCATCCCGCGCACGCCGCGCACCCCGCGCCGCCCTGCTCTACGCTGTTCGTCGCCAACCTCGGCCAGTTCGTCTCCGAGCACGAGCTTAAGGAAATATTCAGCAGGTACACATACTTGTCAATTCGCAAATTATGTCGCTTCGACTGGAAACATTGTTTTACTTATGAATTTTTAAGTATCGAGTAATTTAATCACATTCTTTGATCTAATGTGAATTTGCTAAAAAATAATATATTTCGATTATGTTAATTTCCAGTCGAATCATTTAAAAATAAATGCATGGTATGTAATCATTAAAGCATACTGATAATATAATCAATATATAGAGGATTCAATGTGTATTTTCCACAGTGCATGTCGCACCGAATATCACAAAATACTATCGTTGGGTTAATAATATTTTCTATATCTTTTATAAATGAGTCAATGGTCTTGTTTATGGGAGATGTAAGCTTGCACCCGTACCACCTTGGCATGACAGTCGTACATATTGTACACACACACTAGAGCGCTACCAGCACACCATGTATAAATTGTACTGCACTATATTTTATTACTAAGAATTTAAAACAAAAATTTTTTACTCTTTTTTAAATAAAATCATTAAATTCCATAACAAATATCTTTAAAGCGTAAAATCGTATCTCTTACGATTTCAGTTTTTACATAAAACATGAAATCAAGTTTCAGACAACTAACGACTACAATGTTTTTTTCATTTTATGATTTTCTATATATTTCGATCAAAGCGCTTCAAACAAACATAATTTTCATTTTTTAATAACTAAGCCTACAAAACAAAGTCTAATAGATCACTACGTTTTTTACCATTTTTTTTCCAAATAAAACAATCATTGATACCATCATTTTTTGTTTGTATAAAAACATCTATAATTCTACGATCATAACTCCGTTCAAATTTACCAAAAAGGTTACATTTATTTGGACGTTAAAATGAGACAGCGGAAATTAAGTCAGGTATCGGATAACCTAGAGTTATGCTGTCCCGGGGCTAAGGGTGTGGTACGAGTGCGAGCACATCCGAATGTACTTATGACAGTTGCCCGGGCTTCTCGCGACTGCGCCTGCTGTCGGGCGGCAGCGGCGGCGCCGGTCCTGTGGCTTTCGTCGAGTTCGGTAACGCGAGCGACGCCACCGCCGCAATGGCCCGCCTTCAGGGCGCCCTGCTTCTCAGCTCGGAAGGGGCCATCCACCTCGAATACGCGAGGCATAAGTTGGCACACAACGGCTGGATACTCGCACATGAAGTATGCACGCGCACTTTTATATCATACGACACGGTTTTTAAGCTTTAGCTGACGGCTTAGGTTCATTTTATTTTACTTTGCACATGCGGTGATAAGCCTAGGATTATTTTATTATTTGATTGGATATTTTATTTTATGTTCATATCGAGAATAGATAAGAAGAGTGTGTAGTTTAGTGTGGTGGTCATCCAAAATATTTAAAGTTCAAAATATTTTTAGACAATTCATCGTTAACGGATAATATATTTTTTTCCCCCAAAAAATAACTCGATAACATTAGAAACCGTGTAGTATTAATACGATAGACTTTGAATCCCATACAATTGATAGTGATGTCACATTCGAATTTTCCAAATATGGGTCTCAAAGTAAGTCACCTCGCACCCTGCACTATAGATATATATATACATACGCTTGCTTTCGTAACAACTACTGACCTGGTCGGTAGTACAGTAATAACACATGGTTTTAACCTACAGGGAGCCAAAGGCGGAGAAGAGGGCGAGCAGCATTAGTTCGTTCGTGGCGCTCGGCACTTGACAACCAGCTAACTGAGGGACGCGCTATCTTGATCCTGTGCACATCGGACCGGAGTGTGCGGCTGGAGACGGGCCCGTGTGCCCATACTAGCGAGGATCAAGACTACGTTCACTAACAACGACCATTGCATACATAGTAGACGCACCCGTCTCCTGTCCTATTATTTTTTCAAACCAGCGTCAGGTGTGGTGTTCTGTTGATACCAAATTTAGCCTTAATTAATTGTAATATTATTAACATTCCAGATTTATCGTTTACCGTTTCCGATGATAATTTAATATCTTCATTCACATGTCATAATTTAATATAATTTTGTGTAATATAAGATTTATTTACAACTAACTTATTGTATGACAAATTTTGTATATTCGTTTTTACTTGGCCGATGTTGTACATCTAAGAGAATTTGTTATGGATATAGTTAATATCAGAAATTAAACATTTTAGGATATATCTCATTCGAATAAGCTAAAAACCAAAGGTGCCCTTCATAGAAAGATTACGTTTTGTTAAATGATATTTCAAGTTAAATGATTTTTAATAAAGTTGTAATGTAATAATAACGATACTTTTGTTTTAGTCTCGATAATGTTAGCATATTTAAATTACATGACTATTTCAAATTATATTTACTATCGCTTTCTTAGTAATTTTATAATGTTCAATCACTCGTTAAAGCGCTGGCACTCTAGTGTTGGACTTACGAACGTTTCTATCTGTAAATGAATTAATGCAATAATAATTAAAAAAAAAACTTTATCGATAATTGAAGCGATAGGACGGGGCGCCCCTTAGGTCGCTCTTGTAAAGTGCGATACATCACTGAACGACCGACGCGACGCAGGCGACGTACGCGACGTACGCGACGCAACGATCGCATCGTATTCATACGCCCCTTTACATATTCTAATTTCCTCTCTTGTTTCACAAAAACCCTCATACGTCTTGTGCCTTGCGGGAGGAATTCCTTAAATCTCTTACGTGAAATCTTTATTCGTGTAAACATTTTGGGTTGTTGAATGTAAATAAAGACTTAGCGGGTTTATCTAAATGGTATACGGTGCGACAAATCGGTGTCGGTTCAGTCTTGTTGCGAGAATTTAGCCTTGGCCTTATGAAAGTTAAACTATATTATGTAATCAATATAATATTACTAGTGATAATGGGTGGCGTGATCCGCCATGCTGCATAGTAAACAATTACTCTACCTGCATGCTTTGACGAGCTTTTTTGGTAATGTACTATTTTTAAATTAAGTAGTTACTTTGAATGTGTAACCATTAGGTAAATATAAAAACTAGATAAGGGTATTTATTGTAGAACTTCGACATAGTTACATTACTATTTAATGAAATTTATTCATACATAATAATGAAACGATGTAATTACGTTTACTGATGTGTTAGGTGTAATCAAATGAAGATTAATATATTTTTTATTTTAGCTAGTTGACTGTCGCATCTACACCCGCCGGTGCGACCGCATCGGTGGGTTACGTTTGAGAACATTTATGCGAAATAGCAATAAACCAAAAAAAAAAGGAAATCTTAATGTTTATATTATAATAAGTATCTAGAGACGTATTCTGCTAATGTAAACATGTAAAAATATAAAAAAGTAAAAAAAAATCCCTGCTTAGACTAGATAATACTAAGGTTTCGGATATTTGGATTGTAATGTTGACGCGACAGGCAAACGTCACAAATGTCATCGTAAACGTCAGAATCCGGATATGAACTCTTATGAACTCTTAGTCAATATTTAATAGAAATATCGTCAATTTTTGACTTAGCGAAATTTTATACGTTATTTATAGTGATTGTAACATTCAATATACCGTGGCGTAAAGACCAAAGATACAGATATATATGACGAGTATGACTTTAATATTATACTACGGATCGAATATGTGGACCTGTGTTCTGGCGTTAAGAAGATTATACTTCAATATTTCAATTATAGAATATATTAAAAGATTCTTTTGATATTCTCTTAAATATATGTTATTCAATTTTCTATATAAATTTAATATTTCTGACTACAATTTCGATAACTATAAACTATTTTCCCCTTTGCCTTAATGCCAGTTCACTGTTTGCGGGTATTTAGCTAATACTAATATATTTATATGTAATGTTGTGTTCCTTGTTTTAACATCGTTTTGAAATCAAATCTTGGTTTTTATATTGTATTCACAATTGAATGTCAGCTATAATTAAGCTAAGTCAATGTTTAAATTTAATAATTTAATTCGATATATATTATGGTAATTCGTAACTAATGTGTAATAGTGTTGTAGCGATCTCCCAACATTAGACGTGCGACGTCCTCCATTTCTTCGATCAAATACAACGAAAATTTTATATTTTCGTTAGTTCTAAAACCTTTGAAAACTCATAGCTCTTATATACAGTCTTGATTGGAATAGCATTTAATGTGATTTACCTTAATTTAATAACATCAAAAAACACTATTTCCGATCAGCGACTATTTAAATCGAGTTGCCATCAGAAAAAATGGTGTAACCTATAATTTTGGCTTTCAAATCTCATTTATATAATTTGTCGTAAACGTATTTGGTGTTGTGTAAGAACTTTATTTTTGAACGCAGACTCTTACGTCATGTCGAATACTTAAAGAATAAATGGAATGATCTCGAATCTTAAGCGTCTGCGGGAGGTTTTATCAAAAAAAAAGTTGAATAGGGGACGTCGGCGCCGGCATGATTCCGTCCAACCGTAGCTAGCGAGTAAGAGACGTCCAGTGGCTGCGGACACGGCTACGTCATCATTTGCGGGACTACTCGATACATATCATCGTGTAATATTAAATGTAATTTAGATTTAAACAACTGTTTCATAGAGACGTTTATTCCGTATCCTTATCTACTTATAATGCAATCGGCTGTATGTCACGCTAAATCAGTGTAGAACTTTTATTTGACGATCGCTTGGCATCCGTTCGATATTTTCGCTTACGTATTAGACCGCGTACCGGTGATTCGTTGATTATTGTTATATCGAGTAGATTGTTGTTGGTATGGACTGGACCCGCGTGACATAGGCCCGCATGTGATAGGGTAGAGTAGGGGTGTAGCGTCGCCTTGCAAGTAGGTTAAGAGAAACGGTATCACACAAACACCGTGCATCGGAAACATATCAATTCTGTGCCCCTTAATAAATTAATAATAATCTAAGAGATACATATGAATAGCATTAAAAAAAAAACAAGTAATCGTTCGGAATATCAAATATACTAAGTGTTGTTTTCGTACGTTGATGAAATATTGTGATTAGATTGTGTTTTCGAGAAGTGATTTTACGCATAGTACCTATCCGAGTAGTAACGCGCGTTTTTTTTCATCCGCAATAGATTTTGAATGTTATTTTTTAATTGTTATTTAGGCTAATGATTATATGGCTTAATTACCAAAATATTTTAGCAGCTCGCTTCATATTCAGTATTAATTGTTTTGAGTTTTCGGTGACGAGACATAGTGTTACTGAAACTAATTTGTATATCGAGCAAAGTAAAACATACAAAGTATATAGTTAGTAATTAATTGTTAGATTTGTGTGACTTTATCATTTAATGCTTTTAGAGCAATGGTATAGTGTTATTGTGGTTTAAGAAACAAAAACATAATGACATTGTAAAAATAGTGATAAATTTAGCTTAATAATTATCATTATTACAACTTTTATAGATGTTCATTAATTTTTCCTTTTCTTACTTCATGAAGTATTGTGGCATTGGAGACGTCATTGTTAATTCAAATAAATTTGAGCTCATCCTCTACAGAAGTTTTTATTCAACCAATATCCCTGACAATTCACTCAAGAGTCTCCAGTCTCTAGTTACCACTTTATTATTTCTTTATTAATCGTATCTGAACTCTTAACTGTTTCTGTAATGTTTTGTGGGAATTCTCGTTTATAGCAGTAATAGGTGTCTGCTTTAGGTAACGATAGGTGTAATTGAAGTTTTAGAAGGTAGCTTGGTAGTTACTGCTTTTATGCGTCTCATTGTAATTTGGTTATGTTTAGATGTACTCGATTCACGTTACAAAGACGTATAGAGCTAGACGTAATCTTTGTTAAGTCCTCTTACTTTAATTATTTTATGGCAGTGTTGTATTTATGTTATTATTAATTTTAAAAGCATTATAGGGTCCAAAGATTGGGAATAAACATATATGATATATTAATATTGTTTCCTTGTTTCTTCATAATTAAAACAATTTAAACATACTTTCATTTTTGTTGATTTATTTATTTATAATCCATTTTACTAACACGATACAAATACAAAATTACACTTCGTGAATTTTGAAGAGGCAAAAATGTCTACTGAATATGAATTAAAATAAATAATAAACAATCTCTGAAGTCTAAAGCACAGCATTTATGATTATTCTTCTTATATGATCAATTGAAACTTAGATCATATTACACCTACTACAAACAATTCAAAGAGTACTAAAATATCCCACACTTACAACTGAATATAATAATTACTAACAGTGTTCCTAATAAACCTTTCTTTTCGAAACGTAATCTACATTATATAATAGACATGGAATATCTAGAACAAGCATATAGTTTTGCTTTACGAAGGTGATGTCGCTGGTCTTTCACTTTCTTCTCTTTATATTCATCAAAGTAAGTATACTTATTTTGTTATTTGTGTAAAGGTCTATTAATTCCTGTTTAGGGAAATTTTCTTTTTGAGACCTGTATGTACCTGCAGTGGACTAGCTGGTGATGAATGTGAAGTCCTATACAAATAAATTTCACAAAGCTGGAAACTCGAAATTGACATTACAAATCTAATATTACAATTGATGCAAGCTTTTTTACGTCTTATATTAACTTCTCGTTCAGCAGTGGACGGATAAAGGCTGATGATGATGTTTCTATTTCCACGAGTCACTTCTATATTTTGTAACCGTAGAGCTTATTTAGCTGTATGAAAACGCATTTTACATACATATTCTATTACAAGTCGGTATCTTATGAATTATTCCTCAAGATACCAACCAGGAAGATATTGGCCGACGACCACAGCAAGTTCAACAATTCATGATTATGTCTTCATTATGTATGTTACACATTTGGTACACTTCGTATTGTTGCATTTACTATATTTTGTTGCTGAAAGTACTAAAAGAGATATTTTGCTGCTGTTGCTGTTAAAGGTGAAAAGAGAAGATCAAACAGGAGTTGCACCCGTTAGCAGGTCTAAGCAGCAGACATAAAATTTGAAATAACTTAAAACGTATGTGACATTATATAACCTAAGTTACTTGAATTACTTAGTCACTTGCTATTTACTTAATACATCTACAGTTTGTTCTAGTTCTATTTAGAGTATCATTACCTTCATCATCATCATCACCACTGCACGGAGATCATTACCTTGTCTCATGTAAGACATTTATGCGTCTGTTTTGAAATTTAATTACAAAGAATCAATAATTGTTGAAAAAAATATATGTCAATGATAATGATTACAAAGTAAAGTTTAAAAAATTTACAAAGTGATCATATTTCAAACACAATATGATTAACGAATTCCTGTAAGATTTCCCAAACTCGAAAAGTTGTTTCTAAAGGATATCATATTAGCTCAGTTCAGTTATTATTAAGATAATTTCAACCTTGTGTGACCCCATTCTAAGGCCTGAAGCAAATTAGTGGGAGTCATATTAATATCACATTAGCACCAAACTCACAGGCCCCGAATATGTGCCAGTATGCTATATAACCACATATTCATTTAATTTTGTCTAAGAAACAATATGACGCAGTAATACAATAAAGTTTTATTATAACGATTTTTTTATTATTAAAATTTTGAGTTAGCTTCTATTATTCTATTATATTGTCGTCGTGTGATTCATCGGATGTTTTTTTTTTTTAATTAAAAAAAATATTTATTATTGACAAGATGTCTTAATTCTAAACATTCTCACACACACACACACAACGAAAACTCTATATGCTATGGCGCATAATATGTTCATTTACATATATACTATGTTACTTATTGACCAAAACAATTAGACGCATGACATGTACGCATGGATACTGGATGCGTCCCATGCTATCTAAGGGAATACTGTGTCGGGCTGCTACTATATCAAAATTAAGATGAGACTAGACTATCGCGGCAGGTTGTTGTGTGTATGATGATGAACAACGGATAGGCAACGCATGAACGAGTCTCTGGGTTAAGAAAATCTGTGTGTTCATTGGCAACGCTCATACTTAGCATAAAGTGACTTGTCTGTAAGTTTGTCGATCCAAGGAAAATGATAAAAAAAACTATCAAATAAATAATATATTATATTGTCCCAGTTCAGCTTTGCCTTGTTTTCTTTTAATAACTATATAGGAATCTAGTTTACCTTTACCAGAACGACTTAATGAGTAACAATACAAACCAACCGAAGATATGCCATAATGTCCCCCAGAGGAGAAAACTTTAGAGGACTCTACTTAGTTCGCAAATTGGCTAGGCTGTGTTCAAGCTACTCGTTACAACGTATACTTTAATTTAACTTATCCCTTGCAATGATCACATAATTTATAACTTTGCATAATATACTTACTTACTTACTTTCAGCCAAAACATGTCCACTGCTGGACGTAGGCCTCCCCCAAGGATCTCCACAACGACCGGTCGCGCGCCGCCCGCATCCAGCGGATTCCTGCGACCTTTACCAGGTCGTCAGTCCACCTAGTGGGAGGCCTACCAGCACTGCGTTTCCCGGTACGTGGTCGCCACTCCAGAACTTTTCGGCCCCAGCGGCCATCAGTTCTGCGAGCAATGTGCCCTGCCCATTTCCACTTAATAAGGGAAATTTGTCGGGCTATGTCGGTGACTTTGGTTCGCCTGCGGATGTCCTCATTTCTGATTCTATCACGCAGGGAAACTCCAAGCATAGCCCTCTCCATTGCTCTTTGGGTGATCTTAAGCCTTCTGATAAGGCCCATAGTGAGCGACCACGTTTCAGCACCATAGGTCATCACTGGCAACACACACTGGTTGAAGACTTTTGTTTTCAGACACTGCGGTATTTGGGACGAGAAGATTTTTTGTAGTTTCCCGAACGCTGCCCAGCCAAGCCGGATTC
This sequence comes from Lycaena phlaeas, assembly GCA_905333005.2. Taxonomy (NCBI): domain Eukaryota; kingdom Metazoa; phylum Arthropoda; class Insecta; order Lepidoptera; family Lycaenidae; genus Lycaena; species Lycaena phlaeas. Next base: position 6,863,803 of record HG995176.1, read on the forward strand.
GACGATTGACCTCTTTCTCAAAGTTGGATTTACCTAATTCAACTATTTGTCCAAGGTATACATAATCGTCGACAACTTCGTGTGTGGAGCATCCAACTGTAACTGGAGTGGGTACGACGTGGACATTAGACATGACTTTCGTCTTGTCCATGTTCATTTTAAGACCCACTCGTTCGGAGGCTCGACAGAGGCTTTCTAGCATAGTACCTAGGTCCTCCATGGTTTCAGCCATGACTACTATATCGTCGGCAAAACGAAGGTGAGTTATGTACTCGCCATTTATATTGATGCCTAATCCTGCCCAGTCCAGAACCTTGAAGACATCTTCCAATGCAGCGGTGAATAACTTTGGGGAAATGACGTCTCCCTGTCTTACACCTCGCTGCAAATGGATAGGTCTTGAATTTTGTTCTTGTAGGCGGACTGACATTGTGGCGTTTTCATACATACACTTCAACGCTTCGATATACCGATAGTCGATTTGGCACCTCTGGAGAGACTGCAGTACAGCCCAAGTCTCAATCGTGTCGAAAGCTTTCTCGTAGTCCACAAACGCTAGACATAGGGGTAGGTTGTACTCGTTGGTCTTCTGTACAATCTGTCGCAGCGTATGTATGTGGTCCACTGTGCTGAAACCTTTCCGGAAACCGGCTTGTTCGGATGGCTGGAAGTCATCAAACCTACGAGCGAGGCGATTCGTAATGACCCTCGAAAATAGCTTGTATACGTGACTGAGGAGTGAGATGGGTCTATAATTCTTCAACAGGGTAGTATCACCCTTTTTGAAGAACAGCACGACCACACTCCTGTTCCAAGCTTTAGGCGTTCTGCCCTCGAGTATGACGGAATTAAATAGCTTCTGAAGGGCCTTAAGAATCGGCTTTCCGCCCGCCTTCAGGAGTTCAGCTGTGATTCCGTCATCACCCGGCGCCTTGTTGTTTTTAAGTTGTTTGAGGGCCATTCTGACCTCGTACAGGCTAACGTCCGGGATATCTTCGGTGTAATGTCTGGTCAGTCTGGCTCTGGGGTCGTTTGCCAGATTTTTGATGGGTTCCCGTGTTGACGTGTATAGCTGTCCATAGAACCTCTCGACCTCTCTCAAGAGCTCAGGTTTGGATGTTACAATCCTGCCGTCGTCGGTCTTCAGTTTCGCGAGCTGCCTTTGCCCGATCAGCAGATCCCTTGCGAAAACTTTAGAGCCCCTGTTTCGCTCTATGGCCTCTTTTATACGGTTAGTATTAAATCGGCGTATGTCGCATTTCACGGACTTTGAGATCTGCCTGTTGAGCTGCCGGTATTTGGCCGCATCGACTGAAGACTGCAGGACCATTTCGCACCTTTCTTCCATTAACTTCTGTGTATGATCCGAGAGCTTTCTTGGTGTGTTCTTGCGATGGGCCTTGGAGTACTTAGACCCGACAGTACGGACAGTTTCCACGATCCCATCATTGAGGTCGTCCACGTCGACTCCCAGGCAGTCGAAACGGTTTTGGAGTTCGAGCTGAAAGCTTTCGGGGTTTTGGATTTGGACAGGTAACGGGCGGAGCGTAGACCTCAACAGTCGCGACCTTTCCAGCTTGATATTGATATTCAATGTGCCTCTCACCATACGGTGATCACTCCCGATTTTGGCTGCATTGATCACGGAGACATCATTGAATATTTGCCTTTTCGTTGACATGATGAAGTCTATCTCGTTCCTGGTGGTACCGTCTGGACTTAACCAAGTCCATTTCCTCTGCTCTGGCTTCCTAAAGAAAGAGTTCATCATATATAGTCCCTCCTTCTCGAGAAAGCCAGCCAAGAGTTGTCCCCGGTGATTGCGGTGTCCAATACCAAATTGCCCCACCCGCAGCTCTTCACCGTCGCGCTTGCCCAGTCTCGCATTGAAGTCCCCCATGACAACGGTATAGTGTGTTTTGGATCTATGTATGGCCGAGGATATATCCTCATACATAGTTTCCACCGCATCATCAGGTTGTGTCGAGGTCGGTGCATATACCTGTATGACCTTCATTGAATAGCGCTTATTTATTCTGAGTATAAGATATATCACCCTGGTCGACACACTCACAATCTGGACTATGTTGTTTACGAGGGACTTGTGGACGATAAACCCGACACCACCCTGGGACAGTTGGTCGCCTTCTCGGTAATAGAGCAAGTTGCCGGATTTGAGGGTTATCATGTCCTCCCCCTCTCTACGGACCTCAGATAAGCCTATGATATCCCATCGCAGCTTGCTCAAACCTGTCTCGAGTTCCGCAATCTTCTCGTCAGTCCGCAGCGTCCGTACGTTGTATGTTGCCAGGTGCAATAGTCGTGGTTTGTGGTAGCGGGATCTCTTCCGGAGATTCTTAGCACCCTTGCCCCGCCGTTACCTTGGCCGCTACCGTAGCCATAAGGAATAGCGGGGCTGCCGGGGACTGGGGGCCGGTTCCTTGTTGTGTCTGTCATTTGGGGGGTAATTGCCATAATCGCCACGCTTGGCAGACGGGTTGGCGATCGCAGTCGTTGGTGGTAGATAACTCGGAGAACGCTGCTGCCCATTCCCCGGTGTATCCCTTAGTCGCCTTTTACGACACCCACGGGACGACATGGGGTAGTGATATTCTAAAGCCGGCACTACACGGCTTGTCGCTCGTATTGGGCCCGTTAACAGGCTACGACGTAATACTGGTATTGGATTTTAAAGAAAGCTGTTACCAGCAGGGTTTCTTGTGATATACAAATATAATAAAATGTTACCCATTTGATTTGTTGGTGCTTAAAATAATCTGCTTTAAATAAAAAATAAAAGAAACAATGAAAGTCGAGCAGTGAACAATTTGTTAGTGATGATGAAAATTGAAGAGCATGCAAAATATCTGTGTAAAATATTTCTTTAAAAATGAAATATTTCTGTTAAAATATCTATAAACATTTTTTCTTATGGCATTTTTATAACAGACTAAAAATTCTAAACAATTTTTCACGTGAAATTAAAACCACACCACAATACAAGATATGCTAAAATGCTCACGTTTCAGAATTCGCTAATAATTGGGTCGAAACCAATCGAATATTCAGCGTCACGGCTAGGTTTATTTACATGTACATAGAAAACGTCCGTAAACAGAACATTGATCCTATCGTGCGTCTGTCGCGACATGAGAGACAGATTCCAGACGGTTCTCAAAATGCCCACATCAAAGGAAACGTGCGTTCTTAGTTCTTCGTCATTTTTAGATTTATAGCAACCGGATTATTGAAACGAATATATTTCACGTTGATGAAGGTAATGATAGAAATCAGAAACATGTTTTAGCTGGATTTTTAAATGATCAGTAATGATTTATCAGAACATCGGAATAGATATATATTATTTATATACCTCTATATTGTTTATGCCAAAAGTAATATACAAAACTTTGCAGTTGTGGATATCGGGACAGGATAAGTCTTATGATATTTGAGATCAAGGCTCCCCATGCTTACATAACATTCTAAGAGAGAGACCTCAGTGGTTTCTGGACGTTTTATAATATGAGCTGTTCCTGGATAAACTCGTTTGTATGAACTGTCATCATAGAGAATATGTAATACCTGATCAACATCGCCAATTTCTACTGAAATCTGATGAGCAAGTTAAATGTAGTGGTAGATGTAAAACAAACAGGAAGACCGACAGAAATACTCTTACAGCTCTACTCTTCATATAAACAAATAAATATGAATACTATGTATGGATTAAAACTTGAAATCACCACTAGCAGTTGATGAGAAATAATATTACCTAAGTCCTAATGATATAGTAAAGAAACCTTATGGGTATGTGAACGATTATTGCTCCAGCCAGACCGCGGTGTAGGGCCACTGGTCGTTAAATGCAGCCCAATGTGTTTCCGATACTGTCGTTTCAATAATAAATTTTGTTTTGTGCATTAAAAAATTCATATGACAATAAAATTTTATTGGCACAGGAACTTTAAGCCATAAAGTTGTTATTCTAAAAGTTTATGTTGCAAGTTTTTCTTGCAAGTGGCCCTTTAACTTGTTTTGTTTTAGTTGTACTAATAATGAAATGAATATTCTAATGTTGGATCGAGAAAACTGCAAAGTAAATTTGTGTTTCAAAAGATATACTATCGTCGTATTTGTATTAAAAGCGAACTTTAGAGAAGTAGGTATCCATAAATACTAAATCCTAGTCATAGAAAGTAGAAACAGAAGCATTTACACCTAAATATAAGAAACAACTTAAGTCACAGTATTATTATATTATATTCCCTTCACCTATTATTTTAATTTTTAATAACGGTCATGTGTTTGTAAACCTCGTACTAGTTTAGGCAGATGAGTGGTCTGGCGTTCGCTGGGTACAAAAAGGGTAAATGAACCCGAAATTATAGTTTTAGTTTAAAAAAAGATTCAAACATAACAAAAGTAGATTTAAGTAACATTTTTAGACAGATAAAAATAAGACATTTCTTATTCCAACCGATATATTTTTACTACCGAAGCTATAAAATGCACATGACTCGAATGCCAATTTACTCTATATTATTTTGTCAGCAGTCTTGTGACATCTGTGATCGTTCCTGACCTGTACTTTTTACTATTTTACTCATAAGTAATTTTTACGTAGATGAATCCGGGTGAGTTAACAGAGGAATAATAAAAATGTAAGAGACAGAGTGAAAAGGGTCAGAGAGATACTAAAACAAGGAATCGAGATCGTGTTGAATCTTTTATTGCTGCTTCTTTTGTGTAAGGGATGTTTCTGCTCTCTGCATTATAAATTGTATGCCAAAGAGAAATTTAGACAGATATTAAAAGGAATAAATGTAACAAAATGTTATTAGGCCCGTATTCAGCTCATAATATGGTCGGATAAAGACTGATGACGATGATGTTGATGATAATGATGATGATAATGACGATGGTGATGATGATGATGATGGTGGTGGTGGTGGTGATAAACTGTTACAAATATTTTAGTTAGCAGTTACAAAGTGATAATATTCTACGTAATCGAATATTCAATGAGTAAGATTGGAAATTGAACTGAGATATGATTATCATTTATTGATTATATAGTTATTTGCTACACAAGGAAAAAATCAATTGCAAGTTGCATGGATATATTGTATATAATATTCTTTAGTTTTCTTGTAACACATGTTTGTAGCGTAACTACTTTTAAATGGCTTGATTGATTAACAGTGTTCAATTGGACCCGACATATCAAATCGTAATCGCGTTTTCATTTTTGAATTCTAGAATTGTACATCTTTCATTGACATCAAGTATATTATTTTATCATAATGTATGCTCGACTCTACTGTACCTATATGAATGTGAATATGGTGTTGCTGTCTGTATTCGAAACAACGTGTTCAATCTGAAGCGCCATTGCGATTCACTTACCTAATAAAAACATTTGCATTGATTTTATTCCCCTAACTGATAAAGTTCGCGCTGTAGCTAGAGGAAAAAGGATTAGAGAACTTCCCCCAAAATACAAACAAACAAAAAATTTGGAAGATTTCATTAATTTCCTCCAATTTCATTATTATGTACTTATGGCAAAAGTTACATTATTTTAATATGCGTTAGAGCTGTGTTAAGCATTGAACGGATAAATGCTGATGATGTTTGTAATTAAATGTAGCCAACAACATTTATATTCATGATTCCAGCATTCGTGTAACTTACGTAATCAACATGGCCGCCAGACACGCAGCAATCTTCGGAACAGTGGTCGCAAACTATACCCAATTACTTCTGCACGGATCTAGACTATGTCATGGAATTGTGCTGGAGAGAATTTATTCGAATTCGTTAGGAAGGAATTATTTTGGAAAATTGATTAGCTTCTGCGATGTTTGAGTGTTTATAAACAGCTGTGTCCCGCTTTTGCATTATCAGATGTATTGTTGCTTAATTATTCACAATTTTAGTCGCAATTAAATATTAGCTAACTATGGTAGGCACACAGGCCTTTCTGCTGTTATACTATCTACTAGCTTTATGTATACAAGTCCGAGTGTTCGCCGTCGAAATTGTGGGCAATTCCCAAGGCATAAACGTCAACACTAAGAAATCACTACTAGTTCTAACTGGATAATGTCCATCGAATAGAAATGTATTTTAAGGTTGGCCTATATGGATTATATGCTGAGCAAGAAAAATATATTACTATATGTTTTTAAGTGAAAGTAACAAACAATCTGTCGATCGTTTATCATTATAACTTACATATTTGTTTGTTTATATCATCATCATTATCATTATCATCAGCCTTTATTCGACCACTGTGGAAAATAAGCCCCTTTTAATGAATAGCTTTAGCTCATTTATATAATTTCTATTATTTGAAGTTATGTTAGTAGTTACCTGTATGATGATCGTACTCTCGTCCACATCCAAATTTTGACGAAATTCAACTTTTACTACAAAATTTTAAAAGTAATTTTCTCTTGGCTCTTTTTTATATTATTTGTTTAACAAACATGTTGTTTATGGAACAAAAAAACATGTGTATTTCAAATAGGATTCAATCTCTCAAAATTTCAGAAACTAAATAACCAATAAATGAATTTACCATTCAAAACAGTATCGCGATTCACGTAAACGAATTTATATACTAGATTCACAAGTGGCCAAATTCTATAACTGATAAACTAACAACCAAAATAGATTTACTGCGGGGAATACACAGTAATGAGTGGTAAATCATCCCAGTTATACAAGAATTCAGAACATCAAAGATAAGCGAGATGTTTAAGCTGATGACGAGCGACCTATTTGCTGACGCTATCGCCTTATTTCCCTTACCTTGTGCTTCTTGTAAGTTTATTTGTAGTTTAGAGAGTTCATTATTTTGGAAATGTTCATTACTCTTAGGTCACCCAGTTCAGACACGGATACAACCACGTGATTTCAAACCTAGTAATTCAAATTTGACTTATAATCGTGCGGTTGCCGGGACTAAACAAGCCCTTATATACCAATATTTTGAAGAGAATAGATTAATTAACCTTATGAGAAAGAAAGAAGAAGTCAGTAATAGATACATAGTAAAGGGAGGGCGCAGAAGTGAAAAAATATTCTTTGTTTAGTTACTTAAAGTTGATATGAGTGATCAATACAATTAATAATTTTAAAATTAGTTCGAGTTCGACCCTGATTGCCTGTGTTGCGTTGACTTGAAATAGGTTTTTCTAAATTCCTAAGTACACCCAGTACGCAAAACCATCTCTTGCTCATCGGTTAAGGAAAACATTGTAAAAGAACCTGCATGTCTGATGAGATTAAAAGTCTTCGAATGTTTGTGAAGGTCACCGAGGCGCTGCACTGGCCCAATGCGGGTCGCTGAACTATGGCCGATACCCTCCTCGTCTGATTTCAAAGAGGAGACCCCTTCCCAGCAGTGGGACATGGGTTGCTATTTTATATTTCGATTGGTTTTTTATCGCTTATTTTAGATATTGTAGTGTATAAAACTACGCAGATCTAAACAATAAATCAAATAAATGAATTTAAATTGCGTGTATCTAAAACTAGCTGTAATTCTATTAAATAATTCTAATATTTACAAACGTAAAACTGTCAGCGATTTATAAATTTAATTGCCCATTCATTCCAATTTCTTTGCAAATATTTTCACTAAACTGTTTAAATAGCGTCTGAAGAAACGAGACAAATCAAGTGTATACTGAAAGAATAAAAGGAAGGCGCTTTGTTTACATGTCCGCCTGCTTCTCGAATTGTAAACCGCTACCGGCATCCTGAATCCCGCTGCCTGCTGCCCGCTACCCGCTACACGGTACCCGCTGCCTGCTGCTTTATGCCTGCTGCCTGCTGCCAGCTATCCGTCGCCTGAATGGGGATGTTTTAATTAAACTCCTATTGAGAAGCACTTAGTGCATTGGGAATTTGAAATGAGTTGACTTCGCTATTTAAGTTGGTACATAAATTCAACGTCCGTAGTTTGAAGTTTATTAAAATTTCTAACTTTTGATGAGATATAAACGTTGGATTGTAGACCGACTTGATGATCAAATTATATAATTTATGTGACTTGTACTTTGTTTCAACAGAGTACCTACACTTTATTATTTATATTATTTAATAATTTTAGTCGAAGCTTAATAAAACTTATGTGCACGTATTACTATTAGTACCTGGTTGACGAGCATTTGTACCGAGCAAATGCTCGTCAACCAGGTACTAATACTTTACAGGTACTACCTTTGTGATAAAATACCATAATTTTTTTCTAAAAAAATTATCTTAAAAAAAGGAAAAAAATATTCGGACTGAAGATTCGAACCGGGCTCGTTCGGATTTAACTGCCTAAGTTCAGCACTAAGCTACCATTACATATTATTTGACAGCGAAATTTACGTTCGTATTCTAATCATATTTTATAGATGCCTCAAAACACGGATAAAAAAAAGTTGTCTAAAAATTTATCCTAGCTAGATCGATTTATCGCCGTTTTTCACACATGTATACAAAATTTCATGAAAATCGTTGGAGCCGTTTCCGATATCCCGATTCTATATATATACAAGAATTGCTCGTTTAAAGATATAAGATAAGATTATTTACTAATAATTTTCGGAAAATCTGTACTCTACTTAATTTTATACTCAACAAAATCATCCCAAGACTTCGATGGTGGTTGTCTCTTTAATAATTATATTTTTAGCTTTATCGCTATACTTTTCGATTTGTTCATAAAGAAACGAGAACTTAGTCGCCGTATAAAGTACAAATACAAATATGAAAGTTGAAATTCAACATGGATGCAAACAATGTATTCCAGTAAGCGGGGTATACGCGAAATTACAAAGTTCAAGATCCGGGAACAGCCGGCGCCGGGGTAAAATGTGGTGGGGTTGGTGCGGGAATATAAAACAGTGGTGTAATGGCGCTCGTGACGTCACGTCCACGGCTCACGGCGAGATCATGTATTACTTCCGGACGCAGTATGCAGATGTAAGCCACTCTTAATAACATTCGCACTTTTATGTTAGTTTGATAGGGAATCTAGCAGGTTTCCCTATCAAACCTGGTGGTAAGTGTTCGCCAATCAATAAAAAACGCCATTTAAAGGGCACTTCCTTAGGAATCCTTACTAATATTATAAATGTAAGTAGGGATGTTTGTTACGCTTCCAAGCGAATACTACTCAATCGATCATCATTAAAATTCTACAAATATGCTCGGTAGGATTTTCTTGCTAATGCGGACAAAGCCGCGGGCAACAGCTAGTGTTATATAAATAAAGAATTCTTATTGATAAGCCTCATACAGGTGTGCAACGTATTGTACATGCGTCTGCCTAACGAGTTACTTTTGTTACCATCATCAAGTAGATTCAATTTAAACAATACACCAGACGAGACGATTACGTTACAGCCATTTATCATTAAAGCTCTTATATTATTTAAGATGTAATTCATATTTTGAATAAATAATATCTAAAGACCACATTTCACGAACGATTTCACTCAGTGGAACGATTTCATTCATTCCTCTTAGCTACTGCTTGAATGATAATTTATCTCTAAATGTGAACGCTAATTAACATGAAAATTATTCATATTTGAATATCGTTTATAGTTTTATTGAGGACTCGATATTTAGACAATGTTTCAATCACCTTGATCCTGGAGAGACTGATGGTAGATCAGCTGGTATATCAGAAAAATCATTTTGGTACAAGCATTTTGGCCGACTAGTTGCGGCACACGGACTTGTTCAACGAGCAATTATTCAAATATGAATAGTGTTTTAGTTTAAAACGGTCACTAAACAAGACAAATTTATTGTATATGTAGTAAAAAAAAAGTATCAACCCTTATATGTCCCACTGCTAGGCACGGGTCTCCTCCTCGAAATCTGGCGAGGAGGGTAATGGGCTATAGTTCACCGATTCGCTGGCCCGATGCGGGTTGGTGAACTTCGCATACCTTCAAAGACTTTCAATCAATCATAGGCATGCAGGTTACCTCACGATGTTTTCCTTCACAAGTGAGCGAGCGATAAATGGTGCTTAGGGTGCGCTTAGAAATTTAGAAAAACACATTTCAAGGCACACACGGGGATCAACATCTAACCCGGAAACTCTCGCGTAAGAGGCCGAGTCTACCCACACTGGACCATCGTCTCTCATATACTATCAATATTGTATATTATTTTATAGGTTGAAAGATACGCTTATATCCCTTCTCTATAGATTCTGATCTTGGTTATTTATTCCTTCAAAACTCTTTGGGCAGGAGAAGGCAGGACATCTAATGTAAGTACTTATACCGAAACTAACATCTGACGTTTCAGTGAGTGAGTTACCTAGGTTAGTGCCAAAGACTGAAGATTGTACAGCCGGAGATTGGTTAGCACTTAATTCCAGACTCGTTGACATTAATCATAGGTCTTGTTGCTCACTTACCCTCTGGTCTGTCACTTTGCTTTTTACAGTAACATAAAAAATGCAATCGGCCATATTTTTCTAATGTAAAAAATAAAATTTCCAATATTATAAAATATTGAACAAATATTATATACATGAATTTTCACTTAACGGAAGTAACAAAGCTGCCCAACCCGATGTTGACTTGCAAAACAAAACAGCAATAGCAGGCAATTCCAAAATAAAAGCACGGTGCCTATTTTAAAATCAAATATATTGAAAAAGTTAAAACATCGGAGCTTTCAAAAGCTCGGCAATTTATAGTACATTTGATTATTACAATACAAGTTTTTAAACAAACTAGTTCTGTAAAATACATGCGGTTCATAGTATATCATAATTTTAATATAAATTTACATATTAAGATTATATATTATTTGAATTTTATTTAGTTGGAAGTTATTGATAACTAATTTTTAATTAATTTTATATAGTTTTATATGTTTTTATTAATTAAATAAACATAAAAATCGTTTACGTTAACCTACATCCGTGATATCATTAACATTACGAGTAGGTTTTCTTTTTCTCATACAAAATAATGTGAACAAACAAAAAACTTTACAAAAATACTTGTAAAAATAAAAATATTATATATATTTTTATATTATAATATAGAGAATCTGGCACATACATTTCTTCCATGATAGCGGCGATAAAGACACGAGTGAGGCATTGGCTACGTCGACCGAGGAGATATATTGGTGGGAATTTTCAGCTCCACAGATCCTTTACGGGAACAGAGATAGGTGAAATTGCTAACCATGTTACCTATTCCATACCATGAACCTAAGCTCTTTAAAATATCATAACTTATAAGATTAATCAGTAGTGGATAAATAATAATAATTACTTAATTATTTATCGATGACAGGGTTATTTATATGTTACTTAATAACTTCAAATTTAATGTTAATTATCTTATTTGTGTAGTCTTATAGTTATCATCGTGGCACCTGTACTTAGATTCAGTTCGTTTTTTATAGCCCCGTGGTAAGTTTGTAAGAACTTATGTTATGGGTACTACGAACTGCAATTAGATCAAAAAATACACATCTGTGACCTTTATCTGCACTTTTTATTCTAAATGTCTGCTCTTGGCGAAATTTGAACCTGCGACAGCTGCATTAAGTAACCTGACTTCTCGATCAGCCGGAGATCAAATACATATAATATAACATGAACAATAAAATGTATATACTTGATAGTATCGTATATCTTTAAATCGTTATTATCCCTTAGATCGATCGATCTAGTTAGAATTCCTTTTCAGAAAATATCCTTTTATTCATGTTTTCAATAATTAACTTTGCCGAGCAAAGCTCGGTCATCCGGGTACTTATACATTTGATTACATAACATTTCATAAGACTTAACAAAACAGTATTCAATAAAATTATTCTCATATTTATTTTATCTAAAAATATACGCAAAAACGATGTTAAAAAAACATTCCGTTGAAATTGAAGGAGAATACGCGAAAACAAAATACAAAACAATTCCGAACAATGAGACGGCCATTAAGACGCCTTTCGCTTTCGTAATTTTATTAATAAATTCAACAAACAGACGGATATATAAAGATATTAATCAACGTTCCTCCATAAAATATTCACTAAATTTTCATTCATTGTATTTCTGAAAATATTTTGTCATTTGACATTATAAGCTATGCTATTACAAGCCATGCTTATAATATTCATATTTGGAGATAGTTTAATTCTCACACCTATACGATCGCTAGAAGGTAAACGCTTGTGCCTATTGTGTTTTGGAGAGCAGGGAGACAAGGTATTTTTGTCTTGTCTGTGCCGGGGCTAGTCCCGAGTGAACGCATTTATGTTCATGCCGGCTCAACCTTTTTGATTTGATATGTTAGTACCTCACTAACATATAAAATCAAACAAAAAATTCCATCATATTCCATATATTATATCATACCATATCTATTTTGTAGAGAGTCCACTACATTCCCGCTTACTTTCCTTCCCGCTTTACAGAAACCAGTATACATCATAACATATAATATCATACTATACATATTTATAAATCTGTGACTATGTGACTACACATGTGACAATAAATTAGAAGCCTCAATATACAAACAAGACTAACAATCAACACTTTGCTAAAAACAAAAAAAAATCTATTTCAGGACACTTATGTTCTTTCTAAGTCACTTTAGGAGCTAAAACAAAATATGTATTTTTTATATAAAATACATGCAGAAGGTCAGGCGTTTAGAAAACTATTTAAGCTATGACGTCTAAGTTAGAGTTGCATTGACAGTCTCAGTGGAACATATTACGTATCGATTAGCATAATGCAACACTGTTGTCTTCACAGCCTCTAATAGCGATCTGTGTGGTCCACGTTAGCTAAGGTTCATAAAATTATTCGAACGAATCCTTACTAATTTATATTAGTAATACAATTTATAATATAAATATTATTTATAAATAAAAAAATATCCTATTAATATTATAAATGCGAATGTTTGTGAGTTGGACGTTAGTTACACTTTCACGTAAAAACTACTAAATGGATTTCAATGAAACTTTACAGTAATATAGCTTATACATTAGAATAACACATAGGCTATAATTTATCCCTGTACTCCCACGGGTATGGGAATTACGCGAGTGAAACCGCGGGGCGCTGCTAGTTATGTATAATTATACGTGAAAGTATGGATGTTTGTTACGCTTTCACGCGAAAACTACTTAACCGATCATGATAAAACTTTGTACATAAATTTTCGGTTGTACAAGAAGTAACGTAGGATATGTATTTAAAAAAAAAAAAAATACATATCCTACGTTACTTTTTTTTACTAACGCGACCGAAGCCGCGGTCAACAGCTAGTAATATATATTTTAAAGTCCTTAATCAGATGAGTGGTTTAAGCTTAAAAAGAAAACGGACAGACTTACTGAAAGCATGAAAGAAGGGACAGTTATGGGATTAATACAAGTTGTATCTTTTCATCTGCAAGTTACGTTGATTAATAAAACTCAAGATGCGAGTTCTTGGGGTTGGTATAAATTAGGGACATTTGGGAGTACATAATGCGGCTAGCGACAGCAGTGCGGCAGGAGGCAGGAGGCAGGAGGCAGGCGACAGGAGGCAAGAGGCAGGAGGCAGACGGAACTCAGCCGGTCGCAATTAGTTTTTACTGCCGGTAATTAGGGAGGGCCGATTGCTCACCACGCTCCAGGCAGTAGAGTTAAAAAGGCATGGAAGTGTAATTAATTTGCTATACGTTCTTTTACCGACAGAATCGGCAAAGGCATTGTTCTTTGTATATTTTTAAGCGAAATTGGAAGCAAATGTTTGAGCCTTTACTGTGTTAAAGTAGTTTTATGGTGTATTTATCTTCTGTAAATAAATCGCATAATACTTTTACATTGCATGTTTTAACGATGATTGCGATTCAAATTTAATTAATAGAATGGATTGAAAATGTACAAACATATAATTATTTGCTCATAATTTTTTTTTATTAGTCTATGCTGTCTCAATGCTGGGTTTTTACCCAAAGGCCTCCCCCAAGCTCTCCCACATATCGCGGTGCTGCGCCACCGCAGACCAGTCAGCTTAAGAAAAAAAAATAAAAAAAAGTGTACGATACAAAAATGCATATTATTTCGAAACAAATTAATGAATCAGCTTATATTTCTTAAAAATAATTAAAGATAAATAAAATTTTTAGAGTCTGATTTAGTTTTTTTTTATTTATTTGATTTGTGAAAAATAATTGAACACTATTACTTATACAAAGTCTACAAATACATACTGTATCTCTAATATTCTTCCAGCAAATGATCATACATACAGTTGACGAATACAAATATATACATGAAAAATCTAAATACAGAACTACTGTCCCACTAATCTGTACTTTATCTTTACTGGTGTTTCTCCTTGATCCGTGCCGGTTATTTACGGCAGCAACTTGTGGCCGACCGCAAGGGGCTCGGTTGATCGCCGGCTGATAACGTGGACGAGACAGAAACCACCGACCACACTACTGTCTTACTCCTAATCTCAGTTCATCATCATCATCACCATCAGCCTTTATCCGTCGACTGTTAAACATACGCTTCAATTTTGGTTATCATATTATTATTATATTTTCAATATCTAAGTTGGTTTTTCAGTTTCGTTAATCAGTGCATGTAAGTATCATTTTAGAAAAAAAATAATTAAAATATATTTTAGTATGGGATGCGTAAATCTACTCTAGTATTATACAAAAGAAAGATTTGTACATAATATGTATGTGACAAAAAAGCAAAAACCGGCCAAGCGCAAGTCAGACTCGCGCACGAAGAGTTCCGTACCAGAAAAAACGATAAAAATACTTTTGCTGTATGGAAGCTCACCTTAAATATTATTTATTTTTTTATTTGTAGTATATTTTATTATTGGGGCAATAAAAATACAACATCTGTTAAAAAAATAACCTCCTTTTTGACGGATGAACAGTGAAGTCTTAGTAATAGGGTCCCGTTTTTACCCTTTGCGTACGGAACCCTAAAAATCAGTAGCGGTCTAGGACAAAATCAAACAAAAATAAGTACTGCGGAAATCACAAACAAATACTAACTATCTCATGATAAGCGATACAATCCGTAGCTACTACAGTGCTACGACCTCCTATGCGCTACGATCAGCTACACTGCTACAGCCCTCTAAAAAACCAATTTAAAAAATTTTACTAACCAGTAACCACCGACGCAAGAAAGTGCGTGGTATGTGCTAAATCTAAATAAAAAAATACGTATTTTAAGTTTGACCGCTATATACTATCTGTGTCCATGTAGATTCCAACTGATTTTTTGACGTCATAATGATTATAAAAATAAATTCATGAAAATCGGTTGCACCCTCGAAAAAGCACGGCTCACACTCTCGTTTCAGGTGAACCGATCATGCAAGCGACGCTTGTGACGCGTGATCACGTTATCACGTAAATTTATCGTCCGTGAACCGAATTTACAGACATTTTGAAGTGAAACTTCTTTAGAATCGTTGTTATTTCAAACCAGATGCAACGGAAAAAACGACAGGTAAGAGACACTAATACAAAAGAATGCAAATGTCGGCGTGTATGTATATTGCACACTGTTTAATACTTGCTTGTATTTGAGCATTTAACGTGTGTTTCACTTCTATCGTGTGTGAATCGCACACACAACTTTTTTTCTAATGTTTTATTAAAATCGGTTCAGCCGTTTCAATGTCAATATTTTATTATTATCCTAATATTTGTATATTCAAATGTAAAGTTCCAAATATTTCAAAATGTTGTAAAAACTATTCCAGAACTCCACTCACAAACCAAGCTGTTTCGTCGTCAAACTGTCGCAAAACAACGCACGGCTAATTTAATGTTGCGGGAGTAATCCCACTGACGCCGGCCACATCATTATGATGTATCATTTATGAGCCTCATGCCTGCATGTGCACAGAAGGTCAACTGACTTTGTGACTTTAATGATACTTTATTAACTTAATGTACGTTTGTCTAAATATTCCTAATATATACTAATTTTTTACTTTAAGTATATTCATTTGTCTAGCATTTTCCCAACTATAGTTGGTGTCTGCTTCAAGTCTAAATAGATGCAACTAGGGTCGCCAGGTGTCTGGACATAGGTAGGCTTTTTGATTGCGTGTCCGGCCAAATTATACGGTGTCCGGCTTTTGTTAGGCTTTTTACATTTTGCAAATGAGCGATGCCAAATTAGTCTTAGGCTATGACTGTCTTTGCATTCGATTTTATCTATTAGCTCACTATAATTTTAAAATTTGTATGATACTCATAAAAAATACTTGATTTTACATCAATTTCTTTGTCGTACCTATGAATACTGAGACAAAATCCTCAATAATATTGGGTGGTCGGTTTTTCTACCCAAATGTCCCACCAAGCTGGCTGGTCTGTCCGGCTATTAGATTTGGCGACATGGCAACCCTAGATGTAACTGAATACTTTAAAAATATTTTAAATAGCTTGACTGCCTATCCAACCACTACAACCCAGTAATTGGGTAATATAGTTTGCCGTGGTAAGACTGGTTGTTAGACTTTCAGGCTTCTGAGGGCGACAAAAACTGACGGTGACAAAAGATGACGGCTTAACGTGTTTTTCGAGGCACGGAATGTATAGATGGTCTCGTTATGTAAAGATAGTTCCCATCCATGGACCAACCTCAACAGGTGTAGCTGATGCATCGTAGCTTCGAGCTCCATACTCAAAGTATTTAAGAAAATAAATTGGGAACAGTAGAAGTTTTATCAAAATTAGTGTGATTGTCTTTTATATGGGATACGTGTTAAGTCTCTAGCTTATTGATACGAGTTTCGGTGTTATGTTAATAGCAAATATCTTAAAATGAATAATCAAGTGTTAAAAAATACAAAAATAACCCGGTTGGACTCCAAATAAGGTTCTGATGAGACAAAATTAACAAAATTTTAACAATAAGTTATATTCAAAAATTAAGTTCTTTGATACCAACAGTGACCTCAAAAAATATTTTGCTCCTATAATTTAACGTAGCCACTCCTATTTCGTTTCAGTTGTTGTTTTATTTCCTCAGTACATAAAAATATTATTGTATAATCGTGAGTATAATGTTTATACGGTAACATGACATAGTAATATTGCTATGAAATACTGTCGTTTAATTCATTTGTTTTACTCACGCGGTTCGTGTATGTTATCACAAAACTCCATAACGAAATAAATTCTACAAGAAATAACTACATTTAAAATATAATAGGTTTTTATATTAATTGTATAAAATGCCACCCTATAAAAAATAAGCCTTGGAGTTCATTGGATAAGGCTAATATTCAGAAGCAGCAGTGGATAGAAATTGATGATGATGAAATGATTTCTAATTAATACGTATGTAATTAGAAATTAAATTAATCCTATTCTGTATTCATCGTATTAATCATCTTTAGATATTTGAATCCACGACTTTAGTAATAGCGACCGTAAAATGAAAACCAAACAAGGTTATAAAAGTTGGATCCATTTTAATTTGTAAAATGGATGATGTGTAAACAAACGAACCAACAATCCACAGAATCTCCGCAACTGGCTGGAATTGAAACAAGAGGTAAGTAAATGCTGCTAGTTGAGAGCTGCACTACCGACCTCTGCAAACTATAACAGTTTGTACAAATATGAAAGAGCTTTAACGCACTCGTTATAATTATTTTTATTCCGATGCAATTTAAATTAGTCTTGATTTTGTTGTGAAATTAGCACAAAATCTTTTAAATCCAAAACCAACATTATAGGTCAAAAGGTGGTTAAATGTTAATGGCAGATTTTGAACTCACAGACCTTTTATAGTGACCTTTTAAAGGTCAAATTATTAATTTATGTTTTATTATTTATGTATTACTCTACAATATTTTAGTCTTAAAGAATGTTTTATGGGCTGACTGTTGCCGGTTCGGTTGTTCGGTCATCTTGGCGTTTATTTAAAGATCCTATCTAGCCTATCCTATAAAGCCTGTCTTCAGCTGTGGATATACAGATGATGATGACTTTGTGCACTTCATTATTATCAACCTTTATCCGTCCACTGCTGAACATAGGCCTCCCTCAATGAACGCCAAAACGACCGCACCCTTGCTACTCGCATCCAACGCGGATCTGCCACTGCACGGATATCGTCTTCCCATCTGATGTACTTACTATCCCTGAATTTAAGCCTGCTTGATTCTTCCATGTGCAGATCAACTTCTAACGATAGTTATATAGTATTTAAACTGTATATTATATAGTTCTTCTCTAAGCAAAATAACAACAGATAAATAGAAAATGGTCTACTTTTGTATGACGTACAAAATACGTTCTAAAAATCCTATTAACATTTAATCTGGTAGCTTAATGACACTCGATCATCGGTCACAATACTGATGGAATTGTATGGTTCAGAAATGCGATTGGTCCAAAGCAAGGAAAGCTAATTTAATAGTGTTTCTGGCTTACTGTTTCAGCTCGACACAAGCGGTTAGCACATAGCGGCAAATTTTAAGCGCATTGCAGTGATTTGAGTGACAACATGTCACTCTAACTGGCTTATCTACTAGCTTGTGACAGAATAGAGACAGTGAAATCAACATTTACAAATAGATAAAGAAAATTACCGGGATCGCAACGATATTTCAGAACCGATACGTATTAAAGACCTTCAAGAAAAAAGCATATTACTCATTGTTCAAAAAAATGAGTGTCTTTTATGAATAATGCTTATTACTTACCACCAAGTCAACCAATGGTTCGTTTGCCCCTCTTCTATTATTAAGAATACATTAATGATCCGATTGAATCTTATTAACTCTACGCGCGACGCAAAGATTAGATAAACTAAAGCGTACACAATATCGCAGGGTTGGTCGCGGAATGGCGCGGGCGCTGACAAACATAGACTTACAAACTTCATGACTGTACAATAAAAACTTGAAAAAAACATTTTTATAAACGTATTAATAACGTTAGCAATTTGACTCTGCGCCGATACCGTAAGGAGGAATAACGTCCGCGTTGCTTTATGGTTGGTGGTGTTTACAAAAAGTCCTGTATAATATTTACAATAAAACAATATAATAAGGCAATCACCGACACAGAGCGACGGTGGCCCAGTGGTGGACGGACTCGGCCTCTTACGCGAGGGATTCCGGGTTCGATCCTGACCCGTCCGTGTGTGCCTTGAAATAGGTTTTTCTAAAATTTCTAAGTGCACACGAGACCATCGTTCGCTCATCGGTGAAGGAAAACATCGTGAGGAAACCTGCATGCCTGATGAGATTGAAAGTCTTTGAAGGTATGTGAAGTTCACCAATCCGCACTGGGCCAGCGCGGTGGACTATTGGCCCATTACCCTCCTCGCCTGATTTCGAGGAAGGAGACCCGTGCCCAGCAGTGGGACATATAAGGGTTGATACTTTACTTTACTTTTAAGGAAATCACCAAAAAATTACATCCATCTTAACAAACTTCGATACGTCCAAAACTCCATTTGGCCGGTATACGGTGTATAAATCCACAATATGAAATCCCGAATGTGGCCACGTGAAACATAATGGGCTGTATTTTTATAACATATTGTCTGAACATAAATCCCACCACCTGGTTATGAAATATGGTGTGTCCGGCGATGTATCAAAGAATTAAATTACCTCCGCGTTACAGAACGGGATTTTGACATCAAGATACATACTATCCGGCAGCAAATATATTTTACCTTTCTAATTTCATTTACGACTTTTGTTTGCTGTGAAATGGATAAGTTATTTTGAAGTAATATTTATTTTTAATCATATCTTGTTATAGAGATATAGTGCATGTACATGCATAGATATTCGATATACTTACTTTTATATTTGGGTGAATTAAATAAAGGATATAACTCAAAGGAAATTTCTTGTTGTCTTGATAAAACATTTAAAAAGTTCGTTACTATTTTCTTTATTTATATAAAGAACTCGGTTTGAACTTTTTCAATGGCGCTGATAAATTAAGCATATTATATAGCTATGAAGATATGAACAATTTTGAAAATATGTCTAAAAATGAAACCAAGGATATGTTTTTGATAATTTTATTGAATAAGAGCATTAAACGGAGGTCACCCTTTAGAAATTTGTAAAAAAAATACTTAGAAAAGGTTTTTTAAACATGACAGTGTTGAAATATAACTAAGTTATGACGACACAAGTCTTTACTAGTACAGTTATAAATAAGTCGTAATTATGTACGTCACAAAAAAATATCGTCCAATATTCCTTCGCGTTATGAAATGGCTTTCCTGTATAAAATATTCCACTCCGTGTACTTTCATTTGGCTGAAATACGACGTAATTATGTATGAAGTGTCAAATATTCATTCACCGTCCATGTTTTGTTTCGTGGAATATTCTGGACTTAATATTTGCCAACAAACAATATTATCCACCTTTCATTTGTTTTTTGTCGTTTACGTTCACGTGTTGGTCGCGTGATCGCTAAGAGGCCATAAAATGTTTAAGAGCAAGTACGTGGGTACTTTCTAGGGATACTTATTCTTGTTTACGTCCGCTGTAAACGGAATGATATCCTTGTAAATATGTTTATAATTTGCATAGTTTATGCGCTACCGTTTAACGTGTAGACCGATTACTGACTCTTTTTCGTATTACATAAGTAATAGAATCAAAGTAATATTTATTTATGTCGTATGATTCTCGAAATATAAGGAATTGTCAGTAGATTCTGTACCTACTCCGCAATCTTCTTAGTTCTGTAATTAAACGAAATCCGAAAAACTTACTTACGATATGAAATTAATAAAGACTTCATACAGTCGATCGGTAATCTTCATTTATGTTACTTTAATAACATAAAGTTATCATTTATTACTAACTAGCAAGGCTGACTAGCCTGCAGTTTTACCTGCGAATCCAGTGGGATCACGGAGTTAACTTAAAGAATATGCGCTATTCTATAAGAAAAGAGCTACAAATATCCTTACAAACTTTTGCGTTTATGATATTAATAGGATGAAATCATGCGAAACCCCCCCCCCCCTCCTTATCTTCCATCCTTCTTAGAACACCTCTACTCAACCAAATATTTGGGTAGTAAAAATTCAAGTGAAAAAGCATTTACTTTGTAAAAGTATTTCTATTTGAATAATTACATCAAAAATCTTAAGAATTAAAGACAAAACAAACTGAGTCTCGCCGGCTAATGGGTTTAGCGTAAAATATTTAACGTTGAAGATGTAACTTAGAAGAAAGGCTAAGGAATCTAAGTAAAGGAAGTAATTTTCTTGTAAGACTGCTTTTAAGCTGGCTCTGCTAGTGTGCACTTTGATTATTATTAGTTTTTTTTTTATGTAAACGTGTAATTTTCTTTTTTTTTTCTTATTTAGAAAGATTAGTGCCACTGAGTTCTTTTCGTCAATCTTTTCAGTTCTTGCCTTGGAGCAGGTGGTAGATTCAATTGACACTCAAAAAGACACTTTGGTGGTTCCATTTTGAATAAAAAAAGAAATGATTTTGGTAAGAAAACTTGCAGACAATCACTATATTGCATTGTCAATAATTACACTATACTAGCTGTTGCCCGTGGCTTCCCCCACGTTAGCAAAAACAAATCATTTTTTTTAATGTATCCTATCTTCCTTCTACCTATCATAAGTACCTGCTAGAATATGTGTACAAAGTTTCATAATGATCGGTTGTGTAGTTTTCGCGTGAAAGCGTAACAAACATCCCTACTTTCACATTTATAATTTTATCAGGATTAGGATTTACTGGCTTGTTTCTAGAATACAGTGAATTCGAATATTAATAATCAGGATAGTGGTAGACAGGATAATAGTAGATATAGTCGTATCAATAGTATATAATTATTAATTAATATTGTTATATATTAATAAAATAATAATACGGGGCTATAAAGCCTTCTTTTAGCAGGCTTAACAAAACGCGTCCGCTCGCATCATTAACATCGTCCACTCAAATGTTACGTGACCGTATCGCGTGGCTGGAATTAAAGTTACCAGTATGTTTGGCCTTTGAATATAAAATGTTATTGTCATGCTTATTCATATTTTGTTTTTAACCGACTTCAAAAAGGAGGAGGTTATTGTATCATCATTTTAATATTTATCCAGTCATGACTAAGATTTAAGTCAGTACTTGAGTTTCGGCGATTCTTTGTCTTCCTAACGCGTTAATTATTATCTTCTCATCTTTTCAATTATTTAAAAAATGGCATAGAAAATATCGTTGACCTCGTCATTTAAAAAAAACCTCAGTTTTTCTCAGTCGATTTAGAACTATCATTATTCAATTGTTAGCCTGCGGATTTTTTATTGGAAATTCCATTTAGATGAATTTCAGGGAGAATTTAAATACGTAGAACAGATCAACAATTAAAATCCAAAAACAAAATATATATTTTTTTACTTAAAAATAGTACACCAAAATTTATCTAAACAAAAAAATGGTTGTCTGTAAAGTCATTTCACGAAGGATAATTTACGTGATAGCGTCATAATGCATCACAAACTTAGACCATACATGCCTCTCTATCGCTTGTTCCGCGCTCTCCCGCTTAACTCTGACGGAACGTGAGCATGAGTCACGCATTTTTGTGCGTGCAGATGGCATTTATCGATTTATATGTGGGTATCAAGTCAAAAACAATGTTATTTTGAATAATAGATAGGCGTGATAATAACAAGAGTACTTTCATTTGAAGGTTAAGCAATTATATAAGTGTAATAAATAAAAGTGTAGTTCATTTATTTTAAACTTTACAGTATAGTATAATTCGGTGTAATCAAATATTAAATTATCTAGGAGGCAGGCGATAACTTGGCGGCTTTAATTTCCTGGTAAAACTGTCGCCTGGTACATCTGACTTTCAAATAAATTAATTAAATTAACGAGCTACCCCTATTTTATTTCGCGAGAACTTTATTAATAAAATCGTAATCACAGCACTTATTACTTGAGAAAGTAAAACAAAGTCAAACACCTTAAATGATGAACGTTTATAAGATGTTCTCTGGTTTGTTATAAAATGTGTTTATAAAATTTTTTCAATTAACATGTTATTTAGAAAATAATTGTATGGAAGTAATTTAACTAAATTTAAATTAATTAATAGTGGTGGATGCTAGAGGGATCCAGAAGGTGGAATTTTATGTCCAGAACGTTGATATTTATTTATAAATTTTATAGTGGATTTATTATCAACAAGCTGAACCCGGCAAACATTATCCTTCGCAATCCAACCCTGACATCATTATTTTTATAAAACCTTGTCTTAACGACAACCAATGTCATTGAGGTTTCAGTGCATTATAAACAGAATAACAAAAATTAATCCATCATTAGAGTGAAAAAGCACCTTACGGAATCGGAATACGGAAAAAAACAATAAGTTCAAATATCGAACAGAGAACAGGAGCTTTCATGCAATGCTACCTTTAAATGCTACATTTAAATAACTGTAATGACAGAGCTCATACATAAATCAGTGGTGTGGTTGTACAAAAAGTATGTACACTGCAGAGACCGACAGCGGCTGAATTTTATACAGCAAATATTGCCGGAACGTGACTCTCGCACGGTACCAGCCCAGCCTGGTACAGTCATGGTTTTGAGAACAAATAGCTACCACGTGATCTCACTCTTAATTATTTAACACGCTGTATAAATTAGACTTTCTTTACTTGTTTATAGTATTGTTTATAAACAATATTTTCTTTATTGTCATTTGAATTAACAACATACATGAATTGATAGGAATAATTTTTAAATAGGAAATAAAATATTATTATCGTTATAATTATTATAAATGTTTTAAATATATTTAAATATTCTTACCCAATAGAATGCAAGTAGTAAGTGATCGGTCGTCTTGAAGCTTATAGAGGGACGGTTATGTTAAGCAGTGGATGGAAAAAGTGTGATGATGGTGATGATGATGGTAATGATGGTTATTCTGATCCTTATTCAAATATTATTTTTGGCGAAAATGATGCCAGTTTTGGTTATCTAAAGTCAGCCTTACAAACGAGTGGACGAACATTGATAAAATAGCCTTAAAAATCGTATCTAGAAAACCCGAAGAAAAAAAACAACGATGCCACCAAAATACTCAGTAGAGGTCCAAGTTATACCCTTCTTTTTAGTCGCGACTTGAAAAGAGATCGTTGATGATCGATGAAGTTAGGAGAAGAAGATGAGGCTGATGATAAAAACGATAGGGAAATTCCGATTATAATTTTAAAAAATGAATAATCTAATCATATTATAGAAGGATTGCGTTGGAAAGCATTAATATTTATATTTATTGAAAATCTATAAATTTCGGGAGAAGCTCCCGCTCTTTGCTAATGGATCGAATATTGGTAACTTAATGTTATTAAATAAGGAATAAGGTCAGCTCATTGGACCACTAATACAGCTCGTAAATTTTAAAGGCCATCTTCAAAAAACTAGCTGTCGAAGGCGAGTTATTCTATGTTTATTTATCTTTATTTCGGAAGTCATACATGTAACATGCTACATCATTGACTCAATCATAATTTAGGCAAACGATTGGGTATAAGATAGTGTTGATTAATTATTTTTATGAAAGCATAACAATAATGTGATTTATTATTGTCGTAGATATGGACATTTATAAATGACTAACAAACAAAAAACTGTTTAATTTTTGTAACACGTTGAATGTTATCTTTTGTTGTGACTATTTATTATTTAAATTTTAATTTTAATTGTTCTCATATAAGTGACATGTATTGTCTTTTTAAGCGACTTCAAGGAAGGAGACGTTTCTCAATTCGATCGTATATAGAGTCATCGCCACTTTAGAAGTCCGATAGACGCGGCGCTGCGGTTTCATAACTCAATGTTGCCAATTTCTATTGTAATGATTTTCCACCAAGTCTAGTACAATAAAAAATTTAAATAATTATAGTGTCAGTAGTGAGAAGACTGATGATGATAATAATGACAAAAATAATTATAGTAATATATATTATAAATAAAACATATTTTTTAAATATTTCTTTTTTTTTTTTTTTTTTTTCGGTTGGATCTATGCTAATGGTCCTAGTGACCGTTATGCGTCATCGGAAATGGGGTGATCCGGTTGGATCATCCTATGACGTTAAAAATTTGGGGGGTTGCCCCCGCCATGTTCATGGCGTCGGGTTTGTACCTAACTTGGTAAGCTACGGTCGACTGGTTTGGAACGGGTGACGTTAGAAACCTATCGTGAGGGCCGGCCCTCCCCTCCCCCGGTAGCGGGGGAGGCGGGTCAAGCGCGGGACCCGAGCAAGCTGCCGATAGCAGAGTGCTATCGGTGATTACACGGTCTATATTGGTGTCGACTCGTAGCTGATCTGAGCCTATGCTGTCGCGGTTGATCCGGATCAACTGGTCAACGGAGTGTAGGGTTCGACGTCGCATACGACCCCGGGGCCCATGCGGTGTGAATGTGTGCCTAACACCGGCTGTGTTATGTCTGAGTGTGTGTTGTAGCTTACGTCGCGCTTCAGCGTCGCGCTTTAACAGTTCTGTGATTTTATCAACAGGATCGGTTATGACATTCTTAGGTAACCTAGACTTATTAGGTGCTAAGCTATCGGGGGTGTAGTTTGCCGCACTCACGACGAGTGGGTTCGGGTGGAGAAGTGCCTTTTCGAAGTGACGTTCTGACATCGCTTTGAAATGGCCCCTAATCGAATCTAGTCTGAGGTCGCGATGTAGGTCGATGTTTCTTACGTACCACGGGCAACCGGTTGCCACACGTAAGAATTTATTTTGGATCGTTTGGAGGCCTCTGAGTCTATACTGAGGCACATGCGCGAATGCCACACAGGAGTATGACATGATGGGGCGGATACATGATTTATAGAGGGTGAGCTTGTGCCTGAGGGGCATTTTGCTCTTTTTGTTTATGAGGAAGTACAGTCTACTACTGACGAAACGGGCTTTTTTAGAAATCGCGGCGATGTGTGGTCTAAACGACATCGACCTGTCAAGGGTGACCCCCAGGTACTTGACCTGTCTAACTCTGGGAATAACGACGTTATTTAGTAAGATTGGTTTCATCGTGAACCATGTTTGTCTGCGTTTAGGTAAGCGTGTCTTTCTCTTACGAGAGAAATGAATCGACGCGCTTTTATCGGGGTTAATAGCTATTCTCCATTTTGCGAACCAGTTGCCTAGTTCGGTGACGGCACGTTGGAGAAATAGCGATGCTCTATTAGCATTAGGGTGGGTAACGTATAGAGCTGTATCGTCAGCGAAGAGAGCCAGTTTGACGTCCGGAGGTCTGGGGATATCTGATGTGTACAGATTGTATAGAGTTGGGGACAGCACGGAGCCCTGGGGGACTCCGGCCCTCAGAGGTCTCAGGGAAGAGAGGGTGCCTTCGACCCTATACCTAAATGACCGGTTTGACAGATAGTCGCGGATGATGATGACTAGCCTATCCGGTATTCCTAGCTTGTACAGTTTGTACACGAGGCCTTCGTGCCATATCCTATCGAAGGCCTTAGCTACATCGAAAAATACGGCGCACGTATCGCGGGAGTTCTTTTTATTGAAACCTCTGAGTATGTCTTCGGTCATACGGTGGACTTGCATTGGACAGCAGTGGTTTTCGCGGAAGGCGAATTGCTCGTCTATGAACAGGTTCTTTTCGCCTATAACGGCTTTGAGCCGCTTAAGCAGAACCCGTTCGTAGATTTTGCCAATCGAGCTTAGTAGACTGATGGGCCGATAGCTAGACGGTTCCGTGCCCGGTTTGCCGGGCTTAGGTATGCCGATAACCGTAGCTTCTTTCCATTGGTCTGGGAACCTACAGCCCTTTAGGAGGGCGTTGAAAATGCTAACCAGGAGGTAAACAAGAGCGGGTGGGAGTATTTTAAATATTTCGTTTGATTTTTTAAGTATAACCTATTAGTAGAATACATCTAAAACAAGCTTCTTCGATTGTGTTCGGCTTTTGCCAGGGGTGACGATTTTCTCAGAAGTTATTCCTGCCATTGTTACTTCTTTTGTTATTCGACCTTTTTTTACAGAAACACCAAAAAATATAATTCATCTAGCAAGGTTTTAATTCTTTTACCTTGTATTTATATTCATATAAAATATTATAAGATAAATGTAGGTATAGAGTTAATGATAATATTTTAACCATAAATTAGGCAAAAATTAGTGACTCTGGCATCTCTAAAATTTACCTGTCATGGCTGTGACATTTAAAAACATTATTTAACGGGGTTAATTGTTGTTTATTTTTACTTTCTAATTCACAAAATTATTTCACTTTAACGATCATTATACGGCCTTAAATTTTTACACCTTACTTTATATTATATGCTCCATATTTCGCGTAAAACAAATTAAAATATCACAACTTCTTACTCCAGACAGATGTCAAGATGTCAATCTTGTCAAATTTAGTTCAGGCATTAGTCGCAGGACTTCAAAAGTGGCGAGGACTATATATATGATACTACGGAAAGTATATATGCTTTTTTTATGTTTGTTCAAGGCTTGTCGTACTTTTTTTTGAGAAATAAAGTTCTTTAAACCTAAACCTAAACCTATTAAACAATAATTATAATATAATTATCAATATTTGTAATACTTTATTTGGAAATTACAATGCCGAATATTAATTTCCATATACTTTCAGGGCTTAAAACCGCCAACTATATGATTAGAACTGGAAATGTTAGCCTTAGGTATATGACTAGTCAAATACTAAAACCATCATAATTCTCTATTTCGCCTCAGCTCCAGCACAATACTTCCGTGGTTGGCACGTATTGACATTCTCAACTACGTATTGTGTCACTATGCCACTACAAGCGATATATTCAACAAAGGCTTTGAGCAAACTCAACTTAGAGAAAATCTTACAATTTCATTCCCATTCCCAAAGGGGCATTAAAAGTAGAACTACGAAAAACGGCCAAGACCGAGTCGGACTCGCAAATAAAGAACGTCCGTACAATATTTAACACTAACACTACGTCATCATCATCATCAGCACTATTATAAATGTAATTCAATGAACATTAAATATCGATCCCTCGCCAACTTAAAATTTTCTTAATTGTATATAAATTTCTACGAAAATTAGTTACATGCAAAGAGCACCATGTTTAATTTCACATTAAGCCTATAAATTACGACTTAAAAAATACAAATACCAAGGGAGGGCAAAATCACAGGGAGAGTTCCGTTGGCATGTTCGGAACCCTAAAAATGCCAGCTTAATATTACAAGACATTCCCACAGCACAATACAAGCTATATTGTACCGTGGACGGTGAACGGAGCCGCCTTTTTTATTCATGAAAACTTGTGACCCGCACGCGAAGGTTTTACGATCGTCAGTTGCCTTCGATTGTCGATGCAAATTTTTTTACTGTTCGCAATAAAACATCTGACTCCGACATTTTTTCTTGCAGCATAAAGTTTTTTATGTTTCAAATAAAATTTTATGTAAATCATAACTTACTAGAGCATGTGTGGACGTTTCTAGAAATGAAATTATTTAAGGTGAAAATAATATATAAGCAATCCTAATCCGGTTTGGATTAGGATTGCTTATATATATTTCATTATTGCTTGGATAGTTTTGAATGTGACTAATAGATCAGACGAAATAGATAGTAACGATTATAATACGGTCCATATAGGTCAGGAGAACTGACATTTTATATGAACCGTACCGTATCGTAAGAATGTAAGAGTTATAGCCAGAAATATATGAATCCTGCATTGGTGTCGCCACTGTATCTTTTATACGATACTGTACAAGCAGTCCCCACGACGTCTTGCTAAGCAGTGCCGGGGTACCCATTTTTAGCCCGACACGAGCATAGAGGCGTTATTGAAAGAGCATTAAGTAGCACCTCTGACGCGCCCCCGTTCGTCGTCTATATGGGGAAGGCCTCGTCAGTAGTCTCCTCTCTCAACATTCCGGAACCAACCGGAACACAGCAAAGCTGTTTTACGAAAACAATAATCAATAAAACACAAAAAGCTGTTTTACGCAGGGAATAAGCGGAATAGTAGAACTCACGTAGAGGAGAGCCTAGCACAGCTCATTTCTCCCAACGGTAAACAGATATCTTTACAACTTGACAGATTGAGCATGTACAGCAATAAATGTCCGCACTATTTTTGAATCCATTTAATTCAGCTCAAACTGAAATAACCAAATTATATTGACGTTATTAGTTATCACTGAATAAATATTAACCTCGCCGATATTAATCGCCGTGGAGTTTTCTCGATACGTTTGTTAAATCGCCTCGAGCTATTCTCGATCGGTTTATTCTATATTAGAACGAATCATTTACTTTAGCTCTAAGCGAGTGAAATGAATTTTATAATATTACCACTTACTAAGTACTTTTTATGACAAATATTTTATACTAGCCGTTCCTTTCCTTTCAACAGCACTTAAATTAAAAAGTACCTGGTTGACCGAGCATTTGCTCGGTACCCTTAGTGATTACATACGATAAAATTATTCTTCCAAAAAAAAAAATTCGGACTGGAGATTCGAACCAGGCTCGTTCGGATTTATCTGCCTAATTTTCCCACTAAGCTATCATGACATACAAATCGACAGCGAAATTTACGTTCGCATTCTAATCATATTTTATTGTTGCCCAAAACACGGATAAAAAATGTTTTCTAAAAATCTATCCTAGCTAGGTCGACTTATCGCCGTTTTTAGCCCATGTATACAAAATTTCATGAAAATCGTTGGAGCCGTTTCCGAGATTCAGATTCTATATATATATACAAGAATTGCTCGTTTAAAGGTATAAGATAAGATAAGTTAATATTTTCTCTAAGAAAAAATCATTAATCTTTATGAATACGAAGTATAATTAATACTTAAGTATATTAATACGAAGTATAATAGGAAGTAATGTGTGAAGAATGTTTTTCAAATCCTACACAAATTTCTTCAGATATTAGCAGGTTCACAAAGGAATATGGTTTGGTCAAATGTTTTTTACGAATTTCACTCATTTTAAAGAATCAATTTTCACGGATTGTAAATGGTGGCTTATTAAGTATTTTACATGCGTTTTGGATACTTTAAAAACGTAAAAAAATATTATAATGAACTTTTAACTATTTAAATACGTAAAAAAAAATATTTTAATGAACGCACAAACAATTAACTGTATGTTATGGTAATACATAATTATTATAATTATTATTCTCTAGTAAAATATACGTAAACAACACAGAAAACCATATTTATACATCTCAATAGTGATTCGACGCTGTTTTAAACCGTTATTTTTGGTCATCAGGATTTTTCATAAATTTAAGACGATTTTTATTTGTTTTCAATACCTGTACCTTTTTACAACAACAAGGTATGTACAATAAGAAACCTTGATAGGTGTTTGGTGTCCCAAATCAATAATAAAACAAAATGTAAGTGAAATGAAAACCAACGTAATTATACCCAATTCGATATTTCCACGCTAAGGAAAGATCAAAGAAGTACGTTCGCCTCTCAACAGGGCGCGATTCTGCGACGCACTTGACCGGGTTTTTTTATCTATTCAACTGTACTTCAAAGAAATATTAGCTTTTCTGCGTCTACTTTTCAGGCAATATTGGTATGTACCAAGTATGTATAGACTCGAAGAATGTACAAAATTCACAATGTTTTGTAAACTCACGAAAACAGAACTTGAAGCAACGAGTTATACGCTAGCAAAAAAAGACTTTGATTAGAAATGAGGAAACTTGACTTCCCTTGAGGACATAAAGAACTAATTAAGAACAGACATTACATTGTAAACTTTTTTATCAAGGAGCCAGGCTATGTTCAGGATATAAAGGTAACTACGGTGGTGCAATAACTGGTAGGCCACTGGCCGATTCAATCTTCTAAGCTTTGCAAATTTTACTCTGCTCGGCGTTAAAGTTAAGAGAAATAAAAAATAAGCAAAAAATTTAAGTACGTAATTTTATGCTATTATAGCATATAGCCACTGCACGGAGATCGTCTTCCCATCTGGTTAATAGCTGTCCAATACTTCGTCTACCTAAACGCGGCCTCCACTCTTGAACCTTAATGGCCCATCGGCTTTCTGAGTGCGTGCGAGCGCGACCAGCCCATTGCCACTTCAACGTGCTTATTCTTGCAGAGCATGTCCGTGTTGGATGCGACTGACGCAAGTAGCAAGAGATTACTCGTCTTGTCGTTCATTGAGGGAGGCCTATGTTCAGAAGTGGACGGATAAAGGCTGATGATGATGGTCATAATATAATTCATAAAATATTCCCACTACAAAAAACTATATGATAACTAAGAATACGTTAAGTGAGAAAACGATAGAGTAAATAGCTTGTATTTTATTCACGAGCCGAGCAGACATGTCCAAACTTTGCTGAGTGCTGCTTTATTTCCGTTTGACCTGTCTCGATGCTATTCCAGGAACACCAGCCAGACATGTTCATTTCACCGACAAGCCAAATGCAAGTCCTGACAGCTCCGCTACCTCCCTGCAGACACGACACTGCACTTTAAATTTGAATATTTAATTGCGATTATTTTAGCGCTACACATTCATTGGAACAATAGCTAATGTGAAAGATTATTGGCGACGGATTAAACAAATTAATCCGAAACGGTTGAAAACTAATTTGAAATTGTAATGTGTCGCCGAGAATATTTAGCATCTGTTGCGATATTTCAGGGTGTTATGATTCCAATTTCATGGATAATTGCGCGATGTGATCAGCACCACATATATTATGTTTGATATCAAAACAATACTAGCAATCGTAACTAAGACCAGTTAAAGTCCATTTTTGCCAAAAATCTATTTTTGTGCGAGACTATTCATTGTCTTCGGTATTTTGATATATCGTATTTAGGTCGCTTGATGTTTCCTAACTTTTTGTATATTAAAATTTCCATGAAGTTTGATTACTATTTCATTTCTCTTACTATTTATACTATTATATATTATACTATTTATTTACCTTACTCATGTATATTTACAATTCATATACTTTTGCTTAATCAAAACACATAGTCTTATTAGGAAGAAAATTCCGCATTTGATTACATACACATAAATTCTTTAAAGCAGTGGACAGGTTTATACTCATCCACTCTCTTGGCTAAGCCACTAGGGAGACATAAGGCGAGGACACTACACTAACTTACTCCAAACTTACGCCCCGTCCCAAGGTGTACTAAAAAGTATATAGCAAAACATTTTTCACGCTCAATAAGGGATATTATAAATATCATGTCACTTAGGAAACATAACTCTTAAATGTTTTACTTTATACTCTTATTGCTGTTATATTTACGAGCGCAAACGATCGAACGCTACAAACATTTTGCTGCGAAATACTTTTGAAATTTCATTTTATAATATTACGTACTTAAATTAAGTATTCACTTCCATTTTAAAAAGTATAAGAGTGAATATTTTAAAGTTTATTTAATGTTTGTTTTTTATTATACGTTCATGATCATCACCTCGTCTTGTGTTATAATTTAGATGGTCACCGAGATCTTTAGCCCCTATTTATGGAGGGAGTTCTTTACTTAGTTTGTTCTTTGTTCTTACTTACCCTTGTTCTAGTTCTTACTTACCCTTGGTCTATTTTCAAAGTTCATCATCGTAACTTTGAACATGGACCTTATTATTTGGATCGTATCATCCAAAATATTCTATAAATGATCAAACAACTTATTAAAAATAAAAAAGAACAGATTATTAAAAAATAAAGTTCTAAAAATGTAGTATAGTATCTGCCTATATCAATAACATAGTGATAATTCAAACCCACAAATGCTGAACCAGCAGGTCGTCAAGTACATGGGAAATATAAAAGCATTTATATGTGTAAATAGTTGATATCAATATAATAATTTAGTTCAAGTAGAAGTGCGCTGCCTCTTCTATGCAAGGGCCCTCAACACTACGCTTTGTAAGCGTATTTGTAATATGAGAGACCATTTTTATGGCACATATTGGTTTTTAGCATATCTGCTATAAATTACCTAATATTAAGGTACTAGATATTCACAAATAAAAGATTTACATAACGATAAGAATTTCGGTATTTACAATAGAAACTAATAAAAAAAACAGCTGCTAGCTCAGCTGTTTTTTTTTCTATTATAGTAAAAGATGCTAAAGGGATATAATAACTAAATTGGCGAATTTCAGAAGCAAATGCAGCGCGAAAAATAAGACAGTTCACTGTCTGAAAAATACTGTGTAATAAAAATTTAAAAGTGAAAATAAGGACTATATCTACTACTAGCAGTGCCCCGCAGTTTCACCCGCGTACTTCCCATCCCGGAAGTGCGGGGATATATTATAGCATATGTGCTATTCTGCTTAGCTATATTATTGTAAAGTTTCATCAAATCCGTTTAGTAGTTTTTACGTGGAAGAGTAACAAACATCCATACTTACAAACTTTCACGTTTATAATATTAATAGGATATCAAAAATATATTAATATGCGATAAACTCGGTACACAATATGTTTATCACAACCTGACTTTTTTATTAAACTAATCTAATTTGTACTAAATTGTTTTAAGCTACTAAATATGTTGCAAATAGCTAACCCAGCAATGCGTTTAGCTTGGTTGTAAGTCGGATGTTTGTGATAAATGTTGACTGTCGCCTATAACAAAAGCACCGGGTAAGTTACTGTTATTGTTTTCACATTAAGCACTCGACGTTCTGTGCTTAGCAGTTATTCATTAACGGTTGGCTGCAGACACAGCTTAATAGATATTTTAGCATATTAAATTTATCGAAATCGTAAAACACTTGAATATGTTTTGTGATAGATACGGAAGAATAAAGAAAGTATTAATTAACAGTAGTAGATAATCACATCAAAAACATTAATATGAAATGAGAACCAAGTTCATTATTAAGATATTATACGCCTTGTTGCTGACTCCAACGACAAAAGAAGGGAGATCTAAATAGGCACTAAGTTCAATGGTTGAGTGATGAGTGTAAGGTGGAGTTTCATGTTTCTGAAAAACCGTTTAAGAATGCTCTAGATTTCGTATCTGCTTCATAAACATTTGCTTATGAAGTATATAACTAAGTTCGTAAAAATGTATGTCTGTTACACGTACCCGCAAACAGATATAGCTTACGTATGCGCTTTTACGCAAAAATATATTCATAAATTATTACTGTATTCCCACGGGAATGGGAAGTATGCGAGTGAAACGGCGGAGAGCTGCTAGTTTTTTATATTTTCTTAAATATATTTGACAAAAGTGATCTAATAAATCCTACTAATATTTTAATGCTAAAGTTTGTAACAATGTATGAATTTTGATGCAACTTTACAATAATATAGTTTACACATCAGAATAGGACAAGCTATTCATCGACGAACTGACACGGAAATGAAAAGTAAGTGGTGTGGGTGAAACCACGAAGCTTAGTACTTTCATACAGTAGCTTATAAGGACAGCATTTTTGTGAAACTATTCTTCTTCCAGTTTCTTAAAGCATATTAATAAATACTATTTATACTATTTATTAAATAGTCTCATATATCCCACAATATATTATTTGAAAAAGAAAACATGTTGACTGATTTGCCAAAGTACTACGACCCTAAAGTCAAAGTCATAAATTAAAACATGTACTCGTATGTATTGGATTCATCGCGAAAGCAATCAAATAGTTCAACCGAAGCTTGCTCGAAATAGTGATATTAATAACTGATTTTACCGCCACTTCAACGAAATAACTTCAAGTTGTAAGCAAATTAATTGTACTAGGCATTTTTAATATAATATTATAATAAAGTTAAAAAGTTTGTTTGTGTATACGTGCTAATAAAAACTTTTTATTGAGGTTATGGGCTTACTTTGGAGGGTTATATTAATGTGTTACTGTCAACTATTTTCACTTAGGAAGATACGATAAGAACGACTTGTGGATATCATGCGATGCGATTCTGATACCTCTGTATCATTCATATTAAAAAACATCATTAATATTGAAAACTTAACAACCACGAACATGACTGAAGAAGAAAAGTGCAAAAACGTACATGATTAAAACTTTTTTCAGGACAAAATTTTCACTTTCAAATTATTACATCGCAAATTTTGAAAATAATAGTGGTTTTGTTAATTACAAGTAGCGCGCCGCGGTTTCACCCGCGTACTTATCATTCCCGTGGGAGTACAGGGATAAATTATATCCTATGTGTTATTCTAATGTATAAGCTATATTATAGTAAAGTTTTATTAAAATCCATTCAATAGTTTTTACGTGAAAGAGCAACAAACATCCATCCATCCATCCGTACTTACAAACTCACGTTTGTAATATTAGAAGGAAAGTAGGATAAGCGTTCTTTTCTCTTAATCATTTTTAACCTTTCGCTGATTTGTCCTGGACGATATCTGTTTCAAAGGAAGCCCTGCATACATTAATGTAGTGTAACAAATATTACACTACATTAATAATAATTTAGCCGGGTCAGTGCGGTTAAAGTGTTTGCACAACACGAGCACGACGTACACTACACAACAGTAAGTGAACTCTAATATTCTCGCCGCAGTTCAGTCATCGAAAATCAGTGTAGCGTAAAAAAGAGTGAATGTGCCGCTCCGGTCCAATAGACCCTGCGAATGAAAACCTCTCGATTGAAATGTTTATTCAAACACAATGGGATATGTGGATTATTATTTTTTTAGAAAACTCTTTGGAGTTCCACTTGTATATGGTATTCATTTCAACCGGATTTATCCAATTCGTCGTGTTAGCATTAACTATTATTTGCACATTTTTAGAGAGGGTCCAGGTGTGGTGCCTTGAAATAGGTTCTAAATTTCTTGGTGCATCTTAAGCATGAGACCATCGCTTGCTTTCCGCTGAAAGAAAAAATCGTGAGGAAACCTGCATGCCCGATGAGACTGCAAGTATTTGAAGGTATGTGAATTGTAAAGTTCACCTACTCGCATTGGGCCAGCGTATCGGTGAACTATGGCCGTATGGTGATACTCTTCCCGCCTGATTTCGAAAAGGAGACCCGTGCCCAGCAGTGAGTCATATATGGGTGTGTCATATATAGTAGTCCCTAGAGTCCGGTTTATCCGTATGAGACAGAGAAGCTTAGCGGGTCAACTTAAAAAATTTGTCTTTTTACGTCAATAGTTATGAAAATATTATGATAAAAAACATTTATAAGATATAGAAAATTCCATTCCAGTTCGATTTCGGTTCGACGATCTCAACGTCCGAGAACCAAAGAAGCCGACATCACGCGCAAGATAAGCATGCTGAAGTATCAGTTGGCTGATCACATGCTGGAGAAGCAACAGCCAGTTGGTTAATTGACTTCTTTAGATGACAAGTACGGGAATATGGAAATCTCAATTTGCGACCAACTCATCATATCAACAATTTTTAATTTAAGAATCAACGTATTTGTAATATAAAATAAATCAATATTCTTTTATAACATACAGATTAAAAAAAATGTTTACATAAATTTGGTTATCTGTGTTAAAATGAAAAAGTGACAATTCCCCGGCCGTTTAGTCAATAACGGCGGCCGAGTAGGGCCGAGCTCTTAATTTCCTGTTTTCCTGGTACCCTTGTGTAATTAACTCGCTTATTACTTCTAAGTGATTAAGGAAGAAAACTTTCTTTGTAACACCAGTTTGGACAAATTTTGCTTAAACACATAATATATTCTAATCATATAATATATCGGAAAGAAGGTATTTATGATACCAGGAAACTGGATACAAATGAGGTCGGGCTTTGATTGCTATTGCTTTGAACTTGATTGCTAGTTTGCAACACAAACGATAAATATAAAAATATTTTAAATATACTCATTTATTTATGTGCCATTTTTAGGCTACCTACGGGTCAGTTATTCTTTTATAGGTCCCAGAAACGTTCAATACCTCTGAAAATTCAATATAGTAAAATTAAAAAAAAAACTGTTAAAGTACGTTATGTGGTAAATGATATTATCAAAGTCATTAAAATAACAAAATATATTTATCGAACAACGATTAGTTAAAAGACTAACAAAACCTGAAAAGAGTACATGGAGTTCTAGTCAAGTCCGGAGATAAAATTAGAAGCACTCGAATAGCTTTTATATAATATCCGCCAAAGAAATCGATTGGGAATTCCGGCTACAAACAAGAAAATTCCATTTTCGAAACACAAAACTGGAAACAGGCGACAGACCTAAATACCCTGTAAGTAAACGAAGCGCAATAAGTAAATAACATTTTCCTCTTTGAGCGAATTTCAAAACAAACGGGCGATGAAAAACTCTAAACAATTTCTAAGTGATTGATATTCTGTAGGACCCGGTCCGTGTGGTTTTCAACTTCGAATGAGCGAGCGGAAAGTTTAATGAACGAAAGAAATGTATACAAAATTAGAATTACATTGTTGCTTTGATACTTTGTATAAAATGGGGGTCTTTTAAATTTCAATAACACCTAATTGAGTTTTTGCGTATTGTTTCTGTCTAAAATATATATTACGCGTTATACGCGCGTATACAATTAAAATATATAATACATGTACAATATATTATCCCGTTTAGATCCCGTTCTAAATCTTATTTAACGCAGGTAAAACTGCGGCTAACAGCTAGTAGTTATAGTCAATGATCCCGTTTGTTTAAAACAATAGATTTAAAAAGCGTCAATTTGGCCTTGGTTCGTGCTAACATGGTAGCACGCGCACAGCCCCCTGATTCTGTAAGAGTCATTTTCTAGGCTATGCGCCGCGACGAGCTCGCCTCGGCGCACAGCGTTGAGCGCTAGGGTGTTTTATATGGTTTGACAAGCTTAGTATTCAAGCTGAATTCACAGCGCTGTCACAGCGTTGCGTCAGCGCTGCTCTTCTTACAGAATAGCACTGCTGCCCACTAAACTCCCTTACTATGTCTTCTCTATCCGACAGGACGTCGGTGTCTCAGATATTTAAATCGGTATACTCTTGTCAGTACACCTAAAGTTACAGAAGATACATTTCCGTAACTTGGCGGAAGTTTGAGGTACTGGCACCAAAAACGATGAACCTGCTCTATCTACGTTATATTTAATTCCATGGGTCCGTAAACTTCTCACAGACAGTAAGAAACCATGTAGGGCACCAATTAGTAGCACCATATCGTCGGCCGATGTTGTTTGTTTATACGCAATCTACGGGACATCCTATAAACGTGCTGGTGAGCTCAACTCCCCCCCCCCTTCCTCCCTTACCCCGCACCCCAAGCTGTACACTTCAGGAAGCACTCCCGCCTATCTAAAGTATTTTGGTAGTTACTATATCAGAACTTAAAGAAACTAGTTATTTTATGGGGTAGTGTGGTGAAAAAAAGGTATTAAATTATATATTAATTAGCAATATCAGTAAATGTGTGAGTGCACCCATATGCATGCATATAGCACCGCCATCCTATCCCACACTGCATATGCGTACACTCGCATGCACCACCACCACACACACTACCATAAAAGACCACCACCATAAAATCTACGCACGTTTCGCCGCGACACCGAGGCATCCTCAGGATGTAGACTCTACGATTAGTAATAGTTATAGTTATAGTAAAGTAGATTTTTTCCCGATTTATCGATTGCGAAACATCATAGTAAACACGTTTTTGGCATATACCGTAAACCGACCTATACCGATGCCACTATTCCCATATCTTCATGTCACCCTTGCCATGTATTGGATTGGATTTCCCTGTGTTAAAAAAAGATACGACACACAATAAAAATCTATAGCATCGTATTTTAACGGTTAATTTCTCTCATGTTTCCATATTCAAAGGTTAAAGAGGTCCAAAGGCCGGTACTGAATCATAGATGTAAATGTTTGTTCGAAACAAAGAATTTTATGAGTCATTAATTTAAATAAATATAACGCCATTATTTTGGGAATTGGAGTGTAGATATCATATCACGGATACAGATAACGTACGATAAGCCAGTAATCAATAAAACAAATACATTTTCACTATCGAAGACATTTTGATATTCACGATAAACACACGACGTCTGTTATATTTGTGTCTACATTTTATTAACACTTGGTAAGTAATATAAGAATTTTCTTCTGAATCACTTTAAAAATAAGTTCGGAAAAAATTAAACTAATACTGTTTGTCTATTTACGTATCGGTATTTGTGGTATATTTCTTTAAACTATGTACCGGTAAAAGGACAGGTAAGATTGTCTCTTCTTCAGATCTTATACTTTAAAGACTATGGACTGTTGAATTATGTTTAATATCAAGTGGTTCTGCTACGGTGTCTCAACACTTACCATTTACCATCTTATTACTTATCTACCGGCTTACTTATTGTACCTAATAAGAAATAAATAAAATAGTGTCAAAGTTTAGGCTGTTTTGATGATAATATAAGCGAACAGTTTTTTACCTATATCTCTTAACTGAAGTCCGGCAATGGACAGTAACATGCTGATGATGTTGACATAAATTTTACAGTAAAGTATTGATAGTATCAAATAATAATGTGTTCTTATCGCATTTCAAATCGATTCTCGATAATTCGTTCAATCGCTTTAAAACAATGATAACAGATAAAATTGCTTATAG
Source organism: Lycaena phlaeas (assembly GCA_905333005.2). Lineage (NCBI taxonomy): Eukaryota > Metazoa > Arthropoda > Insecta > Lepidoptera > Lycaenidae > Lycaena > Lycaena phlaeas. The sequence goes on from HG995176.1 coordinate 6,903,496, forward strand.
GAAAAGGTTTTTTTATATATATTTCTAGTTGGAATACGTGTCGTTTCTATTTATAAATGAGAAAAAAATCTATTTCTGTGTCAAGAAAATCGCTTTATTGACATTTGTCAGACCATAACACTCGCAACACTTTGCTTTTGAGGCGTGCAATAAATAAAATAAAGAGTATTTAACATAATGAAAACATATTATTGAACAAATAAACTTATATCTTAATATTTTCATCAGTCACATGAAAATAATTTAAATTTTATGCAAGTATTTAATTCAAAATATCTTTTACTAATGGCCGATGTAATAATAGTGGCATTAGATATAGATATATAATGTGATTCGTAGAAAGTCATCACAAAGTCGTAAAGTTCAGTAAAGTGCGAAATAGAAATAACTTTCTAGTTTTACTTTAATAAGCTAAGACGCTGAATTATCTTGATAAATATGTTGATGCTTGATTATGTATCTTTCACTGCATGGCCTTTAATCGAACGATTTGCAAGCGATGATAAAACCGCGCGTTTTCGTCGTGTCTGAACTAGCTCTATCTCATTGTATATTTGCCTAGTCTGTCTGTCTTGTATATAGCGTGTAATAACGTCACGATAGTCTTTGTATAATCTGTCAACTGACACTTCAGCAGACGGCTTATATTATACAAATAACTCACGTATATATATGCACATCAGTTATCTAAATAGTATAATGTATTAATCTGTGAATGTATTCATCACAACGTATTATATTTCAGTATCTTAGAATAAACTCCAAGTTTCATCACTATCAGTGAATGTCCATTGATGTACCTAGGCATCGAATAAACACCAAAATAACTGATAACTGTTTCTTGCCCATTTCCATCTATAGCAGATGGTTTGACTTCCAACTAGATGACGATATGTCTTTACGTCTTGTCGAAGTTAAATACGCATGTAATTTTTCAATAAATTCTTTGTTTTATTTCACAGAAATGCCTCCACCACACGCTCTACCTTGCGGCCCCGACTGTGGAAGAGGATTTTGTGCTCCTCATTGCTACCACCGAAATCGGCCGCCACTACCACCGCACTTGTGGCGACCACCGCCGCCGCCATACAGCCACCCGCACCCACACCACCCACCACCGCCACCGCACTATCCACCACACCACCATCATCCACCACCACCGCACCACCACCCTCCGCCACCACCGCACCATCCGCCACACCACCCTCACCATCCTCACCACCCAATTCCACCTCGCAATTTCAGATAATAAACAAGACCACATACCAAAAATGTTGGTCGTCATGAGCGCCCAGAAAATATGAAACATCGATGATAATTAATGACTGCTGACATGACTGAATCATGCCGTCACGACATTCGTGTCCATTTTACTGCCAGGGCAAATGTGTCAGACCAAAAAAATTTCAATTTCATACCATAAATAAAATCAAATGAAACCACAGAACGAGTATTGAAGAGAAACGCTGTCCAAATATCTCGTCATCTCAAATATCTATCGACCCTTGGACCATGCTATTTTTTTAAACGTTTGTATATAAATAGCTACTAGAACGGATATGAGAATCTGTCACGGAATAAAATTACAAAAACATATTTACTTGGGCTGTTTTATTTATAAACGCTACCTTAATATAACTTATTTATGTTATTTCTGAACGCTTTCTTTATATACTTATTTGTTTTATTTCTGAACGCTACCTTTACATAACTACTTATTTTGATTACTTTCTATGGACTTTAATATTATAATTCATAACAGAAACTTCAGATTATGAAAACTTTTAATGACTTTCGAATAAATATATTTAGCCAAACTTGTTTCAAATATTCTGAAGATTCGAAGGCTTAGTTGAATTATAATCAAGTACAGTTAACAAAACGTCAATAATTATATTATATTCATCAATAGATTATTATTTTATTTATTCAACTTTTTTTATTGATTTCCATAACTTATTAGGTTTATTTTCGTTATTATTTATGGAGATATTTATGTGGAAATTTAAATTTATTTAAATATAACAATAATTGGCTTTCATTAGCCGGTCAATCGTGGTTGCGATTTATTTTCCGATAAATTTATATGTTTTTAATGCTATATACAATTCCAAATCGAATAAAGAATGAACTGTGTGTGTATCGAAACTAATAATAAATGCCTTTTATTGCTATTACTTTGATAACGTTGAATAAATAAGGCTTCCAAAGCTTTTTATTTATCGTACTATTGAAATTTTAAAAATATATTTTATGTTGAAAACAAGTATCGCACTTGACATAATTCCCTGAAACTTTGGTAAGCAGTTTTGTTAAATGTTTTATAAATTTAATATCATCTTGGGGGCACAGAGTTAATGCGAGGCAAGAATAAAACTAACTTTTACTGTACACTTTTAAAACTTTTGAAAGCTTGAAAGTGCGAAAAGCAAACAAGATCATTTAGCAGCAACAACCTATCCCCTTAAGTCTTAATACATAAGTTACCCAGAGAAAATTACATTGCGACAAGAAATCCGCATTATGTAAGTATATGAAAGTTTGCTGCTCCTTTTTTATAGAAGAGGGGGCAAACGGACAGTCGGTTCACCTGATGATAAGTGAAAGCGACATCCACAAACTTAGGAAACAAAGCTTATATGCCTAAGGGAACTGACAGCAGAAATCCGACCAAAAATGTATAAATCTTTATCAAATACTATGTATTGCAATACGGTAGTATCCCTTAGTAGTTTGTGGTATTGCATAAGTTCGGGTCATTCACTGAACCCTATAAATTAAAGTAACTTAATTTAATGAATTTATTTATATTAAAAAAAAAACTTCTTTTTCTTCTAAAAACTAATTCTAAAATTATTCATAAAAAGTATAGAGAATTCAAAGATGCTATACAGCAATATTCGCGAATATACAGTTTTTATTCGCTTATTTTACTTTAGTTAATTAATTTTATTTTTAATTCAATTCTTATATTTACTCTTAAAGCTATATTAAATAGATCAATTGATGGTCAATTCATGTTCATAGACTAAAATAACAATAATTAGATTACGGTAAGTCAGAATCGATTCGTTTGTAATTATTATGTCGTTCCCAATAGACTAAAATAACACCGATCCAAACAATGTTCTTATTAAGAAAGTTTTTCTTATATAACAAGATTACGTACGCCAGATGCGTTGGATAGTCAGTGTTACAAGTTTGGCGAGGAAGTCGGGAAAAAATTTAACAAATATTTATTTGTTGTAGCCGATGTTTTTGGTGCAAAGCAACATAATAAAAGCTCATAATATTATATTCCTAAAGTTTGTTTCCATCATATTGTTTTCTCTTTTTAAGAGAACTCCGTATCTAAAAACTCATTTAGGATATATTATGATTCACATCAAAATTATTTATGTAATATTATTATGATGTCCTTCAATGACCTAAGCTTCCTAAAGCCTTAGTATTCGTTTTAAAATTCAAAATTAAATTAAACGTAACCAGATTAAATGATCTCCACTTAATTATGTGTTTATGTGTCGGACTCTATAATTAGTCAGGTATTAACGGTATAGACATTGACATATTTCAGTATTTCTCCATAGGACGTGTCAATTCCATGCGTTGTAAAGTTGTCTGCAGCTGACATCCCAGCTATACACATAGTTTATAACAATACAGATAGATATCAGATTTTGTTATGTTCCAACGATTTTACAGCAATTACGTTTTACTGGGCTTACCTCATACGATCCAATATTATACCCATAATATGCCAAAATGATCAGCTTTAACAAAAATTGTAATAGTCGATTACGGGTCATTTTATTACTTGTCGGTGAAAAATAAACAAAAAACATATGTCGTATGTACGTCTTTAGCATGTTTTGGAAGCTGATTATAATAGATCGAGGTCATCGTAATATCCCTTCTAGTTTGGTGTTGTTGGAAGCCTATATGTAACGGATTGGTTGTGTATTGGTTTAAACCCATTCTTCGTTCGGGTTCCCCCGCCACCTTCATCCAACCAAACATGTTCGGCAACTGCATGGAGATAGACTTTTTTTGATAACGCAATGGAATGTGTTTTTCGCATATCTAGGTCACCCGTGTTGACTCCTAGACCTGTATAAGTCTGGGGTGCGCCATCAGCCGCTCTTTTGAGATTTGCTGGATCTTCCGGCAACAGAAATAGCGACAGACTGGTCCCGGCGAAGCCAGATTTCTCTTGGTAAGGAGAACTGCAGGGCAGCTACAAAGCAGTCTCCGCGACATCCTGCCTCACTGAGCAAGGTTCCCATCCTGGCCGCCCGAGCACAGGGGAGTTTAAGGTAGCGACACGCACATAAGCGTCGCCTGCGCGAGGGGCCGCTGTGGCAAAGTGTGTTATGTCCTTTGAAGTTTGAGAGGAGTATGGAGTGCACAGCACACTTGCCACCTTCACGACCTTCCACCCCAAAATTGAGAAGGTAGGTAGGAAGGAAACACTACATCAATAATAGGTAAGCCCTAAAGGTCGACCTCCATAGTCTAATGTAAAAATATAAATCACTACTTGAAAACTTGTTTACTTGACAACTAAATGCCTGGTTTTAATATCTATAATCCTTACTTAATACATATTATAAATGTGTAAGCGTGGATGTTTGTTACGCTTTCACGCCAAAACTACTCGACGAATCATTACGAAACTTTGTATACATATTCTGGAAGGTACTAGAAGTAACGTAGGATATTTTTTATTTAAAACAGAAGGTTTTTTTTTTTTGCTAACGTAGGCGAAGCCACCGGCAATAGCAAGTAATATTATTAATGTGAAAGGATTAAGGATGTTTGTTACGCTTCACGCGAAAACTACTTAGCCGATCATCAAGAAAATTTTTACACATATTCTCGAATGCACAACAAGTAACATGGGATAGCTAGCCGCTAGGCGATAATTTATCCTCGTACGAGAATGTGAATTACGCGGGTGAAACCGCAGGGCGCTGCTAGTAATAAATAATAATATTAATTAGAATGGATAGTATATAAATATTATAAACCTATATTTTTAATACCACAAACAATAATATACGAACATAATTAATATAATGTTAATTCAATAAAGGTAATTAGTAATACACTGTATTCCGGCATCGCCAATGTATGTAATGAAGAGCTAAATGGTCAATCGAAGATAGATCTAGAAGCTTAGCCTTGTATAGCCTAGTCTAGCAACAGAGATTCTCGTCTACACAGAATAGGTATTGTTTTTAATTCTTGTAATTGCTTTCGTCAATCTGTTATCTTTATTGAGTTGTTATATCATCAAAAACGCGCGATATACATCATAATAATTCAAAACTAAGATACAACAAACAAAAACAATCAGTGCTGTATGTCCGTTATTGTTGTCGTTTGCTTTCTCAATGTCTAGTTACAAATCACCAGTTTTTTGGTGTCATATATATCTAGTAACATAATTAATCCTATCATCATTATTTTCAACATTTTAAGTAAACGTAAACCTCTTCCATTGAACGCCAAGATTGCCGATCTGATACCAGGACCAGTCATTGCGCGAAGATCGTCTTCCGAGTAAAGGATCATCTATCCTTCTGTTTCCCGAACATACGTTAATAAATAAATCAAAATAATAAATCTCAGCTTGATCATTTACTCCAAAATTACTCCATACCTACAAACGTCAGTAGATCAATTGAAGTTAACGCCTGGGCCAGTAATGAATACAATATACATTATAAGTGCGATACTGACGTCAAACTGATAGTCAGATGTATTTTTATTTGCTGTAAGATTAAAATTTCAGGAGATGTATCAACCTAAACCAAAATTTGTGAGAAGTTTAATGTTATTTAAACATGTTACTCTTACCATTAGTTGACACGTTCTACTGTTCTTAAGCTCATGTTGTACTTTTCTTATAACAATAAAAATGATGTAATGGAAAAATATAACGATTTTTCATCGCCGAAAATATTGATGGGACAAACAAATATTTTTTTATTTAATTTTTTTTTTTATTTAATTAATATTTTTTTATTTAAATAATTTAATTAGTGTAAGTAGTTTTAAAACTACGCAAATACCTCCGTATTTGCGTAGTTTTAAAAGTTAGGTTCGTCAAATTTACCGATGAGCAATCATCTATGAGCAATGTCCGGTGTTCACGTAATTCCATATTATCATAACGCCATAGCATTCCTTATCAACGATATGAATGACAAATAATCAATAAATCGTCCAAATAAAAGCGACCGACGCCAGTGCCTTGAAAACTGTTTGAGGACAAGTTTGCTGCTATCATATAAAATATTGTAAATCGGTAAGGCTTTTATAATCACTACTTTAACAATTCCTAGGAGATTTCAAAATGCTGTTGTAAAAAAATCTACACCTTTCCATAAGACCTAATTCGCTAAGACCACCGAACATTCTAGTATGTATATAAATTCGGTTTTACATATCTTTATTAGCTAAAATATAAATTAAAAAAGAAGATACATCTATTACACTTTCTACTAACATTTAGTCTTACGAATGGATTTGTATTTTTCAGTATCACAAAAAAAAGACTGTAAACTTTAGCATTTAAAATAATATTAATACAAAACCTAAATTTAAGCTAATTAGGGCATCAATAATGTAATTTCATGTAAATTGTCAATACAGTTTATAATAAATATTCAAATGATTATTGAATATCAAATTCTCATTACATTATTATTATCATTACATATAGTATATTATATAGCATATTGTATAAGTCTAGTTTTAATATAATGTACTTAAATAATTTACACTCCTTGGTAATAAACAAAAATAAAGCATTTTGTGGCAAGATGGTTCACCTTACAGAATCATAAAGATAATAAATGTTTTCCATTAAATTCGTAAGCTTTGAAAGTATCAGGTGTTTCTACTTTAAGATTATTAATGCCCTACTCTATGATCCACTGATTATGAGGTAACTCAGGTTTTGTGTGAAACATGAAAATGGCAATAATTTAGTGTTGGTTTAAGCATCTAATGTTACTAAGAGAACTTTTAATGAGTTTTTGTGAAACAAAATACGTATATATTTTTTAAATTTTGTAATCTTTAAGTATAAGTTTAAATCACGTCTGTTAAGCTGGAAAGGTCAAGTCGGCAGAATCACTCGTCTTATATATCAAAATTTAGTGCTCATTTAGTACTAATTTAGTGCTGATAACAGATATTTGATGCTGTGATAGGTGAACCAAAAGTAGTCCAGAGTGGATCACTTCTCATAAAATATATACATTGTTTCTTTATTCGATTCTAACGAATGCTGGTATTTCAGAATATGCCACCACCACCAGGACCACCCGGAGACCTGCCATGCGGGCCCGAGTGTGGCAGGAGCTGCGCCCCCCACTGCCGCCGGCCACCAGCGCCGCCCCACATGTGGCACCCGTCACCACCGCCGTACAGCGGACCACCACACCCACCACACCATCCCCACCATCCCCATCATCCTCACCACCCGCCACCACCACACTAAAGAAGTACAATTAAAGTACTTTTAATTTATTTCTAATCGTCTGATCTGTATTCCATATATTGCTTAGGTACATATTATTTTTGTAAAATAATACAAATTATAATTTTAAATTATTTATTCATGATTTATTTATTCAAAGACATCCATAAGAAGGAGGTTAATAAAACACTTAAATTCAAATTAGCATTTTTATTTCTAATACGAAACAAAAAAACTATGCCCATTTAATTTTATTAATGTTAAGGGTGAAATAACATATTCGTTAAAATAATTGAATTACAATGCACAGTCGTAGAATTACAATCAATCAGACACACATAAAAATTATACAAAATGTTAATAGTTTTCATAATTTGAAGGTATTGTGATACCTATAGATATAAGGAAGCGAACAAGTACAAAATACTATGTAAATAAATTATCACTAATAAATAAATACTAAAATACGACAAAAAATATATAAACGAAAATACTAAAATCTTATTACCTTTGGACCCGTTAGTATAAGGCACATAAATAGTAAGTGGCTAACAACGGTGAGATACATTGAGATACTGTGGGATTCGGTGGAACACGAAGGGACGCGGTGGAATGCGGTAGGACGTAGTGGGACGCGGTGAGTTACGATTACGGCGGCCAGGGCCTAGTTCCGGTGCCGTCGGACCTCCAATATCCGCCCATCGTGACGACCCTTTAAAAAACTACGCACGGTTCACTTACCCCGTTTATTCTCACATTTGTTTTATAGATAGATTCTGTTTTAAAAAATCTGGAAATCATTCATCTTTGTCATTCTTTTCTGTCTATTGCTGGACATAGGCCTGTTCTTATGAACACCGAGACGGCTGATCCCTGTCACTCACATCCTTATCAAATAAAAAGGTTTACAAACATTTTATGAAGGTATATTAAGATTTTAAAATTTGGCATAACGTTTAGGTTTTTGTCCAAAAATTTTTTTCGTAGTCAGGTATGATTACGGTTTTAATAATTTAAATTCAATTATACTATAATGTGTAGTGACTATGGTCTAGTGAACTCGGGCTCTTCATTAAGAGGTCAAAGTCGATCCTGACCCCTGTTGTGTCTTGACCCCTGACCTGCTCAGTGAGATTAAGTTCTTAAGGATGACGTGTGAAATTCACTAACTCGCATTGAACAGCCCATCTGTGAACTATGGCCCAATACCTCTCTTGATTTCCAGGAGGTAAACCGTACCCAGCAGTTCTAATATATCCTGTCCCATATAAGAGTTGATAATTTTCTTACATTATATATTCTGGCCATTTTTTTTAATTAAAAATAAAAAGAAAATAACAATTTAGTATACTGCATAAAAGAGGTTCGAAATATCTTGCCGTTTCCACTTACAAAGGAACTGTGAATTTTTTACATGAGGTACAAATGTAACTATGGTTTTAGTGTAGTAAATAAATACAAAACAGAGTATATTTAAAATATGTTATCGGTACCAGCTGACACATCCACCGCACAATTAATATGAGGATTTAAATAATACGATCAACTTCCGACGTAATTTGTACTAATTATGGGTTAATATTGAAGATTAATAGAACATTCGTAATTACGGGAAATGTAATGACTGTTTTATATTTTATTCATCGATGCTTTTGTCATTAACGTCCAACTGTTATCATTAAAGTTTCGATATGTATTCCCACTAATTATATTTACTAATTTGAAAATAAATAAAGAAAACCAATTAAATGACTTTTCATAGTTTTCAATTGGTTTTAACGTATATATAGAAGTAGAATTAAGACAAAATATTATTTAGTTGCTTAATGGCTTTAAACAAACTTACAACATGAACCTAGTAGATTAGATTAAAACCTTTAAGATTATCCTCACAAGTACTCGTAATACCATAACAAATGACTCAAGACTATTCTTACGAATACTATAACCGCAAAAATTTGCATGGATATTTGCTTAAAACTACTGAATGGATTTTAATGAAACTTAAGAATAATATTGGAGTGAAGCCATGGGCAACAGCTAGTTAGCAAAGACAAGCAAAAAATCTCCTTTCTTAATGGATCTTATGTTACTTCTAGTAACTTCGAGAATAAGTACGCATATTACAATCTTTTCTATCTGTTTTTGTCACGGTTTCCAAAAAAACTCTATTCAACTTTACCTTTTGCCCAAACACTTTATATATTTTCTTGCAAATTGAAACTTGACAAACGTGCGAAACCTCTCCATACGTCACGATAAAGCTGCGCCTTTACTCACATTTCACAAATATTTAACATCACGTGAAGAATAAACACACGGAAAATTTAATTTTGCCTATCATAAAACAAAAGTTTTCATATTATGTCTCACAAAGTGTTTGGGCGGAAGGTAGAGTTTGATAGAGTTATTTGGCAGCCGTGATGGAATCAGGTAGAAAAGATTGTATTATGTCACGCCTTGATGCGTGTATGTAAATTACGTCATAAATCAGTCAGTACATTAATAACCGTAACAAATATTTTTCATATTGTAGAGTTACAAAGCTTTACAAACTGAAATAAATCGATAGGCACATAGGCATAAAGGCTATATGTAATCGATGTATCAAATAAGCGTTACCATGGAGGTACCGCTCTGTGACGATAGACGACTTATCACGAGCCCGTCTCATAAATTGAATGGGTTTAACGGTCGAACATCACGAAAGCTCGGCTCTTAGTAAACCATCCCTGAAATGTGACCTGCATACGTACACCACGATCAGACACAATTTATGTACCCATCGCCACGTTACCCTATTTCATTCGGAAAAACGTACCCTTTTAGTATCTATATTAACCAGGTTTTACAAGTTGATAATTTGTTTTGGTTCAGGAAATACTATTCTATGAATTATTTTTATGAAATGTTTACATAACATTTAGGTTAGTAGTTAGGTACAGGTTAGATTAGAAGAGTTATAGTAAAAATCAGCACTAAGAGAAATGGCAGTATAACCAAAGTAACATTAAGCCAATTATAAGAAAAGGATGAAAAATGTGGAACCCTCTTTAATCCCCTATGAAAGAAGAACCAAAAAATGATTTGCAATGTGTACACTTATTTTAATCGACGTTCACCATTTTAATGATTTTTTTCTTTTTTTTTTTAACAACTGAATTGATATTAACAGTTCCATATCATAAAAAATAGGTCCTATAGAAGATTAAATTTTAACACATTAACATATTTGTTTAAAACTAAATATATATTCCAGTTAGTCGCTGGAGGGTTTGCAGGAGATGCTGCACAGTCTAAACGAATCCTCCCGACGGGTGGGCCTTAGGATGAACTTGGACAAGACGAAAGTCATGTTCAATGAGCACGTTCTCCCTAGGCCTGTTAACGTCGATGGCAAAACTCTCGAAGTCGTGCAAGAGTATGTCTACCTTGGGCATACTTTGCAGCTAGGTCGACATAACTTCGAGAGGGAAGCCGATAGGAGGATTCAATTAGGGTGGGCAGCATTCAGGAAGCTTCGCCATATTCTCACGTCGTCTATACCGCAGAGTTTGAAGACGAAAGTCTTCAACCAATGCGTTCTCCCCGTGATGACCTACGGGGCCGAAACGTGGCCTCTTAATTTACGACTGGTCCACAAGTTTGCCGTAGCTCAACGTGCTATGGAGCGTGCTATGCTGGGTGTTTCTTTGGCAGATAGGATTCGAAACGAAGACCTTCGCCAGAGAACTAAAGTTACCGATATCACGCGAAGAATAAGCACGTTGAAGTGGCAAAGGGCTGGTCACGCACTCAGAAGAACGGATGGGCCATTAAGGTTCAAGAGTGGAGGCCGCGTTTAGGTAGACGAAGTGTTGGTCGGCCATTAACCAGATGGGAAGACGATCTCCGTGCAGTGGTAGGTCCGCGTTGGATGCGAGTAGCAAGGGATCGGTCGCCTTGGCGTTCATTGAGGGAGGCCTATGTTCAGCAGTGGACGGATAAAGGCTAATGATGATGATGATGATGATGATATATTCCAGTAATGCGCTAAAAAAATATTGTTATGATAACCATATTATCCTAATTCTTCAGGCTCGTAGAATCTGTTCATGGTAGCACGCTACACTAAGTAGACTGCTACGAATGCTACGAGCGCTACGCGAATCTACGCAGACCTTACATGACACATTAGAATCATTCAAGATAAGCGATTGAACTCAAGAAGTTGTAGAGTACTTGCCTACTTAAATTAAGAAAATTTAATAGAGATACCTTAAAAATATTAATTGCCCATTTCAAAATGTCTCAAGTACTATTCAACTATCGTGAAGTTTGCTCGAACGTTCTTCAACAATAACGGGTGATAGTACTTACGTAATATATCTTAAATATTATGGATCGCGAAATATAACGTGCTCTGGACCTCAGCCAACAAAATCATAGGTACTCGTGCTTAGTTCACAATCGATCTTTGAAAATATTATGATTTATATAGAAATATATTACTTAAAGCTACGTGCGGATTTAGAGGCATTTCTTTTTCGTCTGATGACATATTAAGGGGTTGTATTTCATCATTATCAGCCCTCATGTATCCACTTCTGAACATAAGCCTGATTTGTTAAACCTTTATAATTTTTAATCTGTATTTTATAGTTCATTCTGGACTAACCTGCCATCCGCTTTTTTAACTTAAATTTTGGCTTTTGTTTTTTTTTTTTTGTTATCATATTCTCTCTGAACACTGAGATACTCGTGTACGTACGTACAAACACGATAAAATTGGTAACTTGTAGACTGCAGATATTCATGTGATTTAACAGAATTATTTTTTTGATTGCTTTTGCAGAATATTCACATTAAATAGCAGTTACGTCAATTCATTTATTAACACCTTTATTCATAACTTATCCCATTTACTTGGAGACCATCAACTTTTAAATACGACAATTAAAATGCTTTAAATATGCAAATAGTAAAAACAAGCACTAAGCGATATAAAGCGTAATTTTATTATTTTCGTGTGTCGTGACTCGTAAGAGTCGTAAAGCGTGCTTTACATTAACGTCATTTTAAGCATACGATGTTATAAAACTGATGATATAGCGTTTTTAATATTACAACCGTTTCAGATTTAAACATTTTACGGTATACTAACTTATGTATGTTTTTGTTTATAGTATTTACTTTTTATTAGGTAATAACTTTTTAATGTTCATATGTTTTTATCGTTCACTGCAGGATATATTTTAAAGGAACGCCAAGACGACAGATTGGATGCATGAAACGAAGGCGCCTTGTGAACCCAACCAAAACTAGTCACTTATATTCTTAAAGAAATAATAATATCAACCCTTATACGTCCCACTGCTGGGGTCTCCTCCTCGAAATCAGCCGAGGAGGGTAATGGGCCGTAGTTCACCGATGCTCTGGCCCAATGCGGGTTGGTGAACTTCACACGCCATCAGGCATGAAGGTTTTACGGCGATATTTATCTCATCTGATATGTGTTTTAAAGATCTATATGGATTTGTACCAAATCTACCTTCGTATTTGAATAATCGTGTTTGAATTTCTAATTGTATTGATGCCCTGTTATGCGCTCTCCTGTGCCGTACTCTTCTGTGCCGCGATGACAAAAACAACAAAAATAGTCAATATGTTACATTAGTATATATGCATGCCCATCCCCACCATGGTTCAGGCCTTGTCGTGGCGGTGGGGCTCAGTAGCCCAGAGTGACCCTAACACCTTGGGCGAAGCGAATTAAGCCGAAGGGGTTCTTTTTACCCCCTTTATAAGAAGAGGGGGCAACAGGTGAGGATGGGAACCTCACCTCATCGTACTGTCCAGACGTTGGGAGTGGTTGTTCTGTGGTGCGGGGCAACCGCTCTGTGGAGGTTGCGTCGGCCCCCTGAAGGACTGACTAGCCGTCGAGGTGCCTTGTTGCTTGTAAATCCGGGGCACCTCACCAAAGGCAGCTGTGGTGGTACTCGCCGGATTTTAGTGGGTAGAGCTGCGTCCACTTACCATCTTCGCAGTGAGTCCCACATACCCGCCTGGGGAGATCCACTCCCCAACATGATGCGTCAGTGCATTTCCCGACGTAAAAGAAAAAAAAGTATCTATGCTTAGATGTAACCATTTGTATTTATTCAAAGTGGTATTCCTAAAGTAGCTACTTATTAAATATCAATTAAATCTTCCACGTGATTGTAATGAACCCAATGAAAGATAAATTGTATTGATGAGTTTTCATCTCTCAGTACTCTTTCGTATTAGCGCTCTAGTAATTTATTTGACTAATTAAAAAACACTTACAAACCAACAAAAGATATGTAACAGAGACGACTTGCATAATAACCTCGTTACATGAGCGCAGAAATAGCTTTCACTAAGGAAACTGGCAATATCAAAGGTAAAAAGAACTCAGTTCTCCGCACTTAATTAAAAATTTCACAACAGGTTGCTTGCCGCTGCGTTTGTGGAAAACGAACATCGCAACCCCGCCAACAATAGGTGTACAAAGCTTGTTAAGATTGCTATAGAAAATATGGCTTCCACAAAGTTTTTCTTACCCCTACAATTTCATTTTGTATTTCGTGTTTAGATATTATTTCAATATGATTGTTATTTGTATGTACATAAAGAATGTTTTGATTATTCACAATCTGTATTCAATTATCGGCATTATTAACATATCCCGATAAAACAAATATAAAGAGAAAGGAGACATTAATACTGTACCCACTGTTTTTATACTACCTCGATGAGTTTGTACAATAAACGATAATGCTTTGCCCGGTGTATTTTAAAAAGGTCCACCGACTATTATTAGACGTCATCATCATCATTATCAGTCAACTGCTGAACATAGGACTCTTTCAATGTACTCCGACCTTCGGCAATCCGCATAGGGCGCCATAGAATGGAGACGGTCGCTCTTATCATTGGCAGTCGACCGGAACTCCACCACTGTTCTTGCAACCGGAGCCTGATGGTGACTACTGACACTTATAGACATCACAACAACCAGGAGTTACGGAGATGCAGTGTCCATCTTGTCCCTGTCCTTTCCGAGTTTCCAGTGGCCCATTAGAGGAGTGGTCCACCGGATACTCATAACCGCACGAAATGCGACAGCATAGCTACCACTTTACGCCGGCATTATATGAGCGAGAGGTACCACCCTGGTCATGGGTGGGGCCGATTCGGGTGCAATGCAGCAATGGTACTACCAACTACATATTGTAAGATAATAATAACATATAATAATTAAAATATCAACGCTGTGTACCGGGTACAGGATCCTAGTCCATATCAGAAGAGGGGCACTGGCCTAATTTGGGCGAAAATGGGCTGGCTAGAATAGATTCTATAGTGGCAACATAAAATTGTTTTTTTTTTTAAATTGTGCATCTGAACATAAAATAGCTAGCTCACCGATGAAGGAAAACATCGTGAGGAAAGCTGCTTATAAAATTGTTGGATTATCGACGATTAAATAGAATCTTAACAGTGTAGATGGCTTATTGGCCGTTTTATTATAATAAGATGAAAATGATAACAATAGTACTATTATTAGATGCGTAGGCTCTACAATAAACCAGAAGACAATTGTTCTTGGCGCTCATAACGGGGCCTACATGCAACAAAAGCATTCCTTCCCGAGAGCCGGGAATACTAGCGCGTTAGCAGACAAAACATTATCACAATATGCCATAGTTATAAAATCATTACATATTACCAACATTTATATGCATTGTTTTATTGTATATTAATAAAAAAACTTCCTAAGCCCATTACTGAGCTGAAGCTAAAAAAAAGGCTTTTTTGTTTAAGCGCATTTATCTCCGGAACTTCTTATAGCATTTAAATAATAATTTAATTAAATGATTAGAAAAATCTTATGGATTTTTCTAATCTATATCTATAAATTTGCAAAATAGCGTGTGCTCTGAAAAAATGAAATATTTATTTATAATATTTGTCTATAATAAAATATTAAATTAGGTGATAAGAAAAGCAGACGTTAACAAGTTTTTATCTCGGATAATCTTGCTTTAATCTCTCCCAGGTAAATTACCTTCATAATGAGAACAATTTCGGATACAGAATATTAAAAAAAAAACACGCCGAATAATAGTCCATCTTGTATTTAATTAAAATCCGGCCAAGTGGGAACTTAATTGACAGGTCAGGGTTTCGCATTGTTATATTATTTCAGTAAATATCAATTAATATAATTAAATATTTTTATTTTTTTATCGCGTCATACTAAGGTCACAGACGTCGGAGATAGGATAACGGAATTGAAATAGAATTGGCAGGTCACTTGGCTATACGCAGTGACGGCAGACAAAGGCTAAAGATGGTAGCTAAGTCTGAATCGAAGATGTTCGGGACGTCCTATGATAAGATGGGCCGATGATGAAGGAAAGCTGATGGGCAAAGTATGGTTGAGACAGACTGGGGACAGTGAAGATCGACAGAAGAAAAGGGAGGCATGCATATAGTCAGGAGCTATTGTCCGTTAATGGAGCCCATAATGGACTGAATGATAACAATTATGGATTAAACATTATTTCTTAATTTAGTTGGTAGATTTAAAGGATCCCGCCTTATCAAACGCAACGAACTAAATGAGCCGATATATCTTTATCAGACAGAAATACAGATCAAGCACAACTAAAAATTCCATTCTCATTTTGAATTACAGACAGCTGATGAAGCTGACTGGGTTTATTCCTCTCTTCAGATGGAGAACCCCAAAATTATGAGACTTCTATGCATATACTAGAAATACAGGGGCGTGGTTTAATTAATATTTTGTTCTAACCTTTTCGCTACATTGAGTTATCTAATATTTTGTTTCTATTAATTTTTAGTCGAAACAAAATATTAGATTTACAAAATATTAAACCTGTTAAGACATTATCCCTTATAATCTGACGTTGACAGCCGGCTTGTCGGATGATCAGGCTAGTCTTTAAGCAGCGAGTCCTGGGTTCCAAGTCAAGTGAAGATAATTAAAATGTTGAAGAGGTTTGTACCGGATCTTAAATATGAAAGTGTATTTATTTATATGAACTTAACTTTATTTCCATTCCTAGTACCCGTAACACAAGTTCTCACAAACTTTCAACAGGGCTAGGTTAACGTGATGTGATCTATATATTAGACATTAAAAAACTGCATCGCCTATGCAACGTAAATGTAATAAAGTTCTCCTTAAATGCAAAAACAAAACTAAGTAAAAATAAGTCCTAATATGGAAAGGTTTCAAGCTAGCTATAAGGCGGCGAAAAAAAATGTGTGATAAATATAAAATGTGCACCTAAACACCACATAAAGTTCTAAAATTCTAAAATATATTTCCCTAACATACCTTATCTGCCTTATTTACAAAACTGTTATCTAATCTACGTCTAATTACCACCACTAATTAATATGAACAATATTTTAAATAATAGATAAATGAAATACACAGGCTGTGTAAATAGTATCCATATTTAGTTGATTCGAAAGTTTCGCTACACCAAAGGAAAGAGAATCCAATATGATAGTGTGGGGCGTTCGGAAGCAAATGGCGCCGGCTGAAATATGCGACACCAAATGAAATCATAAATTTAGTAAACAAGAGGTGCGCCTTGGTATTCGGTGTTCAGTAATTTATTTATGCATTTTTAAATAAATTTCCTTCATCGTTTCCTGGCCCCTTCACGTTTTAATTAAATTTTGTTTACGATATTTCTAAATATCGTCGAGAAAGGTCGTTTTGGTCAATTTCCGAATTTGATCCCAGTTTTTATGGCATCGGTTCAGTTCCAATATAAATTATGCGGAAATTCAAACCTTTCTTTTGTTGTTACAATTATGATAAACGTAATAATAATAATATTATTTTAACATGACGTACATTGCAGATAAATTTAAAAATATTATAAGCTTTAAACAATAATTTTTTCACTACAAGTTGTGTATTTAGTAAAAAGAAATGTGCCACCAAGGCAGAAACAGTGTAAAATTATAAATGAATTTTGAAAACTTTTTTAATACTGTAATGCTCTGTAATAGTATCATTGAAGGTTTCTATTTATCTCACTATCCAACAATTTTTTTTTAGTAATACGACAAAGATTGTTCAAGTTATTGATAACGAGTAATAGTGATGATTTTTTTAATATTTTCTGTTATTAGTAGTAACATATATTTTTTTTATGCCACGTTGCATTTTCCCTCCTACCGAAGTACTAAAATTTTATATGTTTCTTTAATCTTGATTAATTCATAATTGTTCGTATAATAGTGTCATATATTTTGTTCAACTGTTACAGAAGCGTTTTCATTATTTAATGTACTACACGTCATACAAGTAGTATACATGTATGTACACTATGCGTGTGTCAAACATAATTTGATCCAGTGATGCAATACTGACACACGTAACATTCCTGGTGAACCACACGCTGTAATCACGTTGGTCACGTTATTCACGTCTGGTACTGCCTTACGTACTACCTACTGCTGTATCACTAATAAATGACGTTTTAGCGCATTAAAGTGTATTATATATTAAGGTACATTGCATTGTTCGTAACGTACTACCGCTTCTATAATAGCAATATATAATAGTAAAGTCTGTGGTATTTATGGTATAGTCTTAATAATTTATTTGTGAATTAGATATTTTATGTAAAAGGTAGTATGTCGTAAAATTTCATTATAGATTTTTAATAATATTATTACCATAGAATAAATTAGCTAACGTTGATGCTGCACATTATAAGACCGATCGAGTTGTTTCAGTTTTTTTATTTTTTTCATAAAGTAAATTTGTACAATTCTTATATTGTAAAAAAAAGTAAAAACATAGTAACAGTGTATCTTTTTTATCATAAGTCAATTTCCTCGTGCTGTTAAAAACTTTAGTCACATCTTCCTATTCCTATTGCGATCTTTCTTCCGAAACTCTAATCCGCCTTAGCTTACTAATATTATAAACGCAAAAGTTTGTACGAATGTATGGATGTATGTTTGTTACTCTTACATACAAAACTACTGATTGTATTTGGATAAAACTTTACACTTTTAAAGCATACACATCGGAACAATACATGTGCGGGTGTGCAGGGCGCTGCTAGTATAGAATAAGTTTACAAGCGATGCAATACTCGCGTATTATATTAAACGGTAAAAGAAGTAGTTGATTAAAACAATACAAAAAAGCACGATATTGTTTCTAATAATGAAAAAAAAAACTATTTTTTTATAATTAAGCCTTATTTCTATTAAGAAATAAATGCGTCCTCTAATTACTACTTTGATCAAGTAAGTTACAAGTACAAATATACACGACGATTACAGGAAATTACTCCTTAAAATATACAATTTAAAGTTATTTTAAAGGTCATAATATATTTAAATAGATAACAAATTAGACACGACAAATTTATAATATCAAGGATTAAATATTTTTCTTGTCTAGTCTAAACTAAAACCAGCCCTACTCAATAATTATTGTGCTATGGAATTCATAAATAGTTTACGATCGATAGGTATACTAAATCGGTTTTGTTGTTTCTAAATATACAAAAGTATATACCTACCTACTACTTTCTAGAATTGATGCGTTACATAAAACTCTTTTGTTATATAATGTTACTACAGGGTTATGCTTTTTAAGTTTTGGACCACTTTTTGAACATATCTGACGGAGCTCTGCCTGCTGATCATTTTTTGACCTCAACAAACCTTTAAAAACCTTGTATTAGTTTGATAAAACAAATAATTATTTTAGTATAGATATTTTGAAGAACCTAAAGCATTTACAATGTTAGATAATATGAGTATAAAATAATAAATTCAGTTCCTTGCAGATTAAGTAAACACTGCGTTGAGTCCGATCTGAGTCTACAAATGCGATTCTAATGCCTCTATAAATCGTCTCCGCCCCACACCTTGGCTCCTGAGTAGCAGAGCGTACGCCGAAATCCGAATTAGTATCGATTAGGCGGCGGGAATTTCAATCTACGTTTCAAGATGCATACGATACGAGGGCTGATAATGATCCCATCCAATATTCCATTCGTTTGCATAGTGTTACAACACTGCTCAAGATGGTATGAAAATTTAATGGAATAACATAGCTTGTAATCACAAACTTATGCTAATCTATCACTTGGGGCTCGTGTTTGGTTCGTGTTGTCACCTTTCAAAATAATTATTGTTCTATGGTTGTTCTTGAAGTACGTGAAGTAGGATTTTTTTTTCGGTTGGAGCTATGCTGATGGCCCTAATGCTTCATCGGTAGTGGGGTGAGCCGGTTGGTTTCACCCAGTGATATAGTATGTCGCCGTTGTCCCCCGCTAGCCATGGAGTGTGACTTCCATGACGGCTTCATGGCGTCGGGTTTGTTCCTGCGGCGGGATTCTGCCTCACCACTGTGTGTGTCCCAATACCCTATCGGACGTGAAGTGGGAAAAACGTGAATGCCAATTATAGATGTGGTCGGCCATTAAAGAAGTTAGATACCAGTGGCAAGAGATTGATCGTCTTGACGTTCGTTGAGGGCCCTCGTTCTCTCTGTTCTTGCCTTGCGACGTAAATATCACTGCGAAGTAACCCTCCCTAGCAAGTCCTTGAGTCTTTCTTATGGTATATTAAACTTTTATGGCGGGTAATGTTCATGTATTGGACCAAGACATTGGACCTAATAGAGTCATGTTTGGTCAAAGAGATTGCCATGTGCCCTCTGGGACAGAAAAGACGGTCTTATTTATACACTTTGGTACTAACGTCAATGTTTACTTGTTTAAAGGCTGAAGTAAAAAAGTAAATATTTAACAAAATATCCTATTTTATCCCGACGCAATAAGACGTATTTTAACGACATTTTAGGTGAGGTTAGGTTTAGGTAAGGTTGGGTGGTTCTTCTTAATGAAACATGCCTATGTTTTATTAGTATAAGTTCAATATTATCACCTCTTTTATTATTAGGTGGTGACTTTTTACAGATATAACCTTTTAACCGATAATTTAACGGCCGGTTGGTCGAAATGCCAGAATACTGGAAATCCCACGTATTCGTCTCGGATTCGTATCCCGCCAAGTGCAGATTACTTTTATGGTGATTGGTGAATGCACATGACTGCACCGAGTCATGGACGTGTTATTGGGTAGTTAATCAAATTTCTTAAATTTATTTCTATTCCTAGTACCCGTAACACAAGTTCTTACGAGCTTACTACAGGGCCAGCTTAACATAGTGTGATTTTCTAAAATCAGAGATTTATAAATATGAAAATCGTTTTATTGTCTGCATCATTCATTTAAGGCCGTATTTGTCTACTATCGAATCAAAGTTCAATCTAGGATGAGCTGAAGAAGTTTGTGGTTCAAACTATTATTTGCTTTTATCAAAATATAGGAAAGGTTTGATCAATAAACTTACGCTACAGCTAGTGTAATAATAAAAATAAAACGTCACTTATCTTCACTGTCCTATTATAATTTATATTAAAATATTTTGATACTGCATGATAAAATTATACATGTACAATACGTTAATTACTACAGTAATGACTATGGGCATCATCATCATCATAATCATCATCATCAGCCTTTTATAACATTAGGAATATGAGCATATAATTCAACTACAAAGAAAATCCAAACCTAGTCTTTTTCGTAGTCTCTGGTTACCAATTGGCAATAATTAAGGATAATCAAGTTAATGAGGATAACACAAAGATTCTTCTTTATTTCAAGCCTATTATTTTCTTCCTAAGAACATACTCCACTAGCATTCATATAATATCATAAATAAACTTTAACTTTAAGTACTCTTTTAATAGATATACCTAACATAGACAAGAAAGATTTTTAAAAATATGTCAAGGAAGTTGTAATGATTTTCACAATTTCAAATGTAACAATGCTTACCTGTGATTTAATCTAATCTCAATGATCTGAAAATTTAAAAAAATAATCTTATTTTTTTAATTTTCGAATTTTCGTTCCGGATATCTTTCCGGAACGAATGAAATATTAAATTTTGGCGAAACAGCATTTGTTTTGTCTACGACATATGAAGAAATAAAACTCTTCATATGGAGTGTGCTCATTCTGTTTAATGAATTTATGAAAACTCTGTTTTGATGGCAAGTTTATAATACGAGTGAAAAGCCGAGCATGTTAAGTAGGGATTTTAATATAGCCTCATTTTTTTTCTTTTAAATAACTGCAGTATTTTCCTACTAGCGTAATTTCTAGTTTTTGTCGCTACGTTCCTCCCAGAATTCTAAATAAGAGAAGCGAGATGTACGAGAGCCGTTAGGGGCCCGGAGCCGAGACTCCGCCAGCATTCGGCATACATTACTCACAGAGTGCGCTTTCTACAAAATTAAATTTTGATGGCTGCTTGGATAACTTGGGGAAAGCAGATTTTTTATAAAAGTAATTTATGAAATACCATTCCGTTACGCTGAAGCATTTCTGAATGAAATAAGGAATCGCCTTTCGACCATCCCCTTTACTTTGATTTCATGTCCAAGTTTCGTTTCAGATTAATATCTCGGATTGCTGATGGCTTCGGAGTTTCCAAGTTCAGTATTTACTTGCATTACTTAACTAAAATCGCATTTGCACTCAAATTTCTTAAGTTATAAAAAGATTATTAACGAACTTATCGGACAGAATATTATCAGATTAAATATTAAGTCAAAGTTTTATCGCCATTGTTTTCATCAGCCCTCAATGCTTATTATTATTACGATTCATTGAAGGAACTAATACAGTATTATCAGATTATAAGCAACTATGAATATAGTTGTTAAATCAAATAACTTAAAAAATAAATAAAGTTATTCTCTATTATAATAATGAAACAACTTTTACAGATTTTAGGGTAGTTTATTAAGTTTTTTACCGACGTTTTAATTTCGTTCCTATACTGCAATCACGGTCTCAATAATTTCAGAATTTATAAATAAATATTTTTTGGAAAACAACTTTTAATATAATAAGCTTTTAGTGAATGAATTATAGAAGATAGGCATCTTCTATAATTCAGGCGAGGAGAGTATGGACCCATGGCTTACACTGGAACAAAGCGAGTTGGTTAACTCCATATACCCTCAATGACTTTTAATATCAACAATTATTCTGATTTCCCTACGATTTTTTCTATCATCTGCAAGTAAGCGAAGCGAAGGTCAGGTTCTGATGGAATTTTGAAAAAAAAATTGAGTAATGCCTCGTTTAACTTGAACTGGTTGAACACAGATCTCTCACTTTCAAGGTCTTTAATTGTATCACTCGTAGTGAGGGATATAGTTAAAGATATTTTAATAAATATAGAAATAATAATAATAAAATTAAAAAAAAACTAAGAGATATAAATTTATTATATTGTTCATCAAAAATTGTTTGATTAAATAGGTTTCAAACAACTGACATCGATCAATGCGTCAATAAAAATAATATAGGCCACAAACGGCAACGAATAACTAACTATGTTTCCAAACTATTGACTGTTCGAAGCCATCAAAATGCCTCAAAGTTAACTCTAGTTAAAGCTTCTTTACCAAGGACTATTACTCAACCAATTTATAGCTCAACTTTATAACCTCCTTAATCTTTCCCCACCTCATGACAAACAAGCGGGGGGAGGCCCTCCATTTACTATTTATTTTGAATGATGGAAAGTGGGTTTTTTCCGGCTATTTGTTTTAGATAAATATTCATGATAAAATGTGTGATAAGGACATCAAATATTTTTACACGTATCTTATGATAGACACAAATATATTGTAATGTTTCGTTAGTAATGTAAAAACACTATTAATATAATGTTTTGTAAACTACTGAAAGGCATAAAAAAAACTCCATTTATATTTCTGTACTTACCATGGCAACTGATAGCGATATTTTTCACTAACAGTCCCATCTAGTTCCAAGGTAGGAGAAATTTCTTTGTGTATACCAGATATTACATACAAAAGCGGGCCTTCACGAGACGTTCCACAGATATAAAGCATCTATGTTATTATTGGAATTCAAATTGATAAAAATCTATACATATATACGGCACCGTCATGACATTGCCGTCGCGGCATTCGAGGCTACTTTACGGCCACATCGCGCCAATTGATGTTTTACATAAAAATGTATTACGAAAATATATGTATTACACAAACTATCGTTTGTATAACATAAGACCATCGCGTGTACCCATTAGAAATATCAGTGCCTGACTGCTAAATGCTAAAGAAGTCGGACATCTTTAATAAGACGTACGGCCGGTTTCTGAAACATACACATATTCTGTTGACATACACTTTGAGTAACGTTTCAGAAACCGGGCGGTAATCTACACCAAAATGTAGTGCAATCTGCAAGCTTATATAAACAATTAGGCTTAGGTTCAGTAATTACATCGTTAGTAATCGTCGCCTTCAGAGTTGATCTTTGTTTATGAATCGCAAGGCTAATGAGAGTTTTCAAATTGTTCGAGAATATTCCAAACTTTTCAACTTATTCGAAATAAATCATGCAGAAAATTCCACCATCATTTATTTATACACAAAACATGTTAAAAGTTTCTCAAAGTTTAATGTTTGTCATTATAATTGAATTTTGCAAACAAGCTCGTGTCACTTAACGATATTAATCTACACCGGGCCCGCTATTAAATGTAAACTCGAGTTATGTGACGTAAGTTGACTGCCATCGTACCAACCGTGTGGAGGAAAATTGTGATTTATAACTTGGTTCGTTCATATAATATCTTAAGGTTTTTTTTGTAATTATATTTATTACTTGATATATTTAATGAGTAAAGTATAAATTACTCTAGTTTTTTAAGTCCATCCTAGTAAACCGTCATCCATCCACACTCACTAAAGCAAACCCCTGGACGGTTTTCAGATGCGTCGCCGACCTTCTCATTATGAGGATACTCATATCCTCTTCAAAGCCTCTAAGACAAATCAGTTGGAAATATCCAATTGTCTCTTTAATCCTTTTTATAACTTTAAAGTAGCATCATGGACACCACATTATGCCCTTGTGAAGTAAAACTAAAAAAAATCTAGTTCACTAATACTACACATCTAAACACACTAACTACAGGCTATGAAGCTTTTGATACAATAAAGAGAAAGCTCCTTCCCTTACGCTTGAATACAACTAAAATATAATTCAAGCTGTCAGTGTTCGATTCAAGCAATATTATGCTTATGCGATCTATAGTGTAAAAACAGCTACTGTTTATTAGCTGATTAAGTTGAAATGATGATGATGACCTTGAAATGGCTGAACCAATTTTGACAAATCTTATTTCAAAACCACCAATAGAAAATTATTGAAATAAAAGACCACATCCGCATTGGTTCAGCATTTAGTCGATACACGGCCACGGGGAAACGCACCGCGGTTTTATAACATCCGAGTTTATGAGCCGTGGATCAAAATCACCAGGCTACTGACGATGATTACATCTGATCCTGTTGTTTGTAATAGTTATTAGTTTGTATGTGCCAGCACGCTCTACGAGACCCGGTCACTTCCGAGACGACGCGCGTGACTCGCTCTCTGATCTTACTTTTAGTTTATGTACATTTTGTTTCAACTACATATTACAAGATCTCCTAATTTTATATATTATCATGAAATGTATGTATAAACAATTTTACTGGGCGTAAAATGTTATATTATAATACAAACGTACTAAGTATGTACTACATTCCTATATTTTAAAAGAATTAGCTAAATAGACGAATTCGTAAATACTACAACGACTTCGACAACGAATGGCTGTAATCCATGAGTAAAAAAACTAATTATTTAAAATAACATGTCTTTCTCGATAGATGGGTTATCAAATACAATATTTGTAAATCCTACCGTAGTTTCTAAGTTTAGCGCCTTCAAAAAACAAACCTTTCAGATATATTATATAAGTAAAGATATATTATAATTAAGGCCTAAAATATTCATATAGTACAATAATAATATAATCTATGGGTACCTACTCATCAATCTGGTCCCGTGGTAAGTTTCGAAATAACTTGTGTTAGCGGTACCAGACAACAGAAATACATATATTTAGGAAATACTTTTATATTAATAAATATATTTTAGATTTTTATTAAATAATACACATATTTAATACACATCCATGACCTAGGAACACAGAAACTTTTCTATTCCCTGGCGGGATTCGAACCCGCTTCCTCGTGTTTGAGCGCCAACCACAGAGGAGAGCCACAGAGGACATCAAACATGTTCGAAAAAAGAGGATCTTGACAAAAGTCACATTTAATTTCTTTGATGAAGACGTGAATTGATTGCTATAATGATTCAAAGTATCATAAAAGTGTTCGAAAATAAAATGCTAAATAAGACGCTATAGCCGGCAAGTGCTTGTTATCGACTAAATAAATTGCTGGATTTTTTAAAGGCTTTACGTGTTACGGTGATCTATGAAGGAGCTTTGCAGGTTGTAATAGGGGATTTTCTCCGTCTCGCTCGCTCCTTACACTCTTTATATAATCATCCTTGTTGTTCAGTCTTAAAGCTACTTTCAAAGTACCAAAAGTCAGTTGTCAATTCTTGTTAGCGAAGGTTTCACTTGTTATAAATTTGTTACTGCCAACGTTAATTTAGCCGATAGGTCGTTATATTATTGAAATAGCCACAGAACAGAAAAATCTATTGTTCTTTCGTGAAAATAATACACGCCTCCAGAGTAATATTAATAATTCAGGCCTTGTTAGACTTTTTATTTTACTGGCTTCTGCTTTTCATGTAAATAGTCAATCATGTTTTTTATGTTTCATTTATGCAGGTTTCCTCACGATGGTTTCCTTCAACGGCGAGCGACGATGGTCCAGTGGTGGATGGACTCGGCCTCTTATGCGAGAGGTTTCGGGTTCGATCCAGACTCCCCCGGTGTGTGCCTTGAAATCAGAAATAGGTTATTCTAAATATCTAAATGCACCCCAAACAAGAGACCATCGTTCACCGGTGAAGGACAACATCATGAGGAAACCTGCATGCCTGATGAGATTGAAAATCTTTGAAAGTGTGTGAAGTTCACCAGCCCGCATCGGGCCGGCGCTTCGGTGAGCTATGGCGGCCATTACCCTTCTCGCCTGATTTCGAGGAGGCAAACCGTGCCCAGCAGTGGGACATATAAGTATCGGAGTAATAAATCCAGCACTGTTACTTTTAATACTATTTATTTTCACACACCACTTAAAACACTTGCTATTTTCTTGAAGACTGCATTCAGCGTGTCTAACCATCGTTCTCTCTCATACTATCCCCAACATTAGTTCCCCTACTAAACGGGTAAACACCCGTTTAGTCAATTCAGTCTCTTTTAAAACAATCTTGACGAAAATAACTTAATATACATCATTACATTTAATATTTTGTGTATATCTATCGTTTTTAAATTTAATATAATTTTATAAATTAGTATTTATAAAATTATATTATAATAATATTTTAGCATGATCGTTACGTAAGTTATAGCCTAGCATACAGGAATGGCTTTAATTATGCTTACATAAGGTTTGAACTTTACTTCTTTACGATGAAGTACCTATATTAAGTTGCCAGTAAACATGTGATTGAATTCATATAATTAGGTGAGTCATAGTAAATAGTATCGAAACTCGGAGTCCCGATGTTTGACAGTTTAATTAAGCGTGTACTGAGTCTGCTCGCATCGGGGTCTAACACAAAATCACTCCAATCAATCCTCCGCTTAATTATGTACGAGTAAACTAAAATATACGTTATCCTTCTAACTATAAAATACACTTTGTCCCATATATGTGGGCCAAAATGTCATTTTGCCCGGGCTTTAAATTCTTAATCCCGGAAATCCTGAAACCGGTTGTTTTCTAATGGCGATAAGGTGTATTTTTATTTGGAAAGGCTCGGTTGTGTATGTGGAGGCGTCTGCTGTCACTCGGTTATGGTCAAGTCAATGGGATTCGTTGATGAATGGACGCTACGAAAATGTGTGATTAGGATTTAGGAGTTGAATTTTCACACGCAAAATTACATAAGGCCCATATTTGTAGTTAGAAGATTTTCACTAGGGGAATGTGCTAGTGCCGCGCGTCTGTATGGGTACCACGCGTCTGTATGGGTACCACGCGTCTGTGTGGGTAGCCGTACCGTAACCGTGCACTTTTTTCCATGAAGTGTCTTTGCTTTTCAGAAAAAAGAATTTGCAGAGTATTCATTTGTTTTTTAAAATAGGAAATATAGCTAACCATAACCATCACCTTTTTTTTGTTGGCGTCGTTCCTGGTCCCTTATGCGAGTTACATTTGGACAGAGTATACCCAAACTAAATTAATGCGAGCTCCTTCGGCCGATTTTTGGGAGTTCCGGATCTGCAGCCAACAGGAGAGCAATAGGCTATCCTCGATGAAAGGTCCAGTTTCGTAACGGGAGACTGCCCGGCCAAGCCTTACAACGTCTAGCCCAAGGCATTCTCTATTAAAAGTACATAAAAATTTACTCCCATGAAAACCCTAAACAATTAAATACATTATTTTCATTCGATCATTAACGGTGTTATTTTTCGATAAGAGCGAAGCATTTAATGGTAATAATTTCTTCCAGGAAACTCCTTTACTTAATTCCATATTTAATGACACATGCAATTACTAGTCCAGTAATGAACATGTAATTTTCGTTTGTTAACGGATTGTTAGCATAATAAAACAAGGTTCATATTACACACAGCGAATGATCATAGATAATGATAATATAGCCAATGATAATATAAACTTATCATAAAGACGATAGATTGGTAAGGATGTAACGAAGAAATTCAAAAACTACTAGAATGCTTCCAAAATTTCTTTCAACGTTGCTTCATTATTCCTAAGTACCTGGTTGACCGAGCATTTGCTCGATACCCTTAGTGATTACATACGATAAAATTTTTCTTTCAAAAAAAAAAAAGATCTTAAAAAAGGAAAAAAAAATCGGACTGGAGATTCGAACCCGGCTCGTTTGGATTTACCTGCCTAATTTTCCCACTAAGCTATCATGACATACAAATCGACAGCGAAATTTACGTCCGCATTCTAATCATATTTTATCGTTGCCCAAAACACGGATAAAAAAAGTTTTCTAAAAATCTTTCCTAGCTAGATCGACGATTTATCACCATTTTTAACCCATGTATACAAAATTTCATGAAAATCGTTGGAGCCGTTTCCGTGATTCAGATTCTATATATATATACAAGAATTGCTCGTTTAAAGGTATAAGAGAAAGGTTTCGGGTTCGATCCAGACTCCCCCGGTGTGTGCCTTGAAATCAGAAATGGGTTATTCTAAATATCTAAATGCACCCCAAACAAGAGACCATCGTTCACCGGTGAAGGACAACATCATGAGGAAACCTGCATGCCTGATGAGATTGAAAATCTTTGAAAGTGTGTGAAGTTCACCAGCCCGCATCGGGCCGGCGCTTCGGTGAGCTATGGCGGCCATTACCCTTCTCGCCTGATTTCGAGGAGGCAAACCGTGCCCAGCAGTGGGACATATAAGTATCGGAGTAATAAATCCAGCACTGTTACTTTTAATACTATTTATTTTCACACACCACTTAAAACACTTGCTATTTTCTTGAAGACTGCATTCAGCGTGTCTAACCATCGTTCTCTCTCATACTATCCCCAACATTAGTTCCCCTACTAAACGGGTAAACACCCGTTTAGTCAATTCAGTCTCTTTTAAAACAATCTTGACGAAAATAACTTAATATACATCATTACATTTAATATTTTGTGTATATCTATCGTTTTTAAATTTAATATAATTTTATAAATTAGTATTTATAATATTTTAGCATGATCGTTACGTAAGTTATAGCCTAGCATATAGGAATGGCTTTAATTATGTTTACATAAGGTTTGAACTTTACTTCTTTACGATAAAGTACCTATATTAAGTTGCCAGTAAACATGTGATTGAATTCATATAATTAGATGAGTCACAGTAAATAGTATCGAAACTCGGAGTCCCGATGTTTGACAGTTTAATTAAGCGTGTACTGAGTCTGCTCGCATCGGGGTCTAACACAAAATCACTCCAATCAATCCTCCGCTTAATTATGTACGAGTAAACTAAAATATACGTTATCCTTCTAACTATAAAATACACTTTGTCCCATATATGTGGGCCAAAATGTCATTTTGCCCGGGCTTTAAATTCTTAATCCCGGAAATCCTGAAACCGGTTGTTTTCTAATGGCGATAAGGTGTATTTTTATTTGGAAAGGCTCGGTTGTGTATGTGGAGGCGTCTGCTGTCACTCGGTTATGGTCAAGTCAATGGGATTCGTTGATGAATGGACGCTACGAAAATGTGTGATTAGGATTTAGGGCGAGTTAAATTTTCGCACACAAATTTCATAAGGCCCATGTTTGAGGTTAGAAGATTTTCACTAGAGGAATGTGCTAGTGCCGCGCGTCTGTATAGGTAACACGCGTCTGTATGGGTAACCGTAAGATAACCGCGCACTTTTTGCCATGAAGTGTCTTTGCTTTTCAGTAAGAAGGATTTAGAGAGTATTCATTTGTTTTTTAAAATAGGAAATATAGCTAACCATTACCATCACTTTTTTTTGTTGGCGCAGGTAAACCTTTACAGGTGTAGGTACCTGGGTTGTTCCTGATCCTATCCAATCGTCTAGCCTATTAAATACATTATTTTCATTCGATCTATAACGGTATTATTTTCCTATAAGAGCGAAGCATTTAATGATTATTATTTCTTCCAGCAAGCCCCTTTACTTAATTCCATATTTAATGACACATGCAGTTTAGTCCAGTTTGCATGTACATTACATGCAATTTTCGTCATCGTTACTGGATTGTTAGCATAATAAAACAACATTCATATTAAAGTATACCGAATGATCATAGATAATGATGATATAGCTAATGATAATATAAACTTATTATAAAGACGATAGATTGGTAAGGATGTAACGAAGAAATTCAAAAACTACTAGAATGCTTCCAAAATTTCTTTCAACGTTGCTTCATTATTCCTAATTAACGTAGACTATATAAATAATTATCAAGTCAAAATAGTTATCTATCCCTATGCAGATATAACCTGTGCAAAGTAGCGGGGAACAGCTAGTAACATAAAATAATATTTATTCATCATCATCATACATGTTCATCTGATCACAACACCATTTTCACTCACATATATAGCATCGTACTTTAACATAACATGTGAGTTTCCAGTGGCCCATTGGGGGAAGGGGGGGGGGGGGGGATAGAGAAAAGGAGGGCAACGCATCTGCGTAACCTCTGGTTATGTTGATGTTAATGAGCGTCGAAAGTCGCAAGTCTTCGACTGTTCATTTGCCCTTCTATGCTATAAAAAAGCCATGATTTAACATACTAAACTAATAAGCCAAGATAACATCCAAACAAATGTCCGGCATAGATATTTTACAACGAATACGGAACTCTGATTGGAGTTTTAATTACTTAGCATCAGGCTGTTCGTACCAATAGCCAATGCAAATAAAAATACAAAGCTGCCGCAAACAGCTACAGCCCGTTTTGCGGAATAAAGGGAAAAAACTGCCAAGCCAAAAAGTTACACTATAACATTGGTTCCTTTTATAATTAAACTACTTTGTTACACATACATACAAACCAATATACTGTAGTAATAAGTTATCTTATGTTTACGCAAATTTCACTGATTATAATAAAACAACCTGGTCACGGGAGTCCATGTGACCATGGTTGCTATAAAGTATCCGAAATGCCGGGCTTATAAAAAAACTAAATAAACCACGATAAAATCCGTAAAAGTTGTTTCATTATAATACTATAGAAATGTTTGACGCTTTCGAGGTAGGTGGTAAATTTCTAATGTATAATACAAATAAAGCTGTTATGATATATGATGTATTTACATATAAATACTTTATAACAGGTTTATCCGTGAATTTCTAAACTATAGGTAAGTAATGGGCTGTCTATTATAATAAAATTTAGCACACTCTGTGCAGTTAATAACTTTAGAGATTTTTAAGGCAGCTTTAAGGATTTTTAAGACGTGTCTCTGAGCCACTACGGTCAATATTATATTTTTCATTACTACTATGTATTTTCTAAGATGACTTCTACTATCTTAATTAACTTGCCTACTTTCGGCAAAATGATTCTCGTCGCATGAAAAAATCGTAAGCATCGCGAAGTTTAAGATAAACTCATAAAAAAGTATAGTCTATTAATGTAATGACCAATTAATTATATTATTATGCTTAAATTTCTCCATGTGAATTCACTTTTTATTAAAATTAATATTATCGTTCTAAATCCAAAACCTCCAGGGAACCCTAGTCGTCTAAGTGAGCAACTAAGAACAGCAGGCGTGTGTTAATTGTTCCATGCTGATCCCGACGTTATCATTGATCAATGTTTATTCCCGCCTTCGCTCGGATGGAGAATTCAACTTCCAAATCATAAATTCAACTTTCAAATCATTTATTCAAGATATGCTTATCATCATCTTTTATATAGCCTCTTCTTGTGGACTGGTCTCATTGGTATCAGTCGAGCCACTGCTCGACATCGCCGTCACTGTACGGTTCAGTGAATTTCACACACCTTCAACGACTGTTCATCTTATCAGACATTCGGGTTTCCTCAACCTCGTACTACATATTATATAAGCGCAGCCGTATGTAAGAATTAGTATAATATTTTAAATTATAAATTCAACATTCCACATTAGCGGGTTTGTACTTCAACCATAAATATAGGTATGTTTGTGAATTCAAACGAACGGAGTGCCTAATTACATAATTCAGCTTTTCACATTCTAAGAGCGAATCAAAGCCAAATGATTCGCTAAAGCTAATTAGGCACTTCTCGCCGAAATAACCTGCGCTATTAAAAATTCAGTTGGTAAAGTGCAGATCGCTGTCGCTGCAGTCTCGGCTGCATTTAGCCTGTCGCGACTGGACGGGCCGACTCGATGCACACTGTCGTTCCTCAAATAGACCATTCGGCGATAGTCCAAGAGCCAAGGAAAAAATACAACGTGTATTTGCTGACTGAAATTATTTTTTAGAATTCCGTTACTCAAAATGACTAAGTGGAACCCTTATAGAATCACTCCGTTATATGTTCAAGGATAACTTAGGGCACTCTTTAATAACATACAATTATGAAATTACGCAAAAACTGAGTTACTTCACTTTATATCTTACAGCTTAAGCAAACGTAAAAAGCTGAAAACCGTTAATTTGTTATTTTATTATCGGAATTGTTAACATACTTCGGAAACGTAACCTTATATTATTAAATGAAAGCTAGTGATCTTAGAAATGCGACTCTCCTGATTTAATTTTTGTCAGTAAAATATAAATAACAAGTATAGAGTACAAGATTTTTGTCACATGAAAAATTATGTAGGACTGGGAGTGTCCCGCGGTTTCTCTCGCGTAATTGCCATTTCCGTGGGAGAACGGGGATAAATTATAGTATATGTGTTATTATGATGTATAAGCTATATTATTGTAAAGTTTTATTAAAATCTATTGAGTAGTTTTTACGTGAAAGGGTAACAAACATCCATACTTACAAACTTTCGCGTCTAATTTATGTGTTATTCTGATGTATAAGCTATATTATTGTAAAGTTTCGTTAAAATCAATTCAGTAGTTTTTACGTGAAAGAGTAACAAACATCTATACCTACAAACTTTCGCGTTTATAATATTAGTAGGATAGTAGGATAGTAGTAGTATATAGATAGTAGGAAGATAAAATGCTGCTACTCAGATAAATCTGTAACATTTATTTTGACACTCTTGGGCTACAAACAGCAGACTAACTGAAAATAGCGACCTGTAAATGTGAAAATTGATTTTGACATCGCGCTTTATCTGTACCTGGTAGAAGCTTTGTATTATGCAAAAGCCAATTCCGGAATAAAACCGTCCGCCGTCTGAAAATAATATTATGACAAATGACAATTGATATCCACAATTCTGTTAACTTTTCCGCAAATAGATCTAGAGCTTTGCGTCAAAAATATAAAAATGAGCTTCAATTAAGTTTTATTTTGAAAGCTTTTGCTTCAACAGGTACATTGGTTTGCTAATTTTAATTAGCATTGTCACAAATCGAAAGTATTTTAAATAATTAATGTGGTTTGTACGTACAAAGGATACTTTTTAGACCCGACAGGTGGCGCTATATAGATGTAACATTTTCTTTTGTCATCATGTATTTAATGTTCTTTGTACGGTCAGCATATAAAAATGTGATAAAGAAGCATTTTGAAAGCTATGACAAGAATTATAAAAGCGATTTTTATTTGTTGTTTAGCACAGAATACATTTTTTTTTAACCTTTTCTATTTAGGTACGTGTTAATACTAAGTATTTGAGCTAAGCTCCTTGCCATGCGGTGCTTTATAAGTCAAACTACTTAGTAGCTAAAATATGTTACAACTGCTAAGCAACTATTCTAAGTTGGTCGACGATACGAAGATACTTGTACAGCGTTTATGTTCAACTTCTGGTGCTTGTTCGCTTACATTTAAATACA
The DNA here is from genome assembly GCA_905333005.2 of Lycaena phlaeas. Lineage (NCBI taxonomy): Eukaryota > Metazoa > Arthropoda > Insecta > Lepidoptera > Lycaenidae > Lycaena > Lycaena phlaeas. The sequence continues at coordinate 6,937,603 of HG995176.1, forward strand.
AGAATTTAAGTTCAGAAACCTAGGGAAACACATTTTAAGTTTTTTTTTCGTCTGGGTATTAAAGAAGAGCACCTAACTTACAATAAGTGATTTGTTTATTATAAAAGAATAATACAAGAAATTGCTAATTATTCTTTTCTTTCACCTTTTTACAAGTAAGTTAAGAGTACACCATAGGAAGAACATTGCAACATTATTTTTTCGAAACACATTGCAAATATTTCTTTCTTATAATAAAAATAACAAAAATTATTTTTACTTCACAAGAATAAAAATATTATATAACTCAAAAAGTGTCTCACATGATCTCACCATTAAATATATTTGGGCTTGATGTAATTTCCGTAATATTGCCGTCAGTAATAAATAATGACTTATAAATGTAACCGAAACTTGGATTTCTTGAAAAGTCGCGAAAAACTCGACCGGTGGAGGTTGTATATTTAATGATCTTACTTTCCTCAGCATAAAGTTTTTGTTCATCGGGTCTTACAATGAAAGCGGAACATACCTCCGAGGCGACGTATTTTAGCAATATTGCCCGCATAAATTGTTCAAAATTGCCCTTTGAAATACAGGCTTTATACGTTTAAATATTTTGTTTTAAGTGAAAACTTCTTTACGGCCATTGATTACTTTTTGGGTGAACATAAAGTGCGAAACTTGCATCATCGTCACCGCATGCTTCCAATGTAATATTCGAATGTAACATTATGACGACTTTAAGAATTTTTTTTTTTAAATTTAAAATTTTAAACGTTAATTTTAAATATTAAAATGTCATAGTTTAAAACTATAAGTTGTCACTTCTATCATCAGTCCATAAGACTTTCCGTAATATCAAATTACTCTATGCATAAGACTGTCATTTATTCTCTGTTACTTAGCAAGGCCCCGTTCGCACGGGTGCTTTTTTACCGAGCGTTAAAAAAGATTGAATGAGACAAATGGATACCCATGCTTGACTATTTGCGTGCTTTTTGTCACATGCTGTTTGATTTTCGACGTTGAGCGTTGAATTTAAGATCAAATTGAGCATGCCAAACTCGCAACTCTAGCCAACGTCGGGTTTTAAGACGACGCTTTTTAAGCGCTCGTGCGAACGGGGGCTTAAGCTAAATTCCGCCCAGTCTATTTACATTGTTTATGAACATACCTTCACTCTGCCATGACACGATAACTCAAACTCTACAATGGATTTTGATATGAAACATCTATTTTCAAACCTTTGCAGTAAAATTAACTTAAACGCCGCGATGAAAAACAGCATGATGTCATGTCACACGTATTTCATCCTATCTTTTGTCATAGATTTTTTTCTAACTAGAGATTTTGGAATTGTAAGTAATTACCCCCAACCACAGACACCCGCTAGTTAAGAGTTCAGACCACGAAACCTTTCTAACAGTGAGTGATTAAGGAAGTAAAACATGGTAATTAAGTGGTGGGAAAGAGCTTAGGAAAAAGGTCAGGGCAAATGGGCCTTGGTGTGTAAAAAAGTATAAAACATTGCAACAACTTCGAAACACTTATTAACAATGCGAGAGATACGCGGTGCCACGCTCCGATCAGCATGGCTACCACCATCTTACATATTTCTCCCATGGAACTGCTTTGCCGTGTTTCTAAGAGAAGGGCAAAACACAGAGATTTCTTATGTCATAAGATAAGCAACACATTAATGAGTTGCCTGAGCTAGTTTTAGGTTAACTTGTGTACTTTCATGGGCGACGTCGACCCCCTACCATTATGTGGCTCGTCTGACCGTTTGCCTAATCAATTATAATAAAAAACTTACTTAATAATATACATAAACTCCTTAATAAATTTTATCATTTGTTGACACTTTGTATTACACACATTTCAAATATTAGTCTAAGATACGTTATATAAGACGACCTTCACCGAGATGCTTATTTGTTGGAACTTGTTTTATATTCAATTTCATATGTCAATAAACATGTTGCATATGGGTTGCCTAAAAAAATTCAGTCCAGGATATATCGTATCCTATGCTATATTATGTATTTTATACACAACTTTACACCAGAAACCAAGCATAGTACTCTCTCACCGTAACAGGCATTAACTGAAAATCAGTCGATCTTTCTTCTTGTAAAGATTTATTTTTATTTCTTAGTTTATGTTTTTGTTTTCCTCTTTTTAATTTGTATGTGTAATGTGGAATTGTAAATAAAAAGTTTATATATCTATCTTAATAATTTTATTATATATTCATACATTTAAACGTTATTAATAAATAATTACACAATAACAGATAATAGCCTTAATAATATTTCTAGCTTTTTTATTTTAGTAGAAGATCCCGATTAGCTTAATGAACACTAATGACGATTCAATTAAAGCTCTCAGCCATTTCTTATATAGGTACTTTAATCCTCTAGTCGTCTGAAGGAAATATGAACTTAAAAATTCATTTAATTTTATTAAAATTCTTTATGAATGGTATTTGTGACATATTTTCACGAGGGTTATTTCTTTAGAAAGCCTTAAAATGGCAAATTAAACCTAAAGACAATATTACCTATTGTTTTTTAACTTTATCGTAATAATACTTACGAGTACAACCGACCATGCAAATCTGGAAGTGAGTACCTGCAGCTCCTATATATATACAGTATTATATGATATACATATATATGTTATACGCTATACAGTGGATGGTAATAGGCTGATCATGATGAAAATATTATAAATACTTTGATAGCCTTGAAAAGCTGATTGTTGTTGGGAACACGGAAGGTAAAAGACCCCGTGGACAGTTCCCAGCACGATGGAGCGATCAAGTAAAAGGCCTAATCTTCAGAATCGTTTTGCTCGGTTGTCAGACACGTAGGTTGAAGAATAGGCACCGATGGAGGTAGATTATCCACATGAGATGTGAACCTTCCACATCCACAGATGACCACGATCCTCAGTCATGAGGGAGCGACCAGAGAGAGAGATCATAAACACAGATTATTAACAGGATATTCTAAATTAATGTCAGCATAAGAAGCCATTGTCGTTCTGCCATTCTATCTTCCCAGTTTTTGTCCAAAAAGCATATTTTAAAATATCTCAATTTAAGCCGATGCTCAATAACTAAGGTGGTTGTAAGTTATGTAATTAATTACACTTAGGTAATACAGGGACAGGCCGTTACAACGCCCCAGGGCACCATCGTCGAACCGGATCTCATATAATGCTCTATTGACTTTGCATAACGAGAGTTTTGTGTGTACTTTGCTGTAAACTTTTAAACCTGTAATAGATTTACTTACGTATCCTAAAATTTTGACAAACCCTGTGGTAAGTGTGGAACTTGTATCCAACTAATCTACATACTGGTAGTTTTTTAGATTTATGTAGCCTCTATAGATGTGTATTATTATATGTATTTTGAAAAAAAGGGTACAAACTTAAAAAAAAATCTTCGGTTTTTTTTTTAAGTGTAATAAAATAAACAGTTAGATTACCGATGACATATGTCTCCATGACCTAAGGCCAGGGTTTTAAGGTTTTTTGTTTAACGTAACGTACGTCAAATTTAAAACTTTACGTTACGTAGCTACGTTACCAGGGTAAGCAAAAAATAAAAGAATTTATTGAAGAGATCACCTTGAGAATTAGTAGTTTGCTACGACGTGTTGTATATGTATATATTATATATCCTATATATATTGAATGTTGTAAAATATTTAAAGATTAGCTCGTTTCGCTGATTCTACTTAGGAAATTTGGAAATAGTAAAGTTCAATAAGACAAAAAGTCATTTATAGTTCAATAAGACACTTTATTGTATAACATTGATTAAAAATATTTTTTATATGATTGTACAATGATTGTACAATTTGGAACAACGAGTCCTGTGCTGAGGTTTATCAGAAAGCTCATTAATTTCTGGAATGACCTAAGGTGGTATAAAACAACAACCGCGGCTCTTTGCTGTTTATGAACAGAAGCCATATCTTGCGGCTTAGTATCTAAACAAGTAGCAATTAAATACAAAAAAGGCTGATTATATATAAAAGTCCAATCGCAAAAATGCAATAAAATACTAGAAGCATAGGTATTGAACGTAAGTAAAAATTAAACTCCAATCAATCAGTGTGAAATCTGGCGGAGGATGATTGAGTGTTACGAGCTTCAATAACTTGACGAAAAAATCCTCGCCGTGCGTTTGACTTGTGTACAGGCGCGCTCGAAATTTCTAAAAACACATATTTATAAAGTTATCAGCGCGACTTTTATATTATCATTAAAAGAACCTCTCTTACATTAGTTGTATAGGCACTGGCATAAGTGCCTGATGGTAACAAGCCAGAATCGCTTATAAAAGCATGCATATGCATGTACCTAAAGAAATTCATTTCAATCAAAATTTCGTTCGGGACATCGCGTCAAAATTCCAAAATTCAACCAATACACACAAATCTTAGGGTCCCTAAGATCCCGTTGCAGAAAAGAACTTACTCATATTTGCAAGGGCTGCAACTAAGGTTGTCACACGGTCGGGAATCGTATCTTTTTTATTTATCTCCAGACTTCAGAAAAAGTAATAATGATGTACTCCTAATCCTATGATGAAGTTGGCGTCTATGAAAGTCGACTATCACAAACCACAAGCTGAAACCTGTGTTTGCCTCATTATGTAAAAAAAAACTTGCGGCTAGCTCAAGTAACTCCCTTTATCCTAAGACCATCACATGGTAGATCTCGCTCCCCGTAATTACACTACTTGACTTGCCTACTTACTACTTGACTTACTATTGAAAAAAAGACGAGTGTGATATTTTATTTATTAAAACTACACTGATCAAACAGCGTAGTTTTAAACTATTTTAAAACACTTTTAAATAAATTTGACTCTATAATTATGAAAGCCTATCAGCAATATTGCGATTATTCAGATATTCCCAACACACTGTCAACTATCGGTTAGCAAACAGGTCACATTCTGGTGTCATGAGCGCGTTTATCAGTTTCATGATCCAACAAGAGACCAATTAGCATTCGCGCCCGCGTTCAATCTGTGTGTTCTTAATCTACGTTGTATTGTTTGTCAGTTTGCTTTAAAATATGAATTATAAAATAAAATAACAAAGTTCAGCAGTTGTGGGTCAACAGGAGGACTTTAAATACGGTTTTATTCGACGGAGTTTTGGTTGTAATAATTTTACGGAACTTGTGTATCATCGTCAACATTTATATGCACTAGGCACGGGTCTCCTTAAAATTTGACCAAAAAAGCTGTGAACCATCAAATACATTCAATCTCATTAAGCACACAGATTTCTTCTCGATGTTTTCTTTCACTTGAGAGCAATCGACATTATTGTGGCCAAGTGAACGTGACAACATAGAAAAGCCTATTTTAGATAAAGCAGTAACAAATAGGTATATAAGTGTAATGTATTTATATAGATCTCAAATAAAAAGCCCACAAATACTTGCATAATTATTTCCTCACTCGTTAGCGTTTATCAATACCATTAGATTTCCGCGTCACTAGTTTCGTAACCTTACTCAAAGCAATTGCTTATGTTGACACACCCACATGTACAAAAGATGTTTTCCTTCACATGTACACTCATATAGGAATAGTAAAAAGGTAATTAAATAGGTAACAGAAGGATATTTATGTAATTCATATATGAATTGCATCTACGAGCTATGAATTACAATCAATCATTTGTTTATAAATATAGATAGACCTAACAGAATTCATTTTTGGGAAATAATAGAATTTTCATACCTTCGTACAGTAACTAGATGAAGGTAAAGTGAAATATGTAAATTCATTATCGTCATTATCATCACCATCATCTGCCTTTATCCGTAGCTGAACGTAGGCCCCCCCTAATGAACGCCAACCGAACGCTTGACTCGCATCCAACACGGTCCGGCCACTGCTCGGGGATCGTCTTTCCATCTGGTTAATGGCCGACCAACACTACGTCTGCCTAAACACGGCCTCCACTCTTGAACCACCAATGAACCATTAGCCATCCGTTCTCCTGAGAGTATGACCAGCCCATTGCCACTTGAACGAGCTTATTCTAGTCTTCTCGTTATTATTTTTTTTTTTATTATTATTATTTCTATAACTTAAGATAGCTTGAATCAATAAAGGGATAGAAGATTAAATAAATTAAACTAGCATAAGATTGTGTATTCTCATCACCTTTGTTATCATTATCGTCTACATGTGTTTGATGAATTAATGTATTTACTAACATTTGCTTATATATTTTATTCATTAGCTCATAGCAACGCCGAATAAACGAATTTTATTTCATAAAGCTAAATAGATCAAACGCTGTTGCCTGACACGAATATACAAGTACTCGTAGTTCAAGTAGCTCCGACAACTTTCTCATTATCTCACCTCTTAGAAATTGGGCGTATCAAATTATATTACAATCAAAATTCCTTTTTTAAAATATAAAAGCTTTTTGTCAGCGACTGTCTTTATTAAGTTAAGGCAATTCATCAACTTACGTCAATAAAGATTATAAATTAATATTTCCGGAAAAAATTTGAAATTTATTAAGTCATAAATCGAGGGAAAACTTTGACTAAAGTTTGATATAAAACTGGATGAAACATTGTTGGGAAAGTATTACAAAAAATCAAGAGCGCTTACTTGAATTCATAAAGGTGAAAAAGTGGCAGGAGCAAATTGCAACGTGTCCTATCTACATCGTGGCTAAATTAACTGGCCAACCTATTACCCTCTCAGTATTACTAAATTTACAATTCATTATATTTTTGAAAATGAATTTTCTTTACGTGCACCCACATACAGATTGCATTTGATAAGTTTTCGTTTTTCTTAGTCTATTTTACGCAACGCGAATTTCAGAATGCCATTTAAGTACATTGGAATTTAAACAGAATAAAGAGACGGTGGATTGACACTATATTGAATAATAAATCGTCTTAATATTCATTAACAGCTCATTTCCAGCTATTGTTTAACATGGGCCCTTACAATACATATCATCCTTAATGATTATTTTATTTACAAAAAACTTTAATAAAAATGAGCAATCTTTTTATACCACTCAGAATATATTTCTAGGCCCAAAACATAATGTCTTTTCAACACCAATAAAACATATTGTTTAATATGATCCTTAATTTCACTCATAATAAAACAACTGTCTTACAGATTTTATCGCCGGTTTAAGATTTTAATATTTGTTTCCTCCCGTCACCATGGTTGCTAACCGGGAATAAAACCCGTCGCACCCGTCAAAAATGTAAAAAAGAAATAAATCCCGATAAAATAACATTTATGGTTTTTGTTTTTACTTTTAATAAAATAAATATCGATAAGATCTGTGAAAAGTTGGTTAAATTGGTATTATTCAATTATAACATTTCAAGATGTATGGGACAATGTATAATACGTTTTTACAAAAGGATACGTTTAAAACGTTTGTATGGTAACGCATATTAGGAAATAAAATAATTCATTGAAGATACCACACCTTGGGAATAAGACACTCACTCATAAAAATTACTTGATGTATCTATAAATTATGTATTTCATTTTATTGACAAAAGTAACCCCTAAGTTTTTTTCTCGTTTTTCTTAGGGGATCTTGCATCTAAAATGAGTTTTTTTAAATCTTTTGGGTATTTCTTTAGACATATTTCAAGTGTAAAAGTTGTTACCTGTGAATTAAAGATATTTTGATTTGATTTGTTTAGATAGCTCAGGATAATTATAGTTTTGGTAAACTCGTGTCACGTTTGACACACTGAAATCGGATTTAGTGTTTGTGTCAGACGAACACCTGCGCCTGTGTTGATAGCGAATTACTTGCAGCTCAACAGCTCACTTGAATACACAAACAAATGATCGACAATGGACGAATGGATGAAGATTCGGAATGTACGAGATCCTACTTCGAACCCTGATCCGATAAATATGTTTTTATGAAGATTGTTTAAAAATATTTCTCACTTTTTGTGCCAGAAGACATGTTTTATAAGAGTATATGTTATACTTACAAATTGTTTGTAGTAGTGTCAAATAGGCTTTCGTTGTAAGATTTTTTTTAAATTAAAAGACTTTTTTAAGAAAAAAGTGAAATATATTAGCAATGAATCAGTGTGAATTGATCAATGTAAGATGGCATGCCATTATCATGCCTGGTAGACATGCCACCTGATTGTAAGTGAATGGAGTAAATGTATGTGTGTAATATAATGCGCCCATAAACATTAGCTGGTTGACCTTAAAAATAGCCTATACAGAGACATAAGATGTAAAGTCTCGGTGCGAGTAATCCTTCAAAATCTATAAATTTCAATGTATTTAACCAGTAAACAATTAACTTTTGCATAAAATTTAAATATTATACGACTAATCGTTTCTCGCGGGTCCAGCCACACAAAAATGCAAATAAAAATTTGAACTCTGCCTCTCAAATATAAAGCTCACAAAAAGCTAATTCCTGAAGATTTGGCTGTTTAATCCAAAACGAACTTGTCAAACCAATGTAGATATTAAAATCATTTTATGTCGTCTAGGTAAATATAGTGTATGATTCAACATTGTTAATGAAAGGGTATTAATTAAAATGTATATTTAATTATTAGAGTGCATAGTGATGTTTTAACTCAACACCACTCTACAGGGAAATCAGGGAAGGCGGGCCTAATTCAACAAAACCTAAGTGAGTTCTCTTTTTACATGGACAATGTGCCCATTTTATGTATACTTAGTATACCTGTCGTTAACGATGTTATTTCATAAAAGTTATGTAAACTAAGGGCCGGTTGTTTCAAAGCATAAGTAAAAGGCTCGTTTAATTTTAACGTATGTTAAAAACAACGCTCTTTTCTAACTAACGTTCGTTACCGCCATCTTTGACGACTGCATATTCACTAAAACCAGTCGATGCAACCCGCCCTAAGTCCAAAAGGACGGAAAGGACATCAAGCATGTTAGTAATAAATTGTGAGTAAAAGATAGCACAAACCGAATAGCGGATGCAAATTAACCATCTTAACACTCAGTATATTATGATCTACAGAAATGAACGTTTATTCGTATTATATTTTACGTCCGCATTGATGCGCAAAAGCTGATGATTATGATGTTAATAAAATGTACGACTCGATGAAACTAAATTATAAGAATTTAACAAGAACAGACATCTATACTGTGACCACAAAGATTTCGACTCATTTTAATTCAAAATGTAGAATTCAAATTCATTAACTTCTAATAATCACAGTAATTAGCATAACCGCTATAAAACTAAGTTCTGTTGATTTTTTAAACTTTACCCAGAGATACTGATTAATATGCAAATTTATTAAGTCTTAAGGACTTCAGAGTGCTTTAAGGTTATTATTTGGCTTGCAAAAATATTGCGCTTGAAATTTCTTGCATATTACATTATGAGCAATTTAAGACGTTAGTAGCTTTTTATTTACCACGACGCCACCCTACTGCTTTTAAGAGCATTGTAAAGCGATATAGCATTAGCCCGATACATTCTTAATGCATTTTATTACTTTATACTCAGGAGATCGTGAAATTTAAACCTCGTGTAAAAATGCGGGCCACTCTTTTCTAATTTCTGTATTCTGACCTTTGTAGTTCTTTGAAATTGGTTTTTCGAAATTTCTACGTGAATATTAGACCATCGCTCTCTCACCGGTGAAGGAAAACATCTTGAGGAAACCTGCATGCCTGAGATTAAAATTCTTTGGGCGTGTGTAAAGTTCACCACCCCGTATTGGGCCAGCGAATCGGTGAACCTTAGCTCAACACCCTCCTCGCCTGCTTTCGAAGAAGATACCCGTGCCCAGCAGTTGGGAAATATAAGGGTTGGTATTATATTATCTATAAATGGAAAGTATTATATATTATGTATAAACGACAAATCATCTGTGGTTAACAAGTGATCAAAAAATGGGTAATCAACCGTTTTTTTTTTTTTTTTTTTTTTTTTTTTTCGAAAGGTCTAGACTTTTAGGCCTGATGGCCTTTAAGCTCAATCGGTAGGTACGTGAGCTGATGGCTCACCTAGTAAAAGGGTAATCAACCGTATTTTGTATATTATGATACATATCTGTTTTTTATCTTATTTGCCTGTATGCATCCGTTTTTTTTTTTTTGTTTAATTTTCTCTATAATTACTTGTTTGCTGCTAATACATTTTAAGTTCCTTAATCTTTTTAAAGATGGAACTACAACGTAGGAGGCAAATATTAATTATTTTTAAAATTTCTTGTTTGTTCCTGTTTACTTTGGCGCTCATTATTTATTCTTTAGCGTGACATTGAATCATTAGTCGGGACATCTTCATATAAGATTTATTAGAATACATTGAAACTAGCGATACACTATTATGCTATCTACTGGCAATAAATTTAATAGTTTCGAAGTAATAAATCTATTCGTCGGCAGAAGCTGCGGGCGATCGGGAAGTTTATTCCTACGGAACCAGTGTATGGAAGCTGCTCTCTTATAACCATTATCACATCCAGTGTTAATAATAAAAATATTAAGAAATAAACACAATAATATTATAACTATTATAACCTTAAAAGTTATTTCATTATAATGATAGAAATTCTCGTAAAGATAATTAATGGGATACACCTTGGTATTTACCCGCTACCTAGTACCTCCGGGCTTGAGTGCCAACGCGCTAACCATTGACAAAGAATACAGACGTACATAGAAGGCCAGTTCTTATGAGCGCTTTGAGCACAAACTCTGCGAAGTAAACGTCCGCTTGGCAGCGTAACGAGAGGGACATCAGGATATCGCCAGCATATGAGCCTACAAGAGAGAGCGAGTGCGAACTGGGGACTAGTCCCCGAAAAAGTCGGCACAAAAAATCATTAAGAACTGTCCTTTTATGTACGTATGTATGCCATTGAGCCACAGATGTCGTCATGTATATCAAGATACCATATCCATGGCCTACTAAAGACTAAACTAAACTAAATCTATGTAAATAGTTTAATGAAATAAAGGCTAATAAGATATTTATTTTTCGGCTACGTTTATTCTGATGCGGGGTTCAACCGTTGACCGTTGTGGCCTTAATTGAATTATGGAATTATTAACGATTAATAACTCTTAGCGATTGTCCTTCACGTATATTAAGAAAAGCAACACTTCTAAATATTCCATCACTATAAGAGCTAGTACATACTAGGCGCTCGGAGTTGCGTCGAGCGCGTGTTAGTTGCATACACACACCGCGCTTAGCACGGCGTTCGACATGCGTTAGTAGGGCGAATATAATTTTGGCTCAGTTTGAAAATGGACGTCGGAATCATGTCAAATGTGATTCGCCCTTATAGTGGAAAACAACTCACACATATAAAAATATACCCCTCGGCAGCTTGACAGCTAGGACTGCTAGAGACAAATTTGCCAATTAATTATTTTGTAAACGAGGGAAAGCTCCAATTGCAAGACAATATTATATAAATAACACATTATTGTAAACAAAAATTCTAAATAAATAATTTCTTTTTCTCCAAACTATCTTCAGCGTCACAAAAAAAATCTACCATTTCCTCCCAATTACGATTTTAAATCACCTTATTTTTATAATCGGGACATTCCATATCCCAAATAGCTAGTCGCTTTTGGATTTCAGCTTTAAAGAAATCAGTATTGAAATGTTCAATCTCCATTTTCGTAACGTGTGTCCACTCTACACAAAAGCGCGCGATCAAATGTACAACAAAATGGCGGCCCTTGTATCCCCAAGCGCGCAGCTGACGCCATAACAACGCGCGTTAGAACTAAAAAATGTAAGCGCGCGTCAAACGCGCGCTTGACTAGCAGTCCGCGTTTACATGTGTACACTTTAAAAGAATTCGGGGTTCTCAAAGCGCGCGTTAGCAAAGCGCGCGTTTCAAAACGTCCAATCCGCTCTAAATACCGTGTGAAAGTAAAGCGGAAAATTATATGAGAAATGTGTTAAGAATTTTATCTATTAATCACCCGAAAACAATGAGTCGAAACTATTATTCATCGGTGTATTGTTGGATAAAATATTGCGTAACTTTTCTTAAGTCCCAAATGTCATTAAAAGTACGAAATAGTTCGAAACAAGTCTCAGTTTCTTAGCGAAGTTTGATACATCTTTGTCCTTTAAATTTTGTCGTATTCTCAAAATTGTTTTTCCTTTGATATATTTTCAGAAACTGCTTTACATTATTTAGGACTAAGGGATTATTTATCAATATAATCAACCTATTTTTAATGCATATGTCTGATGATAAGTCTAACTCGCGCATCAGCAAGTTCACCTACTTCTTACCATTATATTATGTGGAAGTATGAACAGCTGATATCTATATATATTCATAAACTTATGGAAAAATAAAACTTATCATCTCCTACGTCATTTAATTGCCACTGAAATATATGCATTACTCAGAATGCGTAAATGGTCGAAAACCCATACTTTTCATGTGGCATGGACTTTTTAAGAAGAGCAGAGAACCACTCAAAGACTAAATCACCGTGAAAAAGTTATGATACTTATATGGGAAAATACTAAATCAACTCTCAGACGTAATTGAAGTATTATTTTGCATATTCTTTATCTTATCTCAGTAGGTCAAAAGTTAAGGTGTGTATCAAAAATTCCACGCGTCGCGTCGTCGCAAAAACAATTGCACGTCGAGCATCACAAGAGTTTCAAGACGTGTAGCGTCAATAATGTTAAAAATATTCTTTATTAAAACCTTGGTTTTATCATTATGAGCTTGAATCAAGGTAAGTGTATAAGCAGTGACGCAAAAATTCCGAAAATCAAAATCTTAATTGGCTGATAAATCATTTTGCTACTGCAATGAAATTAGTCCAAAGAAAGCTTTTGCACGACAACGCATCATTACACAACAGGCGCTTTCTGTTGGCTGCCCTTTAGCAATGTGGCCTCAAAATGATAAGTCAATCTACATTCTAACCCAAGTCCACTGAGATTATAATTTGATTCCAAAATTAGAAACAGAAATTCGTGACAAGAAATATAACGATAATTATAATGATGAATTAAAAGTCAAGTCCGTGATTCTGACCTATTTTAAAAGCCAAGAGTATATTTTTCCGTTGTAGAAATAAATATTAAAGTATCAAAAATCTGTTCAAATTAAAAAATATATTATAATAATAAAAGACTGGATAAAAGCTAATGATGATGATGATGATAGTGGTGGTGGTGGTGATAGCGATGATGATTATGATGATAAAAATATAAAAGCATCACATTTTTTTTTTATCATTCCCCTTCACTCTGCCAAATTTTCCACCTCCCCAGTCCTCTCGAACAATCACATCAGGTTAAACCAGCTCCATGGTAGTTTGTGATACCCTGTGTTATGATACCTAACTAGTAGACGTCAAGCTAAAACGCTATATTTTACACAAACTATGTTCAACAGTGGACGGATAAATGATAATGGTGATACACAAAACATCCATAAAATACTATGAACAACAGTTTACACAGATTAAAGTACACAAAATTCGATTTTTGCCTTCAATTCATATCCTTTATTGATCAATTCAAAACATAAGACCACACCAAATTAACTCTTTGAGTGAGCTACAAAATCAAAGATGGATGCCGGCTCACAGCCATTCCCTATCTGAAACAGGCGGGAATCTATTGAAGGCTTTAGAGCGCATTTCCTGAGGTAATTAACGCGACGATGGCAAAACCGCGATCATTTCGACGATTCTGACCGAAGCCTCTTATACACAACAGTTACAATACGAACTAGGGATTTGTTATTCGATAACAGGAAAGTATTTTGTGATTGAAACTTATATTTTACAAATAACAATTTTAATAGACATTCCTGATTTTTTTTTAAATATTAAGAGTGGAAGTAACAGTTCGTCATTAAACAAAACCTCCTTTCATGTCGTGAAATTACTTTAAATTACGTTAATATTAAATTATATTATTAGTTTATCTATCTATCTATTATTAAAACTATCTAATATTTACTATTAAAGCAACAACTTCTAAATGTACTTGAGGAGAAAGCAAATGAAGTGCAGGACGATACGCTGCTACAACTACAACAGATACAACTGATAAGATTTGAATTTTAATGGTCAGTTTATGAATTTCAGCTATTGATATTTTTTTTCGAAAACGTTTCTTGAATACAATCCATCCATAAATATGATTAAGATTAACATATTTATTTTTTATGCTCTCACATGTATACATTTCCCGAAAAAACTATTTCATTAAACCTATTTTCACTGTACACAGTGCCTTAAACACATGTCAAATTGCTACATAAAATATTTTGGACTAGAAATATCGATATGGTTACATTATTCACGGTGTATAAAATACAACCTAAAATGGACTGGCGCATATGTGAATCATACTTTTTGGTCTGAATACTCATATAGGCTCATACGATATTATAGTGAAGGTATATGGTACAAAAATATGAAAAATAAGAATTAGATAGAACATTGGACGGAGTGCATTGAAATGAACGCTGATCCTCAATCCTCTACCTCATTCGGAGACGAGTGGCTATTGTCCGTAAAGTACTAGACTAGGTATTGCATAGACTCATTCGACTCGATGTATAGCACAAGAGATTAATCTCAAATACTAATATAAACAGGAACAACATCCTACACAAGAGGGAATGGGAGTCGAGCGCTGGGGATTCCGAAAAATATGTTTTAATGTAATATCACAGTTTCTTCAGAATTTTTTTCTTTTACTGATTTTGTTAGACCCAGATTCTTACCTAATTATGATGATTATTGGTTTTTGTTTCAAGGACCGCCGATCGACGAATAGGCAGACTACAGTGATTTATAAAGGTTACCTAGGCTAGTTCTAAGTCTACGTCTGTAAGAACCTTTATTGTGAAGTGATTACAACATGAATGAATCCTAGTTCAAGAGTTCCTATACCATTTGTATATTTTATGATGAACTCGGTTGAATATATTATAAACAAAATATATAGGTATAGATTATAGAATTTCAATTAGATATTTTAAGGGTAACAGAGTTAATTGAACAGAAAATCACTTGTAACAAGACGCTGTCTTACATCAGGTGTCACGTTTGTCAGTTTTTCCAACCAACTAAAAAAAAATTTGCGTATGTTTCCCAATTATAATACGAAACCCTTTCACGAGATTACAAGTGGCCAGTTTTACTATTAATGCCATCCGATTATGTCAGGATTGTCAATTAAATCAATAGAAAGCGATTTAATCCGGGTCGGAGTCGGACACAATTATTCATCAGCTGTATAAAGCCGGTTAATCCGGCAATATTGACCGGTTTGCTACCACTGCGTGTGCCGTACACTATACCGTATACCCCGTGTGTACATACCCTTATTTGTTATTCAATAATCATAATGGAGCGGAGGTAACTTTGGCTCAAATTTCCGTCCTAATGTAGCCAAAGTGACAATTTGATTAATAGGTTATGCTTTTATTTTTTGGGAACAAATAATGACAATATGATGGATGCTTTAAAGATACCGTTTGATTAATGATGCGTGATGTTGGTAAACCGGAATTAGGATTTTATCATATTGATTTCTTTCTGGATGTGTGTACTGGCTGTACACTAACTTATTTGTATTAGTATCATCATCATCATCAGCCCTTATCACTGCTGGACATGGCCTTTTTTTCTTTTAACAACGGGAAATACGCTTAGGCATCCCGTAAGTCTCCCCGGGCAGGTATGTAGGACTCGCTGCGCCCGAAAGCTGGGAAGTGGACGCAGCTCTACCCACTAAAATCCAGCATGTGCGGAGTGCCACCAATGCCGGCTTTGGTGAGGTGCCCCGGATCTACAACCAACAGGGCACCTGGACAGCTAGTCAGTCCCTCAGGGGACCTCTTCTTATAAGAGGGGTACAAAGAGCCCCTTCGGCTCAATTCGCCTCGCCCAAGGTTTTGGGGTCACCCTGGGCTACTGAGCCCCACCGCCACGACAAGACCTGAACCGTAGTGGGGTGCTGAACATGGCCTATGTTATCCCTCAATGAACGACAAGACGACCGATCCCTTGCCACTCGCATGCAACGCGAACCAGCCACTGCACTGAACTGAGATTGTCTTCCCATCTGGTTAATAGCCGACCAACACTTTCTCTACCTAAATGCGTCCTCCACTCTTGAACCTTATTGGCCCATCGCCATCCGTTCTTCTGAATGTGTGACCAGCCCACTGCCACTTCAACGAGGTCATTCTTCGCGTGAAGTATTATTTAGTGTTTTTAGTATAGTAGTATTAAATTACGTGGACATATAAAATATTACTGCCTGGTACCTGGAACACATTTAACACTTTAAACACATTTAACATAATCTAAGATTTGTTTTTTTTTTAAATGTTTTCATTATAATAAATAAATATTAAAAATAAATAGATTTTTTACCTATATTCCCAAATCGTACGTAATCCTACTTACTAACTTAGTAACGCAAAAAAATGAATAATTGGAAAATTAAAAAACATACAGATAACACTGAAGGCACATGAGACGAACTTCTTTTATTTTATTTTTTTAAGTAAAATAATCCTAGCCTTCGACTGTACTAAGTTCAGATTGTGAAATTTAATTTATTATTTTACTCCCTACTCAATACAATACCCGAAAACTCACAAAAAGCATTCGTTTTAGCCGCAAACAAAAGAAACTTTTTTTTCCGTGATCCAACGCGATAGCAGTTGAATTTATACTGAAAGGCTTTTATGATTACCAAGTGTATGGAGTCGTTGGTAAATAAAAGATCACGTTCAGTCTAGCAAAGGCTTTCTAGCTAATGGCCTTAAAAATATATCATTTCTAGAATTGTTTCGAGTCTGAATTCCGCCAAGTGACAGTTAAACTGATGTGTCCTGCAATGGGACCGGCAACTGAACATTTATTAAACGTCCAACTTAAAAATGGACTCGGGAATGATAAGTGTGTACGTAACGACGGCTCTGCGTCCCGCGACGGAACCTAGGCGTGTCATTATCATATGTCAATGTCCTAATGATTGCTAGACTTGAACAAACATACAAAAAGTTTTGAACATCAAAAACAGACAGGTTTCATATAGAAGTGCAAGACACGTAATTCATACTTTTTTTTTCTTAACGCCGGGAAATGTGCTTAGGCATCCCGCGGGGGAGTGGGTCTCCCCAGGCGGGTATGTGAGACTCGCTGCGCCCGAAAGCTGGTAAGTGGACGCAGTTCTACCCACTAAAACCCGACGAGTGCCACGAATGCCGCCTTTGATGAGTTACCCCGGATCTACAAGCAACAGGGCACCTCGACGGCTAGTCAGTCCCTCAGGGGACCGATGCCACCTCCACAGAGGGGTTACCCCGCACCACAGAACAACCTCTCCCAAATTCAGGACTGTACAATAAGGCGATGTTCCCGTCCTGGCCCCTCGCCTCTTCTTATAAGAGAGGTACAAAGAGCCTCCTCGGCTCAATTAGCTTCGCCCAATGTGTTGGGATCACTCTCACTGGGCTACTGAGCCCCACCGCCACAACGTAATTCATACTACTAACCCACCCTTATGTTTGTGTTAGTTGGAAAACGGAATATGAGACATGATATATCGGTAAGTGATCAGAATCGCTCATGAACATTACAAGTTAACCTGAAACTAGTCCAAACAAAACAAGTTGCCGACTGAGAAGAAAGAAATCTCGGTGCCAATAATTTTACAGCCTGTGCTACGCTTCTCTTTGAAATACAGAAAAGCTATTTCACGGAATAAATAAGCAGGAAGATATTATCCAAGCAGACGAGATCGTACCGGTGAATGACGTCATCTCACAACCTAATGTTTTGTTAATTTGCAATACTTAACACAAACTGAAAACACATTAGGTGTATTAACAAGTACCACTCACGACTAATCGAATTGGAACTAGAGAAAAACTAGAAGGTAAGATACCTAACGTTAACACGTGCGGCACGTGACTAGACTGGGAAGAAATTCGATTGCCGGGAGGGCTCAGAGCCCATCTGATCAACCCGAATCAATTTGAGATTAAATCTAAATTTCACATGAATTCCATACCCTATGCCTTTGATTAAATTACGTTCTATACAATAAAATTGGTTGTATATAGTGAGAATCGGCCAGCTGATATACTTGTCGTTGAGGTGATCCTGTTGCCTGGCGATCCTACCCTCACAAAGCGGTTGAAAGCGCTCGCAGGTGGTGGGCCAGCTGATTAGAGCCAGCTGAATTCCAGTGCTGGAAGCCCTTGTTGAGTTGAGTCTTTGAGACTGACGTCTGTAGGCTCGATCGTCGGTTTAAGTAGTTAGTCCTGTCCACAATTTTTTCGAAGAAATAAGTAAACTTTCTGCTAATTTTGCTATAAATTTTTGAAGCACTTATTATAGTCATATAATAAATATGTATAATAAATAAAAAAAGGTGAAAGTATCGGTTTAAATTACTCTTTATTTACTTTCATCATTCCATATTTCCGATGTTTTACCCTATCTAACTACCCAGCATACCTCCCACAATCAGTGATTTGGCATATAAAGACAAATTAATAATTTATAAGTATTTAATTTTATGTTAAATATATAATTTAACAATAAATAAATAATTTTAATAGTAAATATATAATTTAATGATAAATATATGATTTAATGATAAATAAATATTTTAATGATACATTTCCTGTAACGGATACCTACAAAAAACCACACGACTACGTGAGGCACGCTAAATTATACTATACATTACAAACATTTCACGCATAAAATCTACTTGTTCGTGGAGATTTAAAATATGTCATCAAATTGTCTGCACCTTGCGGAATTTCAACCCACTACGTGTTGTAATATTTGCTAACTTCATGATTATACCAATCGGTCATATCTATCAACGGATACATATAGATATTGCAGATAAATTTTCATCAGCGCATAAATTATGGAAATAGGATCAGTTTTGGCGTTTCTGCATCATTGCCTAAATTAATATAAATAAATTGTCATATCCAGCTAATGAATAAATTATAATTATGTCGAATTTATGTTTATGCATTGAAATAAATTAATTAATTTGCATATTTTATTTTGTTGTGGATTTCCTTAGAGACACATAAGTGTACCCAAGTACTTACTACTTAGGACTACTTAAATGTTAGTATTTTATAGCAATTTAAAACTACATAGATTTTACATTTTCTCTATTTTTCGTAGGCGTTAAAATAATAATGGTAAGTCTACGAGACTACGAGTCTGTCTTGCTAGTTTGCTTACTAACTTGCACGCGCTTAATTTTTTGATCCGTGATTTTATGTAAAAAACAAAAAGTAAGTAAAATTATGCAATTTTCCTTGACCTTTTTTATGTTTGTAACGTTTTCTATCAAGCAAAGACTGCACATTCCGTTTGCTATTGCTGCACGGCATTAATACTCTTATTACTGCCCAAGTCGCTTCAAAAAAAATTACAAAGTTTTCATAATGTTTAATTTATATTATATTGTAGCTGTTAGCGTGCGTTTTGCTGAAGCAAATAATATAATCTCGCCCCCCGCCATCATTATGTTTATTGTTATCAATCACGCACAATTACATACTTTAATTAACTTATTTTAATTTGGTACAATAGTATCAGGATTTAGTTTTAGCATTATCACGAACATTCAATATTTACACGCAATCTGACGCATATCCATGTATTTTAGCGTCGTATTGTTCATCGTGAAATTAAAATAATATTTAAGAAAATCCATTAAACGTACAATAGGCATGTTGACTATTTTTTTAATTGATATTATTTGATAGATATACTATAGATAAACACGAAAAAAATATTTTTGTAAAGAAATATGTCCAATTTTAACAAAAAATTAAATAAAGAAAAATAGTTTTTAAAATTGCCGTTAAAACGCTCCAAGCGTCATTACGTCACACACCGCATGCAGAGCTCTATGGCTCGCGCTATGTTAGGTGAGTTTGTACTTAGCTCAATGTTCAGTGACGTCATCGCCTTATTGGCGTTTACAGTCACTTGATAATGCATGATAAATTACGCATTTTAAATTATTTTTCTAAATTTTAAGACAAATAAGTAGACTTTTTAAATGTTATTTTAGGTTTTCAAATACTGTATTTAATATGTAAAACATAACTTTACATGAATTTGTAACATGTGTCAACATCCCTATTGACTAAAGAATTTAGCTAATAGAATCAGGCGTTACTTTGGGTAGTACACAGCTCATCTCCCAGGTACTTATTTTCACTGAGGCCATATTTTGACATGCTGAACCTAATTTTACGATTATAAGTTTACTTATCACATAGGCGTTCTCATTTTAGGTATCATTGAGTTCATTACTAACAAGAATGAAATACTATTCGGTATAAGCAGATTAAAGTATTCCGAGTTGATTAACGATTGCAAAGAATTTACAATCATTAATCAACTCGGAATACTGTAACTCAATTAATGATTACGAACATAGTGACTGTAAATAACAAATAAAGGCAAAACTTTTAGACATACAAGATGATAACAACGTGGTAAGGTAATTCAAGTAAGTACCACGGCCAATTAACAAGTAGGGTGTTACATAACACTACGGAACCTCATCAATACCGATATCACACTAATGAGAGTGGCAAGCTCGTCTGCACACCCGGCAACACTTCATCTTTGCACGTAGCATTCCTAACCTTAGCACTATCGACTTAAGATCTAGAACCATCGGATGAGGGACGACCGTACGACATCGATTTTAATATTAATATTAGGACTCGTGCTTCCTTTTAACCCCAGACTGTAATTAATTCTCACCTGAAATTCACATCGTGCGAGATCGTAAATAACATTTACATTATTTAAGCAATTATAAATTAAACGAGCAGAATTAATGTTGATTCGTTTAAAGTTCTAATATTTTGCTTTGCGATAGACATCTAGATTTAATTTAATTTCTTTAACGTTGCTCGTTCTCTTTATTTTACTTTAATTTCTAGAGACCTTTAGCCTTATAAAATGTACATGACGTCATTTTACATTTATTTTCGTTATTAATAAGTCAGTAATTAATTTTATTGAGGCCGCTCGCGTTTCATGTCGCCCTTATTATATGCATAAATATGTTTTTATGCCTTTACACTATTCTAACCCTGCTTAATTAATAATCCGTCGATAAGAATCGACAATTTATCACATGTGAAACTGGCTTTAATACCGAGGCCAGCACGCAGAGGATGTGGATTCAAATCTTAACCAAATCGATTTTTTAAATAGCACCAACAATGTAACTCATTGAACGTCGACTATCTGCCAACGGTTAGAAGGCAAGCCCAATGAGTGGAATCGGCGATGCAAACTCATACAATAATACAAATACAATACTCATACCTAACGGCATTGTTTTATAATATAAAAAGAAATGGTAGGAACGAAGTTCCTTCCTTCGGCTAAAAAGAAAGGTATTATACACTACTCGCTTGTGTATGCGACTGTCGCGCCTGCGCACGTCTCATTTAACGCTTTTATTCCACGCACTTTTTCTTACGGTTTTACTATCACATTTTTTTCGGTTCGGTCGCGCAGCAAAATCCCTATCCCTCCAAGCCTGCCGTAAGGAACTTCGTTCCAAAAATCTATATCCCGAAAACACACTTAATACAAATTATTATCAGCACCATATTATACAGCTAGGATAACTATATTGTTATTACTAAGGCTTTGAGCAGTTGCGCAGTACTGATTTAACTTGATACAATTGTAGTAACTAGATACGGTAAGATCTAATCACTCCATTGGAAGCATCTATTAACATGTCAAAAGTTTATTAGGCACATAAATAACTGTTTATCTACTCCCGTGTTACATTCACATTATTTTGAGAACTTGACGGAGTAAGTAATATGTAAAATACTCAAAAATGAATAAACACAAAGACAGTCTAGCAGATAGAGAGACAATAAAAGATCTTAAAAGGTTAACGTGTCGTCATTTTGAGAAGCGAAATATGTACGAAAAAACTACTTTTGCAAAAGGCGATTTTTGTATTTAATACATCCTCGAAGGGAAAAAAGTTTAAAATCACATGGGCATCCACTTATTAGGTAAAGGTTGCACAAAACTGGCAAGGTGGCCAAGTTTGCCCGTAGGAGAACTTGGAGGAAGTCGTTAGATTTCAACACCGTCTGCTACTTTAATGTATTTCTAATCTCCTACACTAGATTACGGGCGGCTCCTTCCGTACAAACACGTACCCTTCTTCGGAAATCCTGAAGATAATATTATATTTTCATATGTTCCTTACAAACAAGTTTTATATTAAAAATACATGTGCACTGTACATACTCTTTGTTTTTGGTGCTCTTAATATACAAGTAATTGTTATAAATGTGAATGTTGTCATGTACTAATACATTTACGCCACTAATCTGAATTCATTAAAATTTAGCAAAGGTTAGGAAGACTATCGAAGTACTTCAATCTAGACACGGCTGTAAATTAAAATAACTTTTGTTGACTCAACGAAGCCTCTAGTTATAAAATAGCTAGTTTTCCGCGAGTAATAGCTAGTTTGACGAGAGAAATAGCTAGTGCCATCAATTCAAATACTACTAATTAATTTCTATTTCTCCAATTCCATTCTTCAAATTAATAAATCTTAATTCATTTTCACAAAGGCCAAATTAGGCAATTCGTAAAAACCCTCAGCTTGAATGCGAACTGATTTGATTAATGAAATGACACTAATTAAAAATTCCGATGAGAATCTGCGAGTTGCGAGGATTTTCTTAACCCAACATTATTAGCATTCAAAGAAATAAGATTAAAGAGCGAGATCAAAGGATTATTGCTCTTGAAGAAATTGAAACACGCGGCGTTAACAGAGCAAACTAACAATGATTTATCAAAACAAAGGAATGTTGAGGGGTTATTAGATGTTGATTACTGGCTCAATGGTTGCGCCAGACAACAACTTTTGGACAACGACTGGAATTCTGACTGCCGTTTCTGAATACATCTTAGAAAATCAACTATGTACAGAAAATATATATGAATTCAGTTAGAAAAGCCAGTGGTAGATTTAACCGTCGTTTAAAAAGCTATTTTGTTGGTATTATTTTGCAAAAGATTTCAAAACAACAATCTTGAGTTCGATTCCATTTCCTTGGAAGGTTATTAGTCGTCCTAAGCAGTCTGCGATCATAGTCATGCAAATGATCCAACGAGCATATAATATGCTTCTACATGCATAACTATGCAATTCATGAAGATTATCATAAACTAATCTCGAGACCATTCAAAATAAATTCATTTTTTTTTTCACCCCCACCTTTATGTTGGAAATCCACTATAACTCCATGTTAGGGCATTTCCTGACTCTAACGACCACTATAACATGTCGCTGCCTACTTACGATATTTCCGAACCGATACGAGTACCTTCAAGAAAAGAACATACCTACTATTTGAAAGGCTTGCTCCTCTAGCGGAGCGGGTCCATCAGTATCGTCTTGTCACTTACCACCGACAGGTGAACTATACGTTTGCCCCCTCTTCTATAAAAAAAAATATCAAGGCCAAAAGTACCTATTTATTGCAATCCTTTCCATCGCATTTCTTTCATGCATTAATGTTTCTTTGAAAAATGAAGGTATAAAACACGTTATTCGTAAAATGTTTCAATGTACCATTGAAACATTTTACGAATACCATGTCCACTAAATGTAACACTAAAAATAGCTTTACTAGCAATTATAATAGTTCCATTAAAACAGCTTGACTCGTGCCGATATTCGATAAGAAAACTAGGTAAATGCTTTCTAAATCACAAAATACACACGATTTTATCACGCGAACCAAAACACTTAACGGCTAATTGTAGCAACGGTTGTTTGTTCTAATTTTTTTTAACACATTATTGAGTCGTCCTGGTAACGAACAAACTTAATACACAATTTTGTTGGAAATTGCGTGAAATTGCTAATACATGGTTAGGCCGGATGAGTCACAATGTCAGTAGTCAAAAAGGCATGCCAGGGTAGTGTAGGGTAGTCATCGACCACATAACACATAAGACTCCTAATAACAGGGGAACGGGTTCTGGCGACACATTTGTCTTATGCTTCCGATGTAAGCCGTAAACAATGTACTCAAACTATCGTGTCGTCTCATTCTTCCCCGTCGCGAAATATATCCATTTCTTTTTAACGTTCCGTGATTGGTAATGTATGACATTGAATTAGCTAATCACAGCTTTGCAGCCGCTTTCGTCTCACCTCAGCTAGTTGCCAGAATGCATTTAATACGAAAAATCAAACATTAGGAGTCTATAGGTTGTGTGGTCGATGGGTAGAGTAATAAGTAATAACACATTCCCCAGGGAGACGAATGAGGATGCGTAGGAGACAATACTTAGGCAGTTCCGACTGCCTAGTGGCGGCCAGACAGTCCTCCCTTACGAGGAGTAGTTTGATCAGAGCAAGCTTGTAGCGGTTGTATGTAGATCCGATGACAACGTCATAATGCGTCACAAGCCGAACGCTTAGGCCGATCGTGCCTCTCTATCGCTTCTTCCGCAATGCGTGAGCATAAGGCATATTATTGTTCGATCAGCTGGCGTTCATCAATTTATTCTTACGTTATTACATCAAAATAGCTTACAATAACACTTTGTGAAGGTGGGAATAATTATTACACTCTGGCCTAACATTTTATCCGATGTTATCGAAAATGATAATCTAGTTAGCCGAAATAATAACTACTTTTAATGCTTCATTGCCATATCCTTCCATTTGACATGTGACTCTCTGAAATAGTTAAATCAGAATAAAACTAGTGTTTAGTTATTAAATTTAATAAAGGGCTTTGCCCTTATTACAAGACGTGCAGTCAGAATCGATCGAGTCGGTATAAACGATTTACCTAAATGAATTACTCAATACCGGACCCACATATTATTTCATAAAATTGGTTTTCAAAAATCGACATTTTTTATCAGTGAACATTTTAGTGTCCAATTTTTATAAAAAGAAAAAAAATACAGTTATGTGTGAAACATTTGTTGTTATAATCTGATTGCAGATTTCTTATTCTCTAAGTATCTAGATTTTTTCGCGTTAGTGTTCATTAAAATGGATTTGCTTACTATTTCAAAAAATTAAAATCATTTATTTCGCTTATTACATTTACTGTCTAAGTCTAAATGCGGACTAGGCATAAATTTGCTAAGCTCAAAGTGCTCATGCTTATTTAAATCTCCACGTGTTCCGTGTACCGGAAAGACGGACAGGCGAACTACACTAACACTATCGACGGATATCTACTATCCCCATAGGATATAGATAACGGATGTATGAGTTGCTTTTATCGATGTTGTAGATGATGAGATTGGTAAGTATACCGTCAGATCATTCGGATTATAAATTCACCATTCGATCGATTGGTAAGTTTACCGTCAAATGATTCGATTGGTAAGATTACCGCCAGATCATTCGGATTATAAATTCACCATTCGATCGATTGGTTAGTTTACCGTCAGATGATCCGTAGGCCATCAATAATATTAATAAATACAAATAAAATTAAAAATATAGGTTTAAGGATTGCCATATTATTACAATTTCAAGTCATAATCGTTTTTTCCACGGAAAGAATAAATGAAGAGTAATTTTAATTAAAAATAGCGTTCAAACACTATCGCGTGCTGCTATTAAATGAAGTCACATTATTTATAATACTGACGCGGATAACGCGTTTAACAAAAAACAGGGCAACACGAACAAGTGAGAACAGGATGAAATGTATTCGCGTGATCCAATTACCGTTCACGCTAGTTCTAGTCGCAGGATATATTTTTACAAAGGGTTTTCAGGCGGGTTTAAGTAGTGTATGACCTAAAAATAGCAATAAGATGTTCTGTTTTACAAACTTTAGACAGGATAAGTTTTAGGAAAGGACTATGCAATATATACTCATATCTGCAACTGATTTTACTTATCTATCACTTAGTAGATTTGTATGTTATCTGGAGTATCCGTTGTCAAATATCCAAACGATAAAAAGCCAAAACATTATGACCGTTATCGTGTAGGTACGTAGGTAAATAAGTAACTTTAACTTTTACTATTTTACACAAGAGTCAATTCTTCTTGATTCGAATTAATTGTAATTTATACGTTTAGTTATTATTAGTATGAACCCTTATGTCCCACTGCTGGGCACGGGTCTCCTCCTCGAAATCAGGCGAGGAGGGTAATGGGCTATGTTAGGAAAAGGCATAAATTATTAGGGACGAACCTGGTTCCCGTTGCCCCGCGCAAGATGTTAAAAGCGCCTTGTCTTCTTTATACTTTTCCACACCCGTGATGATGTCGCACCGCGAATAAAACTATACGCGTCGACGGGATGATCAGTCCCAACGGTTTTCGGTATTTATTTGAGGAGACACACGAGAGCTCGACTCGACCACGATACGGCGAAACGTCAACTCACTTTTTCTAGTACTCCCAGATTCGTAGGAATGGAATAGATTTAGGATGAGGGTAGTAGGAAATACTTAGTTCAGGAAGGCTAAATTAATTACGTTTGGAAAGTATAATTGCGTTCGCTTATTTAAGTCATATTATTAAGAACATACGGCCCCCAAAGAGCTGCTAAGCTCTTTATAGGATTTACTTAATTCGTAAAAATAAAAAAAATAAAGAAGAATTCGTTGAGTATGCATCATACAAAAACTAAGATTAAATGTATTAAAGATTAATAAGCTTAAAAGTAAATGATATTTAAAACAAAAAAAGTTAAAAATGGAAGGGCACTGCAATAACGGTGATAGCTTTACAACCGGCCTTCGCAATATTCCGTTGGAAGTCCTCACCTCAACAACCATACAACGTCATTATAAACAGGAAAAACACGAGTGATTCTAGCCTTTTTCTACTGAAGCGGTGGTAAATTGGAATCCTTGAAAAGAACTTAATCGCCAACCTGGAGGTTGGGTGTATATACAAATAAAATATAGGTTTATGGATTGCCATATTATTACTATTTCAAGTCATACCGTATTTTCTACGGAAAGAAGAAATGAAGAATAATTTTAATTAAAAGTAGCGTTCAAACACAAGTCGCGTGCTGTTATTAAATGAAGTCACATTATTTATAATACTGAGGCGGATAACGCGTTTAACAAAAAACAGGGCAACACGAACAAGTGAGAACAGGATTAAATGTATTTGCGTGATCCAATTACCGTTCACACTAGTTCTAGTCGCATGATATATTATTAGACAGAACAAATAATCACGCTCATCACACAAACTTTTGTCCTGGGTGGAACCCACGTCCTTCTGGTTTACCAACGGGCGGTTGAATTTTATATAAGAGTTGAAAACCTTGATAACTTTGTCGACGACGTTAACAAGAACAAGTGCAATCAAGAATGCGTTACAATGCAAACACTAAACGCGTTTGTTAACAAATCTTGATAAAATGTCTGAATCAATTTTTTTCATCATCATCATCATTTTACCTTTGAACTGTTAGACATGGGCCAAGACGGCCAATCCCTCCCCACTGCATCCAATACGGACCGACCGGGTGAGCAGGGTTTATGAATTTACATTAATAATAATAAAAATTTAATTTTTCTAATTATAACAAGCAAAAATTTGATATTCACTAAAATAACATATTCTATACTGCTATGTATACTTTGGATTTATGTAGGTTTGTTAAAGAAAACAACTGTTTCATAGTGTAATATTTATTAAATACTTAACTATTGTTACTGTTAATTCAATTTTAAATTGGGATCCTACACATCTGCTAAAGATAATCAACCGTTATGTTATGTAACTTTGCCAAAATTTGACAGCGTCCTCCAAACGGCAACAAGACATTCTTAACCTAACCTACCAGAGCAGTCAGCCCGAAAACCTAGCATTACATAAGAGGCGGCATAAAACGTAAAACGGTATACCTATAAAGTATTTCAAGTAGAATTATTAATATTCTTGACAAATGTACCAAAAATATACCGTATTACCGAAATTTTATTGGTCATACAAAAATACGCGTTTTCACCGTTTCATTATTTACAAACACATAATATAATTTTATAAACTTGAAAGGAGATTTGACATAATAATTGGGTTTTAGATGCAAACAAGATAAATAATATACTATCATGAAATTTATGTATTTAAATTATCAATTTTTCTATTTGTACACCACTGTCGGCCATTTTGCAAGGCCATATAGATTGTCAGAGTATAGAGAGAGATAGAGAGAGAGAGATAGGTATTCAAAATATATATATACATTACTCTCTCTAATTTTTGATACATATTTTGACCACATTCGTTTGTGGTGTTAGAATTACATCTAAGTTAATATCATAGGGCCCAATAAAATGTATAAAAAAGACAATGACAAGACAAAATGGATAAAATCTATGTGTAACGTCACACACTAAGTATTTGAATATAAATTTCTTAAACGAGTTAATCGACCTTAGAATTTATTCCTGAGCACCAATTGAACCAACATTACACAAACTTCTTAATTTTGGCGACCAAAAGCTAGCGTCACACTTATCCTCATAGCCAAAAAAGCTATGATTGACTCAGTAAAATCTTTATTTCGATTGCCGTGTCATTCACAATATTTTCCAAGCATTCCTTATAAATATCAAATATCATTATTCCTTGACATATTTATGTATTGCTTTGTAATGTTCTAATAATATCGGTAACAATGATATAACCATAAGTAAATTGCAACACACAATACATACATCCAGACAAACAAGCCACTTATTAAACTGTATTATATTGTGGCTATATCTAGAATTAAGACATTTTAAGCACTATTTTAATGTCCATAAAAAGACTATGCAACCATTGTGGTAGATTAAAATTTAAATAAACTTCAAAATAACTAACAAATGGCTGAGTTTACCCACGGCTTCATGCATTGATTTAATTTTATACTCTCATACGAACTTGATATTTTTATACCATGTTTTACTCTATATACTACTTATTATTAAAGTTTCTGCGCTATTAATAAAGAAATTGACTTAAAGAAAATAACGATTTCCATTGTATAAATTGCAAATCTAGCCGCAGTATGTGATTGAAAATTGCCATGGATAAATTATAAGTTATATGAACAAGTGCAAAATTAATATTTAAATGTACATGGTGTTCTGTTTTATGATGTTAATTTAAATGACTTACTTTTTTTAATGAGTTTAACAACCACCATAATTCTTTCACAGTAAACAATTACAGTCATTGTCAAACTGTTTAAATGTAAAAATAATGATAACTATTTCTATAATGAAATGACATTAATAATAACACGAACAAAGAATGGACGAAATTAAAACAAGGAGGGATAGCAATGCAAAAATTATAGCATATTTTAAAATAAATAGTTAACACTATCATTTTTACATAACTATCTTTTACAAAATATTGCTTCCAGATACTCAGATAAGACAAAAACAAGACACTGGAATACTGGTACAATGTTTCAAACTAAGTTACATCAAAACAAAAGTATTGATATAAATAGAACTAGCAATAGAAATATAACTACCGGTAAATACTAACTTAACTGTTCACATAGAAGTAGGCGACCAGAAGTTCATTTCTCTCAATTCGGAGGGCTTCGGTCGGTACGCTTGTGGGGGCTTGTTTGGCTTGGGTTTACTGGACTCGGTGGACATCAATGACTCCATCTTGGGAGCTGGGCCCAGATTCTCAACCGACTCCATTAGTGAGCCACCTGAAATAAGAAAAAACACATGTTTATTAGATAAATTAACAAAAATACCATATTTTTGAGTATTAGAAATAGTTCATTGCAAAATTGACTCAGTTACAACCATTTAGAGACAAAATTCCTTTTATACATATTTGTTTGTAAGTTTAGTAATTGGATATTTTTTGTTTAAAGATTAATTGAGTGGATAATATCCTAACAATTTTTCTTAGGGGACTGAGTCACAATAAAAACTATATGACAATGACTAATGAAATAATCAAAGGCTCATGCGACGGGTAAAATGTCACTATAAACTGAGATTAACTTTAACTAGGGATCAAAAAACGGAAGGGATCCGCTGTGCTGCGCTTTGATCTGCATGGGCCCACGGTCTTGCTTATTTTTTCAGAATAGCTTTGCTGTGTTTCGAGAAGAATAACAGTAGAGTGTAATTTCTGGCACAAGGACTTAGCATATTATGACTCAACTGAAGCAAAACACAGATAAATTGCCTGCGCTAGTTCCACGTAAACTTAGTTTATACTCATTGGTGACACATCTGCCACTTTCCAATTAACATAAAAAAGCTACATACTGTGCAATCTGTTCTCGAAGTATTCCTCCTCAGCCAGCGTGGAGGTGGAGGCGGTTAGGTCCTTCTTGAAGCCCAGCAGCGCCGCGGTCAGCCACGAGCGGCTGCCCAGCTCTTCAACTGGTTCGTATGGAGACGTGAAAAAACTGCAATATAATACATATGAATTAAACATTGAATACACAAAATATGTCACTAACTTATACAAAATTTTATTAACATAATCACGAGGATTTTATTTTTATTTTTAACGTAATAAGAGTAACATAAAAAGCTGGTGTAAATATCAAAGGTTGGTAAAATTTTCAGCGTCAACAGTACACATTGACTTCTTTCCAAATTATACAATACAAAATATTTGTCAAATAAATTTATACTATTTTTGCAATCTTTGCTTTTCAAGAAAATATATGTGATTGTCTCCCCTGCAACCAACAGACACGCTTGCATTTACATTTTCTAACAAAGCTTAACACACGTGCATAATCTCTCCGTGCGCCGCGGATCGGAGACGCGCCTTCGATCAAACATTCAACCACATGTTTGTAAAAGCCAAGAAATTGTATACATTATATGCCAATATCAATGCACCGACGGCCATCATTGTATTTACGTTTGTTCAGAATTTAGATGACAATCTTAAAAAAGGATACGAAAATCATGTACTTTTTATAAAATCAATAGCAGCTTGTTACGATGGACCGATCCTACTGTATTAGAACAAGAGATTACTTAACATTAATCTCTTGTTCTAATCCAAGAAGCTGCTTTACAAAAATTATAATTAGGCTGTAGCTAGGGATGCTAGGTCACCAAACCTAATAGCCTGACAGACCAGCCAGCTTAGCCGCACATTTGGTTAGAAAGACTGATTATTGAGGATTTATAGGTACGACAAAACAATTGTATGTAAAATAAAGCTTTTTTTTTATGAGTAACATTTTGTTAAATTCTTGTGTAATAAAATCGAATACCAAGTCAGTCTTAGCCTAAGACTGATTTAGTCACTATTATGAAATTTTATACACTTTTTCCACTATTTATTTTATATATTTTAACAGTTACAATTTAAACACGACCGGTTTCGACAAAGTCATCCTCAGGTGTCTTTGTGTATCTCTCGAGAGTAAAGATATCTGTTATTCGTATAAATATAAGAAACTAGCTGTTACCCGCGGCTTCGCTCGCGTTAAATTCGGAATAGCGCAGTTCCGTACGTACGTATAGTAAACACAGACAGATTTTTTTTTAAATACCTTGCGAACTTTCATCTCCTATTTCATGCCAAATATAGTTAAAAATCCTCAAAACGGTGGAACAATTATTAATAGTTATTAAATTCTTATCAAGTGCCTAAATGCAAAGTTTCATGGCGTCATCTTCTATGTATAATGACAAACTTCCATACAAATTTTCATCCCCTAAATCCCCTTAAACCCCCCTTAGCTTTTTTCACTACAATAAGTAGCCTATGTCCTTTCTCAAGCTCTAATCTATCCCTGTTCCAAAATTCATCATAATCGGTTCAGTGGTTTAGGCGTGAAAGCGTAACAGACAGAGTTACTTTCGCATTTATAGTATTACTAAGGATTATGTTAATTATTAATTTGTACAGGTGTAATTACCGATTGCCGTTCATCTTCCTGCGGCCGGTGGGGCTGGAGGGCGGCGAGTGCGCTGGCGTGGCGGGCAGGCTCTTGCTGTTGCGCCGCAGAGTCAGCTTGTGACGCAGGCTCTCCGACAGCTCGTCGTCGGACGGCGAGGCAACGGTGAACCCTCGGGGAGAACCCTTTGACTGGATCATCTGATTGGCCACCTGGAAATTATCAGTCTATGTTATGTAACTGGCAAATGGCAACACAGTTGATGATAAAATAAAAACAACCTCAGTCCTATTTAATTATTAAACACAGCAACAAAGATATAGAAGAAATTTAGCCCTCTGTAAATTATTAATTATTATTGAATCACAAATAATAAAATAAATTCGGCTCTATAAATTATTAATTGGCAATAAATATACTTAATAGAAACATGGTGTACATTCGCTTATTTTCTTCTCTCAGATTAATACATAACTATATACACCGAATGAAACATGCGGATTTTATAGCGGTTTATAAGTTTGTAGATGCTCTACATTTCGGATACTTTATAGCAACCATAATCGTGGAAAGATTGAGTGACATTTTGATTAAATAAATTCGCTTAAACATAAAATAATTACTAATTATTATATACTATAAGGTACATAATATACATTTTTTATATATTTATTGCTTACACATGAGATGCTCTTGTACATCACATTTAATCTAAAGCGTAGAGCTTACAACTAGTACATCACTTCATTACATTATTAGTAGTATGTTAGAAATAGATTCAATAATGAGTAAAAATTTTGGCACGTGATCAGAACTTTCATTTAATAATCATAAGACTGTATATGTTCATTATTGAGCTCTAACTATTTTTCAATGTTAGCAATCTAAATGTTTGGTATTACAAGGCCCGCAGCCAATAAATACAATGTTTTAAGATCGGCCAGTTATCAATTTAATGATACACTAGTAGTGACCGCGTTTAAAAGGCCGAATTAAGTATTTAGCCGGTTTTATTAGCCTGAACTAGCACCACGTGACTCATATCATAATGAATGTACATATTTCTAGTTAAATGATCTATAAAACTTATAAAAATTATATTGTGATTACATTCTACGTTTTGATATATATACATGTATTTTCTTTTCAAAAATATTGGTCATTAAAATATAAACAAAAATGTATATTTTTTTAATATTAAAGTTTTTATTTTAGGTTTTTTTGTAGGCATCC
This sequence comes from Lycaena phlaeas, assembly GCA_905333005.2. Lineage (NCBI taxonomy): Eukaryota > Metazoa > Arthropoda > Insecta > Lepidoptera > Lycaenidae > Lycaena > Lycaena phlaeas. The sequence continues at coordinate 6,970,828 of HG995176.1, forward strand.
AACGTTTACGAAAAATCGTGACAAACAGTTTATGAAAGCAACGCGTTAAATTCTCCTTCTTTATTAGAAAAAGGACATTACTATCTGAAACTTTTTTATAAGTTTTTTGAAAGTTTCAAAATAATTATTAAGAAATATCAATTAACCATAACTTATTATACAGTCGGTTCGTATATAGGTATGTACCTATATTGTATTTAGAACGCGCATCGATAACTGTAACACCGACGTAGCGTATTGAGGTAAGTGTTCCGCTCACTCACAGCTCTCGTTGCAACAGTGATAGGAAGTACCTTGACCACTCGATATCATGTACTGTCTGATTCTATTTTAGCCAGCGCTAGGAACAGTGCTAGGACTCACTAGCATGACTAGAGTATCAGTTGTTACCTTTGACATAGTTATTTTGATTTGAACAATATTTTTCTTATAAAATAAAGTTATTAATATTGGACTAATTGTTAAATCAGTCAACCCACTATATGATATTGGATTTGTTACTGGATAAATCGTCCTACAAATTGATGAATTAATCTTACAACTCGACTAATCGTCCGACACTTCGTCTAGTAATGAACGAGTCTAAAAGCTTAATTCACTGTAAATAGACGACATTGGTTGTTTAAACCGACGTCCCCATTGCATCATGCATAATATCGCTGAGATCACGGTGTACAACATTTCGTTTAGTGATAGAAGTGATTTGAAACTAGTTTTCGAGTTCCACTAACCTTGACCACCGAGCTGCCGCAGGCCGCGCCCTCGCCTTTAAATCCATCATCCACTCCAGCCGGCTTCGGTTTCAAATTTGTGGATTTTACTGGAAAAAAAAACATTTATATATAATTTCTTGATAAACAATATAATAAAAAAATATAATGATATCAACCCCATATATAATATGTGCCACTGCTGGGTCTCGTATTTGAAATCAGACGAGGAGTTTGTGTTAGGCTATAATTTACTGACGCGCGGGCCCAATGTAGGTTGGTGAACTTTCTACTTTAACGCCACAGGCAGACAGCAGTTAGGATCGAACCCAGCCTTCCCCTCCCCCCTTAAGAGAAGAACCTAGACACGGTAATCCAAACCATCGTCGCTAGCAAGAAAAAGAACAATACGAAATAAAAACCAGCAGTTAAGTAATAAGTCAGCGATGACATTGAATAAATAATAAACTTGGATATTACGAAACAACGCACACAAAGTTTAGATTGTTTCGCAATAAATAATTACTGAAAGGAAACATTTTTTTGGAAGTGCGCTTTTCTGTTGTTTATTCGTTAACTTGATTTTTATTTTGGTACAATATTGTATGAATGCATTACCTGATTAATATTATAAAACTAGCTGTTGCCCGCGGCGTCTCTCGCATTAAATTTGGAGTAGCGTAGTCTTAATTTAGAACACAAAAGACATATCGGAACAGAATATTATTTTAATATGCTATTGTAAACAATATTATGTCTTTCCATTTTGGTATAGAATGTAAAGATTCTGGGGATTGGACAAATACTACATTACAATGTATGCTACATTACAATAATTTATTGTCAATGGGAAAAGCACGGTTTTTCTAAGTTCACTCTAACCACTTTTGATGTTTGTTTTTGCTTTGCTTAATGGTCATAGCGAAACTAAGCTAAAGAGTAAATTGTAATTTTTTAAACTGGAACGGGAGATCTTATTATGGGGAATTAATGGGATTCGGGGGAATAGTTACATTTTCACCTTTTCCTATGCCGGTTACGATAGTAGCGCTAATGATATTGCGGCCAAATTGTGTGACAAAATATTTCCCGTCAGTGTCACAAAGCCCTCTGCATCTGTTTCTAGCCGACCATCTCCTATTTTTAATAGTGTTTCGGAATGGTTGCCAGCATTTGTGTCATCATATAGATGCACTCTCATATTTGTAGTCAAACTGAACTTTCTTACGGAGGCCCATATAGTGAACGACTTGGGACATGCTTTAATTTCGTCTGTAGGTGTCCCCTTCTGAATGACTGGTAACGTTTGGCGGAAATCACCAGCCAATAAAACCACCATAAAATAACATCGGTACTGTTGCGAAAATCCTGGAGCGTTCAATTTACTGCTTCTACCGCTTTTCGTGCGCCATAGTACTTTCAACCCACACCAAGATTTTGCACTGACGTGCAATAGCACCCCGTGCGCTATTTTTACTAAAATAACAGATAGGTAAATCTTCCTAGGCGAGATTTAATGACCGTCGCTATGCTCCCCAGTCGGGTATGTGGGACTCGCTGCGCCCGAAAGATGGTAAAATGGACGCAGCCTCTACCCACTAAAACCCGGCGGTACTCCTTCTCTCCGTCATATTGCTGAGCCGCGGGATGGCGTTGGCGTACTCTGCGACTCTGCTGACGGGCGTCTGCTGGTAGTACAGACCCTTCTTCTGCGAGGCTTATGATTGCCCCCCTCGTTTCCTCTCAATTACCCCGATGCGCAGGAGTACCTTGCGCATCGTGGTCCGCTCGGGGACTCGATCAAACGGGCGACAGCGTCCCCACATCGCCGCCCCGACCGTCGCTATGCTACGTCGTCGAAAACGACCCTTGCTCAGCAACGTGATGGCTATACCGGGAGAAGTTACGGCCACAGCAATGTTGTTATCTTTTTTTACTTTTTTTTTATGACGCAGCGGAAATCCTTTTTGGACCTTACCAGGGCCAGGGTAGGCGCGCTGGCGTGTGTGGGGTCTCGCATTGGGTTCATCAGCCGCTATATTTGAGGGACCCGGATCTGTGCAAGCAACGGGATACCCTCAGCGATAGACTGGTCCCGGCAAGACCAGATTCTCCACAATAGGGGGACTGCCCGGCTACGACTTGGCAGTCCCCACGACGTCGTCTCTTAACCTGGGCCCGGGTTCCCATCCTGAGCCCGACACATCTTTTCTTACTTGCGCCAGCAACATTTAGCAAAAAAGTTTTCCTGTTCCTCCTGAGGCATCAACAAAAAGTTGCGCGCCATTCCCAGGTTCTGTTAGCTGCAAAACTTGGTCAAATACTCGTTTTTATTCTGGTAGTAATTTGGGTACCAAATCAGCTACTTGCTGCTGCAAAGCTGGTATGGCATAGGAGCCGCCACGCTATCTTATTACTGCTGACGTAACGTCCTACTTGAAAGGTTTGCACTTCATTTAGAAGATGTGCTCCACCTTCATTTCTGAGATTGCTGTAGCCAGTAGTACCATAGTTGTAGTATGCTGGATTTCTAACACCTCAGGGACCGTGTATCATGTTTTGAACAATATTGTCATACAATTCTTTATCTTGCACAGGATCGGGAATCTCGGCGCTACTTAGCCCATCTATTTGGATTGGCCTCATCTTCTCTTCAAGCCTTATTAGAACGTGCACATATGGCAGTCCTCTTTTTTGCCATTCAATAGAATACATGAAACATTGCACTTCGCCCAATATTATATTAAGAACATTAACTAAAGCAAAAAAATCTACGAACAAATCGAAATTGTTACAGCGGAAAAATGCCCTCACGTGTCTGCCTGTTCGGGTAGCCACGCTGCGCGATTCATTGTGTATGGCGCTTGGCAAGTCCCGACTCATGTCTACACATGTGCACTCTGTGCATACATTAAGACGGCATTTTACTAATAATATATGTTTGTACATGTTATCGATGAATATACGTAAAGTAAACACAGACAGATTTTTTTTAACTACCCTGCAAACTTAAATCCATTCAGTAGTTTTTGCGTGAAAGAGTAAGAAACATTCATACTCACAAACTTTCGCATTTATAATAACGATATTTTTCTAAAGTATTAAAGTAGTTACTATTCCTTTCCAACGTATTAAAATTTTAACAAAATATAATAACTTAACAAATTCACACAACAAATAGGATCAGATACATGCGACGCCATCTGTTGACACCTACCTACCAACTTTTAAGTTGGTACTGTAAGTCATCAATAAGTCGGTACTTTACATCGTCAATAGATGGCGTTGATATGATCCTATTTGTTAAGTATATTATTTAACTACATTTCAAATGCATATATCTTTTGATAGAGTGAAGCGATTTCGATGAAACAAAAACTAAATGTTACTCTAAGTTACGCAAAATTTTTATGGATAAAAGTTATTGACACTGGTTTTGTAGTTTTTACGTGATGCGTGCACAACTAAACAGACAAACAGACAAACAGACAAACAGACATACAGACAAACAGACATACAGACAAACAGACAAACAGACAAAAATTCCAAAAATGCTGGAAATGGATTCTGTTAGTCATCCTTTAACACCCTGGCTATTTTTTTTTTAAATATTTTCAATGTACAGAAACGACTCCTCTACAAATTTATTATATGTATTGATATTCGATGTCAATAAAGACAACGTTATAACGCTGTCTTAAAAAAAACATAAATACCGTCTAGATCCGTAGTAGATCCACGACTTTGGAATACACTTTGTTGCTAAGATTTAAACTAACAAAATTTAACACAAAAGTTTATTTCCATATCGACATCCTTATAAGAGAAATCCACTCATAATTTGTACAGTAGCACTCACAATGCTCAGTATCAGTGTTATGAAAACATCTATTGTAAATCAACAAATTACGCACGTGAATAAGTCACTACAAGGAATGCGTATGTCTGATGTATTCAAAGTCCAGACATAGACAACGGTCAGGAAGCAAAAACTGTTAACGATATCAGATAAGTAAAATATTTTAATTGGCTCTCGGAATATAATTAATCAATAAATTTAATTATCTCCATACATTACTACACTACGTCCGCTACTACGAATTCAAATGTCTGAACCTTCCTCAATACGCAGCCAGAGTTTTATTAAGGTCAACATACTAATCATAAACCATAGTGCAACTGATTGCTGAGGGATCGATAAGGCGCACACTCAAGCGTTCTCTTTGTATTTTAGTTATTACTAATTGTAAGTTGTATACGTTTTGGTCGCATCAGCGGTGCTCTACAACTCGACAGTTTGATCGCAAAACGCATTACGCTCTCTGTCTGCAATCCCTAATGGAAGATACTCGCATATAAATCAGATAGTACTATGAAAATCGTTATCTCAACATTAACTTGGTGCGGTTATTATTTTAGACAAAGAGACAATGTTTTATTTATCTGATAAGGAGTAAAAACAATCGCCTAAAATTCGATAAAGTTCTATTTTAGACTGGAACAGTGATGAAACACGCATAATATTCCAATACTAACATTTCGTTAATTTATAACATATATTTAATACATTATAGTATTTATCGCATGTCTAATCTTAAATAAATCATATCTAAATTATAATAACATTGTACGTTAAAATTTAGTGCAATAATAGTATTTATTTTCTAATAACTGATGCAATATTCTAGGCAATTTTAAGTAGAGTCCTAATTAATTACTGGAGTAACTAATGTAATAATTTGACTGTTTCTAGCATTTACGTACTTACCAAGTTGATATGATTATTCCAACATTGTATAAATTTTGTTAACTTAAAAATCAATTTATTGTGCGATAAGCAGTATAAATATTCTCATATTCGTTAACTAAAATATAGGTTGTTTTTTCTATTACGTCAGTTTACAAAGACACTCCCTAACGAATGGACTAGTTTAGGTATGTTATGTATCAAAAAGTCAACAGTGATTAACTAAAGTGCTTACATAAAATGATCAGTTTGTAATCACACCCCCCTTAACCGGAAGCCATTAAGTTTAAGCCGTAGTCTGCAGCTTGACAAAATTACGCGACGAGCCAAGCCAATTCTACATAATATAATGGCACAAAATATTACAAATAATAATAATAATTACAGGTACGTATGTTAAAAACAGTTATCAATTATTTAATTCCATTCCACCATGTACATGATATTGTCTTCTTTGCCTGCGCTTTGTTTCATTAAAAAAATGTTTTTATTTACATATACACTAACAAATTTCTGTTATCACTTCTAATCATTTTCAGAAAATAATATTTTATATCCTTACATCAAACGTCACTACTCACTATCAGTAGTTTTATTTTTTTCGTAATGTCCTATGCTGTGGCCCGAGGGCCTTTGAGCAAAATCGGATGGTTAGATGGCTCACCCAATTAACCACGGCTGATCATAGATTTTTTTATAGAATGAACTAAGACTATGTTGACTCTAAAATACCCGGAAAATAAAAACAACGAAATATTGTTGATCTGAACCTTAAATGATATATTTTGTCGTAAACATAAGTTGAGGAGAGTTCGTTGACATATAAAGTACTATAACACATACGTACGTAGTCGTACGTATCGTGTAAAGATTTCCAATAATATAGTCGAGAAGTATCGAATAAAAATTTAAATGTCACTAGACTGAGGGCGCTTGTTCACCGCGTGCGACCGACCAACGAGATTTTCTCGGACCGAGTTCTGGACGACTAATTCAAGAATCGAGATGAAAGAATCTACGCCGGTGGGAGGGATGCACTATCATATACGTGCTGTCTAGACCGCTACAAACATATTTTTTATAGAAGAGGGGACAAACGGACAGGCGATTTACTTGATAACTTGATAGTAAGTTATAGCGACACCCTGCTTATTCTTTGTTCCCGATACACGAAAACTTTTGTGCTTTCGTGTACGCCGGAAAGGAAGATCGGCAGTGTTATCCTGTTAGTCTATAGTCACGGCTCGGTCATGCTAAAATCCTTAAAGTTACTTGAGCGTAAAAAAACCTGAGGCAAATTATTTTCTGTTCTTGTGCGAAGTAGGCTTACTATCAAGTGGGTCGTTCCAATTTTGACTGCAACAACTATCAGTGTCAATTTTAGCTCTAACATACCGTTTAGCCGTAGCGCTGAACTAGCCACTATCTCGGTTTGACAATTCGATAGATAGACGCATTTATAGTTTGATCCCGGATTTCACTTCTCAGTGAAGAAGGCGTTGAACAAACGATCTAAATCGACGATTACCTTGACATTACAAACGACTTCCGTAAACGGGCGTTTTATCAATTGCTAACATTGCGCAGACCTTTATTAATACTTGTCGTAAATATCAAAACTTTGCTTCTATGTAAATTTAAAGGTTTGTTTTTGCAGAACAATTTTCTAAGAATATATCAAGGCCGATAATAACAATGCTCGACTCAACTTAAATTCTTTGATGAGCATCACTTTAACAATAATATAGCTACCATTACGAACGAACACTTATAAAAAATCCTAATCTTAGTATATGTATAGGTATGTGACATAGAAAAATTCCTTGTTATTTAAATAACTTTCCTCAAGTAATTTCTTGTTGTTTAAATACTAAACATATAAAGCCTGTAAAGCGTCACCTATTAAATATTAAACATAAATCTAAAATGTTCCGCGTGCGCTCAAGGACGACCGTATTGTCCTAATAATATATTTATATGAGTCCATTAACGTTTCTTGTCATTTAATTATCAGTAACAACTGGAAAATTACATTTGGCTCACGCCCACTTTCCGTGATAACTATTATTGCGGGCGATTTACAAATCTGTCGCAAACAATGTTACATAAAACAGCTCACATCAAAGAATATTATGCCAATACGTAGTAGGTACCTACCTACATTCAATTTTAAAGGCAGATTGTCGGGAGAAGTGACGTCACCTCCTCCAATTGTGTCTGCACGTTTATCAAATACTCCTTATTAGCACAGAGGATAAACAATACGTCTATTTTCAAAATAGTTGACGAGGACTTTGTACGTTTCAGACCTGTAATATAATTTTACCCAACGTCTTCATTACGTGCCATTAAAATAGACTAACAAATTTTATCTTACATATTTAACCGTACAACAAATACAAAGAACAATATTATATGTACAAATAATAACAAATGTCTACACCGGAAAATACGATAATTTCGTATACACAGATTTGGCTAAAGATTCGCAGTAAATATAAGAGTACGATATCTGATTTAGATAAGCCTTAACCGTAAACAAAACAGGCTATTTGCTGCGTTTGCAGCTTAATAACATGTAAACAAACATGGTAAAATAATACGTATACGCTACGTGTAATTTGCTGCTGTGCATAATATTATGAATAACGTCATTCATACATTTACGCTTGTAGTTACACAATACCTGTAGTACGGATTATTCCACGATCCATTGCACTCAATTGACACCATAGATTGCTCTATGGTGTCAATTGAGTGCAACCGGACCTCCTTCCTCCTTACGGTACCGTGACGCTTTACGATTGATACACATGGGGCTTACATTTTTAGACATAAAATTTTGAGCAATTTAATTTACCTACGTATCTTCTACTGCAAGCATATTACGTGAACTACACCTTTTACAACTATTCACTTCATTTAACCACCGATGACGAAGCTATTTCAATACACTAGAACCTATTCCCCTACTAAATTTGGTATCTGGAGAGGAATCGAGAGGTTTCTTTGTTTCTTTTACCCAATTCTACAAGTGGCAAAAGTGAGTATGCTTGCTCGGCGAGGCATTAAGACTTGTACAACATTTCAGTTTCAGACGTATCGTATATAATAGTTGATAGAACTCAAGCAGTAAACGATAACAGACGGACGTGCCAAGACAATGTTGGTGTTTTCTCTACATAGTACTCTTCCTCTACTCTAACGGATATCTTAGTATATACTTCAATAGCTACATATATGTATATTCGTACTAATTTTTAAAATGATTAACAATTGTATGTGATGAAATTCGAATTGTTAATAAAACTTGAAACTAAAAAGAATATTCTTTTCTGAGTAATTATTTTACTCCGTGATTGCTTCTAAAGTTATTTGGGAGTTTGCTAGACTATTTTAAGCAATTAAACATACAGACATAAGAGACCGCTCATTATATTCATCAGTACACAAGAACTTCTATCGCCACCTTGACCCAGACATAAAAAGCGACTCACCAGCAGTGTTGATAGGCCCGAAGCTGTGTAGAACGTCTTGACACGGTTTTGTGTGTTTCGACCAGTCCTTCTCTTTGACTTCGGTGAAGTCAGCCGCGGAGAACTCGTGTTGTTTATCCGTAGTAATTTCATTGGTGAACTTCGGCTTGCCAAATAGAACTTCGGTTTTCGGATAACGGATGTAGAAAAACGAATCCTCCGGTGCCGGAGGTGATGAGGCGAAGGGTTCGAATTCTCTGTGAACAATAAAAGTTGTTTTACATATTGTCTATAACAATATTTTTTACGATAGCCTACTACTACACTATCTACTAAATTGTTTAGGCCAAAACGAGATGATAAGAAAATTTGGGAAAATCCCCATGCCCTTAATTGAAATTAGTATACCTAGTAGTTTATTTCACAAAATTTTAAAGAACAGAAAATATTTACACATAAACAATGAACTATGTAACAAAAACAATGGCTATCGTGAATTGTACTCAAAATGAATTTTTGTTACTCTTTCACGTAAAAACTACTGAATGTATTTTGATGAAAATTTACAATAATATGGCTTAAAAAAATAATTTAATTAAATTAATCAGAATAACACATAGGCTATAATTTATCACCGTACTCCGACGGGTATGGAAGTACGTGGGCCATGTCGCGGGGCGCTGCTAATGGATAATAAAATGCAATCTTGAGCAAAAAAAATCGTGTAACCGGTTAGTGCTCATTCTGATGTGATTGAAAGATATCAAATATAATGTAAGTATAGTCCGATCTATTTGATTATTTAAACCAATCATTTTATCAGATTATTAATAGCAGCCACAAAATGATAATTCCATTAATAACTTACACAATCAAACCATTCAAGTGATTAAAGTATATTCTAAGACTATAATTCACCATATTTGATAGTAGCTAACCACAAATTTTCACAAAATTCCAATTTTTTAACCGACTTCAAAAAGGTTCTTAATTCGACTGGAGTTTTCCTCTTCAATAAAGCAATAATAGAAAACGTTATTAGTATATATCACGAGCGATTAAAACCCAGTCATATTCAAAATAGCATTATATACTAGGCGGATAAACCACGTTGGTGACATTTAATCTTATCGCGATAATTCCAACTCAAACAATAACAAACGCCTGACGTCACATAGTACTGACCAACCGGCGACTGTCGTTAAGCACACTCCCCTGTGCTAAAAACATGTGATGTTTACGTAGGCAATGTTTGAAAAACATACGCGTGGAGGTCAAAGACAGTAATGAAAATATTTATATTTTAACTAATTCAACATAACCACTAAACAGTCTGCCAAAACGCGTATTAGCCATGCATAAGGTTAATTGCCAATAGTTCGTGTGTCTGGTATAAATATACCTTGGCTCGAGTACAATTAGTGTACAGAACAATTCAATAGGGTTCACATATGATATTTATGATAATTCCACAGAACTTTTAGAATATGTCTCTATTATAATACTATTACACGACATAACATTATTAGCTTAAATAATATCGTTAATGTGTTTGTAAGAGAAGATGCCATGCTATATTTCGGAATTGGGCCGAATAGTACCTCTCGCTACGTTCTTAGCTATGTTATCGCGTTTGTGAGTTTGGGGGGATTGAGAAAACGAGGGCATCTGTCTTTCGTTACCTCGGTTTGTGTGGAGGAGTATGATCACCATTATAAGACTTCGACTACTCACTTTCCTTATGTTGACATAAAAACTGTTAGAACTATTATATAAACCAAACAATGTAAATTGTCAAAGTTACCTGAATACCTCTCTCACAAACTGGCGCTGTCTATGCGGTGATTATAGTTATTCCTATTTGGTTGTATAAAACTCTCTATTATGTTAACTGTTGAACTGTGTAACTGTATTCAAATAAAATCTGAGAATGTTAATTCAATCCTATATTAATTTCAACTATTCCCATCAAAAACAAACCCAAGTAGAAACTTAAAAGTACCTACCCATATTAGATTAAAGAAATACGTTCTAAAATAAAACAGCCAACCTACGAGAAATCGCTAATACCTTACGTCATTATGTTTTCTATTTTATCGATGAAGTTTTACGGAACATTCAGATTCCAGGTGTATATTTTGTATACAAAAATCGACAACCAGCTGATTAGACAAAATGGTAAATAGTCAACGATCCCAATATGCCGAACAACCTCTTTGTTATCTAGTAAACACATGCCACCTGCCAGGCCCAGATGGCTCGGCCAGAATATTGCGTTACTATTTGGATAATGAATTGACATAACATTAGGCAGTGGCAGGAGGCATTCTGCTATTTCATCCGGAACACAACAAAATAATTCAAGAGATAAACTTTTTTATCCTGTAGATAGAAATAGAGAAAATACGTCAGATACGACTTGTGACAAAGATAATGACTTATATCATGGAAGCGATTGCTCAGTGCGCACGGCTCGAGATAATTCTAATAAAATCTATTGACGATCTTACAGTTAAAAGAAACCCGCAACTGATAATAGACATAGATTGAGCATGACCCTGACGAATATTAGATGACACTAGAGACGTCAAACTCAAAAAGCCGTGAGGATTCGAACACCGTACTCCACGGCTGATGGTCATTGATGGATGACTAGCCGATGGGACGCACCATGGATGTACACACAGATCACAACAACTTGTTGGTTGAATTTAAACTCAAACCGACATTACGAATCAATCAACGACTTTCACATGTTGTACAAATCGCTTTTAGCATGTTTTTACTTGTGTATTTACGTGTGTTAAGTACACGGTACTGAAACTAATAAAAACTGATTGAATGTACCGTCGGTCCTTGGTGGAAATTCATGTTATAGTCACCAACTTATTTACACTTAGGGCCTGTTTCACAATCTCCAGTTAAGTGCCCAATAAGGCTATCGGCAACATATTTGACAGATAGAGTATGGAGTATCTGTCAAATATCTGTCAAATATGTTGCCGATAGCCTATTGGGCACTTAACTGGAGAATGTGAAACAGGCCCTAATAGGGATGTTGACAAATTTTTTTAAGTGATTTTATTTGATAGATATACTATAGATAAACACGAAAAAAAAAACTTTTGTAAAGAAATATGTCCAATTTTAACAAAAAAATTAAATAAAGAAAAATAGTCTTTAAAATTGCCGTTAAAACGCTCCAAGCGTCATTACGTCACACACCGCATTCAGAGCTCGCGCTATGTTAGGTGAGTTATGACAGTTTGTACTTAACTCAACGTTCAGTGACGTCATCGCCTTATACGCGTTTGCAGTCACGTGATAATGCATGATAAATAACGCATTTTAAATTAATTTTCTAAATTTTAAGACAAATAAGTAGACTTTTAAAATGTTATTTTAGGTTTTCAAATACTGTATTTAATATGTAAAACATAACTTTACATGAATTTGTAACATGTGTCAACATCCCTATTAATAAATAGTGGATAAAGTGTAAAAAAGTGTTCACTGTAGTGGCTACTTATAAAAACAGCAACATTAAAAAATACGAACCAATGAAGACAAATTATTGTCAAAATTGATAAGAATGCTTTAGAAACGCGCAAAACTTGATAAAGGAATTACTAGCGAGAATCAAATGAAATAAAACCTATTTAACGAAATAATAGCCAGCTATGTAAACTCGAAAGCGATAACCACACATGAAGTAGGGTCAAATCGGACCAATAATATTATGACAAACGTACAAATACCTACATGTTGTTGCTATCTACTTAATTGTAAATAATGATGTAAAATAGGATGTTTTATACGTAATAATGATAACGATTTATGTAAATATTTTTTTCTTTAATATAAGGAAAATTAGCATGTAAATGCAGGTGATAGGTATTTTCTGAAAACAGGTCATTATTTAACGTGATATTATGTTTACTGAACGTGACCGACAAGACACGCCTCTTATCATGTTTAGGTGTGCTATTTTTTAATCAACGTAGGTATCTGTTGATATAGTATGTTTTGTACATTTGAAAACAATTTGAACGTACTGAGAAAGAAATTTATCTTAATATAAGCATAAATCAAAATAGTGTTCTCAGTGTACTAAAAACAGCTACTAAACATACTGCTCTAATGGCATATCATGGCTATGTAACGGCAATATTAAAATATGGCCTAATCATATGGGGAAATTCTAATAAAATTCAAAAAGTTTTTGTTGCCCAAAAAAGGTGTGTCAGGGCAATAGTTGGCGCCCCTCCCCTTGAATCGTGTAAACCAATTTTTAGAAAACTTAATATATTAACAGTGCATGACATGTATATATATGAAATCGCGAAATTTGTAAATAACAATAAACAGAATTTTACAACATTGATGGACACTGTCCCTACTAAATACTTAAGGAATCAGAATAGACTGGTCTTAAATAGAGTACCAGGCACAGCTATATATCAAAAAAATACCTATGCAATGTGTATAAAAATATTTAATAAACTGCCGTGCCACATAAAATGTCTACATAAAAAAGAATTTGAAAAAAAAACTAAAAGATTGGCTGCTAGCAAAAAATTTTTACAATGTCAAAGATTTCTTTAATAATTAAAATTCATTAATAATAATAAACCGTTATTGGTAGGTATTAAAATGTAAATAACATATAAATATATATATATTTATATGTTATTTACATTTATATATATATATATATATATATATATATATATATATATATATATATATATATATATATATATACATTGATAACATGCTTTTTAAAACGAAAATATTTGCATGCCATTAAAATTGGCGAACATTGTAACTAAATGCCTTAATTATTATAACACCTTATTTGTACCGATGTTCTGCAAATAAATGATTATTATTATTATGTTTATTATTATTATTTGTAGATGATAATATTTTTCAAATTCGATTCAAATGCCGTGACGTTAAACGGCATAACGCTGTGATTTGGTATACTACATATTATATTTCTTTACATTATTATTCCAAGGATTTTTTAACTTGTGTCGGTCGTCCCTTCACCTGTGACAGCGATTTTTTTACATTGTTATTACAAACAGTCACTTTACGATACATGATTTCGGTATTCAACATTCATATTTTTCGAAGATAACGTAGGATCACCTTTATATTGTTGACATTGTTAAGATGACATGAAGTGATGTAATTCTCTAAAGCCGCGGGAAGTGATACCTATATTGTGATATACGTACGTAGCTACATACCTATAAGCAAATTAAACCGCTTCATATTGGAGATTCCATGAATAATTCTCATTTCTCTCGCAATTGAAGTAAATATCTATTTCTATATTCGTAATGTTACCGGACGTTTATTTTGCATATAATGTTGGAATGCAAATCTCAACTCTCAAGTTTACTACAAACTTTGGTACAATGCAAATCGTTAAAAATTGAAACCCATTGAAAAATCGATGACCCTTTGCCAGACTATAACAGGTTTTCAGTTACGCGCTTTGCTCTAGATACCGTATATACATTTTTTTTTTTGCAATGTCCTATGCTGTGACCAAAAGGCCTTTGAGCGAAGTCGGAGCTGTGGGTTGGCAGATGGCTCACCCAAGCAAACCGTTATACTACTTATATATACTTCAGATACAACCTGCTGTTAGGTATGCAGATATGTAAATCCCAATGTGAGTGCAAGTATTGGATCTATGGATGGTCTTAATTAATGTTTCCAATAATCGTCAAGCTATTTAAGATAAAACGAAGTCTGTTTCATAAAGCTATCGTCTAGTCTCTACCAACAAATATGAATAGATAAAGGTGTGCTACAACGGGTGATTCCCGGCTGGCTGCCAGAAATTTGTCACTATTGTTGGCATTCATAATAATAATAATATCCATGTAATAACAAACTGATGGCCAAATCTCAAATACGAGCGTAGGTTTGTCTTTCACTTATTCTACAAAAAAGTTATATTGAGTTACTTTTGAAATGAAATGCAAATGTCCTATGGAAAGTATTTAATTCGATAGACATAGTGTACAGGAAATAAGGTTGGTCCGCCTTTGACTGGATAAAATGACGATCATTGTCTAGTACTAGATCTGGAACTCATGGGGTATTCTGGGCAGATGCTGAGTGCTCCGCGATATATGAGAGCTCATTATTTCTATTGGAATATGATTGAGTAATAATTTATGAAATTCAATCAATATAATTTCTTATTAGAACATTTGAAAGTGCCCTGATTTAGTCCTCAAGTTTCTAGTCGGGCTTACAAGTGTACCTACTATATCGTGAACTGTGGGATCACGGATATTAAAATTTTCCTCGGAGCTCCATTATCCTGGTGTCTAAGGCTCCCATTAGTTTCAAGAGTGCATAGATTGTAAGAGGCTTATGTCAAACAGTGGCTATATTTCAAACTTCTCTAAATATTCAACTCTTTGCTAAACTTTGTTTACAAGTAATCGAACAACAGATTATGCATTACTGAATCGACGGATAGCCACAATCAGACAGGATAAAGAGAAAGTGAAAAATCTGAATGAAATGTGATTTAGACAACCTAGCTTGCACAGAAACGCAAAACAATTAATATTATGTTGATATAAAAAATGTTATAATTTCATCTTTAAAGCTGTTTTTTCGTATAAGAAACTCTAACATCAAAGCTACAACAGTAAAGCCAAAGCCATCAAAATAATGTTATGAGATCCAAGTATATTTTTTTTTAATTCAAACAAACCCATCATTGTGAAATTGAATGATAAATGAATATAAATACACAGACGGAAGAAAAATAACAAACTTCTTGCGTTAAGCAGCTATAGCTAGGATTCTAGGATAAAATATAGGCTGTTTGAATTTAACGCTATACTTTCTATTCTGTGTGATGGACGCATCGCACATCAATGGGTTAATCCGGCGGTCACAAAAATGGCATGGCCGAAAAAACATCCTAATAATCACAAAAATACAAGTCCACAATAATTTGCAATCATCATATTGAGTCAAACCTCAGTACGTTTAATCTAACAGATTTATCACATGACTGATAGCTGTTATCAGGCGTTATAAAGAGAAAGTGTCAACTTGAATTCAGTGATTTAGACAACCTTGCCGAGGCACATTCATAAGGTTTATTTTCGCCTAATGTAATTTATTACACAATTGCATGAAGTCTATATCACTACACAATATAAAACAAAGTTCTCTGCTTGTCTGTCAGTCCGTCTAGCTGTATGTGATAACTCATAAACTACTGGATGGAGTTTTATGATGCGTTCATCAATTGATAGAGAGCTTCTTTAAGAAAGTATAAGTATATAATTTATTAAGTTTTGGTATATGGCTAAAGTATAACGATATTCGTTGGAAGTGTCTGTGGATAGGTCAACTGAGAGTTTTGGAGGAAAACGCTGTATAATATAATAAACCGTTTGAGATAACATAACAAAAATAAATTATGGTGAAATGTTGTGTCTTAAATATGTGTATAGCAAAGTCTGCGATGGAATGTGTATATTTGTTAATGATAGCATTCAATATTGATTTTAATTTTTAAAATACCTTTAAGCAGTCATTAATAAGTTATTAACACAAACATGATATTAGTCACTTGATATTTTAAAGGACTTCGCTTCTTCCTGTCCGTCTGCAGAAATATAATTATCACCACTATGGATTCGGTCGTTGATCTAAGTATTCTAAGTTAACGCGGGCAAAGCTGCGGGCAACAGCTAGTTTATTATAAAAATCATCTATCATTCAGAATATCATTCGATAAGATAAAAAGAAAAATACAATCAAATACGTCATCATTAGATCAGTAGCTAAATATAATATTTTTATCAGCATTAAAATATCCATTTACAGGTGGTATTGTTTATTTGCATACCGGATCTTATTAATATTGAGATACTTTCTTTTGTAATGCCAATTTTTAAACAGCATTGTACCTACCTTTAAATGTGTTGCCGCTAGTACACACAAAGTTATAGAATACTGAATACCCCTGACCTATTCGATATTAGGCAATAATCTTGCAATCCAAGTGATAAAGGTTATTATGAAATTAAGAATTTATAAACATGGCAGATAGCTGTGTTCAAGAGGTCCGAATGTTGAATGATAGCATGAAAATATTTTAAAATACGTGTACTCGACAGAAATGCATTAAATATTTAAGAATACGAAGTAGTGAGCGACTTCCTTAAGGAAGTGAGAATAAGAGTCTAATATCGGTGATAACATAATGTCCTGTGCATTTAGACTACTTTGGTTCAAATCTACAAGACCTAGATTTTTAACCACTCACGTCCAAGAAAACAATAAAAGGTATATATTTTATAAGCATTGTAGAGTTGTAATGATCAAATTAAAATACTCTAATATACATATGAATAAAATAAATCTTTCTGGAGAGCAGTAGTTATAAGTACCGTCGCGGTGGGAGGGATGCCGCGCTGCTAGCTGCACGGGAATTTTCTTATTTGGCTTAGAAGTATGAAAATAGGCATATTAACGCTCGATTATAATTTAAAATGATCTGTGTGTAAAATAGATAAAAAACCTCCTTGAGGGATAAAGTTTGTATGATTAATTTCTAATTCGACTTAAAAATATGAAAATAAGTAGGGTCCCGATTATAAAAATGATTTGCTTTGATAAAGAAAGAAGAAGTAGCACATATCAATGCTTGACATATTACTTTGTAGCAGCGCCCCGTGGTTTCCCCCGCGTGTCTCCCATTTCCGTGTGAGCCGGGTACAAGTTATACTTCGTATATGTTATTATGATGTCTAATGCCCGTTTTTTGTAAAGTTTCATTAAAATCCTATAAGGACTTTTTGCGAAAAGTAACAAACATTCATACAAGCTTATGTGTTTATAATGTTAGTAAAATATTTGAAAATTTTAAAGTTGAGTAACTTAGATTATTAATATGTCTAGATGGAGTGTCGCCCTACTATCGAAACAAAAAGAACGGGCCAACATTTTCAAAGATGTATTCGTGAATAGTGATACCAGCTACTACAGTTCTCCCATAATCATCCTTTTTTATCTCGTTACATTTCAACACAAACCTTCATTATAAATTAAAACAATAATGCGTAAAAATTCATGCGTATTCTATGACAGTGGGACGGATACTAAACACAGAGAAAGCATTTAGAGGCTAAACATAATAAGAATGAAAATGTAATATTTTAAGTAAGTGTTATCTTCGTCACATCTTGTCTGACAAGACAATGAACGTGGAAGCTAAAATACTGCCATAATATAAAGAAGCCATAACAGTTAGATATTTATAGTGTGTTAAATAACATACACATAACACTATGGTACGTAACATGATAATATAGAACTGGAAATGTTATACCTCAAGTACTGTTGAGTATTACAAGACAATATAACAATGCCCTACTAAGATCAAAATATCATTCTTGAGAATGCATGTACATGCATATGATATAAGATTGCTTAAATATATACAATATTATGCTTTGTAGGCAATGACCAAAGTAGTTAGTACTTGTATACAAACATTGGTTATATTATTCAAAAGTTGTATGGTGTACTATGTACACAGTTTAGTTTAAAAAAAAACATGTTTTTTTATGTTAAACCAATTGGCAAAGAACTACCAGTACTCAACAATCGCCATAAATATATTTAACTATAACTAGGGCTTAATATTCTATGCCCAATATCATATTACTTGTAAATTTAGGAAATACAACCTTCCTCTCCTTTGCCACAGGAGGAGTCCTCCTATGACCATGTTTGCTTAGTACAGTGTCCAAAATATTGGGCATATAAAAAAAATTAATAAGCCTTAATAAAATCCATAAAAATTGTTTCTTTATAATATGTTTAAGCTGATATACATGATATTTGATCAACACTTACTCTAACTATAAAATGAACAGCATACCTACCTATTGCTTGTTTGTTTACTTTAAATGGTACTGGTATTTAAAATTTAAAATACACAAAATTGCAATTTTTTGTTTGTATTGAAAATGGCTCATAACCTAATTAATAATAATCAACTGAAGGTGACTTTTAACTTCTATCTTATCACTTAAATAGCAACAAAAATTAATAATTTAAAATTATACTTAGTGAGGCAATTAATATATTTAATTGTGAGTAATATACTATACATAGGCACATTATAACATAATATAATAATCAAAATGTAGGTTTTGAATGCAAACAATAAAGATAATAATGCTGTTATTTGTAAAGCGTACATGACTTACTTTGTAGGTTTCGTCTTCATCCAGAGAGGAAGTGTCAGGCCATCCTTAAGTTCTGGATCAGGAGAAGCCATCTTGTCTATTATTTTCAGTTTTATTACTAACAGTGAAACACTCTAGTGATAAGGAAATTGAAGACACAACTCTTCAACTCAAAAGTTTACAATATTATGAAACAAAACTTGTAATATTTTGTTTGATTATCTTTAGCAGAACTGATAAGATTAATTTCATTACCAACTATACAATATGAAACAAAATGTACTATATTTAAATTAACCTAATAATTTGAAAATGATTTAAATTCAAGAAGCCTTTTGAGAAGCTAATGATTTAAAATTGTTAGGAGATGAAAACATCTGAAACAAAAAAATATTAATAAAACTTTCTGTATTTAAGAATAAAATGGCAAATAAATGTAGTCTTACAAAAACTATTGAAAACGGGATATTAACCATGTCTTTTATCTTTATCTCGAAATTTGTACAAAAAGTGGCACAAACTGAATTTTTAGCCAACCAGTCTTATACGTCAATACTTTTTCATCTTCTAAAAAATATGGTTGACATGTCATTTGATTATGAACAAAATAAACTTTGTAAAATACAAGATTGCTTACAAATATTAAAACAGTTATAAACAGTTATAAATTAACTGAAGGGGCTTAGTTTCAGGCTTATATTGCAAAAATTTAAATCTCAAAAAATAAAAAAAAATAAGGAGCAAATTTCGTAAAAAAAACTTCTGACTCACAGAACTGTAACACCAATATTTATAAAATATAATTTCCACTCGGAGTTAAAATATCTCAGGAAACAGAATCATCAAATGATAATTCGGAACAGTTAATTTATCTATGCATTAAATAGTTTTCTTTTTTGAGTTTGATGAGGATGAAAAAAGTTTCTTTGAACATTTTAAGTGCTCTATAACATGAGACGCTTGCTCACCGGTGAGGAAAACATTTTTGAAAAGCCTTTCAGAATGTCTCTTTAAATAACCACTCTATGATTTTGGGTTATTCCCAAATTATTTATAAAACAAAAACATATAAATTAAAAGTACACATTGGGGAAAAAACAAAGTGGAAAAAACTAAATAAATATTTAAGACTGTTATTATAGATGTTGTTGTAGTGAATGCTACAATTTGGTATAGCAGATAATCGGTTTCAATCCGACTAGGGCTAGACATTTTGTATGATGAATATGAAATCTATTTGACAGTTAAGAATGTATATTTATGTGTAATGTATGTGTGTGTGGGTCGTAAAAAATTTGTGCATAATGTTATTTTTACTATTTGCTTATTTGATACATAAGCATTAAACCTTACATATAAAATTAGGGCCTTAACAAAATAAGAGACATGCGTTGACTTCATAAGTATACAACGGCAACAAAGCTCGGCACAAAACCATTAGATGCCCTTGAAAGGTAGTGCTCTAAATCTATTGTTACTTAATACCATCTAATAATACTACATATTTGTAATAAGTAATATAACAAAACAATGAAATATAAACTATAGCTATATGTCACGCACAATAAGGAAAAATATAGAATAAAATGGTTGGTTTTAAAAGCATGTTAATCCAAATTAAAATTATAGCAACCCAATATTATTTATATGATATTTTCGCAAATGAGAATCGTATTTTACTTACTATGTCTTTTATTGGGGGAAAACTACAAAAAACCATCGTAAATTAAACAATATCACACACGGCCGAAAAACACAAACTGGCAAATTGCAAATAAAATTGATGGCTAGTGGCTAAGAGTAAGTACCTATAGAGTTCGTCATAGCGTGACCGCACAAGAAACAGCAATATTTTTTTTCAGTGTGACCATATAGGGAAACTTTCCCTATATGGTGTGTAATTAGGGGAGTTTATGTAAATGTACGTACGACAACAGTCCGAGTTGACCACTTTGGACTTTTTACTATTAAATATAAATTTAATTTTTAATATTTATTAGGTATCATATTATATAGTTTCAATAATTGTACTCCAATACTTGTTGCAACCTCTACATAGGTACAGTAAGTTTTGTTTGTCTGTATGTTTTTATTACATATTAGGCAAACGACCAGTCAGATCACCTGGTGGTATGCTATGTCACTAGACTAGGGAAATGAATACTTGCGACTTGCGATATTAATAATACTATTTATAAATTCGGACACTCTTACTTTTTATCTGAAATGTTTATACTACGCTAGACGGTTCTTTTTCGGTAATAGAGAGGGTTTTTCTCAGTACAAGTAGGTTTTACATGTAAGTGAGTAAGGTCAGGTTAAACTGTAAATTTATATCCTGATCTGTAACCGTGTGCACATTATAGTATAATTTATTTGCAATAAAAATAAAATACATTTTTTAAAATAATTTGTATGATATACTGGCCTTTAAATAAAACTAATTTGGTATGCATGCTCTTAATTCTCTCTTCGCTTTGAGATGTTTTTTTCATAATGAAATGAATTCTCACCTCAAGATATCTAAGAACACTTGCCTTAATTACCAACGACAGATGATTGTCGAGTGGACTTTGTTCCAATACGTGATTCCTTAATTTCGCAAATACATTAGAATCAACTCATTTTTTAAAAACGTTGTCAATCAACTTTGGCAGGCCATTTTTATTATTAAAATAAGCATTACCACGAGTGATTAAAATGTCTCAGAGATTTTTCTAGAATTCCTACCTTACCTACATGCAGTAGGCAAACTTTTATTACTTTTTACTTTGATGATCTCTGTGGCTCAATGGTTAGCGCGTTGGCGCTCAAGCCGGAGGTTGCAGGTTCGAATCCCGCCAGGGAACAAAAAAGTTTTCTGTGTTCCTGGGTCATGGATGTATATTAAATATGTGTATTATATAAAAAAATCTTAAATTTAAGTATTAATACAAAAAATATTAAATATATGTATTTTCCGTTGTCTGGTACCCATAACACAAGTCTCTTCGAGTACTTACCACGGGACCAGATTGACGTGGTGTAAAAAGCGTCCATAGATATTATTATTATTACATCTTGAGATGGATAATGTAATCCACCAAAATATCTTTTTTGAATAAAACTTCTATAATTTATTCTAATTTATGAGAAACAATCGGCAATCGCGGATAGACATTCCTCACACTTTATTGCTATTTTATTTACTTTACTGCTTCAATTTTTTTGGTATGAAATGTTTTATTTAATGTATTTTATAACATTTTACTAGTATCAAGTAAGTCAATACATTGAATTAAACTTAAAAAATAAGTACCTGGTTGACCGAGCATTTGCTCGGTACCCTAAGTGATAAAATACGATAAAAAATTTCTACCAAAAAAAATGATCTTATTAAAAAGGAAAAAAAAAAAATCGGACTGGAGATTCGAACCAGGCTCGTTCGGACTTAACTGCCTAATTTCACCACTAAGCTACCTGACATATTATATGACAGCGAAATTTACGTTCGTATTCTAATCATATTTTATCGATGCCTCAAAACACGGATAAAAAAAAGTTTTCTAAAAATGTATCCTAGCTAGATCGATTTATCGCCGTTTTTAACGCATGTGTACAAAATTTCATGAAAATCGTTGGAGCCGTTTCCGTGATCCCGATTATATATATATATATATATATATATATATATATATATATATATATATATATATATATATATATATATATATATATATACAAGAATTGCTCGTTTAAAGGTATAAGATAAGATAAAAGTGGCAATTCGTGTTACTGTAAATAAGTAAAGGAAATTTAAGACGTAAGGAGATATAAATTAAATTATGTGTATTGACATACCAAGATATTGTTAGCATTATAAATATTTGTTTTTTTTTCTCCATCTCACAACTGAACAACCTGTTTTTTTAACAAGGACAAAAGGAAATCCGTAACCGTAAGGTAAAAAAAAATCACATCATGGCAACACTACACCTCGAACAATTAAAGGTTATGTTTTAATTAATTGTTGAAATTCTACATGTAATCGATATTTAATGAGTTACAACAAGTTGAATTTAAATTAAAACACGACATTATAATCAATTTATTACTACATTCATAATATATTTTCACATCTTTAAACAACTTACGAGTGCAATGTTAATCGATCAATTTTTGTTCACTGCGGCTTTTACACCCTAAAATTTTGCAACTCACCACTGCGCATTAACTCAATTCAAATAAATCGAAATAAATCACTGTTTCAAGTTGTGTAAAACTATTAAAATCTCCGAAAAACAAATACGTACGTATTTGTTTGGCAAGAATACACAGTTTGCCAAACAAAATATTTAGTCACGGTGACAGGGACAAAAGAAAAATCTTCTGTCTCTGTTTCTTACACTTAAATTATAACTTGTAGTCTCACTCTAACTCGTGACGTTTAAAATAGGACGACCTCTGTAGGTATTTACTCTTAGGCTAGTGGCTACAGATTACAGATAATATGGACTATGGAGGTGTAACAACGTAAAAAAAAGGTTAAATGTCAACTCCTTCTACAAATTATTCTTTTTATTGCTAGCAATGGTTATGAAAATAATAAAAACCCATATTTTTATAAGGCATAAAAATACTTATAAATTATGTTAGTGTTAGTAATATTAAATATAACTAATTATCCAAAATACATTTCCATAAATAATTATATACAGAGACGTGCATTTTCGAGTTTCACCCATGAGTATGTCTCCAAACCTTTGAAATTTGTTGGTTCTAACAGACATTCATAATAAATTTTATAAAATATCACAAGCTGCTCGCGGTCTTCACTTCCAGCCTTACCAAAATCAATGTGCAATGTCAGATCCGAAATAAATAATAAAATGTCGTATATATAAAATGTGAAATGAATTATTGAAAAATTGAAAAGACACCAGAATGATTGCCTTTCCATGTTGAAATTAATTCATAAAAAGAAAATTAAGCGGCGCGGCGGGACGAATCGAAGTGCGTTTGTGTTTTTTCTATTTTTCAGTAATTAATTTTTATTTCCTGTTTTATTCATTTCAAGTGATTCCCTACAGCATTCGTTTTAAAAAGTGAAGAGCTGGCAGCTATCCCGCTAAAAGAGTCTAGCTATTCAATGGGGGAACACTGCCAGTATCTTAGGAAACTTGCCGTAATATATATGTGATTGACGAAATATGTGATTGGTTGGCGAATATTGTGATAGACTCTTCTGGATAGGTGGAATTGGATGTGATAGTTTATTGATAGGGACCACGGGGGGTACACTTCGAACAAAAAATCCTCGCATTCCGCTACCAAAGAGCACCGTGAATTATTGAGTTTGACAGTTCTCTGTGACGTCACACTTTTTCAACGCCATGACATGCGACGCCATATTTTGTTTTAAATGTCTAAACCCGCCATTACGATCTAAATTTTATTTTGTAATTAATATGCTAAAAAACATGAAGACCATATTAAACATAATCACTGATTACCTAAACCTGTAAAGAAACATAAGGATTGAACGAGTAAGTCAATGGTATTATTGATTTTATAGATTTTATAGAATAACATCTTACTTATAGATACTAATCTATAAGTAAGAGAACTTAACAGTTATTAAATAAAAATCTATATTTAAACAAAACTAATGATCATTTTGATTAAAATGAATATTGCTACTAATTAAAGAAAAAGCATAGTCAAGATATTTTTAACCGACTTCAAAAAAAAGGAGGAGGTTATCAATTCGACTGTATGTTTTTTTTTAAATATATTTTCTTCGAAGTAGTGGAGCGTGATTAAATTCGAAAGCTCTAAGGCAAAAAAATATATAGTCCTACAATAAATTTTACCGATCGGATCGTATCAGTGAAGGAAAACATCTTGAGGAAACCTGCATGCCTTTTAAGATTCAAATTCTATGTCGGTCAAATATGGTCCGACACCCTCCTCGCCTGATCTTTCAGTGGGACATATGAGTTACTACTTTACTTTTATTTTTTAGAATAAATTTATCATTTTAAAATTGTATATTGTTTCCTGTGCAAATATAACTTTACAATGTTGTCCATGTTGTACTTATTGCTGACTTAAAACATACTATTTCAATTCATTTCTATATCCAGCTATTGAGGCATCTACATCAGATTGTTTTGGTTATGTAATTCAGGAAGCAAATGAATACTTAGAAAGAAGACTTAAGAACGAACACTTACACATCTTGTATCATGAAAAACCTAAAAGACATTATTAAATTAAAGTATCCATTTCATGTTTTTATTGTTTATGTAGTATAAGTGCTGTTTTGGAAACATTTTATGAATTAAGTCTTAGGTTAAGAGTATTTAATTCGTGTAATCTAGATTAGATAATAAACATTTGCCATCAATACAGCAAAAAGCATTTTTGAAATGAAATTTAAAAACAAGAGAAATAGAATTTAGTATACCTTTTTCATATTCTTATAATATACTGATACAGTTATCATCATTTATTGTCTTTACTCTGTCTACACTTCACTGGAAATAGGCCTCTCAATGAATGTCATGACTATTAAAGTAGAATATTGCAAATTTGTTCAATTATCTTTTGAAGCTTTAGCATACATAAAACACCAAACTTTAAAACAGGCATTGTTTAGGATACTAAAATTGATTAAATACTGTGTATGTAAAACAAATTTTAATTGCAGGTGATAAATAGCAGACAAGTATTAAGTTAAACTGTGGCAGTCACTCTGTAGTTTTATAAAGACTTTACTAGCAATGAAGATTTTTTGAATAGTTGAAGTTTACCTATATAAAAAACTAAAGCTATTCATTATTAGGTCTATATATGCAGATGGAAGATTAGTGAGCCAGACTATTCAGATAATAAAAGCCAGTTTATAAAAATAACAATGCAAGAAAAACATCAAAGTTGTAAGTATATTAGAGCTTATAACATTGAAATACTTTTGTAAACCTATAACAAATTTTATGATGTTTGATTTTCTGGTTTATTTCTAATTGTGCTGTAACTGTAAGTTATATGAAAAACTAAAGCACATTTATTTTTAGGTGCACATGCAGATGGGACACATGTGAACCGGATAGCCAGATAATTAAAACCAATTGATTTAAAAAGCAATTAATGAAAAAAATCCATGATGGACAGTGAAAGAAACTTCTCGTCAAAAAGCTGTAAGAATATTAGAGCTTATAACATTCAAATGTTTATGTAAATGTGTAACAAATTTGATCATGTTTCATTTTCTGGTTTATTTACTAATTGTGCTGTAACTGTAAGTTATTATCTATGTAACATTTGAAAAATTGGTTTCACTGAGTTTGTTTCACCGGTTCTTCTCCAATGAGAGGCCTTCATCACTGTAATGGTGGTAATTAAATTGATTTTGAATTTTGGTAATTACCGATATTGGTATTACAGATATTGAATTACACTGGCTCCAAAGCAAGCCATTCAGCTCACTTTGGAGCCAGTGAAGAAGGCTTCTCATTGGAGAAGAACCAATTGAATTACTAATTGAAAAATCAATTCAATTGAATTGGTTTTTCAATTGGTAATTCAAAGCTAGTTAGGTTGTTGGATTAATACTTAGATTTATTCTCTTTTCAATTACTTTTTTTTCAGATTTTAACAATAATTTTCAGTTCATTTTTTTCCACCTTTTGCTCAGAATAGTTACAGCATTGATGATAATATATGTTACTTTTACCTACTTTTGTGAATGTGGGAACATTGTAGGTTTTTATAGATACTCAGATGCTTGTAAACTTTTGTTATAATTATCTTATTTTTTTAATAGTTAGCAACAAGTGATTACTTATTTTTGGGCCTACACTGTCCCCCATACTTAATTAGCACTTAATACATAATAATATTGTAATACCAATGATTTGTAGAGTAACCATGTAGTTTCTAGCTGGTTCTTTTCCATGAAAACAATGCCCTTGTCGCCTACAGATGCATTTATAACAGTAACAAGTACTTATGTAAAACAAAATATTTTGATTTAATGAACAGTAAATATTAAGTTACATCAGTACATCTTGTACAAGGTGGAAAGAAATGGAGGAGGCCTTTGCCAAAAACGACAGACCGACACAACAGACTTACGGCGGCTTTCAATATCCTATCTATCTTAAAATGTTCTTATCTATCTTGAAATATTGACACATTTTCTTACAAAATCCGTCAAAATTTTAAGATTGCTAAGAAAATTTTAAGATAGATGGGATATTGAAAACCGCCGTAAAAGAAATAAAAAAAAGTATATTAGTTGTATGTAAATTTACTATTATTATGATATATTTATAATTATCATCATTGTTGTAATTGTTATTATGTATAAAATATTATTATGTAATTATTATTGTTAAGATAATTTTTTTTACCGATAAATAAAAATAATAATTAAATAAAATGTCTCTTATTTACCATTTTATACTATTAAATAAATCGAAATAATTAATAAATTAAATAATAATTAAGGGTACAACGTAATTCTAGCGTTTAACGAGGCTAAAATCCTTGTATCCATAGCTT
The DNA here is from genome assembly GCA_905333005.2 of Lycaena phlaeas. Lineage (NCBI taxonomy): Eukaryota > Metazoa > Arthropoda > Insecta > Lepidoptera > Lycaenidae > Lycaena > Lycaena phlaeas. The sequence goes on from HG995176.1 coordinate 6,998,561, forward strand.
CCGTCGAATGTCTAAAAATCCTTGTATCCATAGCTTAAAATTTGTCAAATTGAAAAAAGTGATATTCAATAATTAAAGCCGGAATGCGAGAAATTTTGTATGGGAGATTACCGTCTGTAGATATACTAAGTAGTCTGTGATAGGGACGTAAAGGACGAAACCGCTCCTTTGGCATTTCCCGCCGTTTCTCCACAGACTAAAAATATTATACGTCAGGCATGGTAGCATAACTTCTGGTCTTAGTTAGTTCTAACAGGAACAAAATACAAAATTAAAAAGATTATAAAGAATGGTGGGAAACGTCAAGGCTAACGGTCGTGTTTTTTCTGTTTTCCGTTAATCAATTATTATTTCCAGTTTTGTTGTTTCGGAGTAGTTTTCTATAATGTTTGCTTTAAAAACGCAATCTGTTATATTGTGATTGGTTCGCGAATGCTGCGGAAATTGTTCTGGGGCAGTTTTCTGTATGGGACTGTTTCGGCGGTATTATATAGTGAATGTTCTGGTGGTTTTCTATAGTGTTTGTCTTCAAAACTAGATCCATATATTATAATGTAATTGGTTCGCAAATTTTGTGGCGGACTGTTTCGGAATGGATGGATTTGGAGTTATAATTGATTGATGGTGACGTGAGGGACGGGGCGCTCCCTTGGCGTTTCCCGCCATTCCTCCTTCACACAAAAAATGTGTTGTTTACGTCAGACATGGCAGCATGGCCTCTGGTCTTAGCCGGTTCCAACAAGAACAAATATACGAAAAAAAAAGATTAAAAATAAAAAAATGATCATTGCAGAAAAACAAATAAAGTTATAAATTTATGTTAATTTAATAATAAATTGCCTTAAATAAACCGCACATTAATAGTATCTTCTATATTTTTATTTATCAAATCTTTTAAAATGGAACCTGAACCGAAGGATTTAGATTGGATTAAATTGCGTCAGGAGATGGGAACGGCTCATAACGTAGAAACATCTTCAGATAAATTTACCAGAAAGTTTAAAGAAAACCCTTTTGTACCTATAGGTAATAAAATTTAAATATACTATTTGAATATTACTACAATACTGCGCATTTTAATATACATAAATAATATTATATAAAGTCAACATAGCATATTAATAAATTTACTTTTACTTTATGTTTTTAAATTATTATATAACGTTTGCAGGTTGCGTTGCTACAGTAGGAGCACTATCATATGGACTATGGTGTTTCAGAAGTGGTAAATCCAGAATGTCGCAGACAATGATGCGCTTACGTATTGTTGCACAAGGTTTCACAATAGCTGCTTTAGTAACAGGTGTTGTACTAACCGCTGGAAAAACTTTAAATAAGTAAATTTTGTTTCTCGCATCCACACAAATCTTTGATATGCAATTAAATATCTCTCAATACACTTTAAATAATAGCATTTGTATTATACAGTTATGGTACATAGAATACTTAGCAAGTAAACAAAATATATTTTTACTGTAAATATAATTTATGTAATTTTATCTAAATAAATTTCAGATGTTCTCTAGTCTTTATTTTGTGACTAAATAATAAATTTGTACTACATAAGTAAACATAAAAATGATGGAGTTCCTACAAGTTACTAAAGTCTCAGTGCTTGGAATTTTGGATTCTTTTATTGATATTCATTTGTTTTAAAGAATAAGAATTTCGATTCTTGAAGGCAAAATACTGGGAAACAGGAACCTTGGTGTCCATAATGTAAATTGCTAATCGGCATATACATGAAAGGATGGATCTTACCTTTAAATGTAAAATATATTGTGGAATTTCAATTAATTTTACTTATTGATACCATAGAGTTTGAAGACGATAGTCTTCAACTTATGTCTGATGACTTATGCGGCAAAAACATAGGCTTAAATAACAAGTGATCTGAAAGTTTGCCGTATCTCAATATGCTATAGAGGATGTTGTGCTTCAAAAAACTAAAGCTACTTACATTACATGAAGAATAAACTTGTTGAAATGGCAATGGGCTAGTCACTCTGAGGAGAACTGAGGGCCAATGGGCCAAAAAATGTTTAACAGTGGAGGACACATTTAGGTAGACAAAATGTTGGTCAGCAGTAGCTGGTTTGTGTTGGATGCAAGATATTGGTTGTCTAGGCATTCATTGAGGGAGGCATATGTTCAGCAGTAGCTGATGACAATGTTTGATATCCCAAAATATCATTTTACTGGATGATGATGATTAAAAGCAGTGATGAGTTTTTTAAATTACCGTTAGTAGGGTACGCAACCCTAAAAACACTCCTACAAAATATGTATACCTATTTATACATACTTAATAAATATATAAATATGTATACATATTTTGTTCAATACTCCATAACATACATTACAAAACAACTTAAGTTATATTAGATAATGATCTTTATACATGCACATAATATCTTCATCTGTATTTGCATAAAATAGAATATTTTGAATTGGGGTGAAAATGTGAACAAAAACAAAAATAAAAATCCTACACACAATCTACAATGTACAGTATCATTATGAGACATTTACAGATTAGTTTAACTTGAAAGGAAATGGAAAGAGAATTGAAGACGACCAGCCCACCAACTGGACCTTACTGGGGTTTTACTTTTTAGTTAGGGTAAGAATCCCCTATATCCCCCGAAAGCATAAGTGTAGCCAGCCTTGGGCTCAGGGTGGGGCAGCAGTCAGCCTAAAGGTATTTTTTTGTGAAAAAAGTGATGATGAATCAAATTTAAGATAAAATGTCTTTCAAGAAGAAACAAGCTCTTCATGCCATGCAATGTTGGGCTACACTACAGTTTTGTATACAGTTAGTCGTGGGTAAATATTTATGTATAGTGTAAACTGCAGTTAAAACAGACCTATGTTGTTAAAAAAATCTACGCAGCTCCGTCACAGCGTGCGCAGCTGTGGAAATAATTAACATCGTCAGCAGCCTTTGACCGTCCACATCTGAACATAGGCCTTTTTTTTATTTAACGCCGGGAAATGCGCTTAGGCATCCCGCAGGGAAGTGGATTTCCCCAGGCGGGTATGTAGGACTCGCTGCGCTCGAAAGCTGGTAAGTGGACGCAGCTCTACAAACTGAAACCCGGCGAGTGCCACTGCCGCCTTTGGTGAGGGGCCCGGACTACAAGATGCCCCGCACCACAGAACAACCTCTCCTAACGTCGGGACTGTACAATAAGGCGAGGTTCCCGTCCTCGCTCCTTGCCCCCTCTTCTTATAAGAGGGGTACAAAGAGCCCCCTCGGCTTAATTCGCGCAAGGTGCCGAGCTCACACCAGGCTACTGAGCCCCACCGCCACGACAAGGCTTGAACTATAGTGGGGAGATGAACATAGGCCTTGGCGTCTTGCTCAATGAACGCCAAGACGACTTTTGAATCTTATCGTCCCATCGGCCATCCATAACGGATGGTTGATTAGACGTTGAAAACCTTAAATCCGTTACAACTGAAATAACAAAGGATATGTATAATTTTACACCGCCACGTATTTTTTAAAAAGGGCGTACTAAATTTGCTAAAAGTGTCAATCATATTTTTTATCATCATCTTATACTAATATAGATATATAGATAAAAAGTTTGTTTGTTTGAACACGTTAATCTCAGGTCTGATTTGAATGATTATTTCAAAGATATGTGCATTTTGTTTGTTTGAAAGCGCTAATCTCAGGAACTGCTGGTCGGATTTGAATAATTGTTTCAGCTTAGGATCATCCTTTTACAATACCGCTGTAAGTCTTAGTTAACGAAGATGCGGACAGCTGCAGCTACATTATTATAAGTGCCCAGTTTTGAAGCATAGCTGCATAAAGTATATATACAAGGAGTCCGAACGGTAATGGCTTTTATATAGTATTCATGTACACAATAATAAACCCAGTTCTTAGTTTTCTTTTCTGCTCCTAGCTGCGCTAGAACTTAGGACCGATGCTATTGTAGCAGACGAACTAGTGTCACAATACTTCGCGCGTAAGGATTTAAACGAGTACTTCTTGGAAAATGGCGCGCTCTACCGGCATAAATTATGTCCTCTAAATTGAGACCAACCGTTCAACATTACGTTCTGCTCCTTGTATCTGCCGTGCTCCTTAGGATTTCCCGACCAACGAAGTATTAGATAATATAAAGAATCCGAACGATATGAGCATTTACATACACAATAATAAACTCAGATCTTAGTTCTTTTCTTTGCCATTGGCTGCGCTAGAATCGTCTACGTACCGATGCTATTGTAGCGGACCAATCAGCGCCATAATACTTCTCGCGTAGAGATTGAAACGAGTACTTATTATAAAAAAAACGTGCTCTACCGCAAAATTTCTGTCATCTTAATTGCGACCATTCGTTCAACTCAACATTACGTTCGGTCTCCTTCGTGTCCTGACATTTCTCTATAATACAGAGTGACAGACGTAATACAGAATAGACAACATGGCCCTTGGTCTTAGCCTGTTACAAAAGAAAAAAAGAAAGCACGTATTAAAAATAAACATTAAGAATAATGTAACCACAACTTTATAGAAATAATTTAAAATATATTGAGTGATAATAAAACTTAATTATTAATTTAATATGTCTATAAATCTCCCCGCCCTTCAGTTCGAAAAGTAACATATCGTTCGTGTATTTAAGTAAGTACTAAGTACGCCGCTTTATCACTAAAATTATGCACAATATTTTTAATACTTTTACACATATTACAGCTGTACATTTGGTTTAACTCTTATGTAATATGTTTCTATGTTTATGGAAATTGCATGCTCAATTGTTTTTTTCATAACCAGGTATAAATAATTCTCATACACAATTCATATATTATGCTAAAAATAGAAAATAACTTAGTATCATTTTTGGCTTACATCGAATGATCATTGATCCGTGCTTGGTTGGATTAGAAAATCTAGTAAAAATATTTTCTACTATTTTTCTTTGGGTGTCTGATATAAAGGCTTCATCTTAAAGTTCTTTTTTTAAACATTTAAAATGTTTGGCTTTTTTTTTCAACTTAATCACCTAATTAATAAAGCCGATCTTGTAGGCTATGTAGAATATTTTGTTTAAATAACTAACTAATAAAATAATAAGATATTGAAAACTATGCAATGTATACTGTATGTATTATATGCAATGTATACTGTTGCACATTAAAATATATTTATTCTTTTTCAGATTTGCCTTATATATGAAATCAAGGGGTTGTTCATATTTGAGTACATTTTCTTGACAGAAAGATATTACTTTTTAGTCAACAAATGTTTGTATAATATAACCAGTAATACCTCATTAACTACATTAATGAATGGGTTTATTGCTGTTCACTGTGGTAAGTTAAATTAATTTAAACTAACATTATCATTAGCCTTGGTCCAACTTTCAAAAACTAAATCTTTTTTTAAATATAAGTGAATCCAAAAAAAGAGCACTAAAGCAGCAGTACAAGTATAAATCTTGATTTATTTCTATATTTATAGGTGCAGGCTTCCACAGTGACACATTCAAAAGAGATTACCAAAAAACATGTTATGCAGCATGCAGAAAAGCTGGAGAAAGTCTTTCACAAGGTGGAAATGCTGTGGATGCTGTAGAAAAAGCTATAATAGGTTTGTCAAAAGTGTTATTTTTATAATGATTTCATCATCAGTCTGTGACAGTCCACTGTTGTATATATAGGCCTCTTTCAAGGCATGGGACTTTTCTCTATTGAGACTTGAACTTTGAACACCCAGTTTTTTTGAAGTCCCTGCTGCGATTTAACAACAGTGTCGTCTGCAAATTGTAGGTGTGAGATGTATTGGCCATTTATATTATTGATGCCTTGGCTAGTCCAGTCAAATGTCTTGAAAACATCTTCCAGTGCATTGGTGAACTGTTTCGGAGATATGATGTCTCCCTGACTCACACCGCTTTAAAGCTGGATTGTTTTTGTCTGAGTTCCTTGGATTGGGACGGACATCAATCAACTTCTTAGCGCATCAATATACCGGCAGATGACATTGCTGCAGGGATTTCATAACAGCCATGGTTTTAATAGAATATAATATGATATATTAAAATTTTGAGTTATTAAGGTTATCATTTCCTGACTCCTGTACTTCTATATACAAAACATAAGTCATGCCATAAAGTTCATAACATTTTCTTTTTATTTTATACCTATTTCGGTTTTATTTAAATAGTGCTTATAATTTTTATTTCTTATAAATCTCATAAATTATTTTTGCTACAATCTATCGTGGACATTTCGTGGGTGGTAATTATATTTACAGAATTTGTTAAATTTTTTCATAGTTTCATATTGTTTCATTTATTCAATGAGACAGTATTCTGTGAATATGATATCAACGATTAATAGTTTCATTATAGTGAAGGAAATTTTGTTTGCTAAAGCTAAAAGAATATTCAAATGTATTGCTTCATTATTTCAGAGCTAGAAAACAGCCCGCTTACCAATGCTGGCTATGGATCTAATTTGAGTTGGAATGGCATAGTCGAATGTGACGCCTCAATTATGAATGGTCAAACGTTACATTTTGGAGCCTGTGGTGCAGTTTCGAACGTATGGAACCCAATAACATTAGCCAAACAACTATGCATGAAACAATGTGAAAGTCTTTCCTTGGGACGTGTTCCCCCATGCATACTCACAGGACAAGGTGCCAAAAGTTGGGCTGAGAGAATGGGCTTGCAAATAGTTGATGAAAATAAAATGATATCAGCCAAGGCATTTCGTAACTATAAACACTCTAAGCGAAAGTTAAAACGATACTCTCTGCAGAATGATCTTAAATTTAGTCCCTTAGACACTGTTGGGGCCATATGTGTAGATTCTAATGGAATTGTGGCGGCAGGAGCGAGTTCTGGCGGAGTATCACTAAAACATGAAGGCAGAGTGGGTCAAGCTGCCTCATTTGGCAGCGGTGTTTGGGCAGTTATGAGCAGAGATGGTACCAAGCCCTCAGTTGCCTCTTGTACTTCAGGCTGTGGAGAGCATCTCATTAGGACGCAATTGGCCAAAAATACTGCTGAAAGTTTATTAGAACCGTCCCCAATATTGGCTCTCGATAAATGTCTGCAGGACAATTTTTTAAAGTCACCTTTCTTATGGGATGTATCTGAAAGATTAGGAGGCAGCTTAGGCTTGGTTTTCAATTCTGATGTGGGTGAGGGAGAACTGCTATGGGGCCATACAACAACAACTATGTGTATTGGCTACATGTCTACAGAACGCGCTAAACCTAAGGTAAGGTTTTTTAAATTATTGCAATTTTTATGTTGTGTTCAGAAATAATGAATGTCTGTTGTTTTAGTGTGTTATATCTTACCTGCCGCAAAGAGTTGACTCAGGCCAAAAAGCTGTAGTATCAGGATTACCATTTAGCATATCTATGACACCATGTCCAGTATTACAATGGGATGTGAAGACTGACTTTGCAAATGGATCTCTTTAATTTAAGTACGAAGAAATAAAATGATATATATTTAAGAAAAACATTGTTTAAGAGAAGAATGTGGCTGATGGATTCCTATTATTTCCCAGAAAATATGAGAATAGAACCCAATGATTTCAAATTAACATGGTTATTTTCATTACTTAAACCATTTAAGATGGGGCATTTAAAAAACGTGATAAATATTCCGTTTTAAATAGCTTAAAGAACCCAATGAGTTATTCAGGCAGACACACTGGAAGCACAAACAGAATCCCAGTAATATTTTATATGTTAATGTTGGTCCTAATCAGTACCAAATATTTAAAATAAAATATGTAATTAATACTCAAGGTTTTCATTTTTAGAATTATATCAAATAAAGCACCTAAACAAATTATGAAAAAATATATATCATTGCTTTACTCTTATAAGTAATACTTTTTTACTGGATTTTTTTCACACTTCATTTATTAAAACTATATTTTGCGGTAACGAGAATTTTTATAAACTAGAAAGGCCTCTTTTTCTTGGGAGTGAAACAAGTGAATTAAAAACAAAACAATGTATCGATTTTTTATTCTGAAAATGTGCTAAGACAAATTAATTCGGTGAGAGGCATGTATTAAGTACATAAATATATAACAATAGAAAATTATAAAGTGTACTTATAATTTATAATCTAACAATTGAATTAAGCACAGCACCAAATCTTAGTACCAATTAATTTTAAACATCTAACTATTGTCGGTGCGTTTTATTAATTTTAAAGTGAAAGACAATGTGCTAAGCTTGATACATAGAAATAGTACATTGTATTTTGCCAGTTATTTATCAGGTATCGCTTAAAACTAATAGAGAACTTGTCAACATTAATCAACTTATTGAGTATATCAAAAAAAATATATTTATAAAATGTGCGGGGTACAATTTACGCAAAGCCCAAAAACTTATGTGAAAAAACTACATCAGTGGTCAAAATGCTATACAAACTACAACTCAGATTAGGAGAAGCGCGTGATGAAGGCGGGCTATGGACGTATCTCTGTTATGTGCTTAATTATATCTATATGGTACTATTTAGTAATGCATTTATTTGACGACCTCCGTGGCGCAGTAGTTAGCGCGTTGGCGCACAAGCCGGAGGTAGCGGGTTCGAATCTCGCCAGGGAACAAAAAAAAAAGTTTATTTGTTCCTGGGTCATGGATGTGTATTAAATATGTCTATTATATAATAAAAATCTTAAATATAAGTATTAATATAAAAAGTATTAAATATATGTATTTTCGTTGTCTGGTACCCGTAACACAAGTCTCTTCGAGTACTTAGCACGGGACCAGATTGACGTAGTGTAAAAAGCGTCCATAGATATTATTATCACTTATTATTATTATTTATATAGTTTTTGTGAAAGTGTTGATCAATGCTCACAAGTCCTTCGCTAAACATTGTGTTTTATTTACGCCAGTGATTTCTAGACAATGTGGCAAAATCATTTGAAAATAATCCTGGAAAACTGCCTTTTGGTTATTTTCCAAATTTATTAAAATGAATATCCAAATAATTTCTTATGTATACGTATTTATACGAAATTTATAAAACATAATTCCTGAAACGTTTATATACATAGGTCATTTAATATTTTGTAGTAGGTACTGTAACATAATTATCAATATATCTAGTATGTATAGGTATCAACGAACATTTATGCGGATACAGTAGTAATGTGAGCCATAAAAATCCTTAAAAACTTGTCACTGACGTTTCAATTCAACCAATCGGTGATATGTGTACTGTACGTTCCTTTGGCAAATCATCCATCAATTGCCACCGGTCCGTCAATAGAAGCTCAGAACTCGCGCATCGTCGCAGCACAAATTTGTAGGATTTTGTTTTCACACAAAACACAACATTACCGCTCTATTCGGGTTATCGCTCTATGATATAGGAATATCGTGTCTCACGTAAAATTATTCAAATAAACTTTGTAGTCTCATCATACGGCTTTAAAAAACTAAATGTATATGGTAGTCAGTCAAATTATTGTAAAAACAAAAACCTATTTATAATAAATAAAAATTGTACGAAACAAAAAATCACTTGTTTTGTCAGATAATTCTTAAATAAAATCACAAATAATTTTGTACTCAAAATAATTAAGGTCACACAATTAATATTCCATACTAATTCAATCACACAAATTAATTATGGGGTTTATAAAAAAGTATAAAGCCACTCTATATACTATAATCTTTAAATTTTAACTACATTCAATATTTTCGTTGTTAAAATAAAATTATTTTGTAAATTTTCCTAAAATAAACTTTTTTTTTTTGGAAAGTTCTAGTGATGTCTACATGTAACGGAAGGAATTATTACAAATAATCCTTATATCCAGACTAAAGTAAACTAGCTGCAATAAATTTATACCTATTACATGTTTAGAAGTTTGGTTATTTAAATTTCATCTGAAATCTTCTTCTGAAATTCTTTGAATTTGGGAAGCCTATAATTGTTATTTAGAAAATAAATTTATTATCACGATAAATCGGAACAACTCATTAGACAGCCTAAACAATAAATCCTCAACACTCTGGGAAGTAATGATTTTGTCGGTTTAACACATATTTATACTTAACATCACTTAAACAACAATGTAGAGTATAAAATTAATATTTTCTTTAATTATTAGTAATACCAATATAATAAACGAAGAGAGACAAGATTTACCTTGGTAAGAACAGAATCAAAATCTACGAAGCACCATTTTTCGAATTATCTCTTAAAATGACATTAACATGTGTGCCTATGGCAACACCAGTAACAAACGGGCAACAACCATTTGAATAGGAATCATTTCATAAATTGTAGGTGTATATTTGTAAAGTCCTTTCTTGATAGTGATTTGCAGAATCTGCCTTTGTGTTGATTGTTTCATAAAACCAAAATAAAATAGTACTTATTACTTACAAGACTAACTATTTTGCCCTTGTTCCGCGTTAATTCTGAATTGATGTTAAATATTTTTAGAATTTGTGAGATGAAAATTTCTTACCTATTTATAAACGCATTATACAACCAATATGATATTTAGGCAAGGCAGTATTACATGAAAATTATCTTATGCATTGGCACAACATAATATTTTGCTTTTACTTATAGTATAGTCTTCATATGATAAAAGATTCTTCATATTATAACTATACCAAACTAAACTAGGGTGGAAGAACCATGTAAGTCCTTATCACAAAAATATAAAAAAATACAAAAAAGTAAATATCCATATACCCAGTATAAATATTATTTGTGAATTCGCGTCTAAGCTACACTATCATGTTAGAGAGACGCATTTCTGAATACATACACACAAAAGAGAAAATATAAAAGTAGAGAGTTCAATAGAATGCTGAACATAAATGCCATATTAATACTGTTAAAATATCATATCATAAGGTAAGTTTCACTAACGATATGAAATACAATCACACTTTTTTAATTCGAATAACATTCGATATTCAAGGCATTCTTCAGTCTATATCTATCCTACGTCTAATGAAAATATTTAAAACTAGTTATTTGAGTAGCGTGTCCTATAAAATTAATTATTAAACTTTACAACCAAAGTTTAGCTAAATTATACGCAACCATATTCATACCAGATGGCTGTTTCTTTTGAATTCTCTGGCTTCTCGGTTCTACTTGAGGCACGTCTGGAGTTGTCATCCTGATTTTGAGTATCTTCCACGGCTCTCGGTTCGTTCATTGATCTCGGCTCAGTGAAGGAGCGATCATTACTCTGACATGCGCCGTCTCCGATGACTGTGGATATTCTGTTGTAAACCAAGTATGTGGGATTCTCTTTGATTGGCGTGCTTTGAGGTTTGGTATTGAGATTTACCTCTGAGTTGTCGTCCGCCAAATAAACGGTCCTCCTTGTTCCGGCGGTGCCAAACACGGGAGATGGCGTTGACGATGCTGTAACGTAAGGTAGTTAAATTATAAAATCGACTCGTATAAGATTTTAGTTTCATTAATATAGTTTACTATTTTTTTTATTTAGTCAGACTGATTCACCCACTAATTTCCCAACAAGACTTTGTACATAGTAATCTAAGTGGTTTTCAATTATAAATATATTTCTACTTAAGTAACTTTTACGCGGCGCTTCTAGCTTCTTTTTGCATAAAAATGTATGTGATTGTCTCCACTCTCCATTACAACCCACGGATACGTTATGCATTTATTTATATATTAAATTTAATTATTTATAAATTTTGTAAGTAAATGAATTGACAGAAATTTACTTACCCGCAGCTCTGTTTGCATCGTCTAATCCTTGGAAACTATTTCTGTGCGAAGGTGGGACTACCTTGTGCGGCCGTCTTCTTAATGACGCCCTTATCAAAGCGTCGTCTCCCCCACCGCTATGAATCGACGCAGCGGATAGTCTCCTAACAAAATTACCCTCTGTTGTAACCCTCGGCTCTACTAATGAAGTAGTCATGTCCGCATTATCACACTTCTTTATTATAGAATCATCAAATTTTCTGCTAAAACTGGAGTCTAAGCTATTATGCGGCGATTCTACACTAGGGTTAGAAGATCCCTGTTCTTGATCGGAGGTTCTAGAAAGTTTTTCTATATCGTGACTGCCGGGATCCGATTCTCCCGATTCAGAGCCGGCTAGTGTTAATTGAGATTTGGAACGGCTTGCATCTTCAATCCTCTTGTGGGTTCTACTAGGTACCTTATTTATTAGGTCAGTACCCGCCTTCCTTACTCTCTTAACAAAAGACGCGCCGAAGCCTCTACGTTTTGTTGTACAATTATCTAGCTTTTTATAGTGCTCCATAATTTTCTCTTCTAACTTCTCTTTCTGGCGACATAAAGCGTTAACTCTATCGGCAAACATTTTCTCTTCTTCGTGATAATGTTGTTTGTCTTTTAGAGAATGCGCTAATAATTCGTGATATTGAGTTAGAAGCTGAGACACATGATCCATTAAAGATCTTCTGTCTGCGTCTAAGCTTTTATTCATTTGTATTAACATTTCACAATGCTGGTTAGTTTTACTTATTTCTAATTCCATACTTGTGATTACTTCAGATTTTGTATTCACATCTCCAGATATTTCCGTATTCTTTAATTTCAACTGTGAAACTTCACTCCGAAGGTTTCTGTACTCCTCTTGCATATTTCTATACTCATTTTTAAGGCGATCACTAGCAGTGAAAAGATTTCTAAAATCTTCTTTTAATTTGGAGTGTTCAGCTCTAAGATTTGTTAAATTTCTAGATTCGATTTTCAAATTTTCTCTTTCTAATTCAAAATCTGCTGCTTTCTTCTTGTAAATAGTTAGCTCTTCTTTTAGTTCTCTGTTTTCTATTTTTAAATCGCGAACAACAATTTTAACTGGTTCTTTTTCACTAAGTAGCATTTCATACTCGGAATTTAATTGTTCATGTAAAGTTTGTAAAGCAACTTGATCCCGTAAGAGATTGTCTTGTTTATCTTTCAAAACTTCGAGTTGTTTAATAATTTCCTCCTTTTCAGCCGCCAATTGGCTATTTGCCAATTGCAAAGTCATTTGTTGGGATATTAATGAACCGTTCTGAGAGTTTAAAGTTGCTACATTTACTTGTAATTTTGCATTTTCAGCTTGTGAACTATCTAATGAAGCTTGAAGCGCTGCTAAATCAGCTGTAAGCTGTTCTACTTGAGGATTTATTTCATTTACATCTGCTTCGGATTTAGTTTTGCTTTCACAATTACAAGGAACAGACTTGAATATGTTTGCTTTTGAAGCTATATCTAAGATGAGTGCTTCATGTTCAGAGTTGATCATTATTTTTTCTATTAATTCGTCAACATTTATCTCCTTACATAATATGTCCGATGTATTAAGACCTAATTTTTCCATACAATTCCGTAATTTATCAAAATTTACTTTTTCAGATATCAAATCTCTCTGAAGTGTTTGAATTGTTTCAGTGTCAACTTTCCTATGGGTTTTCAATTCTTGTGTCTTCTGTTCTAAATCCTGAAGTCGAGCACTCAACGTTTGATTAATTTCTATTTGTCTTGTCAATCTTTCAATTTCCTTATTTTTAAGCTCAATGTCTGTAGTTATTGTATCTAAAAGAACATCCTTTTCTTCTACAGCTTCTTTAAGTTTATAAACTTCTCGTTGTAAATTATGCGACTCTTTTTCACTGTAAGTTAATTTCGTTTTTAGTTCTTCAGTTTCTATAATAAGCCGTGTAACTTTTTCGGCTTCTGGTTTAACTGTATTTAGCTCTTTTGTCTTTGAATCTAAAGATTTTTCAAGATCATCAGCTCGTCGTTGTATGGAATCACATAACATTTGAATCCTCTGTTTATCTTTGGTTAATGATTGCAAATGTCTTTCAAATTCTTGAAGTTTATTTTTTTCAGAATCTCTGTCAATAGATTGTCTGTCTAAAAGAGCTTTTTGACTGTCCAAGGAATCTTGTAACTTCCTGTTTTCCTCCAAAGCATTTTTGAAAACTTCTTCTAATTCTGAATTTTGTTGTTTAAACCTGTTACAGTTTTCTTGCAGCTGTTCACATTTGAGCGTTAATTTTTTCTTTTCCTTTTCTAACTCTAAAACTTTATCACTGCTTTCCAGTATGGATTGTTCACGAAGGCTGTCTATGGTAGAAAGAAGTCTTTTGTTTTCTAACTCCAACTTCAAAGCTCTCGCTTGCGCATTACTTGTAAGCTGCTCTGATAAACTATTTTCGCCTGACTCTAAAGTGCTTTCTCCTTCATTATCTGTATCCAAGTTACTATTGTTGCTTTCGCTTAAAACGGATCTAGTTATATACTGTAGATGATTATTTTCCTCAATTAATTCTTGAATTTTTTGTTGATCTGCATCTCGTTCCTGAAAAAAAGAAACAACTTAATAGTTGGAACTGTTTCTTAAGCAAGCCTTTCACACAAGCAATGTCAAATTAAAATATTTACCAAAGCTATATCATTAGCCTCTCTTTTTAATTTGATCATAGCAGCCTCTAGAGTTAAACATTGTTCAGCCCTTTTTCGAACCCTTTGTAACTGTTCTTCTAAAGCGTCTCTTGTTTCCATGAGAGCTTTGTTATCCTCGCGTAATTCTGTTACTCGTGTCTTGTAGTATTCTGCATCAGTCAAACGATCACGGTAGCGCTGTATTTCTTGTTCTAATCTATAAATGAAAAATATATATATCTTAGTAAAAACAAGAAATGCATTTCCTCTATTCCCTTTGTTACTTTCTTTCACGATTTAATAATAAATTTTCTTAAATGGTAACAACCATAGACATATCCAGAAAAAAACATACCTGTCGCATCGATCCGCCTTCTCCCGAAGGGCATCTAGTTCGTCTCGATAACCAGCCGATTTCCTTGCTTCACTAAACCATTCTTGGCTATCAGCACGCAACTTTGTCAATACTGATTTCGTGTGTTCTAACTCTTCGCGACATTCTGATAACTGTTCCGATTTTTCTTCTCTAAAAAATAATAATTATTATAAAAATTAATAGCTGTATTTTTAATAATCTTTTTCAAGTGGGCAAACTGCAGCCGTTTCGACTGGTGGCGAGTATATACCCTCGTCCCTCACCTTTAAAGACCTGCAACATCAAATAAATAATAGAAGAAATTGCTATGCAAGCAATAGTGCCTTTGTGTACATAAATGTCTTTGACATAACTTTGTGACAGTTATTATGTACTTTTGTTTGTGTGTGCAATACAGTATAATTCATTCATTCATTCAAACTGTGAGGTGACCTGACTAAATAAGCATGTAAGTTTAGACATAAATCCGAGTGGCACTTTTTGGGAAGCACTTGCGGCACAGAAATCTCACTAAAGAAGTGTGTTCAATATAAAAAGAAAGCAGTCCAACATTGGGAGCGGCTATGCTATAAATATGGACTTACAATTCCTGTCTCTGTTTTCTTAAACGTGCCTTCCAATCAGCTAGCTCTACAGCTAGATGTTGACTTTCACCATTATTCTGATTAACACTCTGTGATGACCTATTGTTAGTATTCTTAGTGTCATTTTCATTTTCACATAATCCCTCATTAAGAACAAGCGATGCCCAATTCTGTAGATAGTGATCTCTTTCCTTAGCGAGTCTTCTCATATGATTGAATAGGGTGGGTGATTGAAAAAGGTCTATTGCGTCAGCTGTCAGTACGACAGTCTGCATGTCTGTAACCTGAAGAAAAAAAAGTAAAATATATTTTAGTCAAAGTTTTAAACTTACAAGTCATGAAAAGATGTTGTTTTTTTTCAATATGCATATGCACTTGTGCCGCATGACTGTCTAGGTGGTACGACCATCCGACAAGACGACCGGCACAAGTGCGTGTTCTCCGAGAAATGGATTTGCGGTATTTCGGAGGGAAGAAATGGGCATATATTTTAATTATTGACCTGAAACTCGCCATGTTACGATATATACTCAGGATAAGCAAAGCAAGACTCGTCTGGTTTATTTCCTGGTAAACTCCTTTATGTTAATGGATGGCACTAACCACATGTCACCAAATAGTTTGTTCTATCCAACTAACTTGGAAATTTACGACTCAAAATAACCTAATGAGAGTTAGCGAATTTTCCACATCCGTAAAAGGAGTTTTTAATGCTCACTGGTCGAAGATGTTCATTACCAGTGAGCCATCGTCGTTCACGTAAAATATAAGTAGAGAAACATTCAATATCAGAAAAGTTTTCATCTTCTTTAGTAGAAGCTGATAATTTAGATCAACGATAGATGCTAAAGACTATGTATAATCATAAAGAAATAATAATATTATTGGATCACATACCACTAGTACAAATACAAACATTTCAATTGTCTATAAGATGGTCTAAACAACCTAACAACAGGTTATGAATAGAGAGTATTTTTTAGATTGTTTAGAAGAATACCAATATAAAAAATACTAATATTATAAATGTTGATTGTAAGAATGTCTGTTTGTAACTCTTTCAAAAAAATACTGAATGGATTTTGATGAAACTTTACAATGATATAATTTACACAACAGAATACGGTATTTATATATAACATACTACCTATATAATATCCATGGCAATTTTAAAGGGGTAATGTGAAAGTAGTAAATGAGTACTTATTAACATTACATAATATAAAGCCAAATCCTTCACCGCGTCTGTTTGTCCGCCTATCAATACGCCGTAAACTCAAAATTTCTAAATTCGTTCTCATTCTATTTTTAGCATAATAGTAATTCCTGAGGGGGGTTATACCTAGTACATAAAATTTAGGCCGCAAGGGATCTTACTTTATAAACGCTGCCTTATTTTATTATTATTTTTTCCTTTAGAGACTTTAGAGATTACAAAAATATTAAGTACATATAAAGTGTCTGTCCACTGCAAAATACCCAATATTATCAACATCATACTACTCATGTACCCATGTACATTCACAGCACAACAAGCATGCCACCAGTTAAATGTTGTTTTGTTAAAAGTGTAAATACAGAAAGTGTGTAAAATAAATATATAAAGTACATAGCTGTGAATATCTGTATAAAGTAATAATGAGAAAGATAAAATAGCATGAGAAAATCACAAGGTTCTTTAATAGAAAATTACATAACAGTTTATGTAAAAATGTTAACTGTGGTGATCATTTTGGCTCTCATGTTATTTTGCTAAGGCTGTATTGTATAAATTTTGTAATTAAGACTTAAATTAATGTGTAACCTGTGATGTAACTTGTTTTTGTTAAGATTTTATTGAAGTTTTGTCATGTAAAAATTTAAAATGTGGAATAATTAGTATTCATAAAATTATGACATTGTATGATCCTTACTAAAGTCAAAAAATGAAACTGTGTAGCATATTATAATATTTCAGGAAAATATTAACAGGTTTAGTTAGCACTACAATTTCTTTGTATGTTTTTAAAATCTGGGTATTTGTGTTGTGCAATGTTTCTTTAAGACCTTTTTACTCTAATTATTCATTATATTTCCTAATCATTTTATCAAATAAAAGTTATCCATTGAATAAAAATTAGACATTGAAAGCAGTGGCAGTCTGTATATTATACAATACATTATTACATAAAGAGAGATCTCACAATGATAAAAATTTGGGGAGTAAATTTGTGTTTGTGTACTCTATATAAATATAAATAAATCATCAAAATATAATATATTGCAGGCCAGTTCCAGGTACCTAACCTACTTGGTTATGTTCAAGGGTGATGTTGGCTACATACCATGAGGCAGCATGTCTGGCAGTTTGCCTATCCAACTAACATATAAAAACAGAAAAAAAATTTACTTCAAAAATGGTGGTAAAAACTTACCCTGTTAATAATAGAGTTGCTTATATAACAACTTACTATTTATTTGTTATTATCATATATACATATATACTTATTGAATACTTATTATTTCAAATTAAATATTGTATATAAGAAACATGTTAACTCTAAACCATAACTCTTTAACTCTTTGTAGTGTATGTGCAAGGGACCTAGGATAGGGGTAAGATAAGACCCCTATATGGAAAAATGTATGACTGCATTGTTCAGTTTAAAGCATGAAACATTTCAATATAAAAGTAAACATTTTATAACCATTACATATGCATTGAATCTTAATTTCTAAGCCTATTAGTAACAACACAATACCAAACTTACATACCTGTTTAATACATTCAACGATATTATGCTGTAAATCTACATCAAGCTCTTTAATTCTAGTGATGAAAAGCTCTTTGTTTGGACACTGCACTGCCGCCCCTAGCAGTAATAATGTCAAAAGTTTCATGTTTTCTAAACCTTCACGAGACTCAGGTGCTTTGCCTAAACAAATACATTCTGGAACAACAAGCAATGTCATCCCCAGTTCTTCATCAAATAAGGCTTTTACATTCTTAACTATTGCATCAAAATTTTTAATTCTCCCTAGAATTAAAGCTTGGTCTTCGAGGCCCGATAGTTTAGTTGTATGGAAAGATGGCTCTGGGTCAATTTGTAAGTAGACATGATGTAAAATATCTCCATTAAAAAGGGAAGAATACTCTTTGATACTTTCTGGGTCTGGTAGACATGATTTAAGCTGAAAGAAAAAAATCGGAAATTTTAATATATTTCATCTTCTATCCCTGTTAAATACATATTTTCAATACATTTTTCTTTTTCTTAAAGTATTCATGGAAAGAACCTATGCATTACCTAATCATTTATTTTAATTGAATACATTTATTTTACTCAGCCACAACTATAAGCTCAAAATTTTGGTAAAACTTAATCATACATTCATACATAAAAAATAGCACACATAATAACAAAGCTTTGAATAAATTCTACATTATACACTCCATTGTTCTATCAGCTACATGACATAAAAAATATACACGCATTTTGTACTTAATAATATATCAAGTTCAATCAAACGGAACGTCTGGTTAAATTTATCTCACGCTTCGTTCTTGTATAGATCGCTGATCACTCACCCACGAAACTAAAGGTCCGCTTAAGAATTCTTCGATTTCTGCAGCGGATGCAGCCATTCTCAACTAAGGTAGAGTTAAACAAAAACTAATTCTCGTATTCTGGTGACATAACATGGCAATTAAGAGAGCTTTTATAATAACACGTTTAGATAATTTAGTAAACATCTGCAACTCAATACAAAGACACTCGTAATAAAGTGCAAACACCGTAACACGACTTGACACTTGACAGTTGCTTGACAATTGTGTCATATTATGTTTTGTTTTTTTTCTGTTCCTTATTTTATTAGTCTACAATAATTATTATTGTATCACTGTACTCTGTGATATGGAGAAATAGTGTTTTTTGGTAAATGTATCATACGTTTTTCGGTTATTTTCATATTACAAACCAACACTCAAATTTTATTTCCCTATCTAAATTATTTAAAAGTCGTGAGTCGAGTCGTTATATCCCGTCAAGTCGTCACTCCGCACTCGTCACTCGTGAATCGTGAATCGATTTCATCGTAATACTAACGTTAGTTTTACATACTCTTTGGTAATACCATTAATGTCATCAATGTCAACACGCAACTGTCAATCCGGTTAAAGATTATTTTGTTTTAAATATTTTAATTAAGAACTAGAAATTTTATATTTTATTAATCACTGTTAACCTTAGTACGTACCTGATTTGCATTAATTTATTTAACAACATATCGTATAACGGCACCAAGTACATACACAGTAAAAAATAGGTTAGCTTTGCAATGTTATTCTGATTGAATGTAAAATTAAACATATTTAAGATACTACTGAAATGTTTGCCAAATCCAATAAAGTTCAATTCCAAGAAAATCAATTAGATGATTATGTGCTTGAGGTAAATATATAAAGTCTCAATTACTCAATTTAATAAACAAATCATGAAATGTAAATAACATTTATTACAGAATTCTGTGCTCAAAAGTAAACTACAAAGCAAAGTTGATGCTTTATCAATTATGGGCAAAGAACTAGACAAATGCAGCATGGAACGAGATAGATATAGACTCCTTGTTGAACAATTGCAATGCAAAAAAGCTCCTCATGAAGTACAAAATAATTTTAGTAGATTTACTCCTACAAATACAATTAGTGGAAGTGAAATGTTGGCTAAAATTAAAGATCAAAATAATACACTAAAACTGGAGGTAACCTTGCTTAGATATAATATTATTAAGTTAAATTCACTGCTAACATTTGTGATTCTTATAGATTATGAATTATTGCATGTATAACAATAAATGGAATTAAATTAAAAATATATGAACTAATGATATCTTTTTAAGATTGAGTCATTAAAAAGCAAGCTAGATGAGGCAAATGGAGATATAACAGCATTGAGAAAGCAGTTGCAAAATTATAATATTTTTGATGGCTACAATGTGGGCAAAATATTCTGTGCAGAGTCTCCATGTAATAGCAAAGAATTTGAAATGTTAGTTCAAGATTTGGAGAGAATTCAAAAAAAGGTAATTGTGAATCAATATAAATTATATTTAAAAATGTCCAGTTTGAAACCATTAACAATATCAATTTTGACTGATATTGGTTATCTTCACTCCTTGTTTTCATTCTGTATCAATTCATTTTAAATTTAAATATCATGAATTTTGTGCAATGATTAATATTACGTATTTTTAACAGTATAAGCAAATTCAGTCAGATTATAGAGCAACTTTAGATGAAAAGGAAGAGTTAGTGTCAGACCGTGATTACTACAAAAACAAAGTGCAGCGTTTGAATCAGCAAATAAATTACATACTCTCAAATAGAATGAAAAAGCAAGCAGATATTAATGAGAGTAGTGATTCAAATAATACCATCAACATGCCCAAACCTATTGTAGACATAGATGCATTAGTGGCAGAAAATAAATATCTCAATGAAAGACTAACACAACTGCAGGTGGAGAAAGAAATTGTTAAAAGAAATTTAACAAAATACAAAGTGAGTAGAGTATTACATTATTAATTGAATAATTATTATTGTTATAATTATCACTACATATTTATCTGCTGTGAACATGTTAATTCCCACTTGCAATAAACTAGAATTAACTTGCATCCATCAATCCACAGGGAAAAAATATAATACACTTAAAATATTCAGCACAATAAAAAAAAACCATATAGTTATTTGCTCAAATTTAATATTACTATAGGAATGTTTTGGAAAATGTGATTTACATTGTATAGTTAAAATATTTTTGTTTGACATGGTCTTATTTCTTTTTCATTTTGATAATATCCCTAAATATAATATAAAATTACATGACATACATATTTTATATTTCTTCATTAGAGTGTTATGTTGTAGACTTTATTAGACAACAGAGGAAAAGGCAATGCAATGAATTTAAAGAAAGGATTTGCGGATGTAATGACACAAAAACAAGGTATTCAAATTTTACTAATTTAAATACTTTGACATACTTTAGAGTTTAGCTGACTAATATTTCACATTAATGCATAGTCATAAAATTATATGAATGTATTCTTATTTCTACCATTTTGTTAGTTATAACCTTAACATTTTTCCCCACTACAGTAAGAGAGTATTTGGATATTAATTCCAAAACAGGTCTAAAAAGAACTTCAGCAGCAGAGTTAAAATCACTATGTCTTGGTTTAATTGAGGCACTGAATGACAAATCTATAGCATTGCAACATCAGAGAAAAACAAATCAGTAAGTATGTTTACATTTCTCAATCAAATATCCTTCAATAGGGATTATGTACTGGGTCAATGAGAAATTGTGTGTCCATTTACTTCTTTTTAAGAAAATAATTATATAGGATTTTAAGTTACGTGTTTATTTTCATCAATTAAATTAATCTGCTTTTTATCATAACATTTTATATTTTTAGGATTCTAGCAAGCAGAATCACAGAACTTGAGAAAACGTTAGAAAGTTGGAGCAATGGTCAAAAATGTATACCAATATTTCCATCACAAATGCTTATAGAGGACATTTTAAATGATGCAAGCTCTATAAAATCTGACGAGTTTAAGGAGAAAAATGAAAAAGAAGTAACTAAGAATGACCAAGATATTACTAACTTGGATAGTGAAAATGAAGATATACGAGATAAACAATATTGTTTTGGTGAAAATAAATATGGAACAGATAATAGCTATCAAAGAAATATTTTGATATCAAAGACCATTTTACCATTTGAGCTAGAGGAATTGGTGAAAGAAGCCCTTGCAGAGTTGAAATCGGAACAGTAAAGGATAAAAAAAAAATAGTCCACATACTTCCAATTTCAAATTTCTATTATAATGTTTGCTAAAATACCAAAGAAAGATTGTTTAAATGTAATTAAGATATGCATTTTGTCTAGTCATAATATTATGTTAAATCGTGAATTTATTATTTTAAGTGTGAATAAAATATTATGCAACATTATCATTTGAGAAGACATAAGAAATGTATTTGGCACACTTTCTAATACATGCCAAATTAATACTTGAACTCTAGTCACAACTGAATTTTAATAAGGTACAATCCAAAGAAACCAGTGTAAACATTTTTAGTCATTTTAAGGGTCTAATATATACTTTTATTATTTTTAACAAATAAAATGTAATTTTACATTCCATATCTTATGTTACCAGAATAAATAAAACGCTATTTAACATTCAGTCTTGGTTTATTTTAATAAAAATATAACATCTCTATGGTAAATTTGTTAACCTGCAACAGGCTCAGAAAAAGTTACACCTAAACAATACATTATCACTAGGGTAACTTACAAAATCATTATAATTTGTCATTACATAAATATAACTCTATATCAGATACTATAAAATCACTAACTAAAGTTGTTTTTAATGCTGGATGTAAGTATTAACAACTGCATAATATTAGAACTACATGTTCAAAATGTATTTTTATATTTTTTTTATCATTTAATTACTGACTAGTGTTTAAACTGACATAAAAATTAAAAAGTAACTTTAAATTCTAATAGTAACATAAAAATCGATGACCTATCTTTCCAGACGGTTTACATTTTACTTTTTACTTGCAATGTATCATTAGTTGGTGACATTTT
This sequence comes from Lycaena phlaeas, assembly GCA_905333005.2. NCBI lineage: Eukaryota > Metazoa > Arthropoda > Insecta > Lepidoptera > Lycaenidae > Lycaena > Lycaena phlaeas. The sequence goes on from HG995176.1 coordinate 7,021,606, forward strand.
TTAATATAATTTCATAATAAAGAAGTAGTTTTTATGCTATGTTACGTCGTAAAACGCGTTGTTACATTTATGACATTTCCAAAGCCACTGGACTCGAAAGGATGATAATACGTAGATCAAAGTTATTGCATTACATGATATTGCATATCACTTGCTGAGAGACTACAAGTAGTTTAAATATATATAGGGAATAAATATAACAATGAATAATGTCTTCAATCTTTCCATTTATCCGACTTACATAATTTTATGTGTTTACATACTTTTAGCACTCTTATTGCTTAGATACGTAATATAAGTTTGGCACTCTAGGTGCATTTGTTGTAGTGCACACACATTGTGTTGTATGTACAGGAGTTTATAACAGTATTTGGTATGTAGTTTAACCATTTAACTGCTTACGTCGGATTTGTCCGACAAATATTTTCGGGTCCCTTTCGCTTGCGTCGTATATCTCCGACTGAAAACCACGACTCGTTTAGTTTGATTTTTTATTTATTAAGCTGTTTCCCATCAAAAACGACATTTTTAGTTTCACAGCGCCGGGCGCTGGGGGCACGACAGTTTGAAGTCGGGCGGTTAAGAGGTTAGATGTAGTTGTTGGTGTAGTGTACGTGCACTCGTTAACGCATGTGTAGTGCACGTCTATCCGTTGGCCTTAGCCCACTGTTGTGTAGTGGTGCAGCAGCGCGGCGGAGTGTCTGTGCAGCGCGGCGGCGTCGCTAGCGGCGCGCGCGCCCGCCCCGGCCGCCCGCACCATGCGCGCCAGCAGCGCTGCGTGCGCGCGCTCCGAGTACCGCTCGTGCGCCTCCAGCCCCTCCTGCAGCTTGAGGATGAGGCTGTCGTAGTTCTTGCGGACTACCTCCAGGATCTACATCGAATTGAAACATTTATTTGGCTTGTCATGTATAGCATACTTTGTAAAAATAGTTATTAATACATATTGACAGCATGAGATCCTCCCATAAATAATTATATTGCTAGTTATGGAACTAGAACTATACTGAGTCATTTATAAAACACCAACAACCTATACTTCAGTCAAATTCGATGTTATATTAGAAATTTCGAAAGAGATGCAGTAAAAAAAAAAGTTATTTTTACAATATTGTACTGTAGTTTGCTTAGACTTTTTGCTGGACCGGTCGCACTGGACAACTATTGGAGAGGCCTACATTCAGCAGTGAACAGCTATGGGCTGAGATGATAATGATGATGATTTTTCTTAGTCATTTATTCAGAATCAATTTTTCATGCGTTATCACTTTATTTAGCTATTTTATAAACAATCATTTAATAAAAATGTGTTTTATCCCTGCTGTCAAAACATTGGTTGCTGACCAATCTTTGCACTGTGGATCGAGTTGATAACATTCAAGCAGAAAGTTAAATTAATATATATTTTTAAAATAAAATCTAACAAATGACCAAAAGTAAAAACCAAAAATTATTGTTTATTATGTTTTATACCTAGTAGCTGATGTGAGGTAGTCTGTCTTTCAAATAACCTTGTATATATCATAATTTTGCAATGTTGATCATTGATAGCAATTTACGTATTTTGATTTAACGTGATTGCCGATTGGTCGAATGAGGGTATCTTTACGTAATGGACATACATTAAGGTTTCATCCTTGTATTTATAATCTTTCCAGTAATATTTAGTGTCAACAAAATAACAGTACTTACTTGATCTTCGGTAGGAGTGGATAGATTATGGAACGCAAGCCAGGCTTCGATCTTGGGAGAGAAGTGTTGTATGATGGCCCGCACATTCACCAGACTGTTGGCCAGTCTCAGGGCATCGGCCTTGAACTCGCTGTCACCCGTCGAGTATCGGAGCGCTGCAAAGAACATTGTTGTTTAAATATTTTCGGATAATATAAATACGTATGTAGACTACAAGTCTATTAAAAACGCGAAAGTTTGTAAGTATGAATGTTTGTTACTCTTTCACTTAAAAGCTACTGATTGGATTTTCATGAAACTTTTCAATGATATAGCTCAGAATCAGCATCAAAATAACATATAGGCTATAATTTATCACCATACTGCCACGAGAATGAGAAGTACGCGGGTGAAACCGCGGGGCGCTGCTAGTTCTTTATATCCAATGTATCCAGCAATGATAAATATGACATACCCATGTAGAACAAGTTGTCGAAAACTTGATGCATCCTGATGAGCTCGTAGTACAGCTGGTCGTAGGAGGCCGGCGTCGGCAGGAACGTGTCGCCGAACGTGATGAACAAGTTGAAAATGTTCACCACCTGAAAATTGAGGAATTGCTTCTAATCCTTTAAATCCATACTAATATTATAAATGGGAAAGTGTGTTTGTTCGCTTGTTTCACGGCAAAACAGAGCAATGAATTGGTGTGATTTTTTAAGTGGAGGTAGTTGAACGGATGTAGAGTGACATTGGCTACTTTTTGTCTCTTACTAACCCCGCACTTTCCTAATTTGGGGGGGTGGAAGTTTGTATGGAGCAATCCGCAGTTTTCAAGGTAGAAAGCTATAAATTTGTAGGCGGACTAATCGTGACTATAAAAAAAATCGTTATTAGCATTTTTCTTTGGGAAATCCGGCCATAGCCTCTTAAAAGATGGGGGATTTTTTTATGGGACTTTTGCAGTTTTCAAGGTAGGAAGTTAAAAATCGGTACACAGATTCTTTGTCATCGACGAAAAATATTTATCTGTTTAATTTTTTTTTGGTAACATACTCAAAGCCCCTAAAAGAGAGGATGGAAATTTGTGCGAGACTCTCCGCAAAATTAGTATATTATAGAACCTCTATAGTAAAAAACGAATAATAAAATAATTTAACTAAAACCTTATACAGTACCCTGAATTTAACGCTAGCACCGCGCTCCGTGTGTTACTGACCTGCTGCGCCATGGTGAAGACGTTGTGTCTCCGCAGCAGCGAGCTCTCGTTGGCGACGAGGAAGCGCAGCAGGGCTATGAGCGCGGCCCACAGCGGGCGCCAGTCGCGCGCCAGCCGCACGCGCGCCCGCTTCTGGTAGCCAAGCAGCCGCAGCAGCACGCCCGCGCACAGCGTGTACAGCTCGCCCGGGAACCGCTTCAGCAAGTGGCACATCGTGAACTCCACCAGCAGGTCTGGACAACAAGTTAAATATTCATCATTTCGTTTTTACTTAATATTTATATAGGTACTGACAGTATATGGATATTAATTAGGATGAATACGAACGTGATAGAAGTTGGTTTCACCAATCAAAGAAAATTATATTCACAAAAAAAAAAAATACATAACTAACAAAACATAGACAAATGTAAGTAATGCATTGTTGGACTTAGAATATGGTCACCCTATTGTATTATCACGTGCACTTTGCGCGCTAAATTAAGACAGACGTTAGTTATAGGTATAAAATAATCGTGCGAACGGGGCCTTTGGTATGGCTCGCGCTGAAAGGTCGGCGTATTTGATGCATCGTATTTTACCTTTATCATAATACTGTGTCTACTTTAATTCAATTGTGAAGGATAATTTTGAAAATAATTAAAACCCCACTTGTGATATATTTTTGGAACGAGGATCGTTAGCTCTATATGGTACTTGAATATGTCCGTTCTTCAAAAAATCACACAGTATAGGTATTAGTACTAAGTACACACCGATCAATGTAGAGGCGAGCGGCTGCGATGGGGGCTCCTCGGGCACTATTTTCCGATGTCGCATCGGCAGCCTGTACAACTGGACCTGAACAAACACACAACAATAAAATATTTTAATGAAAAAATCTTTTTTTTTCATAAGAAATAAAAAAAAATAAAGAAATAAAATAATAATTTTTAAAAGAATCACAAACTGCCCGGAAACATAAATTATTATATTATATCTAAACATTGGTATTATGAATTAAATCAATCCTGACATAAAAATTTTAATTGACAAAAGATATTCCCACAAAGTGTAATTTTAATTGGCATAGAACTAGAAATTATTTATTTTTTCAAATTTTAGTTTTGTTTTTAGATTCGACGTAACTATCAACCTTTTTCTGTCCAATTTAGGACAAAGGCATCTTTAAAAAATGCCATAACTCAGAACCATCGCCCGATGTAATTTGGTCAGTCGGCTGGTCAAGTGGTTAATCCAGTGGACACTTTACAAAGAGGTCACGGGCCACCCACGGGGAATATATATACATGTCTGCACCGGGTCATGGAAAAGTATCGTTGTATTTATATAACTTTAATAAATATTATTCCGAACCTAGTTCCCATAGCACAACTTCTTACGAGCTTACCACGGGACTAGGTTAGCGTAGTGTGATTGTTGCATGATATTTATTATTTATTGTTAACTAGCAGCGCCCCGCGGTTTCGCCCGCGTACTTCCCGTTCCCGTGGGAGTACGGTGATAAATTAAATGTGTTATTCTAATGTATAAGCTATATATTATTGTAAAGTTTCCTTAAAATTCATTCAGTAGTTTTTACGTGCAAGAGTAACATCCATCCATCCATCCATCCATCTGTATAATATTAGTAGGATTGTGTAGGTAAGTGTGGTGTTAATATAACCTTGAAGGTGAGGTTCTGGTCGTGCATGATGGAGTTGGCGAACTGCTCCTCGACGATGCACGTGAGCGTGATGAAGCACAGGCTGCACTTGTTGATGCTCGCCTCCGTGCGCGTGTCCGCCATCACTATCGAACTACAAACAACATATCAGGAACACCATTGCTTTTACATAATGAGCCTTATCTTAAAGGTTATATGGCTCAAAATATACTCTAATGTGAAGATCTCTTTAGGGGAGTGATTCCCAAAGTGGTCCAGGTGGAACCCTAGGGGTGCACGGAAGACTCGAAAGGGGTCTACGATGAGCGTGACATAAAATGGGGGTCCACTATCATCCATGAAAATTAAGAAAATCTTCACTATCGAAACCAATTTGGTTTGAGCAAACCAATGAGCCATTCAACCAAGAAGACTCATGGTGGCTTGACTTCTCCTATCAATATTGTTTATTATAATGAAATATCTTGAAACGAGCAAAAAAAAAAAAGGTCAGCGAGGGGTCCGATGCCGGAAAGTTTGAAAGGGGTCTATGAAGCAAAAAGTTTGGGAAACACTGCTTTAGGGTAAGGATTTTCTACCGGAAGGTACGATGCGTTGTGCCGCGCTCCCTTCTCGATCCTGCTTATTAGTAGAGGGCATGACAGGCAGTAATGCATCTCAGAGTAGGTAACAAGTGGCTGAGCTATTTTCAGGCGTCGGAACTTTTGTCATAGGCGACGCTAACCCCCTACCATAAGGTGGCTCGCCAGTCGCCTGCCAATTTGTTTGTCCAAGTAACAAAAAAGAATAAGACTAAAATTGGAAGTCAATCATTTAATGATTGACAGACCTAAGGCCCTATGATTATTATTAGAACCACAGATTCATAAATAAAGACAGATGGAGTATGCCGAACACGCGAGTGACGCCACCAAAGCGAGCGCATTCAAAAGCGCTCTCAAGTGCTTGACAAAGCGTCGTACTCTAAATGTTTATTAGATTGTGTTCGCTTTGGTGCCGTCACTCGCGTGTTTGGCATGCTCCATCTGTTTTTATTTATAAATTTGTGATGAGAACAATATAAAAATTATATGCAGTATATTTTGTTACTGCTATAGCAACAAAATATACGGCAAACATAATACATTTTATTATAATTATATAATAAAAAAACAAGTAAATCAATTTTAAGTATTATAGTCTGTTAATAATACTCAACATTATTAATATAACATAGACTAATATAATCTGTTGTTCAACTCACCAATATTGAAAGAAAGTGACTAATAAGTTTGTCGGTTGCTCGTTGTCTAGCGCCTGTATCTGGGCCAGGTTGGGAGGATTCTGTAAATAAAACATTTCTGTTTAACACGACTTGCCCGCGAACAAGAGCTAGCCCATCTTACTTTATACATCAACGATATAATATTTACTATTGTTTAGGTGAATTTTATCCATTAAGGCCAGTATATTCGGGCGTTTTATGCATTGAGCGCTGTCGGCCTCCCCGCACGGCGACTTACGAATAGTCTGCCAACAAATGAACTTTCTTGAACCCGGCGTGAACTTATTGTCCGTCCTAGTATAATTTTAAACGTATGGCAACTTACTAGGTTTTTTTTTTACTTTAGTTTATTTCATAAGAATTACATTATATAAAGAGCGTTTTATGGTTTTGTTATCGATCCTGAACACACATGATCATTTTCTATTTTAATAATTACTAAGTTTTTGTATTAAAATGGATACGTTACGAGAGTATTTAATCTTGAACATAAATACATATTTCCCGTCGCAGACTTTCTGAAGGCATATTTAGGATACTGTTATTGCTTTCATATTTTCATTTTCATATTCATACCGTATTTGTGTCAATAACTTTCAAATTATTGCATTATAATTGCCAATTTTTAAAGTATTAAATTGATATAGTATAATATCCCTAAGAGATAGACATATGCCATCGCGGACTTTTTTATAGACCTTTTTAAGATACACAATTCCACCATACATTATTTTGTTATATCTTAATGGGTTAGGCAGCGTTTTCGTTGAAAACTCCCAGACGGCCTATTTTTTTCCGACACGTCCAACAATTATTGTTATATTTTAGCCAAAGCTTATAAAATTTTAATAAATTATATACAAAAACCTTCCTCTTGAATTGTCCTATCTATTAAAAAACCGCATTAAAATCGGTTGCGTAGTTTTGAAGATTTAAGCGTACAAACGGATACAGAGACGGAGAAAGCGACTTTGTTTCGTAATATGTTTAAATGGATATAGCATGATATTGCTAAGAGATAGACATATGCCATCGTGGACTTTTTTGTAGACCTATTTAAGCTACACAATTCCACCATACATTATTTTGCTGTATCTCAAACGGTTTAGGCAGCGTTTTCGTTGAAAACTCCCAGGCGGCCTATTTTTTTCCGACACGTCCAACAATTATTGTTATATTTTAGCCAAGGCTTATAAAATTTTAATAAATTATATACAAAAACCTTCCTCTTGAATTGTCCTATCTATTAAAAAACCTCATTAAAATCCGTTGCGTAGTTTTGAAGATTTAAGCGTACAAACGGGTACAGGGACGGAGAAAGCGACTTTGTTTCATAATATGTTTAAATGGATATAGCATGATATTGCTAAGAGATAGACATATGCCATCGTGGACTTTTTTGTAGACCTATTTAAGCTACACCATTCCACCATACATTTTTTTGTTGTATCTCAAATGCTTCAGGCAGCGTTTTCGTTGAAAACTCCCAGGCGGCCTATTTTTTTCCGACACGTCCAACAATTATTGTTATATTTTAGCCAAGGCTTATAAAATTTTAATAAATTATATACAAAAACCTTCATCTTGAATTGTCCTATCTATTAAAAAACCGCATCAAAATCCGTTGCGTAGTTTTGAAGATTTAAGCGTACAAACGGATACAGGCACGGAGAAAGCGACTTTGTTTCATAATATGTTTAAATGGATATAGCATGATCGCTAAGAGATAGACATATGCCATCGCGGACTTTTTTGTAGACCTATTTAAGCTACACAATTCCACCATACATTATTTTGTTGTATCTCAAAGGGTTTAGGCAGCGTTTTCGTTGAAAACTCCCAGGCGGCCTATTTTTTTCCGACACGTCCAACAATTATTGTTATATCTTAGCCAATGCTAATGATATTTTAATAAATTATATACAAAAACCTTACTCTTGAATTGTTCTATCTATTAAAAAAACCGCATCAAAATCCGTTGCGTAGTTTTGAAGATTTAAGCGTACAAACGGATACAGTGACGGAGAAAGCGACTTTGTTTCGTAAAATGTTTAAATGGATATAGCATGATATTGCTAAGAGATAGACATATGCCATCGTGGACTTTTTTGTAGACCTATTTAAGCTACACAATTCCACCATACATTTTTTGTTGTATCTCAAATGGTTTAGGCAGCGTTTTCGTTGAAAACTCCCAGGCGGCCTATTTTTTTCCGACACGTCCAACAATTATTGTTATATCTTAGCCAATATATATAAAAACTTAATAAATTATACACAAAAACCTTCCTCCTAAATTGTCCTATCTATTTAAAAAAACCGCATCTAAATCCGTTGCGTAGTTTTAAAGATTTAAGCGTACAAACGGTTACAGGGACGGAGAAAGCGACTTTGTTTTATAGTAGTAGTAGTAGCTAACATGCGTACCCGGGATATTCTTCTGTGCATTGTTAATAATAATAATAAAATCTATGGACGCTTTTTACACCACGTCAATCTAGTCCCGTGGTAAGTACTCGAAGAGACTTGTGTTATGGGTACCAAACAACCGAAATACAATATATTTAATACGTTTTATATTAATACTTATATTTAAGATTTTTATTATATAATACACATATTTAATACACAACCATGACCCAGGAACACAGAAACTTTTTTGTTCCCTGGCGGGATTCGAACCCGCGACCTCCGGCTTGAACGCCAACGCGCTAACCATTGAGCCACAGAGGTCATATTACAAATCACACACACAAATCATTGTAAACGAAATAAGTGTTAATATCACCTCAATCACCATTCATCACCACCACCACCACCATCATTATTCTCGTCCGCGTCATCACCACCATCATTGTAATCATCAACTTCATCATCATCACTATTACAATTTACACCCCCCCTCCCCCACCACCACCACCACCATCATTATTCTCGTCAGCGTCATCACCACCATCATTATAATGATCAACGTCATCATCACTATTACAATTTACACCCCCCTCCCCCACCACCACCACCACCACCATCATTATTCTCGTCAGCGTCATCACCACCATCATTATAATGATCAACGTCATCATCACTATTACAATTTACACCCCCCTCCCCCAGCACCACCACCACCACCACCACCATCATTATTCTCGTCAGCGTCATCACCACCATCATTATAATGATCAACGTCATCATCACTATTACAATTTACACCCCCCTCCCCCACCACCACCACCACCACCATCATTATTCTCGTCAGCGTCATCACCACCATCATTATAATGATCAACGTCATCATCACTATTACAATTTACACCCCCCTCCCTCATCACCACCACCACCATCATTATTCTCGTCAGCGTCATCACCACCATCATTGTAATCATCAACTTCATCATCATCACTATTACAATTTACACCCCCCTCCCACACCACCACCACCACCATCATCATCACCACCACCACAATCACCGCGATCATCATCATTACCACCATTTAGAACTTAAAATTAATATTTTTATAATAAAGATGCGAGAAGCAAGGGATCGGCCGTCTTGGCGTTCATTGAGGGAGGCCTATGTTCAGCAGTTGATGGATAAAGGCTGATGATGATGATGATGAATTAGTAACATTAAATCGATATTAAAATAAAAATGAGGAAAAAAACACGCTGATGATCCTGATTACGACAAAAATGAGAAAAAAATATTAAAACTAAATATTGTTCAAATTTTTATTTTTATTTCCTATGTACACTATCATATCAGGCACCGGCTTATATATTCCACACGTTGTTTTAACGATCTATAGCGGAGGGGAGCCGCCAGGCAGCAGCGAAACATAGGTCCTACTTTGTTAACGCCTCGCAGGCAACTAAATTGAGGCCGCGCTGGGGGCTAGACAAGTTTTTCACATTATTTAATTTTAAGAAAAATAAAAACATTTATTTTAAAAAGTAAGATCAGAATAAAATTTTAAATGTTATTACCTATTTTTTCATATAAATTTTGTAACTTAAAATCTCACATTCTTCAATTACAACTAGAAAAATAATCAAAAACATCTTGTGTTTGTGATTTTTTTTTATCGAGGCAAGTTACAATGATCGTGTTTTGAATAGGTTAATAAAAAAGAATGTATACTAAACTACAACATATATTTTTAACGAATCAAAAAAACCAACATTACTATGTTTACGACTTAAACAAAAACAGGCGCTTTGGGATATACTGGCCTTAAACAACTTTTACAGACGTTTCGCTGTGCGATGGCTAGACCTACCACGACAATGTTTGCTGTAAAGTATCCGAAATGTCGGGCATGTAGGAATCTTAATAAGCCATGATAAAATCCTCAAAAGTTATTTCATTATAATGATAGATTTTTCTAAAGAAACATACTGATTAGTTTCACTGAGATTTGTCTCAACGGTTCACCTCGGTAGGATTGATAATAATAATCATTTGTGAATGGGAATTCATGAATTTGTGAAATTTGTGAGTATAACAGTAGCCGATACAGTGCGTGAGCTATTATACAAATTGTTATGGTACTACTTCGGAACATACTTTGATTCGGGTTGGCCAGTACGCCGCCCTAAGAGGTATGAGTTTTTTTTTCAGGGACCGCTGCGCGTAAAAAAAAATATATGCTATCAATGATAATATGCTCCCACTGTGTTTAGTTAACTCCTAAAACTATGCACAAATACATCAAAAATTTACTCTGATTTCACTCAGATGTCATGGGGGCAAGCTGTTACTTGGGTTATGGCAGATAGGCATTTAAAATACTGTTATTCAGCTGAATCCAGTTAGAATGGAAGAAAGACTAGGAGATGATGACCTGGTGTGGTGGTAACGTGGCTGGCGGGCTGGGCGGCGCGGAGGACGCTGCGGCGGAGGACGAGTGCGCCAAGGTCGTCATGAAGTTGCGGTTGAGGTGCGCCGCCTCGTACAGCGCCAGCAGCATGCCCTCTTCACCACCACTGCCAAAATTAAATGTAATCATTATTTTAATATGAATTTTTAGTCGTAAACTTAACGGATCAAAAAGCGGTTTCGGTTTCGACCAGTATGGCCCATGAAGTCTAGTTTGGGTTTTAATTTCAGTATCGATCAAAATATGGCGGAAACTTTTAGCCGCGGCGAAAGTAGTGTTCGTAAACGAATGATGATAAATGATAAACGTTCGCATCACTCCTGCTCGCCCGCCGGCGCCACGTAAGTATTTCATTAATCTTGACAATATCGTGAATAAAATAATTAAACTATGTAACGCGCGGATCGATGGCGATCGGCAGGTAGAGCGAGACGGAGCGAGGTGGCGAGCGGCGCGTCACCCCGCGCCGCCTCGGGCGCATGCAATTAGTGAGTCCCAGGGTGTATAATAGATAACACGCGTCGATCACCCTTGCGTTGTCCGCCATATTGTAATCGTAATTTTATTGTATCGTATGTGTAATCATAATAACTGTGTGCATAATTGTTGTCACTGAATAAAGACTTTAAACACTGAAGAGTTTGTTTATAGTGACGCCCAACTAGTGGCTTCGAATTCAAAGATTAAACGGTGTAACTGCCGCGATAAATACGCGCCATACAACTGCTTTTCGCGCCATGCCGAAAACGCGGTCCACGCGCGTGGCCGATGAACATCGGCAAGCTGGCGATTTGATGAGTGACGACGCAAGCGACCCTGATATCTGCGACGACACCACGATGGAGCCGCGCAGTCGCGACGCCTCCGCCCCCGCTAACCCTGGCGCTGCCGGCGCATCCACGAGTTTGGACACCGAGAGGCTCTTGGCGAATGTCATGCAGTCCTTCGCCAGAATGCAAGCGGAAACTAACAGAACCCTGGCTGAAACCCTGAGGTCACTCTCCGACAATAGCCCTTGGAACCCTGCGGCTTCCCCATCAACCAACCTCCCGCCCGTCGGAGCTGGCGCTGCTGCTGCTGCGGCCGCCGCCGGATGTGGAAACTTCGGCAAGTGTACGGCGAGGTTTGATGGAAGTTCACGAGACGCAGAAGTGCTGGAAGCGTTTTTAGATGCCATAACTATCTACAAGGAGTGCAACAACGTGAGCGACGAGCATGCACTACGCGGCCTTCCGATGCTGCTAGAGGGGGACGCCGCCGTTTGGTGGCGCGGAGCCCGCGCCGGCGCCATCCACTGGACGGATGCCGTGGCGCGCCTGCGTTCCATGTATGGGACACCGCAACCAGCTTACAAGATTTTACGTGAAATCTTCTCCAACGAACAAAAAGACTCCGAAAGAGGTGATGTGTTTATGTGTAAAGTGCGGTCGTTATTGGCAAGGTTGCCTTACGTTGTGCCTGTGTGTATGCAGATAGACATAATTTATGGACTATTAAACCGACGCGTAAGAAAGCGTTTACATAGAGACGATGTTAGTGATAATGTAGATTTATTCGTAGATAAGGTTAGAAGTGTCGAAGACACGGTAGCGGAGGTTCAAGTATTGTCAAATAGTACCTATTCCGCTATTGGCGCGAGCGCGCCAAATTTCGAACCGAAGTCGTGCCGACGAAGGTCGACCGACCGTAGCGTTACCACCGGTCCGAGCGTTACTACCGGTGCACAACTCACTTCTGACTCGAACGAGAATTTTAAACGCGATAAGCGCGTTCGTTGTTCATATTGTAAGTTTTATGGGCATGTTGTTACAGATTGTCGTAATTTACAAAATAAAAAGATTAAGACGGATACTGTAAGTTCGAATATTAGTGTAGGTAATAATAATCAGATACGTTGCTATGGATGCGGCCAACCGGGCGTAGTGAGATCTAGATGTGAGACATGCCTTAGTAAAAATGTACCTTCGAAGTCTTCGGATTTTAATATTGTAATCGACACCACAACCAAGGTCGAGGGAACCCGCGCGCCATGCGCGACGAGTGTTACCACTTTATCACACCCGATGATTTCCGTTGCCGTCGCGAACAGGGTAGGTGTAGCAATAGTTGACACTGGGGCTACGTGTAGTATTGCTAGTCCCATGTTATACGATATTTTACATTCGAGTGGGGTACAATTTTGCGAGTCTGAACGCGTCATCGGCCTTGCGGACGGCACTAGACAGTTGAAGGTAGTCTTGACCGCCACGGTGCCTGTATCGTTAGAGGGTAAGGAAGTAGCGACCGAGTTTGTAGTGTTCCCCGGCGAAAACACTCGAACTCTTTTAGGGCGAGATTTTATTAGTAAGGCCGGCCTAGTACTAGACTTAGCCCAAGAGTCATGGTATTTCTCAGACGGCCCCGATATTATATTTCCATTTGTTCGATCTTTTGTTTTGAACAGTGCTGACCTGATGCGAGTCGACATCTCCGAGGTGACCTTGCGTGATGATGAAGGGACGAAGCTGCCGCCAGAGCACAGGAACACCCTTAATGCATTTCTATGCCGTAGGGCGGCCCAGTTTGCTACCGAAGGGCCCCCTACTGACTTCGCCACGCACAAGATCAAGGTTAGTGAGAACCAAGAACCTATCGCCTCGCCACCATATAGGTTGTCGCCCTCTAAGAAGGAAGCTTTGGAAAGTGAGCTGCAGGACCTGATCAGCGCTGACGTGATAGAAGAGTGCGAGTCCCCGTGGGCTTCCAATGTTGTCCTGGTGAAGAAGAAGAATGGCGGTTTCAGGCTCTGTGTCGATTACCGCAAACTTAACGCGGTTACAGAACCTGATCGCTATCCCCTCCCCAGAATAGAGGACATCCCCCACGCTGCGAAAACCTCCAGGTTTATGACGTCACTCGATTTAAAATCTAGTTACTTCCAGGTGAGTGTACATCCCGACCATAGAGACATCACTGCGTTTACGACTCCACTGGGCACCTTCAGATTTAAGCGCATGCCCATGGGTCTCCGTAACTCCGGTGCAACGTTCCAGCGGCTGATCGATCGGTTCAAGTCCAACTTGCCAGGTACAACATTGGTTGCATATTTAGATGATTTACTGGTCTTAACGGACACCTTCGAGAAGCACCTCGCTGACCTGGAGGCCGTGTTTGACCGCCTGGACATGTTTAACCTGCGATTGAACCGTGCGAAGAGCCAGTTCGCGAGAGACTCAGTTAAGTTCCTAGGTCACGTCATCGTACCCGGCGGCATACACGTGGATCCAGACAAGACAGCTGCTATAGATAATATGCCGGTTCCTCAAAACGTGAAACATCTGAAGTGTTTTCTGCAGACATCGAGCTGGTTTAGACGCTTCATCCCAAATTATGCTGAGATAAGCAAGCCGCTTACATCTTTGCTGAAGAAGGTGAGTGTATGGAAGTGGGGTCCCGAACAGCAAAGCGCCTTTGAAACCATCAAGTCCCTTTTAGTTTCGGCGCCGATCCTGCGTCAGGCCGACGAATCAAAGGCGTTCATCATCAGAACTGACAGCAGTGGATATGCTCTTGGGGCAGCTCTACTCCAGGGGGAGGGTGTGGACGAACGTCCGGTGGAATATGCGAGTCGCCTCCTTACTGCGGCAGAGCGGAATTACAACACGACTGAACGGGAAGCTTTAGCTGTCGTATGGGCAGTGTCCAAGTTCCGTGGGTACATTGATGGTGGAGAAGTGATTGTAAGGTCCGATCACCAACCTCTTAGGTGGCTCATGAGCCTGAAGTCACCGAGTGGTCGACTGGCTAGATGGGCTCTGAGCCTACAAGAGTACAACTTGAAAATTGAGTACACACCGGGTAAGTCCAATGTCATTGCAGATACCTTATCGCGCCCCGCCTGTACTGAGGGCGCCGATTGCGACTTATGCTTCACATCTATCGACCTACCTTCTCGCAATCCCAAGGACGTACGTGAAAACCAAATTAAGGATGCTGATTTATGCAAAATTATCGAAGCCATGGAATCCGACGATCCCTTTAGGGGGAGAGTATGGGCAGATAAGGGGTATGTGTTGGCGGACGGTGTGCTGTATCGCTACGGCCCAGAAAATGAAGACGACGATAGCGCATGCTTAGTGGTGCCAAAGCATGAGCGCGAGAGTGTGCTGGTTGAGTACCACGACGCCCCTACGGCTGGTCACTTTGGCGTAGAGAGGACGCTGCAGCACATCGTCGGTAAGTATTATTGGCCCGGCATGAGGTCCTACGTGGCCGAGTATATTAAGAATTGCGCGGCATGCCAGCGATATAAGGTGGACACGCGAAAACCGGCTGGACTGCTGCAGATGCCTGCCACGTCGCGTAGATTCGAAGTCATCGCGGTCGACTTGTTCGGCCCGTTGCCGGAAACTATGGCCGGCAACAAGTGGATCCTCGTAGTGGAGGACAGGTGCACCAGGTGGGTAGAGTTGTT
Organism: Lycaena phlaeas; assembly: GCA_905333005.2. NCBI lineage: Eukaryota > Metazoa > Arthropoda > Insecta > Lepidoptera > Lycaenidae > Lycaena > Lycaena phlaeas. The sequence continues at coordinate 7,036,754 of HG995176.1, forward strand.
TGCTCTAGCGTCTGCTACCAGCGATGAGTGTGCTAAGGTACTCGTTAACGAAGTTTTCCTGCGCTACGGCGTCCCCAGGAGACTCGTTAGCGATAATGGCGTGCAGTTCATCAGCGAGGTGATGCAACAAACTTGCCACGTCCTAGGCATCAAGCAAGCGCTGACGTCATATTATCATCCAGAGTCCAACCCCGTCGAACGCAAGAACCGGGATCTCAAGCCGCAATTAGCGATTCTGGTAGGTAAAGACCACCAAACCTGGGACGTGCATCTGGCAGCGATCCGTTTCGCCATGAATTCTTCACTTACGGTAAGCACGGGTTATTCACCCGCATACTTAAACTTTGGGCGCGAGATGCGCGCGCCCGCCGACGTGTTGTCTGATTTGCGAACGATCGCCGAAAATGAGAACATCGCCGTGTCCATAACCCCGTTCCTTAAGAAGTTGCCCATAGTGTTGCTTGACGCAAGAGACGTCTGTGAGAAGGCCCAGGCGATTCAAAAGGTATATGCCGATGAAAATCGCCGTCCTGCACCCGACTATAGGGTAGGCGATTATGTGCTGTTAAAGACCCAAGGCCCTAATGATACGAGTAAAGGACAAACTCCTAAATTCATACCCCGTCGTGATGGGCCTTACCGCATCCGGGAGGTCATAGGGGCCGTGACCTACGAGTTAGAACGTATTAGCGACGGTGTCCCCTTGGGCAAGTACCATGTCTCTTTGCTGACTCCGTTCGTTGGTCGTATCCAAGCTCCGGTACAAGAAAAACGTAGGAGGGGGAGGCCGCGGAAGGCTAACCCGACTCCGAGGGCGTAACGTCTGGGTTAGAGGGGGAGGATGTAACGCGCGGATCGATGGCGATCGGCAGGTAGAGCGAGACGGAGCGAGGTGGCGAGCGGCGCGTCACCCCGCGCCGCCTCGGGCGCATGCAATTAGTGAGTCCCAGGGTGTATAATAGATAACACGCGTCGATCACCCTTGCGTTGTCCGCCATATTGTAATCGTAATTTTATTGTATCGTATGTGTAATCATAATAACTGTGTGCATAATTGTTGTCACTGAATAAAGACTTTAAACACTGAAGAGTTTGTTTATAACTATTAAATTAACACGCAAAAGATGATGCAGACTTTCACTAACAAGACTCGTCCTCGAAATTCTATACATCGATTCATGCTATTTTGATTAAAATAAATTACGTACAGAACTATTTAACTGGACAAAAACAACCAAACCAAACCAAAATCTTATCACACAATAGCAATTTTAACAGTGGCGTAGCATGCCTTGGCGGGGCCTCGTATAAAAATTTGTTTGGGGCCCCGTGGCTCGGGGGCTCCGTAAAATTGATATGGCTGTTACCGCGGTAGTAGCTACCGCCCCTGAATTTTAAAGACATTTATGCAAGTTTCGGATTTAGTCTAGGTCGAAACTGAGAACAAGGCCGAAGTTCAGTTGCGGTTGCAAAATCTGTTTCGGTCTGATTATAAATATTATAATTTAAAGAGTCAAGCAATCTTTAAATTATAACATTGATCATTCATTGATTAAAATAATCAAATTTTAATAGATAAAGTAATAAGCAATATTCCTTACCCGTTTCTTTGACCCCTCACAACCTGTTGTGTGTCATCATTGCTCAAGAAAATACCTCCGACCATGCTCGTAATAGAAGACAGCCAACCCCCTCCACTGCCTTGCATTCCTCCAAATGTGGACATCACAAAATCATTTAGAGCTGCAGTTATCACTTGACCGTATCTAAAATAAAAGTATACAAAGAATCATAAAACGACATAAGGGTATTGTTTTCTTACGTTTACGCAAATTTAACTCATTACAATTAAATAACTTTTACGGATTTTATTGCAGTTTACTTTCTCATGTTACACCCCAATATTGACATATCTTATAGGGTAGTTTCGAATAACTTTGTAACAGTAGGATGTTTGACACCTCAGTCCTCCCATGACCATGGTTGCTGTAAAGTATCCAAAACGTCGGAAATAAGGATAAAAAATATTTCATATAATATATAACATTACAAATATTATTTTTACAACAGAAGCCCGCCAAAACATCAGTAGCATAATCAAATAAAAAATCTAGCTACTATAGCTCTGGGAAGATTCTATTCATTAATCACTGTTTATTTTAATCATTTATTTCATTATATATATATGAAAAAAAGCTTTACCCATTTAATGCTAGTTCATCATCAAGTATTGAAAGTTTGACAATGTAAGGATTAGCCGATTCCTGTTTCTTATAGTTCACCAAGAACATTAGCAGTAAAACAACATCATAGCCTAAAACATATCAAAGTTATTGCAGTACATACACATGATTTTATTTAATTAACTGAGTCCTGACTGAAGTTTACAAAAATGACATTGACAAAATGTTATTAATTTTAAATATATAAAAAGTTGAATACATATTATATAATTATAAGCCATTTTGTAGTGGCAGCCATCTTGGATTTGAAATTTTTCATAGCTGGCTGGATGGCTAGATTAGATTAGCTAGATATAGTAGTAGAATGCTATACAGGATTCTACTATTCTAGCCATAATTATTAACCATTTTTAGGAAGTTGTGAAAAAAAGAGAAAAGGCCACCAGTTTGCAGCAGCAGCCATGCTGTAGCAATTTCCAACAAACATATGAATGCACATGCATGTGCTCACACACACATGTGTGTGTGTGTGTGTGTGTGTGTGTGTGTGTGTGTGTGTGTGTGTGTGTGTGTGTGTGTGTCATGTCAAACTTAAATTACCCCATTGTTATTGTCAGTTGTATTTTTAACTCAAAATATAAAAGGACTGTCAGAAATTTGGCATTTTTATTCATGAAATTTTTATAGATGACATATTTATTTACCATGTTGTTGTCTTTCTGTTGATGTGCACAATAATTGTATTAATGGCTCAAATAATGAATTTTGCATCAAGTATTCAACAAGAGGATTGTCATCTATATTATCAACTCCTGTAGCTATTATCAATAACAGCTTCAATACCATAGACTTCAAGCTATCAGGAACATCACCTGAAAGTTTAACAAAATTGCCTTCTTTATATGCTGATAACTATGTAAAATGTGAAAATGCTAATAACTATGTATGTAGTTAGATTATCCTAGCCAATAAAAACCTTCAAATTTAATACAATTATTTCAGTTTAGTATTTATATGACCAAAATAAAGAGCATTTTATGTAGTATTTATTGGTTAAACATAATTATTAATAATAGGTAAAAAGTAACTTGAAATATTACAAACTTGAAAGTAAACATTAATATATATAGAATCTTAAATTATGAATGTCAAAAGTTGCATTCAAAGGGTTGTTTTCTTTCTATTTTATTAATATTAATAATTATTATATAGTCTTCTCTCTATATGTTATAAATTGAAATACGACAATAATATTTTAATAGTATTTACCATTTAAACATGAGACATACCTGACAAAATAGCACTACAATGTTCTAGTAATTTTTGCATTCTCACATTTGCATTATCTGTACCTAATAATATATTTTTTATATTAATATTAGGGTCCTGTCCCACTCTTTGGTACATTGTTGTAAGTATTGCACTAAATGTTTGAAGAGCATACACTAATCTAAAATAAAAAGAATCAAGGAACTATAACAATTTATTATATTTATTTATTTAATAATTTATGTACACTGAGAAACATAATATATATTAGTTTGGAAAAAAAAATGCATTTTTTTTGGATTGTTATCAGTAAGTATAAGTTATGAGGGACATTCCATAGTTACTGTAGAGTCATAATTAGCCAATGCTGTTTCTGTTATTAGAATTGTAGAACTACCTTTACATTGACAAATTAAAATATGACTTATTTAATTTTGGGTTTGCAGCAGTGGACAGATAAGGGATGATAATGATGGTGATTGATAAAATATACAAAAATAATTACATAAGCTAACATAATTTACATATAAACTACAGAACCAACAGACTTCATGTACAGAACATTTTGTAGTGGGTTAAAGTGTGAATCTAAATCATTTTCTATTAGAAACATGGACCCTCATAAAAAAACTTCATCAAAGTATGTCTAGGTAAAAATTAATACTAATTATTCAGTAACATACATAGTTATTCATGTGGTGTACATGTATAACTACAACTCGATTGTTCTGTTTTCAGTCTAATATAGAATTAAAAGTTTTTCATATGAATTCACATTTCTTTACCTTATATGATGTTCTTGCCCAAGCATTTCAATACATTGTGCTACTAATAAATTTATGTTATCTTTCATCGATGTTAACTGTTCAATGGATAACTTTTGTATTTCTGTTTCTAATTGAGGAATTTTGGGTTTCAAAAGGAAAAATTCATCCCAAAATGTAGCATTACTACTTGTAAGATCTTCTCCTTTAAAGAACGATTCATATATTTGAACCACTTTTTCTTTTAAATGTCTCTTGGATCCTGAACCACTTCTCTTTCTGGTAGCCATTGTCAGTGAATGAATAATCTTTTAATTCAAAGATTTTCAGATTCAAATTAAATTAAAGATTTTAGAGATTAGAGATATTGCAAGTTACAATAAATTCTAAAAAGTTTATTTTTACTTGGAATACATGGTTAATTCGAGTTCATTTAATCAACAAATCAAACACATTATATGAATTGTTTTTTTTTAATGTTTGTACTTTTTTTAAATATTTGATAATAATTAAATGTAGCAGTAAAAGAAGCAAAGTAAAATTACATTAATGAATAAATTAGTTTAATAATATTTATTAATTATCAATAAAACAATTCTGCCAACTCGAAAATAATAATACAGATGTGAGATGACATTTGAGTTTTGACAATAATTTACTAAGAATTCTTCTTCTTCTTCTTTTATTTCTGGCAAAAGATCGTCTGTTTCGACCACGATGCGACATTCAGCAGCAGTACTTAACAGTATCAACAAACTTATTCTTTGCTCGCCATCCTTGCACACACAAATCATTCATCCAATATAGCTCAAAACTGGTGCTTGGTATGGCAATACACACAATAAAATTTATTTTTGTACAAATGTGACTTCGATCTTCTATTTTCAGTCTTCACTGCCACAGAAGTGCCAATTTATCCTACTCTATGCAGCGTGCGTCGCCGTCGGAAATATATAAAGCACGCTTGCCAAGTCTCGCCAAGCCCTCACAAATTCAAACGTGTGGATACAGAGTGTGTCTTGGCTTGCGTAGGTTTGCAAGGGTTTGTGGCCGATCCGACGAGTGTCGTATTGTGCCCAAACCAAAGGAAACAAAAGAGAATATGCCACAAGCGGCAAGCGCTTGCGATGCGTCCACGGTCCACATGCTTGTGACTTGTGGAGGTTTGGAGTTTACGGCAAGCCACAAACGTGTAGAACCGGTATTTTATATTCTGTGCGCTGCCGTCAGCCGTGCTGCGTGGGACGAATATCCTATTGCGTCCATTGTTGTGTTGTCTTTTGATTAAATTAATATTCCGATTTCATATTACACAGTTACATTTTTATTTTAAGCAATCACATCGGAATTAATCATGAAATCTAAGAAACGACACCATGATTCGTCTGAAGATTCCGAGGAGTCTGAAGTTTCTGGTAAATCGAGTAGCTCATCCAATAGCGAAAGTGACTCCTCTGTGTCGGAGCACCGGTACAAGAAGAAAAAGAAACGTGCTGAATCTTCTGATTCTGAAAGCAACTCTGACGACCAGAAACGCGTAAAAAAGCGAAAGCACAAGAAAAAGAAGAAAAAACACAGTAAGAAAAAGAGGCGATCGGATTCAGTCGAAGATATCTCCGATGATAATATTTCAATCAGTGAGGGAGAAATATCCTCAAAGAAAAAAAGAAAGCATAAACATAAACATTCCAAACGGGCACGAAGCACTTCTGGCAGTGAAGGTACTCAAGTCTTATTTTTTTTATCGAAAATTATATTAATTTATGTTCAGTCTTCAGTATATCAATGTAAAGTTGTTACATTATACTCAGGACTGTTTTATTTACATGTTAAATCTAAAAAATATATGTAGAATCATCATCAGGATATCAAAATCACTTCAATTGGTTTAAGATCTGTGAGATAAGGTGACTAAGCTATGAATTTGTCTAAAGTGAGCTAGTTTCATGCATTGCAAGTTAGCACTTACCAGCCAGTGTGTGAAACACTTAGAATATTAATCATGTCCAATATGCAGGTATCATCGCTTAGCTCTCCTTTCAACATGTGTCTTTGAACTCTCTAGAGAGCCAGTCAGACTTGGAATTATATGGTTTTATTTCTTTACATTTAACAATACACTTTTAAACTCGTTCTTATTGTAAGAAATAGCTATTAAATCATGTTTGATGGATCATATTATGACATATATATGAAAAAACATAAATATATGTTTTTATAATAGGACATTTTTATGAATCTTTTAAGTTTTTTATATGCCCAACGTTTTTGGATACTTTTCAGTAATGGACAGTCCTCCTTTGACCATGGTTGCCATAAAGTGTAAAGAATCTGAAACATTGGGCATATAAGTAATTTAATAAATGGCAATAAAATCTGTAAAAGTTGTTTAATTATAATGATTGAAATTTGCAAAAACATAAGAAAATAATATATATTTTGTTTTAGATAAAGAAAGACCAGTTGAACACCGTTTGCACAGTGTTGTAAAAGAACGACGAGCATCTTCTGAAGGAAGTCAGCACAAAAAAACATATTATCAGTAAGTCCTTGTATACAAATCTTAACAACCTATATGAAAACATTTATTTGTTACTTTATCCAATTTTTTTTTTTTTACCAATCAGGGGCCTAGGGGGCAAAATGTTTTGAAATCCTGAAATTTTCATGTGCATACCCATTTAGGAAGTTAACATTATTGCAGGAAGGAATACCGTCGTTCTGTATCAGTTGAAGATTACGAAAGGGAGCGTGAAGTACAAAGATTTTATCGTGGCTCAAGTAAAGATAATAGGCACCAGTATCAGGACAGTTATGGCCCAGATAAAAGTGCGAGGTCAGTTTTTTAAGGAAAAATTATGCTGGACTCAGTGCTTGATCAACTTAGACCTATTGTATCATTGAAGTTAATAGAGAATAACAATAACACTCCAAAACACAATTAAATAACTACACTTGTCATCAAAGAGTGAGAACACTGAATTGAGATTTAGGGCTCGTTTAAGTGTATGAATAAGGAAGATTTTATGAGATGAGTGATAAACAAAATCCTTGTTATAATGTTTACAGATATGCACCACAGCCAGAAAAATATGACAGACCAAGAGAAAGATACAGCCATAACATGCAGTACCAACATCCACATGAACATTATGGAAGACCCAAAGAATATCCAGATTATAAAAGGTATGTAATAATAGTTATAAAATGATACATTTAATTAATTTTAGGGCCTGTTTCACAATCTCCAGTCCAGTTACAGATAGAGTATGGAGTCAAGTATCTGTCAAATATGTTGCCGATAGCCTATTGGGAACTTAACTGGAGATTGTGAAACAGGCCCTAAGTGTCTATTGTTTCATCTATTGGACATGTTTTTTAATAATACTTTAATCCCCAATATATATTTTATATGTGGAAACATTTAATTGGTGAATAGCATGTTTATGAAGTTGTTATTATAGATGTAATTCACTGTTTGTTTTCTTAATAAAATAAAATATATCCCTCTGCTGGGAATAATAGCGGTTAAAGCTATGAAACAGCTGATAGGGCTTGTTTCTTTTGTCATTTCTCTAAATCTAGTTTTCGAGAAATTAAAAAAAAAGATTACTTCATGAGTACAGTGCTACAGTTGAGAGAACGAACGAGAAAGTGAAAAAAAAAAATACAAAAGAAGCAGAAACTACCCTTAGGTCAATCTTTGAAATTTCTTTCAATTTAATTATAAACAATACCTAATGTAAATAAAACAAAATTTGAAATAAACCTTACAGGTAGCTGTTTAGTAGCATATTAACAGTTTATTAAAGAAGAATAAACCTTCAAATATAATAAACTATAGAAAGATAGTCCGCGCGCTCATTTTGAAGTACCTAATTTGAAGGCAGAAATGGCTCAAAACGCAGGGCCATTGCATAGTATTAAATGTCCCGTTGAAAAGACAAAATCGAGCTCGCGGAATGTCTTAAGAAAATTATTATTTTATGTATTTAGTTGTCTCTGAAATTAAACATAAACCTTGAACTTTAAGGCCACAAAGATTTGAAGAAGATGAATATCGCAAGAAACAAAGAGAGGACAACTATTACAGAGAAGATCCAAGAGGTTTGTAAATATTAATTATAAGTAGCTTGGCGAAATTTTATGGATTTTTATAGTAGTTTTAGCATGCCATTCTATTTGCCCAAATTAGTTGCTGAACTTAAATACAACAACACAATCCTACTCATATTATTACGCGAAAGTTATAATATAAGTAGCTCATAGATTAGAATACCACATAGGATATAATTTATTTCTGTACTATCGCGGAAATAGGAAGAACGCGGGCAAAACCCCTGGGCGCTGCTAGTCGTTTTACATACTAAAACCTCTTTAAGTATTTTCAATGTGTCATACAAACTTGTATTTTGTAAATATATTATGAATAAAATATGTTTGAAAAAAATAATTTTTGTTCTCTCGATCTATAGGTGTTCGATACAACACTTACCAAAGCAGAGGCAGGAGAGATTTTGTAGAAAGCAGACAATTTCGCGAAAGGTAACTTAGTTTTTTAACAAAAAAACATTTTTATCTTGTGTAAAATTATCTTTAGCTGATCAAAACTCTAATTTTAAAGAAATACACAGTTATTATTATACTGAGACTTTAAAATATACTAGATTTTTATTTTCATGGGTTAAAACAAGGTTTTAATTAGTTCTTTGTTTAATTTTTATATAATTACTTCAGGCGTGGGCCACCAGAACCAGAACGGTATCGTGAGAAGGAGTATACAGAGAAGAGAGATGGCTTCCCAGAAGAGAGATATTCTATGGAAAGGTTAGTCCAGAAACATGACTCCTGCCTTTCGATAATAGGCATTTAAGTATTATAATATGAACTATAAGATTATGTTTCTCTTTATTGAGCTATGTTTTGAAATTGTATTGTTTGACTTTAATGCATATTACACATTTTTAAGAAAAAAGAAACTTCTATAATTCTTTAAAATTAAATAGAATACTGTATTACGGTAATACTTAAACGCCTGAAGTAATTTGAGAAAATATTTTAGACTATAGTAAAGTCGTTTGATTTATCTAACATTAGTGTTGGTTTTGCTATTATATGAATTAAATTTGAAGAAAACACAAGCTGCATGTGTGTGCTGCCAGCCGATGTATCGCGACCTAAATAACTATATTTGTTTTTACAGTGACGGCTCGACAAAGAATTATAATGAGTTTGATCGCAACATGTTGCTGTTTCAAAGACATTTTAATGTTTTCAACTTAAATGATAATCACTCTAGGCATGTTTGAAACATACTAGTAATTGTTATTGATTTGTTAAAAACTGCTTCAATTTGTCCAACAAAATGGATAGAGAATATTAATGAAGGAACCGCTCGGACGTTTCTTCGTAATTTGTTTAATTTTCTCTAATTATATTTATCAATAACAGTCTTGATGTGACTCCTCATAATTGCCTAATTGTTCACAATAACTTAAGTGTCCAATCACATGTTTTATAACATTGATGAATGTTGACTTTATACATCAAGATACAGTCAGTGAAAAGATAACAGCAAGGAGATATTATAGATTGAATAAATGAGACTGCTTATGTGTTATAAATGTACGAGACTTCATATAAGAAGACAATGTATATATTACATTTTGAAAACAACAAGGAATAAAATTAAGCAATATTCATGTGTACAGGATACAGGATATTTTTACTAAATTTGAAAATGTGTGACCATAAACCAAGAGACACTAAGAACAAGGCATAATAAGAAACTGTCAGTGTTGAAATGGAATAGTGTGTGAGCATTTGTAAAATATTTTAATAAATAATCCTTTTCAAATACTTAAACACAGATGAGTCTTAATATTGGATCTAATAAATGGACTTTATAAAAATTGTATTTTTATAAACATAATGTTTTTTATGTAATCATTGTGGCTGTAACAAGGACTGAAGACATATTTAAGAATTATGAAAAAGAGAAAGTAGTGGATATTGAGATAGCAAATCAACTAATGCATTTGATCAATTAAATTTGTAATATAACTAATAAATGAAGATAATTATGAATAATAATGATTATAATATAGTACATGTTAACAGATTGGATTGTTTATGGAAGTATTGAACCACTTCAATTTGTAAAAACAAGGAATGAAATTAAAAAAAATAGAAGAAATGGAATGCTGTACAGCATCTTACCCCCAACAGATCATAATGAGAAGTTTTGATACCAATAAAATATCTATAAATGCAAGAAAAGTATGGTTTTACTATATTAAATGAACACGTGAAGTTAATAATTTTTCGAAAATGAAAAATACAAGAAAGGAAGTAATAGGAGATAAAAAATATTAATTGTCAAATAATACTACATAATGAGAAAATAACAAAAACATGATGGTAAAATTCTGTTTTTTTATGCGTGCATGTCCCTAGCGGACAGGATTGTTTTGGCATTAAAGATATCCACGAACGGATTGTATGTAGGTATATCTTCCTGAAACATCACTCGTTCAGTTGTATGGTAAGTGTAAAGGAGTGTCAATAACTGATTCCTCATATTCGGAGGTTTTGATGTTTGTAATGTTAATAAAAGGATTTTTTTTTTCATTATTTTCGTCAGGATTAAAGCGTGTGTATATTTTGTATTTTTGTGTAACTCATACGTATGATTAATAGAACAAAATTTAAGAACTCTTCATACATTCGGATATATTAGCTTTTGGTTACATGGAGCTATGAATATTGACTATCGCATATTTTTTGTTATACATATTATATTTGCTGTTATTGAAGATAATATGCAATACGAATATATGGTTTTAATATTTATTTTTTATCAATTGCAGGAGTCGAGATATGCGTCGCGAGAGGCCTGCGCGTATTGACAAGCCGCCGGAGCCGCCCCATAGGTAATCATTTTAAAATTTAACGTTACATACACCCGAAAATAAAATCCACGCTATCGCTATGAGACATCTTAATTTAATTCCGTGGGCAAACAAAGGAGACGAAAGAATAATGAACACAAACGCGTATGCAGCATAAACGGCGAAAGTATAATAGTATATAAAGTATTAATTTTAATTAATAAATTGTATTTTATATTTATTGCGAACGTTTTAAACGTAGAGGTTTTATTGTATTTTTTTATTATACAATTATTAAATACTCGGCAGAAGAAAAATTAAAAAATAATCACGCTTACTTCATTCACTATCTTTGTTAGCAGAATACCATCAAAATCCAGGAGTCCAGAAGATCGCTATAGAGAGAAGAGACGCGAAGTTAGAGAAGAGAGGGAGCGGCGCGAGCCTAGTGACAAGTATAGAGCAGAGAGAGCAGAACGAAGCAGGGAACAGAAGATGGACAGGGAGGGCAGGGCAGACAGGGAAGAAAGGGGAGAGAGGGAGCCACGTGAAGGCCAGAGAGAAAGAAGACCCCCTCCAGACCGCTCTCGCGAGAGGCGCACGCGGTAATATATATTTTTTTGAATCTTTGAAATATCCTTTCACAAACGAAGTCTGTAGTTAAGTCGCCCAACCAAATAAATCCTATTTAAATTGTTTTTTTTTTAAATACTTTAGGATTACATAGCAAATAATAATAATACATTAGGATTTTTTGAGGAGAAAACAAATGATAAATGTAACACTTATTATATTTTTTGTTAAATATGAATCTGAAGTTGGGAGCCATTATTATTAAAACGTAAATAAACGTAATTAATTAGAATGGGTCCTCCCGTAACCATGGTTGCTGTAAAGTATCTGAAACGTCGGGCTTGTAAAAAACTCAATAAACCGCAATAAAATCAGCAAAAGTTGTCTCATTCTAATGAGTAAAATTCGCCTAAATATAAGAAAACAATATGTGAACGAAATTAATGTGATACTTATTATCACTATCTTAGCATGCTTTAAAATCAATTCACATATTCGTTATTTCAGATTTGACAATGCCGATGACAAGAAAGAATACAGCTGGGGTAAAACTGAAGTAAAGAAGGAAGGTGATGGTAAAGATGGAGAAAAGGAAAAACCAAACTTTGGTCTCTCCGGGAAGCTGACGGCCGACGCCAACACGGTGAACGGCGTGGTCATCAAATACACCGAGCCCGACGACGCTAAACAACCCAAACGCAGATGGAGGTACACACGTATTTAAGTTATGAAACTCGACGGCGTGATGATATTATTTCGTTAAATTTAATATATACTAGCTGTTGCCCGCAGCTTCGCCTGCGTTAACCAAGATTTACAACGGGATCTTAGTACGCAAAATAAGTAATTTTTCTGGATGATTTTTTACACCTTGTGTCCGAAAAACACAAATATCTTACGGAACCCTTTTTTTTTCAGAATAAAATTTAGCCTATGTTACTCATGCTTAATGTAGCTTTCGAATGGTGAGAGAATTTTCGAAATTGGTCCAGTACTTTTTGAGCCTATTCATTACAACCAAACAAATAAAGTTTTCCTCTTTATAATATTAGTGTAGATAACATAAAATTAAAATATACATACAAATAGGTGATCTTAGTTAGATTATAATATTGCTTAGATTTATTAAGAAATATTGATTCAGGTTTTTTACTACTTTTTTTACCTTTATATATTTTTTTCTGTATAAGGTAGCCTGATTGTTTTAAAGACTGATCAGTTTTTTTTCTTGTACAAAATTTTAAAAATGAAATAATTATGAGTAAGTTTCAGTGCGTCATTGGATGGCATAAAGTATCGCGAAAACCCAATCTTAGAACGCCAAGGAATCTATCGGGCCTATTAGTAAAATTTTAATATGGTGATATGTATTTTTGTTGTTCCAAGATAACAACATTTGAAATTTGTTATAGAATATAGGAATTTCATTGAGTATGTTTCGCCGGATAACAAGACAAAAGATTGCAAGACGCGCAAACTGGTCTTCCAGTCTTGTAATCGTTTATAGACTTTTTTGGTACTAGGTGGGTACGAGGTATAATTATGACTTGATTTTTATCCTTTCACTTTCAGATTCTACCCGTTCAAAGGCGATAAGGCGCTGCCTATCCTGTACATCCACCGGCAGTCGTGTTTCGTGATCGGGCGCGACAAGAAGGTGGTGGACATAGCGCTGGACCACCCGTCCATCAGCAAGCAGCACGCGGCGCTGCAGTACCGCGCCACGCCCTTCACGCGCGCCGACGGCTCCACGGGCCGCCGCGTGCGGCCCTACGTTATCGACCTCGGTTAGTTGCGCTTAAATGATATACGAAGCCTCTCCTAGCCTTTTCCCAACTATATTTTAGAGTCGGCTTCCAGTTTAACCGGATTCAGCTGAATAGCAGTATTTTAAATGAAGCGATTGCTTATCTGACCTTCACAACCCAGTAACTGGGTAATACGGAACTCCGTGGTATAAGACCTGTAACGATTATAAATGATCTAAGAATAACTACCGGACCCACGGCTCAACGCGCTTTCCGAGGCACGGAGGAGTCTCGGTATGTAAAGATGGTCACCCATCCACGGTCTAACCTCGGCGTTGCTTAACCTGGTGAATCGATCCGCGCGGCTATTACCACTGAGCTATGAGCTCCTCTTAAATAATATGCGAAGTAGTTCTCCTTATTCCTGTTCCCGCTTATCAGTTTTCCCGTACTTTCGTGGAAATAGAAGTGGAATTCCCGAAATCACATTTTCATCATACAGTTCATCACAGTTTCACATATGATTAAAAAATCATTTTTATTTAAATTTTAATCTACCTATAATTACTTAATATACCTACCATTTTGTTTGTAACTAAAGTTTTGTGTAGTTTTGTTATTTTTTTTTATTCCATCGGATAGATTCTGCAAACGGTACGTTCGTGAACAACAAGAAGTTGGAGCCGCGTCGGTACGTGGAGCTGCTGGAGCGGGATGTGGTGAAGTTCGGCTTCTCGCAGCGGGAGTACGTGCTGCTGCACGAGAACAGCACGGATGGCGACCAGGACGACGACCGCGACCCCGCGCCGCCCACCACCGACCAGATCAAACAGGTACCACCACCACCACCACCACTAGCGTCGATAACACTCAGTGCCATCCCCAATACCAGGCGTCGCATAACACAAATGACGCTTAGCGCGGTACGGTGCTGCGTCGTGCGTTTCTGAAATCTCTTTTGTTATTAAACTCTAAGAAAATTAAACATAAAGGCGTCTCATTCCGTATTGACGTTGCCGTACCGTGCACTGGAACGCTGCGGCACGGTGTCACGACGTGACTTCACGGCGACGACGTCTTGCCGTAGTGATGTGGACAAGCCTATTTGGCATGGGCATGTTAGAGATGAATCGTGCTTCAAACCCGGTACACAATAATGACGACTGCCGCTCCAGCTAATTTGCAAGGTTTAAAGTACGTAATATGCTGGTTTATAACCCGAGCATCGCGGGCCTTCTCGAATTTAGACAAGGACGGTATATTGGTCTAGCAGCTAGCTAATATCATACAAAAAATAATTATAATATCAAGCATTTCAGCAGTTTCTCAGAAGATGATTTCCTTGAAATGTTCACTTTAAAAGGTCACGTGAATATTTTTTATGATTTATCTCTACTTATCCATAGTGTCTCTCACCTCTCACCTCTGACAAGACTGACTTGCTTGGTAAAAGAAATGAGGACAATCAATTATATCCTACACCTATTTAACTGGATACCGGATATTTGGCACGCAACGAGGCTGGAACGCCGGATATCCGCTTCATATCTATAACAACGCTTAATATGCTCATTTAATAAATACTTAATTTTTATTAAACAGGTAAAGAGAGTTAAAGAAGAAGAAGCCGCCGATGGATAGATATTTTAATTACGTAAGAGAATATAGTTGTAGCTGTAACTATGTAGTTCCTCGGGTTTTTTTTATTAACAAGTCAAAGAAAAGGTAGTTTATTAGTTTATAAAGCATATCGCATTTAATATTAGAGACGGTTGTATCCACGCTTGGGCATCGTCTTTATATGGCTCTTGTGATGGTCTTCTACATTTGTTTTTAGTATTTACACTATTAAAGTGATATTTAATTCTGAAATTATTTAGGCTTAGTAACTATTGTATTTGTTATACATTTCATTGTGGTCAAACAGACATTGAAGCAGAAGTAGTTAATGTAGAAGAAAAGTTAATGTAAAAATATATCTGATAAATTGATTGTAGCTAAACGTAGTTATGTGGTGATAAATACTATTAGTTACTAAGCTTTGCATAAAGACAAAATAGCAATATGCTATGATAAGGACATCTTTTTAAAATAATAACCATGAGTTACTTAGATAACATGTATTGTTAATGACTTGTATTGATTTACTGTATTCGTTACATTTATTTTTGTAATTATATCACTTACATTAAAATAAACTCATAAATCAAGCTATTGTTAAATAACTTTCCAGTAAAATTGTGATTTCAATGTGAAAAATAATAGATACATTTTTGTATACAGATTTTGGATTGCATAGGCATAATTTTTGTTCAATAAGGAAAGTTTTAATGTTCTAGCTTCTAGGAAATGAAACTCAGATATTGTTGATATGTACGTTTTATTTTCCAAGGAGACCATAAAGAACCTTAAATATTTTTACATCTTTAGGATCTAGCATACTATAAATAAATGCAAAATTATTACGTCCTCATTCGTTTCATTCCCCTTTTGTACCCTCTAACTAAATTAACGGTAACCCTAATATTTACAATATCTTATTTACATATTATAGCATTAAATAAATAAATATTCAATTAAACGAGTCAGATCTATCGGTGGAATTTAAATTTTCTAATATCACAGTTAAAATGGTGTCTTAAACACGTTTATGTCGAAATCGTTCCGCGAGTGAGACGAAGGGGCGTCTCGGAATGTGGACACGCCCTCACATAGGGACGCACGTTTGGCGATGCCGTTCCGTAACGGGATTATGGTGGCGTTGGGCGGCCGCGCGGGCGTGCGCAGCGAGTGCGTGCGGTACAGCGGCCGCACGAGACGGTTGGGGGCCACGCCCACAATGCTGTGGCGTGCGCGCGGCACTTCGTAACCGTCGCGCGTGTCCGAGTCGCTGTCGTACCGCAGCTCGACGTACTTGAGCGGCCGCGGCAGTAGGCGCGACGGTTCCATATGCTGCTCCGGATACTCCTCGTCTAAATAAATGTATGTATGATTTCTTTTATTTTGAAAACAGAAATTAATATTGATACAAAAATATAAACTAAAATATAAAATTCGAATATTGTTACAGTTAAATTGTATAAGTTACTCCGATTCGGATGTTTTGTTACTAAATCATGTAAAAAAGTTTAACCTTGCTTAGTACTAATGGTCTATCCTTTACCCAATTAGGTACATGTTTACGGCATGGCAAACCCCTGAAAAAGCATAGCTAGCATTGGAATCGCATTAATGGCGCAGGGCGCTTACTATATTGTAAGTTGCGGATGAAATAATCTTAGTACTTTCAAGGCTTGTGCAACAATTACAACATAGGTACCATTCAGCCTATAAATTAAATCTAGATTGACATTGCAAACGTTTCTGCACTACACACGGCATTTTTGCCGAACATTGGCTAACTTACCGCGTAAGGCGGCCGGCGTAATGTTTGACGACTGGCCGCACGTATTTAGTCGGAACAGCTTATTCATTTATCGGTAGTGGAGCCTAAGAATTCAGACATACATAGAAGGACAGTTCTTATGAGCACTTTGAAGACAAACTCTGTGATGTAAACGTCCGCTTGGCGGCGTGACGAGAGGGACACCGCGATGTCCCCAGCATATGAAATTATGAGGCTACTAGAGCGAGCGAGTGCGAACTGGGGACATGTCCCCAAAGTCGGCACAAAATTTCCTTAAGAATTGTGCTTCTATGTACGTCTGAATTCTTTGGTAGAGCTGACATTTAAGTAACGATGATAGTGAACGAACCTACGCAGGCGTTGTCATTCTCGTCCAGCAGGTAGGTGCGATTCTCGACGCCGTCACATGCTGCCATGCACAATATGAATTATCATTAGTATATTGTTTAGAATATTAAAGCGAACATTCATTGTTATAAACTTTGCAAGGATTATATCGCAGTTTATTAACCTTTACTTTCTTCCCATTTTAAATACTTACTCTTTTTGATGATATGTGGGATTCAAAACCCCATTGAGATTAAGCTAAGCTGATTCATCATAATATACTGGGTTAGGATTTAGGAACGTAACAATCTTAATAAACCGCAATAAGGAGTTTTATTACAATGTAATTAGTAATAATGTTTAATGCACATGATTCCAGTTAGTGTGTATAAGTGAAAAGTTGCATTCTAGCCCGGGAGCCAGTGACAAGTCTTCATGAACAACTTCCCGTTCTCAACTCCCGCGAGATACTTCGTGAGACGTATCAGAGAATAGTATTATAAAGCCTAGTGGACGTCAGCTGGCGCGCGGTTGGGGGGATGAGGGGTGGGAGCCTCCCAATCATGTAGAAAAAACAAATGAGTCATTTACTCTCAGCTGAAATATTTGTTAAATTGTAGTTAACCCAATATCTCAACGAAAAAAATAATAATCAGCTGGTTATGACATGGTACCTTATACGTCAGCTGGTGACTCGAACATGATTTTTTTTTTCACTTTCAGTGTAGTAGTTTATATGGATGATATCTTTATATATTAAGCTATCATCTACAATTTAACAAATATTTGAGCTGAGAGGAAGTGACTAAATTGTTATTTTATTTTTCTTCATGCGTGGGGGGCTCCCACCGCTCATCCCCCCAACCCAGAGCCAGCTGACGTTCACGAGGCTTTATGATACTGTTCTGTGATACGTCTCACGAAGTATCTCGCGGGAGGAAATGATTGACCAAATTTTCACCTGGCTCCCGGACCATTCCGTTTTGTGTTTCTTTATTTAGGTGATAGGGAAGGTAATCAATTTAGCAGGATTTAAGATACTGACCGCTCATCTTCGTTTTTTATTACAGAGAATAATTACTAACAATACATGCATATACAGTTGTTTAATTTCACGAAAGCGGATAGTTATAGTTGTGCTGCGTAGGTACATACGTGTATTCTTGTGTGCGTAACTACAGGGAGCCTACCAGCGTATTGAACTAAGCGCTCCCGAGCTCACACACTGAAAGACATTGTGTTTGTATGTACGTTTACAAACACAAGGGTGGCTCATCCGCTTTCATGAAATAAATACAACATTTCGACGATGCGATTTTAAGCTTGACCAATAATAAAAAAAAGCTTGACCAAAAATATGTACAAAATTAACCTTTCCCTTGTAAAAGCAAAAAAAAAATCAATGGTTTCTTATTGACTAAAAAACTGGATACTGTCATCATGAATTAGATTTGCAAAAGTAAAGACTACCTTTTTATATTTACATATACATATAATGATGTTACTCTTTATAAAATGATGTGGTGTTCTCTAAAGTAATGTGGTGCTTCAGAAAGAAATATGATGCCAGATGCTTTAAAAGTTATGTAATGCTTTACAAAGTAAATGCGGTGCAAGAGAAAGTGATGTGGGGCTTTTTATCAGGTGATGTGATGCTTTAAAAAGTGATGTGGGTATACCATCGGGCAGCAGCGTGAGGTACTGCGGCGCGGGCTGCGCCGTGGCCGTGAGCGTGATGTTGGGCGAGGTCTTGTCCCGCAGCGCACACACCACCTCCAGACACTGGCGGAACGACGGCCGCAGCTCCGCGCTGTAGCTCCAGCACTTCTGCAGCAACTCGTAACTGTCCACCACGACACATTTTAATTGTTTTAAAATACCTCATACTTTTTATATCTTGCATCCGTTACTATCTGATGTAATCGTACTAACTGAAGCTAAATCAACGTGAATCAATTGAATTGAAATGCCCTGCGTTGCCCATCCTGAATCACAAGCTGGTAGTTTTTTATAATTACATTCTAGACTTTATATGGATTCTAGATAAGTAGGAGCGCTCGGCACAAAGCGGCTTTTTCACTATCGGTAATACGTACCTGCTTACTAATTGAAAATCTTATTTTTTCCGCGTGTGTGTTAATCCTAGCTTTCATACATAAATCGTTTCAAATTTTAGGTCACAAGAATATTTGCAAGGTTAATAATCATTATGCGTTTAAAAATCCTGCCGCGGATGGAAAAAGAGCTGATAACTTTGAAACGACTGAACATATTTTGGTGACATATTATTATCTTAGAACCAATACTAGTAAACCTGCGTTCAAATAAAAACCGCATCCAAATAGGTTTACTCGTTTAATAATGGTGCCATGGACACTCAGAGCGGTCAACCTTATAACGTCTCTTTTGCCTGGTCAGAAGAGCAAGCAATTATAGTCTGTAAAATGTCTCAAATTGAACCATGGGGCTCTTAGTAGCTTTGATACGTAAGGACGTAGCAGAGACGTTCTCTAATCGCTATCTAGTCGTTGGAGGTTGTTGATGCTTACACATAACTCTATAATCAAATTGGTACATTAGTATGGATACTATTACACATACATATTATGATTATGTTAGAGTATCTATACTCTACAATCTCCATCAAACATGGCGATTACATAATGATAGTATACTCACAATGCTGACGGACAGTTGGGAGGCCGGTCGAGAGTCCCCCCGCCGCGGACGTACGCCAGAACCTGACGGTTGGTCCGGGCGGGATACGGCTGCTGACCCAACGAGAGCACCTGGATTTTATAAATTTAGTTAATATTATTATTTAACGAATACGTAAACATATATAGTTTATTGTAAGTAAGTACGATGTTATTCATAAAACTAAATAATAGCTTAATCACATCATATTTCAATATCATGAAATCAAATTATATTTTATTTACAAAGGTACTTTAAAACCCACAATATAAACCTTCGTATGGACTATATCTTGCTAATACCTATAATATTATAAACGTGAAAGTTTGTAAACTTATGAATGTTTGTTACTCTTTCACGTAAAAACTACCGAATGGATTTTATTGAAACTTTACAATAATATAACATCAAAATAACACATTGGCTATAATTTATCCCTGCACTCACACTTCTAGTATGTAATGGTTATACTCACTTCCCAACACAATACGCCCCACGCCCACACATCAGACTGGCACGAGAATACTCCGTCCATGAGACATTCAACCGCCATCCACCGCACGGGGAGGAGACCTGCCAAAATATGAAAAAAAAGTTAAGTTTATATTGTACCGTGGTTATAAGAAAATCTTTTTTGAAATAGGCGATAAATATGTTTCTGTTATCTAAACTGGAGGAAAGGCTGATAACGATGATGATATTACTTGGATTTGCAAACATATAGACCACCTAATGCAAGACACTTTTGACAGTTGAAAAAAACAGAATGGTGCCACTCGAGGTCCAAGCTGATGAAAGATAGGCACAGCTCATACCTCACATGCATGCTGGGGGTGAATATCAGTGTGGAAATCATAATTTACCCTCCCCCTCTTTCCTATAGTAGTCGTTCTTGTATATGTCTCGCGCTAGGCCGAAGTCCCCGATCTTGACGACGCGGCCGCCCGCGCGCGGCGCCACCAGGCAGTTGCGGCAGGCGAGGTCGCGGTGGACGAAGTGCATCTCCTCCAGATACCGGCAGCCGCGGGTCACGTCCACGCACATGTTGAGCAGGTCGAGCAGCGTCAGCGATTCCGGCGTGTACTGAGATTTGAGACACAATAGGTATTAATCACTAGCTGCTCTTACATTAAAACTAAAACTTTTTTTCTATAATTAATAGTACTTATATTACTTTCGTTCATCATTTTGCTGTGGAATGCCATTATATTAAGAGCTAGAGCATGAGCTAGAGTATCACAATTTTATTAAAGCCGTTTAGTACTGATTTTTTTTTAACTTTTTAGAACCACAATTACATGTTTAAATCTGTTATTATATTTTAAAATCTGTTTCTTCGTTTTTGATAGTGTTTTTAAGAATATTTTTTTTTTTAGTTTAAAAGTGGTGAAAGTGCTTTGTATCTCTTTGGGTACTACGTGCTTTTTTAATCTTTGTTAAAATCTAAGTGAAATGATAACACAGCGCAAATCATATGAAACGTACCAGCGAGGCCCTTTTAGCCCGTAAATAGCTGAGTAAATCTCCCCCCTCCATCAGTTCCATGATGATGTAGTTGGGGTCGTTGTCCAGACAGACGCCGAGCAGACGAAGAATATGCTCGTGCTTAAAATTAGACATCAGCGCCGCTTCCTTCAAAAATTCGTTCTTTTCTTGTTCTGTAGCCCCTTTTCTCAACGTCTGTCAATATTCAAGTACATATTAATGTTTTAAAAAGAAATTTAGGTAAGTATTAAAATTTCCAGTCAACTTTACGAGCTGTGCTATGTGTACGTGTGCTTGCCATTTTTATCACACTCATTATGACACAGCTTTAATTATTTGAGGCGGTTGAAGACAACGGCCCATCGACCACATAACGCATAGATTCCTAATAACAGGGGAACAGGTTCTGACAACACATCTGACTTATAGTTCCGACGTAAGCCGTAAACAATGTACTCAAACTATCGTGTCGTCTCATTCTTTCCCTTTGCGAAATATATCCATTTCTTTTTAATGTTCCGTGCTTGGTAATGTATGACATTGAATTAGCTAATCACAGCATTGCCACCCTTTTCGTCTCACCTCAGCTAGTTGCCAGAATGCATTTAATACGAAAAATCAAACGGCCGCGTTTCTGTCACATAAATTAAAGCTGAATAATGACAAGCGCTCGCACACACAGTGTCACGCGCAAAGTTGAGCTGAACTGTCCATATAACATTTAGAAATTTTAAATGATAACGTATAAGTAATCAGCTATTATGATACTATTAAGCGTGGATAAACACCTACAGCTCAGAGGGTAAGAGCGCGTTTATCTTTTTAATTGTGTTGGATAAATGGTTAAAATTAGTTTGCTGCCTGGCTTGTATATGAAACAGAGCCTTCGCAATTTCAGATTAAAGTAGGATGATATGTTGTACAAAACAGCTTTTATCCATTCAATAAAAACTAACCTTCACAGCCACTTTAGTGTCGCCAGGGGCGTTGTTTATTTGTCTGGCAACACCTTCGAATACTTCGCCAAAAGCCCCAGATCCAAGAAACTTGGTGAGAGTAATTTGTTCACGCCGAATGTGCGGCAAACCGGCTAGTTCTGCATCCGAAGGTAGATGGATTCCCTGTCAAAACATTTACTTTTATACAAGTCTGTACCCATGATATTGCAATAACTTTTCCTGATTGTATCGTGGTTTATTAAGATCTTTACATGCCCTACGTTTCTGGATGGATGGATGGATGGATACTTTACATCAAATATCAACTATCCGACCTGCCTTGACCATGGTTCGAAAGATCCGTAAAAAATATTTCTTCTCTTTATAATTACGAATGAAATTCGCACAAACATTACAAAACATAAGTCCAATAATCTTTATACATATAATATAACTAGGTTTTTCGATTCCCTAACTTAACTAGTATTATTTCTAATCATATAATTTTAATAGAGCATGAAGCTAAATTAATGTTCTATGATTATTTATACTACTAACTAGGTATCTATTCATTATTGAACTTTAATATTTCATCCAGGACTTACCTGGTTATATAGTATATTGGTGGAGTGTCTGATGGGCAGTTGTCGCAGGGTCGCCAGTTCGACGTCCGGGCCCCGCCGCACAATGTTCGCGGAGGTCTGGTTCTCCATAGCAGCCTTCTTCTTTGTGCGATTATTATATGCTGAAAGAGTTTATTGAGATTTATAACACTATGCGGAAGTAACGAAAGTGTTTTTAGTTACTAGATTCAGTCGTTACTTTGTCGTAATACATGATAGGTTTGTTTAAAGTAAATGTGTGATCACGGACCTATGTATAGAGTACCCGTGATTTCCTATGCATAATATCTGAATGCACCGCATGAACTGCCATGGAACACTTCACACTACATTATACATCGATTCCAATAATAATTCACGTACGTTTCGTAGACGAGGCATTCTACAGATTACCGTTGGGGGATGTACGTACCATCCGACCCATTTCTTCCTCCATCTGGCTTGGCAACATTACAAACCGTTTACATTTTTGGATGGACAGCGGACGCGTTGCCCGGACTAGTCTCAGAAGATCACGATCTCGAGTATTAATATTCAACCGCCAGATAGCACGTATTACGTTGCCTATGCGACTAACTTAAGACTTAGACTGCTAAAAGACATACCGAAGAAGACTGCGGCGGCGAAGACGAGTCCCAGCACCGCCAGAGCGGCCAGTCCAGCGGCGAGCGCGGCTGGCGGCGTGCGCTGTCTCTCGGGCTCCGCGCGCAGCTCGGCCGCGGGGCTCAAGGGGCCCCAGCCGTGCCGGTTCCGAGCCTGCACGCGCACCCACCACCCCGCACCCACCTCCTCCACGCCCAGCATCCAGTACGAATCTGATACAGCCCAAATACTTATCAAATGAACTAATTCCTGGTTTTACCCACTCCAAAATTGAACATTCAACTTTTTGTTGTGCAAAGTTGTTGGGCGCGCATTTGCAACAGAATTACCTCGAATGGTGTAATGGCAAGATGTTACTGATTAGTAGATAGTTACTATTATTAATTACGTTTTATTATTTAAATTATTATTATTTATTTCATATTAATGAAAATAAATATTTTCGTGCTTAGATATGTCCTGTATTTCACATAATATTCTATCTTAAATACTGTTATGTCGTGTAGAGGAATGTTAATATTAAATTATGTAGAGTCAAAGTCTTAAATAGTCAAAAAATAAACAAAAAGTCTTAAATATTATGTAGAGGAAAGATCTGTTAGTTTGTTTGTTTGCTTCGAAAAAGCTCCGAAACTACTGGATCGATTTGAAAAATTATTTTACAAAATAGCCACATTTTCAGCGGCAGCGAGTAACATAGGCTATAAAGTGTTTACCCGGGCGTAGCGAGACTACTCTGCAAGAATTTATTTGTTTGAAATCACTAACATATACGTAATATACGGAACTCTGATTGCAAACATTCTTTTGACATTTCATAGCCCAATAAGAAAGGTTATTGCAGTACATGTGATTGAAATATATGTACTGCTAATCTCTTTTGGTTCAGACTTGGCTGCTAATTAAATATTTTTTAACCCTACAAATTGTTATTATAGTTGGTAAATGGTCTATACTTCAATATCATTTATTATATTGAATTACCCATGCCGTCGTGCAATAGCTCCAATCCTTCCCTCGCAATGAGTATTTTCATATCGTCGTCAACGTCGCCGGGGAGGTCTGGCGGCAGGAGCTCGCTAATATTCCTTGTTATTTTCTCATCTATATAATTAGCCCTGAAATAACATTTGATATATTTAACACGTTCATACGTCTTGTTACATCTAATGTATGTATAATCACACATTTGAGTATACATAGCAATGTACATAGCCCCGTAAAAATAAAAATTTAAAAATATTATATAAATACATAATATATTATAACAATTAATATATGTATACATTGTCATATGAAACCTCTGTATGCAAATATTTCATCCAAAAATTGTTCTTAGCGCAACTCTTACGTTTCATAATATCCGACATTCAACTACTAATAGTAATATAAGTACTATAACTACTAATATAAGTAATTTATCGTGCATGGATTTAAATATATTGTTAGGAATTAGGATTGTTCCACACGTTTCCAAGTAGATAGATGTCCTGCAGGATGTATCCTACGTGGGACAGGAAATGCGTTTAGTAGGATGTGTCGTATCATTTATACTTATATTGTGCTATTGTAGCATTACATACTTGTGGTAGGGGCGGCCCCAGAGTCGGTAGGCGATGACGGGAGCCCCTCGAGGGTCGGGCTCCGGCCACCAAGCGCGCAGGACCGACCCTCCTATCATCGCCACCTGGACAGCTCCTGGCGCGCTGGGCACGTCACCTGCATATACAACATGTCTCATAATCTCAATACATAAAATATGACCAAAATTAATAATAAAACGAAAAAGTAGTTTATCACGCCAAAAATCCCAGTTCTGCAGAGAACACAACAATGAACTTGTGAAAAAGCATAAGAGATATACCCAAATAAAATGTTTTTACTCCAATAATATACAGTAAATAAAAATCTTACCCAAAGTTTCAAATACAAATTGGTCATCTTGTGGCCAGTAAAATAGCGATGCGTTTTTGACGTATTGTAATCGCAGGCGGAAGCGGTAGCGAGTGCAAGGCGTGAGTTCGCTTGCGGTCCATTCGTCGTTGACGGCCTGCGTACATTGCTTCCACTGGTCGTTAGCCTCTGTCACTTCGCTATATTGTACTGTGTACCTAAAATGTTATGTTTTTCGTATAGAAGATAACTTATCTTAAAGTAAATGTCAAAAAAATATGAAGCTTAGTTACAAAATGTGCGTTTAACATGGTCCTAAGTTAGTTTGACAGAGTTTTAACTCCGACACCGGAAGGAGATCGGCGTTGCTTTATGAGTTTTAAGCAGAATTAAAGTCAAGAATTTTGTAAAGTGACGATGCAATCGATAATTTCAATAAGTTACAAGGTATGACAGGAGTATGGTTTCTTATATTATTTTCTGGTAATAGTTGAAACTTACTGGTGTAAATGATATGATGTAGGCGAGGGCCACAAGACGCTGAGAGTATATGCCGTGGCGTTGTGCAGTGTGATGGGCGCGGGCAGCGGGAACGTGCGCAGACGCAACCGCGTGGAGTCCGCCGCGACGGTGCTGTGGCGCGAGTGCGCGCGCACCCACACCCAGTACGCTGTGCTCGGAGCCAAACGGGTCAGGTTGGCGCTACCGCTGTCCGATACTTCGAACATGTTGTGCTCTATATTCAGAAAATTTTACTGTTAAAATCGATTTTAGAAAATAAAACTATAGAGGCTATTTGACGACGGAAATTATTATAATTAACAATATAAACAATTTTTTTATTAATTCAGTGTTCAAATCCTCTTCTCAGCATACGTGACCAATATTAGTTTTGTTGGTGACCAGTATGAGTAAGGTATTAATTTCACTTGTTTAAATTAATACATTATAGTTAAAAAAAATCAATGCAATGACTAATGTTACCTTTTAACTTATGTGGTAATGACGTAGAGTCATCAGTCCGCCAATGAAGTTCATATGTCAATCCCGGCTCAGTAGTCCAATCAACTCTTGCGTGAACGGGGCTCAATACAATATAGCTGACGTTTTTTGGGGCATTTGGCGCTAAAAAAATTGATGTTTTTGTAATACAAGAACAATTTTTTCCATCTCAAAATATACCAGTATGATCATTAATAACATTTTTTGATAAAAAAGAAAAGGAGGATGGAAGAAAATTAATATTTATTGATAAAAAAGTTGCTCAAACAAAAAAATCTTTGTTCAAAAATAAAGGCAAAAGGACTAAGGATATTGAGGATTTAAATCTACTAATGAGAATTGGGGGATATCTCAAATGGCATTCGTCATTTTGCTAATTAAATAAAACGAAGACAATTCACGAGGTAAATTATTACTTATCTTCTAATTATAAATTAAGTATTTACCTTCAGCAGCCGTTTGTAGAACTAAGGACAGTCCCACTGCAGGTTTTATTTCGTGAAGCTTTCCATAGTAATTGGTAGCTTCCAACATCACATTGTATCTTGTGAATGAACTTAAATCACCAATTATAATTTCTTTATTCGTCGTCGTTATGTAAGGACACGATATTCTATCACAGATAGTGTTAGAATCGTCCGAATGCTTTCGATAATAAATTGTGAATTCAGTAACGGGCATTTCATATTCCAGCCTACGACACTCTATAGGTTTTCTTACAACGGGCATCTGTAGTGTAAGGCTATTTGCAGAATTTGCCATAGCTTTTGGTTTTAGCTCTTGGATGTTTGGAATGAGACACCTCCTTTCAGGGTAGGGCTGGTTACCGGGGTCGAGAGCGAAAATTTTATAGCCCAACGAAACCCTGACTTTATCAATTTTATCCTTGTTATTGTTCTTATTTTTGAAGTATATCATTCTATCAATCGAATCGTACCAATAGATATTCCTGCTATCAACGGTGATGGATGTGGGTGTAAATCCATACTTCCTTTTTTCAGTAGCATCAACAACGACTCTACATTTGCAGCCTCGAATATCTGCAGCAATAATCCGGTGCACCCAAGGATCTACCCAATACAGTTCAGTGTCTCTCCTCGTAAGATCTAGTACTATTGCATTAGCTATTTGAGGGTTTTCAGGACAGTTGCAATCGTTACGTTTCGCTTCGAAATTTTCATATGAAATATTAAAGAATTGCCTCACATTCGAACCATCTACTTTTGAGGTCATTAAAACGCCCAGGCCTGTATGATTGCTTTCCTCGTACCAATATAAAGTCCTAAAGTATATAAAAATGTTAGGAATTAGAAAACTGAGTTATTTATTTATACCAAATTGCGCCAATATCAGATCAAGAAAATATTTTACATTATAACAAAATATTATAAGTTTTCAATTGATAAAGTTGTTTTTTTTAAATAGAAATGGAATCAAAAGTTGAATTCCCAAACTTACCTAGTCAGTGGCGATATTTGTAAACTGTATATAGGCTGTGTGGTTGACAAGACTCTAGTGATATGAGGACGCGTATTCGATATGCCTAAGTCCGCTCGGTACATGACAAAAGATTCGGTGGTTGTAATCTCTCGTTGAGTCCAATATACAGATCTACTGACCCAGTCCACGGAGATGCTGGTAGCCGAACCGTTTATTGACGTAAGCTAAAACAAGAAAAAGAGCATAAATACAATATACAATCAAGCCACTCTTAAGGCTAAAGAAAATATGTGTAAATAAATTCTTGAGAATATGAATTTCTAGTTTTAATAACAGAAATAAAAATTGAGACTGGTTTTAGAAAATGCAACAGAGGATGCAAGAGGTATTTTACTTAAATTGTTTAAATAATTTATATTAATAGTTTTAATAAAGAAAAATGGTTAGTTACCTTATAATGTCCAGTGCCGTTTATTCTCAATGAAAAAATTTCTTCCATGTTATTCACCCAATATGCTATATTTTCTTCTATCGAAACAACGAAATCTATTGGTATCCCGGTGCTTTTCGGTATCATTTCACTTTCTCCCGAGTCTAAGTCAGTGATTTTTATCGATTCTTGTGAAGATATCATTATTTTCGGTATGGGATTTATTTCATCTGATAATGCAGACACTACTTCTGAATATTGACCGAAACCAGCATCTGTGTAAGCCCGCACCTGAAATATAAATCATTAAATATATCATGTTAAGAAAAACATTTTTATTACTACGTGACTTCATATTCTTCAAAATACTGCCAAACCTCAATAAATTTTATAAGGGACAATCTAATAGACAAGTCATCTGATGGCAAATAGCTTTATCCATGAAATCTATTATTCGGACCAGTAATAACCATACTTGTCCTAGATTAGGGTCACAGGTAAAGGAATATTGTGACGGCGTCAGAAAAAAAAAACATGTAGATTAGAAAGGACCTTACATGCGTACAATTTTTTTTTGAATTCGCGGTTAGTGGTTAAATCATACCTGGAAGTAATATTTAGAGGACGGCACAAGGTCCCTCAGCATAAGTTGCGTGTGAAGCGGCGACAGGCGGGCGTCGGCGCAGGCGGAGTGCTTGGCAGGCGGGCCGTCTCGGGACACCAACTGCATCCAGCACTGGGCCTCGTAGCCGCGGATGACACCGTTCATACGCTCGGGGGCCTCCCAACGGAAAGTCGCAGTTAGTGATCCTCCACTAAAACAAATACATTTTATAGGATCATAAAATAAAAGATAATACTTAAAAAATATTCTAACTCAAAAGATTTGATATAGCCGCATCGATTTTGTTGCGACATAATATCCAAGAGTCACCACTAGAAAACCTGCTTCAAAAAAGGTTGTACCGATTAACGACCACGGTGCCCCAAAAAAACACAACAACAAAGCTCACGTTGTTTTAATAGCACCCATGAATCCATACTCGGTAGCCTCGTGTAGTCGAACTTTAGACTCTAGGACGGAAATTCTCACTGGAAATGGTTCTGTAATACCCTCAGAAAAGCATAACAAAAAACACATTTTACCTGTGGGCTGGCTGTAAATATAGTCGCGGGCGGCGCGGTGCGGAGGGCGGCGCTTGCGGTGAGTGTAACTGCGCGCGCGCCGGTTGGCCGCCGCCCCAGTGCGTATGCGCACGCACCGTTACCTCCATAGCCGTGTAGGGGGACACTTCGGGAAGGGCCACTGTTACTCTTGGCACGTCTACAGTTTTCTGCAAAATACCAATAATATCAGTGTACATTTTGAAATGTTTTTAAATGCTTTGTAAAAAAGGATTGTAAAACTCCTGTACTCTGTAAAAATAAATAATCTAATAGTTGATTTTATCGCAATGGCAACGTAATGCAATTTGAGATGGCATATTGTGACATACAATAGTCCTAATCATGGTCCTAATTTACCTCGATTATATGGTTGTCCATAAACTGCAAGCTGACGTCATAGTACACCCGACTGTTGTTGACGTTGACCTTCACAGAGGGCGCCCACGTCACGTTGAATTTGTCCCACTCGCCCTGCACTGTGATCGACGAAGAGTTGATCGTCTCTGGTATCGCGTGTATCAATTCTGGAAATTCAAAATCCATTAAAGATATTGCCAATATTTATTATTTACACAAAATTAACTTTAAAAATCTATAACAGTTAGAAGTAACCACTTTAGTTAAATACTCTTGAATTACCACTATTCTTGTGTAAGCTGGGATCTCTAACAGCAATCACATGTACTCTTGGCAGCAGTTCCGCAGTGTATCGACCAGCTAGGTCGGAAACCACGGCACGAGAGGCGTCTTGCACCCACACCAGTCGCTCGCTGAAGTAACATAATGGCCCAAGCGTAGCCGTTCCCGATAACCGGGTAACTAGTGTTCCTGAAACCTGAGACCTTTTATTATACAACTATACTTTTAAAATATTACTTTAAACAACTCCATCTAATCCGTGAAGAAGTGTTTAGGAGAATATATCACTTATTTTAAGCAACGTTCAGATGTTTTAGGTATATTCAAGGCATCATGGCATACGTTTGCCTCTTGATTAGTACTGATTAAGAGAATTGATCAGTAGAATAAAAATACAAACCTCGCTCAAGCCAAGAGCTATTTGGTCAGCGGTCGGGGCTCGGTGCAATTCGGAACCGTCGTAACTCCTAACCAACCAGTACAACCATTTCTTCTCTAAATCTACCGTTAGACCCATAACTGCAATAATGAAAAAAAAAATAGAAAAGAGCACTGATTAAAAAAAATGTATTTAAAGTAAACGTAGTACAAGATCTTCAAAGTAGGACCTTTCACCTTACCTTGTTTACCGCTAAACAATTGTGCTGGATAATACACTATTTTGTTTTCTCCATTAAGTCTCGCTCCCTCTACAGCATGGCCGGTGCTCCAATATATGTATGCTCCTAGTGAATCTATGTTGAGTTCCTTCGCTACAGTCACTATTGGTACAGGCTCTCGATTACTACCATCGAAATTTTCCCTCGTTATCTGTAAATTACGGAAATGCTTCCTGAGATCAATTTTCCTTCTTTGCGTCGTTTTTTCCTCTTTTCTTAGCGTTATTATACGTTCATACTGATACCTTTCATCTAAAGATAAAGTTAGCTTACCAATTGTTGTTTTGGGTTAGACCAATAAATTTTCTTCCCAATCCAATCGACCGCTAAGCTTCCCACGTTATCCATGTTAGGCATCTCTCCCTTGACATGCGAAGTTATGTTGTACCAGATGACCGTAGAAGCGTTAGTCACTAAATAGAGCTTATCTCGATACCAGGATATGTCGGTTATATATAAATGCCTCAGATGTTCCCTGTTAAGACAAACAAAATTAATATGAACATGAAAAAATGTTACATGGCGTGATCATTCGTGTAGGCGGTTCATCTCCACTCTCAATCCACTATTAGATTTTGAACCTTAGAAAATTTTAGAATCACGTTCAATAAGAAATGTGCGTTAAATGTTTCTCTTTTAAATTTTATGAATAAGTTTTTAGTTTCTTTTTATTGTAATATGTAATTGTAAAAATATTACAAATAACAAATATTTAACGAGTAAGTTTACCTGTGAATCAACGTTTGCAAATTTTCACCAGTTAGGTCAGTTTGTAATAGTCCGTCCGGTCCGGACCATAGGAGAGTACTTTGTAACGTTGTAGGTGATAGCGTCAACGTCTTTCCCACGAATTCGGAAGACCATGGCCCCGAACCGGATTGTGTAACTGCTGCAACTTTTATAGCATACTCGGTGTTTTGTTTCAAATTGTCCACATGCCACGTGGATTCGCTAATGTTCTTTCTGAAAACAAAAAAAAATAAAAATAAGTTCTAATTTTGTATTCAGGCAATTACAAAATATTTACAAGTTTTCATTCTGATTAGTTACATTTTCATAAGCGTAAATAAATTGTACTAACATGTCAATTGTCTTTCCAGAAAGTACTTCAGCCAATTGCAAATGGTATGTCCATTGCTGCCAAGCTCCCGTCCCTTGGTGCCCCAGGAGATGTGGAGGTGACCACGACACTTTTCCTCTGTCTATTCCCATTATACTCTGCACACTCAAAGGTGGGTTCACAGGCACTGGTATAGGTTGGCAACTTCTGAGGGCAACCAGCACCTGCCTCGTTGCTACGGTTTTCGTGTTATATGTTACTGGGTATTCGTTGTGGAAGTAACTGTTCTTTTGCGGGTGATACTCTTCAGTCAACATTTCCTTCCCATTTGTCCAATAAAAGAGACCGTTGGCGTATGCTATGGACCGAGTATAAGAAAACATTGGAGTTTGGGTGTTCCTTCGAAAGTCAGTAATTTCTCTCCTGCAACAACATTTTATATTACATACCAGCTTCATAAATTAAAAATTGCTTATTTTCATTTATTTTATCTGATTAAATTCAGTATACAGTCAAATGCAAATATAAATCTTATGGTTACGAAGAAATTTTGAATACTAAACATATTAAATACAATCATTTCGTTTGATTCTACTATTATTACAAATGCGAAAGTTTGATGCGAAAGACCCAAAAATACTGAATTGATTTTAAAGACTTTTTACAATAATACAGTTTATACATTGAATAACACGTAGGCTCAATTTATTCCCGTACTCCCACAGGAATTGAGAGTATGCGGGAGGCTGCTAGTTGTTAATATATTTACAAACCCGTCAAGTGATACCGCAAGAACTGTGTTCCGCCTGTGATGCGCTACCAGTATTCTGAAGTCAGCGTGGTCGACAGTAAAGGCTTCAATATGCGCATCCTTCACAATATGCTCAGGTGGTGAATTATGAGGGACTCCGTTGGAAATGTTCGCTAAATCCAGCCTGTATAGACCACCTCGCTCCTTTCCGCGAAGAGCCCAAAATAGATACCTAGAACATAGTTAAATCAGTATTGCATTCGTTATTACTAATTTAATTTAATTATAAAAGTAACCAGCGTTACCCATAGCTTATCATTATGATTATTTATAAATTCATGTCTGAAGGTTAAAAGGAAGGAAAACTGAGAAATGAGGCACCTTATATTTAAATTAACACAAATATTGAATTCAATTGCGAATATATTATGTATTCAAACTTTTGCCATGCACATTTCTAAATGTATTTAAAAAAAGATGCAGAATTGCATAATACTTTCAGATAGTTATATCGTAAACTATTTTCAGATAGGTATTAACTTTTAGGCATTTAACGAATCAGATCGGTAATTTGATGTGTTTTGTATGAAAACTAAATTCCGCCAAATTCTTGCTGCGATGCTGCGCCTGTTTTACTCTTTGTTTGGCCGATGGTCATCAGGACCATCATTGATAGATGATTAGCCAATGGGACATAAATACACTATATCTATATATAGTGTATTTATGTCCCATTGGCTAATCTAATCGCTCGTTGGTTTAATTGCTACTGGGTCAGTGACAAACCGTTAATCAGATTTTATGGCTCGCATATAGTACAACTCAACTCAACTATAAAAGGATATAAAAATTATTAAAAGTGCTTACCCATTATACGCATCCACTTCGAAATGTATAGGGCGAGAAATAAATCCTGACAACGCCACAATATGGTTCTTCCCGTCGAAGTCACACCGTGAGATTTCCCAATTCGAGTATACACTGGCGTTGGACCAATTCTCATCCTCCTTCGTATAATACACTTCTCCCAGGACGTACAAGTGACGATTTAACCAATCAACGGAGAGATCCAAAGGTTTGTACCCTATATTCTTTGGAGTGAGAATCGGTTCCGAGTGACTCGTCTTCGAAAGGGAACTTCTGTATACGTATCCGCTTGACACCGATATGAATAGGGAATCACTTGAGAGGTCGAGACCCACACCTGAGAATACATTAAAATACAGGTTTAAAAATTAAGTACCCACTGATAAAAGTCCATATAAAACAATAAAGTTAAAGTTTGTATGTGTGTTTTAAAACCGCCATTTTTTGCATTTGCCTTACCTTCCGCAACACAGTGTGGCTAACACTTATGTTGCAGAAGGTAAGGCGATTATGTGTCGAATGAAATCTCGTAGGAGAATTGTATTTAAGATCACATCAAACTACTAAAATGGAGATAATCTCGAGAAATGTACATACATTCACGCACGTGTCTTATATTTATTTAGAAAATATGAGGTACTTGAATACATATAATAAATAAATATAGAATAAATAAAACTCTACGAGACAATAAACAAATTGTAGACACGCTGATATAATATGAAGGTATGTTTAACATCAAGGTAAGTGTTGCCCACATTTGAAATTAATATAAAAGGACAGCATTTGAGAAAAAAAGCAATAAAAGAATATAGTAGCTTTGGCGTGTTTGCTAAAAGGTATAACCTCAGCTAGATAAAATTAGACGTCCTAACACTGGTTTTCAGGACGACCGTAGCTTTCCTATTTTCGCGGTAGCAATGATAATAATAATAATTTGACAGCGTTTATCAAAAAAAGTATATTAATTAATACAATTGTGAAAATGTGAAAAAGTTTAAGGAATAAAGCTCGCAAAAGCTCACATGCAATAAAATGTTGGGTAAATTTAATGGATAAAGCTCGCAAAAGCTCATCGGCTTTGATAAGTTAGGTAGAATTTAATTAACAAAGCTCGCAAAAGCTCACCTGTGATGATATGTTCGGTGCTGTAGAGTTCAACGGGGTCGGACAGCATGTCGTTGGCGGGCGCGGCCAGGACGTTGTGCTCCCCGCCCAGTATCAATATCGGTTGCTGGTTCGGAGTAGCTAAAAGATACCGAGTATTATAGATCTAGTATACATTACAGAGTAAACACTGGCGATTCTTATACATCTTGTTGTTGGGTAAGGGCACCTTATCGTGCCTATGCCCTAACCCAATGCGCTATCTTCAAAATTACAAATGAAAGAATACCCTTAGACCTTCACCAGTGAGTCAGAAATGTTGACATGGTTTTATCTTATGGCCATATCATACATTGGGGACTTTTAAAGCTAATTATAATTAATAATATGCTTTTACTTCAATGAGATGAGAGGTCAAATGTTACGAGCTAATATAAATGTGTAATAAACGATACTTACACGCCGGTAAGGCAGGCGTGGATATCCTGACGTACGCGCGCGGCCCCTCACCCACCAGGTTCCGCATGGCCACTGACACCTCGTACTCCCTTGCCGGGGCGAGGTTTTGGAACATGTAGAATAGTGTGTTGTTGGATGCGGGCATGTCCTGCAAATATCACTGATATTCACAACTGAAGAAACTTGTAGAGGCTTATAATAACTAAAAACGTTTCGGATTAAAATTTATAGAGTATTTAAGAGTGTCTTTCCAAAGATCAAATTAAGCAAAGTTTTATTAAAACTCAAACGCAGCATTTCTACGATAAAAAAAATTGTTTTTAACGTCTGTTAAAAGCATCACTCTTTGGTCACTAACGTTCGGTACCGTCATCTTTAACGATTATATATTCGTTAAAATCGATTGATGCGTCCCGCCCTTAGTCGCTTTTTAAGCAGGTAGTAATAGTAAAATAAGTACTTAAGTAATAAAAAAAGGTGTGCGTGCGAATCACACGCGATAGAAGTGAAACACATGTTAAATGCTCAAATACAAGCAAGTATTAAACAGTGTGCAATATACATACACACCGACATTTGCTCTCTCGCTCTTTTGTATTTGTGTCTCTTACCTGTCGTTTTTCCGTTACATCCGGTTTGAAATCACAACGATTCTAAAGATGTTTCACTTCAATAAAAAACTAAGATAACTGAATACTATTGAGAATATATAACTCACCTCTAAAGCGTCATTAGTGTTCGGTTGTGTATCCGCGAGCCTCAACACGTAAGACAACAACGGGCCGTTGGGGAAGGGTCCTGGCTCCCAGGATATCGCCACCCTGGTGGAGTCCAGCGCCACCGCCCGCAGCGCTGTTGGCGGGGAGCTCGGCCTCCCGCTGTCGGAGGTTGAGATCACCACCGACGGAGCCGAGTAGACGGGCTCGCCGCCTCCCCGACCAGACAGATATATCGCCACTCGGAACTGTTCACGAGAAGTTTGATATTAGCTGAATGTCAAACGAGAAACCTGATTGCAACTTATTAATGACGCCCACGATTTAGTTCAACGGGATTGTTCCTGGTGAACTAAAGGAAGAACGTATTTATATTTCAGTAATGTTTTTTTTTCCTCGAAACCATAATATAAAATATTGCTTTTTTATATAAAAAATAAATAATCAACACGTGTCATATTTTCAATAATAACATGGCATCATTACTTAAAATATATATTAGGTACCTACAAAAAATACAAAACGGATATCCTTCCGTTGTTAATGACAAAAAAGAAATCCCTATAATTTTCTGACGCCTTAAACCATATTTGATGACACAGATTTTGTTGTCAAGCAAATCGCTACATAAAATCACATAAACTATATACAATATATCATCATCATCATCAGCTTGTTCATCCACTACTAGACACAGGCCCCTTTCATTGAAGACAAACATGACCGATCCCCGCTACTCCACGGAGTTCGTCTCATAGATGGAGAAATGGATGTGTCAAATGTAAATAAATATCTACCCTGTATTTTGTATATGGCCGCAAGTTTTCCACGTGTATGAAGGATTTATTTGTGTGGCTGACATTAGAGTAGTATTGCCAGCTCCCTGGCAGCTCCTCGTATTTCCACTGCACCAGGTAGGACAGGTTGTCCAGCGTCGGCGCGTCCCACAACAGAGATAGTGACGTGGCCGTCAAGCTGTCCGCCACGAGCGCCGGCGCCGGCGGAGTCCCGATCAAATCTAAAAACAATACCAAACATCAGCATATTATAGTTATATTTTTTTTCTTTTTTTTAGACTGCAGCGCCGTCTATTAGGCTATTTATTATCTTCTCAAACTCAAAGTTTAAGCAAGCTGTAGCCTAAAAGTTCTCACAATATTTAATACAAATTAGTTGCTTAGTTTCGGATATTAGAGTGAAAGGATTTTATGATATTTATTTATTAAATTAAGGAGCAAAATTCTGAAGGGAATGCATATTAAATATTAAAAAACACCAAGCATATTATTGTTAAATAAAAGTATATATAAATGGCTTACCTCTTATCATTTGGAAGTAGGTGTTCAAAGCTTCATTACATCCCATCACACAATACAGCTCACGGGAAAATACAGTTTCAGACGTTACATTCTACAAAAATACATTCTTATATTATTTGAAAATCTCCTATAGGGTTGAATAATAACAATAAACTTAGCGTACATTTAAAATAGGCTAGAATGATTATATTAGCACTTGTTTCAGAAAAGTCGAGCCACTCTTTACATCAAACTTTGGTCTTTTTTAGGAATGCTACTTGTAATAGACAACCTTTTCTATTAATAAAATTGATAAAAATGCCCAATATTATCATACACTTTACGTAACAATTACTTACTTATTAATAAAAATTATTCAATAAAGTAGTTACACCAATCATTGCTGGACAATAAAGTCATATATTACATTGACAACAGTTTTTTTTAAATCGTTATCTGAAAGAATATTAGACTTGGGTGGGCTTGTCTATCGCCTATTTTTTCACATCTTAGAATTATCGCTATTCAATTTGGAAGTTTGATTTGAGAAGAATACTCACACAAACAGCTTGACAGGATTTATCCAAAGCGTGTGCCCAAAGGCTGCATCCAAGTATGCACTGTAATAAAAAATAAAACATAGTTATTGTTATTATTATTCTAAAGTTTTATTATTTATATTAAACTTTTCAATAATATAGCTTTTTTTCGAAAGGACCTATGCTGTTAGTAATATAGCTTATACATTAGAATAACACACAGGCCATAATTTATACCTGTGCTCTCTTGGAATGGGAAGTGCGCGGCTGAAACCGCGGCGCACTGCTAGTATTTCTATATATATATACAAAGGTATTTATAGAAAAATGATTACAAATGTACATATCAATCAAATTATATGTATGTTTGAGTAGTGGGTTAAAGTTCTTAGTGGAATTGTAGCGTTCGATAAAAAAATGAGGGCAAGCCGTAGCCGAGCGAGTGGCGGTTTTGAATGGTTTGTGCGAGTTTGTTTCGCGTTTGTTTACACTCTACATGTGTTCGTGATTTATTGCTTTGGTCTAAACATTCTCAGGAACATCTTTTTAAATTGCGAGTATCTTATCTCTGTCTCTCGAAAATGTTTACCATAAAAAAATTCAACCACGTTTCAGTATAATAGACCAGTGTCGATAACTTTTAAAACAAAAAAAAAATCACAGTAGGATGAAACTCATTAAAGAATTATTTTTATCCGTGATTTATTCTTCCTTTCATTTCTATTATATTCCCCTTATTTTCTAATGAGTTTCATCCTACTGTATTTTTTTTTTCACTTTAACCTTTTTTGTAGGCTTTGGCACCGGTCTAAAGTAGGCACAGTTACTAGAATTTGTATTTACCTATTATTAGTATTGATTAAAATTGAATATTATGTAAACCGCCATTAATATACGATTTGATCGTTGGATTGGAGCAACGATGTTCTAATGGGTATGGGCCTCCAGAGCGAGAGGGTTCAGTTGCGATCCTGACCTCTAGTGGTGCCTTGAAAAAGATTTTTCCAATTTGCTACGTGAACCCTTATCACAAGACCATCGCTCGCTCACCGGTAAAGGAAAACATTGTGAGGTAACTTATATGCCTAAAAGTCTTTGAAGGTGTGTGAAGCTCACCAACCCGAATTGGGGTAGCGCATCGGAGAACTATGGCCCCGTAACCCTCCTCGCTCTATTTTGAGGGAGAGACCCGTGCCCAGCAGTGGGACCATACTGTATGGGTTGATACTTTACCT
Source organism: Lycaena phlaeas (assembly GCA_905333005.2). NCBI lineage: Eukaryota > Metazoa > Arthropoda > Insecta > Lepidoptera > Lycaenidae > Lycaena > Lycaena phlaeas. The sequence continues at coordinate 7,075,522 of HG995176.1, forward strand.
TTTTACTTCTTGCATAGTGTATGACTATAAAGTTTATATAATAAACCTAACCTTACACCCTCCTCGCCTTATTTCGAGCAGTGTCCAGCAGTGGGACATATAAAAAGTTCATATTTTATACGATTTGATATAATTTAAATATTATAAAAAGTCAGTATTTTTTCCGGCAATGACGTATCACGTGACGTCCATGTGAGCAGGTGTGACGGAGTAAATGACGGAAGTAACGTGTAAGAAGTTCCCACACTGGCCGTTGTTCTTAACGGACTTCTACGGTTGGCTGACGACCTTTACGGACGATGATTTGGGCGGTAATGCGTGATTGTGTATGCATCCTTAAAACGACGTAGTAAATTTTTTATGACTATACTGGACGAATATTATAAAGTATGATATCTAATCAGTGGCGTCGCTTGTTCTAGAGAGGCCTCCTATCGACATATTCGATAAAAAACTGGGTTTCTGGATAGTTTTAAGACATTTGCATACACACTTTGAGCCTCTTTAGCCGGAAGACTCGTACCATTAATGCGACAGATACAACTGCATATAAGTAATACTAGTTTTTGCCCACAACTTCACCATTGATGATTATTATTTCTATCGCCTATGTCAGTCAGTGTGAGTATTTTTATAAGGAAAGAGTTTTTAAAATCGGTCGAGTAGTTTTGAGTTAAATCGTAAAATACTAACAAAAATCAAATCTTTACCCTATATAACAAAGAATAGATCACCATCATCATTATCAGCGTTTATCCGCCCACTGCCAAACAGTCTCGCAGAGCTAACAGCCCGGCGCGGCGGCCGGCTTGCACGTCGAAAATCTTCTTTTCACGTTTAGAAGACTGGTCGAGTAGTTTTTTTTGTTCTCCATTTTTTAGGTTAATATGATTTTTTTAGTCCATCCTTTATATTTAAGTGTTTATATATTATAATGCTCAATCTGTGTTCGCCATTTTATGTTTCTTGTTCAATTTCGAGATATGTCGCATTATCATTTTAGATTAGCTTTATGTCAGTCATCTTATTATTATATATTGTTTGGTAACAAGTATCATGCATGTTATCGTAACTATTATAATGAAGTTTAAGAATTAATACTGATTAAATTACTTAGTAGGACAAACGGTACGTTTCGTAGCTCTAATTATCTAATGTCGTGATCATGTCAAAATGTATCGGGGGCATAATTTAATTAGTATCTCGGTGGGCGTCCTTCATTCTCATAAAATTATCTTCCGTCGACGACAAATTAAGTAATTATTCATTTAGATGCGGGAAAAATATTTATGTTTTAGTGTCATCATATCAAATATATCATCTGGGAGAATATAGTTACTGACACTCTTGTAATAATTAAGAGGGAGCATCTTATATAGATCACAATCTATATTTTGATTTAAAACGCCTAATATAATATAAAAAAGTAGGTATATAAAGCCAATAATATATTATATCGGTATGTTAAAAGTTCATGCAAGTTTTAAGCAAGGAATTTCATGTAAGGTCGTTAAACTACAACACTACAAAAAACAGTGGTATCACTAAATTCCTCCATTAAAAACATGATTTAAGAAGATTCTATTTGAAATTTCATAATCGATAATTATGCATATAATGCGGATCCTTTGATGATATAGAAAATAACATTTAAAAAAAAAATGGCTAAAATATATTCTGATATATTGAATGAGAACTAAAGCGTAACAATAATAAAGTTGCGGATTAAAGCGCGCGATCAGTGCGGCTTGTTTCGGCTGTCTAATTGCAGGTCATGGCCTCGAACGCACTACAATTTAAAACTGGGACAGCGTTTAGTGATTAGCTGATGAATGATGAGTGAATGGTGATGACACACTAGAATCTAGATGCATAGACTACGTAAACGTAGTGATTGCATTCTCTTGATCAGGCCCGTCTTTTCCATTAAGTGAGCCCAGGGCCTCGCGATTCTTTGGGCCCCATTATTTCTATCAGAATATGATATGGTGATCTTTTTAATTTTAAGAAAATCAAGCATTAATTGTTGATTATAATTCCTAGTCTAGGTTTACTCTTTTTTAGTGCGAAAATCAAGCTTACAGATATAAAATTTTTGACCGCGGCCCTAGAATCACAAATAGATTAAAGCTCTTGGGGACAAGCGAATAAGGATGATGTTGTTTGTATGCATGTATGCAATAAAAACATTCAATATTCCAAATGTTTGCAATCCAGAACATTTTAATTTGTCCCGTTTTAATCGTGTAATCATAATTTATATGTTTACTCCGCTCAATGAATGAGTTCGTTAGCATAATTATTAGGGCTAGTATTTAATAGAAGCAACAGTGTTTATTAAATATAAATATATTATATAATCTTGCGTCATTGAGTTTCTATTGAGAATAGGTTAGTTGATTAGTTTGTAAAAACTATCTCATATTGTTTATTGGTGTATATAAGAATCATACAAATATTATTTATTTTAATAATAAGTATTTTGTTTAAAAGATATTAGAATATTTATTAGCTGTGCTGTTAAAGCTCTTGGTTCTGAAATCAGTTTAGTGACGTCACACGTTAGTAAATATAGAGTACTACGTAGCGTTACATAATATTTGCTCTGTGTATGCTTAGTGTTTACAGACGCTAGACGTCACCTATGATTAGCCAATCAAAACCGTAACAAAAAAATAAAATAAAATCTATGTGAATAAAAATATCATTATTTTTTCATACTGTCAAATAGCTATCTTATCATCATCATCATCATCACTAACTACCTTTATCCGTCTACTGCTGAACATATTCCTTATTTGAAAGTTATAGTTACCACTTGTCATTTTAGAAGCTTTTTAACACGTCCACTCTCGTATGATAGTGTTTTCACGCGCGAATGATGTATTTTTAACGTTTGTCTGTGTGTATGGCTTTTTTATAGAAAAGAACAGTAGGTTGTTTCACTTGATGGTAAATAAAAAGCGATATCCATAGACAGCCGCTACATTATTGCGTTGATGGTTGATAGTTACATTTGAAAAAAGAACCGATTAAAGACTCTTTAATTATAAGCCGCCATAAAATTTGTAAAGAAAGATTCTAAAGAATAAAAAAGCAAATGAATAAAAAGTTGTTTCATTATAACGAGGGAATTTGGCGTTAAAGCTAGAAAAAAATATGATTAAAGATTAACATCATTAATAACTTTTTAAACACGTCCTTTTACGATTCAATTTTATGACAAGGCAAAAACATGTACCTACATTTGTGAGCCTAGTTCAAAAACTAATATATTTATAGACAATATATTACATTTTTTTGCTGACAAAAATACGATTACTATGCTAACCATAACACCCATTTAAGAAATTAGAATGAATAATTATTGTCAATTAGATAAAAAAAGTTATTACAAAGGTTAAATTTAACAACACAGGATGGGCATAAAGATAAAATTAATTTCATAGATGGGGCCCTAAGTTGACTTTTCCGCCATGGGCCTGCACTTGTCACAACACCACGCCCATTGGGCCCCCTTATTATTTACGGCTGTCAGCCAGAGCGTGACAGGTCCTATACCATATTAATAGAAGCGAAACGGTGATATCCTCTCTGAAATAAAAATACACTACAATATTTAGATTGAAAGCTATGATTGTGTCCGTTAGCTTGTATCATCATTTTTCACAATCTTTTTTAATCTTTTTTAAATCGTATTCTTAAAAAACAATTTCACAAATCACTGCCTTTATACGCCAACTGCTGAATATAGGTCTCCTGAAATAAATACTAAGACGGATACCTTGCCATATATACGCTACGGGGCTGAAACGTGGGCTTTTAATTTATGACTCATCCGAAATTGCACACATATTCCAAATAATATTTAAACCGAAAGATATTTGCCTGATTTTCACTTGGTAATAATTACGATGACTTTTCTACAGAAATGTTAGCTGCAAAAATTTTGTAGAAAATGGTATTCTTAAAATTAAATTACAAAATTTTTCTAGTAACGTAAAACTATGGCACGTGACCACAAAAATAAAAAGCTAAGTAAATTATCTCGTAATTAACGGGCATCCTGTCTCGTGCCCTAATAATAACAAAACAATAGCTCCCTTTGGAGTCATTAAAATTGTCGCTCCACTTAATTGCCGGAGCGATTTCGGAAGCGAGCTCGGAAGTCCAATTGGGAGCAGGACGCAGGGCTCTGTGAAAGCACTCACCCATGTTTATTAACCGCCATTTAAATCTATCTCCATCATTACAGCAGAGAAGTATCGCGTCATGTATCCGGCCAAAGATATGCTAGCACTCGGACATTCCCCATCATGTTTCAAGCCTTGTGCCGGTGAGGCTCAGTAGCCTAGGGTGAACCCAGCACCTTGGGCGAAGCAAATTGAGCCGAGGGGCTCTTTGTACCCCTCTTATAAGAAGAGGGGACAACAGAGCAGGGGGCAAGGGGTGAGGATGCGAACCTCACCTCTTCGTACTGTTCAGACGTTGAGAGTGGTTGTTCTGTGGTGCGGGGCAACCGCTCTGTGGAGGTGGTGTCGGTCCTCTGAGGGACTGACCAGCCGTCGAGGTGCCCTGTTGCTTGTAGATCAGGGGCACCTCACCAAAGGCGGTAGTGGTGGCACTCGCCGGGTTTTAGTGGGTAGAGCTGCGTCCACTTACCATCTTTCGAGCGCGAGCCCCACATACCCGCTTGGGAACACCCTCTCTCCAGTGGGATGCGTCAGTGCATTTCCCGGCGTAAAAGAAAAAAAAAAGCACTCGGATATTGCTGTAGTAAACTAACAATCACTGTACGTTAATCTAGTACCTACCTTAGGCGACATGATCGCAATGGCGTTGAAGCCTTTTTATTAAGAAAAAAATCTAGCTCCGTGCTTAGTTCGTAAGAACTTGTATTAAACACAGGAGGAACGGAAATTTTAAGAATATATACATCCATGACCCGGAACAGATTTTAACCCGCTCCGTAGTGTTTAGTGTTTTATTTTATCAATTCAGTATATAGAAATATATAATATTTAAATAGTATATTGTTCACTATATAATATGTTTTCGCAAAACTCTATTTTATTCCTAAAAAAAAAGTAGCCAAGTTGCTCCTTATCACCATCAGATATGTTTCTGCCAGTGAGAGTCTCGGCAAAATTAGTCTTGCCTGTTCAGAGATTAGCCGGAGCAAATAGACGAAAAGACAGAGATTAAAATTCATTTTCATGACGGAATTAATAATTTTTAGAATTTGGATGCTATAATTACTACACGTACTATTCGTAATGATTATCGGGTAATAGTTATCTCTTAAAAAAAACCAGCTTTGTAAGTTGTTATTATATTGTAGAGTTTACAAAGTTACAAATGAGTTTGATTGGTTCATTGTTATCGTACTCTGACCTCGAGTCAAAAAAAATGCCTTATCGACACTTATTAATTATACACGTACGAAATTAAAAGATCAAAACAATTGTTTTCTTATGTTTACGCGAATTTCAAATCAAAACAATTAATCAAAACAATTGCTAAAAAATATTTTTGTGTAACCCCTGGGAGGTTGACGAAAGCGTTTCGCAGATAGTGAGGGCTGGTTCGTAATAGGCGCCAGCGGATAAACCCCAGATTGTTTTTCTAGCTCTATTCGTTACTGACCTCAGATAAACTTATAAGATATGGCAACCCATATTGACTCTGCACGACGCGATCATCGGCTTATAATCAGACTGCGCGTGTAACCTGCCATAAAATTTATTTATAATTTGCTAATCATTTCAACTTTTATTTGTAATAAGAGAGACATCAGTTTGCATTACGAGTGCATAAGACCGATTCCACTTGCTGTCCGCCTTTATTTGAAAAATCGAATTTAGTAAATCTTCCGCAAGTGAAAATTTTACCTTTATTTGTGACAAAAAGCTCACTTATGCTAGTACACTTTCCCAACCTCCATAATTTTCCTACCGAATTCATATATGACATACTACCATTATAATACATTCATATACTGTAGTTTATTACAATATACGAATATATGTATATTATATAACACTAGCAGACCAGACAGACGTTGTCCTGTATAAAAAAAATGTAGTGTGGACCTTATTGTGATTCTAAACCATTGTCGAATCCACTTGAACACACACAAAAGATTTTATCGAAATCGGTTCAGCCGTGTAGGAGGAGTTCAATGACATACACACGTACAGCAGAATTATTATAATATATATGATGTATGTCACGGTGTTTGTCAAAGAGCATTAGCAGCAAGAAAAAATATTAACCTTTTATGATATAAATAAAATTTAGTAACTCTTCCGCTAGTGGAAAGAGTAGCATTTATTAAAGATTAGAAGCTCATTTATGCTGAAACCTTTTTCCAAACCCTAACAAATTCCGATCTCGAGATAAAAATCCTCCGAGAAAGACAGTATGACGAACAGAATTCGGAAACAGGGCGGCAGAAGGAAAAGCTTACCTACGAATCTCTCTCGCAGCCTGTCTTTATGTTTATTTTCTATCTGTCTGTCGAAATATAAGTATTGCCTATAAGTAAATAGAAGGGTTAAAGACACACTTTCTCGAATCTTAGATTTTTCCGATCTATAAGCATAATAGCCACATTCCAAAAATGGCGACAAATCAAATCAAAATATGTATCTCTCTTTTGTTCGTTCGTCGAAAAAGTTGTCAATAAAATTAGATAAAAATGAATGAAAAATGAAGAAATGTCAGAAATGCAGGATCCTTTGAAAAACGAAAAAACAACTTAGGAAGATTGCTTCTTTACCTAGAGAATAATACACATAAATTGTGATTAAATCGCAAACGCTGGCTAACGCTATAGATCAAACTAATTTATTACGGAATTGTATAAGTATCTTAAAAAAATAAACAAAAAATTCACTATCATCAGCCACTGGTAGACAAACGCAATCCCCTCAATGAACGCCAAGACACCACTCACATCCCACATAGAGCGGCCACTGCGCGGAGATCTTCTTCCACGCCTGCCCAGTTTTTAATTTAATAAATTCTGATGAAAAAATGACTCCGTAATCCATAAGCGGGTTTGAAAATTATTAAAATGTTCTCCAAAAATATACATCCAGGTCACGCGCTGGCCCACGCCGAACGTTTGACTCCGGTAATTGGATAATGCTGGTATAAATTGGGACCTGCCGGAGTGTTTCCGTCGAATCTTCTCGCTGCTCGCTGTGGAGAGCTCTCTACACTGATACCGATACCCTTTTCTGCCCAGCTAGTTTATTAATCGTTAGTCTTTTGCCATTCGTCTGCCTCCCTATTACCTTTGTTAAATGGTCTTAACCCAGGACGCAAAAAAAAAACAGGTGCCATAGAGCTATTAGTATGACCGTAAAGTGAGTCTGTGACACCGTATTTCTCAAACGGATGAATCGATTTTAGGGTAGTTTTTTTTATTTGAAAGTAAGGCTTCTAGCGGTGATTCTTCGATGTTTTACAAAAGTGGTTCAGCCGTATCAAGGTCATAAGCACATTTTATTTTGCCAGAATGGATTTTTTTTAGGGTTCGCTTTTAATATTTTATTCATCACAAACATCTCCGCTATATTTTGTCGTTCTGAGCAATAACTAATGCTACAGTTTGTTTTTGATAAATTTAGAGCAAGTATTATGACCATAATAATATCTACAATATATTTTTTCAGTTAAATTAATTACGCAAGGGGTCAAGACGTCTTTACGATTAGAATTTCCGCAATGAAGAATCTTATCGGTACCGACGTTGTTTATGAAATCATATTTGGAATACTTATTCCAATACACAGATATACCGACTAGTTTCACTACATGTTAAATGCCTCTGAAAGGATACTCCAACGATTTAATTCAATGATTATTGGTCAACGAGTGGAGAATGTTCTATTTTTATTCTCCGCCGTTGAGAGTCCAATAAATGGACAATAAATCAAAACACTCCATGGTTGAGTGCACTCGCGGCAAATTCGCTCGGCGGATGGACGAACCTCAGGGGAAGGGGGTGAGGCGGGGGTGTGCGACGGGGAGGGGGGAAGATTGAATGGGCGCACGTAACTCGGGCGGGGAACTATAGCTAATGAGGAAATAGGAATTAGCTGGCGACGAAGTAGAATGCACTCCATTATGGATATAACCAGTTGTTACACTTTCACGATATTAAATACAGCAATCTCAGTCCAGTCCCGAAAACTCTTATACCTCTGACATTTCATTTGGACATTTCACATTTGGTAATCTATATAGTGCTAATTAGCTCGATTTCACACTGACCTTATCTACGTACTAGCTGTTGCACGCAGCTTCGCCTGCTTCAACTAAGATTTAAAACGGGTCCCTATGTTTTTTGAAAATTCAATATAGCCTATGTTCATCGGGGGTAATGTAGATTCCCAACAGTGAAAGAATTTTTTAAATCGGTCAATTAGTTTCGAAGCCCATTCAATAGAAACAAACAATCAAATCTTTCCTCTTTATAATATTAAGTATAGTCTATAGATTAGAATAGATATTATAGTTAAAGTTAACAAAGCATGGTGGTATTTAGTTCTGATTGTCTAGCTTCTATTTTAGTTTTCGCTGCTCAGTAAGAGGAATATTGATAAACAATGGTAATTTGATGTCTGTTTTAAATTATTTCTCATGTCTAGCTCTGACCTTAGCTCTGGTCTTTGTTTGGTAGTCATGGATGCTTGGATGTCATTGTTTTTCTATTATTAGTATATCCGGTATCAGGTTTTATTTATTATATAAACGTGAAGTAGGTATATGAATGTAGTGAGACTGTCTATTAGAAATTTGTTCTGTATCATAAATTAAAACTGGGAAAATGTCGTTATTATAGACCGTATAAATATTCAGTTTAGGATGTTGAACAGCCTTGGTTAGAATACGCAATAAAAATGAACGTTGTCGGCCGCCTCTAATAGAATAATCATTCTCTAACCATTTTATGTTTTACAAGTTGAATTTTATACGTTTTTTTAAATAGTTTTATACGCTCTTAGGTAAAAATATTTCTACGTTTAAAGTACGGTGGTACAGGTAAATTTTATCTCTACTAAAGTTCCACTTTAATCGGTTAAAAATGTAAAGAAAGCCTAGATAAATCTATAGAAAAATTTTAAGACGCGTCTTCTATCTTTCTATCCCAACGCTTTCCGTTAATTTTTTTACAACGTTATAAATAAAAATGATCATTTCAATCAATATATATTTGCCCCAAGAAATTTAAAGCCTGACAAACAAAACATCAATGATCAAACATATCTAGGTTTTAGATTACTCAGGTTGAAACGATTTTTAAAACATTTCATATTTTAACATTAAAATATGCCCTCAACATTTTTTCTTCCCACACTTTCTGCAAGTATTGGATAAGATTAAGCTCAATTAGAACTTTTAATTTAGAAGAACGAACTTGACTTCATAGACACCTGTCATTTAATAAAACCAGATTAGTATTCTTAAAATAGCCTCCAGGAAATACCAGAGCGTTAGTCCGTCTACATTTATAGTTAAAGCTATTTTGTATGGTCGTGGATCATAATTAAGATGTCTAGGACTTAATTAACGCTTATTACTTTACACATTCAAATTAACTGGCTACGATTTACAAGAACTGACTGTATAAGATGTTAGAAAGACGTTACATGATTTTGTTTTGTGGCGTAAAGCTATTCGTATATGTTTCCTGGATAGTTCTGATAATGAAAATCGATGGTATTATAGTACCTAAGGTAAAAAAAGTTTTTTCGTTTGAACGCACTAAGCTCCAAAACTATCAGTCGTTTAAAAAAAATATAATTTTGCATTTCACAGCTTTTATTCTTCATTTTTGAGGATATTAAAAAAAATAGGTTTCAGATATTAAGGTAATATTTGGATTTCTATGGTTTCTAGCTAGCTAGTTTCTACTACAACTACTAGTCTAGTAGCTACTTTAAATATTTGTAGCGATTCTAAAATTCAACATTAGTGAAACCTTATGTTAAGTTTAGTGCGAAAATCACATGTAAATAATAATATATAAGTCGCACTATTGGGCACAAGTTTCTTTCTGGATATCAATGATGCAATGAAGCAATAGGCCAGCATTGCTTGATAAACTTCATGCACCTTGAAAGACTCATTAATCTCACCAACCCGCCTAGGATGTGCTCTCTTCACGAGAGAGAGACATAATGTCTACATCGAAGACATAATGTACTAATGTCTACGGACGCAACATGACATTGTAATTCTTTCGAATTTTGTCGTTTAAATAAGAGAAATTTCTCGATGTCAATACATATGGACGAGAAGGGACGAGAAAAATTATAAACCCAAATATCTTACGTAACCCCTTTTTTCAGAATATAATTTAGCCTATGTTACTCGTGGATATTGTAGCTTTCGAATGTCGAAAGAAATTTTGGAATCGGTACCGTACTTTTTGAGCCTATTCATTACAACCAAACAAAAAAACAAAGTTTTCCTCTTTATAATATTAGTGTAGATTTAGGATTCTATTATTACGCTACCCATTCAAATCATGGCAACACGATTTATTTTCTTGCGTATTATTTTGATTTTGCTATATCTCCTAAAGTATTCATTTAATTTGCATGATGTAAAGGGGAAAAATAATCTTCATGAAGTGCTGAAGCTAATTAACTGATTTAAAATGATAAGGATTTATACCGTATTTGTTTAAATAACTTTCAAATTATCGCGTTATAATTGCAATTTTTTTAAAGTATTAAATGGATATAGTATGATATCCCTAATAGATAGATATATGCCATCGCGGACTTTTTTGTAGACCTATTTAAGATATACAATTCCACCATACATTATTTTGTTATATCTCAAAGGGTTTAGGCAGCGTTTTCGTTGAAAACTCCCAGGCGGGATTTTTTTTTCCGACACCTCCAACAATTATTGTTATATCTTAGCTAATGTATATAAAAACTTAATAAATTATATACATAAACCTTCCTCTTGAATTGTCCTATCTATTAAAAAAACCAAATCCAAATCCGTTGCGTAGTTTTAAATATTTAAGTAAAAATTTCGACGAGTTTCTCTTCGGAAGAGATATGTCTTTTTGTCGTGGCGTGCATCTTAGGCTAGCAGGCATGCAGGATTCCTCCACATCTCTCTTCCTCTTCTCTCCCTCGCTATGTTTTCCGTCACCGGTGAGAATATTATCATATTTAACTGCAAGAATACATTTTGAAATACTGGTTAGTGATAATTTCATAATATCATAAATAATTGTATACCAGGGGCAGATTGTTCTCAGATTTTGGAGACAATCTTGTCATCAAAGTTTGAAAAGGACACGGTATTGACTATTTTAATAGGCAAACCTGCCCCTCTAGACAAGTGGCAAACGCTCGCTTCTATTCTTTTGCGTTTACACGCTAACTCCATAGGGTTGCTGCAAAATTTTTTAAGAACGTTTATTAAGATACATAATGAATATGGTTTAGTTTGTTAAAACGTTTTACAACCTCTGTACTTCGCTTAAAACGAATATTATTGTAATAATATTCCTTGAATTTTTTTTTTTATGTCGTAAGCTAGTTAATTCCCATACAATAAGTATTCTTTTCTATTATATTCGTTTAGCGTTTATGCCACTCTTCTAGGGGGAACGAATTACATACGTTTTTAGACGTTTTTACAAACAAAACCATACACTTTATGTGTCTTAATAAACGTTCTTAAAAAAAATTGCAGCAACCCTATGGAGTAAGCGAGTAAACGCAAAAGAATAGAATAGAGCGTTTGCCACTTGTCTAGGGGTGCTGGAAATGTAAACAAAGAGGACTTAGCCACTTATATTTCAAGGTTAAATGCTATTAATAATATTAGAAAAATTATTTTGTTTACATTTCCTTTCTGTAATAATGGGAGTAAAGATAACAATAATACAAGACATAATCTGAATATGATGCTACATAATATGACATGTTATAATAATAAATTTCATTGTATAGATTTCAACTCGATTGTTAAAAAATATTATTCGACAAGAGGTAAATTTTACCTTAATCAACTTAATAAAAGACAGATAGCAATGTCGCTGTCCTATTATATAGATTCCGCCAACCTTTTGGCTAACTTGACGACTGCTTCTATTGAGCAGAGTAGTATTAATGACATTAATTGTATAAAATCACTTGATTCTAGTCATCATTATTCTAGTCATTCTTATTCTAGTCAACACCGACCATCCACTCTTTTGGTGGATTTGACTGCTCCTATAGAGCATTTAAATTAAGTGACCAGACAACAGAGACTGTTAACTCTAGCAATGTTTCTAGTGACATGCCCTTAAATAATTCTATGACTATGAATATAAATGATACTAAGAAACTTGATTGCAATTTAAAACTTATCTCTCAAAATATTCAAGGCATGTCTAGTAAAATTCATGAGTTGGAACTTCTCTTGACCTATGACAAAATTGACATTCTTTGCATTACTGAACACTGGCTTAATAGCAACCAGCTCATGTTTAATTTTTACAACCACCATATTGGTAGTTCGTTTGTCAGAAAGAGTGCGATTAGGGACTCTGGAGGATCCTTAATTATTATTAACAATTCTATTAAATATAAAGAACGCACTGATATTGTAAATCTTTCAGTTGAACGAACCATAGAGATAGCTTGTATAGAATTGGAGCCGGTTATTGTAGTTAGCGTATACAGAAATCCAAATGGATCCTATGATATTTTTGAAGAAATTATGGAAACTGTTCTTCATAAATTAAATTACACAAATAAAGGCATCATTGTTTGTGGAGACTTTAATATAGATCTTTTAGTTACGTCAACATTATCAAAAAAGATTTTAACATTCTTCAAATGTTACAATTTGATTAATCTATTTCTAGAACCTACTAGAACTACAGCTAATACTAAGTCCTGTATTGATAATATATTTACAAATCTAGAATCCACAAACATGAATGTCATAAACAAATTAAGGTCTGATCATAGCGGCCTAAGGGCAGATTTTAAAATAAATTTAAACAAAACGAAAAAGAATATCGAATACATACCAGTTACTAAGGCTAGATTAAAAATGTTTAATAATAATGTAAGTTCAAAAATTACAAATCTGGAATTTTGTGAAGATCCAAATATGTTATACAATAAGGTGTTTAATGTTACTAAAGTGGAATATGATACTGTTTTTAAACCTAAAATTTTGAAAGTTAACGATTGTCTAAAGTTTTGTGATTGGGCAACAGTAGGAATTATGATTAGTAGAAATAAATTGTACAGTCTATATGATGAAAAAATAGTGAACAATAGTCCGTCACTTGTTGAGTATGTTCGTAATTATTCTAAATTGTTTAAGCGTGTATGTAATGAGGCTAAATCTAGATTCATAAAGAATAAGATTGTTAATAGTAAGAATATTGTAAAGACAACTTGGCAAGTTATAAACAGCGAGACTGGTAAAGCCAAACCACGCAATCTCGATTTTAAATTGAATATTGATGGAAATTGTATCAGTACAGATCTTGAGGTTGCCGAAGCTTTTGATAAATTCTTTACTAACATCCCAGTTTCGACTACCAAATACCTAAATTCTTCTCCCACTCTAGCTGAATCTTTGTTGAAGATGAACATGGTCGAGTCCAAGGTTGTCTTTGTATTCCATCACGTCAATGCATACTCAATTGTAAAAGCTTTTAAATCACTGACTGTTAAAAAAACCGCTGATCTGCATGGCCTTTCCGTCACAATAATCAACTCCATCATAAACTGCATAGCTCCCCATCTAGCTATGGTTTTCAATAAATGTATTGATAATGGAGTTTTTCCTGATTTAATGAAGTGCAGTAAAGTCATACCTTTATTTAAAGCTGGCAGTAAGTCTGACCCCACCAACTTTAGACCTATATCTATATTGCCAACGCTAAGTAAAATATTTGAAAAACTAATTTTAGATCAATTGCAATTTCACTTTTATTCCAATAAAGTAATGCATTTCAAGCAATTTGGATTTACCAGGGGTCGTTCAACAACCGATGCAGGTGTTGAACTAATACGATGCATATTTGATGCCTGGGAGGAGTCGCATGACGCTTTGGGTGTATTTTGCGATTTGTCCAAGGCTTTCGATTGCGTTGATCACAGTACCTTGGTCAGGAAACTTCATTATTACGGTGTGAGAGACAGTGCACTGAGCCTTTTAAAGTCTTACTTACATGGACGCGTACAGAGGGTTGATGTAAACGGAAAAGTGTCAGGTGGGTCTGCGGTTACCATGGGTGTCCCGCAGGGCTCAATTCTTGGTCCGTTTCTCTTTCTAATTTATATAAATGATCTACCGAGTCTTGTAAATAACTGTCATGATATAGTGTTGTTTGCGGATGATACTTCTTTACTTTTTAAAGTTAGACGACAACAGGATAAATATGACGACGTAAACAATGCCATTAATAAAGTTGTTGAGTGGTTTACTGCAAATAATCTTGTGCTCAATGAAAAGAAAACAAAATGTGTTAAATTTACTCTGCCCAACGTAGGACAAGTTAATACGGATATAGAGATAAAAGGAGAAAAATTGTGCCTTGTGGAAACAACCTTGTTCTTAGGTATTACTTTAGATTCTAGATTGCAATGGGGCCCTCATATTGACAAGTTAGCGGATAAGCTCAGTTCTGCAGCTTACGCGGTTAAAAAGATAAGGAACCTGACGGATATTCAAACCGCCAGGTTAGTTTACTTTAGTTATTTTCATAGTCTTATGGCCTATGGCATTTTGCTGTGGGGTCATGCCGCTGATACCGAGCGCATATTTATTCTGCAAAAGCGAGCTATTCGAGCTATTTATAAATTGGGTCCCAGGGAATCTCTTAGGGATTTTTTTAAAAATATTGATATATTAACATTAACATCACAATATATCTTCACAAATTTAATGTATACCAAAAATAACCTTCATCTGTTTAAACAAAAAAGTGATATTCATAATGTAAATACTAGAAATAGAAATAAGCTAGTGCCCTATAGTAGTCGACTTAACAAAGTAAGTAAGTCTTTTGTGGGTCAATGTATACGCTTTTACAACAGGGTCCCTTCTAATATACAGGAATTATGCCCCAAGAAATTTAAGATTGTCATCAAACAAAAACTAAGTAAAAAAGGATATTATAAGATTAATGAATATTTCGATGACGCAAATCCTTGGGATTGAACTGCTCTTCTATCAAGCTGTATTTATTTAGAATGTATATAAATTTTGAGCCTGCAGTATGATAAATTAAACTTGTATTAAGGTGAAACGTATGACATGTCATGCTCGCTTATGCCATTGCAGTGGTGGCGTTGTGTGATGGGTCCTCCACTTCCCTCTAATATGTGGAAGAGGTTGACGCTGGCACACGCGTCCTGGCCTATGTGAAGGTGCCGCTGTGGTGGCTGGTCGTGTTATGCAGTTTCTACCTCGCTTGGTTTTTTGTTTTCTTTTTATTAACATCCTCTTGTTTGTTTTGATCTGTTGCGGGGTCGAAATTTATTTACTTATTTATTTTAGGCAAATTTGAATTAATTTATGTAACTAGCATGTTGTTATTATTTATTTGTATATTAGTATGTTGTTATTTTGATGTACTTACAAAAATTGTAAAACTATATTTTAAAAAGAGCAATCCTACAGAGTTTCTTGCTAGATTCTTCTCTGAGGAAAACTGCTACTTTGCGAATCTAGCATTAGCTTATAAAAAAAATTGACATGTTTCAAGTGCTATGTAATTTGCCTACGAAATAAATATTATTTGATTTGATTTGATTTGATAGCGACATCCACAGACAACCTCTACACCAGAGGATTAGCAGGTGCGCTGCCTTTCAAATATGAGTACATGCTCTTTTTGAAGATGAAGTGCCCCCAGATCAAAAAAAATTATAATCTTTATGATTATTATTTTTTTGTCATATAAATCTGTAATGGTAGTAATGCAAATAATAGTGAACACACTAGCGCATTAGTTTATGATGTAGCTACTATATGTAAAACTATAAAGGTGCAAATACCGTGGAATATGAGCGTGAAACCTGTGTGAAGAGTTATTTATATTTCAAATGTATTTTTTTCCAGCAGCATCAGTATTATTGTAAGTCTTAAAGACATTTTTTTTAAGTTTCCCAGCCTTTATTTTTTGATATTAATAATAACTTTACGTTTACCTGGCAAACAGCCAACAACAAAATCTTTATAATGTGCTGAATGCTCTATGGTAACTTTACTTGCTTGCTTCAATTTTAAAAAAGCTATAGGGTCGCAAAAACGTTTACATGATATATTTAAATAAGGTAACAAATTAGAAGTCTTAAGTTTCTATGTTTAGCAGTGGACGGATAAAAGCTGATGATGATATTGATATTAAAAGTTTGCTTCGATGTAATATTATATTTATTTTTACATTTTGTCTGTAGATATTTTTTTACTTATAGCATTTCGTTTCTAATAGTAAAATAACATGTAACTGTAAAATCTATTAATTCGTTTTTCTTTGGTTATAATTACCTATATTGCCGATGTTTTATAATTACTCTATTATAAATACAATTACCGTTTCTGATGGCTGTTCGTTTTGTAAAAAGACTGTAATGCCCCTGGTGAGCTGAGTCATGTTTGTATTATCGCGCATATTTCAATTAGCCTTCCAATTGGTGGCACACGATAAAAGTACCCACTCGGTCGTCTCCGGAGAAAGTTCTCGTGTGAAAGATCATTGCAACATTACGCGTTGGGATATATTATGTTGATTCTTTGATAAAACTGATCCCTGTATTGAAAAATCGAAGAATAAGAATGCAGTAATTTGTTTCATAATACATTATGATTTCCTTTAAATATAATATGTACAAACATCTCAATTAATATATCCATTAAAATCAATGATAGGTTTACAATGTTTCATTGATCTTTGAAACATCAAATTTTCCACCTAATACAAGCATTGGAACCCCAAAAGGTCTAATATATTATGACAAAGTTAAATTAAAATTTTAATTATTTTAACTTTTAATTCATTTTAAAAAAATATTTAGATGATACTTATAATATTTTTAATTTTTGTTATTTATTGTAACAGGTTCATGGGTAAACGATTTACCCCTCTGAATTAAAATAATTTAATTCTAATTATGAATTATGAATAGGGATACTGAATAACTGTTTAAATTTTATGAATATTTATAGGGAATAGTCAGCAGAGCAAAACCTTAAAAATAACATTAGCATGTAGAGGCCTAAAGTCACAGGCGGCAGCTTTGTATACTAGTGATGTTTTGACGGTTTTGCTCTACTGACTCTTGGAATAAATTATTCAAATACAAAAATCCAGCCAGTATCCTGGTTCCCACGTTATGCAATATTTAATTCCGGTACATTTCAAATTTATTCACATTGTATGAATACCTCATCAAGCATGTAACCGGACTAGAGCCGTAATATTGTTTTTTACAAATTCCACCAAATTTGTCCTGCGCTGCTATGTCGGTTCTGTGCTCTGATTGGCTGACTTATGGCAATTTACGGATGATTGGGGGATGTGACCTATACATATATTTGTGTTTGGTTAAACTGCAATTACGTCGGTCACAAATCACTGAACAATCGGATTTTTATGGCTCATATTACTAATCTCTAGGGTTATATGCTAACCTAGTACAGGGGCCATTGCAATTAGCATGTAAACAAACTTTGTTATAAAATAAAACATTTTTCATTTTCATTTTCATATGCTCGGTGGAATTTTGTCAGGTTCTGTAACTTTACAATGACGGAATCATTATTTAATAATGCCCCTTGTATGTTATAATTTTAAGTAGAATTAAGGCTTTCATGACACAGGGTAAAATAAAGGTGGTGTGTGCTCGTGGTTAGGAGTAAGGGACATGTTTTCTTCCCAGGGTAGGCTAAGTCAAACCCGTGCAGAGTATGTTCATGGGGGACGTTAAACAACTGTTCCTCATATTTGCCTTTAATATAAATATCATAATTACGTCACAAATTCACTAACCACTTTAGTTATTCTAGCCACATTTAGACGTGGCGAGCTTACGAAGCCTTTTGGAAAACCGGGCGAAAGTCGTCGCTGTGTCCATGATGATGATAAGTATATTCAGTACTGCAATATTAGTACATTCTATGAAGCTGTAATAAAATGAATGTTCTCTAAAATAGATCCGAGGGGAGTCGGCTGGCAACAAGCAGCTTCCTTCCTGCGTCCATCCGGTGTCTCACGCGACCCTGCCATGCCATAACGCGCCCCAACATGGTGGATGACCACCACGCACCGAGGGCCAGACCTCAGCAATTTACTTCCAGGCATCCGGCAATTCAATAATGAAGATAAATAAAAACATACGTAAATCATTTCTTTTTTCAAGTCTTATTGCACTCGTATATAGTGCAACAAGGCTGGTTTTCTAAAGATTTAAATGAAAAGGTTTTGCCTTTGCGCAAAAAGGCGGACGAGATCTATGATTATAATCATCAAATATCAAGAATATAAAACTATTTCCCCGATTCTAAGCATTATAGAAATGAATCGGCCTTCCTAAAAAGTATAGTAGAACGCTTTATCCTTATATAACACAATTTTTTTTTTTTTAAATACCGGATACAGAAAATGTGATTTTGTTTACAGTGTTCTCAGTATCAATGTAACACGAAGTATTTATCTAGGAAATAGAATAATGTTCTGTCAATGAGGATTTACAGGAACTACAACGTAAACAGACGCGAAAGGCGCTCTGAAACCTTTCCTTGCACCCACGGCCGTAAATAGCGTGCCGTGTTCAGTGTTCTTTACACCTTCGTTTTTTACCTAATGACGAATGACAGTAACAGAGTTTCGGTGCATTTTGGTATCAAAAACGTATGCAGACAAACTTGGTAAAACAATATAGTAAACGACGTATTTACCGTATCTTTAATCAAATAAAATTAAATGCGACAACTTTTTAATTCTTATGTTTGGGAACTATTTTATAACTATGAAACCATCGCTCGCTCACCGAAGGAAAACATCGTGAGGAAACCTGCACGCCTGATGAGATTGAAAGTCTTTGAAGGTATGTGAAGTTCACCAACCCGCCATTACCCGCCTCGCCTGATTTCGAGGAGGAGACCCGTGCCCAGCAGTGCGATATATAAGGTTTGAAACTTTAATTTTAGGAATTATGTATACGAAGGAAAAATAAACTCAGCAGTTATATCCTGCAATAAATGATATCAATAATTTAAATATATTTTTATACATTGATATAACTGACGAAAATGATATAAAGAAGAAAAATGTTAAACTTTTTCATTAAAAAATAGCGATGTAGTGTGTCGGAGTTTACTGAACAGACTCAATAAAATATCAATTAAATACCTACCTACTTTTTTATTTAAATGCATAATTAGTGTTTTCAATTAGCAGTTAATGTCGTTGGTTCATGCTAATGCATCAAAACTTTATTGAGCATAGTCATTTTACCATGAACGGTATAAATGATTATGTTCTGTTACTTGTAACAAGTCAATTTGTTGTGCGAGGGTGCACGCCCTGTTTAGCCACTTAAGAGTTTTTGCGTTGCGCGGGCGCACAAATTGGACCCGACTGATAATTTTGACATATTCCAGTAGTAACTGTCAAAATTTGGGGGAACAGGCCGTTTTACGTCAATTTAAATGTACTTGACGAATAACATATTTTGAAAATGGTGGCACGAACAATTTTGTTAATGCAAAACGGTGCTATAATATTGTAAATTGAGGTGATTGTATTTTGACCCAACTATGTTTTATTGTTTAATAAAATAGTTAATTTATTTTGAATGAAGTGGAAATATTATTGTGTTTTAAAAGTTTAAGCGAATTTCACTTATTTTAATAAAACGACTTGTACGGATTTAATCGCAATTTATGAAGTTCGGATATTTTACAAGAATAAAATAACTAAAAGATCTGTTATTATATAATTTATAAGTAATGAAATGGACAATGTCAATTCCAGATAATAATCATCAGCATCATCATCATTCGTCTACTGATTAACATAATATGTCTCACTATGAATTTATGAACCCAATGAACGCCAAAACGTCCGTTTCCTTGCCACTCGCAAGTCGCATCCAACTCGATTCTAGATACATATTGTGATTTCTTAATTCTAAGGCACCCTAGGCAACGCACGGAAAATAAAGATTCTTCAAACGTCCCTAATAAGAGGTTCATTTAAATTTCGATCTTATTATTTATTTTATTTAAAAAATCCATAAATAATTGTAAATATTTTTATAAGTAAGAAATGCTACTTCTGTGAAATACGACACAGGTGCCGTGTCAAATGTGTGATTTTTGTGGTAATTCCTGTTTGTTACAATACCCGACGTGCTCTAGTTCATATGAATTGTCCCGCTCGGTACAAACGAGTTCTTTATTGACCCATTTCCTTAGCTTGGACGTGTTAGTGGGATAAAACGACGCAATAAGCACCACTAATATTTTATTATTGCATATATATACATTGCATTTGATTCATTGAGGAAGGCCTATGTTCAGCAGTGGACGGATTAAGGCTTATGATAATGATGATGATGATGATATGATAACAAACGAGCTGACTCTACCGCTCTATCTTTAGACATTGGATATTTGTCAAAGTAATGAGTATACGTAGTAACATAAACGTATTAAAATAAGACAATAGTTTTGGATAGCGAAATAACCTTTGACGTTATCCTGACATGACGAAAAGCAAAACGCATCATGGTAGCTTACAAAACTAAAGGTGGACATATCGAAACCTTTGGAGTTCGGACTTCAAGTAAGTTTAGTAAATATATTTAATTAGAAGTACATAAAAATACAAATAAATATTAGAATAGTAAATAGTAGTACATAGTAAATAATAGTTAAAACACAAATTGATATTAAGCTATTCGTACTTTCTTCGTTTTTCCAAATCAGAGGTATATAATATTATGTATAGATTTGTTTGCCAACCGTCATTTGTTTGTCATGTATAATTTATCTTATATGTATATGAATTAAATTGAATCCTCGAATTGTATAGTAGTATGCACACAATTTGTGAGGTTCCCAAACTCTTTTGTTTCATAGACCACTTTCAAACTTTTCCTGCGTCCCCTTGCTGAGCTTTTATTCAAGAATTTCTCTATTAAAGATGTTTCATTATACATAATAGTACAATTCTCTTAACAATATTGATAGGACAAGTCCAGCCTACAAGTTGGGTTCTTCACAATCGAAACCAAATTATAATATTTAATTAATTATTAATTATTAATAATAATTTTCATGGCTCCCGCTTACGATTGTGGACCCCCTTCGAGTCTTCCGTGGACCCCTGGGGGTCCAACTGGACCACTTTGGAAATCACTGATATAAAGTAATGAGCAGGGTATAATAGAGCGCTAAGATGTCATCATGGCATATACTTTGCAGAACGCTTATTGCACAGAAAAATCTAACAAGGCTAGAAAAGTAAATTAGCGTAACTATAATAAGTTACAAATAAAGAAGAGGAAGAAATGTTACTTGTCAAAGTAAATTTGCAACTATGTAAATATATAACTATCTTAATGTTAAATATTACACTATCATATATTTTTGAAGCAATATTCATTAAAGGCTTCTATCGCGTAAATATGTTAAAGGCTACTTAAAGGTCAAAAGATATTTATTATCAATCTTTAATTACCAACGTAGGTAATTATTTTCATATGGCAACTGGTCGTGTTTGTCTCCTCCAATGTATTTATAAATTAATCTCATATGTACAACATATAATATTTTTTTACACCTTTACTATCTTTGAGTTCAAGTTATATCAACATTAAACTGTCGATACGATTAAGTCGTATATTATTTATAACATTTCAATCATATGTGAGAGGCTACGTATACATAGACACTAGTAGAATAATAATAAGCTACACACAAACTATAAAGGCAAAGTTGCAGAGCCGTAAATAGGGCGGTGCCACCAGCGCCCAGCCACAGGGCGTAGACTCTGGGGGGCGCAAGAATGGCCAGACCAGGCAGGACTATTATTTTTTTCGGTTTGGTAAGGGCGCAGTTATAGAAGCTCGCATAGGGCGCAAAAAAGGCTGCAAATTTGACATAGTATTTTTTCATATTTCTTTTTGTAGTGTTACATTTAATTATATATATATATATATATATATATATATATATATATATATATATATATATATATATATATCTATTGTAGTTTTCTATAAACAAAAAAATTAAAAACAAATTTTTATATGATAAGGCCTACAATGAATACAACCTATATTTAAAGTAGGTATGTATGTTAAGAGTAACTTTAGAATATTAACCGTTTTTTTTATATAGTATACAAACTTAGTATTAACATTAGCCGTTGAAAATCCTACAAAACCTAAAGTTCAACAAATTTGGAAAAAAAAAATATTTAAAAGAAGAATCTTTTTATAATCTACAATCGACGGGAATGGAGTTGTTTCTGATAACTCTACATAATAATACTTTTGGATGTTTTTCTAAAGTGTAACAAAATTTATTACTTACTATCAAAAAAAAATTAACATTATCACTTATCTAAAATATAAAACATTATAACAAAAACATATTTTACAAACCTACCAAAATATATATTACGACGCTGCGTTTCAAACAATAAAATAAAACAGTAAAACAACTTATCAATACGACGAAAGGTTCTTTTACGCCTGTTGGCGCGCAACTCCAGCTGAAGATTTATTGTTTTCATGCCGCGATAGCAAACAATAAATAGCGGAACATTATTATTGTTTTTTATTAAATTGTTTATTTATTACAAAGTCTATATCTTTAGGTTATTGCTGGGTAATAAATACACTTTATTATTTATTAATGTCGCGTTGTATTTCAACATTGATATTGATTTGTTGTATGTACTATGTATATATATGTGAATACCATGGAATATTACAGTTTTTGGGCACATAGTAGTGCAATAGTAAAATACTAGTAATTGTGGTTTTAATCAGTGGGTTAGAGGAGTAAAAACCTTGATATCTGATTAATAAAAAGCCTATCTCCTAATAGTTGAAAATGCGTTAAAAAACGATAATGAGGTGGTTGTCGTCTATCGTCTCGTCGTACCTAAAATTTATATACAAAATTGATTAAGTAGATAGCCTATAAGAGTAATATGAATATATTTGCCGTTATATTGATAACTAGTCATTACTATTTCGACTACTCAATACGAATATTAGACTTAAAATTGAAAAATTATTATTACATACAGACGATAAAAAAATAATTTCAGAATCAGTAGAGTACAGATTTTGGATTTCACTTTCATACAACTAACCGTTTCCCGCGGCTTCGCCCGCGTTAGTAAAAAAAATCCATCTATTAGTAAAAGTATCCTATGTTAATTCTAGTACCTCCCAGAATATGTGTAGATACAGTTTCATGATGATTCGTCGAGTAGTTTTTGCGTGGAAGCGTAACATACATCCATGCTTTCACATTTATAATATTAGTAAGGATGTTCCATAGCGTGCGTATTTGCACTTATAAACAAATCTTTAAAAATTAAAAAAAAACAAAGCTTACTTGTTGTACGCTGCATTCCGCTCCACAGTTGACGTCGTAGTGCCCCTCGCCGGTTCGATTCTGGAAAAAAATATATAATACAGTATCCCGTATAGGAGCAGGTAGAATTAGTGTTTTTTTGATAATAATCAGGTGCACATCCACCGGAGGTCGACCTGATAACTTCCGGTGTGTGCACGCGCAACGAAGCGTGCCGTTTTGATGTCCCATTATTTTAATCCCTATTCTGATATATGTATAGTTTTTTTAGATAGAATTGCCCAATCACGTGCAATGGCATTCTTGGTAGATGCCGTCAAGCACTATCGATAATAATGATGATTTTTGTAGAATTAGCTGTAGCCCTGGTTATATTAGGTAATTCTTTTAGCAGAAATAAAAGGTACATAGGTACGCCAAAGCTATTTCAAATTAAATGTTGAAATAATTCTTGTAACCCCTTAATAACTTCCGGATAGAGAGAAGACAAAAAAGGTGAAATTACTACTCGTACTATTATTAAAATATTGTGACAGGTGAATAGTACTCGTAATGGGACCCGCAAAATCTAATCAACGGTGGCCGGTGGCCCATTGGGGGGATTTGGGAGAAGAGGGGCAACGCATCTGCATAACCTCTGGTTATGTGGATGTTTATGGGCGTCGATAGTCGCTAAAAGGCTTCGACTGTTCGTTTGCTTTGTTCCTATGCTATAAAAAAAACCAACAAATATAATCTTATTTTAAACAAACACCTTTACTTATAAAATGAAGTCGCTTCCGCTGCTGTTCGCTTGCTGTTATCTTTTACACTATTAAATAGTTGTGTCAACCAGCTTTGCTGTATTTCGGAGAGAAGGGCAGGACTGGCAGTGTAATTACTGACACAGAGACATAATCTCTTGTCTTAGGATGGGCAACAAGTGAATAAGTTTATCCGACGGTGGTGAGGCAGAGATCCGCCACAGGTACAAACCCGACGCCATGAAGCCGTGGAAGTCACACTCCACGGCTGGTGGGGCAACCCCCCACTTACTATATCACTGGGTGATACCAACCGGCTCACCCCACTTCCGACGAAGCATTAGGACCATTAGCATAGCTCCAACCGAAAAAAAATGTGAATTAGTTGTTCTAGTCCAAGGTTAGCTTGTTCATGTCCACGGGCGACGCTAACCACTCAACATCTACCTATTCTGGGGGTCTTGCCAAAATGCCATTAAGATAGCGTTAGCGAAGTTCGAAATGATAAAATGTATAGGATGGACCACGTGATTAAGCGCGGCCTTATGTCAATCCCATACATTTTATCATTTTCGAACTTCGCTAACGCTTTCTTAATGGCATTTTGGCAAGGCCCCCTGTAGTTTTAAATTCGGGTTAAGGGAATAGAGAAGTCAACACAGATGGGAATGTATCAATTTTCATATCGTTAATAAAAAACAAAACAACGAACTATTTAGTATTAAAGCAAAATTCACAAAAACAGCAACCGCAGAGATCACTTTACAGAAGCCCTGGAAATGAGTGGTAATACCTCGGGTGTTCCGGTCGCACGCTCAAAACCTTTAAACGGGTTTAACATTTTTTTAATAACATAAAAAGTGGCATCACCGATCCTTTAACTTAACATTTCACATTTCAATAAAGGTTTAAAAGGAATAAAGTGACTGTTAGACAAAAAGTGGTATCAACTACGCTTTCCAGTTAACATCTCACTTAACTTTAAATTAAGGTTCAAAAGATATGAAGTGAAATCATGCACCTAATGTTAAACTATACTTTGCTTAAATTAATCAAATTCATAATACGCAGGACGCGGGTATCTGCACACTTAAAAACAATATAATTTACGTTTCTCTATCAAACCCTCTTGAGACGTGAGATCTCATACATTGGCAGTGGTGGTCGTCATAACTTATTTAAATTTCAACTTTCGTCTTCGTCTTTTTACGTGTTTCGACTTTTATGAAGATGAAAAAAGAGATAAGCTGATATTTAGATATATTAGATATATAGAGTGATATATTATTTGTCTGATGTTTCAACCAGTATCTGGCGTTATAAATATACCTATTTATATAAATTTTCTATAAATCCGATATTCCTATAGCTTAAAATAATAAGTTTTGGCGAATATTGTGAAAAAGACTGTTTACAAATAATTCCCGCCATTTTTCTTATCATCCGTAAATATGCATCAGGCAGGAGTAATCTGACAGCGTACGGCGTCCACAACATGAGTAGTGGCACGCTCATCTATATTTAGCGTTGGACCTCACAATTAACAACAATTAATTGTGCAATGAACCAAAGGCAGCGCCACACTTAGTCGCAACTATACGTTTCATACACGCATTTACATTATACTAGCTGCCCCGACAGACTTCGCTCTTCCAAAAGTACTAATATTCAAAATAAAAATCAAAATCAAGGTTGTATGTACTTTTATATGCTGTATCATAATAAAATAAAAGCAAAAAAAAATGTCAATAAAATAAATAAAAATATTTTAGTGTGGGTCACCCTTATCATTTATGGGAATGAAAAATAGATGATGGCCGATTCTCAGACCTACTGAATAAGCATATTATAAAATTTCATAAAAATCGGTCGAGCCGTTTGACGTTTCGGAGGAGTATGGGAATTGGTAACTAACACTGTAACACGAGAATTTTATATATTAGATGAAGATGAGACTTGTATTAAAAAGCTTCAAATGTGTCGACAAAACCTCAATATTCGTATGAGACCGCATCTGTTCTTAGCTGAATGATGGTGAGCCAATGAAAGGCTTTTTTAATCAACGCCTAGACGCCAGATCACCCCTCCATTTATGCCAACCACATCATTCTAATCGTTTTGCCATCTAGTTTAGATGAGTCTTAGTTGGCATAAAATAATTCGTAAAAACAAATCGAAAAGGAAATTAAAAGTAATACATATATCTGCTTGTGACTGCATTACGTATAATGATTGAATATATTTTTTAGAGTAGAGTACATCGGTACTACTTAACTCATATTAATGGTTTTCTTTCTAAATATAATTAAAGAAAAGTGTTTGGATGGCAAACGGGTAGATGGGAACTTTTATCCAGAGACGGCTTGATGAAAATTGGTCGGCGTCACCCAATCAACAAAATCATCAAGGGCCAGCCGGCAACTTATTTGGCAAAAATTTGTAGATTACCTATCTTGCGAAATTCGAAATAATGAATTACTCGACCCACAAAGTTCAACTCAGCCTGTTTATCCATTTTTTCAAAACACAGCAAAGCCGTTCGGCAATGATTACTTCTATACAGGTCCTTTAATGTAATAATTTTGTAATATGAAACTAACCATCCAATTGTTTTAATGCTTACCTCGTCTCATATCTTCATTATAGTCAATAAAGTGGTAGTGTCTATTTTCAACTATTTGTGAGAATTTTATTGCTAGATCAATTACGTTTAATCCTTGGTATTTTTAAAAGCTTATATTTTGTGAATGCTATTGTATTAGACCGTATATCATTGTTAAGAATTTCTTTTTATGTGTTACCATGATTTTATAGTTAAAATAATGACTATTTTCAGAGGACTTTCGAAGACCTTCGTCACTGAAACTACTTTGAATTGTTAGAGTGTTGATTTTGATAAAAAACAACATGTCTTAATTCATTATTTATTCGCATCAAATCCTACTTATTTTAAATGTTCTTTATTTAAATTTTCAAAAAAATTACGAAAGTTACCCCATTGAAAACGAGTAAGACTCTCTTTTTCTCTCGAGCGATGCTGATTAGCTGTTATAAGAGTTCTAGCGAAGGGCGACAAAGAGATGATCATGATGTATTTGATATTATAAATATGAAAGTTTGTAAGAGCGTATGGATGTATGGATAAATGTTTGCTACTCTTTCAGCAAAAACTTCAAAAATGATTGGTGAAACAGGAAACTTTACAATAATATAGCTCGCATATAATTTATCCCCGTACTCCCATGGAAATGGGAAGTAAGTAAGAAGGTACCGCAGGACCTTGCTAGTATGAATGTATATAAAGTAAAGCACCTGACGCAAAATGTACATTGGGTCTTCTTTAACGCTTTTTTAATCTAATCATACCATAAAGAACAGGTCAACAAAGAAAGATAATTGAAAGTTAAAAACACAGAAGCGCATCTTCAAAACTGCTCACGACGATTATCCTAATATTTTGCAAACCAACCTGGAACGGGCATTTTTCATTGCATCGGACCACTGCTTCCGCTCCAAATTTCTCAGTGATGAAACTGTAATCGCAACCAATTGTCCGGGCGGACAAAGCCAATCCGAGCAGCGACAACACTAGCCATTTGTGCCAATTCTGCGGCGAGCTCATTGTGTTCTACACTCCGCCACTCCTGCGCACCGTCACACACCACAAAACATTTTATATATTTTTTAATAATTTATAATTTTACATTTCCATAATTATAACGACTACTCGATATTTTTTCTCATACACAAATAATTCACAATGATAAAACTTAAAGTTTATGATTTGCGCGCAACCATAACGTCCGCAATCTTTATGGTTCCTATATGGTTGTGTATGATGCGCGTGCGCAACGAAAGCTATGCGTGCACTGACTGGTCCGCCCGCCAACTCTACGAGGTCGCTACGGTTGGGCGCTACATCGCGCTACCTATCACTAATTATTACTATAAAACATAATATTGTGCACTTGCATAAAGTTTTTGTTATGAACTGTTCTCCAATTCGGAATTTTGTATGAATTTTTAAAAAATATTATAGACATGTTACTGGTGTCTGGTCAAGTTAAGATACTTTACACCAGCGGAACACTGTCCTGTATTAAGATGGGTGCACTGATAGATGGGCTGAAATAATACGAACTCATACTGCACCATCATATTACGATCTTGATCATTTCTTCCGTAAAACGAGCTTTTCTACGTTTTATCAAAAAGATCAGAATAGGTAGTCTATATTCTGGCATACGATCTTAGGTCTCAGGTTGGGTAACTAAAAAAGTTTAATATACTCAAGATTTCTGGCTGCAGCATCGAATGCTTTTATTAAATTTAAATTTCGACCTACTCCAAATGATACTTACCTTCTGTTCCTTATGATAATTGATATTTTAGCAGTAGAAGAGTTGTGCTGTGCCGTTTACGGTGGGTTTATCCTTGATCCTATCCTACTTATTGATTCAGGGAAAACTGAAACGATTTAAAGGAAGACAAAGCAGGTATATTGAGACTGTAAGTCTTGTCAAGATAGCCAAGATAGCCCATCAGCTAAACTCGTTTAAGTTAATGGACAATTTTGACCGCTTTTCATCAAGCGCGTGCGGCAAGCTGCGTCTGTCAGATCACCATTTTAATTAGCATATGTAAAAACTATCTCTTGCTCAAATTCTATGTACTTCACTGTTTAAATTAGTTTCTGTTACCAATATCAAGTAATTTAAGTTTTTTGCTCAGAATGTATTTGGCACTTTCTAATAATAGACTTGTATACAAAAATATTTAAAAAAAAAACCGTGTAGAATAATATTATCCTATTTTAAACAGTTTGTGTATTGAAAATAGTCCTGTTAGTTGTTACTTAAATTATGAAATGTAACAAAAGGTTACAAAAATACTATTTACATAATATGACTTCTTCTCACACGTTAACCTCGATTAAAATGTAGTTTTGTTAATTTTATTACGAAGTTATGCTTAGAATTTCTATTATTCTATCGCCGAAAGCTATCGTAGGTTTCGTGCTATTAGGCCAAACTGTAGTCGATTATTACTGAGTCTTTCAACACACTATGGCGACCTCACTGGCCTATCGACTACTCTATTATTGTAAATTTGTTTAACCCTAATAGTTCTAATTCGTAAAATGTCGTTCATTAATCTTTGGCCGCGCACACAGTCAGGGTTATAATATTGTTTAAAATAAATCAAAATTTCTGAAATGTCGTTTCTTTTTCGGTAGTTTTGAATGGACTTTACATCTAGTGTCTCTAGATAGGCTTTTGTTTGTTTGGTAACGTGTTCAAATCCCGATTTTTTTTTTTTTTTTTTTTATTTGAAATCTTGTCGGACGGACGCCAGTACGAATTTCGATACCTATTAATATCAAAGTTTGTATGTATAACTTTACGTAAGTAGTATTATACTTAAATACAATATGTGTTTAAATTGACTATGTGTGACAGGTCGTCTTGGCGTTGATTATTTATTATATGTTCAGCAGTGGATGAACAAAGCCCGATGATGATGTGTTTAAATTATCTGTATTTATAGCAGGTAGTATTTTTTGCTCTTCAATTATCTTGTAAGACTAATACACGATCTATCATCCAAAGCAAAACCAAGCAGACATCTAATCAATACTTGGCGTATGTGAGAGTATAATATGTACTTATTCAAATGTTGTGAATTATGATTAATCATTAAACTGTCTTTCTTGACTGGCAGCGACTCCCAAAATAACTAATTTTTAATAGTGTAAGTAAGTTTCAATATTTTCGTTAATTAACTTCACTTTGAAACTTTTAGATATTATTTTATTTTTTTTTTGTTGTACTTATATAATATAAAAGTTTTGAAGTCGGTTTATGGCTTTTCATCTAAAATTAACTTTTCATTTTAATGAAGAGTCCTAATATAATTATTCCTTATGCATGAGTCTTTCTATAAGTAAATATCAAGCTTTAATAGAAAATCTAAAAGTTTATTGTGGATTTTAAATCATGTAGAGTATTAAGGAAACACTTTAACGATGCCCTATTTTATTGTATTTTTGATTTTTTTATACCCTATTCTATTGACTGTATTAGCGGCCTAGTATGATGAAGTGCGCGCACCGCTTTAGACGCAAGGACACACCGACAGCCATGTATCAACCGCTTAACACCGCGCTCGCTTTCAATTAGTGTAACTACCACTTGCTTCCCACGCTTAAGTGCATACCATACAATGATTTCATCTCCGTAATAATATTTGTAAATCATATTGGTTTCCCGCTTCTATTCAAAAGACTATAGCAGGCAAGATTATGACTACTTATCGATTTAGAATTAGCACAGTTTCATATTGAAAATCTTAGATCCATAACACGAGCCTCCTGGTTGTTCTTAACGTCACCCTAATTATAAACCCCGTCAATCTAAATCAAGTAAAAAAAAATATCTACATCCCAGTTAGGCGGACAGACATCCCCACCATGGTTCAGGCCTTGTCGTGGCGGTGGGGCTCCCAGGGTGAACCCAACACCTTGGGCGAAACGAATTGAACCGAGGGGGCTCTTAGTACCCCTCTTATAAGAAGAGGGGGCAAAAGAGCAGGGGGCAAGGGGCGAGGACGGGAACCTCGCCTCATTGTACTGTCCCGACGTTGGGAGGGGTTGTTCTATGGTGCGGGGCAACCCCTCTCTGTGGAGGTGGCGTCGGTCCCCTGATGGACTGACTAGCCGTCGAGGCACCTCACCAAAGGCGGCCTTGGTGGCACTAGCCGTGGGTAGAGCTGCGTCCATTTACCAGCTTTCGGGCGCAGCGAGTCCCACTCCCCCGCGGGATGCCTAAGCGTATTTCCCGGCGTTAAAGAAAAAAAAAGGCAGATAGACATATCCTAGACAAATGACTTCAGTCCTGTAATGACATAGAGCTAGTCTGGATATTAATAAAAGTATTTTAAAGGTATAACCTGCATTTCCAATATATACTACAAAGTTAATTCATGGAAACATAAAGCAGAAATATTCAGATTCAAAAAGCAGAATGGTTACCACCATTCACCGGTTATCATGAAGAATGGCGAGGCGAGGCGCAAACCTCTTTTCGCCCTAAATTTTCTGTGTGTGTGCATATTAAACCAATTGACTTACGCCCGAATACTCAAATTTGTGAGCTGCTTACATTCTGATAAAATATGATTTAAGGCGTGCTTAGTAGTTTGAGGAGGCCCCAAAAATTTAGGTGGCGTTTGAGAATTCGGCGTCAGACTACCCTTAATGAAAAGACCAATAATTACGACAAAATTAATTGGAGAATGCTTTAAACTTTTACTATCCGCATTACAAATTTTCTCAGAACTACAATTTCAAAGGCTCATTTTAGGCAGCATCTATTTTGACGACCTACGCTACATATTCTAGAGTCTAGTAAATAACTTGGCATCGGATAGCTGCAGTATTAGTAGTTACAGCCATCGACATAACATCATGTTAAGCACGCTCAAATATATCACTATAATAGTATATATTAATATTTTATTACTAAATTAATGGACCAACCTCAGTGACCCCATTCTATATATTTTTTTATAAATAAATTATTGATGACCATTAAATTGATAGTAAAATATAAAAAGCAAACCATTACCAAACAATATATTGTTATTGTGATAACTAAATTTGAAAATAAAGGAAGGCCAACTTCAGTGACCCGTAGATTTTACAAGGCGATAATAACTAACAACGACATCTAGTTTAAAATGGGCTATCTTTAGCTGTACAGAAAGAAGCGCCATCTAAATTATAATATAATTTATGAATTGATTCGTTGTCAGGGTAATATATACTTGGTTCATTGAGTACCGCATAGATGGCGCTCGCTGCAGATTAACACTATTACGCTAGATGTCACTTATTTTCAGTCAAGGAAATTACAGTAGATGTTACTTTTATTTACGAATAATTAAACTTGATTGTATTATATGTATAACTAGAATTATAATATTATTATATAATTCTTTATTAAAAATATAATGCTACTTGCGATAAAGTTATTAATTACTTTTTCGATGGGTCCGTAATATTTATTATTTATTATATTAAACTTACCTAGTTGTTTAACACGCAGTTTCACTCGGCTTTTCAGAGTTGGTTTCGCACGCGAAAGGTTCCATATCATTTTTAACATTACACACATTAATAAATTGTATTAGAGGGCTACAATAATTAGCGTTAGCGATGTATGTATGGAACATCCTGTAAAATCCGCTTTTTAGGTATATGTTTTGAAATTTATCTATTATTTGTGGTGCTGTAATACCTAACTTGATTTTGACAAATTTCGTGGTTCTAGGTCAACGTAACTAACTACATACCATATAGCTTTCGACCCAAAACTTATATTGTACTTTCAGCACAAGGGGAAATCCCGAAAAATAAGGTACATACGTTCAAGTACTTATACTTACAGGAAAATCTAAATTTGTCCATATCTTTTTATCATGCTGACTCAGGACCTTGATTTTATAGGAACTATTATAGACCACAGTATCTGGTATCAATTTTCTTAGCTCCTGATAAAATCGGTGCAGATACATGGACAGACAGACGGAAAGGAAAATGATCTTATGAGGGTTCTTTTTTAGCGTTTGTCACGTCATTTTCCTCGTCAAATAGGCTTGAGCATCTGGTAATTAGCAGTTATATCGCGAAAACTTAAACGTGACCATAACAATAATTCAGATTAGCTGAAATAAAATGGAACCTGATAGAAAATAGATTTGAGATAAAGGAAATATTTACTCTAATCTAAAATCTTAATAGTCCAAAGTGCAGCTTTTACGTCATAATAATCCGAAAAGTACCAAAGTCCTGTACTCTTGGCTTGTTCTTAATTATATTTCCATACTTTGTAAAATCAGAGTGAAGGTGTCAGGTATGGCTATCGCTAATTATACTGAAAGTGACACAAAGACAAACAGGCAAACATTGATATTCTTGCACGTCACTATTACGTCCCAGCGTAAATGTACTTGCGTCAAATTTATTTTTATTTTCAGGCGACTTGTTGATATGCTTTACATAAGAGCTAAACTGAAAAACATATCAAGCTTCAGTCTTATAAGTGCCAATATTTTGTCAGTTTCGTTGCTTGTTTTCACATACACAAACAAAATCGATTGAGCATCGCATACATTATAAATTTGTGGTTGTCGACCCTCTGGAAGTAGCGAAACCTCTTAAAGGCATCTGGCTACTTTTTTTAATTTCCAGTAAATTATTTAAATGGAAGCTAATTCCTAAATCAAAAGTTTGCTATAGGTACATAAAAGAAAGATCTGCATTTCTTTACATATTGGGCGACAGAATATCTACCTGGTTTTCTTCTCCTCTCCTTTAAAGTTTAAAATCATTGGTAAAATAAGCGATGAGACTCATCTTCACAGCCTTCCAAATTCATCAAAAATATTCTTTCAGAACTTATATCTACCTATAATCGTATTGCTTATACATTTGTTGATTTTTTCACATGCCTATCAGGGTTTTGAATAGAGACAAAACGTTACTACCTACGTCTCTTAGCAAAGTTCAGTGGTCAGTCCGGCTCAATCTAAACTGCATATAAACGAACTAAGCGTGAATATGATGTAGGTACGGTGTATTAAAATAATAATAATAATATCTATGGACGCTTTTTACACCACGTCAATCTGGTCCTGTGCTAAGTACTCGAAGAGACTTGTGTTACGGGTACCAGACAACGGAAATACATATATTTAATACTTTTTATATTAATACTTATATTTAAGATTTTTATTTTATAATACACATCCATGACCCAGGAACAAATAAACTTTTATTGTTCCCTGGCGAGATTCGAACCCGCTACCTCCGGCTTGTGCGCCAACGCGCTAACCACTGCGCCACGGAGGCCGTCAATATATACAAATATGATATTATTGCTTGAAAACTTGATGTACCTACATCGGTTTCAGCAAATTCCCTAATAACGTCGAATCTGAAACATGGGAAAGCCATATTGTTTGAGACACATACTTTCGTACGGGATGCATACCCACTTTTAACAACATTTAACACTTTGGTATTTCAATCAGAATAAATTACTTCTTGCTTTGCCTTGAAATAGGTTTTTCTAAAATTCTAAGTGCACCTTGAACACGAGACCACCCCGAGCATCGGTGAAGGAAAAATCATGAGGAAACCTGCGTGTCTGATGAGATTTAAAGTCTGTGAATGTGTGTGAAGTTCACCAACTGAACTATGGCCCATATCTTCCTCGGCTGACTTCGAGGGAAGACCCGTGCCCAACAGTATTACATAATATGAGGGTTGATACTTTACTTTTTATTACTTCTTGCGTAATGTAATTATTCTAAATTATTTAAATACTATAATATAACAGTGTTTTACTTTTACGTGTGCCTGCTCATAAAATATGAGTATGTTGTAACTTGTAACAAGAAAATTTTCCATAGATCTCAGAGGAACAAACACCATAGATACAAAACAGTTTAGAAAATTCATGACAAAAATGTGAAAATTATATTAATTATGGCTTGATTCTGTGTTAATATTATATGCATGTAGATTTCTTCTTTCGTTTCACGAAGACGTTATGTAGAGTCAGCTCTACATAGCGTGATTTTTAGACGAACTCGCCACAACAAGGTCATAAGTCATAATAATATATTGAAAATTTCTCTTGACGCACACAATTTTTCCTTCCAAATAAATTCTACAAACATCGCCCATCAAGGCAGCGAATTGTAATAAGCGATATTAGTTATTTTACTAGCAATAAAGTAATAACCATTTACTACAATAAAATATTTTATGAATTTCTTTAGGGGAGGGATCAAAAAAGGTAAGATTACGATATGCAATATTATTGTAAAGCTATAAAAATATACAGCATTAGCTTGCGTAATTTCCCATTATAATGAATTGTATTATTTTAAATGATAGAGAGCCCCATATGTGCCATTTTATTTTTATTTTAAATTTAATTTTAAAAGTAAGTAGTAGGCTTTTTTATTTTTTATTTTTGTAGAGAAGAGAATTGCCCATTCGTTGGTCATATGATGCATCAGAGTGGCACGGTACGGACATATTAGTCATTCTTTAAATAAAATAGGGGACTAAAGATCATTAATACGCGTGTCATATTAATAATCTAATCATAATGGTACTATACTGGACTGGATAACCGATGATAATTTGGGATTGGCAAATAACTTAATTTCTTAGAACCAATCGCATTAACAATTGTGGTATTCAGATGTCTAGGGAATTCCAGCTAGTGTTATCTTATTTACATTAACTTGCCAAGGGTCATGATAGTTTGTTGGTTAGAATTCATTAATTAGAATGAATGATTAGAATATTTTGTTATTCATAATATAGCGCTTATCTATCATGAAAACAAACAATCCGAATTCTAGTTCAGCCAAATGCAAATTCCAAATTCAAAATGTCCCTCTAATGTGCGTTAATCCATTGTAACAAATATTCTTTATCACTTCACATTAAAGATACTCATAGTTCAAGTTCAAGGCGTTCCAATTTTGATTTGAGTCGTTCTGACTAATAATAACACCGTAGATAGAGCAAGACCTCAGTTTAAGGCGACCAACTCTACAAAAAGCACACAACAACAACAATTACTGAATTGTATTCCCATAGTTTTGAACTTCTTAACGGTTATAATAATAGTGGTTATAATATCACCGATATCATAACCAAAACGTAACAATTTTCTTTTGCACATAAAGTATGAATACACGAAAAGGCCTTGAAAAGGCACATAAGATATTTTTGAGAGTAAGCCCACAATGCACATAACCACTACAAGCATCTTCTTGGTTGATTCCAATGTCATATTTCACACTCCGTGGTACATAAATCGACCGTTTTTCCTAAAGTAGACATCGTATAACTAGTTAGTAATATTATGGTAAGGGGTAAATATTTATATACTATATACATATTGTATATTGTTTTATAACAAGTCAATAAACGTAACATAAATGTTCCGTGCAGATTATCTTTGCCCCAGAACCGAGAGGTTACTCATAGTTGGTGTGGATCCAAGTCTGTAGTGCCAAAGTGTTACCTAAGCATACCGTATTTAGTTTTTGAAGGAACAGAAGAGTGAAGGGACAAACAAAGTGAATTGTTTATTCGAAAGCTATGAATATTTGTCCCCTAAGAACAATTGTTAAGTTTATCATTTATCAGCGGAGCCATATAATTGCGGCAATTGTACTTTCAATTTAGATAAAGTTTATACTGTGTTACCGCTAGATAAAGTTTATTGAAGAAAACTCTTAGAAAACACGTAGTGCCTTCATTCGTTTCACAGTGCATATCTTGTTGAATCGACGAGTGCAAGCCTTCATCATGTCTCGGGACTTAGTGGAATATAAGGTAAGGTTTTAATATTCACATGGCAATTATTTATAACAACATGGAAAATATAGTAAACTGAAAACAAAAGACTGTTACGCAATGTAACAACTGTATGCATTGTTATTCCAATAGTTATTGTTTAATTATTTTACTTACAAGTTACACTATTTGAATTCAGTGCCATAATATAATTTACCAATGATTTATTCCCGAAGTGTGATTAGTGAGAATATAATTGCATCGTTTAGATAAAATTATATACTTATATTTCATATTTGCAGAAGTGG
The DNA here is from genome assembly GCA_905333005.2 of Lycaena phlaeas. NCBI lineage: Eukaryota > Metazoa > Arthropoda > Insecta > Lepidoptera > Lycaenidae > Lycaena > Lycaena phlaeas. The sequence continues at coordinate 7,112,577 of HG995176.1, forward strand.
ATTTTATTAAAACGGTCCGCTTTTTGTCTATCGACACATAATAATATATCGAAAGCAACTAGGAATTTATTTTTATTGCGTGTCATTAATTTTGTTTAGGTAATATACAAATTTCGTAATCATGTAACTCATGATTAATTTCTTAAGCTTAAGATTAATTTAGAGAGTCATTTAAGAAAAAATTGACGGTGTTTAGGGAATCTTATGTTTTGAAGAACCTTGTCGTTGTATGCAAACTTCGCTAAGAAAATTATACGCTACCAGCCCTTCACAGCTTCATAGCTTCATATTAAGAACGATCTTCATGGCATTCCACGACACCTATGAATTTGTTGTCAAGAAGCAATTCTTCATTCTGACTTACAGGCTATGTACGCAAACGCACGTTGGTTCAACACATAGGCGGACTATAGACTAACACTCCAGACTTTAAGGCTGTGTTCACAACGTCAACCCACATCACTAATTACCACAGATTTGTACTTATAAAATAGACATAAAAATATTCAAATCAAACTATATCTACCTAATTACCGTGGTCACGTTCCCACGTACTGTAGTATAGGTATATGTATTGTATAAGATACCTACTATTTACTAATAACTAATCACTAACAATTACCTTTAGTTTTTCCTCTACCTTTGATTATTTTTATTTCAGATTTATATTATATACAGTATCGCATACTTTAAACGAGCAATTCTTGTATAATATATAAAATCTGAATCTCTGAAACGGCTCCAACGATTTTCATGAAATTTAGTATACATAGTGATTCGGGGGCGATGAATCAATCTGGCTAGTTTAAATTTTTAGAAAATATCGTTTTATTCGTGTTTTCAATAATCAACTTTACCGAGCAAAAAATCGTATATTACTCTGTCATAAAATAAATCAATAAAACAACGCAACTTTTCAGTCATAAACATTTGGCGTTATAAATAAAGAAAAAAAAATATTATTTTCCTAAAAACTTAATGTAATTTGGGTTAAGGGAAACAAGATAAACAAAATTGAGATAAAAACAATGTCGATTTTTGCTTTATATAACAAAAAGGCACAGATTAGGTAGTCTTGAGTGCGACAGATAAAGAAGCGACAAAACTGAAAAATATATATTTTCTAAGTAATTTCATTTCTTATAGAAATAATGTGTAGGAATAATTTAAAAAGATATTAAAGAGCGTTTGTGTGGTAAAGGATATTACAAAGTAAAAGACTTCATGGGAGATACCACATCTTGAGAATAGTGCGTTCCTCCCAGGCATTTCAGAATAAGAATATGTAAAATTGTTATTGAATATTGAAATTTGAAAAGATTAGTTCCACTGAATTTGTTTCGCCTTCTTGTCAACGGGCTTGCCTTGGAAACGATGGCAAATTCAATTGACGTTCAAAATTATACTTTGTTGATAATATTTTGAATAAAAAAAAATGTTTTTCATTTTTTTATTTGCATTAATTCAAATTGAGTGTTCCAACAAACCAACAAGAATGATTAACATGTTGGTTTTTAGTAACCACTACGCTAATTTCATATTGGAAACAATATTAATTAAATCTTAAGAAAATTTCGTTATAATTAATTTTTATGTTAGTTGGATAGAAAAACTGGCAGACGTGCTACCTGGGGCTGGTTAGGGGTCCTAGTGATAGGCCAGGCACTCGTTTATGAGCAGACCTATCTGCCTGTCTATCCTTAGACATAAGGTGTTAAGTCTCAATGCCAGTAATTACACTGCCTGTTTTTCCCCTTTATCCATAAAACACCCGTTTAACGGAAGAAACAAGCGGTACCTACCAATGCAGCCGAGAGCAGCATTGGTCCAAGCAGCACACTGCATCCTTTACACCGGAAAAATAATATCAAGGAGGACAGGAGTTTACTCCTCATGAACGATTATAAAATAAATGGATTAGTGAATAAGGGTAAATAAATGCATTTTTATGATACTTAGAGCATTCGTGATACATTTATTTTTATTAAATATACAATGAATATGTTAAAATACAGTTTGTAACTCGCCTGTTGCCTTCCTTGGATGTGGCAGCCGTTTCTCAGGCTCACATTTTCATTTACTCCTATAGATTTTCATAGCGCGGCCTTACATATGAAAATCGATTCTTAGGGAGTAAACTTCAAAAAACATAGGTTATTTTACAGTAGGGGCCAGCAGTAAATAATCATAACGACATTCAATTCAATCCGACACAGATCAATAGGCATTCGTTATTCTTTTCCACATTGCCTATAATATCCCACTGCTGGGTAAAGCTTCCCCTCTACTTCCACGCGTCTCTATCTTTGGCTGCATTGCACCAGTCTATTCGGAACTCGTTACAGTTATTAATTACTATAATGGCCTGTTTCACAATCTCCAGATGAGTTCCCAATAGACTATCGGCAACATATTTAACAGATACTTGACAGATACTCCATGCTCTATCTGTCAAATATGTTGCCAATAGCCTATTGGGAACTTATCTGGAGACTGTGAAACAGGCCCTAAATAATACATGCATCTACATCGCCCGTTTAAAATATTGTGATAAGAAAATGTAAATTTTACGTATTTATTATTTACGCACTTAGAGAATACGTATTTATACTGATAACATTAATGACATTCCATATAGTAAAGCAAGATATTGTTTTACTAACAATATTATCTGTAACGAGAATTTTCTTATATCAACAGCTTCTACACCATTCTACGTACATAAAGAGCCTGTTGTCCCAATGTTCATCGAATCCACTGAACCACTAAATAGAAGACCAACTAGATTAAGACTACCCTATCTGAACACATTTTCTGTATTCATTTCCTTAGATTTTATTATTTAATTCTTTATTTCCTTTAGTGGGAGGAATGCATTGTGCAGTGCTCCGGATTGAATAGGTGCCAGTTTGTCCATCTAACATAAAAAGAACATTGTTCCATTACCTTCTAACGTTACTTTCTATTTTTATTTTTGAAATTTAATAAACACACTGGATTAAATATGTTACAAATTATTACAACATAGGAAAATAGCATTGATTCGTTTTTACTCATCTTATATGGGTTTGCTTTATGAAAACCACAATATTTAATGATGGAAAAAATTAAAATTACAAGCATGACCTATATAAAATGGAACAAAAATATAGAGTGAAACATTTTGAGCGAAATTTCCTTCCGGCTTTGTACTTACCATCTGATGAAGTTTGATAAGAACGACCTTAGTAAACCAAAATACAAACAAGAGATTAATTTCCTTAAATACTACAATAAACTTAGATAACGATAATACACAGAACATAGACATTACAGATGATAAAAGGAAGATGGAAAATAAACATGTTAAATTGTTTGAATAAACAAACAGATTCATAAAATGTTGCTGGTTCATAGTGTGATTGCTGTTGTAGCTAGTTGTTTTCTGCTGCAGTAGCTACAGCTAGTTGTTTCTCTGTTGCAGTAGCTACAGCTAGTGGTTTTTCTGCTGCACTGGCTACAGCTAGTTGTTTTTCTTATGTAGTAGCTACAGCTAGTTGTTTTCTGCTGCAGTAGCTATAGCTAGTTTTTTTTTTCTAATATAGTAGTTACGGCTAGTTGTTTCTCTGTTACAGTAGCTACAGCTAGTTGTTTTTGTGCTGCAGTAGCTACAGTTAGTTGTTTCTGTGCCGTGGTAGCTACAGCTAATTGTTATTCTTATGCAGTAGCTACAGCTAGTTGTTTTTGTGCTGCAGTAGCTACAGTTAGTTGTTTCTGTGCCGTGGTAGCTACAGCTAATTGTTATTCTTATGCAGTAGCTACAGCTAGTTGTTTTTGTGCTGCAGTAGCTACAGTTAGTTGTTTCTGTGCCGTGGTAGCTACAGCTAATTGTTATTCTTATGCAGTAGCTACAGCTAGTTGTTTTTTTGCAGTGGTAGCTACAGCTAATTGTTTTAATAATTATCAATTCCCTCAATCAAATCGAATAGGTAACAGATTCACATAAATGGTTTTGAATTCATCTCAAACGAAGGTACAGTTATTAATTATATCAACACATGGGCACAAAAATTTCATAAATAACGTTACACATCGTAAATAAAGATAAAGGACGATGATGATTATGATTGTATTATTACCACAAATGATGTTTCATAGAACAATGAATTACTATCATACCAGCGGTTCCAGTAAAAATGTTGACCACATACTTTATAGGAATTTAAAAAACCAAATACGCTATTAATTTTATTATTTGATACAATGTCATATACAAGAACTGGTTAATTTGACCATTTGATAAAATAAAAATTATACTAACTTAATTATATGTTGAAAATCAGCTGCATCCGGCGGTTTCACCAGCGTACTTCCCATTTTAATGAACCCCATGAACGCGGATTAATTCTAGTCAAGTCTCATTATAATCCATTCAGTCGTTTTTGCGTGAAAGACTAACAAACATATTCTATACAAATTTTCGCGTTTATAATATTATAAGGATAATAAAATATAGAATACTGAAATAATGTTTCAGTAAAAAAATATTATATCGACGCACAGAAAACCTCGACTAAAAGAATTTTAAAGCTAACGTGTATGATATTTATCCTTTTATGAAATTTTCCGGAAAGTGTCATGGCAAAGAAACATCTTAAAAATTGCTTATTCTATGTAGCTTATATGACCTTATTAATCTTACAAAAAATATTGCTACGTACTAAAATATTCTATACAATGTTAAATAAATATTTTTTTATTTCCTCATTCAAGTTATATTTAGATCGCTAATTCAATTTTTTAAACAAGAATAACTTGAAAAAGAGCATTCTGCCTTTAGGCTACAATAGATAGGACTATAAAAGACGCTTGTATGCAATTTGAATATCATGCCTTCTGAGGTACGAGGTACAAAGACATAATACGTACGTCTTCGTACCTAAGTACTATATGTAGATACCTATATAGATTATGGATAGAGATCATAATTAGTGAATATGCGCCACAAATCATTGTAATGCGCGTTGATAATTACTTCAAGTCGCGATGATTCACAATAGGTAAATCCCCCGACTGATAACACATGCAATAAAACAAAGTTATTAGAATCCTGCTCTATTGTTATACATAGCCTCATAGGTATTTAATGTAATATTTATTGATGCGGGAAATTTAATATTAAAGTTAGTATGTACCTAATATCTATCATATAATTGTACATTTTGTTACACTAGTAGCGCTCCTCATTTAAACCTGTACTTCCCATTTCCGTAGAAATATATCTATAATTCATACAAAATTTCGCGTTTATAATATATTTAGTAGAACTAGTCGGATTAGTAGGAAGAAGATTAGTAGTTAGGAATTAGGATAAGTAGAAGTGACGATGGTGCAGTAGGTATGGGCTCGGCCTCTCCAGTGAGAGGGGGTTTAATACTGACCGCTTTGGTGCCATGAAATAGGTTTTTATAAATTTCTACGTACATCTGAACATGAGACTATTACCTGCTCACCGGTGAAGGAAAATGATGAGTTTAAAAGTCTTTGAAGGTGTGTGAAGTTCACTAATGGCATTTGGGCCAACGCATCTTTGAACTATGGCTCAGCACTTTCGAGGATGTGACCCGTACTTTTGTTTGTTAGTTATAATGTTTTTTTTTTTACTATTTGTTGTCTTTAAAATAAATTTAAAGTAAATTTTAAATCATTCTAAATTTTAAATTCATAAACCCAGATTGAGGATATATAAGCCATTGAATCCAACTCACGTACGTCAAGAAACCAATTTGGTTTGTGGATAATATTATCATCACTACAGATAGGATAGACTAGAGTCTAAAAAGATTAAGGGCCTGTTTCACAATCTCCCTTTAAGTTCCCTATAGGCTATTGGCAACATATTTGACAGATGTTTGACAGATAGAGTATGGAGTATCTGTCAAACATCTGTCAAATATGTTCCCTATAGCCTATAGGGAACTTAACGGGAGATTGTGAAACAGGCCCTCAGTGACGCATATACATTTCTCTAATAGACTCGTTAGAGTTGAGACAAACGATTTAAGTATACGAAATCGTCTCAATTGTGAAATATTGAATGAGTTGTTGTGAGTTTAGTTTCAGATTTTCCTTAAAAGGTTTGAGTAATATTGAGTAAGAATGTTGGAACGGGGGTTGATTGTCAATAATTTTGGAAAAAAGTAGTTTGAGCAATTTGCTCTATTTCTGATAATACATTCTATGAACTGCTCCTACTACTAGTACGTTTTTACTTGAATTGAACTAAAAACTTTAGTGATGTGGGTGAAAATGAAATAGGTTTCTAGGCAATGACTATCGCTTGTCGCATATGCATATACAATAAAAACTAATTGATAGACATAATTTGTCGCTGTAGGAAGAGTTTTAACCTTCTGTTTATTATCTATGCTTTGTGTTAGCCAATTTCCGAAGGTTGCAAAAAAATTCGTCTATTTCTGACAGGCTGGCGGCTGCAAGTACTAATTACATGTTCCCTCGCTTCTATTTTTAAATAAATTTTAAGTTTTTAGGTAGGTGAACTAGTCATCTAGTAAATAGATACCTATGCAGGTGCATAGGTATCTATTTACTAGATGACTAGTTCACCTACCTAAAAACTTAAAATTTATTTCAGAGTTTGTACCAAATTTAAATTTTCTAGGTAGAATAGTTTTTTCTTATCTTAATGTAAGTGAGCACTAAGAAAGGATTTTTTTTAATTACACCGCTAAGGGGATTAAAGCACGCGGAAAAGCTTTAGATGATTTGCTATCATAATATAAACTATAAAGTACCTCTTTACTGACAAATAAACAATAATAACGATTTGATTTCGATTTTTGGGACCTTTAATTATAGACTTTTTTAGTAACTATTTAGTTATTAATATTTTCGAAAATATATTATAACATTTTTGCGCGTAAAGTCTCAATTATTTGAAATAAAAAAAATGTGCGTTTTTATGCGGAAACTTGTTACTTGTTTTCTATGGTTGAGGCAACGATTATTCAATTTTTTCTCTTTCGTTTTTTAATAGTAAGTTACATCACAATGTAATTTTAATGCTGATTTTATCAATAGATACAATAATTACTGAAGCAGGTTTAACTATTTATAATTTGTCAAGGTTTTGTGCAAATTAGTTGAAAAATAAAGATAAGAGTCGAAAAAATCCAAGTAGCTTAGGAAGACTTATAGAAAAGTCAATTATTTTAACCATATGAACTTGATACAATACAATTTTGTAAAACTTTACGACGATAAATATATCGACCACACAATCTATAGACTCCTGATGTTTGATTTTTCGTTTTAAATGCATTCTGGCAACTAGCTGAGGTGAGGCGAAAGGGGAAAGAATGAGTCGACACGACAGTTTGAGTACATTGTTTACGGCTTACATCGGAACTATAAGTCAGATGTGTCGCCAGAACCAGTTCCTCTGTTATTAGGAGTCTATGGGTTATGTGGTCGATGTATACTTGAGACGAGGACTTTCCCAGAATGGTTAAGTTATCCACGTGTCTGCACACACGTAATCCGAAGCCGTGGCGGGCACGATAACGTGTCCAGACGCACGTCATTGCGACACGCCCACCTCGTCGCGATAAAAAACTATTATCCTTTCACAACATTCTCGCTTGTTTCAGAACGTTAATCACGATTGTATCACAGATATTGTTTATCTAAGATATTATGTAAATTCACGAAAAATAACTATGATCAAATTTTATCGATTGTGTTTTATGAAGCCTTCAAGAATATCTAAATTGATTTATCTTTTAAGTTTTAAACCAAATTTTATGAAAATTAAAAGCACGTTTTGCAATGTCTTCAAACGATCCAGATTTTTTCTATGTGTAAGATAGGCATTTTTAAAATTTATATTTGCTTCATAATTTGCGCCAGTGAAAAATATTTAAAGAAACACAAAATAAAAGTACGGACTAATTCTTTCAACATTTTCAATAATAAATTAAAACGTGTAACAAATTACAAAATACAGCTATTGGTTATGGCGTTCACCCAAAAATGAGTTTTCTTTCAAAGTAGCTTTAAGCACCATATTGCGTGTTTCTACACTTTGCCATTGGTAGAGTTCATACAATTGACAGGTAAGATCGTAAGTCGACAATGTTGCTTAAAACATGTAATAGTTGCATCATTAGCACATTCAGCTCACTCTTTCTGATGTTGATGAATCTATATATGCATAATATTATAAACGTATGTCGTATGTATGTAGCGTCGCATGTCTTGCCAATTTGTGTATTAAAAGTTGTGTTATTTTCGTACCCATGTTGCGTGAAGGGTGTCACGTGAGCGAACGCGGCGTTCACGGGTTTTGTTGAATCGCGCGGCATGCGGCGACGCGGTTCCGTTGGGGGCCAGGCGTGACGTCACTTTGGCGCCGGCGGCGGCGGGTGACGGGGCGCGGGGCCCGAGGCCGAGGGTGTGGTGCACATGCGCGGCCGCGCCGTTCAAACCTCAAGGTGACCCTTGATTCACTACACAACAGTTCTGCTTTGCGTGGCTCACGTTAATCAGCTCCTTTCACTTGTACGCGGCGCCGCAGTTATTACGATCCCTAAATACTAGTATTCGCTTGAACGCGGATATCAATTTTTGTTACCAGTGTAATATATGCCAGCACCCTGTGGACTCCGACGCTCATCATTCATCACCTTTTATCTCAGTCATTTCGACTGACAAGACGAATCGATATGCGTCAAGCGCGAGACATAGTAAGTATTCATTAACAAATATTTACTATAGAAATGTAAAGCAGATTACATCCTACATTTCAAACAGATACACGAGTATATGCAATAATAGATAGTATGTATCTACAATGCTTGAAACACTTACTTACAAGTAAGTAAAAAAAAAAGAGGAATATAATTAAGTATGCATGAAAATTTTACGAAATTATTTATTGCATGTGTAGAAAAGTTGTAAACTTGACAAAACCACATAATTGCATAGAACTTAAAAAGCAAAAATAATTATATTTTCCTTTACTCTACCTATAAATACAATGTTAAATGTTGACATTACCAAGTATCTTGTAATAACAATTCTTCTATAATGTTGTATAATCTGGACAAAATTACCCACAATGATAATTTAAGAACTACGCAAGCGCAAAGGACATCTGATATTTTTGTTAAAAACGAATTGAATAGAGGTCAAAGGACGACGAAGGTCAAACGTTATCTTACTACTTTACAAGCTAAAGATAAAATAAATAACAGAATACAGATAATCAAAAGTAGATAACTAAATAAATGTAATACCTCTTTTTGTTTATGGTGTTGAGTGATGTCAATGTTCAGCAGTGAACGGATAAATTCGGAGATGATGATGATGCCATTAAACGTCTCTACTCTCTCTACCTTACCAATACTAGTCTATTATTTCATCATCATCATCACCTTTATCCGTCCACCGCTGAATATTACTACTTACAACCGTGGTATTACAACTTCTACCTATTATTATCATACATATATTATATTTGGTTATAGCGCCTAGTTTATCAGCGTCACGACTTTACAATATTTTTTTTCTATTCCACAAATGACAAGCTATTATCACTTATGGTTTACAATAAACCGGATCTAACCAGTTATATCTATTTATGTGCTCCAACCACATCACAATCTAGATAACATGTGAAGCATGATTTATAGATTATACTAATCTAGTTCGCCTTTCAATTCGCCACTCATATATCGCCAGTATGGTTTTTAACTCCCTATTAGGCATAAAAGGGTATAGGTTAGGTTTAACCACGTGTGCGTGACTATCGGTGGCATCGTACTTCCAAATGAATGAACAAATTGGATTAGCTTTTCTTAATTTAAAAGGATGTTTCTACTTTTCTAATGGTGGTTCTTTGACATAATATTTGATGAAAATATAAGTTTTTATGCAAGTAGAATCTTTAAAAACCTTATTTGCATAATAACTTTTTTTTTACTCTACATATTAAATATTTAGTTCATAATATGTTGATTATAGAGGTAAAATTGCCGACTCTTGAAGCCACACAACCAAAAAAGTTTCAATAGGTTAATCCGGATTAACGAGCGCGCAAATTCGTAAGCCTGGAAATACCTTCTATATTTCAGACTTTATTGATCCGTATCTATTGTTTCTTGACCTGACACTTTCAAAACCTGCTCTGTAGTTGCGTAGTAGTGCTTTAATTTCAAATAGGATATCTCTTGGTTTTCTTTTTGTTTTTGTTTCGAACTTCGTGTATTAGCAGTCAACCGCATAATCAGTTAAAACGACACATAGACACACAAATATTGGCGCATTTTATAATGTATATTGTATAGTATTATTTCATCATATATAAATAAAAGTATATGACACAGTCTAGAGTAAGTCAAGATTAGATAGCATCTTTCATTAGTTTATATGTTAGTCTAAAGTCCATTCGAATGGAGACAGATGAATATAGTAATTAAAGTACATATTATATTCAATGAAACGTGTTAAATACATTGTAATGTAAAACACGTTATTTGTAATAAATAACTTTGTTATATCCTTGGTGAGGCGGTAATGAACTCTATCGGTGGCTCATTTACAAACCTAATTTTCACATTCATTTTCATATATTGTTCTAATGGAAAATTTTGCATTGCCGATTTGCTGTCAATATCTTTAGATATGGACTTTATCTTTATACTTCAGACTGAAGTGAAATTATCTGTCTGATCGAGGAGCGGCTATGTTGGAATAATCCGAACATTTTAAAGGTCATATTACTTACCTACAAAAAGGCTTTGTAATATTTCTTTGACTTATTATTTTTTTACCGTTTACAATACATTCTTTAATTTTTTTGTCGCCTTTTTTTGTTTAATGTGACACTAAAAGAATATCTTATCTACCTTTTCCCGCTCACTCGACGGACGTCCGGCATCCGATCCACCATCACTTGCGTCCAACCAGGACGTCCTCTGTACTGAGGACCTACCCTCCCTCATCCCAAGCCGTGAACTTTCATGAACGTCAATTGGTTTTTTTGTTGGTCCAAAATTAGAAGAATCCATTAAATCCCCAGAAACCTGTCATGGAATGCATTCTTACTGATATTACCTGGGTGGAATACTCTATTCACAAGGTAGTGGGTATTCATGATTTTTTTATACATAATAATAATATAATATGATTGGGTTGGGACAGATTACTTCACAGTATTTTTCTATGTACATAGTACATACCTATTCTAAATTCTTGATTTAATATTAAATGACGCAATAATTACGTGCCTATTCGTCGTAATCAACATATTTTTATCTCGTTTGATAAAAAAATAGTTTCATCATCATCATCATCAGCCTATATTCGTCCAGCGCTAAACATGTGCTTCCTCAATGAACGCCAAGACAGCCGATCCCTGGCCAACGTATTCTACGCGGACCGGCCACTGCTCGGTCCATCCACTTTGTTAATGGCCGACCAACATAACATCTACCTAAAGGACCTATCTCTTGAACCTTATTGACTCATCGGCGATCCTTTCTCCTGGGTGTGTAACCAGCCCACGGCTACTTCAACGCACTTTAAAAATACAAAAAAAATAGTATATTAAGTGCTTAAGCTAGCCGAGAATTTTATTCAACTACACGTTAGACCTGGAAGGGGTAGTCGAGATTTTTCAGTACTACGTATTACAAGTTAAAACTCATATGTAGATACTTTTATGTAAATTGTTTCTATTTTTACTGTATTCGATATAGGAGATCCGGTTTTTTACACAAGTATCTAAGATAACCATGCTAGCTGATAAGTGGCTAACGTCACCCAGAACGTTTTTAAGCAATAAGGATGTTTTTGGGTGTATCAAGTACTTGACTTAAGTCCATACTACAGGCAGAGGTTGTATTTTTTTATAGCATAGAATAAAAGGGAAAACCAGCAGTAGACGGCGACTAGCTACGCCCACAAATATCCACACAACCAGAAGCTATGCAGATGCGTTTCCCTCCTTTTCATTTTGAACAAATAAGTTATTACTTCTGTTCTTTTATCCAGAATCACTCTCTACGTAGACAGCCTGACAGGAGTTCTTAGTTTTACTCGCTTTCCTTTGAATGTAAGAGGTATATCTGAAAATCTTTATCTGATTTAAAATATCCTTTCACAAGTATAACAGCTACGTTACTAATAACGTAATGCTTTAGACTGTAGTTTGTATTGGCGAGTTGACGGGTATACGATGTGACTGATGGTCGATTATGTATAGACAAAGCGCAGTAGCTCATGTTACAACCACAGTAACTGATACAGTTTCCTTAGAAGGATTACGCATAAACAATATTGTGTGACTCAAAGTACTATGAGTTAAGCATATAGGAGTATATTAGCGTAGCTATTGTCCTTAGCTATCGTCTTAGAAAAATAATTTGTATTTATAATCGTTTTAAAAGGAGAAGAAAGGAGACGGCCCAAAAATACCGATGATGATGATCTAGCATTCGTAGAAAATATAGTAAGTTAATTTAACCTGTTAAGTTAAGTTAATTTAACGGAATTGGACGATAAAGGGGCAAAACTTACTGAGCTTGACAAATTAAAATGTTCTGTTTTTTTTTAAATAGACTCAAAAAACATAAAGTAGGCACTAGGTGTATATTTAAAAGGAATTATTCGAAAACCTTGTAATAATGTATGTATTATGTATAATAGAGAATATAAACACCGACTATTTATAAATAAGTGTTTTTTAAACCACCAGCAATTACCCAAAAAAAAATCGAAAACACCGCATCATTGTTTTGCCTTGTGTTCTTAGCAACATGAATATGTAAACAAAAAACTTTTAATAGTTTTGTTTTGTATCTCTAGTAGATGAACAATCTCAAGTTCTCAAGGGTCCTCGTCAGCTTTGTATGTTTAATCATCATCATTTTTGTCAACAGCTCGTCGGTCCATAACTATTTCACATAGCACATTAAAAACAATTAACAAACCTGTCTAGTTTATAACTGAGCACCTTATAACTTTTTTTTCGAATGGCCTCTATGCTTTTTAGTTTTTACCTATTAGCTTATTATGTACTGTGATTATGTATTATGACTATTTTAAAAATGCCTTTGCTCACTTCAGCTCGTGCTAGTTTTTACAGTACACTTATCCGATCCGTTTATTGTTTACGCATTAAAGGCATAGGAAGCAAAATATACAATATGAGTAAATAGTTCTAGATCGAAATTAAATGTAAAAGACAAACAAATTATGATTTAAAGGACAGGATTTTAAAAAATCTTTAACATTACCGATATTTCCGACTGATGCCGAACAATGATAGCATGAACCTAATAATAATGATGATGGGACAACTATCAAGCACAGATTAGATATAGATTAGCTAATAGACTCTTACGCTAACTAGTCACGTGTACATGAAATTGACACCATATTATCGCTTGTGTTATTTTTGACGTGGAACCTCTAATAACTTAAAATTTCAATATACCAACAGCATGTTGATACTATTTTAGACCAATAGTCTAGTGGTTAGTGACTCTGACTACGAAACCAGGGGGCCTAGCCAAAATGCCATTAAGAAAGCGTTAGCGAAGTTCGAAAATGATAAAATGTATAGGACTGACCACGTGATTAAGCGCGGCCTTATGTCAATCTCATACATTTTATCATTTTCGAACTTCGCTAACGCTTTCTTAATGGCATTTTGGCTAGGCACCCAGGAGGTCTTGAGTTCACATCTTAACCAGGACAAATGTTTGTGTATTGAGCATGATCATAATATGTATTTTGTTCTGTGTATGTATTGTTTATCTATAATATGTACGTATTTAGAAATATATTGTATGTAAGTACTCGTATCAGTTGTCCTGTTGCCATAAGAACAGGCTCCGTGTGAGTTGTGGTTTTTTTTAAATAATATGCTGATTAAGTATTTAAAAAATATATTAACCAGTGAAATATTAATTCAGTCAGTGGTGGCCAGTCCGTTAATCCTGATTAAGTTGAATCAGGATAAACTTGTATCCTGTGTTAGTTAGATCCGTGACTCCAGATCGAGCGGCTGATCGCAAAGATCGGTTTAGTACGGAATACCGGCACGAGGGTTAGCAGAGGGCAATGGGAGTCCCACATGTCCCACACGCGTGCGCAAAGCATTTGCAATGCGACAGCAAAAAAATACGAGGGTTAACGGCCGTCCTAAAATATAAAACTGATGGAAGCTAACGTACAACACTTTACAATCATGTAAATATAATATTAATACAGGGTCTATCGTTTATCTTATTTACTTACCCGGATGTCTATAGCAATAAGTATACCAAAAACAAAAAGAATCCATATATAACTTTCCTGTATAAGGGTGATATTATTAATTTAAAATATCTATTCGATATGACATTTAAATATTATAGAACAAGTTTTTAAATATGTAAGTATATGAATAGTTCATATGCAAATAGACATAGGACGACAGAAATCAGGTTATATTATTAAATGCTAGTTTCCTTATTTATCAATATATATAATCGAACAACATCTATAGGTTGAAACAATTGACTGCATTAAATATATGCTAATAGCTCTTTATTTATAAATCTGTGCTAATAGCACTATCTTTTTTCGCAGAGGTTGATTGATTATAAGTTATAACTACAAGTTACAACACTAGCATGCTTAGTACCATATGTATTCACTCAAATACTTTATACTCATGTATATTTCAGTGATCGTTTTAGAATTCGGGCGTTAGTTTCTAATTTGTTCCTACTTCAAATAAAAATAAAATCATAATACATAATATTGTTATGTATAAACTATAATGTTACCTTGGACTTCGCAAAAACCTGAATCACAGTTTGAACGGGTTGCCAGGCTTACAGAATTAGCTGATTTAGCATAATATCATCTGTAGTCTAAAGATGATTTAGTATATATGCCGATTTTTATTATGGAAAATACCCAAATTATATTGTTGTTCAAAAGAGAGTTTATTATACAGTTTAAAAGTAGATTTACATCCGGTTTCATAGCTGTTAATGGCGATTAACATACAATTCTAGAGTCAAAATTGGCAGCTTTTTATTGTGGTGGCTACGTCAACTGACAGGCTGATCAAATTAAGTAATTTGAATATGCTTTCATTTGAAACTTAACAAGAGATTTGACAGTTGATTTGTTAATTTTTGCGTTGATCAGCCTTTCGTAAGCCGGGCGTAACTCTGTTTTTTGTCAATTGGATACATGATAGGTAATCGAGTAGACTACTTGCATGATAGTGGTAGACGTCGCCCAACATAGCAAGTTAATCTGATACCCAGATAACTAATGCAATGTTGCCTATCCTGAGACAAGATATTAAGTCTCTGTGATAGTAATTACTTACTTGCCTTGCCCTTCTCTCCATAACACAGCAAAGCTGTTTTACGGAAGAAACAAGCAGGCTTTCAAGCAGGATAGTGGTACGGTGCAAGCAGGATAGCGCAGCACAGCACAACCTCCTCTAATACTGATTCAAAGTGTAACTGATGTGACATCAATTATTTTAACTCTTACTTTTTCTAATGTGTCAGATATGGTGGTGTATTACAATTTACAACTAATCTTAAAATCCAAAACAGCCAATTTACATTAATTGTTGTTGTTGAAATAAAAAAAAAACACTTTATATTACTTCTTCAAAACACTGGCCTACCGGTCTGAGTTTGCCGAAATTGTTCCACTCACTCGGCATATTAAATTATGCTGAGTAAAATAATTTTCACGTTGCCTACAATTAAGTTTATTACCTTCACTCTACTATTTATATTATTTTATTTATAGCAATGTTTAGTATTTAATTTATGTCCTAAAACAATAGCTGAAATAACAATCACAAAACAAAGCTAATAATTACATCGACGCCGGCATTAAAATATTTTAACTTTCTTTTTTGGCCTTGGCGATAAAGTATAGTCGGCTGCGCGAATTTATGAACAAAATATTATAGGTCCACATGCATTTTTTCCTGAATCTATTTACTTGATCATTTTTAAAGTCTCCTGTAATATTTGCAAATGACATTGTGAAATTAGTGGCTGTCTATCATAACTTAACAATAGCAATTACTGATATCTAGATTATAGATATCGAATGCTTTAAAATAAAATACTTAGGTATTATAAGAAGGAGTAGGTAAATCAATATGTAGTTCACGGATTCAAATGTTGCGATATTTTAATAAACTTACATATTACTTACCACTTAGACAGTAAAATGTATTTTTTTATCAAAGAGGAAGTTTTGTGTAAACAGCTGTAATAAATATTTTTTATATAAATAATAAGGTCACATTTTAAGTTGTAAACTTCAAGATAGCTTCTGACCTCGATTTTTTAATGTTTTTGATAGGATTTCCTAATAGATATTTTCGTTTGTTGTATTATTATTTTGTTTTTATATGTAAGTACCTATTATTGTAAATAATATATTAATAGAAATTATAATATATAAATTTCAGTAAGTATTGACCACGACGCTGATAATTTAAAAGGTAATACATACCTATTCCAACATACTTACATTATTTTCTAAGACTATATTATACTTATACCCAAAATATACTTGTATGTTATGTCTTATGTCTAATCTGCAAATATAAATACATACATTTTATACTTGACTTTAATCAATATAAATACAATGTTATAAGAAAATCAAACCCAGTGCTATTTGTTTTAAGCAACTATTGAGTACCTATGTATTTAACTATAAGTACATATAAATTACAAGTCATCTTTTGTTGAATTTAATAATTATAAAATTCAATAAAAGCCGAGTTTTAATTTATCATCATCATCAGCCATTATCCGTCCACTGCTGAACCTCCGCAGGCTTCCCTCAAATGAACGCCAAGACGACCAATTCCTTGCCACTCGTATCCAACACAATTAAATAATTTGTGATTTTAATAAATAAATATTATGATGATGATTATGATGATTTAATAATTAATATTTAATACGAACACTGGAAAAATATAAATATGTTTCATATTACTCTTTTGACTGTCAAAATTTCTGATATTTAAAAAATATTGCACTGCAAAATCAGTACTGTAACAACTGTTGAAATGTTTTTTGAAAATTTAGTATTTATTATATCTAAACTAAAGACTAAAGGCTAAAGCCCAAATTGATATAAAGGTTTATGGCGCAATGGCCCTCAACTATTGCATTTGTAAATATAGAAATACGTAGACTTGAGGAATTTTGTGACGTCGCGAGCGAGCCCACGCTTCGCCCAATCAGATTCAAACAACAAGAGGCGCGCCGGCCTGTGGGAAAAGGACAGCAATAAAAGGTTGAAAATGAGACAGTACATTAAATTATTCATATTTTTTTCTTCTATATTGTAACTATTATTTGAATATACATACATATTAATTTTTAATAAGCATAGCATTAATTTATTCCAAGTTTAACAAACGCTATATAGTGCTGTACGCTTCTAACCTATGTAATATTTTCGCACGTGAACGAGATAACAGTAGTTTATTATTATGAATGAAAAAGAACGTGAGCCAACGTCAGTAGTGAAATAGCACAATCGCGCTGCTAGCGTCTGATTACAGCGTACACTGTATTCGAAGTTCGAACCGACCGTCACCGTATTTCTCATTTCTTTGCGGGTTTGGTGAGTCGCGTTCGTGTCAGCCCGCGCGTAGTGTTAAATCGTACAAATAAATAAGTGAATATAAATTCAAGATGGGTATGGCAATTAATAACTTACCTCAGGTCAGTCTCAGTTTTTGACTATATCTAAATGTAATATAATTGTTTATGAATTAATTTGTTCGAAAGTAACCTTAACTATAGTTCTAGTGTAGTAATGACCGTTTTGACCTTGTGAAACTCGTTCGTAATAAATAGACGGTGAGTTTACCGCCAATCGTGTCGAGAAGGCATGCAGTGACAAAAATTGCAATACATATTTGTCGGTAGACTGTACCTACTTTCTTAAGTTCCTATAACGATAATTCCCGAACGATATTTAAACCGTATTATAAAAAATGGCTAAAACCTATGAACTACCTCCAATTTATATTTTATTGACATTTGTTTAGTGTTAATAAATTATAGAGGAATATTAAACTTATCTAAAGTCTTAAGGTTATTTTTCATAAACTTCACTTTAATTTTCCTTCAAAATGACGTATGTAACAGAACATTTTATTTGTGGAATTTTTTTTCTGGGTTACTCGCCCTAAAAAAACATAAAAGCGATGTTTGCTTTTTTTTTTATTTAATAATAATATTAAAAATTAAGACTTAATTTACGCCACAAAATTATAATGTAAAACAGTAAATTATACTATACCTTATTAGATGAGATTTCATAAAATATTTTCAAAATAAATTGCTAATCGTAGAAACTACCGCCTTATTTTTGCGGTACATAAGTTGTTGTTTTAGCGTTTGTTACAGCACATACAAAAAATAGTAGGTACAATGTAAATAAGTAAAAAGCTATTTCGTTACAATCCAGTTTGATTCGAGTTATTTATTGCGTTACTATTTAGAACTTGTATTGATTAAAATACAAGTACATACCATATTATTATATCAAATTAAAATTCCATGGCTGGTTTCTACAAGTTTTGGGCTGTCTTCCTGTTCGTTTTAAGTAGTTTTAATTACATTATTTAATATTATTGACATATCAAGCGTCAGAAGAGTATAAAATATTACAAACTACTTAACTGACGTATAAATAAATCGTAACACTTTCCCTAATATAATCTTGATAAATAAAAATAAAATCGTGATGCATTTTATAAATAAAATTTAAAACATTGTGAGAAGTGCTATTTTGTTGGAATGAATCTACGTCAATCATACATTTTATGTGTTTACAAGAAACCTGGTAATTCGATGCCATAATTTAAATATTACATTTATAGTCGACCATTCACTTTCGAAATGTGAGCTTTAAAATGCACTAGGGCAATCGATCATCATGATTAATTATTTTTATTGTTGTTCACAGATACGGGAAGAATGCGAGATCTTTCAGTTAAACAACAATCACCTAAAAGAAATTATGAGCAGACTCCACAACGATCTGCTAAAAGGTCTCGGAAAAGACAGTCACGCCAAAGCTATTGTAAAATGTTGGATCACCTACATTCAGGACTTACCTAATGGAAAAGGTAAAAATAAAAAATACTTCTGTCAAACATGAATCATTACAGATTTCTTTTTTGCAGTGCTCATGAAAAAAACTATTTTTGTTGCAGAACGAGGCAAATTTTTAGCCTTAGACTTGGGTGGAACGAATTTTAGAGTTTTAATTATAAATCTAGGTGAAAATCACTTTGACATGCAGTCTAAAATTTACGCAATACCAAAACATATTATGACGGGCACCGGACTAGCTCTATTTGATCACATAGCCGAGTGTTTAGCCAATTTCATGAAGGTAGGTAAAAAAAAAGAAAAGACTATTATATCAGATATATATTTTTTTTAACAAGAAACAATATGAAAATAATTTTATTTGTTACTCTAGGAACATGGTGTGTATGAAGAACGGTTAGCACTCGGATTTACTTTCAGTTTTCCGCTAAAACAGCTTGGTTTGACCAAAGGAATTCTGGAGCGTTGGACCAAAGGATTCTCGTGTTCTGGAGTGGTCGGCCAGGATGTTGTTCAAGAGCTTAAGGACGCTATCGCTAGGAGAGGAGTGAGTATTCAACCTTTTGAGTTTTTCTTTTAATTGAAATTCATGACGCAATCGTAAAAACTTGCCAGTTAACGATGTTCAAGTATTGCCTACTTTCGAAAACTTTAACTAAATTGGTAAAAACACCACAAAATTTGCAGGATCTTTCAATTTCTGTGATGGGCATCCTTAATGATGCAACTGGCACACTTATGGCCTGTGCACAAAAACAACGCGATTGCAGAATAGGAATTATAATCGGTGAGTTGACGATGATAGCTCTCTCGTAACATAAGGCATGAATTTCAGCCAACGGAGAGCCGTATAGAGGCTTTCGGAAAATGAATTCTCAGATTCGCATTTTCATGAATTGGTCTTTATTGAACTGGGCATTACGCATGAATTACTTGTAATATTATTTCTAATTTATTTACGGGTTTATTCTTTTTATACACATTACCTATTTATTAAGATTGGTATTCATAACACCGTATGACCATTTTTTTATATCTACCTTTAAGCTGGGCTCATTTGCATGATAATTAAGTCATTCTATGATTTTCGTCGTTGGCTTTATTTTAATAGTTATTATACCTTTAATGTATTTTTTTTAATATCTGACTAAGAATGGCGAAATAATGTTGCCAGATGTCTTAAAAACGATATAAATCTGAGTATTGATAAATGAAAGCCTCTATCGATCATCATCAACGAATCGTGGGTTCGCCGTGCATTACGATCTGGAATGATCTATTCTTTACTTAATCGCATGTTTTTTCTCACTCTTGTAGGACGTACAAATTGATATATGCGCTATATTGAATGACACTACGGGCACTTTGATGTCTTGTGCGTGGAAAAATCATCACTGCAAAATAGGACTTATCGTCGGTAGGTCCACATTGATTTCAGGTGTGGTTGTGTATCGCATGCTTTGACTCATTCCATACAATCTGTGCATAATCTAATCGTATATTTCTTGCTTACTATATTTTGTATCTTCATCGTGATACACCGGTTTCATTATCTACAATTTATCTATTTTTGCCATGTCATTTTTATGATGTAAGTAATTTTTTTTTGTTTTTGTTCGCTGTATTAACAACAACTTGTGCTATATACTAAGTGCTAATTTCACGCTTACACAAAATAACATTTTTGAAGATATCAATCAACATTATTAATTTTACATCATCGCTATAATATTAGGTGACTTCATCGATTTTTTTTTTTGGGCTAACATACAAAGGTGGTTGTTTTTTTTTTGTGAATGACGATTTTTTTTATGTCTTGTGATTAGTTAATGTTGGTTAGAATTTATTCGTTAACATTTGTCAGCGTTGTTAATTTTATTAATATATTTTAATAGGTACTGGAAGCAATGCGTGTTACGTTGAGAAGACCGAAAACTGTGAGTTGTTCGACGGAGAGCCGGGCAAGCCTGACTTGTTGATAAACACGGAGTGGGGAGCCTTCGGAGATGACGGGGCCTTGGACTTCGTGCGGACAGAATATGACCGAGAAGTCGACTCCAGTTCCATCAACCCTGGAAAACAAGTGTAAGTACTTTTTTAGAGTTTACGTAAAGGACTAGATTATTTTGGATAGTGTGTTTGGCTAGGAAACATCTTTAACGTAAACCACTTAATCTATACTGATATTATAAAGAGGTAAAGCTTGTGAGTTTCTGAGGTTATTATCATAGTAAGTTATTATCATATAAAAAGGAAGTAACTACCGGTTTTTGGCGAATTGTTTTTTAAGGTAATAGTACAAAATTAATATTTCGCTCATATGTAACAGGTATAAAAATTGCGTAAAGTAAAAGCAAGGTCTTGTACATACCCGTCGCTACAAAATGTTTGTTTAATTATTAATTATTGACACACAAGTAATTTCCTGATGTATAATCGCTGTGTACGACCCCGATATGCATATTCCGTGCCCCTCGTTAACAATATCAAAACATAGATAAGTGATACATCAACAAGTCTGAAATCTCATCGATTACTAGGTCTTTAGAGCTTAAGCTGTTGATTTATATTTTTTTATCGTAGCTATGGGCCTGGCGAACAAAAAATCTTTATTATTTGCTCATGCGGCATACTTTATTAATCGCGATAGCTATACGATAACAATTTTAAGGACCGCGCCTGCCGCCTTAGTAGCGCTGCGTTGTCAATTGACAGTCCCACAAAAATGTAAAAAAAACAGGTATAGGTACTATATAGTATATCATCTACTCATGTCTGGCTCTAAGGCTGATGTTTAGATACCTTGTCAAAATAGGAAAATCAAGGAGGTAGACATCTAGAACTCTTACTTTTGAAGTTATGATATATTTTTTAATAATTTAGACAAGTATATCATATGAAATGCACGCTTAGCAGACCTGCCCCCCTAGACAAGTGGCACAAACGCTAAATGAATGGAATAGATTAGAATACTTATAATATGAGAATGACACCAGCTTACGACTTGTCATTAAAATTTGACAGCTACTGTCATTCCCATACAATAAGTATTCTATTCTATTCGTTTAGTGTTTATGCCACTTGTCTTGGGGGCTGCACTGTTTGTTTTAAACGTCCGCAGAAAAATAGTCTGCCACCATAGTAGCCTTGCGTTTTCAATTAACAGCGCTTTAGAAATGTCGACAAAAAAGAGTGTGCTATATCATTCGCTCGTCTCTATCTCTAGGGTTAATGGTCAATATCATTTTGATAACGAAGAAAATCTATGAAGCAGTGTAAAGTTTGAAGTTTTCTCTATACCTTTTAAAATCCCCATTGATCCCCAATATTAATTTCGTTTTCCGAGCAAGCTGCAAAAGGACGGCCTTATACATTTTTAAAATTAAAAAAAAAATGTAATAATAGAACTATTTCATTTCTTTATCGATGATTCATTTCTGTACAAACAAAGTTTACGGTCACGTAACGGTGCAATCTAGTAAGTATTATCGGTCTAGTCGCTTTATCGGCAAAAATGACATCAGATATAAAACGAAGACACCTTTTTTATGCCATGAGGCAAACGAGCAGTCGCAGATGCTGATGATGAGATGAGACGCCTATGGACATCTGCATAAAAAGAGATTATGCAGATGCATTGCTCTCCTCTCCCCCCGATGGGCCACAGAAAACTCACAAACCACACAAAAAGCGACAGTGCAGCTGTCACTTATCCCAATATCATATGAGGGAGAGGTGCTGGCCCAAATCGGTTACAATGCAGCAATGAGGTAGTAAAACGAGGTAGTGCACCTCTTACAAAACTTAACACAAACCTCCCATGATGTGACCTATTTAGTTGAAAGTAAAAACGGTCTAGTGGGTTATAATTAAAAGTAGGTACAAAGATCATCGACCTCGCAAACGTGCTGAGGTCGCTTACTTATTGTTACTACGACACTACGGTTAGTTCTAAACTAGACAGTAAACGGCTATTAACACTAATCCTGCTATTATTTAACTATTCTAACGCGAAAGTTTGCAAGAATGTATAATATATGTATGTAGTCACTCTTAAACTACTCTTAAAACCATGAGAATAGATTTTGAAAAAAACTTTAAAATAATATAACAGAATAGGTTATAATGTTTCGCCGTTCTCTGACGGAAATGAAAAGTACGAGGGTGAAACCGCGAGGCGCTGCTAGTATGCTTAATGTTCTAAGCAATGATCCACGAATACTTTATTAAAATTTAAATATCATAGGTTATTGACTTGAAATGAAATATTAGCTCAAGTGGGCAGAATAAATATTTTAAATTTAACGGAATGTATGACATTATAAGTAAATGGTAGAGTTACAATCTATTCCTATGAAAAATATAAATTACTAGCTGTCGCTGGCGACTTTGCCCGGGTTAGCGTAGATTTACGGACGTATACGTACGATAAACGCATCGGTTTGATGAATTATTTTTATAGCCTAAGTTACTCCTTATTATAATAGCTACCTGCCAGTAAAAGTCTCGTCATAATCGGTCCAGTCATATCAGAGGTTAGCCGAAACAAACAGACAGGCAGATAGACACACAAAAACCATATTATTACAAACAGACACTCCAATTTTATTTATATATGTTTATACTATGTATGTGAGACTAGATAAATGTGGTGTAAATATATAATAAAAATACAAACAAGACATTCAAGCGATTTTAATTAGGAAGTTAGCGTTTTTGATTAGTTCAATTAATCGTTAACCGATAAAAAGTATTATTATGTGCTAATCAGTACTAACATCTTCCATTATAAGCATACTGTGACGTTGCTCGTCAAAGTACGCTGTATATAGGAATGTACATTCAGTTATAGAGTATGGAAATTGGAAATACGTATAGTCGTCATTACACCAAAAAACCACAGAATGATAACGTTATAAGATCAACCTATCACTGAGTCAAAATAATTTATTTTAAATAATGAATTATTGGATACATGACATTTCACCGAGCAATTTCGGAGTG
The DNA here is from genome assembly GCA_905333005.2 of Lycaena phlaeas. Lineage (NCBI taxonomy): Eukaryota > Metazoa > Arthropoda > Insecta > Lepidoptera > Lycaenidae > Lycaena > Lycaena phlaeas. Next base: position 7,136,765 of record HG995176.1, read on the forward strand.
GAAAGTTTCCACCAACTATCGGATATGGCCCGGCTAACGTAGTTTTTGGTGCCTTTAGTAACTCTCTCAAACAAGCATAACATCTATCAATACATGTGTAAACTTTCTTTATCTTATCGTGTATTACAAGTTGCGTAGACATTGCTTCAACAGGCGATACAGCCTGTATCATACGGGTGTCCGTGCAGCCTTCAATTCTCACTTCCTCGCTAATATTTTTCTCACAACCTCCAGCTGTAACTGGTTCAATCCGGTTACACACGAGTGCGGCGATATATTTTATTATAGTTTACATTCAACTGACATTTTTAGGATTGGAATTTAGCGAAAATGTTTATTAATATGCCGTCGAAAATGAAATAAAATTTATTGTTCAATTTATCTCTGTATGTTAGCTAGTTAGGCAGGGTGGTTGAGGTTCATTGAAAGATTGTATCGTCAATCAAGGAGGAAGATTATTCTATCGTTAAAGTATATATCTAATTAGGTAAATAGTGGATAAGTAGTAAGATTGATCACAAAGTGGATAGTAAGATTGATCAAAGATTATTTATAAAGATTATAAGAGTCTGTAGCAGATTTACGTGTTTCAATGATAGGTTCTGAAAAGTTTGCTGTGCTGTTTGCTTTTGTCTAAATTCGCACGATGCTACACCTACATCTATTTTAAGCCAAATGTAACCTAATGGTTACAACACTAGACTTTGGGCGCAATTTAGACAATCAATTCTAGTGGCTTCGATTTTCGATTCGCTATCGCGTGGCCCATTTAAATTCTGAATAACAAATATTAAGATTATATAACCTCGACAACGACCTAAGCCCAATTACTCCGTTGACCGCGGTCATTGCCTTTGTTATATTTAAAAAGAGTATCATCTAAAACATTTTCCTTAAAACTTTCCTGTGGTTGTTTGTCGGGTATTTCGGTGACGACCGTCCTTGAGTCCAAGAGGCGTTACGCGTGTTTATTTTACACCGATGGACGTCACTTGCACGTCAGCGAAATGTTGCCAAGATAGATAATGCTCCCGCCATTTTATGTCTCGAGACTCGATCTTAGCATCAATATTTATTCTCGTTAGCCTTATCTATGGCACTTTTATGGTCTTAGAAAATTTCCTATCATGATCATCACTAGTTCATTTTCCATGCAATTTTCCAATAGACTAAAACTTGATGAGAAAAGAGTATTATCCCAATTTCCATACAACCAAAACAGAAAAGTAGTTAATCTTTTCTGTCTCTTGGCTCAAAAATTATGTTGTAGTTGATGAGCGAATTCTCCAATTTCAGACAAGAGAAGATGATATCTGGGATGTACATGGGTGAATTGGTGCGGCTAGCGCTAGTCAAGTTCACCAGGATGGGTCTCCTGTTCGGCGGTCGAGGATCCGACTTGCTCTACGAGAGGGGACAGTTCTACACCAAATACGTATCAGAGATCGAGTCGGACAAACCAGGGGACTACACCAGCTGTATGGAAGTTTTAGAAGAATTGGGTCAGTATTTTTATTAAAATTTGTATTCCTTTAATATTTACCCGAATTCTTTTCGCACAAAATTCTAGAGCAATCTAAGAATTTCTAGAACATTCATCAAAGGCAGCTTTAAATACGCAAACCCATACTAAACACATTAACGATGCATTCTTTATATCAAATATGGCCCGTTGGGCAGATGCCAGGGGGCCGCTATCGGGCTGATAAAAATCCTCTATCAAATAAATATCCCCTGTCAAAGGTCAAAGTCATAAAACCCTACAATCAATACGTGGCCATGGCCTCGAGCTACGTTCCATGTACGGCCCATGTTCTCGATACAATTAATGACAGTCAGTGGCCAGTGCTGGCCAGTGCTCTGCAATGAAGAAAGCTAACGTTACAAATATTATGTAGCTAAACGTAGCCTTCGGGCAACGCTCGTTAAACTTTATTGAGGCAAATCTGTATATTCCATAACGGAAGGATAAAATAATAATGGTGATATTATAATTTAGTAATAGTATGATGGTTTAGCTGCGTTTAAGTGTTAGTCGGCCATTAACCAGATGGGAAGACGATCTCCGTGCAGTGGCCGGTCCGTGTTGGATGCGAATTGAAAGAGATCGGTCATCTTGACGTTCATTAAGGGAGGCATATATTCAGCAGTGGAAGGATAAAGGCTGATGATGATGATAGTTTAAGGGCCTGTTTCACAATCTCCAGGTAAGTTCCGAATAGGCTATTCACAACATATTTGATAGATAGAGTATGGAGTATCTGTCAAATATGTTGGGAATAGCCTATTCGGAACTTATCTGGAGATTGTGAAACAGGCCCTAAAAGGAATAAAATATATATTTACCATTTTAAATCTATTATCGTTAGTAACTAAAACTGATAGGTCTTTAATTTAATATTAGAGATATTAAATTAAAGACATGTATATCCGGGATATATATTTGTCATATACATAGACATAATTATTTTCCTCCATCCATATACGTACGTATGTAGTATTATCGGAGAGGAAATCCACTTCTCGCTATGAACGCATTTAAGCCTGCGCCACAAATTGAAGTCAATTGTGTTGAACTGATGCATCGCGGTCTTCAAACGATAATACAAAGCACTGAGATACAATAACGATTGGCAAAACATAAAATACATATTGTGTTACCACCTTTTTTAACATCATTCGTTTTTGTTCAAAGATGATATAATTCACAAAAAAATCTACAATAACTTGTAGAACATGATTATCAACTTACCTACGGTTGATAAAATACAATGTTGTCTTCTTTCTAAATCATTAACACATCATTGAGACAAGTACATAGATGCACGTAATGCATTCTAATGTTTTCGTAAAATGTATTGAAATTTGTAATAATGATAAAGTGATCGTATCTCCGAAGTTTAAAGGTCATTTGCGTAATGGAAGCGCGTGAAATAGTTTCCTCATTTAATTTGTGACTTTAGACTTCAAATCGGAGTGACACGTTATCTTGATGTTCTTAGATCAGGGGTCTACAAACTTTTGGTGCGCCTTGATAATAAAATCAACTCGAACATTTTTCATGTAGTCATAATGTTTTTTCTTAATTACTAATAGCGCCCCGCGGTTTTAACTACTTAAGTACTTCCCATTCGCGTGGGAGTAGGATCGGGGATAAATATAATCTGTGTTAATCAACGAAACAATTTAAAAAATTCATCAAAATCAATTCAGTAGTGTTTTATGCAAAGTTAATGTTAAAAGAATAACAAACATAGCCCATATATTCTTACAAACTTTCGCCTCTATAATATTAATATGATAAATTATAATAGTAATCGCATGTGTCATTTCTGCCGGGCGGCCAGCGACGGCCAACCTTTTTTTACTCACGTTCGTTTAGGAATTTTATTAGATTTTTGCTATCATAGAGGTTTGAAGATTAATTACAGTAATCTGTAATAAAATTGTCAATGCTATTTTTTGTGAACTATTATTAATTTAATATGTATAATATGGCAGTGAAATATCCCCGCCTAATCTGTTTGTATAATCAGACATTTGTTTGAACAAATTTTTACCGCATAAATTTAAAAGCTTTTCATGGTGTCCGTAAAAGTCCGTTTCACTATAGCAAAGAATTATATACTATATACAAAAAAGCTTTTAACAGGATTTAAAATATAGATTATGAATCTTCACGTTCTTTCACGTTTTTCGTACTAGGTAAAATGTAGTAGTCTCACAAAAGAGTGAAGATAAAATCTTTAACTTCAATTACTTCAAACTAAAAAAACTTAAATCGTGATATATCTGTCTTTTGTTTTGTAGAACTTTGAGTTAACTAAGAACAATGTTAATTGCAGGCCTGTCGCACGCAACCGAAGCGGACATGGCGGGCGTGCGGCACGTGTGCGAGAGCGTATCGCGGCGCGCGGCGCACCTCGTGTCTGCCGGCATCGCCACGCTCCTCAACAAGATGGCGGAGCCGCGCGTCACCGTCGGCATCGACGGCTCCGTGTACCGCTTCCACCCGCACTTCCACACGCTCATGTGCGAAAAGATCGCGCAGCTCGTCAACCCCGGCATACAGGTGAGGATATCCATACGCATGCGCAGACATTAAAACAAAACACAAGTGATCACACATTTGCCACTCACAAGCGAGCACGATAATGGTCTTATTCCATCGACCACACAACCTATAGACTCCTAATGTTTGATTTTTCGTGATGCATTCTGGCAACTAGCTGAGGTGAGACGAAAGGGCTTACAATGATGTGATTAGCTAATTCAATATCATACATTACCAATCACGGAACGTTAAAAAGAAATGGATATATTTCGTAACGGGAAAGAATGAGACGACACGACAGTTTGAGTACATTTTTACGGCTTACATCGGAACTATAAGTCAGATGTGTCGCCAGAACCCGTTCCCCTGTTATTAGGATTCTATGGGTTATGTGGTCGATGTCTTATTCTTATGCACTAAAATGAGTTTTTCTAAGCCCTTGCTGAGTATGACATCGCTTGCTCGGCGGTGACGGAACACATTATGAGGAGATCACGTCCACAAATACGCATGTCCAATGAGATTGAGTCTTTGACGATGTGAGAATACCACCTTCCCCCGATAGGCCTGCACGTAGTAAATTATGTCCCCTTATCATTTTTGCCTGATTTAGAGAAGATCCTTGTCCAGCAGTGGGTTGGTGATGAATGATGATACAGGCAAAAACACTCGTGGCTCCAGAAAGGAGGATCGCTACGTAACAAATTAAAATTACCCCTGACAAATTAAAAAAAAGCGCGGGAATCTTGCCTTTCTGGCAGTTTCTGGCAAAATCCACGTATCTTATCATCACCATGTTTACAATTTTTTTTTGTTTGTCATTCGCTAACGTAAAATTCCATGCCTGTGTGCGTATTCGAGATAAAGATACGATGTAAAGTAGTAAGAAACTGACGATAGCGGCTGGAGGTCAATATTACTAATAAAAATATAATTTACGCAACACACGCAGCCGATAACAATGTGGCCGGCGAGCCCCTGTTGATGTCACAGCGGGTTCAATGTTCACGACCGTTTACGTCCAACGATAAATAATAATAAAAAAAGAATCTTGAAATGTTATCATTTTCTAAACATCAGATCACAAGGCGAACGGTTCAAGAATAGGTTAGTAGGAAACATTTTATATGACGCCAACCGGATGCTACTTATGAGATTAAATATTAATGTATTTATTTCTTCGCTTATGAAACAGTTTAGGATACTGTTGCTTGCAATAGCGAATGGTACAGTGTCAAACATTCGAATATTTCGTATATTTATTCATTTTATGATAGTTTAATTTATTTTGTACATTTCCTTAAATCCAACTGCTAGAGAGCTATTAACACGAAAGCAAACTGCCATAAGTTTATTATAAATTCCCTTTTTTACTATGTATATATCATATTTACTTTCCTACTGTTCCTATATTTTTTAAAGTTTACCATTTATTATTATTGATCTAACTCTGAACGCTCCATCATCAATTCCACTTGGGCTCTAATTTAATCGCTCGGTATTAAGTGAAACGAAAATAAAGGCTCGGTATTAAGTGAAACGAAAAAAAAGTTGCGAGCGTAATCGTCGTAAACGCTTAGTGGAAAAAACCCAATCAATTATAATATCGTATAAACTTTTTCAGGCATTTTTGTTGTGTTGTACGCGTATTTTATATCATAGATCTAATAGTGCTATAATTTGTTTCAGTTCGATCTGATGTTGTCGGAGGACGGCAGCGGTCGCGGGGCGGCGCTAGTGGCGGCCGTGGCGTGCCGCGAGCGGGAGCTAGCGTAGTGTCCCGCGGACTTTGCCATCCGATAGATTGTGTACAGTATGTTTTATAATTGTATTATATTATGTAGAGCTAAGTTGAACAATTGTCGGTCCGGGAAGTCGCACAAATAATTCCTTCGACAGGCTCGCGACCAACGGTTGGAATACTTGAAATTATATGTACTTATGAAACGCGCGTTGATCGCGCGCTTATTTGGCGATACCGAGTATATGTACCCCATCTGCGAATGGACAGAATTGGATCTTGTAATAGTATTGTGATTAAGTTTACGAACTGTGCAGTAACTTTAAAGGTGACATGTTCTCGGCGAGACGGCTACTTTAAGTTATGTAAGAGATGTGCTTGTATCGTTTGAAATAAATATACCGTACCGTACTGCAAGATGATTGTTTGTAATCTATATCGTATCTAGCGAGTGGAGCCTGCAGTAACAGTTCACATGCTCTCTGCTGGGTCATTTAATATTACCAATATCCCGCAAATTAAAACACATTTTTAAGAGAGGAAAAAGAACATCAAGGGGTGAGATCATCGCGACGAATAACCCTGTAAACCAAGACTTAAAGTAAAACTTCAAATAAGCCAGCAATTACTGATTTAAATGTTGCTTATAAATTAAAAGATCAAATAAGTTAAATTCAGATCCTTTAAAAAATTTATAATGTATCTGTGACAGACGAAACATATATTTTATTGAATACCTTTTATCTGGGTGCAATATTATGAATTTGATAGTACTTACCTGGTTCATAGATTAGTCTAGTCAAATATTTAGGAAAGAGCTACTTAAAGCTTTAGGTCGATAGAAGTTTCAACAGAACCGAGTTTGAAATCGATTCGTGAGGGTGAGGACAAATAAAGCCACCCAGAACAAGCGACTCAGCATTAAAAACAGACTTAGTGTCCATTTTTGTAAGTTTAAAGAATCGCATCTCCGAATGATCTTCAATATTAAAATTTACACTGTTTTTAAACAATTCTATTGTACCTATTACAAAGATATACTTTTATATGGAAAAATGTTAAAGATAACCCCTATTATTATATATATAATAGATTGTATTGTATAGATATTGTAATGTATAACTGATGTACATAAACAGTGGAGTTATTACTTTGTCGACACAATATGAATGTAGCAATAATTTGAATCTCAGAAACCTTTGATTGCGTTGTGATGGTTTACATTAGATTCATTGAATTTATCATTCCATTATTTGATCATTGATAAATAATAATTGATTTTTGTAATATTATTAGAAATTAAAACTTACTTGATATAATTATTGTAGTATTTTACGTGTGTAGTATAGGGAATCATTCAATCAAATCATTTAGTATTAAATTTTGTTAAAAATGTAAAATTCATTTCAATTGTTACAGCTAACGAAAGTAATCGTTGGAATGAATTCTGATTTTTTGGGTTTAAGTGAGTTAATATTTTACTGTGATAGAACTAGGACTATACTAATAGATACAATCATAAGAGTTTGCCAACGTTTAACATTAAAGGGCAATTCAGAACAATACATAAAGCAGGCAATAGAGGAGCTCGCGGCTCAGTAATTACAGCCACGCGGTTTATCCATCAGGTAAAGCTACGCTTGCCGAGGTTGGACCGTGGATGGGTGACCGTCTTTGAATACCGACACTCCTCCGTGCCTCGTAATCTATCAGTCGTTACGGGTCGTCACAAGCCTCAATGTCTGACAACCTCTTACCACGGGCTACCGTATTACCATTTAATAGGTTGTGGAGGCCCGGATAAAGTGAAAGGCTAATATAGTTGAGAAAAGGCTAGGCAGAAAGAAGACTGAATGAAGGCAACAATAACACGAGTGACATACATACGGTTTAGAACGTTTTACAGTTAAATAACGCACGCATTGAAACGATAAGCTATTTAGACTCGGCAGTAAACCCATTATAGTTCCTTCCTAGTTGAAATAGGTGCATTTTATATTAAGGTTATTATGTTGTGGTATTGCATAAAACATTATATTGTGTTGTTTATAAATTAAGTATAGAGTTATGACATTTTATGTTCTTATTTATTTCCTTATTGTATATTTATTTAAACCATTGTTCATGTACATGGAATGAATTTAGGAAAAAAAATATAAAGACATGAATTTAAAAAAATATAGTGATCTTATGCTTCGGGCTTAAATCTGATGAAGAATTGTATTATTTGGAATTCATTATTCATGGAATGCTTCTGACGTTTTCAACATTATGCACATGAGGTTAATACCTCGCTCACAAGACAGCAAATTCCAACATTCCAAATAAATGAATGTATGTATAAAATAGGCATTGAATTAGATAAAACGCAACATATCATAAAATGTTATTTTCGCCTGAAGCAGTTCTCATTTTTATATTAATTATGAAAATTGTGTAATATCGACAATGAAATGAATGTTATTTTCTAAATTGATACCAGTTTTAGATACATACAATTTTAATGTAGCTCATTTTAAATAAGAGCTGTTAACAATGTTACTTATTTTCAATAATAAATTTATAAACAGAGACATCCCGTTTTATTAAGCCCCTGCTTTTCTCTTAAATTACGCCAAAAAAATAACAATCATATAATACTAGACCCTACAGACGTTGTACTGTCTTAATATTAACCTTTCGTAAATAAATGTATCTAGGCCTGTGTTCAGCAGTGGACGGATAAAGACTGACGATGATGATGATGAAATAAATATTTACCTAGCTAAAATAATAATAACTTAAAATGGAACAACTTTTACGGATTTTATCGCGGTTTATTAAGTTTTTAACAAGCCCGACGTTTCGGATACTTTACAGCAACCATGGTCACGGGAGGACTGCCACCGGTGCCCAGGCACAGGGCGTAGACTCTGGGGGCGCAAGAATGGCCAGACCAGGCAGGACTATTATTTTTTTCGGTTTGGTAAGGGCGCTGTTATAGAAGCTCGCACAGGGCGCAAAAAAGGCTATTTACGACTGAGGTGTCAGACGTCCTACTGTTACAAAGTTATTCGAAACTATCCTATGACAGGTACATCAATATTTTATTTAGTCCTATCTACGCAGAAAGTGCTGAGTCTTTAGTCTGTGACATGTTATGCTTGGATTTTGATTTTATTGTTTTTATTATGGGATCCTAAGCAGGTGGTAGTGGCCAGCCATCTTCTCTATTGAAATTAGGGTGTTTTTAACTTCAATAACCTCGCGAATCATCCTGGGTTGGAATCAAGTGTTCTTTTACGAGGACTTGTGGTTTATCAAATCTAATATAATGGCGAGCGTTGTCTAGGCTATGGTCACAGATTGCTGACTTAGTATAGCGACGGTGTTTTAAGTCAGCTATATTATGTTCTTTTACGCTAGTTTTTATACATCTTTTTGTTTGCCCTATGTATGAGAGACCACAGTCACAATCAAGTTGGTATACTCCTGCATCTTATATTCTTACCATCTGTCAAGTGCCATATATACCCTATATATGGCACTTGACAGATGGTAAGAATTGACCTATCTTTTTTGGCGGCTTGAAATATTATGTTTTAATAGAAACTCACTTTAGGGTGTAGCCAATCTTGTCAGTGACTCCCTTCATAAATGGCAGCACAGCAGGTGTTGGTTTCACACGTTCACTGCGATGGAGCCACAGTACCCGAAGCAGTACTTGCTTGACATGTTGTAACATATATATTATGTTACATAGATTTAGTTACGAGTTAATGTACTAGTTATTCGTTTTTAATACTAAATTCATATTCCGCGCGCGAATTTCTTCATTCACCTACTCAATTACTATTGGTCGTGTCATATTACGATGTCACGATATGTGGAACGTCTTGAAGTCGTGGCGTGCCGGTTACGGACCGGTCGATCGTTCTTTTTCTGCCTGAGAGTGCTGAGGAGCGCACACGCGCCGCGTTATATTTTAAGTGGGGTCCCAGGCGTTGCCGTCGTGGTCGGTGCGGTGCTATTCCTGGGCGTGGCCGAGTAGCTGTTGACGGAGTCCAGAAAGGAAGCAGACGACGGGGACCAGAGCAGCTGGGATCCCACTACTCACTGATCCCACGTACCCCACTGATCCCACTTACCCGCTGATCCCACTTCCCACGGATCACACGGATCTCACTGATTCCACTGTTACCACACTTCTCGACCTCTCTCTTCGGGGACCGCACACCACACTACTAGCTCCGGACCTGCTCACCGCCACGCTGAGCAAAGGAACGGCACGCTGGACGAAGCACGGACCACGTGGCACAAGACCCGGACGCAGTCTTCGTTAAGTTCTCTTTTTAATTAGCTCCCAACTTGGTATCAGGAATAATAACGAACCCACACTCTCTCTTACAACCTTAATTAACTTATTTAATTAATTAATTAATCTCATATTTTTAATAGTCGGCCACAATATTTTTTCTAAATTTAATTCATAACTTTTTATGTAAAACCCTTTTTATTGGATAATATTTTTGTATCGTTTATATATATTTTATTTTCATTTATTCACATTTATATAATTTTTTTTATTTTTTTTTTAAACGTAGCAATGTTGAAGTTCCATCTCCAAGTGCTGCTCATCACAGATCCCTTGTGTTCTCTGAAACAAAGATTTACCCACGGTAGCTAACTTTTCTTCACTTTCACGGTACCTAAGCCTATATCCGTTCACTGTTCAACATACGCCTCCTTTAGTCAATGCCAAAACGGCCGATCCCTTACCACTATCCTCATATTTTATACCTACTAAAGTCCTGTTTACTATATATTTTTAAGATCATAATATTACTATTATCTATAAGTCAAAAAACAATAAAATCATAGAAGTCTGCTCAGATTTTTTGAGCTATAAAAAACAATTACTAGATAATTTTTATACCTCTTTTAAAGTATGCAAATCAAGCCTATTGGGAAGTTTTCCTTATAAATAACCTTCTCTGAAATTCAGATGAACCTATGAATGAAATATTTCTTCATCATCATCATGATTCCTTAACTTAAAATTGTTCTTTGTTTAAAGTAAAAATTTAAACCCTTCATTCTATTTTTTTTAACCGACTTCAAAAAAAGGAGGTTATCAATTCGTCTGTATGTTTTTTTTTTTGTATGTTTGTTACTCGATTACTCCGCTGTTTGGGAATGGATTTTGGTGATTCTTGTTTTGTTAGTAATTATGTTTGCTTATGTTTTTGGTCCCGAATTGGTCCCATATTAATTTGATCGACATCTGATCAGCGGTTTTTAAGTTATATTCAATAATGCTTATTTGGTTGGTTTTGTATACCCAGACGATTTTCTCATTTTATTACTTGTCGATGTAATATGAATAATATGAACAAAAACCACTGAATAGGATACTTTGGAAAGTATCAAAGTATTGTGAGGTCATCATCATCAACTTTCATCCGTCCACGGCTGAACATAGAGGGAACCTCAATAAACGCTAAGACGACAGGTCCCTTACCACTAGCATCCAACACAGATCGGGAACGCCAAAAGTTTTGCAAGAAAAAATAAAAACTATATCACTTATGTATAAACTTAAAACTAAAAAGTACAAAATAAAATTAATTTTAAATAAAAAACCAAAAACCGAGTTCAAAACCATACCTTACAACTAAAAATTTTAAAATAATATTGAAATACTTCGAAGTGAAGTAGAAGACGTATACTATTTAAAATCGGGTATTTTTGGAGTCGGTACCAGCCAAAACATGGCTGCCCTTCACAGGCATATTCTCAATACTTGGTATATGTGATTGATCATTAAAATATCCTCTTTGGCTGGCACCGACTCCAAAAATACCCGATTTTAAATAGTATAATTCACTTCGAAGTATTTCAATATTATTTTAAAATTTTTAGCTGTACATTAATAATTAAGGTATGGTTTTGAAGTCGGTTTTTGGTTATTTAAAATTAATTTTTTTCAAGGCAAGAAAGAGAAAAATTGGCATCAAGGAATGTGGTAAAAAGTCAATAAAAAATGTAATTGGCAGATAATGTTTATTAATATGATCCAATATAATTGGTTTCAAATTTTTGTGACATTAACTATTACTAACATCTATATCATGAAGCCAAAATTAAATTTTGTTTACAATAATTCAATAAAATATGGTAGGCCTACAAGGGCCTTGGTCTTTTTATATACAATTTAATATTATTTACTGTCCCAAATAATTTATGAACATGAAAAAATTTATACTTATATAGAATTAATATTGCAAATATGCTAGGTACTATGCAGTACCTGTGTTCTGCCGTGGTATGACTAAAATGCCGTTATCCAACATCTGGGCGATTTTCGTTTTTTGACACTAAGGAATAGAGAAAAAAATTCTCTATCGATCTGTATTTTCAGTTTTTTGATATCTTCATTAGTTTTAAAAATAAAAATTAAAATATTGCCGTTAACGGCATACATTATGTACTATTACAAATCATAGTTTTTTCGCGTTTACTCAAAACTATGATTTGGTAGATAACGGCATTTAAGTCATACCACGGCAGTGTTATACCTATGTCATATGCACATTACAATATAGATTATATAGAATATGTGTTCATTATCTATAAATTAAATTAATATTTAATAGTGCCTCATCTTCTTAGGATATATTTAAGTATAATAACCTACAAAATCTTAGTACAGCATCAGCCAAAATAGATTACCCTTATGCGCCAATCACATGAATATATTAGTTAATCTTACAATCTACAAAGTGCATCTACTTCCATAAATAATAAAAGAGAGCTAATAACGAACTACAAATAAATTAAAATATTAAATAGTGAATAGATGAGATTCATAAAAAATTTGGAATAAAGTATTCAATTCTTTTTCACTGATAGACTAAGAATGTCACAGATAATTAATTATATAAGAGTCCCATTACAAAATACACTGATCTTTAGACATGACATGCACAGTCAGAGGGAGTTCTTGATGGTTTCTTTGGAGGTGCCAATCTCTTTGCTGTCCCTGAGCCATATTGAATCCCAGATCCAATCCTTTCTGGGTCCAATTCACCTGTTTCAATTTTAGCTAAAATTGATTTTGAACATCTTAAAAAGGCTTCTTCAACATTTTCTCCTGTTTTAGCACTTGTCTCAAGAAACATTAGTTCTGAAAAAAGTATTTGCCTATAATATTAGGTTGCTATAAAATTAAGACAAATAAAAAAAAGTTTAAAATGTGAAATAAGTTTTAAGACCATCAGCAAAGGAAGTGAATGGAATTTATTAAACTCCAAAAAATTAAATTTATTTCTCAAAAATACTGCAATGATTTAAAAGCAATCTATTTTAATTTAGCCAATAGCTAACATAGCCATGGGTGTACACGCATTGCACAAAAGATGTCTACTTGCACCACCAGAGGTCACTCATGAAAGCAATTTACTTGTATTATTCATGTTAGATATGGTTATAAATCAATTACCATTTTCCTGGGCAAATTGACTGGCTTCAGTAAATGTGACTTCTCTAGATTCTTCCACATCTTTCTTATTCCCTACTAGTAATATTACTATATTAGGACTAGCAAGAGTGCGGGCATCTCTTAACCAATTCGCGAGGGCATTAAATGAATCTCGAGATGTAATGTCGTATACGAGGAGTGCACCCGCAGCTCCCCTGTAGTAAGATCTTGTTACTGAACGAAATCTTTCTTGTCCAGCTGTGTCCCATATTTGTAGTTTGGTAGACTTTCCCCCAATATTAACTATTTTAGATCCAAATTCGACACCGATTGTATGACATCTATCCTCCTTAACTGCAAAAATTATCAATTACGAGATCGTAAACAATAATACAATTTATTATTGCGATATAAATTAGAAATAGCTTACATTTGTTCCCAATAAAATTATTCAGGAGACTAGATTTTCCTGTACCAGCACTACCAATCACTAAAAATTTGAACAAAAATTCTGTAACAAGGAAAAACGTTATTTTAGCTTCAGTGAATATGCAATCTTAAAATAATCTGTTTAAAATATGTATTTAAAAAGACTACCATATGATTCAGACATTATGGACAAATACTATCATAAACACTTTTAATTAATTCACGCAGCTAACTTTCTATTATTTATTTATTTGATATATAAATTAATAAACTACAATATGAACGTATGTTTTGATAGTTGACAGTTGACAGTAAAATCAAAAACGTCAGTTTTTTTGCTTTTAATTTATTGATTTCAAAAGGCATCAATCATATGAGAACTATCCCAGAAACTTTTCAGCGCATATAAGCAGGTTTTGCTTACTTCAATCTTATTAATTAAATAAAATGTATATTTATTTTGTTTTACAAACGCATTCTGTTTATATTGTGATTGGTTGCTGAATATTGTAGTGGACTGTTCGGGTTGGATGGATTTGGAAGTGATAGTAGATTGATGGTGACGTGAGTGGCGAAGCACCACCCCTTGGCGTTTCCCGCCGTTTCTCCACAGCACGGAGTATAAATATAAGGAGTCCGCAATAAAAATGACAAAAGTTTTGCCGATAGATCACGCCTTCTTTAATAAGTACTTGTTTAAATTTTTACCTGGGAAGTACTGTGGCGCTGATTGATCCGCTACAAGTAGATCAATCAGCGAAGCGTAGCATTGGTAATCAACCGATCAAAGAGCAAACAGCGGCTTAAAAAAGAACTAAGATCTGGATTTATTATTGTGTATGTGAATACTACGGAAAAGCCCACATCGTTCGGACTCCTTATTCTATACTCCGTGCTTCACAGGCTAAAAGTACTATACGTCAGGCATGGCAGCATGACCTCTGGTCTTAGTCGGTTCCCACAGGAACAAATGTACAAAAAAGTACCAAATTAAAATTTCCAAAAATTTCCATTGACCATGAATACGTAGTATATATAATATATTATACTCTATGCGTAGTATGTTTGTGCCATTGACAAATAACTATTTCTGTCTTGTTTTTGCAGTTTTGCGAGTTCAATTGCTTCCATATTACGCCTGTATTTTGAAGCAAACATAATTCGTTATATTTTATATAATGTTTGCACTAAGACAGCTACAAAAAAATGTATATGTTAAGCAATTATTGAATTTTTTTAAAACTAAAATGCGTAATAAAAATGACCTTTTTTCAGAAACCTGGACCTCACAATAAATTTCCTGTAAGATACTTTTGGGAGTATGTTAATATGATGTTTAATAAACCTGATCCTGTCCGCATCAAAACGGTTGGCCCAGACAGAGCTTGCGCTGAATGGGTACTACGCAATGGTGGTAAAGTTGTATGGGCAGATGGAACAAAACTTGCAGACTATAATTTATTACCGGCAGATCAGCAGAAAGTTCCAAAAGTATTAGAAATAGATGGAACAGATTCTTCTATATCGCACTATGGATTTCCTCACTTAAGTAGAGTGTCATTAGATAGATATATACACATAAATTTGATCAATTTGTTGTTAAGAAAATCAAGTACTTTCATACATGTTTCAGGTGGCTGTACAATGTTACAAAAAATAACTCTACATAGAAACAAGTATATAGATGATAGAGCAATGAAAGGACTTTCATATGGAAAAAATACACTATCACAACTGCAGGTCTCAGAATGTATAAATGTCACAGACTTGGGGCTGAAAGAAATAAAAGACCTTGATAATCTTCGAGCATTAGCAATTTTTGCATTATATGGAGTAAAAAATATAGAAGAATGTAAACAATATTTAAAAACACATTTGCCAAAATGTAAAATATCAGGTAATTAAGTATTTGAGTCTGCACTTGAAAATATTTTATTTTATAATATATAAACAGTAATTTTTAATAATTTTTTTCAATAGACCTTATATAGTATAAATATATTTCATATATTTATTATAACAAAACAAGTAAAAGTAATAATTACTTTGTGTTCACACTAAATTGTCTGACTTAATGAGGTAGTTAATAATGTGAATTATTTTTTGTTACAGATGAGGCAACTAAGTTACACAGTTAGATATTTTAAAACCAAATTGATGGTAAATCATTTAACACCTTTCCCAACTGCTTCACTAACATTATTATATCCATCTCTTATAAGTAGATTGGCCAACTCTGACTTAATTTTTTCCACAATGGGTGGCCCATGATATATCAGTGCTGTATAAATTTGAATGGCACTTGCTCCTGCTAATATCTTCTCATAAGCATCCTGTCCTGTAAATACACCACCCACTCCAATAATTGGAACTTTACCTGTAAATTATATACAGATTACAATAGTATTTTATGTTTACTTACTACAAATTCTATGTCATTCATTAAATATACCTTTTGTTAATTTATATATTGTTTTAATCATTTCTGTAGATTTACTTGCCAATGGTTTGCCGCTAAGGCCCCCAGCTTCATTCGAAAATTCTTGATTAATTAAGGAAGATCTATCAATTGTTGTGTTTGATATAATTAATCCATCTACTTTAGTCTCTTTATTAGTAATGACTGAAATAACATCTTTAATTTCTTCTATACTTAAATCTGGTGCAAGTTTTAATAGAAGAGGTGGCATATGCCTTTTCTCTTTGTTTAATGTGGATAAAGTTTCATTCACTGACTTTAATAATTGTTTTAACTCTTCCTTGCTTTGTAATGACCTTAAACCTGGAGTGTTTGGACTGAAAATTTTCTTACATATATAATCACATCTAGCAAGACAATTTTACAGCTTACAAAACCAGTTCTATTTATTTACCTGCTCACATTTATTACAAAATAATCAGCAATTTCATAAAATTTTTGTATTCCCAGAATATAATCAATTGTTGCATCATTTGAAGTTTTATTTTTACCCAAATTAATACCAAGAAGTCCATTTTGCAAAATAGTTTTATCTAAGTTCTTTACTTTATTGTAAACCTCTTGATGTCCTTCACTATTAAAACCATATCTATTTATAACAGCATTGTCTTCCGGTAACCTAAAGACTCTTGGCTTAGGGTTACCAGGTTGAGGCTGTGGTGTTATGGATCCAATTTCTATCATAGAAAAGCCCAGGTTTTTTAAGCCTACAATAGCATCACCATGTTTATCAAACCCTGCTGCTATGCCCACTGGATTATCAAGTTCATATGATAAAATTTTTGTTTTCTGGAAGCAATGTGAATATAATATGTATTTTGTTTATTGAATCAAAAATATTATAAACAAGAAAATACTTACTAAAACTTTCGGATCATTGTAATTTGTTTTTGGAAATAAACCATGCTTAACGGCAAAAATGCCGATATTATGAGCCCATTCGGGATTTAAACGATGACTTAAAGGCTGGAGAACGTTTTCATAATAACCCTTAAAATCTTTCTTAAAGTAAATTAATTGATATGATAGAGAACCACCCAGAGTGAGATAACACAAAGATTTGATTTTTTTCTAAAAAAGAAACAGATGTTTATTATTCATTAATTTACGAATCTCAATTCTCATAACTATTAATTGCGATGGCTACTAACTAGATTATTTGCTTTTCGGCTCATTGTTAAAGTGTAAATTATATGTGCTATAAATTAACTTAATTTGTTGATAACAATTTTTGAAGTTCTGGTAATAATTATATTACACTTAATTCAAATTAACTAATCACATATTAAAACCAAACATAGAGTCCTCGCCACTTTAGAAGTCCGATAGACGCGTCACGCGGCGCTGCGGTCTCATAACTCAATGTTGCCAATTTATAGTGTAATGATTTTCCACCAAGTCTAGTACAATAAAAAACTTAAATAATTATAGAGCCTATGGTCAGTAGTGGATTGTTAAAGACTGATGATGATAATAATGACAAAAATAATTATAGCAGCAAAATAGGCAAAACCTGGCAGGGAGATTTCTCCCTGCCAGGTTTTAGTAAAATAAAATATTTTTTTGTAAAATTTCGTTCGTATTTTTTACGTATAACCAATTAGTAGAATTCGTCTAAAACAAGCTTCTTCGGATGTGTTCGGCTTTTGCCAGGAGTGACGATTTTCTCAGAAGTAATTGCTGCCATTGTTACTTCTTTTGTTATTCGACCTTTTTTACAGAAACACCTGAAAATATAATTCATATAAAATATCATAAGATAAATGTAGGTATAGAGTTAATGATAATATTTTAACCATAAATTAGGCAAAAATAAGTGACTCTGGCATCTCTAAAATTTACCTGTCATGGCAGTGACATTTATAAACATATTATTCAACGGGGTTAATTGTTGTTTATTTTTACTATCTAATTCACAAAATTATTTCAATTTAATGATAATTTTATGGCCTTTACTTTTTACACCTCACTTTATATTATTTGCTCCATATTTCACGTAAAACAATTTAAAATATCACAACTTCTTACTCCAGACAGACGTCAAGATGTCAATGTTGTCAAATTTAGTTCGGGCATTAGTCGCAGGACTTTAAAAGTGGCGCGGACTATATTTACAATTTACAATAATTTACATTTTACTTAGCATCTCATTTCTTTGGACTTGGAGGAATGTCTATAAAGGGATTTCTTATTTAATAAATATTCTATTTACTACATTGTATATAAGTATTTAATACAAAGTGTTTAAAGGAAATAGGAATATTTTTACAATCAATATAGCTGTATATTAACCGATTATGAAGGCGATCTTAATTTTTGATAGTGTTAATGATTTATTGTTTTCTAAATGGGATGAAAAATTTTTGCTGCGCATGAAATCATTTAATGGCCAAGTAAGTTTACCAGAGATTATTATCAATAACTATATTCAAAGTCTTAAAAAGGAACTTCTAATGAATGTGCTAAGGCACATTTATATAAAGTGAGGAGTAATGTTTAGGATTACTCTGCTCAAAGAAAAGGAAATATTTTTTATAACATTTAGCCATTGATACCTAAGGCTACTTGTGGTTCAATAAAGTAAAAAAAAGTAAATTAATTATTTCTTTTTTAACAAAAATGAGGATAGGACATGTGTGTATTCCTGTCCATTTATTTAGAATAGGCGTTATGGATAGTAATGACTGCGAATGTGGTGAAAACTTAGGAACTAGATTATATATTTTTTACATATCGATTCATACTTACTTTTATCTTTTTTAATCCCTTCATGTTCCTTTTCAAACATATATGTCATGTTAGTTATCCTAGTAAATATTGTACTATTATATTATCTTCTTTTATAGTTTTCCTGATCATATTCCTATGTTCAAATTTTCCTTTTCTGTGCTCGGTCAACCAGGTACTATGTTATAATATGAGAAATTCACATTTGTGAAATTATACTGAGAAAATTTTAAATTAAGCTCAGGTGCAAGATGGAAAAATATAAATCAAAATTTTATAGACCTTTGTGAAATTTAAATAATAATAATAATAGTGGCCAGTATGTTGTGTTTGAAATAAAAGATTATATATCTTATTACACCTTTTTATTTTAAAATTTTAGGACAAGGATGGAAACATAACAGATAGTTATCATGTTTCCCAACTACTGAGTCCGATTATTACATCACAGCGTATAATGGCAGCTCAATTCAGCAACACATATACTTCTATGCAATGTAAAGATGACACTACTATAGTGTTTGATGAGGTGAGCCATATAGCCATAAATATCTGGTACTTTTTCAAATAAACCATGCAACCACAATCTTTTTAAATTTACAGTGGCTTGATCATGTATTCATGATAATCAGTCGTGATGACATTGATGACTCTCACCGTGAATTATTAGACTGTAAAACTATTGTCCAACATATTTGTGGGCAGAATATAAACTTGTAAGTACCTATCACAAGAAAAGTGGTTATTTAATTACTTACCTTGTATACTTGTAAATATTTTTTAACATTTCAGACTACAATCATCGGTATATCAAGACTGGTTATCGGTTCTATTAGAGACCAGGAACAAAGGTGACACCATTCCTGGAGCCAGCGGAGTGATAGGAGAAAATGGAGCTACAATGGCTGCACTAAATGCTTTGAAGTCTATTAATAAGGAAATCAAATGTGCTTCGTATCAGCATTATCACCTCATGCTTTTTGTTGGGGATAAATTACTAGCATTGTACTCCAGGTAAATAGGGAAATAATAAAAAGATGCATGGATTCACAATATCCTATTATAATATAGTATATTAGCTTACTATAATTTTTTTACCTTTTATTTTAGATATCTTTCTATTTTTCTATACATATAATACAATACATATACATAATAATATAATATAATACAATTTTTCTATACATAAACAGTAGGATCAAATGTGTCTGTATGTCTACTAAGTCTAGGCATCTTCGTATCTGCTGTTTCGCGCATGTTAGTAGTAGTCTGGCCTTTCACTGGGGCCAGCCTGTCGTTAATGTGCTCTTGTTGCTTGTATATTTGGGGTAGGACAGGGGATAGAATAGAATAGGGCAGGAACCACACAGGTACCTAGCAACAACCATAAAGATTTCCCTGCTTCAAAAAAAAAAAAAAAACAATGAAGTGGCGGGATTGAGCTAGTAGTAGTATATCAGTTTTATTCATGAATTCAAATTCATTTTTATTACGAGCTGAATCCAGCGAACGTCTATACCCGTCATACCCCGTCCGTCCGTCGATGATGCCCCATCATATCAAAAAAGGACTTCTTAATCACAAAATATTTTTAAAATAGGTACCCACTAGTTGATGCTACTTCTTCACTTCCAATTAATAATTCTTGTTTAATATTCCAGCCGAGGATGTGAAGATCTTTTGCCCCCCGATTTAATACTTCTGAGTATACAATGTGTTGCCGCACAAGAATACTGGGTGGAGTTGAGACAGATTGAGGGTGATGATAATGAGCATTCTAATAACAGTCGCTTGCCATGTAAGTCGGTAATATTATTTTTTTTGCATGTTCTCTATTTTTAAAATATAACATATCAAATATTCATGAATTAGAACCCTTATTTGATGTTACGGAACACACCAAGAAATTTCATCTAAATAGGTCTAGCCGCTAGGAGGTGTCCAGTCACATATACACGCACAGAAAAGGTATAAATAACGTAAATACGACCATGCGACACTAAACTAAAATATCGGCTATGCTTACCATAACGAAGCATTTTTTTGGGAACGAAATTCCTTATGGAACGGAGTTCTCCTCCTCGGCTTAGCGACCTTCATTTGTCTTTTCCAAACTTACTAGGAGCGGGCTGCATCGACCGATTTTAGCGAATATGCAATCGTTAAAGATGGCGGTAACAAAAGTTAGTGACCAAAAGAGCGTTGTTTTTAACAGACGTTAAAATAAAACGAAGTCTAAGAACGTTATAGATGATTTGAAACAACCGGCCCTTAATCTTATATTGACTTCAGTACATAGTATTACTAAATTACTTTCGCAAATGTTATGGTTTTTTAAAGTTACAAGAATGCAACGCATCTTTTAAATACCGATGCGAGTTCTTTCACCCGTGCGTGATAGCCTAGTAACAAGGTACATATATGTAGGAAATGATTAAAATTTCTTCTTTTTTTATTTTTTATTTTATACGACTTATATTGAGTAAAGGCTGCGTCCGCCTTACCATCTTCGGACGCAGCGAGTCCCACATATGCCTAGGATGCATAAGAGCATTTCCCGGCGTAAAAAAAAAAGATAACACCTCGACAGGGGATACCAACAAGATATTATAATTATTTTAAAATATTTATTGCATATTTTACTTGTAGGGTTATCGGAAGAAAACAGTGCTATAGTGAACCTCTGCGCCGGGGCTACGGGCAGCCCGTGCGCTCCCCACTCTCTACATCTAGTGGAACTGGCGCCGCGCATAGTTTTTGCCGTTGTTGTAGACATGGAACTCAGGTGCGTAATATACGACGATCTATTTAGAAGCTTTAGAAAGCGTGATTAATAATTTTAAAACAATAATATTTATTTTATTTAGTGACCAGTACTTTTATATTTATATATAACTATATACATAACAGACTTCGTTTTGCCAAATTAGTAATATCGCTGTTAAAAACAGGGGTTGATCGTAGAAGGGTAAAAATTTTTGGTTGAATGTGTTTTTGAACGCATAACATCATAAAAAATTGTACTTAAACAAAATAACCAAAAAAAGAATAAAAGTATTATTATTTAGGGGTATGAGAAATAGATGATAACCGATTCTAAGACCTACCCGATTTACACACTAAATAGCATGAGAATCGGTTAAGCCACCTTGAAAGAGTTTGGCAGCAAACACCGCGTGACGAGAATAATATATATTGGATTTATTTTACAGGGATATAGGGATCTCTGTGCATCTATCAAGTCAGATACTTTCCAACCTGAGGAGACTGCTCCTTCAAAGGAATATGGAAATGTTGCCAAGTACACTTGATACACTGGAAGCAGCTTTAAAAAAGGTATTGTAGGTTTTTAAGAAGTATAATAACACATAAGTGTAATAAATTCATACATATCATGTATATAAATAATAACAAGGACTATTTACCATACAAGGCCAGTATTCAAACTTTGAACAATAAACTGATGATACAAGTCATTTACTGCTGTAAATTTAAATGAGTGTGTGCGTGCAGTAAAAGTTAACGCTTGAACCATTCATTCCTTTGGAGTTACTTTCACAACCGTGATTCTGACAATTGACTTTTATATCGTTTTACAATCATAACTTAATATTAATTATTATTATTATCATTATCTTATTATTAATGCAATTATTTAACTAACGTAGTCATAAATCTAACTAACAAAATGAGTCTTTGTTACTTAAATAAATAAATCATTTATTCATTCATAATGAGCGACGGTGGTCCAGTAGTGGACGGACTCGGCCTCTTATGCGAGGGGTTCCGGGTTCGATCCTGACCCGTCCGTGTGTGCCTTGAAATGAGTTTTTCTAAATTTCTAAGTGCACACGAGGCCATCGTTCGATCACCGGTGAAGGAAAACATCGTGAGGAAACCTGCATGCCTGATGAGATTGAAGTCTTTGAAGGTATGTGAAGTTCACCAACCCGCACTGGGCCAGCGCGGTGGACTATTGGCCCATTACCCTCCTCGCCTGATTTCGAGGAGGAAGACCCGTACCCAGCAGTGGGACATATAAGGGTTGATACTTTATTCATTCATAACTTTCGTCATCATCTGAAGCTTCCGGACACGGAAGCTCACCAGGCATTTATATTTTCTTACGAAGACCGCCAGTGAGCAAATAAAGTTCTCATGTTCAAATGCCCACAGAAATTTAGAAAATCCCATTTAAGGATTCATCCGACGGTGGTGAGGCAGAGACCCGCCACAGGTACAAACCCGACGCCATGAAGCCGTGGAAGTCACACTCCACGGCTGGCGGGGGTCGACCCCCCACTTACTATATTACCGGGTGATACCAACCGGCTCACCCCACTACCGATGAAGCATTAGGACCATTAGCATAGCTCCAACCGAAAAAAACACATTTAACTTTTAAGGTCCCACTAGCCAAGATTAAGAGATCTTCCACTACGCCGTAGCATTATATATTATTAAATTTAACATGACCTTTATGTCTTCTAACAGACCACGGAGGCGCTCCGCAAGAGCAAGTCGAACGCCAATCTCTGCGCCCGTCTCTCGAGCCGCCTGCTGGAGCTGCGGCGGTCGTGCGCAGGCGCCGCGCCGCTGTCGCCCGACACGGCGGCCGCGGCGGTCCACACGGCGCTAGACGCTGCGGCTGACCACCTCAAGCCGGACATACCCAGCCTGAAACTGGACCAGCCGGGCAAGGAGGTGAGGGCGCTTCTGTCGCCACATGTGGAGTTCTTGAAGGCAAAAGCGGTGCGGTACTTCAATTTGGAATCATATCCTTTTCATAACTTTACATTCTTGTGAGTGTGCGGTCATAAATTATAGTTTATATCACTCACAAATAATGTAACCTACTATCAGTATAGTATATTTCGTTACAAGTGCGGAAAGCCTGTCATTGCAACGAGTTCCGACAAATGTCGACTCGAGCCGAGGCGCAGCCGAAGGTGAGGGTTGACAGTCGAACAAGTTGCAAGGACGGTTCCGCACGTGTAATGAACGACTTTTTTTAATACAGTTGCGAAAAAATGAAGCAATTTAATAAAATAATAAAAACACAAAATGGCGCCGAACGCAAAAGAATATAAGCAGATATTTTTTTTTTCTTTACCCATTCTGGGTATGCAAAGGGAACTATGCCCATACAGCCAAGTCTTCAGTGGAATTGTTTTATTGATAAGAAAAAAATAAATTTAATAAGATAAAATAAAATTAAACCTAGCCGAACACATTGAATTAAATCATTAAATCTGATATTGAAACAAATTAGTAGCTTCTTTTTAAAAATATTTGCATAAATCATAAAAACATCAATGAATTCCTTTTAGTGAAAACTTCGTGGTTGATTTTTTTTTCTTTTTAATATACATTATTTTGACAGTTGGGAAAGAGAACGCACGAGTTCGGAAAAGATAAAGAAAAAGCACGAGTGTGTAATAGCCCACTTTCCGAACGCTAAACGTCCCTGCAATGTGCCACTTTTTGAGCAACTGTATTAAAAAAAGAATTTTAAAAATTGGAAGTAGATCCCTTTAATCTGGGGGTAACTTTTATTACCCCCTAAAATCTCACAGATTTTTTACTTTTCATAATATTAGTATAGATATGTTTCAAGGTGGACATATTTTGCACTGTTCGTAATATAAAAAAAATTTTCTTTTTTTTTTAATATACATTATTTTGACAGTTGGGAAAGAGAACGCACGAGTTCGGAAAAGATAAAGAAAAAGCACGAGTGTGTAATAGCCCACTTTCCGAACGCTAAACGTCCCTGCAATGTGCCACTTTTTGAGCAACTGTATTAAAAAAAGAATTTTAAAAATTGGAAGTAGATCTGGGGGTAACCTTTATTACATCTGGGGGTAACCTTTATTACCCCCTAAAATCTCACAGATTTTTTACTTTTCATAATATTAGTATAGATATGTTTCAAGGTGGACATATTTTGCACTGTTCGTAATATAAATTAAAAAATTTGAAGGAATCCTATTGTCTTGTGCACGTTTATTATTGTTCATTTATTTAGCAGAAAATATTATGAAAGTAAAATTATTGCGATGCGCCTGCACAAAGACAGTCAAAAAGCGACATGATAAAGTTTATAGTTTTAGTTTATACTTAAAAATATATTACAAAATATGAATTTTATTCATAAATAATAAATATGGTGAAGATTTACGGACAATTGTAAAATCTGGTAAAAAAAGTATAAAAACACTTTTTTTGCATTTTGGTGTATTAATTACTTTAACCCACGTGCACTGGTGACACCGAGGCGGGCGGGTCCCTCACCCTACACAAGTACGTTGAGGAGTTCCCCGGACTTATACACTTCGTGTACGTCGACCGCGCCACCGGACGCTTCTTGGCTCCAGACATGGCCGACTGTGTTGACATGCTCACGCCCGACACGGTATGTTAAGTTAATGTTTTATGTATTATCGTCAAAATATATTTCGTTTGCAAAATTAAATAAGACATTTTGACATTAGTTTAACAATCATCCAAACGCCTATACGTGGTAGGTAGTCATAGTGCCGAGTGCTAGCCATGAGTTATTCTTATGTTAAAAGATGTTTTTGTGTTCGGATAAGTTTGTATTAATAATATAATAATTAATAATATTGGAGAAGAATGGTCTCATGAGGGACCGGCAGTCGCTGAGGTGCCCCGTTTCTGACAGTTCTAGGTGAATTAGTTTACAATCAAAATTATCAATTAGGGGGGCAGTTGCATCTGTGAGGTCGCTGGTCAAAGCCGAGATCCACATTACCACTGATTTTAACACAGGTTCTGAAAGTATACGCCAAAAACACAATTATTGCGAAAACAAAAAAGGGGCGCCACCATGTTATTGCCAAAAGTATTAAATAAGATGGCATTTGTGTATGTCAGGTGCGCGCGGTTGTGCGGCGGTCGCTGGCGGCGCTGCGCGAGGGCTGCGGCGCGGCGGCGTGGCGACGGGGGGCGCTGCACGTGTGCGCGCTGCAGTGGTGGGAGCGCCGCGGCGTTGCGGCACGCCCCGCCCCCACGCCCGCACACGCGGTGCGCGCGCTGCCGCCGCCCGGGGACATTCGCGGACTCTTCTATAGGTACTAACCCTATACTTTGCTATGTATATTCCTTTTTTTTACCTGTAATACTTAAAATAAAACTGTAACGTTAACATACAACCATAGCTACAATAAACGTAATAACGCAATAAACCTCGAAAACTTCATTGTTTCCTTAGCCTGAGGTCAAAGTACTTTATAATTTTAATTTTTAATTTTAGTTTTTTCTATTTAGTATACTTTACAGTTACTGTCGAGTCCCGTACTTAGAACTCACAGATATAACTGTTGTAATTAAGTAAATTATAGTGTTGATCTTCATTAAGAGACGCATATAGCGCCATCTATTATGTTGTTAAGATTATTAAGATTGTCTGTCATGGCGCTCACTTGTCTTTTTCTCTGTAACGCGGTAAGATGTAAATTATAAAATATATAAAAGTGCAAATAAAGCCAGTACCTAATTAACAATAATTGTATCATTCAAATTGAGATTAAACTTTCCTTCATATCAACATGGTAGCAGAGCGTGGTTAGATGGTCAAATTAGAAAAATATATGGACATTGGACACGAAAAAAAAAGGGCCACGTGTGAATAGTTCGCGTTACATGGAAGTTTAAAGAAAACGTTAATAAAACTTTATTATTACCAAAATGGCTAAGCAAGCAAAAATTGAAGACATCATTATACCTATTTTTGATGGAGTAAATTATTCGAGTTGGAAATTAAGGTTAGTAACCTTACTAGAATACAAAGAATGCCACGTGCCCGCCATTAGTGTGATGCCTGCTGAGTTTAAAAATCGTGAAGCAGATTGGAAGAAAATGGATTTAAAGGCAAGGACTATAATATTGAGCTCAATTTCTGATAAGCAACTAGAATATATAAGCGAATGTACAACAGCTTATCATATGATGCAAAAGTTTGACAAAATGTATTTGACCCAGTCAACAGCTATGCAAATTATCTGCAGAGGGAAAATCGAGGAGATTAAACTCGGGAATTATAATACGATAGAAGATTTTTTTGTCGATTTCGAAAAAACAACGAATGATTTCAAAGCGGCTGGTGGAATTATAAGTGAATCCGAGAAGATGAGATACTTGCTCAGAGCTTTACCTCCAAGCTATAGTTACATTGGGGACTTTATAGACGTCATACCAGAAGAACAAAGAACAACTGATTATGTGAAGTCAAAAATAAAAGAAAAAAATATGATCACTAGTGACTCAGAAAATCAAAGAAATATAAGTACATTCACAACAAAAACTAAAGCACAATGTTTTATCTGTGGGAAAACCGGTCATCTGAAGAAGGACTGTTGGCACGGTAAGAAGGGTCACCAAGGAATACCATATCAAACAAGTCAATCTCAACAAGGATTAAAGAGAGGTTCCAAAAGAGGTGGAATACACCACGGTCAAAGCAGAGTCAGAGCTCATGGTCATCCCAGAGGCGAGTCATCAAACACTCCGGCAGAGTCGTGGACAGCACAGCTATGCAAAGTGAATCAGGTAACAGGGTATAATAAAGAGGAATATAATAATACTGAAATTGATTGGTTATTAGATAGTGGGTGTACAGATCACATTATTATGACTGATACATACTTTTATAACTATGAAAATTTAAAAACACCAATAGATGTAAAAATGCCGGATGGTAAAATGTTAAAAGCAACAAAAGTAGGCACTGTTAAAATTTATTTTAAAAATCATTTTAAGGAAAAACACATTAATCTTGAAAATGTATATTTTGTAGCAGGTATTAACCAAAATTTGCTAAGCTTTTCTAAAATCACAAGGTATTGTACAATATTAGCTAGAAATGAGAATGCTAAAATCTATAACCAGTCAAGAGAATTAATAGCTGTTGCCAATAAAATTAATAATTTGTACTTTATTAAAAGTTTTCTTTCTAAATTTTATAAGACAAAAATGTATGTAAATTCAATTAAATTAACAGATAAAGAGAAATGGCATAGAGCACTTGGTCATGTAAATTTTCAATATTTAAACAAATTAATTAATCATAAACTAGTTGATGGTTTGCCGGATAAGATTGAAAGCACAGAAATGAAATGTTCCAATTGTATTGAAAGCAAAATGGCTAATGTACCTTTTGAAAATAATAGAACTAAAAGCTCTGAAATTCTAGAATTAATACATACTGACCTAAACGGTCCACATAATACAACTGGTTATGGTGGGGAAAAATATTTTTTAACATTCATCGACGACTATAGTAAATGTACCAGAATCTTTTGTATTAAAAATAAATCAGAAACTGTAAGTTGTTTTATAGAATTTGTTAATTTAGTTGAAAATAAATTTAATAAAAGGGTTAAGAAGTTACAGTGTGATAATGGCAAAGAATATTTAAATCAAGATATCTATAATTTCATTAGACAAAAGGGAATAGAGTTATTACCATGTCCACCCTATGTCCATGAATTAAATGGAGTAGCGGAAAGGTATAATAGGTCTATTATGGATGTATCTAGGTGCTTAATGAGAGAAGCTAAAATTCACAGACGGTATTGGCCTGAAGTTGTAAAAACAGCAGCATATTTAAAAAATAGAACAATTGCTAATACAGTAGAGAATAAAACTCCGTATGAAATATTTATGGGTACGAAACCAAATGTTGAGCATTTAAAGATTTATGGGAGTAGAGTTTATGTTAGGATTCCAGAAGTTTTAAGAAAAAGTAAATGGGATGATAAGGCTAAACTAGGAGTTTTAGTAGGCTATAATG
The DNA here is from genome assembly GCA_905333005.2 of Lycaena phlaeas. Classification (NCBI taxonomy): domain Eukaryota; kingdom Metazoa; phylum Arthropoda; class Insecta; order Lepidoptera; family Lycaenidae; genus Lycaena; species Lycaena phlaeas. The sequence continues at coordinate 7,165,468 of HG995176.1, forward strand.
AAAATGGCTATAGAGTTTTATTAAATAATAGAATAATTAATGCTAGGCATGTCCAGATAGTCGAAGAAAATCTTAAATTAATATGTTTAGAAAAAGTAGATGATGAGAAGGATAGGGATTTAGGAAATGAAACTCTAAATATAAAAGATGAAATACTAAAAACTGAAACTGATGAAGACTATGTGGATGCTAGTGCAACTAGTTCTAATAATAATGTGGAATATCCTGTTAATGATTGTAATTTAAATAACAATAGGGACAAGCTTGAAATAGAAAAGAGGTCAAAAAGAAAGATAGCTCCGGTTGCCAGATATGGCAATCCAGTATCATATTTTATATATGTCAATTTCATTGATGCAAATGTACCAAATACTTTTGAAGAGGCAATGAGTTCTCCCGATTATAGGCAATGGCAAAAAGCAATGGACTCAGAAATAAATAGCATAAACAAAAATAACACTTGGCAAATTGTTGAACGGCCAAAAGATAAAAAGATTATTGATGTAAAATGGGTTTTCAAACGGAAAAGTGATAATGTTTATAAAGCTAGATTAGTTGTAAAAGGATTCCAACAAAATAATTTTCTTGAAAATGTTTATTCACCAGTAGGGAAAATGCAAACCTTAAAAATTTTATTATCATATAGTTGTAATAATAATTTATTTATAGAACAAATGGATGTAGAGACAGCTTTTTTAAATGGTCATATAAAATCAGAAGTATTTGTATGTCAACCAAAAGGTTATGAAACTGGAGAAAACAAAGTTTATAAATTGCAAAAGGCACTCTATGGACTTAAAGAAAGCCCTAGAGTATGGTATGATTGTTTTAACAAGTTTATTGAAAAGTTAAATTTTATTAGAAGTAACTATGATTACTGTTTATATGTTAACAATACAAGCAAAGATCCAATATATATATTAATATTTGTTGATGATCTCCTAATCTGTTGTAAAGATAAAAATAAAATAAAAATGGTTAAAGCTAGTTTAATGGAAAAATTTTCAATGAAAGACTTAGGAAAAATTAAAAGTTACATTGGTATAGATATTGACTATGATGTTAATCAGAAAAAAATGACCTTAAGTCAAACAAAATATATTAAATCTTTGGCTGAAAAATATAATCTGAATAATACTAAGTTATATGATACTCCAATGGAAACAAATTTAAAATTGGAACAGGCTAGAGAAGTGGATGAAAGCATAAAGTATAGAAATATAATTGGTGAACTATTGTATATCAGCACAGGCACTAGGCCGGATATAGCATATAGTGTAAACTATTTAAGTCGATACCAAAGTTGTTATAATCAAACACACTATAAATATGCAATGAGAATCTTAAAATATTTGTATAAGACTAAGGATTTAAAATTAACATATTATGGAAACTTAAACTCTGAAACATTAGATTGTATGGTAGACTCTGATTTTGCAGGAGATAATGTAGACAGAAAATCTACAACAGGTTTTGTAATTAGACTTTTTGGAAACTTAATTTTTTGGAAAACACATAAGCAAAGTACAGTTACAAAGAGTTCAACTTTTGCAGAATATACTGCTATGTCTGAAGCAGTGACAGAAGTAATTTTTATTAAGAATTTGTTAAGTGAATCGTTCAATGTAAAATTTGATATTCCAATAAAAGTGTATGAAGATAATTTAGGCGCAATTACGATTGCTAAATATGGTAACTTTACTAAGAATTCAAAGCATATTGAAGTACAGTATCATTATATACATGAAAATTATGAAAAGGGTATAATTGATATTGTAAAAATTGATTCAAAACATAACTTAGCAGACATATTAACTAAAAGTTTAGATAAGAGTAAATTTTTCTATAATAGGTCAGAATTAAAATTGATTTAGCACTACATCACATAATTAACAAGAATGCTTTAATGAAGATCAAATTATAAATTTAGGGAGGTATGTTGTAATTAAGTAAATTATAGTGTTGATCTTCATTAAGAGACGCATATAGCGCCATCTATTATGTTGTTAAGATTATTAAGATTGTCTGTCATGGCGCTCACTTGTCTTTTTCTCTGTAACGCGGTAAGATGTAAATTATAAAATATATAAAAGTGCAAATAAAGCCAGTACCTAATTAACAATAATTGTATCATTCAAATTGAGATTAAACTTTCCTTCATATCAACAGTCATAATAGATCAGTACAAGCTAAAGCCGATAGATAACCGAGTTTAATGACATCTATGTGGTACTTATCAAATGAAGTACGGTATTACAGTATACACAGGTACAGTAACAGGTATCAGGTACCTAATGGGTGAGGTATGCAAAAGACTAAACCTTCAAGGTCATTAAAGGTTCAGGGACTCAATAAATTAATTTCTCTTGTAAAACTTACAATTCGTTTTAAGCATTTCTTGGACATTTCCGATATATTTTACCTCACATATTTTCCCTTTATTCAGACAACTCCAAGAGCTGGCGTTCCCGAATGACGGTCAGGGTGTGGCGTTGAAAGAGCTGATCTGCATCCACCTGGGGTTACTGCCCGCGTCCACGGCGGTGCAGCAGGCGCGGCGGCTGGCGCACTCCGTGTACGAGCTGGCCGGTGAAAACCCAGGCGTCGCCTCAGACCTTCTGTGATGGGAATCAAAAAAATGAGTATGCGTGTTTCACGCACAGTTGAGTTTGCTCTTTAGATAATTTTAATGACATAACCACCGCGGCTAAGATACGTTGCTTATATTGTACTTATAAATAGGTGACATACCTAGTATACACCCTGTATAAAACAATACTATTTGTGTAAAACAATACCAACCTTGCAGTACTATAGCTAACTTTATAAACAATCATATTAGTGTAACTATGAAAAGATGTTGAAGAATAAACCATTGAATGTATTATCTTGTTGTGGGAGGTTGCTGGTGTTTTAGATAAAACTGTATTACTAGGACAATAATGACCACATGACTTACACACTGAGCAAATTAATCTTTAAAAAAATATCATTGCAATTCATTCAGCCGGTTTACTAAATTCTAATATAATAAATAATAATTAATGACTACGTCATTATATTCAACTGAACAAGAGTCTGTTACTGAACATTCAAACTTTTACTCCGAGTGGCGACTGCGTAAGCTAAGCTAAGCTCCGGAGCTAAGCCAAAGAAGAAGACTACAACATTTTGTAGACACGTCTTTGAGTAAATATGCCATATTAGAATTTATATGCATATCTATACATGTGTGTACCATACCATATTTGATAATCCAATTTTATTAACTGGCCCGTATATAACGCGACTATTGTGCTGTCATCCATTGTCAGACAAACATATTGTTAAGTACATTTAACTACTTTATATATACATATTATAGAAAGGTAGATTTTATTTGTTCGCTATTGTAGGGACTTCCAGTGATCAATGCTTAAAGAGTAAACTCGAAGTCAATACTAGTCATGAATGTATTATTAAGCTTTTTATTATTAGAATTTAGAACATTGGATAAGATAGGCGTTACTGATAAATGTTGACCTTTAACTTCTGCAGTTTCTAGATAAATAATTAATTGATTGTTAGATGTGAAAGATAGAACCACATGTTATATTGCTGTAATTTGAGTATTTGCTCACTTTTGTTCTATATTATAAAATAATTCAGATTATTTCAGTAATAGTCAAAGAGTCAAATCAATAAAATTCCTACTTCTATGAGGCTATATGCAATAAAATTTGACTATAAATAAATAAAACATCATTCAATATAAAATTGTTTTATTTATTTATTATCTGACTGCATTTATATGAATATAAAAAGTATAAGCACTCTAACCAGTAACCAGTTAACCAAACAATTATAATATGTTCGGTTAACCAGGTCTAGAAAAAACTAATGCCCAATATTTACTTACCTCTTTACCTCTTTTTACTAACAAAAGTTTGTGGCTTAAATAAAGTTTATGGTATAGTTGTTTTCCTTTAGTTAGTTGAACATTTTTCAAGTTCTTTTGTCTGCACTGTATGAGATGTCGAGCTTTACCATTTATATTGTTTGATCAAAACAAAAAGACAGCTTGCTAAGACTGCTTAAGCTCTTTGTGAATGGACACAACAGCTCTGTGGCAATGAACACAACACAATCACGTTATGCATCGAAAATTATATTTTGGTTCTATTTATTATTGATAGGTTTGGTAAATGAAAAGCTAAAAGAATTTAAAGTTGAATAAAGATTTGTAAATTGTAATCCGCCTGTTCGTATTTAATAATATTGCATTCCTTTATCTAGGGCCATTTGCATTCTACTCTAGACATTTATGTTAGTAATGTATTTAAAAATAGTAAGAAAAAAGAGGTTAAGAATAAAAGTTATACAAAAATATGTCTGTTATCATTTTTAATACAAAAATACATATTATTTTATTGTACAATGAGTTCCTTTGCATCCGAAATTTTCTAATAATTTCCTTTAATAAAAACAAATTTAAGTATTTTTCTTTATAAACTTATTAACAAATAAGATTATCATTAAAAGTGCTTTTTAATTAAACAAATGCTTAAAATTATAATTTATATGGCATTTTCGTAATAAGGTAGTCTAATGAAAATCAATCATGTGAACAATGAGATTTCTTAAAAGAATGCAAATCAAGACCATACAAGATGATCATAGCTAGTTATATACATATATATATTACAATGCTTTATGATCTTATATTGACAAGATATATCCATACTTATAATGTAAGCAAAAGGTACTTTTTGTTATTAAGTAAGTCAATTACATAATATTTGTAACATATGATACTTACTATGATAAAATATTTGGTATAAGGAAGATAACGAAAAAAATAACCATAAAGCAATAGACTTGAAGTAGCCTATTAGTGGAAGCCTGTTATAAAGAGTTAGGTTTATCATTCAACCCACAATAAGTGTATATCACCATCTCTTCAATTACAATTCCCAACCTGAATCCCAGAATTATGGCTATAAACATATAAATGAAGCCAAAAAAAATCTAAGTACGAAATTATCATTAAGTAGAAAAAATAACTAAAGTGAATTAAACTTATAAGTAATCTAATATATATAATAACCAAAGTAATTTTTTGTGATACCCCTTATCACTTACTTTATATAACAATATTAAAAAAGAATTAGTGGACTACTGACCATTCATTATACCTTTTGCTAACTTCACATTAACCTAACCTATATAAATATCTCTTTACTCCAATTTAATTAACAACATCATTGGATTTGAGCAAGAAACATGATATAAAATTGACTGCGTAATTCAAAATCTTCAAATCTAATTTCTTTCGGAAGTGAAACTAAAAAGGTGAATAGATGTGAGTCTGTGGACATCAGGGTGATACAGGCAACAGAAGTTCCTGTATTTAAATAATGTATGTATTTGCATAACATAATGTTAAATATCTTTTTATTATAAGATAAATGAGTGAAGACTCTTGAAATATGATTACAATTATAAACTGTCTCTTTGGCCCCTTTTTCATATTAACAGTAGATGATCCATGTCAACCTAAAAGCATTCAAGTCCAATGACAATTCATAAGTTTAACTTTTATATTATTCTATTTAAACTTTTTAGCAAGAAGCCCTATTCAAAATTATGAATCTGCTATTCAATAATCAATTTGAATGTTGTCAATATATGAAACAAGATAACCGCTTTTAAACATTGTGTTTGATAAAACATCAAATTCATTCTCAATCCTCTTGTTCCATCACTCAGCAGTCCATTATTTCCAGTTATTTTAGATTTAGAAAATACTTTCACTTAGTAATTTAACAATGTTTTTATTTAACTTAACAAATAATGGAGATATGAATGAATCATAATATAATGGTATATGGTAACTAAATTTTTTTAAATTAGTAAGGCACTTTAATACTCGGGTGAACTACCTCCTAAGCTGATATTGTCATTGATTAGAATCGGCTTTTGATATTGCTTGTCTTCTACGTCAAAAGTGATTAAATCTTCACTTGTATTACTCTGAAATAGATATATAGACATATTTAATTAAAATTTCATATGAAGGTTGTCGTTTTGTTGACTGATTTTATTATCATTATTAGCAATATCCTTATATCTCACTGCTAGATCTCCAGCTCAAAATAAGGCATGCAGGATGTTGAGCCATAGTTCACTGAATGAGCTGGCTCCATGTGGCTTGGTAAATACTTTTAATTTCATCAGGTGTGCAGGTTTCCTTATTATTTTTTCACCGGAAACTTTATACTATATTTCTGATCACTGATTCTTTCAGCTGAGTAATTGGGAGTTGCCAGGGACTCAAGGTTAATTTAAGTATATGAATTGTCAAGGTGTTTAGCAGTGGACAGATAGAGGCTGATAATGATGATGAGGAATGTCAAGATTTGATAGAAACTATATATAATATAATAATCATGAGGTAGATGGTGAAGTGTCCAGTTGTTTTCTTCAAACAACAAATCCATGATACATGTAATGTGCATTGGATGTTGAAGTTGCAGTGATCTGTACTCATCATGGAAATAGGCATATTTTATCATATGTCATCACTGGTAGGTAGTTGATTTCATTTAATTTGAGCTGATATATGTAAAATAAGTCATAATTACATTTTGGCAATAGTATGTGATTATTTATTTATTTATTGGCGTTCATTGAGGGAGGTATTGATACTTACACTTGTTGATGGCTGTTCTGTGTTTTTCCTCACAATTGATGCATAGTTTAGTTTCGGTTTATTAGTTGAGGTAGAGGGTAATATGATTGGGCTAGGTGATCTTTCCTCGGGATTGCTAGTAACATTGTTAATTTTTTCATTATTTAAAATTTTAAAAGTTTTAATAATATTCAATTCACGAAGAATATCTGTGGTTACAGGAGTTTTTAATGCTTCCATACATGCTTGTGTCACCTCAGCTTCTCTATTAACCGTGGTTTCTTTGATCATTTCATGATATGCTATTTCTAATTCAGCTGCTTGGTTTTCACATAACATATGACTCATCTGCTTTATTTCGGCCTCAAGCTCTCTTATTATACACTCATTTCTTGCCACAACTTTGGCTTCCTTGCTTAGTCTTTCATCAACAGCTTTCTGTATTAACATTATAGCATCATTAGTGTTATTAGTGTGAACATTGCTCTCTTTGACTATGTTATTGAATATACAATGTGCCGGTGACATTTGGGCCCTTTTGTAACCAGTAACTTTTTCTCCTAGATTACCTATCACATCATCTATATGTTCGTATAAATCAAAACAATTTATCTTGCCAAATTTATAAATTATGGTGTGTGTGGAGGAAGCTGATGATTCTTTGCTTGATAAATTACATGTGACAAATGTTTTCTTATCATGATACATTTCAAAGTATCTCTGCAGTGCTTTGGATATACATTTGTCACGAAACGTTGGCTTGATGCTGCTATTTTTACGATATTTATACCATCCCACAACTTCGGATGCCACATTTGACAGTAGTTGTTTTAGAACATCTTCTCTTAATCTGCCCGTTGGAGAATAAAATAATGACGCTGAAGGTAGTGGCAAAATGGTTCTTACCAAAATCTGAGTATCAAGTCTAGGATTATCATTTTGTAAATCTGATATGTGGTTGGTTATTTGAGAAGTTATATCTCCTAATATGAAGCCCTCCTAAAATAAAAATAAAATTTAACGTACGTAATATAAAAATTATCATCTCACAATAATAAACGTATAAATACCTGACTGTTATCAGAATTTAAACATTCATAAAATAAAAACGAAAGTGCAGTGCCACTAAGCGAAACTTTTTCGGTGTAAGCCATTACTTAAATTGTGTTTCTAATTTACATTTGATATTTATCAATAATAGATTGGGTTTTCTAGTATATTGCAAGTTTATCATATATATTTACATTTTATTGAGTTGTTTTTTAATCAATTTTAATAGTGAGAAGACAAGATCAAAAACTGAAAAGTGAAAACTGAAAATGAAGTAGGGATGGCGATCTGAGATCGATTAATCGAAGAATCGATTTTTCGAGCAGAAAATATCGATTTTTTAAATCGATATGAAGTACTGTATCGATTCACTGAATCGATATATCACCCTTGAAAATCGACATTCGATTTTTTCTGTTTTGATATAAACCATACAATTATTTGCATTTAGTTGAATGTGCCTGAATTATAAGAGTGCTGCCGGTTAAAGAGTTAACTACTCATAAACTCGCGAGATGGCTGTATGTTTAGTATCCTTTACTCGCCTCTCTTTTATAAAAAAGTTACGTTTGTAGTCTTTGACTTTATGTATCTATAATCTGTGACGATTGATATTGCATTATTCATTGATTTCTGTACTTTACTGGCAAGAACAAAAGAGCTCCATTTATCATCACGTTCACCCAATCGCCATGATGTATATGAGTATCCTTGGATCATCCGTTCCTTGTGAGCGCCTGTTTTCAATTGCTGGAAACATCGCAAGTGATGAGCGTAACCGCTTGGATCCCAAAAGGCTTGACAGACTGTTGTTTTTAAAAAGTTTAGATATTGAGCATTGGGAACTATAGTTCCCAGGTATAATTCCCAATGCTTAATATTTGAACTTTTAACTCTTACCTTATTTTTTACTTTTTTGCAATCAATAAAAACATTCAGTATATAAATACTTATTTTTTTTATAGTTGATCTTATAGTTGATACGGTAATAAAAATAATTGTTATTTTTGAATTCCCTGATTTTATTGATAAGATATCACTAATTGCAATATAAATCTTGTTTTTAGTAAAATTGATACAAATTTACATTGTAAACGCAAACTTGAAAAAAAGATCGATTTTTTAAGAATCGATTTTGTAGGCCTCGATTTTTTCGTGAATCGATTCATTAGACTACGATTCGAATCGATTTAAAAATCGATCTTTTTCGTAAAGAATCGCCATCCCTAAAATGAAGTATGATCTCTTTTTTAATTTATTGTGCTGGAGGGGATACAAGTATTTTGCCCAAAAAGACGTAAGTAAAGTCAAAGAATTCAAACGTACATAAAAGCACAAATCTTAAAGATTTTTTGTGCCGACTTTATTGGGGACTAGTCCCCAGTTCGCACTCGCTCGCTCTCGTAGGCTCATACGCTAGGGACATCGCGATGTCCCTCTCGTCACGCTGCCAAGCGGACGTTTACATAGCAGAGTTTGTCCTGAAGCCGAAACCGCACGTTTGCCGAGGCTTGGTAAGCCTTCACAAATTCAAACGTGCGGATACAGAGTTTGTCTTGTCTAGCGTAGGCTTGCAAAGGTTTGTGGCCGACCCGACGAGTGTCGGTATTGTGCACAAGCCAAAGGGAACCAAAGAGAATTTGCCGCAAGCGCTTGCGAGGCGTCCGCATGCTTGTGACTTGTGAAGGCTTGGGGGTTGCGGCAAGCCACAAACGTGCAGTTCCTACTTTAAGTTGCCGAGAGAAAGTAATATTTTCCTATTATGTTTTTTACCTAAAAAAGCCTAAGAATAAAAAAAAACTGTTATTCATTGTTCTAAAAATAAATTTGATCTTAAGAAAACAGATAATATCTACGTTGGAGCTAGTTGAAGACACATTCTATTTTTTTTATTTAAAAAATGTTCAAAGAACAACAACAAAATTAGAAGAAGGCTAAAAAACAGTTAAAGAAATTAAGCTAAAAAAATAATAAAAAATCAATTTCCCCTTCGTCTAAGAGGAAGTCGTGACTTGAGCGCTGATCGGCGCCTGATACTAGTTTTGGCGGTACCCAAGACTATAGTATCAAGCACTCTTGATCAGCGCTCAAGTCACGTCTCTGAATACGGCCCTTAGCCCTTCGTCAACGAGCAACTCCACAAAGCTCATAGATATATAAAAAGCTTAGATAGAGGATAATAAGTTGAACAAATTTCATAACTAATACGCTCTTTACTCTTACGTCAAACTACCTGTGTTGAAACGAGATAGCAATATGTCTTCAGCTCTATCTTCAGGCCATGCGCCCCACATTGCCTCGGCGGCCATATTAGTTGGTAGCCAGCTGGATACCAAACAAGCTTTTGTGTTTTGCTAATAATTTGTGGTTTTTTGTATTAAAAGTGAACTTTTAGTTATATTTACGTAATTAACAAGAAATGTGGCGTGTGTGGTACCAGGGTATTCTCACCAAATGGGTGTACTAAGTGAAAATGATTCAAATGTATCATTCCACCGGTAAGCTTAAAGTCAAATATTGTTAATTTAATGTTTATTAAGGTATGAAATACCTGTAGATCTTATTGAATTTTGATCATTGTAAAAGTATGTATTATTTTATGCATTTATTTTTGCGTATATGCATCATCATTACATAATAATTCTAATTATAAATAACACAATCTGATATTTTGACACTTTACATACCAGATAGTGTTGTACGACTAGTAACATGAAATATCGATAACGTTCGATATTTAATTTAGAAAGGCTATGGTAGGATAAGCTTATAAGTGAATCTGCCTGCAGCGAGTTTGTCCTTGTAATTTTTATGGATCGTGTAGCTCTATGCTGGCTAGTTAATTACTTGCTGGTGCCAAATTCACTGGCTTTTACTGATATTTTTTATTATAAATAGGTTTTCGACTGACTCCTATTTCTATAAGAGAAGAATGGATCAAAAATATAAACAGAGGCGAGGAATGGAGTCCCACACAATACTCTGTCATCAATCAAGGATATGCTCTGCACATTTTGAAGAATCTTGCTTTCGTCAGGGATACACCCGAAAAACTCTCCATTTGCATGCAGTGCCAACAATATTTGTTAATCATCCCCTATCATATCAACTCGTAAGTGTACATGTTCAGATTATACAAGTCTAATGCACAAAAGTGCTGGTACTTCTAATACTTATTTGGCTAAGCTAGTGTGATTTAATCAAACAGATAATATGCAACATTGACGTATTATATTGTTTATTGAGTTCATGTCAGCTTTGATGAATCTATATTTTGAAGATAAATATACTGCTTTTCTGAAAAACAAAACAAGGTACTCTTGGAGATCCCTTTTTTATTGTTTTAAACAAGTTTTAACATGATAGCTGACAAAAGAAAAGGTATCAAACCCATAAATTTAAAAGAATGCCTTCATTTTCATTTCTGTGTTTAGTAGGTATATTCAGAACGGTTTTCTTGTTTTGCAGAAATTGAGAAAAAAAAGGAAACTTATTGCTAAGTATGATAATGATTCAACGGCAACAACTTCAAGTGCTACTAATTATGAACAACAGGTGAACCATTTATTGAATTCATTTTATTTTTGTCAAATTATTACAGTTGTTACCAACAACAATTTTTTTATGTTTTTATTTTATTTTTTATCTCTTCTTCTCAACTATTATAAAATCCTGACTGCGGCAGAATTCGGTCCAGCGTTCTCCGATACCAAAATTTTGTATAGAGACAGTGAAACCCCAAAGAGGTTATAGGATAGTTTTTAAATTACTTATTCTATGAAGACAAAGTTGCTACTAGTTATTTTATAAAATAAAAAAATGAAATTGATTCTTAGGTTCCATGGATTATTTTATATATATTATTTAAATAAATGAAATTATAAAATTGAATTAAACTAAAAATAATTTCAACGAATTATTTATTTTATTGGAAATTTTTATTTATTTTAATAAATATATTGTTTTTAGCTAGAACAGTATAATGCAGAAAAAAAAATCCATGTGTTACCAGTGGTAACTACTGGGATTTTCTTACTTTCTATTACTATTACTATTTCTATTACTAGGATTAAATTTATTCCTCCTCTTCAACAGATCTTAGGCCATGATTATGTAGGTATTTTAAAAGTACAAGACTAATTTTGTTTTTATTTTTTATTTTCATTTGCAGATTCTATGTGCGGAAGAAATCGGAGAGAGCTTCCAATTTATACAAAGTTATACCAATATAACAAACTCGTATTGTTTAAAGTATTATAATATGTGCAAGTGTTCATTTAATAAATAAAAAAATATAGGTATCTTCATACGTGTTTTAATTTACTCGCTTTAACCCTATTATAGATGTAGCTAAGCTGTCATAAATATCAAATTAACTATATAATAAACTATAATTGACAAATTATAGCCTATGTGTTTTTCTGATGTATAAGCTATAGTATTGTAAAGTTTCATTAAAATTCTATATAGGATTTTAAATTAACATGATTATTTTCATTATTTAAACTATTTAAAACGGGATATTTACCATGTTTTTTATCATTGTTTCGCGGAGCTCGATATTTCGACATTGTCTACGAATGTCATGTTCACGAGACATGGTAAATATCCCGTTTTAAATAGTTTAAATAATCATTAAAATTCATTCAGAAGTTTTTCCATGAAAGAGTAACAAACATTTCGCGTTTATAATATTAGTAGGATATTTTATCAACAAAAGCTTACGATGAAGGTTGCACAACACTAATCCTGGTGACATTTGTCAAAAATATAGTTCAAAGAAATGGCTCCATTGAACCATTTGAGACCAAGTAGAGTAGCCATATCTGTCTCTCTTTAACTTATGATGTACTTCTTAAGAAAATAAAGGACAGCATTAGCTACTCAGATCCTCCAAGATACACGCTATCTAAGCTTTTTATATATCTATGACAAAGCTCGCTAATTTTTTTTTTAAATTTATTAAGAGCTGGATACAAGTCCTTTGCCCAAAGCTTGCTAAGAAGCGCTAGTGCTGCCAAGATAGTTGGTATAAAATGTTATAAATGTTGACAATTTTTGAATTAGTATTTTGAAGTGAAACTTCTTTGGAATCGTTGTGATTTCAAACCGGATGCAACGGAAAAAACGACAGGTAAGAGACACAAATACAAAAGAGCGAGAAAGCAAATGTCGCGTGTATGTATATTGCACACTGTTTAATACTTGCTTGTATTTGAGTATTTAACATGTGTTTCACTTCTATCGAGTGTGAATCGCATACACACACCATCTTCCTGATTGATTTTACATTTTTAATTTTTTTTTTTAAATTTTCTATAAAACACTGCCAATTTTCATAGCGTTGCATGTGATACAGTATAGTTGTTGGGTTCGGAAACTTAAAGATTCTACTTAAGATAAAATAAACTTTATTATTTACTTCACTATTTAAACAAGAATTTAAGACAAACAGACTATTAATATTTTTAACATAACATGTCCGTTACGACGGTCGCCGGAACGACGCACTTGTATAGGCTTTTCGCGGACTACTCTTTACATAGAGTAGAATATATTATATAGTTAACTCTTTAATTGTCTTAAGACGCGGCCGTTAAGTAAGGGTGGGTGCAACAATTCGGTTATTCCCGAAATTGTGCGAATGGTGTTGCCAGCCTGTGTACACCATGCGCTATAACAGTCACAAATTCCGATAAAAAATTTTTGTTTGAGAAAAAAATAATTTAATATTGTTGTGAAATTTTATCAAATAACATTTATTTAAATTATAAAAATTGTATTTAATTACCAACTATTAAATAAATTCAGGAGAAATAAATAAGGAGAGAAAACAGTGTGTTATTTTTCGAATTCTATCATAGAAACAACCCTTTTACATCAAAATCATGTTTCCTATCATCGTCTCATGAAAAGACAAAGGCTTTGATAATATTTTTATGATGTAATTATAGCAATACACCCAATAGTTCATAATATAAGCCCTGATTATTCTCACCATCTACATCATCAGCCTTTATTCGTCTACTGCTGAACATAACTTTCCCCCAATGAACGCCAAAGCGACCAATCCCTTCCCATTTTCCCACCGGTTTATGGCCGACTATAACACTTCGTCTATCTAAGCGAGGCCTCCACTCTTTTACCATAGGCCGATTCCAGATTATTCTCATACACTAATAATTACTTTATTGTATTACGCTTAGGTAAACTTAAATAAACATTTAATTTGTACAATGAAATCTTACCGCTTCCCCAAAACTCTTCTGAAGGGCTATTCTGTAAAACTATCGAGCTTCATCTGAGTGATAGAGCTCACTTCACGTTCACTTCGAAAGCGAACTTTATTGAAATTGAGTCAAAAGAGTTTTAAAGAACATAAATTCGTCGTATCGCTGCGGATTTCGCTTGCGAGATTCGAAAACGACCTTACAGAATAGCCCTACTGTTTTAGAGGAGGAGACCGGTGCCCAGCAGTGTGGCATGAAAAATAGTGAATACTTTACTTTATGGTCTAGATCTAGAATCTAGAATCTAGATGTAAGATCTGTGATAGGTGTATGATATTTTTTAATTTTTTGGCAGCCCTAAATATTTTATTTTATTCATATCGCATATTATATTTTCTCTGTGCTATCAGTAACTACTCTATGGCTATCAGTTTAATCTTTCCTTCAAGCGATGATTATCAAAACATTTGTATTTTGTGATGTGATTTGAATTTTACGATTGAATTGTGAGTGTAGGTAGGTCATATCGTTTTTTGGTACGAAAATAAATACCAAGTACTACTAATGTTACTCTTGAAAGTATATTAAATTTGACATATAAATATCAGAAAAAAATATTCGAGATCATTGTTAGTCATTGCTTTTTAAGCCATAGAAATATTTGATAAAAATAGACAAAACCAAATCAGTGCATTTCATTAATTTAAATCATTAGACAGTATTTTTGTACTTATCGCTCTATCAATTATATGCACTTTTTTACTTAAGAATTATAATTTTGAACTTACTATTTTTAGTACGGTAAAATAAATAATAGGAAAAAATGACTAGGTTTTTCAGTCCCTTTTTAACATTTCAACGAATTTCAGGTGCTTAACTTAATTTATGAATGCTTAAACAATTGGCCTTAATATCACGATATTGGAAAAATAAAATACCTGCAAATCAGAGAACCCTCTCGAAAATTAATCTGAACGTTCATAAGGCAGTCAATAACAATAAAATGGAGTGCAAGGAAAATTTACCAGGCCAAGATCAGGTTTCCTCAAAAAAATACTATAGGCGAGCTGATCACAGGTGAGTGCTTAGTTCATATCTTTTAATAAATAAACTTATAAACACACAGCCGATTTATTTCGTCTGGAACTCTTAAAGCAGCCTGAGTTATGACTTATGACTAATAGGAATAGATTTTTAACATGAATTATTGATGTTTCATTCATCCCATCTTCAAATAACCATTAGCCCGGCTCATTGCTATTAAATTGTGAATCATTGTTATTAAATTAATTTCTAGTGAACCAACAAACCAAAGGTATATTTTATTTTATTCATGTCACAATATAATAATAATAATAATAATAATAATAATACGCTTTATTTTGTACCATCAAAATTTATAACGGCTGACAACATAAACTTAAGACTAGTATTTTGCACAAAAATGGCGGTCTTACCGCTTGTAGCGGTCTCTACCAGACAACCATAGGTATGAGAGAGATATAATATGTTATAGCGAGAATAGAAGGTAGTAGTCGGTACAAGCATTCATTGTTAAATTTTAATCATAAATAAATATAACTTACATATTATATTAAATACAGAATAATATATATTAAAAATATAAATACTAATAATTAAAGTAACTATACAATATTAAAATACTATTAAATATAACACACAATATCTATGTTCTATACATAATATATAACACACGTAAATGTAAAAACAATAATTTTTGAATTACAGTATTAAGATATACCATAACACAATGAGAGAGAAAGGGAGCAACGGTGTATCACGTTACGGCTAAGGTGAGATAGTGTTCTTTAAGGCGCTTTTTGAATATCGCAATTGTTTGCGATTTCTGCACTGATTCAGGTAGAGCATTCCACAGACGAATTGCAGATACCGTAAAAGAGTATTCGAAGAAAGAAGTTTTATGAGCAGGAAAGGAAAGGGTTAGTTTATAAGAGGAACGAAGGAAAGACGTATTGTCTCCAAGATAAGAAAATTTTTCTTTTAAATAAGAAGGAGTATGAGGATTGAAGAGGATATTGTAAAGAAGGTGGAGTATGTGGCTATTCCGTCGCAATCGTATGGGAAGCCACTTAAGCTTAGTACGGTATTCGGAGATGTGATCGTACTTTTTAATGGAAAAAATGAACCGAATGCATAAGTTTTGAAGGCGTTCTAGGGTACAGAGATGATTCTCATTTAGGTCACATAAGCACACATCTGCGTAGTCAAGTAAAGGTAAAAGAATGGACTGAGCAAGAGAGATTTTAGTAGGGATAGGTAGGAAGTTACTTAGACGTCTTAAAGATGCAGCAGCCCCAAACATTTTCTTGCGCAGCTCTTGTAAATGTACATGCCATGAAAGAGTTTGGTCTAAATGAATGCCTAGGCTTTTGACGGTGTTACTTAGGGGTATAGCAGTACCACCGAGATTAATAGTGGGTAAATTGTCCCAAGAGATTTTCGAAATTAATTGGCGGCTGCCAATTATAATACATTGCGTCTTGTCCGGGTTTAGTTTTAAACCAAAGTCCTTACTCCATTGAAGAATACTGTCTAGATCATTGTTGGTTTCGATCATAGCACTTGAAAGGGAAGACAGTGGAGATTGTCTATAAATCTGTAAATCGTCTGCATACATGTGAAAGGAGGAAGATATAATTTTAGAGATGGAATTTATAAAAATGGAGAAGAGAAGAGGTGACAGTACGCTACCTTGGGGAACACCGGCAGAAATGGAGCACCAGGAGGAGTATAAACTATCTAATTTAATACGCTGCCGGCGACCCAGAAGAAAACTTTGGAACCATTTAACAACCTCCGGCGAGATGTTAATGGACTTAAGAATAAAAAGTAAAACATCGTGATCTACAGTGTTGAAAGCGTTACTAAAATCTAGCAGCGTAAGTATAGTAAGATTCTTGTTATCCATCCCCGAACGAATGTCATCCGTGATCTTTACGAGAGCGGTGGCCGTGCTATGACCTGGACGAAAGCCTGATTGAAAGGAGTTAAGGAGGTGATGTTTATTTAGAAAGGTTGATAATTGCTCCTGAACCATACGTTCCAAAACTTTTGATAAGAATGGTAAAATGGAAATGGGGCGATATTCAGAAAAGGATCGAGGATTGGATTTTTTAGGTAGCGGAATTAAATAAGCATCTTTCCATAAACTTGGGAAAACACTAGTATTGATAGAGAAATTAAGGATATTAGTAAGAACAGGAGCAATAATATCGAGTATTGGAATTAACATATCACGGCCAATGCAATCAGAACCAACGGCTTTCGAGGAGATGGATACAATCGTCTTTTTCACATCACTGACAGACAAATTAGTAAAGGAAAACGGAGAAAAATTTAGAGTTGGTGCCAAAGAAAGATTTTTTAAAGTTTTTGCTTTTAAGTGTGGCTCAAAAGAATGTGAGGACATAGCAAAGTGGAGATTTAATGATTCTACGTCTAGATTGGAAGTGATAGTAGTTTTGGGTTCTTTTCCAATGCCTAGTGACTTTAAAAACTTCCAAACCTTTGCCTGGTCTCCGTTTTTAACTGAAGAGTGGATGTAGCGTAGCTGTGCATCCCGACACAGAGTGTTGCAGCGATTTCGGATTTTGTTGTAGGCTTCCCGGTTGAACTCAGTATATACATTTCTAAGCTTAGCCTTGGCTTTGTTTTTTTTGTTAATCATTTCTCTGATATTATCTGTAAGCCAGGGTGCAGGTAGGTGTTTTAGTTTTACAAGCTTCAAGGGCGCATGCTTGTCATAAAGTTCGATAATGTAATTATTGAGAATTGATAATTTTTCGTCAATTGTTGTGGCATTGGATATCTTTGACCAGTTCATATTTTCGGCATCCAAACGAAGTAGTTCTACATTCATTTTCCTAAAGTTACGCTGCATTAGGAGTTTTGGATGCTTTTTGGGCGCACGTAACTTGTAAGATAAAAATATTAAGTCGTGATATGAAAAACCATCTGCTGGGCATTGTCCAAATGTATCAATAAGTGAGGGAGACGATGTAATCATGAGATCTAAAAGAGACGGAGATGAGTTTGGACAGTGGTGTGTAGCGTTAGTGGGTAGGATATGTAAATTATAAGAATTGACTATAGAAATAAGTTTTTTAGATCGGGAATCACCTTTCAGCAAACATGTATTAAAGTCTCCCATTATTATTGTATGCTGATAAGAAGGGGTATAGAAATCTAGAAGTTGGTCGAAAGAGGGAAAGAAGTTGATGGAAAGATGGGGGCTATAAAAGACACCGAGAAGAACTTTTGTGTGCCCTAGTGTGACCTCAATAAGTAAATGCTCAGCTTCATCAGCAGGGGGTGGTTGGGGTGAGGAGCTTAAAACTTTAAACGGAATGGCTGATCGTAGGTAAATGGCTACACCTCCACCGGCTCTGCCAACCCTATCGTTTCTAATAAGTTGATAACCTGGAAGAGAGTAAGACACAGAAGAGAGACAAGGCTTTAGCCAAGATTCAGATATGAGGATGGCATGAATTGCAGTCTGCAAACTAAAAGAATTTAGAAAGTCCGAGTAGTGCGCCGGAATACTCTGCGCATTTAAATGCACAATATTAAAATTTTTCTCTTTACTTGAAAAATTTGAAGCAAGAGTAGTATGAAGTGGCAGAGAAGAAGTACTTTGGAAGCTACACTCGCTGGACCCTGATGACGACATTGAGTAGAAACTATCTTCCTCAATTTCATTATTGTTGTACATCCTGTGTGTGTTCAAATAACAATAAAATATTATAATGTAAATATTATGATATATGTATTAATATTGAATACAAATAAAAATAAGTTAAAAGAGCACTAATAATGTCTTTTCTAAATATGTAAAAAATAAAAATAAAAAATTAAAAACAAAAAATAGAAATAAAAGTGGACTACCTAGTACCAGCCGACAAATAAAAAAATCATAAAACTTGAAGCTTATATTGGCAAAAATACTCGTATTCAAAGCTGCTGTCAATGTGTCAGACGTCAGTTGAATATTTGACAGATGAGATTTGATAGGAGTATTGACACCAAAAAAAAACAATTTTCAATAATAATAAATGCAATAATCAAATTCCGACCCTCAAAAACAACGAGATCATAAAGTTAGTGCTCGGTAAATTAATTTCAATGTACCTGCATAACCCGCAAACTAATTTGAAAAGGAGTTAAGTAAATCAGTAAACAGTTTGATAACATTCTGGCGAGTCTAATCACATCTTAGAAATTAACAATAGTATGAATATATAGTCTATAAAGATTTTTCAGAGAAACATTTAGTTGTAATCAGATATAAGAGGGACAACATATATTGATATAACTACTCGAGAAGATACATAAAGTTGGTAAAAAGTTACAAAATACAAGTAATAATAGAAAGCAGAGTTATATAAATAAACTGTGGTTATGCTATTGCAGTTAGAATTTTGTGATTATTTACCCCTTACCAAACGTCTTGGTCGTTTGCACTCTTTCAGCGCTGGCTGACGATTGTTACCAGTTGGATCCACTGTTCCAGTTGAAGCATTGGGTGTTACCGGAATAGATTTGAGCTGAGCCAGCGAAATGACTCGGTGCTTGGAGCCATCCGGAGCAGAGATGATGATGGTGCCGTTTCTGGTCCAGCAGTTTGTGATGCCAAAAGTCCTCCTAGCGGCCATGAAAGCATCATGTCTTCCTTTGTTTAGAAACTCGGAAATTGTTATTCCAGAACCCTTTAACTGTGATTTATTGTGCCAGATGTTGTCCCTCAAGTGAATATCGTAAAATTTAACAAGAATGGGTCTTGGAACATCTTTAACTTGACCTATTCTGTGGCATCGCTTAAAACAGGATACATTGACATCGGTAATTTTTAAATGATTCGTCACAACTTTAAGAAGAGTGGCTGCTGGGTCCTCCTTTGTGTCCTCTACAACCCCATGCACAAGCAGCATTTTTCTACGTCTCCTCATCTCCTCTTGGTCATGAAGCTTAGATAGAAGTTCAACTTGAGCTTGAAGATTTTGAAGTGAAGATAAAATAAATGTTCTAAAATGTTCAAAGTCAGTGGCTATGCGTGAAGTGGGACTTGCAGTGACAGAGGTTGAAGTAGCCTTTTGTAAGTCTCTGTGGAATTCATCCATGCCAGATTTGAAAACGGTTGCCAGATTATCAATTGTTTTTTGTACAGCTTCCATCTTGTTAGGATTAAGTGAGGTGTAAGTTTATTAATAAAGAATAAAAATGAGATGCCTTGAGGATTCTATTGTAAGGAGCAAGTGGCGGTGGTAACAGGTATTTAATTAAGCATAAATATTCATTTGATTAGTATGCAATAAATTATTATTGCCCAAAAATACAGGACTGTCTAAAAATGCGTGTTACTTGTACGGCGCCTACCCTCGAAAAAAAGATAAGTCACAAGAAAAAAATATAAGTCTCACATAAAAAAAAAAACAATGGCAAGAAGTAGAAAAGCCACAGAACCCCACTAAATGGCTGTGCCATGCTTTTAGCTATTTAAAAATTGCTTTGACTTAGGTACTTTGACTTACTAGTTATGTAGGCCTTCCACCTTTTAATTATGATACATGAGTATTACTTTATTAATTTTTCAAATAATCCTACGGGGCTTACATAGCGGTTTTCTCTGAATCCTAGGGTGATATTTTTTAATGAGGAACCAAATGTTGAAAAGATGTGTTTAATATTGACAAAACAAAGTAATGACTCTATCAGTAAATGATTCATATGCAATAATTCATTTAATTTAGAATAATACCTCTAATGCATCTTAAGGCTTATCATCATCCATTTTTGCATTAAAATAGTTGGTATTTTCCATAATCGCTATGACGTACTAATTCGTGTTGTGATATGAAAAACCTTGAGTAAACATCGTATTTAGAAATGTATCGAAAGTAATTGGTCACGGAATGAAGTATTTACATCAGACTTTAGATTGGCCGGTCAAAAGTTATCACTGGAGACCGCTGAAATGAGTTGTTGTTTTGCGTTCGATCGATTAGTAGTTGTTTGACTGTTGTTGAATATATTTGGGTACACGATGCCAGACGCGTTCGAAATTGCATATCCCCTGTCACCGTCAGTCACGCCCCAAGATTTGCGTGCGCGTGCTAACTCTTCGTCCAAACGTAAACCTGTTGTGACTTTTATTGCGGGCAACGAAACTGTTGAGATACCGGACAAATCGGTTGTTGGTGTTGATAAACCTCTGAGGAATGACAAAGATGAACTGGACAGCTTTGCCGAGTCTCTTACGCTGAACCAAACAACTTGGTTAGATAAGAGAGATCTACAACACAGGTTTGTTAATACATTTTCTTCAAAGTTGTATTCTTACAACCGGTACAGCAGCTTAAATTGTGCATGATTAATATGTATGAATTGTGTCTTCTCGCTAATGCGGGCATATCGATTTGATGATTCGATCATTTGTTACTATCATGCCTTGAGTATGGACCATTATTCCATAAACCATGTTTTTTAGTATAGATAACTGAACAATACAAGGTACTATAAAGATGGAGCGCGAAGGAGTAACCCATGGTCCAAGTCCCTAACGACGTGTATGAGTCTAGAACCTTGATGCGAAAAATGGTCTCGATCTCGCCTGCGTCTTATTTTATGATCAGATCCATTTGACCGATTTATATCAAATGCTATACGTGTAGGGGGATTTCAGATAGAAATTAGTACAATGGAACTGGTTTAGTATTTCATGTTCATGCCACATCTGGATACTTGATTTTCTGTTTTATACAAAAACCCGGCATATATCGTTCATTATCTTTGAGGCACCTTTATATATCGAGACTGCATCATATAATATGTTAAAATCTTTGTCATATTTTAATAAGAGAAAAGTATGCTTATTTGCATATCAAATCGTTTAAACTTTTATTCATGTCTTACATGCACAAAAATGTACAGCGGTGAATTTGCCTAGTAACAATTTATCGGTAGCAATTTAATAAGTAGGTATGTTACCTTATCTTAAATGTTTGCCACATTAATAATTGTATTTCATTGTCCTTATGACGAAACATTATTTTACGTAATATGTGTAGTAGGTACATATTATATCAGACATATTATTGTCTGTATATGGATCACTTGCTTGTATATTCCGTTTATTCTTATAATGAAGAATGAACTGCCATCTTACACAATATATTAACTTTTTACTGTAACTTGTAGATAAGATTGATGATCGCTCTATGTTCAGAGACATCTCCCGATGACCTTGCTCATGCAAAGACGCAAATAAAGGCAGAAACACACTTACGCGTCGTGGCGTGTCGTGACGCGCCAGAAGCATATCGGTTTTATACATTTAATATGGTTAGGGACATATTTGCGTGTCGTGTCGTTGCGACAAGCAAATATGTCCCTAACCATATTAAATGAATGAAAGCGATATGCTTATGGCGCGTCACGACACGCCACGACACGTAAGTGTGTTTCTGCCTTAATACGTGCGTATCACACTATGCATGTCAAAACAAAGATAACATAATTTAAATTAGAAATAAAACAGTCGGAATGGCAATAGAGCTTCATGGTGGATATGAAATCTGATTTCTGAGAATGCCGTACCTGAGATAGGTTTAAAAAACCGGCAAAGTGCGAGTCGCTCTCGCACACCAATCGTTCTGTATCATTATACTTCATTACTTCATTAGACACTAACAGAAATATGAACATCCATACAACTTACGGTTCTTATTAGGCACGAGTATTTTTATTAGGCGTGACTATGTACGTACATGTTTACACCCTTTAACTATCAACTGTTTCATTTTTTTGGATTTTTCCTTTGTGTGCTGTAAGACCTTGGTTGTCAAATTTTGTGATTCTAGGGCAACAGATGTCAACGAGATCGACCTTATAGGTTTTCAACCCAATACTAATAGGGTATTTTCGATTGGCCTAGAGTGGTCAATTAAGATTAAAAGCAAGGTAAAGGTAAAACACAAGTAAAGGGGAAAAAAAATAAATTAAGATGAATTTCAGTAAGTTTACCTACAAGTTTTCGCGAAATTCAAAATTTTCCCTGGATATCTTTTTACTAGATTGGCTTAGGACCTTGATTTTAATACACCTACGACACGACTACCTACCTCAGTATTTGGTATGAATTTCACCCGCTTAGAAAATCGGAGATGATATACACAAACAGACAGACGCACAAGAAATCGATCTTATAGGGGTTTAACCTCTATGATATTTTCAATAATCGAAATGTATCATGCATTATGCACCTTTAAAAGATATCACTTTAGCATAATGATTTACCAAGTATTTATAGGTTATTTTATTTCGGAGTGGAGATAACATTGACTTTATAACATGCCCCGTATAGGACATAAATAATTTCTCGATAATAATTGTATAATGTTATTTCTGATAAGCAACCCACGAAGAATCCCTTTATCTTTGTAGTTTTTAAGACAATGTTCGAGAAAGTAGAAGGTTTACGGTCTACATTGCTGACTTATGCACCTACGTCATCAAACGCCTTACAGACGAATTTTATAGGTATGAAATATATTTCATGGCGAATGATCCACCACTAAGGTATATTAAAAAAAATAAGGACATCATCTCTTCGTTTAGTCTGACGATGTTTGACTATTTACCGCGCCTCCCTCGTCACTCAATAGATACGTCTAGATAAACGGTCAACTATATTTATGACTGGAAGTAGTTGTGGTAAAGAAAGGGTGAAAAGTCAGAGATCGGAATAAGCTTGTGATTTATTTTATTTATTTATTTTATGGGGAAAACAAACAGTGATTTACATCTATAATATTTGTTTGACGGGGGAAGGTCCTCGCCATCATCATTATCAGCACTCATAGTCTTCGGTTGTGGGCGTCGGTGGGTAGTGTCGGATGAAGAAAGTAGACTTGCTCACTTGATTGTATTTTATTACTTTGTTACAAATTGGGCACAATAGAAAAGTAGGCACGTATAACTAGGTACGTATCGTAGAATGCGAGATGGTTTAGCGACGACCGCTCGCACTGCCCGCCAAGCAAAGAATGACCACTTTGTCGGTGGCGTGCGCGCCTCGCCAACTCCATCGAGCACCACCAGGTGGCGCTGGCATACCGGATACGACTCGATTGCGACACGGCCATCCTGCTAGCACACGTCCTCGTGTGATAATCTGCAAACAAAACAGACTACGAGAGATTTCTGTTCCACTCGGTCACTCCTGACCAAACTCTAAATTCATCAAGTAAATGAGGAAATTTTAACTTTAACTCATAAGTCATTAAACATTGGGAAATCGAAAACACAACAATCAAAACCGTGGGCCATGTGCCACAGTCGTTCGAATCAACTTTCTGAACTTTAGAACAAATACACCTCGAGTAAGACCACTATCGCCACGGCTCCCTAGCCGACCAGCAGTCACATTGCTCTCTCACTATGTGTACGCATAACCATCGAATGGATCGCCCGTGTGCACCACCCACTGGCTACACACTACGGTCTCTCTAGACCCCGACCTCCGCCAGAGTTAAACGCGCATCGCGCACCCACGGACTACTTGAGTTGCCTCAAGAGACACCGATTTCCACCGGGCTACGACTACGTAATAACCACTGGTACGGTCGACCACAATACGGCCGATAGAACCTCTTACTCGATCACAACATAACTCAAACTTGAATATCATCATCAACATTATTATCCAAATCAACATCGACTGGTACATGACCCGTTGGCATCTTTCTAATCCTATCGTGTGCATATTTACAGCGACACCCCGATCCAAAATCTCTTGACCTAACATTACGTCACTTTGCAAATAATTATCGGGTAAAACATGCAACAAAATTTCGAGAGGGTGATCGTTAATCACAACGCAACATAAAATCTGTTCTGTACTGAATACTCGTGTTTGACCTATACCAATCATAGTCACAACATTATTAACTCGTTTACCACAAAATTTCGATGCAAATCTTTCTTTTACTAACGAGCATTCAGCACCTGAACCGTAAGTAAAGCGTACTAAGCGTAATTCACCTTTATGTTGTTACGTGCCCGTTAGTGGTTGGATGACGCAGGCATCAACACGCCGCTCGGTCCGCACCCCGCCGCCGTCAGCCGACCCGCCGGCTCCGCCGCTCGTACACCGGGAGGCGATATGACCCGGCTTGCCACATTTGAAGCACACCAACGGTTTCACTGCCACCGGCTGCTGTGCTGCTTGATTCGATAATGATATAGACGTAGGTTTTCCTCTCGTGTCCATCGGCTTGCTTCTACACTCGCTTCGTTTGTGACCCATTTCTCCACAGTTAAAACATTTAATTGAGGTTATTCTTGCTCGCTTGATATCGACTGTGTTTGATGATTCACTGGCGGTGTTTATCTTACGCTTCAAATGTGAAAAAGCGTTCAACTCTTGTTGTAATTTGTCCCTTGATGTAATGTTCGTGGTGAACGCCATACGTTGAATTCGTGAGTCAAACTGTGATATGTGAGCGAGTACTGTTGCAACGGCGATTTCTTCTTTGCTCACATTTTTCCAACGGTTAGTCAGCAAACTGATTAAGCGGCTTGCAAACGCGGGCAATGTTTCTTTTTCACTCGGTTTTTCGCCGTTCATTTTTATGAGGGTACCCGCACATGTCTCGGTCGAAATAAATCGTGTTGTAAAAAGTACCTTAAATTCATTCCACGTCATTCCTTCGTAGGCAATTTGGGATAACCATATTGATGCTTCACCTTTTAACGCCTTGCTGACCGCCAGAACAAGTTGACCGCCGCTTGGTGGATTTTCGGAAAAACACAAATCTGCTGTTGCGCACCACGCTCTTGCATCGGTGCCTTGTTTTTCTGGATCGAATGCTGGTAGTTCTTCACGGTAGGTTGGTTTCGATGATTGCAGCGCTTCAATCAATGTTCGCATGTTCTTACTTTGTTGTTCGAACATGGCACGCCAGATGTTTGTATTCTTGTCCTGATCCAACACTGATCCCACTTCTGATGACGGGGGAAGGTCCTCGCCATCATCATTATCAGCACTCATAGTCTTCGGTTGTGGGCGTCGGTGGGTAGTGTCGGATGAAGAAAGTAGACTTGCTCACTTGATTGTATTTTATTACTTTGTTACAAATTGGGCACAATAGAAAAGTAGGCACGTATAACTAGGTACGTATCGTAGAATGCGAGATGGTTTAGCGACGACCGCTCGCACTGCCCGCCAAGCAAAGAATGACCACTTTGTCGGTGGCGTGCGCGCCTCGCCAACTCCATCGAGCACCACCAGGTGGCGCTGGCATACCGGATACGACTCGATTGCGACATGTTCATAAGTATGCTGTTTACCAATAAAATGTATTATTGTTGTAAATGTATGAGAGGCTTATTCATTCATCAACCTAAAACTACAATTCGAAGAACTATGTAGGTCTAACCTAAATTGATTGCCGATCACTGAGCTGAATAGTTTCCCCACTGTAGAAATAATTGGCCAACCACTGAGTTATCCGAGACATTTGTAGTGATAATAAAAAAATAATCCAAATTGATAGACATCTAATGCTCTGTCTGCCTCTAGTCAATCTTGAACAGACATTTCACTAAGTTTCTGGTTACTAATGGCCCTTGATCCTCACTGTCACTGAGATAAGAATTGTCAAGTAGACGACAAGGTTGTACATTCCTATAACGCATCGTATAAAATAATTAACGCCCGAATTCTCAAACGCCACTTAAATATTTGGGGGCTCCTCAAACTACCAAGCATGCCTTAAATCCATATGTCAATCAAATGTAAGCAGCTCCAAAATTAGAGTTGCGTATGAGTATTCGGGCATAAGACTTTAGATTTTAGACAAGAAGTAAAACAAAACCCCAGTATGTCCTCATCTTTATGGAATTAAAATTGTTAAAGTATGCGATACTATAATATTATTTCTCCCTTATAGTGAAATTCTATATTGTAGAATGTAGATGTTGTGAATCATACGATATAGAAATCATAATGAACCGCAACAAATTCTGTAATATCTGTTTCTATTTGACGTTTTTCGAAAATTTTATATATTGTTGCAAAAATGTTTATATAAAATAATAGTAAATAATAGTCCATAACACTTTTATATACTATACATATAAATATGTATGTTAAAATAGTTTAAAGAGGTTTAGCAAGACGAATTCGGGTTTAGTCGTCAATCTCAGAACGACCGTTGAAGAGCCAAGAGGCAACATAGGCGAGGAAATAACAGTCAAGGGCCGAAATTTGCGGAGCAAGATACTAGGAACTAATTATTGTTTCAATTGGACATTTATTCATCTCTCCGGTCTAATTTTGTTTCAATTCGATAACGTTTCCTGGGACCTAAGGTTCGTGGTGGTGATACACGTTTAAGTGTGCGTAGTTGCGTGCCAAACTAGCGCAAGATACTGAGGCGTACGTCTAACTAAGTGGAACTTAAGAAATCGTTTCTGGGACGACAGTGCGGGTGTTGGGCGTGTCCCTGCCGTTGGAAACAAAATGAGTTTCTTGCAAAAAATATGATTCGTTAGTATTTTCAAACGAAGTATATATGAACATATTCTTCAGTATGTTTATAAGACTTGGTCGAATTTATTTACAGTCACCAGTCCGGTTTAAAATAGCTTTTTTTTCAGTTTAATCGCTATAGTAATTGCATTTAAATTTTTAAGGAAGACTTGGGAGTGTTGTTTATTGCCTGATTCGGGAAAAAACAACGGCACAAGGTATGTGCTATGCTTGGTAAGAGACTGGAACGTAGCCAAGATTTTGTGTCGAAAACTGCTACCATTTCGCAACTAGATTTTTTCTATACAATTAGGACAAAAACAAAGCAAACAACGAAATTAAATTATCATCATCTTTTAGTGATTTTTTTTAAAGAAAAAATATGAGAACATAATATTTTGAAAAAATTAAAACCTTTTTTGGTAAATAGAACCTCACAAATCTAAAATCACTTGAGTGGCGCACTGCCTTAGGATACCAAATACTACTATGGTCCGTAAAGTTTAAAACGTATTTCGCAAAGTAACGATTCTAAATAGATCACATTTATATGTAACAGAAGGTTATAGCTCAGTTTAGTTTTAGGACGGTGCGGCGAGTGCACGTATATTTTTAATTCATGCAAGTTTCAAAAACTTGCTACGTATAAGTAGTGATATACCAACATAGATAAACGTACGTAGAGATATTGTGTTGACTGTACATTGTTCGGCGTTAGGAAGTGAATCAGCTGTTCGAGTGAGGCGGGGTATTGTGGGGATACGGATAGTCAATGAGTCGGTACTCGAAGCCAGTGCAGACGTGGATTGTGCGATGCGTCAGTGGCTGTGTACGGTCGTGGCTAGCGAATGACTACGTTTGTTTTATATCGTGATTGACGAAATTCTTATCGTGGTTTTGTATACTTTAGAAACTCCATTAGTGCTGTGATTAGATCTAGATGTAAGGAAGTTTTTTAAAAACATCTGTGTGCGTATTTTGCTGTATTGAATTGAAATTATTAAAATATCCTTGGTAATAACATAAAACATAAAGCAGTATTTATATATGAAGGAGTAATTTCAATATTACTAGGTTTAAAGGTAAAGCAGAGTATTATGTTGAGTTTTATTCATAGTATAATAATTGTTTTGTACATTTTTTTTGTTCCTTTTATCAGTGACCTTGAATTTTATTTGCCCAAAATAGGACGCTCCTAAATTATGTTTAACTTTTGAGTCATCCTTCATCACATTTCCGTACATGTTAGCCAGTTAAATTCCATTGTTGCTTAACTTTGTTTCTCAAAATTATTGATTAATAAACATTAGTTTGCAAAATTCTATAAACAGGTACTGCTTTACCCCATTTTGGTACTCTCGCAAATATTTAAGCAAACGTAGAAGTGCTTATTTCTGTAACAGAATATTAATTCTCACATTGACTTCCATTAACATAACTGAATGGCACAAAAATAAAACGAAATCATTTTATATGTATTTAAGGAATAATCTTTGTGAGTGGCACTAAAACAAATAATTACGTAAATTTAATGTACGTAATAATTTTATTTTGTTTAATTTTATTATTCTTACACATAACTAAGAGTACGTACACTAATTGTTTATTTATTTTAGCCAGTAATAATTAAACATTTACATTGTATAAAAGTGATAGTGTTATTGTCAAGGATATTGAACACTTCCTCAAATCTATTATCAATTTCGGCAGTTGGAGTGTGAGCAGTGAGAATTTTAGTATTGATTGTATTAGGGTTGTGTCTAGACTCAAATAGAGCATTTAGTTTTTGTGCTAGTGTTGTGACATGAGGCTACTCGAGAACATGGGTAATGGTGGCACGGACAAAGCTAGCCCTTCAGTTTCCAATGGTGCATCGTATGGAAAAGGGGACAGATATACGGCCGCTCCAAACGAGTAAGTTATGCTTTTGTATAGATACCTAGGTATATAAATTGGCATTAGCATTGAATGTAAATTGTGTTTTTAGGGTTCCGTACCCAAAGTTATCCAAAACGTTGCGTAAAAAATGTTCTTGTACTTAAGTTCCAAGTTTGCTTGGCCTGACTTTGCTTGAATAATACTGCGTGCTTTCTGTTTAACATTTTTTGCGAGTAAACAAGAAGCCTTTTAGTAAGTCACAAAAGTCTGTCAGCCCGTCTGTCACTAGGCTCATACATCGTACAAATTAGTTAAAATTTTCACAGATGATGTATTTCTATTGCTGCAACATCAGCAAAGCTAACAATCAATAGTTTAAGCCGTTTACTTATACAAAATTAACTAATCTTCTTTTGTTAAATTATCTGATATTGTATATATCATGAATCATAATATGATACAGAACCCTTGATTGAGTCCGACACGCGCTTGGCCGATATATTTTTTTTACAACCTGTCGTTAATAATCCAAAACTATATAACCAGTTTCAATGTTTTGTATGATTGTTTTTGAAGGCCAAATAGTTTTTATATCGAGTAGAAGACTTAGGTACGATAGAATTTTAATAAGTCAAAAGGGTGATAACCCTTAGGAATTTGTAAACGTACGAACATGCGCGAAATGTTTTTACATTAACTTTACTCGTAAGCTCAGTGGAGTAATAGGAGGTACATACTTTATAGCGAATTCCATTATAAATGAGGTTGATCACATACAGGACTTGGGCATCTTGCTGGATAGAAAACTATCGTTCATACCACACTTTGAACATATAGTACAAAGAGCGTCAAGGACTCTTGGTTTTGTCCTTCGAAATATTAAATCCTTTCGGAACATACAAACGAAAATCATTTTGTACAATTCGTTAGTCCGAAGTATCCTGGAATATGGATCAGTAGTTTGGCGACCACATTTTTCGTGTCACATGCTCCGAATCGAAAGGATACAAAAAAGATTTATGTGGCATTTAGCTTATTCAATAGGAGAAGCTAAGAGGTTACTTTCATACAAAGACAGATTAAATAAATTCAGAATGATCAGTTTAGATAAGCGTTTTGATATCATTGACCTCATATTTTTCTATAAGATTGTTAGAAATAAAATAGACTGTCCCCAACTACTAAAAGAGTTCCAACTGAAAATTCCATACAGATATCCACGAAAATATATAAAATCATTGTTTATGGTGCCATTTCGTAGAACGGTTTTGGGCCAGAGTTCTCCAGTTCCACGTCTTTGCAAACTCTACAACAAATATTCCAGTGTGTGTGACGTCTTCCACGATTCAATATATAGCTTTAAGAAGTCTATAACTAAAAATGTAAATGAGTAGTAAATTACTGTTACGTGTTTATTTCTATGCTTGTATTCACTTTGGAACGATATTTTTTATATTAATTATTTAAATGTCTTGTTCAACCCTTGTGTTTGTTTAATGCATGCTGTGGTTACTAGTAAGTAGTTGTGCAGTTATGTATATTGTCTATTTTTTGTTTTTCTTTTAATATTTGTATCTATAAAATTGTAACAACTGTTGGTAATCCATAAATAAATAAATAAATAAATAAATAAATAAATAAATAAAGAAATGTAAATAAAAAGATAATTTGGAACTTTATTAAAAAGGGATTAATAGTACTACACTTCAGTTAATTGTACAATTAATTGACAATGTCCTTTAATTGTGTTCGACTTGCCAATTCGAAATCGAATTTTTGTTTATCCAGGTCAAATGTGTGACCAATAAAACTTTTATTCTCAGGCGTTTTTCGGGACATCACTTTAGCAACATACCTAAAAGTAACCTACAATGTCACAATGTACCTAGTACCTACAATACGGAACTGGTCAATGGAGGATACAAGTATAAACTAAAAAAATATTTTTATCCACCATTCGAACTTTTAAATTATGTAGTAACAAAATAGTGCTTATATCAGATTAGTATGTACTATGTACAATAAGAGACTCTGATCACACAGATAAACCGTGCAAACAGTTTTGTGGGACAACTTTATAACCCCAAAATTATACTATATTATAATAAATAAATAAAATTAAATAAAATAGTAGAGGCTACACGGAGTTTATTAACAAGTTTGTTTTGCAGTGAGAGAAGGGTAAACCTTGACATTAATTATACGAAAGGCAATAGACGGCATCGCTTTTGCGATTTACTTATTTCTTTGATTGCCAATCTGACTCCAATATTATGCAGTGTACTTATACACCCCCCAAGAAAAAGATTATGTTAGTATGTATTGTGATATTGTTTTTATATTCATATATGTTCTTGTTCATAGAGACGCTTTTAACATTGAAATAATATTATGATACTCTGTTGCCCAAGGGATTTTTTTGTTCTAATAAAGAATATACTTTAGAACATGAGGGTTTAACTCTTAACTCGACGCGTGCTACAACTCAGTACCTAATGCGCATTGGTTATAAAACCCAGAACGAATCGCGTATTATAATAACGAGCAACGTTTACCTCATCGGGTATCGTGTAGTTAATTAGTTGGCGCTAAGTTTGAGTGGAAAGTTGAGAATGTGAGTGACTGCGTGATTACGATTCACATACAACATAATATATGATCTTTAAATAGCCGGATAGTACGTAGATCGTACCTGTGCTTGTGACTTGTTGTGACTCGTGTCACTAAAGGTGCGACACCGGTGAGATTATTTTCAGACCACTGGAATGCAACATACGACGACTACAAGCAAACATTTTCCGTGTCCATTTGTTTGACCTTCTAATCATCGACTCTGAGTAATGTTATATTTAAAATTAATACCAAAGAACTGTATTCTTTTAAGTAGATGCTCGATTAAAATTTAATATTTTTAAGAATTAAAAGAATGTAAATTCTTTATAGGCAACACATAAAATGTTATTTTTAGGTAAGGGCGCTTCTAGATTGAGAAAAGTAGGTGTGAAAATATTCGTTCAGCTAGTTATATGGTACTTAAGTTACTAGTAAATTGCTTGCAAGTGGAGGTTATCACGCTAGGTCAAGACAATGATGGATTCAATTCGGAACTTGTGAGTTATTGTACTCGTCGAATAGTGTTACTTTTGCTCTATCGTGTCTCTCTCTATCGCAATATTTATAAAGAGGATATTCATAGAAATGCATAACTGTAGATCATATTGTATAGCTTTGCAAGTGTATACTTTTTGGAATCGGAATTTGCTTTGAGCCCGATGGCCTTTTAAGCTTCATCGGTTAAAACAATATTGTCTCTTTTGCATCTATCTTCTTTGTAAATCAAATATGAAAAAGATAAATTTAGGGAAAATTTTCTGTCATCATGGAATCAAAACAACTATGATCTAAGCGGCTTATAAATAGGTTATCATCTGCGTGTACACATTTTTATAAACACGAGTCCCCTTTTCCTGTGTTAACCAATTTATGCAGCCGTATACATTGTGACTTCCCTCACTATGCATAAACAGAGATTAATAAATCAATGTTGACACGGTATTGGCTTCGAATACCCACCAAGACAGGACGCATTTATTTAGCAAATGCACGTCTGTGCTTGTCATCTTTGGGTTTAATAATTTATTGGCGTTCTGCACCTATCGCTCGCGTTTATATTCGTATCGCAATTATTCTGCGGTTTCAGTGACATTGGAATTACTCGATTTTATAAATAAGATACGTATACGAAGCACCGTTTGCGCGTTAACGTTTCGTTTTATGTGCGTAGGTACTAGGTACGTAGTACGTACTACGTACGTAAGGTCAGTAAACATTTTCAAAGTAACAAAGCACTTTTACAGAAACATTTTAAGTAGTGTGCTTATTGTTTGTACTGTGTGGATCAAATTGAAAAGGTATTTTTGGAAATACCAGAGAGGTGCCTATTAAATTTGATAGCTTCGGGTATTAGGTTTCCTTTGTACTCTATCGTCCTTTGTAAATATTTTTTAAGATTATTTTTATCAGAGCGAGATACTATTTTTGTCATTCAGACCGAGAGGCCAATGCGTTGTTGTTCCATGCTGCGGTGTTGATATTGGATACTTAGCCAATAAGTTTCGCGCCTACTACTTTATGCAATCAGGTCGAACTGGATTATATTTACATAATACCTATTCTGTTGTTTCCTTTCTATGTCGGCGGTGTTATCTTTCGATATGATCAGAATATAGACCATAGGAACTAAATATGTAATGATGACGTAATACACAACTTCTACCCATTAGATAATAAGCCAATTTCATAAATTATTAAGTGACCACCAGACTTTTCACTAGTTAATTTTGAATTATTACTTAAGTATTTACATTAATATTTATTCATTATATTATGATTATTAATTATTATTTTACTGTCTTTTTCAAAGTTGATTTTTTAGCAATATGTTTCATGTTACACATTTCTTCACCTCCTATCATTCCTTTTGCATCCATGATACAATTCATTAAATTCTCATTGGTCTTCTTTTTATTAGAAAATAGCTGTTGCACGCAGCTTCGCCTACGTCAACTAAGTTTTAGTACTGGTTCCTAACCTTTTTGAAAATTTAATATGAGTAGCCTTTGTTCACCGGGGACAGTGTAGCTTCCCAATAGTGTAAGAATTTTTCAAATCTGTCAAGTAGTCTCGAAGCCTATTCAATACAAACAAACAATCAAATCTTTCCTCTTTGTAATATTAGTAGAATAGATAAAACTAATATATCCAGATAAAGCTAAAATCATTACCTTAAGGTCAAATTTAATTTATTAGCCCAGTAAATTTTACTGTTAGCTTAATTGGGGCCAAATAACAAACAACATTGGGCTAAGTTAGTAAGCATGAGATTGAACTTGTGGATTGAACAAATACAAACAAGTCTTAGTAGTGTAATCCTTTTGAGCGTTATCAGTTTTGGGGGTTAGTTAGTTAGTTTATATGCAGAACTTTTCCTACCTCTGACATTAAATACTTGTCCATAGAAACATGCCCTCAATGCATTTGAGTTCGACCAAAAAACTGAAGTAGCAAAAAATATAAGTAGTTTGATACACAATATAACTGTTTCTTATTTATTTTAATAAATAATATTCCTAATGTTATTTCTACGTATAAGGTACGTCTGGATTGATGTAACCGTGTGTATAAAAAATCCTAAAGTCAATAAAGACAAAATATAGGTATGTCTATACATACCTATATTTTGTTATATTCTTCGTTCTAAATTGTAACTCTCTTCTATAAGAGAGTTACAATTTATTAAGTTGAGACGGTAAGTATAATTAAGGAATCGTTAAGAAAGACTTCAATTTTTAACGCATGCTGCTTTGAAAAATAAAGATGCTCACGATCAAAGATGAGATTTGTGAATTTAGCCATGTAGCATAGGACCAGCGCAAACTGTAGTCCAACACAGAAGCAAGGTGTCATTCTTGACCTGATTTCGTTCCGAGGAGAACACCGTGTCTAACAGAAACTTTCTAGGTCATTTATGCATAACACTGAATAACAGTCACATCGTTCATATTAGCCGTATAATTAGTATAATTTAGTTGTCGATGGCGTGTCTGTTTTAGCTGCGAGCTACGGAGTTTAGCGGAAAACTTATTTAGGAAAGCATTAATCATATCTATTGATATTTTCTAAATCATAAGCAAATTTTAGATTATTTGACATCCTAGCTCACATCCTAGATGCGAAAGTCAGTTTATTTGTTACGCTTTCACGCCTAAACAACCCAACTTATTAAAAAACCCTTCACATACATACTGGCCAATGTCATATTGATTTGGATGGCAACCTACAGGCCCTCGATATTAACGACTACTGATAAAACTTTATGGATTCATATGTAAGCCATGGTCATAAAATAGCATTAGTTTTAATAAAACGGTGATCACTATCAACGTTTAATCACGGATGATTCAATATTAATCATTGTTCTTACAATGTGATTAATATTAGTTACACTGAAACAATTTACTGACTACAAAGTCTGTATAAAACACTTTCATACGAAATTTGTTTATTAATCATAAAGCGGTTCCGCGAAGTCGATAAGAATATGTTACTAAGAATACTGTATAAAGGAAGCTGTTAGACTAATTTAAAATTTATTTGTTATCTCTGTTATCTAATAACGAGTGATAATGAACTTCTTTAGATGACGTTCGTATGATGAATATAAATTAATTGATTTCTTTTGTTTCAGAATATTCGTGAACAGATCACTACACCTGGAAAATGTTAAGTTTTATGGATTTGATATGGACTACACATTGGCGGGTGAGCGATACCAAATATCGACATTTATTGACCAATAGTTAATATTAAACTCGATAGTAATTCAGCTATATGTCACGTTTATACTTTATAGTTATACATATTATATCAAAATTCCTTTGTTTTGATGAATGTATTATCATGCTTTGTTCACAGAGTACAAATCGCCGCAATATGAAACACTTGGATTTAATTTAACTAAAGAGAGATTAGTACACAAGGGTTACCCGGAGGAAATATTGACGTTCGAATATGATCCCTCGTTTCCCGTGAGGTGAGTTACTGAATCGGTCTTTTCATTCGTAACATGGGTTTTGGAATTATTACAATTTGTTATACGTCCGTGTTTGTTCGTTAGAAATATACTTACTACACAAAAACATATATACGGTCGAATTGAGAAACGCATCCCTCCTTGGAGTCGTTTAAAAATATCAGTAGAAGGCATCACTGTTAAATGTAGTCGTTGGTTTTATGTATTAATTTAAAGTGCTGTGCTTCAATATGGGTAGGGTTGCCAGATCGCCATACCTAATAGCCGGACAGACCAGCCAGCTTGGCCGGACATTTGGGTAGAAAGACCGGACACCCCACATTATTGAGGGTTTCGTCTCAGTACCATCAGTTCAATTTCTTTGCCGCACCTATAAATAAGTTATAGGTACGACAAAGAAATTGTGTAAAATCAAGCTTTCTAAATAAGGGCCAAATAAATAATAAATATTTATAGGTAAATATATTTCCTAGGGGAATTTTGATAGCCTAAGAAATATATATTAATCTTGATCGTAACGGTTTGTAGACTGTTTCGTTCAAAACATATTTGCGAAAAAAATCTCAATTGCAAAAATTCGTCAAATAACCATTAAAATTACATTCTAGCAATTGTTTCTGTATTATTTGGAAACATATATTAATGAAATTATAACATGGATCTTTGTAAGGAATAATATATAAATGATAACTCGAGCGATTCGAACAAAACATACCATCGCGGCGTCTTTTCGCTTCTTTTTCCTTTCTTCGTAGAGGGACATCTGAGAGCGCATCGTCCTCTAATTTTTCCACTTCATTTGCTTCACCCCCTTGAATGAAATACATTTTAAGGTTTTCTGTTCGACAGATGAACCTAATACCTATTGCCGCAAAAAGGTAGGTCTATAAACACTAACAACGGGCGGAAAATATCCGAGTAAGAAAAATGTCACGATTTTAACAAACAGTTCTACGTATAGTCTTAGCACCGAATCGATCAAAATGAGTGTAACGCATTATACTAACTCCGAAAAGATTAGATTTTTTTTGTTACGAATTAACTCAAAAACTAATCGGACGATTTTTAAACTCTTTCAACGTTAGAATAAATACATTAACAGTGACTCTGGCTATAGAAAAAATCATCATCAATCAGAGTATAGTTGCAAATCTAAGTTAACACAAGCGAAGTTGCAGGCAAGAGCTAGTATTAAAATAAAACAACCATCGTCTTGTGAATGCAGCTAAAGCGAAGACGTCACCAGCCTTCCGAGAAATTGAAACAAAAACGCGAATGTTATGCTAACTGCGTGCCACTAATGACTTAAATTAAAATTCTAGAGTATCACATATACAAAGAATAACAATATAAATTCTTTATATAGTTACGACACACCTAATTATTCTTAATTAATTTGAAAATTTTACAAACTAACATTTTACATACCGAAATGACCGTGTAATAGAACCACTGAAAGTAATAATTTTCATTTCACACCAATTTTAATGCGACCAAGTCAAAATGTATATACCTAATCTAATGTATTAATAATCTATACAATAAGTATTCAAATTTCCTTTTTTAAAATTTCGAATATGAATCATTATTTTTACTATATTTTTATAGTAAAAAAAAAGAAATGTGGTGTCGTGGGACACCAGGTAGGAACGAAGTTCCTTCGGCTAAAAAGAAAGATATTATACACTACTCGCTTGTATATGCGACTGTCGCGCCTGCGCACGTCTCATTTGACGCTTTATTCCACGCACTTTTTCTTACGGTTTTACTATCACATTTTTTTCAGTTCGGTCGCGCAGCAAAATCCCTATCCCCTCCAAGCCTGCCGTAAGGAACTTCGTTCCAAAAATAAATCGAATAGAGGTGATACAGAATTCTCTACGCAGGCGTTTAATGCAGGCAGGACTGTTTCTCTATGAATTCTATATATCTTTATGATTTTTGTTTATTCCAGAGGTCTATGGTTCGACTCCCTATATGGAAACCTGCTGAAAGTAGACGCCTACGGTAATATTCTAGTCTGTGTTCATGGATTTGAATTTCTAAAACAGTAAGTGGTTTTTTATTTTCATATTTTTTAAGATTTTTTAATTAGTTATTTATAAGAAATGGACTTTTGTAGTATGTATATTTATACAATACTGAAATAATATTAAGGTTTTATAAATCAAATAGTTTTTAATGTTACTTGGGTATGCAAACTGTAAACATAAACTAGTTTACCTTGAACTAGACCAGACAAGTTATTTATGTGTTGCCTATCCTAACACAACGTGCCAGTAATTAGTCTGTCTGTGTTGTCCTTCTCTCCGAAACACAACAAAGCTGTTTAGCGGCGAAGATAAGCAAGGTCCTTCTTTTTGTTATTATTCCATAAAATACTTTGTCAATATAATAATTAATAATTATCTTTAAATGGGTCTTAAAAATTAAGTACCTATTATCATCAAATATATAGATATTTAGGTTATATTTAAAACATTACTGAATTTAAAAAATAATGCGCAGCTATGATGATGTAAACATAAAATGAATTAGCAAATACAATTGTTTTTACAGCTTGCCAAAATTTGATAAAATCTCAATCACTATTAACTGCGATCTATTTTTATATTGCTGGGTGTATTATATTTAATTCTCTGTAACATATATTTCAAGGCTATATTATATTATTTTTTTATTTGTTGTTCTTTCCACAAATGTTCGTTCTGGTTGCTGACAAAACTGCTTCAAACAACCGTTTAAAAACAAATGTATAACATGTAATATTTTGAATTGTAAGAACTCAGTCTTTTACACCACACTAAAACTAAGACTCCGAGCTTCACTAGCGTAAAACTCTACTTAGTTTTGAAAATCAGATAGAACTGATATGTTTTTGTTTCAGTTCCCAAGTTTATGAATTGTATCCGAACAAGTTTCTGACTCTGGACGAGTCCAGGGTGTATGTGTTGAACACATTGTTCAATTTGCCGGAAACCTATCTGATAGCGTGCCTCATTGACTTTTTCACCAACTCTCCACAGTATACGAGGTATGTAACTCAAAATATCACTATTTTATTTACACATATATCTTGTACTAGCCTTTGCCCGCAGCTTTGCCTGCGTCAACTAAGATTCAAAACGGGTCCTTAACGTTTTGAAAATTTAATATAGCCAAAGCATATACAGCGAAATAATTTTTTAAATCGGTCAAGTAGTTTTCCTATTCAATACAAACAAACAATCAAATCTTTCCTCTTTATAATATTAGTATATAAGTATAGAAAGATAGATTGTATGCAAATTTTTGTGATTCTTATATGATAGGTATGTCTCATACACTTTTCCATGCTAATGCATTTGATTCTACCGTAAATTATACAATAATTGTGTGTAGGTTTTATTTATTTTCGTGGAGTGGACGCATATTATGTCGCCCACTCGACAGCATTGCTCAATTATATTGGGATACATATTAGTAGAAAGACGCCGTTACGTCTTTTATGAGCTGCATCAATCATTATATTACACTTATTGCGCTCGTGTGAAATTTACATAATTTAGTCATATGATATTATTGAGAGCAAAATATATAAAAAGATATTGTAAAGTCCCATCTGCAGGGTGGGATAGCACCTCTGTTTATTTATATTTAAAAGATTTTAGCCTCTGAAAGATTTAAGCCTAATAATGTACTGTTTATATACTAAATAATGCATAGAACCATTTATCTCAGAAACGTTTTTTTAAGAAAATTTTAGGACTTTTGTATTTTGCATGCCCGCGATGTACGCTTACACGCTTTGAACTCACGCTGACCCGGAGACACGTCGCGGGACACGGCTGTGAGTCAGCTGTTACATTTCTGTTTCATTCATGAACGATTATTTTAAAGCATTATCGTCAAATATCTGTATCATTATGTTTACCAATTCGGATTATACAAAAAAAAAAAGTTAAAAAAGACAACAAAAAAAATTATGATCCCGTTTTCTACACTTTCATACCTATTTGTTTTTCAAAGCGTTCTAAATACACCATGTATATAGCAAGTAGAACCAATGAAAATACAAATACATTTATTTTCGTCATGCATGTTACTTGCAACGATC
The DNA here is from genome assembly GCA_905333005.2 of Lycaena phlaeas. NCBI lineage: Eukaryota > Metazoa > Arthropoda > Insecta > Lepidoptera > Lycaenidae > Lycaena > Lycaena phlaeas. Next base: position 7,205,554 of record HG995176.1, read on the forward strand.
GGGATTCGAACCCGCAATCATAGTCATCTGATACTATTAATAGGCCGTCCAATGATATTAATATGATGTATTGTGTGACCAACTCTGACCGTAGGAAACGTGTTTCCGCGTCCGTTCTCAATACTAGAGTTTCCTCAATACGCGTCCTTAATGCAAAGTATATTAAATTGTTTCTAGATTTTTACTTTCTATAATAATTCACTCTTAAGATAAAATACTAGCTGTTGCCCGCAGCTTCACCTGCGTTAACTAAGATTTAAATAATATAATTAAGATATTTTTTCCAGAATAAAATTTAGCCTATGTTACTCGTGGATAAAGTAGCTTTCAAATGGTGAAAGAATTTTTAAAATCGGTCCAGTACTTTTTGAGCCTATTCATTACAACAAAACAAACAAACTAAAGTTTTCCTCTTTATAATATTAGTGTAGAAGTGTAGATTATGTACTCATTTTGTTGACAAAAGAGCAACTCCTAAGTTTTTCTCTCGTTTTTCCTAGGGGATCCTGCATCTCAAACGAGTTTTTTTTATTGATAACTTTTTTTTTGACTTATTTCAAGTATACAAGTTGTACCTACGTAATAGAGATATTTTTGAATTGCTTTATACAAATTAGTTAGTTAACGCACGTTTAATGTGATAGGTTAATGTTATAAGTTAATCGTTGTGTCGTCTCACATAGCCATAACGTTATCTGGTTCATTTGAACTATCATATTAAATTTTTATTACAGAGAAAAAACGGGCGTAAGATGTGGAGACTTGGCGATGTCGTTCAAATCGATCTTCCAAGACGTGAGGAACGCCGTCGACTACATCCACATACACGGCGACCTCAAGTCGAAGACCACAGAGAATTTGGACCTTTATCTGAAGAAAGACGAGCGGCTGCCTATGTTCCTGTCGAGGATCAGAGAGAGCGGATCCAAGCTGTTCATATTGACCAACAGCGATTACAACTTTACGGACAAGATAATGAATTACCTGTTCGATTTTCCACACGGTGCCAAGGTATGTATCAACAAAACATGTAAAATAATGTCAATTTCGTTAACGGTATTAAAAGAACGAGATCTAAATGAAAAACGATTTTCTTAAATGGCTTTAAATAATACGTAAATTAAAATAGTTACGACGATGGTCTAGTCACTAGTGGGTATGAGCTCAGGCTTCTTGTGAGGGCCCGGGTTCGATCCTGACCCATGTGGTGCCATGTTCAGCAGCCTATGTTCCGCAGTGGACGGATAAAGGCTGATGATGATGATGAAATAATAGGTAAATTGCTACTGAAAGACGCGACTTGTTTAGTTTAAGTCGAGAATCGGTGTGATACGACTATACGACTGGTCATACGAAATTGAAATTAAATTTGTAATTTTTTTTTTTAATTTAATGATCTAAAATGTTCTTAGTGGGATCAAACGTGGAACCGTAATAATAATTCATGTGAAACAACCAACTACGTTAGGGTCACGGCGATTCACTCGACACCACTCGCAATTGCGATGCGTTGAAATTACACCTCATGACAATCAACGGTGCACGGGCTACGGTCCCAATAGTTTGATATAGTTAGTTACATGTCACATATAAGGTCATAGATATATGGACTCCGAACGATATGGGCTTTTCCGTAATATTCACATTTATAATAAACCCAGATTTTAGTTCTTTTTCTGCCGCTGTCTGCGCTAGGATCGGATGCGTAGCGATGCTATTGTAGCGGACCAATCAGCGCCACAATACTTCCCGAGTACTTAAATGTACTGTTTTACTTATTACGAGTACTTATGCTCTACCGGCAAAACTTATGTCATCTAAATTGAGACCATTCGTTCAACATTACGTTCGCACTCCTTATATCTATACTTCGTGATGTCAGCGATCGCGAGTTGCCCGTCTCGACGGCCGTTGAAGACAGTGGAACGGAAATGGCCTGGACATCTGCATTGTCATTTATACTAAGGAGTTCTTATAAATACGACTGTGTTTACAAATAATGTGGGCGGAAATTATTAGTGTCTGCAATGATCAAGTATAACTCGATGGACGTGTCTTCCGGCCTGACTGTCATAATATGTAATTTAGACGTGCGAAACTTTGATATAGTACTTGCTGTCCGTGGCTCTGTCTGTATTCGTCATGTACATTGTGATATAAGTATCAATGAAATAAAAAAACCTGTTTTTCCTACGTAACACAATTAAAAACTCGTCAAATAAAATACGTATAAAAATTTTGTTAGTAAAAATATTTTAGTAAGTATTTGAATATAGAAACGGACTGAGGGGTTCTATTGACAAATAAGTTGTATTAACTATTAAGTCCTTTAAGTGAATATCTCGTTAGGGTGCCAACATACTTTTAGCAATGTGCGAGAAGTCTAGAATAAAAAAAGGTTTAAAAAATACCTCGAGGACCCTTCGGCTTATAGTCATTAAAAGACCTTTAGCCGCTTACGTGATCGATTACCCGACTAGATAACGAAGGGTTTAAATGTGAACGGGTAACAGACAGACTAACTAAACTTGGCATTTGAAATATGGGTGCTAGTACCCGCGGCTTCATCTCTGTTAACTTCGTTTTACAGACGCATACGTCTGATGAACATAGTTCGTCATATTATTTCATCCCATACCAATCCATATGTAGCTTATCTCATATAAAAGGATGGTAAGGCTTGGGAACACGATCAGTGGATTTGACGTGACAACAGAGGGCCTAGCCAAAATGCCATTAAGAAAGCGTTAGCGAAGTTCGAAATGATAAAATGTATAGGATGGACCACGTGATTAAGCGCGGCCTTATGTCAATCCCATACATTTTATCATTTCGAACTTCGCTAACGCTTTCTTAATGGCATTTTGGCGAGGCCCCCAAGACAGAACGACAAGGTTCATTTTACTATAATAATAATGTAGATGGGTAAATTAGCAGGATTTGCGTCACAAGTGTGGGACGTTAATGTATATTGCACTTTACAAATCAACAAAATATAAAATTTATATTGGTGTGAAATATGACGCACGTGTTACGTATATAAATTATCAAGAATGCGTCGACTCTTCGCTAAAATAATATTTTGATAACTAAATTGTTTGAATCTGTTATTAATACTATAGACGGTAGTAGATTGTATAGTACAAGCAGAAGTTTTCCTGTCTTAAACCTTCGATATTTAATTTACATTAACGACTAGCTTAAATACCTAGTCGACAGTAGCGCCACCAGACTAACGCTATTCTTTTAAACTTATTTTTAAAGTTCAACAACAACTTTTAAATTATTAAAATTACTTAAGAGGTTTCGAAGATGAGCCACTATTTTTCTACAAAACTTCCACGTGTACGAATGTCGGACTTTGTTCTTTTCTTAAATTAAGTAAAAATAGTTAATAATTAAGTAAATACTTTTTGTTATGTTTTTTGGTGGTGAAAGTAAAATGTTTACTTTTAATGATTTTTATTCAGAAGTTGTGTAAATTGCATTAATGCAACCTCGACATGATATTCCAATGCGGGTATTTTGGCAAAGTTAGTAGGTAGGTGGGTACACATGCGGGCCGGTAACATATTTTAGAAAGCTATGCTACAGTGCGCTAGGACCTACATACCAGATGTCTCGATCAATTAAAGGCAAAAGTCTCTTACAGTGTGTTAACTTGTTCTAAAATAATTATGTAAAACCGGTTTAGCGGGTTTAATAATAGAACTTATTAGTCTAGTTACATTACATGGCAAGGTGGTCGTTTTTGACATAGTTTCTGTGCTATTTAGTTGAAATATTATTTTTGTATTAGAATAATAAGCATATGCGATAGGATTCCTTCTGGAAAGGTAGTCTATTAGGTCGTATTATCCTAATGTGACAGGGCATACTTTACATATTTCTTTACATCCCACATTTTTTCCATACAATGATCTCCTTCTGTATTGCTAAGGTTTAAGAAGAGAATATTTTCTGGGGAAATAGTCTGGAAACTAGACCATAATGTTTACTCACTATGAAATGTTTTCTTCACAGCCGGGTGAAGCTCACAGGAATTGGAAGACGTACTTCGACTGGATCGTGGTGGATGCGAGGAAACCGCTGTTCTTCGGCGAAGGCACGACGCTGCGACAGGTGGACACGCGCACTGGTGCCCTCAAGATGGGGCACCACGTGGGGCCCCTACACGAGGAGCTTGTTTACTCTGGGGGTAATATAATAATTCTTTATAACTCATGTACTGTTATAGTTTGTAATATTCTGATTTTACTCTATTACATGTATTAATATAAAATATAAGGTATGAAAATCATGAATATCTTACATGATAAAATCCATAGTACTAAACTTAAGTCTTAATTTAGGATTTCAAGAATGTGATTTTGAATTTTAGTTTTGACTTGAGGTTTGGTCCTTAGCTCATTGGCAGCTGACACACCTACTTTTGTAGATGTAGATTCAAAGCCACAATATACTTAAAGTGAGATCATTTGCTAGGCTCGTGCGACGTGTTCACCGAGCTGATAGGCGCTAAAGGCAAGGACGTGCTCTACCTGGGCGACCACATATTCGGCGACATCCTCAAGTCGAAGAAGATCGGCGGCTGGCGCACATTCCTCATCGTGCCGGAGCTGGTGCAGGAGCTGCACGTGTGGACCGACAAGTGCTCGCTGTTCGCGCAGCTGCAGGACTTGGACATACAGCTGGGAGATTTGTACAAGTGAGTCCCTTGCCGCTCCCATGAGTTCAATCGACAATGATACGAGTGACGTCACAAAGCATACCATATATATTTATTTATTTACTTCAAAAGTTTATTCCCGTGTGTACCTATTAAGCATCGACCACATAACCCATAGACTCCTAATAACAGGGGAACGGGTTCCGGCGACACATCTGACTTATAGTTCCGATGCAAGCCTTAAACAATGTACTCAACTATCGTGTCGTCTCATTCTTTCCCGTTGCGAAATATATCCATTTCTTCTTATCGTTCCGTGATTGGTAATGTATGACCTTGAATTAGCTAATCACAGCATTGCAACCCCTTTCGTCTCACCTCAGCTAGTTGCCAGAATGCATTTAATACGAAAAATCAAACATTAGGGTCTATAGGTTGTGTGGTCGATGCTATTAAGTAAAATATCGTGATTAAAATTGTATTTCAGTTTATTAGTTATTCAAGAATTATGTACAGTATATTATACAGCGAATTTAAAAAGAATATACAAAGCGATTTCTTTACTCATAATAAATCAACGTATTGCAGAGATCTAGACTCGAGCACGAAGGAGAAGCCGGACATCACCAAGTTGCGCATGTCCATCCGTGACGTGACGCACAAGATGGACCTCGCGTACGGCATGCTCGGCTCGCTGTTCCGCTCCGGCTCCAGGCAGACGTTCTTCTCCTCGCAGGTACAGTTTAGCATAGTGTGTTTAGTTATACATGCATTATTTTAAAGACAGGAGCTCGTGGCTGTGGTATTAGCCGCACGGATCGATTCACCAGGTTAAGCAACGCTTGCCATGGTCGGCCCGTGGATGGGTGACCGTCTTTACATACCGTACTCCTCCGTGCCTCGGAAAGCGGAAAGCCGTCGGTCCCGGTTGTCATTCGTGGATCTTTGACAGACGTTACGGGCGTCAGAAGCCCGAGAATCTGACAACTAGTCTTATCGCGGGGTATCGTATTATCCAGTTATTGGGTTGTGAAATTCATATAGGCAGTCGCTCTTTTTAAAATACTGTTATTCTACTGAATCCGGTTAGACTGTAAGTCGACAATAAAGTATGGTTGGGATAAAACTAGGCATCTGATGATGATTTTTAATGACAGTAATGTTTATTACCGACACCGAGTCTAGAGACTAGTCTTGATAAAAGTATAAACTTACATATTACGATCATGGGCGGCGCCTTCCCATCACCAGGCGGCTCTGCTAGTTTGTTAACTTTCAAAAAGATACTTTGATTGTACTATTTTGAATAAAAAAAATTGACTTTGAATTTGACTTTACTCAAATAATAGGAACAAAAATATATATATATATATATCTCATAATTAGCTATGGACGGATAAAGGCCGATGATGATGATGAATCAGCTATATCTAATTATGACGTGGTGATATCGAGTGACATGTGATGATGTGGTGTCGGCAGGTGGTCCGGTACGCGGACCTGTACGCGGCGTCGTTCCTCAACCTGATGTACTACCCGTTCTGCTACATGTTCCGCGCGCCCGCCATGCTCATGCCGCACGAGTCCACCGTCGCGCACGAGCAGCGGTTCACCGTCGACGCGCCCACCATCGACAGGTACCTACCACCGCACTACCACCTCACCATCATATACCATACCACAACACAACACGGCACTATACGCCCAAACAATACCACATCGTATAAGTAGTAAAGTGCAAAGGTCTAAGCGTTATACTTTTATCTTATGCAGGGATAAAAAATAGTTAACAATGAAAATAATTGAATAAAACATTATTTAGTTTATCTCTAAGATTTCTTAAACAGAAAAAATATAAACCGGGTATACTGGTCTAATACCGGTTTTTTTTCGAATGGACCTATGCTTATAGCCATCACCAGAGCTATCTATTACCAATGTGCTGTTTAATGTAAAGTTGCTGTTTTCAGGTCGAGGCTTGCAACCATTCCGAGGCCGTTTGTGGACGACAGCTCGGATGACTTCCTCAACAGCGAGTCGGTCATATCGGAGGATCCGAAGGTACACGACGTTTACAAATTTAGTGCCTTTAATCTTAAAAATAAAGGAATTAAGAATTTGATTAAGACTAATTTGCATCGACCGATTTTAACGAATACTTAATCGTTAAAGATGGCGGTTACGAACGTTAATCACCAAAGACCGTTGTTTTAAACAGACGTCAAAATTTAACGAAGTCTCTTACGTTACCAGACTCTGAGATTAAGAGACAGGAGAAGATAAATATAAAAATATGTACATATAAATCGCATACAAATTGATTTCTAACTTATTGTGTATAGTCACACACATCGACACATTTTTTGTTATTAATTATTTCATTTGACATAGTTTAAGTGTACAAATTGTTACCTATGAAATAAAGATATTTTGATATACCAGATCATAGAATTATATCTGGAAACTTGAGTGTACTAATATAGTACGTAATACAGACGGGGGCGGTGCCGCACGCCCGGCCCGAGACGCCGCGCCAGCTGACGCACACGCACGACGAGGACTGCTCCGACGACGACGACAAGGGCTCGCGCCGCTCCTAGTGCCCGCGACAGGTCAGTGCCACGGCGTATATGCCAGCGATAGATCAGTGCCGCGGCACACACACGGCCATGCCACTTTATATTTCACTAGCTGTTGCCAGCAGCTTCGCCTGCGTTAACTAAGATTTACAACGGGATCTTAGTACGCGAAATAACATTTTTTACACCTTGTGTCCAAAAAACAAAAATATCTTACGGAACTACTCTACTCGTGGATAATGTAGCTTCCGAATGGTGAAAGAATTTTTGAAATCGGCCAGTACTTTTTGAGCCTATTCATTACAAACATACAAAAATAGGTACAAATCTTTCCTCTTTATAATATTAGTATAGAAGTATAGATAAAGTATTACGGCTACTGAGCATGATACGTAAGCCTCCAGACAACACCGCAACTTAAAAAACTGCATGTGAGTCGTCGTGTGGCGATCTTACGGTTTTTTTTTTTTTTTTTTTCGAAAGGTCTAGACTTTTAGGCCAGATGGCCTTTAAGCTCAATCGGTAGGTAGGTGAGCAGATGGCTCACCTAGTAAAATTCGAAAGGGGGGCGCCCCCCTCCGTGCCCCGCAGGGGGCGCGGTATATCGCGCGCGCTACTCTGGAGAGTAGGTGTTTGGCTAGTCAAATCCAATACGGTCGACGAGTCATTAGCGGATGAAGGATCTTACGGTTGTGATGAAAGCTATGTATTGGAGTCAAGTAAAACAGCCCTAAAAGTCTAGGTCCTACACCATAGTTGTAAAACACTTTTTGAAGGATGATTTTACTTTAACACTGTGCTTTTAGTAGACTTTTATAAATTGAAGTTAACAAAAAAGTTGTCTTTGAGTTGGGAGATAAGAGTCTCCCCGTGATGTAACTATCTACTTACGGATTCTAGTAGGTCATAGTACTAATGATATCATAAAAATTAAGTATCAACCCATATAATATATCCCACTGCTGGCCGCGGGTTTCCTCTTCAAATCAGGCGAGAGGGGTATTAGGCCATAGTTCCCTCATGCGCTGGTCAAATGTGGGTTGGTCAAAACTTCACACGCCTTCGAAGATATTCAATCTAATCAGGGATGCAAGTTTCCTCAAGATATTTTCTTTCATCGGTACTAATATACAAAATATTTCATAAGCTTATTTAAATTTCAGGAGACACCAGGACACTTAACAACGACGATGTGAGGTCAATGAACTCATTTGTTCTTGCTACCGGATAGCGTTGATGACGTCATCGCAGAAACGATTTCAACACTGTCTCGGAACATCTACTGAATCAAATGAACATGCAATTATTATATTATATATTGTTTCACGAGTTCGTGGAAATAGATGTACATGTATATTAACAATAATTAGTTAAGATTTAAACGAAAAAGCACACATTTAAATTACAAAAAAGTTTTGAAAGTATTTTACGTTATAATAAACAATTATTTTATTGGGCATTAAAATGCTTTTAAATCCTAAGTTTGCATTTGAGGCTCTACAATTTGTTTCCATAGTATGTAATACAAATTACTTTATTATCGTTTTGTAAAGATGTGATTAATTAATGTTATTTTATGTAAATATGTTTTTTATATTTTGTTACAATTTTTTTCGTTTAATGTTATATACCTAGATACGAGTGAGATAGATAGAACAGCGTGTTGGTAAAGTGCCAGTGCCAGTTGGTAAAGTGGCAAAAGTCATTTGTTCTGATCAACGTTGACAGTTTCATTATTGTGGATTGGATATGAAAATTCTATACATAGAGTCAATAAAAAAATTATTGGATTTTTTATTGAATAGTACGCCAAAAATGTATTTCCAGAGCAAAATAGTACAATGAAAGAGGTCTTATTATAACTAAAACTTATATTAAGGTCTAGTTTTCTCGGCTCTTATTGTGGTAATCCTAAGCATATTCTATTTTCAAATTTATTATACGAGCACAATACATTGACTAGAATTATGTTAGTTTTTACAGAATATTGTAAATGCGTCAGGCTCATTTAAAGTTACCCCACCAGATGGAAGAAACGTATTTTAACAAAGAACAAACGAAAGCGAATATAAAACGATCAATAATGACAAAAGAAACGGATTTTTAAATATTTAAATATTTTTTTATAATTAAACTATTGATGAACAAACGGCGATTGATAGAAAACAATGAATAACAAACGATATATTGTGATTACAACATTTAAAGATCAACAACAAAAAAAAAATATGTACGCTAACTTTTATGAGCATGCATTTTGAATGGAACAATCACTGTGACGTCACTTTTAGCTAATTTCAGTCCCGGTCAAATTGAATTGCTCGTATAGTAATTTATGGCAATGTTTTTTGGAAAATCCATAAGTAATAATTTTGAATAACTCATCAACAGAATGGACAATATTCTATTGATGCGTTAGATACATTAGAGTAAGTTATTATTTAGAGAGGTGTTAACGTTGCTTTTTTGCGACTTGCTCGATCGAAACTTCGGGACTGTTGACGTACTTGAACATAGTCGTTGTAATGTTAAACAAAATAGATATTAATTGCGATCTAGGCTTACGTTATGAACGAGCGAGAGTAGAGGCAAATGGACGTGTGATGTGGAACATTTGTTGGCGCTTGGCAGTAAAAGTTACACCTACTACATGAGAATGTTATTTTTTATTTCGGATCTTTCGTTATAGATTAATGAATTTTATATGAACATAGATGTTTCATACCTCTGGGACGTTCGCGACGACGATATTTTTTTATAAGCAACAAAATTAATATAATTTTTTGTTACATTGGCCGTCCGTAAATATAGACGGAGGTCATATGGCATGTGATATGTTTTCTAGTTTAATTTTCCTTATATTGAAGATTATAAGATTAAAAATTGTAGCATTACCTTGTATACGATGGTCTCGCTCGTGTTTGTTTAATGTTTGTGTTGAAAAATATTTTTTACTCGATCACACAAAATGTAGCCATGTTTACTTGTAAAATAAATAGTAAAATGTTGTTTATGTTTTATTAAATATTCTTACAATAACAACTCCTCCAGATAATCTTCAAATTCCTCTTCGCGTGTTTTTTCCTCGGCTTCGGGTGCAGCTGTAATTTTAAAATAAAACTCATCAATATTTTTAATAGAACTATAGTCTATCTACATCTTTTTTATCATTTTACATGCCCCACGTTTTTGATACTGTATTTACCATTCAAACTTTAAATTCGACCATGGTCATGGAAGTTGTGTTTAACCTGAGTACGACTTATCTTTTTGGGTTTTTGAAGTTCTACTTATCAACAGAAATAGTATATAATAATAATAAATAGTGTAAGGGTGTTATTGCAATATAAATGTGCTTGTAATATGTAAGGAAGGACGACAAATATCTATTACTAGTAGTTAGTACTCAGGTCGAAAATGTAGTTAAGTTAAATTGCACTAAATTAATTGCATTAAGTTGCACTTGTTCTTAAAACCGCAATTGTAAAGTAAGTTAAAAATAAACTTCGACTCTACAGTATAATGCTACAGAGTGAAATATATAAACTTCGACACTACAGTATACTAATACTACAGAATGAAATATATAAACTTCGACACTACAGTATACTAATACTACAGAATGAAATATATAAACTTCGACACTACAGTATACTAATACTACAGAATGAAATATATAAACTTCGACACTACAGTATACTAATACTACAGAATGAAATATATAAACTTCGACACTACAGTATACTAATACTACAGAATGAAATATATAAACTTCGACACTACAGTATACTAATACTACAGAATGAAATATAAAAACTTCGACTCTACAGTATAATGCTACAGAATGAAATATATAAACTTCGGCACTACAGTTTAATGCTATAGAATGAAATATATAAACTTCGGCACTACAGTATAATGCTACAGAATGAAATATATAAACTTCGGCACTACAGTATAATCCTACAGAATGAAATATAAAAACTTCGACACTACAGTATAATGCTACAGAATGAAATATAAAAACTTCGACACGTTACCGTAAAATGCTACAGAATGAAACATTTAAACTTCGACACTAGAGTATATAACGCTACAGAATGAAATATTATATAAACTTCGACACCACAGTATTATGCTACAGAATGAAATATATATATATCCTTATATATATTTTTTCTATCATCAGCTCGTATACGTTTATTAAACTGAAAGCCAGTTGAGTGCCTGTCCGTAGATGGGGCCTAAACAAAATTTGACAGCGGATGTGGCGATGGCTCTGATAAAAGAACTTACCCTTCTTCCATAGCGAGTCAGCACTTTCCTCAACAGTCTGAGTTACTTCACTAGACGTAGAAGGTTGCTCATCGTCGGGAATGGCGGCTTCCTCAACGTCACTTTCATCGCAAACCGGTTTTTCTTTGTGTTTATCTTTGTTCTTTCTGCCACTTTTCTTAAGTCTTTTTACTTCGCGTTTCTTTGATTTGTAATTCAATTTATCTGAACAGTCCGGACATAGGCCTAAAAAATAATGTTTGAACGCAACCATTATGGACAGGTCAACCAAAGGTCTACTTTCGACGAATCCGAGATGACATCCTCATTGCAGAGCAACGGATCGGCAATATTTACGAACATTGATATATGCCAATAAGAATGGTATGAAAAATCTGCCAAATAGTAAAACCAGTTTTTTGCTATTTGGCAGTCTCTTTGTATGCATATTCTGACTATGCCTTCATCCTAGTTTCAAAAATAAGTTAATCATAAAACATGTCTCCAAACTATGACGAATCTGTAGTAGAATGTTGTTTAAGTAGAGCGATGACTGGGGAAGAAAAGAGGTATTGCAGTATTTTTAGAGGCTTTATTTGTGTTGGGTATTTATTTACAACTCAAGTAGATTGTTTAAGTAGACTGATTTAAGATTTTACTCTACTAGTTTACTTAAATAAGCTCACAATTGAATATATGTATTATGTTCCACTCGAAGAAGCATCGACTGAGGTCTTTATAGAACTGAAAATATGCGGGCTAATTTTTTTTTTTTTCGGTTGGATCTATGCTAATGGTCCTAGTGACCGTTATGCGTCATCGGAAATGGGGTGATCCGGTTGGATCATCCTATGACGTTAAAAATTTGGGGGGTTGCCCCCCGCCATGTTCATGGCGTCGGGTTTGTACCTAACTTGGTCAGCTACGGTCGACTGGTTTGGAACGGGTGACGTTAGAAACCTATCGTGAGGGCCGGCCCTCCCCTCCCCCGGTAGCGGGGGAGGCGGGTCAAGCGCGGGACCCGAGCAAGCTGCCGATAGCAGAGTGCTATCGGTGATTACACGGTCTATATTGGTGTCGACTCGTAGCTGATCTGAGCCTATGCTGTCGCGGTTGATCCAGATCAACTGGTCAACGGAGTAATGGGCTAATTATGCTTGTATATAACATAGGTACCTACCAACTACTTGTTTAATTTTATAGAATGTTTTAATCTCCCATATTTGGCGCTTTAAAACTTTACCATTGTAACTATTGAGAAAAAATATTCTTACTTATTCAACACTTGAGACGTATAAGTTGCATAGAATGAAGTGACTTTATTTAAAGTAAGCCCTCGTTCCATAAGCTCGGCGCTGTGGATGTAAACTGCATTATCACGCAAATGGCACGTATTCACTAATTTGTGTTTCATTTAATGCATATTGCAGGCGTTTGTATTAAGTTTCATCATTCTTCAGCCCTTTATCACTGACTCCCATAATAAATATTTTAGTATAAATTAAACTGTAATTTAACAACTTTGCGCGTCAAGACCAGGTAAAAAACATATACCTAACATGAAAATAACCGAGGAAGCAATATCACATAAAATATACATATACCTTCTGATTAATAAAGCTTATAGGTAATGGACATGCGAGTGGAAGGGTATAGAGGAAGAGGAAGACCGAAGAAGAGATGGCTTGACGGGATAAGGAGAGATATGGAGGAGAGTAACTAACAAATATGAGGCCAGAGTGAAGGCACAAGACATATAAAGCCGACCCCAAATTAATGGGAATAATAATGGCTAGGAAGATGATGATGATGATGATTAATAAAGCTTAAGATTACGTTGATAAATTTCTGTGATAAATTTATATTCTTTTAAGGTAATAATTTGAATGAAAAAAAAAACAACGAAAATACTTACGTACATCTAAAGTGGACCGACAAGTAGAGTGGTGAAATATAACATTAGTATAAAAAACAAATATACTATACAAATATAGGGATACAACAATACTTTTGTAAGAATAATCATAAAATATACTTACGTAGTTTAACTAGCGCGTTCTTTTTTTCGTCATCCTCGACGTACGCAAAGTTAACTTCCCATGATTTAAGATCACGATCGATATTGCACTTCTTGGAACCGCATTGGAATTGACCTTTTCCCAATACCACTTCCTTTTCTACACGCCATCTTAATGCTACCTTAAAAAGCGTTAAATATATAACTAATGCTTCCATTTCTCCATTCGAATAAACGTGCTGTTCGATTTTGATTAATATAGAACCTTTTTTTTGGTTATTAGTGTTCTGTGTGGCATATTGGCTAATCCCAAAGTATTGCACGTTATAGGACATCCTACTAATATTATAAACGCAAAAATTTGTAAGTATGGATGGATGTTTGTTACTCTTTCACGTAAAAACTACGTATGGATTTTATTGAAACTTAACAATAATATAGCTTATACATCAGGATATCACATAGGCTATAATTTATCTCCGTATTCCCACGGGAACGGGAGGTACGCGGGTGTAACCACGGGGCGCTGCTAGTGTTATATATAAAGATATGCGTCTGTTACATATTCTATATAATATATGGGTGGGATAATATATTAAATAGGATGATGCAGTATTAAAATTCTAATCATAGCCAAGTTTTGATTTAAAAAAAGAGTAAATCAAAATCAACCCTTACCTGTACCACTGCTGGGCACAGTTCTCCTCCTTAAAATCAGGCGAGAAGGGTAGTGGGCCATAGTTCACTGATGCGCTGGCCCAATGCGTGTTGGTGTATTTCACATACTTTCAAAGACTTAAATCTCATCAGGCATGAAGGTTTTCTCACGATGTTTTCCTTCACCGGTGAGCGAACGATGGTCTCGTGATTGAGGTGCAGTTAGAAATTTAGAAAAACCCATTTCAAGGCACACACGGGGAGTCAGGATCGAACTCGGAACCCTTCGCTTGAGAGGCCGAGCCCAATACCCACTGGACCACCGTCGCTCGTTACGATTCTGTAATTACAATTTGGCGAAAAAGCACTACATAAATTATTAATAGAGCCATGTGTTCAGCTGTGTCGTGATGTTTTTCGTATAAGGAAAAGTGGTACAACGTAAATATTATATTTGTTTAGAGTCTATGTGTCTGCACAGAAGAGATACTAATATCCGTCCGTTTTTGTCTCTAAAAATAGAACACTCAAAACTGCACCGCGTAAATTATGACTAACTAAAAGTTATTTAGTGGTATATGAATACGTTCACATCGTTGCTTTACGGGGACAAGACTTCTGTAGCTGATCTGTGTGGGAAATATGCACGGTGCTATTTTTTTAACTAGTAGTAAACTTTAAAGTTTAAATGAAAAAAAATTACATGTTACATTGAATTGCATAATAACTGGAAGTAGTTGGGTATTTATGCATAGAAACCCACAAAACATACAGATTACCAATTAAAAAAAAATATGGCACGAAATTCGATTACCTTCTAAATACATTTATAACTAGTTATTTTTGATGCTCGAGTCATATAAATTCAGAATCTTTTAATCCCGCTTATTAAATGTGCATCGCTAGTTTCTAAGATGTCTAAAAATCTCTACACTATAAGAATAATACAAACACAACGTGCATATTAATACCTATCCACATTTTAACATTTCCCGTTTTATAAATACGGTTAAGCGAGGAAGGCAGACAGATGTGCGCTACTGTTTCGAAGTGGGTGAATAACGTTCCGCGCTATATTTAGCCTACAAAAAGGCATTGCGGCTATTGTTACTCTCCCTGGTATATCACACAAAGAAAGGTACCGAGGGCAAAAAAGGCAATTGAATCACATAGGGGTCGATCCCCAACGCATCCGTTAAACTTAGGGGAGAATTAAACTAATAAATTATCTCCGATGCTGCCTTCTGTGCGTATAGTTCTATTAATAATAACAACTTACTTTATTCTCTTTGTACCTGCTCAAATCGCATATGCAATATTCTTTAAAAAGTTTATCATAATATTTCTTAGCCAACTGTTTTTCCCATGTATCTGCGACATCGTCCTCTTCCCATAGGAATCTATGGTTTTCTCTAATAACATCAAGGTCTGTTCGATCTTTAGAGGTGTCCCGTTTCAGCAAAGTGGTGGAACCCTTCGCATTCAGACAATAAACGTTAACAAGATACTTATGCAACTCATATGGATTAAGATTACGCAACCTTGCAGACATCGCTAGTGTAACCTAGAACAAGGGAAAACGACCTATTTAGTAGAGATGATAAATAAAACATTTTGCTTGCAACAAACAACTCTTTAATAAAATCGACAATTATTACATTTTCCATAAAACAATTTATAATTAATATTAAACGGATCTTATTCTAATTGTCATGATGAGTTTTATAACAAGGTGCATTTTAGATAAATATTTAATAAAAATTGCGTCAATAAATAGTTTTATTTGTGCATGAGTTAATATCTACTCTGAATATTATTGTCAGTCTTGTAGATTTTTGTGTATTCTTTTACTTGGCTCAATCTAAACCCTAATTCTATGAACAAAACATGCAGGTAAAATTCTAATTATATACAATAAATATATTAACTGTTTGTGTTACTTAAAATCTAAATATTAAAGAGTGTCTATACAATTATAGATTTTAAAACAGCTTAGATAAGAAATTGTCAAGTGGCACATTTGAAATATATAACCTTTGGTATAAATAGCCAATTACAATCTTTGGAATAAATTACAAATATTATATATAAAACAATAATTTAAATTTTAACTTGGTCATATAATAAAGTCTACCACTGTAATTTTGTGATGTTGGTTATGAATACATACATTTCCTATAAATTGAGCTATATATTATTAAACAAGTCTACAGATATAAAAATACTTATAGCTCTTTCTTACTTCACTAATTGTTCGAAATGGCTAC
Organism: Lycaena phlaeas; assembly: GCA_905333005.2. Taxonomy (NCBI): domain Eukaryota; kingdom Metazoa; phylum Arthropoda; class Insecta; order Lepidoptera; family Lycaenidae; genus Lycaena; species Lycaena phlaeas. Next base: position 7,222,018 of record HG995176.1, read on the forward strand.
ATATTATTTTTGAGACCATGCTAGAAATATTGTAAATTGTATCAATAACATATTATAAAGAATACAAAATATATGAAATATTATTGACTATGATCAAATTTGGCATTCCAGTACATTTTTTAAATTATTTCTATGGATTATCTAATATCTAATTTTTTTTGGTATAATTGTCATTACTTATATGTAATATAGAATAGGCACATCAGAAAATATTATTGCTTTGGTTACAATACAGTACAATAAGAATCACTATAAAACTTATCTAAAATTTGGCAAATATACTTTACAACTGGTATAATATACCATGTAAAGATTTACAAAAATATTTACTTAAAGCTCTTATAAGAAGCAGGAACAATAGTTATGTGACAACTTTAGTAGTGTACAAGGCCTCCGTTTCTTAGTAATATTATTATTACTTCTTTATCTAATGCAAACAGTATAGCGCAGCTATCAGAGAATCATTGGACATTTGACCTATATCCAAGTGTTAAAATATTATTTTATCATATCTAAAAAGGCAACTTTGGATCAAGATATGTGTTATTACAGTAAAGCACCTGTTAAAGTATATTTCCATACTAAAAGTAACCCAAACATGCATTACAAGTCAATATAAATAATAAAACTTAATTAAAAGCAGCTACAGCACACTTTGAGTGTAAAATCACTCACACACCATATGACTAAATTATGAACTAGACAGAAAGTATTAAATTTGGTATAAAACAATGCATAATTTTTATAAAATTTACAAATATGACTAAAATTTTTGGCAATCAGAGAAAATATAAATGATCTCTTCAGGAGAAATAGCATTAAAGTATACTTGTATTCTTATTGTATGGTTTAATAGGACTCACACTCCCATTAATAGCAATGCTAAATAAGGATCTATGAAACTGGCATTATCCATGAGTCTTCTCGTGTTTCTTCATATTATCCGACCTGGTGAAAGCCTTATCGCACACACCACAGTAGTATGATTTCTGTTTAGTGTGCACAGTCATGTGGCGGGACAGCTCACTCTTGGTTACAAATTTTTTCTCACATACAGTGCAAGCATGCTTTCTCACATTTAGATGAAATTTCATGTGTATTGATAGTGAGCTTGACTGGGAGAAAGCTTTGTGACAAAGCTCACACACAAAAGGTCGTTCACCAGTATGCTTTCTCAAATGATTCATAAATCCTGTCTTTGTATAATCTTTTTGACAAAGGTGACAGAAGCTGGATTTAGAATCTAACATACCTGGAAAATGACTGTTTATGTGCTTTCTAAGCTCCCAGTAACTAGTAAACTTTTCTGAACACACATGACAAGGGTACTTCTTCTCTTCGGTGGGTTTAACACTACATTGATGTGATGACAGTAATTGTTCACTGGAAAACATTTGGTTACACTGGCTACAAGTATGACTAGCCTCAGTATCTGTAGATAATGTTACCTCTAAATAGTTTTCTATAGACAATACATTCCCATGGGAACTATCAGTATCATCATTGTGAATTTGGGACATTTGACTGTTATCTGTTATATCTTTGGCATCGATTTTGACAAAAAGATCTCTATAATCTAATAAATCTTTTCCTGAATTATTATTATCAGGCTCTACGAGATGAAGAGTAGGCGATTCACTCTGCTCTCGGTCTGGTGACGTCTTTTCATTATCTGAATGTTCGGGTTTAGAGGTGTTATTGTCCGACTCCCAGCCATTTTCCACGATTTCCACATCAGAGTCGGAGTCTTCAGCGCTAGATACAGATTTATTGACTAGGTGGAACCCGATATCATCAAATCGTAACACATTAGGTGGAAGTTTTACCCCCACTATAGTCTGAATCGCCTGCCATGAAAGCTCCTGGGGGTTGTTCTGCATATTATATCGCACTACTCTAACCTACAAACGAGTATTTACGTATTACAAAAGACCAATAATATAATGGGACAAGCAAAAATATATTACAATTGATACATTACCTGTTTTGTGCACGATTTTGTAAATAAAGGAGCAGATGCTGTTTATTTTCTACATCTAAAAATATTATGCTTTACACTGCACTTCACTTCTGAGTCCTGTGGATGCGTCTTTACTCTTTGTCATTGAATTTGAAATTTGGCTAAAGTTGCCAGATTTTCTTTTACATTCTGCATAGTTTTTTTTTATGAATATTGATAGTCTGTTGCGCTTTAGTGCATCCGATGTCGTTTGAAATTGTTGCTAGTAAAAAAAAGTTATATGAGGTCATTGATCACTAATTTTAAATCTTATTTTATTAACCCAAGCTAATAAACTTCAATAACCTATTTTATATACAATACAAGCATAATATCACTCTTAGGTAGATCCCGAAATTGTGTTTTTTAAATCATTAAAATTAGATTAAAAAAACAACAAATATCATGTAAATCAGTCAAAACAATTGTCAAAAATTCTCTATGCAAAAAAGAAGAAGAAGTAGACGCCGGTCAAGTTAAAGCTGCACAGTGTTTTAAGTTTTTGTAAATTCATTTCATAAAGGTTTTTAACACGATTAAACGTTTATATAAAATGAAATAGTACTTAGGTAGTGACTATTTACAAAAACAAACATAACAACCATTTGATAAACTTTTCGAATATATATGTAATTACTAAAAACAACCATGAATTCTTTAGAGTCTTTGGAGAATTATTTGAAATCAAATTCGAACTCGAGAAACTTTGTAAATGCATCACCCGTGCCGAGTGTATGCTTATCTGAACCATGTATGTTAGGCGTTGACGAAGCCGGCAGAGGCCCTGTATTAGGTAATATTTAGAAATTAGTTTTATAAGTAAGCAGGACGGACCGTAAATTAGTGGAACCCTAGGGTCAACCTAGAAAATCTACTTTCTGCAAAGGGAAAATTTAGGATGTTAGTCTCTGGGTGGTTAAAATAGATTGTATGTTTATAATTTTTTTAATTACAAATACATATACCAATTATTTCATATTCATTTCTACTGTTGAATGGAAGGTTAGAAATTCCATACAAAGATTCGCTACTGTAAATTAGATAGATAACAACAGCAAACAAAGTCATATTTTGTTTCAGGACCCATGGTGTATGGTATAGCCTACTGTCCATTGGATAAAAAAGAGATATTGCATTCACTAGGTTGTGCAGATTCAAAGGCATTAACAGAAGAAAAAAGAGACGAAATTCTCCTAAATATGTTTACTCAAGAAGAAGCATTACAAAATTTGGGGTGGGCTGCAGAAGTTATATCTCCAAACTATATTTCTAATTCAATGTATAAGAGGTCTAAGCACTCATTAAACGAGGTTTGTATATTTTATATGAGCTTAGAAGTTGATATTTCAAATCAAACAGCCAAACCTTTATATTTGTAAGAATATAGGTAATTTATTAGCTTTAACCTAGTAGTTATAACATAATATTTAAAGTAAAGTAAAAAAGTATATCACCTGTTACTATTAATAAGGAACAAAAATTATAAAGTCACCATAAAATTTCAGGTGTCGATGAATTCTGCTATTAGTTTAATAAAAATGGCCATAGAGAATGGTGCTAATGTTAAAGAGGTTTATGTTGACACAGTTGGGCCACCAGAAAAATATCAAACAAAATTAAGTGAAATATTTCCTGAAATTAAAATAACGGTAAGAGTGAAATATTTTTCATTAATTTATATTTATAGTAGATTAAGTTGCAGATATCACAAAATTGTAAGAAGTTCATAAGTATGTTTGCAATTTTTTAATATTAATTACTGTTGTGCAAACAATAAGTTCAAAAATTTTGTATATTACATTATAATACATCACAAGAAAGATATTGAATTGCAAAATATAAAATTTGTTCCAAAGCTGACTTTACCGATAATAACTAAAAATATTTTTTTCCAAGGAATATTTTGATGAAGGATTTATATTTTCAAAATTACCTGTTTATCCTTGGAATTATCTAGTTGACAGCTTCTATAGCTAGTAGTAGCACAGTGTAGATAAATTGATATAGTGGTCCAACAAACACGTCTAGATAGAGCAATCGTCCGGGGTGTGCGGGGTGAGAGAGGCGCAGTAAAGAGCCCAAGCTGCCATACACTCGCTTGGGACACGTCAGTCAGGGTTGACGCTTTTTAATTTGATTATTTATCAATCTAAAATCTATAAACTATTAAATCCAAATGACGAAAATATCTTTCAGTTTCGCATTTGTAGCTTTTACAGGGTTCGTAAGTATCAGATATTTATAATAAATATCAAAAATAATTTTTAACAAAAAAAGAAACGACTTCAAACAGTAAACTAAAAACCAAAAAAATAAAATTTACTTTGCACAAAGTAATATGTAATTAATTAATTCTGTAGCCGGTGCCAAGTAAAACAATAACTGTGAATAGATATTATCAATCTTTCTAACAACCTTTGTGATTCAATTATACATATTCAATTTAATATGTTCATGCTATTATAGGAATTTGTCAAAAATACATATTTTTTTTTGCTTTGATATATTTAAAAATATTAAGTGTGCTTAGTAATTTAATATTGTAGTTAGGTTGTTGTAGCATTTACTTGGCCCCGACTTCAAAATTATAAAATAATTAATTATTTATTCATTTTGATTTAACTAAATAAAAATACGTATTACTTTGTGCAAAGTAAATTTATTTTTTGGTTTTTAGTTTACTTTTGAAGTCGTTTCTTTTTTTGTTAAAAATTATTTTATTTTACACTTTTAAGTGATGGGTAGACCGAGAAATAATATAGGTGCAAAGTTCTCATCAATATAAATGAATTAAGTCCAAACACAAAATAGCTATTCCAAAGCGTTAAGGAGTTCTCTGAATTGTCCTTCGTCTTTATCATCAGACCTCTAATGACAGTCAAAACCCATCTAGGTGCAAACTTCTTATCAATGCAAATTAATAAAGCTAAAACACAAGGTAACTGCTGTGAATTGTTGAGGAGTTCCTTCAACTGTCTCTCGGTTCCATCATTACACCAGACCTGCATTATAACCTATATTGTTGCAAAGTTCTAATCAATATAAAGGAATTAAGTCTAAACACAAGATAGCTACTCCAAACTATTAAGGAGTTCCCTGAATTGTCCTTCTTCTTCATCATCAGATCGCTAATGTAATTTATGTAAATAAATAAAACCCCTTTTTTAATACTTATATATCTATTTTTTGTTTTATTCCTAGTACTCTACATACATATACTATGAATACACAAAATGTAGAACAGATTATAATAAAACACATCATTGTGACAACCCTGAAGCAATGACAAATACCTACACAAAAGCGGCATTTCGCGCGACTTCAAAGGCGTTGGACCACTGTATCTATCTACACTGTGGTAGTAGTGTCAAATGTTACATTGATTTCATGACCATCATCATTATCATGGAGTGATTTATCAAGTAGGTGAGGCTCAGCCTCTTGAGAGGGCCCGGTTTGGATCCAGGACCTTCTGCTGTGCTTTAAAATTTCATAAATTCTATGAGCACCTAACGGCAATGGTCTCTTACCTTTGCTCGTTCACTGATGACAGAAAACATTGTGAAGAAACCTGCATGCATGATGTGCTTCAAAGTATTTGAAGGTCTGTGATCTTTACCAAGCCACATTGGACCAGCCCATCAAGTGAAACTCAAAGCCCAACATTCTGCTTGCCTGATTTCTTGAAAGCCAAGCAGTAGGACATGGGGTTGTACTTTATTTTATTTTACTTTACATCATCATCACAATCATGTATTCATCCACTACATCATGGACATCTTTGAAAATTGTAAACATTAATATGCTATGTAGATTTTTGGCTAATAGTACATTAGAAGATATTTTTTTATTGAAGGTAGCTAAAAAGGCTGATTCAATTTATCCTATTGTCTCGGCAGCCAGTATAGTTGCAAAAGTGACACGTGACCACGCCCTAAAAGTCTGGCAGTTCAAAGAAGGATTGGATCTTAAACAAAGTGATTTCGGAAGCGGCTACCCAGGAGGTAATTGTTTTTATTATAACAGTTGCAGTAGCGGTAGTAGTAGGTACATTTCACTACTGTATGTCATAATTTTTCTAAACATCTTGAACCAAAGTCACAAGCATTACGGCGTAAAACAAAATGTAGTAGATTTTTTTATTTCCATATCACCACCAATACTTACTTTTAGGAACAAATATGTTTCCTCCATTGAGGAATATGTTGTATATCTTCTACAGTTAATGTCTTTTTCTTTTTGGTCTTTCTGCTCCAAGAATCCTACTGATTACTTAGTGTATTTTTTTCTTAAGCCCTCAATTCATTAAAGTGTTTAAAATTGGCAAAAACCACAACAGCAACATGTGAATTACATTACGGCAACATTTTGCATGTATCTAGATTTCCTGGGTAGGCTATTAGATCTAAATGTAGGCTGCTCGCTAGCGAGTGTACCTTTGTAATTGAAACACTTGCTAGCGCCTTCAGCCGCTTTTATAAGGTTCTGGATCAAGTAACAGGGACTTCTCACCTAGCCCCAGAGAAAGGCGAGACTGACCACTCAGCAGTCTACGCGACGTCGTGCCATATTGAGCTCAGGTTCCCAACCATAAATAGATGCGAGCATCGAGGCATTGCTGAAGGTGCATTAAGTAGCGCTTCTTACGCATCTCCGTTCATCGCCCGCAGGAGGAGGCCTTGGTAGTCTTCTCTCTCGCCCGCAATAACGATAAACTAGGGTGACCTAATACAAAGAAGTAACTTAATTTTACAGATCCTGTGACAAAAAAATTCTTGAGAGAGCAAATAGATAATGTATTCGGATATCCCTTATTAGTGAGGTTCAGTTGGTCGACTGCTGAACTGCTGCTACAAGAGAAAGCAGCTAAATGCAGCTTTGAAGAAGTAGAGGATCAGAGTAACAAAAAATCTTCTGGAACTAAATCCATAAGTTCATTCTTTTCGCCAAAAAATGAGGAAAAGAAAAGGAAAAGACATAAATTTTTTGAGGAGAGGTTATTGAGTATGGGAAATGCTTTTGACTGAGAAGAAAAAGGATATTATAATTAAAGTAAATATTATTTTGTATACATTAGTTTTATTTCGAAAGTTCTTAAGATATTTTTAATAATTTGTTGTAGAAGAGTAATAATTTGTAAACAATATGGCACCCCCATAGTTGGCAAGGCTCTTTTGCTGATGTTTACACTTTTTATTCTAATATGTATTAAATGTAGAACAGATAGTACATTAGTTTAGTCTTGATTTATTTTTAGTAGTAGAGTAGTAAGTTGTCATGAGATAATAGCATTCAAAAGCATTCAAAAAGGAGGTTAGTTTGACTGTTTATTATAAGTTGGTAACGCGCCTGAATTGACCTAAATCGTAATACTGAATAGTATGTGTAAACATGTGTCCTCCATATATATTGACGTATCTATGGATTTATTGATTTCTAATATTTACGCGTTCTTCACTCATTACAATGAAATTCTTACCTGGTGGTGTGTTTGCGCGTGAGTCGTATCTAAATAAATAGCGTTTAAATTCCTAAAGAGTAGTATGTAGTATGTACCTATTGACTATTTTATGTATATAAATTATCTAGTATATTATATCCGGATAAAGTAGTAATGCGAGCCATAAAAATCAAAGATGGTCAGTAATTTTTCACTGACGTAATATCAATTCAAACAACCAGTGATCTTTGTGTGTACTTTACATCGGCCAATCATGCATTAATGACGATTAGTTCGCCAATCAGAGCGCAGAACCGACGCAGCGTCACATCACAAATTTGGCGGAATTCGTTTTCATACAAAACATACCCAATATTACAGCCGGTTATATTAGGCTTATTGCTTAATGATATAAATCTTATACCTTTAAACGAGCAATTCTTGTGTATATATATAGAATCTGAATCTCGGAAACGGCTCCAACGATTTTCATGAAATTTTGTATACATGGGTTAAAAGTGGCGATAAATCGATCTAGCTAGGATAGATTTTTAAAAAACTTTTTTTTATCCGTGTTTTGGGCAACGATAAAATATGATTAGAATGCGAACATAAATTTCGCTGTCAAATAGTAAGTAATGATAGCTTAGTGGGAAAATTAGGCAGATAAATCCGAACGAGCGTGGTTCGAATCTCCAGTCCGAGATTTTATAGATCATAGATCTTTTTTGTGGAAGAAAAATTTTATCGTATGTAATCACTAAGGGTACCGAGCAAATGCTCGGTCAACCAGGTACTTAAAAATAAAGCGTGCTAAAAATTATCTTGTAAAGAAATTTTCAACCTAGACATAAACACCAACTTTCAATTTTCTCGTACAAGGGTAACGAAATTAATGTATTATAATTATTTATTAAAGACATAAATTTAGATATAAAATTTATAGACATGTTGTTACGTTCATAACTCCGATGCAAACATTCAAATTCTTACAAAAAAATTGTTTCATGCGGAATTTGAACACGCGACCCTACGAATATAAGGCAAGCTACTCACCACACTAACAAGACCTTATACAAAATAAAACCTCTACTTATATATAATTCAAATTAATACATACAGCATACTGGGCCATGTTAAAACTCACAACGAGGATTAGCTGAGTGAAAATGCATTGTAAGTAGAAAACGGACATCGAATAATGCAGTTTATGTCCTTCCTTTCTGTTCCAATGTAGGCCGGGCGCATACTTGGCTAATTCCCAATAAAATTTTTTACGCAGTGACAAATTTGTCTGCATTTACATAACGCTGTGTAGGATTTAGTATCGAATTCGTTTAAGTAGATTGATTTGTACTTTTTTTTAACTAAATTGATTAAGAGACCGATGGAATGTGTCGTAATAGGGTGTAAGCCCTGCTTTGAAACTTTGAAACAAAAAATATTATAGAAAGATTGGATACATACTTTCAACTTTGATCTTTTAAGTTAAAACGGGTAAAATAGGTTTTAGTTTTTGTAGTTTATCTCCAAGTGAACTGTAATAAGTACCGGAGATAAAGTTACTTTTATTTAATTAATGATTGTTAAAGTAAAACTAGAATTAGGCAGACAAAGTGTTGGTCGCTCATTAATTAAACTGTATCCCTAGACAAGTGGCAAACGCTCGATTCTATTCTTTTGCGTTTACTCGCTAACTCCATAGGGTTGCTGCAAAATTTTTGAAGAGCGTTTATTAAGACACAAAGTAAATGGTTTTGTTTGAAAAAACGTCTTAAAACTTATGCAATTCGCCCCCCCTAGAAGAGTGGCATAAACTCTAAACGAATATAATAGAAAATAATACTTATTGTATGGGAATTACACTAGCTTACAACATTAAAAAAATTGGAGACTTTAAAAATATTATAATAATAATTTTCGTTTTAAACGAAATACAGAGGCTGTTAAACGTTTTTACAAACTAAAGCATATTCATTATGTGTCTTAATAAACGTTCTTCAAAAATTTTGCAGCAACCCTATGGAGTTAGCGAGTAAACGCAAAGGAATAGGATCGAGCGTTTGCCACTTGTCTAGAGGGGCAGATGGGAAGACGATCTCTGTGAGCGGCCGGTCCGTGTTGGATGAGAGTGGCGAGGGATCGGCCGTCTTAGCGTTCATTTAGGACGGCCTATGTTCAGCAGTGGACGGATAAAGGCTGATGATGATGTTGATGAAAACAAATCTCAACTTTTTATTTAACACTTTACCTACGCCTACAAATATGTGGTAACTTACCTACATAAAGTAATTATCATCCTTAATAAATCATGGCCTTGTAGGCTCGCCGCAAACGAGCTATCGAACACAGCCACTGGTGGCTTGTGATAGCGACTTAACACATTTTTTTCACATATTTTGTATAGACCCGTCGCATACGCGTAGCTGGTGGCGGCCCCTAGCATTGAAATATATTATGAAAAAGTTTGATATGTCGCTGTCGCTGGCCATCAGTGGCTGTGGTTGCTGTCCCGTTTGCGCCGAGCCTAACGTAGAATAAGTAATAAAGTTGTTTTCGCATTCGTTATTTTATCATTATTGATACCAGAGGATCTCATTCAAAGATACATTTCGTAAGCCCATTTCTTATAATAGACCGTATAAAATGATTTACGAGATGAAATCATATCTCAAATTGTATCATAAAAAAATCATACAAAGTAGGACTATTTAGCTTTCACATGGACGATTAAGGATTCGTGTATGCGATAAAAGGCAGTAAGTCATAGTTGTTTGATCCAACACGGTAAGTCAATGGGCGGGCGCTCGGCTCGGGGCCCTATTAGCATGCACGGGACAACCTACCACCTACTTACCATGAGCGAAGCGGTACACTCGGGGTCACTCGGAGAATTTAATTGTGTTCCATTATCATATTTAGGTTCTTTTACGGTAAGTCAAAAGTGAAAACTGTATGGCATCCATCGTTGTTTGTCATTCGTCAGTCGCGATCGATGGAGACAACTTCTTCGTTCCGGTAGTTTGAGGATAACGCAAAAAATGGCGCTCATTCGAAAATGCATAGTCATTTTGAGTCTATTGATGTGTGTTACCGCGATCGTCGGCCCAACTACGAATAGTACGAAGACTGTTATCGTTACGAAAGCAGATACGTACCTAGATGCGTATTCTAAGTCTCGCGTCGAAGCTGAAAAGGCGAAGCAAAGTGTTGTTATAATAACGGCGAAAGATGGAGAGAAGAGGATTTCGAATCGCGACGACAGTTACCACTCAGGCTATGACTATTCACCTTCGTACCCCAGCAGTGATAGTTTCAGTTCATCGGGTCCATCGAGCTACTTGCCACCGACTCACAGCCCACCCGTGAAATTTGAGCCAGAAATCACTTACAATGCTCCAACGAACACTTACGGCCCTCCTTCTCCGAGTTACGGCCCACCCGCACATAGCTATGGACCCCCTTCACAGTCATACGGACCCCCTTCCGGATCTTATGGACCCCCTTCAGGTTCGTACGGACCTCCCACTTCATATGGCCCTCCTGCTCCAGTTTATGGACCCCCAATAAAACCTCTCGCGCCTGTGTACGGTCCTCCCTCTTATAAACCATCTTATGGCGTCCCTTACACCGCACCGAGCTTTATAGGAGGGTTCTTAGACAAGCTATCTTTCAAATTAGATATCTTGACAGTCGCAAAGTTGATGCTTAAGTTTTTGATATTCAAGAAAATTGTGACAATGCTCGCGGTTGTGTGTATGTTGCTAGTTATACCCAAACTGATTTCATTCAAAAAGGACGACAGTGCGCCGCCCAACGACGAGGAAGATCGCAAGTTTGGCTCCAGGAAAAGTAAGAATATTTCATTAGTGTATCATCCAGAAGAGTCTTTACAATATATCTTATCACATCGTTATCAAACGCTTATCTCATAGACCTTGTCGCAAGTAATTGTAATTACATACTTGAAATCAATGTATGTAAGTATGTTACAACATTACTTGTATTTTTTTAAAGACTCACAAATTAGGTCTTACTATGAAATGACATGACTAAATATTTAATTGTATGGAACAGTTGTTTTGAAACAAATTATAAAATTCAAAAGCAAATAAAGGTAGAAAATGCATATTTTCTGTTTCTCAAACTATCTTAAAAAGTTCATTTATGCGTGGTAAAAAAAAAGCAATATTAAAGCTCGGAGCATGTGGAATGTGTGGCGATCAAAATACCTAATTCTAATACTTTATTAATATAATCTCCCCCTATCTCGTTGTTTTTCTTGTGGAAAATGCTGAGTAAATAGTGACTTGCGATACTTGAAATATATGGGTATTTAAATAAAATGTTTCTAACATCTTACCCTAGACATTTCCACAAATAGCAACAAAGGGAAAAAAAGGTGTTTGGGTTGATAAAAGTTGACCAAAACAGCATTCTGTCGTTGACTATTTTCTCTACTTGAAACATGACTAGGTAATTGTATTTTATATAGACTTCTACTTCCTATGATAAGAATATGAAAAATAGGGCCAAGGGTCACGGATGGAAGCTAAAGGTTTAATGGTACATGATATCCTTTCCTTTTAAAGCTATAGCTTCAATAGTAATATTATATTATTGTCTGTATGTTATACTTATAATTTGAATTCTTATTTTTTTGCCCTCGAAGTTATCGCATACATAGTTTACAGAATCGTAAATGGATTTTGTTTCTTTAGGCTTTTTATTTGGGATTATATTTTACATCTTATGATTTAAAAGAAATCAATAAAATTAACGACACTAGGTATACATAATTAAGATAGAAGGTTTTAAATTCACATGTTTTTCTTCTCTATTTAAAATCATTGTATACTTAAGATCATCATCATAGGCCTTCCTCAATGAACGTCAAGACGACCGATCCCTTGCCATTTGCACCCAACACGGACCGACTTCTGCACGGAGATCGTCTTCCCACCTGGTCAATGGCCGACCAACACTGCGTCTACCTCCACTCTTGAACCCTTATGGATCACTGGCCATTTATACATTTTTTATTTTTTTATTTTACGACTCAATATTTCGCCATTGTTTACGAGTGAACATAGTTTTGATTACTTACTTCTATACTAGCTGCTACCCGCAGCTTCGCCCGCGTGAACTTAGATTTACGGATTTATCACGTCTGATGATAATTATTTTCTATTTTAATAATTACTAAGTTTTTGTATTAAAATAGATATAATATGTTATCTTGAAAATAAAGACTTATATCCCTTCGAAGACTTTCTGTAGGCATGTTAAGGATACTATTATTATAATATTATTCCACCATAATATGTTGATCATATTACCAGACTACCAGAGTTAATACACTACAGGCTTATTATGTACATAAATAATAATATTTTTTCCCGACACCTTCAACAATTATTGTTATATCTTAGCCAATGTATATAAAAACTTAATAAATTATATACATAAACCTTCCTCTTGAATTGCCCTATCCATTAAAAAAAACCGCATCAAAATCCGTTGCGTAGTTTTAAAGATTTAAGCGTACAAAGGGATATAGGGATAGAAAAAGCGACTTTGTTTTATAATATGTAGTGATTAACACGTAAAAAAGGTAGTTTCATTTCAAACCTTACTCTATTCTTACTATAATTCCACATGAATGAATTAATCTTACTGAACACCATACATCAATAAAGCATAACATTTCAGTGGTGGAGCTGACATCGGCTCAACAGCTGCTGCAGCGAGCGATGCGTGTGTACGGCCAGCAGCAACGAGATTGTGGTGTGTCGTGCCGTGTGCGCAGAGTCCTCGACGACATATACGACTTCCAACCTTATGTCAGGTGAATATAATAATATCTATGGACGCTTTTACACCACGTCAATCTGGTCCCGTGCTAAGTTTCCGAAGAACTTGTGTTACGGGTACCGGACAACGGATATACATATATTTAATACTTTTTATATTAATACACATATTTAAGATTTTTATTATATAATACACAAATTTATACACATCCATGATCCAGGAACACAGACATTTTTTTGTTCCCTGGCGAGATTCGAACCCGCTACCTCCGGCTTGAGCGCCACTACTGAGCCACAGAGGTCGTCAATATATATGTTAATATGTATGTTATTCTAGAACAATCGTGTTTGGAGAGCGTTGTTCAAACAACGGAATCATACATAAACACTGCAGATTGCAGATTGAGCAATAAGCAAACTGCAATTTTCTTAGACTGTTTTGTTTATAGTTATACTATTAATAGTGATGTAAATGGCCTTTGCGCAGTAGCCGGATCAAGTCTCATTTAGACTTGTTGGTATTATAGCAGCGGCGTAAGCGACACTGAGTTGAATATAAGTTAATGTAAAAATAATATAAAAAATGAAAATGTAGACAATAGACAGTATTTCATGCAATAAAAGTACTTAATCTGGCAGTGTACCTGACGGTTTGGTCGCCTAGATGTGAGTAGATGCGGCGATTGGTAGACTCCCACCCCCATGAGTAGCTAATTCTATTCTGTAGTAAATAAATAATTGTTAATGATAAGGCTCAACTAGAAAAAACTTATTAAACAATACTGTATTTCTAAGCTGTGGGTTTTAGTAAAAGTAAAGAAAAGTGTTCTAGTAAAGACAATCTTAAAATGCCGCCATGGCGTTCATTGATAGAGGCATATGCAGTGGAAAAGCCTGATAATAAATGATATAAGACAATCTTACGAAATCAAAATTGCTAATGTGAAAATAAAATATTGACATCATCATGATCAAATCATGCCACATCTTCTTCTTCGTCGTTCCCTCACTGCTGAGGATCGTGACCACATATGAATTTCCACTGGACACGGTCTTGAGCCAAGTGAACTGCTCGGTACAAATTGCCCCCACTTTGGTCTTAACGGCATCGGCCCATCTCATTGGTGTTCTTCCTCTTGCTCGTCTTCCTTCTATCTGTCCCATATTGCCACATATTGAGGTGGTATTGAGAGATTTCGTTAGTTATAATATTGTTATATATAAATAATACAGAAAAACTGTCCTGTTTGTATGACCAATGTATTTTGTTTCAGAGATTCGCAGCCTGGGGACTCGTAAGCGGCTGTTAGAGGCGTGGAGCGTGCCATTATTCTAGTTGTAGGTACCAGAGTCATTCGGTGTATTTATTGTATTTATTAAATTATTTACTATAGGTCTATTAAAGTTATACTGTAGAGATGTATTTTAATCATCCCAACACCATTATTGATGACGTAATATCCTGCATTTAGACGCCTAGAGTGGCTGGGGGTTTCTTTGGCAGATAGGATTCGAAACGAAGACCTCCGGCAGAGAACTAAAGTAATCAATATCACGCGAAGAATAAGCACGTTGAAGTGGCAATGGGTTGGTCACGCACTTAGAAGAATGGCCGATGGGCCATTAAGGTTCAAGAGTGGAGGCCCCGTTTAGGTAGACGAATTGTAGGTCGGCCATTAACCAAATGGGAATCGGCCTTGGATGCAAGTAGAGAGAGATTGGTCGTCTTGGCGTTCATTGAGGGAGGCCTATGTTCAGCAGGGGACGGATAAAGGCTGATGATGATGATGATGAGATACCCAGAAACGGGACAAATTCTAGACTTGAGTAACACATGTGTTTTATTAGCGTAGTGAACATGTGTTATAGAATCAGCGATTGCGACACGGAAACGAATAGCTACGAAGCATGTTCACAGTTCCTATAACGCTAAACTGTTATAGGAACAGTGCTCGGTTAGATGAGATGATTTCCGTGCAAATTCCCATTAGCAGTATCCGCCGCATATTGAGAAATTGCTATAACGGACTTTACAGCAACCACGGTCACAGGATGTCTTCCCGTACAAATCGTGATAAGAGTCGGGCATGTAAAAAACTAAAAAACTCGCGATAAAATCCGCAAAAGTTGTTTCAATGTTACAGCGAAACTGAATAGAACTAATCAAAAATTTAACGAAACTCTTGACTTCCTGGAATTATTGGAATGTTTTCATAAACATTATAGTTTATTCATTATAATGAAATAATTTTTACGGATTTTATTGCGGTTTAGTAAGTTTTTTAAATGCCTGACGTTTCGGATACTTTACAGCAATCATGGTCACGGAAGGAGTCTCTCCGAAAGACCGAGACTCCGAAAGGAGATCCGAAAAGTCAGGCATGTAAAAAACTTAATAAACCGCCATAAATTCCGTAAAAGTTTTTTCGTCATAATGACTGAAATTCGTATAAACATAAGAAAATAATATAGTTTATTTGTAACATGTGGTTTTATAGATTGGATGGTCATTGGAGGCTTTTTATAATCTAATAGTGTACATAGTTTACGCAACTGGCCATGAACGTATTATATACAATAGTTTAGCAATTTAGCGATTACTGAACAATGTCTGCGCAACCGTGAAACAATATCCTATCGTAGTCCTTTACAATTACCGAGTTTCACTTCATATTTTATACACTAAATACACAAACTGCCGAATTCTCAGACTATGATAATTATAAATGAAACTTTGCTGAAGAGATTATTATCAGTTTCATCGTTTATTGTGAGAGTCAAGTACTACAAAAGAGGCAAGTATTAAAAAAGGATTTTCTTATAATATATGTTAGTAATTAATTAAAAAAAGATGATGATTAAATTCTAAGTGTGGTGTTTCTTTCAACAAAAATCCAATTTCAATTAGCCGAAAGTTGATCGGGTTGGCTGCCGTTGCAAATGGTATACATCACGTGTGCAAATGAAAAAGAAAATGTAAAAGTTTTAGTTGCAGTGTTTTGGTGAAATTTGACTTTCTCCTTATCAACTTTGGGATCAGCGACCGTCTGTTAAACAATTCTACGCACGTTACCGTTTGACTCCGCATTGAATGTCAATGAAGGCTTCGATAGATTGACATTTGCCTTGGACAATTAGTACATTTTCTATTAGCTTAAATCGCTATACGTGGCTTTCATTAATGCGAGGTCTAGATTTTATTCTGCGTGACTTGTATAATCAATTGTTCTTGTGGAAGTTGGAACGGATGCTATATGATATTAGTTAACACTTAATAGTAAAACTTGATTGTACTAATTAGAACGTTTAATGAGATAAGAGTTTTTTTTAATTTAATAATGTTATTGATACTAATATATTTGATGCTTTGATACATTTGACGCTTTGATGTATAGGTACCTGAAGAGTTTGTTGCTTTAACGCGTAAATTTCAGAAAATACCAGTTGGGGTCAAAATATATTTTTCATTTGATAGAATAGTTATTTGTGTTTTGATGAGACGAGATCAAGACGATCTTAAAATTATTGACTTTATTTTAAATTGCCAAGTTATTCCGTTGTATTGATTGAAAAGTTATCTCCATAGGTAGTTCCTAAGACCTAAAGTATCAAACATTCGAAGGAAATAAAAAGAGAGGAGTTTTTTCAAATCGAAGTTGAGTGGATTTTACATCGAAGTTAATCAAGTTTATTATTATGTATAAGTACAAAGTATAGATATTTTATTTTTACTTCATTTTCTCCTCCAATTCTACGCAAGTATATTCTGAAGATTAAGGTAAGACTAGATACTAGTAATTTGCCGGCGCAGCGTTAAGACAAGCGATACTAGCCCGTCTAGTTTTTATACAAAATTAGCGGCACGAGTAGACGTTGTCCAGCCACAAAATGCCTTCTATTTTCTGATCCAAGTACACATTTACAAAACTTTACAAAAGTGATGTATTCAATATCAAAATATATTTGTACACATTATTAATACCAATAACAAAGATTTATTTAGTGTAGTAATTCCTAGAAGTGTTTTAAGAGAATCTTTAATTGGTCAGAATTATCCTTCTTTCAATTGAGAGCCGTCTAAACGCCCGTAACATGTACCCCTGCTTAAATTGAGCCAATTTAAGCAATTGACCAGAGAGTACGAACGCTGAAATATATAAAATGGACATATATCTAAACCTCTACAATCAGGAAGTTCAGTAAAGGAAAGATGAAATCTCTCTTGAATTTTTTTAGGTTAAATGACTGGGACACGCACATGTCAGCTGTTCAAATTCTGAGTGTGGTTTGTCTCAGTGAGCCCCTTATACATACTGAATTCTGATTAGTTTAAAGACTTCCTTACATACTTTGAAATTGAGATCCCTATAGGCTGTAGTCCTGGAGTAACAGATAGTCCCGGTATAGTCGGCCATTAACCAGGTGGAAAGTTGATGCGGTGGCCGGTCCTTGTTAGATACGAGAGGCTATGTCCAGCAATCGACGGATAGAGGCGAATGATGAAAGCACATATACATATAAAGCTTTAGTTTGCTCGCTCATAAATATTCGAGAAAAAAAGTAAGAGAAAAAAAGGCCGTTAAAAGTAGATAATAAATTACTATTAAGGAGTACCTACTGGTTATAATATGAAAGTGATGTGACCAACGTGATAATTTGAGGACCTTAAATCTTCACCAATTTTATATGGGTAAAACATTTACAGCCATTTTTGGTCGCAGGACACCCCAGTGACCAGCCGGTTCCCTGGTTCCGAAGGGGTTAAACGTACTTTCTTCTAGTATGGGGGAATTCCAACAACCTAAAACACCCCCTTCGACGTAAATTATCACAGGGTTAGGTACCAAACCTTATCTCTAGTCCCGTTAGACGGGAGGCAGAAAGTGTTCATAATGCCTCTTTCGCACTCCCGTTCCATGTGGATCGAGCGGGACGGATGTGTCGTTGTCCTCTCTGTCCTGCTACGTGGCCTCCTTTCAGCGAGATTACGAATTTGCAGACAGCTGCAAGCTGCAAGGCTTCATCACTCGAGCAACGAGCATGCATCGCACCACATTCGAGAGCGAGAAGTCCAAACTCCAAGCACTGTCTCTAGGGTGTGCTGGGCCGAGTGTGAATATCACTAATATTACTAAAAGTATTTAGTAATATTAATGATATTCACACAAAGCCTGTTAGTAAACAGGACGAATCTGGGGGCCTAGCCAAAATGCCATTAAGAAAGCGTTAGCGAAGTTCGAAATGATAAAATGTATAGGATGGACCACATGATTAAGGGCGGCCTTATGTCAATCTCATACATTTTATCATTTTCAAACTTCGCTAACGCTTTCTTAATGGCATTTTGGCTAGGCCCCCTGGGGCCACTCCCTGTAGTAACTACTAAACTAGAAGCTGTCAAATCAAAGTCACCGAAATCATGTCGTCACTAGACTACTGTTGGCTGTAGCTTCGCTTTCGTTTACATTTATGAACACTTGAATAAATATATAAACACCCGTATCTGGATTTATGATTTTTTTTAAAATAATCAATGATACTCAGACTTAATGTAGCTTTCTATTAGTGAAAGGATTTATAAAATCAGTCTAGAAATTTTTGAGCTAAAGCCTTCACACAATGTATCTACTAAAGATAGTAGATACATTGTGTGAAGGTAAGGTGTAATAACTACAGTTACATGACAAAATATCATTCAAAACTCTCCACAGCTGTTACCGAGTATATTCTGGGATACACCTAATCAATAACCATGGCATATTTTGGTATTATATTTTGAGACTCTCTTGACCTAAATGAAATTATACCTAAATAGACTCATGTAAAACATTTTCCTTGTTACCGTTTTGTATATTATGAACACCTATTTAGTTCATAACATCCACAACAAAATTCAAAAATAGTGCTAACCATTTTAGCATAATCGAAAAAAAGCGGAGAGTATTAAGTTGGATTTTTTTTCGGATTTCGATTATTCCAAGTAACCAATATTTTTATAAATTTTACTCCTGACTAATAAAGGTGGATGTAGTGTGTAAGCTCCTTTATATATAAGTAATATCATATTGTATGTAGAGTAAGCAAGTGTGTAGTTTTACCGTTCTTTTACGTTTTTAGCTACAGTCTGTATCAGACATTAATAAAGTATGGATACCACATAACTTTTTAATTGACCATTCCAACCAACACCACATGGCAACCCTGCCAGCCAACACCACATGGCGACCCTGCCAACCAACACCACATGATCATACTTGCGATATTGAGGTCCTTAGGGTACCTACTGCGTAGTCAGTAGCTAAATGCACGAGCGCCACACACGACAATGAACTTGGCGGAAGCCATTGTCACGCCCGGCGCCCGCAGCACTGGCGGCCCTTGGCGATAACGTTATAATGGGACACACGCCACTTCTATTGCGGTTCGGAAATAGCACAATGGTGAAAGATACTAGTTGTTAGCTGGTGTGTACGTGTGACGCAGTGAACCATTTATAAAGATTAATCGTGTCACCATTACGATTAGAGACGCATGTTTTATTTATCGAAATTAAATATTTAAATGAAATTCGTACAAAAAGAAGATGCATTATTTTTTTCCTTTTTTTGGTTGTTGAATCAAAGGATGATTTTGTTTAATAGTAGGTACTCTAATTATTATAACCACATATATCATTTCTATGATTATAATAATACAGATTTCCAAGGAAATTAAGAAGTGTCGATATTCGAAATCATCAACATAGCAGAAACCTTATAAGGTCTGACCTTGTATTGACTGACGATACTTTTTGCTTTTGCAATTAACAAAAATATAGCAGATTATTTTCTTAGCTGAAAATTAGGCCGCTTTTAAAAAGAATCTAATCTTTTTTATGGCACAAACGACAAACAGTCGAAGCTTTTTGGCGATTATCGACGTCCATATACATCCACACAACAAAGCCTATGCAGAGTTCTCCCCTTTGCTATCCATCAAAAGGCCATCAACAACTATTCACAAGTCCCACGAAACTCAACAGTCAAACTATCAGCTTACGTCAGTTTCATGTGAGCCAGAAGTACCAGGGCGGTCGTGCTGGCTCAATTTGGCTGCAAAGCAACGTATTACATTATCACTTTTTTAATTTTAATAATATCCGAAAGAGAGGTCTTTCGCAATAAGATAATTCTAAAGGAATTGTTTGAACATTCCAGGTTGAGTACGTGTAAAACACGTGCCATGTATCAGTCTCGAGAAGATTTGTGACTATAATAGATGTTCATGGATGAAAATGACTGTTAAAATAGAGTCATAAGTCCACTTGCTTTAGTATAATACTTAATAATAATATCTATGGACGCTTTTACACCACGTCAATCTAGTCCCGTGGTAAGTTCTGGAAGAGACTTGTGTTACGGGTACCAGACAATAGAAATACATAATTATATTTGATGATGATGACCCAGGAACACAGAAGCTTTTTTGTTCCCTGGCGAGATTCGAACCCGCTACCTCCGGCTTGAGCGCCAACGCGCTACCGAGGTCTTCAATAGTATCTCTATCAATATATTCAAATACAGTCTAGAATTTATAAATTTCTTTCTCATTTTCGAGAGTTGGGCTTTGAGGGCTAGTTGTTTAAATGTTTTAATTTTACATTCAAATTACACAATACCAACAATTTCTTTACCAAAACAAAACGTTTTCGGAAATCAGTAATTTATTCTCCGCGTGTAAGGTCGTTACTCCGGTCTTCACTTTCATTGTTACGAGATATTATGGCTAGATCGTAAAAACTGTGGTACCATTTCACATGATGCTCTAGTTGGCTCATTGTGGTGAATTGAAATGGGCTGGTCCGTGGATGAGTCAAGTGCAGGAGCGTTCGCCTGGAACGTCGGCTCACTGTGGAATCTGCACGTGGACTCTCTGCACGTGTGAGGGGTACCGTGGAGCGAAACCGTCTAGTGAACCCATGTGAACCTGTCCCTCAGTGAAGTGTAGTGATGGACTGTGGATGTAAACAATGGAATTGTGTATTTTTTTGTTGACAGTAAGTATTTTCTTTTTGTTTTTTTTTTTAATTTTTTTTTTCAATAAACAAAGACACTTACTTACATTTTTTATCAATTATAACAGTATGCTAGTATATATAATAGTTTTAGTGCGCTTATCTTGAAATAAGTGAAAATCCTAATTATATTAGATTTTCTAATCGTATTACCATATCATTATAATTTAATTTTTATATGTACTTTTAGTGACTGTATATTTTAATATGAGAGTGTAACAGCCACAGAGAAGCTGCATTTTTATTGTTATCATACTGTAAAGTTTATTGACATTGTCTATAAATAAATATAATAATTTAAGTCATTGGGCTGCAGACAAAATCTTTGCCAAATAGTCTATTTGCTAGCTAAAAATATTTTGTAAGTACACCAGTCTGTACTCTGTACAATGACACTTAATTAGTAATCTGCTTCTCTTAAATTAGTTGACCTGTGGGATTTTTGCTACACTTCAGAAAGCTTTGGGTGATCACTTAAAGACGTTTTAAATATGAAAAGTAATGTATCAACCCATATAATATGTCCCACTACTGGGCACGGGTCTCCTCGAAATCAGGCGAGGAGGGTAATGGACCATAGTTCACCGATGCGCTGGCATAATGCGGCTTGGTGTACTTCATGTACACCTTTAAAGCTTTCAATCAAATCAAAAATAGAAACAAAACACGGATCTAAACGAAATATCGGAGAATCTATTACCTTATTCAGAACATCCTGGCATTATTTTGTGGGATGGATGTGTATTTAGTTCTATCCTATAGATAAATAGCTATCATCATCATCAGCCTTTATCCGTCCACTGCTGAGCATAGGCCTCCCTCAATGAACGTCAAGACGACCGATAAATAACTATATTGTGTTATAAATCTGGAATAATCGATTCGCCTTGTTTAGTTTAAGCTTCTGCATGTTAGTATTATAGTTTTACGTCACTTCCATACGTAAAGTTCAACAATGTCATACAATGTAACTGAAATTGGCATTATCTAAGCTTTGGTTATGTAAAATACTTATAATAGGCAATAAGAAAAGTCGTTTTAAAAATTTAATGGAATTAATGAGACCATTTGAACAGATTAAGCGTCGTCTCACAAAGAATGAGAGGTGCTTGGAAGAATTGTTTTGAATAGACTTTCAAAATACATTAGACCTACATGTGCAATTGAGCGGCTCCTAAGCCTTATGTAACAGTACATAATGCGATAAGAGGAGGGCTCGGTTCGCAGTGTATTTGGTACTCTTATTGTGTTGTTGGACTAACAGAGTAGTCTAATAAATGTGAGATTTTATGCTGACTAGAATACATGTTACTGTTAAGTTTATTTCAAATACTAACATGTGAAATACATATTTTAATTTTAAAAAAGGGTCCTTCTAAGGACGCCTGATAGAAGCGAAACTTTAAAGTACCCTAAATACACAAACGAATCGTTTGGACGAACAGGTGGACGTTAAAAAAAACGCGCGCACGCGTCAAGCGCTTATTGTTATTGTCGAGAATCGAGCGGCCCGAACGTCCGTATAAAAGCTTCGCATCGATGGTTTTTACACGGTTTTTACTGCTTCTGTTCAGAACCGGGTACCCTTCATGATATTCACGGATTTCGCAGAGCTTGATATTTTGCCAATGTTTATTCACCAATGCCTTGTTTATAAGACAAGTAGTGAAAAATGTGCTATCCAATTTTAAACTGGATGAAATATTTAAGGTATGTGATAATAAAGCATGTAGTCTAAAATATTTTATCAAAGAACCTAATCAGTTGAATTATAGAGGGCAAAAATGAGTGTTAAAGTCCTCACACAGACGCATTTCATACTCAAACTCTTACGCAACTTCAAACGCACTTATTACGCCTGGGAGTGTTCTGAGAGGTTGTCCCATATTCATATCCGACAGGGCCGTGCGTGTAAGGAGCAAATTTTCTGTGCTGTCGTTCACGAGTCCGCAGGACGGATACAACATCGCCGCCTCCTAATTAACAGCGGCATTGATGCCCTCAATGAACGCCAAGGCGACCGATTTCTTGCTACTCGACTCCAACACGGACCTGCCACTGCACGGAGGTCGTCTTCCCATCCGGTTAATGGCCGACCAAAACTTCTGAACTCTTGAATCTTAATGGCCCATCGGCCATCCGTTCTTCTGAGTGCGTGACCAGCCCATTCCCACTTCAACGTGCTTATTTTTCGCGTGATATCGGTAGCTTTAGTTCTCTGGCGGAGGACTATGTACATACATACTTTGATATATTTCTGTTATTCCAAAAGATGGTCATATTATTGGCAACCAAATGAAATTAAGGTGTCCCGTATCTGTCCCGGATAGCTGTTGTGTAATAAACTAAACAAAAAAGTCAAAGAAAGCCTTACATGAACACTTAAAATGTTTTAATTTTGATGGGTTTGGTGCGTACCTACTAGTATCGCAAAATAATCCAAACACCTAAACGGAATCTAAAAATTATATTATTGAGTCATTCCCATCTCTGCATATCATATCTCTGCATGGAACTTAAGGCTAAATCGTTTATTTTGATAATACCGAGTAAAACTTACATCATTAGCTAATTAATTTTAAAATCCACTACTTATCTAAATAGGTACAACATTCGTATTTATACCTTTCAGTCTGTCATACCGTTTTGAATAAAAGTAAAAGTTTTGAAAAAAAAGAGAACAGACAAAAAGGCGTCAGAAAAAAATCCCCTGGGCAGTGCACATCTAGTGCTGACTGCTGAGCCGACGTTGCAATGTTCATAGGTCATTAACTGCTTCCTGTCAGGTGGCTTGTTAGTTACGCGTAGAAAATTGTTATACCTCGCTTTTCAAAATACTCAAGATTCCAATATAGAACATTTTTATTTAAAAAGCAGCACACGCTCCATGCTCTACTTGGCTCCAGCTTTGGCCTCATTAAGATATTTTTGGATTTTTGCAATTATTTTCTAAGAAAAGGGATTTCTAGTGATTTTGTGATGTGAGCGCTGGTTTTTATTAAACCTTGGCGTTTGTGTCTGACGTATTTTAGTTAGTTTCTCAGTTCCCAATCATTTATCTACTCTCAAAGATATCGCTATCTATCTTATCTATAGTTGGCCGTTCATAACAAAAATATTCTCGAGCGGAATGTTATAAGGTGGTTACACATACGTAGTGGTTCGTCAAAACAAATACAGCTGCCTACGTTGAGATGACGTCTTCTCTGAACGATTTGTAGAAGAAATATTACAACGGAAGCATAGAGCGGTTTTATTTTAAGAGTACAAGAGGAGTATGAGAATCCAAACGTGGTTAATACCTGAGAAGCTATATAATGTGGTAAGCGGCCGATTTAACATGTATTAAAAATTCTATTTATCTGGAAATGTTTGCTAAATTGATTTAATGAATCCGGATTTGAGGATAGTAAAATAAAAACCATGAATTTGCAAGACATTGATAGTACCTACTGCAAATAAAGTAGCGCCAATCTGTTTAAAGTGAAAACTTTCAAGTCATAAGTTGGGTAACCTAGTAATTGCAATTAGCATGTAAGCAAACTTTGTTATAAAATAAAACATTTTTCATTTTCATTTTCATTCATAAGTTGGGGTAAATCTTACATGTTCGAGTCACCGACATAG
The DNA here is from genome assembly GCA_905333005.2 of Lycaena phlaeas. Classification (NCBI taxonomy): domain Eukaryota; kingdom Metazoa; phylum Arthropoda; class Insecta; order Lepidoptera; family Lycaenidae; genus Lycaena; species Lycaena phlaeas. The sequence goes on from HG995176.1 coordinate 7,246,950, forward strand.
TAATGTCACAGTTTTGATGCAAAAAAAGTTGAAATTTCATAAATATTCTAAGTTATAAGTTTTCACTTCTGTCGTCTCTATGAATGACATTTTGACACAGTATCTCTGCTAAGACGTTGATCAAGGACTGATAAAATAGGTCCACCGATCACAGATTAATCGTCATACTCCCATAATAAGGGAGCGAGCTGCGCCGGCCTGTGGCATAGAGAGTCACTCGTCATTGGATAAATTTCTATTTAGATTTACATAGAAAAGTTATATGAGCTCGTTAAAATTTGGTAAACTATAATATCGGTCCACAGTAAACAAACATATTTTCTTGTTATTATCTACATGACAGCTATTTCTAGGTTAATATTTGATAAAGAATGTTTGTATTATTCAGATTGAGTTTGGATCTAATGACAAAGATTTCAATGTGAACGAAGAACATATTATTATGAGTTATGACCATTCTCATTTTTATGTAATAAATATAATCTAGTAATTCAGATAACTCCTTCTGATTTCAATTAACAAATATCGTCAAAACATTAATTTATAAAACAAATTTTGATATTTTTTTGTGTTAAAGTAACGTCAGTCTGATCCGCTGGTAATCTATAAAATGGTTCAATCTCGTTCTTCTCCATGTCGTCCATTTTTTTTATTCCTAGGTATATAGATCATTTCAATTAGCAAAAGTATATACTAATAAATACATAGTAATTTTTCTAGCTATAACCAAATTCATTTTCAAAAATTTCCATTCATTCATTCATTCATTTCATTCAAAGTTCGTCTATTATACCTCACGTTTGTTGGCAGCAATCACAGATAGTGAGACGGATGTGTTTTGGCAGATCTAAGTGATTTCGGAAGGACGTGGCAATCGTCGTCTGTAGAAATCGGAATTTAACATCCTTCAATGCGCGAGTTACCGTTGAAAATATTTAAGTAATACACATTTATGCGAAGCTAAAACATTTTTTTTAATGAAACTAGCGGACCCAACAGACGCCCTTTATAATATACAAATCCATCCAGTCGTTTAGTTGCAATATAGATAAATAACCTAGAAGCCGACAGTAGCGCCATCTGCCGGGCTAATTTGTGAATTATTAATTTTATTATTAAATATAGTTATTAACAATAATAACTTAAATCGGTCCAGCCGTTTAAGAAGAGTTCACTGTTAACACTATAAATAAAGTTAAAGAGGTGTGGCTGTATTATATACATGGCAATGGACTGCACGTGAATACGTTTACGTAACGGGTATTATATCTATAATTTATTACAACATTCAGCGTAAAATGACTCAAAATGGTGGCGCTTTCCTCTCCCATATTATATCCAGTAGTGTAATTGTATGTGAGTAACAGCAATCTTAGCGTTCATAGAATGAGGCCAATGTTGAAAAGGTACAAAAGATTGAAATAAAATAAAAGAAAAACTTTCGACCGATATAGATAAAAAACGCCTGTCTAGAAAATTCTTCTACATATGATATCTGATTTAGAAGACTAGTGTATCGGAAAATGTAATTTTAAAGTGTTTGTGTTGGAAATATTGATATCAATAATATACACAATAGTATCTAAACGTATGTAAAGTATTTAACATTTGCATCGGTGCAAACTATAAGATTGCACCTGACGACAATAATCGCTTCATAAATTCTTAGTCAGTAAGCTCAAATCCATACTGCGTCCTTCATTGATCCCGTCATTGATGATAAATAATATCATTATTCATCATAATATTATAGAATTATTGCATATAATTTACAATACCTAATTAATTTATAAAAAATAAGAATTAACCGACATTAAATTTTTATAATTAGGTATAAACAAGAACAAAAAATCCTTATGAGATACAAAAACAAGAGCTTTGTAATTCGTTTTATATTTAACAGAAAACTGTGTTAATGTATTTATGGTCATAATATAAAAATAAATTTTGCAACTAAATAATAATATACCTATCACCATAGAAAAAGAGCTAATAACCTTGAGACGGTTAAAGACATATTGATGAAACACGTCTAAAAATCATCGTATGAAAATTTTAAAATACCATAAACCTTAAAATCAATTTCCTTTTCAAAGTCGGAGTCGTCTTTTTTCGTCGATTCTTAAGTTTGGATACAGCTGTAAATCTAGACATATTACGCCAGCAAAGCTGCGGGCAACATCTAGTCTATTTATAAAAACAATTTCATAGTCATATAAGTAATTGAGTTTGTACTTACTAGATATTATGTTAATAATTTCGATGTTTTCATAAATCTAACAAACATTCTGTTGTTGCAGTGTCTGTGACATCATGAAGTCCCACCAATGAACTTATTTAATAAATAAAGAAAAACACCAACATATCACCGGGTTTTATTGGCGATAGATAACATAATGCCGGAGCTAGGGACAGTGATGAGAGCGCTCGAGCTCCAGAAGCTCGTCGAGAACAAAGTGTCGGAGTGGCGGGAGAGGTCAGTCCGGGTCGCGGGCACGAGTGTGGCCGACTCTTATCAGCAGCCACTCCACTTCAAACGTCACACGAACAGACGCAAAAACAGCGCTGAAATCAACAGAATTATCGCAAAGTACTCCAGACCAATTAAAAGGACGGACGAACATCGATACTCCTTAGATACGAGCGCACTGGAAACACCCGTGCCTCCGGCTAGACACAAAAAGGCTAAACTCAAGAACTCCCAAAGTGAAGACAATCTCGCTAATATAATGGACAGTTCGCCAGAACCTTTAATAGTAAAACCACCTAGAAAGTCAAAGTATAATACAAAGAGTTGCGAAGATTTAACGGCGTTCGTTGATTTTGATCACATTATGAAGAGTAAGAATTTCGAAGAGAACAGCATATTAAATTCAAAGCCTGTATCAGCGGTGCCGGCGCGACAAGAGCTTCGCAGTATTTGTGAAGATACAGATATATCAGAGTTCGAAGACAGTGGACTAGAAATTAGACATAGACAACATTTTATGACCTCCACACCGATATCTAACAGGAAAACGTGCCCAGTGAGTGATTCTATATCTGTGATTGATTTCGGAAAGTGTTCTAAATATCTCAGTGTGAGTGATTTGAAAAAAGGCAACTCGGAGCCTGATATTGCAAGTAGGGGTTCAATGGACTCAAGCAGAACTTTAGACTTTAGAAAACCGCTAAAGTTTCTCAAGCAACCGTTTCGGAAGGGAACATTTGACTGTATTCTACGCTGGCGTGGAAAGAAACCAGACGCAGATAAAAATCGGTGAGTCATTAATAAAATGTATCTGTGTTACTATAAAGATCTTACGTAAAAGCTACAATCCATAGATCTTTTATATATTTCCGTTGGTAATCAAAGTTCAAACCTATGAGTTCTTTATTAGACTCTATTTTTGACATCTTAAGGGGTTTACTAGAGATTTATTAACCTGTACCATTTTAAGAGAGTTTATTGGGGATATTTGTGAGTGTTTGCAGAATATCACTTATTTATTCGATTGATATTAACGTAAACAGAAACACAATATTTTGATCCTTAATTAATATTAACTTCTACATAACTTATTACGAAAACATACATTTGACGTAGAGTCTGGGGTAAAATATCATATGTTCATACTACTTACGCATATCTAGTACCTAGTAGTTACTAAATATGCGTAAGTTTAGTACCTAGTAGATGAAGAACCCAATCAATAGGATACCTCTCATCTTATCAAAGTATTATTTCAATACAAAAAGCATGAAATATAATAAATCGATAAATCAGTAACATATAAATTATATGTAAAAATTGTTGTCGTGTTTTGTTGATAAGAGTATGTATTCATTACTTTTGTGAGTATAAATATAATGATTCGGTGTTGAACGCAGCATCGCACGTCTTAACAAAGATAATATATATTACCAAATGAAAATATATTTTTGTAAATAGTAGTTACTAGTTCATAAATATGGAGTGGTGATGTTTTTTTAATGCTTTATTTCATAATAATATTGTGAAACAATTAGGGTTGGGGGACAGCGGCATATTACAAACGGAATTTTTTAATACATTTTTAATTGTAATCTAGAACCTATATTACTTTTTCTATGGATAGGCAGACAAACTAACAGTCGAAGCCTTTTGGCGACCATCGGCGCACATAAATATACTTACAGTCAAACGTTATACAGATGTGTGGCCCTCCTTTTCCCTATCTTCTCAATGGGCCACTGAAAACCCACAAATCGCACGAAATGCGACAGCATTACCGTACCGTCTCATACCGCAAGCATGTGATCTAGAGATCCACCGCCCCGGTCTCTCGGCCTAATTTGGCTGTAAAGCAGCTAGAAGCAAGTAGAAGAAATTCAACCCCTAAGGAGATGAAATATGGGTGAAACTTAACCCCCATATTTCATCACCTTAGGTAGGTATCGTTCTATCTTAGTTCTTACTTACATTATCAAAGGAAGAGATAAGAAATTTAAAGTTTCCAAGTTAACTGTTTTCGGCAGTGTGTTGATATATAAGTCAGCGAGTTTAGCCTTTGAGATATACATATTTTATTTTTATAGATAACCTAGGTAGGTAGTATATAATACCTGAATTATACAGGTTGCTGTAGCAGATATACACATGAGCACTATATGCAATAGCATTCAAGCAAGATGTTAATTATCAAGGAATACGAAACCAGTACCATTACTGTACCTAAGTAAAGCTTAAAAAGACCCGTACGGATACTTGGTATACAAGTTTAATTAAGATAGAACCAGCTTCGCTAGTGACTAGTTTTTACGTTATACTTTTTTCAGAACACTCAACTTGGTATACAAATGTCATTGAAAAACGTAAACATAAGATAATAATACAGCTATTTAGAATTATTACATTGTACATGTTCTTTTGGCTCAATCGGATGGGTATGGGGGCAAATAGCTCACATAAACATCTTCGGTAGCCAGTAGTAGTACGCACGTATCATGATATTACGTAAACAGAAATTAGGTCCAAAGTTTTCCGCATGCAATGCAATTTTCTGCATATGATGAGGGCTTATAAGGATATAATATAGCCTATACATCCTTTGAACTTACTTTAAGCTCTATGTAGAGCTCTACATAGAGCTTAAAGTAAAGAGTAAGCTCTATGTAGAGAGACTCTATGTAGAGAGAGCTAGTACACTAATATAACTTAAAGTCATAGTACACTAATATAACTTAAAGTCATCTTAAAGTACACTTATAAAATATACTCTACATTGTAGAGTAGAGACACATATTTATTGCCATCTCTTGTAAGATTAATCGAACTATTTCAATCGCATGTCTTGTTCGCTGGCCTTATATCGATATTGCAACGTTATACAAACAGATGGCGTTGCAATAACAAGCACTCAGTGTATTTTATATAGCTGTTGCTCGCAGCTTCGCCTGCGTTAACTTATAACATTTACACGGCATCTTAGCGGGATAATATATAACCTTTAGCCTTCCTCGATGGGCTATCTAACACTGAAATAATCATTCAAATCCGATTAACAGTTCTTGAGAACTGCGCTCTCACAAACAAACTCTTCAGCTTTATATATTAGTACAAGATTTTAGCTAAACGGTAGGTAAGTGGTTGGTATCGCCCATGAAACTAAACAAGATCATCAGGGACCTATTTTGAGATGTAAGATGCTAACGTCGGAATTCTAAAACGCTACTTAAATATTTGGGGGCTTCTTAAACTACTAAGCACGCCTTAAATCCAAAATATGTCATGTCATAAAATGTCATCAAAAGGTAAGCAGCCCTCAAATTAAGTTGCGTTTGAGTATTCGAATTTCGAGAATAAGTTTCGGTGCTCGTAATTTTAAACCGCCTGTGCTGCTCTTCTTACCAGAACACAGTAAAAGTGTTTCATTGGGGTATAAGCATATTTGTTGTTTTTAAATCACATTCAAGCTCTGAAAGTTATTTAAATCATTTTTCTATAGTCAAGAGACAAGCAAATATTTATCTGCGTTGATTTTCCAATAAAGGAACATTTAATGTCTGATGAATTTTCTTTTGAACATGTCTCACAGAACTCTATCTACAGTAAGTCCCTGTGTCGGGAGGAACCGATAGTATAAATATAGTCCTAATAATGATTACAATTATTATTCACATAACATTTTAATTGAAATGTAATGTAAATTGAATTTAGAATGAGTGATTGACTATAGAAAAATAATACAAGCGATGAAGTCAAATACAACGTGCGCCCTTTTTACCTTCCTTGGGTGTGCTGTTCTTCCTGATATTATAGTAAGGATAGCGTTAATAACGATAGCACGATAATAATTTAATTAACATTATTTATAAGAACGGCAAATATCGATTTAATCCGACGTTTTAAAGGAGGTCAAAATCGTGTTCAAAGTTTCCGTTACATAGGCACATACGTATACTTCATACGTATGAAGCTAATAAAAGCATGTTAAACGTATAAAGTGTTGCAATGCATTTTGTGTGTGGCTCACGAGGTTATGAGAATTAATTTATTTTAGAAAGTACAATGTTAATTTAAACACAAAGGTTCGTTATGTTGGTATTCCCACCGCTTAGTCACTAAAAACGGGAAAATATCACTATAACCAGACACTTAAGTCAACAGTTTACTTATGTACCGTACCAATATAACAATGTACAATCAATATAATTAAATATTCAAATGATGTTATGCAAATGTAAAACGCGCAATGTATATAAATAAGGAAATCGGGCGAATTTTTTCCTAGCTACCTATCAGGTAATTAATGGATATATTTATATTACATTTTCTATGCGCATACCATGAATACCAGATACCTGTATACGTTATTTATTTATTTAATTGTAATTATTGATATCTATAATATTATATACGAATATAGTAAAGTTAAACAAATAATGCCTGTATATTTGGATATAAAAGATACGTCTGAAAAAATTACAAAATATATTCTGTACAAAGAGAATGTGATGTCTATGTACAATATCCAAATTGGAAAAGCAACGGTGGTCCTGGGAACCAGTGTCAGGACTTTTAGCTGAGGCTAGCTAGCTATATCCTCTTTTATTGCTTATTTCTCAAATGCTGTGCTTTAAACATTAATTTTAAATTTAACACTAAGTTGAGATGAGATTACATAATTTATATAAAATTATGATCAGTGTTTTTCAAGGATTAACTATATAAATATTCGTTATGTTTTCGAAATGACCTAGTGTAGTATAATGAGATTGGTGTCTCAGAATAACCTAAAGATGTTTTACTATACATTTATTTTTTAAAATTAATTTATAAAAGTGATTGTTAATGTGGTAGAAATACATTTTGTGAATTGTAAACGGGGTATACGATAGTTCGATATATTATAATTTTATATATAATACATATTATTTAGTTAAATAGAACTTATTTATCAATTATCATTAATAGCTTTATTTAAGCGTATAATGCATGTCAATTCAAGCTAAATTCAAGCTAAAGATTGATAGATGTGTCTCTTCGTGTATGATGATTAATATTAGGAGCATGTTTACTAAAGGCTTAAAATAGCATTATGACTAATAAAGTATTATGCATATGCAGATTAATAAATCATACTGACTTCAGTTCTTGATAGCGAAATAATTTTATTTATAACAAAGGTGTCCTTTATAAACTCCTCATTTAGAATTTTAGTGGCGCAAGATAGTAATCCCGCCTTATATTGTCGAGAAAAGGGCCTTGTCTTCTTTCCTTTTTTGTCTGAAAATATTATATGGAAAGGTAATCTTATGCATGTATGATGTACCAAATACCAAGTGAATACGGCAGTAGTAGATGACATCAAAGCTAGACAGATAGTTTTGATTCATAGTCAACTACATAATTTATGTTATTTAGCATTCTTTTCAACTGCTAAAATACTCAAATTATGTGAAAGAATTCTGTTAATATTTTTTCTCCGTATATTTGAATTTTTTATGATTTATAAGGCGTAGAAATTTTTGGAATTCTCTCGTGTTCATAAATATTTCATCAAAAAAGATCTGTTATTTATAGATAGATCTCGGCTTATTTCTAATAATATTTTAAGGCGTAGTTTTTGTTTACTTACAAAGGCTATGCAACTGTACATGTGACTCGTTATTGGTAGACACATCAGACCAAATAAAAAATATAAATTAGTAGCCCTTTTTTAAAGGTACCATTATGGTTGACTATTGTAAAGTGCGTAATTCTAATTGTTTTAGCGTCTTTCATCCGCACTTCCGCTCTTTTTGTGCGTGTGACATCACCTTAATTTGTATATTTTTCTTTGTTAGGTACTTTTATTTCATAGTTGACGATTTTTCCAAATATTTTGCATAATTTATAGTAATTTAATAAAATAGGATTCAAAATAATTGTAAGGAATAATTTGTATCATCTGCATGTTATCACTTAAATAAAAAAGTCTTAGTAAAACGGAACGGAAAATTGAGAGTAAATCATGAAATAAATGATTTTTCACCTTAGCAGCTCAAACATGCCGCTTTTACTGCGAGTCAACAGTGGACAAAATGCGATTTTGATTCGAGCGTGAGACAAAGTAGCTTTTTAATTTTTCAATCTTCAGTGCCACGAATTGACATTGTTCAGTCATAAATTTGAAAAATTCTAGTTTTACTGTGCTCTGTCTCTTTCACATCCATGCATGTGAAAGAGACAGAGCACAAATAAAAAAGCGAGTGAAAAAAACAAACCCCTTCGAAATTTGATTTTGGAATTCGACCTCAAAGAAAACACGTTCGGAAACTCGTAATACTTGGGTATTATGAGTTTCCTGTTAGATTGAATAAAAAATAACTTTAAATATATTTGTAATAAAGAAATTACGTAATTTTTAATATTATTTTTTATGTTTGATTTATAATTGGATTTTAATAAAAATGAGTAATTAATAGTATAAAATTGATATAAAACCAATACATTTTTATTTTACAATGTTATAGAAGAAGAAGAAGAAATCTTAAAAATAAAGCTATTTATGTTATATTTGAAAAATAAACATCAGGGACGCGGTATTAAAATGCAATTTGAAAAATAGCGGGAATAAAAATAAAAATAGCGTATAGCATAACGTGTTAAACGTTATTTCAATCTATTGCTGTTCATTTCCATGTCTCCTAAGTAATATGTGTTCTCACTGCTGAGGTGAAAAATTATGTGTGCAACATGAGAGCAAAGTTTTTTGCATCTCGTGCTGTTGAGTCCCTCACTACGCTCAGGATTCTAACTTTGAATCACTCGCTACGCTCGTGAATCAATCATAGAATCCTTCGCTTGCTCGGGACTCAAAATCAGTACTCGAAACAAAAAACAACTTTGCTCTCTTGTTGCACAAATAACTATTTCAAAATTTAAACCTTACATCTACTACAAGTTTCAAGTCCAAAGATATTGAGAATGAAGGTATGAAGAAGAAGAAGAACATGAAGAAATTGTTCATGCCCACGCAATTGAAAATCTTCGCGGGTGTAAAAAAATCATTAGTCCAGCAAACGCTGCACTAATGGATCTTAGGCCTATAAAATTTCTATGATGAATGTACTCTCCTCCGTATGAAAAGGTTCGTACCACTAGCAGCTTCTATTACGTTAACACAGGCCACAGACTATGGAGTCACGTAGGTCCTTCTGAAACCTTGGTGTCAATCAAACGGACCTCACGTCCTTTGCCTCAATAGTTTACGGTCAAATGCTTTTCCGGATTTCGAAAGAAATATCTGTCTCTCATAAATTAATTTACTTTTCCACCGTCACGCACCTCAACTATGCCCTTGATACTTAAAGTAGGTTCCGAGTCACATAAGCGTTTTCTAAAGGTTTCTGCAAAACATTTTTCTTTTTAAATAGGACATGATACGTTCTGTTCACACGTTTGGAATTTAGATATAAGCAAAAGGGAACAAAATTTTCCATGCGGCGTTTAAGTGAAAGAGAAGAAAGAGGTCTAAATTTGACTCTGATCGAAATGTAATTCAAGTTTTTTTTTTTTTTTTTTTCGGTTGGATCTATGCTAATGGTCCTAGTGACCGTTATGCGTCATCGGAAATGGGGTGATCCGGTTGGATCATCCTATGACGTTAAAAATTTGGGGGGTTGCCCCCCGCCATGTTCATGGCGTCGGGTTTGTACCTAACTTGGTCAGCTACGGTCGACTGGTTTGGAACGGGTGACGTTAGAAACCTATTGAGGGCCGGCCCTCCCCTCCCCCGGTAGCGGGGGAGGCGGGTCAAGCGCGGGACCCGAGCAAGCTGCCGATAGCAGAGTGCTATCGGTGATTACACGGTCTATATTGGTGTCGACTCGTAGCTGATCTGAGCCTATGCTGTCGCGGTTGATCCGGATCAACTGGTCAACGGAGTGTAGGGTTCGACGTCGCATACGACCCCGGGGCCCATGCGGTGTGAATGTGTGCCTAACACCGGCTGTGTTATGTCTGAGTGTGTGTTGTAGCTTACGTCGCGCTTCAGCGTCGCGCTTTAACAGTTCTGTGATTTTATCAACAGGATCGGTTATGACATTCTTAGGTAACCTAGACTTATTAGGTGCTAAGCTATCGGGGGTGTAGTTTGCCGCACTCACGACGAGTGGGTTCGGGTGGAGAAGTGCCTTTTCGAAGTGACGTTCTGACATCGCTTTGAAATGGCCCCTAATCGAATCTAGTCTGAGGTCGCGGTGTAGGTCGATGTTTCTTACGTACCACGGGCAACCGGTTGCCACACGTAAGAATTTATTTTGGATCGTTTGGAGGCCTCTGAGTCTATGCTGAGGCACATGCGCGAATGCCACACAGGAGTATGACATGATGGGGCGGATACATGATTTATAGAGGGTGAGCTTGTGCCTGAGGGGCATGTAATTCAAGTAGAAGTCTTGTTATTCTTATAGGGTTTTAACATTCATGAGAATAAAAGGTACTAGGTGAGCCATCTGCTTACCTACCTACCGATTGAGCTTATAGGCCTTCAGGCCAAAAGTCTTGACCTTTCGAAGGGAATAAAAGATTACATTGTTGTTTCAGAGCTTAAAACTTTGAAAACGTACCTCGTACTTTACAAAAAGGGAACTTAATAAATCGCGATAAAATGCGTAAAAGGTGTGTGTGCGATTCACACACGATAGAAGTGAAACACTCGGTAAATGCTAACAAGCAACTATTAAACAGTCTGCAATATACATACACACCGACATTTGCTCTCTCGCTCTTTTGTATTTGGGTCTCTTACCTGTCGTTTTTTCCGGTTTGAAATCACAACGATTCTAAAGAAGTTTCACTTCAAAAGGTGTTATTCTTCAATGGTATACAATCTATTCGTGGTACACCGTCACGTTCTGTAGAGCTGTTAAGGTGTTATAGTCCCTTCGTAACACGGACCTAAAGTAAGCCACGGTCGACTATCTTCGATGGTCTTAGGATGTGGTACGATAATATACTTGTATGATATCAATAGTATAATTCAATAAAATACATGGATTCTGGAATATTTAATATGAGATTTTTATACGAAAAAAAGTAAAATTTTATAAGTGCGTATGCTTTGCATTTTATTACCTACACTGTTCTAATTTTTTTAAATTCGAATCTTTATTTTTTTAGTAAGTACTTGTAGCAACCAGTAATATATCAATATTATATATTATTAGCAATATATCGATATTCAATATCTTACAGACTCTGATAAGATAATTACTTTTATAGAATTGCACAACAAGACGTGATCCGCTTTTAAATATAGAAAACAAATAAGGACTAAAAGTACCTTACATGAAAACCACAATAATGTTTGAAGTAGCTAATAGGTATTAGCATGACAATAAGACGCACCAATCTTGTTCCATTGTAGTATCATAATGTAAACGGATAGCCAAGTCGCTACTCTGCAATAAATATTCTGCACTATGTAATAGTTCTATACCGCTGTTACAAATTATTCAAGGAAAACTAAGTAACTGAAAAACTTTTGACTATTCTGCCTTGGATGTCAGTTTGTTTAATAGTATATTATAGGCCAGCCCGACATCAGAAACATATTCTTTTATAAATATAAATTAAATATTTTATGTTGTCGCTGTATAATTATTGTATTTTATAATATAGATAAGCACGATGAGTTTGACTTACTTACGGCGGTTTTCAATATCCTATCTATCTTGAAATTTTGACAGATTTTGTAAGAAAATGTGTCAAAATTTCAAGATAGATAAGAAAATATTAAGATAGATAGGATATTGAAAGCCACCGATAGTCACTCTAGTGTACTAAAATCTCTAAAATCAAGATTTAAAAAAAAACTCTGTACATAATATTATGATACCATAGAATCAAGTCAATTCAATTTTAAGGATGTTTAAAAAACAAGTTCCTAGAATATAATTTTAATTTACGTAAAAAATTGTGTAAGGCAACGTAATGTTGTCTAATTACCTTTTAGGTGTATTTTGGTAGATATGGATCGCTACCTAATATTTATCATTACCAAGATTTTTCCTTCTAGGTTCTTTCAAGCCTACATTTAGCAGTGATGTAGTAGATGACTGACCTTACGTTTTAGTAACTGTAATTTTTGCATCAAATTAAAATATTATAACAATGGAAAGCCAATAACGCTTTGAAATAATCGGTTGATATCACGAAATGTATGAAATATAAAATAAACGGAATAAAAATATTATGACTACGAATATTAGATTTTATTTATCTTAAATAGGTGAACTAGAAGACATTTTTTTTAAAATAGGTGATCTATGTTTTGTTCCCCATAAAACAGTAACAGCTAGCCAATCATTGTTTTCCCTTCATAATTTATGTTTCTATAAAATCTAGAATAAAATTATTATTTTGTTTGTTCTGTGAATGTATGTATTGACTGACCTGTGTCCGTTGAAACAGCTTTGCTGTTCCGGAGAGTAGGGCGGGACAGGTAGCGTAATTACTGACAGTGCGACTTACCATCTTGTCTCACGATAGTCAACACATAATTAGGATAAATGAGATGCCTAGTCTAGTTACAGGTTGATCGAGTTTATGCTTATGAGAGACGTCGATCACCTGGTAGCTACCTATTAGAAGGCAAAAGTGGCTGGGGCCTTATGGTGACTTCCGACGTCCATAGACGCCAGTACAATCAAATGTTATGCAGATGCGTTGTTCTTCTTTTCCCTAATCCCATTCGCTCATAGGAAAATCACAACAAGTCCGAAATGCGACTGCAGAGCTGTCATTTTACGCCAGTACTATGCAAGCGAGAGGTAGGTACCTCTTGGGGTCAGCGCCCACAGAGAGGATTAATCCCCGCGCGGCCTCGGGACTTTTCTTTATGGATCGCGTATGCTCTATGTCTGTGGCTCCCGCGTATCTTCGAGGACACGCGAGCATTTTTTTCAAAGTTCAAGCATTTATGCACTGTATTATAAAAAATTTAAAGTTTATTTTCAAATGCGTCAGTAAAATTATCTCCACTGCGCTCTGTTCTGTCTGCGCTGGCCCTTGGTCGTGCCCGCGCAATTCGGCTTCAATGCAGCAATAGGATTACCCTTTACTATACTATTTATCCATTCATAATTACCATCTCGTGGCACGTCTGCCAGTTTGCATATTAATCGAACATTTAAAAAATCGTATATTTGTAAATCAATTTTTATTTTTAGCAAATTTTATTCTCATAAATTAGTTCAGTTTATACATCTTAAGTTCTAGTTACTTTATATCGGTATTTATGTGAGTAAAAAGGCATGACTAATAATATAAAAAACTCGGATTTCCCTTCGGGGAGACTCGTTTACTTGCATGTTAGTAATTTTGTTATTAAATCACTAATTAAAGCTTGAGGGACCGATCTCGTTAGTGGGAAATAGAACAATACAATTAAAGAGGTCTTCCCCTGTCAGTTTGGTTCGCACACTTTAAGATTAATTTTAAGATAAAAATGAAACAAATCGAAAAACTCCAGGAAAAACTGTAGTTTTTGTTGATGACTCGTTTTAAAATAAAACTGCTAGTCAGACAGCGTATAAATCTTGATAATAACAATCATTAAGTTATTGTAGAGCTTTAGAAACATATAATAGAAAAAAAAAACCGCGATACAATCAGTTTTAGCCCTACGTATTTTTAATTTTTCAAAGTAAGATAACACAAGAAAGCACGAGTAAATAGAGAATAAGAAAGAATACGATGTAATAATATTATTTTTAGTTTGTGCTATTATAAAACATAACAAAATAGATTTGTCATATTCTAAGCTGATAGGTTTCTCTCTGATCAAAATATTCACAGAGATGAAGCCTTTTGCTCCATGTCCTGGTATTTCTTTCATGGATTGGATGATGAGATACTTTTTTGTATGTTTATGTTGAGAGCGTGATACTTGTATCAAAGAAACAAATGAGAAAAAGCAGACAGAATTGCTATTTAACTCTATCTTTTTATAAATTGAAGATCACCCCACATTATATTCATATTGTGATGGTATACATGCGGCTACCGGCTTGACTAGCTACTAGACGCAAATGGATTGAAAGTCAACAGTGAATCTTTAAAATTCGTTCAAGTAGATATCTATTTTCGTTTGATTGAGTTTTATAGGTTCAATACATAAGGTACATAATATAGGTAGGTATAATCTACATCTACAACTACACTAACACTAACACTAAACTAACAAAGAGGAAAACTTTGTTTGTTTGTTTGTTTGGTTGTAACGAATAGGCTCAAAAAGTACTGGAACGATTTCAAAAATTCTTTTACCATTCGAAAGCTACATTATCCACGAGTAACATAGGCTACATTTTATTCTGAAAAAAATAGGGTTCCGTAAGATATTTGGGTTTTTCGGACACAAGGTGTAAAAAATCAACCAGAAAAGATACTTATTTTGCGTACTAAGATCCCGTTGTAAATCTTAGTTAACGCAGGCGAAGCTGCGGGTAACAGCTAGTTAATAATACGTTGGATCTCGTAAGGACTTCCAATAATTGTGTTACTTGCAGACTGCTATTCAGTTAATATTGTGCGTTTTTCCTGAACGGTGGAGAGCTTAAAAACCCAGAGTCGGCAAATAACAAAAACACCGTTCGTACTTCGGGACCGCGTGTGTCGGCGTCCGACAGTCAGTCGCAAACACACAGCGCTTCGTACAGCCTGAAATATCATGCTCTATGCAACCTCGGTGCGAGTGCTTCAAGTTTAGGGTACAGATTAGGATTTTAGGTTATTTATATTCTGGTTTTGAGTGATTTGTGAAATGGAGCCGAATGTACGCGACGATCCTTGGAAGTTTATATTTAAGAAGCTGCAAGAGAAAGAAATTATCGGTCGAGCTAAGTATGTTTAAACTTCATTGCTATTATTAGAGTTTGCCTGATAAAATCGTTTTGTTTTGGTTGGTTGACCTAGACATGCGCTGTAGCCTGTAGGGGAGAAAGAACTTACGTAAGTGATCGCGAACTAGTATTTGGTTTGTGTTTATTTATGAATTTTTCAATGTCTTGTTCTTGGTTTTGATTCGGTAACAAATATAAAAAAATACTGCATACTCATGTATTTCTTATGTTTTAAATAATAATCTAAGTAAGTTAAAAGTCGATTCTTTTCCTATAATATTTACTACCAGCAGCTTTCTCTGTTTCATCCGCGTACTTACCATTCCCGAGGGAGTACGGGAATAATTATAGCCTATGGGTAAACTATGTTATTGTAAAGTTACATCAAAATCCATTCATTCGTTTTTGCGTGAAAGGGGCTTTCGCGTCGATAATACTATGATGATATTTGGAGTTCAACAGCCGTATAACTTGAGATGTCTCGGTTGAATTGTCTTACATGACGCTTACTTTGTTCTAATAAACGAATAAACTCGTAAATTTGTATCCAGACTTGGCGATTATTATTTCAAAAATTAAATAAGTTAAAAGAGAATAATTATATCGATTGGTTATTTTTAAATAATGATAGCTTTCTTCAATCTTTTACGTTGTTCTAACTTCTAAAGAGTTATAAAATATTCCTAAACAATAAATAAATTACGTATATATGTAGTGTTTTATGATATGTTTTAAAATACTATTCATGTCAAACTAGAAGATAATATTTATCACTAAACGGATATGGATCACGGATAATAATATACAGCTAATTGTATTCTGCATTTGGAATAAGTATAATGTGTGGCCCATTTTAGCCAATGACGTTCTGTTTGTACTGTGATTACAAGATTTACAAGAACTGCACTGTTTGCCTCATGTCAGGCAAGGATTAAAGTGTACTTAACGTATCTGATGTTACTCATTATGTATTTTTGCCTCTTTTGTAAAAATATTGAACACAGGATACCAAGTTTGTTTAAAGGATTCATATTCACATATTATAATATCATAGAGTAGAATACTAATTATTGTTTTGGAATGACTCTAGCTTAGGTACACGATATGTAATTTGACAGCAGCGGTGGCTTTTTGCCACTTGTCTAGGGGGGAGTTACGATACACGCTAAGACTGACCGCACTGCGAATTTTCACCGCGGGATATTTATCTTTGTGAGTTATTATATTCCGTCTCGATATCATGCCTAGTATGCACCACGAGTGAAATTTCGCGCTATTTTTGACAATTAGATGCAGTTCCCATCTGAGACGAAGTGTAAAATGAATATCAAAAAAATTGATTTTCCTGACACTGCGGCTAACGTAACAGACAAGCCAGAAAACAAGCTTCGGTGTCCCGGCGGAGGAGATTCGGATAACGTTGAAAGAACAGTTGCCATGGGAAACTCAAACGGTGAGACGCAGCGGCGCGGCGATAGGCTGCCAATCTGGGGATCTGTAGGCCGTAGCGCGCGTTAGGAGTTCCCCGCCCTCTTGGGGGCTCTCTGCGAAGGGATGGTAAGATGCAAGGTGGTAATGGTAAAACCAGTGCAAACGGTGGACGTAAGACTTTTGCCGCCTAGAAAATTTGCTGCATTGGGCAGCAGCCCTGACCGTCCTTATTGTAAATCCACCGCTGTACGGCGCACTTAGGAGTTCAAGGTGCTTTATTAGCAGAGAGAGTGCCACTGGCACAGTGCAGAGACCAGTGCGGAGTTTCATAGTTTTTCACCTCGGTAGTCAAGCACACCGAGGAGGAAATGGAGTATTAATGCGGTAAGACTCCCTCAACCACTGGGCTTCCCTCTAAGCTGTCCTACTCCAAACCAAATCAGGCTACCAGATTAGGTAGCTCGTCGGCTAGTCGCCATTTAAATGGCCTTTAAAATCGTGGTTGTCGATGAGATTTGGCCTAATGCCACTACCACTTTGATAGCTGATGTGGAAGAGATCTGAACTTTTTAAATAAGCTTATTGATAAACAAGATTTATATGAAATGTTTTATAGCGCCGTAAAACGCCAGCACCGCTTTAGGTATCCTTAATGCTACCCATCAATATGGCTGCTATTAAAATATTTGTTTATCTGTTCGGATTAAAAATAGCCGTGGCTCCACATCAAAATAATTCGTTTTCGGTTTCGTTACCATCACCGCTCCGACTCAATTTATTTGTGGACACCACACTTTCCGATGAATACAATAGCTATACCCAATAGTCTCAAACCCTTTACCAACATACACCGCTACAAAATTTGTCATGGATTTTAAATATCTTTTATAGCCTTGACCACAGATTTATAAACAAAGACAGATGGAGCATGTCGAACACCCGAGTGACGCTTCAAAGCGAATACAAATTCAAAAGCGCTCTCAAGTGCTTGACATAGCATCGTGCTCTAAACGTCTATTAGATTGTGTTCGCTTTTGAATTTGTATTCGCGTGTTGTTGTATGTGTTCGGCATGCTCCATCTGTCTTTATTTATAAATCTGTGGTCTTGACAGTAATTATAAAAGATCTTTTAATCAGTTTTGAATTGACATATGAATATGATCAGGAATCTGGTCGCATATGTAGGTCTAGTGTAGGTATTTCACAAAGACATTACTTAATAAGGCGAAGTGCGAGGAATAAGTGTCTATACTGACACCTACTTAGAGTTTTAATAAGTTTTTTATTGTTTGCAATACAATGCAAAGACAGAACGGGTTGTTCCCACACTAGAATATGCCAGCGGGTTTGCTTGAAACTCAGATAATACGATATCAGTATAGTTTTTGGGATATTAAGCTAATATACATAATAATAATATTTCAAGACCCTAAAAGGGGCGTGATATGAGTATCCTAGTTCCCTCGAGAGATCGCCTATCAGACAACAGCAACAACTTCACGTTTATAATAGGATTTGTAGGAATATTTAAAATGGCGCATCAGCTTCTCCTCTATATATCAAGAAAACGTATATAATACGTAAGCTACTTAATTCGCCAACATACCGATACATTGGTCGGACCATAGACTAAGGACCTGTTTCACAATCTCCAGTTAAGTTCCCAATAGGCTATCGCAATATATTTGACAGATACTCCATACTCTATCTGTCAAATATGTTGCCGATAGCCTATTGGGAACTTAACTGGAGAATGTGAAACAGGCCCTAAATCCGAGAGACTGACCAGGCCGGGCAGGATTGCCGGAGATCTTAAAGATCGTCATTTTGAGAAGCAAGTGAAAAATGTTTGTTTTCTTGACTCACTGAATTGAATGACTTCAAATAGTAAACTATTACTGAAATTTACAGTACCCTTATAAGCTGTACTGGTTTACTCCTAGAAAAACATTGTGAAAGAAAGATTCCTAAATACAAAAGATGTTTTATGCATCTATTTAAATAAAGGTTGCCTCTTTTTATACAATTTAATAACAGCTACTCGCGTTTTATTTTACTTACGATTTGTTTACCGTTTTACTTCATTTTCCATTTCGGCAATAATCGTGAATCGCGATTGACACAAAGAAGGCAAGCAGTGGTGTTTCCCAGTGCTAGATTTACGCCTAGGCCCGTGAGGCCCGGGCCTAGGGCGGCATGATTTGAGGGGCGGCAAAATTTTTGAAATTCCAAAATTTCAGAGGTGAAAAAAGTGAAGACAGTCTCCTTTTGATTAATTAAAAAAAAATATTTTGATTAATTTTTGTAAAGAATTTTCCATAGAATATTTATAATAATTCAATTTTTTTATGTACCTAATTTTAAATATTTTTAAAAGATAAATATAGCCTTTACCGAATGATATCCTATCATTAGGGGGGCGCCATAAACAGGGCCTAGGGCGGCATCAAGCCTAAATCCGTCACTGGTGTTTCCCTGTTCTCGTTATCAATTAACAATAAATCATTCCACGTAGGAATAATTGCGTTAAATGTTGTTTAAACAAGTTAAGCGTAATAATTGAACATTGTATTGGACAACTTCTACAATTAGTCACAACTGTGTTAACAAAGAAATCAACTTTTAAAAACTTTAATCTGCTATACCTACCTATAATACCTCTAAACATATTATTAACAAGCTCTTTTGTGTGTCATGTGTCATGAAACTGTTCAATCTGTCTCCATGAATCAATCTTCAATCTGACGCGGACTGTATATTGTACCTACTTGGTATGTCTGTGACCTACATTGATGAATTAAATGATTATTGGATAAATTCTTATAATTTACTAGCAGCGTCCCGCGGTTTCACCCCCGTACTTCCCATTCCCTTGGGAGTACAGGGATAAATTATAGCCTATGTGGTATTCTGATTTATGAGCTATATTATTGTAAAGTTTAATTAAAATCCATTCAGTAGTTTTTACGTTAAAGAGTAACAAACATACTTATTTACGTACTTACAAACTTACACGTTTTTAATACCTACATATCGGTAAGATTTATTGTTCCGCTCCTGTTGTGTGTCTGTCTGTCACACCCCCCTAAATTAATATTTTAGTTACATTGTCATGGAAAAAGCCATTAGGGCTTAACACTTATTCCTTCGTAATAATACTCCCTATTAGTATTATATAACAGGCCACACCACCGCTTGGTCCAAACTACACAATATTCAAATTTTTATTAAAATTGTTTCAAAAATACAAGAGTTTGTAGAGGACAAACAACGTGTCATGAACATTTTATTAATATATTAAAAGTTTTATTAAAAATTCCCTCATTTACAAGCCAACAAAGAAAACACAATTATACACAGGCTATAATACTTATATATTTAAATTGTTTCTAAATATATTGGACCACATTTTTAAATTTTCCTAAGCAATATTGAGGCCATGTTTATATTTTGTACATTTTCGGTACCTAGGTACTTATCTATCAGAAGCGATCACATCAGAGTTAAAGGCCGTGTCTTAATGAGTAAATTGCCATTGTTCTTTTTTCCGACAATTAGTGCAATAGCTCTGTGCCTACTAAAATAGTCATTATCATCCCGTTATCCTCAACACACGAATATAACGTGTCTGGACATCGAACCTAATAAGAATAATAAATGACAATTTGTCTGGAGCTAGGGTACTAGTAGTATTTATTTCTTTTCCACACGAAGATGTTTCAAATTGTTTAATTATTCTTGGAAAGTAGCGCATTCGAAGGTTATTTTATGTATTACTAGCAGCGCCCCGCGGTTTTCTCGCGCTCTTAATACCAGTCCCGTATGACGATGGTTATATAAATAAGAGGTATAGGTAGTGGAAGAAAGACGAAGTGTTGGTCGAACCAGGTGGGAAGGCGATCTCCGTGCAGTAGCCGTCGTCCCGGGCCCCGCTAAAGACACGACGTCGTGGGGACTGCCAAGTGGTAGCCGGGCAGTCCACCTATTGTGGAGAATCTGGTCTTGCCGGGACCAGTCTGTCGCTGAGGGTTTCCCGTCGCCTGCAGATCCGGGTCCCTCAGATTGCGGCTGAAGACTCACGCAGCGGTTTTAGTGGGGTAGTGCACCCAATCCCCACACCCCACACACGCCAGCGCGCCTACCCAAGGCCCTGGTATGGTCCGAAAAGGATTTCCGCTGCGTCATCAAAAAAAAGGGATCAGCCGTCGTGGCATTCATTGAAGGCCTATGTTCAGCAGCGGACGGATAGGCTGATGGCTGAAGATGGCTGATGAGCTCAGGTATTGTTGCAAAAAAAAGTCTAGGTCCATGCAGGCCATGTAGGTATGTATTATATCTCACAACGCTTTCTAGTTCAAAATTAGATCATCTTATAAGTAAACTGAGGCAGTCATTATCGCTTAATTATTCAGCAAATGAGAAGCACATGTTTCTTAGAATTGTTGTTGCTATATTCTTATGAAACTAGCAATTTCGTCTTAGTTTGAATTTCTATTTCTTAAGTATTAGCATCAGCAAATTGTATTTTCAAATTCGTACCGTCTTTTAGAACTGTAATATTTGCTCATGTATCAAATGTTAACTTCATACTTCGTCCATAAATTACGTGAGGTGTTTTTTTTTTAATTTTCTGTTAAATTAAGATTAAATCTTAAGCATGTACAATCTGGATTAAATGGACCAAAATAGTATGTATATTTTTTTTTGTTCCAATCAGAAAAAAAATTGCGTGATATTTGCCGAGACCGTTTCTCTCTCTCCAACCTAAGATTAGATGAGATTTGATTTGACGCCCTCCCCCCTTAAACATCTCACATATTTTATGAACGCCTCCTTAGTTGGTTAAATAAAAATAAATATTATTAATGCAACACATTTTAATGGTTTTAATGCGGTTATATGATATTATAATTAAATAATACATATTTACATGCCCGATGTCTCGGATATTTTCCAGCAATCATGAGCAGGAAAGAATTCCCCCATGACCATCGTTTCTTTTATTTGCGCATACATATTATGTAACATGAAAGATAGAAAAAAATATTTATTAATTTATCTACACTGTCCTCAAAATCTATAATAAATGAAATTAAAAAGATTTCGATAGATAGCAACATGTCCACTCAGAAATACAGCATCAGCGGCGTACTTTTTATTGTCTTGTAGGTAAATGGAATTTGGCACGAGGATAGAACAATTATAAAGGCATTTATTATGGTAATAACGTAATATTTTTTTAGCATCAACGACCTCTCTTAAAAAAAATTGGACTGTGTTTGCAGTGGAATTTGTTTGAACAGGCTAATCTCAGGAACTACTAGTCGGATAAAGAAGATTCTTTCAGTTTTCGATAGCCGATTTATCGAGGAAAGCTATAGGCTATATATCAACCAGGGATGTAACGGAAGTGGTTATATCGGAATCGGAACCGGAATCGGAGTTTTTAAATTTGGTTTATCGGAATCGGAACCGGAAACGGAACTAGAATCGAAAGGCAGATTATTTATTATATTATAGACTATTAGTGATGTCACGAATATTCGCATGTTTTTAGATAGTCATATTCGTATTCGCAATTTCTGCGAATGTTTTGCGAATATGAATATCAGAAAAAAAATAATTCGAAGATAATATTTAGATGGTAGGATAAAGGCTGATGATGATGATGATGATGATGTAGAAGGTTAATAATATCAAAATCCCATATAATATGTGAGATTCGAAATTTGTAAATTATTTTTGTTATGTAGTTTAGTATTGTATAGTGAGCTTTATTAATGGTAAATAAAAAGTAATTGTTAATTGTCCTTTCATAAAATATTTGTACTGATTTTCTAAATGTTTTATAGTTATCTCAATCTTTCTACCGGTTTATAATAATATTTAGAGTTATAATTTAGTTTTAGTTAAAAAACCATTTTTGATTTTGACTTTGCGCCGTGGATTTTTCCGTGAACTATTACGGAGCGGTTCAGGATTTGCTTTTTAAAAAAAAACTATTCTTTATTTCAACACTAAAATATATTATGAAAAAGATAACTTAAAATAGACCTGCACCCGACGGAAGTCCAATTCAATCTGATTGAAAAACAATTTGAATTATCAAAGAGAAAAATAGAGGTTTCCTATTGCATTAGGAATAATGCAATGGGAAACTCAGCAGTTTTACTATACATATGCAACCATGCGACTTGCGATATAACAACCCCCCCGTTAAGATCGATCATCACATCTCAAAGTGATGAGAGATTAACTTAGATTAACGCGGAGATTGGACTTTCGTTTGGAGTATACAAATAATTGTGAAATTACAAAAACAATATTATTTACTAAGATTTTATCAAAAACTTTTTTTTTATTCTAAATTCTAAATTAACACAAAATTACTATTATAGCATTTATATAATAGGATTTCTAAGTCATTAGTTATATTTATTGTTTATTTAATATTATATTTGAACTTAAGAACCAATTACAATTATCATTATCATTATTATAACTTTCAGATTTAAATTGTTTAACATTAAAGTTACATTTCATGATCTTTTATTATATTAGTTAACATAACATTTCTTTTTAAAGGAGTTGGCGTGTTGATGGATGTTTCCTCCATTACAGAATCATTTTTAATATTACTATCTTTAAGGACAACAAGAGATGTCGGGTGATCTGTGCGAGATTTTGAATTATGACACTGATTGAAAATCTGAATACAGCAAGGCGATTTTTTTACATGTTACATTTTTTCGACATTTAAACATTAGGTATATTATGAATATAATACTACTTAACAAACTAATAGACAAATAATGAATTCCATATGTATCTAAATGAGATGGATTTTCTAATTTATATAATTCATCTTCCATTGTATGGAGATGGATGCTTGCATGTAGTAGTGAGTCAAGATTGCCAATGTTTTTTAAACTAGAGTGTGGAAGCTTAGCAAATGTTTTATTAATTTTTGAGTGTTCACAACAATCGTCTAGTAAAATGTTAAAATTTGACACCACATTTGTTACATTGCCGAGTGACGTTTCGCCAACTGCGGTAAACTGTAAGGTTTTATAAAATGCTTTACAATATTTAGGCAAGGTCAGGATGCCAGTTCCAAATAAAATAACATCTTTATTTACGTCAGATTTCTCACACGTGATATGACATTTACCTGGCTCAGACTGAACAAAAATCCAACGATTAAAACTAAGTTTATGGAATACATCTATAGAACCATGAATAATTTTAGCTACACAGGAATCAGGGAGTTTAGTTACCACTTCACTTAACAGAGTTGTTTCACACGTAGGGTTAGCAATAGCTGAAAACGAGTCGACGAGCACACACACATAACACTTTTCACTGATTAATTTACATTTGTCTATGTCTCTTATTAGCGAGTAGAACATGCGATCAGCTGTTACTGCCACATATGAGCTAGTTGGCTCGATTAAAATGTAAGTGTCTGGTTTCAATATATTGTAAGGAACTGGTAATGGTATTATATTATAAAGATTATAGGTTTGAGGTAAGACTAGAGGAATGTGAAGGACAAATATGATTTTATTTTGATGATAATAAGAAACTAATTTAGAAATATCTATTAATTCTTGTATGTTTTGTAGCGTTAATGGTACAGGCAAATCATAATGGCTAGGAAGTTTATTTCGGTGTTTATCTAGTTCATTATACAATTGATAAGGACTCAGTATAGTAGGATGTAGAACGTTGAGCTTTGCGAATAATATGGCGTTATTGATGTCGTCGATGTCAAAAGATGATGTCAGGATTATGGCTTCCAATGAATTTGATAAGGAATTAATTTGATTTTTTAATGTCAGCTTGTCATTCGTGTTAGAGATTGTGTCTAATATTTTATGTATTGTTAACATATTTTCTAAAAGATGTTTTTCGTTTAAGTTAACTTTAGACATGGAATTATTAAATGACGAAATAGTGGACTGTATAACATGAATATTGTCCTTCATAAGATGAGCGAGATGTTTTTCATCTGTCTGTACAATATTGATTGCTTCCGAAAATTTGACAGCATCTTCGGCGTCCAAAGTACCGAAAATAGTTTTTAAGAAAGAGCCTCCTAAATCAATGAGACCTCTTTTAATACGATCTTTACTTTTATCACTACGTAACAAATATGAAACAGAAGAAAACTTATTCACATTTATGAGATGCTGATTTTTTAGTGCTGAAAGCGAATTAATACAATCCGACTGTATCTTTGATGACATAAGAGAATCACAAAACACATTTAACTTTTGTAATAAAAACTCTATTTTATCTAGATTAGGTTGAATATGACTTATATCTATATATGATACGACTTTCCAGTCATTATTAGTAAACTTAAGATCTAGGAGCTTATCAAAATAAAGGCCCGGACTACTAATTATGGGCCTGATATAGTTAGCGGCGACAGCGCGCATCTGAAATAGAATGAAAAGACTTATGTTACGATTATATTATTATGTTTACTATTGTTACTACTAACTTACTGACCTAGGACACTATGTTGTGTCGTCACTTGCTGGCTTAATTTCATCGAAATGGTGACGTACATGCTTACGATTAATTAATAACGTTGCGGTATGGTTACCACTTAGTTTTATAATTTTATATGGACCTTTCCATACTGGAGATAAGGCCTTATTTTGCTTATGGTGGCAACGGACATATACCATATCGCCAGTATTATATATAATAGGCTTTGTTCGAGAATCATAATACTTTTTAGATTTTTCCTTAGACATTTGAATATTTTGTAGAGCCTTTTGACGGCTGTAATAAAGTCGATGATTAAGTGCACGAATATAATCTGTATATGTGTTATTATCAAGAACGTCTATGCTAGACGGTAGATAGGGCTTAAAGCCAAATAATAGTTCTAGTGGGCAGTAGCCTGTGGTACTATGTACGTTTGAATTGTAGGCTATCATAGCGCTTGGGATGTAAAGGTCCCAAGTGTTTTGATTTTCGCCTATATAAGACCTCAAATATTCCTTGAGGGTAGAGTGGCTCCTTTCTAGAGCGCCACATGTTTGGGGATGATATGGAGAAGCGAAAATATGTTTAATATTAAATAATTTTCCTAGCTGCTTAAAAAGGTCTGAACAAAAGTTTGTGCCTTGGTCGGAGATGATCATTTTAGGTATTCCTATGTGTGAAATATAATTAACGAATGTTCTAGCTGTTTCTTCAGCCGAACACGACTGCATAGGATAAGCTTGCGAATATTTGGTGAGATCATCCTGAACGGTAAGTAAAAATTTATATTTATATTCATATGTTTCAGGGAGTGGACCAACCAGATCTAAATAGATTTTCTCGTTGGGTCGCGACGCTGTGGAAGTTATTATCATCGGTGCCTTATTGGTTTGTCGTAGAGGTTTGTTTATTTGACACGAGCGACAATTTTTTACATAATCTTCGATGTCTTGTCTCATGTTTTTCCACCAAAATTGTGACTTGATTCTTTCTAGCATACGAGAGATGCCTGGATGCCCAGCGACAGGTGAGTCATGATTATCTCTTAAGATTTGTTTGGTTTCGCTCGGTGTCGGATATTTAATACAATTATGATAAATATGAATTTTTATATTAGTTGTATGAAAAAGAAACGCAATAATATTATATATTTTTGTAAATGAAAGTTTAGAAAAAGGATCTGTAAAATCTGATAATGCTATCTCTTTCTCATCGGAATACCAGTATTTTATCATTTCTCGGTATTCGCGAAGTACATTGAATATATCTTTATAAGTCATTTCATCAAAATGATTTAATTTAATGAACAAATGTGTGAAGACATGATTATCGTTAGAGGTTGAATAGTAGGTATGGAGCTCGCGTTCGACATTTCGGATATTAGGGTCGCTTGTGGATGCTTCTATGATATCACTACAATACGGAATGGATTCATCTAGATCAATTGACGTTGGATATGCGATTAATTTTATTTTAGTTTTTAGTAAACTTTCGTTGTGTTCTTGAATAACGGTATCGAAGATGACACCAGGTTGTTTTGAGATTTGTAAAAATTGTTCGTAAGTTTCGGATATTGACGGAAGATTATGAGAGTCGTCGTCACTTCCGGGTGACAGTGTAGGATTACATATTATTGAATTATCACTTTTATCGTCTAGGGCGAGAATTGGATAGCGAGATAAGGCGTCGGCGTTTGCGTTCAATTTTCCCTTTTTATACACAATTTCGTAATCATATTCCTCTAATTTAAGACGCCATCTAATGAGCCTCGAACCGGGGTCTTTAACACTAAACAACCACACTAGCGGCTTGTGGTCTGTTATGATTTTAAATTTACGACCATATAGATAAGGGCGAAATGTTTTTACCCCAAATAAAATAGCTAAGAGTTCTTTTTCTATGGTAGAGTAGTTACCTTCGGCATTATTAAGCGTTCGTGACGCATATGAGATAGGTTTATCTTTGCCTATTTCTCCTTGCGATAATACGGCACCTACCGCGTAGTTAGAGGCGTCGGTGGTTAATAAGAAAGGTTGATTAAAATCTGGATATTGGAGTAAAGGTGCTGACGTTAATTTATCCTTTAGAATCGCGAATGCTCGATCTTGTTCATGAGACCATTGAAATATTGCATCCTTTTTTAAAAGAGATGTCAATGGTTTTGTGATTTGTGAAAAGTTATTAATAAAACGTCGATAATAGCCGACTAGGCCCAAGAAGGATTTTATATCTTTTGGATTTTTAGGTATCGGGAATTGAGTTACGGCCTTGATTTTATCAGGATTTGGACGGACACCTTTGTCAGTAATCATATGGCCTAGGTAAGCGACTTCACGTCTTAGAAACTCGCATTTATCCGGCTGTAACTTTAAATTAAATTTTCGTAGCCGGTCAAAGACTAATTTAAGTTTTGAAATATGACTAGGAAGATCGTGGCTATATATTATGGCATCGTCAAGATAAATATAGGCATGAAGACCTTGGAGACCAGAGAGAACCGTATTCATCAGCCTCTGGAATGTGGAAGGGGCATTTTTCAACCCAAAGGGCATTCTTATGAATTCGTAGTGCCCAGAAACGTCAGAATTTGTGTTTATAGTAAATCCCGTTTTGGGGGCATCTTTTGGATTCATCTTAAGTTGATGGAAACCACTTGATAAATCGAGGGTGCTGAAATATTTGCTATGTCCTAATTGGTCTAAAATATCTGTTATAAGAGGTAAAGGATAACTCTCTGACACAGTGACGTCATTTAATTTACGGTAGTCTATAACGATATGCCACTTCTTTTTACCTGAGGCGTCCATTTTCTTGGGGACGACCCATACTGGGGCGCTCCAAGGTGAGATAGATGGACGTATAATATTTTGATTGAGCATTTTTCGGATTTGTGAATCGACCTCTTCCTTATGACATTCAGGGAAACGATATGATTTTACATGAATAGGAGGCGCGTCTCCTGAATCTATACTGTGTTCAAGCGCGCTCGTGAAGGATAGAGGTTCACCTTCCATATGAAATATATCGGTGTAATGTGAACAACATTCCAAGAGAGATTCTTTCTCTTCTTGATTTAAGTGTGAACAGCGAATAAGAGCAAGTACTTTTTGTACTCTATTTGTACAAGAATAAGAAATAGTATTAACGATTTGTGACGATTTAATATTAGAAGTATTTTGTGAATCATAAGGAGTTAACTCTACAGCGTGATTTTTGATTTCGATAGGCGAGTCAGTGGTATTTAAAATTGATACGTTAATTCTCTTATTCGATTTTATTGTGACAATACAATTAGCAAAATAAATGCCATCAATTAAAGTATGATCTAATAATAATCCTTGGTTATTCGGAAAACGCTCAGGTGAGTAATTTGACACTGCGCACTCGATGACGGCCTCGGAACGAGCAGGAATTGTATAAGTTGGCTGAACATAGTTCATATCTATGGTTTGCCCGCTAATATTAATTGATTTGGAGTCGTAATTAATGCTAGCTTTAAAATAACCTAAAAAGTCACTACCAATGATTCCATCATACTCTAGACGTACATCATCATTAAATATATGAAATTTATAATTATAAATGTTATTAGATATATAAAAATTAATCTGAGATGTACCTATAGATTCAGAGCAGTGCTCAAAATTATTAATCCCTTTTATCTTTACAATTTCGCGGGATAACATATATTTATCGATGTCTAAACTAGATTTTTTAATAAGACTTATGGTTGCACCGGTATCTATAAGGAATCTTAAAAGACGCGTAGAATATTCGATTTTTAATTCAATATAAGGTAGTGATATTTTTGTACTGAATGAATTTATCTCGTATATTTGAATTTCAGAATTAGAGTCAATTTCATTTTTAGTATCGGTGGAATTTTTCGTAGATTTTTTAAAAGATTGGACACATATTTGGGGCTGGTTACCCGTGGCGATGTCCGATGATTTTTGATTTTGGACACATATTTGGGGCTGGTTACCCGTGGCGATGTCCGATGATTTTTGATTTTGGACACATATTTGGGGCTGGTTACCCGTGGCGATGTCCGATAATTTTCTATTTTGGAGACATATTTGGGACTGGTTACCCGTGGCGATGTCTGACAATTTTTGATTTTGATTTACCGATACCGAAGAAGAGTCATTAATTGATTCATGATTAGATTTAGGAAATTTAGAAATAATTGATTTGTTATTAAGTTTTCGTGTGCCTGAATTATTCGGAAAACGGCGGCACTTTTTCGTAATCCGACCACCTAGTTTAAATCATTGTTGCCGACATTTTCACACGGAATATGATAAGGTGACGGTGACGGCGGCGACGGCGGCGACGGCGGCTCGTATGTTATATGATGCGCGTTCTCAGATTTATTATAATTATTAGATTTATTATACGAATTGCGTTTTTCATAATCATATTTCCTTTTACGACATTCTGATATGTCGTGACCACCTATTTTGCAGTATCGACAGAAAACGTGGGAATTGAATTTATTATTATTTGAATATGTTTGATTTTGGTATTTTGAAAAATTATGTCGTGGATTTGAGCGCCTCTGTAAACTGTAACATTCCGATGTCGCATGTCCCATTTTCC
Organism: Lycaena phlaeas; assembly: GCA_905333005.2. Taxonomy (NCBI): domain Eukaryota; kingdom Metazoa; phylum Arthropoda; class Insecta; order Lepidoptera; family Lycaenidae; genus Lycaena; species Lycaena phlaeas. Next base: position 7,276,837 of record HG995176.1, read on the forward strand.
CACAGGTGTCACACTTAGATTTGGTAGTTTTATGTAAGAGGTTTTGAATTTTTTCCTCTTCGAGAGCGATATTAATTGCATCATTAAGATTTTTAGGATTTCTGCATCTTACGTTGTTACTAATTCGTGGCTGAAGCCCAAGAGAAAAAGAAAATAACGCTAAGTCCTCTGTCATAGCGATTCTACCGGGAATATCCTTTTTTAAAGATTCTGAATTATAGATTTCGGACTGTAAATCAGTAAGACAACTTTCAATACGAAGTGCGAATTGTGAAACGGATTCGTTTATTTGTTGTTTACACGATTGCAGATCTAATAATAAATGATTGTAATGCTTTGTCTGACCAAAATTTTGCTTAAGAAAACATTTTAATTGGTTAAAATCTTCAAAAATTTTATTGGAACAAGCAATTTGAGCTTTACCTTCTAAACGCGACAAAATATACTTATTTAATAATGTTTTTTGAGATATTGATGCTAAATCTAAGGCGTTTTGGCAATTGGTAAGAAAAGCGGTTAATGTTTCACGATCTCCTTTATAAGGACTAATAAAATTACATAAAACATTAATAGGAAATTGTTCGGTTAATAAAACTTCTGTCTTTTTGCTTTCAGTCGACATTGTAAGAGATATTTAAAGTACACCTATATAAAAACGATAATACTATGTATGTATATAATTTACTAATACTTATATATTTTTCACGTGAGGACTAAAGATGGGTAAGGAAATAGGTAAGTATATTGAAAGACACTCAATTAAATTATAGCTGAAATGTAGCAGCAACAGATAATAATATGTTTTACTCACAGAGACAGGATCACCAGGGACTTGAACGGCATCACAGCAACGATGAGTTGGCAGCAGGCAGCGGCAGCGCGTTTCCACAAACGCGACTGCGTCAGGAAACACAGGAACAGCGGCAGGAACGACAGCAGGAACGGCGGCAGAGTGGCAGCAGAGCCACGGCAGGAACGACGGCAGGAACGGCGGCAGAACGGCAACAGGAACAACGGCTGTGCGTGTTTTGCACAAGCGAGATATGGGGTGCAGGATGTACTTGGACTGCTCCGCAGGCTTACGAGTAAGGCTGACTGTCGAGACACAGTATAGAGTTTGACGAAGTGGATATTAAAATAATTTGCCTTTTGTTTAAGATCACGATCACACTCCGGAGATGAATTGGCTTATAGAGTTTGTATAATATATTTTATTTTTCACAGTTCAGTTCTTTTATTTTTATACCGAACCGTTATGGAATTCCAGTGGAACGAATACGGCTTTTCAACACTGGAATCCCACTTCTGACACCACTATTACGGAGCGGTTCAGGATTTGCTTTTTAAAAAAAAACTATTCTTTATTTCAACACTAAAATATATTATGAAAAAGATAACTTAAAATAGACCTGCACCCGACGGAAGTCCAATTCAATCTGATTGAAAAACAATTTGAATTATCAAAGAGAAAAATAGAGGTTTCCTATTGCATTAGGAATAATGCAATGGGAAACTCAGCAGTTTTACTATACATATGCAACCATGCGACTTGCGATATAACAGAACCTTGGTCTCTTCAGGATTTCATTAAGTTGGCCGCGTTGCCCTCGGCGCAGCGTTTCGTGGGCTGCTCCGACGGCCGGCAACCCCCCGTGGGAACTTGTTCCGAGAAACACTCCTACATCTCGAATAGGAGGCCTCTGGGCTTGATCCTTTCGCCTGCGTCATGGTCTGATGTCTATCATCAGAGGGGACTTGTCTCTGCCGAGCGTCATCACTGCGATGATCGACAATGACGAGTCCTGGACGGCAATGGCCTCCTTCTGCGAGACGTGGCCTCTCCCCGTAGACGACGAATGGGGGTGCGTTGGAGGCGCTACTTAATGCGCTTCCAGTGATCGTGTCGATATCCGGGCCCCGCTAGACACGACGTCGTGGGGTCTGCCAAGTCGTAGCCGGGCAGTTCCCGTCACTTCAGTCTGTCACTGAGGGTTTCTTGTCGCCTGCAGATCCGGTCCCTCAAAAATAGCTGAAGGCTCACGCAGCGGTTTTAGTGGGGTAGTGCACCCAATGTGAGTCCCCACACACGTCAGCGCGCCTACCCAAGGCCCTGGTAGGGTCTGAATAGGATTTCTGCTGCGTCATTAAAAAAAAGAGGATTTCATTACGTTTTTTCTTTTCTTTTTATTAACTTCTTTTGTTGACGTATTTATAGTGTACCAATTGAAATAAAGATATTTTGATGTGATTTGATTTGAAAGTGCCATCCCTTACGTGTCTGTAAAATTTCAAGTACGAAAACAGGTCTTCACCACCGAGCATAATGCATAATTTCTGTTTTTGTGCCCATACATTTTCATACCCTTGATTTCTATACGAAAATTGATTTTTAAGGAGTAAATTCAAAATTGAATCTTGACATTCGCATTCGCATTCGCGAATGTCCAAAATTTGACATTCGTTACATCACTAAAACCTATGTGTTAAGGGCAAATCTTTTTCAATAAAATATTTACACACACATTATTTATTAGTCTTATTTTATTTCAACGTTATTTAAATAAAAAACTTATAAGATTTTATCGTGTCTATTACATTTTTGATTTTTAACGAAAACTTTTTAGTGTTCTTGGTCGCGAGCGGTCTTAGACACAAATGCAACAAAATAATACTGTAAGAATACTGTAAACGTTATCTGTAAAACCAAAAATCTAATAAACGCGATTAAACATGGATTAAACCGTATTAATAATAATGTTTAACAATGTCAAAAATATAAAAATCTGAAACATAACTAATATTTAATTAAATCAAATTAAGTTGCTGCTGCCCGCCGCTCTGCGCCCGCTGGCCGCCGACCTCCGATGACTTCCGATTAAAATTTATCGGAACCGAAATCGGAACCGAATGTGCAAAAGCAATCGGAAGTTCCGACGTATCGGAATCGGAATCGAAGCTCCGTTACATCCCTAATATCAACTACTACTGCTACTACTACTACTAATATCACAGATATTTGAAATAAGTTCTCTTAATATATAACTAACATATAAAGCCGAAGAGTTTGTTTGTTTGTTTGCCCCCTCTTCAAATTTGGTTAGTGAACTAGTTAGACGGATTTGATTCTCTTCGGCTTCTGCTAACCAGCAGCTTTTTTAAGGAATTTATCCAACTAACATAAAAAAACTGATTTTCTACACGGTAAAATAAGTTTTAATGTGTCATTTTACGTCGCTTATTTAGATTGTGGCCTTCGTTCCACATAACGGGTCTGCAGTTATTATGTGATAATGTTTGTGTTGTATCGGTAGGTACCTACTACCTACATAACTTTATTTCATCGTTTCAAATCTTTGTTACCTATATGATATATCGAGTAAAGAAGTGAGAAGCCATTTTGCATGCACAGAGATCTATGTGCATGCAAAATTGATCTTTGAAAAACCTAAAACAATGAAGTGTCAGGAGCAAGTAATATAAGGGTTTCGAATTTATTTATTTATTTTTCATATATCAATTAGTTAAAATCCGTTAATATACTCCTGTGATGTTGTGGAGGGATTTTGGATTGTTTTTATTTTTTTCTGCCGTATGACATCACAAGGGATCGGTCGTCTTGGCGTTCATTGAGGGAGGCCTATGTTCAGCAGTGGACGGATAAAGGCTGATGATGATGACGATGATGATGATATGACATCGCTGCCGATAGGATTCGAAACGAAGACCTTGGTCAGAGAACTAAAGTTAACAATATCACGTGAAGAATAACCTCGCTGAACCGGCAGTGGGCTGGTCACATACTCAGAAGAACGGATGGCTGATAGCCCAATAAGTATCAAGAGAGGTAGCTGTGTTTATCATAGTTGTCTATCATGGCTGTCTTTTGAGTGGATATTAATAAGGTGTTTTCTTATTCAAAGCGTACCTATTTTTTAACTTACGTTACAAAAATTTGTACAAAAAATGGTATGTAAAGTCATGGCAATATATATCTCAAGGTTACAAAACCTTCATAAGATAATATGATATGATATATTTTTAAATTAGACATTCCTATTTCCTACCAGAAATAGAAAATGTGACCCATGGTATCAAAATTATTATGCGTTAAAGCTGCTAAAGCCATCAACGATTATATAATATTAAATAATATCTATTATATGCATAATAATTATTAATAATACTCTGAACTTTCGATTAGCTACAAAAAAATCCGCGTTGGTATACAACAAGCCAGATAGTTAATCGACGCTTTGGTGATTACTTGTGTCGGACGGCCCAAAGTGAGCCGACGCGACGACTGGATGTCATGATTGTGGCGCGGCGGTGGACTCTGCCCAGCACACCCTGGAGGTGTGCCCGAATCACGTTCACGTTTATCGCGATGCTTGGCTGTGACGAGTCCTGGACGGCAGTGGCCTCTTACTGCCAGACAGCGATGTCCCAGGAGGCCGATAAACGGGCGAGAGAGGAGGCCGTCGACGTGGCCTCCCGCCGTAGACGGCGAACAAAGGTGCATCGGAGGCGCTACTTAATGCGCCTCCAATAACGCCCCTGTGATCGTGTCGGGCTCATGATGGGAACCCGGGCCCTGCTTGACACGACGTCGTGGGGACTGCCAAGCCGTAGCCGGGCAGTCCCCCTATTTTGGAGAATCTGGTCTTGCCGGGACTAGTCTGTCGCTGAGGGTTTCCCGTCGCCTGTAGATCCGGGTCCCTCAGATAGCGGCTAAAGGCTCACGCAGCGGTTTTAGTGGGGTAGTGCACCCAATGCAATGCGGAATTCCGCTGCGTCATTTAAAAAAAAAGATAGTTAATCCACAATAATAAATTTTGCTTAAGTTTTTAAGCTCAATTAATATGGGTCTCTTGAGGATGAAATTAGTCTCAGAATATTTATTCATGCATGCATGCATTTTAAGTCTTATTATGTACTGTAAAATGTAAATTCCACTTTCAATTATTCAGATATATCAGGATTTTTCGTTTAGAAGTTATGAGGGTTATTACAAGTCTCTGAACAAGAAAAATGTCACTATTGAAGAAGTGTTTAGTTTGAAAACGAAGCCGATTTAAATGAAATTTGGCCTTTTTATAGTTTGTGACCTAGAAAAGATAATATTATCCAGAAATAGTTCTCTATATAGAATATAAAAAAAGACCACAGGGACAGAAACTATGCCAGATTTTGAACCTAAGAACCGGCGAACCGGCGGGAAACAGCGAGTTATTTTAAGTACATTAGTTTTTGTTTTTATCGGGCCAATGAATAGTGGTGTATTTTTCCCAATTTTCAGAACCTTTTACTTCTTTTAATTAAATTTCATTTAGAGAAGCTGTTAATATGACCATACGAGACGAAATGACAGCAAAATATAAAACCTACTTATTTCATTTTATGTTCAACTTATTTATATTTGACAAGCAGCGTTCCGCGGTTTCATCCGCGTATTTCCATCTCCGTGGGAGTACAGGGATAAATTATAGCCTATGTGTTTTTCTGGTCTGTAAGCTATATTATTGTCAAGTTTCATAATAATCCATTCGTTTCATTACGTGAAAGATTAACAAACATTTACAAAATTTCGCATTTATAATATTATAGTAGGTACGATTAAAATATATAGGTACATTTATTAAATTTTAGAAAATAAGCATCTGCTAAATAATAACTGTAGGCTTTCAAAAATTTATCAAAATTTGATCCTAGTTTAGAAGTGAGAAGTCGGACTGCAGACAAAAGGAAGTAGGGCAGACACAGATGTTTTCGCATTTTTAGGACGATTATTATTAATATTATCATAGATTAGTCTTTTATAAAATCGGCTAGTCAAAATCTTTATTGTTTGGATTATAGACTCGTAAAATTATTTGAAAATTTTCTTTAAATTATAAGTGTAGTGCTTACTAAATTTATGTATCTTTATATTGATATTATATTCAGAAAGTAACACCGTATATTCATACAATTTAGTACTTAAATAATATAATCATTGCAAAAGCACGTGGTGTACGCAATTATAAATTAATACTCGGTAAGCGATAAAGCCACAGGTAACAGCGCACTGAGCAGATGACTGGGCAATGAGCAGTCTCACTCAAGTCTGCTGTCTGTGCTGTGACCGCGTCACGCGAGCATTACGTCAGTTTTATTTTGTTGATCGTTCGCCTACTCGCATCAAAACAAAACATTCTAATAATAAAGATATTAGGTATTCAATTCATTTTGACTTTAAGTTTAAATACTGTGTTACAGTGAACAAGAGACAGTTTTCAAAGTGCCAGTGAGGTGATTCGAATTTTGTATTGTGAAATGTGAAGTTTATCATTTAATCACAACTCAACAAAAGTAAACTTGCGCTGTGCAGTGCTTACGTCATTGCGTTCAGTAACAAGAACAAGTGACTGGACAAAGTGAATCATTTTTATAGTAATGTATTAATCGGTATATCATAGCGGTCGGTCTGGTTTATTTAGCAATATTTAAATATTTATAGATATATAAATACTTCTTTAATAATTAATTTTTTAAGTGAAGTTTTATTATACTTACCTATAAAATGGATGAGGAATCGATGTGGAAAGGATTTTATGAAAAACTACAGCAACAAAAATCTACGGAAGAGGTCGTTCATGATAAGAGGTGAGTTACTTTTAAAAATTAGGGTTCCGTAACTAATCCTACGCGTCATTCTGTTTTTAAAGATGCGTCTTAAATCCGGTACTTAAATCATAAGAGATCAGCTTTAATACTACCATAATAGGTATAAAATAATATGTAGGAAATTAAAAAAATAATTGATTATAAATATTTTATTGATATTTTACTGCTGAGTAGTTAGTAGGTACTAAATAAAAAAATAATTTAAACATAAAATTAGCTCGAACGTTACTTTAAACTCATGAGAAAATAAAAAAGAAATGTGGCCGTCGTGGGACACCAGGTAGGAACGAAGTTCCTTCGGCTAAAAAGAAAGGTATTACACTACTCGCTTGTGTATAGGACTGTCGCGCCTGCGCACGTCTCATTTAACGATTTTTATTCCACGCACTTTTTCTTACGGTTTTACTATCACATTACAATATTATGTATTTATAAATTTGAATAATAATATTTTATTGGAACGAAGTTCCTTACGGCAGGCTTATATATTATATAACGTGTTTACCAAGTTATTTCATTAGTTTTATAGTGGTTTTATATTAAAATATAGCGATATTTGTGTACCATAGTGCAATAAATGGTTGTTAGATCAATTCAATATTTTATCACATTAAATAGCTGGGCCAGAAATTTATAAACCTTGCATGGGCGTCGACTGTATTGTATAAACAGTTAAAACAATGTGTTACCACTTACTAAACCATTAGTTTATTAAAGTCCATACCACGAAACAAGGAGTCCGAACGTAATGTTAAACGAATAGTCGCAGTTTAGGGGACAGACTTTTTGCCGGGAGAGCGCGTCTTGTTTAAGAAATACTCGTAAATATTTAACCAAAAATATTGTGGAGCTGATTTGTCCGCTACAATAGCATCCGTTTGTACTTGATTCTAGCGCAGCCAGTGGCAGAAACGAGAACTAAGATCTGAGTTTATTATTGCGTATGTGAATACTATGGAAAAGCCAATATAAGGAGTCCGCACTCCTTATATAGATTTCGTGGTCCATACAATAAAGTTAATATAATATTCCGCTAGGTATACTAACTTTACTCCTGTAGCACACAGACATACAAAAATGCAGCGAAAATGGAACGTAGTGTTCAGTACGCATTCGTATTGCTTTCGCACATTAACGTTTCTGAACGGTATTTCAGATACGGAATGAATTCAAGCCATTCTACAGTTTGTTATCGAACGTTTCAGCCATGTTGTTGGTCTGGGCTATCGTGTTTTTAAATTTGTTTATAAGATGCGCCGGAACGATGAAAATCTATCAACACGTACTAACCTATTGCGGACCCAAAGCGAAAGGATTTCGTTTCGGGTTCCGTCCATTTGCGGTGTGAAACGCATCAGCTATCAAAATCATGCTAGCTGTACCGCTTCATTCCGTAATCCGTAGCGCTTCCATTTTGCTTTCGCATCTGTGTGATAGAGGCGTTATGGTGTATACAGAATATTAGTTTCGAACTTTTCCACTATATGGCAAAGATTTTTATTTTTCTGGTCAGACTATTAATAGATGACAGGTAGTTTCTGCCGATAACCTAAAATTCTAAGTTGTAAGTCTTAACTTCTATCAGCAATCACTATGACTGGATAGGTTTTTCTTATAAATAAATTATTGACACACAAAAAATATAGATAAAGAAATTAAAAAAAGAAGAATTAACCACAACATATTCTATTCTATTCAACTTTAATGACCCATTTTGATACTTTTATAATAATTTTTTCTTAAATGTTTACGATTTATGGCATATTCAATGAAAAAATGTTATTCAATCTCGCCGAAAAGAAATTACCCATCAAGTAGTATAGAAATATTTTGGTTTTAATATTGCAGGTTGAAAAGTATATTACAGCTTGTTATTACTTATATGGCAACTCGACATCTTGTTTGTCAGTTGTCAAGCATGACGCTGTCAAGTGTCAATGTCAAGTGTTATCTGTCATATTCTGAAAAGTAAAAACAGCGCAAGCCGATATCGGAGTCGGATATTGATAAATTGCTCTTGAATTGATTGTGATTGTACAAGGTATTATTACTATTTGTGCTTTAGTATGTGTAAAGATATGTTACAGTAATCGTCATATTTGTTTTCTACTGTCGTTGAGTTATATAAATAGCACTGAGTGTTCTTAAACTTCAGTATGTTTCGTTCACCGTTGCAAGTTTATCGGCTATATAAAATGACTTGCGCTGAGAGCCGTGCTTTACATTTGCTAAGAAATCAAGCCTATATTAATGGGCAGTGGGTTAATGCAGAGAGCAGGGCCATGTTTCCTGTCATCAATCCAGCGGATGACAAAGTTATAACTGAAGTGCCGGATATGGATGATCACGATGCTAAAGTCGCATTAGATGCAGCGGCGGAAGCCTTTATAACTTGGAAGAAAACGACAGCTAAAGAGCGTTCAAATATTTTACGAAAGTGGTATGAAATATGTATGAAAAATAGTGACCATCTTGCAGAAGTCATAACTGCCGAAGCTGGAAAACCACTAGCAGAATCGAAAGGTGAAATTGCGTATGGGAGTTCCTTCTTGGAATGGTTTGCGGACACGGCACGACACTTGAATGGTGAAGTTATACCAAGCCCGTGGCCGCATAAGCAGATTATAGTGACACGCCAGCCCCTCGGTGTTGTTTCAATTATAACCCCATGGAACTTTCCCTTTGCAATGATAACTCGAAAAGTAGCTGCTCTTATGGCCGCTGGCTGCACTTGTGTCATTAAACCTGCTGAAGACACACCACTATCTGCACTTGCAGCAGTTCAGCTTGCTGAAGAAGCAGGTGTGCCCAAGGGTGTCATAAATGTTATCACCACTAGTAGAAAAAATGCTCCAAATGTGGGTAAAATACTTTGTGAAGATTCAAGAGTTGGCTGTATATCTTTCACTGGGTCTACACATGTTGGAAAAATTCTGTATGGTATGGCTGCAAAAGGTATAAAACGAGTATCTTTAGAATTAGGTGGAAATGCTCCGTTTATTGTGTTCCCCAGTGCCGACATAGAGAATGCCATAGAAAATGCCATGCTTGCCAAATTCCGGAATAATGGTCAAGCTTGTGTTGGTGCAAATAGGTTTTTGATTCATGAAGATGTATTTGATCAGTTTGTTCAAGGATTAAAAAACAGAATTACTCAAAAGTGTATAATGGGCCCAGGAACAAAAGAAGGAGTCACTTGTGGACCTATGATTAATATGGCACAAATAAACAAAATATCAGGATTGGTTGACGACGCAGTCTCAAAAGGTGCAAAGGTTCTACAGGGGGGTAAAGTGGCAACAGATATTGGTAGTAAGTTCTATGAGTCAACTGTGCTAGTTAATGTTAAACCTGAAATGAAAATATATAAGGAAGAAATTTTTGGGCCAATTGTTGTTTGCTACAAGTTCAAAACTGAAGATGAAGTTATAAAGATTGCCAATGATACAAGAAGTGGATTAGCTGCTTATGTCTTCACGAAGGATCTTGGTCAAGCATTTAGAATGTCACAGGAAATTGAGTCTGGAATGGTAGCCATTAATAGTGGATTATTGTCAACCACGGAAGCACCATTCGGTGGAATAAAAGAGTCTGGCATTGGACGAGAGGGCAGTAAGCATGGTGCGGAAGAGTATACTAATATTAAGTATACATTGTTTTCTGCTTTGGATAAATAATGATATTCGAAGAATATAATATATAACTTGCCATACTATGCTTGTTCCACAAAATAAAAGGTCTTATTTTTTATTTATTTATTAAGAGCTGAATATAAGTCCTTTGCCCAAAAGGTCTTATAAAATTAAGGTATTGCCATTTAAAATCTGAACAAAATGGATAAATTATATAAAAAAAAATATTAGTTTACATATAAATAAATTACTTTGTTTGTGTTGTGTTAAAAAGTTAAGTCTTATTATTTATAAATTTGAATCAAATTGTACTATTATATTGTAAGCCTAGATGTATTGAATATTTAAATTTATATAATAATATTTATGACAAAGCTGTGTTATCATTCCAGTCTTCCATTACATTGTGATAAGTGATTATTTAATAGTAATCTTTTTAGGCCTAAGTATATTATTATCTAGAAGCATTTTGATATATTTTAAATTTGTAATAATGAATTATGCCATATGAAAAGGAAGTAAAATGTACTATATTATGAATTTGATTTATATTATAACAAAGTAGAATATAGCTGTTGAAATGTTTATTAAATAAAAATCTTAAAAGAAACTTTTTTTAATTCTATCTTTTTGAAATTATTATATTATGTACTTCATAAATTCCATTAGTCTATAAAAAATATGCTCATTTATTAAATAGTCGATTTTAAGTAAAACTATAGTTTGAAAATATATTTGAAAAGCCATCTAACCGGGTAGTGTGTCTTAAATCTTAATGAGCGATAGTTCAACCTTCCATGTTGTCCAATGATTAAGTATGACCACAAAGGTTGAAATAAAATTTATTGGTTTTATAAAATGTATGTGGTCTAAATACAAATAAAAGATTTTAACTATTTACAGAATTGCTATGCTATTGCTAAGTTGATTATATCTTAAAACTATACCACAATATACTAATAAGAAAAAGAAAATAGTATGTATATTATGAAATAACATACCATGTTGATTAAATAATGATAATTTATATATAAAAATCTCTATAAATTATTATAAAATAAATTTTCAGCATTAAGTATGATTAAACTTATTACTATTATTTGACTATTGAATATCCAAACATAATAATTTAATATTTATCTTCATATTACATAACACAGCATACATATGCTTACTGAATAATAAACATCATCTTAAAATAAAGGTCCAACTTTAATCTAAGAATGACATAAATTAAAAAGGGAATAAATACTCTTAGATAACAATACAGCCGTAGTAGACATTAACCGATCTATGTTTAAGGCTTATCTGAAAACATGTAAAAAGGGTTGATAATGTATATTCAGGAAAGTTAAACCAAGCTGTTTATTATAATAAAAAAACTTTTACGGATTTTATCGCGGTTTATTTAATATTTTTTATGAGCCCGACGTTTCGGATACTTTACAGCAACCATGGTCACAGGAGGAAAATCCGTAAAAGTTGTATTATTATAATGAGTAAAATTCGCGTAAACATAAGAAAACAAGCTGTTTAATTAATGACATATTTCTTTTCAGAATTCAAGAAGTGGATGACAGTTTTTTCGAAAAATTTGGATCGATTCTCAGACAAGTGTCTCAGAAAGCGGCGCTAGAAGAATCTACACCATTAGCTCCACTGAAGGAAATTGAAGAGCAAGATGGGGAGCAGAAGACCATCACTGAGGTTGGCAGTACTACCAGGGACTCAGATAGTGGAAATGAAACACTTTTGGACACAGATTCTGAGCCCGATGACCCCGAAAAGATGGATTTTTACGTGGAAGCAGTGGGATGGAATGTAAGTGCTTTTTTTTTTTTACAAACTCATGCACAATTTTTATGATTTAAGTAAAAATTTGTTTTTTTTTTAAATAACGATTGGTAGCAAGCTGAGGACGTGCTATTTGATAGGTAGTATAAACGTCGCCAATAACTAAAGTTAACCCCGGATTAGCCTATTTAATTAATTCTTGCAACGCATTGTCATTATCTCTAAACGTAACGTGGCAAGTGTAGGCGTTAGTCCCGCCTTTTTTTTATAAACACAGCAAAGTAGTATGAAGTGGTAAATTATAAGATGGTTTTATCAATACAGACAGGCGTGGTAGAAGCTCTTTCCTCTTAACGGTTAAATCTCTCGGTATGATAACCCGCGTAATTACCACTTTTGAGCATTTATTACATTTTAGCTTTCGCTCGCGGCTTCGCCCGTGTTAGCAAAAAAAAAAGTTACCAGATGGTTCTATAGCAGTTCGATCTAGCTTTTGTAATTAGTTTCAAAATCTTTTAACTATTAGTTTTTCAGTAATAAACCAATAAACTCATTTGCTGTTAATATATTTGAACTAGACATTGAGATTGGCGTATTTCAGGAAAGTAGGTCGCGGCTACGGGCTATATTAAAATAACCAAACAGGTCTGTATGAAAGTATATCTAATCGTGCGGGCATTATTCCAACACCCGCACATCATAATACAGACATAAAACGAATAATGAGTGCATTGAGAATGTCTTGAAAGTACGCGAGACTTTCGTATCTTTTCGTATCATTATCATTTCGTATCTTTTTACTGCTGGCCTTTTTGCCATTTACGCGGGGATAGATCGTCCCCAGGGTTATGTGGGATCCCCCGATTCTAGTTTTCCGTATACCGCATTAAAACCTCTGTCGTTTTCTTCCGCATGAACTGTCGGCGCCCTCCCCACTACCCCGTACCTCTCTAAGTATTTTATTCTATTCATTTAGCGTTTATGCCACTTGTCTAGGGGGGCAGGTCATGCCACTATTTTGCTTGTTTCTTCCGTTAAACAGCTTTTCAATGTATCAGAGAGAAAAACAAGACCGAGAGTGTAATTACTTGTACCGAGTAATACATCATTAGAAAAAATCGAGTAGCAGATTCATTTTATCGTAAATATACATTATAATAATATATACGATAACTATTCCTTTTGTACACAAAAATACTTCTTACAAGCTTTCACATTAAGACACAAAATGTATGCTTTTGAAACCAGATATATCACACATAAAACTGCAAAGTGTAAACCATGTTTGTGAACGGATGTGCACACTCTTAAACAAGCATAATATCAAAGAATTGCATCATTCGTTCATCGACCAAGTCTGTTAGATCATTCCACCGTGGCAGCGTGCCAGTTCTTTCATCCATTGCTCCAATACTTAACACAAGGTTGTCGAACAATAGTCAAAAGGAATTGCTTATATTAGGCCATCATTGATTTATCTACAGTACTTGTAATCGTGATTGTTTATGGTAGTTGTGTCGAGTAGGTTATCAAGTGAGCCCTCCCGTGACAATGGACGCTATATTGGAACGAAGTTCCATAAGGCGCGTTGCGAAAGGGGGCTAGACGGATTAAATTAAGACCAAAAGTTGTAACAACTCACTACATAGTATAAAACAAAGTCGCTTTCTCTGTCCCTATATCCCTTTGTACGCTTAAATCTTTAAAACTGGAGTGGTCAGTCCATGTTCAGTTGCAGGCCACTGCGCGGAGATCGTTTTCCTGTATAATGAAATAATAATAATAATAATAAATAATTCTGCAAACTCGGGTGGACATGCTGGTCATCAAACATTATTAAGGCGCTGTGAATGGAAAACTTTTGGGGTGATGCAAATGAAGGCAATAAGATAGATGCAATGGTACAATATTTCGTTCGAATCGCTCGAGTTATTATTTACAGATTATTAAATATTCCTTACAAAAACAAATATCAATCGAGAAATAAAAATAACGGTTCCTCTTATCATCATATATTATATCACTGTTATTAATTTCATCAAGATTTGTTTACAAATAATACAGATATAACTGCTAGAATGTAAATTTTAATGATTACTATGTTATGATTTTTTGTTTTAGAGATTTTCTTGGGAAATATATTTTGAACACGTATTGTGTTCCATCCAATTTTCCATTAATTTCTAGCAGTGAATAATAGGTAATACTTATATCATATATGTATATTCATGTGTTGTTTTTGTTTCAGTCACACATGTTTCACTACTTTGTTAATGTGTTTACAAACGAGATTGCTTGTATTTGCTTTACATTACGAGCATTAAAACTGTTAAATCCCATGTGTAGTAATCCAGCTCAATATGCTTGCATTAAGCTAAACAAATCTTATCGGCTTTTGTTAATGCATTACACCGTGTACCTTAAATCTTGCATTTCTGCTTCTATTTAAAAAATATCGAGGAAAAATTATGAGTAATTAAATGTAAAATAACACATTATAACATCATATTTTTGGAACGAAGTTCCTTACGGCAGGCTTGGAGGGGATAGGGATTTTACTGCGCGACCGAACTGAAAAAAATGTGACAGTAAAACCGTAAGAAAAAGTGCGTGGAATAAAAGCGTTAAATGAGACGTGCGCAGGCGCGACAGTCGCATACACAAGCGAGTAGTGTATAATAACTTTCTTTTTATCCGAAGGAACTTCGTTCCTACCTGGTGTCCCACGACACCACATTTCTTTTTTAAATATATTTTTATCTCTTTGCTATGTATGCTTTCATAGTAAGCAATAACCAAGGGAATCAGCCCTAGTCAGAAATCAGGTTATATTTAGTCAAATTGCTATAAATCATGTAATATTATACAACATCAAATAGCAAACGTTTGGTTTACGTCAAGTCTAGAATCTGGATAACTTCATATTGCGTTACATTTGCACAGGCGTAATGTATGATCTCCTGAGATTGTATTGCATGATGCATCTAATGTCTTACCCACACTACTGTATTGCTCCATATTTATACCAAAACACACATGGATGAATAGCTTGAAAACAGCGTTTCTCCCAAGACATTTCAGAACAATAAAATATTAATTTGTTATTATCAGTATAAATACAAAATCATTTGAATTAAGCAACTTTCTATGGATTTTACATGTCTGATTTTTCGAATACAGGTACATATTAAGGTAGGTAAGTGGGCCTAATTTAGGACAGCAACCACGGCTCATTATAATAAAATTCTCGTAAACTTCTAAAACACAAAAAAAAAGAAATACAGTAGCATTATCTATTGCGATCATCTAGAAAGTTCGAATGCGTTAAAGAAAGCTTTAACAAGCGCATCCAACCATAACTTAAATTATGTTATTGAATTGTTATTAAACAGACGTTGCTTTTGGCTCATATTAATATTAGTTCTGTTGCTATCCGCGAAAGCAGCGGATATATTACACAAGTTTCCGTCGAACACTCAACAAGTGTAAACTGTATCGGTTTATAAAACAAATAAATGCTCTAGCATGTGCCTTTAATGCTCTGTATCGCCTTGAGAATAGGCCATTGATCGTGTAACAGATATAAAACCTCTTTCGTCACTGGTATCCGCAATATAGATATGTATGCGTTTTAAGCAATATTGAGCATTTTTGAAGTGAAAACTTATGTAGTCCCGTTATACACTTTTTGTAGGATATCGTATAGGTTCGAGTTATCGACATGCTAGAAAATCTCATAGGTTTGCAACTTGTTTGACGTTTTAATATTAAAAAACGAAATAATATATTATACAATGTTCTAGAAAAATGCAAAACACACGCGGCATTTAAAAAAAGAAGCTTAGGTTTCTATTTTGGAACCTAGACGCATGGGCGTACATTTTACTATGCCGACGTCGCTAAGTGACACTGACATAGGTGAAAGAAAATACATAGTTTGGGAAAATTTTACAAGCATTCAATTATACGTGTTAATAGGTCATTTAAAGTCTGAACTTTGACCTAATACTTTGGGGGACATACAAGGCCTAAACAACAACTACAACATTCTATCGCCCGGCTTCTGAAACGTTGGTTAAAGTGTATGTCAAGTGTCAACTAACATGGCTGTTAATCGCGGTTAACATAGAGTCAAATTTGACAGCTTTTTTATTCCAGTGGCTATTTTTTTTAAAGGCCTGACGGCCTATAATTATGTCAACTGACAGGCAGATAAAATTAAATAATTTAACCATGCTTCAAGCGACTAATTTGACACTTAACAAGAGATTTGACAGTTGATTTGTTAATTTTTGCGTTGATTAGCCTTTCGGAAACCGTATGGCATTCATCGAATGGCCTAACATTACATCGAGAGGATACTCGGAGATTCAAATATTGGCAATGAAGTGGTGACATGCTAAAAATATTAATAAAAAGAGTATTAATAAATGCAATTCTTTAATTTTTAAACTCCTGCTATTCTGATGTATAAGCTATATTATAGCAGCTTTGCGTGCACATTCTTACAAACTTTTGCGTTAAAAATATTAAAAGTATGATTCTTTAGGACACAAAGATGGGCGTCTCGACTTAAACCAAAAATACTTCAGTGTCGTGACTCAGTCGTTAAACATTGCCGAAATTGAACGTCCATTTGGTATTTCCGTTCGTCTGGCGTTTTTTTTAAATACAGTTTAATGATCACATAGTTTTACACACCTTTCCGGGCTTATCGTGATTACTTTTTGCCTATATTACTTAATAGCTGTTGCCCGCAGCTTCGCCTGCGTTAACTAAGATTTACAACGGGATCTTAGTAGATCTTAGTACGCGAAATAACATTTTTTACGCCTTATGTCCGAAAAACCAAAATATCTTACGGAAACCTATTTTTATCAGAATAAAATTTAGCCTATGTTACTCGTGGATAATGTAGCTTCCAAACGGTGAAAGAATTTTTAAAATCGGTCCAGTACTTTTTGAGCCTATTCATTACAAACATATAAACATACAAAAATAGGTACAAATCTTTCCTCTTTATAATATTAGTATAGATGTAGATATCAATGATAACGTTACATTCTCTACTCTCTAGTATAAGATTTAAACAAATCGAATATGTATTTTTGAACATGCCCTAACCACATATAAACTCACAAACTTTACCTTTTAAAACGTACATGAAATTGTTACGCATTCATAGTTATAAATCTAAAAGAATTCGTATTGAAATTGAGCCATAAAATGATATCATAACCTGAAAACCGACCAGTCAATAAAGCGGCGATAAAAATACAAAGAGTTTACGAAACACTAAGGGCCTGTTTCACAATCTCCAGATAAGTGCCGAATAGGCTATTGGCAACATATTTGACAGATAGAGTATGGAGTATCTGTAGTATGTATGTAGTAATCTGTTGAATATATAATAGAGCACTTAGACATGGATCTTGAAATACTAGAATTTCGATCTATATCAACATAAACTTTTGCGAGCACGTGTTACAATCTTTTATAAATGGTTGGACCTCTAAAAAAATATTGTAATCAATTTGATTTGAGAATAGTTTAAATTCATATTACGGTCCTCTACATTTCATTCAGTGATAATGCCTGTCCGGTCCAACAGTAGATGTACGGATAAATAAAATTAAAGTATCAGTTTGTAATATTACAATTACTACTTTTTAAAAATTGTGTTACATACAAACTCCAAATTTTTTTTACAATTTTTGTTTGTCTGTCTGTTTGTTATGGCAAAATTAGCAAGAGTTTAATAAATGAGTTGGCCACTCGCATTGATCATTTAACTTAATACAGTAGTAACTTGAGCCATAAAAATCATACGAAACTGGCATGTGACTTGTTACTGATACGATCGCAATGCAATTCAAAGCCAATCATCAAACACTGCAACGTCGTAGCACTAATTTGGCGGATTTTTTTCATACAAAATACATAGCATTACAGCTACGAGTGTTACCGCTTTATTCAGCTTCTATGATCGATGATAATAAAGGTTGAATAAAGCGGTATCACTCGTAATTAAGTGGCTAGTATATAAAGCCATCTAAGCATCACAACATATTTCTCATTGCTCTCATCCAAAACTGAAATAAAGCTATACAGACGCAACAGTCGCGTTCAGATATTGGCAGCTATATTATAAGCCGGACGCCATATCACGGTTCTAATAAATAATATGATCCATTAACTGCTAGTAAAACTACATAATCCATAGCGATGAAGATCATTAATGTTACTTTTCCATTAGCTAGAGCATTATAGAGTAATGAGGTATTTTAACGATCACATACAATACGATTCTATTATTACATAAGACTTTATAAAAAATAATTACAGTAAGTATTTTAACTAATCGTCTAGACTCTAGATTGATCGATAATTAATGTAAATACTAAATAAATAAATTGTTTTGTATATAGGTTGTTAAGTAAATTTTCATTGAAATTCCGTTTCGTCGCGGATGGGGTGTGTCAGACCCTAACGAGTAACACCTCCCCAATTTACCTAAGGGTTAGTAAGAGGTGTGCCTGTCAGTGCGAAAGCTACCTCATTGTAGCCTTGACCTGAAACGATACAGTTTGTTAGATTTATTCCTGACAAAACTACATATTAAATCCAAAAATGAAACCGCCAAATTATTTTCAAATAAAAATATACAATAAAAACTTGGTTAACTGCTTTTAGAACTTGATCGAATTAAATAATTAACTATAATTACCACTTAAAATAGTTTGTTTTTTATTTATTTTAAGTAGGCACTTTTAATTAACTCTTGCCTCAACCTTTTATACGCACTTTGCGGTTTTTCTTTTTAATTATACTTAATACATAAATATAACGAATAGGCAATTTGTAAGTTGTGTCATCATCATCATCATCAGCCTTTCTCCGTCCACTGCTGAACGTAGGCCTACCTCAATGAACGCTAAGACGACCGATCCCTTGCCACTCGCATCCAAACACTAATTGCGTTCTACTTTAATTTTTTTAAATTATATTTTTAAAATCTAAAAACAGCATCAAAGGGAAGTTCATTTTTATATGCACATTCTTTTGAAATAGAGAATGTTAGTTTTGTGATTATTAAAAAAAAATACTTAAAGAAAGAGTAATTTTCACTTTCTGCCCGGTGGCGGCGCCTCGCGAAAATAGAATTTGGCCGCAGTACGACTCGAGTCCCGAGTCCCGGTTTGTTCTGGCAGACGAGATGACGTCTCGATCTTTTTAAAACTGAAAGTCCAAGTGTTACCTCGTTCGTAACATGAACAAGTGATTTGTGATGTGTGAGTGAAAAACATAAGTATGTATGGAACGGGAACTTTACGGACTAAGTTTAGGGGGGTGAAGAAGGAATTGCTAGAACGGCAGACCAGTCTGATGATACAGTCCATGACAGTATGTTCTTTATATTGTGAGAAACATGTATATTATGATTTCTTTACTGATAAGGAAATGTACAAGCAACATTTTTGTAAGATGATTAAAGTAAACATATTTTTTTTTTGTTATATAACTATTAAGCAATTTTGTGATGAAGTTTGATTTAAACTTATCAATTTAAGTTAATGGCTTAATGACTGAGCAAAGTTCAAATATTATTGGAATTATTAAAAAAAAAACAGAAATAAAAATCACGTAAAAACGAAAGGTGAATGTTAAAAGAATCAAGGTGACAGATTTCAGTGTCGCCACTTTGTGTATTCGAAAAACGAAATGACTTCAGAGTTTAAAATAAGAACGATTCCTATGTGCGACTAATTTGTTTCGATAATAGAGTACATTTGACATTTAAATACGTCTACATAAAAACCTCTTTGAAACATTTTAAAAGGAAGACTGTAAATATTTAGATCGCTCCCGCTTGAGTTGGCGATTATAGACTTTACTGTTAGTTGTTCGTCAGCGCAATAAATCTGAAACAGCTGAGACTATCAGATCGATATATTTCTCACGGCGCAGTAACTCAACTATTGACTAAACGCAGCTATGGCGACGATTTTGCACCAGACCGGGGGTCAATACAAGTTGGATGCATAATGTTTGTCCGCTGGTGTCTTGGAAACCCCGTTATGCCTATCATTTGTGGGGTTTCCCTATAGCCAGTATCTTTGGTTTTCTTCTAGCGGTATGGTTTAATTTTGTGTTTGGATGAAGTTGCGGTACTATTATGATTCATCGGTATGTTATTGTATATATATTTTTGCGGTGATATGTTAATGTTATTTTATTAAATATAAATTCTATTTCGGTTAGAGGCTAGATTATTTATTTTTTATGTTAGTACAATGTTTAATTAAGTATAGATTCAAAAAAGATTTCATTTATAAAGTTTGAATTAAAGATCGCTTAATAGATTAATATCGTAATGGTCCTTTCGTGATCATGGTTGAGGTAAAGTATCCGATATGACGGGCATGAAAAAAACAATAAACCGTAAAAGTATTTTAATTATAATGAGTGAAATTCACGTAAACATTAAATTTGTTTTATTATTTGTTTTGTACGATGAGTGAAATTCGCAAGAACATTAAAAAGTCGAGAGTTAACTTTAGATTAAAATATCTTATTTTAAAGCTAGCTTAAAATAATCTTTAGCCTGAGTTTCGAGTAAACGGTTAATCGTTCTAGATATAATCAAAGAATATTATTTTATATATTGTAAATATTTGCAGAACTGGATTAAGAGAATTATAACATACGCATTATAAGATTACGATACAATGTATATATCTTAAAGTAAATAGAATAATGATAAGGGAGCCGAGAATAATAGCGGATTTAAATAACAATGGGTCATAATTTTAATTGTTCCATCGCCACTTAGGCAGTAATTGGGGGAAATAACAACATAAATGGTCTCACCATGACCAGGGTTCATTAACTACATATTAATATTAATATTTTTAATGAAGAATTTAAAGTTTACAATCGTATTTGACATAAGAGGGCAAAGTAACATCGTTTCGTAGCGGTGAGATATCGAAATTCGTCATCGTCTCTTGAGTTATCAATAACAATTTCCTAGCCAATAAGATATTGACAATAGCGATCGATAACCAATAGACAGTTTGTGATTTTGTTACGATAACGATTGACCATGTGATTTAACGCGACTTGTGTCAATTTATTCATATCGTACATTTTTTTTTTCGAATTTTTTTATGGTTTTTTTTTAAATCTTACTTTGTCTATGCCCCCAATGTAGTTTGTTAAGTGTTCTAGTCATAGAGCAACACGGACTGAAGACTTCTGGTGCTTTATGGTTCTAGTGCATTAACCACAAAAATGTCGTTAATTAGCGTTTTGTTTCGGCTTCCTTCCCGGATTTTATAATCCATATTACTTGCTGATAATGGGGATAATTTACCATTGTATAGATTAAAGTATTTTTCAAATCGCTTCAAAAGTCTTGAAGTGTATTCAATGCAAACAAACAATCGAATCTTTCCTTTTTATAATATTAGTATAAATGTTCATACGATGAAAATGGATTATTGATAAAAAAAACCATGGACCATGAAAAAACATGAAAACCTTGCACCTTGTAGAAGTCAGATCGATTAGATTTTAAAAGCCAAATATATATTTATAAAATTTAATATTCATAATACAAGCAGGATTCGCTTTATGAAATACTAGCAGCACCCTGCGGTTTCACCCGCGTACTTCCCATTCCCGTGGAAGAACAGGGATAAATTATATAGTATTATGCTGATGTATAAGCTACATTATTGTAAAGTTTCATTAAAATCCAATCAGTAGTTTTTACGTGAAAGAGTAACAAATATGTATGCTTACAAACATATTATACGTTTATAATATGAGTAAGATTTATTTTTATTAGATTTTAAAATAAAAAAGAGGTAACAATTCCAAAATCTCAAGCCGAAAATCGTATGCGAATTTTATTAATAATTGTTATTTGGTACCACCATGCTGCTTATTTCTCCCAGTAAAACAGCTTTGCCTCGTTTCGGGGAGAAAGGTAGGAGAGGCAGTGTAATCATATGCACTAAGGCTTAACATGTTCTAGGATAGGCAGCACATAAACGAATTGCCTGGACTAGTCTCAGGTTGACTAGTTTATGTTCTTGGCTTACGCCGACCTCTGAATTCGTTTGTCTGTTTGCATATCCAAATAAAATTATAATATATATTATAATACTAGCTGTACCGTGCGCGCCTTGCTACGCCACCAACTGAAATAATATTGAAATTTATTGGAATGACAGTGGCTCCATCTGGCGAAATTTCGTCGTACCAACTCTGAAACCTCCGTGGGCTCACACAACAACTTTGCTAAAGATCATCACGTGATCAAATGAATTGTTTACGATTCTGTAAAGGCATGCAGTCAAACATTCATTCTATACATATAGATATATTGTAGAGTTTCTTGGTAGAGTGACTCGCATATTAAAATATTTGCTTTTTCAGGTGGATGAATTATATTTGGAAATTTTGTACGAGATATTACACAATGTCGGCGGATGTGACATAGGCTGTGAAGTGGGGCAGCAGGCGATGCTGTCCTACGTACAAGAGGCTTTCAAGATTTCAAACGACAAGCACACGGAGTTACTGACACAAGCGGAGGCGAAGCAGCCACCAGAACTGATGTTGAATGTGGAGGTGGTGGAAGGGAAGGACCTAGTTCCTAAAGACCCCACAGGTCTCAGCGACCCCTTCGTCACGATATACCTCATGTCCAACACGGCCCACAGATACAACACGTCTGTTAAGTCGGCTACCTTGAACCCCACGTGGGAGGAACATTTTTCCCTGTAAGTAATTATTTATGAATACATTTGAATTAGGTCACCGTCACTAAATCTTATCCTTATTATAACCATCACAAAAAATATTAACAAGTGAGTGTGTGAGTAACTGAGTGTAAGTTAAACTTAGACATTCCATAGCGTAAAGTACCCATTATTCACTATGATCTCGCTAGAAATCTATAGCACAGATCTCGGCCTCAGGCCTTGCGAGACGGTGATGTCCCAGAACGAGGCCAACGAATGGGTGAGAGAGGAGGCCGCCGACGTGGCCGTGGTAGCCGGGCAGTCCCCCTATTGTGGAGAATCTGGTCTTACCGGTACCCGTCTGTTGCTGAGGGTCTACCTGAAACTAGCTTCGACTACTTATTTGTTGCCTATCCTTGAGACAGATATAATATTTTAAGTCTCGGTGGTAGTAATTATACTGTCGCTTGCCCACCTTAATTGTTATAAGCAAATCTGTTTTATGGGAGAAGCAAGCAAGAGTGCCCAACAATCGGGAGCGCGGCACAGCGTATCCTTGACACTGATATGAGTATTTTTTTTTTAAATTACCATCATCATATTTTAAGATATACCTAACGCGTAACAGTAATAATAAATTTACCAATTCAATTTAAATTACGAACACCATTCGTAATAATATTTTGGTTTACGTACTTATAATGTTTATAATGTAATGTGTGTAATAGTTGTGTAATTACAAAAGTGTTAGCAACAAGTGTGCTCTGTTTCCAGACCCATGCCGGGAAGCTTACAGGATGACTCACTCTGTCTAGAGGTTTGGTAAGTTTCTGTATATTTTGTCATACTTCTAAGCATTCAAATTTTGGGGATTTCTTAATATTTACGCGCTTGCTCGCCAGCTGAACTTGGCTTGACGTGCTCCTGCGCGAGATTCAAGATTCTTCGGGCTTATATACCTACAAATAAATAAGAATGATGTATCTGTTTATAATTTCTAATAAAAAGTATTTCACTGAAGGCATATGAAACAATATAATATCAAAAAAAAGACATATATATATTTTTGTCCGTCTGTTTGTTTGTTCCGAGTAAACTCTGAAACTGGTTCACCAATTTTGATGTGAGTTTTATTGGCAGGAGTAACTAAAGTTATAAAAATAATTATCGTCAATTCGGATACGGCTGTAAATCTAAGTTACCGTGGGCAAAGCTGTGGACAAACGCTAGTGTACATTAATGTTTCCTGAGCTTTTCCTTGTAACTTTTATATTATGCTTCTCATTAAATAACTACCTATCCTGTAACACTAAAAGTATAAATTCTAAGAATAAAATTATACTGTTAAACCTATATTAAACCCAATTTACTATGAGATGAGATGAGAGGCCCCTAAGATTTGAGGTTTTTTAATGAACACGAGATAAACGTTAGATCGTGACGTAATCCATACACGCGTCTGTACCATGCGTTATTCAGAATAACTTACTCATGGGCCACGAACCAAAATGTTCTAGAACTAAGGGGGATTACCTTTTTTAAGGATGTTTTTATTAAAAGTATGTTATGTGCCACCGATATGCCTATATCTCTAGCGGGTACACTGTTGCACTTAGACCTTTTTCCATAAACGCTACAACGACCATTTTTTAGCTCACCATCTGACATTAAAATCATAAGCGAACCTAGTGGGGAGTTAATATTAATTCCGAACGTGGGATCCTTAGGGTTCCGCCCTATTGTTCCAACGGATATCAACTTTTACGGATTTTATCGCGGTTTATCAAGCTTTTTCACATGCCCGACGTTGATACTTTACAGGAACCATAGATACGGGATGACTCCATTATATATTAATCACGTGTGAATAAGCTATCATTTAATACCATTAAATTTGTTGTTCGACTCGGAGGTCAACGGAAGTAGTACATTTAACACCCGCATACAGCGAGTGTACCTAAAAAATGAAGTGTTGGTCGGCCATTAACCAGGTGGGAAGACGATCTCCGAGTAGGGTCCGTGTTGGATGCGAGAGGCAAGAGATTGCTCGTCTTGGCGTTCTTTGACGGAGGACTATGTTTAGCAGTGGACAGATAAACTTTGATGATGATGACGATGATACAGCGAGTTTGGGACAATGATTAGTTGAGCATAGTTATACTAATGAAAATAGACTTTATGAATGTAATGTTCGACAGTAATTTATTAGACGGTGACAGAGGTAAAGGCAATAAGTTGCACAATACAATATGCGTGCACCCTTATTAATTTTGGGATTGTAGCAGTTTTTCGGATTTTTTATATATAAATACAAATATTATGGTTTTCTTTTTTTGCATACAATACTAGCAACGCCCGCGGTTTCACCCGCGTACTTCACCTTTTCGTGGGGGTACGAGGATAAATTATAGCCTATGTCACATATTACGTAGTTATATTGGTAAAATAGTTTTCACAACAAACCTGTATATTTCAGGGACTTCGATCCAGCGGAGACAGTGAAAGAGAAAATGACGAAGATATTTGAAGTAAAAGGTGTTAAGGGTCTGCGCAAACTAATGAAGGAAATCGCAATAACCGCGTCCACCGGCAAACATGACAATGAACTGATCGGTACATCGAATATTCCATTAAAAGTGAGTTTACCTTTTTCATTTTATATTAATAAGTATTTTTATCCTCCTCACCTGATTTCGAGGAGGAGACCCGTGCCCCGCAGTGGGACATACAAGGATTGATACTTTACTTTTACTTTAAGTATTTTTATGTTATGACAATAAGTACCATGTTAAAACCCAATTGAAAGTGGTTTGTGGTGGAAAATTGAAACCAGGAGACAGCTTAGGCAAGCCATTCAAGTGTTGCCTGTTCAAAGACGAAGGGTAAGCGACACTATTTGACCTGCCTTTCTTTCGGAAAAGGCAAAACTATTTGACTGAAGAACTAAGGAGGATGATGGTATCCTTCCAGACCTAGAAAACCCACCCTTGACAAACTAGTGCAAGGAGCTTTTAAGATCTATGATTAGGTGCCGGAGGCGCCGCGTGAATGAAGCCAATACCTAGTAGCGGGCGTTAAAATGATGCTGCTGATGATGATGATGAAGGAAGTTAAGACATTGTAGCTGTTTCCTCTTAGATGAATATCAAAATTTATAAATTTTCGCGTCTACTTGATAAGCATTTGATATAAAAATATGCTTGTAATATTATCATTATGATATGTAAGATGCTTATGTCCTTCCATCGACTACCGATCCCTCGCCACTCTTATCCAACACGGACCGGCAGGGAGATTGTCTTTCCACTTGGTTACTGGCCGACCTTGACAAGTGTCAACACGCAGTCTTCACTTGCCGACTTCACTTTTGAACCTTATTGCCCTTATAGCCCGTCGGCCATACGTTCTCCTGAATGTTTGACCCGCTCCCTTACCCTTCAAGGTGTTCATTCTTCGCATTATATGGGTGACCTTAGTTCTCTGGCGGAAGTCTTAGTTTCGAATCTTATCTGCCAAAAAAACATCCATTATGGCACGCTCCATAGCATAGCATGTAATTTAATGGTATATTGAAATTAACAAATCATCATCATCATCATCATCATCATCATCAGCCTTTATCCATCCACTGCTGAACATAGGCCTCCCTGAATGAACGCCAAGACGACCGATTGAAATTACCAAATGCTGATTAAAAAAATCTATATTTGTGTATTAGGTTGATGACTCTGCATTTATGTTTAGCCTCCTTCGTGTTACGACTATAAGGTTATCGGTGAAACGATTAATGTCACGGCAACACTACATTACGGTAATAATCGACTAGATTATTTACAAATTACACCTCGGCATTGTTAATCTTACTTTGAACATAAGTGACCTGTTTCTATTTTTAAACTAGATGTACCTGGCTGGTAACATATTATAAATAAATGTTGTAACGTGTGACGTCATCATTTGTAATACTATAGTCATCGCCACTTTAGAAGTCCTGCGACTAATGCCCGAACTAAATTTGACAACATTGACATCTTGACGTCTGTCTGGAGTAAGAAGTTGTGATATTTTAAATTGTTTTACGTGAAATATGGAGCATATAATATAAAGTGAGGTGTATAAAGTGAAGGCCGTATAATGATCATTAAACTGAAATAATTTTGTGAATTAGAAAGTAAAAATAAACAACAATTAACCCCGTTGAATAATATGTTTATAAATGTCACTGACATGACGGGAAAATTTTAGAGATGCCAGAGTCACTTATTTTTGCCTAATTTATGGTTAAAATATTATCATTAACTCTATACCTACATTTATCTTATGATATTTTATATGAATATAAATACAAGGTAAAAGAATTAAAGTCTTGTTCAGATGAATTATATTTTCAGGTGTTTCTGTAAAAAAGGTCGAATAACAAAGGAAGTAACAATGGCAGCATTTACTTCTGAGAAAATCGTCACTCCTGGCAAAAGCCGAACACATCCGAAGAAGCTCGTTTTAGATGAATTCTACTAATCGGTTATACGTAAAAATACAAATGAAATATTTACAAAAAAATGTTTTATTTTACTAAAACCTGGCAGGGAGATTTTTATTTTGCTGCTATAATTATTTTTGTCATTATTATCATACTCAGTCTTTATCAATCCACTACTGACCATAGGCCCTATAATTATTTAAATTTTTTTTTGTACTAGACTTGGTGGAAAATCATTACACTATAAATTGGCAACATTGAGTTATGAGACCGCAGCGCCGCGTCTATCGGACTTCTAAAGTGGCGATGACTATATACTCTTTTGTACTTGAATCTAACTTGGATGTCACTTCGATTTAGATTTTACTGCCCTTTTTATATTATTCGTGAGAATACCTTAGAGCCTTGTACTCGATCCTATCGATCTTAATCAAAATGGAACGCACATTTTTGGAACAAAGTTTGTGACAAAGACTTCATTTTAAAAACTCACGATTGATTTATAATTAAGTTATGTATAAAATACTAGCTGTTGCCCGCAGCTTCGCCTGCGCTATAACTAAGATTTACAACGGGATCTTAGCACGCAAAATGACTTTTCTGGTTGATTTTTTACACCTTGTGTCCGAAAAACCCAAATATCTTACGGAATCCTATTTTTTCCCAGAATAAAATTTAGCCTATGTTACTCATGGATAATGTAGCTTCCAAACGGTGAAAGAATTTTTAAAATCGGTCCAGTACTTTTTGAGACTATTCATTACAACCAAACAAACAAAGTTTTCCTCTTTATAATATTAGTGTAGATAAAACTAAATCTCAAATATTTTACTCAAATTGTTATTTTGTTCCCAGTCCATACCTGCTGGCGGGATGACAATGTGGCTGAATCTAAGTAAAAAGAGTAAACTACGGCGACAGGGAGTGTTGAAAGTCAGATGTAGTTTTTCATCGGAGAAAAACTCACAAGTCGCTACACAGGAGCACCGACACCTACTGAGAATATTATTGTTGCACGAACTGGAGAGCTCTAAGGTAATATATCAAATCAATATCACAAAAATCTGCTAGTGCGTCTCTTGAACAAACCATTCTGTCAGTTCTGATAATATTATCTATGACTAATGAGTATGGACACAATTCTCGTTAGAGTTAATGTTTTGTTTTGGTGCATCAAATTAGGATTCTCTCACTCAATAGTCAAACTAAGAAAGAGAAACTTCTTGCAGATTTCCTTACACAATGAACGTACGGTCTAGTCTATCGCATATCTAGTATAGATCGCGATATACCGCGTCCCCTGCGGGGCACGGAGGGGGGCGCCTCCCCTTTCGAATTTTACTAGGCGAATCTGCTCATCTTCCTACCGATTGAGCTTAAAGGCCATCAGGCCTAAAAACCTTTCGAAGAAAATAAATAAAAAAAACGGTCTAGTCTAATGAATTTTACACACTTTGAAATACATTTATTTACACTAGACATCTAAAGTTCCTCACTCTGAAAACCTGTCCGTGTTGACCAGGTAGCGCCGTACTGGTGGTGCGGCAACTTCAGCGCGCCCGCGGAGGCGATCCTCACCCAACACGCGGCCCAGAGCGGCCTGTGCCAGACCGACAACTGTCTGGCGCAGTGGGCCGTGTACTGCGCGCTCACCACCGACCACCCGCTTAGCTTCACCCTCTTCAACAACCTCCTCGACAAGATCACTAAGCCACTACAGTCTGGTAAGTGGACACCAACTTTTTGAATGTGAAATATCCCTCATTGATTGTCAAATGGCGTGATGGCAAACGGCATGACAGCCTTATGCGGTATGATCCCACAACGCCCGCGCCGTCGCTCTCGACTCTTGTATGTGCGCACGCGGATGTTTTTTTTATTATATTAATAATGAATTAAAAACACAAACATGTTTCACATCTACCGATCGCTCCGTGATGACCAATTTGTTTGTTACTAAATTTATTTATAATATACTTTTTGTATTACAGGCCTCATGACCGAAGAGGATGTCAAGCTGTTCTGGGATGGTGCGAAAAAATTACTCCCAACTTGCTTCAGTCACATACGTAAGCTTAGGAAAAAGACAGCGGGCGATAAAACAGTAATGAAAACCCTGAGAGAAGTGTTAAAGATTTTATCAAAGTTGTCCCAAATTGACCTCCCGGAGAGTATAGACTTGTTCCCGACTAATCTATACGGCTGGTTGAGGGACAAAGACGACGGGACAAAGTTGAGTATCCACGAGGTATTGAACCAGGCGGTTATACAGGGTGCCTCCGACTGGTTCGTCCATATTCTCGACAACAACGAGTGCAAAGACAAAACGGAGGAATCGCGGCTCCAACATCTGATCAGGGTGATACAGCTAGTACGGTCGGATTTACAACGAGCCGTGGAATACTTTGACAGAGTTTTTGGAGAGTGAGTTATGTTTTCATAAATTTCTTTATAGTCGCTTTGTCAAAATTTATTTCGAATTTTGAATTTAAAAAATCACATTTTTTTTGAAGAACGGACACATTCAAGTAGGGTATAGAGCTAACGATCCTCATTCCAAAAATATATCACAAGTGGGGTCTTAATTTTTTTCAAAATTATCCTTCACAATTGAATTAAAGTAGGCACAGTATTATGTAATAGGTAAAATACGATGCATCAAATACGCCGACGTTCCAGCGCGAGCCATACCTAAGGCCCGTATTATATACATACTATAAATGTCTGTCTAAATTTAAAACACATAGTGTACGTGATAATACAATAGAACATATTCTAAGTCCAGCAATGCATTACCTACATTTGTCTATATTTTGTTATTTATGTGTTTTTTTTGGTGAATATAATTTTATTTGATTAGTAAGACCAAGTTCTATCACGTCCCTGATTATGTCCGTTCTTCAAAAAATCACTCTGTATTGGACGGATAAAGGCTGATGATGATGATATGGTATTGAAATATTATATTCGCTTTTCAGGGTTATGTCGTTCCCTTACTCAAAAGCTTTATACGGGGTGTACGAAAATAAGATAGCTTCATTAGTGGAGCCTGAGGTAACACAAGTGTGTAAGAGTCTCAAGCGCCTGCGGTACAGTGAGTCCAATAGCAACGTGCAGCTGGCTGGCGGGCTCAACGGGGAGACGGGCTTGGGCGCGCCGGAACTGGGCTCAGAGCCTTTGGCTATGGGGACTACGCTGTTTGAGCTGTATCTCGCATTGCAGAGGTTCTTGACGTAAGTGTTGTTGTGTTTATAATTAATTAGACACTAAATATATGGATATTAAACTTAAGTTTCATTGAAAAAGCTCTTTCGGCTATCTATGAATGACGTCGCGTCGCACGAATTTCCAAAATTAGTTTATTTTATATCGTTTTTGTTACGAGTTAAAAATTCGTGTATTAATAAATCAGAGTCATGGGACGTCACAAAACTTAAGAACGGTCCCAGCCCTTGTCACACAATGTCACATCAACGTGTGAGGTGATTTTTATTTTGTCACACTAATTAACAATTATATTCCACATCAGTGTCTGTTTAAAACTCGTGCAATTTATTATTGTCGAAGAAAAAAACTTTTGAAGTAGATAGTTATATTTTTTCTTAAATATCGCTTCATTATTTAATTTCGAAATAAAGTTATGGCATTATCGATTCATGATGATTTTTTTTTGTCTATTACAGCTTGGGTCAAGGTTTAAACGAAACCGAGTGGAGTAACTACGCGATATCCAAATTCCACTCTTGGTTCTTCGGTGGAGTAGCCCAGTGGCTCGACATAGCCGCGTTCAAGGCCCTGACTCGTATTGAGAAGGCAGTAGAGTTGGACAACCTCACGCCGGTAGACACGAATGTGAAATACAGCAGCTCTGGTGTCGATACGCTGGCGATATTTTACCAGATCAAGATATTTTGGCAGCAACTGGCCTGGCCTGACGTAGAGGGCTGTTATACGTTTGTCGCTAAAATTATTGACGTAAGTAAATACGTTTTACATTTTTTATAGTTCCGTCACACGTT
This sequence comes from Lycaena phlaeas, assembly GCA_905333005.2. Taxonomy (NCBI): domain Eukaryota; kingdom Metazoa; phylum Arthropoda; class Insecta; order Lepidoptera; family Lycaenidae; genus Lycaena; species Lycaena phlaeas. The sequence continues at coordinate 7,308,179 of HG995176.1, forward strand.
TACGTCATTCTTAGTAAATGAGTGACAAGATTTTAAAGCTCCCATCATTGATCAAATATACCCTAGATACACTGTTACCTACAAATCCAAATCGAACACGTGTCCCATGCTACGCCATTGCTAAGTTGCAAGTCAAAAAGTAATAGTCAAATTCTTTTTCTTTTATTTGAGCCCCTATTCCTTAACAATAACGTTCTATTTTCAATACCGGGGTTTTGCACTTATGGATTTACAGAATGCGCTCATAAAAGTCGAAGTCGTTTAAATATATTACCAGAGACCATACTCACAATTGCGCTTAGAACAGTTTTAAGCACAATTGGATCGAGACACTTTTTTAGCGTTCGTGTGGTAACTTGGGTATATTTGATAGATGGCTCCCATAGTTATGTTAATCATGGGCTATTAGAAATATATTTTCTAATGATCAAAAATATTTATTCTAGAGGAATATAAAAAGTTCAGTGGTTATAAATCTCTTTTTGAGTGAAAACGATCGATCAAGATATTTTGATCTTATGTCAATGGCGGGCTCCGTACAGTACTGTACTTGGCAAGGCTTTACATGGATTGTCTACACGTACGGTGCTGTGCTGTGCGTTTCTGACATTTGACTCTGACACGTGAATCTGCGGTGACGTTACCGTGTCGTACATTACAACGGTACGACACTGTAACGACAAATTGTTATTTAGTTTTATTATGACGTCATAACCTAATAGTAGGATATCTATCGGTGCTGTTCTACTTGATCTCATTTCTCTGTTACTGACTGGTTTTATTCAGTACTTTGTAGTAACATGACGCAAAACCCCCAACTGCAGGACATCTGCCGCTGCTGCGTGTTCTACTCGGAGCGCATGTCCCGGCGCGTGGAGGGCGCGGGCGCGGTGCGCTCCGTGTTCGAGGAGCGCTTCGAGGTGACCACGGAGTGGTGCGTGGCCATCAACAACATCGACTACGTGCGCCAGAGCCTCGAGCCCTTCGTCCTAGAGCTGGGCATGGATGATATTATACAGAGGATGTGCGAAGCGAGGTCGCCGCTCGAAGCTCAAAGGTTTGTAGCTTGCTCCACAAGTGCCCTGTACTAGAATTTAAAGATCCCTGCCGCAGTTGAGTAGATCCTTTTATAGGACGGTTGCAGATGATCATTAATGATTCAAAGCCGTTATAAAATATGTTGAACACGTTTGTACTAGCATTTGTCCTTATTGCTTTAAAAAAAAGACTTCAACTTCTGGCAAGGAATATTCCTATATAGGTTATTCAAAAATCCACCCACTACTAGTTACACCACCCACGCACAGTTAAAAAAATCACCCTGTATACTATATTTATTAATAGTATATAGTATAAGAGTTTTGGTGGTTTTTTTTTATCACAAATTAACATTTATTCTTCGATATCATTAAACAATATAAATTAATTCTGCAGGTGTAAGGAGACTCTACAAAATGTTATTGAAAATGCCATAGACACAGTCCGAAATAAAATCGTCGAATTACTTGAAGTAATGATAAAAAAGGTAAAATCTATAAATGTGTGTTAATTTAATAATAATGTCTTTTTGTAATATTGAGTAAGATATTTCCAATGAATTATTTTTATTATAATGATTATGAATCTATCTATGCGTAATATAACTTGCGTGTTTTGATGCTTCATGAAATATTGCAGATGATGCCGTCCATAACGAGGTTCTTAATTGAAGGCGCCGAACTATTGCACCAGGACTGCTCGAGTATGGACCGAGTCATGAGATACTTGGAGGCTAACCTCGACACGCTATACCAACACCTGAACAACGAAAACTTCTCGAGAACTCTCGATATAGTTTGGGAACAACTTGGCGAAGTTTTGTATGAACTGATCCAAGCCAATTTAGAGGTAAATATTTTAGTAAAAACATTATTTTAATCATCGTTTTGTATTAACTGTTGTCATAAAACATCAATAACAGTATTTCTATGTATTAATTTGTTTTTTTTTATCTTTTATTAATAATCAAAGTCCAGTAAAATAATAAAATAAAATCAGGGATTGTAAACCTTTTATCATATCGAAAGTAATCTTATTTGTTATATTTTACTGGATTTCTATTTTATTTAACTTTCCTCCATTATTTCCTACTAACCGTTATTAATATTTAATTTCTAGAAAGAGAAAATAGCTACTCGTATCAGCTTGATTAGGCGTAGATATTTTGGCAAAAACAAAGTGTCGCCATACTTTGTAATGTTACGGGTAAATAATGTTGCATTTGTGTCGCACGCTACTAAGCAATACATGAGCACATTAATTTGTGTTTTTCTGTTGATGTTTTATCAAGTTTTGTTGTTTGCTAGCACCGCAGGGCAAAGATAACTCGCTATATCGACCCCAGGCGTTTGAACAAATCGGCCGTCGCTCAGTTGGATGCGGTAAATTATACAAAATTAAAGCACCTTGTGTATGTACTGTGCGTACCTCTGTGTAGCATGACCCCTGTTTTGATTAGTTTTAAACTACAAAATAGTTTTTTATTCAATACTAAGTTCATTTGAAACTAGCAAAGCCGGTATTCAAGAACGGCGTAGATTTGAAGGCCTAATTCCAAATTTCTATAGGTAGATCATTCTACGACTGCTTAGACATTTATACAGATAAAAATATTTGTTGAAATACAATTTTAAATTCTAACGTTACGTTATTTGTAAATCGAATAATATAAAATCCTTATAATAATAAAAATTCTGTCACCTTAACACGTGTGCCAGTCTGGAGCTCTTTTCATACCTTTTTTTTTCATTAGTACTTAATGTCTTTTGGTTTCTTTTTTCTAACTTTAAGTAGTATAAAATATAATATCTCTGTTTCGAAAGGTAAATTAAATTACAAGTCAATAGTTGATAATGCTATCTAACTAAACGATATTTAATTTTTCATTATTTGCGTATCAGGGGACATGCTGGAAATCGTACGTCTATAATGTTACATGTTCATGTATTGAATGATATCGTATATTTCACGTGTGCGATGTTTAGGTGCTATATTTGTTTTGTATTGTCGAACTTGCATAGTTCATTGTCACATGTGAAATATGTTCTGGTTCCAGACGTCTTATAAAAGATAAAATGCTTTTTCAATGAATGGCGCTTTAAAGCGACATATCTTCACAAATTTTTAGATCCAACGATGAAAAAATATATTTTCTTAATTTATTGTTTCATTTCAATACATACCAAGATTTTTTTTTCTGCAGGCTATTCATGTATCTTTGACATGTTCATTAATTTAATATTCAAAAAATACAAGACGAATGCATGGTATTTAACATATACTATGATTAATCAAAGCTATAGTATAATAATAAAAAAAAAATTAAGTCACCTGTATATTTATGGAATCAGATTTATCCAGTGTCGCAGGTTTAGTTTTTATATGCATAGAGAGTACATGTGTGCGTCTGCTAAGCGTTCAGCTTACTTGTATCTGCTAGTTATGTGATGTGAAAATTGCCCTAGTATGTACCCCATATTACTTGTGATTCAAATAGATCCAATGTATATTGTGCATGATCTATAAATTATATATAATTGAACATACGCAAAATGTATTGTAACCTTGGGGCTAAAGGTTCAAATTTCATTGTTCACGTTTCTTCACATAAGTCTCACTTTAAGATATATTTTGCGTATAAATACCTATAGCTTCTATGATTATGGATTATATAAGCATACCCCTATATTATGCTATGAAATGTAGTAGATTATATTATTTATAAAAACTTTGTCATGTAAAAGCATGTGTTCGGAATGGCGGTGATGGATCTACGCATGATGGTGGCGGGAATTTTTATATTTCGAATGTATTTTTAAATTTGACATGGAATTTTTCAGAAACGTCGCCCGCCGTCTTTCTTCCATAACCTCCACGAATGTTTAAACATAATGATCCGTTCATTCCGTCAAGACAATAAGGAGGTTTACACGTCGGACATGTTGAAACGTGTTGAGTATTTGCTGAAGATACACGGCATGGAGACGAGGGAACTCATTCATCAGTATCACCTGGAGAGATGGCAGGAACAGCAGGCTATCACGGAACCTAAGATGGGAATGCTGACAGTGCGAGCGCAGTTCATCGAAGATCATATGAAAATAGAAATTATGAATGCTAGAAATTTAACGCCGACTGATTCTAATGGTAAGCTTAAATTGACGTGTATTTATTTATCTTTATTATATTATTATTACGTCCGTTTCTATACGTTTTCCAAAGTCAAAGGGGGTAGTGAATTCTCAGTGGGGATCGCTGTTTTTGTTATGATGTTAATGATAGTTATGATAATCTGTCAAGGATAGAGATTGACGACCTCTGTGGGTCAATGGTTAGCGTGTTGGCGCTTAAGCCGGAGGTAGGGGGTTCGAATCCCGCTAGGGAACAAAATAATTTTCTGTGTTTCTCGGTTATGGATCTGTATTAAATTTGTGTATAATATAGTAAAAATTTAAATATAATATGTACAGAATAAAAGTATTAAATGTATTTCCATTGTCTGGTCTTGTTCCGTTGTCTGGACACAAGTCTCTTCGAGAACGTAGCACAGCACCAGATTGACGTGGTGTAATAAAAGCGTCCATAGCCATTATTATTATTAATTTTATTAAAGTGTTTTAAATTCAACAAATTACTAATGTTTTTGACCCAGACTTGTATGTAATAAACATTTTAGGTTTGTGTGATTCCTACGTGAGAGTTGGTCTGCTGCCGGAAGATACGTTCGCGAATGTCGAAAAGCCAAAGACGCAAACACACAGCAAGAATTTGTTCCCGCTATACGACGAAATGTTCCTAATGTTAGTATAAGCAATTCTAATACAAATTTAAGCTTTAGAAACTTGTGTTCCTTAAATGTAAAGTGACCAATATATCTATTGAAGATATGGCACAAATTAAGGTTACATATTATATACATGTCGCAGTCATCTGGTTGAATCAGTCATTTGATTGTATCACTAGCGCGTTAATCGAATTACGACATTTAATTGAATGACTAGGCCGAACGTTGATTAAACAAGCATCGCTCAACGTCCAACAAGATAGCGGATTGTAACATAGCCCTTTGAGCATAACGGACGTAAAATCAGTCAGGTGATTGTAATTTAGTTCATTTTTTTACCATCGCGGCGTTAGTTGTCACCAAAACAAATATGGCGTAGAACAGCTCACACAGATAACACTGCCTTGATATTTTTTTGACTAAATTTATATTAAAGTGACTTATTTGTGATATAATAGTTTGACAACATGGATTTACCTATTAATACGCCGCCGCCGGCTACTTTTAAAGAAAAATTTGAGATGAAACTAACTGTATACGAACAACATAACCAAGGTCAGTTGAATGTTATGGCTCTGTTTATGTGTGAGAATTTAGGCTTTGTAAATTACTTGTTGCCGTGTACACAATTACAATTTATTATGATTTTATATTTATGTCCTCATTATTTTTATGTAAAGGAACTCGTAAAACTTATGGGCGTAGTCGGGTATATCCCATTCAACGACAATGCTAAATAACGTTCAGTCAAGACGTTTAACGTTACATTCAACAACTTGACTAGTTGTCCTTTAGTCATTCAATTAAATGTCGTCATTCGATTAACGCGCTAGTGATACAATCAAATGACTGATTTAACCAGATGACTGCGACATACATATAAATTTTTAAGAAGTATAATACTGTGAATGTACTTTAAATAAATGAGGTAACACTTTTTTTAAATTGCCGCTAAAACGCTCCAAGCTGTCATGTAACCGTGATTACGTCACACACCGTTATTAGAGTTTGTACTTAATTTACTGACCAGTGACGTTATCACCTTGGCGTTTGCAGTCACGTGATAATGCATGATAAATGACGCATTTAAAATTAATTTACTTAAGACAAAATAATAAGTTACTTAGGGCCTGTTTCACAATCTCCAGTTAAGTTCCCAATAGGCTATCGGCAACATATTTGACAGATATTTGACAGATACTCCATACTCTATCTGTCAAATATGTTGCCGATAGCCTATTGGGAACTTAACTGGAGATTGCGAAACTGGCTCTTAGACTATTAGAATGTTATTTTACGTTTTCAAATACTGTCTATGTATTGTACTGTATTCTAAATGTAAAACATAACTTTACGTAAATTTGTAACACGTGTCGACATCCCTGTTTAATGAGTGAATTCCCTCTATGGAGGACAGCTCAATGATTTATGTTATTAATAATTGATGGATAATTAGTAAATTCCACAGATTATTTTTCCTATTGGATATTATGTGATCCAGTAGAGCATACTGATTATTAAACAACTTGTTTTTGGTAAAAAATAATAATAATAAAGGAATGCATGTATTATCTGTGTTTAGACCGCTGAGTCCGGAGCAGAGCCGGTTGGAAGACGGGCTGGTGCACTTGGTGGTGAAGGATAAGGATATGTTCAGCGTCAGCAACACGTTCGTGGGGGAGGCCTACCTGCACTTCACGGAGGTGCCACACACGCCCGCACCCATCTCCTCCCTGCCGCAGCAGCACCTGCCGCTTTCCAGGCCCGCCAATATCGGTTCGTATATTACAATCGGCATAAGCGAGACATGGCCCTTAAGCTGTTTCTACTCTGCATAAGATTTCAATGTAAGAATTAGATCCTGTAAAACTATACAAAGTCTGGATATAAATTACTAGCTGTTGCCCGTGGTTTTGCCCGAGATAGCAAAAAAAAAAGAAATTATGTATCCTTATAGCACTTCCAACAATAAGTGTACAAAGTTTCACGATGATCGGTTGAATAGTTTTCGCGGGAAATCGTAACAAACATCTCTACTTTCACTTTTATTATGTTAGTGATGAATGATGATTATTTACTTTATCACTTTAAGTCGATAAAAAACGTATGCAGGCATAGCTCAGAGAAGGATTACGGATAAAGGATTTCGACTAAAACTAAGGGCGAGTTGAATCGACGTTAAAGAGGGCGGTAACGAACGCTAGTGACCAAAAAGCGTTGTTCTTAACAGACGTCAAAAGGAGACGGTCCATTTCTGGTCTAGTCTTGTACAGTATACTATACTTAAATAAATAAAAATACATAGATTCCATTAAAAATAAAATAAATTAGTTTATCGTAATAAGTTACGTGTAAAAAATTTATCAAGTTTTTTAAATATTAGCTATTCCACAAAAAGATGGCGGCTATTACTTAAACGTCATTATAGAAAAATAGCGTCACTCATGGTACTTTCGTAACTTTTTGTATCTATTTCAAGCTTTGATGTGTTTCTTGCATTTTTGTGGATATTTTGGCGACTTGGACTTTTTATTTGGACAGATTTATAGCCATAAACGCCAAAGAAAATATCCATACGCCATTGTTATATCACGTTGTGTTGCATATCTTGGAAATATCAAATTATACTAACGCTGAAATTAAGAAGAATTTATTGATATGAACATATTAAAACTGTGTTAATATTTATTTTCCTTCATATCATTACGTGTACAAAAGTAGACCAATGTCCTATACAATTTTGGACCGTCTCCTTTAACGAAATCTCTTACGTTAACAGATGATATGAAACAACCGAACCCTGAATCATCGCCGCCAACTGAACAAAAAAATAACATTTTTTTAAATATTAATTACAGACGGAGACGCCATTAAAGCCCTCGAGACGAGACAAGGCGACAAACAAGCACGGGAGTTCCTTAAGAAACAGAGACAAAAAATACCGACCACTAAACAGTTTTTTTCATTGGGTTGATATCGTCAATCCAATCACGTGAAAACGCACAATTCCTAACATAAACAATAATATAATGCATTTCGAAACATGTCTATTTATAAATCTGATCGAACAACTTTCTTCCTTTAGAACTGAAACACTTGTAGTACCGTACATAATTATACTCATTGATTTATAAGAAAAATTGTGCCACTTCATTTATTCATTATTCATTTTAATACAATAGTAGTTGAATGTTATTGTATTTTCGAACTGATAAAATGTAGATAAATGCAATGTCTTATGTCTTCGGATATTATTTTAGAAGCAATATATAAATAAAATTACTGAATCTCTTCATAAGAATATATTAATTACTTTATAGTAATACGCTATTATTGATTAACTAAAAATATTTGGAATGTATGACTTATCTTACCTACTATCTAAATTATATGATAAAATTGTGTTAGATCTCACTTATTTAAATATCTTGAATACTTACAAAATATTAAAAATTAAAATTTATGATTGTTCATCTTTTTCATCGGTAAAAACTTGACAAATCAATTCGTTAAACGCATGCATGTAATTCCTATTTTTAATTTCTGTATTTGTAAAAATTAATATAAAATATCCATTAGATATGGATATTATCCAAGTGATTCACAACATTCAAATTCAGAGCTATATCCAAAATTTTTCTATTTTGAACGTTTGTTCGAAATTTAAAAGTTTGAATTTTGAATACAAATAATGTTGAAGTAATAATTATTATTGGTCATCGTTGTATGATTGTTTTGTGTTAATAAATTTAGTGTAGGTAATAAAAGTAATGTAGTGTAGGCTAGTAGGTACTATACTACATTGAAGTTATATTACCGTGTATGTCAATTTGGTAAATAAAGTAAAATATTTATTCTCGTAGAATATAGTGTTGTGTATGAGTCTGATTGTTGCGTAGCATTAGATAATGTTAGTGAGTTGCTATATTCTGTGATAAATATACGTGCCTTAATATCGCTTTGTAAATGAAATAGCAAAACAACTAGGTACTTGATCATTACCTGCGATATTTGCAGTACATCTTTTAATTTATCAAGAGTTATTTATATAAAAAAATATATATGATTGAAGTCTTCTGTTAAAATATATTGCAAATATATATTGCGTTAATGTCTTTTTTCATTTGTGTCAGTAAATATGTTTTTTATACTTGTGTTATTATTGCCAAAGTCCTTTATTGGTTTAATAAATCGATGACTAGTTATACATTTGAATATACTACCTTGAAATGAATATTAAATACAATCAAACAGTTTGAGACTTGAATACAAAATACTCACCAACAAACAATAGGAAGTCAATACTCGGCTTCATAATATGGCCTTCGAAAATGATAATTATTGTATGACAGCACTGTTGCTGTTATTTTTTTAACAACGACATATAACTAAGACATTGATAATGTTTGCTGTACGACCTATTTTGAAGATCTTGTATTTCGGTACCTAGCACTCTGATACAAGGGCGAGTTTTTCTCGAATTCATATAAAAAAAAAGAATTGATATTAATCTCGAATTCAAATGAAAACTAGCCTCCTTAGTCAAGTGACAAACGCTCTGATTCTATGCAGTTGCGGTTTTCGCTAACTCCATAGGGTTGCTGCAAATTTTTTGAAGAACGCTTATTCAGACATTATATAATGTATATGGTTATGTTTGTAAAAATTAGTACATTAACATTCCCGTACATAAGTATTCTATACTATTCGTTTAGCGCTTGTGCCATTTGTCTAGGGGGGGGGGGGGGGGGCGAATAGATTCGGAGTTATACTTAACTAAGGGGGGCTGGTAACTGACTCTGCGCAGCGTTTAAAGCGAAACATGGAGCTCCGTATTTTTCGTTCACCATTACCTACACAGAGAAAATAGTAACAATTGAGAGGGTATCATTCTGTTCCTATTCTAGGGCTATATTTTACTTCGGCGGTAAGGCTCAAATCACAGCAGTGGCTGGTAGCCAGGCGTCGGAAATATTTCCTACTTCTGAATACATACTTCAAATACATTGCGTTGCTGGTCTCCAGTTTTAAGGTATCCCGCAGGTTCCCGGAGATCGTATCAAAGGCTATACAGAAGTTGCAAAGCTAGAGTCTTAAAATACAGTCTAATAACTAGACTGTATTGTAAGGCTGTTTTTCTAAAATTTTCCATTCACCTGAACATGAGACCATCGCTTGCTCACGGGTGAAGAAAAACATCGTCAAGCAACGTGCATGCCTGATTATATTAAGAGTCTTTGAAGGTGTGTGAAGTTCACCAACCCGCAATGGGCAGGCGCATCGGGAATCTATGGCTTTACACCCTTCTTGCTTGATTTCAAGGATTGAGTGAGTAGACTCGTGCTCAGCAGTGGGCAGAGCCGTAAACGCCCGGTGCCACCGGTGTCCAAGCGCAGGGCGTAGACTCTGGTGGGCGCAAGAATGGCCAGACCAGGCAGGACTATTATTTTTTTCGATTTGGTAAGGACGCAGTTATAGAAGCTCGCACAGGGCGCAAAAAAGGCTATTTACAGCTCTGGCAGTGGGACATGATATAATATATTATTGTATGTAATAAAAGATATAGTGTATTGCATTATTAGCAATACACGTCACAATAAAAATGCCTTCTCGTAAAATAAAAATGTAGAGCGTAAAATCATGTTTTAAATGGTAATTTAGGTAAGTTAAGTTGTTGTTGTTAAAATTTGTTACCGAGTTCAGAAAACTCGCTTGTTATAAGTATGTTTAAGCTTTTACGGTTTGCTTTGATTGTTTGAAATGTGCATTACTAGGTCAAACAATTACAATGGTATATTTTATTGACTTATATTTCAGATATAAGATGTATAAAAAACATTTTGATAGCATAAGCTTATATTAGGATTTAACAATTCGTATCTCATTTTTATAATACTTTCTACCCTACTTAGGCTTGGCCAACCAGAACGATAAAAAGTTTTTATAATGGGCGCACGCACTCAGAAGAACGGATGGTTGATGGACCATTGAGGTTCAAGAGTGGAGGCCGCGTTTAGGTAGACGAAGTGTTGGTCGGCCATTAACCCGATGGGAAGACGATCTCCGTGCAGTGGCAGGTCCGCGTTGGATGCGAGTGCCAATGGATCAATGGATCGGTTGTCTTGGCGTTCATTGAGGGAGGCTTATGTTCAGCAGTGGACGGATAAAGGCTGATGATGATGATTATGAAAGTTCTAATCTCTCCCACAGTATCATAACAGAAATACAAAAATACATACAGTGTCATAACTGGTTGACTAAAGCGCACAGGGGAAAACCCGGCGAGATTATTATATCGGGCCTGCCCGTAGTGGTAGTATAATAAATTGCTGTGCTGAAACCCGTCAGTTAGTCCCGAACACTCGATACTGCATGCCAATCGCCAAGATATGTCATGTAAACTAAATCGCGTTTCGTGATTTCTATTAGAATACTTAAATTAAAAGTTACTTCATATTAAAGCTTGTATATAGAGAAAAGTTTTTTTTAATGTATTATGTAGATATATTTTTGTGTCTCTTATAATAAGTTGTAATTTTTTTATTTACCAATGACCTGTTTTTAAAGTGTTTTGGTGGTTCAGGTATTTTTTTTAAATTTTTAATGTTTTTTCCTTTACGATCATAAAGTTCAGGTTAGGTTAGGTTAGGTTAGGCAAGGTTTATTATTTTATCTGAGTCGTCAATGCATGTACCAATAGGCTTAATTCTTTCGCTAAAATACTTATAGTATTCTGTGTTTGAGTGTACATTTAGTAATATAACTAACTAGATTTTCAACTATAGTATCGTTGCCTGACGAGTCTACGGAACCCACCACATCAAGGGCCAGCCCCGTGATTACTCACTCATTACTCAATCATTGGCTCGGCTGTTGTCAATGTTCAAAAATTAAACCATTCTTATTCAATTTTCATTCTTACAAGTCGAAACAGTGAATCAAAATAGTCAATTACTTTAGTCTAACAATGAAGTCACACAAATTACAGCAGCAGTTCTTGCACAGTACCTAATAATATTGTAAAAGTAAAGTTGCCAATATGTGGCAATTTGTGTTTAATCTTGCCAATATGTGGCAATTTGTATTTTTAAAAGTTATTAATCTTTGTAAGGCAATCCGTAATAAAAACCTACAACCGATCCAGCTGACGAAATATCTCAGCTATTAATGCGCGACGTAAAAGCGCGACGCGAAATTCAAGATAGAATACACACACATAACAATACAACATCCGGGGCTAGGTACTCAGTCACAACTTACACCGCTTGGGCCTCGGGGTCGTGAGCGACGTCGATCCCTACATATGGTAAATACATCGATCCGGATCGATCGGGTAAGATTAGGGGGCTTAGTCAAAATGCCATTACGAAAACGACAGCGAAGTTCGTTCGTCCGTTCGAAGTTGTGATTGGCTAAATCACGTCGTCGATTGAACGGTCGAACGATCGACGACGTAATTTAGCCAATCACAACTTCGAACGGACGAATGAACTTCGCTTTCGTTTTTGTAATGGCATTTTGGCTAGGCCCCTAGGTTCGAATTCGATACGAGTCTACACTAATCAAAACCGCGAAAACACTGATAGAACTTTGCTATCGGTCGATTGCACGGGTTCCGCGCACGACCCACCTCCCCTGTCAGCGGGGGAGGGGAGGGCCGGCCCTCCAACTAATAGTTTAACTTCATCCGCTAATGACTCGTCGACCGTATTGGATTTGACTAGCCAAACACCTACTCTCCAGAGTAGCGCGCGCGATATACCGCGCCCCCTGCGGGGCACGGAGGGGGGCGCCCCCCTTTCGAACTTTACATCTGCTCACCTACCTACCGATTGAGCTTAAAGGCCATCTGGCCTAAAAGTCTAGACCTTTCGAAAAAAAAAGTAATAAAAACCGGTCAAGTGCGAGTCAGACTCGCGCACGCAGAGTTCCGTAGCATTATATCACCAACCTAGCAAAAAAAAAAGGCAAAAAATATGTTTTTTTTTGCGAGGGGACGCCCGATAAATGTATTATTTTTTTTAGTACTTGTTGTTACAGAGGCAACAGAAATACATCGTAGGTAAAAATTGCAATTGTCTTGCTGTTTGGCACCGTTTGGGTACGCAACACTGAAATGATTTTTCGACTTACTATAATTGAATCGTTACTTCCTAGATAAGCGCGTTAAAAGAAACAAACTCTCGCAGTATCCAAGTATATAAAAGTAAATTTAAATATCTCTTTGCAGTACGTCTCAACTCTCAAGTGTATATCAACTAGTCTTAAATGGAACACTTTAGCCGGTGTCCACCTGCACTTTGTAACTTCATTTTAGGAGTTCTATCTTGATCGTTCAATGGGCATATAAGTGTTGTTGAAATACTGTCATAATATTATATTCATTCGTTCAGGTAAATTTGCAGGTGGAAATACGAGTATAGTTAGGCACACACTAAACCAGACTGAATTTCATTGAAAAATCAAGATTAAGGGCGATTCTCGAGAGAATGATTAAGAAGATTTTTTGCTTGCAGCAATTATCATAAAAGATAATGGTGAGGAGTTTTACCGATTAATTAAACTTAAAAAGTCGCGGGTTCAAAAAGGGTTTTTTTCTTAATTGTTAAGGAGGGTTTTGTCTTGAGACACTTCAAATAGGGTTAGCGAGGCTTGCTGGAGAGAGAATAAGAAGTTGACGCCAACGCCAAAGGGGAGACTAACGCTGAGGCTTAGTAGCATAGGTAGGTAGTTTACCATCTTCTCGAGTGCAGAGAGTCCCACAGAAGAGAGAAAATAAGACAGGCGGCAGTCATAACATTTATAATACTGGTATTCTGCTGCATCTGGAAATTGGAAGCCAACCCATTTGTTGTTGGCTTTTATACTTGATAAAAGTCTAGTGAGAAGAAGAGGATGATAATATAAGATTCTTTTGGTATCTAAATGTATCTCTTTTGACGTGACAATGTCTAATAACTCGATATTACGGGCAGCATGCACGAAAAAGATGACGTCATGTTGCGTTCAGGAAGCAAAAGCGCGGCACGAAGGAGAGAGAGGCATGATCGGCTCGAGCGATCGGTTCATTTCGGTTCGTGCTCCATGTAATGTTTGACGTTATCACGTCAAACTACCGTCCGTAAACCGACTTTACAGACAGCCAGATAGAGTATGGAGTATCTGTCAAATATGTTGTGAATAGCCTATTCGGAACTTATCTGGAGATTGTGAAACAGGCCCTAAATATACCACTGATTCACACTTTCTTCCGAGTTATTATTTCACATCGTTATTTTATTTGTTTATTTTGTTTTCAGGATGACTTATATTTAGAAATTTTGTATCAGATTTTACACAATGTCAACAGATGTGACTATATATACGTATCCAAGACAGGGTCTGAAGTGGAACAGCAGGCTATGTTGTCCTATATTCAAGATGCTTTCAAAATGTCTCACGAGAAACATTCAAAATTACTAAAGGAAGCTGAAGCGAAACAGTATCCAGAACTGATGTTGAATGTGGAGGTGGTGGAAGGGAAGGACCTAGTTCCTAAAGACCCCACCGGTCTCAGCGACCCCTTCGTCACGATATACCTCATGTCCAACACGGCCCACAGATACAACACGTCTGTTAAGTCGGCTACCTTAAGCCCCACGTGGGAGGAACATTTTTCCCTGTAAGTAATTTTTTCCCATTAATTCCCTGTAATTAGATCCGGATCCCTCAAATAGAGGCTGAAGGCTCACGCAGCGGTTTTAGTGGGATAGCGCACCCAATGCGACACCCCACTAAAACCGCTCCCCACACACGTCAGCGTGCCTACCCAAGGCCCTGGTATGGTCCAAAAAGGATTTCCGCTGCGTCCTCAAAATAAATAAAGAAAAAAAAAGCATTCATTGTTCAGATTGCTGTATCCGAAACGTCGGGCTTGTAAAAAACTTTATAAAATGCGATAAAATCCGTAAATTTGTTCCATTATAATACGTGAAATTCGTGTAAAAATAACAAAATAATGTGTTAGTACTTAGTATCAAGTATAGTTTTATTTGAATAAAATATCGGTAAAAAATTAATTACATAATTTAATTTTTATCTCGTGAATTAATTACATAATTTAATTTTTATCTCGGTGGGAAAATTCATTTTTATTTTTACTAACCTGGAATATAATATTTTTTTATATATGTTTTTCATTTGGCGTCAATCAAAGGAGATTTATAAAGTAAAAGACAGGTATGATGTAAAAGGTAGGTAATTATGATGATGATAGTAATATTATTGTCTCAGACTTTTCGTGATTTTAAAAACTTTTTATTATTATGGTCAGTCATTGTTCACGATAATAAATATAAGATAGAGAGTAAACTATAAAATATTATGCCTACCATTTTATACCCGATTAATTCTAATAATGTAATTTTAGATTCGTCCCCGGGACTTTAAGAGATGATTCACTTTGTCTTGAGGTTTGGTAAGTTCCTGTTTTTATAATTATACTAGCGGACCCCACAGACGTTGTCCTTTAGATACGAATCGATAGTGGCAGTACAGATCAATAACCTAGATACCGACTGCAGCGCCATCTGCCGGTCTGATTTGTGAATCTAAACATCCTCGAATCTACTTGAACACACACAAAGAAAATCACTCAAATCGGTCCAGTCGTTTAGGAGGAGTTCAGTCACATACACACGCACACAAGAAATATATATATTAAAGATAAGGTTTATCACCTTCTGCGTAACGTATATTGATGTAATTATATTTCTCTACTATAATTTTTCAATGGCATAAGTAGGCAAACATTTGTGGGTGGTGACTACCAACACCCACAAATATTTGCAGAACCAAAGATTATGCAGTTGTGTTGGCCTCCTTTTCCCTATACCTCCACATTGATAACTGGAAACTCGCAGCATATTTGTCACTAAACGTATTGTGTGAGCAAGAGGTACCACTTCAGCAACGCCAGCCCAAATCCGCAGCAATGCATCTATAGCACTACTTCTTCGACAAACTCCATGATAACTAGCGTCTTTGCACTTTTTATACCAGAATGTGTACCAGTAAGGAATAATTTCAGGGACGTTTCAGAAGCCAAAAATGATAAGTATGAAGAATTTGACAAAACTGATCCACGCAAAGCAGATAGCAATAGGAAATCAGCGTCTATGAAGAATCAAGATAATTTAATTGGAACTGCTAAAATACCTTTAAAAGTATGTTTATCGCAGATTCTATCTGTATAAAAATAAAATGTGATTTTCGTTTGTTAAAAATTGTAATTATAAGAAAGATCTGGAAGAAACTTTTAATTGTAGCTTCGGAAATAAAAAGGACATAAGTCAACATTACATTTCGAGGAAATATACGCTCTCTAATGTGTAAATAATTTTAAAAAGAAATTTAGAGTAAATGCATGTTATTTTTTTTCTTGATAGTCTAAAATCTAAAGGCATGCATGCATTTAGGACAAGGATTTGTATCTTTTAAACAATTAATAGGACAGATTAAACAATCAGTATGAATCCTCTAAACCAGTTCAGACAGTAAAAACTTACAAGACAGTAAGAACTTGATAATTCTAAGTTTCTGAAAACATTTGTGTGTATTAAACTGTCTGTAAATCTTTTGATATCGACAACTAATTGGACGTTAAAACCGTTAATATTTTTTAGATATTAAGATAATTCTAAATCATGTACAAGTTTTCTATTTTCAGTCCATTCCCGCTGGCGAAATATCAGAATACTTATATTTAAACAAAAGTAAATCTCGACAAGGGATTTTAAAAGTAAATTGCAGTTATTCATTGGACAAAGAAATACAAATAACTTTACAAGAGCACCGTAATCTATTGAGAATATTGTTGTTACATGAACTGAAGAGCTCTGAGGTATGAAGAAAAATATTTATTTTATTTGCACTCTAGCTGTTGCACGCCTAGTACTACGCTCGTATCCTGACTGACTATGTGTTAGTGTAATAATGGCCTATGTCAACTAGTGAGTAGTTTTTTAAGTTGTTGTTGTTGTTGAAGTAATAGATTACCAGCATCTACATCAACAAACATTACAACAGCATCAACAAACCATACAATTTAAATAAGATGTATAATTGTTTTATATAAATTTTTGGTATCAACATATTATGTTTCTTAACATTAATTACGAAAGAACTGTACAATTTAAGGAAACGCGACAAGCCTGAAGCCTTCCTAATGCAAAAATATATCGCAAAATATATCGAAAATACAGCGCTAACAAATACGTTACCAAAAGCAAGGAAGGTCCTACAGAACAATAGTTGTCATTAACAATTTGCTAGGAAATTAATAGTGAAGACTTATTTACTGATATCATAATATTAAGATTCTACTGTCTTTGGTACTTGGTTATTTTCATTACTAAAATTATTAAAACAAAATAAAAAAAAATAATAAGATTTCGGCATGATACATCCAGTTTCGAACTTATTATGTACACCATAAACATTGGATTTTCATTTTTTTTCGATAAACAATAAAACAAAATACAATTGTATTATTATTATAATATGGTATATTATGTTAGAAAATAATTATTAAGTACCATGTATTGTTTATGCAGTATGCAGCTAAAATTGGCGCTTTGTAAAATTGGTAGTTCATGAGTGCAAAAATTAATATGTAGTGTATGGTTATAACCAGGCATTGGATTGTTGGAAAGGCAATTTTAGTGCACCCGCTGAAGCAATTCTCACAGAGCACGTGGCACAAAGCAGGTTAGGCCGGGCCGACAATTGGCTGGTGCAGTGGACCGTTTACTGCGGGCTCTGTGCTGAATGTCCTATAAGCTTTAGCGTCTTTAACGACCTCCTAGACAAAATTACTAGTATGTTCCTATCGACAGTGACTGGTGAGTGAAATGTCTGCTTCATCACAAGTAATTTAATTTTATAATTTATGGTCATCATCATCATCACCATTTTTGGTTGATATTCCGCTGTTGCAGAGCTGCATGCCTTTTTAAAGAACACTAAAACTGCGGATACTCCGTTTCACTGGTAACATTTTTAGTAGAAATATTGTTAAAACTTAAAAAATAGTATTTAAAAATGAATGAAGTACGTACTGTATAAGATGACTGCACACATAAGACGACTGGAGTCAGAGTTAAGAACTCGAATTATATTTTGGTTAAAAGATTTTTCATGTCTTTAGGAGGCAACCGAGCAGTCAAAGCCTTATGACGACTACTGACGACCATAAACATCCGCACAAAGAAAGGCTAAGCAGAAATGTTACCTGTCTTTTCCCTATGCCCCAATGGGCAGCCGGAAACTCACAAACCGCACGAAGCGCGTCAGCACAGCATTCACTTTACCTTACTTTACCGATATTATGGGAGTGAGAGGTCCCACCCCTGTCGTGCTGTTCAATTTGGCTGTAAAGTATGATGAAGCACTACCTCTTAATAAATAATAGTTAATTAGTTAGTCAATTTTGACAGGTTCTATTAATGAAGAGAATGTAAAACTTTTCTGGGAAAGCGCCAAACGATTGCTTCCCGTTTGTTTCAATTATATAAATAAAAAAAGAGATTTGACCGTCAAGGATGACGAAGAGAAAGAAAGGTCAGAAAGTGATATAGAAACCCTAAGAGAGGTATTAAATATTATAGATAAGCTAACTCTTCTCGAACTGCCGGAGAGTATAGACTTGTTCCCGACTAATCTATACGGCTGGTTGAGGGACATAGACGACGGGACAAAGTTGAGTATCCACGAGGTATTGAGCCAGGCGGTTATACAGGGTACCTCCGACTGGTTCCTCCATATTCTCGACAACAACGAGTGCAAAGACAAAACGGAGGAATCGCGACTCCAACATCTGATCAGGGTGATACAGCTAGTACGGTCGGATTTACAACGAGCTGTGAAATATTATGATAGGGTTTTTGAAGAGTGAGTTCAGATTTTTAAGCCTTCTCTTTCAAACTCTTACTACATTTTTCATTGGTTGATTTTCTTGATAATAGGTTTTTTCTAGATTAAATTCTATTTTCTAGAGTCGTGTCACTTTCCTATTCAAAGATATTAAGTAAAGTATATGAAAATAAAATATCATCACTGATGGAGCCAGAGGTGATACTATTGTGTAAGAGTCTGAAACAGCTTCAGTACAATGAAATATCTAGCCCACATCCTAGAGAAGAGGATCATGAAAAGAAACCAGACGTGGGATTATCAGCGTATGATAAAGAACCCTCGATCATGGGGAAAACGTTATTTGAGTTATATCTTGCACTGAAAAGGTAAAAAGATTGTTTTAATTATTTAATAAGAAATATAGTATTTAAGAAATAAAAATAATTATTTGAAATTAGTCCCTAGTATATGCAGTAGCGATTTAAATCGTAATTTTACAATTGACACACTTCGATTTAACTACGCACGTTTCATGCATAACATTACAACGAACGATTAATTTTATTTTGTAACAAAAAAGCATCCTATTTTACTTCTAATAATAAACTGATACCTTAAAAATATGTGTACAAACTTTAACAAAGGAACGGTTAAATAGTTTTCGTATGAACGCGTATCAAACAATATCACAATAATATTTACTTTAGATATTATTTATTTTGTGACGTAAAAGATAAATCCAATTCTTTGATACGTTTACGTTACGGCTTAAAAATTCTTACTTTTTATCCGTATCTGACGATTGTATGTTTCAGGTTAGGACATGATTTGAGTGAAATCAAAAGTAATTACGCGAAATTTCATTCATGGTTCTTTGGTGGTGTGTCACTATGGTTAGACATGGCTGCCTTCAAATGCTTCATGCATATAGAAAAAGCTGTCGAATTGGATAATCTGTTACCCGTCGCATTGAATGTGAAATATAGCAGCTCTGGTGTGGACACAGTGACGATATTCTACCAGATATACCAAACATTTTGGAAGCAACTTGCATGGCCCGACGATGAAGGGTCTTTTTCATTTGTGACTAAAATTATTGATGTGAGTACGCCCTATTTTTGTTTTAAGTAGAATCGTGTCTTTGCGGTGTGTTCGGCGGGCGTCCATTATGAATCTCACTTGTGGACCAGTGTACTGGCAGTCTAAGTTAACGCGAACAAAACTGTGGTGTGAACAGCATTTTTTTAATAGCCCTGTATAAGTTCCAGTAAAAAAAAGTAGTATTACTCTGAGATTTACTACCCAAATGAACGCCGCGCTGGTTCCGTATGGCAATACAATACTTGTATAATGTATATCTATCGAGCCTGAGTGTCCAACTCGAATGTACCTCTTATGTTACTGACTGGTTTTGTTCAGGTTTTTTTTCGAAAGGTGTAGACTTTTAGGGCTGATGGTCTTTAAGCTCAATCGGTTGGTAGTTAGCAGATGGCTCACTTAGTAAAATTCAAAAGGGGGCGCCCCCCTCCGTGCCCCGCAGGGGGCGCGGTATATCGCGCGTGCTACTCTGCAGAGTAGGTGTTTGGCTAGTCAAATCCAATACGGTCGACGAGTCATGAGCGGATGAAGTTAAACTATTAGTCTTTTAGCTTTGTTCAGTACTATTTAGTAATATGACGCGAAACCCCCCGCTGCAGGACATCTGCCGCTGCTGCGTGTTCTACTCGGAGCGCATGTCCCGGCGCGTGGAGGGCGCGGGCGCAGTGCGCTCCGTGTTCGAGGAGCGCTTCGAGGTGACTACGGAGTGGTGCGTGGCCATCAACAACATCGACTACGTGCGCCAGAGCCTCGAGCCCTTCGTCCTAGAGCTGGGCATGGATGATATTATACAGAGGATGTGCGAAGCGAGCTTGACCAAAAATCAAAAGTAATTATTTAAATAAGAAACAATAACAACCGAATAAATTGCTTTCATTATTAAAATTCCAAACTAAACAATACTTAATCTACAGTCAATCAAAAGTTCCTTAAATGGTATAATTTTTCGGCGATTGGTTCGTTTTGACAATAATTCGAATGCTACGAGCTCTATTTTAGTTGCAGGTATAGGGAAACGTTCCTGAGCATGATAGAAAACACAATAGATACGGTCAGAATTAAAATGGATGAATTTATTGAAGTGATGTTAAAGAAGGTAACTTAAGGCGTTTTAATCTTATGCAATCTAGAATACTTTTATTACATTATTTTTTCTATATCTATAAATGAAGACAAGCTAAATATCTTACTAACATCATATATCATAACAGTATTGTAGAAGATAACGATAATTTTCAACCCAATTCAAAAGGGGGACATTCTCAATTCGATCGCATGTTTTTTTTAACTTTCAGATAATTTATTCTCTAACGAAATTGCTAATATGTCCTGAATTACTGCAACAAGACTGTTCGAGCACGGACCGAGTTATGACATATTTAGAAACAAATTTTGTCACAATACATACATATCTAAGCAGTGTAAACTTCTCAAGAACCTTAGATCTCTTTTGGGTACAATTGGGCGAAGATTTATACAATTTAATACAAGTCAACATACAGGTAATTTAATGTAAAGCTAACTATGTTGTTAGAAAGTAATATTTGCGTTCGTATTTAAAAGGTAATTAATTTTTAAAACAATATTTATTTATATATATTTATGTTATATACATATTTACTTTTACTGTTACTGTTTGTTATGTGTGAAAAATTTAAAATGGCCTTTTATTTGATACATTATATAGTTAAATATTTTATTGTTGTATGTACCTGTAAGCTATCCGAATAAAAAAAGCTAACAATTGAAAAAAAACTTTACAGCGTTAATAAGATCATATTAAAATACAGAGTATGTGCGCTGCAAAATCATGAAGCATCTAGTATATTATGTATAAAATATATTTGTGTAAAGCAATTAAACGAACGAGTATTTGTAATTGATTTGTAATACTGACCGCAGTCAGATGTATAAGTATTTATTTGTTAATGCTTTCAAAAGGAAAATTTGTTTCCGATATGCTTCCACCGATTGTTTGATACATTAAAAACTTACAAATGAGAAATAATTATTTAGAATTTGATTTAGCGCCATTTCATTGCTATTTTATAGCTTATGTTTTTGCCTATTGACGCAAATAAGGTTTCTTATTATATTTCTGCAGAGCAGGCAGTTCTATATTGTTTTTTATGACACGTAAAGGTTAAAGTAAAACTTACAGTTTTGCCAAGATAGATAGTGTTACACTGAATTTATCACATTCAGAGATGGCTTAGTAGCATAAGCGAAACATGGAGTAACTAACTTCTTAATTAAGCGACATGTCTAAGCCACAATAAGCTAAATAAGCCAACATATCCATACTGAGCCTAGTGTAAACACGATGAGATTAGGTAAGATTTGAATGCCTACAACTAGTTCTTGTATTAATTATTATCCATTCAATTAATTTGTAGGTGTCTTTGTCACCAAAATTTACATAAAAGGCTTTACTTTCTGAATGAAAGGTTGTGTGTATTATAGGGTGGGTTTTTAATGGCTTGAAAATAATATAGAGCCCGGTAGATGGCGTAAATGGCTTCTAAAAAAACTTTCTTAACAACTCTTTTTCTCTGGTCACTCCCTCATGACTGATCTCTGATGATAGAGTAAAACTTTTCTAAAGATGGGCCTTTTACTTGACGGCTCCATCTATTTGCGCTTTTATTCTCCGTGTTTCTTATAATAAACTTATTACAAAAATCATAAAAATTATAATAACTTTTTTTTATAATTTAATAGAAATGGCCGCCATGTTGGTTTAAAAATGTCCAAGAATGTTTAAAAGTAATGGAACAATCATTGTGTGGAGATGATAAAGAAATATACAAATCGGAAACATTGAAATGTGTTGAATACTTATTGGAAATCTACGGTACGGATACGGCAGACTTAATTCATCAGTATCACCTGGAGAGATGGCAGGAACAGCAGGCTATCACGGAACCCAAGATGGGAATGCTGACAGTGCGAGCGCAGTTCATCGAAGATCATTTGAAAATAGAAATTATGAATGCTAGCCAATTGGCGCCCGTGAATACGAATAGTAAGTAGGTACTAGGTACCTACTACCTACCTCGTTTTTTTAGTATAATATAATTAATATAGTATCAAATCTTTTTTATATATTTGTACAAATTAAATTACTTATTTGAATGTAATGGATGGCGTACACATTTATTTGGTGTAATTAATATAAAAATATTTACTTTACATACCCATCCACCTTGCACTTTCTTTTTTCTGTGTAAAAATACCACACTTAACTTTTTGACTTATGTACTATGAGACTATTATCTACCTACCTACTGCTTTACTAAACATATAAAATTTTATTTTATTTTTTTAGGCATGGGCAATACTTTCGTAGAAATAAGTCTTTTGCCAGATGACACTTTTGCAGACGTAGAAAAAGTAAAGACCAAAATATATAATAACAGTTGGTACCCCTTATACGACGAAATATTTGTAATGTAAGTCCACAAAATAATCTCTGCATTTATCTCTGTCGAGTATCATCACCGCGATGCTCGGTGACGATGAGCCCTGGAGATGATACGTTTCTGTTATACCGTAATTTCCCCTAAAGAGGACGAGCGGGTGAGAGAGGTGGCCACCGAAAAGGCATCTCCCGCGGGCGACGAAAAGAGGTGCGCATAGAGTTGCCAGGTCAGAAAATCTAATAGCCAGATAGACCAGCCAAATTGTCCGGACATTTGGGTAGAAAGACAGGACACCCTACATTATTAGGGATTTGGTCTCAGTATTAATAGAAACGACACTCATTTGCGAAATGTAAAAAGCCTAACAAAAGCCAGACACCGTTTATTTTGGCCGGACGGTCAATCAAAAAGCCTACCTGTGTCCGGCTTTATCCGGACTCCTGGCAACGCTAGGTGCGCAGCAGGCGCTACTTAATGCGCCTTTAGAAACGCGCCTGTGCTCTTGATGGGTTTAGGATAGGGACCTGGCCCCGGTGGGACGACACCGTAGGGACTGCATAGTGGCGGCTGGCTAGTCCCCACATTACGAGAAGCAATCTGGTCTTTCACCTTTTGCTTGTTGCAGTATTAGAAAGGTTAAATAGATTCTATATGCATGAACTAACACATTTACCGTACAGGCTGCATGGTTCGCGAAGTTGTATGGGTATGGGTTATGTTAAAAGTACATATACTATATAATAATTATGATCGCGTAGTGCTTTGTCCCGCACTAATATATTATAAATGAGAGCAGATATTTGGTGTGTAGGAACTTGAATGGGAAGCAGAGCCGGTTGGAAGACGGGCTGGTGCACCTGGTGGTGAAGGACAAGGACATGTTCAGCGTCAGCAACACGTTCGTGGGGGAGGCCTACCTGCACTTCACGGAGGTGCCGCACACGCCCGCACCCATCTCCTCCCTGCCGCAGCAGCGACTCAAGCTCTCTAGACCCGTATGCTTTGGTAAAGATGTTATTATATAGAGAGATAGAGAAGATGATAGCAGATTGGGAATCAGATAGTGTGTTCTATATTACCAATGAATATAGGAATCTAGCAACTATAGTTCTGGGAATTGACGCGGTCCTAAGATTGGGATCTTAAATATGTTTTGGCCTAGTAACTAAAGTGTTTTTTTTTCATAGGGTGAACCTGTTTAGTAAGACGTATTTCATCTAAATTATGAAACTAGTTGCCAAGGGTTTTAAATACTAATTTTGGTAACACCATAATAACTGGCGTAGTGACTAAAGTGGTTTTATTCTCATGCTTACTTGTTTATTGAACGCATGTTATCTTAATTATAAAACTAGCTGCCAAGGGTCTTAAATACTAATTTTGGTACCACCATGATAAGTGAAAATCATAAGAGTGCTCTTGAATTATAAGTACACATTTAGATCTCTTATGTAAAGTATTAAAAGTTGTCATATACTTTGTTCTCTTTTCAGATAATGACAAGATAAAGGTCCTCGAATTCAGACAAGATGATAAGCAAGCCCGAAAGTTTATTCAGAAAGAAAAACAAAAAATGTCGAACAACAAAAGTTTTCTCTCATTGGCAGGGCCAGTTTTAGCAATCCCGACTCCTTTTGAAAGGTTCTTACCTTCTAAGCTTTTAGGCTCGCTTACTCAATTCACAGGACGTAAGTCAAAGCCTGGAAAATCCTCGATATCGGGTGCGAGCTCCTCGGGGACATTCCATTACAACCTTCTATGATATACGAAGGTTAATCCTAAAGCTTGGAAGTTAATGAATACCGGCTGATTTCTGGCGAGAGGGGTCTTGCCTACTCTCAAGAAAAAGAAAACCTAAAATTTGTTGTAAGCTAATGGGCCCTTGCTCTACAAAATATTTTTCTTAATACAACTACTCGATCTGAGTAAATCTGATCTGGTCTGATCATGAATAAATTGATGATGAAATACTTACGCCCGGTTTATGAAGGCTGATGTGAAATAGTTTTTTAATTTTAGTTTATGAGGGGGTAAAAAGTAGCGCCAAATGGGTCGTGTAATATTACACTACGGAACTTGGCTTGACACGCTACCGCGTGTCTAGATGAACGTAAAAATTAACTAATCAACTATCAAACCTGTTTTTAAGTGTCAAATGAGTTGTAGCATGGTTAAATTACTTAATTAGATCCTGTCAGTTTACATAACAACTACAATGAAAAGCTGTGAAATTCGACTCTACAATCGTATGTTACCGCCATTAACAGTCATGTTAGTTGACATACACTTTGACCAACGTTTCAGAAACCGGGCGTGAAAGGGATATCGTGCTAACAAGCACTAGTATAACACTAGCTGTACCCAAGTTCTTGGCTTCATTTTGATCGATTGTTCTTGAATTATTTTGATCTTTAGCAAAATTTTAGTTCCCAGCTATACGAATATTTTAATGTTTAAAGAGAGATTTTTGTTTTTTTTTTATATATTATAACGTTTATACTTTTAACGTCAAATAGTGTACATACCTACTTCATACGCTACTTTTGAATATAATCATATTTATTTTTATCTGTAGTTTTATTGAAAGGCAATAAATATAGAAGTGAATATTATAAACCCTAACTCCCTAACACTAAGCTCCTTGAAAAATATTTTAATGGTTACAAAAGCCATTTGAAGTTTCGTTCCAATATTTATTTACTGCCATTATTTCCTAACAGTGGGACCTTTATTTATTGGATTAAAATACTTATGGTTCCTGAGTATGATTTTCTATTGCATGCACATAATACAATAAATATCATAAAGTTATTATCCTATAATTTCCTATAATTAGGAAATATAAAGTCCTTGTGAGACTGAGCCTGTCATCAATATTCAATGATCCAGAAAGGCTTGGGATTTAATCATAATGGTACTAGCAAGAGGAACAATTAGGGCCGTACATGAAACAGCCCCCGTTTCATTGATTTATTGATTGTTATTAGTACTTATTAGGGTTCAGTTCCTCAGACATGACAAAAAGAAATAACAAACCAAAGGCTACTTCCCACTGGCGTGGAGTTATGACATTTGATAAACTAAGTTTTATAAGGTAAGTAAAGGAATTAATGAAAACCTGAAAATTGTGTCATTCATTTAAGTACAATCCTGTACGCGCGAAAGTTGAAAATACGTTGTTTTTCAACTAAACTATTTTTAGAAATATTTCATGGAAACTTTGAAATCCTGAAAAAGTTATATCACAGTGTAGAGAAACGGTACAGAGATAAAGCTTCGTACAACTTCGCGCGAGATAAAAATAAGAGTGGACCACCACCTAACGTTTAGGGGTATGGAAAATAGATGTTGGCCGATTCTAAGATGTACATCGGGTACATGTTAAAATTTGGCAACGAAATCCTTAGGCATATTAAATATTATAAACTTTAATTAAAAAAGCTCGAAAAAATGCTATATTCAGAAATTCCATACTAGAAAATTGTTAGAATAAGCAACTAGTATAGTTTTCTTATGTTTAAGTAAAGCGTGGTTTCTGTAAAGTATCCGAAACGTCGGGCTCATAAAAAACTAAACAAACCGCGATAAAATCCGTAAATTTGTTTCATTATAATTTGTATAGTATTCTATCATACTGGATAACATAATATTTAACTATTTTTTTGTTTAAATTTGTCTTAACCTATTGTGACAACCCTATCAAAATAGTTAACAATTTTGCATGTTCATAAGAAGCTTTTCCTAGCTATTCCATTAAATTGTCATCCATGTTACAAATATTGGGTCACTGCTTACTAGTATGACATGAGCTATTCTTGATTGTATATTTATTTAGGAAGTTATTAACGACAGTAAATATTATCGTAAGTAATGCCAGACATTGGATAAACAGAGTTTCCTGTCGTGTCCCGTGTCAACTGGTGTTTACGTTCGTCTTATATTCATATACACTACAACAAAGACTATCTTTGCTGTGATTTATAAAACGTATAAGGAAGTTGTTAAAAGAGGAAAAGATAAAAAAAAACAGATGAAAGAAGAGAAGTCAGCGTCATGTCATTTGCCGTCACAACGTTCCGTTGATTTTACTTAATTTTACTTTATTATCGTCATTATCAGCCTTTATCCGTCCACTACTGAACATAGGCCTCCCTCAATGAACGCCGAGACAACCGATCCCTTGCCTGCACGGAGATCGACTTCCCACCTGGTTAATGGCCGACCAACATTTCGTCTACCTAAACACGGCCTCCACACCTGAACCTTATTGGTTCATCGGCCATCCGTTCTTATGAGGGTTTGACCATTACATTGCCACTTCAACGTGCATATTTTCGTGATATCGGTAACTTTAGTTCTCTGGCGGAGGACTTCGTTTCGAATCCTACCTGCCAAAGAAGCACTCGGAAGCTATGCTATGCTAATTTTACTTAAGGCGCGCCAATATAATAAGCATTTGGTCAAAATGTCTTATACAAATATTTTCGTGCTTCGGTTTGTGTGCATCATATAATGATACTACAAATTATACTGTACGAGGCAGCAGTAGTTTTTACAACCCACCTCATATCTCCGAAATGGTGATTCGTAGGGAAAAAGTGTATGAACGATTTTTATAGATAATTGTATAATCAATAATTTTTGTCTGACTTATTTTTTGATAAAACTTACTGTTTACCTGAAAAATGCAAAAAAAAAAGATTTTTGCAACGTTTGACCTTGAACCAGGGAGGCACACCGATTTCTTGCGATTGTGCAGAAATAATCTAAATACAAATAATACATTCAGTGACGACATTCATTTCTGCCAGACTGACGGGCGTCGGTCGTCGATGGTTTTTGCGCCTGATAATATACAGGGGACTGCGGAACAGTTTTTGCAAGTTCTTTTATTGTCGATTAGTGTATTGCTTTTGTATTTAGTTTTAGTCATAGAGCAACGCGCACCTCCTTACTTTTTACGGTGTCGGAAAACCGTATTGCTCTAAGAGTCTTATTATTAAAATAAAAATACAATTTATTAGAAAAAAAGATTACATTAAAAAAAATCCATCAAAGAGTATATAAACAATATCCATGAAAGTTGAACGTTAAAATATTAAAAAAAAAATTAGGAACCAACAAGTTTTATTGCCTGTTGATATTGATTTATTACAGAATATATTATGTTCTATAATACATCTATACACATTTTGATGTACAGACTACAGTTTGTTTGATGATACAGATTTCTGATTATTTCTGAGTTGGTGCCCCGACCGAGGCGACGCAATAAGCGCCCTACCGGCTAACATAAGTACAAAAAAGGGTATAATTATATGCAGATTACAGTTTCATAGGGTACTGCACTCGTATATTTTTAACATCACTAATTACGGTTTTAATCTTCGTAAATTACCATATATGTTTTAACTATGTTAACTAGAAGTCGACCGACTTGAATGTCGTGTGCTTAACCTTAATTAAAAGACCTAACTTTATTACTCATCTCGTTTAACTTCGGATATTTATTTTAAGAATTCCCACTTTTTTGAGAATTCATACGAGATATTTTTAAGTGTAATTACTATTTCCAAGTAAAGTCATATTATTCATTCTTTGGTATTTGTGGCAAAGCGCGTCGTTAAAGAAGTATATGGGTATAATAAAATGTACAAAGCGGGTTAATACTTTACGGGATTATTATCCCATTCATGGTGAAGCAAAACATAATATATTCTACTTACAATAAGATCTAAAAATAGACGGCGCAACTCGTTCCTTAATTTATATATTATACACATAAAATAAAAGTTTTTACTATACGTTATTTCAACGAGCATAAGCTTTTTTCGTTTGGGGTTTTCAAAAATATTAGTCTGTTTTTTTATTGTGTAAATATAAAAAAAAGTTTATATTTAATTCGTTTGTGAATAAAGCCTCCATACATAGAGCGCGGAAAGCTCGTTAGTTGAATACACTGATCTGTACCCCCTCTAAGGGGATTATAATAGTGAAGGTTGCATCTCATTTTTTTAATCATTTGTGCATGAATCCTAGCCTTCAAGTATGAAATATAACATTTTAGGTCACTAGTATGATTGCAAGTGAAGTAAATACCCATTATGCTTATGAGATTCCTACCGCAACTTACAAGAGTGTTGATAACTTTAAAACAGCTTAACCGATTTTGATGAAACATATCTAAGAAGTACCATTGGAAAACCTGCTTTCAAATAAAAATAATCGCATCGAAATCGGTTACCCGTTTCAGAGCTTCAGGGCTATGGGAGAACACTCAAACGCACTTATGCGGTCAAACTTATAACATCCATCTTTTTGCGTCGGAAGTTAAATAAGGAATTTAATCAAATGATTAAGCTTGAAAAATACCTTCCATTCTTTATAGAGAATAGTGCGAATTAAATACTGTGGTTCTTCATTACTGCAATAAAATGAACGGTTTTGCCGCACATTCTGCTTTTAGTTCTCAATCAGAGGAATTTAACAGGTGTAAGATGCCATTGCACATAATTTTGCGCTTATAAAGACATAAAATTTAATTTAAGTTGCCGACATAACCCAAAGAAATAATGTTGGTGGTTGTACAAAATAGAAATGGATTTTTTAGTTGTTTAGAAGGTCCTCAGCAGATATTTGGTTGTTTAAACTAAAACTATGAGCGATAATATAGATAGATATATAGATAATTATTATAAGGCTCACCGTTAATTCAACGTTGTCTACTAACATAAATAAGTTTACCAGAGCCCGTTCGCAGGGCCAGGCCAGATCTATGCCCGTGAATGGATGGATTGTCCAACCTTCAATCTTTGTATTAGCATCGCGACATAATAGGCGACAAAGGGATCCTCACAAATTATGCATTGGAAGAATCAATACATGCCGTATTGCAAAAAAGCATATTCTGTACTAGTAACTCCCCGCGGTTCCACCCGCGTACTTCCCATTCCCGTGGGAGTACAGGGATAAATTATAGCCTATGTGTTATTCTGATGTATGAGCTATATACGGAAATAAATCATCATAGTTATTATTGTTATTGTGATGCTCAACTATGAACATTTACAGACGTTTTTTATTACATTTTCCATTAGATTGGTTGTGCCTACCATACCATTTGTGGGAAAATTAATCCTCAGAAAAACGTGGTGTACTGATTACGAAGCCAATCAAAACACTTGGAGCCAGTTTATCGTGTAGATGTAGATCATAGTAAATGGGTTATTATTTTAATAACAGCTCGTACTATAAAATGATTTTCTACATCAAGTATTACACGACAAAATAATTGAACTGATCAATAGTTCTTTGCTAAAGCGTGTAAAATTATTATATTGATTGAATAACAGGTTTCAGATGTGTACATTTATCGTGGCTCTTATGGCTAAATATTATCCACTAGCTATATCCCCCGGTTTCATACGCCTTATAAATTTGGTCTAACTCTATAAATACACACTTACAATATATCCTTATACTTTCAACAGCACTGGCAGTTCGGTGGATTAGCGCTTTAAAATAAACAAACTTCTTTGCTTGGTCAAAATGAGGAAAACGAGTAGTATCGTAGGAAATAATATGAAAATGTTTGTAATCTATACGCAATTGACGACCTCAATGGTTAGCGCGTTGGCGCTCAAGCCCGGAGGTAGCGGGTTCGAATCTCGCCAGCAACAAAAAAAAATTCCGTGTTCCTGGATGTGTATTAAATATGATTATATTATATATAATAAAAATCTTAAACATATATTTCCGCTATCTGGTACCCGTAACACAAGTTCTTCGGAAACTTAGCACGGGACCAGATTGAGGTGGTGTAAAAGCGACCATAGATATTATTATTATCAATTAAAATTTGTGCGTATAACAGGACACTACCTAAATATTAATAGAAGCTCGTATAAAAAACAAAAGCCTTTCTTTATCATCAGCTTAAAATCTTAAATTATTTCGCATAAAAGTTCTCTTAAATTAATCCCTAAACTGTAAGGCGATTAAACATTTTCCTTCCTTTTTGTATTAAATTTAAGCGTGTAATTTCTGTTGCCATGCCAAGTTTTATGCGAAAATGGCTGAAATAAGTCACAGAGACACAGATAGATGTAAGAGTTTCTTTGTCCTATTTTATAACACATTAGGACTAAAGATTGTTTTATTTAGTACGTTCAAAAGCACAACTGGATTGGCTTAGAGCCACATTCATGGCGGTCTAAAAAATATTTCATCAAGACAACTAAAACTCAACTAATATATATATATTTTTTTTTGATGTAGACTGACAATAAGTTAAAATATGGAGATTATGTAAAATTTAAACACGGCAATAAGTGAGAAGTGGGAAGGTTTTTCTTTATTTTTTTCTAAACATGCCAAAAGCCAATTAAATTAGGACGCTGAAAGAACCAAAAATCTATTTTAGTTAATAAATATTGAATAAGTCTCGTTTCAGGATGTTAAAAATGTACATTCTTAGGACACTTTTTAATATCCTCTTTGAAGTAATTTAAGAACAAAAAGGTTGAATATTTTTTATGGTTTTAACTTTTTCCTTTATCTGTCGTATTATTTAATCCGATGGGAAATCTACAAGGACATTATTAACCGACGCGGTTGGTTGGCTAGGTTAGGTTATTTAGATTTTGTCATTATCGTTATCATCATATTCATCATCATCATCATCATCGTCATCATTATAATCAGACTTTATCCGTCCACTGCTGAACAGTCCCTCGAACGCCAAGACAACCGATCTCTCGCCACTCGCACCCAACCCGGATCATGTTTTTTTTGGAGGGCCTAGCTTTTAGCCCTGATGGCCTTTAATCTCAACCGGTAGGTAGGTGAGCAGATGGCTCACCTAGTAAGATTCGAAATATCATTCTGAATAAGCATTTTCATCAAATATTATTTTCATTCTTAAATAGTTTATAACGGTATATTTTTATTTCTATACATGATATAGTGTCTAAAAATAAATGTAAAATAAATATCTGAACAGACAATGGATATAGCTACGGCGATTTGATACCTTAATATTATAATGAGGTAATTATAAACATTTA
Source organism: Lycaena phlaeas (assembly GCA_905333005.2). Classification (NCBI taxonomy): domain Eukaryota; kingdom Metazoa; phylum Arthropoda; class Insecta; order Lepidoptera; family Lycaenidae; genus Lycaena; species Lycaena phlaeas. Next base: position 7,340,479 of record HG995176.1, read on the forward strand.
CGGTACCTATGTCATTTCACGCACGCGCATCGTTTAGAATTGACATCTAATTAATTAAAACGTCATCGAACAAAGGGCAATCAAAGGTGCCGCGGTGGGACGCGGTCGGAACATCGCGGCGAGCGGCGCCTTTGATGTGCCTCCCGCGCCTTTGATCGCGCCGACCGACAATCCGCTCGGCTACTTATCGGTTCAGATTTATTGTGATTCGGAGGCTGCGGGGGGAATCGCACTATCCCACTACTCGCCCGCTTCCGATGCTTAGTCATGTGGACTCTCGCCGACAAAAGTGCTTTAGTGACGATTTTAATTAGCCGCACGTGTTCTTTGATCTTTTCGATACTAATCGCGGATCAAACATGTGCGCGTTTATTTCGAGATAATATCAATCCAGACGGGATACTTATGGACCATTATATTAAGTACGGGACATTTAGTGTTTGTTTAGTTTTATAGTGATGGACAGTAACGAATAAAATATGTTCTTAGGGCCTGTTTCACAATCTCCAGTTAAGTCAAATTGTGAAACAGGCCCCAAGTCTTTCAAATAAGTTTAAAATAATATAAGACGAACAAAATTCTTTTATTTTATCCATCAGCCGTGTTGGGGTTTATTGTTGACAATATTCAGTGGACGCGGTCTGATGATAATGATAATAGCGATGTATAGTACAAGTTAGTACAAACGTGAATGTTTGTTTACGCTATATCATATTATGTATATTACAATACTAATAAAAAAATCATAATGATTTTGATCAGCCTCAAATTATGTCTACACATAAACAAAATATTTCGTTTAATATCAGTTATTGTTTTCTAATGTTTGCGCGAATTTCACTCGTTATAATGAACCAACTTTTACAGATTTTTTTCGAATGTCGGGCTTATAAAAAATATATATAAATTGACCGTGATTAAACCCGTAAAAGTTGTTTCATTATAATAATATCAGTTGGTTAAGTTTTCACTATTATTATTCGATTAAAAATATGAAAATGAAAACTATTATCTCGTTTATAAGATTAATGTTTGACGACTATAATTCCTTTGACCCGCTCTGGGCACATAAACCAAGACGGTTATTACTTATTAGGTTATTTCGAGACCCATGACATCTTGGGGATCGTGTTATTAAAGGTAAACAAAAAGCAACATTCATATAACTGAAAATTTTCTATTTAAATTAAATAACAGTTTTAAGAAGAATAAAATATAAAAGTGGTTAATATTGCATTTTTTATTTGTAAATTAATGTGTTATTAAGACATGTTAAGTATGTATATAATGCTGCTTACTGCTTTGAACAAATGACTTACTAGTAAATAAAAAAATCTGTTAATAAGAAAAGTTTGTTTATTACAGCTAATTCGGTAAAAATCTAATTTAAAAGGTTATTAAACCGCCAAATAACATCACTGTTCTATCAGAACTTTGAAAGATGATTGATTATAGATTATAATAGCATTAATTATTTGAAAGAGTTTTTCGACATTTATTTCCGTAGCTTAATACGCCCATGGAGGACTTACAGATTCGGCAGCATTATGAGCAGTAGTTGAAAGGCTCCATTGTCCCCAGGTTGTACACCATAATATTATACATATGGCAAGGGTAAACAGTCCACCTAATGCTGAATTTCCTATATCATTTAAATTTGTTACCCTACAAAAATTAGGGAACACGCATCTTTATTTTTAACATACTACATTTTAAAAAAATATGCAATATATATAGGATGCGCATATTTTAAGATTGATATTAAAGTATATCCTTATAAAATATTAAATGAACATTTTACTTCTAAAATTCTAAATATCGAGTTCCGTGAAAAAAAAAGAAAAATAATAGTAAATAATATGTGCCTTTGGAGGGAAAAAGATTAGGATAGGGATGACGCATCTGCATAGTCTCTGGTTGAGATGTTGATGGGCATCCTATGGGCTCCTCATAACATAAAAAAATATATACACTGTTTTGAATTGTTTTGAGATGAAAGTATATTGTATTTTACGACGAATAAAGTTCTCTATAAAACATTCGAATAATGTTAATGACTGTACCGCAGCGTCATCAAGAATGACGTTTCATTTTTTGTGTCGCGGATCCCGGTAGCCGGTGATAAGTAGAGAGCGTGTTCAGATAAGCTTCGCGGTAATAATCATTTGCATATATGAATTTGGCAGCTTTACGTGAACGTAACGACCGCCGTAATGATTGGGATTTTTATACAGAGTGAAGACGTTTTATGTCATTTTTGATAGAAAATTAATTTATGAACTATAAAGTACCGTAGAAATACTATCACATTAAAACTTTCACGTAAAATTGGTCAAGAATTTGATATAAGTAATATGTAGTATATAAGTACTGTATACAATCAGATTTAATTAACAAGAAAATTTTATAAGAAAATTTTACCATTGGAATGATATTGTAATACTTATGCTATCAAAGCAATAATAAATAATTGTATTTTTTGCGGCATTATGTAGTTATCACTAAAATTTCTAAATTAAATGAAGATAAAAATAATATGTAGTTAATTTTTATGTATAACGAACTAAACTAAACTAGTTTAATACGGAAACTGATTTTTTTTAAGAAATATTATCCTACTTATATGTATATAATACAATAGTCTTGAAAGTTTATTATTTTTTCGCACAAAAACTACTAAATGGATTAAAATTAAACTAAACTTCATACTCTACAAATAATATACATCGTACTCTACAATTCATCGTCATATATAGAAAAATCATTGTCTATTCCAAATAAGTACAAGCAGTTAATAATAACCGCAGCAACAAATATTATTTTTGGTAAAAAAAAAAATATTTATTATTATTAACACGATGCCAAGACGGTCGATCCCTTGCCACTCGCATCCAACACGGACCAGCCACTGCACGGAGATGGTCTTCCCACTTGCTGGTTAACAGCCGATCAAAACTTCATCTACGTAAACGCGGCTTCGACCCTTGACCTTATTGGCCTATCGACCATCCGTTCTCCTGAGTGTGTGACGAGTGAAATTGGTAACTTAAGTTCTCTAGCGGATGGGATTCCGAATTCCAAACATCTAGCATAGCACGCTCCACAGCACGTTGACCTTCAAACTTTCGGACCAATCGTAAAAGAGGCCGCATTTCAGCCTCGTAGATCTCACTTATGTTTGCCAGATGCATATCCTAAGGCGTAAGGTGGTTAGATTCGATGCCAATGATTACACTGTTCGACGCATAACAGCTCTATCACTATTATTAACATCATTATCATTATTGCAAATATTTTCTTTGTCGCTGGATGCTTTTTCATTGAACGCTAACACGCCGATCTCCAGCCACTCGCATCCAACCAGGATCCGTCACTGCACAGAGATCATTACCCCATCGGTCGACCAACCCTCCGCCTTTTCGAACATACCTATATATTATGTCCCACTGCTGGGCACGGGTCTCCTTCTCGAAATCAGGCGATGAGGGTTACTGAGCCATAGTTCACCGATACGCTGGCCCATTTTTTTATAACATAGGAGGGCAAACGAACAGTCGAAGAGTTTTGGCGACTGTCGACGCCCATAAACATACCCATAACCAGAGGCTATGCAGATGCGTTGCCCTCCTTTTCCCTATTCCCATAATGGGCCACTGGAAACTCACAAACCGCACGAAACGCGACAACATATCTGCCACTTTACGCCGGTATTATGTGAGCGAGAGGTACCACCCCGGTTGTGCCGGCCCAATTCGGCTGCAAAGCAGCATATCACTACCTCTTTCCATTGTGGATTGGTGAACTGGACACGCCTTCAGATACTTTTAATCGTATTAAATGTAGGTTTCCTGGTGATGTTTTCCTTCACCGGTGAGCGAGCAATGGTGTTTTGGGTGCACTTAGAAATTTAGAAAAATCCTTTTCAAGACACTCTAGGCACAGCCGTAAATAGAGACGGGGGACGCAAGAATGGCCAGACAAGGCACGACTATTTTTTTTTTCAGTTTGCTAAGGGCGCAGTTATAGAAGCTCGCAAAGGGCGCAAAAAAGGCTGTTTACGGGTCTGCTGACACTAGGGGATCGAGCACGGACCGTCTCGCTAAAAAGGCCGAACCCATATACACTGGACTATCGTCGCTCGCCCTCTATTTATGAGCCCACTGGCTAACGTTTGTTAAAGCCAATTAAAACAAGCGATACAGAGACCAATTCGCAAACACCTCTCAGATTAATCAAGGTTTATGCATCGAAAATTGATTGACAGTTTTGATGTTCATGAATCAGGAATATCCTCTATTGAAGCTTTGTAAATTAATACGGATACTGTCTCCAATACTGTCATTTCTAAAAATATTTGTAAGTTGTGTAAGTCCTTTTAAATTATATACACGGTCTATATACATTTTCATAGATTATTTTTTTATACAAACTATTTTAAATTATAAAAAGAACCTCACCCAATTTCAGTCGGGTCTAAATGATGTGCTAGTAAGATAGCCATAAAAATAGTTATCTATTATCAAATTTCTCGTACAAACGTGTTTTGTATCATCTATTACAAAAAATGAAACGACAGCCTTTTATAATAATTTCTATACAAAAGTTATAGCTCAATAAAAGTATTGTGGGCTCCTTGTTTATAACTTTCAATAAATTAATAATAAGCTATTAAATGGACGCACAAAACACTTTTATAGCGCATATTGTTATGGAAAATGAACGGTATAATAGACTTCCATATTAAATCGTTTTAAAAAGAATGTTCCGACTGCTTCATAATAGGATTGAATAATAAGCCATCAAGAATTTTGAATGATCTAAATGGTTTATTCTTCCGCTCTGTTTGAGAGAAGTAGCGCATATTTCTTTTAGAAGAGACTTGATTTATAGCGGAGATAGTAAAATTAGGGTCGCCATAAGTTAACGAAAAAAAAACCTAAGGTTAAAAGATCGTTTCTATTGATATTTTTTAAAGATATTGTTTCGATATTTTATTCATTGTTTTTATAGCTATAACAATTAACATTGTTGGTATATTTAAGGATATTGTAAGTTTCCTTTTTATTCGAGAATTCCGAGAGACCGATATACAACCGAACTTTTACCGTATTATCAAGATGTCCCGAGTGTGGCAACCCGTAGCTAGATTCTGTATCGGGAGTCGATAAAATAAGTTTAATGAGACCGGGTTGTATATCAGAGTCGGCATCATAAAGGTACCAACTGTCAAAGGGCTCATTGTGGCGGCACGGCTTTATGATGGCATTTTTACAGGCAAGTACGCCGCCCGCCAATTATATTCTACTTAACTGTGACCACATTCCACGTTGATCTACGGATAAGTCTCAATAACGGCCATAAATATTTATTAATGTCAAATTACCTAATGCCTAAACAAATACATTTTGCAAAGCTTTCGTGTTAAGGTAGTGATTTTTTTGTTAATCGGGTTTTATAAAGGTTTTATTGGCAATCGGTGAAGGCTAGGTAATACAATTTTTAAATTAAAACATCATCAGCTAGGCTGAAGACGAGACCAGAAATGCATATCAATACTATTTGTACCGTTGTATTTTTTTATTTATGGTATAGGATGGCAAACGAACTACATTCGATAGTTTAGAATTCCCTTTTCGCAACGTTCAGTGGCCATAAACATCCCCCTATTGTAAGTTTCCGGTGGTCCGTTGGGGGGGACAATGGGAAGCTTACAGACATCACTAAACGCGACAGCAAAGCTGTCATTTTACTACAGTATCATGTGAACGAGAGGTCTCACCCAATTGGGCTGCCAAGCAGCATAGCACTACTTCTTTCTTACTTTATTTACTTACCTATATTTTACTTACCTATAACAAAATATTTGTAGTTTTTAAACTTTAATTCTACAAAAGTTTTTTTTTTTCATAGACAAGATCCGTAATCCGTCCGTTTTTGTTTTATTTGCTATTTCTATTCCCTACGTTTCGTACTATGCACGATAAACACTATGTCAATAACAGTTATAATTATCATAGAGATGTGGAGAGTACGAAATACCTTACATTGTGCGCCAAACAAAGTTGTAAAGATAAATACGCGTAAGGCGCAAAATATTCTTCAAAAGAAACACTTGTGTACATACATAGCGTAGCTAATCTGGTGCGAAAAGGCGGTGCGGGAGAAGGCGTTTGTTTTCGACCGTGAGGCTGCAATACGTACAGTCGGGACGACTTTTCTCGCTCGTCGCAAGATAAATTTTGCTGTGGAAAAAAGATTTGTTGCTAAAGAATAATGCAGCTTACAGTTAGGATTTAACGCCCGTTTTGTAATAGGTATGTAGTCGTAAGACTTATCATTTTTTGTATGGATAGAAATATTTCACTTTTAAAATAGTATATTTTGAAAGGATGTTGAAAGGTGCTGAAAGACATCGCTACCACACCGTGCAAAACAAAGATAATAATGCGTAAAATAATGACGTTAATACCCTTTAATCCCTTTATGTCCCACTGCTGGGCACGGGTCTCCTCCTCGAAATCAGGCGAGGAGGGTAGAGGGCCAATAGTGCACCGCGCTGGCCCAGTGCGGGTTGGTGAACTTCACATACCTTCAAAGACTTTTTTAATCTCATCAGGCATGCAGGTTTCCTCACGATGTTTACCTTCATCGGTAACGGTAATACTTTTAGAGATTACTACGTATTAAGTAAGACGTTAATACTTAATACGTAGTAATCTCTAAAAGTAGATTTAGTTAAAGACAAATTACTTAATCAACAGTCGAAGGCGTTGCTGATTGCTCTATGATGTTGCTCTATTCTTATAGACTTGGATTTTGACTTGTTTTTTTAAAACATTAACACAACGAGAAATCAATTACGTATATCATATTTGTTTTTTTCCCGAAAGGTCAAGACGTTTCGGCTTACTGGCCTTAAGGCACTATGCTCAAGCTCACCTCCATATTTTACTATGTAGTTTGTATTCTACTGGTAGGGGGAACGCGACTGTTCTCTACGACAAAGTCGCTCAGGTCTCGCTGATTGTAGCCTAATCGGTCGTTGGTTGTGCGCCGTTGACAGGTGTGGGCCGTGGGGGGTGCGCGCAGGGGTGCGAGGGGCGCGATCGGTGGCGGGGGCGCGGCGCGGGCGGGGCAGGGGAGGAGGGCGAGAGGCGCCCGCGCAGCTCGCGTGGCCCTCTCGCTTGAGTCACGCGCGCTCCGTAATGCTTGCATAATAATAATGACGGATGCCGATCGCGCGGCGGCCCCTTTGATCTGCGGCGCGTTTGATCTCGCCGCCGGAGCCGGTCCCGGTGCCCCTGCTTCACAAACGAGCACCGCCTTACCTTTATTCGGTCCGACGCCGCGCGACGAAACGGCCCTTCGCCCTCGCTCTAAATAGAGGCTTTATTTTGTAAACAGGGAGCGTTGCTACTGTGAGTGTTCAGTGGTAGTGTGGCGTCGGTCAGTATGGGGTGTGCTTGGTGCGGTCGTCGGCCGCGCTCTCTGTCGAGTCTCGCCTGCCGGTAGTGATGAGTGGAAGCCGTCGCCGGTGCTGCTTCTACCGGCTCCTGTGGATTTTCTGTGTACGTTATTTATTTGTTGTGTCGCCACGCGGCTCGCGTATTCACGGGTTTGTTTTGGTCGCGCTCGTGTTTTGTTTTGATATATCAAGGTTACTACACGTCGGGATTAGTGTGAATACGAAACGCATGTTAAAGGGAATGCGCCCTTTAATTATCTACTGCATCTAAATAGAAAATTGTTCAGAATAATATCTGTAAATAATTTTCTCAATAAGATTATTGTATATTTTAATATTTCTTACTTTTGAAGCTTTTTTTAATTTGAAGAATAAGAAAGTATTGTCTTAAAATCTGTATGATGATTCTGAAACAGATCTATTGGTATTTAAGTATACTTAGCAGTGGTCGAAGAGTTGTCAAGATGAAAATGATTTGTAAATATTTTGCAATATGAGATATTATGTTAATTGTACTATTAAGTTAAGCCTTTATCCTGGGTTTTTATATCTTGTGCCCGTTATAAAGTTTTTGCATTCAAGCTGGTATTCGCGATGTAGGCTAAATGCTGTTAAAGTTTTTCTTGTTAATAGTTTGGCTTACTTACTTTTATTGTGCAGTTAGAGAATTAGCACGTCGCTCGACGTCGTATATTTTTATTAGTACATGTTTGTTATTCAAAATACCATCATTATTTAGCGTATATTCAATGCATCTAGGTATATTTGTATTATTTGAAATTTTTATATTTTATTTTCTAAAAATATCAGATTAGGCGTGCCTTAGGAATTTAGTAAAATAGTATAAACATATTTTTTATAATATAATCTTATAAAACAAAGATAGATGTGGAACTAATATTGATTGCTTCATCCTCATTTTTCCCGTGATATTGATAACGTTATTTTCTGGCGGATTTCTTGAGTCTTCGTTTGTAATTCTATCTGCAAAAGAAACACCCAGCATAACACGTTCCACAGTACGTTGAGTTACGCTTAAACTTTCCGGACGTCTTGGTATTCATGGAGGGAGGCCTGTTCAGCAGTGATATGATGGATGCTGATGGTGATGATGATTAATGTTTAATATAGAAAGTAAATAATATGCATACTATCTACATTGATCAGTAAGTAGCAGACATTCATCAAAGACGCCTTACTTAGTCTTAATCTTAATTAATCAGGCCCAACATATACGACATAATATTATACATGTACTAGGACAGTATAGTATACAAACAAGTCTGCAATATCCAGTTTTGATTTTGTAGAGAAATCCATGCGCGAATATGAAAACAACCAGCAGCGGTTGCATATCCATAAATCAACAAAAAATTAACATACGTAAGCTTTGCCGTGTTGTGATACTCTTTGGTTTATCAGCGAAGTAGAGTAAGATTTATAAGGACACTTTCCAATGGAATCAGGAACTTACTTATCTTCTATAAAAAAAAAAACTTTCATGTTTCAAATATTCTGTATCTAAATTGGATTATAATCAATTTAGTTACGCAATTACACGTAAATCGGCTTAGCCGTCCTCAAGTGATAGTGTAACAGTCAAAACAACTATAAACTATCCTTCCTTCAATCCTTCGTCCATATTACTATAATATAGCTGTCATAAGACAGGAATTTTAAAATACGTTTGGCCACTTTTTGAGTTTGTCTATTTCAAATAAATTAAAAAAAAATGAACTCCACACTTAGACTAATGTTATAAAGAGGAAATGTGTGTTTTTCTGTATTTAACGAAGAAATTCAAAAGCTATTGGGGACATGTTTTAGAAATTCCTTCAACATAATATTATGAACGTTAAATTTTTGCCGTAACTATGCCAATTATTTTATTTATGCCGATTAATTTATGGCTTATGTAACATAGGCTATAAAATAGTCACCATCTATCCTAATACGTCTGTGTAAGGACTGCGAATTTCGGTCGTCTTGGCGTTTATCGAGGGAGTCCTATGTTCTGCAGTGGACGGATGAAAGCTGATGATGATGATGATGATGATGATACGGATGAAAGAATGCGAAGTTGGTCGTAACAACTAGTGTTTTATATTTATGATATAGCTTTGGTATCTATAGGATTTAAATTGCTGATTTTATTGATAAAGAGTTTATATAGAGGTAAAAATAATATGTAGAGACAATTCACAGACGGCCATCTGATCTCAAGCTAGGCGCAGCCTGTGTTATGACAATCAGACAGCTGATATTTAAATAAAAATATAATAGATAAAATTACACCCAGATACAGATCAACTGGGCATTCTAGTTTCACAAAGATTTATCCTTGTTGGGGATCGAATCCACGACCTGTTTATCAGTCAGGTTCACTAATCATTAGACCTGGTCAGTCGAAGTACAACCTAAGTTGTATTTTGCCATAAAAAGAACTACGTCTATACTTTACCATAATTTCTCAATTATAATTAACTTTAAAGCACTGTAAGATTACTGATAATTGCAAGATTTATTGATGTTAATTGTCGACTTTTATCACTGATGGAGTTGATAACTTTATGTACCAATTTCCGAGTCTTATAATTGCTACTCGAGCTTGCGGGTTGTCAATCGCATGGTTAAGGGCCTGTTTCACAATCTCCAGATAAGTTCCGAATAGGCTATTGGCAACATATTTGACAGATAGAGTATGGAGTATCTGTCAAGTATCTGTCAAATATGTTGCCGATAGCCTATTCGGAACTTATCTGGAGATTGTGAAACAGACCCTAAGTCTACTGGAGCTAAAGCGTCACTTAGCTCTCCCTATTAATTGATAGTTTAATTTTTATCTCAATCGTTCGATGGTCGTTTGATAGTGATTGATAGTCTATTCAAATTATTTGATAATCATTAGTTAAAAAAAAACTTTTCTTAGTGGCCTAAAAATATACTTTTTAAGTTTGTAAAGAAAGTTGAGCATTAGCTGCGCTAATTTTGCATATGCTACTGTCGACCTTCAATGTTTCGGGTGAACATACTGTAATTGTCATCTCAGAGTAAAAACCAAGCGTACTCACGAAGCTCACTGCTGTAAACATAGCGTACGAAAACCAAGCAGTGTAAATAGTATAATACTTTAGTATATCTACATATTATATACCTATGGGAATATAATATAATTGCTCCTTATAAGAGTCTAAGAGGTTCCAAAGATGATTTTGGGTTTGAAACCGTACACTGCTTTTAGACAGCAATTTGAATGAATAGTATCGTAAAACATTTGATAAAGTAAGTTTCTCTTTATTAGCATATATAATATTATATCATATTATACATTATTTTATAACTCTTAATTTTCGATAAATTAAACCATTTTAAACACCTGCGATATAGATGATATCCCAAATTAATTTCGACTAGTTCTGTTTTTTTACTTTTTTTAACTAGGAAGTTTTTTTTCTCTTTAACATAATTGTATTTTTAAATTATTGCCCTATAAGAACTTAAATACTTAATTTTACTTATACAAGAAAGACGAATCCAGGCGATTCATTGCTACGAAGGAAGTTTCAATGCTTATGGATCTACTTGTGTTATCCTGCGAAAAGGCATATTGCTTTCAAAAAATAGCCGTTCTACATTGATACATATACAAATTGATATCAATTTAAAACCTACAAGTTTTTAATGTAGTATTAAGTAATAAAAAGTATACATAATATTAACTAAGATGCTGCTGAACTGAATGCTATATTTTAAAAAAAAAGCTAAACATTTAGCATCTTCAGACTCTGAATAGAGGTGAAGATAATTAATTTAAAAAAAAAAAAGCTCGAACTCTATGTAACATAGAGTTCGAGTTTTTTTTCCTCTCCATAATTTTCCACTGCTAGACAGACATTGACAAAGATCATTGACCGGCAAAACGGCCGACATTTGGGGCAAATCATTCTGTAAATGTATTCGGTAATTTCATAGCGTTGGTGTGATATAAAAGGAATTTGCTCTTAATTACCACGCTCAACAATTTGGTTTGGAGCCGCTGAGTAATTTTTTAGAGAGGACGTATCTTGTTGTATTTAAATTATAATTATTATTTTATTAAAATAAAAATATATATATTCTGATACGCGATATAAATTGATAAAAAAGCTTTTCTCGAATGTATCGATAACTAATAATCTAATATATAAAATTTCCCTGTCACAATGTTAGTTACCGTACTCCTCCGAAACGGCTTGACCGATCTTGATAAAATTTTTTGTGCTTATCCGGTATCTATGAGAATCGGCCAACATCTATTTTTCATCCCCCTAAATGTTAGGGGTAGTCCACCCCTAAATATTTTTTTTTAATTTTTGGACGAAATCTTTTGTTTTTATTTTTTTATGATACAGCATACAAAAATACATACAACCCTAAATTTTGACCCCTCTACGATCAACCCCTATTTTGTAATTGCAATTTTAATATTGGCAGAACGAAGTCTGTCGGGACAGCTAGTAATAATATATATTAAAACGACTTTTCGTTATCATTTTACACATTCTTAAATGATAATGAGAAATATCATTTCAAATATTTTACCATTAGACTGTGAATAAAATCATACTAGTTCCACTACAATTATATTAAACGCGAAAGTTTGTAGGTATATTATGTGGACGTATGGTTGATACTGTTTTAGCAAAAATTACTTGATGGACTTTGATAAAACCTTACCATAATTAAGCTTATAAATCAAAATACTACAATATTAATTTAATTAATCAGTATACGTTTATATGAGTGGGAAGTACGCGGGGTAACTCACAGGACGCTGCTAGAACAATAAATAAAATATTAATTAATATTTAGGTCAGTTCTACAATATTTTAGATCTAACCCACAAAGTTCTAAGGGCATGTATATTTTGATGTTTTTTTTTTATACTTTAGTCTTCAATGGTATGAAAAAGATCCAAAGCTAATTCACGACAAAATATTGCATTTCATTTCCTCTACCAATATGGATTTTTGACTTCACTTTAACACTTTAGCAAAAATTGAATATAAATCAAAAGAAAATCTTAATTGGCGTTAATTAGTATGTATCCTATTACATAATTAAAGCCAATTACAATTCAATTCAAATTTCTTTATTCAAGACTACACTGGTCCATGGGTTAGTAGTACATGTTTAATAAATCTAAAAACTTAGGGGCTAGTTATAAAAATTTAGGTTAATTATAAATATCATCTTATTTGTTATAATAAGGGCCTGTTTCACAATCTCCAGTTAAGTTCCCAATAGGCTATCGGCAACATATTTGACAGATATTTGACAGATCCTCCATACTCTGTCTGTCAAATATGTTGCCGATAGCCTATAGGGAACTTAACTGGAGATTGTGAAACAGGCCCTTAATAAATTATATACTATTGTCATGTACCCACAGGTACAACTACGCGGGACGTAATCTAGACGTATTGTTTAATTTTCTTTGTACAAATTAATTTGTAGACATTCTTTTTTTAAACGTTTTCTATTTATTAACATACAAATTTTTAGAAGTCCCCTATATGTCTATATTGATTTTAATGGCACGTTAAAGGTATAATCAAATGAAGCCGAATTGTATGTGATGACTATAAATTAATAATGGGCAGTTAAGTTCTCCGATTGCATTATTGAATATTGATTGTAATAGCCTTGTCATGAATTATGGCTATTGTATTATTGTAATAACAACATTAATACGCAAAAATTGCATTGCAAGTAAAGCATGATGCTTTATAGCTTATAATCATTGTGAATACGAGTTATCCCACGCAATTGATTAATTTAAATCAATGTGATAGTCTTTTAAAAAAGCGCTTTCATATCTAAGCAATCTGTTCAGATTATTTTTATAAAGTCTTGTATACTTAAAGGGTAAACTAAAAAAATCCAAATTTTTACCGTATTAAAAACATACGTAATTTTACCAATTGTCATGGAAAAGCTGTGTAATGTGGAAATTGATATACTGCGGCGACCTCTGCCATCAAATTATGATAGCAGGATATAATACGAATCACACAGCAAATGATCTGATAAATTAGTAATCTGGACCATAAAAATCCGAACACTGGTCAGTGATTTATAACTGACGTAATGGCAATCACATCAGTGAGTGATCTGTATCTATGTCCCATTGGCCATTCATCCAACAATGGCCAATTAGATGGCAGAACGGGCACATCTTCGCAGCACAAATTTGGTGAAATTTGTTTTCCTTCACACACATAATCTATTACTGTTACATGATCATCGATGTAGTCATAAGCCCTCTTTCAATGAACACGAGGAACGATTCCGCGCTCCGTCGTTTTACTGCTTCTGGGGGCCTAGCCAAAATGCCATTAAGAAAGCGTTAGCGAAGTTCGAAAATGATAAAATGTATGGGATTGACATAAGGCCGCGCGGTCCTTCCTACACATTTTATCATTTCAAACTTCGCTAACGCTTTCTTAATGGCATTTTGGCTAGGTCCCCTGTTCTAATCTTCGATATCATATTCATAATACGTGCATATGCGTATTTTTTTTTTAACTTGTGAGTCTAATTCACATAAACATTGTAAAACAATATATGAATGAATGAATGAATTATTTTTTTTATTCATTAATTATTATGACACAATAGGAGACGATTATTGAATTCATTTTAACATAAATAAATTAGGATGAATTGCTGCTGTTCTAGCTAGGGCATTCAAAGACGTACGTTAGGTTGCAAGCCAAAGTCGCGGAGTACGCCAACGCCATCCGGTGGCTCAGTAGTATGACGGAGAGAAGAAGTACCGCCGGGTTTTAGTGGGTAGAGGCTGCGTCCATTTACCATCTTTCGGGCGCAGCGAGTTCCACATACCCGCGTGGGAAGACCTACTTCCCGTGGGATGCGTAAGAGCATTTAAAAAAGGTTGCAAGCCAAATTGCCATATGGATGTAAATAAGGACATTCATTGTACTACTCTATTCTAATCAAGATGCATGCATCTTAATGCATTTTAAAATAGTTTCCATCATATATATTTTTCTAATAGTCTGGTTTATTTTTTGTGAATTCCGTTCTGCCTTCCTCGAAAATTGTTATAAACGTTAAAAAAGTAGATTTTTGCTCCAAAAAAATTCCAAGGAACTTCACTCATTAAGTAAACTGTGATAAAATCTGAAAAAAGTTTTAATTGTTCTTTTATATTAAAAATGAAACGGTTTTTTTCTATTTTTAGATATTTTTCACTGCAGCCAGTGAAAGCTCACCGCCGGACAGCCTGCGGCTGGTGTGGCTGTCGAATAGCTCGCTCACGTGCAACGATGGAACACCAGCGGGGTAGGTTTATACAACTTTGATATATTTAAAGAATATAATAAATCTTTAAAGTAAATCTGTGCCGCGTTTTGGTATACATGGCCCATGGGTACCACTTTAACGCTTATTTATCCCGTGAAACAGGTTCAAAGAATACAGGTTACACTTTAACACAAAACTTTATTGTAATTAAAGCATTGGATGCGTCTTGGCGTTCATTGATGGGGGCCTATGTTCAGCAGTGGACGGACAAAGGCTGATGATGCTGATGATGATGGTAAGGATATAACTGTGCCACGCATGCATACAAAAACAACAAACAGCTTCTGCGTTTCGGAGGAGAGGACGGGCAGCCAGGGTACCTAAATATTGGCACTGGTACTTTTATGTCAGGGTTGGCAACACATAAGTAGCCTTGACCAGTCCAGGGCAAGACATTAAGCACTTACTATTACGTGGCTCGTATATCGGTTTACTTACTTTGGTCGGTTTGAAAGTGGCTGAAAGTGATGTTACAAGTTTGCTATATAAAATGATTTATATTTTGATTTTAAAAATTTATTTATAAATTTGTAAGACCAAGTTATTATTTTGTACTGCATATTAACGAAATAATATTTATATACCAAAGTAGAAGTGACTAACTGCTTAGCATTTCTTATAGTTAATTGCGAGTGATTAAATATTCATTATAACTAAAAGCTGTATTACAGCCAATATAAACTGAAGCTTAAATTTGAATCGAGCGTTTTAATGTTTTTAAATGAATCAATTTCTATACGAGCACCATGATGCATCGCACGATGTCATTTACCTCAGTGTAACAGTAGTAGTATCAGGGTATAAAAATCTCACGATTCCATGTCAATTCCGTAATGTCTGATTTTTGTACTAATTATAATAAAATAAAACAAGTATTAAAAACACAAACATTTCCATACATTTCGTTAATGTAGGATTTAATTTTCAGATATTATATCCGTCGTGGCAGTAACAGTCATCATTTGGTCATGTACCTAGAAGGCGGAGGATACTGCTGGGACACGGCGTCATGTAACGCTCGCTGGCGACGAAGACCTGGTCTCATGTCCTCTTCAAGATGGCCGCGGGCTCGTCGAGCACCAGCCTTGCTATCTGCAGACCCAGTCGCCAATCCTCTATGGCACGCCTCCACTCACGTCCTTCTACCCTACTGCTCCAGTGACATGTGGACTGGAACTCGTATGCATAAGACGTCGAACGGGAGTTTTACTTTCGCTGGTCACCTTATAGTGCGATCTGTTTTAAGTGAACTGTTACGTCTCGGAGTGTCTGGACGATTATTGCTGGTTGGGTCGAGCGCGGGGGGCGCTGGAGTTATGTTCCACGCTGATGCGACGAGACGTTTGTTGAGACCTCATGGTGTACGTGTCGCGGCTATTGCAGATTCTGGATGGTTCCTTGATCGCCCACCAAAAGTACGCCGTGCGCCGTCTACTGATGTTGTCGCCAGACTGGGACATTCGTTATGGATAGGATGCCCACCGATATCGTGTATTCGACAGTACCCTGATAAGCCATGGCTATGTTATTTTGGATATCGTATATATCCTCACATAAAGACACCTCTGTTCGTTTTTCAATATCTATTCGATTCTGCTCAGCTGACGGCAGAAGGAGTCCGAGCACCTCGGACGAGGCAGCAGTGGGACGCCGTGCACGAGACAGGAGCAGCTATACGAGCGAGCTTGAAAAACGTCCGAGCAACATTTGCACCAGCTTGTATAGCGCACGGAGCCCTCGCTCGTCCGGAATGGCTAGCGATTAACGTGTCCGGAGTGCCCCTACCGCGAGCTATAGCCTGCTGGGAAAAACGTTTTAGTAGTAGTAGAAGACGGGAGCGAGCACGATGCGCTCCGAGAAGACTCATTGAGCGCTGTTCGTGGCCTCAGTGTAATGGTTCCTGTCCTCGATTGCGCGATCCTCGCACTGGGGAGGAAGTGGCTTTATCTGCTCTGTTGCAGAGCTTTGGCCTGGACGTGCGGGGGGCGGCCGCAGCCATGGGCCTGGACGCCCGAGCGCTGTCCCGCATGAGCCGCGCGGAGCTGCTGCCGCTGTTGGCTCCGCACACGTGATACAAATGACTGTTTGTGCTTTACGCACGTTGAATCTACCTCGTTTTGTTGCAGTACAATTATTTTTAATAATTAGATATTATTTATTGAAGTAAATTTGTATTAAATATAAGGAATATCAAAGTTTTAATGGGACATTTTATTTTATACTATATCATTTTATAAACGCGATATTTCGCCACAAAACAGAACTTACATTAGCTTCTGTTCGTATAGTTTATATAATTGGACAAATTAATCCTAAAGGTTCAGAGGACTTGAGCGAAGTAGGTGGGGTATTATGTTATAAATAATTCCAACTCCATAATGCCAACAAATTTATGATACATTTGGTAAAATCAGGTATCTCTAAATAAAAATTGGACTAGTTCACTCGTTCTACAAATTAAATAATCTCATAAATATCTCACTATTCACTGAAGTCAACACTAGGCAGTATCAATTGATCAGGTACAGTCGGCGAGGCGGCTTGGTGCGACTGTACTTGGTGAGCAAGAATGGACGACGACCCATCGCGAGCTGTGTACGTGCTATATTGATATGCAGACCACCGCTCCTTGGACGGCCACTTCGTCATAAGCGGCTGGAGCGCTCGACGCTTATGGCTATAGACACGTCAATCACGTCGTTGGCCAAAAAGAAATCCGTCGAAACTATATTAGCCTGGTTTCTCCATCGTGTAGTCAGACGTGCGGTGACGTTCCGGTTGACATCATCCGCGTTTTCCCTGATGGATCCTCTGAGGAACAAGATGTCCAGCACCGTTGGTGTTGTCTGAGCCATGGCCGAGAATAATGGTGAACGCGCGGAGGGTTGAGGGGAAGTACTGATGGTTCTGTCTAGGAAGTTGAAAAGTTCATACGGGTCGTTGGTGTTAGCCCACAAGTGGGGTAAAATTGGCCACAGCCAACTGTTTTCTGAAAAATTAAAACAAAACATTGTTTAATTGTTTATTCTAAATAAAGTTGCGCCTTAAAATATAATAATAAATCGTAAGAAAAATGGGCTCTCTAGCACTGGTTACTAGACTTAGGGCCTGTTTCACAATCTCCAGTTAAGTGCCCAATAGGCTATCGGCAACATATTTGACAGATATTTGACAGATACTCCATACTCTATCTGTTCATCAGCCTATTGGGAACTTAACTGGAGATGGTGAAACAAGCCCTTATATTAAAAAATATACTGATTTTATTTATGTGATTTCTAATCTAATCGTATTTATATAAGAAATGCGAAAGTGTATAAGAATGTTAGTCTGATTTTGATTAAACTAACCATTAATATAGCTTATACATCAGAATACCGCAACGACTATATCCCCGTCCTCCCACGGGAATGGAATGTGGGCGGGTAAAACCGCGGGGTGCTGCTAGTTGACAATAACATGTAAAACTGCTGCGAAAGTTTCAGTCCTACAGAATCCCGATTCAAGCTGAATCGGTGCCAGAAATTATGTTGATTTATTGGATTGCAAAAGTAAGAACAACAAACATCTTTGTGTGTCATCCCGGGATAAGTCTACTGTGCCAAACACAAGTTAGCACTTACTCATGAGTTGAATTGCCTAGGTTTGTGTACTCATTTTTCCAAAACACAACAAACATACTTATCCAAAACAATAAGCTGGATAAGTGGTATCCATACAGCCAATATCCATTTACTATTAAAGTATTTATTAAAAACAAATAATGGGACTTTAGTGTTTAATTTTAGGTGATACGACACCAAATGATAACAGATACCGTAAAATGGCGGTCCAAGTAAACTAGGTCGGGGTTTATTATAACAGCGTTAATATTTTATATACATCTAAGTACAAACGGGTAATAAACGTCTATTACGCTTTTGTAAATAGTTTTATTATTTTTACATCCAGCCTTGAAAAATAAATAAATACTCGTTTGGAATGTAAAAGACGCCGGTGAAATTGTTGAATGCTGCTAGTAGCTAAAACGACTTACCTAAGACTACATTATTATCGACGTAGCTGAAAAGCAGTCGCTTGTCAGCTTCTATCAGGCTTTGCATCGTGGGGCCCCTGGTTCCGGTGCCAGTTCCGAATTGTGAGGCCAGCGCTAGGTGGGGCCCCAGTTCGTTCTGTATTATCCTCAACAAGCCTTCGTGGACGTGTCTGATGGGTGCACCATTTTGTTCATAGAATCCTATAGGAAAATGGTGGGCGTCTAAAAATACTACCTGCAATCAAATAAATAAAATAATAAATAAATACTCTAGCCTTACTTTTTTTTTCGAATGGATCTTTTGTTGTTAGCCTGTTGGTCTTTAAGCTTCATCGGAAGAGTAGAGGAGCAAATGGCTCATCTAAGAATGGTCCAGTCCTATTGTTTCATTATCGTTAAAAGATGTCGAAATGCATAGACTTTATTCCATTATTATATAATGGAATAAAATCTCTTAGTTAATACTCTCATCTAAATAAATTGAGTAAATAAGTAGAATAATATACGATATTTTTTGAAAAATACTATTCATCATTATCATTAGTTACTAATTACTATCCGTCTATTGCTGAAGATAGGTTTCCTTCAATGAACTAAGACGATCGATCTTTTGCCACTTGAATCCAGCACGGAACGGCTACGGAGATCGTCTTCTCACCAAATATCATTGCTATGAAATAATATTTTACGCACTAAAAAAGAAAACCTACAGTAAAATTTACTACGGTAAATATTTAGTATATTTTGATTATGACGACCATACAGTATATTATAACCATTTCACAATATTCACGCATTCAACACAAACAACACATTCCGCCAAATTGATGATGCGACGCTGCGCTGGTTCTGTGCTTTGATTGATTGGCCAACCGATGGCCATTGATGGACGATTGGCCGATGGGACGTGCAACATATCGATGGTTGGTGGAATTGCTATTACGTTTGTGACAGTTTCGAATATTAATGGCCTACATTACTACTCTACAATACGGTAACATTATTATCTTCGATCACCATACCAGGCAATATTAAATATATCGTCGGCCTAATTATCAGAATTCGTAACTCCTTCTGCATAAACTTTACAGGAGCACGTAACATTTATATATAGTTTATTCCAAAATGGCGACCAGGAAATAAGTGATTTAATATTGACTCATAACAAATTAGATATATTTTTCCAGGACATAAGAAGTATTCCAATCGGTAGGCTTTACAATATTCCACTAGATGGCGTTAAAAGTCTATTTTCGATAGTTTGTGGAGTTATGCATTTTGAAAATTAGGCCGACGATATATGCCTACAATATGGATTATTATGTTATATGTGATATTATGTTATATGCTTATTATTGCTTAAATATAGATATTTATAAAGAATTTTGACTTTTGACTTGGAACATTAATTATGAATGAAGTTACCAAGTAATTATACTGTAATTATTATGTGGAACACACAACACAATAGGCAAACATTAATTGTGATCGTTGCAATAATTAATAATCTGTTTACATCGCAGTTAGGTAATAGGTCTGTAGTTAATATGTTCTATACGTATTGACGGATTACCAGTAACCTGGTGTTAATAATTCGACACATACATGTATGTTTGGCTGTAATAATAGATACTATATCCTTACTAATATTATAAATGCGAAAGTAACTCTGTCTGTCTGTCTGTCTGTCTGTTACGCTTTCACGACTAAACCACTGAACCGATTTTGATGAAACTTGGAACAGAGATAGATTAGAGCTTGGGAAAGGACATAGGCTACTTTTTGTTGCGAAAAAAAGCTTAGGGGGGTTTAAATAGGGGATGAAAGTTTGTATGGAAAGGACAATGGCGAAATATTATTTAATATTTTTGAAGCGTCTAGAAATGTCATGTAAAGAAAAACAATTATTTCATTTCTTTACATTTTACCAATATATTCTAGGGTTTGAGGGATGACATATTTTTCCCTCCGTTTTTTTTTTAATTTGTTCCTGTTGGAACCAGCTAAGACCAAAAGCCATACGATTATGTCTGTCGTAAAATACAGAATCTATTGATTTCTGACACTTTGTTACTCAGTCCTATGGGAATGTAGCTCCGTTGAATTTCCCATAATAGATACAAAACAAACAATGGTAAAATAATTCAATAACATTAATACTAATGAAACATACCCTAAAATATTTGAGATTTTTAAGATGTATTATCTAATAATTATTCGAAGAAAAACAATAAATTTATTTTTTTACATTTTACCAATATATTCTAGGGTTTGATAAATATCATCGATGTATCAAATACACCGACGTTCCAGCGCGAACCCCCTAAGGCCGCGTTCTAACGTTCGCATAACGCGACGCGATTATTTTATACCTACCGTCTAACTAACTAACGTCTGTCAAAATTTAGCGCGCAAAGTGCACGTGATAATACAAGAGGGTGGCCATATTCAAAGTCTAACAATGCATTATCTACATTTGTCTATATTTTGTTATTTATGTGGTTTATTTTTTTGGAGAATCAAATTTTCCATTTATCAAACCCTAGAATATATTGGTTTGATAATTAAAAGCCACCAAACAAAACCAATTATTATATGTAACTCAATTGACTACTTTTTACGGATTTCATTATTGGATGACATATTTTTCCCTCCGTTTTTTTTAATTTGTTTCTGTTGGAACCAGCTAAGACCAAAAGCCATACGACTATGTCTGTCGTAAAATACAGAATCTATTGATTTCTGACACTTTGTTACTCAGTCCTATGGGAATGTAGCTCCGGGGAATTTCCCATAATAGATACAAAACATACAATGGTAAAATAATTCAATAACATTAACCAATGAAACATAACCCAAAATATTTAAGATTTTTAAGATGTATCATCACTACATATTATAAAACAAAGTCGCTTTTTCTGTCCCTATATACCTTTGTACGCTTAAATCTTTAAAACTACGCAACGGATTTTGATGCGGTTTTTTTAATAGATAAAGAAGGTTTACGTATATAATTAATTAAGTTTTCATCTTCATCGGCTAAGATATAACAATAATTGTTGGACGTGTCGGAAAAAAATAGGCCGCCTGGGAGTTTTCAACGAAAACGCTGCCTAAACCCTTTAAGATAATATAACAAAATAATATATGGTG